>CM046670.1:81565258-84475258 GCA_025594165.1 Tamias sibiricus
GTTCATTCCTATCCATCTCATTTTATGTTCAGATTTATCTGGGAACTTGAAAGGACCTAGGCTTTTAAGAACACCATTAAATGGACTATTTGGAGGCCTGAGAAGGGACAAAGGGGGGAAAGGCTCCCCTTCGATATACTAAACTGTGAACCCCCTGAAGTCAGAATCTTTTTTCTATCTCCTTTTTGTTGTTGTTTCTCATTGCTGTACCCCCAACACCTAGAAGCTAGGTATTTAATAGATATTTGTTTAAATAATTAATGAAAGGGCTTGGTGTCTGATCCAGCATTAATTAATTGGTGGGGGTAAAGTTTGGGACTCTGTGAAGAGCTTCTGTTGGTCCTGAAAAACTTGGACACATCAGTTTCCCCTTTGGGTAAACTTTGTCCTGATTATTATAGTCTTTTATTTTTAATACTAGAGAGGAAGAATAATCATTGCCATGGCCATTTACAGCATGGGGGAGATTTGACAATTTTGACAAGATTGGTGAAAGAGGAACTATAGGCAGGGGGTTGCCTTTGAAGGAATGAGATGTTTCCTTACCTACTTTACAATTTGTTGTGAGAATTCATGAATATTGGTCATTAAATGGCTCATAAAAATGCTTACAAAACACCTACAGAGTTCTTCACAGAAGATGCTTCTTTGAATGTTTAGTGAATGTAGTCATCAAAAAGGCTGCTACTGGAGTGGAAAGGTCATTTGCATTTTGATTCTTTTGTATACTCATTTTCCTTATGTAACTTAAAAAATAGTGGATTCTAATTGAAAAGAAAAAACATTTAAAAGAAAATTAATAGAAGCTTGAAACCAATCATGTGTAATTACATATATGGATAGATATCCATAATCTATAACTACTTATTTCATGTCTGCACATATTTGGACACTGACTACTATGAGACTTTGACATATTGTCCGACTTTCTTCAAATACTTTTCAGAGTACTTTTATGCGTGTACATTAAAACAAAAATGTTAGCAGTTTTGTATTATACTTTTTACCTATGGTGATGACCGTAAATAATCTTTTACGACATAGTTTTTAGTGCAGTTCATTTGCCTGGTCAAAACTCCGTATTTTATGACTCCTTGTTGTAAATTTTCATTGTTGTCCTTTTTGTACAATGACAAATCGTGGTGCAATAGTCATCATATTATACAAATATTTGCCCATTTCCCTCCTTCAAAAAAAATTTAGATAGAATAATTAAAGTCAAATAGTTGGAGCACCAGAAGTTTCTAGCAAAATTTTTGGCAACTTGTAGAAATTGTTCTACAGTAAGAACACCCAAATTCACACTCAAAAGAGCAATGTATAAAACTGTTCATAAAATCAGTTCCCTCTAGTATTGAAATGTATTTTTTAAAAAATCTATTTCAATGTGATGAGTGAAAAATCAATATTGCTTTAATTTGTAACCCCGATTCCTTGATTCCTTGTGAAGCTGATCTTTTCAACACATTTTCTGGCCTTTGTAAATTTTACATATTGAGTACAGAACAATTCTGTATTGAGTTATTTTTCAGAATTTTTTTCTTAAAATGTCTTTACAAGGTGAAGATATATGATATAGTAATGTTTTGATTTTCCATTTGCTTCATAAATTTATTTTTGTTTTTAATTTACAAATTGTGTTTTTACATCTAATATAATGATCTTGATATGCTATTTTCCATTAATTAAATTTAATTTTTATCTTTAAAATACAATAGTATCATTTTTCTTAGTGTAAGATCTTGAAAACCAAAAGTAAAGTAGAAATAAATTTTAACTAAATCGTACTTTCTATCCTCCCAAATGATCTCATCATCAGTTTTGTGTGTATCATTGCAGAATAGATACATTTAAATATCTACATGTACACACAGAAGTGCATATTTCCTTCTCCTATGTTTTAACACAACTGGAATCATCTGTATATTTTGCAACTCAAGTTTTACAGAACCCTTGTCTCAGATATCTTTCAGCTGACTTACACTTGGACAATCTATGTTGTCTATGCATATAAACACATACACATGTGTACAATTACTGTGTTTACTAGATTTTTGAGAGAGTATAATTACTTTTAAATCAGTTACAGTTCTTAAACATATGGAATATATATTAATGAATTCCATGGGGGTAAATCTTACTTTATTATTCTCTTTTATACTTAACCATTTTCCCAACAGCATATCCTGACTAATTTGTTGATTCCCTATTGATGTGTACTGTTTTCTTTATCAAAACTGGATTCTAATAAATTTTGTACTCTAGTTTAAGAATAACTAGTATATTCAGTTAACATGTGTTCTGCTTCTTGCACCAATTCAAGTATCTTTTAGATGTTGTAATTTTATAATTTCATATATTATGTGAATATAAGGCTATGTTCATATAACATGAATATAATATATGAATAGAATTATAAGCCTAGTCCTGTCAGAAAGAATAAAACAATCTAATTTAAAACTTTATTATCTTAAAATTCTATGTTGATATTAGTAGACACATAGACACATATCCTCACAATGTTTTAGATCCTCATTTAGAAACATAGTGTATCTCATAATGTCTTATATACCTAGTCATTTTTTTTTTTTTTTTTTTTTGTGGTGCTGAGGATCAAACCCGGGCCACGCACATCACATGCAAGACGAGCACCCTGCCGCTGAGCCACAACCCCAGCCCCCCTTTTCTTTTAATATTTATTTATTTGTTTTTAGTTGTGCATGATGCCTTTGTTTTTACATGGTGCTGAGAATCGAACCCAGGCCGCTCACGTGCTGGGCGAGCGCTCTACCGCTGAGCCACAACCCCAGCCCCACCTAGTCATTTTTTAAATTTCCATAAGTTCTCCATATTTCTTATCAAGTTGTTCCATGTATTTTATGATTTGTTGCATCATAGTCTATTTTGCCTTTTATATTCCAATTTGTTATTCTTGGTACATTAGAAGTGGTTGAAGTGTTTGATTTACTTCATTGACATCTTGAATCATATTAATTATCTGATGATTCAACAGAAACAACTTATACACATTGATATTTTTCTTCTGAGTTTCAATAGCTAAAGATTCTACTTGTGTTTCATGTCTCTTTATCTTAGTCTCAAATTTAAAACAAGCTGATATAGTAGTAGAAATAGTAGAAGATTTCATCATAAATTTATATAAGTAAAAACACCTTCAGCATTGGTTGGTAACCATAATATTTAATGACTGAGAATTAATAACATGTAAATTGAGAATAGATGTCATATTGAAGAAGTTCATTGATCCATGCTTATTTAAAAGTAATTTCTTTATATCATTAATAAGATAATCCTACTTGTGTATCATAAGTGTATTTGTAAGTAGTTTATTGAAAATTTTTTGTGACAGCATTGGTAAGTTTTCCTGGCACACAATTAGAAGTTATGTTCATGATAGTTTGCTTCTGAGGGTTACATTAGCATCATAAAATAATTGGGCAAATTTTCTATGTTTTTTCAAGGAGTAACATATTTGAGATGATCATTTTCTAAATAATATCCTAAGTGAAATACTTAGTAAAACAATACTCTAGTAAGTCTTTGATTATTTTTCATCCTTTCCTATAAGTATTAGAAACTTTCATTTTCTAAGATTTATTGAATCACTTTCCATTAGTTAAAAATGCCCATGAAAGTACTTTTTCATCGTTTCACAAATATATTTGATCAGATTCTTACATAAAATATTTCTTTCTTAATGATCATTCTATTTGTTGAAATATAACCTTTTCATTATAATGCATGTATTTAGGACTTTGCTCTTTTATCTTAATTAAAACAGCAATCTATTTGCCTATTTAACTCATTATATTCATTATATTCTCTATTAGCCCACAGAATCAATCTCCAATTTATTTTTCAAATGTCCTACTTTGAATGTATCAAATCAGTTCATTTCAATATTTTTCTTTGCTGCCCTCAGGCTTGTTGCGTTATTTTATAGAAGTGGAAAGCTTAGATTAATGATGTTCATTTTTGTTAATGAATAATGAAAGCATTCAGGGCTGTACATTTGCCTCTGAGCATAGCTTTGGAAATATTCCACAAATATTGATAAAAATAATTATTATGATTGCTGCCTAGTTAACAGAAATTTTTCTCCCTTACATGTTTAAGATAAGCACTTCACGTAGTTTTCCTACTGAACTTCGTTCTTTAAACTCTTACTAATGCTTTCCAGTAGTGTACCTAAGTGTCATTAAAGTCAGAGAGTTTCGTATTATTATTTTTGGAGTTCTGCAAATGTTTAGTGATTCTTTTGTGGTCTAAAATGGGATTTTTAAAGTTAGTGTATCATCAGTTTCTTGTAAAGTACTCTGTTTATATAAGTAACTTCAACTGTATTGATTATTATGTACTATTTATAAAACCCAAATTTTAAAATATTTTATTCTTTTCTAGGCTTTATGATATTTTTTAATAAGTTTATCCTTTAAAAATATGAGTATTTCCATTACCCCAGCCTTGTATTCACAATAGATTTTGTTTTATATATTTAAGAAAAAATATCAGGAATAGAGAATTCTCTTTATGATATGTTGTTATTATTATTTTTTATTGGAAAACTACTTCCTTTATTCAATGTAAGTTGATGGTTTAAAAATTGATTAATTTGATCTTACTTTTGATATATAGTTACATAATTTTTGTTTAAAAATATTTATGTGTTGTTTCTTCCTTATCCTGCTACATATACCATGTTGTTAATTTAAAAACAAAAACAAAAACAGAGACTTTGAAAGGATAAAAAGTGTTTAAAACAACATTGGTAATTACAATTTGATTTGCAAATATACCATTCCTAATATTGATTTCTAAAATCATGAATAAATAATTCACTTGATTAATTAATTTTAGTGGATCATTAATTTTTAGTTACAAATATGATATTACAATACCTCTCCTCTTTTTTTTTTTTTTTTTTTTTTTTTTTTTTTTTTTTGTGGTACCGGGGAGTGATCTCAGGGGCACTCGACCACTGGGTCACATCCCCAGCCCTTTTTTGTATTTTATTTAGAGACAGGGTCTCACTGAGTTGCTAAGTGCCTCGCCATTGCTGAGGCTGGCTTTGAACTCGCGATCCTCCTGCCTCAGCCTCCCAAAGTGCTGGGATTACAGGCGTGCGCCACCGCGCCCGGCTAATACCTCTCCTCTTTTACTCAGAATAACTACATTTTTCTTAGCCTGAAGCCTCTTTCTTTAAATTTCAAAATTATTTATTTATTTATTTATTTTTATTTTAATTTGTTATACACATTTGCAGAGTACATTTCATTTCATATTACATATAAAGAACACAATTTTTCAGGTTACTGTTTTAACATAAATTATTTTTACAACAATTGTGTCTTCATACATGTATTTAGGGTAATGGGGCTGGGGATATAGCTCAGTTAGTAGAGTGTTTTCCTCACAATGCACAAAGCCCTGGGTTCAATCCCCAGTACTACAAAAAAGAAAAAAAAATCAAAATTTAAGGAAATTAGATTTCCTTAAATTTAATTTAAGGCATTAAATTAAATTAAAATCCCACATTGCTTCAGGGATTTCTGTTGTTTGTCTACATGGTATTTGTTTTGGCATTTTACCAAAGTTATTTTGTTTATTTGAAAACTATGTCATTTTTACAACTAAATTTCTTTTTTTTTTTTGCCCCATTTTTTATTAGTGCATTACAGTGAGTTGCACATAATGATGCTATTTGTTGTTACATATTTGTAAGTGCACACAATACACAATATAACAATATATTTTGGCCAAGAGCACTCTCCAGCACTTCCCCCCACCTGACCACTCAATCTTTGGTCCCTTTCCTCTACTCATCTCCCTTTGATTTTCATGAGATCTGCATCAACCTTCTTTTACTTTTTCTTCTCTAGCTTCCACATATGAGAGAGAATATATAACCCTTGACCTTCTGAGTTTGACTTATTTTGCTTAACATAATGGTCTCTAGTTCAATTCATTTTCCTTCCAATGACATAATTTCATTTTTTCAATGGTTGAGAAAAACTCCATTGTGTAAATATACCACATTTTCTTTATCCTTTTATCTACTGATGGACACCTAGGCTGGTTCCATAGTATGGTTATTGTGAATTGTGTGGCTATAAACATGGGTATGCATGTGTCACTGTAGTATGATGACTTTAATTCCTCAGGATAAATACCGAGGAGTGGTATAGCTATCCATATGGTGGTTCCATACCTAGTCTTTTGAGAAACCTCCATACTGATTTTCATAGTGGTTGTACTCATTTAAAATCCCACCAACACATCTTCTCCAGCATTTATTATTATTTGTATTCTTTTTTTTTTTTTTTTCTTTTTCCAAGTCAGGATCCTTTTCTTAAAAAACAAAACAAATAAACAATCCTTTTCAAATTTGGCAGAAAGTTCTCTAACAAAATCTCTAATCATTTACAGTCTTCCTGATGATCATAAAGTGAAACAGTGGTCATGACTATGGGGAGAAATGAGTAACCAATAACAAAGATTATGGCCATGGACTCATTTTAAACTCAGTGAAGAGAACACAAAAGACCTGCCACAGATTGGCTGCTACATGTCACCACTGTCCTTGGCACTGTCACTGGCCAGCATACTTCACCCACTTGAGCACCTTCCTGCATAAGTTATGATCTAGTATCATGGGAAAACTACCTGTTATCACAAATAGTATTTATTCACTGTCAGGGATGTCTTAATTATCATTAATTAAAGGTAATTTTATTTTATATAACATGGGCAGGAGTCTAGGAGATAGGGTGTGGCCATGGAATAGCACAATTCTTGACCACACAGAGAATTCTTGGACCTCTAATCAATACTTATGGGTCTAAATCAAAGAGTTGAGTAACAAATTCAGCTTCATCTAGAATCTTTGGCAAGCCATCAGAGTGCTTCCTCTTTGAAGATGAAGATCAGGAGCTTGTCCTCTACCTAAAGTTTCTGTCCTATGGAGTTATCAGGTTAATTTGAAGAATAACTACAGGCAGACTCTGGCCTCTGCCTGAGAATGGGATGAGCTTGCAGTGTCTGATTGTTGGGAGGTTTTGTTAAATAGCTGGTGGGTCAGAACAAGGGCAGGGAATTGGGCTTCTAGGACAGGACCTGCAGAGTGTGGAGTGGAGGCAGGTCAGCCAGCAGCTGAAGTCAGTGCAGCAGTGGTAAGAGCACTGGTAAGGGCAGTGTGAGCACAGAGGCGTCAGGCTCTGAGCCTCAGGAGGACTCAGACTAAAGTAGTCCAGCACCCTGGATAGCGCCACAGAAGACACAAGCACCGAGCACAAACAAGTCTGTAAAGTTGATTCTGGGTCATCTAAAAGGCCCACTGGCTAGACCAGATAAATCGCAAACTGTGTTGTATATCATGTCATCTAAGGAAAAAAAAATTTTTTTAGTTGTAGTTGGACACAATACCTTTTTAAAATTTGACTGAGTTATTTGTATTCTTGATGGCTGCCACTCTGACTGCTGTCAGGTGAAATCTCAGTGCAGTTTGGATTTGCATTACCCTAATTGCTAATGACATTGAACATCTTTTCATATATTTGTTAGCCATTTGTTGGCCACCATTCCCTCTCTTTTGTTCTTTCTCATCTTTTCTTCCCATGTGGTAGCAAAGTGATAGCAGGAGGCATTATGATGATATCTGACAGTGGTGGATCTAGGGCTTAACGAGGGTTCCCCTGAGGCCGCCAGAGACTAGAACCTCTGGCCACCACATTATTCTGCACAATGATTTCTTTAAGTCCAAGAAAAGAGGCACCATGAAGTAGAGATGAAGTAGGGGTGAGGAAATGTGGCTAGCTAGTTTTCTACGTAAATAGCCTTCTCTGTACTCAGCTGAGGCCTGAACAGTATAATACATCAAGGCTTTTCTTACTTCGTATTTGGATGTAAGCATGTTTTAGTCAGCAGCCCATACACAAAACATGGTCTTATCTTCAAGCCAAACTAACTAGTCCCATCATTAGCGAATATCCTCCCCTATTTTGGCCTGAGTTCTCTTGATCTTAAATTCTAGGAATTGCAAAATTTTCATAAATTTTACATATATGAAACACACACACACACATATATATACATGTCAATGTATATATATTTTCATACACTTGGTATTTTATGGGAACTTGAATGAGGCTGTATTAGTCACTGATAGCATGGCTATTAAAATTTTAATTGGAAACCTAGTATTAAGTTTTTTGAAAATTAATCATTTTGAGCATCAATAAAATCTTAGTGATCCATTAAATAAATGCATATATTTATGTTTGAAATTATAATATTAAATGATAAAGTTAAATTAAAAAATACATTTTTGTTAAATGAAGCATGTTTTATTTTAATGATATATTAAATAGGTTTTTTTTTAGAAGGAGGTTTAGAACAATATAGGAGTACTTTCCTGAAATCTGGTTGGGAAATTATGGTGTTGAAGTCCAGCATAGTACATCATCACAGATCACAGGGCAGCCCTTATAATCCTACTTTGGCTTGAGTTATAGTCCTGGGAAAATGAATATAAAGATTTTCACCTTCTCATTCTTTGAGTCACATTTTTTTTTTGGAAATAATTCTTTTCTTACTTGAACAAGATATTCATATTCACTTCGTGTCAATAATTCTGCAACTTTGTATCCATGCAATAGACATATTTTTCCAGAGGAAAAAACCTTTCAAAAATAGCTATAAAAAGAATTTACCTAAACTATAGAAGGATCAGTTGAATCCCAGTCCTGGAAAGACCATTCTTTAAGTCTGTGGCCTGAGGTGAAAGCCAGGGCATCTCTCTGCCCCTGAGCTACTGTAAGAAAGCCAAACGGAGCATTAGGCTATATTTATGACTAGAAATTGTGTTTCATCCCACTTGGTCTCCAGAGCATTCAATGCCCATTTCCTCTCCTTTGTGGCTAACAAAATTTGGTTATGTTTGAGATGGTAAAATATGTCCAGCCTAGTCTATGGGTTATAATTTGTCCAAGTTAATTTTAAGTGGCCATATAGCATATTTCTGGCTGAGACCTATGAAGGAGCTGCTGAGAGTCATTTATTGGAAAATGTTTCTTCACTGACTCTATAAGGAGAAGACATATTCTAATAGCTTAGTTTCTCACCCTTAGTTCTTCTCTCTCTTCCCCTGAGGTCTGGCACTAGTGCAGCTTTGTTGTGTCTATGAGGCGAAAACTTGTGAGGATGAGGGCCATCAACTAAGGATGACAGTGGGGAAAAAATAGTGGAAGCCCTGTTTCCCTCTGAGCAACTATGCAAACACAGTTTCTCACACCTTTGTGTGAGAACAACAAACCCTGTTTCGAATCCTGTCAGTCAGCTTCACAATACCTGCAGCAAAACAAGTTCCTTATTGTTGTGGTTCTAAAGAATTCCTCCCTGTCTTATTATTGAACTTTGAGAATAACTTCTACATATAATCCCGGAGTATTAAGAAGTATGGAAATTTAAGAAGAGTTGTAGCTATCTTGTCGGATATAAAATACCCATGGAAGCTTTAGTTGTTCCAGGAGGAACATTTCCCCTCCCCCACTCGCGCAATCAAATCATCTCTAAAACATACACTTGATTCTCATTATTCACGATAGTTATGATAGTTATGTTCTCTGTAGTTCCTTACCAACAGTGATATAGTTAATGCTGAAGCAGTACTCCTAGAGGAGATATATGTATTCTCCTAATCCTAAATATAACTCATCCTGGTAGATTTTATTTTCTGTACTTTAAGGGTAAATAAGTTTTAGGAGTTTTACATGACTTGCCTGAAGCCTGAAGCCGTCCCTTTAACAGGAAGCAGAGTTAGACTCAAATCCCATCCAACTGGCCCCTGAGCCTAAGTTCTTTGCAGAGCACTGGGCTGTCCTCACCTGCTCCATCCTCTGATCAGCTCTCAGGGCTGAAACAACAAAGCAGAGTTGCCTTGATTGACCTCAGCTGAGAACACCGTGGGTGAGCAGCAATTAAATTTTTTTTCTGCTCTTCTGCGCATGTCTGTGAATGACTGCAATCCGTGAGTATTGATTTGGGAGTTACAAATAAATCTGAGTGAGAGGGAAACTGGCAAATACAGAATTCCCAAATAATGAGAATTCACTGTAATTGTATTTTGTTCTTTTCTTAGTAAAATGTATCCTGTTAAACCATTTGAATGTCTCTGCTGACAGCTTTTGCTATCGAAGTAAAAGCTGCCTTCCAACCTTTGCTCCTTTTCAGGAAGAGTTCTTGCATTTCCTTTTAGCCTACATACCTGGATACATAAACACAGGTAGTCATACCCACAGCTACGGAGTAGTCATACCAGCAGCTACGGAGTAGCCATACCTTAACATGTCCTCTAAAAAGGCATAAATGAGCCATCTATTCATTGACCCATTACACAAAGCAGTAAGTGTATGGAAGAGTCACTTCCCCGTCACTAAAATCCCAATCATAAAATGAACAATCATAAGTGTTTGCCAAAAGCTGAGGGGTCCTGTGAATAGACTCAAAAGTCTTCTTCTGGGAGTGATGGAAATGTTCTAGCATTAGATTGTAAAGATGGTTGCACCACTGTGTAAATATACTAAAAACTAATTGTGCACTTTTAAAGTGGGTGGATTTTTTGCTATGTAAATTGTACCTTAATAAATTTGCTCATAAAAGCAAACTGATGTGTTTCCTGCACATGCACAAGCACCCAGAACAATGGGAGAACGTGTCTTCACTGGCCAGGAATTTACCCTCGCTGAGGGCTTCCACATACAGTTGCCACATTCTGGTGTAGCTTTATTATTCACCTGTCACAAGAAAGCTGCAAAACTCTGTGTGCTGGCATGAGTTGGAAACGTCTATTAACTTGTCAGCAAATGAAAAGGGTGAAGGGTTTTCATCTCTACAGATGAATTGGAACAGGTGTGGCATGTCTCCAAGATCGCTAATTAAAACTACTGAGGACTTGTATTTATTTTACACGAAAAAGAGTCCTACATGTGTTTGAAAACTATATGGAAATATAGCTTTTAAAAATTCGACTACACAGTCAGGCTTTATTTCTGCTTTATATCACTTTGTGAATGAAACCCTCACTGGGGCATTTCTCACTTTTGGATTAATATACCAGTGTATTTTATATTCTACATACCCACAGAGCAAATGTAAGCTGTATTTATTGCCAAGAGGATCTGAGTTAGTTTGGCCATAAATATATGCTTTCAATTTGTACCATTTGTATTTAACTCCATACAGTGTCACTGATATATTTTTATACATAATCTTTGGAGAATTTGAAGGTTTTGGCCTTCTAAATTCTGTGTATTTGTTTGTTACTCAAGGAAATTGAAATAAGGTGCATGAAAAGGAAAAGCAACAGCTAGATAAATCTATATTATACATTCTTGAAGAGTCTGAATCCAAGTGTATTTGAAGAACTTATGAAATTTTAAACAAGTCACTAAGCCTACCTGTTCCTTAGATAGTTAATCTATTAAGGACTAGCTCAAATGTCACTTCTTTTGCACAAAGTGTCTCCAGGTCTATCTAGCTCAAATCAATATTTTCTTCTTCTATCCCCAAACCATTGGGCACATCAGTATGTTGCATAGCAAACAGGAGGAGCATCTAGAAGCAGAAAGTGGAGAAACAGTGCAGTCTTGTGATGAAATTGGGATCCTGAGTTCAGAGCCAGGGAACCTGGGGTAAAATCCCAGTCTTGACACTTATTAGCTTTGGAGCCTTGGGAAAGAGTTGCTACATTGCTTGTCTATAAAATGAAAGGATAATGGTACTTGCCTCATTCAGTTGTGTTGTGAAGGTTAAGTGGGAGAAGTTCAGGTAAAACACAATGAATAGTGTCTGGGAGGATGTAATTGTTCCAGAAATGCTGATTGTTGATGTCAGGAAGCCAGTGCAACATAGTAAAAAGAATTCAAAAGAGGGAAATTAGGTTGAGTCCTAATTCTACCAATTGCTAGCCTCATGATCTGGGCCAATCAGTTAACTGAGCATCAGTTCCTGCGTCTATAATGTCACCTGGCTCCAACAGGGGTGATAAGAACCAAGTTCCATTGGGCGTGTGGACATGTTATATAAGCCGTAACACACCGCTTAAATGTTAGACATTGTTTGGAGGAAGTGGAGTGTTACAAAACAATATATACTTTATAGTCAATTAGATGGGGGTTTAAATTATGGAACTATTATTCACTAACTTTGCAGCCTTAGTAAATTACTGGTCTTGGTGCATTAATATTCCCATAATTAATAGGGCAAGCTTTGCTGTTATGAGCATTAAATCGAACAATATTTAAGTACCAGATTCACCACTGAACACATAGAAGGAATGAAATTTCCTTCCTTAACACAGTATATTGTGTTATTTGTATATAGGCCTGCCTTTGATCTCCTGCACTCAAAAACTACACATTGCTCTGTTTTAGACCTTCCAAAGACATTCAAATGAGTTTATCCAGCCAGTGTAGGAAGAATCCATCTTCAGTCTTCAGTTTCCTATACTGTAAGTACCAGGACTGCAGGCTCACCTTTCAGGCTTTAGACAAAAAATGGACAAATTCTGAGATGCGTTTCCTTTGTCATACTTCAGGTTCTGTGTAGAAATGAAATGAATCAAAAAATGCAAAGGTACTCTGATAATTTCCAAGCCCTTTAATATAAAGACATTTTATTGTACAGTGGCTATTCCTATGTCAGGGCAGAGATTAGTCCTGCCAGTTATCTGGCTGCCCTATGGTTTTCTCTAGTCTGGCCATCAACTGGAGTTTCATATGGTACTGTAAGGCAATCTTGAAGAAAGAAGCACATCTGTGTCTTAGCTGGTTGGCTCCAATGTAATGAAGGTAGGTCTCAGGCTTAGCACTGCCTGTGATACTCCCTCTTGCCTCTCAGCCCCTGTAGCAGAGAAGTAAAGAAGGGTGCAAGGCTAGGTTTCAACATGGCTGGACATTTCTCAAGCTTTGGAAACAGGGCAGAGTTTGGAAAGCGAGATCATGGGTCTTAGAACTAGATTTTATATGGAGAAATAAGGGGAAAAATGTGAATACTCTGTCAATCAGAAAAAAAGTTATTTATTTCCTCTACATAATTGTCATGACAACAGGCAGCAACAGAAGTCTTGAGTGACAGTGAAAAATTCCTGGACCCAATGGAAGTAACCACCCAAGGTAGCTCTGCAAAACCAAAGCCATCTTTTGCTTGCCTTTCTGACAGTCCCAGGGTAACTCATTCTAAAACCTTTTCTATGCCAGACCAGCCAGTTACCCACAGCCTCAGCCCCTACCACTCCACTAAAATGGAAAACAAATGGAATAATCATTAAACATTACAGAAAGTATTTAATGGCAGTAGCTCTTTGTGCCAGTACCTTGAACACAGCCAATGTGACCACTGGCTGATATTAATAGAACCATGAGAGTCAAAAGAAAATAAGAAACAAACAAACAAGGAAAAAGACAAGAAAAGCTGCTCCACTTCGTAATATGCCAGAATCATGCAATCAATTCAAATTCAACTGGTGATCCCAAATGTCTCTGGAGGAAGCGAGCGAGGCCATTTTCAAAATCTTGCTTATATATGCCCACAGGAAGCGCATTATAAATATCCCCTGAGGCACCCTTTTGAGCAGTTGGCCAGGTCCAGGGAGAATCAAGCATTAAACATTCATTTCCCCATCTTCTGGCTCTTTCCCACTCTGTGTCCTCTCCTTGCTCTTACTCTCAAGGCAGAAAGAAACTGGAGTCTGAGTTGCGCTGCGGAAAGACAAAAGGGTTTCTGCAGCTTGCAGCTGATTTATCCAGGGTAGCAGCACAGACTTCAGGTGCTTGGGGAAGCCATCTGTAGCTCTTGAGGCAATAAAACTGGGCTGAGAATCCAGTGCTTTCTGGCCGCTCTGCTTCCAGCTGGAAAGACCACTGAGGAAGCCACTCTCAAAACACTTTCTGCAAAATTGCCTCCATCCACCCCATCTGGTGTTTCCAATGATGGAGAGCTGCCTGGATTGTCCCAGAAATGAAAGAAAGGGCTGCCAGTGTTCCCTCCAGAGAGGCAGAGAAGTGAGGAAGAGGAACAGAGACTTGTGTTTTACAGGTGACTGAGATAATACTGGGCTCATTCCTGTCACACACGGGAGCCTGGGGTGCAGGCACAGGTCTGAGCTCCCTGGGGAGGCTGGGGAGGCCGAGGAGGCTGGGGAGGTGTAGTCCTGGGTGCACCAGGGGAGGAGAAGCTGCGTGCAACATGCAAAGCTGCTTTTGAAGTATGCAAACCAAAGACCAAACTTTACTAGATGGAGTCACAAAACACAACCACTTTTAGCTCAAATCATGGATGTAGTAGAGCTAAGATGAAATAGAAATCTCAAAGGTATACAAAAGGGAAAGCGTAATAATGCCCTGGAGAATGTGAAAAAGAAATGACCAGGAGCTGAAGAGAGAGAAAGGAAAGTGAGCAAGGAAGGGAGAGAGAGAGAGGTTCTCATTCTACACGGCGCTTCTCCTGTAGAAAGGACTCTTCATCTCCCTGCCCACTGTTTATCAAGGCAGGTGGGGGAACAAAAGCACAGTGTGCTCTGTGTTTTTTGTTTTTTGTTTTTAATCATATTTCGTGTGTTCTGATTGAACCAAAGCCTCTGTGTGGCACACTGACAGTGCCCTTTCCCCTCCTTTTATCTGTCCTGCTCTCTAGACTTGTCATTATTTCTCAGACCACACGTGTTGGGTCCCTTTCATCTTTTCTCAGAAATGATTATCTTCAGACCTGTTATGTGAAAAACTATGACATAGCACATAACATCCAAGCCCTTTCAAATGAACCTCCTTGAAAAATCCATTTTAATACTAGACAGAGGCCTTGTGGATTAATGTTTATCGTATGTTATCATCACAAGATGTGTAGGGAAGCATCTCCAGGGCACTTGGCTCTGAGGCCGGCGGAAAGAAAAAAAGAAGAAATCTGAGAGGTGACAGGGAAATGACCAGACAGCTGGGTTTAGGCATTTTTAAGGAATAAACACCTATGTTTCCTTTTAGTAAATGATTTACATATAGCCTATTTATAATAATGACTTGAGATGTCATAGCAAAAAAAAAAAAAAAAAAAAAGACCTTATTCAGTAATAGGCACAGATAGTTAGAATAACTGAGATGGAGAAGGATATAAATATAGCAAAAATCTGAACCATTAGAGTAACAAAGCATTGCATTTAGCTTCCTGGTAGCCAAAAGAAAAAGTATTATGTGGTGTTTAATTATTAATAGTCGAGGAAAAGCACAATGGTTAATTGAGGAGGACACATTTTTTTTTTCTGGGAAGCAAGCTCTAAAATGTACTTTAGTATATTTAGCAACCTTTATTTAGATACATAAGCATGAGAAGTGAACAGAGGCATGGGGATCATTTGTGTGAGTGGCTCTGAGAACCAGCCGTCTCTTCAAATGTTTGCCTCCTATGTTTGTGCATGTATACAAAGGCTCTTAGAGCACAATGGTGTCCAGCTGATGCTAATTACACCTCAGGATTAGCATGGGGCATTTTGAAAACATGCCTGCCCTTCCCATCTCTCCTAGAAAATTGTGACTGAAAGAGTTGAACAGTAAGGGATCTGTTCTCAGGAATACAATTGAAATAAACCTTCACCTTCTGGGTCCCTCCCTGGGAGAGAATCTGCTTCTGCAACAGGGAAAAGTGGGGAAAGGTGACAGTCACTGAAGACAGGCTCACAGCTCCTTCAATGCAGCAGACAGGATGTGGAGAATATATCTGATTCTGCCTTTCCGAGGTAATTTCAAATGTAGCCCATATGTTGTGTTCATTCTGCCTCACTAAGGTGCGTGACCTTCGGGTGTCCACCTTGTTTCCCAAACCACTGAAAAAATATATTTTTTTCTGAGATGTATATTTCTAGCTTGATTCAAAATGTTCTTGTTCTAAAGAACCAAAGAATAGAAGGACTTTCTTCTTTCTTTAAATAGTCTGTCAGTGCAAGTCCTCTTTATTTTCATGATTCAAGTGGGGCACCACCACTAGATAGTTTTCTGTGAAGTTCTGAAAACCCAGTCCTGGCTTGTGGTCCCCACGATCAAAGAAGCTGGCAATAGACATTCAGGCCAAATTTAACAATGACAGTCATATTTTCATATTTACTAGAGAACAATAATACATAATTTTTTGAAACAATTCCTGTTGGACCAGTATTATCATTTTTGTTGTTTTGTAGATTAGTAAATACAATAAAGAGAAAAGAAGCAATTTTCCCATGTGCCATGCACTACTTGGATGACAAAATATATGTGGGATGGGTGTGTCTCAAAGCCTGTTCCCAGAACCACTGCACCAACCAAGTGTCAGGATTCTGGGACTGTTTTTGAATGAGTCATAGACCTCCAGGGATTATTAGAATGAATTTAAGCTACTCAATGTATCCCTATTAAGAGTCAAGGTGTATTCTCTTCCCTTCAGGATTTCACACCATATGGAACTTATTTAGGAAAACACCATAAAGCAAGGTCAAAAGTAACAGTAAACTTGAGATGCTCTTTTCAAGAATATCTGTAATAATCATTGAAAAGAAAAAAAAAGCAGGGCCCTATTCATGCAGTACATTTCTCAAATTGGGAAGCAACTACAGGTAGATTGTAATTCTGCTACTGAAGACGTCTGGACCCTGGTACCATAATGTCTACATCCAAGACCTGCTCTGCTACTCACACACTGTGTGACCTTGCTCAATCACTTCATGTCTCTATGACTCAGTTTCCTTTTCTGAAAAAAAATGATAATAATGAGCCAGGCATGATGGCACACGCTTGTAATCCCAGTGGCTCCAGAGGCTGAGACAGAAGGATCGTGAGTTCAAAGCCAGCCTCAGCAATTGTGAGGCACCAAGCAACTCAGTGAGACCCTGTTACTAAATAAAATACAAAATAGGGCTGGGGATGTGGCTCAGTGGTTGTGTGCCCCTGAGTTCAATTCCTGGTTCCCAGAAATGATAATAACGGTGCATAATTTAGAGGTCCCCTATGAGAATTAGCCTGCTTTTATAAATAGTTTAGAAAATACCCAGCATAGAGTAAGCACTCGATAAGCTAAAGTTGTCACTGTTTTTAGTTGAAATGAAGCCATTTATCATACCTTCTGTAGAATCAAACACATGTTCTTTTCTTTATGAGCATACATTTTACGACAGACCAAGAGCCAGTGACACTCAAGGTGACATCAAATGTTTCCTACCTCCCAGGGGGGTCACAAAATGCAAACCTTTCCCAAGCTACAAAGGAAAGCGCTTACGTTGTACTTCTCCAAGTATTGCTCTGCCTTCTGACTCAAAAACCCAGAGCATATGAATGAGGGAAACGTTCTCTCTGGCTCAATTCCTCTTTCTCTCACTCTCTCAAACAAACACACAGACTTTCTTAAGAGATTTTTTTTTCTCCATATCACAGTCTTTTTTTATGTTTCTCAATTTTAAATTTAAAAGACTACCTATGCTGGGAATTGTTCAGTGATGTTGATTTATGAGACTTATGCAAAAAAGGACAGTCTTACCAATGCACGTATCTATTTGGCAAGGCAGCAGTGATTTATAAAAAGACAGGCTGGTGACACTCATATAAAGGCAGCTTTCATGCGGCAAATGTAAAGGCAAAAAGAAAGCCTGCTACCAGTTGAATGACAAACTCTTTTGCTATTTTAAGGAGAGTATAAAAGCCACCCTCACTTTAACTCAAAAGTCCATCCTATGGAGAGTATGCGGTCTCAGATGGGGTGCCCAAGGTGAGCTTGTCTTTCCCTTTCTTGATCTCTGAAGTTCAGTGTCAGGTTAAGTTTGCCTGTCTTTTCTAATCACTGTTCATGGGTCTGTCATCCATGAAATTCTCTAATATTCATTAAAGCTCTGTATATTTTGTAGATTTTTCCATCTAGACGATCCACTGGGAAAATGATATATGGTATCAAACTTTTCTTATTTGACCTAGAAAAATATATTTTTTTCAATTTAGGATGCATTATTTGAGAAATGAGACTTGGGAATTAAGCTACATTTGTTGGGGTTTGGGGGGCTAGTATCCAATTCCCTAGCTTCTATCATCAGTGGTTTGATTTCAGGTCAAACCTCCTTATTCCTTCTCTCAAGTCAGCTCTCAACTCACAGTAGTCTGTCTTTACTGAGCCTCAGTGTTGCATTCCATGGACAGAAGTCCAGCTACGTCTCCATGCCTGCACCTGCTAATGCCCAAGCTGTCAGGGAGGATGGTCATAGCCGCACATTGATCAAACACTGTCAGTAGTGAATCTGAATGGTCCTTCTGTGACTGCAGAACCCCACATTCATTGAATGGATGTGCATCGCACAACTGGTCCCACAGATCACCTTGGTTAGCTTATTCTTGCATTCTACCCACATGTTTTTGTCAGGATCTGCTTACTTATAGCCACAATGCCAGTAGTTTGTATTAACAAAGGTTGTTTCTTGCTCACACTCCATATTATCAGTGGGTCAACTGGAGCTGTCTTCAAGTTGCTGTCTTCCCTGTGACCATCCTAATGAACTTCTCTTGCTAGATTTGTGGCAGAGAAAAAAAAAGTGAATCATAAGAAGGGCACAGTGGCACACGCTGTAATTCCAGCAGCTCAGGAGACTGAGGCAGGAGGATCTGGAGTTCAAAGCCAGCCTCTGCAAAAGCGAGGCACTAAGCAACTCAGTGAGACCCTGTCTCTAAATAAAATATGAAATAGGGCTGGGGATGTGGCTCAGTGGTCAAGTGCTCCTGAGTTCAATCTCCAGTACCAAAAACAAAATAAAAAGAATCATGATAAACTATAAAAATATCTACTTACCAGTGACACACATCACTCTGCTCATCTTAGCAAGAAGCACTTTAAAACCAAGCCACTTCAAAAGTATAGTTCTTCTCTAAGGAGGGGCACAGGGTGCCACTGGGAGGGGAAGTGGAACACTTTCTATGACAGAGAACTACAACTTTTCAAAAATGATCCTATATACTCTTTTGAAAACTCAAAGAAGCAGGAGTAAAGTGATTACTACAAAATATCCTAAAGCTAATTGGTGGGGTAAAATGCATCTGTGTAAGGAACAGATTAGAGAAAATTATTTTGCAATGAAAAGAGGTCCTGGAATCTTCTATAAAGAAGAAGAAAAGTAATAATACCTCCTTACCACATCTTTAATAGAACTACAGGTCAAAAGTTTTTGCAAAGCAAGGAGAGATCATGACTGGTTCAAACAGTTCCTCTCTGAGAATCTTCCCAGAATAGCTGTTGTAGAGGGTGACAGGCATCAATACAATCAGAGAGCCTGAGCTCTACTTAAAATCAACTCTTTGCCAGTCTGAGAATTGAAAGAAATGGATGCTGGGTTGCTGTCCTTTTCTCTGTCTCTCTCTCTTTTTTTTGGGGGGGGGGTGGTGGGCAGGGTCAGGGTATGTGGGAATGAACTCAGGAGCACTCAACCACTGACCCACACCCCCAGCCCTATTTTGTATTTTTCTTAGCGACAGGTTCTCACTGAGTTGCTTAGTGCCTCTCTGTTGCTGAGGCTGGCTTTGAATTTGCAATCCTCCTACCTCAGCTTCCTGAGCTGCTGGAATTACAGACATGTGCCACCATGCCAGACTGGATGCTGCCTCTCTTTAGAAGGAGTTTTCCTTGTGTGGTGAGTGAGAGTTATGAATGTGGCAGGGACTGTGAAGGGACATGTTTTGCAGTAAACAGAAATACTGGACATTTCCACATGGAATGGAAATTTCTTTTCCTTCCTGAAAGGAAAGCAGCAACTGAGAGTGGATGGGCTTGAATTGTCGAGAGAAAACTGCAGAGAACATAAGAAATGGAAAAGTAAAGGAAATTGAGAAAAGGAAAGGGGATACTAATCAGGGAAAGAAAAGAAGACAGAAAATAGTCTAGAAGAACTGGCAGATAATAAGGACCTGAGTTGAAAGAGAATAAATTTTTCACTGTTAAAGCCTAGCAGTACTAAAGGGGACTTAGGAGAAGTGGTGAGATTTGCAGTATCAATTTCTCAATTCTACAAACATTCCAAATCCCTTCTACAGCAGGCTCTGTGCCAGGTTTCTGGGAATGGAAAGTTGAATAATGCAAAGACCTTGACCTGAGGGAGTTTATATTCTAGTAGAGGAGATAGATAATAAACAGGCAATTCAATACTATGTGATTAAGTTCAAAGAGAACCACATTCAGGATGCTAATAGAACACAGGAGGGTGGCAACTTAGCTGAACAGGAGACAGAGAAATAGTACAAGAAGATCAAGCCATGTTTTCTGGGATGGCGATGCTTGCGTGCCATGTTGAAGGATAACCAGGACTTAGTCGTATGAAGAAAAGTTGGGCAAAGAGCATATAGAAGCACATATGACAATAGGGCCATATAATTGAAGGTCACACTCAGGGAGCTGACCATAAGACTTTTGGAATGATGGACTGAAGGGAGACAGTAAGTGGAGAGCATTGACAACAAGCCCCTGGTGTAACTCTGCCATGGGTCAGCTGGAAGTTGAGCCACAACACGACCTCTCTGGGTTCTTACCAGTTTACTTTCTGGTAAGAGTGATGGTGTTGGATTAATGCTATGAAAGACTCATTTAACAGCTGACAATAAAAAAAAAAAAAAGTCTAAATAAAGAGTTGTCAGTGGAAAACCAGAGATCAGGCAGCACTTTTTAATTAGCTGCAAAATGTTATTTCCTGAAGAAGGAAGAGGCTTCAACTTTGTTCAGGTTGATTTTTTTTTTCCCCCAGCTTCCCACACTCAGCCCCCCTTTCATTCCCTCCCTAAAAGGATTG
Source organism: Tamias sibiricus (assembly GCA_025594165.1). NCBI lineage: Eukaryota > Metazoa > Chordata > Mammalia > Rodentia > Sciuridae > Tamias > Tamias sibiricus. The sequence goes on from CM046670.1 coordinate 81,586,104, forward strand.
TGATTGGGAGCTCATTACTACTGAAGGCAGCCTTTCTCAGTGACAGGCCACTTCAATGTTTGGAAAATGTTCCCTCACATTGTGCTGAAAGCTCAGAGATGAGGCGTGAAAGCTGAGGGGAGGGTTTGGCTGCGTGAGGGACTGATTGCAGGAAAGAGAAACAATGGACATTCCACGTTGGGAAAAGGAAGAGGCGGCTGAGAGCCAGTGAAAACGAATCACCCAGACAGGAGATGAGGAAATGTTAAGAAACAGGAAAAGAAAGCAGGTTGAGAGGCTGAGGTTGAGGAGAGGAGAAAGGGGACACCGCCAGGGTAAGGCTAGCAGAGAGAAGAAAGCCCAGAGAAGAACTGACAGATGATAAGGAACCAAGGTGAAGGAGAATGTATTTTTCACCCATAAAGTTCAGTAGTGCTTTTAGAATTGCAAATATGCATTTAAATTTAATAATACAATTATGGTATATTAAATGTCAAATGACTGTTACAGAAAAGCACTTAAAATTAATACATATGCATGAGATAAATCCTGTCTGGTTGTCAAGGTCTGAATTCAAAGTTATATAAGCCAGGATTTGCACTGAATTTTGTTACATCTTAAGGTTGCAGAGATCTATGAATTTCATTGGTATTTAGCAATGAAGCACGAGCAAAGCTCAGTTAGAACCGAGAAAATCGGTAGGGCATCAGAGCACGAGCAGCAAAACCCAAATGCTACTTAAAGCCAAAGTGAAATGGAAGGCAATAGTGGACTGCAGCAATGCTTTCACCATTGTCATTGTCACCATCACTACTGAGGAAATGACTGTGAAGTCCCCAAGTGCAGCCCTGGATTATCAAGTAGTACTTATTCCCTTCCTTTCTTCCTATTTTCCTCCTACCTTCCTTCCTACCAGTTAATGGGAAAAAAATCATAATGTCAAATTCATCATTTTAATTATCTATTCATTATTTTAGCCATATGTAACTTTAATCATAAAGATATGTGACAAATGATACACACAAGAATGAGCAAACATTTCCTATCACTACCAATATCTCCTCGCCAATTCTACTTTTCAAAGGTGACAACTACTCTGTATTATTTGAATGTTTCCTTCAAGGAAATGCTTTCTAAGAATTTGCAGACTATTTCCAGAGGGAGAGTCATTTTGATAAGAAGCAAAGAATGGGCACATGCAATAGGTATGCTTCACTTACATGTATTCTGTGCAAAATGAGCTCTGGAAGAGGGTTGCCATCACCCCATGCTTGAGGGCAAACATTCTGGAAGTCTCTTTAAATATTGAGGTCCAACTTGGGGATAGACATGATGGGCCAGACAAATGAATTTCTCTTACCTCTGTCCTTAAATGCCGGCATAGTGGCAGCAAATCAATTTCTAAAAGGCATAAACCCATTAAAAGAGATAAAATAGCAGCAGCACAGTATTGGAGACGGGAAGGCAGATAGATGGGGATAACCGAATCGCAGATGGGAACTCGAATCTAAGCCAGTGTCGAGGAAAACAAGAGGAGGGCAGACTGACACCAGAGAACTCCAGAAAAACTAAGTTTAGGTACCAAGCACTTCCAAAAGTCAGGATGCATTTGCATGTTTAAATAGAAGAACTAGTTGAAAGTGTTGGCAGATTTGTTGTTGTGGCAGATTGGATTAAAATAATGACACACAAAAAAATTAGAAGTTCCCCAGAGTTTGGATTTCCACATCACCCTGGTGCAAAGTTCACCAGTAACCAAGAACCACCCTCACGCTGTGAGATTCAGTCAGCATGGTAGTGCTTTTCTCATAACACGAATAAGGTTCCAAGACAAAGAAGTATTTGAAAAAACTTCTTTAGGGAAGAAATTGGCAGGAACCTCCTATCACCTGGCTGGCTGGCTTAATGTTCCACATAAGAAGGCACACAAAAGGAAGACAACTAACTTCTTACTTCTATGTTCAAATACCTCCTGAAAATAACTATGTACTTTAATTGGAGCAATTTGAGTACATAAAGAGTGACATCCATTAGTCCTCATTCATACTTTGAAAGGACTTAGCCTATAAGAAATCAGCAGACACAATTCTCTCTTCCTTCCTTCTCTACTGCTGACCTGTTTATGGCCAAATCACAGCTACACCAGACCTGAAAGAGAACACCATGGAGAGGATGGGAAGTGTTAGCAACATCTCCTGGCTATAGCTATGAGCCTTTTCTGGTTTACTTCTTCAGTGTTATGAATATTTCTTTAATCTCCATTTACCTACTTTCAATATATTAATCTCAATTATTTCTGAATATATAGAACAGGACAGGCATGAAGCATATTGTCTTTATAACTCCCCAAAATTTCGAAAGTGAAAGACGACAAGAAATTCTGAATAGACAGAATAATCAGAAAACAAAGGCTATCATACAAAACAATGACAAGAGCAGTGGCAGTTATTATATGTAATAACTGTAATTTATATAGAGGATGTTATATGTAATAACTTCATGTAGAAAAAAGAAAATATGATTCATATTTAGGAGGTTGAATATTCAGGAAAAATTAAGTGTTCTTGGAAATAAAAATATGAAAACAGAAATTTAAAAGTCAGTAATAATTTTGAAAGATAATGCTAAAAATATCTCATTAAAAAGATGAAATGTCAGATAACAATGACAAGAGAAAATTAGAAGATTAGCCCATTTGGTACATAAAGAACAGAGAAAATGGAAAGGAAATTATTAAGGAAATAATGAATAATAAGCAAATGTCCCAAACCTGTGAAATTTTAAGTTCTACATTAAAAGTGCCTTTTGATATATTTTTCAGGAAATTAACAAAAACAAAAGAAACAGCAATACCAAGTCTGATTAGTTTAGTGGTTAAAAAGAAACAAAACAACAATAAAACAACAGCAACAACAGAAAAGAGTTCAGAGCACCCTAACCTGCTCTAGCACTGTTTGACAATGGGGAATCAATCATCTTGTTCCATGAAACAACTGCATCTAGATCCTGCAGAATCTCCTGCTCCTGTTGACTTCTATTCTCCAATGGACCTGCCTCACTATTCAATGAGTAGCTGCTGGTGAGAGACACTGGAAGCCCAGTTGCCATCTTTCTCCTTCCTCCTTCACATATGCTGACAATGGGTATGGTTTGTCCCCATTGCTATTGTGATGCAGAGGGAATTATCTACCTTGTTGTAAATAAGTTGATAATCTTTAGTTTTGCTTTACTAATTCTTTGTTCTTACCGGGAAATTTGAAAAGATTCACCTTCTATTGCCTCAGGATCTTTTTGTAGACATTTTTCAAATGTTTAGAGTCTGCACATGTGCAAATCAGAAACCTAACAGTCATTATTAGCTCAGAATCTCTGAGTCAGAAGCCTGACATGGCACAGCTAGGATTTCTGCTTAGGGTATCACAAGTTGAAGTCAAGGTAGCAGTTTGACTGAGTTCATACAGGAAGGATTTGGAGGGAAATTCCCTTCTGGGCCCATTCTTTTGTCGGCCTAACTCTGTTTCTTACAGACGTAGTCCCAGGTTCCTTCCAGCTATCAACTGAGGGCTGCTTTGGATCCAGGATGCCACCTACAGTCCTTGAGATGTGGTCCTATTCATTTTTACCCAGTGATAGTTGTGCTTTGAATCTCTGGTTTTCTCTTCTGCCATTTTAAAAGCCCACTCTACTCTCAAATTTGATGTGATTAAATTATGCCAACCTGGATAATCTCCCAGCCTCAGGTCAATGTGCCAAATAACATAACGGAAACATGGAAGAAAATCCTAGGATGGAGCAGGGTGTGTTTACAGGGAGTAGGAATAGGAATTCTTAGAAGCCATCTTGGGATTCTTCCTGCCATGTTACCTCTTGTGACTGTAGAACCAAAGAGAAAAGTAAGTAGTTGACTATGACTATCAAAATGCCAATTCAGTTTCTGATGAAACTGATTAGAGAATGTGGTCTTTGGACTGTGGCTAAATGGGCTCCCAGACATTTCCTCACTGAAGCAGACTGCTTTACTTTCCCCTGCTCCCTGACATCACATACCACTTCAAGCCTCTCTGGCAGAGGAAGAACCTGAATTGATAAACTAGCTCATGGCAGGAGAGTAAATCAAGATGCACCTTTTCTGCAGCCAGGCAGATCTGAGCGCAAGAGACCAGAAAAGAAAAATACAAAACAAAACAGAGTTGAGATTGAACCATTCAGACTCATTTCTATTTTTTTTTTTCAAAATTCACCAACTGGATAACAGACTCCTCCTGCTATAAGTAGAAATGTGTAATAGGCGAAGAGAGATTGTTTACTTCATGACAAGTGCCCTCGAGTGAAAATACAAGACTAAGAAAATGTAATTCCCTACCTTTCTTCCAACACCTATCATTTTCTGTCTGATTGGCACTCCTATAGTCTCATTCCAAATCTTTTCCTTCTGGGCCTCTACATAATAAATTCCTGAATAATTTAGGTGAATAGAGAATACATCATTGAGGTTTAACACATTTTTTTAGACATTCTGGTAGATATTTCTGAGTATATGTGGTTAAATAAAATGATGGCTGTGTCCTTTAAAAAGTCAATAGACAAAAAAATTACAATATACTAGTGCATTTGGGCAAGCACATAAATAGATAGAATTCAAGAAATGCAATGAAGAAGGTACTAACAAAGAGCCATAGGAATTGAGAGGACGGAGTGGAGACATTCACCTGACAATGGGAAATGGTGGCAATACAGGTGAGATGGGAAGTGTGGGTAATTGCAGTGGACAAGGAAGTCCATATGTTTGGAGAGGGTTCAGAACAAAGAGATTGGTGGTGGTCCCAGATGCCAGAAATTAAACATTGAAAGGCCTTTTATGACTCATAACAGGATTGTTCTTGTGTTGTGGTGGTGGTCATGGTAGTAGTGGTACTGGGATTGAAACTTGGAGTGCTCTACCACTGAGCTTCATTCTAGGTTCATTTTATTTTGACTATGGATGTCACTAAGTTACAGAGGCTGAGGCTGGCCTCAAATTTATGTTCTTCCTGCCTCATCTTCCCAAGTTGCTCATGATTGTTCTTAATTCCTACTCGGTTCTTCTTACCCTTTCAAAGTGGGCAGTGGTCGACTGCTCAGGTAGAGAAGTTAGAATGTATCTTCCATAGCTATGTATTTTAAGATTCAAGGAGATTTTTAATACTGAAGGGGAGTAAATATAACTTATTATCATAAGTCTCCTTCACGTTCATGAACCCTAAGAACATCAACATGACGATCCACAGAAATACAAGAGCCTCAAGCTCAGCATGTCCAAACTGAGCACATTATTCTACTTTCCCACTCAGATCAATCTTATTAAATGCAGCCAGTCCCACAAAATGGAAACCTGAAACCCACCCTTCATTCTACATCACTATGACGGAAGAAGTCATTTACTCACACTCTGCAAACTTTGTTGAATCTGATTTTACTCTTCATCTCCATATGCCGAAGAATCTTATCATCTTTAACTGAGATTACTAAAAATTATTTTGCCCATCTTAACAACTCTCTTGTCATTTCTTCCTTCAACCTGATGATGAAAGGATATTTCAAACATATCAAACTTCACGCTCAATATCTATAATATCATGCTTACGTTAATTAATTCAGTTTACAAATACCTATTGAAAGTTTTCTATGTGCCAAACGACATTGCACTATTAGGTGGTGAGTAAGTGGAAAAGTTCGATACATAAAATCTACTTACAGTGTAGCATATCAAGTACTTTAATCAGAAAAAATAACAAAACGTTATGGAAATACATCAAATTATGACAAAATGTTTTAGCTAAGATATTTGGTTTGTATTATTGAGGCAACAGTTTGTCACCAAAGGACATTAAGCAATGCATGCAATAAATTCAATTTAAATTCACTGCACCTCTGTGGCTGAAATGAACTAGATGCACGCCAATCTATTTCCTTTTTCTGGGCACAAAAGAAAACATTTCCTAGCCTCTCTTGCAGTCAGGTTGAGATGATGTTATTGTGTTTTGGATAATGGGAAACAGGCCAAAGGGGTATGTGCCAGCACTACTCAAACAGTGTTCTGTGGAATATTTTCCCTTCTTTCTGGTCAAAAATGATATAAGCGTTGAAATTGAGAGTAGGAATTTAGAAACTTTTATCAGTTTGACAAAGTAATCTTATGTCTATTGAATCTAAAACTATTAAAAGAAATTTGTATAGCGTGTTATTTAATTGCTTTGAATCAATCATTAACAATCCCATATGTATGTCCTTTACACACCTGGTCTCTTAAATATCCCAGGAATTCCCCAAGTTCTCAGTCCCTCACCCTCTCCAAGAATCAGAAAATGGGAGAAGCTTGGATGGCCCAATCCACCAAGGAGAGGAGACCCCCTCAAAAAGGGCCACGTCACCCTCATGGACCTTTCATAAATGTAGATTAAACTTCTATGGTCTGAGGTCACTAAATTGGGAGTGAGTTGTAAAGGAAACCAGCATTACATTCTCTGATGAACAGCCAAAAAGATCCTTCAGTATACAAACACAGTATGGTTTTCCAGTCTCACATGCACATATTCCTATCACTTCACCCATGTTGGCATTTTAATCATCAGCCATTATACTTCAAGCTTCACCTCTCTCAGTTCTCCTTGGTAACGCTTTCTGAATAGGTCATTCGGAATCAAAATGCAATTCTATTCAAATCTTAGATACTTTAATATCTGTCAAAAAATAAATTTAAGGAATAATGGCAGAATGTGTTGGACATCAACATACTAAGTGCATGTATAAAAACTCAAATGGTATGGAAATACTTTGTGTAAAACCAATAACTTGGAAAACTGTGCTCTTTATATGTAATATGAAAGGAATTGCACTCTGCAAAGCATGTATAACAAATTAAATTAAATACAATAAATAAATAAATTTAAGGATTCTGGGTATTAAAATGGTAACAAAGCTATGGTAACTTAAATATACCAAAAAGAACCTAAAAATTGAGAACTAAAAAGAAAAAGGTTCTTCATAACCCTTTCAATAATACATAATGATAAGGACATTTCCAATCAATGAATAAAAATAATACCTTTAAGACATTACGTTGAGATAATCAGTCATTTTGGTAAAGGGAGAAATCTGAATCACTATCAGAATTATGCCTAAATATTTAAATTTTAGATTTAAACATAAAAGTGCCAGGAGTAAATATAAGTGCCTGGCATTTTTAATCTTGGCTTAGAGAAGAACATTCTAAACACAATCCCCATGCAAAGTAGAGAAATAATAAAACATGAAGACCTCACAGGCATTACTAGGGAAAGATGAGGTACCGGGAACAACATAAGTAAGAAACAAGAAGATGCAATTGACAGATTAAATAGAGACCAAAACATAAAAAACATTTTTCTCATTCCATCAGATCTTAAATTTCATCAAGTCAGGAATTGTTTCCAGTCTTCATCAGAGTAACTTATAACTGAGTGCAGTCTGAGGTATAAGTTTATTTGAGAAGTGAAAGACTGTCTGATTGAATGCATTAAGCAATAAATTAAATAAACTTATTTAAGTTAAATAAATTTAATGCATTAAACAATAAATCAAAATGTAAACAAATACATACCAGTCTGTTCTGTTCTGCTTTTGTTTACTAGGTTAGCATGACTGAAATATCTTATCAATATACAATGGCAACTTAAACTTTCTGAATAAAATTTTCAATAGCCACTTAAATTCCAAAGATTCCCTTCTTTTGGGTCAAAATATTCAATGAAAGGAATTAGAGAATAAAAATCCTAACAACTTAAAGATACATATTTGTACTTTTAAAGATATCAGTAGACACAGAAGCAGCAAGCATGAAGTGAAGTGATAGTCCAAGGTGGAGTTAACAATTTAGAAATAATCTGGGGATGTTTGCTGTTCTGTTCTTTGGGTTTCTGAGGAGCAGTTCTGGGCATTTTCTGCATATTGAGCCAATAGGAAAGACTCTATTATGGAAAGAGTAACTAGCAAAGCTTTGAGAGATGGCAAAACAAGGAGAAAAATACATGGAAAATGCAAGAGGTTTTAAATGAATGCCTTATTTTCCTCACAGAACATGTACTGAATTCTGGTCCTGCATGGAGGCTGGAGAGAGGATTGACAGTTTTAAGACAGAATTGTAGCTCTCCATATCTCATTTTGGTTAGAATATAAAAGATACTCTAAGGAAGGGCCGAATTTGAACACTCTCATTCTGCTCTTCAAGATATCTTTCACTTTGGAAACTCTTTTGAAATGGGAAGTGACATTTATGAGCTGGGAACCCCCAGAAGTGAGGAATGAAACTCCACAGTTTTCAGGGCCAAGGAGACTAATGACACCAACTTGTTCTATAAACAATTTGGGGAGAATAATTCCATGGGAGCAAAGTAAACCAGGACTTGACTAAGTCACTTTAAATTAAAATCAAATCAAATACAGCTTAAACTTTAATCAAATTGAGAATCAGACTCACTCTGTGTAACAACAGCAAAGGAAACAATCTTGCAATTGCGGAAGGCATTTAGAGCGCGTTCATACACAAGGTCTGGCATATTACCAAAATTATTAGATATATAAAGAAGTAGGATGTTTTAACTGATGATGACAAATACAAGATAATACAAAGGAACATAAAAAAAGAAGGAGACCAGCGATTGAAAATCTATGGCCTTCGGGCAAAATATTGTCCACTGCCTCTTTTTAAAAAGAAAATTATCTTGGAAAAAAAATCATATTTGCCTGTTTGGCTGTGTTTACATCACAGAGGAAGGCTATGTAATTATGGCAAAGGTCAGATAGTCCATTACAGTCTGACCCTTTATAGAACAATTTTTCCAATTTCTGAAGTTCATAATAGACCTAAGAGATAGGAGTATTGTAAAATAAGTATTAACAATATTTTAAAGAAGCTAGAGCATAAGTAAGGACTTACTACTGTCATTTTATTAATTGTTTTCTGATTGTTTTGTAGATTCTTTCTTCCTCTCATGCTGTCCTCCTTTCTGAGATGATGATTAATTTTTGTGTATGTGTGTAGTGATATGTTATGACAACTTCCTCTTTTGTGCCTCTACTATAGTTTTTTTCTTTGTGGTCACCAGAAGCTTTTATAAATTATCTGAAAGGGCTGGAGTTGGCTCAGTGGTAGAGTGCTTGCCTGGCATGTATGAGGCTCTGGGTTCAATTCTCAGTACCATATGTAAATAAATAAATAAAATAAAGGTCCATCAAAAGCTAAAAAATATTTCACAAAATAAGAAAAATCAATAAATCATCTGACAGTCTATTTTAAACTGATTAAAACTTATATTCAATCACACTTCTTTCATGTTACACATATATTATAAGTTACCCTTGTGAGCTGGGGTTGTAGCTCAGTGGTTCGAGTGTTGGCCTAGCATGTGTGAGGCTCTGGGTTCTATTCTCAGCACTGCATATAGATAAATAAAATAAAGGTTCATTGACAACTAAAAAATAAAAATAAAAATAAGTTATCCTAGTAATTTTCAATAACTTATCAAAAATAAGACTTATACTAGAATTAAAAGTGATTCACATACAGTTGTTACAGTATTCGAGGATTTTGAATTTGACTACATTCTTACCTTTACAGTGAGTTTTTATACTTTCATATGTTTTCATGCTGTTAATGTCTCTTCATTTCAGCTGTGAGAACTTCCTGTTATAGTTTTTCATAAGATAGGTTCAGTGGTGATATGCTCCTGGAGCTATTATTTCTCTGAAAGTCTTTATCTTGACATTTTGAAAGCCTGGCCCAGTAGAGTATCCTTGACCAACAGATGTTATTTCTTTTATCAGTTTGAATATATCATCCTACTCTCCTGACCTAAGAGGTTTCTGTTGAGAAATCTGCTGGAAATTTTATGGGGGAGTTTCCTTTGTTTCTGATGAGCAGTTTTTCTCTGGCTCTTTTCAAATTTCTCTATTTGCTGTTGACTTTGAGAATTTGATTATAATGCATTTCAGTGAAAATATACTTATTCTTCATCAGTTTGGAGATCTTCAGGCTTCATTAATCATGGATGTTCATTTCTATTTCAAGATTTTGAAAGTTTCTTGTTATCATTTCTTTTTTAAAAAATATTTATTTATTTGTTTTAGTTGTACACAATATGCTTATTTGTATGTGGTGCTGAGAATCAACCCGGGCCGCATACGTGCTAGACGAGTGCTCTACCGCTGAGCCACAACCCCAGCCCCATTATTTCTTTAAATAAGTTTTTCTCCCTTTCTCTTTCTTTGCTCTTTTTAAGACTCAACATATACATTTGTTGGATCATTGGTGTGTGTCTGTAGGCATTCTTTACTCTTTTTTATTTATTATTTTGTTTTGTATTTTTGTTTCTCTAATTTAAAATAACTTGCTTTGAGCTCATGATTTTTTTTCCTTTTTGCTTAAGTGTGCTACTGCAGTCCTCCATTGAATTTTTAACTTCAGGCCCTATGTTAGGCAACAGAATTTCTATATCTTTTCATAGCATTTATTTCTTTTTGTTTTTGTTTGTTTGTTTGTTTGTTTATTTGGTACCGGGGATTGAACTCAGGAGCACTCAACACTGGACCACATTCCCAGCCCTTTTTTGTATTTTATTAGAGACAGAGTCTCACTGAGTTGCTAAGTGCCTCGCCATTGCTGAGGCTGGCTTTGAACTCGTGCGTGATCCTCCTGCCTCAGCCTCCCAAGGGCTGGGATCACAGGCGTGCGCCACCACACCTGGCTATATTTCTTTTTGAACTTCTGATTTTGTTCATGTATTGTTTTCCAAGTTTCATTTGGTTGGCTCTGTGTATTCTCTTCTAGTTCCTTGAGCTCCATCAAGCTTATTTTGAGTTCTTTCTCAAGCAGTTCATACCTCTCCATTCCTTTCAAGTCAGTTGCTAGCCATACTTTCTTTCTTTGATGGCATTAGTTTTCTTTGATTATTGGTGATTTTTTTTTCCCGATGTTTTCAGATAAAGAAGGAGGTACTCCTTATAGCTTTATAGATTGGTCTAGCAGGGTCTGTAGGAGCACTTTCCATTTGAGACCTTGAGTAAGCAGGCATGGTACCTGGATCAGTGAGAGTGCAGGCCTGGTACCCACCAAAATGTATAGGTTCATAAGAGACTACTGTGAAATGATGAAACAATAAACTGAATAACCTGAAGGAAATGGATGTTTTACTAGAAACACACAATTTATCAAGAAGGAATGATGAAAAAATCGAAAATCTGAGCAGAAACAAGGAAACTGTTATCAAAACTGCCTGATGAATAAATTATCAGAACCTGATGGCTTCACTAGTGAATTCTATCAAATATTTGAAGAATTAATATCAATATTTTTCAATTTCTTCTAAAAATTGAAAAGGAGGAAATACTTCTAGACCCATTTAACAAGCCTGACAATACCTTAATACCAAAACCAAACAAAGACATGAAAAGTGAAAAAAGTTCTGAACCAATATATTGGTAAGCATAGGTGCAAAAATATTCAAAACAATGCATTACATCAAAAAGATCTAGAGATGCAAAATTCAATGCTATTTCAAGATAAAAATAATAAAAAAAATCAGTTTGGAAATAATATGACAACATAATGAAGGTTATTTGTGGCAAGCTAATATCTTGCTCAATGGTTAAAAGCTGAAAGCTTTTATTCTAAGGTAAGGGCAACACAAATATTCCCACTATGTTCCAGAAGAGCAATATAGAGAAGTAAAAGAAATAAGCAGTATCCAAAATAGAAATAATGAAGTCAAAATTGTTTCCATTTGCAGATGGCATTTACCAAAAAGCTGTTATAACTAATATATTGGTTCCATAAAATGCAGAATATAAAATAAACATGCAAAAATGAATATCATTTCTATGCATTAAAAGGAACTATCCTCAAAAGAAATCAAGTAAATAATCCCACTTACAATAGATTAAAAACTACTTAGAAATATAAGTTAGTCAAGGAGAACAAATACTTACATTCATTAGGTTATGAAATTAATTGAAATTGAAATTACTAAAAAGTATAAAATGCTGATGAAATAAATTGAAGTAAATATAAGTAAATTGAAAGATCTCCCCAGATCTCAGATTTGAGGAATTAATATTGTTTAAATATCTATACTCCCCAAATGTTCTACAGATTCAGTGAAATCCCTACCAAAATTTCAATATGTTTTTAGAAACAGAAGAAAAGAATCCTGCAATTTACACAGAACCACAAGGGACAGTACATAGCCAAAACAGTCATTAGAAAAAGCACAAGATTAGAAGGACCCACAGGACCTGATTTCAGATACATTACATAGTAACATTAAGCATAAGCAAACATAGTAACAGCATAAGAACAGACATACAGAATAATGGAATTGAACAAAGAACCCAGAAATAAATACACAAATCTATAATCAATTAATTTCAACAAAGATGTTAGGAACATACAATAGATAAAGGACAGCCCTTTCAATAAACAGTCATGCAGGGAAATTAAATTGGAACTTTATCTCTCACAATGTTAAAAATCAACTCAAAATGGATTAAAGACTTAAACATAAGACCTAATATGGTAAAACAAGGAGAAGAAGAGAAAGAAAAATTGTTGACAATGATCTTGGAATTTTTAAAAAATATAACCTCAAGAGCTAAGCCAACAAATGCAAAAAAGAAAAAAAAGAAAAGAAAGAAAGAAACTAGATTATTTTAAACTAAAAAACTTCTGTATAGTCAAGGAAATAATCAACAGAATGATGAGAGGACCTATGGAATAGGAGAAAATATTTGAAAGCTATATGTGATAAGGGGTTCATATCCTAAACATATAAGGGAAATAACACAATATAAAAAAAGCCATAAATATTTCCATTAAAAGTGGATAAAAGACCTAAGTAAACACCTTTAAAAAGAAGACATACGATTAGTTAACAGGTATATGAAAAAATGTTGAACTTCACTAATCATCAGAGAAATGAAAACTGAAATTTCAATTAAACTACACGTCATACCTATTGGAATTTCTATTGTCAAATTGACCAAAGAGTTGTGTTGGAAAGAATGTGAAATTAAATATAACCCTGTTTACTTTGGGTGGGAATAAGAATTAGTATAGCCATTATAGAATATAGTATAGAGGTTCTTTAAAAATTAATTACATATTACTACCATTCTATCCATCAGTCCCCTGCAGGAAATATACAAAAGAAATGGAATTATTACCTAAATGGACATTAGATAATCTCCATATAAAGGCAGAAATTTTTGGCTGCCTTTGTCTAAGATAAGACAACTGTAATTATATTTGTTAGTCTCTATGTCCTCTATTCTGTACCATTGGTCTACAAGTCTATTTTGGTGCCAATACCATGCTGTTTTTGTTACTATTGCTCTGTAGTATAATTTAAGGTCTGGTATAGTGATGCCACCTGCTTCACTCTTCTTGCTAAGGATTGCTTTAGCTATTCTGAATCTCTTATTTTTCCAAATGAATTTCATGACTGCTTGTTGGAGAAGAGATAGCCTCTTCAACAAATGGTGCTGGGAAAACTGTAAATCCAAATGCAACAAAATAAAATTAAACCCCTATCTTTTATCATGCACAAAACTCAACTCAAAGTGGATCAAAGGCCTAGGAATTAGACCAGAGACAATATGCCTATGAGAAGAAAAAATAAACCCTAATCTCTAACATGTCAGATTAGGCCCCAACTTCCTTAATAAGACTCCTGTAGCGCAAGAATTAATATCAAGAATCAATAAATGGGATAGATTCAAAATAAAAAGCTTCTTCTCAGCAAAAGAAACAATCAGTGAGGTGAATAAAGAGCCTACTAATTGGGAACAAATTTTCACCACATCCACGTCAGATAGAGCACTGATCTCTAGACTATATGAAGAACTCAAAATCCTTAACATCAAAAACAAAACAAAAATAAAATAAAATAAAAAAATATCCCAATCAATAAATGGGCCAAGGAATTGAACAGACACTTCTCAGAAGATATACAATCAATCAACAAATACATGAAAAAAAAAATGTTCAACATCTCTGGCAATTAGAGAAATACAAATCAAAACTACTCTAAGATTTCATCTCACACCAGTCAGAATGGCAGCTATTAAGAACACAAACAACAATAAATGTTGGAGAAGATCTGGGGAAAAAGGCACATTCATACATTGCTGGCGGGACTGCAAAATGGTGCAGCCAATACGGAAAGCAGTATGGAGATTCCTCAGAAAACTGGGAATGGAACCATCTTATGACCCAGCTATCCCACTCCTTGGTATATACCCGAAGGACTTAAAAACAGCATACTTCTGGGACACAGTCACATCAATGTTTATAGCAGTACAATTCACAATTGCTAAACTGTGGAACCAACCTAGTTGCCCTTCAGTAGATGAATGGATAGAGAAAATGTGGTATATATACACAATGAAGAATTACTCAGCAATAAAAGAGAACAAAATAAAGGCATTTGTAGGTAAATGGATGAAGTTGGAGAATATAATGCTAAGTGAAGTTAGCCAATCCCCAAAATCCAAATGCTGAATGTTTTCTCTGATATAAGGAGACCCATTCACAGTGGGGTTGGGACTGGGAGCATAGGAGGATTAGAGGAACACTAGAAAGGCCAACAGGGAGGGAGGGGAAGGGAGGGGGCAAAAGGTGGAAAAAAAAAAAAAGATGGTAGAATGAGATGGATATCATTACCCTAAGTGCATGTATGAAGTCATGAATGGTGTGAATATACTTTGTATACAACCAGAGATATGTAAAAATGTGTTCTATAAGTGTAATATGAATTTTAATACATTCTGCTGTCATATATAGCAACTTAGAATAAAATAATAATAATAATAATAATAATAATAATAATAAAGGCAGAAATTGAGAAAGACAGTGAGCTAAAGTGAACAGGAGAATGGAATGAAGACATTGGTAGATAACCATCCTAAGAAAGTCCTCAGGATGGCATGAAGCATGGAGCATGTGTTAACAGAATGCTGTAAACAATGACAATTTGTAACTAAAATTGAAGAAAAGAAAAAGAGCTCATCTCTCCAAAATATGACAAGTGTAATACGTATTCTTCACTTTGCAAGAATGCAAATCAAATAAGGGACACCAGAGAGATTTAATTTTGTTATACTAGGAATCAGAAGATAGATTTAGGAATATAGGTAATGCTTTTTATCCTAAAATGTGGGCACCAGAGAGCCCTATTTATTTATTTATTTATTTATTTTTTATTTATTTTGAAAGATCCACTAAAGAGAAGAGTAAAGGAAACAGAGTGAAAGGAGAAGACGTAGGGAAAGGGAAGAGTGAATAAACGAAAGAACTATAATATTAGATATAACCAAAGATAACTAGCTGGGTTTCATAAGATATCTCAGTCCATGAGATTAGACTTTAATTCTTCAGTTTGTGGGCCACCAGGTTCAATGTGTTTGAAAATAGTGACATGCACTGACAGTGATATGCCTTGGAAAGGGAGAGAAATAGTGAGAAGTGTTGTCCTCCCTTCACACCTCCACAACTTTAAAGGACCTCTGTTACTTTCATTCAGAATATGCATTGATGATCATCTACTGGAGGCATGTATACAGTCCAGGAATAGCTCTGAAACATCATTGAAATGAGAACTTCCCAACTCTTCTTTAATACTTCAAGCAATGGAGAACTGATGATAACTTCATGCAATTGCCCTCTTTAACTTCAGACAATTCTGTTAGAAACTTCTTTCTAATCTTGAGTTTACATCTGTCTCCCTATAATTCCCATACACTAGTCCCAGTTCTGCCTGCTGGAGCCAGAGGAAGCCTGCTTCCTGTTGCATATGACAGCACATCAAATATTTATTGACAGTTCGCATGTCATCAGTGTTTTCTCCAGGCCAAACTCCCTCAGGTCCTAGCTGTCTCGGAATCGATGGAGTATGGCAACACAGATGATGTTCCCTTCATTTTCAAAGCCACAAACACCTGTTTCAGATACTAAATAGCAGTAAAATAAATAAACTCCTGGTCAGCCTTTACACCTGGGGTTCCCTGGCATATAACAAGACAGGTCTGCATATGGAGAAGCAAATGATTCATCTTCAAAGTCATACCATTGTGCTCTGCTATTCAAACAGCAAGTATACTTCACACTCCGTGTGTATATTGGTTTTAAAGAATCATAAGTATGGTTTCATGATTGGTAACTGCCCATTATGAAACACTCATTTTTTTGGGCATTGTAAGTCAAGTGAACTAAACCATGAAATAGAGAATGTGTCTAAACATCATATTCTGTCACAAAGTTACTTTTTGAAACTCCAAATCCTACCTTAAAAAATTGACACACACAAAAAAAATTGCCTAAGGAGACCAAAACTGTTTTAGTCAGCTTTCTCATCACTTGTGACAAGAAGTTTAGGAGGGCAAATTTATTTGGGGCTCATGTTTCGAAGTTCTCAGTCCACAGATGGCCGACTCCATTATTCTGGGCCTGAATGAGGGATAACTTTATTGGAGAAGGGTGTGGTGGAGAAAAGCAGCCAGAACATGGCTTCAGGAAGCAGAGAGAGTGCTCTGCTCACCAGGGACAAAATATATACCCCAAAGGCAGACCCCAGTGACTGATGTCCTCCATTCACACCCCAACGGCCAACAGTCACCACCCAGTAATTTATATCAGTGGATTATACCATTAATTAGGTTACACCTTTTTGCCTTGAACATTCTTGCATTGCTCCATACATGAGTTTTGGGTGATATCATGTATGCAAATCATAACAACCAATTTTAAATTTCTCCAATTAATCTATGCTTATTTCAGAAGTGGCCTCTGGACTCTCTTAAAGCAGGAAAGGGCAAGGGACACCTTTCTTCTCACTAAGGAGAGGGAACAACCACATGCATTAGGCAGTGCAGCAATGACTAGCCTTTGCTCTCTCTGCTTCTATTACCAGCATCATTTATCATAGCACAGTGCAACTCTTGGCTAACCAAATAGCAAACTGCAAGCTTCTTCTCTTAGCGGAGTTCTATGTTTGATGATAAAATAGACTCAGCAGGTATGTATGTCATTGTTTCTTCTTTAGAGAGTTTCCAGTGTAGTTGAGGAGAAAAGACTAAAACTTCAGCATGATTAATGTAGTGATCATTCACAGCATGCATGAAAGAAGGAATAATGGATTAATATAAATATCGACATTTGCATTTAATAACGAAGCTACATGTGAGTTTGAGCTTCACCATGATGAAGCATGGTCCTTGACCAATCTTCAAGCTTCTAGAAGCCTATCGCAGTAGGATAATAGTGAGTTTTGTATTGTGGTATTAAATGGCCGCTTCTAAATATTTTTACTTAATTTCAAAATGCCATGAGATATCACTCCTTTCTCCGTTTTCCTCAAAATAAGACTTTCTCTGGATTTTTGTAACATTACTCCATTGGCTGCCCCCTTCTAGTATATTTTCCATCTCTTTAAAATTTCTCACAGTTGAACTACTCTGGGAATTGTTCCCAGGGCATCTTTTCTAGTTGCTTTATTGGTATTATACTCTTTTGTTTTGTTTTGTTTTAATTGATCTTTTTATTTTTTTTTTTTTTTCTTTTTTATATTTTATTTATTTTTTATTTATAATATGAGTATGTATTATAATTCATAATGCACATATATAGCATCTTTTTACATACAACTGTTTGTATACAAAGTATATTCATACCATTCAGGTCTTCAATCATGCATTTAAGATAATGATATCCATCTCATTCAACCACCTTTTCTTTTCTTCCCCACCCCTCTTGCTCCCTCCCTTCCCCTCCTTTCCCTTTGACCATTCTAGTGTTCGTCGAATCCTCCTATATACCCCCATCCAACAACACTGTGAACTAGCCTCCTTATATCAGAGAAAACATTCTGTATTTAGATTTTTGAGATTGAGTAATTTCACTTAGCATTATATTCTCCAACATCATCCATTTACCTGCAAATGCCATTATTTTATTCTCTTTTATTGCTGAGTAAAATTCCATTTTGTATATATACCACATTTTCTTTATCCACTCGTCTACTGAGGGACATCTAGGTTGGTTCCACAACCTAGCTATTGTGAATTGTGCTGCTATAAACAACAAAATGGTACAACCATTATGGAAAGCAGTTATGGAGATTTCTTGGAAAACTGGAAATGGAACCACCCTATGACCCATCTATCCCGCTCCTGGGTCTATTCCCAAAGGACTTAAAAACAGCATATTACAGTGACACAGCCACTTCAATGTTTATAGCAGCACAATTCATAATAGCCAGGTATTATACTCTTATCTGGTATCACAGATTTACATATGATCAATATGTCAGTGATCCCCTGAATTATATCTCCAGATCTCATCTCCTCCCTAAGTTCCAATCATCTATCTAATTATGTTCTTTACATATTTTCCTTGAATGTCTAATAAGCATCACAAGTTAAACATCCAACTGAGAAGAATTGATATCCCTACCTTAAAATCTGTTTCCCCTTACTCTTTAAGAAAATACAGTGCTACTCACAGTGTTCTTAATGGAGGCACAATCCTTCAATGTTGCATTTCTCTTCCCAACATCCAACCTACCAAAAAGTACTGTTGGCCAGACTTTCAAAACATATCCACATCAGTTCACTCCTTCCACTCTCTCTATCACTGTCCCATTCCTAGTTCGGATTCTTCTTTCAGGTGGACTAGACATTACAATGAGTCTCCTTTCTTCCACTTTCACCCACACAATCTGTTTTCCACACTATGGACAGACTAATCTTTTACAAAGTTCATTTGAATCAGGCTACTCTCCTTTCTAAAAATTACTCTAGTGGCTTTGCATTTTATGCTAAAAAATTCAAACCAAACTCTATAGATTACCTATGAGATCACACATCAAAGAGCCTCTGGCCACCTCCCTAGCCTCCCCACCTGCAACTCTTCTCTCCCTTACTGCCCCAGCCACACTGACCTCCTTAAACATGGTATAGCTCATTTGGTCTTGGAACTTTTCAGGTAACTCTTCATTTTGCCTGCAATGTGCCCCACATCTACCTCTTTATGGCTGGTTCCTTCTTGCAATCCAGGTTGCTACTTTTGAGAAATTTCTTTATGTGTAAAATACATAAGCAGACATAAGAGTGCTCTTCTCACACAAAGCATAATTGACCCAACCTTTGCACTTTAGTATCTGTTGCTGTGTTTCACCAAAGCTATGCCTCTCCCTGTGAGTGAACAAATTTGCAAAAATACTAGGACACACCCATTCAGGACTTCCAAAGAGCATTTTCCCAGCCTTTGCACAAAAGCCCAACACAATTATCCAAACTTCCTTCCTCTTTCCTTTACACAGGTCACACTTGCATCAAGGTCTGTCATCCTCCTGGTCTCCTGATGTCCCTCCCTACTTTCTCCCATATACACATTTCCCCTTATATAACCTTGCACTCTTAAACCCTTACTCATGTCTCCTTGGAGGACCCAGATTAAACAACATAGATGTATGATCCTGTGACACTAATAATATTTTTTTAATGTGCAGGACTGAAGATAACTTAAAAATTGTTTGTGTAGTTGTTTCATTCAGCCCCTATAGCAACACTGTCCTCATTTTATGCACAATAAGTTAGGGCTTAGAAAGAATACACGACACGTTAAGGATCACAATGAGCAAGTATGAAAGAAGAATTTGCCTTCTAACTCCAAAATCTTTCCATTGTATCTACTATGTTCCTTCTTCCAAAGTCTTCAGAGATGACTGAAAAGACTGAAACGCCACCAAATCTGCATCCACTTTATGCTTTGAGGGTTTGTACTTTGGTTGCGACTGACCCCCAGGTTATGCATTTATTTAAGAAGGACAAGAATGCTTAGCATTTTTATTATACATGACATTCCTCTCTGGCAGTAACGCATACACTTCTTACATTATGCAAATGTATTTCCTTCTGGCCTCTCATTATTTTCATGAATCAAGTCTACCAAAGGTCAACGTCTCTGTCAGCAATAGGGTGCATGCTGGCAGTGTGACGTGACAAAAGCTCCGGCCTGTTAGCAGTCATTGTCAGCAGTAGGTTGTGATCCTGTCTCTCTGGCCCTAGCAGGGCCATGTCACTCTCTCTTCAGACCAGCGCAGAAGAAAGAATTTCCTTTCATTAATGTTCAAAAATTGGTTCCATTGCTTTCCCAAACGCCCAGCAGAATTGCTGGTGGCTGTTTACAAGAGTCATTTTTTTAAATCAAAATTTAATGCAAAGACTTTCTACTTTTTTACTCAGCTATCACTCTTGCACCAACACACCTGCTTCTCCATTCTCAATGAGACAAAATACCCAGAGAGAATGGAGAGTGCAGCCTTCAGCTTTTAGACCCTGAAGTATACAAAGTCATAAGTTCTCAGTGGTGCCCTGCACTGCACACAAGTCCTTTCATGTCCATTTTGTATAGGCATTTCATCATTTCCCATGTAAAATTGTAAGTCTGTCAACATAATGTCCATACACATTTTGCACCATTTCTCCCGGTACAAGCTTTCTTTTAATTTTCATATTTAGGTGTATTTTCACTTCATATGCAGGCATAGCAGGAAATTATTTATTGAAAAAAAATTAAGGAGAGAAAAAAGATGCTTGCTGTCAAAATAATAGGATAAGTGCTACATATTTAAAATATGAATACATGGTGTAGTTTTAAAATATTGAGACTGATTTCAAGTATAGTTTACACATACTTCCTTAGGGTTTTTATTCTTTTTCTTAATGTGTATTGACTACTAATTTTGTTGTATTTACTAAGTTTGGAGGACATGCTGTGATTTTTATTCAAAATCTGGTAAAAACGTGAAATGCCACTATTCTAAAATTATGACAAATTCAGTTTTTGATGAAATTACATATGAAAGATAATTCATTCATAAAGCATTGTCTTTTGTGTAAAAATAAACTTGAAATGTAACAAGGAGAATGAAGTTTCTCAAGGTCATATATCTGTTGGTTTCTGAGAAGTAATTAGAATCCAGATTTGCTGGTTCTTAATTCATTTTCTGTTCTGTCCTCATCTTGCAAATGCCTGACCACTATCGTATACTATAGTTGGTTCTTAACAATATAATCCATATCCTACTTGCCATAGGAACATGGCTATAGCTTAAAAGCAGCTTTTTTTTTTTTTTTTTTTTTTTTTCCTTCCTAGAGATATTCAAACAGTAGCTGGGTATCTCTTACTAGAAGTTTAGGGAGATTTCTACCCTGGTTTGAAGAAGATAGAGCTTGAGTTAACCCTTAAGAATGGGTACAATTCATGCAAACCAAGAAAAAAAAGGGGGGGGGGCATTTTAGGAATGATTTCAGAGAAGAACATACTGGAAGATTTTAAATACAGAAAACGTATCAGTATATTCAGAAAGGGGTTGACAACAAAGATAGGAGAAGTCAGGAATATCAAATGTGAGACTCTTGGAAGTTTCTTGGAGATAAGATGCTGATTAAATTTAATGAATTCACAAGTGGGAGCTGAGGGTGAATTCCCAAGGAACAGGAACCACTAGCTATGAGAGAGATGACAACATTTTTTTCCAGAGTCTGAATTGCTGTCCAGCTTTTATATCTGATACATGCAAACAGTCAAGATTTATGTACCTTTGCTGTACTCAGAGGGAAGTGCGTATTCCTTAAGCCTTCTAAACAAAGGTGGTAGTCACAGATGGGAATGTGATTTTTCTAAAAGGCAAGAAGTACTGGGTAAACAGTAACACACAGTACTCTCAAGATCTAAGGACTTGGCCTACAGAGATGTTCTGGTATATGGTCCCAGGTAAAGAGAGAAGTAGCCTAGCATGGACAAATGGAAAAGGAAAGCTAACCCTTCCCCAGGAAGGGACCAAAAGCAACTCTTCAGATAGGGAGGGGAAATAAATAGTAATGTGTTCAGAGAAGGGGAACTTGAGGGGCCCAAAGATGGATATAAAAAGAAATCTCATCTTTCTTCTCTCCCTGGTTCTACTTCCTACTTCTCACTTCCGCATAATGGCTCTCCTGAGTGCTCAGGTACCATCATTAATTAAGATGCTCCCAACTGAGGTGTGAACGCCAGAAACAGATGCAGCTTCATAGACCTTCAAGAGCCCACAAATGATGTCAGAGATTATCAGTTGCCAGAACAAAGCATGTGGACAGTCATCAAAATTCAATGAAGAAACCTGTGTCTTCACATCTGGGAGAATATAGCTAGTAACTTTGGGATTTAAATTGGTATATGAACCCCACAGGGCAGGAGGAAATCCAATATACTCCAGAACCAAATTACAAGGTAGTAAGGTTCAATTTACATAAATACAAGGATTAACTGATTTGAGAATGGGGTTCAATTGTCACCTTTGGGAAAATCAAATCTGTCATATTAATAACAAGAGTATTAAGATGATCCTGCTATTCAAATGCTAATCACAATAAGGGCTTTTCCATGTGTTATCAAGCAAAATAAAACATTTTTCTAATAGAAAGATTCTGCAAACTTCATAATACTTCCCGAGCCTTATTAAAAATGTTCACACACTTAAATAAAATTAAATACCAGTCTAATCACCTCAGGCAGATCTCTCCATGTGAGGTGGCTTTCCCCCAGAGTCACTTCTGAATGACCATCTATGGGAGATTTCACAGTCATTTGTCTCTTGTGGCATTCCAGATGTTGACTTCAGATTATTCATGAATGTAGTGGCTTAATACTCTACAGGCTGGGGCTGGGATTGTGGCTCAGCGGTAGAGTGCTCGCCTAGCACATGCAAGGCCCTGGGTTCGATTCTCAGCACCACATAAAAATAAATAAATAAAATAAAGGTATTGTGTCCAACTACAACTAAATTTTTTTTTAAATAATAATAATCTACAGGCCATGTTCACACTTTTAGCACCTAATCACTTTTTTTCCTTTAACTGTGCTAGAGAGAATTGATATTAAAAACAAGCAGAAACATCCTAGAATACAGACCTCTGAAGGCAGGACCACTGAACCCACCCTAAGGAAAAGTACCAATAGATTTTCAGAATACGATAGTCCAGATCCTTCAGGTAGTTTGGAAATAAATGACAACCTCATTAAGCTTTGAGCTCTGTCAGTCCACACAGAAAAAACAAAAAGCCAGACTTAGTTCCAGAATGAGATCCTTAAATATTTGGGTCAAAGTCCTAGCCTGGAGTCGAGCATCAGAGGTGTGCTCTGGATTCATCTTCATTGCAGTATGAAGTGTATCAGTCAGGACAGTGAACAACAGCTGTGCAACCACCACATTCTCATTCTCCATGAGTCAACACAGTGAGGGCACACTCCCACTCACATCACAGTCATGTTGGCCTTTGATTGGGTGGAATCTGGTTCTTTCCATCTGTGTTGCCACAGTGTCCCAAGGCCTTCTCTTAGACCTCCAGTGGATTATTCATGTTTACTCAGACAATCTTTAGGAGAGTAAATATGGACATTAGTATCACAGGTAAAAAGAAAACAGGATGATGAGCCCATCTCTGTCACAGGAGCATACAGGAGCAATGGCAGAAATGTGTCAAGAACCAGGAGAACTTACTATTTAAAGGAGGAAAGTCCTAAAGACACGTGCTCATCCATCCCTTTTCTCAGCCATCCACTTGCTTATGCCTTGAGTGCCGGCTCTTTGTCACATTCTAGAAACTGGAGCTTGGTCTCTGCTTCCATATTCTCAGGCCTATGAACATCTGGCTACTAGAAAAATGTATGGGTAAGGAAAATAGTCAATAGAAGGATTCAACACAATGGAAGTGACCAAGAGATTAGTACAAGGTTCTGAAGCTTCTGATTTCTTTTTTCAACTTCTTTAGTCTCAGAAGTTCTTTATGACATCAGCCCTTGAGTTGTTCCATGTTGGCCATCCCCAAATGACCTAAGGTCTGTGAGTTACACTTCCAAGGGGAAATAAAGGATTAAAAAATGTTAAAGTAAATTGACTGAAAAATTAAACATTACCAGCTACCTAGTCCATAGCAAACCCATACAAGTATTAATTCCCTCTAAACTAATCCTCTTCATCCTAAAGAAGTCACTCAACAGAAGCAAAGTGTTACATGAATCAACATGTCCATCACAGCATTAGCTATAATAGTAAGAAAAGTAAAATAAATTGCCAAAATGCCTAATTTTAAACTTAAATGTACTTCATGTGGTATGATAAACTCATTAAGACAATATTAATTTGCTACAGGGAAATGTTTATGTCACTATTTTAATATAAGTAGACAATGAAATGTTTCTTTTGCATAAACTATATAAAATACATTAAAAGTGAAGGCAATTCTTTACTGAGATGTTGAAATGACAGATAATTTCTTTATTCAAACATCTTTTTAAAAAATTGCTACATCAACTTCTCAGTAATTAAAACAGTTATACCATCTGTATGTGGGAGGCAAAACATATAATTCATTTCTCATTCTGAAAAAAAAATGTCAGTTCACAAATTCACTAGCATTTATTATCTAGAATTTTCTATTTGGGTCATGTGTTGCTCCCTCCCACTATATTATATTCATATTAACAGAATCCTCCCCCAAAACTTACTCTTCTCTTGCTCCATTCCAACACCTCTCCACAGCCATTAAACTACTTTTTCCCCTCAAGGAGACAATTCCTGGGAAGTGGAAAAAGCCACAGCTGTAATGGGTTGGTTTTCACTTGCAGCAGCCATGATTTTCCATGTCTTTCCAAAAGCCCAGAAGATCCATAAGCTCTAGGGTGCCAGAAACTGTGTCAGGCTCTGAATCATACTAGAAGCAGGAAATAAAGGATAATCTAGAGAGGAAATATATAGCAAATATTCTCTAGAGCTGATCTGAGAAATAAATGCAATTTGTGATATGTCAAGTCTCACATTAGGGTTGCTGTTTCTGGAGTCCATTGCTTGAGGTCAAATTCTTACTCTTCCCTTTAGTAACTGTGGCATTGGGAGATTTATTTAAATTTTCTAAGCTTCTGTTATGTCATCATGTAAAAGAGGTGGTGAGGAGGAGAAATACAAGGAGCTGCTACCTACAAGAGTTGTATATGGACTAAACAAGCTAATGAATGTGCTATTGTAGAAGGGTGCTCAGCACGCTGTGTGTGCGCAAACGTGTTTGCTCTTTCTTCTGCAATGATTATGATTCCCAAAGAGGTTATGCTGTCATTAAATATGGGTAAAATATGTAGTACTAATAAGGAATACAGATCCTCCGTATCCTGACATCTTTTCTGCAAATGTCATTGGCATATCAGATGATGTGTTATTTCACTTCTTATCCACTAACAATGTTCTTGAATCTATCCTTTCTCATCTTGATATTTTTCCATATTCTTCTTTTATTTTGGCTTTATCTACCACCAGCCCACTTCAATGGTCTTTCTGCTAGAGTTTATATTCAAATCTTTTTTTAAAAAAAAATTTAGTAGTTAGTGGATCTTTATTTCATGTATTTATATGTGGTGCTGAGAATGGAACCCAGTACCTCATGCAGGCAAGTGCTGTACCACTGAGCCACAATCCCAGTTCTTATTCAATCAAGTCTTTAATATTCTTTGAAAACGAAAATCTTCCTCAGGCCATTTTAAACTTTGGCCTATTAATGTTTCTTTCTTCTTCCACTTGAAACTACATTTTGGTGGTTGTATCTATCTGTTCTATTGCACTGAGTTCTCAATATACCCCATGTACTTCAACCAGATCATTCCACAGAATCTTCTTTACTTGAAGTTATCAGTGAGAGTCATATCAAACGAGAATAATTTTGTGACTTGTGTTATTGAACTCTTTTGCCAAATTTAATACAATTGTATAATGACTCATTTTATATTTTTCATATTCATATTTCATTCATGAAACATATAGCTGCTTGGAATCTATCATTCTACTCTCATTTACCAACTAATTATCCTTCTCAGATTCCCATTCCATCAACCACTAAAATATCAACATTCCCAAGTTTCTGTCATTTAAGATGTTCCATTTTTTTCTTATAAGAAATGTTCATTAGTCAATTCCATAATATTCTTTGTTTAATCTATAATGTTTGTATAGATAGCTTCTAATTAATTCTATGTCTATATCCCTGACCAGTCCCCTGAACATTGGACTAATGGAGCCAAAGCCTGGCACATATTGACAAAATAAATACATGTAGAAAAAATAAAAAGTAATACCTGCTAGCCATTGCTTTTCACTGCTCCAGACCTCCTGCAAAGGCCAAAACTAATCCAAGAGTGTCAAAGGAGGAGCAGACTCTCTCCTATCTCCCCAATTTCAGTGTGTGAATGGACACAGGGTATAGCTATTGACACAAACCAGGAATTTAGGAGTCATCTAAGCTGCCCTACTCTAAATAGACCATATCTTAAGCCACAAAGCAACTCTTAGCAAATACAAAAAAAGAGAGATAATACCCTGCATTCTATCATAATGGAATGAAATTAGAAATCAATGATAAAATAAAAAATAGCAGTTACTCTAATACCTGGAGACTAAATAATATGTTATTGAATCATGAATGGATAGCAGAAGACATCAGGGATGATATAAAAATATACTTAAAGATAAATGAGAAGAGTGACACAAAGTATCAAAACCTCTGGTACACTATGAAGGCACTGTTAAGAGGAAAGGTCATTGCATTGAGCTTATTCGTTAAAAGAGTAGAAAGTAAATTAATAAATGGCCTAACATTATATCTCAAAGCCCTAGAAAAAGAAGAACAAATCAACACCAAAAGCAGCAGAAGACAGGATATAATTAAAATCGGAGCTGAAATCAATGAAATTGAAACAAAAGAAACAATTTAAAAAATTGACAAAATGTTGGTTTTTTGAAAAAATAAATAAATAAAATTGATAAAACTTTAGCCACACTAACAAAGAGAAAGAGAAAACTCTAATTACTAAAATTTATGATGACAATGGAACTATCATGACAGATACTACTCAAATACAAACGATAATTTGAAATTTTGAAAAGGTATACTCCAATAACATAAAAAAATCTTGAAGACATCAACAAATTTCTAGAGACTTATGACCTACCTAAACTGAATCAGGAGGATACACAATTTAAATAGATCAATTTTAAGCAATGAAATAGAAGACACCATCAAAAGCTTACCAAGAAAGAAAAGCCCAGGACCACACAGATTCGCAGCTGAGTTCTACCAGACCTTCAAAGAAGAATTAGCTCCAATACCCCTCAAATTATTCCATGAAATAGAAAAGGAGTGAATCCTTCCAAACTCATCCATGATGCAAGTATCACTCTGGTACCAAACCAGACAAAGACACATCAAGGAAAGAAAACTTCTTGACCAGGTATGGGGTACTGAAGGCATACTGTGCCAGATTTCTAGCTTGCCATGACCCCTCTACTATAGTTTTCAACTCACTTTGCTATGAACTTTGTCATTTTTAAGTCCTGATTCATCTGTAGATAATAAAATGTCCCAGCCTGACAATATTCAAAGCAATCACAAAAGCAAACATAAACTGCATGAACTGAGACAATGACCTTTAAACAATTTTAAAAAGATAGTTTTAGTTTCTGACATCTAATCAAAATCACAAAATACACACAAGAAAGCAAGGCATCATGATGAGAACAAACAACAAAAACAGATCATGGAATCACAGGTACAAGTTCAGTGGCTGGGCATGGTGGCACATGCCTGTAATCCAAGCAGTTTGGGGGGCTCAAGCAGAAGGATCGCTATTTTAAAGCCAGCCTCAACAACTTAGCAAGACCCCGTCTCCAGATAAAATATAAAAAGGGCTTAGGATAGAATGGGCTCAATAGTTAAGTGCTTCTAGGTTCAATCCCCAGTACCAAAAACAAAACAAATACATTAAGTATAGGAATTATGAGATACAACATAAAGTAGGTATATTTAATTTACACAAAGGAAATGTTTAAATAAAAGAAAATATAAAATGCCAGGTATATTTCAAGAAGAAGAAAATACGTCTTTCTCAAAAAAAAAAAAAAATGCAGCATAAGAAAGTGAAGAAGTAAAATATGTGTTATGGAAAAGTTAAAGGCATGTCAAAACATGATTTTGAAGAAGTAACTTACAAAATTATACAAAATGTAGCACAAAGAGATGGGAAATAAGAGAAAGAGTTTAGGAGACATGAATACAGAATGAGAATATCTCATATACATTTAATTTGATTCCAGAATGAGAATAGATAAGGAATCTAAAGGAGGTATATTTTAGAAGATAATGGCTGTGAGTTTTCTAGAACTGTAAAAATCAATAGCTTTGGGGACATCACATACCTATTTTGTTCTTTAGTGAACTGTTAAAAATACCAAAGACAAGAGGATGGCTATAGAAAGAGCATAGTAGAAAGATTACTTACAGAGGAATGATTATTAAAATGATGGCTGATTTTCCAACTGCAACAATAAAAACCAGAGTGGAGTGTAATAAAACATTCAAAGTCTGATAGTAAATACAGTTGTATATACAGTGATTTTATAGTTCAAGAATGAGGCTCAATGACTACATTTTTTCTCAACAAACACAAAGTGCGAATTTTCTACCAATAAATTCTTACATACTACTGGTGAAGGTGTAAAGTGATGTGACCAATTTAGAAAACAGCTTCGTTTTACCCTGTCCAGTACAGTTAGAAACTCACACAACAGCTTTGAGCCCAAATTCTGCTTGTACACATGCTCCATTGGAAAAGTTCTCATACACATGCATCAAGAAACAAACGTGTCTTAGAATATTCTTAGTTATAGCTTTGCAATGTAGCTATAGCTTTGCAATGTAGCTATAGCTATGTTTATAGCTACAGCTATGTAAACAGACAATGTAAACAGAGCAATGTAAACAGACAGCTTATTAAAATGGTTAAACACAATAATACCGGTAAAATGCAAAGAAAAACAAAAAAGGCACAGAATATAAATGGTGTGATTCCATTTATATAAATTTTCAAACACGTGAAAAGTAAAAGAATGTAGTAGTTAGAGATAGAAACACGTGTAGCAATAAAAAAAAAAAAATCAAGAGAATGATAAACACAAACATCTGGACACAGTTCCCCAAATAGGGTTAGAAGGAAGAGGAATGAAAAGGAACACACTATGGGATTCTAAAGAATGGCTAATATTTAAATGTGCAAGGAATATAGAGTACTGGTTTTGATGTCCTTATACCTTAACTATACACTTATAAATATCCCTATGTTGTCTACCCAATGTTTGGCCTATAATGTAAGAGAGCGATGTACTTCCCACTCTTAGTTTTTTTGTTTGTTTGTTTTTTTGCTTCACTTTTCCTAATTGCATGAGAATAAGTGACTCCTACTAGAACACTATTCTCTCTTAGTTTGCCTGAATAATACCTATACTTACCTATACTCTGAAAACTGTCATAGGAAAACCCACAATGATGGGGCTGGGATGTGGCTCAGCGGTAGGGCTCTCGCCTAGCATGTGCACGGCCCGGGTTCGATCCTCAGCACCACGTAAAATTAGTACATGCATTGTGTACAACTAAAGCAAATAAATAAATATTAAAAAAAAAGAAAACCCACAATGAGTCTAAGAACTGCCCATTGTTAACCCTCCCCCAACCACAAGAATATGCATCTTCCTTTGTTCTCCTTGTGTACAAACTGGTCTTCACCAGCTTTAGTTGTTTTTCTGTGAAGACCTGTTGCTTCCATTCCTCCCAATAGACTCTGAGTTTCTATAAAGTAACAGGGATTTTATCTTATTTGGTGTGGCCATCACCTTGGCTCATACTAGACACTCAAGGAAAACGAAAAATGACCATCATTGAGAGTAGAGACCTGTGTTTGAATCCATCACAGACTCATTAGGAGGGAATAGAAACTGAACAGGTTCTAACAAAATGAAGAGTAGAAGGATGAATTCTAAGATTCTAAATGGTTCTTGTATCAGCTTCTGCAGTTATGGTTAGAAGTTCTCATTGCCTTATTAATATGCCTGAGCATCACTACTCCCCTGTCTTTGCTTTAGTCCTCCTTTGTCCTGGTGTGTGGAATACCCTCTCTCCACCTCTCCCATTCACACCCCAGGCATGTATTAAAGCACGCTTAATCCTCGCAAAATAAGTTTCCTCACTCACCTCTAGTGCTTATGAATCATTCAATTAAATTAATCAATCATTGATTGAGCTGATGAGAAGCTAGTCACTTTACATTTTTATGAGTTTCATTATGGCTGAAAGATAAATAGTCTTCTGAGACAGGAAGGCATTCAGGACCTGGCTTCAGTAAGAATTTGGTGGCATTTGTTGTTTTTCAAAAGCAAAATGTTTGTTACATAATACAGAACAAAACATATTAAGAATATCTTTGGATGTGGAAGAGTGATAAAGATCCAAGAATCTTAGAACCTCGTTCTCATGGAAACTAAGATAACACACTTGTTTGTACCTTCAGATGAATCAGAACCAGCAACAGATATTTCCACAGGAATGCTATGGATGGGATGTATTCTCAGGCCCAATTAAAAGTTTTTATTGACGGTCTAATATGCTTTCCACTCTACAGGGATATAGGATGAACTTAATGCATTCTTATTCTCCTCTATGATATAATAATTATGTGGGGAGAAACTTCTAACACATCCATTACAAGGTATATAATATAAAGAGAATATTTTATCCAATGGCAAAAATTACTCAGCACCTATGATGTTTAAAACATTCTGCTAAGCATTGGACACAACTAAACTAAATTATATGGTGCAAATTATTTGTACAGATGTTTTGAATAGCTGTCAAAGCTTCCCTGTTTCACTGTCTTTCACAGATCCAAAAATGGTGTTAGGAGCGGATTCAAGGCTCACATCCCCTTGTTACATCCCTTTGTTATGAGCACGTTCTATAGGCTGATGGCAGTTGTGTGCATATCAGAGGAGCTGGTGGACAGTTTGTGGCATCCAAATACCTTAATGGCTTTGGAAATGCATAGGTCAAAGCACAGGTTTAATTATAAGTGTACTTATTTTAAGCAGATTATGAGCATTCCCTCCATAGTACTGGTACCTATTAACTACTGAATTCTGACTTCTTCCATCAGCGTGAGCTCCTGTGTTGCTGGAGAAGCTGTTAGGCTGAGGAGGATGACAGAATTTCCCTGTCTACAGCCATCCACTGCCCATCTCCAGTTTTGACTGAATCACTGTGTGAAGAACTGCTCAGGACTGAAGAGAAGCAAATGTAGGAAAATGGAAGGGAAGGAAGAACAACCACTTCCCACTGACTTCCTCAGAATGCCCAAGGCTTAGAGGACAGTCACAGTGGTGTCCCTGGGCTCCCAATCATCTATCTATAGGAAATCCAGGCCCCTGTTTCATTCCTTTTCAGAGGTCTTGTGCAGCTTACATATCCCCTTGTTGTGAGCCATTTAAGTTCCCCACTACATTGGTTATTGCTTTTTTATAATAACTTTCTTAACCCTCCAGTGACTTTGACTACTCTCTTGGGATGAAAGCTGGTTTATTACCTCTTGAAAGATCTTGCTTCTCAGAGGTTCCATATTCTTCACTTAAAGCTTCCCTCTTTCAGTTTCCTGCTCTTTTCCATTAGTGATAGAAAAAGAAACAAAGGACCGGGCATCTTTGGGCATCTACTACCGGGCCAGGCAAGGGCCCCAGCTTACAGACTCACACTAATTGTCAGCACTGAATCAGCTATTATTGTTCTCCATTTGCAGATAAGGAATCAGGGTTTTAGAGAGATTAAGTGAATTGTCAGAGCAATTCTAAATGAAACTAGCCATTAAAACTTTCAACCAAATTGTACGAAATCCAAAATCATGTTGTTTACACCAAACTTATCGGAACCCTTGTTTCTTATTGAAAAAGAAGACCAGCATCAGGCTTGAGTAAGACAGATTCAACTCTCTTGAAGAAAGCTCATAGAATTTGACTGGGAGAGTTTTGCTAGGGAATCAATAAACATTTCATAAGGGGGAATAAAAGGTTTGTTTTTTGTGTATAAGTGCATTTGTGCGTGTGGGTGTGTTGAGTCTGGGTTAATTGTAAGTCATCACCCCTTTTATAGTATAAGGAAATGGAAAAATATTTGTATGGCTTATTTACAGATTTTAAGATTTTTTCTATTGTTCTTATATCCCTGGGAATTAAGAAAAAGAGAATGACCTCTGCAGTGTTCATTTCTTTGGTAATCCCCAAAAGAATAAACATATGACCTATACTTCTTCAGCCAAACCTAAATATAAAATCTTCCTGTCTGAGCTGAGTAGTCCTTATGCTAACTCCAGGAAAGAAATGAACCTTTTCCTCTCAATTCCATCTGGATCTTTCTATTCAACTGAGATTAATAGATTCAGCTAATGAGTCACTCTGTCAGCATCTATCTAATTGTTTAATAGGGAAGTAAAAAAAGCCTCTCTCTTTATAGCGATCAAATTCTTTAGCTGAAGCAAACGTTCCAGAGGAAGATATAAATTAATAAAAAGTAGGCAAAGGTTTGCCTCATTCAGAATAACAATGGGGATATTCTATGAGGTACGATTTCAAAATGGCCACATTTGGATGGGTTCAGACCTGACAGGGTGCCCAAGGATCAGATCTGTTATTAGCTACAGCAGCTGAAGGGGCTATTAGGACTCTTCTCTCTGCACTTCCTGTCCACAGCATCATATATGTGATTAATGTGTGTGAGTGTGGGCATGCGTCAGTGTGCTTAGCAGCTCTGCTTATTTGCTTTTTTGAAACATGCTGAGTGAAAATTATAAAACTATTGCTTATGGACTGCAAGAGATTAAACCTCCTCAGATATAGGAGATCCAACCATATGCTCTGTTTTATTTTCCCCCCCCCTCTTTCTTTTCTTCTCCAATTGACTTACTGAATAATTAGTCTCAAAATGAAAAATGGAGGGCCCTGACATCTGTGAGTGTTCATGATTCACAGATATAGTGCTCTTAGGTTGCCCGTAATGATGTCATTTCAGGTGATGAGTCAGAAGGGAATAAAAGGTAAAACCAAAAAATCCACAAATAAAAATTCCAGCATAGGGTGATGGTGAGTCCAGGTGATGGCCTGGAAAAAGAGATATCTGGGGACAAAAGATCAAAATCAAACATTAAGACAAATTAGAGACCAAGAAATCTCACACAGATAAGAAAAGGTGCACCTTTTAAAACATCAGTTGATTGAAAATGGTACTCAGAGTATGCCCATGAGAAGGCACAGTACAAGATGATGGACACACAGCCTGTTATTCTGCAGAAATTTGAAGAACATTCTAGACTAAAAGCCACATTTGTTAAGCTCAGGTGTTCAGAGTCAGTTCTTAGAAGTGTTGAATAGTTAAAAATAATAACTTGCATCTCCCAAGAGAGGAATACAGAGTATATGAACTTGAGATGCTGACGCCCAAAGAAAGATTGAACCCATAAATATTTGGAATTGGCCTGAGAAAGATGATTTTCAACAAAAGGGATATATTCCCCAATTAGAAACAGAATCAGCTCCAAGAAAGCTAGACTGACACTGACCTGGAAAGAAAAAGCCCCTGACACTTGTTTCCTTGGAGATGGAGGAAAACCATGGATGTTTAATGCTCTGAGGTTCATCTCTGATGGGTGGAAATTCAATGGATGATCAAAAAAAATTATGTAAGCTTATATCAGGAAAAGTATAATTCCATTTCTAATAATCTCAGAAAATGAAATTTCTTCCTGTGTCTATAAGAATTAAAAACCACTATAATATTTATTCATTCAACCAGAGTAAATGTTAGTAATAACAAATTCTAAAAATTCTGTTAAAATGCTGACATCATATACAGCAACTTTCCTCTTTCACAATTTGTAATCTTGCTTCTTAAAATGCAGAGATAAACATACACAATTTGGTAAAGTCAGAAGCCCAGCAAATCCTTTCCATGCAAATTGGTGTAACCATTATGGAAAGCAGTATGGAGATTTCTCAGAAAACTTGGAATGCAACCACCATTTGACCCAGCTATCCCACTCCTTAGTTTATACCCAAAGGACTTAAAATCAGCAATTACAGTGATGCAGCCACATCAATGTTTAGATCAGTTCAATTCACAGTAGTCAAACTATGGAACCAACCTAGAGGCCCTGCAACAGGTGAATGAATGTCTTTATCCTAAATGCATAATTGAAGATTTGAATGGCACGAATATACATTGTATACAAATAGTGTTTTGTAAAAAGATGCTCTATATGTTTATATTATGAATTATAATGCATACTACTATTATAAATACAACTTTGAATAAAAAAGAAAAAAAAGAAAATATGGTGTGTGTGTATATATGTATGTATGTGTATATATATATATATATATATATTCCACTGTCTGTATATATATATACATATATGTACGTGTATATATATATATGTGTGTGTGTATATATATATATATATGTATATGTATATATATATATATGTATCCTGTGACAATAGAAACCACAGGGGAAAATAAAAAGGAAAGACTGGAACTTCAATAAACCTGGCCTTACAGTTCTAGTTGAGGAGAGTGCTGGACTGAGAGACTAAGTAAAAATTAAACAAATATTGGCTTCTTTCACTTAGTGATATGCATTTAAATTTTCTCTGTGTCTTTTAATGGCTTTATAGCTCATTCACTTTTAGTATTAAATAATATTTCATGGCCAGAATGTCCCACACTTATCTATTCATCTGCAGAAAGACATCGAGGTTGCTTCCAGGTTTGAGCAATTTTGAGTAAATCTGCTATCAACAATAATATTCAAGTTTTTGCATGAACATGACTCTTTAACTTCATTGAGCAAATGACAATTTGATTGCTGGACTATATGTTTATTTATTTACTTTTTATATTTTTAACTCTAATTTGTTACATGCTTGCAGAGTGCAATTCATTTCATATTACATATAAAGAGCACAATTTTTCAAGTCACTGGTTTTACATAAAGTATTTTCACAACAATTGTGTCTTCATACATATACTTAGGGTAATGATGTCTAATTCATTCTGCCATTATTCCTATCCCCTTACCCCCTTGGACTACATGTTTATTTTTAAGAGAAATCACCAAAATGTCTCCCAAATGGGCTGTATCCTACTGCATTCTGACCATCAATGAATGAGTTCCTGTTGCCCCACATCTTCAGCAGCATTTGGTGTTGGGTGTTTTCATATCTGAATCTCATTGTTGCTTTTATTTGCAATTCTGTGATGACATATGATGATTCATGGACATGTTTTCCATGTGTGTCTTGTTCAATGATGTGTTCGTTAAGGTCTTCAGCCCATTTTTTAAATCAGCATGCTTATTTTCTTATTGTTGTTTTAAAAGATTTTTGTGTGTTTTGGAAAACAAATAGTCCTTTATTAGATGTACCTTTTGCAAATATTTCCTCCAAGTATATGACTTGTTTTCTCATTCTCTTAATATTTTCAAGGAAGAGAAGTTTTCACTTTTATGAAATCATCAATAATTTCTTTTATGAATAGTGCTTTTTATGTTCTATTCAAAAGGCTATTCCATACCCAGGGTCATCTGTATTTTCTCTGACATCATCTCCTTTATTTGGAATCAAATCTAGGGCCTCACACATGCTAAGCAGGTGCTCCACCACTGAGCTCCACCCTCTGCCCCTTCTTAAGAGTTTTACAGTTTTGCTTCTCACACTTATCTCTATTGCCCAGGTTAAGTTAGCAAAATGTGGTAAATAATCAAGGTGGGTGGCATTGTGTCTTTCAAGGAATCATTGAGTTCATCTAGGTTATCAAATACTTGTGTATAGAGTTGTTTATAGTATTCCTTTCCCATCTTTGTAAAGTCCACAGTATCTAGATTATGCCCTCGACTACATTTCTGATTATGGATGATACGTGTCCTCTCTCTTTTTTCTTAGTTAGCATGACTGGTTTTATGTCTATCAATTTTATTTATCTTTTCATAGAACCATCTTTTGAGGGTTTTCTTATTTTTGTTTTTAGTTTTGGTTTTCTGTATTGTTTTTTTTTTTTTAAATTTCATTGGTTTCTGTTCTAATTCTCCAAGAGGAGAGGGAAGGGAAGAAGGGGAAGAATTATTATTTGTAAGAAAGATGGCAAAGACTTGCCGGGTGTGGTGGCACACACCTGTAATCCCAGAGGCTTGGGAGGCTAAGACAGGAGGATGGAAATTTCAAAGCCAGCTTCAGCAATGGTGAGGCGCTAAGCAAATTAGTAAGACTCTGTTTCTAAATAAAATACAAAATAGGACTGGGGATGTTGCTCAGTGGTGGATTGCCCCTGAGTTCAATCCCCAGCACACCCCCACCTCCCCCCAAAAAAGAAAGACATTATGGCAAATACTTGACAAACATTATTAAGAGCAGTAAATATTCAAGACACTCAGCAAACCCCAAGCAAGAAAAATAAAGCCCAATTCCCACTTAGAAAAGTCATGTCAAATTGTTGAAAGATGAAAGCAAAGATAAATTTGCCTTCATGTACAATGGAAGAACAACAAGATCCCCAGCTAATTTGTAAGCAAAACAATAGAAGATGTAAGACAGTGGGATGATGTTTTAGTCTACTTGTTTGCCACTGTAACTATAAGACCTGAAAAAAAGTTTAGAGGATATAAAGTTTATTTGGGGCTCATGGTTTCAGAGGTCTCAGTCCATAGACAGCTGGCTGCATTCCTCAGGGCTCAAGGTGAGGCAGGATATCATGGTGGAAGGGTGTGGCAGAGAGAAGCAGCTCAAGACATAACTGCAGGAAGCAAAGATAAAGGGCTCCACTCTTCAAGGACAAAATATATACTCCAAAATCATGCCTCCTGTGACCCACCTCATCCATCCACACCCTACTTGCCTACTGTTACCACCCAGTTAATCCATATCAGGGGATTAATGCACTGATTAGGTTAAGACTCTCATAACCCAATCATTTCACCTCTATGCTTTCTTGCATTGTCTCACATATGAGTTTTTGGGGGTATGTCTAATATCTAAACCACAGCAGATGACATTTTTAAAGTTCTGAGAAGTAAAATTAGCACCCACATAGTCTGTGGCCAGCACAGTTATTCTTCATAAATTATGGTGAAACAAAGGTACTGTTATTGTTTGGATGTGAGATGTACCCCCAAAATTCCTGTTAATGGAGGAATACTTAAAGAAAAAATGATTAGATTATGAGAGCTGTGCCCTAACTGGTCCAATCTTGTTTTAACCAAACTATGGTTCCCATGTCAGTGAAATCATTCAGTATTTGACTTACTGTGTCTGGCATATCTCACTTAGAACAATAATCTTCAGTTCCTTCTATATTGTCATAAATGTTAGGATTTCATCCTTTGTGTGGCTGAACAATATTCTATTGTGTGCATGTACCACATTTTCAATATCTAGTCATCATCTGATGGACACTTAAGTTATTTCTGTCCCTTACGTAGTATAAAGAGTGCTGAAATAAACATGGGTGTACAGATTTATCTTTGACATACTGATTTCATTTCTTTTGGATAAATACCCAGTAACGAGATTGCTGGATCATATGGTAGTTCAATTTTTAACTTTTTGGGAAACCTTCATACTGCTACAGATGTAAACAAATATGAAATGTATCCATCATTGCAGTATCATATAGAATATTTTCACTGCTCTAAAAATCCTCTGTGTTCCATTTTTTTAATGGAAAATCAATCTTGGATTACTAAAATAAGTCTCACATGGTCATGATTTTATTCATTTTATGTTATTGAATTCAGTATTTTAATATTTTGTTTAGAATTTTAGTCTATGTCCTGTGGAATATTGGCCTAGAGTTTATTTTTTGTGTTATTTTAATTTTTTTATTTTTAATGTGGGCAATGTTGACCTAAAACCATGTGTTGAGAAGAATTCCCTATTCAATATTTTGGAAGAGTTTTGTACACTGTCAGTATTTCTTCTGTAAGTATCCAGGAGAATTTACCAAGGAAACTATCTAGGTACAGAATTTTCTGTGTGAGAATATTTATTTACTAGAAATTACATGAATCAACTTTATCATTATTAAATAACCTTCTTTTGCTCTAAGAACTTATTTTATTTTTGCTCTGCAATCACTGCATGTAATATTTCCACTCCAGCTTTATTTAAATTATACTAATATGCTATACTTTTTTCTATCTTTTCACATTTAATTCACTATGTCATTATATTTAAAGTGTATTTCTTATAGGCAGTGATTAGTTGAGCCTGTTTTTTTTTTAATTCAAATTGATAAGATCTTGATTTTAACTGGTATCATTTTAAACAATGTACATTTAATATGACTTGTAGTCTGTACCATTAATTCATCACAGACTAGCAAATATTACACTACTTTGTGTAAAGTATAAGAAGCTTACAATAATCTATTGCTATTTCACCTTCTAATCTTCATGCTATTATTGTAATGTTTTACTTATAAATACAATAAAACCCCATACATTTTTACACTTTTAAATGGTGAGCTATCTTTTAGAAATTTAAATAATTAAAAAGTATTTTATACTAGCCCATGTATTTAATATTTTTTTCATGTTCTTTATTCTTCTGTTGTCATTTTTCTTCTAATTAAAGAATTTCCTTTACCATATTTCAATGAGGGTTTGATTAGGGCAATTTCTTTCAGCATTTATATGTCTGGAAATGGTTTTATTTCTGCTTCAATTTTGACAGGTATTTTCACAAATCTACATTAACATGTTTTTATCTCCAAGTACATTCCAGTATCATCTTCCTTACTTTACTGGGGACTACTGTCTTGTTTGTATTTTATTTTTATGTTTCCATTAAGACATATCAATTGTACCTATTGATGAGATTCACTGTGATATTTTCATGCATGCATATGTTGTATGTTTATTGATCATGTCCATCCTTCTTCCCTTCTTCTACCCTTACCCCTCTCCAGGCAGTCATAGTAATTTTTACAAGTTTGCTTTCAGGTTGATTTCATTTTCTTTTTCTTTTTTAGTTTCCACATATGACAGAGAACAGGCAATACTTGTCTTTCTGTGTCTGGTTTATTTCGCTTAACATGATATCATCCAGTTCTATCCATTTTCCTGCAAATGACAGCAATTTGCTTTTCTTTCATTTTTTAAAATATCTTTTGTAGTTGTAGATGGACACAACATATCTTTATTTAATTAATTAATTTATTTTTATGTGGTGCTGAGGATCAAACCCAGTGCCTCATGCATCTCCCGGGAGGTATGTGCTCTACCACTAAGCAACAACCTCAGCCTGAATTTGTTTGTTTTTTTATGGCTGAATAATAATTGTCTCTGTATTTTTTCTGTGTCTAGTTTATCTTTCTCATTAGCTCCTTGAAGAATTTTCCATTTTTCACTGGTTTTGAGCAAACTGATAATAATAAATAATAAATCCTGATGTAATTTTCTTTAGGTTTCTTATACTTGGATTCCTCTGAATTTCTTGACTCTTTAGTTCATAGTTTTAAGGAAATTTGGATATTTTTGTGTCATTATTTTTGAATATATTTTTTTGTTTCCCTACTTTTTCTTTTCCTTTCATGATTCCAATTGCACATTTATTAGGCCACTTGAAGTTATAATATAGATAACTAATTTTATTCCATTTACAAAATTATTTTTCTCCATTTTGTTTTGGGCAGCTTCTGTTGCTATGCTTTCAAATTTTCTATTTTCATGTTTTTCATATCTAATCTCCATTACCCTATACAGTATATATTAATCTCAGATATTCAGTACTCATCTCTAGAATTGTGATTAGAGTCATTTTATTTCTAGTCACTATTCTTTGGTGTCCAACACCTTGAAAAAATAGTTTCATATATTTTATATGGTTTCTGCACATTTGGAGGGTAAATTCATTTACTGTCATCTGGTCATTTACTTGACCAGATGTGGAAGGAATTTTACTGGAATTTATTTCCATAGTTTTACTTCTATCCTATACTCTAGATGATTAGTACATTAAGAACAGAAACTATTTTAATCCCCTTTCTGGCACTTTTGCCTTTATCAGTATCTCACAACTACAATGTAAAGTGATTGACTATATTTCACAGCAAATTTAATGTAATGGAGACATTACTTCACTCATTGTCCATCCAGGATTATCAACTGCAAATGAATGGTTTACACTAAGCTTGGCTTTTCATTCCAAGACTGTAGGAATCATGTGGACTTAAAATTATACCCCACTTCTATGGTCTCAGATTCTGTTTTTAATTTTTAAAAAGGTGAGAAACTTTGTCATTGATTAGTTATACTGAAACAGATATTTAGTCTACCACAGGTATTCTAGAGGGGATGTTAGCCCTTCTGGTATATGTTTCAGTTTGACTTGAGACAAAACTAGTACCAATTACTTGCCTGTTTACTTATTTTTGTCTTATAGAATAAGATGCTT
This sequence comes from Tamias sibiricus, assembly GCA_025594165.1. Classification (NCBI taxonomy): domain Eukaryota; kingdom Metazoa; phylum Chordata; class Mammalia; order Rodentia; family Sciuridae; genus Tamias; species Tamias sibiricus. Next base: position 81,626,548 of record CM046670.1, read on the forward strand.
ACTTAAAGCTATATAAATACTATTGCTCCAATACTGGAGATGAAAAAGAGGGATATTTGATAAGGGAGTTATTGCACTGAATTTGAAAATATCCATTTTACTATTTTCCAAATCCCAAATGTGGATAAGTGTGGACTCATTCAAGGTATCTGACCTATTTTAACTTAGATTCTAAAAGTGACAATGATGTTGAAATCACCTTTAAGTAATTGAAAAGCAATCAGTTCAAGTTAAAAATTATTACTACTTTCTGAATTCAGTCATTAAAATTAATTGTACCTGCTCAATTTTAATTCTGTAAACATGCTTATAAGATTTTCAATTAGAAATATTTTTGTGCTCATTATATTATAAAAAATATATAAGATGCTTGGGTTTATTTGTCAAGTTACAAATCACACCCTGCTGCACGTTTGGACTGGAATGTGGAAATTGGAAATTTTAAGGATGGGGAAATTTTAAGGATAGGGAAAAAGCAGGATCATCTCACTTTTGAAGAAGTTGCAGAAAAAGGTATCTTTAAATAATGCTGTTTCAAAGAAATGCAACTTTTACCCCTTAAAAAAACTTTCAGAATTTGAGTGAAAGATGAAAAATGATTCTTTCTCCACACACTGAAACCACAAGCATTACAGAATAGTTTTACCATCTTAGGAGCTGTAGTGTGAAAAATGAAACCTGGAAGTAGATAATTCTATTCTGGTTGTTCACTTAAAGCAACTAAAGGGGAAAATAAAAGAAACACACACACACACACACACACACACACACACACACACACACACACGAGGTATTTTGAACTGGCAAACATATAGTTAAGCTGATATAAATGAAAGGATATGAAAGGTAAAATTATAATTGAACATCTTTTATTGCAAATGACTTAAAAGTAAGATTGGGTTCTGTAGAATATGAATCATCTGCATACTTATATATTCTGTTACATCAACTTGGTGAGCTACTTCCACTGCTGCTCTAGCATGTAATTTATTAATAGTAATATTAAGCAATATTCCCTTAATTTCCATCACTGTAGCTTCTTAGGACAGTGTGATAGCATATATAAGCTAGGATAATGGTTGTTGTCATTTGTATTCATCACTCTAGTTGCAGCTCCAAAAATAGACCTGCTGGTAACAGTCACCATATGGGATATCTTGTTGAAGAAGGGATTATGATTTTAAGAAACTCTTACTCCATTGTAAACCATACTCCATTGGTCTCCTAACATTAACATTGAAGTTTACCTAAACCAGGTTCTTAAGGGACTCTTCTCAAAGACTTGAAATTACCCAACGGTATACTTACTAATTCCCCTGGAGTAAAGTCACCCTGCAAGGCACATCCTCCTAACCAGCCATACTGGCTAGCAATATAGTTTATATGCTCAAGAGCTCCCAGCACCAGAGTTTCTTCCCCCGAGGGATGTATTTGTTTTCTGCTTTAACTATATTGTACTATTCCTTACCATTTAAAGGTCTCGGCCTCCCACCTTAGGATAGTAACATGTCACTGAGTAGAGAAGTGACATTCTGAGATCTGCTCTTGAATGAGGAAGACCTGCAGAACTGTTGCATGAAGGATAGTTTACAAATGTCAGAGATGATTATTCCCCAGGACATACAATAAAGGTAAATAGGAAGCATAAATCTTTTCTTTCTGTACTGAAGGCTTTATTGTGCTTCCCCTTAGTTATTGCAAATCCAATTTCCACTGGAATCCCACTGGGAGTGTGGCTCATACTAATTTTTGAGCTTAAAATTATCAGGGAACAAAATCATTGTATTGCTTTTGGACTCAAATGCAAATCTGGTATGAATATGGAATAGGCATTTCTGTACATTGAGAAAGTATGTTTCTGCTCAACTTAAAAAAAAATCTACAAGAAGACATATTTCTTTCCAAACATTAAGAAACAACTGAGCTAAGTTGCAAAACACCTTCTCTTCCTAGGTTGCCAGAACAAGAAAAATTGCATAGCTTCCAGGCCCTGAGCCAACCTTATTCAGGACTCCTGGATGAGGGGACAAAAAGCAGACTGGCTAAATTCTCAGTGAAAACTGCAGTGGGTGGCTGTTCCCATGAAAGCCTAAAGAGAGGATGCATCTGCCCCTCCATCTTCACTTGCTGTTATTGTATCCCTGGCAAGATGCATACCAGCCTTCCATTCACTTGCTAGTCAAGTCATCTTTGCAGATTTAGTGGCTATACACATTTCCTTAGTGTGAACAAATCAAGTGATTGGGTTATTAATTAAAAGAAAACAATTAAATTGGACTACAGATGCACTGAATGATTCAACTGACAAAGTTTGAAATCTGCAAATAGTTCCACAATAGCATTGGTTTTCTGTCTGTGTTTTGTCCCAGATACATTTCTTTGGTTGAAATAATTTGAACAGAAGTCAATATATTAAAATTAATTAAAAAAAGTTCTGGTTTAAGTTCTCATGACAATTCTTGAGCCAGTACCATCTTCTCCTCTATGCTGGATAATTCTTAAGACCCCTCTGTGTCTCTAAAACTTTACCCACTTCTATGTACAAAACCCCAGGTGAGATCACGGAGTTCAGATGCAGACTGTTTGTACCCCAATACTCATTACTATGATCAGGTTTCCCTTGAAGTGGGACAAATTAAAGGAAACAACAGGCTTCCACAGTAAGTATTAGATAGTCTTTGAAAAGCCAAGAGGAACCAACTTTGATCTTCCCAGCATTTGTCTAATAGTAACTAAAGAGTAAACACCACTTATAGTCTACAAGGCTCCCCAGATAAGGCTTTCCACCTGAACTTAAAAGGAGATAAAACCATACATGTCAGCAATGCTGAGACTGCTAGATCAAAAGACCCTTGCTTCTCAGACTTACACTCTATCCTGTGTTTGTATGATGCCATGAGTCCCTCTGGCCTTCTGAAGTCAACTTTTAGCAATATCCTATCCCAAGTGCATGTAAAATTCAAAAACCCCTGCTGAAATTAAAGGAGATCCTTGATTGTCCTAGGACATGGACATTTCCTGGTCTGTTCTTCAAAATTAACCAAACTTACATTACTTTAATTAGAATATCTCTGATCCACATCATCCATCTACTCATTCTAATTGATACCCCTGCATGAAACACCAGTCTCCTAACAGCAGAAAATTTTGTCTGATTTTCTACATTCTTCTTCTCCAGAGCCCACCAGAGGTACATGCCCTTAAGCAAGTGGCAATTCCTTTTATAATGTCAAACTTAGTGTGGCCCTGGTTAGATTAGGTTTTAGGCTCAAAAAATGCTGGTTGCTATATTTCATTTCAGTGTTTCCCAAATTAACCCATTTGATGCATGTAATAGAATATGCGGGGGATTAAAACCAAAGTAAATCTTTTCCCAATGGTACATATACCTTGCTATAAAAAGAATTAGTTTGAGTTTTCAAATACAAGAAAGAAATGACCATATTTTGTCAGCATGAAAGGGCTTAGTCATTTATGCAAAAATCAAAGAGGAGTAGGTATAGCTTGCATATTCTAGGAAGCTATTATGTGACTACTGTAAATTTAATGGTGCTTTATACAATGTCTATATTCTGATAATGGATAATATTCTGCTCTCATTTTTCACCTTCCTCCTCTCTAAACTCTCTTCTTGTTTTTATTTCGGCACCTCATTTAGGATGTCAGCCCTCTTCCTCATGCATACTTCAAATATCACATATCATCTCTCTTCCAGAAAGCCTGACCCAGCTACAATTATCTGTCCAGATTGATTTTGCCTTCTTTATTCTGCAAACATTCACTGATGACTGCATGTGACAAATTGCTGTCGGGTAATGAAGGAATAAGAGCTATGACTTCTTCAAATTCTTTTTGCATGTACACACACATTATGAAACACATTTAGCATATGCATATTTGCTAATGACTTCATGTGTCTTAGTCTTTTTTTGGCTTCCTCTATAGTGTCTTGCATAGGACTGGGCACAGATTTAGTACTTAATACATACTGATGCTTACTAGTGTATTTTCTCAGAATACATGTGCATCCTACTTCTCCAGTAAACACACAGCACACTCTAATGTCAACAGCATAGTAAAACCTACAGGGTTAACTAATATGATGGTAATAGGATGACTTAGCTCAGAGGAACCACATTAATTACCTGACTTCTGACACAATTAGACATCATAATTCCAAGACTCCTAGAAAATACTGGAAAGCCTATTTTGAGGAACTCACTCACAGCAAGACCCACATTATGAGATACTTTGGTCAGAGCTTGAACTACAGGAGTGGACACTTGTTTTTGTCAGCTTTTTCACTGCTATGACTAAAAGACTTGACCAGAACAATTGTAGAGGAGGAAAGTTTATTTGAGGGCTCATGGTTTCAGAGGTCTCAATCCATAGACAGCAGCATCCATTCCTCGGGGCTCAAGGTGAAGCTGAACATCATGGTGGAAGAGTTTGGCAGAGGGAAACAGCTCACATGATGATCAGGAAGCAGAGAGAGAGACTCCACTCTAGATACAAAATATATACCCCAAATGCACACTCCTGGGAACCCACCTCCTCTAGTCACACCCTACTCACCTTCAGTTTCCACTCAGTTACATCATCATGAAGATGGGGTGTGGGGGGGTGGGGGGTGTTTGTAGCTCATTAGTAGAGCACTTAACTACCATGTGTGAGGCACTGCGTTTGATCCTTAGCACCACATAAAAATAAACAAATAAAGGTATTGTGTCCATCTACAAACAAATAAAGGTATTTCTCTCTCTCTCTCTCTCTCTCCATATATATATATATATATATATATATATATATATATATATATATATATATATATAATCACAGGATTAATTCACTGATTAGATGAAGGCTCTCATTTCTCCTCTAAAATTTGTCTCACACATGAGATTTTGGGGCACACATAATATCTAAAACATAACAACCCTCAAACCAGATGCCCATCCTGAAAGCCATTTCCATCATTCTTGCCCAGCATCAACAGCTAAAGGTAAACATATTTATCTCAACTTTGGCCAGTAAATGGATTCTTAAGCTCTGGCACTCTTCTTTACAGGAAAATCAGGGAACAACCTGAACCTAAGCTCCAGCTATGATGGAATGGGGTCACACAATGAACTTTCACTCATGTTAGTGCACTCATACACTTTCCATAGAAGCACCAGGTTTCTGGCAATTTCCATCAAGTTATCTGAAGATAGTAAAAGGGAGGAGGGATATGCTGCTCTAGAAGTCAGAACATCTGGATTGACATCACATGTCTGCCACATTTGAACTGTCTGAATTTAGTTTATTTTCTCCTCAATTCTAATAATTTATTTTCTCTTTTTTAAAAAAATGTTTTAGTCATAAACAGACACAATATCTTTATTTTGTTTATTTATTTTTATATGGTGCTGAAGATCAAACCCAGTGTCTCACATGTGCAAGAGAAGCTACTGAGCCACAACCCCAGCCCCAATTTATTTCCTCTTAAAAAATAGGTTCAGTGAGGCTGGGGATATAGCTCAGTTGGTAGAGTGCTTGCCTCTCATCTACAAGGCCCTGGGTTCAACCCCCAACACCACAAAAAAATATATAGGTTTAGTGAGACTTTATTAGCTTTTGTGACAAACCTTCATAGCTAAATACAAAAATGGGCGTAAAGCTTCTTTAGACTTGGGAAGGGTTGCATAACAATTTGGGTTCCCACATTACCTATCAAGCAAACATTCACAGTGTGGAATTAGTGGGTAGAAGATACTATAGATTTTAATTCTTTTTCCATTCCACTAACACATGGTCTCATATTCTTTCCTACACAGTCTGGAAGGAAAATTTTCCATATTTCCAGGATGATTAGAAAGATAGATCATGACAGGGAACACATGGGACTTCTGGATATTTGAAGCACTAGAGTAGTCAGTGCACAGATTTAGTAGGGCTCTGGATAAAAGTAACTAGTATGCAATAATGAATGAAGTTCACGGAATATGCACAAATGCCGGGCATGGTAAAAATAATGAGAGTAATGCTTATTATGCCCTAGTATGTCTCAGGTACTGTTACAATCACTTTATCTACATTACTTCTTTTAAATATTAACAGCAAATCTGATAGCAACCTATTATCCTCTTGTTTAACATACAAGGACACTGAGTCACAGAGAATTCCAGAAAATTGTCCAAGGTTGCTCATCTAGTATGTGGCAAAGACTGAATTTCAATCCAGACACTCAAATTTCAGAAGTTATGTTGAGAACTTTACCATTAAACAAGATACCAACAAGCCTGAGCAGAAGCCTGGCTGAGTGAGTCAGGTGCTGGAAGGCTCCATGGACTGGCAGCTGTTGTACACTTCCCTCTGCTAAACCCTCAGCATGGATGGTCCACCACCAAGAGAAAGTTTTGGAAAAGTAGAAGAGAAGGGAAGATTGGGGGTGACACAGTAAATAGGTTTGTCAGGGCCATTCAGCCACACTGTAATTGGTAGAAAAGAGCAGAAGACCTCATCCCCCAGTAAATGTAACCAGTTAGGAAAAAAAAAAGAGCTCAAAGAGAGGAATAAAACATCACCTGACTACAGTCTTTATAACAGAATGGCAACATACTGAACAGCGCATACGCATACTCCTTTATTCTGAATATATGCAATAGAGATCAACATTTAAAAAATTCTGAATGTCCTAAAAGAAATAGGATAGGATATGTTGATGACATTGATCAAAAACAAGCAGTTACCAAGAAGAATCAAATAAATTTGCTAGATATAAAATATTATATAATATATTAATTATCACAATGAATAACTGAATAATTGTTATTCATTATTATTGATAATCAATAGTTAATATTATTAATAATTAGGCATCCATTGTGGCTTTAATATATTTTATAATATTTTATATACTTTATATATTTATAAATGAATAATTAACTTAATTGATAAAGTCACAATTTAATTTAGTCACAGAAATATCAGACTCAGGAACTTATTTAGAAAATGTCAGAGTTTCTTTATCAATACAGTTTTGTATTAAGATCCTTTACTCTTAGATGCTCATATTTTTAAGTCCTGAGAACTTCCTGTGGATTATGTATTTATCTATTTCTACATTAGAGTAAAATTCAAGAAAAATATAATGTTTGCAAAAAGGTAAGTACAGTTATTTTAAAGGAGAAAAAAATCAGATTGATACAAAATTTTTCCATATCAAGCCAGACAATGGAAGGCTGATATTTTCAAAGGGTTGAAGGAAAAGAACTGACTTTATATCAAGCAACATTGTTCTGTTTTGTTTTAATTTCAGGCTACAGATGATGCCATGATTAATAAAGCCCTTCTTTAAAAACAGTAAGAGAAATGAATCCTAGAAAATGTTCTGTGAAATTTGGGAAATGAGGGTAATTAAATATTTTAGAAAAATTTAACATTCTTTAAAAAAATGATGAAATCTTGGAGAATTAACATATGAATGGAGGTGCTAAGGAGAAAAAATGAGAGTTTATTGTCATCTGGGGACATCTACTCCATCTCCCCACCTCATACCTTCATGGCTAGTGGATTCAACCTGAGACACTTCCATCCTCCCAATGATGCCTTCTAATCATATAAAGGAAAAACTCTTCCAGGAGTTGCCTTGTGGTTTGGAAGCAAAAATGGATATCCAATAGAAGATGGTGCTTGCTGGTTTACTATTTGCTACACAACCTCTGACCACAAACTTACAGGCTTAAAGCAGCACATGCTAATTATCTCGGTTTCCATATGTCATGAAATACAACACAGTTTGACCATGTCCTCTGTTTAGTCTCATCAGATGGGAATCCAGGGTCAGTTGAATGTGTATTCTTCTCAGAGGCTTGACTGGGGAAAGCTCTCAAGCTCCCTGAAGATGTTGGAAGAATTCATCTACTTGAAGCTGAAGACTGAAATCCCTGTTTTCTTGCTGGCTGTCATTCAGAGCTAATCTCCTTTTCTGAAGGCTACTTACACTTTCCTTGTATGTGACCATCACTATGGGCAAAACACAAAGTGTCTACTTGCTTCTTCAAAACCAGCAGAATCTATTCCTTCAGTCTGCTTAGATGAAGTAATGTATAACAAAATGTGACCATGGAGGGCAGAATCATTTTGTCAATTGTTCAATGGTCTATTGGTTAGAAACAAGTCATAGGTTTCTGCTTACACTTAGATAGAAGAGATTACCCTAGACATGACTTATTGTGGATTGCATACAGAATTTCCACCAGAGGTTACTGGGTTTTCCACCGTGGGGCTTATCACCTCCCCACTCAGACTTTCGCAGTAAACTTGAATTTGGCCATGGCCATTACCATAAAAGGTAACTATCATTCAGGAAAAGATTAACTGGCACACCACATTTTTACACACCTGCAGAGTACTATAACTATCCAAGAAAGACTATAAACCATAACAGCATATGCTACTCGAAACGAAAATACTGGAACAGATGGCATAAAGATGTAAAATAAGCATAATAAAGAGTCTCAAAGGTAAGAGGGAGGGTATTAAGAATACAAAACAGGAGTAAGACATAATTTTAAAATTGGATATACTAAATATGAGAATTTAGTAGTTAAAATTATTTCAATAGTCTAAATAGGGTAAGAACAACTGAAAAGAGTGAATGAACAAGGGGAAGGATCAGACTGAGGAACATTCTCAGAATACACCAAGGAAAGATAAAGAAAGAAAATATGTGCAAGAAATGGTGGTTAATGCAGAGGACAGAAGTAGAGTGTTAACCTCTCTAAAAGTTCCAGAAGAACAAAAACAATACACAGAAAAGGAAATAGTTATAGAGATAAAATTCTCCAGAATTAAAAAAAAAAAATGATATGAAACTGGAGACAAAGAGTTTCCAGGAAGTGTCAAATAGATTAGAAAAAGAAACATCTCCACCTGAACATCTTAGATACAATGAACAGGCACAGACATATATACAAAGAAGTCAGGCTTTCTGTGATGAAATAGATAAAGTTGATGTTAGATTCTAGTATTTCCCGGTTTATCTAAATCACCATTGAAATATGAGGGTGAGGCTGAGGACATATCTCAGTGGTGGAGTGCTCACCTAGAGGCACAACACCCTGAGTTCCATTCCCAGCGCAAGGAAAATATTGAAGGTGAATAAAAATATTTCCGAGGTATGGTGGTCTTGGAAGGTTAGTCATACAAAAAACCCACTTGGAAAAACACTCTTGAGAGAGTCACTTGAATAAGAAGAAAATATATTGAGGTGGTTCTACAACCTGTATGAGTTGTCATGATGATTAACTATTTTAGTAAAGATTATAGTTGTCTCTTGAAACTAGGGTAAAAGAGGAGAATAAATAGTACTCTATATTGTGAATAAACTTAGAAATAATTTCTGCTGGAGGGGAAGGGGAAGGAAAGACTAGACAGAGTGTGACAAGTTTTCTGACTTTTAGGGGAATAATACAGATAATAAGAAATTTAAGAAATCAATATGAAGATAAGCACAGGAAAGGTTTTCATACACAGATAGGTAAAGATAAAAATAAAAACCAACAGGAGAAAACCTAATATAACTAATGAAAGAAAGAAAAAGTAAACAAATGAACATTAAGGGGTAAAGGATAAATAAGAATTTAGACACAAATCTTAATATACTTATAATAACAGAATTGTATTAAATCACAAATGAAAATAAAATAACTTGAACTAAACATAAAAATATCCATAATATAACATTTGTAATATTTGAAAATAACTGAAAACAAAGATAGTAAAAAAAGAAATGTCATACAAATATTACCCAAAAGACATCTGGAGAAGATTCTTAATAACCAAAAAATATAATTTAGTTAAAATTATCACAAGAGATAAAAAGAGGGTCATTATACTCATAAAAAGTACAATAGAGCAACAAATAAAGCCATCATAAATATTTATGATTATAATAATAGTCTCAAAATATGCAAAGCCAAACTAAAAAGAGAAGCAGGTTAATTTTTGCCATTGCTGGAGGTTTGTCATGTTCCTCTCAGAAATAGACAGATCCAGAAGGCAAAAGAAATAGAAATATGGAAAACAGGGGTAATAAAATAGGTAAATTCAATTGATCCATGGAATAAATCAAAAATTTTACACTGAAGAAACAATAAAGACATGTTCTTACTGACTAAATATACAACACTTAGAAAATTTTGCACTGGATGAAAGAAAAAAAATCATGTTTTGCAAGACCTAACTTAAGTACTAAATTTAATTGCCATTCTCAAAATGGTTGTATTTTAAAATAAACTGAGATTAGAACTCAAGGAATGAGGGAAAAAAACAGTTAAAATTAAACAAATAAGAAGGAAGTAAGTTAAGGGCAGGTTTCAATAAAGCAGTGTGTTAAAAAATATTAATAATGTACAATTCTGGTATGATAGTTCAAGAAAAAATATATAATGAAAATTTTAAAATATTTTGAATAGGGCAAAACCATTAAAGACAAAAATAGACTGAAAATAGTTGTAGTAAATTTGTAAATCTGTTAAAAATGAAATAAACTTGTAGCTAAATGTCAAAATTAGGAGAAAATGGTTAGCAGCAAATACTTCAGAAAAACAATATAATATAAACAGCACTTTCTTCAAAACTTCCAGTTCAATTAGTTTTATAGGTAAACTATATCTAACTCCCCTGAGAGAGTTAAATCCACTTTTTTTGCAAGTTTTTTTCAAAATAGCCAAAAAAAAGTCTTCAAACTAAGTTGAAATACAAAGAAATTCCACTAATATTTCAGTGTGATTTAGAGATACTTGTCAAACTCATTTTAAAAATGTTTATGCAAGAATAAGGGCTCATGAACAGATGTTAGTATTTTATCAAATAAAAATAACAAAAGAAAATTAACTACTAGTCATTAAGACTTACTCTAAGGCTATGGCAATTAAAAATAGTCTGATATTGGCATAAGAACAAAGGAATACACTGGTGGATTAAAATAGAAATCTCAAAAATGGCATGCTAAATCAATAAACAATTAAACTGCAAAGAATGCCCTGCTTAAAGAATGATGTGATAGAAATTCACATAATTGAGAAGGATCACATATCCTAACTTATATCATATGGAGAGTCCAGAAGAATTAAAGATCTAAATGCATGAGAAAAATAATTTAAGAAGGTAATAGAAAAAAAGAAAAATTTTTAGAAAAACAATTGTGATACCCAGGATGGGGGAGAGGCATCTGTAATAATGTACTAAAAGCAAACACAAGATGCAGATGTTAATAGATGTGGTTTGGTTACAGAAAATCATAAAATGTCAACAGATAAAAGAAAGAAGAGAGCAAAATGACTAATAAAGAGAAAGCAGCAAACTTACTAGCAAAACAAAGAATTGTGAATGTGAATAAAGAAATAATATTTTACATCCACAAGAAGGGTAATAAGAAATGCCTATGTTGTATTCTAGATGGGAGACACACCCACAGAAATATAGTGAGTGCACAGTTCTCAAAATCAGATTGTCCTGGATAAGCAGGGCTGGCATTCAGAGTGTGCTTAATTTAAATCTAGGAAAAGAAAGAAAGGGAGAGGAGGAAGAAGAGAGAGAGAGAGAAAGAGAATGTGAGACCTATGTCTCACTCCCTGCAGAAGAGGAGTTAGGGCAGGCCTAACTGTCTAAGAGACCCAGGTGTGGGCACATCTTCAGCGGCCCAGGGAATCTTCAGAACTTCAGAACCTGTCCTGAGAGTCTCCACATTCTAATGCTTTGCAGTGTTGCCCTAGAATCAAGTAACTAATTCCTTTGTGTTTTATTTCCCAAGAGAGTAAACCCTGAATTGGGGTGTGTTTCTATCCTAAACCACAGAGTAGGCTTAAGATAATCCATGTACATTATGCAACTGGATATAACAAATCACATCAGTAATCTCTTACTTCAAATTCATTTGATTAAAAACAATGTTAATTATGATGTGTTACCGGTTATCAATTATTTATTTGGCTAAGTGCTAACATATCATGGCAATGAGTTTCAATCTGATTCTTAAGAGAACCTCAGTGGGTACCTCCCCCCACCTACTGATCTGCCAGCAGTTTCTGCATGTGTGTCAACTTTGCCTGACCTCTGAGAGAAATTCTTCCTTTTTGCTGCATATTCTTTCACTTACTTTGTGAATAGTGATGCCAGATAACATATAGGGCATTCAGTTAAATCCAGATAAAGAACAAGTAGATATGAATATGTTCCAAACTTTGCATGATATATACTATACAAAATCTAGCAAGCCCACTTGCAATTCCATGATAGTCTGACTTTAAACACCATGGCCGTTGATATTTGAGACTCTTTTCTTATCTGCTCTTGCAGAATTGAGACCCTTCCTTCTGGTGATTTTTCATTTCCCACTGACTCCAATCTGACTTCCAAAAACAAAAGCAATAATTCATTCCCAAACCTACTGAAATTGTGAAGTAAGTACTATTATCAATTTGCAATGGAGAAAGCAGAATAATGTGATTTCAAAACTTAACCTGACATCTCTTAGTTAGAAAATAGAGTTAATTCTGGAATCCAGGATAGTCTGAATCCAAAGCCATCCCCTTTCTACTTTCTACTTGAGTGCACTGGAAGAGGGGAGTGGGACCAGTGTGTGGCACTCTTGGAGCAATCTTGACTGAGGTGGTGATGTCAAGGCCACTGAAACTGCATAGCTGAGGTTAACTGTGCTGCTTCCAATGGGTCATGTTCATGGAATCCACACTAAAGGGCCAAGTAGACTGATGGGTGCAGGGGGAAGAGAAACCCAAAACAGTGATTTGAAACCCTGTTAACTTCTTTACACTCAGAGCCCCAGAATATGTTATTTGAAATTTTGCTTTACTTACCACATGTAGAATAAACAAAGCCCAAATTCTAATCAGAGGATCCATTAACAAAACCCAGTGCCCTTCCACCTGCCCTCCTCAATGAGAAGACACATGGCTCCTACCCTTAGGAAAATCACTCTAATTATACGAGCTAATTATTCATGTTGTTTCTCTTTCTTTTTTTTTTCCCCCTGAATTATGGCCATCTTTAAGAGAATCCAATTTCTTTTTTTTTTTAAACAGAAGATAGAACCATCTATTAGAATGTAAAAGAATGTGCTAATTGGAGTTCAAATCAAATAATAGGACACAGTTTAAATTTATACTTACAAAGCAAATTATCTCCACCCTTAGGTCTCCAACTCCACGGTCTTGAAACAGCAGAATGACCCAAAGTCACCTTGAATTCATCTCCCCTTACAACCTGACAATGATTGCTTTTTTGGGGTTTTGTTTTGTTTTTAGTTTCTTTCAGCCAGAAGTAACTGCTCTTAACTGTGAGATTATGCAGCTCTGTTTGGAAAGCTTTTGTGAGTCCCTATAGTATAATGATTTTCCTTTAGAGAGCATGTAATTTTAGGTTCTTGCATAACAGCACAGATTTTTATGGTATTACTAAAGTTTGTAATTTTATTTCCCTCTGACAATTAAGTGCACATTGATGTTATGGAATTTTTTCTTCCTTCCATCACAGTTGGATGAAATCAGAAAGGCAGACTATGCTGTGTTGGGAGTGCTCATGTCTAGAAGTGTAAACGTTTTGTGATTCCCTTGTTGAAGATCCATTTCACACATAGGCAAATCTATCACATCACTACTGTTTGCTTTCAGTTACAAACAAGCTGTAACCCAAAACATATAATGCACCAACCAAAAACAATCAATGTGCCACTTATGCACTCCCTTTGTTTAGGAAATAGTTTAGCAGTTTACAGTACATTAACTTTGATGTTTAAACTAACCTTTTTGCAGGAAGTGAGCATCTTCCAAATAAATGCATTCTCCCCCTAGAATTTATCATTTCTCATCACTAGCCACATCTCTTTCTTGTCTGTTGCACTCAGACCTAAGCAATAACACATGTCTTCTGCAGAGACCCACTTTTTCTACCCAGGAAGCTGAATGCAGATAACTGTTTGGCCTGTGAAGGAGCCAGCCCCATTTGGACATGCATGATTCACCCTATCCCCTGGAGGCAAAGTGAGGGCTTCTCTACCACGGAGATGAGTGTTCAGTAACTATTAAGTATATGACAATCAGCCTTTGACTCCCTCTAAATTGAATTTTGTAATTTATCCAAGAATCTCTAAGAATGATAATGCTCTCTTTTAATCTTCATCTGTTGGCTTTAATCCATTCCCTGATGATTAGTTTTGCAGACTTGCTAGGGCTTAATGTTGCTTTTCCTAGCAAGGCTTATTTGATCAATAATAGGATCCCAAGACACAGTGGGTAGAAACTCTGAAATCCAGTCTGGCTCAGCCCCCACCCTGTGGTTTGGGACAGTCATATCCCACTGGAAATTACCTCCTATAGAGAGCAGGTTTCTTGTTCTTATACTCCATCTAGTGAAACCAAGGTACTGTGTGGAATATTTACAATCTTCACTCTCTGGAAGAACCCTTCCCTAAAATCTACTCACTGTATGGATGATGTTAGAACAGTCTCTTGCTCCTTCCCTAGCACAAACTGAACGTTGTGTCCCCTGCAGATCCATGTGTTAAAGCCTTAACCCCCAGTATGACTATATTTGGAGACAGGTCCACTAATGAAGCAATTAAAGTCAAATGGGGTCTTAAGGATGGGACCTTGATCCAAAAAAATCAGTGTCCTTTTAAATATAAACATCATGACTGGGGTTGTAGCTCAGTGGCAGAGTGTTTGCCTAGCTGCAATCCCCTGAGACCCTAGGGTTGATATCCAGAAGGAAGAATAAAAGGAAGAAAGGAAGGGAGGGAGGGAGGGAGGGAGGGAAGGAAGGAAGGAAGGAAGAAAGAAAGAGGGAGGTAGATAGGAGGGAGAGAGAGAGGAAGGAGGGGAATATGTCCCAGAGAGCTTGTGTACTTTCTTTCTCTGTGCAGGTAGCAAGAAAAGGTCGTGTGAAAACATAGCCAGAAGAAGTCCTCCATCCACAAGCCAGGAAGAAAGCCCTTCCCAGGAACTGGCCATGATGATACCTTGATCTCAGATTTCCAGATGCCAAAACTAACTATGGGTGAATAATTTCTGCTGTATCAGCCTGTAGTACTTTGTTATGGGTAGCCCAAACAGACTAATATGAACTCCTAGAAATAAGTTATCCTAATAACCATCTTAACCATTTGGAGTTTTTGTCAAAACTGTTCGGTTGAAGCAGGAGTCATTGTTCACACACAAAACATCATGTTCAAAATCATACAACTGAAAAATGAGTGGTAACGGATTTAGAACCAGGCAAATGCTGGTGATCCTATGCCCTATCTTTGAAGACTGTTTCTGTGAACTCTCTTGAGTAAACACAAAGAAGGAAAGGCAAAGAAACACTGCTGAGTCAGTCCTCTGTCCATGTGGGAAGAGCACACAGCCGTGGAGACTCTGCCAGGGTAAGAATATGAGGGCAGCCATCTTGTCTCTGACTCCCTGTTCACTTCCAACACTGGCCAGACCCACTCATCACACACTGGGCTTTTTTTTTTTTTTTTTTTTTTTTTTTTGGTACCGGAGATTGAACTCAGGGGCACTTGACCACTGGGCCACATCCCCAGCCCTTTTTTGTATTTTATTAGAAGCAGGGTCTCACTGAGTTGCTAAGTGCCTTGCCATTGCTGAGGCTGGCTTTGAACTCGCGATCCTCCTGCCTCAGCCTCCCAAAGTGCTGGGATTACAGGCGTGCGCCACCGCACCCGGCCACACACTGGGCTTTCTAACAACACTTTTCCCAAATTTGTAGAGATCAACCAGCAGGCTGATTGGACTGCAGAGTGTAGTGGCTAAGTTTGCCAAAGATGAGTGAACACACAGAAGAGAGCAGGGCCCCAGCTATAGTAAGGTGATGACCCTTCTGTGACTACTCTGTCCACAGCCTCCCAAGAAATTCTCCAGCAAAATTCACCCATAAAGTCTTAATAAACAATCCCATCCTGTCCAAGAAAACAACTAGGAAACTTTTTTCTAACATACCAATATTGATCCAGGATATAGATAGTTCACATCTTTTTATAGTGTGTGTGTGTGTGTGTGTGTGTGTGTGTGTTTTGTGCAGACTAGAAGACTTTCATTGAAATTGCCATTTTTAAAGCATACATGAAACATCCTGTATAATAAATACTGGTGATGCAGAGATCCAAAAATGTGGTACTGCCAACAATTTAGGAGCTCTGGCAGTACCAGATTTCTTCCTTTTCCCAAGGTGCTTCCTTACCCTGGGCTCCCCTACTCATTTCTCTTTCCTTGCCTAATTCAGTGCTTTCATTTAAAAATCTTGAATTGCTCCCTCAACTATGCATATTTTCACAGAGAACATCTAAGAATAAATAAATTTGGAAGAGAAGACATACTTAACCTCCTGTTTGTTGAAGACACTGACCCCCAACAAGTCCTATCCAATAAGAAAGTGTTTGTACTGGTTCTCGGTCAAAAAGGTTGTTCATTCTGTGACTTGCATTTCCACCATTTAGTGACTGAGGATTGTGATGGACACGTTTCTTCCTGCTTATTTGAACCAAATCACCATGATCTCTACATCTTTCCTTGGGACCAAACAGTGAGTCTAGACCTGGACTACTTCCTGTTCCCCAAGCTCCATCTTCCATTCCTGGGGTGACTTCGCAGCGTCCAATTGGACAGGGCTGAGAGGGCAGCCTGTATATAAGCTGACCACATTTAAAGCAGGATTTATGAATCTTGAGTGGGATTTTCATTCTGTCTATACCACCGTGAAATTATCTGCTGATTCCATTTAGTAAACAAGGCAGGTTGTAGCCGGCTGTTCCCAAGCCTAGCAGAGAGACTGTGGTAGCAATGATAATGCCCCAGAGCTGGGACTAGCAGGACTTCTGTTGGGAGGTGTGCTTGTCCACCCCAGCACTGCTCTTCCGGTGCCTATGTAGGAGTCAATTGAAGAAAGGCATGTTTGTTTGCACACTCTTTCTGCACTCATTATTAATGCACAGCATATATTATTCAAAATAAGCAATTATCCCAAAGAAAACAAATGTATTTGCATTTCCCAGGAGAGAATTTGCCCCTCTGAGGGAGCTGGTGTCAGGCAGAGAGCAAGAAATCACTGACTGGAGCAGAAACGGTATCACATTCTCTGTGCAGGACAAAATCCAAATGATTTAGCCTGCATGCTTACCTCACCACACGTTGGTCCTGCCCAGCCTGATTCTATTTATTTTCCACCAATGCACAACATGTTCCTTGTTCCTGAGATGGACTTCTTGTTTAAAATAGAGATGAGAGTTGTAAGCACAAGTGTTTTAAAAATTATGAGTGGGGAGAACATTAAATATGAAAAACTATTACCCATTCCATTTTGTTTTTCTATAAATTACAAAAGACCTCTGGTATTCACTTGTTTTTGTGAAATTTCTTGGTGAGGTCTTATGGCATGGAAATGACTCCTCTGCATAAGTCCTTCCTCATTTATACTACCTGTGATGAATTTTCCACATTTCCAGAACAATGATTTACAAATTTTCAAAAGCAATCAAAATCCCTTGGGGGACTTGTGAAAACACGAATTGCTGGGTCCCAATTCCAGAATCTCTTAGTCAATAGACCTAGGATGGAGACTGATCTTTAGTATTTCAAAAAAACAAAAACAAAACAACAACAACAACAAACTCCTAGGTGATTACAATGCTGCTAGTTCAAAGACCACTTCTGGAAAATAGTCTTCTAAAGTTGTGTTGTCCAATAAGACAGCCCCTAGACATATGTGGCTACTGAGTACCAGAAATTTTGCTGGTCCAAATTGAGATGTTCTGTGAGTATGATACAAATATTGGCTTTCTAAGACTTTCAGCAAAAATCAAATGCAAAATACCATGTTAATCATTTTATATAATTACATGTTGAAATGATAATAATTTGAATGTTTTGAGTTAATGATAATATATTATTAAAATTAATCTCACCCCTTTCTTTTTTACTTAGCAATATGGCTATTAGAAACTTTAAAATTGCATGCCTGGCTTACATTATTTTTCCTATCAGACAGGCAATAATATAGAGGACCATTTATAGGCTATAGAAAGGATATTACCAATATGAAATCAAGGGGCAAAGATAACTTTGAAGTATGAAAACAAATTCTATTGTCTGAGTCTTGATTGACTACTCAGAACTTCAGGGAAGCCAGTATGAGATCATGGTGATGGCTAAGAGCTACGAAGTAGCTGAGGTGATTCCATTCAGAGTAGGGGCTGAGGTGGGATTAAGGAGACAGAAACCTGATGAACTTAATTCAAGCCAACAGAAATTTGTAGAATCCAATATCTTTAAGAGAGTTCAAACATTGTCTTCTGTTTTCCTACTTTTATAGGTGCTAACAGTATGTGAAATCGAATTCTAATTACCCACTGAATTTTACTTTTATGGATACAGTTTTTTTCTTCAAGGAAATGTCCAACCTTGCAAGGGCAAGACTGAATCTGTATTTTACATCATTTGGGGCACTTGACATTGTATCAACACATGTTATAAGAATAAGCATCACTAATAAGTGAATGAATACATCTTAAATATTTTATATTCCCTTAAACAAAGGACAAAATCATTACTAACTGTTGTAGAAAGAACATCATGACCACTATGACATTTCTCAAACTGTTATTGAACATGGTATAACTGTGTTAAGCCAACTTTTCATGGCTGTGACAAAATACCTGAAACAAACAAAGGAGTAAAGATTTATTTTGGCTCACTGTGGCATAGGTTTTAATTCATGGTCAGCAAGTCCCATTTCCTTTTGGACCTGTAGTGAGGAAGAATAACATGGTGGAAGAATTCGGAAAAGAAAACACTCTTTACCTTATGGTATACAGCAAGCTGAGGGAGAGGAAAAGAGGATGAGGAAAAACAGACAAGCTATACCCTTCAAAGACGTGCTCCCAGTGATCTATTTCCACCAGCTGGGTCCCAGCCCCTAATAGCTCATTCAGCTGTGATGGAGTTAGCACTATTATGATCCAATCACTTCCCCAAAGCCTACAGTAGTTTAGGAAGATGTGTGCGGACCTACATTTCTTACATATTTGCACCAAAATATTAATACATTGAAGATATTAATGAGCAATATGGCAATTATTAAATATTTTACCTTATCTTATTGGGCAATTTATCTAAGCATAGACTATTTTCTTTATCACCTACATTCACTTCTCACACAATAAGTTTTCATAGAATTCTCTTCTGAAAGAGCTGGTCTGGTGGCAACAAGTTTCTTGAATATCACTACTGCTTCTGTCCAGGACAATAAAAACAAGGAAGTGCTTTCCTTCATGAGTCAGGTAGACAAAGCCTAATATTCTACTTTTCCTCTCCTACTCTTTGGAGTTAAGAACAAATCCCATCATTTTACTTCTGTCTAATATTTTCTTGATAACTGGGATATTTGCACCTCTTGGACTTTTCCTTGAGATTTCTCATTAGTGTTCCCCAAAATAGACCTTATTTTAGTGAGGTGTTCGCCAAGTCCAAGTCCAAACTAGTCCTGGACAGTGTCTCAGTCCATTACTCTGCTATAAAAACACAACAGACCAGGTAGTTTATAAATGATAAACATTTATTGGAGACAGTTCTGGAGACTTACAAGTCCAAGATCAAAGCACCAGTGTCGGGGTTTTTTGTTTTGTTTTGTTTTGTTTTGTTTTGTTTTGTTTGCTGTGTCCTCACATGGTGGAAGGAGCAAATGCTGTTTTCACATGGCAGAAGATAAAGGGCATAAAGACAAAAAGGGAATGAATTAGTTGCCCTCAGCCCTTTAATAAGACACTAATCCCTATCTATGAGGGCAGAATACTCCTGGCCTAAGGCCCTGCCTCTTCCTCTGTTGTACCGCAGATTACCGTTCAATGTGATTTTGGAGGCACCAGGAACCTTCAAACCATACCATCCAGTGTGTGACAAACCCCCGAGCAGCAGTTTTGTCAGGACAGCAAGCAGACAGAGCAGCAATAGAGGAAAGCAGACCTGTGTTGAGGGCCAGGCTTCCAGCAACCCTCTATTTTAAGTACCTTTAACAGTGCTTGAAAAAGACTCTAATAACATGCACTATTATTATTTTGTTGTTGTTAAGCCTATAAGTTACCTCTATACAAAAAGGATTTGACTCGTTTTGTCACAGCAGAGAGTAAAGTGATTCCAAAGGCAAATGTGTTGCTTTGCCTTAGCCCCACATCACAATCATCTCTCTGCTAAACTGACATAGGATTCTTCATGATCATCATTTCACTTTCAATGGCCTTTACTGCCCTAACTTAGGTTTGTCCTGTAGATAATAGAGGACTCAATTATTATTATTTTTATTATTATTTCCTGAGCACTAGCTAGATTGCTTTGCTTGGCTACAATGCAGCTGCTCTCCTTTGGGAGAAACTAGGAAAGTAAAAGGCAGTGTTGGCATTTCTTTATTTTATTATTCCACATTGTTATTCCTCAGACCAAGGCATAGAGCATTCTCTGCTGATGTGGAATCAGAATGCACTATCCTTACAAAGTCATTTAGTAAGCATACAGTTCACCAGGAGGGCCAAGAAGTAATCTCTACCATATTCTTGTGTTGGAGAATCCAGTTTGAGCTAAACCATTTTTTTTTTCCTTAATTGCCTAAGTTGTTCATTTCATCAGTAGGAATTTAGCCAAGTCACATTATGTTACTCCTGTAAGTGACACAGAGGAGAGAAATAAATGGGATTGGCTTTCTCAAATTGCAAGGTTCGGCCCCATCAAGGTGTGGTGTGCCATTTCATCCGTGTACTTTTTCCTATCTTGGATGTATGATAGCAGCTATGGGGAACCAATTCACTTAACATAAGATATTAACATTCATCAAGTTTCAGGATTTTTTTTTCTTTTTCCCAGTGTGTGATTAAAGTACCATGGAAACAAATGTGTAGTTCCTTAAATGAGGTGTGACTATGCCAGCCCCAAGAAAAACCCTAGGCGTGGAAATGGAGAGGGAAAAGAAAGCCAAGTAGACATGGAAAAGCACTCTCATTACTTTACTATAAGAATCTTAATTAGTCCCAAAGGTTTTTCTCAGTCATTTTAAAGCAAAATCAGGTAGATCAGGCAATGAAATGTATGTCAATCAACCTCTACTAGAGTCAGCCAGCTGTGGCCACCCTACTTATATGACTTGACCCTTTATACTTGCAACTCTGATTTGGGTCAGATTTTCTCCATTCAAAACTGCAGGTGTGTAAGTGGAATTGTGCCGATAAATGAGCTTTTCTAATTGAGTTCATCCTTGTAAATTAATAAAAATTCCTGCCAATCAAACATGTGCATGTTTGCAGGAATATTATCAGTAGGTAATAGAGATAATTAATACTTCATGACATCAAGGTCTGAAATTAAAATCAAATGTGAGACTTAACTGCGATTATTAAATCTGAGGAAAATTATCTTTCAGATGACAAGTGTCACAACCTTCAGCATCTGAATTAATAACAGGGAGCAAGTCTCCAAAACCACAGTGCATTCTTTTTTTTTTTTCCTATGTTGCAATAATTACCACTTTATGACATGAAGGACCTATACCTGGCTCAAGATAATATTGTAGATTAGTAAAGTATTATTGCATCCCAAAATTCAAATTTCAGGAGATCTACCTAGTAGCAAAACATACTTGAAAGAATATAAGGATGGTAGGTGGGTCCCAAATTATTGTCCTGATTCTTAAGACCTGGATTTGAGAACAGAACCTGGTTCTAATTTCACTCTGGCCAAGCAAATAATTTCACCTATCTGTACTTTAGTTCTTCATGTTATAAAGATAATTCTTGCTCTGTTTACAAGATTCACCAGCCAATCAAATAGGTGTGATTTTAAAATCATTTATTAGTTTTCATTTTGTTCCTTTATTTCTACAAAATGTGTTGATTGCTAACCATTATATGGAAGGTTTGGAAAAAAGAGATTAGAAAAGGCACAGGCCTTGATCTCAATGAACTCCATAGTCTGGTAAGACAATTGTCCACAAAAAGTGAACCAACACAGGGGTGAGCTCAGAGCCAAAGGGAGGCATGAGTGATAAGGCAGGAGTAGTGAGAATGTGTCATGAAGAGGGAGACTTCCCAGAGAGTGATGCTAGAAGAGAATTGTGGAGGATAAGCATCTTTTAAGAGATAAATGAGCATTCAAGGAAACAAGGTAACTTCCTAAATTATTTTTTCCACTGTAAGTAGATTGAAGTGGTGGATTCCCAGGGATTAGTTATTAGTATGTGAATATCAGAGGTACAGATGAAAACAAAACACCATTTCCCAAACCACAGCTGCATTTCAGAAGTGGAGTAGCAAGATTTATAAAAAGAAGAAAAAAGCAATTTGCCTGAGGATAACTAAGTAGAAAGTCG
This sequence comes from Tamias sibiricus, assembly GCA_025594165.1. NCBI lineage: Eukaryota > Metazoa > Chordata > Mammalia > Rodentia > Sciuridae > Tamias > Tamias sibiricus. The sequence continues at coordinate 81,648,958 of CM046670.1, forward strand.
TAGAGCCATTACTTGAACTATTTGGGTTAATCAGCACATGTCTAACCTCAATTTTATTTTTGTTTGTTTATTTATTTGCTTTTATGACTAAAGGATTGCTGGTATTAGGCCTCTGAGGACCCCTTCTCAGAGGGGCAGAACCCCAATACAATAGTCTGGATTAAGGGAAGATTATAGACGTAAAGAGGAATCCCAAACATCAATAGGAAATGGAGTCATGGAGATTAAGCTGGTTTGCAGAAATTTGAGGAGAAAGGCCATACCAGGAGCCCACTGGATCCCAGGACAAGGCTAAAGGATACCTTGAAGTTCTGAGTTCACTTGGACTGTGGCTTCCTACATCAGAACTGACCAGGCACTGATAGTAGGGTAAAGGCTTTAAGTTTATGTAGCTGAGAAAAGGAGCTGAAATGCCTACCCTAGCAAAAACATAGGATGACAAGTTGGGTTAGGAAAAACCTGCGTTTATCTTGGTCAGGCAAAGTACTTGACAAAGGGCTTAATGCTCAGACTGATGTTGAAACTGATATTATTTCTGTTGCTCTAAGAAGCTGTACCTCATGCCATACAGGATTGAGGCTTTGCTTTCTGTGTGAGCTGGTTGTATGCATCCAAACTAATGGTAAGATATGGAAAATAAGCTGTCTCAGTGTTAAATAACTACTTTCCAAGCTCCCCAACGCCCTGACACCCAACCTCTATTCCAAGATCTTATAGATCTCCTAGGAGGGACCTTTAGGACCTCCCTCCAGCAACAAGACCAGTATCTTCCTGAGAAATGTGCTGTGCACACTCAAATATTTTCAATATCACTCCTCAATATAAGAGCAATGATATTCCCCATTGCTTTATTATATGCCTGCTGTTATAATAGATTTTCTTAGACTTTGAAACTTATAAATAATAGAAATGTGCTTTAGTTATGAAGATGGAAAACCCAAGATGTAGATGGCAGCAGATGTGGCATATGGTAAGGACTTGTTCTCTGCTTTCAAGATGACACCTTCTTGTTGCATCCTCACAGAGAAAGAAACAAAGGCTGTGTCCTCACATGGCAAAGGGGGAGTGGAAGGGCGAGAAGGAGCCTAGCTAGCTCGCTTAAGCCCTTTTGTAAGTGCACTTTATTCATTCTTTTTTGAGGGTGAGACCTCATGACTTAATTCACCTCCTAAGGACCCCACCTCCTAATCTTATTTCATTGAGCATTATATTTCAATGCCAATTTTGGAGAGGGACAAATATTCAAACCATAGCACTTCTGCCTTGGGAGACACAGTTCCTCTGCCTTGGGTCTCACTTGCTCATCGTATAAATGCAAGTGTCCTCTCAGCTCAGATATAATGGATGGGAAACTATTGGACAAGACAAGGCTCAAACTCATTGTCAATGTAGCCTATGCCCTTTCCTAGCACACACTACTGCCACTTATTCTCTTGTCTGATTAGAATCCTCTCTATGTTACTCTGTAGCTGAGACATGAAATGTTCAAATCATGTTAAGGCAAAAGTTCTGCTGACATGTAATTTCCTTTTCCCTTTACCCATCAGAGCTTGCCATTTGTTATCTCATTTCTTCTGATCCTGTCAGATGCCAGAAGACTAATTTGAGACAGACAATAATTAGCACTCTGGAACTGATAATTACTGGGAGGTAGCACGTTCTTTGACTAAGCCCAGGGGTTAGTCAGAAAAAAATCCTGTCCAAGCTCCCTACCTCATTGCCACCCCAACCCCTAGCTAAGATCTTACATATCTACTAAAAGGGGCCATTAGGACCTCTCTCCAGCATCAAGACCAGTGTCTGTCCTATGGAATGTGTTATGCACACTCCTAAGTACTTTGAATATCAACCTTCAGTATAAAAATAATGGCATTCCCCATTGTCTTCATATGTTCCTGCCTCTAGCATCCTACCTCAGCTACTTAATAGAGTAATGACTTTTTCTATGTCATTTCATCTGTTCAATTCTCAATTTCTTAAACTGTATAATGAAATCATTAAGGGTAGCTAACGCTTAAGAGTGCTATATCAATTAAATGTGATCACATACATTCAATGTTTAGGAATGCTTTCATGCAAAAACAATGTTTAATAAATTTTAGTTGCTATTATTGCTTATTATCATCTTCGCAGTACCAGAAAATAAGTTTGCTAAGTCCTACTATGGATCTTTGAAACACACAACAAAGTTATGGAATATCATGGTTTCTTATTCCATTTGGGCTCCTATAACAAAATACCATAAACTGAGGAGCTGATAAGCAATGGAAATTTATTACTCTGTTCTGGAAACTAGAAAGCTGACAATCAAGGTACTAGAAGATTCAATGTCAAGTGAGGACCCTCTTTCTGGTTCATAAATGATGACTTCTGCTGTGTTCTCACTTGGTAAAAAGGACAAAGCAGCTCTCTGGAATCTTTTATAATATCTGTAATCCTACTCCTAAGGGCTCTAGCCTCATGACCTAAGAGCTCCCAAAAGTTCCTAATTCCATCTCCTTGGAGGTTAGTATTGCAACATGCACATTTAGGAGAGCCATAAACATTCAGACCTTTGCACATGGGGATGTCAGCAATAGTATGAGAATTGTGAGAAAGATATTTGGGGTGGAGGTGTTTATCCTACAGTCAGCTACCTCTCCTTAATGAGGATGTGACTATGTGTTTCCACCCACATTGAAATCTGGGTCTTGTGAAAACCCTGCAGAATAGGGCTTTTGGAATACACTTAGAAAGAGGCAAATATATGCTGCAGCTGAAAGGGACCTGAATTCCAGGCCATATGAAGTCTGGTGGAAATTTGATGTATATCAGCACATCTACAGAAACTATTTTTTGAGCAACCCCCAATGACCAGAGTTATAGGGAGCACCCTCTTAGCTCAGGAAGCCCCAGTAGGCTGCTTGCCCACTGTGTGTGGTCCAGAGAGAGAGGAATCCATAGAAGCCTCCCGCCCCTTGCAACAATGTTTATTCCCTGCCTTATCCTCCAGGGGAAGGCATATGTTCCTTGGATTTGTTGTTTGCAGCAAGGTGCAGCTTAGAGGGGAGTGTGGATGCGCTTGTATTTGCCATGAAATTAAATAAGAGCAATGATACATAGCCAATGTGTACCCATAAATTTTAAGAAGGAAAATTCCAATGTGGCATGAGGATAGAAGTAGCTGATATATTATAAGGGAAAGGCACTGAATCTTGTGCAAAACGAGAGAAATATAATTTCCCTGCATTATCTTGTCCCTTTCTTAATTGCCTACCAGGATGCATTCATCAACCAGCTTCCCTAGGCCTAAGCTTTCTACTTGCATGCATTTTTATATAAAACTGGCTTGTGTTTTAAGCATAAAACACAGTGCTTGTGCTATCACACCAGACACAGAAAATGGATAAAAATCTTCACTTGTCACTTTTTAGATACAACGCACTTTGCATTTCAAAGCTGGGAGAAAAGCTGCAAACACTGAGCAAGGGACAATAAATATGGGAGTCAAGAGCACCCACTGGGCTACATTTGCTGCTTTGCAGGTTCATGTGCACCTGAGGCTTTGCAGTTTTGTAATGGGCGATAGGGAGAAAAGATGGCTAGCTGCCTTGGTGACTCCCATCCAAGTAGTAGACTCAGCCTCCAGATTCCAGACATGGAATCTACTATTGACAGGAGAGATGACCTCAGTTGCTTCAACCCTAAAGGTCTGGGATGAAGGCAGATAGGGAGAATGTAGGATAGCCAAAGAGTTAGACACTCAATGGGGAAGAAAATGTGAGGACCATAAATGGGAGGCACATATGCATAACATAGCATCTCCTCCTGGTGATAATGACCTTACCCTGAAGAGGCAGGATCCCCATACCAGTGTGCCAACAGGTAGAAAAATGCCAGTTGACCTTAAATCCAGTGATTCCAAAGGCGGCAGAAGGAGCTCTTCCATCTGCCTGTGCCTTAAAAGGCCCTCCTCCTTCTCCTGCCAGCCTGCTTCACAATGAAAATAGCATATGGGACCAGAAACATATGGATATGATTCCTAGTTCTCAAACTCACTGTGTAATTTTTGACAAATTACATAATCTCACCGAGCCTCTGTTTCTTAATCTGTCATTTGGAGATAATAATATCAACCCCCTAAAATTTTTGTGATGATTGAAGTAGAAACTGTTTGTTAACAACCTAGAATAGTGCATGCCATACAGTAAGAGTTATGTCATTTTCAGCTTTTATGGAATTTTCACAAAAGCAGTGGTGCATCTGTAAAATTGCAGGTGACTTCTTTAGGTTTTTGATTGTTGGTATATAAATTGTAATTCAGTTTTGTATGTTGTTTGGGTTTTTTGACCTTACCCCAGAAAAGGGAGATTAGAAGCTTATATATTCGTTCTAGGTTTTCTGTAGACTGAAATCTCCTGTAAAGACAGTTATATCTTCTGTGAATTCAGTGTTATTTCTTCATTGCTTGTGTGTATTTCTTGTGTTTATTTTTCTTTCCTTATTGCACTGTCTAGGACTCCCAGTACAATAATACAATTCTGAGCAAGATCAATGGCAGAGGAAATACTTGCCTGGATCATGATCCTGATATTAGATGTGAAAACATCATATACACATATATGATCATATATATATATATATATATATATATATATATATATACACACATACATATATGTGTGTGATGTTTTCTATATTTATAAAATATGTGTGTTATATATAACATATATATAAACAATGCTTATATATAAATATTATATGTATATATGTGTATGTGTTCATATGTATATGTAATGTTAGCTACAGGCTTTTAAAAGATACCTTTTATCAGGTCAAGGATCTCCCCTTCTATTTGTAATATTATTAATTTTTTTATTATTAATGGGTCTTGATACTTTTCAAATGTTTTGTTTTTGTATATATTGAGATAATAACAAATGATTTTTCTTTTAATTTTGTTACTTCAAATTACATTGATTCTCAAGATAATTTTTCAACAAAATTGGAAGAAACATCAGTCTAGTGGAATGATTTTCTTCCAAGTACATTCATTCTGACTTAGAAAACTTGAGAACATAAACTGAGGAATGGTGGTTTTACTCAGTGGTAAATTTAATCAGCAGATATCTCCTGAAGGGACATAGGTAAGGACCCCCTGCTTTTACACTTACAGATTTGTCCACTGTGTTCCATGTGTAACTAACTGGTCCATTGTATTACTTTCTAAAGTAAACTAATTTCAATATAGTTTACTTTTCCCCTAAACTAAAAATCAAGTGCTATGTAATCCAGCTCAAAATGTGAACAGTATTCCAGCAAGCACTAAGGACAGAGCCCTTATAGAGACCAGCTAGATCTGTCAGACCCAAGGGCTACCAAAGCTCCAGTGATGGCCAGGACAGCATGGAAGCATGGGAACTGTCCAGTCTCCTACTCTGAAGGCTACAAGGCATGGAAAATAGAAGGAGAAAAAAATGAAGGGTAAAATGAGTTCACAGAGCCATTGCGTCCAGAGTTTTCCAGTCCATAATGAAAATGTGATGTGTGGGAGTTTGGGTATGTGCATTAGTAAAATACTGATTCATTTGGGTCTGGTTTTTCACAAAGGGATGTACTTTTCATTTCCCCAAACAGCAATTGTCATTGCCTCAATAATTTCCATGTGTAAGTGGTGTGTTGCTTGCATCACTCAAGTTTCATGTATGTTTAACTTTAATGGGCCATCTTGGGGACATTGTTCTTGGTGTCTTTGCTCACTATTCATCTCACATCCCTATAGCAATAGCTATTCCAAGAACTGAGGTTCTTAAAAAAAGGCAATAATTAATTTTTTTAAAATAAGCACAATTCTTTCCCTATTTTGTTTTCTCCCTTGCAGTGTGGTGGAGAGAGGAGCACTCTCAGTCTCGGTCTCTAGCAGATATTCTGGTTCTCATGTTCCATACGAAGGAAGCCATGTATTAAATTGGGATGAGCCCTTGCATTTCATCACAGAAACTGAGTGTTGGCTTGAAATGTAGGATCAGCTCATGTGGGAATGAGATGGTGGCTGGGATCATAAACTGCTGCTCCTGGGCAAAGGACCGAATTATTAAAACTATTGTTTATGGTCCTTATCATTTACAAACAGGTGAACACAGAAAAAGGACTTTCAATTTCCCTAAATTAATTTTCAGTTGAGGGTTCTCTTGTGTTAAAAAGATAAGAAACTTGTTTAGAATTACAGTGCAAGAAGTTTACAGCTGTCTAAAGACCTGCAAGTCTGAGGTTATCCAGAAAATATGGATAAAATGGCATTCGTCAGAATGACAGTTCCTCTTTATGACACATCTAAAAAATTGATATGGCTTTAAAACAAATAATGCCCCAATACATGATCCACCCCCTCTGGACAACTATCTCGGTAAATTCAGTGAAGATGCTCTAAGATACTAATTTTTGGCAAAAGAGGTAGTCAGGATGTCAATGCACTGATAAGCCCAAACCTGGTGCCATTATTGTAATTTAGTATCAAGAAGCCCTTTACCAAAGGCAATTTACTGAAAAAAGGAGTCCTTAGCATTTCAATGTGAAGAATTATTCCTATTTCCCCCCTCCATCTACTGACTGGTATTACTGCCTACCTTGTCCACAGCATCTCTCTGTTCACACATGCCCAATTCTGTATTATCCTATTAGTATACTTCTTTATCCAGCAGCCCCACATACACATTTCCAAATGTACCTACACTCACAAACTTCTTGAATCTTATGATAATTATGATAATAAAAATTGTGGTAATAGTAACTTGTATTTACTGGGGGCTTAGAGTGTCCAAGCAAGTTACCAAGCATTTTACGTAATTATCCCACTTGCACTGCATAAAAAAATTTTACTTGATAACTATAATTCCAGTAGCTATACCAATTCTACCAATGAGACTGTTGAAGATAGAGTTTATTTGTTCACTCTTTCATTTACTCATCAATTGTGCCATAACAAGTTATACTTAGACCAAGTCAAAAATCACTTTTAGGTAGTAAGTTTCTCTTTACTACCCAAACCTACATAAATTCCTTCCACATCTGAGATTTTGCTATTTCACTTAGCAATCACCAATTTGAACCATATGTCTTTGTGCCCATGTTGGGTTGCAATTCCATGCAGAATGCATTTTAATAGTCTTCTTGACCATAGAACTGCATTCCCAGTTTCAAGTTCACTATAGTAAATTCCTGTTGAATGATCACATTTTTAAATGAATAACCCAAAGGTCATATGCTTAAAACAATAATGATGACAACTACAAGTAAAAAAAAAAATAGCAACTTTAAAAAAAATAGGTTTGAAATTTTTGGGGAAAATGATATCACATATCAAAACAAAGGAATGATTGCAATAAGAATGTAAGGAATTAAAGGAATTCAAGAGAGAATAAAGTCATTAATCTTACTTTTACATTAGGGAAAATCCTCCAACTGGAAGCTGTAGCTCAGACTGAGAAAGAAGGACTCTTAGTCCTTTTTACATGAAGTGAAGTGAAACAGATGTGCTTCCTCTCAGCCACCTTCTCTGGGCTCACAGATGTTTAGAACAGGGCCCAGGGATCACAATTAATTCTTTAATTCTTAAAGAACAGATGCCCCCACAACAGTGTGGAAACAGATCTGTCTGGATGGTACATTCAGGAGGCTTTTGTACAGAACACAGGATTGACATTCATTAAATACTTTTCTCCAACATTTTACTCTCATTATGCACAACAAGGGCTTAGGTTAGCTGGGATTAAAGAAAGAATTATTCTAAAGCAAGAAGCTTTATCCTCAAGGTATAAAAATAGAGAGAAACTGGTTAAAAAATGTAGGATTAGATTATGAACTTGTTCACTGAACAGTTACATGGCAATTTGCTAAGGTAATTATTATCATTAATTTGAGAGCCAATAATTATTATAGCAGTTCTACCATTTCATCTCTCATTTATTCTGAAATCTTGGAAGCGTTTATTTATTTATTTTTTCAGATACCTGGTTTGCTTGGCTGGCCTAAAAACCTCTGTCCTAATGACTTTTATAATCTTAAGCATTTTGGGGGTGGGGGAGGGTGTTGCAAACTTCTCAGATTGCCTTCTTACATTAGTGAAGTAAAGGACTAAGATCCAAGAGGCAATTCATCTTGGTCACCCCCTTCTTTCTGCAGAGCAGTCCTGCCTGGAGGTCAACAGAAAAGGGGGCAGTGGCTGCCATCTTGGATCTCATTCCATTCCAATTTTCTGGTCACAAACACGAGAGTTTGATAGTTTTTCTAGCTGTGAGGGGTGAATAGGAGCATATAAGTCTCCCCTAGATGGCTTTCCCTCCGGCCCTTCAGTCTTTGGAGTGCAAGACTTAGTGCTAGTTTAATTGAACTGCTGTGCTTGACTTCTCCTCTGAAAGAGAAAGATATATAGTCCCTCTGGTCACTTGTTGCAAAAAGATTTCAAACTCAGCTGGATTTAACTCTGTAAATTAAAAATACTGCTTAATATTGGGAGCCTGGTGAAGAGAGCAGCTATAGATATGGGCATGTAAGGCAGCACTTTCTAAAGGGTACAGAAAAGTTCGGACTGCTCCTTCACATGGCTGCCACAAACTGGTACTGCTCAATTCCCTTTGTTAGGCCATAATAATGGTTGGTTTGGGGGCATAGAAAGCCATAGTATATCTTGGTGGGACATCTAATAAATCTGTGCTTGAGGCAATATGACACAAGTATCCATGGCTCAGTGAAGTTATAAGCTTCATGGTCTTGGAAGAAAACAACTACCCACACAAAGGTATTTTCCCACTACAGATCAAGATAGATTCATTTAAATCTAAATAATATAATTACATTAATGATGGAAGAAGAGCTAAAACCAAAGGCTTACAGAATCAGGAGCTATAGAGTACAATAAAAATCATCTAATGCAATTATTTGCGTATAATGATGAAGAGGCTGAGACTGAGAGAGTTAAATGACTGTTCACTTGCTCAGTTAGTTGGGGGAAAGGATGAAGCCAATATGCAAAAGCTTTTTAAGCTTTCCATGTCTAAGGCCTATTTCTCTCTACTATACAACATTGCCTCAAAGCATTGGAGGAAACTCTGAATTCAATTACTTGTTTTTACTAAATAGAAGATAGATGCATTGGATAGGGATGCATAAAGCTCCATTAAGACAGAATGCTAGACTGGACCAAAAATGACAAATAGCAGCCAGTAAACATCCACATGTTCCCTGTTGTGTTTGGTCTCTAGAATTCCCCAGGCAGGACTAATAATGGAACCAGCTAGGTATGAATGGGGAAAATCTTTAAACAGACAAAAAGAAAAGGAGACTATTCAGGTGACAAGATCAAGTAGCAGGAAATAGCCTTATTGATCTGCATAGGGATTGCTCTTAGTTGGGCCTTGATGAGAAATGTTGGGCCTTGAATTCACTATTGCCATTTTCTGCCCAGGACTGAAGGATTAGTATGGAAGATCTTGCTAAGCAGAGCCTTAATCCAACAAATCTTTTCCCCTAGCAAGTTCACAGCAATGAGATCCAACAACTTATTACATCTCCTAATGGCTGCCACACTTCGTGCATAGTGATAGGTATATAGAGATGAGTTGTCAAGACTCTCTGTGCACAAGGAAGACAAAGACATTTAAGCAGAGAAAGGTAGTGCCATGTTAGAAACAGCATGCAAGAATCTGGATAATCAACTCAGAGGGACTCAGTGGAGTAGATCCAAGTCAGAGATCTCTTTCCTGACTGCTGAACCCATCCAGAAGAGGGAATGGAGTGATCTCAGAGCCTTTGTGGAGGAAGAATCTATGTTCAAAAATTAGTGGATACATCTAGGGGTGGGACTACTGTTACAGGAAGCCAAGTAGTCTTCTCTTCACACATATCTGCAGAGAAAAGGGAGGAAGTTCATCAGTCGTGGTCATTTAGTCTGAGTCTAGTTTGTGCTCCAGAGCAACATACTTTTGTCACTCAAATGTATTTACTACTATTGTAAAAGCTAAGGAGATGTACTGCACAAGACGCTAAGGTCCTCCTCCTCTGCTTGGGAACAAAAATGAAACAGAACACTGGTGTGCTGGAAACAGTATAACTGAGTAACCAGTGGACATCAAACACAGTTGCTGTGTTGTTTGTGGCTTTAGTCCATGTTTAAACATAGGCATGGCACCTACAGAGAAAGACAGCTCCATGTTATAGCCATTTGCTTCTGTTATGGGCTACTACTCTGCTTTTACATTACGAGGTAGAGCTAGTACTTGCCCTCTCTTGGCCACTGTCATCTTGGCCACTCCCTCCCACATCTTACAGGTAGAGTCCGCTGTGCTCTGCATAATGACTTATTGTGAGTTATGACCCTTTATGGGTGTAACAGTTAAAGATGATAAATGAACTCTAACTCTGCATGCTGAACCTGGGTGAATGATTCTTTCTTTGGGACTTAGTTCCTCCCTATGAGATCACCTGAGGACAGAACAGATGGAGTAAGATTCCTTCCAGGAAAGCTGTGAAGCAATATTGATTCAAAGGCAGCATCTAACTTTACAGTTATAAAATGTAGGGAAGCAGCTCAACATCAGTGCTGCATGGGAGTGGGAGGGAAAAGAAGAGAGGTAGTAAACAGGAGCTGTGTCCTGGAGCTGTTCATGTCTTCGGGCACAGTAAAGCAGAGAAAAGCAAGGAGGGGATGAATGCCTGGACTCCATAGAGAGCTTCAAATCATCATCATCATCATCCTGAGCCTGGTGAGGAATGACAAATGCTAGAAGACCAGTAGCTCCCCTGCTTGGGGAGTTTTGAATCTCAGAATGCACCACACTGATGAATGTCTGTTGTCTGGAGATTCTGGACACACACAATTACTGACCTGGCATGGCAGGGAGACTGGTTGCCTGGCTAGGTACAAAATGGCTAAGAAACATAGATAATTCAGAGTTGTTTTCCTCTAGTGAAACACCTCTGGCAATATCCACATCCTGGAGTCAGAATGAAAGCTCAAAGATACTGAATACTGGCACCTTTCATAGACACAAGAGTCTTCCCTGATGCAGGCCCATAGTTGCTGAATGCACTACCATGCAAATACCTGCAAAGCTTAATGTCCCTGACACTGCTTCACCTAGTGTCCTTACCAAGAAATGGGATTTATGTCCTTGCTACTTTCCAAGTTATAACACCCATGCTTGCCTTAATACACCAGGCTTTATATGTCAAGTGCCAATCCAGAACTTTTCTCCTCGATGGTGTGCTTATTCCTGCCATCCTCATAATACCCCCATTTTCTCAGAGTATTTCATTCCCAGTTCCCCATCATTATCTACTCTGCTCCCTTCCACTCACCTTCTATTCCTGCCATTTCCTGCTACCACCTCTAGCAGTTCTCTCCTTTTCTCCACACTGCTCCTCTCACATAAGGATTTACCTACTCTCACTCTTTCCAGAATCATTTCCTCTTTGAAACATTCCCAGTTACCATGCGATTTATCTTATTCTCTCACACCAAAGTTCTAATGGTATGCTGGAGGTTGTAGACATCTGTTCCCAGTTCCAGCTTCAGTGACATCATGGTGGTAGTTTTAAATCAACCACGCAGTGAAAGCACATGGTATTCCAAGCATGGACATCGGCAGCCATAACAAAACAAAGCCTCCTCTCTTCCCACCCCAGCCTGTTTAGGAGAACACATGCAACAGGAAATTACATATCGGTAACACATGATAAATTTTCACTGAATGGATTTTCACATGGTAAAGATTTTTCTTTTGTAATGTCCACTACACACATTTATGAAGAATAAAATATTTAAACATTGTGGACAAAAATCTTAATAAAAATAATAAAGACCAGGAAAGAACACTAATGTAAACTATAGACTGCATGGTAATCATCTGCCATTGAATGTAATAAATGTACTACTTTGATGGAAGAGATTCAAAGAACTTTTTCCCCGTTAAATTTCAAAAAAATAATAATGAAGGGCATGATTTACAAGAACAGAACGGTAGGTTGTTTACACTCACACACACACACACACACACACACACACATGCACACACACACACACACACGCGCACACACACACACACACACGCACACACACACACAACTGGATCCAAATAACTAATTGCCCTCTGCAAAGCCAGCAAGATTCTTATTCTCCTCCGGCAAATACCTTTGTCTCTCTTGCCAAGAACAGACCTCTTGAAACACTTGCCAAAGTCAAAAAATAACTGTAGCTCTTGATCATTCTTTATTATTTTTCCAGAATTAGAATAGCTTTAGAGAAAATTTTTGATCCAAGATATTTTTCTTGGGGGTCATAATCTCAGTGCACATGACACCTGGCTGTGAACTATTTTCTGATGGCAAATGGAGCAGGGAGATGGGGGAAATTCTTTGGGTCCAATCTGGGAGGCAAAGGGTATGTGGATCAAAACTCATCATGATGTTTCAAATCTTCAGAAAGTGAAAGGGCAGTCATGTGATCATTCATTTTTGTTGTAAATACCGCCCACCTTTTATTTATGAAGAGAATCATATTGGAAAGTATTCATGCATGCAAGCACACAAGCAAAATCTGTACCATTAAATAGCATAGGCTATGAGGTAGCTCATGGATTCAACAAAAATTAAGATAATCACTCAGAAAACAAACAGGAATCAAGAAAACCAAGGTAGGAGGAAACAGCCTAGGTCATGCCCCTGACAACTCAATGCTTCTACTATCCTGCAGCAAATTTCTTAGCTGCATGTGGATGCTTCCATTGCTTCTCTCAGATCCAAAGTTGTGAGTAGGAGTGTTAAGCTTAGCTGAGCCTAGATAACATGTTCCTGTATGAGTTGACTGGTGGACTTCCTCAGGCATTGTTATCAGGACATGAGCATGACCACAATCAAGAACTCTACTTCAGGGGGGTATTAGACTGCTCAGCTTACCATAATAAAACATAATAAACTGGACAGCTTAAATAGCATAAACTTATTTTCTCAAAGTTCTGGAAGTTGCAAGTCCCTGATCAGAGTAATAGCAGAGTACCTTTTCACGAGGACACTAGTCCGATTAGGGCAGAGCCTCACCCTTATGACTTTGCTCAACTTTACTTACTTCCTAAGAGGCCCCATTTCCAAATTTGGTCAAACTGGAGGTTAGAGTTTCACTATATGAATTTAAGGGACATAAATATCCAGTCAATGACAGGGAATGACTTCAAATAAGGAAGGTGTTGAAATCCTGTGAAGCTAAATATTAAAGAAAAATATTCATGCTAGTGCAGAAGGAAAAAATACTGAGGAAAAAAAAAAACTACACAGGCCTGGTATGCCTGCAGATTTGTCTTTCCAGGTTAAAAAAAAAAATCTGAAAGATATCCCTGGTTCAAGGGGGTAAAAAGGGAGAAGAAAAGAAAATGATGGAAGAATGAGAAGGATATCATTACCCTAAATGCATGTTTGAAGACATGAATGGTATGAATATACTTTGTATACTAACAGTGATATGTAAAAAGGTGCTCTTTATGTGTATTACGAATTGTAAAGCATGCTACTGTTATATATACAACATTGAATAAAAATTTGTCATGAAGGAACATTCCGAAGATATTTAAACACCAAAACACTACAGAATTAATGTTATAGATAACCCCTTTCACTTACCTATACCTATTAGGTCAGTTAAAATGTCTGGTCCATGATTTATTTAGCAAATGGGAAAAATATTTGGAACAAGAGATGCCTAATTTTCTCCTGAGAAACGTAAACCAACATCAGTTGTGCTTTGCATTAAAAACCAAGTGTGGACTTCACACTGACTTTTCCATCATCAAAGGAAAATGACTCCCATTTCCAAGTTGCAGAACAATGTTTTCATCCACTATGGCCATCCTGTTGGTTGTCTGCCAAATAATTTTAGACCTTTGGTCCTTTCTAATAGAAATCTCTTTTGCCTCATATCTGCATCTTGACTTTACATAGAAAGCAACTTATTTATACAGTGTGACTAGTTGATTTCCCTTACCAGGAATGGATTTGGAGAAGACATATGGCATGACTCTTGTCAATGGGGTTTGAAGGAAAATCTATAAAGACATTCCTAGAAGATACAGAAAGAAATATATGGACATAGCCATCACTCTCATGGTATTAGAACTCGATATGATGCCTGAAATTGCTACAGTCACCATGCTACCCAAGAATCAAGCAAGTACTAGGGAAAATGACCAAGTAGTAGCACTTCAGAGCCAAATCCAGAATGCTCCATGCATACTGCTATTTTACATCTGGATTTCTTGTTATCCAAGACCATAATTTTTTCTTGTTGTGAAAGTCAGTTAAAGCAGGGATTTTGTTTTTTGCCACCAAATGTGCCCTGATACAACTACTTTAAAAATGTGTTTTATAAAGGGGGGTGGATCTCATGAAAATAGGGAGGACATCAGTGGAGTAAAGAAAAGGGATAAAGTAGGAGGTAAGTGGGAGTTACAAGAAGAGGGAACAGAGGAAATACGGGGGACTGAAATGGAGAAAACTATATTCAATGCATGTATGATTATGTCAAATGAACACCAATATTATGTATAACTATAATGCACTAATAGAAATTTTCAAAAATGTTTTGTTACTTTGGAGAAATTGAAAGGCTATTCTGTTCACAGTTTATATTAAAGGTCAAAATAAGACTGAGGCAGAGAGACAAGTGAATCATTTTTCTTTAAGGAGTAAAAAGCCCACCCTTGCAAGTAGATTACTGTACATATTTAGAGTTAATTCAATCTGCTACTCTTTCCTTTCACAGAAAAAGCCCATGATGGGGTTCAATGATCACATATTCTAAAATGGGACACTCAAAGCAAAGTCATGGTTCAGTATTGTGAAAGTTACTTCATTTATCATATAAATTGTAAAAAAACAAAAAGCATATTTCTAATTTCTTAATAATGGGGGCTTAAAAAGCCCTTGTAATGAAGGAAAAGGCTTTAGAGAAAGAGCAAATGGAATCAATTAGTTGGTTTCATACAAAGGAGGTCTATTGAGAGAGGCTTCAGGCAACGTTCTCCCCATTTTTGCCTGCTGCCCTTGTGTCCTGTATGCTTCATCAAGCACTAGGATCTTGTAATTTTTAAATAAACCCCCAAATTAGGTTTAATTAAATCAATTTTTCCTAGGAACAAAACTGGTTTTCAAACAGGTTCCAAGATCACATGGTGTCATGTAGGGACTCAAACCCTGGGAGACAGATTTGGGATCCCAGAAGGAGAAAGAAGATGGAAGATGCTGTTGGAATAGTAGACATGCTTTGTTCAGAGGCAGCAATAGCCCTTAGCCAGCCCTCAGCTCCAGCTTCAGCTCCTACTAATTCTATTTTGTCCCCTGAGGCCTTGTCCATAGGCCCTTTTTATAATGTAGGCCAGATAAGGAAGGCACATTGTCAACAGGTTACATAAGTAACGCTCAGAAGCAAATAAGTCTATGACCTTGAGTACATATGCTGAATCAGAGTGTTTATGACTTTGAATACACGCTAAAAACAGCCCACTGAAAGCCTTGGCAAGGGAGCCTAATTACAAACATTGGAGGCTCCCTACCTATAGCTAGAAATTTAACAGCATTGGGATCTGAATCCAGGATGCCTGACTTAACATACCTCTCTGTTCCCACATCCTATTTCCAAGGTAACACATTGGGAAAGGCTTCATTTGATTATCTCTCCTTTCCTTTGCTTTTCTTATCTTTTTTTTTCTCTTTCCCCTTCCTTTTCTCTTAATCCTTTTGTTTATTTTTCTCTTTTCATCTTCCTTTTTGCCCTCTCAGTTTTTCTTTACTCATTATAAAATACTTGAAGAAACTGCAGAACATAAAGCTGCCACAGAATAGATCCTTCTCTTGCTATCTACAGAGAAGCTAAGTTATGCCCACATAACAGCTCTAGCTCAAAGTGGAAATTAATAAACACAGTAGGAGAGAGAAAGGAAGGAAGCTAGGAATTAGAAGTGACTAATTCCATGAGAACCAAAGTTTATAAGAATAATGTGATTCTCTACGAAGACAAGCAATCAAACAATATATTGTCTTTAGTCAGACATTGACGAGATCTCAAGTATTAGAAAAGACAAAAATCTCAAGAAGATGGCGCAAGAAAATGGACATGTCTTAGTTCTACAGGTAGACATGTATGTGAAAGGATTCTGAATACAACTTCAATTGCCCCAGGATATTCTGGACTTGATTTATATGGGTTGACTGACTAGAGGAGTCTCCTTCTACCACAACCCTGGGTGTGTCTTTCTTTGTTTCCTGAGACCTGTGTTTTTATTAATTGATCATACATTCATGGTCCCTGGGTTACTATATGGCATGCCAGTGAATAGACATAACCATCTTTCAAAATCCCTTTCATCTCCATTCCTACAGGAGAACAAATTTCACATGAAGTTTTCTCCTTTGAGAAGGATGCACAGAGCATGTGAGAAACACTTGGTGTTTTGTGTATTAGGGAACTAGAAGGGATAATATTATGCCTATGTTATGGTCCTTCTAAGGGTGGGAAAGTAATCTATTATACTCCATAATGGACATTATGAGATGGGGGAATAAAATACTAAATCACCTCAATCAAGATGAACTTTTACCCCTGAAAAGTAAGTTCTCACTTGTCTTCTTCTACCCAGATATGTGTGACTAAGTACTATGATATGAATAAAAGTTTAGTAGATTTTAAATAGGAAGGGATAAATTATGTTTGATACATATATTTATTATCTGAATTTCGTGAAGCTCTTACACAACTATTTGTTCATTCAAAACAGTATTTATAGAAACTCTCAGGCTGATTGCCCTATTTCCTGTCTCATGGCACCAACAGACACAGGTGACTCGTGAGCTTTATAATTATAAAAATTCCCTAAAGTAAATGTCTCCATATTCCTTCAGGCCTGTAACAAATTTATGAATATATATCAATTGGGATAATTTCATAATTTGTACTTCAAGTGAAGGAAAGGGATCTAAATATTCAAATCCATAAACATAATAACTGAATAATGTGAACAATAAGAAAACTGCCAAATATTACTTATCTTGATTTGATTCAGAATATACTTAGCACAACTTAGTAGTGGATATTCTAGGGAAATGGAGGCAAAGAGGGACAAAACACAGGCTGTCAAAGAAGTTGTAGTCTGTGGTGGAAAGTAACACCAAGCTGAATGTTGGATGCAAGGCAGGATGTGGCTGGTGCTATGGGACCAGCAGAGACTACAAATACAATGACTTCAAAATGATAGAGTGCATACCAGACCTTAACTATACAACAGATCAATAATAACAAAAAATGGCATGGTATTGGCACCAAAATAGATTTGTAAACCAATGGTACAGAATAAAGGACACAGAGATAAACCCACATAAATACAGTTATCTCATACTAGACAAAGGCACCAAAAACATGTGTTGGAGAAGAGATAGCCTCTTCAACAACTGATGCTGAGAAAACTGGAAATCCATATGCAGCAAAACAAAATTAAGTCCTTATTTCTCACCATGCACAAAACTCAAGTCAAAGTGGATCAAGGACCTAGGAATTAGACCAGAGACCCTGTGTCTAATAGAATAAAAAGTAGGCCCAAATCTTCATCATGTCAGATTAGGCCCCGACTTCCTTAACAAGACTACTACAGCACAAGCAATAAAATCAAGAATCCTTTGCTATGATGATACTGAATTATAATGGCAAGGGAGGGGGGGATGAGAGGAATGAAGGAATGTTAAATAGAACAAAGGGGAGGGGCATGGAGATAGGAATAATGGCAGAATGAGTTAGACATCAATACACTAAGTACATGTATAAAAACACAAATGGTGTGGAAATACTTTATGTAAAACCAGTGACTTGAAAAACTGTGCTCTTTATATGTAATACAAAATGAATTGCACTCTGCAAGCATGTAGAACAAATTAGAATAAATAAATAATTTAATTATTAAAAATAATCCATAAATGGGATGATTTCAAACTAAGAAGCTTCTTCTAAGCAAAAGAAATAATCAGTGAGGTGAAGAGAGAGCTTATAGAACGGGAGCAAATCTTTACCCCACACACATCAGATAGAGCACTAATTTCTAGGATAAATAACTCAAAAAACTTAAAACACACACACATAAAAACCCAAATAACCTGATCAATAAATGGGCTAAGAAACTTAATAGATTCTTCTCAGAAGATGATATCTGATCAATCAACAAATATATGAAAAAAATGTTCAACGTCTCTAGCAATTAAAGAAATGCTAATCAAAACTATTCTAAGATTTCATCTCACTCCAGTCAGAATGGCAGCTATTAAGATTACAAACAACTATATGTGTTGGCAAGGATATGGGGGAAAAGGCACATTCATACATTGCTGGTTGGACTGCAAATTGGTGCAACCAATCTGGAAAGCAGTATGAAGATTCTCTGGAAAACTTGAAATGGAACTGCCATTTGACCCAGCTATCCCACTCCTTGGTCTATACCCAAAGGACTTATAAACAGCATACTCGAGTGACGCAGCCACATCAATGTTTATAGCAGCACAATTCACAATAGCTAAATTGTGGAACCAACCTAGAGGCCCTTCAATAGATGAATGGATAAAGAATCTGTGGTGTATATACACAGTGAAGTAGTACTCAGTATTAAAAGAGAATAAAACCATGGCATTTGCAAGTAAATGGATAGAGTTGGAAAATATCATGCTAAGTGAAGTAAGCCAATCCTCCAAAAAATCAAAGGCTGAATATTTTCTCTGATATGTGGATGCTGATCCATAATGGGGATGGGGGAGGCATGGTAAAAATGGAGGACCTTTGGATAGGGCAAAAGGGTAGGAGGGGAAGGGAGGGGGCATGGGAGTAGGAAGGCGATGGAATAAGATGGACATCATTACCCTAAGCACATGTATAAAGACACAAATGGTGTGACTCTACTTTGTGTACAACCAGAGACATGAAAAATTGTGTTCTATATGTGTACTATGAATTCAAATGCACTCTGCTCTCATGTATAACAAATTAGAATAAATAATTTTTAAAAAAATGATGAAGTATGTGTGGTTGGAGAATCAAGAAAGGCTCCACAAACAGTTCTGTTTTTGCTGTCTATGGATAAGTGGATAGAAAGAACCTCAACATAGAAAAAGAAGGATCTTAGAACTAGAAAAAGGGAGGCTGCGGGTGAGCCCAGGCAGTTTGTGCAGAGACACAACAGCACTAACAGCACTGAATTGAGTGAGGGCTGGCGTCCGATGGAAACAAATGCATTCACATCCTGGCTCCGAAACCCTCTAACAATGGGACTGAACAAGGCTTATTTAATTTTTTTTTAAGCCTCCGTTTTTCCCATGTAAAAGGAAATAATTAAACCAGCCTTATTTGGCTGTTTTGATTAATGAATGAAACGACGTGTGCAAGTATTTAGCATGGAGTCTGGCCAACAGAGCAGGATGTTTTATTCCCCATCCTGTTGTCCCCTCTGCTTTCCTCTGCTTAACAAATCTTATTCTACCTCCCCGATGCTGACATTCAGCCCTTGTTCATACTTTCATTTATTCCACAGAGTTATTGAGCATCTTCTGTATCATTCTCTTCCTTCCCCTAATATCTACTGCACTGATTTTCAGGTAGCAATTTTGTTGACAACAGAGAAGCGACAGGTTTCCTGCCCTCCCAAGTCCTGACAGTCTTGGTGGGTGTGGGACAGGACTTACTGGTGACCTACAGGAAAGGCAGATGCTTGTGACTGTCAGGTGTAAACAAGAGAATCAAGACAAAAAGCCCACCCTGGGATGAGGTGTACCCTCTGTCCTTTTTAGCACAGCAGGGCTGGAAGATCCTTGACTTCGCCAGCTCTGAGCTAATGCAGACAACAGACTCTGGCTGTGGGATTTTGATTTCCCGTTTTTATTTGTCACTTAAAAATACCAGCATAATCCAGCTCTACTTGCAGAAGGAACACACCTTGGCATAGTGTGAGCGTGTCATCAGGTACTCTCAGCCCAGTCAGGCTTTTTGGAACAGAAGGAAGAATATAAATAAAAGAAACCAAGCACATTAGCGACTCACTTTCCACCATATGTTAACATAATCGCAGCTTCCTTCTCTCCCACACGGGCTTCAGACTCTCAAACGCAACATCTCCCTGCTTTGTTTTTATTTCTGTTTGTTTTCCAATATACGCTACAGAGAAAAGAGAGGAGGGCTATTTTCACTTGCAGAAGAAAGGGAGCCAGTTGAAGGAGCAGACAGTCAGCAGAAGTGTCTGATAAACAGAGCCATTGCCCAGAGGCTCCTGGAGAATCGATTATCCCATGTACAAAGTGAGCAAGGCCTGGGCCTGTCCCACTGGGTCAGCTTCCTTGCAACCAAATCTTGAAAATCAAAATGCATATAATCATATTTCACTTTTGCTATTTCTTTTGTTTTTATTTTGCTACCGCCTTCTTCCCCCATATATATACATATATTATATATATTATATATATTACAAGCATACACACACACACACACACACACACACACACACATATGTTTCTGCATCTCATTGTTTCTTTGCAGCAAGAAGGGCAATGACAGCTGTGTACCCACTTTTGCTAATCAGCAAGAAGGCAGTCAATACATGCTATTGAGCTGAATCCAATAATGGAAGAACAATCACACCAATCACAACAAGTTACCATGTATTCCTACCACCCTTTCAAGAGGTCCCCTCAAAAGTTAATAAATGTCTAAAGCTTTGTACAAATAAACACTTGAGAAATGC
Source organism: Tamias sibiricus (assembly GCA_025594165.1). Classification (NCBI taxonomy): domain Eukaryota; kingdom Metazoa; phylum Chordata; class Mammalia; order Rodentia; family Sciuridae; genus Tamias; species Tamias sibiricus. The sequence goes on from CM046670.1 coordinate 81,669,744, forward strand.
CAAAAGGGGATTAAAGATGTCATGCAAAGCTATCGTCTCCCCTGGTGTTTCTTCTGCCCTATGTTACCCAGCTGAGTTCTTTTGGAGATGTCCTTAAGAGGAAAAAAAAATCATCATCTCAACCTTTTATCTTAGTCTTATATTTTATATCATCTAAGCTCATGCAGATATCAGGAAATATTTTCTTTAAAAATCCAGATATTATTGAAGAAGAAAGAACTGCCAGAGCATAAAATTAAATCATCAGATTGCTTTCCTCCACAAAGCACTATGTAGTCAGAGGTTTGAATGGCTAGAGAAAAGAATATGATGGTGTATGACTTATTCTGGAGATTTTGGACTTGGTTATGACACTAGAGTCTAGGATTTTAGCCAAGAAAAAGAGGGGGGGGAGGGAGAGAGAGAGAGAGAGAGAGAGAGGCCTCAGCCACTGATAACAATCAACCTGTGGAAAGGAACAAAGAAACAGAAGCTACCAAAAGCCAACTCTCGGTCCATGCTGGACAGTCAATACATTAAGCACTGTCAAAGGGCTCAGCCTTCTAATTACATGATTTTTTAGAATAATGCTGTTGATTGCTAACTTAAAAAGTGTCTGAGAACACTTCTTAGCTAAGCAGATCCTTGGCAAGAGCAGCCTTCTCAAGGCTTATTATGTGATTTTGGGCAGTTCTTGTTGCATTTGATTTAATATTATTATTATTGTTGATATTATTATTACTATTATTACAATATACTTGGTTTGAAAGCATTTTTGTTTTCACATCATAGGTATTTCCTAGATCTCTGGGTTAGATTCCTTCCTCAAAAATTTTACTCACCAGGATTAGGTTATGATACGAGAAATGCGCTCCTCCAGGCAGACATGGTTCTGAGCTAAAGTGTGTTTTCCCAGCCATAAATCATAGGGCTCAATTGCGCACTTTGTACTCACTGACTTATTCTTTTCCTTGCCCCCGCTGCCTTGAGGTTCACATCTCCTTTGTTTCTAGGGCATTGCTGCTTAGCATGTCTTCAGTAAATAAAGATTTGGATTATTACAGGTCTTTTTTCATGCTGCTCACACTCAACAAGAACCTTCCGTTGCTTCTTTCTCCAGTCAGAATGTTTTAAAGACTGCAGGTTAATCCCTCCTTCTTGTTAGATGCTTTTATTCAAGAGCATCCTGATTCTGGAAGATTCAGCTCTCAGAGGTTATTTTTAGTACTCAATTGATTCAAGCATCTTCCAAATTCTGAGAGGAAAAAAAAAAATCACTTCAACCAAGAGATCCTATCAATCACAGCGTGGTTTGCATGCTTATTTAGCTGGTTAGTAATTAAAGGCAGCTAAAAATACCAGGCATGCATGAATGGTGTGGTTTTTATATCTTAGCTCCTTCCCAGAGAAGACGCAAGACCCATCAATCAAACAGTTGGTAGCTGAAGTCATTATCACTGAAATTAAGGCAATTATATACAAATGAATATTAATGAAGTACCTAGTCAAAATTAGGGTCAGTTCTTAACACTAAAAAGAAATTGTAGAGAATCTAGGTTCAGTATTAATCCATTGTAAGATAACTTAAGAACACACCTTCCATATTAAACTATTACCACAGTTACAAAGACTCTAACACATTTATGTCATTTCTTGCTTCAGAGAGGAAGGATTTCACATCCATGTTATAGCTTTTATTTCAGGATTTCCAAATGACCTATAAACCTACATTTAATGGAGTGACACAATAATACCCCAATGAGAAATAGGCATATTGGTCCCAGACTTTGCAATTTTATAACTTACAAAAAATCATCATGGCAATTTACAACAAAGTCTTTATTTATAGAATAAAGAGAATATGCCAGATGATCTCCAAGGCTATTTTAGTCCCTCCTTTCTATTATTACAGGATTCTAATATGGAATGAGAACAAATCACTTTAAGTACTTTGGAAAAACATAAGAGAATACATAGTTTGCCATGTGATCTTTTAGGAAGATACAAATAGAAAAAAAATTATGAGAAGGCCAGACATGTGTACAAACAATTAAAAACTGGTAGACCTCTCTAAGGGCCTCCAAGCATGGCTACTGCATCCCACAACTCCAGGAACAATGTGCACACCGGGGACTAAATGGCTGTCCTGGAGTGTACAGTGCACAGCAGATATAGGCAAAGATGTTGGTCTGCATACAGAAAGGGCATTGGATTAATCCACTTCATGCTATACATTTAGTACATAGGAAAAAAGAAGAAAGGAAAAAGATAGGCAGGCAAAAAGGAAGGAAATGAGGGCAGGAGGGATAAGGAAAGAAAAAAGGGGCAAAGAGAAAGGAAGAAGGAAGAAAGGAAAGAAGGAAGGGGGGAGGGAGGGAGGGAAGTTAAGGAGGGAGGGAGGAGTTACTGTTCTGTGACTGAATCTTCAAAGTGGAGTCCATTTGGACCCAATAGGTCTTTGGCAAGTCATGCCTCAACCAGCAAACTCACAAGGGGAGTCTCAGATGATGCCACTCCTGTTTCAAAATACACTATCCTCTATAAGCCAGAAAACAGGAATGAGAATAAAAGTGAGGTAGGCTTATTGTGCTGAAAGGATCCCCAAATTATGATCTGAAGGACAATAGCAGAAAGTGAATGAGGAGGAGAGCTTAGGAAAGACAGGAGCCAGAGAGGACACCTCAGTCCCCAGGATCATTCCTCCCAAATCCCACAGGCTCATTTTTCATGTTCTTGCTTTTCTCCAAGAAACCTCAGCTCCAGGAGAGAGACGGGATCAACACAGACCTGTAATACCTTAAAGAAAAAGGAAAGCTGCTGACCTGTAGTGTTTGAAAAACTGTCACACTAAGGAACACAGCGTGGAGAGCTATTTCTCAGAACTCTGCAATGCTACAGAATGATCCACGACCATTGTGAAGGAGCACCCACATGGGGAGGAGTGTATTTCAGCTGCATAAAAGTCACATATATAGGTACATTCAGTGTAACCAAAGCCAGTGTCCATCAGCTTTTAATGGACGTTGTCCACTTTAGTGCAGATTAACAATTCCTGCCAGTTCTTCCTTATTTCCTACTTTAATTCATTAATTTTCTTAATCCTGGATGGACTTGAAAGTACCCTAAGGAGGTTAAGTAAACACACACACACACACACACACTCAGACACACACGCACATTCCCTGAAAATTGTCAGTTTGAAGCTAGGGTTGAGAATAACTGCACTAAACTTAAAACTGTTGGTGAGTAAAAGTTGTGTTCTATTTATCCCTAGCCTGTACATTGTGAATTCTAAACAAGTGTTTTTTTCCTAAATAAATATGTTTGTTTTCTAAAAAATTAAATGCATTACCCAATCAACGATCAACAGACAAAGGAAGCACATTTCCAGTACTTGTGGTCATAGTTTGCACAGAACACTTTTGGGAGAGCTACAATGCTTGGAGGAAAGTCAACCTGGGTGCACCAATCAGATCTCCCCATCTAATACAGAGCCCATGGATATTTCTGTTGCACTAAGTACCTATTCAGGAAGGAAGATGCCAGGAGAACTAGCAAATGTAAGAATTGAGACTATGGGGGTTAACATGAACCCCAGAACTTGCATTCCTCTTGTTCCTTCTCCAAAAAGCTGCCTAAGGAAGAATTTGGTTAATTCAACAGTGCAATCATTCAGAATATTTTAAAACATACTCTTTGGGAACTAAGCCACCAATAAATGCATAAGTGATATTTACAGAGATACGCCCTCAAGTGTCTTTTAATATAACATGTTAGGAAAGAATCCCAAATCACACTTAGAAAAATCCTGTGTGTCTCCGAATTCTAAATTCCAGGAGTAATTTACTGTTTTGCTAATAGCATCTACACTGAGCTTTCCTCAATAATTTCCATATATATATATATATATATATATATACATACATATATATGTATGTATGTATGTATGTGTATATATATGTATATATACATATATATATATATATATACACATATATACATATATATAAAGACAATGCTTATTATGTATATTATGTAGTGCAATGTAGCAAAGGAAGTATTGTCAGTTTTAATTTTAATTACACTGTTGTGAAATATAGTAATAAGTAGACTTAATATAAAATTTGCATGTTTCAAAGATGCCAATTCCACCCGCCTACCTTTTCATTCATTTTTGTACTTTTTATTTTAAATAACTAATTATTTTTAAAATATGCAAAATCACAGGAAATTATATCATAGCCATTTTTACATTCAATAGCAAGTTGAAAAACTCATTTACATTCTGCCAAGTGACTTCAGCTCTCCCTTTTGCCTTAAAAGAAAAATATCTTTGGGGATTCAGCAAATGCCTACTTCTATCTCTTTCCTTTCTTACACTCCTCCCTTGAGATAACTGGTTTCCTGCAACTGAGATATGTGTCACTCATTAATTTATATTTTTATTATGTTTTGTATATTCATAAACACATATACAACATATAACCTATTATGTCACATAATTTAAAACACTACCCTAGTTTTAGCTACTCCCAAATCTCAAATCAGGGTTTTATTGATTTATACAGATATGCATGCATTTTAATGTAATAGAATATTCCACTCTATGAACTAATCAGTTTACTAATTTTTTTACTTGCGACCAGTTAGGTCCTGTTTTGGCCAGTTTTTACATTGCTGTGACCAAAATACCTGACGAGAACCACTTAGAGAAGGAAAAGTTTATTTAGGCTCATGGTTTCAGAGATCTTAATCCATAGGCTGCAGATTCCCTTGCCCAGGTCCCAACACAAGGCAGCATATGGTGGCAGAAGGGTCCAGCGGAAGAAAGCTCTTAGCTCGTGGTAGGTCAGCAAGCAGAGAGAAAGAGGGGAAGGAGCTAAGGGAAGATGTAGGGCATGACCCTATTGACCTACCTCCTCCAGCCACACCCTTCCTGACTATAGTTACTAACCAGTCAGTCCATGAAAACTAGGATGGATGGATTAGGTTACAGTTCTCATAATTTAATCATTTCACCTCTGACTATTCCTGCGTTAACAGGCATTTTGTGGGGACACCTCACATCCAAACCCTAACAAGTCATTTATTTTTTCTATTTTTCTTAATTTTTATTTATAGTAGTATGTATTACAGTTCATACTATACATATATAGCATCTTTTTACACAAAACAGTTTGTATATAAAGTATATTTGCAGCATTCAAGTCTTCAATCATGCATTTTTCTATTTTTCTATTTTTTACTACTACCAATATTTGTTGTAGTGAATAGCATGGAATAGTGAACACTTTTTTAGAAGCTGAAATTACTGAAGTATCAGGTATGTACATTTTTATTTTGACTGCATTCTGCTGAATTATTCTCCAACGTGACCTTTGTTCTTATATGCATAAAATGCATAAAGTTGCTCATTTCCAAACCATTTTTTCACAATTGAATTTTATCAGATTTATAAATTCCCATACATTTAATGTATGTAATACATTGATTATAATTGGTATAATTGTTCTGGTTCAAATTTTAGTTTATTGTTTTTATCTTTTTATAGCAATTTTAATACAATTTACTGCAAGTATGTACAGGTGTTCATATGCAAACTGTGATTTCTCTTGCTTCAGTTTTGCTTCAATTTCCTCTTTTTTGTATTAGATTTTACTCATCCACTAATTTAAAAATAATTTTTTCTTCTCTTTTCTTTTCTGTTTTGTAGCATGTACGCTTACCCACCTCCTGAATGCTCTTCAGGCTCAGGATACTTTAACTGGTCTCCTCCTATCTTCCTTTCTTGCTGTCATTTTCCAGTAATATAATTTCACTTTCTTTCTATGTCAAAAATAAGAAAAATGAATATATATAAAGCATATGTTTATTAATTTTTTGTTGCCACTTTTTCTTGAATTCTACTTTATCAATCTATTTATTTTCAAAGCTATTCTTTCTTAATGCATCCATTTAACCACTGTTTCCATAGGAGTTCATGAATGATGAAGTGTCTTGGGCTTTAATTTCCAAGTATATAAATGTACTTTTCACTCTATTTTGACCCCATGTTCCTCTTTGTTGCAATTTATTCTAATTTCAAGTATGCAATATCCTCTTTGCCTCATTGAGGATGCTAATAATAGTTTCTTTTCTTCCACTTTATTTGGATTTCTTCAAGTTGCTGTTTCTTTTTGTTTTGATGCTTTTGTTCCTTGTTGATGTTGTTTTGTTCCTTGTTCCTTCTCCACGCCCTCTCATAATTCAGAGTGTTACCATGAAGAACTATGAAAGAGATCAGAGGCACTGAAGGGAAGGACCTAGTATCAACTCCAGCTTCATTTGAGGTGATGTGGATGACAGTGTGTTAGGAAGCAGCCCCTCTCTCTCTCTCTCTCTCTCTCTCACACACACACACACACACACACACACACACACACACACTCGTAGGGTGTTCAGGCCTTTCCTGTTGGTAGGCCAGATGGTTTAGGAAAACTTCCCAGTTCTGGGTGAGCACATGGTCTCCATGGTTTTGGAAGCCAGGTGGAAAGAGGGGCCAGGGGGCTAAGGATCTGCATTCATGATATGCATGCTCCTTTTCATTTCATGACTGTGTCTGGATTCTTCCATTCATAAACCACTCATTTCACCTTCCCAAGAGAATAGACCTGTACACTTGGGGGTGGGAATGGCTTAGTTACCCTAGGTCAGAAAGTGAGAAAAGCATCTATCCTCAACAGATGTTACCAAATCTTCATTTTCTTAGCCTTTCCTGCTCACTTCCACTTTCAGAGGTAGGTGGGATTTATTTGTCCTTTACTTGTGTAGGATTCTGGATTCATTCTTTTTTTTTTATTTTTTTTTAGTTGTAGGTGGACACAATATCTTTATTTTATTTAGGTGGTGCTGAGGATCGAATGCAGGGCCTCACACATGCAAGACGAGCGCTCTACCACTGAGTCATATAGCCCCAGCCCCTGAATTCATTCTTATTCCAATTTTTAAAGAATGAAACCCATGGTCTATGAAGGGATCTTTGTATAAACTCCAGATATTTTACCACGTCCCCTCAGCCTTCCCATTAGTGGCCTCAAAAGCCAAAATTAACACCTGTCCTCTGCTTCATAGCTGCACCCCTTTTCTACTTTGCCCCAAAGTGATATAAAACATAAGGTAATGCGCTCCCTACTCTTCACTTGATTCCCTCTTCACTTCCGGATGAGATTCCCAGACATTCATTTTCTTTTAAGAATTCACCTATGTATTTAAAATATTTATAACAGACTTTTGGTTAAATTGTATTTAGCTTTTAAAAAATGTTTGTTTTAGGTAGATTTCACAGTTATCTTAGTCTATCATCTTCCAAGAGTGAGACCACTCCATTCATCTATACAGTGAAGATTTTTAGTGAATGAGAGGTTCTTCCTCATGCTCTTTCTACTAATTGGGCATTACTGTCTACACTTCACAGAGGAGAAGATAGACACAGGGGGACGAATTACTCGCTGAAGATCTCACTGAGCTGGGATTTGAAACCGAGTTTTCCCAATTCCAACTCCCATTTACAACCCACCAATGTTCCCCAGACATTAATAAAACCTACAGAGGAGTGTGAGCTGCCTAAATGGACACACAGACATTTGCGGTGGGTCTGTGTGTGTGCCTGTGTACGTGTGAATGCACAGGTGTGAGAAGGGAGTGTTTAAGACACGATGTTATCATGAGTCTTGGTCCAGGAAGTGCCACTTCTCACTGATTTGCCTCTTTTCTCTGGGTTCGTTCAACAGAGTGTAATAAACACCTATTTCCCTTCTCCCTGACTTTCTATTTATTCAGTGTTTTCTGACAAAAATGCCTATTGTGTTCAGGCAATGAATGTCACAGCATGAACACTGCTTTGCAACACTGGAGACTTGGAATGATAATTTTACTTTGAAGTGCAGAAGTGAAAGGGACAGGAAGGATGAGAAGGGTATGCAGAGATATCACCGAAAATGTGTGTGTGTGTGTGTGTGTGTGTGTGTGTGTGTAAAGAGAAGCCATACTATGTGTGATATTGCACTTCATTGAATAACTTGTCATTAATACAGTGCATCTATAAGTCTTTCAAAGACAGAAGCTTCCTCTTAAATGTGCTATCAAGTGCCTATCATAGAAGTTTTAGACTGCTCCATAATACACTTGGTTGAGCTAAAAGAGTTATTCATTGGGAAATGATAAATTTATTCTAATGTTATATATTTCATCTTATTTCCAAGAGAAGGGTGTGGTCTTAGGAAACAGCTTTGTATTATTCATCAGCCATGATATTTTTACTTCTCAAAGGTATCTGTTCCCTTTCCTCCTCCTATGGAAAATTCAAGGTGATTGCTCAACTCAGTATCTATATTTTATACTTTTGATGTATTTATCAATGTACCAGCTCAGTGACTTGCACACAGTAGGTCCACAGTATGTACATCATTAGCAATAAAGAATCTTGTCTCCTTGGAAAAATAGAATTCACACTTAGTTACAGTTTTCGGGCTGTGAGCAGCTGGCCTAGCAGATGGAACAGAAGATAGAGTGCACAGCTAGGTCCCAGGAACTACTAGAAGAATCCACATTATACAGCCCTTCCCCCAGAGAAAGGAAAACAAGAAAGACCCAGACTAACATTCTTCCCATGACTGCTTGTTTGTCATGTCTCAGCTAAATGTACCTCCTTATTAAAATCAGCCATGACAACTCTAACTAAAACAGGGTCTACTTCTTCCTTTCATCCCTCCAGTGATCTTTCTGTACCTGCTTAGAATTTACTAGAATATGTAACTATTTTATTTAATTATCTTCTTAGTTGAGTTCTAACAGTCTTTTTTTCTAGACTATAAGCATCATGAGGTAAGGAACCATGTTCCCTTCATATATCCCCCAATTAAGTGAGGATTCAATGTTTATTTAATGAATACATAATTCAATGGAGTTATTCTTTCTCCTTCCTCTTCTTTAATCCAGAAATTAGAGCTGTTCTTGTGAGTATAGAGCAGCCACTCAACTTGCCACACTTCATTTCCTTGCTAGCACAAACTTCTGAGGCTGTACACCCAGGGAATCATGTTTTTGAGAGTTATGGGGTCTCTCTGCTGTGAAAATGCTCTTTCCATGTAAAATCTTCCTGCACTCTCTCTACTGCTCAGCAGCAGTTGAGAAGCAAGTCACTTGTGCAAACCCTGAAAGACTACTGATAAAAGAAGAAGGATGACATTTGCTTCTGGCTGTTTCACTCAAAGGTATGTGCCTGGGAGTCAGAGAAAGATATCACAAGCCATAGGAAGTGTGAGAGCTCTCTGAAGAGAATGCAGGAGAAGGATATTCACAGGGTAGGCACACCATTCCCCTGTGATTGGCAAGAGAATAGCTCACAGATACGAAAATGAGTGCATGAAAGTTGGTGGGAGAGGCCAGGAGACAGATTGCAATAAACTGACTCTCACTTTGCATGTGCCATGACCTTGAATTGCCCCAGAGCTTCTGCATAAGTTACAGTGCCCTGGTAAACAGAACTGAGGGCCCTGGCATCACTGCCAACACTTGCAAGGATGGGTTAGAGAGAGAGTTAAGAACAATGTGGGTGGATGGATCCGATCAAGCAAATATTTCATTTGACAAGAGAGATAGAAAAATAGGTAAATAAAAGATTTCTAGGAAGGATATTGGTTGGAGGAAGGGAAGAAAATTGCCCTAAATTTGTTTTATTTCAGCTGAGATTTCACAGAGAAAAATTCACCAGAGAAATTAGCTGCCTCCCAATCAGTGTTCTAATGCAGCCATTTATAGTGCTTCCTGCTGCTTCATTGCCCAGGTAATTACTTTTCATCAACCTAAAATTCTCCAGTACTTTCAACTGGAAAAGCTAGTCTTCATTTCCCCACTTTAGAAGTCAGTTGCAAAATGTTATTGACCTAGTTCTGCTGTCGTCTTCCTCTTGGGTGCACAGTGCATGTGTAAGAGAGTCCTGTACATTATTTCCAGTTGCTTTTATGGATATTTAAGAAAATGTTACTTAGCAATATGGATGGATAAAGAGATGAATGGATGTGTAGGTGGATATATTATAAACGAGTAAGCGGATGAAAGAATGCTGTGTACCCAGATTAACTTCACTTATCACACTCATTCATTCATTCATTCATTCAACAAACATTGAAAATAAAGAATTTTACTTTTCTTTTTTATTCCAATGGGCAATTTATCAGTTAGAGAAATTCACTGGAGTGACATAGATTAAGGACTTGATTATAGGGCGTGGACTATGATATTTTAATCTGGTTAAACAGGCTATGTATGACAGTTGCTTTATCAAATGGTGCTGGAACCTGAAATCTACTTGATGGGGCATCAGAAAAGAAAGATGGATTTGAAGCCCTACAGGGAAAAGGTACACAGAAATAGTGGGATATGCCGGAACCCAAGTTCATGAACAGCACCATCTAGCAATTTCTAACTGCTCTGAAGCCTTCAATTTTGATCATGTGTGTGACCTACAGAAGAAGCTAGTGCCCTTCTTCATGGGACTCAACATTAATAGGATGTAAACTGAAGAAAGATAATTCCTTTAGAAAAAGCAATACCTAATATATTTATATGCTCAAAACGATGAAGTAAGGAAAGAACGAGAGGTTCAAACAGGAGAGCTGGGCACAGTGGCGCACACCTGTAATCCCAGCGGGAGACTGAGACAGGCGGATCGTGAGTTCAAAGCCAGCCTCAGCAAAAGCGAGGCACTAAGCAACTCAGTGAGACCCTGTCTCTAAATAAAATACAAGATAGGGCTGGAGATGTGGCTCAGTGGTTGAGTGCCCCTGAATTCAATCCTTGGTATCCCCTAAAAACAAACAAACAAAAAAACATGAGAAACGTCATAGTGTATATGTGTAGAATGTAGAAGGCTATTAATATCAACTTTTCCCCCATAAACTTCATTTGCATTAAATGTGGCTCCAAATGCATTAGGCTTCATTGCAATTCCACAGTAGACCTTCCGTACCAAATTTCCTATTACCTCTTATCATTACAGAGATTATAGAACTTTCAAACCACAAGACCAAGGCATCTGTGTCCAGTTTATGCATTTGTTCAGCAAAATGCCTAACACAATTGTGGGTTGGTCAATCAATAGAATTAATTAAAGTAAAATGAATCTGATTAAATACCTTAGAAATTAACACCAATTCTTCCTTTTCTATCAGTTCAAAGATTTGAGGAATATGTAGTCTGGCGGGGGGTGGGGGGAATGTGGCCCCAGAGATTGCTGAATTCTTGTATTTGATTATTTTCCTAAATTTAATTTCTCCATTCCTCCTCATTTGTAGTCAGAATTTCATGGGTTCCATAATTCACCCATCTGGAGGACTCTCTGGCAATTCTGAAGATCTGTATTTCACTGTGGTGATTCCTTAGGGAAAAGAAAGATTGCTGGATGTATTCTCCTGAATGATTCAAGGAGAAAATACTGTTTTCAGAAGCCTGTAGAAGATGCTTCTCAGCCTGATTCTAGATTTGCTGGATAGCTAACAGCAGTGGCATGCAGTTAGAAATGCAGATATACAGTAGCCCTGAGCCTGCAGGGCTTCTCTCATAGAAGTGCACTGCCCTGTGTGTGAGGAAGCCAAAGAAAACACACAATTTCATATATATTGCTCTCCACCACGATGTGCCCTGTGTGGTTATTAACTAATTTTCTCCTGCATGTCAGTTGAAGACTTGATTTACAGTAGCTTCAATAAGTTGAGGTCTGTATCACAAGGAATCTACAGGAAAGGAACTTTTGGTATTTGTTTCAAAGCACATTTCAAGGAATTCATCAGGCTCCCCCTGCTGTGATTTTGCCAAATTTTGTCTTACTATGAATACATTAAGTTTTCAGGATGGCACTTGCAACTTCAGAATCCACGTTCATGTCAGAGTGAGATTAGGATAAAAGACAATACACCGATTGCATTCATTGACATTGGTTCTAAAAAGCAAATATTTTCCTAGAACACCTAGCAGACTTTATATACATCTCCATGCAAAGCTTATATCACAAGACCACCCCTACAACAAGGACAATGGGCTGGGGCTGTTTGTCAGAAAAAGAGGTAACTGGATACTGGATAGTCAACTAACGACTTCAAATATATTTGCCTAAATAATTACAGCTTCCTTGATAGCAAGGATTAAGTTTGATATTCTTTCACATTCTTTTACATTTTTTTTTTACCCTCATTCACATTCTCCAAATGTAAGGGGGAGAAAATTGGCCTGTGATCCCTGATGACACATTTAAATTAAAAATGAATCAGCATTAGTCATAAAGGTACTTATACATGTGATAACTTAATACAAATTGATGATCAGATTAATATAGACACTGCTCAGGTAAAGATTAGTCAAGTAAACTTGGATAACTAAAACAAACAAACAAATAAAAACAACAACAAAAAGCCCAGATGCATACAAACTTGGCCACATTTTTAGGTTGATACAAAAAGTATTTTATAATCATTTGGGCAGGGAAACAAATTTTACCTAAAAAAGAAAATGAAATACATTGGCATGAATGATTTACCGACCATGGGAGAATATCAAGAAATTTTTGAGGGATGAAGAAGGGATGTTCTTCTCTGTTCTTTTTCTTGACACTAATAAACATAAAAACATAAGCTCAAGTATTGTTTAAGAAATGAAAGAAGTAACCACTACCACCAAAATATGATGTACAATTTTCAATTTGGTAGAGATATTTAAACAAAGTAAAAAATAGTAAAGGAAACTTTTGTTCACATAGAAACAGAAAGCAAAATAAGGGGTTGGATATAGACTCTAATTGCAGCTAGAGGTAAGGAGCCCACACGCTGTAAGACACTCTCCTCCTTGATGTCTTTTTTAATGTTGGGGTGGGTAACAGATTGGCCAACAAGTTAGAGGTGCAGATAAGAGACTAATACTTAGCTGTTATGCAGTACAGAAAAGCAAGGCATGGGAGTTGAGGCTCCAGAGGACCAGAAAACAGGATGAGAAAGGCCCAGTTCCTACAGGAAGGAGAAGTGCAGAGACCTGAGCCCAATGCTGGTATCCTCATTTATAAGCATTTGTTGAATGTCAAGCTGTGCAGGGTAGAAGCTGAGGCTAAACAGAAAGCCACTAAAATCTAGAGCTGAGTTTTTGAAAGGGCCATTGTACCAAGGAGACAAAATTAAAACACAGGGCCTGCTAAGAATGTCTTGTTTGGAACCCTAGAAAGCTACCTCACCCCCCGAAGTATGTACGGACAGAAGGTCAATAGAGTCTTTCACCTGAGCCACAGTCAGTGTCTGACTGGAATAAAGAAATAGGTGATAAGTTCCTATTTATGCCTAGAGTAGAACATGGCAAGCTCTCTCTGGCCAAATATCCAGTGTCAAGAATTCAATAAAAAATTAGCAGGCATACTAAAAAAATCAACCTATATCTATCTCTGTATGTATCCTATGACTCATCCATTCTCTGTATGCCTATCCCCAAAAGAAATGCACATTGAAGGATATATACAATAGTGTTTAACCTAGTGTCATTTATAACAACTCAAACTTAAAACAAACAAACCTCGAATGTATTTCCATCAAGGCTATAAGTATAATATGAAGTGTTTAAAAAAAAAAAAAAAAAAACAAAACTGCACTCCTGCTAAAAAAAAAAAAAAAAAAAAAAGAGTAGAATGGATAAATAGAGTTTATGATAGACCATTAAAAGGTATACATCAAGAAAACTACAAACTTTCTTCTTATAATACAATGGATGAATCTCTCAAAAAGAAAATAAATAAAAGAATCCAGATACAATTATATATTATATGATTCCTTTCATATAAACTTCAAAGCAGAAAAACTAATCTATAGTGATATTAGTCTGAACAGCTACCATCAGGTGAAGGAATGGCACATGGCATGAGGGCATTTCACTAGGGAATACATCTTAATCTGGGTGGTAGTTACTTGGGTATATTCACTCTGAAGAAAACATTGAATTCTATACCTAAGATTTGTAGTTTTCAAAATATTTCTATTAGTGGTTGTCAAAAAAATTTTTGAACAAATAAAAAAGCATATCCATCATCAAAATTAATGAAAAGACATTTTGGCCTCCTAATTAAGGCAAAGACTGAGATTTATTTTCTATAAATTTAATTTATAACTGTTGCAAAGAGTCACACCAAGATCAAAATAACAAAGATGGATAAAAACAAAGAGTTGGACAAATAGTCAAATTATACAGAAATAATAAACACTGAATAAGGAAATTACTACCTGAGAATATTCACAGTAAATGCATACCTGTCATGGACATGGGTTCTGAACTCACTAATCTAAGGCACATAAGAAAAGTCAGAAATACAACCAATAGGATAAAAAAGGAATCAGTCTTGGTGGGAGACTAATATATATTGTCACATAACTTGTAGCTCAATTAGATCAAAATGATGGATAAAGTATTAGAATAATATAATTGATATATTAAGTCAAATAGAGGACATCAAAATTTTCCCTTACAAAACGTGCTTTTCTAATACTGTTTCAATATACCTATAAATAAAATATCACAGTTATAATCATAAATTATCTATTCATGCTGTAATAAAATGAGAAATTTATTGCAAAATGATCTCAAAACCTAATCTAATCACTTGCAAATAAAAACAAGACCTTCTGCTAAATTATGTTTAGATCAAAAGCTAAACCAAAGATCCTGTTACAAATTATTAAAATTAACCACAATCAGATTGTTATGTATCATAGGAATCTCATGGCAGCCATTTAGTCTCTTACAGGTGTGGTTGAAACTTTACAAAGAGCAAAATTCATTTACTTAATTATATTTTTCATTAAATATGAAACAATGAAACTAAATGAAATAAATATTCAACACAAGGAAAGTTGCATCAAAACAAACCTAATAAATTAATAAATATTCAACACAAATATAGTGAAAGTTTTCTTTGCGCCTGAAAACTTTAAAAATAAAACAACGATGACATCTATGCAAGCATATTAAGTATATTAATCAAAGATAAGAAAAAGAAAATATCAACCTGCAACATGATGAATGCTAAGAGGGCATAAACATCATGGTCTTTTAAGATGGCCTGAGAAGGCTGCTCATTCTCAGATGAATTGTGATGAGTACTGTTTTCCTCCTTCAGTCTGATCAAACTGTGCTATACATAGTGGAATTTTTAAAAATTTACAAGATTGCCCCTTCTAATTTACAGCATTGCTGCAGATTTTTCCCTATTGTTATTATCTATTAATAATTTAATCAAAGGCGGTATTTTTGCTTGTTGCTTTAGGTGGTAGTTGTTGCTCCTGTTGTCACCCCTGTAAGTTTTTCTTTCTTTCTTTCTTTTTTTTTTTTTTTTAATATTTATTTATTTGCTTTAGTTGTACACAATGCGTTTTTACGTGGTGCTGAGGATCGAACCCGGGCCGCGCATGTGCTAGGCGAGCGCTCTGCCCCTGAGCCACATCCCCAGCCCTCTTTTTTTTTTTTTTAATCCCTTCTCTGTTTGTTTTCAAGTGAAGTTAAAAGCTTATGGGACAAAAACAATATAAATCAATATGCTGCTTTTTTACATACTGAATGTGGGCCTTGCACAATAGGACTAAGAGGTGTCCAGAATGCTGGCTTAATCAATGGCCTGGCCAACTTCCTCACCTGCATGGCCCTGTCTTACTTCTGGCCACCTCCTAGAGGACAAAGACCCCAACACCTCATGCAGGAAGGATGAAAGAGAACAGGAGTGAGCAATTTACCCAAGCCTGGAGGCTTGAGTCGAACAGTTTCGAGGTAAGACACCTGTATGTGTATCCTTTTAACACACATTGGCCTTGCCTGTTAGTAAACAGAGCTTTCCCAGCATCCTAGCATCTGATCAACCAGATAAGCAACTCTTCCTGGGAAGGCAGGATGGTCAGAGAGGAAGAAAGCTGCTTGCAGACACTCCATTGTCTTCCCCAGAGGACTGTGGCCTGAGGCAGCAAGGGCTACACTTAGGCTGAGTAATCAATACAAGACACCAGGGACTCGGTGTCAAGAGCAAGAACCAAGCACTAGTTAAACATGTTGATGTGTTGATGTTGATGCGGCTTGGGTTTGCTCCTCCTGATTTATAGGATGTGAATGATCAACCTGATTTTACTAATGTACATAAATGGTTCCTAATGATTGCTTAAATAAGGACAGCTCTGCTGCGAGAGCACTTTTTAAAAGCAAATTTCCTCAGAATAGATAGTGTCTTGAGAACAATCTTTTTCTAAGCCTTGGTACAGAGTGGTGAGTTGAGTGCACTGTATTTTTATATATAACTGTGAAAAACAATTAGTTCTTTTCAGTAAATGAAAAGGCATCTCCAAAGGAAATTCTTTAGAAAATAGTTCATCATCTGAAGCCTAGGGGAATTACAGGGAAATAACTGTTGTGGAGGATTTAGAAACATTTTTTTTTCTGCTGCCAATTAGAAAAACAATATATTTAACGCCTGGTCTTTACCACTTGTGGGGTGGGATCATTGCTTTTCTTCTCTCTCTTATCCCCCAAAGACGTGCTGGGACGCCAAGTGCTGAAATGATGAAGATGAATGAAAACTCTGAAGTTTGTCAGAGACAGATCCATAAGCATGCGTAATTCATCTTGTGGTTTCTTCTACTGAGATTTTATTGCAGGGATTTAAAAATATCAGTGAGAATTCTGGCATGTGGAATCATCAACCAGAAATAACTTTGCATCAAATCCCCCCACGGTCTTTCTGATTGGCAGGTATGCCCAGGCTGCACAGTAGCATTTCCTTGCTCTCAGACTAGGTCTGCTCTCTGTAAAAAGAAGGCAGCACTTTTAACTAAAACTCTCCAAGGTAAGGGATCTTAATGCAGATTCAGCTCCTATCAGTAAAGATCCCTGCTCTATGGATAGCAAGCAAGTTATAAAGGACTTCCTGGCTGTCTTTAGTCGCTACTATAGAATATAAAATTTTAGGACTGAATGGAACTGTGGGAAGATTTTGTTGTTGTTGTTGTTCATTCATTTTTCAGAAAAGAAACTAAGGTTTAAGAAATATAAATGTCTTGACAAAGGTCACAAAGCTAGACAGTTCCTTCAGAATTCTTGACTTACAAAAGGTATTTGCTTATCGTATCAATATTTTTATCATGCTCAACATTATTGTTTTATTAATTAAATATGTCACAATGCTTTGCTTGATTATTACTAAAAAAAAATCTTTCATAATCTCTGGAAATGATCTATATTCCAGAAAACATAGATAGGCATTGTCCACATTTTCAAAAGGAGAAAGAAGATTGTGGAAAAACAGTCATCCCTCCACAACTGTGGATTCTGCATTCACAAAGGCAACCAATCACAGATCAAAAAACTTTTATTTAAAAAGATCATGTCTGTACTGAATACGTATAGACTTCTGAGGGTCATTATTTCCTAAACTATACAATTATGAAAACTGTTTGGATAACATTTACACTTGTACTAGATGCTATGAGTACTCCAGAGATGATTTAAAGTCTACAGGAGGTTGCACACATGTTATATGCAAATACTACACCATTCCACACAAGGAACTCAGTCGCTCCCTGGTTTTGGTGCAAGTAGGTTATCCTGGAACCAACCCAACAGGGATACCAAAGGACTGCTGCATCTGACTTTCAAGTTCTTCAGCCAGTAGTTCAGAAATAACTACTAAATAATGGCAGTGGCCACCAGTGAATCTTGAGAGGAAAAATGTCCGGTCACACTATTGTTTTTTTCCTCTCATTGCTTTGATGCAAGTTGTTGAATGAGGTGTTCCTTGGTGTTAAATGAGCATTTTTAAAGTTTTTATTCATTATACTTCCTCAATAGTATAACAAAATGACAGCCAGAGCTCTTATGTGTTTCGAACTGTTATATAACTGCTTGAAACACATGCTCAAGTTGGGATGTTTCCTGTTTCTTGTTGGCCTCAATATCACTTTCAATGACCCACTCTGGTTTCTTTCCTTGGTTAAATATTCTTAGCCTACTTACTGACCCCCAAAATGTAGGATATGTTTGTCAAATGGAATCTTTGATGAAGTTGGAAAGAAGCATTGTCAAATCTGGGTTCCAAATGATCTTGAAAGTTTGTCCTGTGATTATTTTTTAAGCTAACAAGATGAAATCTGACACTGACAAATGCTTAGAGTCCCATTTTGGGGGTCAAAAGTTCATTTAGCAGCTCAATTCACAATCGCTAAACTGTGGGACCAACTTAGGATGCCCTTTAATAGATGAATGGATAAAGAAATGGGGTATATATACACAGTAGCATATTACTCAGCCTTAAAGAAGAATGAAATTATGGCACTTGCAGGTAAATGGATGAAATTAGAGGACATTATGCTAAGAGAAGTAAGCCTATCCCACAAAACCAAAGGTCAAATGTTTTCTCTGATGAGTGGATGCTGATCCATAATGGGGGGTGGGAATGGGAAGAATGGAGGAACACTGGATTGGGCAGAGGGAAGTGAGGGGAGGGGAGGGGCACGGGGGTGGAAAAACAGGTGGAATGTGATGGACATTATTACCCTTTGTATGTGTATTGCACAAATGGTATGACTCTGCATCGGGTACAGTCAGAGAAAAGAAAAGCTGTGCTCCATTCGTGTACAATGAGTCAAAATGCATTCTGCTGTCATGTATAACTAGTCAGAACAAACAAAAATAAGTAGATAAATAGATAATAAACTAGGAATATTAATAAAAAATAGTCCATTTGCATCTGTATAGAATGAGGGAGACCATAGATTTCTAAGGGATTTTTTTTTTAATAAACAGGCTCAGTCTGAATCAATTCTGTGATGTCATCACATTCTAACACTGAATTTGTATGAATTTACACAGAAGAGTTTACTCAGTGTCAGGAAGTCTGAAGTTCAGGCCTGCATTGTGAGTTTTGATGTCATGTTTTGGGTGCATCAAAGATCATGGAGCAGCCTGGACACCTTTGAGTCTGGAGACTCATATGAAAATTTTGGGCTGAGGGGAATCCAGTCATTCATCAAAAACTCTTTCACATCCAACGTTCTGATCATTGTATAAGATTATGAAGATACAGAGGAGGGATTCTCAGTTCCTCCCTTGAAGGATTCACCATTGCATGAGAACAAAGGTCTAAACAAGTATTTCCAAGGTAAGAATGGGAATGGTCTAGGGTATTGTGAGAGAAACAGGAATGATTCTTCACCGGAGAGTGGCAGGTGAGCATTTGGGGTGGTTTAAAATCTGGAATATTTAGCTTGGTTAGCCAGGCTAAGGAAAAGAGCCAACCAACTAAATTGCTTGACAGGGTCTCTGTCTTCCTGCAGCTATGCCACATTCACTTCACTTCCACAACTTTGCTTCTTCCACTACCCCTACAGGAAGGTTGCCTCTCCAAACTGCTACTTACCCTTCAAGACTTTGTGCCAACAGGCTTTGTCATCAGGCCAGCCCACAGGTTATGCCTCTGCTGGCCCCAAGAGTAGGTATTTCCACCAGACTTGCTGTATCATTTATAAAATCATCAAATGCTCCTATCATAACCAATTTACCAGATTAAGCATCATCTGCCTTTTAGAGCATGGGCAAATCATCTTTCTCCTGTGCTGCCTAGCCATGCTTTGTACCAGAATGGGCACACTTCAGCTCAGCAAATACTTTAGAGAAAGTCAATTATTCCATTTCTTTAATGAAGGTCCTGGCTATGTAAGCTGAGAGGCCTTCATTGGTTTCTTGATTTCTCCATCTTAGATAGCAGGTTTCTTTCTTTTTTATTTTTATTTTAGTTATTCTAATTTGTTATATATGAAAGCAGAATGCAATTCAATTATATTATACAAATAGAGCACAATTTTTCGTATCTCTGGCTGTGCACAAAGGAGAGTCATACCATTTGTGTTTTCATACAGATATTTAGGGTAATGATGTCTGTCTCATTCCACCATCTTTTAGAAAGCAGTTTCTTTCTGAGAAACCACCCTGACCTGCTAATCCGCTACCCCTTCTGGGCCTGAGTGAGAAGGCAGCTCACATGTCTGGTGAGGTCAGCTGGTCAGATAGAGTTCTGGGTCTCCAAAGGTGGCCCAGCATCCAGAATAACTTCTGTCCCACTTCTATCCTGTGTGTTCATAAAGTCTTGTCACAGAATAAACATCTTTATGTCCTTGCATTCAGAAAATGGTCAAGATATCCTGATTTATCATCTGGCTTTTCCCTCCCTCCCTCTCTTTCTTCCTTCTTTCCTTCCTTCCTTCCTTCTTTTCCCCCTCCTATCCATTGCAAAGCTGCTAAAAGCTTCAGGCAGGGGCAGTGTTTTTTGGGGCTTGGTGTTGCACGTCCCAGTCTCCTAGTTGCTTCTTCCCCTCTGAAAAACAATCTTTCCTGTCAAACATACCTTCATCTTGTTGCAAACAAGGCTCCCGGATGGGCCTACCCAGGGAACAATCAGCATGCTGGCCACTGCTTTCAAAGCAGTATCATAGTAATGCAGTATCTCATTAGAACACCTTTGCTGGGAGCTAGAGGTTTCTTCCCAATCCAAATGGAGATTGTGGTGTTCATTATGTGTTCAGAAGTGCTGCTTCTCTGTACCATAAAACAGCCTGAGGAGAGAGAATCTTTTGACCTTTGTAATTGCTACAATATTATGTAGGGTTCTTTCTCCATTTGAACAGAGCAATAAATATTGCAGAGCTATACATTTTTTTTCTCCTAAAATGCAATTAAAATGCAAGAAAAAAATCTTCTGAAGACATTTCAGTGGTGCCACACAGTCCAACCTCTAGGAGGGGGTAGATTCGGAGGGATTGTGCTGCTGGTGGTGGGACCCAGGGTCCATTTGGGATAATTTCCAGCAACTGGCTGGGGGCCTCAAGTTGCAGAATTAGCTCATCCAAGGCTCCAGCTCCTGGTTTCAGACTCATTAAGACTGTCTTGTCAGGGTAGGTATGTGATCAGTTTCTGGACTGCAAACTAAGCCCAATAAATTGCTGAACTCTGCTTAAAAAAGTTAATTACCAAATCTGGTGCATGTGGTGCAGAAAAAGGACAGAAACTACAAATTAATGTGCAGACCAGCATTTTTTTTAAAAAAAATTAACTTCAAAAAATATAAATATTCCACTACTACTGCTTATGCCTGAGCCCTGCCTGAGCCCTCCCAGTTTCTATTCATTTTCTATGGGCCAACCTGTTTCCTTGTTCTGGTCTCATACAGGTACGTGTGAGGATGTGCTTCAAAACAGGTGTGAGTGGCTTTTCCAGACACCTTAAAATTTTTCCACATTCAAACTACTTCATAATCTTTCCTGAAGGACCCCACCTTTTATGACAGATATTCCTTGATATATTTTGAAGCTTTTAGTTTTCTAAACTGGTGCTATGGAAATTGATTGTTAGAGCATCCACAGCAGGCCAAGTCATGCATCTGTGCCTGGCACGTGGGGGCCTTTGGTAGGAGCTAATGGGACCATGCAGACACTCTTCTGCATTAGAGGCAACTTCGGAGAGTGACTGGGAACACTCCCCTCCTGCTCTGTTCCCCTTCACCATGGTCCAGGTTTGGTGGAGCAGAGTGAGAAAGTGGGTCCTGATCTTCAATTTGATTTCATTCTCTATGTCTTCATGGGTTAAACATAAATAGGGCAATGTCAGCCTGATACATTTGAACAATCCTAACTTTCTTGGGATGGGTTTAAGCATAACCAAGTAAATAGAGCTGAGCCAGGGGTGTGCTAGACTATTATAAATTCTACAAAATTACCTTTCTATTCTTTTTTATTTTATTTTATTTATTTTTTGAACTGGGGATTGAACTCACGAGCACTTGACTGCTAAGCCACATTCCCAGTCCTATTTTATATTTTATTTAGAGACAGGGTCTCATTGAGTTGCTTAGCACCTCGCTTTTGCTGAGGCTGGCTTTGAACTTCCAATCCTCCTGTCTCAGCCTCAGAGCCACTGGGATTACAGGTGGTGTGCACCACTAGCACACATGCCTGGCATATATTCTTGACACCTATGGTGACTTTCTAGCACAGATTTCCTGGAATTAAGGCTGGCACTTGCTCTTTCTTCTCTCTTCTTTCTTCCTTCTTCTTTCTTCTGTCTTCTGTCTTCCTCGGGAGGGCAAAAATCCGCTCTGATTCTTCTGACACCGTGATCGCCTTGTAGTGAAAGGGGGTTTATTAACTGGACCCTATGGTCGGTGAGCAACAGACCGAAGGGAACACATGGAGTGGGGAGGAAAACTGGCGGGAGGAGAGGAGATGAGGCACACATGGGGCAGAAGAGGAAAAGAAAGGGGAGAGTTTGGGACTGGCAGGGGCTTAAGTACAGAGGGGTGGAAGGTGACATGTATGGTCTGGATTGGCTCAGAAATGGAGAGCCTGTCCCCGGGGTGAATTCCCCCCTGAGGCTAGTATTCCCAGGATCAGGAAGGGTGGGGACTCGGAGCCCGCCAAATGTGCTTCCTCAGGAGAGATGGGTACTTCCGGGAAAGCACGTAGGGGTA
Organism: Tamias sibiricus; assembly: GCA_025594165.1. Classification (NCBI taxonomy): domain Eukaryota; kingdom Metazoa; phylum Chordata; class Mammalia; order Rodentia; family Sciuridae; genus Tamias; species Tamias sibiricus. The sequence goes on from CM046670.1 coordinate 81,692,281, forward strand.
TGGTCTGCCAGCCTGAATTTTATCTAACACTTACTCCTTGGCTGAAAATTAAAGGAAGAAACAAAGAAGAAATCTCATAATCTATTAACTTTTGAGTTCACAATATAGTTAAAGAAATACATGCTCAGAGACTGATACTTAAATGTCATGTCTTAGGAAAAGAACACTTGGCCTTACACATCCATGAGTTCTGAACACCAAAACTATTTAGAAAATATTTACATAGCATTTGCATTGTATTAAATACTACAAAAATCTAGAGGTGATTTAATGTATGTGGGAGGATTCTGTAGGTTATATGCAAATACTATACCATTTCATGTAAGGGACATATGCGTCGTTGGAGGCAGGTAACCATGAGGATCCCAGAACCAATTCCCCATGAGTGACAACTGTATGTGCAAAGAGCTTTGAAGTCATTGAGGATGGAATGCCTGCAGGATGTGGTAGTGTTTAACTAAATGTTGAAGAAAGAGTTTGACAGTTTTCATATTCTCAATCTATTGTTTCATGTAGAACATTTCCCAGAAAGTTACTCTGTTCCGAATTTCTCCAGCCAGAAAGAACTAGCATTTCCAGAGTGCCTACTGTGAGGCAGGTGCATGCTAGGTGCTCCAACTTGCATGCCATCCTTCAGTTTTGTTGTGTAAATAAAAGTCTACAAAAGCAGAGTCCTACCAATTGAATAGATATAGAGATTGAGGCTGAAGAAATGTAGGTCACTTCCCAAATGCACAGTAGTTGAAAGGAGCAAACTAAAGCTTCAAATCTAATTATATCTTAAACACCAAAACCCTTGATTCAGCCACAACAGCATGCTTTGCAATTGGAGAACAGAAGAAAGAAAATCCTGTCTTCTTTGCCAGAAAGACAATCTATATATTTAATCTCTCCTCCTGATTCTTCAAGTGTTGCATTATTTCTTGGGTACTTAAAAAAAAGTAATGCCTCACCATGACTTTTATTTGCTTTATTAAAAAAAAATAAATGGAAAGAAATGAAAGCCTAGAAAAGAATCAATCACCACTACCTCCTCCTGTCTTCTCCAATTTATCCTGGAAAGGCTTTGCAGTTGGCTAATGGTTACAACATCAACAAAATAACTTCTCCCTCTTTCCTCATTAAACTAAAGGAAAAAAAGTCCACTGATGCACTGTATCCTTGTTGACTGGTGGCTCATTACAGAGGCTAATAAGAGAAAATACATTCTCATATACTGATCATTGGAGCTCAGAGAATTTGAGGAGAGCCACCTGCTGAGTAAGTATCCATTTTCACTCTGACTTTGTATGTATTAGTCTGGTCAATTTCCCCAAGCTGGCCTGATTAGGAAAGTTTTATTAAAACAAATGGAAATGAGATTTAAAGTTAGTAGAGAAAAACAGAAGCTGTGCCTGAACTACCCACACAATCTTTGCCCTTGGCCAGATGTGCTGACCACTTGGCAGAGGTGTGTGGCAGAGACTGCAGCATATTCACCAAAACCCAGGCTTTTCCTTCTTGTGCTTAGCTGGACTACAGTTCCCAGCCTCCCCTGCAGCCCGCTGCCCTCTTCCTTCTTCCATCTAAACAAGGACAATTCTGTAAAAATGATGTATACTATATGAATCTCTCTCTCTCTCTCTCTCTCTCTCTCTCTCCCTCCCCTCCCTCCCTTCCTCCCTCCCTCCTTCCTCCCTTCCCCGCCCCCACCTCATCTAAGTTCTTTGGCTCCTAGTTATGTTTTAATTATGTATCAAATGTAGTAGACATTTTTAGACTAGCCATGACTTCATGGGCAACACTGTTTCACATTGTTAAAGTCACTAAAACACTTTCAAAGAGGAAGAACTAAACCTTTATGTATTAAGCTCCTGAGATTTCTAGGGTTGTCTTTTACTATAGATAATGCTAACTTAACTAACATAAACCCCTTAATAGTTTAATCCTTAATATAAGGATTTTTTAGAAGACATAAAACTCTAATACCATTAAATTTCAAAGTACTTGCAGCAAGATACTGAAATAAATGTATCAATCTGCATATCTATCTAATCATTATATAGATACAGATCTGTTCCTCAACAAAGAGAAAGTGACACACACAAATTTGGAATAAATCTTACTACATAATAAGTTCCAATAGAGATTTTGCATACTTAAATAAATTGAAAACATAACCAAATTAAACACAGATACTTGGAAGATTTACTTGCAACTCATTTAATAGCTTATCAGTAAGAATTTCCAGACATAATATAATTTATAAACAAAGGAACTGAATAAAATAAATAGGGGAAGAGAAGTAAGCTCACTTTATAGTTATATTTTGGGAATTCTCCATGAAAAGGTTACCTTGAAAATCTGAGCACAAATCTCCTTGATTCAAGTTAGAGCAAAGTCAAGGAAAAAAATTCAAATTTGATAAAAGTGTCATTGCAAATTCTAAGTCTGATGTAGAAAATAAGACTCTGGTTCTCCAACAAAAAGTTTTGAAAGATAGCAAGTAAGCCATTTTGCAAAAGTAACATAGGAATAATGCCTAAGATATCACAGGAGAATTCCCAATCCAGAGGAAGGGCAGACTCAGGTATGACAACTTCAATACTGTGTAGTGAGGGTGACAGTGGTGCCACAGGATACAACAGGAATGTGAGCAGATCATAGGATTTTGATAGAGGAGCTGACACCATAGCAGACTGGGCCTTTTTCTCTACAATCCCATTGTGCTGCAAACCCAGTACAGGTCAGAAAAGCTACATGTACAAAATTTTTTTTTAATAATTGTTACTAAGAGAAAAATCTATTTAAAAAGAACTAAAAATAAGAGAAATTACCCCAATCAGATCAGGAATGAAAAGTACTTGAAAGATTAAAAAAATCAAATAATATCAGATCTCTAGGGAAACATAATAGAAAAATGACAGCCCAAAGAGGAGCTATTAAAGTCAAGAAGTTGAGGCAGAGTGTGGAGTGGAAGGTGCTTTAAGTTGCAAATAAGGATATATATGGATATATGCATATGTATATATATAAAATATATTATATATTTATTATATATAATATCATATATGTATTATGTTATACTATATACATATATATATCTATATATTTCAATTCAGTACTTTCAGCTTACCTACAACAAGTCTGGATGTGGACAAGGGACAGTTTAAAGATTGACTCTGAATTCACAACTGCATTAAGGACCTTCAGATTCTTGCTATTTTCCTTTTCTGCTAACATTTTCAGATAATCAAGGTCATATAAAGTTCTTGTAACTCTAAACACCATTTTATCATGTTAAAAATTCCCAAGTGGTGGGGCGCAGCAGAGAGAGGTCTTCTTCATGCATAGCTCTTTCTTTTATAATGGAGGGAGGGAAATTTGTTCCAGGAAACTTTAGCATATTTCCCTTTCCTTAGTTCTAGTGCTCTTTACAGCCAAATCTGTGGTAGAGTTCACCTCTTGATCAAGCATAGGTAAATGCAGCAAGCCTGCCATGACCAGGTAAACTAAGACTCTGTGGCTAGATCCAAAACTGAGCTTCCCCATACTGAATGTCCTCACACTAAGAAATAAAGGATACAAATGAAGGGACAGCTAGGTAGGTAATTGTGTCAGTCACAATGATTTGGACTTATAGTCAAGTGACATAAGCACTGGACATGACCTGACCATCACTGTCAAAAAGATTGTTATTAAAACTGTGTTGAGCCGGCCTGGTGGTCCACACCTATAATCCTAACAACTCAGGAAGCAGAGTGTGAAAGGGTCACAAGTCTGAGGCCAGCCTCAGCAACTCGGCAAGATGCTGTCTCAAAATTTTAAAAAAATAAAAGGAATGGGGGTATGGCTGAGTGGTAAAGGGCCTCTGGGTTCAATCTCCAGTATCATAAAATGAGGTAAAATAAAAAATGACATAAAATACTGTATTGAAATTATGATGTTCTTTCCATCTCTTCAGCTTGGGCTTAACAGACGTCATTGCTCTAGCTTGAACCAGATAAGCCAGGTGAGCACTTGGGCTGATGGAGTGGCCCCACCCCGACCAGGACTACCTAATCAAGAAGATGTACAGGGACCTTGAAAATCAGTTTAGAAATTATCAGCAAACACCACATATCAGCATGTCCTCCTCCACTATACAAATCAAAGGTAAACTCCTGTGGCTGGAACTTCCATTCACTAAAAGGCCTTAGATCCCCAATAAAAAATTGGAGGAAAAAAACATGGAAGAAAAGAACCAAACTAAACCCAATGAACTGAAAATTGGATTCAAGAATTCAAGCATAAGTGAAGCCAAAATAAGCAAATTTGATATCTTTAGAGGCTTCAAACAATTATTGAGTACATTCATAAAATAAGAGTAGACTACTAACAACAACAAAAAAAATTTAGCCATTTCACTTGCAAACTGGAAGTAAAATCACAACTCTAAGTGCAAAGACAAATTAAAAATAGGAGGCTTAATTCTCCCTGCTGAAAAACAAGGGAATAGACTTCCTCCTCCCTTTTCCTATAGCATTGACTTATTTGTAAGGTATGTACTCTTTCAAAGGCTAAATAAGCCTCTTTCTAGCTTTACCACCCATAGTTATAGTAAGGACCACTTACCTATCTCTGCAATGTAGCCATCCAGAGAGAGAGCTCCCAACTGTCCAGTTTCTGTGGAAGGAGGGGGCCTACTCCAGGTGGGCAGTCTCCCACCAAGTTGCAAAGCTACCTTCTGTCATAAAAATATGAGAAGTTGGATAAAGCCAATTTTTCCTTTGGAAAAAGACAATTAACTAGCACATCTAATTAATTAACCAGCACATCTAGTTACCCAATTACCAAGTGAGTTTAGGATAAATTACATCCTGTTGCTTGTAGACTATTTATAGTTTATCTTTGGAACTTTTGTTCAATGTGTGCTATCTTCTGGGGCTGTGTAATAGGGTGAGGTTTCTTCTTGTTTTCAGAACCCTTAAAAATTTTGTCATGCATGTCACTTTCTGACTTAAGGTTTACTCAAAAATAAAACTCTGTTCTTCCCCTACTTTTGTGCAGAGGTTTTTTTGGAATGACAAGTTTTGACTTTAATTATATTTCCCCAAAACAACTAAGGAAAACAGCTAGAAGAATGAGTCTTGAAATTCTCACAGGAAATGGCATGTTAAAATATATATGTAACAAAAGGTTAAATGATATAAAGGACTGACATATTTAATAGGATTTCTAGAGGAGAACAAATATAATTGAGGTGAGATAATTTTTTTTAAAATCTCTTCAATATTGAAGGAAAATATGAATCTTTATATTGAAAAAATTTACTAACTTCTAAGGAAAATAAATGAAAAAAAATCAAAAAGACCACATTTTAGTATACTAAAGTTAAATTTTAGACAACTTCAATAAAATTATATAGTCCAAAATGTGTTCATGGAAAAGGAATTTGTATTCAAGTGAGAAAGACAAAAAAAAATATTATCAGCATTATAGACATTATAAGGTAGTTGATTACTGTGTCATCTCTATAAAGATAAGAGATAATGTTCTCAAACCTAAAATTTTATGCCTAGGCAGAGAACAACTGGGAAAGAAACAAATAAGAACTTTTTATGTGCATACAGTCAGAAGAATTTATTTTTAACTACACTTTTTAAAAATTACTTAGGTCCATATTTCAGTAAAATTTGAAGTAAATACAAGAATGAAGAAATGTAGGATAAAAGTATAAAGACACTAGTAACAGCACAGCTTTGTGATATGTTATATAAAAAAGTAAATTGTGAAATAAGATGCAAAATCATCAGAAAGTCAATTTTAGAATTTAAGCCTTTAATCTAGGAGATGATATAAATAAAATATAATCCTAAAAATTAATAAAAAATGTAAGATTGAAAATATATGTTAAAATTTTAGGTTAATCACTAGAGAGACAATTGAAATACCAACAACTGTTAAGATGGCAGTGGGAGAAAGTATAATATTAATTCTATTTTTCTCAATTCAGGACAATGAAAGAAGAAATTAATAACAAAATTTAACAGGGCAAATGAAAACAAAAGAATTCCACAATAAATGCATGTATCAAAACATCCGGTATGCTACACTCATGCAACTATTATTTAACAATTAAAAATAAAATGTAAAAAAAAAAAAAAAACAGTAAACTTAAATCATATTCACAGTAGACTTAAATAAATTCAATTCTCTGTTAAACAAGCACTTTGTCCAAGTAAGTAAATAATGTAGTCCAATTACAAGTATGATACATAAAACAGTGTAGCAGTGCTCAGGTGAAAATAATAATAAATGGGGAAAAAAGAGATATATCAGGAAAAGATGAACAATAAGGAAAATGCATTGAGATATTACTTTGAAAAAATAAAATTCAAACTGCAGAGCAATGATCAAAACAATGATTTAAATTCAAAAAGGACTGAACTAAAGAGAAAAATAACTAAAACATTGAAATTATGTCAATGACATGTCTCTAAAATATCATTAAGATACATTTACTGCTGTGTCCTAACAATTTTTTGAAAAACAGTATATTCTTCTATAATGCAAATTGTTCTAAATCCTCATCCCAGCCATCTGGTTAATTCCTCCTGCTTAATATGTAGATAAGAAAAACTCCCAACTTAGTATTTCAGATTAGCAAAACTGTGATATTGAAACAGACTAAGGGCAGTAGCAAAAGGTAAAATGATAGATTGATATCTCTTAAAAATGCAGAGCTAAAAAAAAAAAAAAAAAGCTAAATAAAAGGGTAGTGGATAGAATTAAGGAGTAACAGTATAAAAGCATATAGAACAATACATCAAGACTAAGTGATTTCAACCCAAGGATATGTATTCTGGTCAATATTAGAATTAGAGAAAAAAAAAAAAAAAAAAGTCCAAAGCGTGGCTGATCATCATGGGAAATGGTACAGAGAGACAGGTTGAAAATAAGAGAAAGAGGGTGATAACAAAAGCAGCAGCCCAGGGACTGCACAGAAGAAATGAAATCCTGAACACAGGTGGAGGATTTGCAGGGAAGCAGCTCATCCCCTGATACCACAAGGGAAGAAATAACTCTGGTGGGCAAATAGGTAAATTTAAATATAAAGTAGAAAAGCTGAAAGTTGAGGGTGATCTTATGAAGGCTGTTCAATTTCCCCTCCCAAATTAAAAAGAGATTTTTCCACTCCAACTTCTGAGCCTGTGGTTTGAGTAGGGGCCCCAAGGACAATGATGGACATTTAAAGTTGGTTGTTAAGAGAAATGGAAAAGGAAGTCAGATGCTGTGATGTAAATGGATGGGCAGTCTTACTGAGGTTACATTACAGCTGGAGTCAGAGGGATTGAGCACAGTGATTGTTATCAGTATTAATCTGAAGAGATGCAAAATGAACTACTTCTAAATTTGATGTTCCTGTGACCGATGTTATTGTTGCAGAGATAAAGCAGAGGTATTATTTAGCCTCATTCTCCTTTTAATTGGGAAAAACATTTTAATAGGCTTTTGAATATGTAAAAAAGTGGCCTTAAAACAACCTAAGACTGAGACAAAAAGGAGAGAGAAAAAAAATGACACTGGTCTTCAAGGTGGGAAGTTACAGAACTAGAGTAGACAGAACAGAGGATCCTGGAATTGGGCAAGGAGAGACTGAGAAGGGAACTATGATCCGAAAGAGGTCATGTTCAAGAACATCTGTATGTCCTATGTCGTAGAAATGACAGCTGAGATCCCTGTGAAGAGGAGTGGATGACAAATTTCAGGAGCTGTCATATCTAATGATACCTATTTTTAAGATCTTCTTTTCTGCATTCTAATTCCCTCTTAAAAATCTTTATACCTTAGAAATTAAACATAACAACTTTATTAGTGATGCCTTGGGAGCACATTGGAATACCTCTTTCCAAGTACTAGGGCAGAATAGACCCGAAAGACATTCAGAGACCACCAGGTCAGAAGTGATCAGGGGAGAAGAGACAGCACCCAGCAAGGACAAAAAATGACAGGGAGCACTGGAAATCTTAGCTTCCCTGCAAGCATGCACAGAAATACTAAAGGAGAGAGACACAATCATTGTAACAACATAATTTTCTGGAGAAAAATCTATTGGTATATTGTAAATATTTTAACATTTGGGTGATGTCAGAAATTTGGAAACCTTGAAAGCTTTCAAGTTGCCTTTATTAAAAGTGATAAAACAAAGGGCTGGGGTTGTGGCTTAGAGAAAGAGAACTTGCCTAGCATGTGTGAGGCACTGGGTTTGATCATCAGCACCACATAAAAATAAAATAAAGGTATTGTGTCCATGTACAACTAAAAAATAAATGTTTTAAAAAGTGATAAAACAAAGCATGATTTCTGAGTTCAAAGAACACATTAATTCTTTGGCCATCCATACATGGAATTATGCAACTGTGGTGTTAATAGAAACAAGGTAGCCAATGATGTCTCAATTTAAAGCATATTGAGGACACTGAGTTGTTTGTGTCATCACTGTCTAGAAGGCAAAAAGGTGTTCCATCACCGATATGTCACAGGTTTTGTCTTATCTGAGAAAAATGGCAATTTTAAGTTTTTTTTTTTTTTTTCCCAAATGGTGACAACCTAGAATTCCATGCACGTTAGAATTGCAATATGTTAATTATAATACAGATGCATGCCCACCTCTATGCATTTTCCTTAGAACAAGACTCAGATCTGGAAAGTTCCCAGTTAGCTGCAGGAGAGATTCTGTTCTCTGCCCCCAAGAGGCACCTACTAAGTAGGAGGAAGGATTTTTAGACACCTTTTTCTAGCCTGCAAGTCAGTTGGGGTCTACTTGTGTCCACAAGTTTGAGCAGTGGGACCGTCAGAGGATTCTCTTTTCTTTGATCCTAGCAATGCCATGTGGATTGATCTTAAGATACGCCTATTCTTCAAAGGCCTGATCTCTAGCTTGAGAATGTGAGTTAAGTAGGGGTTTTATAGGAATTTTTTTGGCATTAGAAAATAAAACATAAGAGATCCCCTGCCTCTTACAGTCTTCTATAAATCTCCATCTCTAATTGTTTCTCCCTTCAAAGCAAATGCCTGTGCACTTCACAATGTAAAATCTCCAGCAGCCTTGTGTCTAATTACTCCCCACCATCCAGCCGTAGTTCAGAGTGAAATGATTAGCAGTGTTTGTTGTCAGGTTGTCTCCAGGAGATGACAATTTAAATCAAATCACTGTGTGTCAAAACAGGAGGGCGTGCCAAGATGGAAATACAATCCCATAGTTCGCAAAAGTGGATGAAATTCTCCGTGTGACATGTGACGTTAATGTGTTTTGCCGCTTAGAGAGATCTGGCCTTTTCTGACAGCCAAACTCTTGCACCACCACCCAGCAGCTGATGAAGCAGCCTTGCGCTTGCCCAGAGCTGTTTGCTGTGATTGTTTGGAGTCCTCCCTACTTGCTCCCCACCTGTTTTCTCTCCAGTCTTTTCTCTGCCAACTCAGAGTTCCCGGCTGAACTCTTCAAACTTAATACTCTGTCTTGCCTTCTGGGTTTTTAGTCTGCTTAGCATCTGCCTAGCAACTTTCCCTACCAAATTCCTGTTTGAACTTGGCCCTAGCCCATCCCTCCTACCAAACCTTAACTTGATACTTTCAGGAATCCAATGCTGGAACCAGTAATTTGTGTGGAACCTGCACCTTGTCCCCCATGACTCCCCTGTGACAGAGTTCAGGATCATTTTTTTTTTAAATAGCTTCATATTTATTTAAAGATTGTCCATTAGAAAATAACTTTCCCATAATGAAAATTTCAGAATCAATTGTGTATACAAGTGAGCTGTTGTAAACATTTATGGAATAAATAAAACATTTTTTGTGACTTATTTTGTATAATATAAAAAATATTATTTATTTAATAAAGTGGCAAAGAATTCTTCCTTCTAATGAAGACAGCATAATCTTGTGCTATAGACTGAATTTTTGGGTGTCTCCCTAAATCCAAATGTTGAAATCCTGACTTCCAACATGATGTATCAAGAGGTGTGGCTTTAGGAAGTAATTAGGACAAAGGAGTAGAACCCTCATGAATGGGGTTAGTGTCCTTAGAAAACAGACTATAGAGAACTTCTGCCCTGTGAGCCCAGAGAGAAGATGGACAGACACTGAATCTACCAGCACATTGTTCCTGGATCTCTCAGCCTTCACACTGGTGAGAAATAAATTTCTCTTCTTTACAAGCCATCTCAGTATATGGTGTTTTTGGTATAGCAACCCTAGCAGAATAAGATACCTTAATTCTTCCTCTTGTTTTCCCTAAAGAGAACATCATTTGACATTTACTGAAAAATGTCCCTGTGGGAAGAAAGTAGGAGGACAGCTACCAGTAAGAGCCAAAGATCGCTGTGCCTCAATTTTTTAAAAAATAGTTTTTTTTGTCCATTACCTCGATTGTGGTGATGGTACTACAGGAGTTTCTGTATGTTCAAATTCATCAAACCTTACACATTACATATGTACAGGAGCTACTTGTATATCGGCGACTCCTCAGGATCATTCCTAACCTTTGCAAAAATAAGACAAGACCAAACAACCTACCAGAATAGGAATCTGGCACTACTCTCTTTCTAATATTTGCTTATACTTCCAACATATTTGTCAGCACATTGTTGTGACCCACTCTTTCAGGGAACATGGAAGGATTATATCCACTTGGTCTGTTTAGAATGCCATTTTCTATCCTCCAACATGTCAATTCTATTTATATAAAGAAAGTAAATCACTCCACCTGATTGAATCTCCCCCTCTAACTTTGATTTCATTTTTCCTATATCACTTGGCAATCCCCTAATCCTGCTTTTCAATACATACCAGCAAAATAGAGGGGACTTTATTAAGAACAGAATGATCTACCAAGATAAGATGAAGAGAAATGAATACCATTTGTGCTTGAACCCTTTAACCTTTTGGAAAAGCAGGGAGGGGATATGAAATGTAAAATGCCTACCAGCATTTGTTCCCTGATCTCTCTGTCACTCCTTTGCAGAGTTACAAGTCTCCCTGTTTGCTTCTTCCATCGTAATCACATGTATTCCAAAAAATAAGTAAGAAAATCGTCATAAATGAGATCTATTGTCACTAAGTAGTTACCCCCAATCTGACAAAACAGAGAGATGTCTGGATTGTGGTTTAGAGAGTATGATTAGAAATTAGTATATCAGGTATGCAATTTGACCACAGAATCAGTGGTTCAATTCAGCAAGTTACAGGAAAGCTATCCTTGAAATGAGAGAATAATTCCTTCTTCATGGACAGGGATGCTCCTGCAGTGTACAAGTTTTAAATCCTTCCATATCATCCATACCAAGATGTGCATATTACGGGTGATATTGAGCATTCTTCCTTGGAATGGTTAATGCTTCCTGACTACTAATGCTTAGTGAGATCTTCTTCCTGGAATTTCCAGCACCTCTTACTTTTACTTCCCACTTCGAAACTCAATTTTCCCACAACCTGTCAATGATATCCAGAAATTACCATGATCCATCTTTGAAGTGAGCAATTATAAGCCGCCTTTTTTCTGCTGACCCAACACCCACGTTTTCAAAGGCTATGGGCTACTTTAGTCTCTCCTCACCTGTGCCATTCCTGGAATGTGATAGATGAGGGCTGCTTCCTTTGGCCTAAATTACAGAAAATACTGATGCTGAAAACAAGATGCAAAAGTATCACAGGGTAGTTTTTTCTTGATGGTTCTATAAGGTAATGGGTAATCTGAATGTGTGGCTCCTGTGAGTTGAGTATTCTGAATTTATTGCTCTGGAAAACGGAACTGAAATGACGAAAGGCAGAACACAATTTGAAATGTCAAGCTTTTGCCATGTGTCTTTGAGCTCCCTTGGTACCAGTTGAGTCATTTATGGAGCCTCTGGTTGCCTGCTTTCTAAATCCGGTCATATTAAGCAATAGGGTATTGTTTTTTGCCCTTTGTATTGTGAGGTTATCTAATTTCCATTCCCAGACGCACGTCATGCCTGCTCTGTTTTTGTCTTTAAAATAAATTTGTTGCCTAAAGCTAAATATATAGTACTTTGAACATGGCAATGAGCTATTTTTAATTTGCCCTTTCATTTTAATTATGCTACTGGTATTATTTTGTAGGTATAATTTGAAACATTCTTGCTGCCACCTACAGGCACCCCTGAGTACCACCTGGGATGTCTGGGGGTAGGTGTAAAATTACCTGTTTATCCTGAAATAGAGAGAATTTGCTGCATTTCTAATCATTATTTGCCAGCATGGATATGAGGGTATTGAGGATTTTTTTTTTAAAACAATACCTACATCTTTATTTATTTCATGAACATAAAAATATCTGCAAGATCCTCATAAACTCAGTAAATAGGACAATCTCTGCAAACATAAAGAATTCACCCGGGGATAGTACAAGAGAAATCTTACACAAATGTGTTCTTAATCGTTTCTATAAGTAATAAAATCAGCATGTTTATGAAAAACCTAAATACATAATTGATCAAAGCAATTTTCACAGTTTAAAATTTATTAGCTATGGAAATAGCTGATGTGAAAAGGAAGGTTAAGAGGGAAAAAAGAACTAAGTCTTTTAAAGAGTAATTCTCTCTCATCTTGACAAGTATTACTAACTGCACTGAGCTAACTCTGAAATTACAGCACAGAAAAGAACAGCAGAAAAGAGGGAGCTGCTCTTGAGAGACCATTTAGCACTCAAAAAGGACTGAATGAAAAAGACCATGTTAGAGCCCCAGAGAACTCTCATGGATCTCAGTCCCCTGTGTGGAAAAGGGAGCCTACTTTGTGGGATCAAAAGACGCTCTCTCTTTGGGATGTTGGTCTCAAAGGGGAGACATGGGTTCCTTTTGGAATATGCTGTGTTCTTTAACTCCACATTTCCTTAAACCATTTTGCTATTTCTCTTTCCAATATACATCACTTCTTAGCAGGGAAGTCACTACTCAGGAAGTGATGGGGGAACTGTGTGTCACGAGTTTAATCTTTAAACCTGGCATCCACTGGCCTTAAAAGCCCAGAATTTTAAATCTTTTATACACAGAATGCATAGCAACAACCTAAAGTTGAAGAGGGAACCCTATTTCTGTCGATATTACATTTAACATCTTCATACAGTCTTTTGTTTTACCATTTCAAGAAAGTTGCGTGCCTGCCCACCTGCCTGCCTGCCTTGGCTGCCTGCCTTCCTTGGTTTTGTAGTACTGAGGATTGAGCCCAGAGGCTCCACCACTGAACTACATTCCCAGCCCTTTTCATTTTTTGCTTTTGGACAGGGTCTCACTAAACTGCCCAATCTGGCCTCAAACTTGCAATCCCCCTGCCTCAGCTTCCAGAAACACTGGGATTAGAGGAGTGCGCCACTACACCAGGCTCTTGATTTCTTTACTCAAGACACTAACCTCCTTTGTTCCAGGTCCTGAGTTTTGTGCTAGGTATTTAGAGGCCAATATGACACAGCCTTCCCTCCAGGGAACCTGCTCTTTCATAGGGGTGACAGAAGCAAGTAAGCACAACAGTGTGATAAGTGTGACGCTTACTAAAGTAGTCATTGGGCATGCTGCTGTGTGAAAAAAGGAGACAACCTCTCTGCTGTGATCAAAAGCCTGAAAGGTAAAGGAATGAAGGAAAAGGTAAACATACCTGGAAGAAGGGACAGCACCTCTTTGGCCACTCCTTCCAGTTCTGCCATTCCTCCCTTTCAGTAACTTGCCAAAGGTAAAGTAAAAATCTTAGGATAGTCTTGGAGATATAACTAGGACCCAGAGTGTAGCATTTGAATTGCCAAAGAAAACATCCATTGGCGAAAAGATAGCCTCTTCAATAAATGGTGCTGGGAGAACTGGAAATCCATATGCAGCAAAATGAAAATAAATCCCCATTTCTCACCATGCACAAAACTCAACTCAAAGTGGATCAAGGACCTAGGAATTAGTCCAGAGACCCTGAGCCTAATAGAGGAAAAAGTAGGCCCAAATCTTTATCATGTTGAATTAGGCCCCGACTTCCTTAACAAGATTCCTAAAATGCAAGAAATAAAATCAAGAATTAATAAATGGGGTGGACTCAAACTAAAAACCTTCTTCTCAGCAAAAGAAACAATCAATGAGGTGAACAGAGAGCCTACATTTTGGGAGCAAATTTTTGCCACACACAGGTCAGATAGAGCACTAATCTCCAGGATATATAAAGAACTCAAAAATCTTAGCACAAAAAAAAAAAAAAGAAAGAAAAAGAAAAAAACAAACAAACAACAACAAAAACCCTAATCAATAAATGGGCTAAGGAGCACAACAGACATTTCTCAGAAGAAGATATATATTCAATCAACAAATATATGAAAAAATGTTCAACATTTCTAGGAATTAGAGAAATGCAAATCACAACTACTCTAAGATTTCATCTCATGCCAATCAGAAAGGAGTTATCAAGAATACAGACAACAATAAATGTTGGCGTGGATGTGGGGGAAAGGGCACACTCATACATTGCTGGTGGGACTGCAAATTAGTGCAACCAATCTGAAAAGCAGTATGGAGATTTCTTAGAAAACTTGGAATGGAACCACTATTTGACCCAACTATCCCATTCCTCGGTCTATACCCAAAGGACTTAAAATCAGCATACTATAATAATGCAGCCACATCAATGTTCATAGAAGCTCAATTCACAATAGCCAAACTGTGGAACCAACCTAGATGCCCTTCAATAGATGAATGGATAAAGAAACTAGAATATATACACAATGGAATATTACTCAGCATTAAAAGAGAATAAAATCTTGGCATTTGCAGGTAAATGGAGGGAGTTGGAGAATATCATGCTAAGCGAAGTAAGCCAATCCCAAAAAATAAAAAGCCCGAATGTTCTCTCTGATAAGTGGATGCTGATCCAAAACAGGGGAGGGGAGGACATGGGTAAAATGAAGGAACTTTGATTGGGTAAAGGGGAGGGGGGGAGAGAGAAGGGGGGCAGGAAAGATGGTGGAATGAGATGAACATCATTACCCTAGGTACATTTAAGACTGAACATAGGGTGTGATGCTACATCATGTCCAACCAGAGAAATGAAAAGTTGTGTTGCAATTGTGTACAATGAATCAAAATGTATTTTTCTGTCATATATATCTAATTAAAATAAATTTAAAAAGAAAACTATTATCAAGCCATCACCAATGTTCTCCCTAGTCCCATCTCTTATATTAGAACTATTCCAGAAATGTACAAGGCACCCAGCTTTTCCCCATTGCACTTCCATCCATGAAACCAGAGATTTGATCACCACCATTGTCATTAAATTAATGGTACTTGAATGGACACTGATAACTGAGAAATCCCTTGACTCTTGCCCAAATACTAAATCTTGCCATTTTTAAAAATATTTTTTTAGTTGTTGATAGATTTTTATTTTACTTATTTACATGTGGTGCTGAGAATTGAACCCAGTGCCTCACACATGACAGGCAGGTGCAATACTGCTGAGCCATAGCCCCAGTCCAAAATCTTGGTATTTTTTCCCAATTACTTTTCGTCTTCTCTCTTTTAAATTTTAGTAATGTTAAAAGTAATTCATTACAAATTACTATTTTAATAGTTTAGTTTGGGGAATATAAGCTTTTTCACATTATAGAAAAATAGAAATAATGTTAACTGTTAATACATGGCCACAGCCAGATATGCCCAGTGAGCACTCAGCTAAGGTGTGAAAAAAGGATAAACACATAATTTTGATGATTCAAGGTTATGAAAAACGGCGCCGCCACGGGAGGAAAATTCTGTAAAATATTTCCACAGGTTAGAGAGGGAAAGAAAGAAAAATGATAAATTAGCGGATAGATTAGAGTCTTAGTAGAAAGATAGAGCTTAGCTTAGAGTAAAAGCTTCTTTCTTCTCTCTTCTTTCTTCCTTCTTCTGTCTTCTGTCTTCCTCAGGAGTCTCGGCCTAACTCTGACCAGTCATTACTTCTTCTATCTGGTTTCTCTTCTTTTAAAAATCATGTTTTATTTCAACTCGGACCGCTTTCACCCGGTTATATACCTTGTTTTCTTAGCTTCCAGCTAGCTAAACATCCTGCTCCTTCAAAAAATGATAAATTAGGGACGGTTAAACAAAAATATTAAAATTTTAAAAAATGTTTTATTTCAACTGTCATAGAAACATCTGCCTACCTAAGACTATATGAGATATTGTAATAGGTATAATGCTTGGAAATATTTTTTCTTCATAAAGAATGTTCAAGTTTATAGGGGAAAAAACATTTTAAAAATTTGGAAACTACATATAAAAGCTGTTAGGCTTAGTTTAATGCTTGGGAATTTGGAGTTGATGAAGACTGCTGTTAACATCTCTAAATTCTCTTGTACTTTTTCCCAATTTTCTCAAAGTATTTTCTCTCTCTTCACTCTGCATGACAATTTTTAGGTCACCAAGTAAAAATTACTCAAAACTCCCAGTCCCCTCCACTATGAGGGAGAAAGTGAACAGGGAAACTTTATATATTGTACTTCCTAGTATTGTACGAGTTCTACCTGCAACCAACCAGAAAAAGCACTGTTAACCCCTATGGGATAATTTTCCCAATGTATCTCCAGATGCTAGAGACAGCCTTTGAAAAGACAATAAGCAGTTCCAAAATCACTATGTCATAGTCTCATTGGCTACTCCACGTAGTTATAATGCTTATTCATAGGATAAAATGCCAGGGCATATGATCCTGATCATAAAACAGAAGATTATGAGATAAACATATCAGTAAATCTTTAAATAGTCTTAGAAAAGCTTCCTATGAAAAGAGAGACTCCAAAAGTTCCTTTCGACAGGGTATGATATATACAGCTAGAGAGAAAGGAGAAAACAAGGATATAGATAGAGGAAAAACAAACACAGAGAAAGGAAGAGCAGCTATGGGGAACAATTTGCTTTCCAAGAATAAGCTAAGTTAAAACATAATAAGTTTATTAGTAACTTCTGTTAGGTTGAGGTGACATTTTTAGAATACTCAATGTAGACTGACTATTTTTCTGATGAAAGTGAAAAATGTTTCTTTCCAATAAATATTTCCCCTGTTAAAAGTCGACTTAATGTACAAAGCAGATGTCAACACTTAAGATATTTGACCATTTCCATGATTGTCTCCAAATAGAGTAATTGATATACTGTAATAAAGCCTAAGAACTTGACTTGCCTTTGAATTATTAAAGTTTAATCCCAAAGCAAGATTTTAATTAAAAGTGAGAATTGGGAAATGTTTGAAATGAACTCTGCTGGGTTTCTCCTCAGACAAGAGAAAACAGGCATGCAATATTTTGACCTTCCTAGGAAATTCCCTAGGCCCACTGATTTCTGTCTTAGATCAGTTCGCTCTGATTGGATTTTGAGAATTACCAACCAGGCATATTAAATTAAAAATGATAATTATAGTTGTAAGAATATAAAATATTAAATATGAAAAAGTCATCATATCTTTTCCTACCATATCAAGTCAGATTTTTAACTTATTCTCACTCTTTCTTTTGTTTGATATAGGCATGTAGGACTATGAATTTTCCTCTGAGTTCTGTTATAACTCTGTCCCATAAGTTGCTGGGTTGCTGCTTTTTGAAAATTTTGAAATTTGGATATATTTTTAAAAATCTTTCAATGGTATTTAAGAAATATTTAATTTAACCTTAAATATGTTTATATTATTACCATGTCTAGTATTATTACAGTAGAATAAAAATGGAATTTTTTGTCAACTAGCATTGAATATTATTCTTAGCAGATCTGTTGAAAATCTAATTTTCTTTCCCTTAAAGCAATAGTGACCGTAAAATCTTGTCCAAATCAGAGTTTAGAGTGAAAGAGTCCTCTAATTATATTTAGTTTAGAATAATAGACATAAACTAAAATTATCTCAGAGTAACTGGGTTTATAGCCTCCCCAGTTATCTTACCTCACATTCATCTTCCTATGGTAAATTTTTTTCTTTAATTTTCATCTATATTATGTTTGAGTGTTGGTAATCCTTAATCAATTTTCTCTTAGTGAGTTTTTAATATGTAGATTATTTGCATTTGAAGAAAGGTTTATTATATTACAATTTTAAATAATTAATTTTTGTTTTGTTTTCTTTTGTATGCTTTTCTCCAATTTCTCCATATTTTATTTATTTTGCTTTGTTTTATGTCTATATTGTTCATTTGTTATTTTGTTAATTAATGATTCCCAATCAATCATGCTTCCTGATATCCACATCCTTTTACAGTTCCCTCCCATACTTACTCTTGATTTAGCTATGTAACTTGTTTTGGAAAATGGGACATCAGCAAAACTTAAAAATGTAGAAACCTGATAGACACTTGCATGTTGTGCTTTTCCTCTTTAAACACTACCATCCCAATCTGAAGAAGCCCAGTGAAAAGTCCTTTCATCTGAAAGAGCACATTTAGAGTGAAGCTAGCCAACTCAACTTAACATAGCTCCAGGCCAATTCAATGGCTAAATTCAACCACTTGAATGAGCCCAGTTGAGACGAGGAAAACGACCATTCAACTCACAAAATCATTAAAAACATTAAATCATTATTTTAAGCCATTAAATTTTGGCTAATAGAGAAATTGTTACCTAGAAGTGTGGTGTGGCTGTAATAAAACCTCAAACATGAGGCATTGGCTTTGAAAATGCGTAGCAGATGGAGGCTTGAGAAGAACAAGGGGTCTGTTGGCAAAGACTGAAGGAATGGCAAATAAAACTGTTGGCAGAGGTTAGAATGGGTTGAGGAAATTATTAGTGGCAGGGAAAAAAAAATGGAAGCCCATGTTTTATAATAGCAAAACATTTGGCAATCCTGTCACCTGCTGAAACACAGAAGAGAGAATTATACCTGATGACTGGTGGCTCTACCTAAGGAGATTTCTTGGCAGAATGATGAAAATGCCAATTGGCTTGTTTTATGTGATATGGCAAGATATAGGTAGAGAGACTGATGAGCTGAGGAGAGGATATTTTAGTTTGTAGAAAGAAATTAGACAGGAAGAAGACTCAGAAATTTCTGGGCTTGAAAGTGAAATGACTTCTCATTTCTAGTCTTTGCAGTTGGTAGAAGATTTTTAATATAATAAATGGTCTTAGATAAAAGAACATATCAAGAAAATGGATATAAATCCCTTTTTATAAACTCAGAAACATTCAAAATGATTCCTAATAGACTCTCTCAGTAAGTAAAAGAACTTCTAGCAATTTCAAAAACATTATCCCACAATGTCATGACACACACAAATTAGAGTGAGATCTATCTTTAAAAGAATTAGGAATGTGACCTTAAAGAATGAAGTGAATCCTAGTCATATTCATAGGAAATCTTTAGATTTTTTGAGGTAGTTGTATCAGTTTGGATAAGAAAAGGAGTTTAAAATGAAAAGAGATCTCTGGGCCTATACCTTTATACATTCAAAAAAAGACTTTTAAGCTACTCACCTATTTCTTAGAGAAGAAGAAGAAGAAACATCTCAGAGAACTGAGCCAAAAGCCCTTAGTGAAGAACTGAGAGCCCTGAGCAAGAGTGAATAGGGAAACCACTCCAAGGGAGCAGAACTAAACCTTAATCAAAGAACCCTTCCTGCCTCTCAGTGAAGATTTCCAACAAAATATGCTAAACTTAATTTCAAATCTTATGGACAAATGATTGCTAGAAATGTCTGATTCTTCACCCTTTTAAAAGGAAATTTCCATTGTGTGTATACTATTCCTGCCTTACCCTTCTATTGGGTATGTGTAGAAAGGAGGGACAGATAAGTTGTCTTTTTATCCATGAGTTTCTTCTGGGTCAAGAGGAAGTATATCTAAGAGCCTTTTGTATTCAGCCCTAACACAAATCATAACCTTTGAGCCTGAATAGACTTCAACATAAATCACCGGTGCCAATTAGTGAACAGTGCTGTATTAGTATATTAATGGCTCTTAGTGAATCATGCCTTCATGTACTACCCTGGTCAGGCCCTTCCACATTGACTCTGAGCTTGGCCATGGAATTTTTAAAAATTTCTCTTCTTTTTTGGACAATTCTTTTATTTTTGGTTTCCCATTGGAATAACAGAAAATGTGACAGAAGCAGGGAAATAATAAATATATCCATGTGATGCATAGCAATATTTCAGCAAATGCCCAGCCACACAGGCAATTGTGGTTCATACACTTATATCACCTCATGAGGTCTTAGCAATCTTAGTTTGTATAACTACACTCTCTGATACTCATATCACCTATCTATGCAATTCTCTGAATGTGACTTTGTCATTAAGCAATGTATGAGTGTAAACACATGTTTTGATATTCCTTTTTTGAATGATGCCATTATTTAAGACCACAATGCGAGAGGGATCTGGCTATCCCAGCCATCCTGACCAGTCCTAGCACCCAGAGAATCTTCATTTCTTCTTTTCTTTTTCCTCTGTATTCTGCAAGTAATCATTTCACCTCCTTCCACAGTTAACTTCTCAGACCTTCTCTTCCAAATATTCTTTACTTCTACTAACTCCATTTATAGCAACAATTATTTCAATTGATATTTTAAAATTTTTATTGAGTAATAAATTTCTTTCTCTCTTTCATCTACATTTTACTTATAAGTGTTTGGTTTGGTTTTGTATTTTTTTTTTGTTTTAGTACAGAAACTTTTATTGTTATTTCCTACATTTCATCCTATGACATACTGTGCATCACTCTTAAACTCTTTCGTTTATTTGGAATTACAATGAGTATGATTTTTCACTGGGTCTACTACTTTTTTTAAAAAAATATAATTAGTTCAGGGAATGGAAAAGTCACCCACATTGGCTGATGTGGGAAGAAATTCTATTTTAGAAAAGATGTCTCTATGTAATTACCATTTCTCCAAATTTAAATTCAACTTTCTGAGGACTTCTACCAATAGTCCTGTGATTTATATTTTATTGTTGATTCCAAAACCATTTGCAGTCACTAAAGGATATAGCCCTTGAATTTTAATGACCCATTCATTTATAGAATTTATGTTATTTTAATGCAATTGTATGAGATTTGCCACTTCTGTCCCACTTTCTGGAGTATTTAAACATTGTCTGATTTCATCCCTTCTCATATTAGTTCCTGCTTAAGATGGGGTCCTTTTTCAAGAAGTGAATAATTTCTGGAGATTTCTGAAAGGCTCTCCAAATGCCTCCTCTGTACTCTCCCTTTCTCTTCTGCCCCATCCTCTCTCATTCCAAGAAGAGTGGTATGGCCTGTCTCTGCTAATCCCAGGACTTGAAAAATTATTTAACAATAATTTGCACTATTTTGGTTTTCTGTGTACCCTGATTACCACTGAATATTAGAGCCTTGCTTTTGATTATTTTCATTTTCTATGCATTTTTAATTTTTCAGACAATTGAGGAAATAAAGAACTAAGATCTCCTTACTCTTGGTTTCCCCCTCTCCTTCGTTCTTTTTGCATTATGATTCAATTCACTGTATCAAGCACTCACTGATACTGTATTTCAGAACTTCTGTTAAGCATCTTTGCATCAGAAACCAGAATAATGCCCAAGCAAATCCATCCAGGATCTCAAAACTTCAGAACTAACTTGACATTATTATACATATTTACAAATGAGTGCAATGTTTATTAGCTGAAGAATTTAATCCTAGGTACAAGAAAATATGCCTGTTCATATAAACTAAGTTATTGGTGAACACTTTATAATTAAGATGAAGGATCATATTTTGCATGATTAGAGAACATAGAAATACCATCATTTCTTTGTTTTAATGACTGGCAAAATCTTCTCATTGTTATAAATCAAAGAAAACACACCCTGCCTTTAAGATTGTGTTATCTTTTTTAATAACAAGTATGTATTGTAAGAAAGATTATGTCATTTTAGTTTTTTTGTTGGTAAATAATAATTATAAGGAATAGCGGGTTTCAATTTGGCATATTTGTGTATGCACAAAACATACCTTGATCAACGACATTCCCCAGTATATGTTGAGACAGAAAAATGATGGTCGTTTTCATAAGGCAATTTTTTCAGTGGTGGAAGAATCGAGCTTATAAACCTGAACAATTGCTTTACTTTCCTCCATCCACAAGAGGAACTCGACATTTTATATCTTTTCCATGAGTTTGAACCTGGATTTTAAGGGCTTGAAATGTACTAAAACTCAAATTTCCAGAATACAAAAGTTTTGTCTCGAAATAGTCTGTTAGGTTTATTGTCACATTGCCAAGCCAAACACATGGATATCGAGGTTTATTAAAACCAGATGCGCTAGACATTTTGGATCTTGTTTTAACCGTCAGAATGAAGAAACCAAAGTGGATAATTCCGTCACCGTTCTGAATCGGGACATCCATCTAAAACTGTGCAGCAGGTGCTGGAGGATTGGCAGAGACACTTTCATGATCAATACACAACTGGATAGAACTCTGGATGGCTCTCAGAGCAGGAAGTTCCTAATTTTTATTTCTCAGGAGATCTTTTTGAAGACTAAATAGGTTGTTGAGCTCTTTGAATTATGAAAAATATTCCTTGCCAGCCAAATATTCACTGGCAGAAAAATTCAACTAATTCAACTGGGCACATATGGTATAAATTTAGTTCTTAACATCCATTGTGTTGGCTAAGGATGGAGCCACATAATTCACCTTGACTCATTGCTTCATATATCAATATTCAAGTTCAGCAAAAACTCTGAGAGAATTAGCCATCAAGGTTGATAAACTTTATCAAAGCGTAAGGCCTTAAATGACTACCTATGCAAAGGCTTTTGTCAAAAGAAAAAAAAAAAAAAGGCAAAATCCAATATTAAATTAGTTTTTACTACACAGAGTTTTATTGACTTTCTAGAAAAGAAAGATACTTAGTGAACTTCAGGGAAATTTTTGCTTTTTTGTGAGTGAAGGAAAAGCCCATTTTCAGAATGCTTATGAGAGAAAGATTTATTCATAGAATCCTTGGATATTTTGGGTCATATGAATGAAGCAGATCTTCTGAATCAAGGCCTTGAATTAACAATTTTGAATGATACTGAAACTCTGTGAGGATTTCTGGATAAACTGCCATTTTAGAAGAGGAGTTTGAATGCAAACAACTTTGCAAACTTTCAAATTTTGGAGGAAGGACTTCTGAAGACTGGTGTCTTAAATAACTGAGCATGTGGATTTTTCTGCAATCAAAAATCTGCATAAACATGTTGCACATTTTAATGGCAATTCTGCTCTGAAAGCTTTTAAATTCCCTTTCTTACTGTCAGAGATTCTAATATTTCACAGAGTTTTAATATTTTTTAAAATAGCGAACTCTTTTGCATTTCATTCTTTATATATGTTGGAAATTATTCTGTTATATTATATGAGAAAAAAACCTAATTATTTTTTTTCCTGCATAGAAAATGTTCTCCATTTCATTTGTTGAATATATACCTTTCTCTTTGCATGAAGATGTTCATTTTAAAATTTATCTATCAAATTATTATATGGTAAGGACATGTTTATTAACTAATTTTTTATGTGAAATAACAGTAGGATAAGAAGCAAGGAGGCAAGGAAGGAGAAGAGGGAGAGGAAAGGGAAGACGCAAGAAAAAAATATTGGACATTTTACTAAGGAGCTTTACATAAGCTATATATAATTTCTTTTTAAATTAACTCAATGTTTTATATACTTGTGAGAGCATATTCCACAAATTAGGAAAATGAAGCTGAGAAAAGTCAGTAGTCAACACTTTTGGCAGAGATATGTAGGGATACTTGCCCAAATAAATGATTACGAAGAACTAAATTAGCATGGAGGGAAATTGGGTGTAATCCTTTCTATCTGTATGTGTATTTTCTCTGATTTTAAAAAAGCACATTTAAGATTTTAGAAACAAAGATAAAACATGAACTTTTATTTACTTAAGTGAGTAATGTCATGGCTACTCCACCATGAATGTTACATAAAATTCTTCCAGCTTATTCCTTCCTATACTTATTCTGACCCTTGTGGCCACCAGGGTGCTATCAAATGCATCTTACTGAGAGGCTAGTGTTAGATACACTGTTTTCATGACCATCTTCTTTTTTTTTTTTTTTTTTTTTTGTGGTGCTAGGGATTGAACCCATGGTCTCGTGCATGCAAGGCAAGCACTCTACCAACTGAGCTATATCCCCAGCCTACCATGACCATTCTTTACTCCAGCTTTGTGACATTCTGGGGATGAAAATTTTTCATTTCTTGATTCAAATATATCCCAATATTAAAAAAAACACAGTCATGCTAATGGCATATATTTAAAATGAATCAAAGTTATGTTTAAAATTGTATGATTTCATTTGAAATACAGTAAAATTTTTTATTGAATTTTTTTGGTCTAAATCCTTTTTTAATTAGCCCTTCCATACTTCTCCAGTTGATCCTCATTTAATGTCAACCATAATCTACTACTGTTTTGACAAAATGCTTTCTTCTCTCAGCCCTTAGAAAAACAATCATTTTGGAGGAATAAAAGGGTGTCTGCCTCTCACATCACTAAACTCCATACCTGAGGGCACATCCTACATCTAAACATTGGGTTTATTATATATTCTGTCTGATAGTATTTTAAACAACAGTATAAAATGAAAATGTTCCATATAAATAATTATTCAACAACAAATATTTTTATCTGTCATTATGGGAATTTCAAACATAGACAAAAATCAATAAAATAATACATAATAAATTCCTGTCTACCTACCACCAAACTTCAATAATTATCAACATTTAGCCAATTATGTTTTATCTACATCCCTACCCTTTCCATGCTCCCACATTGAGTTCTTTTAATGCTAATTCCAACCATTACATCATTTCACTAATAAACACTTATCTATTTCTAAAAGACAAAGATGATAAAGAAAAGTGCACAATACCACAACGCCATAGTCATCCCAAATTATGTTTTTTAATTCCTTGATATAATCATATATTTGGTGTACAAATATCCCAGAAAACTTCATCACTGATCATCTTATAGTTGGCTTGTTAAGTCAATAAAGTCTTCCTATTGAATTTGGTTGATTTGTTTCTTTTGTCTCTTACTATCTACCCATCTCATTTTATTTCTCTCCTCCTCTGTATTTTACAGCAGCATTTCAGAGGGTTCACCACATTGCACTCCATGGATACAACACCATTTATTCAAACATTTCTCTATTATTGAGCATTTAGCTTATTTCCATTTTTTTTCTCCTATTAAACAAAGTTCCAATGAATATGCATATAGATAAACCTTTGAGCACACCTAGAATTATCCTATTAGGATAAATTCTTAGAAGTGGAATGCCTCATGGCTCTTTCTTAAGCTTTTGATACAGCTTGTCAAATCACTCTTCAAAATGATTGAGCTAATTTACACTCTTACCAGCAGTATGAGCATATCTATGCCCCCACACCCTCATCAACACTGCATAATATCTTTATTTTAAATATTTGCCAATTTGATAGACCAAAAAGATATCTTGCTGTTTTAATTTGCATTTTTCAGATTAATAGTAAGAAAGAGTGCCCTGAATACTTGAATCTTTAGTCAGTGCTTACTAAGGCTATAAAACCTCAGGCCACCAGGGAGGCAGGCATATGTTGAAAAGGTAAGGCCAGGAGAGTGCAGATCTTCATTATAAGCCTTAAGCAGAAATTCTGGCCCTGATGAGTCTATGAACTGAAAGAATTTATTTATTAGTTTTGCAGTAAATTTATGTGCTTTTAAAATTTAGATTTTTTACCCAGAGTTTTCTAGAATTACTGGAATAATCATCTTCCTCCCCTGGGATAGAATTTGTGGGTAACCCAGGAGTAAGACCAAGTGGTGCAAAGGGGACAGAATGGAGCTACTTTTTCTAGAATATAAATGTACAGCCAACACTGAGGTTAAACTTTTTTCTAGTGATTTTGTTGGTCATTAAGAAATATCTTTTGGGAAGCACCTGCTCATTTTCCTTGCCAATCATTGAATGATGAGCAAATGAAAGAATGAATGATCACATTTTAGGTATAGTCTTTCAACAAGTTACAAATCAACCAAATTGAACTGTCTTTTAACACATTTTTCATTCTCTTGTCAACTTTTCCTGCAAGAACTATCCAGTTGGTAGCCATCTGTTTTAAGGAGGGATTTTATGTCTAATTTCTTCCTTGGAATTCTCCAAGCAACCCAAATACTCAGGATCTCATCTCTACATATGCCTAGCTGAGGCCAGGCAAATTCCACTGTACCGAAAAGCAATAAACTGAAAATCACAGAATTTTTGATTGTGGGTTTGCTCCCTACAAATGGTGTGTAAAGAATAGAATTTCTCCTTTGTAGTACAAACATGATCACGTGCCTTGCATTTTTATCCAATTCACTTTCCCTCATCCAGAACATTTTTCCATCAGTCATCTCTTCTCTCTTAGGTCATCAATCTTATTCAGAGAAGAACTGTGGTAACAAAGCCCTTTATCCAATCTTTCACATCTGAGTTGAATATGAAATACTCCTTTGGTTCTTATAATGTTTACCTTTCCACAAAAGTAGGGCTCTGTACAAAATGTAGATTTAGAAAACAAAAATGGGATGGTAATTAATCTCTTTACATACTATATAGTACATTTTCAACATAATATGGATGATAAATGATGATAGAAATAAAGAAAAAGAGAAAGAGAGGCAGGGAGGGAATGGAGAAAAAAGAGAAAAACATAAAAATGAAAACCAGACATAGATGGACAGATGATATAGTAGTTGATAGATATAGATATGTATATTCGACTTATTATTAATTTTTTTTTTGGTACCAGGGATTGAACTCAGGGCATTCGACCATTAAGCCATATCCCCAGCCTTATTTTGTATTTTATTTAGAGACAGGGTCTCACTGAGTTGCTTAGCACCTCACTTTTGTTGAGGCTGGCTTTGAACTTGCGCTCCTCCTGTCTCAGCCACCGGAGCCATTGGGATTAAAGGGTGTGCACCACCATGCCTGGCTTATTGTTCACTTTTTGATTGGAACATATCATTTGTACGTGTTTGTGGATAAAATGTGATGTTTCTATTCATCTTTATATTGAGTATGTGATTTCTTACATAAAACTTAAAAGCTTCTGTACAGAAAAGGAAGCAATCAACAGAGTCAACATGAAGGATGGGAGAAAATACTAAAAAACTATACATTTGACAAGAAGTTATTATTCAGAATATAGAAGGAACTGAAACAACTCCATAAAAGAAAGAAAGAAAGCAAGAAAAAAGAAAGAAAGGAGGAAGAGAGAAAAAGGAACGGAATGGAAAAGAAAGAGAAAAAGGAAGGGAGGTGGGGAAAAAAGGAAAACACCACTTAAAGTGGGCTCAAGATATGAATAGATATTTCTTATAAAATTCTTTATGGACTACAAAACAGTATTACCTAGATGGAGATTCATGGAAACCTAGAACTCTGTGGTTATTAAATAATATCATATTTTTTTCTTCTGGCCATAGACATTATGGGAATGCTTCTTGTAGTAGTTCCACTTAAAGTTCATAATCTAGATAGTAATAGCATATTAAATTCTCTGGGAAATTTGGCATTAATGAAACTTTACCTCATTTAATCAGAGGTATTCAAATTTATTTTGACTATAAAATCAGGTACTTTAATTTGAGTGCCTACTAATGTTTTCTGCAGAATTGTTTAGTATACACCATGGTAGAATGTATGTGACGGTGTTTGGAATGGTTTATCATAAAATGTTCTAGACTCAGTAGATTTTTGTTCATCTCTCTTTACCTCCCTATTGTTCTCTCCCTGTCTGTCCATCTCTTACATGAATACATTGTCTCTATTAATCTGAAAGGTCCAAACTTTATGAAAGTGAAGGCTTCAAAATTCTTCCAAGTCTTTTCACATGCTGTCCTCTGTCTCTGAAACATTTTTCCTAAATTTCAACTGCAAATTTCTACACAATCTTTAACTTCCATCTCAATTAATGGCTATTTGGCAAGATCTGTCAAAATTGGATTTTATACTTTTTTTATCTTGGATTCTGAAGAATTATATTCATCCCTTTTAATATTCTACCTATACTTTATTATCTATATATTGGTCACTTTCTCTCTTTAAAATATTTTTTCTTTGAGATCATAAAGCATATCATATTCATTATTATTTTAAATGGGATCACCAACACAGTATCTGGCACATAGGAGGTATCCATGTCTGTTTTATAAGTTAATTACTTTGATTATCCAATAAATTTTTTTCTCATTAAATTATAAAGAGCATAAATATCATGTATCCTCTTGTGAAAGTTCATTTCCTTGCAATAACTCAAGACTGCATTGCTTTCCTAATAGAAAACAAACAAGAATGATTGCTCCCAAGGGAAATGATGAAAAGTCTGTATGTCTAAATGTCTGGGTCATTTATTAATTTGGTTGTGATTAGAACCAGGGAAGTATAAACTCTCAGAATTAGAAGATTCATTTAAATCATATACTTCCTCCATTCTTATATCTCTTTACTGTGGACTGTGGAGCTTTCTTTTACATCTTTAAAATTGTTTTAATATGTAAGGTTTGTCATGCATTATTTTTACATCTATAGAAGTACAAAAAGTCTATAAAATAAACTGTCAATTTTGTCATGTATTCATGAGCCTCAGGGTCACTTAATGATCATGAACACTTACTACGCATATTTTTCCTATCCTCATAGAGGACAGAAGTGAGCAATAAGTCCAGGTGTCTGGTATGTGTTGGGGAGGGATGTATAGTCAGGTTCAGCTCTAGCATCCACAGCAGTTTATGTTTCTATCTTTCTTACCTCTCAGGAAACTTCAGGCCAAGGAAGAAAGAAAAAGTTTTCAGTGTGCTGCTTTTTAGTCACTTCATTATTAATCCTAGTATATCTGATAAGTCACAAAGAAATCAGTAGTCTTTGTTAAACGATTCCCAAAAAATATTGCTCAGCTATCAACTTAGATATTCAGAGACTTAAATCCCACCTAGAAAACCTCGTTTTAAATATTTCTATATTTAGTTGTAGCATTCTATTTGAAGAAATAATAATGGCATATATTGTGTGAATCATTTGCATTAAGACTGTCTTGTATCAGCAACAAGAAACAACAAGATTTCCAAGAGGTTAGAGCAATTGACACTCACACTGTAAGGTTATTAATTTAACTGCTTAACTTAGAACAATATTAATAGCCAATCCTCATTGTTAATTTATTTCCATTCATTAATTTATCTGTTACTGCCTTCAATCAATTAGGCAATAAAAATAGATACTGAATGCTTATCACAGGCATAATGGTGCATAAGGTACATGCTGCTTATTAACACGTCCTTCACCTTAAGGACTTTGGGGTTCTGCACAGGTCAAGGGTATATACACTATCAATTAAGGAAGAAAAAAAGAATTGCCTTAAGTGACATTCTCAAAGACAGAAAAAGATTCAACCCTGGAGGAACTTTGTAAAACTGTTCCCTGTGAGAGTGTATGTGAAATATAAAAGCTGGTTAACTGTAAGTCTTCAGTGTTCAGTGTGGTAGTCCCTGGACACAAGTGGTTCTTGAGTGCCTGAAATGTGGCTACCTTTGGGATCTGTTGGAAATTGCAGTACACATTTAATTCTGAATATTTAGTATGAAAAAATAATGTAAAACATATCAGTTATAATTTTATACTGATTACTCATGAAAATAATATTTTGGAGACAGGGATTAATTTCACCTATTTCTCTTGATTTCTCATGTGACTATAAAACAATTTTAAAATTACATATACGGCTTGCATTATGTTTCTACTAGCCATTGGTTCTAGGGGTGATAGGTCTCCATAGCAGATACTATAGTTTGGTTGACACAACATCTATTCCTATCACCTATTTCTGTAGTGCATAGGCTAAAACTAAAAGTTACTATCCCCCCAATTTTTTAAAGTAGTGGTTTCTGAGATTATTTACTCACTTTATTCAGAAGCACAAGAAGGAGGTGAGAGGGAGGACTAAGAAGGAGAAAGACAGCTATGGGTCATCCATTTTTCTGGTCCAAGTCATAAGAGAAGCAGAAGGCTCTGAGCTAGCAGCTGTATTGATGAATTCCCAGTTCACCTCACAAATTTCCTAATTGTGGAAGAATTAACAAACCCCTTGTTGACTGATTTCTATTGGGTACCTTCAGGAATCAATCCGAGAATGTCCTTTGACCTTTGTCAATAATCGCATAAGCCATTTAAGAATTTATAATAACTCTACTTCTTCTTTTAAAGAAAGTATTTAGTTGTAGATGGACGCAGTACCTTTATTTGTTTGTTTGTTTTACATGTGGTGCTGAGGGTCGAACCCAGTGCCTCACACATTCTACACAAGTGCTCTACCACTGACCCACAACCCCAGGCCCTCTAGTAGTTGTTGTTGTTGTTGTTGTTTGTTGTTGTTGTTGTTGTTCTTCTTCTTCTTCTTCTTCTTCTTCTTCTTCTTCTTCTTCTTTTTTCTTCTTCTTCAGCTGGGTGAAAGCCTTTATTTATTTTTCTTTGTGAATAATCAATTAACTAAAGTTTATTCTGTCCCCTGTGATTGATCACTTCTCAAGTCAGGGTTGGTGGAATCAGCATTATCCAGTTAATATTAAATATACAAATTAAAGAACACAGGTATGTGGTTCTTAATATTTGCTTCTCTGTTGCTCCTACAAGTACAAGTGCAAAGTAGGAGAGCATTGAATACCTATTGAATGAATTTACATAAAAGAAACAAATACAATGAAGCAAATGATCTAACATCATGTGTTATCATTTTACATATGATCTCCTAAACTCTAAACCTGCTCATGATTAAAAACTACAGAGGAGAGGAATGGGAAGCAGGAGGAGGAACAGTAGAATGAGATTAAAAAAAAAAAAAAAAACTACAAATACACGCAAAAAAAAAAAAAAAAACATTATTTTCTGTAATATGTATGCCAATATGTTTTTTTTTTTCCTAATGGGTCATCACATGAATTTTTATGTGTTCTGTTTTATATCAGAAATGTACCCTCTTTTCTATTTCCATCATAAGAGCTACATATACTGCTTTTGAAATGACAGATCTAATTCAAACCTTTTAGACATTGACAGTCGAGTTCCAAAATAGGCTAAAATCCTGACTTGTTCAACTAAGGACTTGAGGACCTTGGTTTACCATTAATTGCATGATTTGGCATAACACCAAGAAAATCAAAAAATTTGTGAAAGCCCCCAAAAGTTTAGAACAAGCTAAGTCTGGGCATAATAAAAAATTTATAAGGTGGCACAGAGTACAAATGTGTAGAGGATTAATTTTTTTCCTGCTCTCCCCACTAGTCAACGTCTAGGGAGTCATTGTGGCCTTGAGGCCCAGAGCACTGCAGGTCGGAAGAGGTGCCAGGCCATGCCACAGAAATGAAAATAAATAAATAAATAAACACATAAATGCGCCAAAAGGTTTTCTAGTTTAATTTTCCCAGATAATTAGCTCTGGAAGAGCACTTTGAATTTTCTGTCCTTTTCCAGCATGCAAATTTTTAGCTTTCTAAATCAGTGGTGATCATACTAATAACTACTTTGTGCAAATAGAAAAGGCATGCTTTATAACCATTTGCATTCTACACTTCTGCATAACTTTTTTCCCATTTTTAGCTATTATTCCAACTTCAGTGCCATTGCCCCACTACACACCTACACACACACACACACACACACACACACACACACACACCCATACACGCACATGCGCACCCACATGCACATGTGCACACACCCACACATCAAGGAATCACAAAGGGTGAGCCAAAAAATTGCAAAATTGTCAGTGTAGATTTTCTTGTAATTGCAAAATCTGACTATAAAAGGCAAGAGAAACTCAAAGGAGCTGGAGGAGGACACAATTTTAAGTGAGAGGTTTTTTAGTATCTGTGATTGTGCATGGTTGTATGCACATATATGTGCTCTGAGATTAGAGATAAAACAGTAGGTGTGGTTGATAAAAGGAACCAAAGGATGAAGATGTAGGAAACAGGAAATGAGCCTTTGGGGAATAGAGTTTAACCATCCTGGTTCATGTCCTCACCATAGGCAATGCTGTTATAAGACTCTGTTTAATTCAGAGAAATAGAACTTTATGAAATGGAATTTTAAAAGCCATTTGTATCTGTAGATTCCTAACTCAGCCCTCAGGCATGATTAATGTTCCAGTGGACCTGACCCAAAGTGAAATCATTACAGCCTATGCTGTTCACGTCTTGGAATGATTCATTCCTACAGGAGATTGAGGAATAATGAGAATTGCATAAATACAACCATCAATTCAAAAGAGGAATTAGAAAGTTCAAAACTCATCCTCAGCTCCCAGTTTGAAGCCTCCATAGATCCCCATATATACAGCACCAAGTTCTGTTAATATGGGGCAGCAATATGTCTTTCTGATCCCACGGACCTGGGCCCTACCTGGATTCAATGGCGCCATGAGAAAGCATTTCAGCATTCAGCATCGGTAACGACCCAGAGGCAGCATGGCTACGCTAGTGGAGTCCTCTCCTTCCTAGGACTATTCACTCTAAGTAGCTGGACAGCAGGAGGCTTCTCTTCTTCCATGGCATATTTAAAAGCATGAAAAAAAAATTTTTTTAATGATCTCTCGAACCATTCCTCACACTTCTCTTTTGTGTACCCTAGAATCCTCTCTAATCTCCAAAAATTCAGTAGACTAGAAAAATCTCCAGATCACGTTCAAATGTCTACTCAGTTAGGAACAGTTCCCGCCCCCACCCTAACAACTGAACATTGTTTTAATTCATAGATCAAACTTCCATTCATTATTGACATGACCTTAAAAAGCATGGTAGTGGGAAAATAATGCTCTGCAATCTTCTTAGAATACAACTGTTTTTAAAGGAAATTGGCTTTGTCACTCTTCTCAGAGACTTGGACATTTTCATTTTAAATGCCGTGAAAGGGATGCCTGCCCTTGGTGGGAGGTTGGACTAGACCCCTAACATCCTTTCAATCTCTAAAATTGGAAGTTATGAGTAACCTGAGGACCACTCAACTTTGTCAGTATAACATATGTTTTGAAACAGAAGGTTGAGGTGATGAATGTAGAGTTAGGTTCCAGGGGCCCATTCCCAGCTCAGAAACTGTTGGAGGCAAGACAGATCATGTTTCCATTGCTATTTCCACACCTGACTTAACACAAGCCCCAGGAAGACAATAATATATCATCTTTTTTCTCAGTCAGGGTCAGACAAAGTCTATAAAGTTCAACAAAAAGCCAGTGTTACTCTCATTTTTCTCTTCTTAATGTACTACCCAAGTTTCTGGGATTCTGACTCAATTACAATGTAATTTAGGGTCAGGAGAAGAAAAGAACAGGACTGTTGTTGGTTCTGAAATTGGAATAGAGTTGTTTCCTGAGATATTAGCAATTGTGCACAGTTAGACCATTTTGGGTTAACACCTTTACCTACTCAGCTTTTAGCTGTTAGTTGAACTTGTTCTGTTCTGGCAGCAAATCACAGCTGCCATCCATCCACCTGGATCAATCAGGGACTGACTCTGGGATGAGGAAATCAGTGCTTAACAGCTCTGGTACAACAGGTATACAGATGGACCAGAAGGAAGGAGGACAGATATGGTAAGGGAGCTTACCAAAAACATGAATAAGTCTTCATATAATATAACTAGTAAGATCTGTTTCTTTAGAAAGCATGCAATTTGCTCTCCTTTCCCAGCCAAGGTATCTGAGATATCATATTCATTATTAGCCAAGGACATTTCTTGAGTAAATAAGATGGGCATGCCATAATTCATATGGTTTGGTTAAAGCTTTCTGAACACAAGCATGACAAACAATTCCTTCTGTTTCCTGGGTGTACTTATTTCCTGTCAAGATGCAATGAAGAACAGCTTTCCAATCAAGTTCAGTTCAAACAGCACTAGTGGTGGGGTGGGGGGGAGATGCTTGTTACTGACCTTTTCCAATGTCATCTGAAATTTCCCCCAAAAATAATTCACTTGGGTCTGTATTTCCATAACTATCATAAAATGCATTTTGGTTCATGTTTGTGATTTGGAAACTTGGTCAGGAAAGTAGAATTCCCAATAGATCATCCTCCTACTTTGTCCCTCATGTTCTGTATCCCTCAGTACAATTCCCGGTAGAAAGATAACTAATAAGAAAACAATGCATTCAAGTGTGGATTCTCCCTGAGAGTGAGTGAGTAAGGGAGCTAGCAGAGGTGGGGGAGGTCAATAGGTAAGATATAGAATAAACATGAAGACTTGGGAATGTTTTTTTTTTTAAATATTTTTTAGTTGAAAATAGATGTAATACCCTTATTTTATTTATGTAGTGCTGAGGATTGAACCCAGGGCCTCACACATGGGAGACGAGCACTCTACTGCTGAGCCATAGCCCCAGCACCATTTGGGAATGTTTTTGATAGGACTTGTCTGAAGAGCACCACTGGAAAGCCCACCAAAGAAAATATAACAGAGTAAAATGCATGTATAAGTGTATTTATAAATTTCCTCTCCATTGTTAGTAAGAATAACTACTGGGTAAGCTGGGGTAGAACAAAGCAATCTATTTCTTTAGTGACTAGATCTCCATGCCAGCAGGTCCCAGTAGGCTGTGTGGAATGTCACTTCCTGTCTAGCTGACAGACACCTCTAGCACGGCTTCTACATGGTCTACATTCCTACCTATTTTTCCCTTCCCCCTTTCAAATGTGACCACGTACTAATGAGTGGTGCAAGGGCCTGGGCATAAGGACCCATCTCAAGAGGGCAGAATTGGCAAACAGCAACAGTCTTGTGCATGTACAAGTTTTAATGAAAAGTATCTGTCTTCTGCTGAGCCATTACTTGCTAATATGAACTGAGAATCGTGAAATGTAAGGAAATTTGCAGAACCCCAGATAGTACATTAGATTACCTGAATTTTAGCTAAGATTCTGAAACAGAATGGATGTCTCCTGGTGGATTCACAGTGTGAAAATTGGTTCATTTTACCCATTCCAGTGACCCACTAAGGTTTTACTCCATTTCTATAGTATGTCTTCCTGAGATCGAAGATATTATCTCTAATAGCCTAAGTAGTATGAGAGCAAATATTAGGAGAAAACAAGATGGCTTATTAATACTTAAAGAAAATAAATTTAAGGATATTACTCTGTTGTCATCTTTTATCCCAAACAAAAGTTAGCATTAAGCCATTTTTTTCTTTTGGATTTAGAGACATTTCGAATTAAACTCAAAATCATTTTCGGGAAGCACAGACTTGACTTCAAATATATTGTAAGGCCTCTAATTCTATTAAATGTGACTTTGGAACACCTGCAAACTTCTGCAAAATTACTATACCCCAAATCTCCCAAATCCAGTGTGCTTTCTTAGAGATTAAGAGCACTCCAAGTACTATGACTCCAGCAAAACAAATAAGAATGGAAGAGTATCACCCAAAGCCAGTCTGGTCATGGTTGGAATGCCTCCCCAAATTAGTATTCAACGGAGGTCTCCCTGACAAATGGAGTTATTATCCACAGATGCTGTAAACATAAATCAGGAGGATATCATCAATAATGTTGTATTCTCTTTGTCCTCATCGTGTTTACAGATCTCGCTTTGAACAGCACATAAATACTTAGAGCATATTGTGGGAAACATGCCACTCATCTTATTAGCTTTCTCTGGCTCCAAGCTCTGACGCTGATCATCCCCTGACAGTGTTTGCCAACAACAAAAGAAGCCTATTGATCACATCGCTTCTCCCTTTGGCAGCCTTTCTGCCCACGATTACCTTGCATCACTTGCCTTAAGTCAAATGTCACAGAACAACTTACAAGGGATGTATCTATCTAGTCGAGCAAAATACAGTAGTTTGAGTCTAATTGAAGGAAATCCTTTGGTATTATGAATTGTTTACGATTTAAAATTTTATTTCTTGGCACTTAAAAATATTCAAAATCAAAGCTTACTTTGCAAGCTCCATGTCCATAAAATTGTCCTCATTTGCAATTTATTTCCTGAACAGTTTATGGAATCCCAAATATCTTGGAAGCTGACCCATCAATCATTCTCAGAGTCACTCTATGAATGAGCGGTTTTCTCTGCTGGCATTTTCGTTCCCTAACAGTGTATCTCTATTGAAAATAATTTCCTGGTAATTTTTCATCTGTGTCCTAGTCTTCATTTATCTTTGACTTGAATTTTGGATAGATACTATGAAGGAAACAATAGGTTTTTGTTTAAAATGAAAAGAGCACTTCATGGATTAAGAATTTAGGAGTATAAGTAGGCACACATACTCTCTGTGAAAAATAGAAGGCTTTTGTGAGATTATTGACTGGGGAAATAATGCATTTTTTTCTGAGAGGCCATAGAGAACAGGAACTCAGATGTAGAGACAGTCATTTCATAACTGGTCTTCTTGATACTTCATAGTCTCTACCCTGTGCCCTACAATTTGAAGGCTGATTATTAGACTCTCCAGAGGGACTAGCTGTCTATCTCAGATCTAATCAGGAGCAATTTTTATTTCACTGAAGCATATCCAATGCTTTGTCTACTAGTGTGCACCTTCAAGCTCACGTCCATCAACATGAATCATGAAGGACACAGGAAACTTAGCCCTCTCTCTCTAGAGTTACTTGATCCTTGGGTGAATTTTGAAAGTTGCTTTATCTTCTCTGCTTTTGCTGACTTCGTGTACTAACTAACTTAGTATTCAACCCAAGTTCCTGGCCCCTCAGCTATGCAT
Organism: Tamias sibiricus; assembly: GCA_025594165.1. Taxonomy (NCBI): domain Eukaryota; kingdom Metazoa; phylum Chordata; class Mammalia; order Rodentia; family Sciuridae; genus Tamias; species Tamias sibiricus. The sequence goes on from CM046670.1 coordinate 81,729,028, forward strand.
GTAGCCTCATATGATGGTATCTCAGGAAAAAAAATGTTGAGGGAGCTTCATAGTGTCAGATGAAGAGAACAACTTCTCTTCCTGCAAGCATGTACTTTGATTGAGATCAGGAATTGAAGAGGTGGTGCTCCTAGGTGCCATGTTTAACAAAAAAGGCTAAATTACTTCTGAGTCATAAGTATCACTGAAATGGAAATCATGAAAAAAATGCTACTATGGACCCTGCTGAGTGCAAAGTGAAGGGAAGACTTCACTGAACATGACGCCCCTTCAACTCTCCTGGATGCTACCACGACTTCACACTTGAAACACAATGTAATTGCACTGGTGTCCTCCAAGGAAAGACACATTTCCAGGTCATTCATTAAGCGCCTACAACATGCTTGACCATTTTCCTTCATCTTTCTCATAGTCAGTGCTCATCATTTTTCTTTGTGACTTTAAACACATAAACCAATTTCCCACTCACTTATAGTACTGTCTTCTTTCTGTGCCTTGTCTTCTAACAAGTCCTTTCCAAAGATAATCAGTCAGTTTGATCAATAATCATTATGAGATGAATTTATACCTGACGTGTCTGGCCTGGATTCCTGGATATCACTACCTCTGTGTGAGGATTTTTTTTTCCCTCTCAAAATCTGGGACTGTGATTCATTGATTGGTTGAAACATTCCTTAATTTATTCATTCCTTCAAAAATAATTGAGAGATAAGAATGAGCAGGACTATATACTGGAATCTTTTAGTCAGCAACAAAAAAATAATGAAGGCTACAATAATCCCTAGTATTATCATGGGCTTTTTTTTTTCTCTTTCTTTTGTAAACATTAATGAGTTAAGCAACCAGGGCTTTAGACCCTGAAGATGGAATAGGATCAAGACTCAGGCTCCAGCCATGAAAATAATGTATACTGTATTGGCCCCTGCAAACCTCAGCTTCTTCATCTACCTCCTTTTCTGTCCTAAGGATATTTGGTGAGTAATTGAAATAATTGCAGTGATACATATTGAAAGGCTCTTTGTAAATCCAGGGTATTATTGGTGCTATAATTAGGCCATGCACGGTATATAGAAATCTTGATTAGAGTACTGCTTTTTCAAAAGCTAATTAGCTTGCACAACAATATGTTTCCTGGATGTGTTTCAGAGGATTGTTTTATAGTTTCTGTTCATGCCTGTCTCCAGAGCAAATGAAATGAAGTGTCCCCCACAGAAGGCTCAGAACCCTGAAGGGTAAAAGCCACTGAGTGAGGCTGATGAGGGAGAATCCCCTGATGTAGCTTGGAATAAAGTTTACAGCTCCTGAGATGAGGCATCCAGGCGACCAGGCTGTGGAGAGATTGTTGGATTTCCTATGATTATATCAGCGGCAAAGAACCACCAACTTCCAGATCATATCTGCACAAACTATTTGGGAATCTTTCCTGTCCATAAAACCCTTCTCACTCTGCTCGAATGCCTCTAATCCTTTCCTGACCTTCCAGGGACTTTGTATCCCATAGCATTTATTTGACTTATGTTGTAATTATTTATTTGACATGTCTATGTTGCACACTAGACCAGGATCTCATGATGGGAAGGGATTATGTCATCTCCCTATCTCTGCATTCAGTTGAATGTAAGCAACAGGAAAATATTTTGCTTATTTTTTATACAATGATCCTTAAACCCTCCAAATTTCAAATTCCCCTGAGTCTTTTGACTGCCTTCCAAAGGAAATGCATAAATGCATACAATTTTTAGTACATTTTCAGGAAATGTATGGACTCTTGCTCTTTAAAACACATATACTTATTTCAGGAGATTCTTCACAATCTCTACCCGTGTTCCATTCCCTGAAATGTTCCCCAAAATGCTTTGGATTTTGGCATGGGCCAAATTAAAGGGAAATAGGTCTTGCTTCTGATTTCAGATAGAACACAACAAAATCTGATTTTTTTTAATCCCTTAGAAAAATTATTGGCATTGTCCTCAGGCTGGAGTTACTTACTTCTGAAATTCATAAGGGAAGCACACATGAGTTCCAGCACATAGAGCCACTGTGTGAACCCCATAGAAATATGTAGAGAAAAAAATTCTAAATAAAAATTTGAACCAAAAAAAAAAAAAAAAAAGAAATATGTAGAGAAATACTAGTCTAGGACCTTGACTTAAACTGAAATCCATTCTGCAGGAAAGGCTCCTTGGAGCCTTGAATCCACGTGTTGCTATTGCACCAGCCACACACTCAGTGTAGACTTCACTATGAAGGGGAAATGGTTCTCAGCTGATATTAAAGATAGATGGCAACATCAAAATCCCTCAGGAGGCTTTTATCACAACACATACCTTCTACTTCCTTGTTCCTTGAGAAGGTAACTTTGAGAGAAAGGGGATTACTATATTGAAAGAAGTGACTTTCTAGGGTTGAGAGTTACTGTGTTATGGTTTAGGACTGCAACATTTTGCCAAAGTCTCCTGTTGAAAGCATGGTCCCTAAAGCAGAAAGGTGCAGAGGTGGGACTTTCAGATAATGAAAGGACCATGAGGACTCTAACCTCATGAGTGGATTAATTCATTGATAGCTGAAAGAACTACTAGGAGGTGGGACCTAGTTGGAGAAAGTAGGTCACTGAGAGTGTGCCCTGAAAGGGTTTATCTTCTCCTGAGCCCTTCCTTCCTCCTGATTACTTCCTGATTGCTCTGGGCTGAGTAGCTTTCCTCCACCACATCCTTCCATCATGATATTCTGCCACACCTTAGGCCCCGAGTAATGGAGGTGGTGGAGCATAGACTGAACCTCTGAAACTATGGGCCAAAGTAAACCTGTCCTCCTATATGTTGTTTTTGTCGGGTATTTTGGTGACAGAGGGGAAAGCCAACTAACACACCATGGTACTTCTCTAGATGGGTGGGTATGTATAACTGAAATAATTGATAGAAATTTAAATATATAAGGCATACAATGCATAATTTTAATCCCTCTACTTATATAATCATGTTTAAAACTCACAACAATGCTATCACAAAAAAATGTAATTGTCTTCTGTAGTTTGCAAATAAAGAAGCAGAACTGCAAGTTCACACAGTAAAGTGGCAAAGCCAGGCTGTGTGACTCTGAAGTGTGTGCTCGGGGTCCCTACTCTACCTGCTTCACTGGGTATTATGACACCTCCACACTCCCCCCAGCCAGGTAAGAACTCCTGTGATAGGACTTTAGCTGAAAAGGTAGCAAAAGATCCATCTGTCTCCAAGAAACATCTTCTGGATCTCCCAATTATCTTTCACCCTCCCCACCCCCTCTGCCACTTCCTGTAACATTGCCCATGATTAGAAAACACAGGTCCTCATTAAAGTCCATCCCTCCATCCTATTGGCACAAATTAAAACTAGCAGTGGCCCGTGCAGTGAACTCAGTAGGATCCTAGCTAATCATTTTTGCAAATTGAAAAATAGGCTGTTTCTTCATAAGCACCATCTGTACCTTCAGGACATTCTTATTAACAGTTTCTCTCCTGGGCCATCTTTTCTACTGAAAATAATGGAAACAAAGGTTTTTGAGCTTCTGATCTGGCCTCTGAGATTTTTCTAAGGAGCTTCAGGCAGCCAGCAGCCTATCTGGTCATTACAGCTAAGTGGTGAACTCTGTAAGTCTTGTGCTATGATTTTCAAATTATAGATGAGACGGCAGAGACTCAGAGACTTGAAGGTGATATTCGCATTCACTGAGCAGGATTTTGAGTATTTATTATGCATCAGGCGTTTTGTAAGTTCTTCAGAAATAGCAGTGGGCAAAACAGAGAAAAATCCCTGACTTCATGGAGAATGCATTCTAGTGAAAACTCACATAGTTGTATTGCATTGCTTAATATGTATATATAAATGATATATAAATGACCTTGTTCTGAGATATGTTCTAGGATATACAGATATGGATTTGTGAGTTTGCTTAAACTTATGGAGTAATTACTACTGTTATCCCTCTTTGGCATTAAGGAAACTGAGAAGCCAAAAACATATGCATTTTTCCCAGGCCATGCAGCTGATAAGAAACAGAGCTGGTCTTCAAACCAGGTATTCTGGTACCAGTCTGTGCTCTTTTGTGGGTGGGTGTTGGGGGTTGTACTAGTAATCAAATCAAATCCAGGGCACTCTCCCACTGAGCTATACCCAGAACTATTTAAGACAGGGTCTTGCTAAGTTGCTAAGGCTGGCCTAAAAAGTAATTCTCCTGCCTCATCCTCTCAAGAGTGACTGGGTCTATGTTCTTAAGCACAATTTTATCCCTTGCATTGTTATGCATTTGGCTAGTAGAAAATGGCCCAGGACATGCCTCCTGGCTCTTAGTCCAGAATTGTATCACAGAAGTAACTCTCTGGGAGAAAAGACAGGTACTGATCAAAGTTCCTTGACTGTCTCCAAAGGAATTTTGTTTATTCACTTTTTTTTTTTTTTTTCATTTGGATAGTGACCAAGTATGCTAAGCTTCTGCACACATTTAGATCTGGCTCAAATTCAGTTTCAAATAGCTCTGTGGCCTGGGGAAGTCCAAACCCTCTAAGCCAAGCAAATGAAGTACTCACATCCCATGTTGGTTTTAACCATTAAGTGGTATATATAAGGACTTAGCACAGTGTCTAGTACACAATAAACACTCACAATAATGTCACATTATATTTAAGTTAATGAGTCTTTAGCATCTCGAATAACTTCCTATACTCTCCCTTCCTCCCATTCCTGTTTTGTTCGAGAGAAGCTTAAACAATGAAGAGGTGGGGTCAACCCCAGAACTGCACAGGGACTCAACTTCTAGACCACACAGCAGCTAATTTTAATAATGGTCCTGAGGGAATGAACAGTAAAATCACTGGAAATCTGAAATCCCCATGTAGCATCTCTGCTACTGTTTAGTTTCAAATAGCTCACCATTGCCTTTTAACATGTCTTCAAATCACAACCAAACCATTGGTTTAAATATGATTGCATGAATTGATTCAGAAAAAAAAAATTCTGAAAAGCATCATGTGAAGGGCATAGTGCTGAAGGATAATGATGGTAGTGGTGATAGTTTTTGTTCTGGGAGTATCTTTTGTGTTATGAAGCACATGATGGGTGCTTCATATTCAATATCCTTTCTGGAATAGCAATACTGTGATATGATCATCATGAGTTTTACAAATGAGGAAAACAAGTGATCAGTCCTACACCCAAGTAAAAAATAGCAGAACTGGGACTGACTCCTGAGGATGTCAGATGACAAAGCCCCCCTTGAACATTTCTTCCTGGATTGACACCTGGCATCTGATCCCAAGGATCTCCTTGCAGAGGCAGACATGTGAGCATTCCCCTGACACCCAAGCCAGCACAGGTATCACAAGTGACCAGGGCACAAGGCACAGTGTACTGGGTAGACAAGGTAATAAAGGAGTTTGGAAAGAGGAAGGCAAACTTGCCTTTGACACCTGAGAAAGAGATAGTGGACCTACCTGCAAATGTGCAGAACAAAGGGTCTGGGGAAAGTGCAGCTAGGGGAATGACATGGAACCTAGAACATTCTTCACTGCTTCTTCACACCTTGGGCTATTATGAATATTCACTGTGTATACTTTCTTTTATGGGGATGCTAAGCAGCAGAAGCCATTGATCACCTACTTCATAGCCCCTCAGCTTACCTGTGAGCTCACCTCCAGTGTCTGGAAGAGGTTTAAAATGTGCTAATAGCTGCCCTCCCTGAGCACCCACAATCCTCATGTTCCCTGCCTGAGGGCTCTCTCTGCATCCGGGCTCTTGCAACTCAGCGTAACAAAAATTCATCTCTCTAAAGACAAGCCTTAATCAACAAGGGATGGGAATCCATGTGTGTGCACCTCAGTGCACTTCACCTTGGTGAGATAACACAGAATTGCACTCTATGTGATTCCTCAGAGGATCCCCAAGGAGGCTGAGCCCTCAATGGCAACCTGCTTATTAATGCAGCCTTGACTGACTTTTCACCCTTCTTGGTCACCTTTGCCTCTCCCATAGCTGTGCTTCCTGAGACCACCACCTACAATCCAGGCCACAGCATCTGTTTCTGAGGTAACTTCACTCAAGACAGGGTGGGAAAGATCCCAGATTGAGGAAATCTACTGTTTCTTTTGGGAAAATGAGCAGAGAAACCCCTATAAATAAAACGTTTTCACTTTTTAAGACTTATATGTCCTTAGTACATATTAATTGTGGCTGATTAAGCAGCCAATGACAACCTAGTTGCTGGTGGCACCAAATTTAGTGCCATCAGCAGGCAGTGAAAAAAAATGATGGACCCAGGATATGTCCAGGTGAGGTTTATACTCTGCAGAGAGAAAAGGGTGAGTCTCCAACACCAATTAGAGAATAAAAAGGCAGCCTATAATCAGGTGAGAGTCTAAGGGACAGCTGCTCTGTGTGCTGCAAGACTTTAGAGACAGCAGGGAAGGAGAAAGAGTCTAAATAATGCAAATCTCTCCAGATGTGCTGTCTATGGATGGGTTTCCAGTGCTCCATGGTTTACAAGATGTAAATTGCCTCTGCTCTTCAGTTTCCATCAACTCCAGTCACAGCAAGTTAAGCTCTGCATACAGAGGCCTGGGAAGTTCAGAGAAGATTAATGAAGCACATGGAAGTAAGAGTTTTGGATACTCTTGGAACCCCAACCCTTCTTAGGTGGAATTCCTGGGGCAGGAGTCCTGGAGGATGCACCTCCCCGGGGGAATGGCCTTATGGGTCAGGACTGTACATCACACACCACACACGTGGAGCCATTGTGCGGAGGGAAACAGAGTACATCCTGAACTTTGTGTGTCCCAGATTTCCCAATCAAGTTACATGGGTTGTGAATTTGATCTCTGACAAATTATTGGTAATGAGAAAGCACAGCAATGAACAAATGGAGAAATTCACATTTAAGTCACATAGCCTGTGAACTGGTTGTGAATCCGACTGTGTGAACTAAAGGACCACACAGGGCCAGTTGTGTGAACCTGAGTTTGATGTGCGAAATTTGAGGGTTAGTTTTGATCCAGAGTTCGTCACATAATCTCTAGTAGGAGCCAGATGCAAAGTAAAGTGCTTCACGCTACTTCTCTAACCCTCACAACAAATTGATCAAATAATTCTACATTTATTTCTTAGATGAAAAAAATGCTCAGAATGGTCAGGATGGCTCAGAAAGGACAGCATCAAGACTTCAGGTAAGCCTGACTCCAGAGCCCTGCCTGTAAATCCCTACTGAGCAAATAACTACATTGTACATTTCAGCACATGCATGATAACATGGGTTGCAGTCTGCATGTACATACCATAACTACTACATTTACCTGATAGAAAAGGTGACTTTCCAATTGGTTAACTAGCACACTGCGGATTCTCCAATACCTTGTCCAATGCACGAGACACAGATGTCCTACTTCATGTTTGAGAAGAGAAAAAAATGAAAGATTTAGAGTCATGTTATCCTTCCATTTCCAAGGCTTTTCTATTTGTGGCAACCAAAAAGCCATGCTCTTATTCAAAGCACTATTGTCCCTGAGTAACTGTTCTTGAGCTTCGCCTGTTATGCCTTTTATTTTTTTGCAATTCTAACAACGTAGCTCAGGCAACATTTTCATGTAACTATTGAATAAGTAAAAGGGGATAATGCTTCATAAAATTAATGAAGCTTTATTTCTGGGTTCACTTAGTTTTCTTTTCTGCTACAGGCGTCACCTTTTATAAGAATGTTCATTTATATTGGGTTACCTTTTCTAAAGCAATTTCGCATAGATTTTTCCACAACTGTGATGTAAAGTTCGTCAGGCATTATAATGTCCACTTACAGCTGAGGAAATTGAGAGTCAAAGGATTCAAAAATCTGAATACTGGTAAACCAATAAATGGAGTCTGTTCTTTACTTCAAAATATGTGCATGCATGTATGTGTGTGTGTGTGTGTTTGTGTGTGTGTGTGCGTGTTTCAATGTCAGTACATTTACTGAACATTCATAAGCACTAGGCAATGTGTAGAGACGCATTAATTATGGACATCACATGCAAAAATCAAGGAGAAAAACTTGTAAAAAATCATTATTCAGAATCACGTGTATAAAGACGCAGCTAAAGCATAAGAGCAGGGACAAGGGAGAGAATAACTATCTAGGTGTGAGGAAACAGATGAATCTTCTCAAGGTATTGTAGTAAACCCTGCAAAAGAGAATGTAGGCAGTATAAAAACTGAGAGAAAGGAATCCTATGCAAACATTTCCACATGGAGATAGTAAGGATGTTTGGAAAATAGACTATGCCTATATAGCTGGAATTCAGAGTGCAAGAAAGAAATGGGGAGGAATAAGGCAGACAGCAGAGATGCAGCAAGATTATCAGTGCCTCCTAAAGACTGTGGCTTGGATATGAGTTCAAGTGTTGGGAGTGCTGTCCCCAGTGTGGCAATACTCAGAAGTACTGGAATTTTAAGAAATAGGTATAGTGGGAGGTCACCAGGTCATACTGAAGGAGCCATACTTGGAAAGCAATTAAGATAGTTCTCATGGAATGCTGAGTTAGTTCTCATGAGAGGGTTGTTATAAGAGAAGAAGCTTCATCACTCCCTGGCCTCTCTTGCTTCCTGTCTGGCCATGTGGTCTCTCCTTCTTGTGCATACTTCTGCCATTGTAATGCCATTTACCATGAGCTGATAGAACTGAACAGGTCTCACCAAGCCAGTGCCATGCTGTTTGGACATTCAACACCCAAAATAAAGAGATTAAAAAATGTCTTTTCTTTACAAGTTTTCCAGCCTCATAAATTTGGTTGCTGTAACAGAAAACAGACTAATAGACCACACTGAAAAATATGGACCTCATGTTACAGAAATTATAAAGATTTCACAATTTCCAAGTGAAATGGAAAGACCATTTTCTCTGAGAAGAGTAGGGAGGAAATTAAAACAGATTAAGAAGGATATCATGGGTGATCAAGAAAATATCCCCCTCTGTGCATCATTCCATGACTTACTCAGGTGAGGGTAGCTGTGCCATCCTCTGGATTAACTTACCCATATACCTGTAAGAGCACTTCATTTACTGTGTTTTGATTTTATTTCATCTAAATCTGTCTCAATTTGTCTTCCATCTTTCTTTGCTCAACACAAATCAGAATGAGAACAACTAAAGATAGTAACTGCTATTTTGTATGAAATTGATCTTTCTATCCCAAGCACCTTGCATATTGATTGGCTCACAGTAGGTGCTCAAATAAAGGTCTATTGGATTTCATTGAATGGAATCCATAGAAAAGGACACAAGGACAGATAAAAGTATTGATGACTTTTAAGTAGAATAAAGGTAGTTAAGAAATTTCATATCCGATGGTCATTATTTTCTCAGTATGACAGGAAGCAAAGTCATCTACTGGGAAGGAAAAAAAAAAAACATAAACTATGTTGATTTCTTAAGGAAATCATTAAAGGTTTGCCTGTAGAAGATGCAAAATATATTTAAATTTGAAATGGGGAAAAAAAGGCATTTTAAGTTGCACTGTATCCAGACAGGAATAAAAAGCATTATAGTAGACTAAAACATTTATTTTAGGTTATATGATTTGCTTACAGTGAAGGACAATAGTTTAATGATTTCATGTTGAGATCTGTATGTGTGTGGGTTTGAGCTGTCAGAAAAAATTGGATACTGGAAAAAAAGTGATTAAAATATCATAAATGAGATGATACAAAAGTGGAGTTTTATGTTCCACTGAGAAATTTTAAGGGATTGACCCTGGAAAAAATGAAGGTAAAAAACCGAGTTCACAGAGTTGAGCATGGTGGTACATTCTTGTAATCCCAGCAGCTCCTGAGGCTAAGGCTGGAGGAACACAAGTTCAAAGCCAGCCTCAACAACTTAGCAAGGCTCTAAGCAACTTAATGAAACCCTGACTCAAAATAAATACAAAAAGGGCTGGGGATGTGGCTCAGTGATTAAGTGCCCCTGGGTTCAATCCCCAGTACCAAAAGAAAAATGAGGTCAGAAGGTGAAGTAGAAAGGTTGGTTTTTAAAGGCAATAGGAAAACAAAAGGTAAAGCAGGTACACAAGAGCCAAATGGACCTCACTTTTTTTTTTTTTTTTTTAAGGGAAGGGTTTATTTTATTTTATTTTTTCCAGAAAGCATCCATTCTTTTTTTATAATTTTATTTTTATAATTTTTAATATGTACAACTCATAGTGCATATATTTAGTATCTTTTTATATACAACTGTTTGTATACAAAGTATATTCATACAATTCAGGTCTTCAATCATGCATTAAGGAAAATGGTATCCATCTCATTCAACCACCTTTTTTTTTCTTTTCTCCCCCTCCCTCCCCTCTTGCTCCCTCCTTTACCCTCCCTTCCCTTGACTATTCTAGTGTTCCTCTAATCCTCCTATGTACCCCCAAACAACAATACTGTGAAATAGCCTCCTTATATCAGAGAAAACATTTGGTACTTGGATTTTTGAGACTGACTAACTTCACTTAGCATTATGTCTTCCAACTTCATCCATTTACCTGCAAATGCCATTAATTTATTTTCTTTTATTGCTGAGTAAAATTCCATTGTGCGTATATAGCACATTTTCTTAATCCACTCATTTACTGAGGGACATCTAGGCTGGTTCCACAACCTAGCTATTGTGAATTGCGCAGCTACAAATATTGAGATAGCTGTGTCACCGTAATATACTGTTTTTAAGTCCTTTGGGAATAGACCCAGGAGTGAGATGGCTGGGTCATAGGGTGGTTCCATTCCCAGTTTGCCAAGAAATCTCCATACTGCTTTCCATAACGGTTGCACCATTTTGCAGTCCCACCAGCAATGTATAAGTGTGCCTTTTCCCCCACGTCCTCTCCAACATTTATTGTTGCTTGTGTTCTTGATGGCTGCCATTCTGACTGGAGTGAAGTGAAATCTTAGAGTAGTTTTGATTTGCATTTCTCTAATTGCCAGCGATGTTGAACATTTTTTCATGTATTTGTTGATTAATCGTGTATCTTCTTCTGAGAGGTGTCTTCTCAATTCCTTAGCCCATTTATTGATTGGGTTATGTGTTTTTTTAGTGGAAAGTTTTTTTCAGTTCTTTATATATTCTAGAGATTAGTGCTCTATCTGATGTGCATGTATTAAATATTTGTTCCCAATTAGTTGGCTCTCTATTCACCTCACTGGATCTCACTTTTAATTCCAGCTCTACTACTATATATTACATATAGTCTGGCTTAAATGTACTAACTGCTTAAACGCTAAAAAATAGGTATTGTCACATAGTTTGGAAACTCAGAGTTTTTCTGTACTTCCAGACCTGAGATGAGAACCAAAATAGCCCACAGACTAAGTTCATGGAACAACTAGGAGTAGGGATCAGTCACCTCCAGACATGAAATGCTACTGATAGAAGCAACAGTCACCAGTGACCACCACTCACTGACATCAGATGAAAGGACATCCAAGCCTCCATGAAGAGAGCATCACCACCTCCTGTATGTAGGTGCATGTCCTGGGCTTGTGCATGGGCCACTTGCTCAACCCTTCATCACCCTGCTCTGGGTCCTGAGATGGTGGCCTCTGGATCTCAACAGTGTTTATTTGATGCAAGTTCCCAATAAGCCAGGCCTCCATATTTTCTCTCACCATCCGTCTGCCTGCTTGGACTCTTATGAACAATATTTAATCTTTCTTCTTTGATAACTTGACTATCTTGCACAATCTTAAGACATCATTTTGAGCACCATTTGTGACTGCTGAAGGCACAGAAAGCATTGATGATGATTTCATAGAAACTCAAACTGAAGCACTCCATCAGCTGTTTCAATGTGGGTGTGCATGTGTGTGTGTACACCTGTGTGTACACGTGTGGGTACATGCACATGTGTGTGTGTGTGTTGTGTTGAACCAGATTATGTACATTTGGCAAGACTTTCTCTTCATCTTAAGGTACAAGTTCAGTTAGGAACAAAAGCAAAGCCAGTGAACTTAAAGTCCTGTTTCACTTAATTCAAGTGGACAAAAATACATATACCAAAAAGCAAAACAAAACATTTCCTATGAAGTTCTGCCTCACAAAAATTATAGATGTTCTAAATAATGCCCCCCAAATCAGCCTGCAGTTCCTGAAGAATATCAAGCATCAAAGTTTTCCTTGCCTCTGAGGCACATTTTAGAAAAGAAACCACCCCTTGCTTCTAAGCTGCTATTGATGCAATTATGAGGCCCTGACACACCACTAGCCTGCAATGCAGCCAGCTCTGCCTGATGCCACCTTTGTTTGGTGGATGGCTGGGAAAGTGGGCCCAGCAAGCCCTTTCAGCTCACCTCACAGTGACTATAATTTGTGGTGCTGAGAAGAACACAGAACACCTAAAAATACAATCTGTCACCTCCAAGTATTTCTTTCCTATTCACATGCGCTCAAGTTTGTCCTCACTGCTCTCTATTTGCTCAGGATGACAATGGCAGAGCAGTCATTAATTAGTCATTAATAAAAAGCATTTTCTAACCTTCATCACAAGTATCAAATATTCATCAGTTCTACACAGAGAGCCAGGTCCTCCTCCCTGGAAACTGACAGTGTCTGGGTTAGATTTTCTTCAGTCTTTTTTTTTTTTTTTTTTTTTAAGAGAGAATGTTAATTATAAACTTTTATTATGACTAATTTTGATTCGTGATTTTTTTTCTAATTATAAAACATGTTTGGCCAGGGCCTGCAAGTTTCCCAGGTAGACCCCCGCCGGCAGACTTTCCCAGCCGGCCAAGCGCAGAGAGGCCATCCCAGCGTGGCACCCCAGCAGAAAAAGCCCCGGCATGAAAGCTTCCCAGATTCTCGGTAACTACCTGGACATGATCCCGGACAACTGGCTTAAATTGGAAGGGAAAAAAGAAAAAAAAAAAAAAAAAAAAAAGAAGGACTTCACAGGGCGCTGTTTGACTGAGATCTCTTCCTGAGATTTGTCCCTGGGTTTGACTTTGATTTTTTATCTTTATTTTTATTTATCTTTTTTGTTTGTTTGGTTGGTTTGGTTTTGTTTTCCTGTTATTGTTGTTGTTTGTGCATTTCTTGGTTTGTCTGCTTTTATTCCTCTTTTCTTTCTTTCTTTTCTTCCTTCTCACTTTTGTCTCCTTTCTTTTTGCCTCATCTTCCTATTTACACCCTACCATTGCATTCTTAACAGAGGCGAAAACAAGATATATGCAGAAATTGGGAATTTCTAGAACTGGGGCAACTAAATTATACAGCAAAGCGGAGTTATATATAATTTATTCTCTTTTTTTCTCTCACTTTCTCTTTCCTCTCTTTTACACTAATCCCTACTTCTTTGTCATCGCTCTCTTTTTTTCCTTTCTTCTTCTTTTTTTCCATCTTTCTTTTTTTCTTCTCTCAACAGTTGCATAAGTTTGGCGTATAAATAAATCGGTCTTTCCACTAAATTGTTCACTCTCTTTCCTCTCTTGTCTGCTGATATTAAACCATTTCCATAGAATTCTCTTTTCACACTTCCTAAGAAAAATCAACCCAATACCCCCACTTCCTTCTCCCTAAACTTATCAACTCTGTGTCCAACACTTGAAACAATAAAACCTATCACAAACATACAGAGTAAATTGGAGACAGTAGCTGAGTTAACTAAATCTGTACGTTGTGATCAAACTGTGATTATCTGAACAGAAAGTATCTGGTCTTAAAGTGTAAAGTATTTATAAGGGGATCTGATAGCATTGTACTACAGAAACATCATAAGGATTTAAGGTAAAAACGAAATAGTCGAGGTTCCACAGTGCTAGAAGAAAAATCACACAAGCAATATGAAGAAACAAGAGAAGAAAATGACTCAAACAAATCAACATATCTCCTCAGAAGATTCCATGGCAAGCACAGTTGGTCAAATGCCAGAGATGGAATTCAGAAATTACATATTCCAAATGTTTATGGAACTTAAGAACGAACTCAAAAATGATATAAGGGAGCAAATACAGGTGGTAAAAGATCATTTTGACAAAGAATTCCAAACACAAATACAGGAAGCAAAAGATTACTTCAATAGGGAGATAGAGGTTCTAAAGAGAAACCAAACAGAAATTCAGGAAATGAAAGAAGCAATAAACCAAACTAAATGTTCAGTTGAAAGCATCACCAACAGATTAGACCACTTGGAAGAAAGAACCTCAGATAAAGAAGACAAAATATATATCCTAGAGAAAAATGTAGATTACACAGCAAAAATTGTAAGAAATCAAGAATGGAACATTAAAAAAATTTGGGACAACATAAAAAGACCAAATTTAAGAGTGATTGGGGTGGAGGAAGGTGCAGAGTTCCAAGCCAAAGGAATGAGTAATGTATTCAATGAAATAATAGCAGAAAAATTTCCAAACATGAGGAATTAATGGGAATACCAAGTGCAAGAGGCTTACCGAACACCAAACGTACAAAATCACAACAGATCCACACCAACGCACATTCTAATGAAAATGCCTAATATACTGAGCAAGGAGAGAATATTAAAAGCCACAAGAGAAAGGAAGCAGATTACATATAGGGGAAAACCAATCAGAATATATTCAGATTTTTCAACCCAGACTTTAAAAGCTAGAAGATCCTGGAATAGCATATTTCAAGCTCTGAAAGAAAAGGGATATCAACCAAGAATCTTATACCCAGCAAAACTGAGCTTTAGATTTGAAGATGAAATAAAAACCTTCCAAGACAAACAAAAGTTAAAAGATTTCACAACTCGAAAGCCAGCACTTTTGAACATCCTGGGCAAAATATTCCATGAAGAAGAAAAGAAAAATAACAATGAAAATCAACAAAGGGAGATATTAAACTAAAGGAAATACCAACCAGAGGAGAAAACAAATTAAATACCATAAACAAATAAAAATGGATGGGAATAAGAATCATATCTCAGTGATAACCCTGAATGTTAATGGCCTAAACTCACCATTCAAAAGGCACAGATTGTCGGACTGGATTAAAAAAGCCAACCCGATAATTTGCTGTCTCCAAGAAAACTACCTCATAGAAAAAGACATCAATAGACTGAAGGTGAAAAGATTGGAAAAGTTTTATCACTCACATGGGCTGCGGAAGCAAGCAGAGGTTTCCATTCTCATATCAAATAAGGTAGACGTCAAGCCAAAGCTAATCAAAAGGGACAAAGATGGATATTTCTTACTACTTAAGGGAACCATTCATCAACAAGATATAACAATTATAAACTATAGGCCCCTAATAATGGGGCACCTACATTCATCAAACAAACCCTTCTCAAGTTCAAGAGTAAAATAGACCACAACACAATTATTCTAGGGGATTTCAACACACCTCTCTCACCAATGGATAGATGATCCAAACAAAAGCTAAATAAAGAAACTGTAGGACTCATTAAAAATATTAATAACTTAGACCTAATGGACATATACAGAATATTTCATCCCTCAGTGAGTGAATACACTTTCTTCTCAGCAGCACATGGCTCCTTCTCCAAAATAGACCATATATTATGCCACAAGGCAAATCTCAGCAAGTATAAAAAAGCAGAGATACTACCCTGCATTCTATCAGACCATAATGGGATGAAATTGGAAACCAACAACAAAACAAGAAACAACAACAACAACAAAAAACTATTCTAACAACTGGAAGCTAAACAACATGCTACTGAATGAACAAGGGGTTGAAGAAGACATCAAGGAGGAGATTAAAAAATTCCTAGAGGTAAATGAAAATGCAGATACATTGTATAGAAATCTCTGGGACACTATGAAGGCAGTACGAAGAGGAAAATTCATTGTACTGAGTTCATTTCTTAAAAGAAAAAAAAAGACAACAAATAAATGACTTAACATCACACCTCAAAGCACTATAAAAAGAGGAAAAAATCAACATTAAGAGTAGCAGAAGACAGGAGATAATTAAAATCAGAGCTGAAATTAATGAAATTGAGACTAAAGAAACAATTCAAAGAATCAAAAAACTAAAAGTTGGTTCTTTGAAAAAAATAAATTGACAGACCCTTAGCGATGCTAACAAAAAGAAGAAGAGAAAAAACTCAAATTAATAACATCCGTAATGAAAAAGGAAATATCACAACAAACACCTCAGATATACAGAAGATAATTAGAAGTTACTTTGAAAACTTGTACTCTAATAAAATAGAAAATAATGAATGCATCGACAGATTTCTAGAGTCCCATGAATTGCCCAAACTAGAATGGGAGGCTATACACAATTTAAACAGATCAATTTCAATTGAGGAAATAGAAGATGCCATCAAAAAGCTACCATCAATGGGGAACTGGGGTTGTGGCTCAGCGGAGGAGCGCTCGCCTAGCATTTGTGCGACCCAGGTTCGATCCTTAGCACCACGTAAAGACAAATGCATTGTGTAAAACTAAAGCAAATAAATAAATATTTAAAAAAAAAAAAAAAGCTACCATCAAGAAAAAGTCCAGGTCCTGATGTGTTTACATCCGAGTTCTACAAGACCTTCAAAGAAGAACTAATACCAATGCTCTTCAAATTATTTCAAGAAATAGAAAAAGAGGGAGCTCTTCCAGACTCTTTCTATGAGGCCAATATTACATTAATTCCCAAACCAGGCAAAGACACAGCCAAAAAAGAAAACATCAGGCCAATATCTTTAATGAACATAGATGCAAAAATCCTCAACAAAATTCTGGCAAATCGGATACAAAAACATATCAAAAAGATAGTGCACCACGATCAAGTGGGGTTTATCCCAGGGATGCAAGGTTGGTTCAACATTTGGAAATCAATAAGCATAATACACCACATCAACAGACTTAAAGAGAAGAACCATATGATCATCTCAATAGACGCAGAAAAAGCATTTGACAAAATACAACACCCCTTTATGTTCAAAACACTAGAAAAGCTAGGAATAACAGGAACATATCTCAACATCATAAAAGCTATTTATGCAAAGCCCCAAGCTAACATTATCTTAAATGGAGAAAAATTGAAAGCATTCCCTCTAAAAACTGGAACAAGACAGGGATGCCCTCTTTCACCACTGCTATTTAACATAGTACTGGAAACTCTGGCCAGAGCAATTAGACAGACGGAAAAAATTAAAGGGATCCAGATAGGAAAAGAAGAGCTCAAATTAGCACTATTTGCTGATGACATGATAATATACCTAGAAGACCCAAAAACCTCTACCAGAAAACTTTTACAACTAGTAAATGAATTTGGCAAAGTAGCAGGTTACAAAATCAATACCCATAAGTTAAAGGCATTTTTATACATCAGTGACAAATCCTCTGAAAGGGAAATGATGAAAACTACCCCATATACAATAGCATCAAAAAAATAAATAAAATAACTGGGAATCAACTTAATGAAAGAGGTGAGGGACCTCTATAACAAAAACTGTAGAACACTAAAAAAGAAATTATAGAAGACCTCAGAAGATGGAAAGACCTACCTTGTTCTTGGATAGGTAGAATTAATATTGTCAAAATGTCCACACTACCAAAAGCATTATACAGATTTAATGCAATTTCAATCAAAATCCCAATGACATTCCTCAAAGAAATAGAAAAAGCAGTCATGAAATTCATTTGGAAAAATAAGAGACCCAGAATAGCCAAAGCAATCCTTAGCAAGAAAAGTGAAGCAGGTGGCATCACCATACCAGACTTTAAATTATACTATAGAGCAATAGTAAAAAAAAAAAAAAAAAACAGCATGGTATCAGCACCAAAACAGACTGGTAGACCAATGGTACAGAATTGAGGACACAGAGACTAATACATCTAATTTCAGCTATCTTATATTAGACAAAGGCACCAAAAATGTACAGTGGAGAAAGGATAGCCTCTTCAACAAATGGTGCTGGGAAAACTGGAAATCCATATGCAACAAAATGAAATTAAACCTTTATCTCTCACCATGCTCAAAATTCAATTCAAAGTGGATCAAGGACCTAGGAATTAGACCAGAGACAATATGCCTAATAGAAGGAAAAAGTAAGCTCCAACTTCCAACATGTTGGATTAGGCCCCAATTCCTTAATAAAAATCCTGTAATGCAAGAATTAATACCAAGAATTAATGAATGGGATAGATTCAAACTAAAAAGCTTCTTCTCAGCAAAAGAAACAATCAGTGAGTTGAATAGACAGCCAACTATTTGGGAACAAATATTTAATACATGCACATCAGATAGAACACTAATCTCTAGAATATATAAAGAACTCAAAAAACTTAACTACAAAAAAACAAATAACCCAATCAATAAGTGGGCTAAGGAATTGAAAAGACACTTCTCAGAAGAAGATACACAATTAATCAACAAATACATGAAAAAATGCTCAACATTGCTGGCAATTAGAGAAATGCAAATCAAAACAACTCTAAGATTTCATTTCACTCCAGTCAGAATGGCAGCTATTAAGAACACAAACAACAATAAATGTTGGAAAGGATGTGGGGAAAAAGGCACACTCATGCTGGTGGGCCTGCAAAATGGTGCAACCGTTATGGAAGGCAGTATGGAGATTTCTTGGCAAACTGGGAATGGAACCACCCTATGACCCAGCCATCCCACTCCTGGGTCTATTCCCAAAGGACTTTAAAACAGCATATTACAGTGATACAGCCACTTCAATGTTTATAGCAGCACATTTCACAATAGCTAGGTTGTGGAACCAACCTAGATGTCCCTCAGTAGATGAATGGATAAAGAAAATGTGGTACATATACACAATGGAATTTTACTCAGCAATAAAAGAGAATAAAATAATGGCATTCACAGGTAAATGGATGAAGTTGGAGAATATAATGCTAAGTGAAGTTAGTCAATCTAAAATATCCAAATACTGAATGTTTTCTCTGATATAAGGAGGCTGGTTCACAGTATTGTTGGGTTGGGGTACATAGGAGGATTAGAGGAATGCTAGAAAGGTCCAAGGGGAGGGAGGGGAAGGGAGGGAGCAAGGGGGGATGGAGGGGGAAAAAAGAAAAGGTGGTTGAATAAGATGGATGTCTTTATTCTAAATGCACGCTTGAAGATTTGAATGGTACAAATATACATCGTATACAAACAGTGTTTTGTAAAAAGATGCTCTATATGTTTATTATGAATTATAATGCATACTACTATTATAAAGAAAACAACTTTGAATAAAAAATAAATTAAAAAAAAGTCAAAAGAACAAAAAAAGAAGAAGAAGAAAAAGCTGGGAAGAAAAAAAAAATCTAGGACACCATCTCTTGTCTGAATAATAAAATCACCTCCCAGAAAAAAAAAAAAAAAAATGTTTATGTGGGAGCGATTGGCTGAGATGACCTATAAGCATTGACATCTACCCCTACCTCAACCACACACAAATCCCATGAAAAGGCAGGAAATATATTTCTAAAGTCAGTGACTCTACCAGCACTATTAACAACCCAGAAGGTTTCAGCGAGATAGCAAGCAGAATTGGATCTATGTAAAATGCAAATCCAGGGGAAAACAGCCAAACATACAGATGAACACTGCTGTGGAGCCAGGGGTATTCTGGAAAATATCAAACCCAGACACATTAATGGAGTCCAGGATGGTAGAAGAAAGGCAGAACTAAGGTCCTAAGCAGGTAATAACCTGAAGAACTCTACAGAAAAGCTACATGAGCTATCATGAGAGGGTCAGCAATGAACATGCGATCAGTCCTCTTGTTCTCAGGTTCTTTTCCACAATGGGATGCTGCGGCACAGAGGCCCTTGTGAGAGGACGGCCCCCTCACTCTTGGACATCTCAGCTTCTGAAAGCATGAGTCATAAACTTCTATTGTTTCGAAACTATCCAGACTTAGTATTGTGCTATAGCAGCAGAAAACGGCCTAAGATGAGCAAGTCCCTCCATCTCCTGGAATAACTGAAGGTGGACTAGGTTTATCAAAATTATCATTCACTCAATGGGAAGACAGGGATCGTAAACACAAAGATGAGAGAACAAGCAGAGAAAATGTAAATGTTTTCCTACCTTATGAGAGTATTAATTATTACATTAAGGAACAAAAATTATTACTTAGGAAATTGATTCTGTTTCAATAGTACAGTAAGTATGTATTCCCAAGCCTACAAGTTTGCCTACATTTCTTCATACTATAGGCAGCATTCAGTCTCATTAAAATGGAGGCAATTGCTTCAGTAGTCCAGATTAGCTATTCTTAAATAACACAACAATGTGTTTTTACTCTATAATTTGGCTGGTTATTTACTATCCATAAACTCTTTTGTAGATACTTGATACCACACACTTAAAAAATACAAACGAAGACTTTGACCTGAAATTTAGGTAAGTAATCTTTTCATTAAAAATCCAGATCAATTAAATGAGGACAACATGAGTTCAAGGCAATAACATTCAAATGATAGTTCATATCATTAAAACCCCATTTGCAAAAAAAAAAAAAAAAAAAAGGTATTGTTACAGTGGTCTTTGGAGTTTCAAGGTGTTCTTAGGTACCCTATACAAAACACACCATTTAGAAAGCTGGGAACCACCTGTGCTGTTTATGAACTAGACAAGATTCAGTGCAAAGCAATATTTATTGACTGAGTTTTGTGATTCTTTGACACTGAAAGGATGTACTTTGGGTTTTCACTATGTATGGATTTCACCATAATCAGAGTCACAGCTCTCAGGTGGAGAAGCAGAATGTACACAGATGCAAAAAATATCAGTTACTGGGAAAAGATAGCTAAGGGGTCCTCCTCAACTCTCCAATTATGCATAGAAGAAAAAAATAGATGGAAAGTCTCAGAGTGAAGACTGGAGAAGAAGAGGTCAAGAAGTTCTAACTAAAGAGAACAGGGAACAGAGTAGAAAATTATCAACAAATAACTGGAGAGAGATACAAGTATTCTAGTTTAAAGGGGTTAAAATATGATTGAATAGAATGAAAGAGGAGGAAAGGCTATAAACCAGACAAAGCAAAACACACCACTTGATCTACCCAAAAGGCTACAGTATTTTAAAATATTTCTAAAGGCTATCTAGCTTTGAAATATATTTTAAACAAATATCATAAAAATCACAATAAGAAACAGAGATATCTATTACCATTGCTGAAGAATTTACTGTAATCTCTCTGTAATGGACCAAACATATAGATAAATAAAAGTAAATAAGGGTCTCAAGGATTAAATAAAACAACTATATTGCAAATAGAAGTCCTACCCTGCAAATAGAAAATAAACATTTCTTCAAGTGCACATGAAGCATTTTCCCACATATGACAACTATAAAAAGAGCTCAATAAATTACTACCATATTATTTAGTCACAATATAACAAAAATAGAAATTAAACATAAATTAGACTATCATGGAATCTATTCACTTGGGAAGCCATGCACTATCTTTTAAACAACTATTGGGTTGAAAAGGAAGCAAAACAACAATCTTGCTGGAAGGAGGGAGCTTGAAAACTCTATTTGCAAAATGCTTTATATAAAATGAGAAAAATCCCTGTTCACAGCAAAGAGCAAGTTTGAAGACACTGAAAGGGTTTATGAAAATCTAAATTTCTGAACTCTCCCACATCTCTCCTCATGCCCCTCCAAATTCAAAGACAAAACAAAAGTAATCTATAGTGATCTGCTGTGGAGACAAGAACATTCTCCTCTCGTGTACTATTGATGAGATTTTACATTGGTAAATCTCTTAGGAGGTCAATTTGTCAGGATCTATAATGATTTTAAGTGTGCATACCTTTGGATCTACCACTACTATTCTAGGAAATCAACCTAAAGCAATTTTCACACATGTATGAATATTATATAGTTAAGTAGGTTCTTTGTAGAACTACTTTTACTAGCAAAGAATATGAAACAACAAACTGTAAATCAATAAAGAGGTAGGTAGATAAATGCTGTTTCACCCATTCTATGGGATAGGAGGCAGATTTTGTTCTATGTTGGTTTGACTATTTATGTAATTATAAAGGATAACTGTATGTTTCAATGTGGCAGTAAATCCCAACATTTTGCTGGTTTTATAGAAATGCTTACAAATGGGAGCCAAGTATTTGATCCATTTGTGTGAAGTTTTCTTCATCTTTTGTGCCATATGTCATACCCCTGAATAATGACAACCAATACTCAGAACAATGATGATAATAACCCACAAGAGCATTAGACAGAAAAGAAATACCCAAATTCTTCATTAGACTCCACTTAATAAAGCACAGAAATGGATTAAGACATTTTAAAAGACTTTTCCTGTGAAAGTTGATATGTGTAAATTATAATATTAGTATCCTCCTGTTCTCAGAAATACCTTCAAATATACCATTCAATTCTGTTTACTTCAGCAGCCAACTTCTACTTCCCCCAGCCTCATGCTTTCAATAATGGCTCCTCCAATTCAATATGGAACCCCTCTCACCCAATCCTTTCTCTCTCACATTCCACATCCAATTTAAAATTCCGTGGCTCTTCTCTGAAAAAATACATCTTGAGCTGATCCTTTCTTTGCATCTCCAGAGCACTTCTAGTCCCAGCCACCTTTATTTCCAAGACTAGGGCCAATTGTCTTCCTACTTTCACTTTCCCGACCTAAGTATTTTCTTCAGAACAGACCCAACATAATCTTCTGAATTGTAAATTTTTGAAAAGATAAATTCTATAATTTATCCCTTTAATTTTATGTGTGTGGGTATATCTCACACACACACACATACACACACACACAGAGAGAGAGAGAGAGAGAGAGAGAGAGAGAGAGAGAGAGAGGTAGATACAAATAAACAGAACAAATATCTTGGTTCCCTACATAGCCTATGACTTACATGATGAAGTACCAGTCTTGGTCTCCCTTTCTCACTTTTTTGTTCAAATAGGTTGTCTTGCCCTTCCTTCCCACAGCTGATTCATCTCCCTTAGGGTTTTGTTTCTTCCTGTTCCACCTGGGATCATACTATCCCACATCTTTATGCGGCTGGCCGCTGTTCATTTTATTCCAAGTATCACTTCCTCAGAGAACTATCTTGGCATTCTCTCTAATTGGCACCTACACTAGCACCTGCCCTCATCCTTCTTGGTTGTCCTCACAAAACATAGCTAACTGGTTTTAAGTTATATAAATAAGCATATCTTATTTGTTGGTATTCCAAACCAAAAGATAGTATCCATTAAACCAGGGACCATGTCTTGTTTGGTGCTGCTGCATGACTTATGACACAAAAGATTTTCAGGTACAGATAAAGTAATCCTGGCATTCTATAAGTGGAAAAATAAGAAATTGCAGATAGCAGGGAACTGCCTGAGAAGTTAAGGGGTGATAGTAGCCTGGATTATGGTGATTGTGGTGGAGACAGAGAGCAGCAGTCAAAGATATTTTGAGAGATATTTGAGTGATTTAACAGTGAGAAGTATTTTTGAGATAAAATCTGCAGAATTGGTGATAGATTAATTGTATGAGGAACATTAAGAAAGGGGAGGCTCTAGGAATCGGTTATGAAAACCGGATTGTCATTGTGCCATTTACTGAGGTAGATAGGGACTACTGAAATGTGTCTTGGATAAAGAGAAGGGAGACAGGTGACTTTGGCAACCAGGAGTATGCTCCGGTGCTCTGTTCAGGCAGGCTTGTGTTTCTGGGATGATCAGACCAAAGTTTCCACCAGCAACCTTAGTAATGGAATTTGAATATGGGCTTCTCTTTCCATGGACCAATTGTGTCACCATCAGCTTTTATCTTTGGTTGGAGACTTCCGAGTATTTAGCTAAATATGGTGAAAGGCAAGTTGGGCTTGACTTGATTGTACCATAGTATCCAGAAAGCCCTATTTTGTTGACCAAATTTGAGAGCATTTTTATCTAACTTCTCTCTTTTCTAAAAATGCTTAACATATGTATGCTTACTTTCAAAACTCTGCCTATGTGTAATTCTACCTCTGTATGTTTGTCTGTTTTGTTCTTATCACTTTTATTTCCCCACAGGCTCTACATTTGATCATAAGGGGTATATATATATATATATATATATATGTGTGTATATATATACACACACACACACACACACACACACACACACACACTGGGAATTAAACCATATATACATATAGATAGGTAGTAGAGCATACCTGGTACTGAGCTACTTCCCCAGACCTTTTAATTTTTATTTATCTTTTTATTCTGAGAGGGTTACTGTAAGTTGCTGAGAATCTTGCTAAATTGCCTTGAACTCGTGCCTCACACTCCGAGGTTGCTGGGATTATGGGCATGTGCCATATGGGCTATTTTTTAAAACACTTCCTATGGGAATTTGAGACACAGATAGATTGCAATTTTAATGACTATTTTCATATATATATATATATATATATATTTTTTAAAAACTGATTGAACCTATGTGTAAATTAGTAGAATCAAGAATAAACAATCAGTTTGTATCTTCTGAGGGGAGATCATCATTTTAGTATGCAACATTTTATTTCTGGACTCATCATTTCTGTCCTCACAATCCAGTTATCAAGCTAGAAATATGGAAGACATCTCTGAACTCCCCCCTGCTCTCTTCCCATCTACATTTCAATGAATCACCAAGTTCTACCTATTTCCCACCTAAGAATTTCTTACTCCCATTGTATTTTCTCCTGTACCCTTTCCCTCTCACTAACCTGGGTCCTTGACATGCTCATCTGGACTTCATTCGACTCTCATGTAGTGACTTTTCTCTGGTGCATCCTCTAAGAAGCAACCAATGTGTTTTATGCAACACGGCAATTGTTCTAACTGTGCATAAAAACTTTCAGTGATATCCTGTCACCTCAGGATAAATGTCCTGCCTTTTAACACATAATACAAAGCCCTCTTAACTCACATTTGCCCATTTTCCTGGTCCTGAGTTTCTTCAGCCCTTACCTTGGACTTCTTTGTTGCAGAAACAAGAAACTATGCATATTTCCTGTAAAACGTTATTTTCCTATTATTAATTATTTCTCCACATTTTCCTTTTATCTTGACTAAATATCTTTCTATCTCCCTACCTCTAGTGGTCAGTCATAATAAATATTTTGCATGTTATATTATTTGGCAGTCTGCTCCATCCAATAGTCCCATCATGGGCACCACTGACCAACAATTTGCCACACCATGATGAAGATAGAGCTACATCAATAAACTACATCATTATTGTGTTTATCATTGAATTTTCAATAGTCTTATAACTATTTCTTTTGTCTCTTTCTTCCAATAGACTTTGAGCGTGTTGAGGAAAATAACTATATTTTATTATCCCTTTTTATCAAGGTAGTAAACCACAAATCAAATATCTCATACTAAAAGGATGATCCTCCCCGCAGAAGATACAAAGTGATCATTTATTCTTGATTCTACTAATTTACACAGAGGTTCAACTAGTTTTTATTAAAAAAAAATGAAAATTATAACTGCAATCTATCTGCATCTCAAATTCCTGCGTGAAGTGTTCTAAAAAATAGCCCATATGGCACATTCCCATAATCCCAGCAACCTGGCAGCTTGAGGCAGGAGAATTGCAAGTTTAATATATCCACTATGCATTAGGTTCTCAATAAATGTTATTGAATGTAATTTTTATTCTTCAAAACATTGCAAGACTGTTTTTATCTGGAAACTCCAATTTTTACAATATAGGAAAATGTTCTGCTGGGTTTTTTTCAGCTTCATTTGCTCTGCTTTCTGTCTAGAAACCCCTATTATTCATAAGCTAGCTCTCTGCTCTCTGCCCTCATATCTATTTTCTTTTCTTTCTCCATATTCATTCCTGTGACCTTTCACTTCACATTCTGATTTTTACTTATACAACACTGATTTGATTTTGTGCAGTAGAAGTTCTGTACTTTATTATCTCTTGTAAGGCTTTTAATTCTGCTCTTTCCCCATCACCCCCCACCCCCACCCCCTGTTCTGGATGTATTGAAATTTTGTTAATTGTATCATGGAAAGAGACTACTTCAGTGGTAGAGAGGTCAGCTTGTGTGACCTCTTGCAAATAATTTACTCTGATTGAGTTTCAGTTATCTCCTCTGTAAACCTAATTAATTAAAATAGTACCTACCTCATGGAGTTATTTTGAGAATAAAATATGACAAAATATAGAAAGTGCTTGGAGCAGGGCACAATCTGGTGATGGCGGAGGAGACCCACCTTCCCTCTACTAGTGTTCTCTTCCATGCATGAGACATCCAGTAGAGAAACACTTCTCTCTCCTCTTCCCCATCTTTCTTCCTCCCTTCTGGGTACCTGAAGATTCACTGAGGGAAAAGTTCTCAACCTCTTTTCTCTACTCCTCTTGGACTTTCTTTGTGTCCTTGAAAGAGATTAGTGTTTCTTGATTGCTATTGGCCAAACTTAAAAATTTATTTTTTAAATTTTTATTTCATGTATTATTTTACCTTTATTTATTTTTTATTTATTTGTGTGTGGTGCTGAGAATCAAACCCAATGCCTCACATGTGCAAGGCAAGTGCTCTACCACGGAGCTATGACTCCAGTCCCCCAAATTTAAAATTTTAATTAATGTATTATATTGTTTTTCTTAAATATTTTTTCTTATTTATAAATTGGTTCAGATCCAAATGTAAAAGACCATGTTATCTATTGCACCACCTTAAATTACTAATATCTGGTTCATTAGCATAGGAATCCTGAGGGGTTAAAAAAAAAAAAAAAAAAAAGCAAAACCTTGGAATGCGTTCTGAGATATAAAAACCATGTCTGGAGTTTGAGGCTGAGGGAACAGCACAGAAGCCTTGGTGCCTTCCTGGGAGATGCTCCACTAGACAATGGCCACATAGGATTTTTCACATTTGTTTTTCATGAAAACTATGTATATTTAATGCTTCTAAGAGTAAACTTAAGACTTCCAAGATTGGAATACACCATTTATTGTTTCATGTGAACATCACTCTACTTTCTATTCCATGTTCAAATATTTGTTGTCTTTATTGTGTTATTTACAGTTCTTGCTGACATTTGAATAACAATGAATGAAGGTGATATCTCTCGTGGCATACACTGCTTTCTTGTTCTTTGGACCTACCTAACTTATAGTGGAGAGAGTTCATTTGAGCTTGAGTGATCATTAATGCTTTATGCCTTACTGACTGGCTGGGAAATGGCTTAACCCATAGAGAATGCCAAATGTTTGATGGAAAACCCTCTGTAAACTTGGTTTTCACGTGGCTCATCAGTTTGAAAATTTTTTGCAGTATGATGTGGTTTTAAACCTTTCTTCTTTTTGTTTATGTAATTCACATACCATAAAATTCATCTTTTCAGAGTGTACAATTTCAATGCTTTTGGTATACTCACAAAGTTCTTTAACCACTTTGTAATTCCAGAGTATCTTCATCACCCAGAAAGAAACTCTTACTACACTAGCAGTCACTTCCCATCCCCCTACCTTCAGCTCTGTCAATCACTAATCTGCTTTCTAACCTTATGTAGTTACATGGATTGGCCATTTTTATATAATGCAATCAGAATATGTAGCATTTGGAGTCATTTTTCAGATAGCATATTTTTAAGGTTCAACCATGTTGTAACATAAATCAGTGCTTCCTCTTTTATGGATAAATAATATTCAAGTGTATAAATTATATAATATTTTGTTTATTGATGTACATTTGGGGGAATTTTTAACCTTGGTTGGTCTGCACATCTTTTTTATCTTATGATAAATAGTTGATTCTGTAGAAATATTGCTTGGCGAACCAGTCAGTAAGCAAGGCAATGTATTTCTCAGCAAACCTGAACAGGATGCATAAGATCAAAATAAGGACACAGGACACCAGGCAGAGAATGAGAACAAGTTAGATGCTGACAAAGTTGGCAGCCTGTGAGGACACTACAAAATGCCAACCTTGGTGTGTACAGCCGCTTTGTGCAACCTGAACTAGAAAGGGGCAGTGGGTCTGGTACTGCATGCTCATTTGCACATATTTCCCTGTATTGATTGATAGAAGTAACAAATATGGATGCTTTTAAACAAAGCATCTGAGTTTTCCATATGCTTCTGGATACTAGTGACGTTCTAGCCATATATGTTTTTAGTATCAGTACTAGATTAATGGTACTAGACCAGCTGCCAAATTCTATTCTGCACCCAGGTCCAAGAAAAGATTCATAAGGGAACTTTTTGTGACTTTTACAGAGACTCAGAAGTCATGCCTACTAGCTATTATCAAATTAGCTCTAGTCTGGTCTGGTTTCATATATGTGAGGGAGTTTTCCCAGAAGATAGCTCAAGTTTCCTCGGGCCAGGGAAATTTATACACAAGACAATGGAGTGTGGACAGGAAAAAGGATGCTTGTTCAAAGGACAGTGTGGATGCTGTGTTCCTCGATACATCCCACCCTCATTTCAGTACCAAGTTACAACCGAAATAGGGGACTCAAAGAAGAAACAAAATTTAGGAAATTCCAGATATATTAACTGGGAAATATATGTACCTCAAATAAGTCCTGATGACTGGAAAGGCTATTATTTACAAATTTCTGAATTTACTAGGAAGCCAGCAATATCTCAGATACTGCTTTCAGAGAAAAGAGACTTTATAAGAATATGGAAAATGCATAATACCAAAATCAGTTTCTACTGGGAAATTGTTCTCAATTGAGTTTATCACAGGACATAGATGAACTAATATTTGAGGGATATAGAAAGATCTCAGTAATCAGGTATTTAGAATATAGAAGGAAGTAATATTGAGCATCTGGCAATATTGAAGTTCCCTGGGCATCTCTTCAGGTGGCAGATCTAGTTTCCCTTGCAAGCACCAGCACAGCAATTGGAAACAGGTGATCATCATCATACAAAATTAACCTCTTGCTGGGAAATTTCTCCCAACTTAGTACAAAGATCACAGTTCCCATTCTTGGTTTTCTTTATAAATTATGGACAACTGGAATCAAGACTTTGACTTTCTGGATGTCAAAAAATAATGAAATACCAAGGGTGAATGAAAGCATTTTAATTTAAAACACTAATGATTTACACAACTGGGTCCTAGAAAATAATAATTTAAACTAGAATAACTGCTCTAGGGAGCAGGAATGTGTTTGTTTTATAATTCTGTTTGGATCAATGTTATGATGATTTGAGCCTACCATAATTAAAAAAAAAAAAAAAACATGAAGCACATGAGAGATTGGAATTGACAATACAAATCTGGAATAATCTAGATTCTTGGCTTAAACAACATAAGAAATTAGGATAAGTATCATAGCAACAAACTTCAACACCTAGTACCCATGTCAGGCACTGCACTAACAATTAATACTAACTCCTTTAAGCCTCACACAAAAGAATAAAATTATGCTTATTTTACTGATGAAAAAGCAAAGCACAGAAAACTGAGGTAAAAATTTCAATACATCATATTTCACATCTATTAAGGAGACAATGAGCATTAAAACCCAAAAACTGATTTTCTTTCTTACTCTACAATATTCTTTTTCAAAGATATATTTTAGATGTTAAGTTCTTTACATTACATTTTTCTTTGTAGGAAAAAGAATTGTTTCAAATTTCAATTCATTTGAGGTATAAAACACAAGGAATTTAATATTAAAAATTTAATGTGTTTCTCATAATTGATATTAATAACTATGTTCAATTTTTAAATATCTCTATATAGTCATTTTATTTACTTATTTATTTGTAGAAATATATTGTACATTGTAGTTATGCCTAATTTAAACAGAAATATTATAAAAATGATCCACGTAGGATCCAGAGTGCACTTCTGATAATGTTTTCTTCTGATAACGTTTCAATGCTTTATGGGGAAAAAAATTATATTTTCAATCAGTAAACTCAGGAAAATACCCAAAGAACAGTGTTTATTGTTGGACGAGTGGCCTCATGAAAATGTGAATATGGCATTATTAACTGCTGACCTCCTCCCTGAGAGGAATGGTTACATCTTTTTTTCCTGTGGGCATGAGAAGTATTCATGGGAAAATGTATGTTACCAAGAAAGGTTTGCTTCCATGAGCAGGACCAATGGCTGTACCAGGTCTGGCCTTCCTCCAGCCCTTCAGTCACTCCTGTCTTGTGGGAAGAAGAGGCAT
Organism: Tamias sibiricus; assembly: GCA_025594165.1. Lineage (NCBI taxonomy): Eukaryota > Metazoa > Chordata > Mammalia > Rodentia > Sciuridae > Tamias > Tamias sibiricus. The sequence goes on from CM046670.1 coordinate 81,759,106, forward strand.
TTTCTTTGTTTACGAGTGAGGAATAAGGAGTTTGTCATGGTCATTCCCTTCTCTTCACTTTCAAAGTGGCCTGCTTGTCTGGACCACCTTCTCAATTGTTCTTCCTCACATGGTGATGCCAGTGCTTACAGGTCTGCCTGGTCCCTGCTCAATAGTGAGCAGGCAGGTTGTCTGATTATGAGATTCAGTATTAGTATTAGCACATCTCAACCACATTCTCAGTTGTCAGTTTTATCTGTAAGGAAGGTAAAATTTTGGCCTCCTATGGGTATTTATATCTATTTACATTTATGGAATCATTTTGAACTCATGACAGTAACCAATTCAAAGAGAGACCATTATTCCTGTTATCTGACTTAGCTGGTTGGGGCTGCTATAAAATTATGATAGTCTAGAGGACTCATAAACAGTAGGAACTGATCATATCATAGGTTATCACAGGTCCTCAGGCTGCAAGTTCAAGATCAAGGTTCTAGCATGTCCATGTTCTGGCAAGGGTCCCATTTTCTTCCAGTTTTTAGATTGCCCACTTCTCTTAATATGCTACTTTGGTGGATGAGGATGGAAACTCTCTGGAGTCACTCTTATAAGGGCATTAATCCCACTGATGAGGGATCTACTTTACATCCAAATTCCCTCCCAAAGACCCCACCCCCTAATGCCATCACACTAGAGGTTAAGATTTCACCCTAAAATATGAGTTTTGGGGGGGAAATGCAGACACTCAGTCCATGATAGTATCATTCTTGCTGTTGGTTTCACCTGTCACGGTTGTTATCTTCCTCATCATCTCAGCTAGAGCCTTCCCTCTTAAACTGCTTCCTTTTCATTCCAGTATATTCATTCTTTATAAAATCAAGCTTTAGTTTCTGAAGATTTCCGTGTATTTCTAATATGTTCTCATATAATTAACTTTAATAAAAACATTTTATAAAATATTCTTTTTATTGGTACAATAATCTATACCAGTGGAACCGCTTTACTTCTGAATCTTAAAAATACTATTTTCAAATTTTACTGTATGTAGAGCCAGAACTTTGTTTTTCTTACTATTCATTGAAAAGTAGGAGTTTTGTCTGTGACAAGTACTTGCTATCAGGTAGAATGGCATGTACCTGTGGCTTAGAAGTGGAAAAGGCTGGGATGTGAGGAGGTCTAGTGCCATTTGTAGGGAATTTGGGAGTCAGAAACTTTGGTTTGGCTCAACAGGACTTCCACAGCAGGATGAGTCCTTACTCCAAATTTGCTTTGGATATACATAATGATGATGCCACACAGGGACCAAGAGACTGTGAAAACATTCACTGCCGCATAATGAAGTTTCTACTGAAATCAGGCAGCTCCCAAGCAGGTCTGAACATGACTTGAGAGTCCACAAGCTCCCCAATGCCCAGGCCTAGGATTTTTAGTTTTGGTTACCAAGTGGGACTGGAGTGAAATTTTTCCCACAGGGAAGTGGTTTACATGGTTTGAACATCCATCTGAAGCCAAAGGAGAAAGAATCAGGGTACTTCATCAGCTTGCCCAGAGGTGGGAAGGAAGGGGAAGGGAAAGGGTGCAGCTTCAAAGCTGTCCTTGGTCAAGCATCAAAAACTGCAAGTGGACTCTTTATCCAAATTGCTCTGTCCACTATTTTTATCTCCTATCTTTACATTAAGAAGAAGAGAGGGGCTGGGAATATAGCTCAGCTGGTAGAATGATCGCTTCACATGCATAAGGCCCTGGGTTCAATCCCCAGCACCACGAGGGAAAAAAAAAAAAAAAAAAAAAAAGAAGAAGAAGAAGAAGTCATCTCTGTACTGAGAAAGAAAAAGTTATCCTGGTGCTTCACTGAGTATAATCCAACAAGGTTACACAATGTGATTCAAAAGTAGTCACCCAGAAAATAAGAGGAGAAGAATTGGGTGAGGGGGAATCTTTGGACAAAAGTTAAACTATGCTTGGAGCTTTGCCATATTTTGAGGAGGGAGAGAGACATTGTATAGCCAAATATTCATTATTAAAAATACATAAACTAAAGAGGTATGTTAAAATTCAAGGACAATCATTAAAGAATAGAAACAGCATGCATGACTTGCAAATCAGCCAAAAAAAGGAAAGAGAATATAGCCTATTGGGTCAGTGAAAGCAGAGGAGGGGGAAAAAAGATAAATTGAGAATACAAATAAGATGGCAGCAAAATAACATATAGTTGTAAAACAACAATAACAAAAAAGCACACAGAGAAACTGAAATGTCTGTAAATAAACAAAATCTAGTCCTTCTAAGAAAATCTTGTGCTCATGGGGAAAAGGAGACATGTCAAAATTATTGACTACCATTGTTTGTAATAGCTGAACTTGAGGAAAAGGCTAAATATCCCTAAGTGTGGAAATGGGTGAATGAATGCAATACATACAGACCAGGGAACACAATACAACTACTAAAATTAACAAACGAGATGTATGTGTATAAATTAGAGAAATCCCAGAAACAGCACAGAGAAGAAAAATAAATAACTGGCAGAAAAATGCATAAAGTGTTACCACTCCTAATTATTTTTAGTTAAAAGTCAATTTCTGAAGCACAAAATATTACAGATATGTTTAATGGATAGAGTATGTGCCCTAGAAGTATAATGTATATAAACAGTCATAGCACATGCAAACTTCAGGATAATAGTTCTGTCTTGGGGGAAAAAGAGATGAAGAAAAATATTAGAAAAGACTAACTAGATTCTTAATACCATATTTCTTTTTTCACTTTTAGTAATATGAGGCCAAATATGGCAATACGTTGAAATTAGTCAATTTGCATACAGATGTTGTATGTTACTCTCTGTATTTCTTTACTCACAAGAAAACAGCATATTCTTGACCCTGTATAAATCTACAATAATTCCTGTAATGTAAATATCTTTTTATAAAATGTGAACAGGATGATGAGATTAAGTCAAAAAAAAAAAAAAAAAAAAAAGGGATACGGATGAGCCACCAGAGAAGGGCTATGAAATGAAGTTAAAGGGGTCACTGTGCTGTCCTTTGTTCTTGACCATCCATGAAGGAATTGGAAGAATTGGACTTAGTAATGAGTGGAACTGAAGAAAAAAGGAACAGATAGAGGCAGACATACATATTTGGCTCATTTTGAGTAAGAAGTTTCCCATTCAATGGTTTCTATTTTATGCATGAATCTGAAGCCTGGGTTTTCTACTGAGATTGAGAAGTGTAATAGAATGCAGAGGTCAAGGTGTTCAGTGATTTGGAGACTACAGAGGAAGTCTGGGTGCTTTCTGTGGAGAATAGGTGAAGCAACTGAGTGGTAAACAAGCAAGATGGTTACACAGTCTTAATGAGGGTGACCCTCCATCGCTGGTGCTCCTGATCGACCAGAGTGCAATCTGTCAAGCTGTCACCAGCAGCCCAGATATAGACACGGAACCACACACTTCTATAGTTAGATTCAATCACAGTTGAGATTTTGCCAGGCTTCTATGATAATCAAAAGTGAGTTTAGCATATTGGCAACAGAGTGGATAAAGCAAAAGAATAGGGACACTAATCAGGATAGAGACAAAGCTAAGAATATAAGAGGACAGAAGACAAGGGTAAATCATAAAAATACTGAGCTCTTAAAAATTATATATATACATGTAAACATAGCTATATGTTTATTTGTGTACACACAAATACATATACCATATATATATGTATTGTACATATGCTCATTTTTAAGCAAAACATTGCATCACACTATGGCTAATACTTTGTTTTCAAAAACTGTATATGAATATCTTTTCAAGTTGATAAATATCCATCCAGCATTGGCTTAATGGATAAATACTATTGCATTTGGAAGGAATAAACTAATTTACTTAGCTCATTCTCTATTTGTGGCATTGATACTGTTAGCAACTGTTTGCTATCATTAAATATGGTTGCTATAATCAATTTGAGATTCATTGTTTTACATACCTTAATTACTTTGCTAGAATAAATTTATGGGTATAGAATTATATCAAAGAGCTAGCATTATACTACAAATGGTACTATTCATATATGTATTTAGTGTACTGTGTATATAGAGTGACATTTATATATGTACACATTTATATATGTATTCTCCATTTATCTTTTTTCTTCCTCTTACATAAGTATATAGATACCTATATATGTGTATACATATGTATGTATATATGTGCATACATAGATAAATGCCACTATATATATACACACACACACACACACACACACACACATATATATATATATATATATATATATATATATTCTCATCTATAAGTGGTTTTTGAAACTTCTTCCCTATGACTCTCTAGGAGAGAAGGATTTATAAAATCACAGAGTGCAAGTTCTGGGGCTATAAGTGGCTTTTTCTATAATCCATCAGAGAATGTTGAGGTACATATCATATAGATACAATGAGCCTTGTACTCATACATAGTTCAGTTCCATAAATTCCAGTCTATTCAATACCCTGAGACTGGATACAACAAAGGACAATAAGTTCACTTTTCCTTCCTTGTCTCAATTCTTCAGTTTTAAGAATGACACAATGTTCCTCTTCACTACTCAAGTCAATCACTGTATAATTATTCTCTCTACCACCTGTCAACATCCAGCCAATTTTTCTGAGCACATAACCATTCATCTAGCAAAAATCTATTGGGCTGACCATGCAACATGCACTTTGCAAGTTCAGAGAAATAAAGTGATACTCAATTATACAAAATGTAGAGATTCCTCCCTTTTCAGTATTCTTATAGCTCTTATTATGTATACCATTCTTTGAACCTTAAAAGACACAAGCTGTGGTAGGTAGATTAGGTTTCCCAGGAAACAGACTCTAAGACAGAGATTTGTGTGCAAGTGGCTCATTGGAAAGTTTTCTCAGGAATGACAAGTGTAACCAAGTAAGAAAAGACCAACCATAGAGAGATGTTGAGTGGGGGTGCATGACAACAGAGGTCCTAGCCACTCCCATGGGGAGCTCTGCAGCTAGAATGGCCATTTGTACACGTCCTCAGCTGAGGAAAGGAGGGCTGGGACTCTGTACTTACCTGTGGACAAGTTGGTGGATATGTATTACCCATGGGAGAAAGAGTAGTGTGATTTAGGCTACCTTAGGCCAAGAGCAATTCCTGGGGCAGTCATCTGTGAGCAATTCAAAAGCATCAATCTTGAGAAGTGAGTATCTAGGTCCTAATGAATCTAGGAAGGCATCCTATCATGCCCACCACATGGCCCAAGCTTATATGTATTGTTCAGTCCTTCTATTTTTTTTTAACATAGTTCTTGAAACACTGGCCAGAGCAATAAGACAGACAAAAAAAATTAAAGGGATACAGATAGGTAAAGTAGAACTCCAGTTCTTCTATTAATGTCCAAAACTTGCTTCTATATAAGTTTTTATCTCCACCTGAATTGTAACCTCCTAGAGATCAGAGAGTACATGAAACTCCTCTGACTTACCCATAGATATAGCAAAATATTTTATAAATATAATATACTTAATAATACCTGCTGTTTTGTTTGACAAACATACTACTTCTTAATTCTACAAAATCCTTGCATTTGATTTCCCATTTTTAGTCACCATCTTAGTGTAAGCCTTCATAATTTCTTATGTGGACTGTTTTTCTTATATCCTATAAACAATTCTCGTATTTTATTTATGAGAAAATATCTTAGGTTTAGCAGAAGGATGGTGGACTTTATCTCTGTCACTAATGGGTATGGGTGTTGAACTTTGAACATAATATCTTAGAGTGTCACCAAATATTAAATATGAGACTTCTTTTGGATCAACTGTATAATTACTTGGCTTGGAGTTGTATATCCGATGCCAAGAGCTACATCTGCCTTCAATCCAAGTATGTGGTTTTCTAGATGAGTAGTTCATGATGCACCTCTGAGTGAAAGCTGAGAGAAACTGCAGGAACAGGCATTAGAGGCCATAGTTATACCAGCATTCTGGTCCAAGTCTGATTAAAATGGACTTTTAGGGTCCAGTCCTACTGCTTTTCCTGAAATTATTTTCTCAATGAAATCGCAATTCTTCTTCTTCTTTCCTCTCCAAAGTTCAGAAGCCACAGCTGTCAATATAAAGATAACATTTAGAGAATCTGAAGAGAGGTAAGTGCCTGCCATTCAAGGAGACATACAAATCAGCACACGAAGAAACCAACATACATTTTGATTCAACTCTATTTGTACCATTTTGAAAGTTGTGTTCATTTGCCAGTACTCCAGGTTCTTATATGTTTGAAACTATAGCATAGGGGTTCTCTAGCCTCTCTTTCATCAAACAAAATGGTTAAATTCATTTTCTTACTGTTTATGCTTTTGTCTTTCTCTTGTTCCATTTGTCTTGTCCACTTCCATTCTCTTTACATATTGCTTTGTGGGGCTAGAGATATAGCTCAGTGGTAGATTACATTTTAGTGTATTTTAACAAACATTGCTGTCTAGCATGCGTGAGGCCCTGGGTTTAATCCCCAGTATATGGAAAGAAAGAAAGAAAGAAAGAAAGAAAGAAAGAAAGAAAGAAAGAAAGAAAGAAAGAAAGAAAGAAAGAAAGAAAGAAAGAAAAGGTTATATAGATACTACTTTGTCAGTGCTTGATAGAAGCCTGAGGCCATACCCGTTACTTTGTAGTCAACATCTCAGTATGATCTACCTTAATGAACCTGCTCTAATTTATCTCTCGTACAATTATTGAGTTCAGAAAGATTTTGTTTCCTGTCCTAGTAGGTAAAAGAACTAAAAGTATGGAATAGTTCCTACTTTATCCAGTGTTTCGTGCTGTCTGTCCACAGATACCCAGAAGGGAAATTTCTCATCTTTGTAATCCAAAAAATATAAACAAAGACTTTGCCTAGTCTAGTGTTCTAGGGACCTTCTCTAGGTCTGCTCATTCTAGGATCTGCCTGCTCCTTGAGGGCAGAAGCCTGCTAAGCATTTGTCACCTTAGGTTGGCAGATGAAGAAAGGGAAGACCAGTTCAAAACAAAACAATGTAATAACAACACCAGACTGGAGTTGCATTTACACATGTTCCATTATACGTATCTGCCACAGACAATGCTGTCTTCTTACAAGTATCACAAATGTGTGGCTGCTAGTACACCAAGCTCGGTGAAATGGGATGACTAATCAATAAAAATAAGCATGAGATGGAATGAAATATATTTTAAGAAATATATATTGCATTAATTTAGCACAGACAGTAACGTATTCTGTAGGCCTTCTTGCACAACACAATGACACACCACTGTGTTATTAATGCTTTGGAAAAATTTATTTATTCTATTCCATTAGTGTATTTTAACAAACATTGCTTTGGGACAGTATGCCTGCCAATTTATGTTTATGAGACTGTCAACATAATTTACATGCAGACAAAAATATGATACAATATTGCCAATGCAGAATCGCCTTGTCAAATGATATTGTCATGAAAAAATGAAACAGTACCCCAGCTGAGGAACCAAGCATATTCATCACTGTTGGCTGCACAGAATTTGAGGTGACATGCTGAAATACATTTAATGCCTTTTTTTCATGCATCAAATGAATAAAAAGTGAATGAATGAGCTACTTCTGACTGCCATACACAGTGCAAAAGCAAATAGATTTCTTGTTTCCCTGGGAAAAAAAAAAAAGAATGAAAATAATACATGGGTTCCCAAAATAGTTGACAGAATTATATTTATTATTCATTTGGAAAACTGAGTATGCTACAAAAATCACAAATGGTTCTAAGTGTTCAGCTGCAATGGTTGAGACTGTCATGAAGAGATGATGGCACCCTTATCTACCCAGGCTGAAGAACAGAGGCAATGTGGAAGAATAGTGGTTTTTTGGCCTAGGGTATTGCATCAAATAATACAGGAGATTTTAATAAGACTGCTTGCTTCAGGAGGTGAATAGTGAAAAATGTGCACTTACCTTTTCTGCATTTCCCTTCAATCTCCAGGGCATGGTTTCTGGACACTGACAGGTTCAATTCCAGGTTCAGCCTGCACATAGCTGAGCTTTGGTAGTATGTAAACATTCCAGTTAAAAGATTTCCAATTCTCTTCTTGATGGTTTGTGAGTTCAAGAGGTTTCAATGTCCAGGAAATATCCAACTCATCCCTAGGAGGGAGAACTGGGATGGACACAAGCAATGGGAGCAATGATGGCTCTCCAGGTATGGCCTTCACTTATTGACAAAGGCCCTATGTGCTGGAGGCTCCTCCCTTGTTCTGGACCTCATCATGTGCAGCAGGTGACACATACATACTCATGGCTTGTCTGCCACAGGCCCACCTGGTGTAATTGAACTGAACACCCTGTTCCCACAGTAGTCTCCCTACTCACAGAAATCCCTGCAGTCAGAAACCAATGGCTCCAGTAAATGTCCTACTGTCAGAACATGCATGTTCAGAACCCTTATTTTCAAAAGGAAAAACAAAAAAAGACCCAAGTTCAGGAACTAGTGAAAGTCGCCTATGCCCCCAATCTGCAGGCATCCAAGTCAGCAGCAAATTGAGGACACTGAGTGTTCTTCTGAAACTTTTGGCTTACCAAACTGAAAAATGCGAATAACAAAATGAAATCGAGAGGACTTTGTGCACCTGTAGGAAAAGTGCACTGGACTTGAGTCTGAGGCCCAGACTGTAGTGTACCCTCCAGGAAGTCCCTCTGATCTTCAGATGCTTCATATGCTTCATGGAAACAATATTTGCCTTACATCTTTGCTGTGACAATTACATGGAAATTGTTGGATTACATGAACTGCCTGATACTTGGCCATTTTGTTGTACCAATAAGGTAGTATCATATGGGTTCACCTAGGATAATACCAGACTATAGTAAGTATGTTTTGGGTATTTATTGATTGAACTAAATATAACATGTTGAAAGTTAAAGAAACTATGCAAAAAAAAAATGGTAATGCACCACTATTTTATACTACTACTGCTGCTACCAATATTACTATTTCTACCCTAACCAATATTCTCTCTGTCAATGGTATTTGAAATGTAATCTGTGAAATTCAGCATTCCAAATTTCTCATTACCATGTAAGACACAATGAAACATGGGAGATTATATGTTGAAAATTATTTAAATCACACACACACACACACAAAAAAAAAAAAAAAAAAAAAAAACAAAAACCTTGGCTATTTATCTTTAGACTCTATGCATAAAGCAAATCCTATAAGAAAATATTTTCCCCAAAATTGACTTCTAATTTGACCCTGAAAATAATTAAAGTTAATCCCTTCCTTTAGGTTGCCTGGAACTTGCCACTCTCCATTTTGTACCCTCATTGGCAGCCTCATCTAAGCAGTTCCTGGCTTCTACACCATAATACCAGTGAACGTCCTAATTCATGGCTGGTACGATGACCTAAGTGCCCAACACACCATGGGGTGAAGGGACATGTAGCTTCCAAGAGCTCCCAAGTCCAGATGCCCATACAATTCTCTAGTGAGGGCGAGAGGCAAGCAGGGTATCAAGAAGGGTAATGAAAGAGAGATGCTGAGATAAGGAGCAACCAGAGGAGGGAATGTCACATAATAGAGAAAGATTACTGTAAGAGTGCAGGATGATGCCTCATCAAGAAGAGCTGACCCCCGTTGGGTCCCAGAGGAAAGCTTTGTATTAGGCACCAACTGGAGTGAATAATAAGATACTTTCCCTGGGCCAGGAAAATGTCTTCCTGACCCCAGCTGGTGAGCAGAGGGTGCCCTCGAGAACAGAGATGAAGAGCTTTTGTTACTCTGATCTGAGCATTGGAAATTACCATTTCTATCTTTATCAAAATATTAAACCCATTTCAAAGAAATTATAGTAATGAAATTTGCTTTGATAAAACCTGCAACTGAATGTACATAGTATTGTTTGGATTAAAAAGTATGAATTAAAACAAAACAGACAACCAAACAAAACAAAACAAAAAGAAAAAGAAAACCTCTTTCTTCCAGGCCTCTTCGACATGCAGGAGTAAAATACATTTTATTCTGTTTAATTTCAGGGAGTGAGACATGTCTTGGTCAAAACCACTATTGAATTTGACAAATCATTGAGACTAGAATTTTTGGCTAGAAATGCAAATGGATTCTGATGATGTGCTCTAAATATATTTGTAGCTACATCAGAAAATGTGTAGACTCTGGAAAGACTATGAAATGTGGAGTCAGATGTAAGCTGGGCTGAGATAATTTTAGTACCAGACACTAACCACGGACTCAACTAACCTGCCTCAAATTAAAAGTACTTTTTAAAGTCAATGCAACAATGTCAAGACTACAAAATGTCTCTGCATGAAAAAACATTTACAGGGCCTTCACTGTACCAGTCAATGTGCTCAGATTGTGGCTCCTGACATCATGCAGAACTCTGGTCAGAGGCTTTAGCACAGAAAGTTGCATCACTATGGAGGCAAACATTTGGTCCATGGTCCTACCCCACTGGATTTTTTGATCACAGGAATCCACGTGTTTCTGAAAGGTGGTGTTGTAACATTGGTGAATGGCTCACTGAGAGGTGTTTTGTTTTGTTTTGTTTTGTTGGCACACAGACCCATTTTGGTTGATATGTAGATATTTTATATATCAGATTCATGCTATAAAATTTCCTTAAAATTAATTTATATAAGTAAAAACATGAGTTGATCAAAAAGTATTAGATTTATAGCATACACATGCATATATGAAAAGTTGTGTCAAAATTGTGATTTTGGCCCCTAAGTGATGAAATTTTGCATGAAGGCATAGTGGCTGTTGGCCAAACCTCCAGATGGTACAAAGCTAAAAGGGATGGAGCCAATGTCTGATGAGAGTGGATTGATGGAGGGGGAAACACTGGCCTAAAACTTACAAGAATAAATTAAGATAACATAAATGTAAATTTAAAAATTTTAAGTGTAAAACAACATTGGAACAAGTATAGGGGTTTGGGGACCTCACTTCACTGCAATTTATGTGACAATAACTTGTATTAATAATATAAATGTTTTGTGCTATTGCTGGTCCTTATGCTGTATAAAATGAATTCACTAGTCTTTCCTTTCAGCTTTAATGAGTATAACTCCATATGAGTTAAGAACTTCCTAAAAGTCTAATTTAATTTAGGATAAACATAGAAAAATATAATTAATGGAAGAGAAGGGCAATGTTAGTCATATTCCAGAAAGAGAGAGGGGAAAGGAAAAGCAATCCTTACTATTTTAATTGTCATTCTGATACTGGAGTTAAGGTGAAATGGAATGTTTTTAGTTCCCCACCCTTTTTTAAAAGGGAGTGTTCTTCTCTCATATACTTTCTTCCCCTTGTCTATATAATCTGGGAATTTATAAACACTATTCTTTTTATTTTATCACTGGGGATTGAACGCATGAGTGCTATACCAATGAGCTGCATCCCCAGCCCTGTTTTTCAGTTTTGTTTTGTTTTTTGAGACAGGGACTCGCTAATTTGCTGAGGGTCTAAGTTGCTAAAGCTGGCCTTAAACATGGAATGCTCCTGCCTCAGACTTCCAAGTTGCTGGGATTATAGGCATGTGCCACAATGCTAAGCTATAAACACTATTCTTAATAAACCATTAATTTGAAAATGATTTTTAATTTGCATTCTGTTTTATAAATAGAGTTATAAAATATTTATTCTTCTTTTTATTTTAAATGGACTTTCTTCCACCTCTTTACATCAAAATATCTGCATTTGTGAGCTCTTGGCTTTATTTTATTTATCTTCCTAAGAGAAGACTTATATCTTCAAGAATGAAGGTGTTTTTATATGTGTGTGTTTCATATGTAATTGGCTAGAAGAAGATCTGAGCCTTTAAATGTCTGAAAATGTTTTCCTATGACCTTTCTTCATAAAAAATAAGGAAGTTGGGTAAAATAGTTTCGACTCACAAAATATTTTCTGTAAAGTATAGATTTTAGATTTTCATCCTTTACCTCTGATATTTAGTGTTAAAAAGAAGTCACTCAAGGCTACCATGGGATTGGCTTCACATTAAGATGATCTATTTCTAATACCTTCCCCCATTTAAAATCATGAGATTCAAAATATAGTCATAATTTATGAAAATTTGAGTTTCTATTACGAAGTGTCTAGCTATTTTGTTTAACTGATCTTGACTACAATGTTGTGACACATTTTACTGCACATGTAGGTATTTCTTCAGGGGAAAAAAAAGGTTTGTTTCTTTTCCTCCTGCTTATTTCATAATTGTCTTGCCACCCTCAGTTCACAATTTTTATCATGTTTTTATTTCTTGTGTTTATTTTTATTCTATTGATCTGCATTTTAAGAGATCTTCTCAAACTAGGTCTCTATGGAAGAGATGAACTTGCCTCATCACCAAATGGTACTCTTGGACCTCCAGCACCTCTCCCCAATCTCATTTTTCCTTTCACCTCTTTTATTACTTCTCTAACATGTCATATTGTTCTTTTGTCCCTTGTAGTTTTTTATTTCTATTTATACAGTACAATTTTATCACTCTATGGAGAATACCAAACAGTGTCCTGAAATTCTTTGCTCAAACTTAGAAAACATTACATTTTGAAATCTTCCTCCAGTTTCCCCTTATTCTGAAGTTCTCCCTTCATGGGCCATATGAAGAATTTCCCTCACCCTCCACAACTCCTCTTCTCATTCTTGAGCTAGTCCAGAGAAATCCATAATAATTATTTGTCAATAGAGTATTCCATGTCTCCTTCTCCCAATGTTTACCCAACCTGTTTTCTATCCAGGGAAAGGAACCATGATTCTTGTGATTGTATCCAAACAAACAAACAAACAAAATCAAAAACTTAGGAGTCAACTTTGAAAACACCTTCTCACACTTTCTGTTTCCTGGTGCATTAGTGAGTTTTGTGGGGCTTCCACATTAAATGTGTCATTAATACATTTATTTCTTCACTTTTGTGCCACTACATTATTAGTCCAAGGCACCATGATCTCCTATTTGGACTTGCTAGTCTCCCCACTAGTTTTCCTACATCTACTTTTTCATTGCCCAAAATGACTTTTTAAATATGCAAATGAACTTGCAGCTTGCTGGAGTGAAAATTCTTCAAGAACTTGCCATTGTTCTTAGGATAGAAAACCTATTAACTTCACATCCTTTACAAGATTCTGCACATCTTGACTCAAGTCACCACACTCACCTGGCACCTCCCTGTTTGAGCATTCCTGTCAGGTTCTTAAACAGAACTTATGCTCCTCTCCCACAGGATTTTGCATTTACTGAATCCTCTGCCAGGAAGGCTCCCGGACCCCACCCCACAGAAAGCACCTCATTAATATTAGCACAAATTGCACCGTCTTCTCCGATGACCTCCTTTGGGGTAGACTTTCTTGAAATCTCAGAAGGAATTAATGTCCCTCTTACCTCTTCATAAACCATACTCTCTGTGTCCCTTATACTACATTTTATAATGTGTCATTATTTCACTCCTAATTTGTTCCATCTAACTAAAAGTTTCATGACATAATGATTGTGTCTGTTTGATCAACATTTGTTGAATCAATAGCTGTATCAGTTAATCTTTTATATCTACAGTTATAAAACAGGTTGAAGTATAAAACTCCTACTTCCACATTTGACATTGACGTTCAGCTCATTCCCTCATACTCGACTCAAGTGGCATCTGATGTACGAAAAATTATAATTTCCAGCATAAACTAGAAACAAGGTTGTTGTCCCATTAGAGCTTAGGTCTCATGACCCATCCCCTTCCAGAATGCCATCTCCACTAGGTTACTGCCCCACCACCTCCCTATCAATTTGGAACCCAGTTGGGGTTTGGTTATTCTGGACTCAAAAAAATTCACTTTCCCAATATTGATAAACAAGCTTCTTCAACACTCTACATCATACATCTCCTGTTTTTATTTTCTTTCTTCATAATTACCATAATTTATTGGATGCCTCATTAGTTGTCTGAGTCCTCCACCAACTTCCTGAGCACAAGGACCTGTTTGTACTGTGTTTGTACTGTGTTTAATCGAATTGCATGATGGGACAGGGTCAGAATGAAATGAGAGAAACACGTGCATTTCCTAGTGCTCCATGAAGACAGACTTCATTCATGGCTCTTAGCAGTCTCTTTGCTGGGGCTTTGCTCAAACTGTGCTAATATCACCAGTGACAACTCCTTTCCCAGTGTAGTCACAGCACCCTCCAAAGGCCATGAGCCAAATTTCAGATGGATTCATGGGATTGTGTCTCCAGTGTGGGGGAAATGACAAGAAGGAGGAGATAGGCTCTAATCTATTCATATTTTCTTCCCTTGAAAGTCTGAGGAAGTCAGAAAAGGAGGTGATGGCTGGCCAGGGAGAGCCTGTGCTGCAGTCTGGGTGGCCTGTCCTGGCAAGAGACTATAGCCACAGGCCACAGAGTACTCCCAAATCCTCCCATGAGCAATTTGGGAGAGGAGGTATAAAGTGGAGACAAGAATGTGTGGCATATAGGAGTCTTTAGGGGAGCAATAGGATCATCCTCTTCTCAGAAATAGCCCTTCTGGGTCCATTAGCCCTTCCCTCTCCTTCTACTAGAAATACTTCATCCCACAGCCTGAGCCTCTGAGCTCTGAGCCCAGGCCTCCTGTGATTAAGAATGAGGTGGCACCAGCATGGATGTGGGCTTTTCCTATCACATGTGAACTGTCCCAGGGCTAGCATGAGCCACAGGTGTATATAAACAAGTGTCCATAGGAAGCCTGAGCCATAAAGATAACTTGACTACAAGAATGACCCAGCAGAGAAAGAACATAAGCTCAGGGAAATTCAATGGGGTCTGGTCAATTGTTCTTCCTCTTATAACTAGGAATACCAGTTATGGCCCATGTTTTTCCTTCTTCACTGATCTCAGGTAATGGTTTTGAATGAGAGCATCATTTATAATAAATTCTATACTGAGATTATTGCAGGAGGTGTAACCCCTCCATTGCATAGAACAAAAAGCGTATTTCCTTCTTTCTTATATTTTTTTTTCCTTTTTTCTTATCTCCTGTTACTTTTGATAACCCAGCAAGATTGTTCTGTCCAAAAATAAGTGAAATATTCCAAACATATTGCACTGAAGGTGTGTGTAGCACAAATCAACTTGCCTTGAGCTTCTCTGACACACAGCCAGTGTTTCAGTGTCCCAATTTATACAGGTCTGTAATACATCTTCATAGTGTTGGCTTAATCACAAATGACAAGAGTGGAAAATGTAATAAAGACAGGGGCACATTAATTCACTTTGTATGAAAATGTGGAAAGGTAATCCAATTTTGAACTGCTTGCTCTTAAAAAAAAAATATATAAATGTTTGTAAGATTTCAGCATCTTAGTTGGAGAGATATGGGTTCATCCCAAAAAGCCATATTGCAGGTAAATGGGCCTTAGTACTTCAAGTGCATGCACAGAGGTAGCACCCAGGCTAGAGTGAAGCCAATGCTCTGGGGAGCAAGTCTCTTGGTGATCTCCTGGTAGCCTCCTTATTAGATCCACATTCCGGAAACACACAGGAATATTCATTGTGTGGGCCTCAGGGAGAGATTCCATGCTGGGGACACTATTGTGCCTTTCCCTGGATGACTCCTAAGACTGGTTCACATGAAAAGAAATTCTGACTCTGCTCCCAAAAGACAAGATGGAGTTAATTTTATTAAAAAAAAAAAAATCCATAGAAGGAAGGTAGACCCAGCTAGAGCTCCTTTACAGCAAGAGAGGGGAGCGAGGGAGAGATGGTGGTGATAATGTCATGGTTGTCTTAACCAAAACCTGATGTATTTCCAAGCACTGTGTGTGTTTGCATTTGTGGGTCAGTGTGCTTATGTGTACGACACAGCTGCATCTCCAGTGCTCACACTGGGCACAGAACATAAAGGAAACATGAACTCTGGACCTCACGGTGTCTGAGTTTGAATTTCACCTATTTCAGGGTAAGTGGTTTAACTCCTCTAAACTGGTTTCCTACGAAATGTAAAATAAAAAAATAATGTGCTACTTACTTCACAGGACTGTTAGAAATACAGGGCCCAGCAATTCCGTTCCTAGGTACCTATCTAACAGAAAGAAAACAAAACAAATGTAAAACATTTGCAAAAGTATATTCAGGGATGTTCCCAGCAACATTTTTCACAATAGCCAAAAGGTGAAAATAACCCAAGTATATATCAACTGACAAACGTATAAACAAAATGTGGCACATCCCTACGGTGGAATACTATTCTGCCAAGAAAGTATTCACGCCTACTGCAACACAGACGAGCCTTAAAACATTATGCAATGTGAAAGAAGCTAGCCACAAAAGACCATCTACTAAATGATTTTTGTCTTATGAAATGTCCAGAAAGGAAGAAAATACAGAGAGACAGAAATTAGACTAGCAGTTTCCAGTATTCTGCCAAGCCCCCTTTTCAGTGAAAGCATCCTTCCTCTCCTATCTGAGCTTAGCTTCCCTTTCTTAAGAACATAAAATGGGCTCTCCTGCCATATAGTTGCCTTACAAAGGGCTGCTGATAGTCCTAAAGACATATCCTCCCCATCATTTTTTACTTCTCAACTATAACCAGAGACAAGTCTGAGCTAGTGACTCACAGAAGATGAGGTACACAGAAGGAATTAAAATACATACCAAAACAATATTATGATTTTTCCAATTTATATCAATAGAATCTATGTGTATGGGAATGAATCCTGAGGCTGTTAGAGAAGAGTGGATAAAAATAATAATGTTGGATTAAGCAATTTTACTGGTATGGGCTTACTAAAGAGATTCTGAATTTAACACTGGGCTTGATGAGATCTCAGAATAGCAGGGGACAAGAGATGACACTTAATCATCAAAATCAAAGTCAGAATGGCCACCATAACAAAGCCGAAGCAGTGATCAGGTTTCAGTGTTGGTGGGGACGACGGTGCTGTCTCTAGCCCTGAAGTAGAGGAGCAGACTATTAAAGTCTTACTTAACTTAGCAAAATTCTCTAGGTCTGAGAAGCAGAATGAAAAGAGAATGTGGGCTCTTCAACTGATTCCCAAGTTTCAAGCCAATTCATGGATGCCTCTCCTCTGGAGCAGAGTGGCAGCTGAGTCCTCTGGGGAAGGATGCTCCTACATTGCCAACATTGATATCCCAAACTTGTCTCTTAACCTGGTGTCAAAGAACCTGTGGCTTAGCTATTTACCACAGTGAATATACATAAAGAAAGGGGAGCTAACCACTTTCTCACAGATCACTGGCACTGCTATGAACTGACTCGAATTCCCAGAGACCCAGAACATCACTTTTGTCCACCCATCAGAACAGAGATGAAGGTAGGATGATTAATGGAACTTTGCTGGTTCCTAGCTCACAGTGTACCCAATGGGTCACCAATCACACTCTGTGTTTATGCCTCTTTTAGAGTACATAATTAGCACATGATATGAGGTGGTGCCTCTTTATAGAGTACCATGAAATCTAGACAGATATGGAGATCAAAGGATGAGTTGCTGAAGCATCTGGCAGAATCTCCATGATTGATCCTCAACTCCATATTGCAGACTTGCAGACTGGGCTATTATCATAGAAAAAGTCAGAGGAAAAAAAAAAAAAAAACAACACCATAACTACTTTTTCTTTGCAAAATAGTAAAACAAAAGCAAGAATGCATTCCTGGAGGCATTGCAGAGATTGGTGCCACCATCAAGGATTGAAAGTTGCAGGGGCAATATTTCTACACCCTCCCTTAACTTGCCTTTGTAGAAGACCAACTGACCTCAGAGGATGACAGTAGATTATTAAAAAGTTAACCATATGATGACTCCCACTGTGTATGTCGTTTCATTGTTGGACCAAATTAATTCCCCTGATAAATGTATGCAACAACTGATCTGATGAATATTTTTTCTCTATTCCTATTAGTGAAGACCATCAAATGTGTAAGGTCCTGGGTTTCATCCCCAGTGCTACAGATTTTTTTTTCTTTTAAAGACCACCAAAGGTAGTTGACTTTCAGCTGGCAGGGCCAGCAATGGAATTTTTTTTTTTTTTTTTTTTTTTGGTGGGGGGAGTGTGTACTGGGGATTGAACTCAGGGGCACTCGACCACTGGGCCATATCCCCAGCCTTTTCTTGTATTTTATTAGAGACAGGGTCTCACTGAGTTGCTAAGTGCCTCACCATCCAGCAATGGATCTTTACTGGCCTTCCAAGGACTAACCTCCCAGCCCTGCCATAATGTAGATCATAGGGTCTGTGATAGCCTTTCTTTTCCACAATATGTCATACTGATATATTTTTATGAGGCGCAGGTGACATATGGGAAAATAATTTTTTTGTAATCTCAGAAAAGATAGCTATTTTAGCTTCTGACATCAGAGTTTACTGTGTCAACACCACAAAGAATTAATGATTTTAAAGTTTGGATCCAAGTCACTGCTTTGGTGAGGATTATTTTCCTTAGACATAAAATAAAAATACCAACAGTTCTTCCCTCAGAGAGGTTGAGAAAATTAAATAAGGTAATGAATTTAAACACAGTGCTTAATACATAAAAATTTCTAAGTGAATATTAGTTCTTTACCTTGAAGTATGCATGTGTAAATAGGATAGGAGAGAAGTACCACAGCACCTCAAGGGTTTGCTACCTTAGTGAAACTTCTAGAGTTCAGTGGTATGGAGCACATCAACATATTCCTTCCAAGACAAAGGATGAGTTGCTGAATCTTGCCCCCCTTACCTTTAATTATGAGTCTTCTGCTTATGGGTCTCTATAGACTTTGGATATCACACAAAATTCATTTGAGCAAGCTATTCTATCCCATTTGCTAAGTTACCTAAGAAACTGTAAGAACAACAAAGACTCTGCCACAGCTCTAGACATCCATGCATTTGTCACACCTCTGTATGTGAATCTCAGCACAGACAGACCCTTAGCATTTGGGAGCAAAATTTTGTCATCCACTGCAGATAAACTGTTCCCCTTTTGAAAAGCAGCCTCAGTGGAAACTGAATATTTAACCACATGCTGCTGTGTTACCATGCATTCTGAGCAACCATCATGAACTGGATGTTTTCTGACCCACAAAGCCATAAATGTGGGTGTGTACAACAACAGTCCATCATCAGATGGAGGTGGTATAAAGCAAAGATTAGGCTTGAGCAAGACTTTGCTATAACTGGAATATGTTTGCCCTAGATACAGATTTGCCTTCCATAGTCCCTGCAATACTTCTACCAAAATCACCTTTCGTATTCACTCTATGGCAGGGCAAAAGCATTAATCTTGATATGGAGACTCATTTGAAAGCAAATAAATTGTGGTAATGGGCCTATTCTTATGAAATCCCTTGTTTTCTATCACCCCGAAGTAGCTGGCCTGAAAGAACAGAAAAATAACATTTTTTTTTCCATTTCTTTTGCATTTGTATAACATACAGAAAAAGTAATTTATTTTCCCAATCATTTCAAATGTAGTTCAGTTGTATTAAGTATATACATATAACTGTACAATCATCACCACCACCAATTTCCAGAACCCTTCTTCTTGCAAAACTGAAATTCTATGCCCATTAAAAAATAATTCCCCCACCCCTCCAAGCTCCTGCCATTCAACTTTCTCTTTCTGTGATTTTTAGTACTCTGAAGGCCTCATATACCTACAAACATGTAATATTTACATAGTTGTGATTAGATTATTTTTCTTAATCATAAAGTTTTGGGGTTCATCCATATTGTAATGATATGTCAGAATTTCCTTCACTTTTAGTGTTGAGTGATACTCCACTGCATGTGTACACCACATTTTCTTTAAACATTCATCTGTTGATGGACACCTGGTCTCTTGCATGTTTAGGCTATTGTGGATGGTGCCGTTATAAACAGGGATCTACGAGCATCTTTTTAAAATCCTATTTTCATTTCTTCTATGTACCCATCCAGAAGTGGAATTCCTGGATCATATAGTAATATTCTTTTAATTTTTCCAGAAAACACCATATTTTTTCCCATAGAACTGCATGATATTGTATTTCCACTAATAGAGCACAAGACTTTTAATTTCTCCCCACCATGCCAATCCTTGTTATTCTCTATTTTTTTGGTCATAGCCCTACTATAGGTGTGAGGAGGTCGCTGTACTTTTTACTTTTTATTCCCTAGTGGTTAGTGATGTTGATCACGTATTGTGCTCATTTGCCATTGTATGATGTCTTGGAGAAATTCCTATTCCAGCCCTTTTTCCATTTTTGAATTTTTTTTTTATTTGAGCTTAAGCAGTTCTCTATATATTCTTGATATCAATCTTTTCTCATATATGAGTAGCAAATATGTTCTCTCATTCTATAGGTTGCATTCTTGCTCCATTGGTAGTTCTTTGGTTGCACAGTTTTTAAAGTCTTTCATGAAGTTGAATTTGTCTATTTTTTTTCTTCTGTTTTCTGCACCTTTATGCCATATCCAGGAAATCACTGTCAAATCCAATGTTGTGAAGATTTTGTCCTGTGCTCTCTTCTAAGGATTTTTTAAAATTTTATGTCCTATATTTAGATCTTCGTTCAATTTTGAGTTAATTTTGTGTGGAGAGTTAGGTGAGAGTCCAACTTCAATCTTCTGCATGTTTTCCTAGCATGATTTTTTTTTAAATTGTCCTATTTACATTTAATACTCTTGTGACCCTTGTGAAAAATCATTTTTTCATAACTGTGAGGGTATATTTCTGAGTTTCCTATTTTATTTCCTTAGTCTATGTGTCTGTCTGTATACCACTCTCACATTGTTTTGTTCAGTGTAAATTTGTAGTAAGTTTTGAAATCGGAAATCATGTATCTTTTTTTTTTTTTGATCTTTTCCAATATTATTTTGGCTAGATTCAGTGTCTCTTAGGATTCCATGTGAGTTTTTTGGGAAGATTTTTTCCATATTTCACAAAAAGAAAAAACATCATTGGGATCTTGACAGGAAGTGCATTGGGTATAGACTTCTTTGGGTGGACTGATACTTTCACATTATGAAATCATGAAATCTTCCCTTCTATGAACATGGGATGTTTAACTACTACATTTTTCATTTCTTTTAGCAGTGTTTTGCCTCTCATCTCCTTGATTAACTCCTAAATATTTTATTCTCTTTGATGGTATTGTAAATAGTATTGTTTTCTTAAGTTTTGATTACTCATTATTACAATATAAAATGCAACTGATTTCTGTGTATTGACTTTGCATCCTTCCACTTGTCTTAGTTCATTTATTAGTGCTAGCAATTTTTTAATATCTTTAGATTTTTCAACACATGAGGTCATGTCAGCAATGAGATTTTTTTTCCTCCCTTTTCAATTTGGGGACTGTTATAGTTTGGATATGAGGTGTCCCCCAAAAGGTCATGTGTGTGAGATAATCCAGGAAGGTTTTAGAGGAGGAATGATTGGGTTATGAGAGCCTTAACCCAATCCGTGATTTAATCCCCTGATGGAATTAACTGAGTGGTAACTGAAGGCAGGTAGGGTGTGGCTGGAAGAGGTGACAGGCCTCTGGTGTATATGCTTTGTATCCAGCAAATAAAGTCTCTCTGCTTCCCTATCATCATGTGAGCCAATTCCCTCCACCATACTCTTCCCATGATGTTCTGCCTCACCTTGAGCCCCAAGGAATGGAGCCAGCCAGTCAGTGGACTGAGACCTCTAAATTCATGTGCCCCCAAAGAAACTTTTCCTCCTATACAATTGTTCTGCTCAGGTGTTTCAGTCAGAAAGGCAAAAAAAGCTGACTAATACAGGGACCCTTTGCTTCTTTTTTTGAATACTTGCTCTGGCTAGAATTTCCAATATTTTGTTGAATAGAAGTGGTGCAACAGGCATCTTTGCCTTGTTCTTAATCTTAAAGAGAAAGATTCCAGTCCCTCACCATTAAATATGATTTTTGCTATTGGTTTTTCACATATGGTTTTTATTATTTCTAATCCTTATCTGTTGAGTTTTTATCTGAATTTTAAGTGTTTCCCTCATTGATTGAGATGGTCATGTGTGTTTTTGCTTTTCCTTTATTCTGTGAAAGTGGTGTATTAAGTTGATCAATTTTCATATTTCACTCATTCTTGTATTTTAGAAATTAATACACTTGGTCATGGTGCATAATTCTTTTAATGTGTCTTGGAATTCAGTTTGGTGAAGATAATTGTCAATCTTCCTAAGGAATATTGATATGTAGCTTTCTTGCAGTCTTTCTCTGACTTTGGTATCATGATAATACTATTGTCATAGGAAGAGTTACAAAGTATTCCTTCCTTTTCAATTTTTTGGAAAAGCTTGAGGAGGCTTTGTGATAGCTCTTTAAACATTTGATGAGTTCTGCAGTGACACAAACAGGTCCAGGACTTTTCTGTGACAGGACATTTGATTTTTGATTCAAGTTGCCTTGCTAGTGATAGGCTTATTCCACTTTCCTGTTTCATCATGATGTAGGTTTTGTGCTTCTGGGAATGTATTCACTTCATCTCATATCCTGTCTGTGGTAATGCAATAGTTCATGTACCCTGTTATGATTATTTTTATTTCTGCAGAATAAGTAGTAATCCCCCTATTATCATTTTGGATTTTGGTAATTTGAGACTTATCTTTCAGTCTCTGGTTATCAGCCTAAAATTTTGTCAATTTTGTTCATTTTTTGAAAGAACCAACTTTGGCATTACTGATTGTCTCTATAATTTTTTCTATTCTTTATGGTATTTATCTCTACTCCAATCTTTCTTATTCCCTTCCTCTCATAACCTTTGTGGTAATGTGTTCATATTTTTCTAGTTTTTTAATTATAAACTGGCTTTTGATTTGAGAACTTCCTTATTTTTTAATGCAAGCATTTGTAATTTCAAAGTTCCCACTTGGCACTGCTTTTGCTGTGCCCAGTGATATTCAACATACTGTGTTTTGCTTTATTTTGTCCCTAAGGATTTTCTAGTTTCTCTTGTGATATTTTCTTTTATTCATTGGTTTTTTGGGGCGTATATGGCAAAATTTCTACAAATTTGTGAATTCTTTTGCTTTACTTCTGGGGTTTTTTTTTTTCTTTTCTTTTTCCTCTTGTGGTCAGAGAAAATATTTTGTATGACATCTGTCTTTTTAAGTTTATTAAGACCTAATATGTGTTCTATATTCTTTCCTGGGAAAATATCCTTTCTGCACTCAGAAAAAAAATGTGGATGATGCTATAATTGAGTGGAGTCCTCTGAAGACGTCAGTTAGAGGGAGCTGCTTTATTGTGTTGGTTAATCCCTCTGTTTTATTATTTATTTTCTGTGAGATTGTTCTATGCATCATTGAGAGTGAGATACTGACATTTCTACCTACAATTTTCTAACAACTCCTCCCTCCAGTCCTGTCAGTTTTTGCTTCACATATTTTACTCCTCTGTTATTAGGTATATTCATGTTATAATTGTTACATCCTTTGGCTATCTTGAAACTTTTTTTATTAATATATAATATCCTTCTTTGCCTCTTGAAAAGCTTTTTGATTGAGGAGTCAATTTTGTCTAATATTAGTACAGCCAACCCTTCTCTCTTCTGGATACCTGGAAAGTCTTTTTTCATCCTTTCATTTTCAATGTATTTGTATATTTGTATCCCTGGATCTAAAGTGAGTCTCTTGCAGAGAGTATGTAGATAGGACCGATTTTGTTCATTTAGCCTTCTGCCAATCTCTGTCTTTTGATTGGAGAATTTAATCCTTTAACACATATTGTAAGCTACCTGGTACCATAACCCGGGAGGAAAACTCAGAGGCAGAGTAAAGCTATTACTACTTTTACTTCTACTTTCTTGGAGAGAGCTTAGAGAGAGAAAGAAAGATTTTTCTTCTTCTTAGAAAGAGCTTAGAGAGAAAGATTAGAGATAGCTTTTTCTTCTTCTTCTTAGAACTTAGAGAGAAAAGAGAGAGAGCTTGAAAGAGAGAGATTTCTTCTTTAGAGAGAGAGAAAGCTTAGCTTTTAGAGCTTCTTTCTTCTTTGTTCTTTCTTCTTTCTTCCTCGGGAGCCTCGGCTTGACTCTGACCAGGAATTACTTCTTCTATCTGGTTTCTCTTCTGTAACCGCTCTGCCTACGTTCTGGCCGCTCTGATTCTTTTCTTCTTCTCTGACCCGAACTCTTCTTCCGACCGAGCAACTGCATGACTGACTGAATGAATTCATTCTTCTCCTGACTCCAACCGCTTTCACCAGGTTATATACCTTTAGCTTTGCGGGTGCCTCACGTGCATTTACAGGTGTGTCACATACATACTTATTATCAGGTGGAACTTATGGCTTCCAGCTGACCGCAATAGCCATCTCCCTAATTGGGACTCCTTCAACATATAGTAATGATGGATAAGGAGGAATTTCTATCATTTTAAAATATGTTCTCTATGCCACATAGCCTTTTTGTTTCTCATTTCCTACATTGCTCTTCTTTTGTATTTAATTGGATTTTTGCAGTGGATTTTTAAAAATTCCTTTCTCATTTCCTTTTGTGTAAATTCTATACCTACTTCAGTTTGGGTTGTTTGTGAGGATTACATTTAACATCTTAAATTCATAGCATTCTAATTTGAATTTATAATTTTAACATAATAATCTCTGCTCTTTTTCGGCTTTTTTCGCTGTTAATATCTGATATCACAAAATTCATTTTATACATTTTATCTTCATAAACTCATTATAAAATTGTATCTTTGTGGCCTGTTATTTTTACTGTATCAATTTACTGAATGGTGTAGAAAATAAAATACAGAGTTACAAACCAAAGTTATAATAATAATAGTTTTTAAAGTAATAATTTTAAAAATGTGTTACTCTCTCAAATTAGGTAGAAAATTAATTTATAAACTATGTTATAATAGTACTAGATTTTATAATTGCCTATGTATTTACCTTCCCTGAGACCTCTATTCCTTCAAACAACTCAGTTACTTTCTAGTGTACTTTCATTTCACCCTAAGGACTAACTAGCTTAAGAATTCCTTATAGGGAGGTTGAGTGGCAACAAGCTTCCTCTATTTTTTATTTATCTGTGAATTTAAATTTCTCCAAAATCTTTGAAAAACAAGTTTGGCAGATAAAGGATCCCTGATTGACAAGTTGTTTTGTTTATTTACTTGTTGTTGTTTCTTTAAGCCCTTTGAGTATATCAACATACTTCCCTCTGATAATTTCCAAAGTTTCTGATGAGAAATGCTCATGGTCTTATTAAGGAACCTTTGTATGTACCATGGCATTTCTTTCTTTCTTTCTGCTTTAATTTTTTTTTCTCTTTGTCTCTGGCATTTGGCAGTTGGATTATAATGTGTTTTGGTGTATGCTTCTTTGAATTCATCTTACTTAAAATGTGTTGTTTCTGGGAAATTTGGGGCCAATAGTCAAATATTCGCTCTGTCCAATTTTCTGTTTCTTCTCCTTCTTAGACTCATACAATGCCTTAGTTGGTCTTTTTGATGGCAGCACAAACCTGTTAGTGTCTTTTCACATTTTTTAAAGCTCTTTCTGTTTCAGACTTGATAATGTCTACTATCCTATTTTTAAGTTCACTGAATCATTCTTCTGCATATTCAAATCTACCTTTGAATTCCTCTAGTGAATTTTTTAAATTTCAGTTATAGTACATTTTAATGTTCAGAATTTCATTTGTTTTCTATTTCTTTGTTGATATTTACATTTTTAAACATTGTTTTCTTAACTTTCTCTGTGCATTAATTTAGTTCTTTGAGGATCTTTAGTACAGTTGTTTTAATGTCTTTGTCTAGTAGATTCACCTTTAGGTCTTTCTCAGGGACAGTTTCTGTGAGTTTATTTTTGTCTTTTGATTGGGACATACTTTTCTGCTTATTTTGCTACCTGATGACTTTTACTGTTGTTGCTCAAAGTGGACATTTGAATCTAATAATGCAGCAACTCAGAAAATCTGTTTTTCTTCCTTCCCCAGGATTAAATAATTTTTATTTATTTATGTTTGGTCTGGGTTAGTTCTAATTATTGCAGGATACTTATGTGACAAAAATCAAACTTGACCATAAACTTAAAAACATTTTTACATGTTTTCTGAGCCTAATTTTTTTTTTTCCTGAGGGCATACACAGTGACTTTGTAATATTTATTCCCCCAATATGCAGTTGCTTTGAATATTTTAGAATTTAATGTTTGCCTCCAAAAGGGGGAAATAAATAAAGTGGAATAGTAAGGTATGGACATGTTTAATCCCTTGGGAGTCACATCAGCTTAAGTGTGAGGGACTTGCATAAATGGGAGTTGCAACAAGAGTGAGTCAGCACTTCTATGATCAGAAGCAGCAATCAGCGATGAGAACAAAATGTTTGGAAGAAGGACCCCTTAATGTCCACATTACCTCCTACAGCCTATGTGCAAACTGTTTCAGGAGCACATGTATAACTTTCTATCCTGGGACTGGGGGATTAATAGCCAGCAATCTTGATAAGAACTGAAATTGACTAAATTTACTCACAATTTGTCATTTACTCTTTCCCACTGGAAGCTGCAAGCCTATGCTAGATTCCAGAGTTCCAAAATATTGCATCAGATGGATTATGCCAGTGTAATTGTTGTCTGACTAGAGAGACAGATTTCTGTGACCTCCTACTCTGCCATTTTCCCAGTATCATCCTTGAATGGCCTTTTGAAAACTTGATCAGTGTGCCTGAAAAGGTAATTGATTGACACCAATAAATGGCATGTTCTTCCCATACTTAGCATCTACTGATTTATGAAACAGGTGTAATGGCCCCTCTCACTGCCATTCTTAATGATACACATTGAAGTTTTGCTGTCTGTTCCCAAAACGTTAGGCCCTACTTTTCTGGATATCTAGAAGGTTTAGTTATGCAATGATGAACATTTTCAGTCTAAGTGGTTCCATTAAACTTGAAATCAAGATTAAGTTCTGGCCATCATGACTTCCTCATTCTAGGGAATTGGCAGGTAAAGAAAGGATTGTACATAAATATATGTGATTGATCCCATCAAAATAAAGCTGGGTGACCCTCCCACAGTCTAGTTAAGGAAGAATATATTAAAAAATGGTGTCTAGGATCATTAGTACTCCCATGTCTTTGATTAAAGTTAAAGAAAAATAAACAAACAAACACGCCAAAAATCAGCAATAATCAAAATTGCTAATAACCCCTATTTTTTAAGTATGAAGATTTAAGTTAACTCACTAGGGAAAGAATGAAAAATGTCCAAGGTACTTGCTAAAGGCAAAAGGAACATGAAATATGTTATGGAAGAAGATAATTATAAACACTAGTTATGACCATGTGATGAACTGAAGGAATGAAATCTGCAACAATTATGCTTAATTTATTTCTCATTATGATATCAATATATCTGTGTTTATACAGTTTTTTTTTTCTTTCCTTCTCTCGTTTCTGCAACATTTAATGTATGTTTTAAAAGTAGTGAGTAGGGGGAAAATGTGATTTTTCTCTTTACTCACACAACACAGAACACTTCTATGACCAGATGTGGGGACATTTCTCTCCACCAGCTGGGTATCCTATAATTCAATTCAATTTTGTTCCTAACCAGTTAGCACAGATCCAACAGGTTAAGGGCTCAGTTCTGCAAGGCTTCCCCCCAGATCAGATGCTAATTGCAAGTAATATGTCCCTAAGTAACCCATAACTTCTGACCAACTTGACTGCAATTGAAGGTTCCCATGACCCCTTTCTCATGTTCAACAATCTGCTAGAGTGATTCATGGAATCTGGGAAGACATTTGACTTACTGTTGCCAATATTTTACAAAGGGCATTTTAAACCATACTAATGAACAGGCATATGAAGAGGCACATAAGGCAATATTTGGAATTGTCCCAAAACAGTAATGTCTGTTCCCATGGAGTTGGAATGCACACACTTCCAGCCCATAGTTGTGTTCTTGTTTGCCAACCTAGAAGATCTCTGAATCCTGTACTTCAGGAATGTTTTTGGAGACTTCATCACGTAGGAATGATTGACTATTAACACATTAGCAAGTACTTCTCCCCTTCCTGAATGATGGTGGACAGGATTCAAAGTTCTTACTTGGTCTTTTTGGTGGCCAACTCCATCTAGGAACCTAAGAGTCACCTTATTATAACAAAAGATGCTCCTACCACCCAGAAAATGCTGAAGGATTAGGAACCCTGTGTCAGGAATCAAGGTCAAAGGCCAAATGTGCATTGATTAAGAACAAAAAAAGAACAAGAGATGCATCTAGCAATCCTGATGCTCAAGAAATTACAAGAATTTTAGGAGCTCTGTGCCAGAAACCTGGTACAGAGACCAAATCCATAGTTTTTGTTATGTCACAAGTAATTAACCTTACATCTCACTCTTTAAGCCACAGGATCTCAGAGGTATACTATAACTCTGTTAGAAGAAGAATATATCACCCAAACATAGATAAACAGACTTTGTATCCTCTTAGGGGAAAATGTCAGCTTATTTTTCATTGTACAAGGAGTATTTGTACACATTTACCACTGGAAAAATGGTTTTACTATTGATGCATTTGGAAGTATATTTAAGTATAGTTGCTTTTTTTCTGTTCATTTTAAATAATGTACAAAATGACACATTGCATAATGATGTTTTGGTCAATGACTGCATATATGAAGATGGCCCCATAAGGTTATGATGGAGCTAAAAAATTCCTCTCTTCTGATGACATGACATTGTAAATGTCATGAAATTGGAATGTACAAACCTACTGTGCTGCCAATCATATAAAAGTATAGCACACACAATTACGTACAGTACAAAACACTTGAAAATAATAGTAAGTGACAATGCTACTGGTTACACTTTTTTATTGTTATTTTGGAGCATACTCTTAATTATATAAGCAGTGTTTGCTGAAAAGCAGTATGCTGTGGTATGCCAGCAGCCACCTCATGTATGTCCTCCTTGATTCATAGAGAAGCCATACCAGTGATTAACCGTAGAGCTGTTTTACTGCTCTGAACAGAATACCTGACAAAAACAGCACAGAGGAGGAAAAGTATATTCGGGACTCATTGTTGCAGAGGTGTCAGTTCATAGACCACCAATTCCATTGCTCTGGGCACAAAGTGAGGCACCATGACTTGGTGGTGGTGGAAATGCCTGGAGGAGGAAAGGAGCTCAGGACAGGGCAATAAGAAAGCAGAGAGAGCTCTGCTCACCAGAGATAAAATATAAACCCTAAAGGCACAGAACCAGTTACCCACCTCCTCCTGCCACACCTTACCTGTCTACAGTTACCAACCCACTAATCAATATCAGTGGATTAACTCACTGATTAGGCTAAGGCTCTCATAATCCAGTCATTTTACCTCTGAAAATTCTTGCATTGTCTAATACATGAGCTTTTGGGGGACACGTCATATCTAAACCATAACCACCTGTAACATTTAGATTTATGTAAGTACATTTTATGATACTTGCATAATGATGAAATTGCCTAATGACACATTTATCAGAATATATCCTTGTCATTAAGCAGCATGTCACTAGGATACCAAGTTAAAAGGAGTGGACGACAGTGGGTTTGTACTGCACCAACTTAGCTAACATGGTATCCATTTCTTCAAATTCCCTACCCTGCATAATTTTATATTAGCACAGACAAAAAGAGATCCTTTTCATGAGACTTGAAAGCTGGAAATGAGGCAGCAGTCATGTTCTTCACAGGCTACAAAGGTCAGTGAGGGTACCAAGCATTGTTGCCAGGTAGGCACATTGCTGCTTATCTGGTCATCATAGAATGTAATCAAGTCTTGCTGTTCCTCCAGCTCCTAGCTCCTTCTCTCCTTCAGCTTCTCTGACTCCTGAGATGTGTATGTGTTTAGCCTCAGGGTGGAGGGGGCAAACTTCTACTGACGTTCACCTATACCACCGAAGTTGGGAGTTTGATATAGCTACAGTCTATCTTCTTGGGTTCTAGTTCATGCTCAAAGTTTCCAAATTTTTCTTGTTCTACATTATTACATATTCATTTTTTCTTTTCCAACTTCCTGCCTTGCTCACTTCAGGGCCTTGTATTAAACACCAAAACAGTAAACTTTCCAATACTGTTGAGCAGCTTTCACAATTGTATATTGTCAAATCCCTAGAATAAATTCCATTTTATGTATTTTTCCTATTGAATCTCTTTCCCTGGTCAAACTCTGTCTGATGAATTTATACATCATTGCAGAATAGCACATTGAATGGGACTCCTGACCTCTGACCTGGACATCTGTGAGCTGAATGAGTTCATAGGCAAAAAAGTAACTGGGTCTTTGGACAAAAGTTCTTGGTAACTTAAAAGGTGAGGATTACAACATTGACTGTAGTAGTGAAAGAAGTGTATTAAATGTATCCTAAACTTGAACAAAAGTTACATTTTGCATCACCTGCCATGATGTTCATGGTCAATGCCTAGGAAAAATAAGTCGAGATGAACTCCTCAACCAATCACTCAAGGACACAGAGACCCATTCTAGACAAGGGAATTCTCAAGGCAACAGTGCTGTTTTCATCCATAGACCAGGTTTCAGGTGGGAGTAACATGAAGGCAAAGCCCACAGAAACACAACACTTTCTTGGAATATCTGGAATTCAGTCTTAGACTCAAACTTCTGATCAACCACAGTACTGAGACCTTCTAGGAAATGAGAATTCTGCCCTAGGTCTGCAGGCTTTCACTTAGAATGGGCCATGGCAGCTTCCTTCATTAGTCTCCTGGCAGAAGAATACATTGAAGATGGTGTAGGATGACCAAACTGTGAAAAGCCACAGAAGCACAACCTCAGGAAGAATCTGGAAACGATGTCCTAACCACCTTTTCTGTATTTCACACCCCATCTCTTATGGTCTGGATATGGAGTGTCCCCCACATGAGCTCCCGAGTTAATGCAGAAATATTCAGAGGTGAAATGACTAGGTTGTAGGCGCTGTAATCTAATCAGTCCATCTTAGTTTCAATAGATTAGGTGGTGACTGTAGGCAGGTGGGGCATGTCTGGAGGAGGTGGGTCATTGCAGTGTGCCCTGGAAGGGTTCATTTTACCTACAACCCCTTCCCACTTCTCCAGCCTTCTCCTTCTTTGCTTTCTGGCTGCCATGAGATGAACAGCTTTCCTCTGCTGGGCCTTTAGTCCTTGACAAAGAGCATGGGCCCAGAGCAATGGGTTGGTCAACTGTGAATGCCTGGTGGGACCCTTTAAGGGCCTCTGGTTTGGGGTCACTCTGGGAGGTCTAAGGATAATGTACTGAAATCAGATGCCTGAAAACCAAACGAGTTGTCCAGTTGGTCTACCTACCCTGGTATTGTGAAGTCTACTTACCCTGGTACAGGGGATATACTAGACATTCTGGGGCCAATTCCCCTGGCTGAGTTAAGAGTAGACAGATATCTGTACCAGCCAGGATAAGCAGAATAACCAGCATTAATGCTAATTCTATCTTAGATCTGCACCAACACTTTCTACTTTAAAAGGCACTTTAAATATTTATGGAGTCATAACACTGCAGGCACAGTTCTATATAATAGACTATGGTAGTGATGAAAAAAGACAAAGATCCCACCTTCATAAAACTCCCTCTTGTTGTGGAAGACAGAGGACAATAAGCCAATGAACAGATCAGGGTTGGTGTGTGAGAAAAACTATGAAATACAGGACAAAGTGGGGAGAGGGTAATGATGGGCAACCTAGATGCCCCTCTTCACAGAAGAGAGTCAGGTGAGATCTCTCCTAAGGTAGCATTTGTGCTGGTTCCAGAAAAAGCTGATGAGGGAAAAATATGCAAATATCTGTGGGAGAAGAGGGTAACATCCTTATAAGAAAAAAAAGTGACGGTGATATCATTAACCTTGGGATTTGAATCCAAGGTACCTGGTTTATAAATAAAAAAATTTGACGGTGTTTTTTTCTGGCACTTTTGCTTGAGTACGTTTATTACTATCTATTGATCTGGACACAGCTATGCATTGTGATTATGCTTATTCTTCAGCTTTGTTCTTCCCACTTCCCCAGGTAAGTCAATTTCCTTCTAAAGGAGCCAAGGCTATCAAAAATAGAAAGTGTCAACACAGGCAGGTCCCTTAGACATAAACCAGTGTGTCAAGGGCCCAGAGTCATTCTGTAAAATGGCCTTTTTCACATAAGATTCTTTGTGGAATCCATCACGACACCATGACACTAGAGTTTTAGGGCACATCCTCTCACAAGCACGAATGCCAAGAATGAGAGTCTCTTCTGAGCTCAGTGACCTTGGGAAGATATCTGTATGAAATCCAGATTTTTCAGGTTTCTGGAAGCTGGAGGCAGGGATTTTCTGGGACCTTGGGCATTACAAAGCTTGTCCCAAAGATGAGCTTGATTGTCTGATGTTTCAACACCTTCCCTTAAACAGCTCTTCAATTATTAGTGCATATGAAAGGGTAATAGCACACCAAAAATCCAGTTTTTCTTTCTCAGTTTTATCAGAACTGACATGTTTATAGAATCTCACTTCTTGGAGAAGAAAGGAAGAGGCTGGTTAAGGAAAGGATGCCCAGTTGCCTCTGTTCCCCCATCCCACAAAATTACCACCTCTATGGAACTTAGAACAGAGGTTTCTTCTTTCTTTTAAATAGTTTTGTAAACCATTTATTAAAATATAGATTTCATAAAAAGAGTGAAGAAATTATAAATATCTACCTTGTTAGAAGAAATCCCAATCTCCTATTGGGATCCCACTATATCTACTCTAAAAATTATCTTCCTGTTTTAAATACCATTGTTTAATTTAATACAAATGGAATAGGACGTTACATATTTTTGGTGGCTTTCTTTTTTAAAAAAATTTGTTTTCAAACATTTATTTATTTCTTTTAGTTGTACACAATGCCTTTATTTTTACATGGTGCTGAGGATTGAACCCAGGTTGCGCACGTGCTAGGGGAGCGCTCTACTGCTGAGCCACAACCCCAGGCCCCGGCTTTCTTCTTTTGTTCAAGATCATTTCTAGAGATGATTCATCCATATTATTGCATGTAGCAATAGCTCATTGATTCTTTTCTGTGTAATATTCCAGAAAATGTGATCTCCAAAAAATATTCAAGCTTAAACTATGTTTTACAGATTAGTGCCTAACATCAGGTTAAACACAAAGAACTCAGACTCTAATGACCTAGCTTATTTGGGGAGGTATGAAGAAATGTGGCAGAATGCAACAATTTAAAAAATCTACTCTGGATCATCCTCAACATATAAACAATGATTTCTCGCTGCTGTGAAGGAAAAATCTTTACAAAAGAATATTCCATACCTACTGAATATGG
The DNA here is from genome assembly GCA_025594165.1 of Tamias sibiricus. Lineage (NCBI taxonomy): Eukaryota > Metazoa > Chordata > Mammalia > Rodentia > Sciuridae > Tamias > Tamias sibiricus. The sequence continues at coordinate 81,792,388 of CM046670.1, forward strand.
ACAATATGAAAATCAATTTATACTTAAACTGGTCAAATATATAATTTTGTGAATTCTTCTATTGGCTCTGACCAAGTACCTGAGAAATTCAGTTTTCTCTATTTTGGGGAATTAAAATAAAGAATCACTAAATCAAGAAAGTATGGCCAGAAAAGTGTAGATTGAAACTGTGGATTTCAGCATCTAGAATAGAAACACCTGAGAAGCTATATGTCAACTATTGATTTATACAGTAAATTATACATTGTGTTCATCAAAAAGAAGTCTCATCCTCTTACTCTGGTAGACTTTACTCATGACATTTCACATTCTCCTTATAAAAACCATGCAATTTTCTAAGCCTTGGTGTACTCATCTTTATAATGAGGATAATTTCTATTTACACAGAATTATTGAAGGGATTAAATAAGTCAATTTACATACAATGGTATGGTAAATACCTAATAAAGAAAAGACATTTGAGTCTTCAGAGACCTTTTCCGATAATCATTGTCCATTTAATATGCAACTATTAAGCTGAAAAATGTATATACACATACAAAAGCATAAGCTACTGAATTTCTGTTTGATCCACTTGTACACAGATGTAAGCATTTATATTCGTGTATCAGAAACTAAGAGAGATATTGAGATGTCACCTCTGCTATCATCTGTCTGACGCCTGCCCGGAGCCCCTTTCACTCTGTTATGGAATATTTGGTCTGGCAGTTGCATGGTCCTCTGAGCAGGCCAAGGGTCACCACAGTCCTGGCTTCTTTCTGAAATTTCAAACCCTGAAGGCTATAAGGGACTTTACAGGATGTGTGACCCAATATCATCCCAGGACTTGACTATGGCGTCCTTGACAGAGAGGTCTTTCACCTTCTGTTTGAACACCAGCTCTGACAGAAGGTGCTGTCTGTGCCTTCCGAGGCAGCCTGCCCTGCGGTTGGGCTCCCCTGCTTGTCATCTGCTTCTCACATGCAGTTGAAATAGTGCCCATCCATTGGTACTGCTTCTGCCTCTGGAGGCCACACAAAAGCCTCCTCCTACACATGACAACCTTTCAGAAAGATTTACTTCCCGTTTGGAGATATATCACTTCCCACAAGGTGTCTGGCAAGTGATCCTCAATCAACCCCCTGGGGAGTTACATAGCCCCTCTTAACTCTTGAAGAGTTGCTAGACTAAATTGTGTGGGTGTTGAATTTATATGTGTATGAGGTAAGGAAGTGGCCTGGAGGTTCACCCCAACCTTCCATTTTCAGGAATACAACTTGCCCAGAAAATTCAGATTCATCGATGCTGAGTCCATACTGCTAGAGTGTCTGGATATGCTGATGGTTTTAGAAGAATCCAGGAAAGGATGATTAAGAAATTGGACTACAGAGTCAAACTGCTTAAATAAATCTTTGTTTTATTGTGTCACCCTAGACAAATCTCCTATTTCTCTGAGCTTCAGTTTCCTTATTGTAATTTTTTTAAAATTAAAGACATTTTAGCTCAGGTTAGAGCATAGTATTCAGTAAAAATAAATTTATAATAACAGTTATTATTGTGATTATTGCTATTTTGGAACATCTGTGACCTCATTTTAGTTCAATAGTGTGAAATCATTCCCCCACTCACCCCAAAGTCAGTTAAGGCCACATCAGTTGCAAGAATCAGGGGAAGAAATCAAGTTTAAAGCATATGAGTTAAAATTCTGTGTTTTTGTTAACAGGCCCAATCTGCCTCCATGTCACAGGTGTGATTAAATAAGCAAGTCAGACCTTCAGCAAAAATTGAGAACTTTTCTTCCAAATAGTCCCCACAGGAGACACTTCCTAAATTCCAAAGATGTTGCCTGCTCAGAATATATCTGGATTCCTCTTTAGAAAAGATTTCAGAGCAAGTTGAACTTTTTAAATAAATTCTCAGTGGTAGAAAATTGTGTCTTTTGTTGCCAAAAATAAAATTCACCCTCACTCAAAAGTTATTCAGAGTCAAGTTTGATGAATAAGCTGGGTGATGTATCTGAGAGTTAGTTTTATGTCATGCATGGCAATGTGCCTATGAAACTGAGCCTGATTTCCATGTGTAACTTGTAAATGAGCTCAAAAAGTCATCTTCAAAAAGGAGTTTCCATAAGATTTCGGATTTTTCTCCCTAGATTAATCCTACACCTTCCAGAAAATTATTTTGAAAGAAAACATTTATCTGAAGACATAAGTTCCCATTTATTTGTTAAAAATATAAGTCAAACCCGTTGATTCATCTAAAGACATCAATTTGGTACAAGATGTGTTGAAGACATGATCCTAAATGCTACAAATGTAAAACAAAAGTCTTTTCCTATAAGGAATTTAAGGTGCATCCAGGGGAAAAAAGAGTAATCATGTCACAAGAATTGGTTCATGCATAGAGTGTTATGAAAACTCAAAGGAAAGAATTTGGACTCAGGAACTATGTTGGGAGCTTTGTTGGAGATGATGATAATTATTGACTTTTATACCTAAGAGTTAGCCAATGAGAAAGTGGGGAGAAAGGAATTCCAGAAGGAGATGGAATAGCAGAAACAAAAGTCCAGAGACCTGAAACAGAAGTGAGTATCTGAGCAAATACAAGCTTATAGCTATGGCTAACCCAGGGAGCATTTATATGGTGGGTTGCAACAGATTTACAGAGCCAGGTAGGGGCAATATTGTAAAATATTAAGAAGTTTAGCTTTAATCTTGGGAAGCTAAGCAGGAAGAGTAAAGCCAATATTGCAGGTTAAAAAAATTATTCTGAAAGTGGCTTGGAAGGACTGGAGTAAGATAAAACCACTCAAAGGCGGGAGCAGAAATTCAGCGGGGATGTCATGAGTGCATGGACAGAGGTGACAACAGTGAGGATGGGGGTGTGGGTTTTAGGCAGTAATGCTGAGTGGATCAATTACAAGGACTTGGTAACCAACAGAAAGTGGAATGTCAAGGAAAGGAGGGAGAAGGGAAAAGCATAGCAATTTGACTCAATGCAGGCCCTTCCCATTTCTGCAAAGACTTAACATTATCAGAGGGCATGTCCATGCACTAAGACCTAAAAAGCACACACACACACACACACACACACACACACACAGAGTCTCTCTCTCTGACTCTCTGAAGAATACATTTCATTATTTTTAGTCAATCGCAGGGCCATCACATAGAACACAAGTGATGCATGAGGCCAGAAATAATTTTAGACCTCTGTGTTTGGCATTTATTTAAGGTTATTATCAAGAGATAATAAACTATGTGATGCTTATAATAAAGCAGTAGGTTTTTGTAGAAATTAAAGTAGCAGGTAATGAAATGCCTTGGGCATGGCAATGATATTTAGCAACTTCGTTTGGTTTCTTTTTGAGATATTGGGTCCAAGGTGATTTTAAAATGATTCCTTGGAGACTGCTGTGAGGCTTGCATTGATTTCGTATGCACAGAGGCTTCAGGTGTGCTCTAAATGGTGCCTATTGTCAGCCAATTTTAAAGGAGGAAAACTTCACTGGGAAAAAAAAAGAAAAAGTCGAAAAAGTCAGAGAGATGAACTTCAGGCCAAGAGAAAAGTTTCTACCACAGAAGACCAATGCTTTGTCACCTGTACAACTACCTGATTGTAGTGTCCTAGACAAAGACCACTACATAAAACAGCAACATAAAATCTTTCTTCTGAAATGTTCAATATACTTTCTAAAGGCCCTTGGGGGGTGAGGGTGGAGAGAGAGAGAGAGAGAGAAAATGATTATCTCTTTCCCCATGAAAAATAATTCATAGAGAAAAGAGCCCAAGGAGGGCTGGGCAGTGATCTGAGAATGAATTTGGAGAAGCAGGAGGTGAGGGCAGCAATGCCTGAGAAGGAGTGAAAGCATCACAAAGGAGCGGCCTCCCTCCTAGTTCAAAGCCTGTACTCACAGAAAGGCCTGGTACTAAGCAACCCCAGGAGAGCACCAAGTAAGTAGCCCTCCCCTCTACACAAGCCACATTAACCAAATGTTCTAGCTAAGTTATTTTTAGCCCCTTCATTTCTTTAGGCAATTTGCTACAAAATATGGGGACAATGAATGGAAATTGGGCATATCCCTTACCCTGCATGAACTCATAATTTGGCAATGAGTCCTGTTAAAGTCTAATTCAGCATACTGCAAGATAGACGGCGTGAAGTATTACAAAACCAGTACAGACAGCATGCTGAAGGGACAAAGAAGAGAACAAGCCTGGGCTTCCTGGAACAGACAACATTTGCACAGGACCTTGAAGGTCATGCATGAGTCAGAGCCAGAGCCAAGTGCTCCCTAAGTGGACACTGTGCTGAGAGGGTGGGTATGGCATATGCTTTTGCCTAAGGACAAGCTATCATTCTCTGCCTTCAGTCATCAAGTGGCCTCCCCATGTGTCATCACTGAGTAGGTGACATCAAGACCTCCAGCACTCCCTAAAATATCTCTCCATCTGCTTAAAGGACACCACTGCATCTAGCCTTGAGAATTAAATGGACACTTACTGATTCATACCAGTCTGAGATCTGCCAGAGAATGAAACCATCAAGGAGGGTGAGAAGGGAGAAGTATTTTGGGAATCTAAAGCACTTATATTTAGAGCCGACACAGACTGAGAAGTGAATCTGCCAAGTGACAAGCCAGAGGTAATTTACAGCATTCTGGGTTAAGTCACAGCACTACTTAATCCCTTGTTAGCCCCTCTATTTCCTCTTCCTCACTTCTCACTGAAAACACCAAAGCACCAGATCTGGGCTCAAACTCACTCTGCTTCAGTCTCCCCTGAAAAATCACAGAAGGATAAAGCACTAGTATACTATATTACCTCCCTTACATTCTTTGTCAAGCAAAGAAAACATGCTCAATTGAGATGAGGAAGAAACAGGGAGAGGACCCACATAATAAGCCATGAGAGGAATCTTTCATGGTGGAAGTGACAGGGAGATTCCCTATGATGCCATTGGGCAACAGGCTAAGAAATCAACACATCCAAATTTGGAATGGATCAGAACATTCTCAGCAAGATAAGAGCTCTTCAAGGAGATGAAAGGAGATTTACACTACTGAAAGAGTGTATGGGATTCTTGAGAGTGAACAGGATATATAATAAGGAAAAACTTTTTGCCATTAAAATGATATCAGCTACAGAAAGGGTTCACATAATAGTAGTAGCATAAAAATTGTGTTTTCTCTAATGTTAATTCAACCATATTAGGAGGACAAAGGGACAAGAAATAGAAATATTCTATAGAAAGCTGAATGTGAAAGGATGTGCAAGGCAGCTAAATCACCTTTTAAAAATTCGGAGATGAAAAATAATTGCAAAAACTAAAATGCCTACTAAGGTAAATACCAAATTTACATATAATAGAGCTGAATTTGGGTGTCCATGTTATAACGGGCAGAATAATGCCTCTTCCCTGAAAGATGTCCTAGCCATGATTCCTGGAGCCTGGGGATGTTACCTTTATGTGACAAAAGGACTTGAAAACATGACTTCACAGAGGTGACTGAGAACCCTAAAACAGATAGATTATTAAGGGTGGGCCAAATCTAATCACTTAAACCTTTATAAGTGGAAAAGAAAGGCAGAAGTTGGGATCAGAAAGATGGCACAGTAAGAGAATCCAGAGTTCTGTTGCTGGTTCTGAGATCTAGAGGACTGTATCCAAATACTAGAGCTCAGGCTGCCTTGGTGACAGCCCTTAAGAGTCCTACAACCACAGGACACAGAATCCACCAACACCCCGATGAGCAAGGAAACCTCCCCTAGAACCTCGAGAAAGGAACACCCCCAGCTGACACCTTGGTTTCAGTCCACGGAGACCCATGTTGTACTTCTACCTATAGAGCTGTAAAATGATAGATTTGTATTATTTTGAGTTACTAGCTGGTGGGTAATTTGTCATGACAGTAGAAAATGACTGCATACAAGATATGAGAAATTATACTAATTGTTCATAAGAAACCGTGAAGAAATGTTTAACACTTTATGTTCATGTCTAAACTTTTTAAAAATTAAAAACTGAATTATAAAATCAACAGAAGATCCTGGAGCTATTAAACTTACTACCAGAAGATTATAATTTTGTTTTTTTAATTTAAGATAAGGTAAAATTATAACAAATGTGAAGGAAAACCTGGGATTGTGTTTTTGGAATTAAGACTGGGGTGTAGCTCAGTAGTAGACAGCTTGCCTAGCATGCCTGAGGCCCAAGGTTAGATTTCTAGCACTGAAAAAAATAAATAAATTTTGGTTAATAATCATTAATGGATAGAAATTATACTTCATTATAAGTGTGGATTTATGTTTCATTTATGTTCAAACTGTGCTGGTTATTTCTATTCATTTTTCTTTATTTTAAATTTTATAAACATGCTATTTTAGTTTGTTTTGATATTTTTAAATGAGCTTTATGGTAAGTCCTGTTTCTAGAAAGCTGTACTCAAAGAAGTTACCTAGGAGGAACTAAATAAGATCTGGAGTTCTGGCTTTATAAAGATATGTTTGTTAAAAATGAAACAAAACAGAGGAAAGAATTAGTGTGGCATTCCTTGATTTTTCTTTTCTTTTAGGTGATCTATCAATGGGTTTTAAAAAGACTATTGCAGGCTGGGGTTGTGGCTCAGCAGTAGAGTGCTCATCTAGCATGTGCACGGCCCAGGTTCAATCCTCAGCACCACCTAAAAATAAAAACACATTGTGTACAACTAAAGGCAAATAAAAAAAGTATTTAAAATAAATAAATAAAATAAAAAGACTATTGCTCTTTTTAAAAAGAGAGAGAGAGAAAGAAGGAAGAAAGGAGGGAAGGATGGAGAGATTGTTGTAGGGACAGATGGGGCAAGGCACCAAAGATATCAGGAAACAGTTTTATTTGGCTGCAGCCAGGTTCATAGGGTACAGCTTTCACTGTAATCAACTAATCCCCTGAACCCTGAGTTCTAGTAGCTTTACAATTTTATATCCAGCATGTAAGGGCAGGGGCTTAGAAGTTTATATTATACAGAAGTTCACATAAAAGCAGATTTTTTTCTTTCACAGTTCTGGGCAAGTTAACCCTTCAAGGACAACACCTGAGAAGGAGAGAGCTTCTGCTCCCAGTTCTTTCCTCCCCTTGCCAGCTGTTACCATGGAGCCCAGTTGTAACTTCTCTTAGCTTAGAAATGTAGACATCTCTGTGAAGCTCCAGCTCAAGGCCAGAGGCCTTGTTCAAATAATTTGTCCTTTTATTATCACACTTTGCATTTGCAAACACACTTCTACAAACCACTATGCTGGATACATGTTTGTAACAAACAAGTGAAAGGGCATCCACCACCTGGAGTGCAGACTTCTTGCAGGCCAGTGGCCAAGAAATAGAGCCACAGGAAGATAGGAAGTTTACCCATATTGAACTTTTTTGGTACAGACTCTTTTGCTGACAGTTCTAAAATCAGCCATGGTGAAGATTTCTGGAGAAGCTTTTTAAGATTTTCTGTGCAGGGTGGGGTGCCACTACAAGAGGGAAAAAGAAAAGGAGGGAGGATGGGAAAAGAAGTGAAGAGAAATAAAGGAGAAAAGTTAAAGAAAGTAAAGTGTGTAAGAAAGAGAAAAAACAAAATAGGATTGCGGGAAGGCCAAGACAAAATTCTGTGAGATCCTAAGATTAAGAGCTGAGACTGGAGGAAAGAGGATTGACATTGGAGGCCAGTGTTGGGGACAGTGGATTCAACATGAAGAAAGTAAGGGAAGATCCAGAGAAAACAAACAGATGTCAAAACAAAGGAGAAAAACAAGAAGGAAAAAGAACACTTGAGAACAAAATTTCAGTGGTGCCATTCACAACCAGTCAAGCACAACTAATTAATGACATCAGAAAGAACATTAGTATCTTCCTTGGCTTGGTAACTGAGAAGAAAGAGGTCGTCAGGGACGCAGGATCCTTCAGTCCAACTGTTCCTCCAACTGTGCGCTCAGCAGGTGTGTCTTGAGACGAATGCTAAGGACAGATTACTCATTAGTGTCAGGAACCAGGAGGGGGAGCCGGAAATGGCATAGCTGAAATCATTCTCTCTGGCTGTCAGGAAGCAGAGTCAACACAGGAACTGAGCGAACCCAGAAGCCTGGGGCCCTGCACCCCCTGTTGAAGGGTTTGAACATCTACAAAGTGGGCAACGTCACCCATGGAGTGGTCACTTACAAAAGTGAGGACACCGGCTTAGAGCTCACTTAGGACAAAATGCAACTTGCTCAGATGAAGTGCAAACAGCTGTGAAGGATTTACTTCACAATTTGAATTATTTTCATGCTTGTTAAGACCTTTTTATTTTTTATTTTTTGTAATATTTCATGTAAAAGCAGATTAGTAGTGAAAAGCACATGTTTCTCTTGGTTCTTTTATGTCGTCTTGTAAATGTTGGGTCTTCAGAAGTTGTGTATTTTTGTCTCTGCTCTGGAGGCCTGCTGTTTCCCTAATTGATGTGGTAGCATTTGACTGGCTTTACTCCCATCGTCACATAATCATTATTTTCCATATCTCAGTTGTTGCTCCATTTCATTAATTTTTTTTTTCAGAAAATTGCTCCCTATTTATCTATTTATAGGTTTTGAATGCATGTAGTCTTTGTCCAAAACCAGTATGACTGCCTTTATCTTCTTGCTTTTGATCTTTAATTTTTCTTTGTTCAGAATCAATCATTTTTCCCCTCGATATTTCCTTTGATATTCCCTTTCTCTAACTGCTGCCACGGTAATTGGAATTTTCTTGAATTTATGCTTTACATAAAATCTTTCGTCTGTGGGTGGTCAATCAGGGGGCCGGCTGTTCCAGAGTCCCAGCTCCTAATCTAGTGCCCAGGCTGTCAGCCCCTCCAGAGGCATAACAATGTCCTTCCTGAGCTCCCGCTTCTCACCAACTTTCTTTCCCCTTTAGTTGTTTTTTCTGCCTTTGTTTGCCTATCCTTTCCCTTTAACCACAGAATTCTCATAATTAAAAATCCTGTTCCTTTCACTACATGTCAGTTTGCTCATTTAAAATCACATTTTATACTTCTATATCAACTTTTAATGCCATTTTCATGGATGGAACTAAACTTTCCAGGTCTTCCATTTCTGTTCTATTGCTAGTACATAAAAATGGCTTTATAGTGGCTCCATGTACTCATTAGTTTAATGTAATCTTTATTGTGTAGATCATTAAGTCCATTTTAGCTGACTGATTCTTTCGGCATCTCTTATCTTCAGACCTAAGCAGAGAGGAAAGTGTGTAGTAGAATCCAATATATATCCGTGCAATGAATGAGTGAATTGAAGCCTGTGTGTTGGCTCGTGGGAGTATTGCCCAGTATCTCACCATCTCCTTTTGTGTTGCTTTCAGTGATGTACATTTAGATCGAGTCAAGCAAGGTAAGACTGTGAATCTCCGGTTTCTCTGATTTCAAGATTTCACTAACTGTTTATGAAACCTTTTATCTAGTTAACTCAGCTGCTTGCTATTAAGATGTGTTATCTTCTTGGCTCAGAAATAAAAGTCCCAGGGTAAAGAAATAAAGAGGCCTGGTGTTCCCAGTTACTGAGGCCCTGCTTGACTATCCCTGGCTTAAGCTTCCTGGGGCTAAATTATCCAAAACAGATCTTGTTTTAACATTGTGAAATGTAAATTCTAAGGAATGAGGGGGCACTCGCAAAAGCCCAAGAAAGCTGTGGTTCTGTGGAATGGTAAATGGAAGAAACAAGTAAAGCTGACTCTCATCCCCTTTACAACTAAAGATAAGGTTCCCTGAGCTGCTAAGGGCTCCACTGTTCCTTAGGAGCATTTACTGCACACTCGCTTCACATACACACCCCCACCCCCATTTTATTTGAAAGCACAGGACGCTGCTGGAACCACACCAGCCAGTGACCTTTTCTATTTAAAGCAAGGTTCCTCTTGGTTTTGTGTCATCTGTGTTTTCCTAGACTTCATTCATGACACAACACGTACCATATTAAGTACGCTCTTTCGGTTTTCTATGATTGGTTTTATATTAATTCATGAAAATTTTGCCAACTCTTTTTTAGAGTGCAACACCGGTACTCTTAGGTGATGTCACTGTCATCCATCCAAGTTTCTTTAATTATACCAAAATTGGTCCTTGATACCAAGTCCTTGGTGTACCTGTCCCCTCCTTCAGAGGTACCACCTTGCAACCTGTTGTCTCCAAGGAGGATGCAATGATGTCCTGGGCAAGGCCAATATTGCCCCAGAGTCATTGGCCTACTGCTGCTTCCACAAATGTGCTGGACACTGTGCTCCAACTGGGGTAGGGGTCCCTGGTGTGACCAGCCAGGCTATGTGTTCTGGAACTCACACCATATTCCAGTTCATTCTGTACTTTGTGCAGAGGCAGAGAAAGGGTCTCTGTTCCCCTTGGATTTGTGTTTTTTTTTTTTTTTTTTTTTTTTTGTACTGGGGATTGAACTCAGGGGCACTCAACCACTGGGCCACATCCCCAGCCCTTTTTTTGTATTTTATTAGAGACAGGGTCTCACTGAATTGCTAAGTGCCTCGCCATTGCTGAGGCTGGCTTTGAACTCGCAATCCTCCTGCCTCAGCCTCCCAAGTGCTGGGATTACAGGTGTGCGCCACCGCGCCCGGCTGGATTTGTGCTTTTTGCTTCGTGGTGTTATACCTGGGATATGCGATGTCCCCCGAAACCTCCTGTTTTTATGTTCAGATGTGAAATGATCAGATTATGGAAATGTAACCTAATCAGTAGATTCATCCATTTGATGAATTAATAATTTGAAAGGGCTACTGTAATGGTTGATTACTATGGCTGAGGAAATAAGTCACTGGGGTCATGCCCCTGGGGATTATATCTTGTCCCCTGACCACTCCCTCTTTCTCTCTGTTTCCTGGCTACCCTAAACTGAGTACCTTTCCTCTGCCATGACTTTCCTTTGATGCTCTTCCTCACCTCTGGTCCAAAGCCTAGAGTCACTTGACCATGGACAGAGACCTCTGCAACTGTGAGCCACAACAAACTTCAAACTTTTCCTCCTCTAAGTTGTTTTCTCAGTCACATCACTGAAGAGCTGACTAACACATTACAGATCTAGAACAGGCTGCCTCACCACACAGTCTCACCAGATTTTAGTGCAATCATTTTTCTTTGTTCATTATTACTCTTTGTCTTTGCCATAACCTTTACTTCCCAGGGTTCTAACAAGGAATATTAGCATTACGGGGTTTTGGGAAAAAGTAGAAACCAAAGGTGGGTAAGTTACAGGGGCCTCTCTACCCAACCCCACCCTCTGTCCCTGGAACATTCTTATAAGACTTAATTCCTTTATCATTAACTGTGTTATTTTCCCAGGGAACCCCTGGGTGATTTGTATCACTGCTCAGATCTTCTGGGTAAGCCTCAGGGGTTTTCCCAGTCTGGTATAGATGTATTGAAATCCTCCACTAAACACAAACCAGGTTGCTTGCAAGACTCCCTTCCTCTTCTTGATTCACTGGTATGTAGGGACATTGGCATTTCTAGTCCTTCCTTATCTTCACTTCCCATGATCTCTTTTATGTATTCTTCTGCTGGTTATTTTCACAACAATCACTTCATTAGTTTTCATTATAAACCTATGAGACCCATAGCACAGGTGTTACCTTAAGTGTTTTAATCCTGCAGCCACTAAGACTTGCAAAGTTGACTCTTGTCCAAGGTCACATAATGAGTGAGCTACACAATGTAAGCCAAACTCAGTGCTGATTCTTAGGACTTTAATACTGATCCTCAAAATCTCTTTCAGTTAATGAGGAAGTTTACAATAATTATATTCTAAGTTTCTCCATAAGTATAACTCACTAAGGAGTTTGAAATGTTAGCAAAGTTTGGCAGATCTGTACCTTACTTGTAAACTAAGTTAAAAGCCTGGAAAAACAGTGTTTTCTCTAGAATTCCCTCACAGCCCATAAACATGTTATAGTTTGAACTAACATGGAGGGAGAGAAATGATGTAACTATTGATTCGTTTAATTCTTCTATGGAGTTTTATGCAGAGGAATGGTCCTGTCTGCAGGTAGAAGAGAAACATTTTAATACTGTTCACCCACCACAACTTAGGTCACCTCTTTGCCAGGCCCAGTGCTAAGGTGCAAAAAGAGGTTACAAAAATGATTACAAACCGGACCTTAATATCAAAAGGTTCACAGTCTGCTGGGGTAAGTAAACCTCAGACACAAATAACATGAGACAGGTTGAATGTGATAAGAAACAGATAAAACGCCATGGTAATCCTGGGGAGTGACAAATGCCAGCAAAGCAGCATCCTTTAAAATGTAAATAGCTTTCCTTTGCTGAGGGATAAGAATAAGGGTCAAATTCACTTTATAAATCAAATATACAGGAGATGTAAAGTGCTCCCCAGTACCCCATCCAGGAGAGACATGCCCACGCAGGCCGCATGCAGGCAGCCTGGAGGAACAGTTGGTCATGGGACATTAGCAGTGGAAGCCAGCACTCCCCTGCACCCGTGCTCTGAAGGCATTACATGGCATTGTTCGTAATCAGGGGCAGCATTTAGAATCTTTGGTATTGACCACTGGAAATCAGGCCACTCGGCTGCGTGGGTGGTCTGATCAGCTGAGTCCTTGCTGTCACAATTGATGTCCTCTGGTTTCATTAGGGGGTATTAGATTTCCGCAGGGCAGATTCCCATTTCAACAAGGTGCACACAACCCACTAATGATGATTTCAAATGAGAAAGCCGTGTGCATCCATCCAAATTGAGATCACACCTTCACCCTCGGAATATAGTTGTGATTACATTAAAGACACATTACAAGTCTGTCGCCTCTCATTTCATTTATTGTGTGTGTGAGCCGTGTTGGATCCCTTTATCTCCTATTAAATTGCTAGCATTTCCTTTGGACTCAGATATGCTTTCTCTAGTACAAAACAGCAGCACACCCAACAGTTCCAGTTAGGAAGTGAAAGGGAAAATCACATTCCCTTAAGCAAGCTCGTGTATGGTCTAATAAGCACAAACACGCCTTTCCCCATTCCAAACTGTGGACTACTGACATTATGCTGAGGATCTGCCTTCAATTTTCTTTTGAAAAGACAAAGTCTGGCTGGTTGATAGCTACTGCTTCCCAGATTCACCTTCTCTTTTTCTCTGAAATGGCCAGCTGTGCCTCTCCTTCCAAGTCACATACAGAGACCTGGTAAGGGTGACTGGCAGCATTCAGACCTTTTTGGGATCTGTGGGCTTGAGGTCAAACAAGGGCAGCAAGGGACCACTGTGTGGAAGACCATCAGAGACCTTTTCTGGGAAATATAACCTGCTATATTTTTATATATCTATTTTAAATATCAAGCACTGAGCATTTTCCTTCTTTAAACATTACCCTACTCTTCATATATGTCCATCACTGCGATCCTAAGTAGATAGGGCCAATCTTATTGCCGCCACTTTATAGGAGAGAAATAAAGACCCATACATGTTATTAAGGAAGGTCAGGAGGGTCAATGCAACTCAGCTGCTTGGCAGAAAAACTACAGTCCGGGTTGTGTCACATGTAGTGCTTTCTTCTCTGCCTGGATTACGAGCATTGTGCTCACTGGCCACAGAATGGGCGTTGTTCTAAGGAACAGGAATACCAAAGCAAGTGAGTCGTGGATTCTGCCTGGAGATCTCTGTGTAATACAGCACTGTCCTTCATGTGTCAGAAAGGCACTGTCCTAACAATTGGGGAATTTGAAATCTCCTCTGGTCTATGTCCCAACAACCATGATCAACTTGAATCTCTGAGCAATCATAACCCAGGCAGTGCCAATCCCTCTGGGCCACGGTGAGAGGAGAACACTCACAGAACGGAACTTGGAAAGCAGCAGCAATCACTCTGAGTATTTATCTGTAGTGACAGTAGAGATGTTTCCAGCTGTCGGAAATCCAAATATGGGTGGAATATGGAGCATACAAGGCTCAGAAAGGACTCTACTAACACCTACAGCTTGCAGGGTGGATTCATTCATCACAGATGGTGGGTTCTAGAATATTTGTGTGAACTGATGCTTGTGTAAGTAGAAGACAGAATAATTAATCGTCCAAACACAGACCTGAAAATGTCCCAGACAAATAGGTTGTTTACTCACCCTGTCAATGGGGCACTAGATTTCTGAGATTCAGAGCAGGAAATCTGTTCTTTGTCAGGCTGCCTTGGTGATCAATGTGCTTTCTACCAAAGGCCGCTCTTCTGTCACCTCTGCCATAGACAACATTGACCCCTCTCAACTCCCTCTGCCCTCCTCTCCCTTCCTGCCAAGGGGCTTTTCAGAAACGCAAATTATGTGCCAATCCCTTTTGTGAAGAAAGATGATCATGGAGGTTGATAAACCCTGAATCACCATCTACCATCCTATCTCCCTGCATGAATGTAGTAAGTCTTATAAAACAAATACCTGTTTCAAGTCTTAAATTCTGTACTAAAAAATGCTTCCTAATAAGCTAAGTCACTTTTCAGCTTTGTTTACAGTTTTCAAAGCCACAGATACACTAAGATTCTGTTTTGTGCCTAACCATAACCTTTTTTCTTAGTCCTATGACACATCCACAGTATTAAGAAGACTGGCTACTACCCTGCTGACCACAGTACACCCCAAGCTGGTGTTTGTCTATAAGAGCCCATGAGAAGCCCTTGGGAATGAAAATAAACAAAATTAAATTTGATTCCTCTGCCTGGCTTTTAAGACCATCATAAATTGTCATTGGTTAGTTACTAGGAAATAAGATCTAAAATATTTAAAGTAATTGATTTTTTCCTGTGTAAACAACTTCAGAGATAAGCTAAGGGTTAGCATATTATCCTTACATTTCCCTTCACATACACTGGGGAGAGGAGGGAGGGATGTTGGGAAGATGCAGTTATAATCTTTCCCAGCCGAAATACTTAATTACACTCAGGTCTTGAATCCCCAAGTTAGCATATTTTGCCCATTCATTGCTCGATAAATATTAATTGGCGGAGATTGGGTTATAATTTAGCATGTGTAAAATATATAATTTACCTGTAGCCTATAATTATTTTAAATGTTCAAATAAGGGAATTGATTGGAGTGAAAAGAAAATAACTTATTTAACTTTAAAAATGTTGTTATGATCTAAGTCTTCACAAAAATCATCCACCTTCAGACAGCATTTCACTTAGATTGGCAAACTACCCTATGCTGTCTCCCATCTCCAGGACAGCTTTGCCATGGATGCTACGCTCAGTCTGGTGCATGCTCTGAAGTTCTCTGATGAATTGGGAATAAGTTTTATGATATATAATTTTTATGATATCTGCCCAGTTCAAAATGGCCACATTTTATGAAAAGTGCTTCTTCTAAATACCAGAACAAGCCCCAAGAGCCCACTTTTTCTTTTTTGTCTTTCTCTTCTCTCCCCCTGCCTTGGCCAAGTGATTAAACCAGGAATAGATTTATAGTCTTAATTAATATTTTAAGAGCTGGGCTCAGTGGTGCACGCCTGTAATCCCAGCACTTGGGAGGCTGAGGCAGGAGGATCGTGAGTTCAAAGCCAGCCTCAGCAATGGCGAGGCACTTAGCAACTCAGTGAGACCATGTCTCTAATAAAATACAAAACAGGGCTAGGGATGTGGCCCAGTGGTCGAGTGCCCCTGAATTCAATCCCTGGTACCAAAAAAAAAAAAAAAAAAAAAAAAATTTAATTGTTATTGCTTATTGTCATTGTTTACTAGCAGGGATATATAATTGATTCACAACATACAACATTAGCAGTGAGGACAACAAGGAGATTGCATAGTTAGTTAGCTATTGAGGGTGGAGTCTTTTTAAAATATGTATTAATTGTACATTATGAATGGGATTCAGTATAATATTTCCATACATGCAGCATGCACTAATCAAATCTAAAAGGGCGGACTCTTGACTTCAACCAAATCTATCAGATTCTCTCTCCTAAAAAGATGGATGAAATTGGGGTTATAGTTGGCCAGTGTGTGCCTGGGACTGAGAGGACACACTTTGAGAAATTGCTGGGCATCTATCTTCTGCCCAATACATAAGAAACAAACAGAGGAAATCTGCACATCTTCCATCAAAAATGGAAGATGAAGCCGGGCGCGGTGGCGCACGCCTGTAATCCCAGCACTTGGGAGGCTGAGGCAGGAGGATCGTGAGTTCAAAACCAGCCTCAGCAATGGCGAGGCACTTAGCAATTCAGTGAGACCCTGTCTCTAATAAAATACAAAAAAAGGGCTGGGGGTGTGGCCCAGTGGTCCAGTGCCCCTGAGTTCAATCCCCGGTACAAAAAAAAAAAAAAGGAAGATGAGCAGAGAGGCAGACACAAAGGACATAGAGAGAGTCGTCACTATATCATTTCCTTGTGGCTTTTCATTCCCTTAACATGTCCCCTGAGAGGCCTGGCTGGCCTGTGTCCTACAAGGTATACCAGCATCCTAACAATAAAACCACCTCCTCCCCACCCACATTTTTTTTTTCTTCTTAAATTAATTCTAACTGATTTCTGTTGCTTACAGCAGAAACTTTAGCTCATTCAGGAAATGGTAATCCCTGTGCCCACCACCAATTTTCCCCAGGAAGACTCTGCAGTCTTTGCCTACTGCTTACCCTCTAAAATATTTTTCAAAGATCAAGAAGAGAGGTTCATATTTAACTTTGTGCCTCCCTATTGGTGGAGAGGAGAACAAACTATGGTCTTCATCCCCAAATAAGCAAAGCGGGAACCACCTACATGCAGCTGCCTCAGGAGTCCCAGACCCCGAGGTGGTAGTGGGAGGATTATTAAAAAAATGCAAGTAAGAGAAGGAGGCTGTTTTCACTCTAGCTCATTCATCTGCACACATCTGAGATGTCTCTGTCCACACAAACACAATGGGATACAATGGAACACATGGAATATAAAATACATGGGAAAATGGAAAAGAGAGAGTGACCAACAAGTGTTCTCCCAGTGACTTCCTTATTCTCCACATCCCTGCAGTCATTCACAGGCCTCAGCGAGCATCCAGCCCAGCCTGTCCTGCCTTGGAGCTTGTAATCAGAATTGCTATCCGGCTCTGGCTTTCAGGCCTCCTTGCTTTGCAGTTCTATTATTGTTTCATGAAACTTTAAAACTTTCCACCCTTCCTTCATTGTAGTCAACTTTAAATAAAAATAAATTCAGAGTGTCACTTGTTAAAATAAATGACATTTAAACAACCTCAGCATGGTAACTCATCCCTCATTATCATAGAGAGCTCTTCTGAAAGGTCTATAGTACATTATCTCTACGAAATGGATTTTACCTTCAATATTAACCTCATTGCTCAGAGAGGACAGGTGCTAAGCACTCTGGTGAGAGGTGGCATAGAAATGCATAGGTAGATTGATAGAACCGAGCAAGTGATGATGAACTAAAACAAAAGCAGGGAAAAGGTTTAGGTTAAATATTAGGTAGCAAATCTGAGCCGCGAGAGAGCTCTAATGATTGAGAAGGCTGCTATGGAAGACTGAAGAACATTTTTATCATTTTAGTTACTCGGAGCTCACTGTGCCTGTGCCTCCAGAAAAAGAGAAGGCACCTGCAGGTTGGGGCTGAAAACCACAGCACACCGAACAGGAGCCCTGGGGGCCTGCTAATCCAACTGGCTCATTTTAGAATTTGGGAAACAGAGGCCCAATACTGATACTGCCCCAGTTCAGGGTGCACAATAAGTAACATATCTTAGGCTAGAACCAAGGCCAGCCAACGCATTGCCCAGAGTTTCCCTGGGTATTATAGAGACCTCGCAGTCTTTTGCTCGTTTCTCTCTTCTACCTCTCTAGGCTTTTCTTTCTTTTATTCCTTCTTTGGAACAAAGAACCAACACATCTAAATGCTAGTGCCCTTGGATGCCAAAGTATTTTCTCTGCAGGTGTATTCCCAGAATTATACGCATCTGGTAAAAGAGAAGATTTGTCCTTAATAACCCAAGGGACAAAGAGGTCCCTGTTCTCTCAGAGGACTCCAAAATCATGGCCTAGGACTCAGTTGCTGCATGAGCACACTCACACCCAGCTGGGCCTAATAGTCATCTCTGAATGGTTAGTCTCCCAGTAGCTGCTCTCTCGCCACCTCCTCTCTCTGAATCCAAATGTTAACCTGTAGGAGCCCCCTGAGAGGCAGAATCTCCATCCACCATGGTCAGGAGTTGTAAGCCTGATGAATCTTCTAAATACATCTACACAGCACCTGTGCTATGTGGCCTGAATAAGGGTTGGTTAAAGCATAAAACTAAAGGAGAACTTAGCCTTAGCTTTGTTTACAGACTAGGAGTAGTCAGGGAGGAGGCGAGTTTCACATGCACGAGGCAAAGTAAGAATACACGCCAGCCCTCGTGGGCTTCACAATCTATAGCAAAAATGAAGGAAGTAGGAAAGAGCATTAGATATGAATACATATTACTTTTACGACTTGAAAAGCAAGATTATTTATTTTTGTTAAAATACGATTGTACAAAACAGAGTCCAGAGACAAGAATTGCAATCTTAGCACCTTAGACCTGGCAGCCGCTCTCCCCCTCTGGATTCCCTTCATCAGACAATGGTGACATCTGAGTGTCCTTTCAGTAGCGGAGTGGGACCCTCCCATGTCTCACAGACCTTCCCTTGCTGTGTCATGTCAAACAACAAATGAATTCCCTGAGGGTTGCCATCTGTTTTCTCCCTACATCCCTGGGGCCACAATGACTTTTATATCCTATAAATTTTCTCTCAGATTAAAAACATTTTCAGAAGATCCAAGAATGGTCAGAAGTTTATCTTTGGAACTCATATCAGCAAGTGTTTAAAATAACTATTTACTAGCAATAAGGAAAATATTTGAGGTGCTCTTATAAAGTTCTAGTTGTGAAATATCAATAAAATAATTGCCTAATTCCAAACCATGTACTGTTCTAATTAATTCTGCATGAGACATTTTTCCAGCTTCAAAGATTGCTTTACTTGTATTGCATAACAAAATAATGGTATAATTAGGAATAAATTTGTCACTTTTATAAGTAATTCCTTTTTTATTATGTGTTTGGAAGCAAAGCACAAGCATGATTAAAGCCCCCTTTTAAAGGTTTTATTAATTATTATGATTATTATGGATAATAAGCGTCCACAAACTGCAGAATGTACCCCGGGCAAGAAGCACAAAGCCACCAAGTATGGCAGGAACGGGGATGGATTCCAGATTCAGGTTTCTTTATTCTCTGTGGTCCAGGTCCCACTCCCTGCCTTTTCCCTTGAGCACGGCAGGGGAGTCAGGGAGTGGGGACGTATTTCACTTTCCATTTCCTTTTATTCATGTGCCCTCCCAGAATAAGCAGCTCCTTTATCACCAACACCCTCCCACCCTCACTTGCCTCCCCTCCATCACCCCCATTATCTCAAAGTCCAACCAACCCTCTACATGCAGTTCTGGGAATCCTCTACCAGGGAGCCTCCCTCCGCTGGCTAACACTCTGGGCTGGGCCTCTCCTGAGTTATCACCCCATCCTGGTCACTGGGGGATGAGCTCCTTGAAGACAAGGACTAGGTCTTAGTTTCGCTTTTGTTTTCCTTACATCCTCAACACAAAGCTGGCTATGGGCAGCACTCAAGAATATTTATTGAACTGTGCATGATGGTGCACATCTGTAATCTCAGAAACTCGGGAGGTTGAGGCAGGAAGATTGTTTGAACTTTGTGAGTTCAATTCCAGCCTGGGAAACGCGGGAACACTCATCCAAAGGAATAAAAAAAAAAGAAGAAGAAAAAAGGGAACATTTATTGAATTGTTGGCAGAATACATGAACAATGAGTGCCCATCTTCCCCACCAATGTGCCTTGCCTAAAAACCAATGATCTAGATTCTATTAGTGACCCTCAGCACCACGAGCCTGTATGAAGTCAGCTGTCCTGACTAAGCTACTACCTAGAAAGCTTTCCCTCAGAATGTCTAGTCTACTCAATTGGAAACTCCACACTTTAACCTAAAATATGCCTCACCAGTATTCTCTCCTCAATGACTGACTGTGAAGTCAATATTCACAGAATATTTTAACTGCCTGACTACTTACAGACCACTTTATTCAAGTCTTCAATTTTTCACATGAGAAAAAGACACACATAAGGGTGGAGCTTACTCAGCCTCACCTTGAGTTAAATCATCGGGGACGCCATGTTTTTCATGCTCTGTACTATGGGTTACCAGGTCATCTCCTTGAGTCTGAAGAGGCCTCTGTCCCAACCCATGGGTGAAAAGGAGAACTAGGAAACCCATTTCAGGAAGGGAATGGTGACACTGTAGGCCTTCTCTGTAGTATCTTTATTCTGATCTGCTCTCTGTATTCACAGCATTTCATAGGCATCAGACCATTCATTTATCAAGGCAATCCTCTGCTTCTATGCCTTCACTCCCAAACTCTGCTGCCCTCACACTCACTCCCCCCCTCAGCTAAAAGACCACACTGTCACACTGTCTGCTGATGGTGACAGACATCATCCCCAGATGATGATCCCCATGGAAACCACATAAATATGAACATAGTAGAAGCTCTGTGTCCTATTTCAGGTCCAGAGCCTAGTTTCCTAAACTCACCATGCCAGGCTTCCTTGAATTCATCCCTCTTTTTTTTTTTTTTTTTTTTTTTTTTTGTTTTTTTTTTTGTTTTTGTTTTGTTTTGTTTGTTTTTTTTTTTTTTTTTTGGGGGGGGTACCGGGGATTGAACTCAGGGGCACTCGACCACTGGGCCACATCCCCAGCCCTGTTTTGTATTTTATTAGAGACAGGGTCTCACTGAGTTGCTAAGTGCCTCACCATTGCTGAGGCTGGCTTTGAACTTGCGATCCTCCTGCCTCAGCCTCCCAAGTGCTGGGATTACAGGAGTGTGCCACCACGCCCGGCTTCATCCCTCATTTTGAAAGTGCTATCCAAGTGCACATTTGAAATATAGGTAAGCACTGAAAAAGAATTTTTGCTGAGCCATGCAAAGGGATAATTGCCTCTTTGGGGCAAAAAAAAAAAAAAAAAAAAAAGTATTGCTATGTTGGAAAGTTTATTCTTCCACACAACTCCAAGAACCACACCAGAAAGATGGCTGCTGGACCATGAGTTATGCTAATAGGTCAACTTGGGAAAGTGCTAGCCCCAGGAAGAGGGGTCATAAGAAGATGGTCCCTGCATCCTGCTTGGTCTCCTAGGCATCCTCAGGAGTCACGTGGAAAGTGGCTGTGAATACTAGCTATAAATATTTGCTCTCTTTAATTCATTCTTTGAAGTTTCTTTACATCTTCTCAAGTTCCCTTCTCTAAGGCTTTCTACAAATATTTTGCCCACAGGACTCATCTTCTTCTGAAAGAAAGAAAATGGAGGATGATCTCTGGGTGACACCAGGTCTGGTGAATGAATGGTTGTATGTGTGACAACATGATCTAGGATCTACCATGAACTTCCTGGGTCAGGTAATGCGGAGCTGGGCCTGATGCATACATGAGGCAGAACATGCAGATGCAGAGTAGGCCTCCTTGTTGGGTCCAGCAGATGGGGCAGGCTAGCCACCAGACATTGACCTAGATCATGGACAGATGGGAGCAGAAACAATCCTGCACCAAGGGGTCATCATGGTGTATTTGGAGCACTCATTTAGAGAGGCATCCTCAAGAGGGAGGAGCTTGTAACAGGATCAGTGCTCCAGAAAAAAAAAGCACTGTGTCACTTAAAACCACGCACCATCTGCCAAATTCCATTTGTTTTTTCTGTTGCCATCTTTACATGTTCCACATGCACATTGTCATTTTAAGAGTGCTTGGCCATGGGCGTTCTCAGTGTGTCCCCAGGATAATGATGTAGAAGAGGGGAAAGGACAGAGGGTTTGCAGAAGGGCCGGAGCCTGATAATGTTCTGAGAATATCCATGGAAACTTAGATGCTGTCTTCTTTGAGCAGAGGAGGGACACACCTGTCCTTAATAGAACATGTAATTCCCTTCTTAATGCTGACCTTTCCCTATCCAAATGAACATCATAAACTTTTCATTTCAGACATGAACCCTGAATTTCTGATTGCCTTGGAAGAACAACAGAATAGGAATTCCCATCATTTCCTATGAATATGCCAGTGCCATTTCCAATTTCCAAATGCAATTCAAGTCCCTGATTTCTCCTGCCTATGCAGCCCACCCCCTACCCCTAGAATACTTATCGCATGAATAAGTATTTAGCAATCCATTGTCTGATAAATTTATTCTCATCTGACTCACATCTAGATGGAGTTCCTCAAGGAATAGAGGATGTGGCTTCCATTTTTCCTCCATCTGTCACAGCACCAAAGAGATGAGAACCATCCATATATTCACGCATTCATTTATTCCTGAAGAAGTTATTGAGCACCTGCTGCATACCAGAACTTATTCTAGACCCTAGACTTACAGGGATTGGTAAAATATGATTCCTGAGTTTGAGAGCACTAATGTAGTGGGGGAAGCAGCCACATGAATAGGAAATGATCAGACAGTGTAGTAACAGCGCAGGCAGAGAGAGTTCCATGAGAACAGGGGAGGGAAGGACTGACTCCGAGGGAATGGCAGGCAGTGGGATTGTGTGCCAAAGCTGCTCCATAAATATTTGTTGATTAATTAGGGGAGGAGTACTCTTCTTTAGGGATTACACAGGGACAAAATGTCCTCATTAGCCGATGATGAGAGAAACGTTTTCCTTATAGTCAGGAAGCTCATGGGAGTTAGCAAGTGATAATTTGTGTGTTAATGATAATGAGAGGAAGAAACACTGACAGAAGCAAAAGGCTCATGTGCATCTTGAGCATCAGATAAGCCCATTATATTTCTGGGCCCGTATTGCCCTGTCTTGCCCCTGTAATGATTTCATCCCTGCCTGTATCCCTCCCCAGTCCAGGAGAAGCTTTTGTCTAGAGAGAGCCACACACGGATATCCAGCCTCAGAAACCTCTGTGGACTCAGACCTGCTGCTGACAGGCCGACAGATGCATAGGTCTCTCTTCAAGACCCTGGCCTGGCAAGAGATGGGAGCTTCTGGATGGCTTGGGCTTTGCCTGCACTGTTTATTTATTCTGTAGCATATGCTGGCTCAGCAAATTAAGGCAGCTCCAATTTTCCATGTTCATTTTAGTCCTCCCTCAACTCTCCTAAGTTGCGTTCTGCGGCAATCTTGCACTATGGTTTATCAGGGAAGCAGCTGTGATTGTTCATCCTTTGAACTCTTGATCCAAATGGCCTCACACTGCCCACTGCTCACCCTCTCCCTGGATCCAGTCCGGTGGCTGACAATGTGATGATTAGTGACAAGCCTCTTCTGTGCAGCCAGTTTTTATCCTTACAGCCCCCCTCCCACGGGCCTGCTGCTGGTTTGTCCTCAATCTGCCTGTAAATCAACGTCAAGGTGGAAAAACATACTGAATAGTGAGGAAGTGAAACTGCTCTGCTCAGGTGGGAGAAGAGATCTAATCACACGGATTACATGAGGAATACTCACCCACCCTTTCAGACAATGTGCTATCACTTGTTATGGGTTTTCATTCTTGTTCAATCTCACAATTTTTATGACCACGACTCTTTCTGTGTGGGCAATAGTAATAACTCAGGCTTTTTAGCCAGGCATGTTAAATAAGACAGAAGTAGGTCCTGTTGACCCATAAATGAGAAGTAAAGACATATTTTTAAATTACATTTATGTCAAACAGCAGTAATGGAAAAGGAAAACTTGACATTAAACTCATGATTATGAAGCAATTCATTTCTGGAAGGATCAATGGCTTGTCTCTGCCAATAGTGAGAATTGTTTTAAACAATATTTGAAGCTAAAAAAATGTTATCAGTCCTCCAACTTTGGGAGTTCAAAATTCAAGAGCAACCTACCCAGCACTTCAAAGTTTGTACTTGGTTTGAACACTGGAACTCTTTATAATATTTCATGGTACTATTCCTTTTGTCACCCTAAAGTTTGCCCTCTGGAAGGCTAGGTATCTCAAGAAAGTACTCTTGTTTCAAAAACCTAATCTGTGCTCAGAACCCAAAAGAAGGGAATTCACTCCCAAAACAAGACGATCAGAAAGCAACAGAGATGGAGCAGAGAACAGCCTAACCTATAGCGCTCTCATTTCTCCTATGGTGTTGGTTGGTTTTGACTTTCAATCTTGAATATTAAAATTGGCCATTCGCTAAGATGCTGAGTTTAAGAAGACAGCCAAGTGCAGTGTAGTATTGGACACATGGGGGAAATGGTCTGCTGAAAAAGGGAAATTAACACATGAATTAAGAGAAGGAGAGCAAGTCACAAAGGACAATCTCAGCCCCATAAAATGAAAGCTGGTTTGCCTCTTTTTGTTTGTGCCTAGTCCTCTAGTTATGGTTCAGACTAATGGGCATCCTGAGAGCTAGTAGCTGCTGCTCTGCCAGTGGGCTCAGAGACATAGCCATACTTCATCAGTCACGAAGCTGGTCCTGGCCCTACCAAGGAGAAGCAAGCAGGGCAACCTCCAAATGTTCTTGCCTCAGAATAGCCATTGCAGAACAGTTTGATATGGAGAAGACAACTTGGGTCCAGCAAGTGATGAACATTTTAGAATTTCCTTCCACTGTGTCTTTAGGGAAAGCATTTTTAGGAGTCATGTATTCATTTTTGCATGTAGACTAGAAGTCTTAGATGTTGGAACAAAATGCCAGAATTTTGGTTCCAGGTGGCCACACTAACTGTGGATCAACTAGAACAATTTTGGTAGGGGGTATATTTGACCTCCCTGAACCCTGCCTGCCCCCAGTGCTGTTGAAATAGGTTTTCTGCTGCTCTGCACTCTACTCCACATGACCCCTCAAGGCATAGGTGAGCTTGCCATCATCTGAAAGGAGCAGAGGGTTACAAGATCCAGAGACGCAGGTCCAAGCTGTAATATTACGAATCCAGCACAATTCAGCTGCACACAGGCCTGTCCCCGGCACATGGTGCTACTAATAGAGCAATTAGTCTGCTATTTGTCCAGAGACTGATGGGGAGAAGGGTAAACTTGAGGGAAATATTTTCTTCATCTGAGTAATTTAACAAGTAACCCACTCTGGTTTGACTCTGATAGGCCAGGTCATATATGACTTTACATCATGGTAACTTCCCCATCAACGGACCAAAGGCAACTAGTCTCAGAAATGCCCAAACTAAACTTCGACCTCTCCAAAGATTCTGGATGGCAGTTATGCAGGTCTCTAGATATTCCTGTTTTCCCAAGAAATTATTACTTCTAGGTTGAACAGTGGGCCTCAACTTCCCATCATATTCGTGATGGGCAGGAGGGACAGTTGTATGGGAGAATAAAGATCAAGAGTACTGCCTTTGGAATACGGAAGCTACTGCCTTGATCTTGGCACACAACTCAGCATTGGTCCTCCTTTCTGAAGCCTTCAAGTAATTTATGGACAAGTTCTGCAGCTGATGCCCTCCCTGTGCTCCTTCTGACCACTTCAGGAATCTTATCTTTAGAATTAAGTATGCTTCATCCCTGAACTGCTTTCTCTCAACTTGGCACAAACCATTAGTCCTTTATGTTCTAAGAGATTCCATGCCCATCACCCATTTTTTTCTGACTCATTTCACATCCCAAACTGCAAGGAAGCCTCCTTCCCTACCTGCTCCACTTCACGTCTCTCTCCTTTTTCTGAGCATCGGAGCATGGAATGTGGCATTTTTCCCATCCTCTCACTTTATATAAGCTGATTTATGAATATATAAATCGTAACTCAGCAATGATTGACCTGAGCGTAAAAAAAGATAAGTAACATATTGGCTTATGTGATGATGATGAGGATGATGATTACTATTATTCAAGCCTACTGTGGATCCGGAACTGAGCCAAGCATCTCAGGTGCACCATCTCCACATGGCTAGGAAAATGTTATTCTTCCCATTTTACAGGTGAATGAACTGAAATCAGTAGGTTCAAATAAATTGCTCAAGACCACCAGCCTTTACATTCCAGACCTTTGATTCAAACTTAGCTCTGCTTGAATCCACTGGTTCATGCTCTTAACTCATCCATTGCAGTTCCCCTCAAGGTGTTCCCAATCTAACAGAGGGACACAAACGTTTATCTGAAGAGTAAAACCTCCTCAAGCCCCTCAGGCTAATGAGCTTTTGGTGATGTGACATCAATGGGCCCCAGGCGGACATCCCACTGATGACTTTAATGCACCTTTATTGAAACTATCCTGGAGGACCTGTGAGCACGTGGCTCAGCGCTCCACAGTCTTATGAATAGTAATGAAATCCAATCAGGAACAGAGGCCTGAGATTTTAATTGAGCTATCCTTTAAAGGACTGCTTTTCTCAGTGTCAAGGTCATGTTCTCCCAGCTAACGTAGTTATTTTATGTGTGTAGCAAAGATAATAGGCACTGGAGACACATTGAGGACGAGTGGCATACGGCATGAAAGATAGGAGGAAATATACGAAAAGCAATCATTGAAGTATACACTATAGACCTTCCCATTGATAATTGGTTTAAATTATTAAAGCACATAAGAGGTTATTAACTAGAGAGAGTATAAATTACTTTTCCTTTTTTTTTTAATTTTTGCTGAGCATGACTTTTCAAAGTCTCCCAAACTTCCATGTTTAAAAAAAAAAAAAAAAAAAAAAAAAAAAAAGCATTAAATTTAAAGTCATTAGGAAAAAAAAAGGTACCTTTTAAAATTATCTCCAGAGTGGATAGATGAGGAGAGAGCAGATGCTTCATGAATTTGAGATCATGCAACCTGCCACGAGAGTATAAAATGTGAAATGGTATTTAAATAATGCTAATAGTGCTCTGTGGGTGGCTGGCATTGGCCAGGTCCAAAGAGTCAGGGTTGGAGGCTCCGGGGAGGAAGCAACCCCGAGGGGTGGGACAGCCCCTCCTAGCTTCTGGGAAACTCTGATGGGCAACTTGAGCATCAGGATGGAAGCTCCGTCTTCAGCAGATCTCAGGGGTGGGTGAGCTGATCTCATCACTTCACTAGCTCCCGGCACAGCAGAGGGGAGCAGCCCAGCCTGGGAGATTCTGGGCCAGAGGAAAATGAGTGGCATACATCTTTCTCCTTGTGACCGAGATGCTGATTTATATCCCTGTTCTCCAGGCCCTTCCTGACTCTTCTGCAAATAAGTCTGATGAGTCTGTTCTTATCTAATGCTGCGCCGATCTTCTGGGGCCCTGCATTAGCATTTTCAGGATGTAGTCTTCTGGCAAGAGACCCTATATCTAGTAAGGCCAATTATCTCCTTAGATTCCTAGTTCTATCTTTATTCATTAACTCCCATTTCCTCGCTCAGAGATGAGCTCATTTGGACTGCTGGCCTTTCCTTTGAATGACTTTTCCTCCTTGTGGCCTAAATCCAGGATCTTTTTGCTCAGCCTCCCACTAGGCCTCCTCCTTTGCTCTGTGGTTTCCTTACCTCCACCTCTCATTCAGCAGTGGCATCCGCACTGAAAAAATGAAAATGGTGTGAGAAACCGCCCTCCCCTGCCAAGTCCAGGACAATTGCTTTCTCCACTGTCAGAATGACAGAAATGCTAAAGTTTCAGAGTCTTCCTTTTAAAGATGGGGTTGAAACATATTATATAGTGTAAAGGCTTGGGAAACAGGGTGCCTAAGCCCCCAACACACACACACACACACACACACACACACACACACACCTCCGTGTTGTGGTGGACCTCCCATCGACCTTCTTAGGAACTTTTCTTTTGTTACTTGTTCCTCACTCAAGCTTATAATATAATGGCCACCTCTCTTGTTCAGGATCCAAATCAAGATAATATTGCCAGTGAGAACTTTCCCCCAGAACCAGAATTCTTTCAAAACTAGAAAGAGGAAAATCTTTTCTATTCTGGAGTTAGACTTCCTCCCACATGCAGGAAATCGGTCTGCAGAAAGACATAATAAAACTGGCCAGATGGAAGGTACAGTCAGACAGAGGCAAGAGCAAGAATGCTCATGGAGTCTGGGATTTGAGTTCCAATTACTCTCCTTACTTTCCTGTATTTGGAATGTTAATCTCTCCTTTGATTATGTGAACTTACTAGATGTCCCTTCTAATAAATCCACTTCTTATCCAACCTCTATTTAGTTTATTTGCTGTTGCTTATATCCAAAGGACTCCAGAATATAATATAGAAATATATTCTTGGGAAAAAAGTACAGCATTATGTTAACAGTAATTATCTCTGGAGTTTTCTTTTTCTTTTATTTGTCTGTTTTTATCATTGCTTTAAAATGAACCTGAAATATTTACGTAGTTTTAAAAAAAAACTATTCTCTTTTATCATGATGATTTGTCTACTGATCTGATTAAAATAGCAATACTGATCAAAAGAAAAATAAACATAATTGGGAGGAAATTGAGTAGATAAGAGGTATTTATTACAACTGGGTCAGAATCACATGTATGTTTTGCAAATATTTATTGAGTGCCTGGTACTACCACGTACTGGTGGTACAAGGGTGAGCAGATCTGGACACTGTGTTTCTGAGCTTGTGAGCTAGCGGGGGCTGTATATATACAATCATCATCCAATGAAATGTAAATTGCAACTCTGGTGAATGCTATGAGGAGAAGAGACCTGGAAAATTAAGAGATATGACATAGGTACAGAAGTCAGGAATATTTCCTGGGGGGGGGGGATGACACCCAAACTGACATCTAGGAAATAAGCAGGCTAATCAAGGAAGAGTGAGGAGTAGAGATTGCATATGAGAGAATTCATGTCAGCAGGGAACATGAAGCTTCTGGAACAGTGTCACTGAAGTAGAAGGAGCAAGAGAACCCCAGTAGGAGAGGAGAATGGAGAAGTGTAAACAGCGATCATGGGACACATGTGAACGAAGCTAAAGGGTTTTGATTTTTCCCCCTCAGGACCTGGAAGGTCTATCAGAGGACGTGCGTATAGTCTCTGTCTGTATGTACATTTGGGGTGTGGGTGTCAAGGTATGATTAGCTGAAGTCTATTAGACATCACTCTGACCATGGTCTAGAGAGCTGACTTGAAGAGATCAGAGAAGAAACAACCTAATTAATCAGAAAGGTCTCTGAATGGTTGTGATTCAGGTGAGACATGACATAATTTAGCCTAGGGCAGGGATGACAGAGATAGGGAAGAGTAAGAGAGACGTTTAGGTAGATAGGCACAGCTCTGCTTTCTGAAAATTTAATTTCTATCAAGGGTCATAGAATCCTTTACAAAGGTATTTGACTATATACAAAGATGACATGGCCAACGGCAATTGAAATAAAATTTATTGGGTCTTGTTTCTATCAGAAGTCATTAGGGAAAGCTTAATAGCAGTGGTAAGATTCAAGCTATGTACTAAATAATGGGTGGGGGATCTATTAAAAGGGAGATAATTCAATGGGATTTAGCAGCAAACAGGAGTCACCCTCAAATTCAGTAATTTGAAGAGATTTTAATAAAAAGACCATTTGTGAAAGTATTAAAAAAAATGTGTACAGAAATACCAGGGAGCAGAATAGTACCCCTGTGTTCACGAAATGGCCCAAGAATCATAGGGACCTTCAAGGAGATACAAGCTTATAGTGGAACTATGGGAGCAGAATTCAAATGGCAGGAAGACTGTCTGGGCATTGGAAACATTAAATAAAAATGCAAGTGCTAAATCACAGGATGAGAGAGTAACATAGTGTGTCACTTGGCAGGACATGACGAATTCCCACAGCCTATGAAGTTAAAATGCATAGCTAGTTTTCAGAGGTGAGTAACTGTGGCCTGGAATGACCATAAAAGACTTCTCAGAAGGAGGAGAATGATTTGAACCTTGCAGGGTAAAAAGCATTTGGTATTTGAAGAGTAAAGGAACAGGCACAGCTTTGGAGGCTAGGAAATGAGTGACTGCCAAATGCCAAAACAGAAGAAAAACAATTTCGGTTTGAGAAATTTGACTTTTTGGTTATACCAAAGACAATGTATGCAAGCAGAAATGAATTGTGCTGAAAATTCTATTTTATTCATTGATTTGTTTTTCAAATTAAGCATCCCGTATGTGTTAGGCACTACTCTTTAGTACTGGGCATAGAGCTGACAACATGATAAAGAAGGGTCCTGCAATTATGAAGCTTGTATTTGAGAGAGACGAACAGAATATAAATAAGTATGCACATTAGGTGAACATCAGGTAGCTTCCAGTCTTATGGAAAGAGAGAATATTGCATGATATCCTACAGAATATCCAAATGGTAGCTATGTAGCATGTTCAGAGAAAATCTCAGTAAGGAATACTCTGACCTCAGATCAGAGCTAAATAGCAATCTTAGTTCTTTTTTTTTTATATTATGATCAAGTAGAAGAGAATTTCAGGCAGAGGGAGAAACAGGATCCAATGTTTGAGATAGCTACTTTTCTCAAATAATATGTTTGAGAAAATAATGAAGATCAGCTTGCTCGAACCTTGTGAAGGTCTACACCAGGTGCTAGCTCCCTTGTAATGATGATGAAAGACAATATTGCTATTTTTGAATTTTGTGAGCCAGTTGATATTGCTCTGACAGCTTAACATTGACCATGGTAAGAATATTTATACCAGAGAAATTGGCAAACACTGTAAATCAGGACTTCTTCCAACCAATCCCCAGCCCTCCCTCCCATCCCATGTCTGTCCTTGCACATTTATTAGCACAGCACAGGATTCAAGAGGAAGCTGAAATAATAAGCAGAGTCCTATCATTTAAGGATTTAAAATACAGAGAAAGAATTTTGCTTTTAGATGGTGATGCTCAAAACCATTTGTGTGTCCTAAGTAGGAATGAACATAATCTGGCAATTTTTTTTCACTTTTTAAAATTTGTTTTAATTAGTTATAAATGTACTTATGCACTGTGAAAAATCATACATAGATGAGATATAATTTCTCATTTTTCTAAGTGTACATGTTGCAGAATCATATTGGTCATGTAGTCACATATATACATATAGTAATAATGTTTGTTTCATTCTACTATCTTTATTTTTAAAAGATAATCCTGGCTATGTTGTAGAACACTGTACGTGAACAAAAGGAGAATTAAGAAAATCAGTTAGTTAACTACTGAATAGGTCTGGTTTAGAAGAGGCAGTGACTTTGGGCTGCAGTAGTCAAGATGAAGAAGAAACCAGTAACTTAGGAGCTAATTTAGAGTTGGAGTCTATAATTCCTTCTCATGATTTTGTAGGAATTGAGGGAAAAAGACAAACCAAGGAATTTTTCTGATTGAGAAGCCAGATACATAGCAATTCCATAAACAGAGATATCAAAATTGATGGAAGAGCAAAGGTAGGCTGAGAAATGAAGAAATTACGCCTACCTCTTAAGGTCGAGATGCCCATATGACTTCCATCTGCAAATGTCAAGTAAACAACAGGCTATTCACACAGGGATTGTAGGGGAATGAGGTAGGACACAAGAGATGTACTAAAGAATGGGTCAGGTTCTATGAAAAGGGAGAAAATCTCTATGAGAAAGAATGTGCGGGCCATTTGCACAGAGATTGTATTTAAAACCAGGTTAACGATTATATCACCTATGGAATATACCAATAGGAAAAGCAGGAGGTAAAACAGAGGTGATGGAGAAGGGGAGAAGGCACCAAAGGAGACCGGGAAGTGACACCTTGGCTTGGCGGAAACTCAGAAGAGACCAGTGCCATGATGGCAAGAAGAAGGGAAAAAAAAGTTCCAGAAGGATAGGAGCACATTCCATCAAATGCTACAGAGGAGTTGGAGTAAGAAGAATGAACTCACCTGGACAGATGGCAAAGGGATCATAGCAAAGGTGGGCTGAGTGCCCTTCGCTGTCACCGGCCTGACCGAAGCTGGGTAGCTGTAGCAGCAACTACTGTGTGGCCGTAGCAGCATAAATGAAGGAGTGAGGCTTGATGAAACCTCCCTGGGATAAGTTCGAGAGAGAATGTCCAGTGGAGAAGCAAAAATGCTTATGAAGTGAACAGAAGCAGGGAGTGTGACAATTGTTGAAGGAAGTTATGAAACTGAAAGAGATTTTTGTTAATTTTTTTAAGGTGGAGATGATTGAAGCATGTTTGCTTTTTATTTTTTTTAAGAAGTCTCTGCTTTTTTTTTTTTTTTTTTTTTTTTTTAGTTGTAGGTGAACACAATACCTTTACTTTAGTTATGTGGTGCTGAGGATTGAACCCAGGGCCTCACGCATGCGAGACGAGTGCTTTACCGCTGAGCCATAGTCTCAGCCCCAACTGAAGCATGTTTATAAACTAACAGAATAATTTTGCTAAAAGAGACAGTTAAAGACCTTGGAAAGGCAGGAAAGAATGAGATTTAGAGCTAAAGAAGAAAGACTGCGAAGTCCACACACATGTATTAAGTGCTTTCTGTGTATCAGGCTCACCGTACAGGTTTCTAATATCACTCCTGCAATATTTTCCAACATGGATTTCCCTTAGGAGATTTGGGTCTCTTAAGGACTGAGACCCTCCCTCTCCTGGTTCTTGTTTCAAGTCACAGGTGCCAGCCCCATTGCAGGCTTAAGGTAAGACAAGAAATATCTGTCGACTATGTGTTGAATGAGACTAAAAAGTTTTAACTTAAATCACAGTAAGACTATTAACAGCTATTTGAACATTTGATTTAATCACAGACAGCATTGAGGAGCTAGACATAACTAGCAAAAAATAGACAACTTCAATTGCAGAATTTTTTTCTTATTTTAAATCTGACTTAGATTGACAGAGAGTAGGGTTGGGGCCAGATGGATGTGGGAGCTGGGGAAGAGATAGCTCCCTCCGTAAATTACCAACCAAAGAGAATAACTGCTTCTTACATATGATCCAATTTAATTCTCAACAACAGCTAATTGCACACGTAACCCCAATGTACCCACGCATTGTATTTAGTACCAGCTTTTTTAGTGGGTACTCTTAGTGTTATCTTATCTATAATTTTTACCTATTGCACTCCCTGAAAACATTCCTCTTTGGCCAGTGTGTGCCCCTGAGCCCAGTGCAAGATGACACAACCACAGCTCTTAATCCCAGGCCTACCCCATCACCAATATATCACATTCAGTTCCACATCATGTTCTCTCCCCTGAAATGAACACTTGTTTCCTATGAATTTCCACCTGTTAACACCTAAGTCACAAAAATATCTAAGAAACCTTTCCAAGACAAAGAAACCTATTTTCTTAAATTACATAGTATTTAGTGAATCCATTATTTAGAGATTGTCAAATAACACCTTGTTGATTTGAATATATATGTGCACATGTGTAAGTGAATGAGAGGGAGAGTTGCCTT
Source organism: Tamias sibiricus (assembly GCA_025594165.1). NCBI lineage: Eukaryota > Metazoa > Chordata > Mammalia > Rodentia > Sciuridae > Tamias > Tamias sibiricus. The sequence continues at coordinate 81,825,673 of CM046670.1, forward strand.
TGTGTTTGTAAGGATCGAGTCTGATTAGACAGATTCTAAGCGTCTGGTCCATCAGACAAGAATCTGGCTCTAGCATCTTTTCTGCTCCTCTGTCTGTGTATTATGAATTGTAATGCATTCTACTATTACAAATACAACTTTGAATTAAAAATGTTTTTATTTGTTCTTTTTAGTTATACATGACAGTAGAATGTATTTTGCGATATTATACATACATGGAGTATAGCTTCCCATTCTTGTGGTTGTACATGATGTGGATTTTTAATTGTCTAGACCACAGAAGTGCTGTATCAACCACATTCTCCTGGGTAGTAGGTTATTGATCTGTTCTCTTTAAACTATATATTAATATGTATATCATGTATATTTATATATAGTTTTATATATATAATATGCATTTTATATTTTTGAAAGCTTTTCTAAAATATATATACATGTATAGTCATTCTTCAACCAGCATGATCAGTAAGTCACATTTTATAACTAAACCAAAGCAAGGTGAAAGAGAGAATGCAGAGCAGTAGGGTGAAGTAGAGAACTCACAAGACTGGGTTCCTGAAGACCTTAGAATTTCTTAAATCTGTATGGTCTTGGGTCAGTCACCTTCTTTTTCCAAACCCTCAGTTTCTAAAATGAAAGGTTTTGAATAAATGATCCCTAAGGTCCTTCTGGCTCTGTCAGGCCATGATGTTAACTAAGGCTGTGCTGTGCATGAGATCTGAGTTTCATCGCTGTCGTTTGATCAAGATTGCAGACCATGTTCTCCTCTGACATGTGGCTTCCTGGAACATAATTGAAATAATGTGGGTGTCATATCTCTTTTGATTCCCCAAGCATGAGCCGAAGCCATCAACTCTCCTCATTTAACCTTTCGACAAATAGCTGTTTGCTTCAGCCAGGGGCAGTATAAATAATTATAATAAAATGTCTTAATATAAAGATGAACAGATAATATTCAAGCCACTAAATTAGAAAATATCCATGAGCCCATATGGCGTCCAGGAATCATTCCCCCATTAGCAACTAGCTTTCAGTTAGTAAAAATGAAAATCAATTTACCAAACATCACGTCCATGCGGGAAGCAGAGCTGTTCTAATCTCCCCTTCGGTGGCATCCCCCTAGCGGGGCCAGTGTGGGCAGCTAACAGCACGGCCCAAATCTTCCGTGGAGATGGCTTTGCTGTTCAGCACAGCAGATGCCCTCGGGCAATCCTCACTGGCGCCTGCCTGGGCAACAGAATCGGCTTCCTCTTCCCATTTGTCTCCTTGCTCCTATCTGTGTAATGAGGGTATTTGTTTTACTAAAGGGTTTGCTCTACTCGCTTGGTATTAGACATAGGGATCAGACATGAAATAATTATTCAGCCTAAAGCAGCTTTTCTCTGGTGCTGCCATTTCGAAGCCAGCAGCCTGTTTCTGCAGGGATCTGTGGTGTGGGAGAAAAGCCACTCACAGCCCGACTGGAGTTTTGTATAGGTGGAGAGAAGCCTATTAAACCCTTTATCTGTGTTACCTTGAAAATAAAAGGAGATTCTCCAGCTTTTCCCTGAATGGCTGGATTCCAGGAATCAATGGCTCTGCTGTTAGTATCTGGGAAACTCTGCTTAGAGTTTGCTCCTCTGGTAATGGTGACCTTTATCTGTGACCTCAAAACCATACAACCTGCCCTAATAGTGTTTATTAATTGAATAAACCAGGATCCACATTTCAAGAAGGCCCATTTCACTGCCTTTGGAAGTCGCAAGGTCAATGTTATATGCATGATTCTTGGCCTCTGTTTTCTGATTGCTGCTTTTAAGACTTGATTAGAAGGATGAACATTCAAAATGTTTCCACACAGAACCACATTCCTTCTGTAACGTTGTCCTTGAGAATGCACAGTGTATTGTTTCTATCCGTTCCTGAAAATCTTTCATGTGTTTACTAACCCCAAGTCTCAGAATCGAGCTTGCACTCACCGAGTCCAAATAATCCTGCAGAGGACTGAGCATCTGAAGATGCAGACAGACAGGAAGAAGCACTTGCAATCACTCTTCAAATATTTAATGAGCAATCATGTGCTGGGTTCTATGGATAAATGGTATTTGCCTTTCTAGAGATCATAGTCCATCAAAAAAGACAGAACATTGAAGAGATATAATTACCATAAAGTACACTAGGTACCATAAGAGGCAAAGAACAGAGCGAAACGAAAGTCTATGGCAGACATCTCATTCTAACTGAAGAAGTCAGCCTGGAATGAATTTGGTGACATTCTCCAAGTCACACCTCATTCTCATATTGATGTCTTCCTTTTTGAGGTTCCCATTGAATCAATGTCATCATTCAACCAGTAAAAAATATTACATAGCTTACACTGTAATATATGATGTATATTTTACTTATATACATAAAATTGAAAATTTTATATAAAATTAAAATATGAATATATAAATATAACAAGTATGGAATCATAAATCAAACTAAGATGGTCGCTGTTCAATGGATTTAGTTGGCAAATGAAACAATACTCAAACTCCCTAAGGGTAGAGATATATCTCAGGGGTAGAGTTCTTGCCTAGCATGTGTGAGGCCCTGGATTTGATCCCCAGTGCCACAAAAAAAAAAAAAAAAAAAAAAAAAAAAACGTACTGCTAAGGAGTTTGTAGGAGCAGACTCTATTCCAACACTGTCTTGTCTGTCACTACACATATGATAAGTCAGAGAGCTTCACTGAGGAGGACAACCAAGTCCAGTCTATTGATGTCATTTTCCCTGTGATCCATTTAGCTTAAGGTCCCAGGGATTCAAAGAACATGACACATGGGGCCTGCACTTGGGACAAAATTAAAGCCCTTAGGACACACAAAGAGGTACAGCTGTTTCTAACGCATCCTCTATCGTCAGACTTCCCAGATTCACATCTTTGCTCTGCCACTCATTAGCAATGTGATACTGAGAAAATTTCTCCATCTTGCTAAACCTTTGGTTTCTCATCTGTACAGTGGGGGTAATTAATATATTTACCTCATACAGTTATTTTCCATTTAAATGAGATAATATGGTTGTAACTCTTATCATAGTTCTCACCTCACATTGAGTATCAATAAGTGACACTAACCTTTCCCACAATACAACACAGAGTCTAATAGAGGTCCTGCCATCATCTTCTTTTGAGGCAGGAGAACTTTAGTCACTTCAAAGATAATGCAATCTAATAGAATCGATATATTTTTCTTTTTTTTAATTTTTTTTTAGTTGTAGGTGAACACAATACCTTTATTTTATTTATGTGGTGCGAAGAATCGAACCCAGGGCCTCACACATGTAAGACGAGTGTTCTACCTCTGAGCCATAGCCCCAGCCCCAAGAGTGGATATATTTTTCTAGCTAGTAGATATTGCTACTAAAACATTAAATCTCATAACTGAGCCATTATAATAACTAATGAAGTAAGTCTATCTTATAAATATAGTAGATTTTATTGACTGAAATATCGAATTTCTTCTCTATGCCAATACACAGAACATGAATAAAAGTTACCCTGAGCCCAAGGACACCAATCTAAGGAAGGTGGGAGAGTTTATGGCTCAGTCACTTGCCCCAGTGTCTTCAGCCATCCCAGCTCTTGTCTGAAGTAGAAGCCTCTAATTCTTCCTATTAATGCATAATTTAATACTACTTTGCTTACGCTCACTAATTAAGGAGTTCCTAAGATTTTTGTGAAACTTGGCCTGAGGTCTTTGGAACTTTGCATAGTAGCAAAGTTCTTCTTTCAAACTGTTGGACCAATTTGGAGATGAACTGTGTCAGGGATGTTAGATATTCCTGAGAATATCCCCAGTTAAAATACAGAGATGACACAATCCATCACAGACAACTTCTTCAAGTAAAGGATTCATGAACAGATACACAGAGAACTCAACTCTAGGAAGGAAGAACTGAAAGACATAGACCTCAAAGCAGAGGCTAAATCAGAGAAAGCGTGCAGCTCCAGAGCCCAAGACAGGGTCTAGAAAGTGTGTGAACTACACAGAGAAGTCCTTAGGGCAATGGTTTCACTATGTACTTCCATAAGAACCTCTTGGAAACCAGTGGTAGGAAAGTTTGCTTTCTGAGAGAAATATAAATCAGACTCTTATTGTCTGTTTCTCACAATAGAAGGAAAATAAACTTGATGGACTCCAAAGGGTAAAAATCTGTCCACAAAATGACTCTGGGGCTTTTTGGCAATTCAGTGCCTGTGAGGTCTGTTTCACCTTTGCACATCAGCACCTGGGCCTGATCTGTAATAGCTTCTCTCAGTAGATTAGTTGTAGACGTCTGAAGAAGGACAGCTTCACCCAGGAGGCCACTGTCCTTGGGGTTGATCACATCTGTGGTTAAATCCGTACTCTCTATTCTTTCTAGTCAGGCATCAACTCCTCTGGCTCACTTTCTGATTGTCTTGGGTTCTCTGGAAATACAGCTACCACCACTTGCTGCATCTTTACTTTCTAAAAAACATCCTACTCATGATGGTAGAGGGAATAAAGACAAGACAGATAAGAGCAAAGAGTTTGGGTTCAAATCCGTCTCAGCACTTAAATCTGCATGACCTCAAGACTGTTCAATTTCTCTGAGCCTTGGTTTTATAGGCAAGTTGGAGATAACAATAATAGCAATTGCTGGGGTTTTGAGTGGTTAGCAAACGCAAACATGGAAAGTGTCAGAATCATATCTGACACATAACAAAAGATTGAGCTGGGTACAGTGGCACACGCCTGTAATCCCAGTGGCTCAGGAGGCTGAGGCAGGCAGATGGCGAGTTTGAAGCCAGCCTCCACAAAAGTGAGACACTAAGCAACTCAGTCTCTAAAAAAAATACAAAATAGGACTGGGGATGTAGCTTAGTGATCAAGTGCCCCCAGTACCAAAACAATAAAAAAAGACTGGTATTATTATCAAGAATTGCTCATATAGTTTTACAAAAATGAGAACTGGGCTATTTTCTGCAGTCTTTGGATAATCAGATTCCCACCAATGTTTCTTAGGGATATAAAAAAGGGCCTTGGAGGAGGCAGCTTCTCTTTCAAGGATTTCCTGCTTCTTCCAGGAACCTGGGGCCATGTTAAAGGGGCAGGCATGGAAACCAAAGAGATATAACCTTCTATGTAAATTAAAACCCCACATCACTTGTATTAACATAATACATTTGAAATTGGTGTGCCAGGTGTCTGCAGAAAAGGAAGCCAGTAGATGAGAACTTTCAAGTGCACCCAAGGAGGAATAATATATCACCATTCTTGGCCTTGAAGGAAAAATCCAAAGATTTCCTGCTCATTACAGGGTCCATCACAAAGGAGCCATTCTGCAAGGCCTCCCAGTTCCTGACTGCAGCAATACCTATAACACTTTTCAATAAGTCTCAACCTGGGACCCAATCTGTATCCCACTTAACTTTGGCTCCCTCAAGGGGGAAGAACGCATCCCCCCTCTACAGCTCCCATTTTGGCTTGGGGAAAAAATAGCCCAGCCTACAGAAAACAATGGAGATCTTCCTGAGGACTTGCTTGGTTGACACCCTTTTTTAGAAGTGTATAGACATAGGTGCACAGGACTCTCTTGCAAGCTATGAATGTTCCTGCCTCCAGACATAGAGAAAAGCGTAGGACTCTCAACCTCTAGTCACTGATAGGAAACCTGAGTTTTCCCATAAGCTCCAGGGACTCCCCACCTTCTCCAGTGTTCAGAGACCACATCAGTTCCTTAGTTCCTACTGCTGCTTCCTTGCTCAAAATCTCATTTAAATCATGGTGCCAGTACCTCCAATCCAAGTAATGGCAGTCCCTGAAAAGATCCGTGGCTCCAACTCACTTTAAACTCCAAAGGTTCTATTTTCTGAACCTTTTTTTATGAATCACAATTCAGTAGAAAACACACTGGTTTGGTAGTGAAGCCACTAGGATTTAGCTGTGGCTGCCTCTACCCCTCACTTGCTGTGTGACTTTTGACACTTCCTTTCAACTCTGTGGGATAAATGAGTCATCCTTTGAGGGAGATGAAGATAAATAACACCAATGATTTCCAGTCCCATGGTTCTCTGATAAAGTGAGGCTGCACTGACCTCCACAAAAGTAGAAAGTGATGAGACATATTAGCAGAGAAGCTGCAGTTTCCAAAACTGTGTTTAAAGCTATTTCAGACTCAGAGATCATTGGTTGACAACTTAACTCTATGAGAAATATGTGATATTTGACAATTGAAGACAATTATGGGTAAAACTATACAATTACCCAAAGAAAAGAAAAATGGAGGCTCAACAATATATCCATATACTTTAACAGTATTCACTTTTGTTATGAGAAATGTATCAAAATTATTTTTCCATTGGCCTATGTCATAAAATAATAACTCAATTACAGAAAAAAAATTCTAAAAATTTTTATGACAAGCTGAGCCCTGGAAACATAAGCTTCTGAAATACTTATCTCTGTAGCCTTTTCTGAATATTCCCAAATAAAGAAATCCTTCTACATCCTCTCTATTACTAAGCTTTTCATTGCTGTGACCAAAATACCTGACCAGAAGAACTTAGAAGAACATAAGTTTAAAGTTTATTTTGTCTGGTGGTTTCAGAGGTTTAGTCCATGGTTAGATGGTTAGATGGTTAGATGACTCCATTGCTCTGGGACCCAGGTGAGGTGGAACATCATGGTGGAAGGCATCACAGAGGAGAGCTTCTCTGCTCATGAGAGACTTAAGACAGAGAGAGAGAGAGAGAGAGAGAGAGAGAGAGAGAGAGACTGACCCAGAAAGAGAGTGAGAGAGCAAGCACTAAGAACCAGCGACAAAATATATGATCTCCAAGGCATGCCCTGAGTGACCTATTTCCTCCAGCCATGCCTCACCTGCCTACACTTACCACCCCTTAACTGTTACAAGTTATTAATTCATTAAATGGATTAATCCATTGGTTAATGTACTGCTCTTGTAATCTGATTATTTCACTTCCTACATTAACACATGAGTTTTTTTGTTTTGTCTTGTTTTTATTTTTGTGGGACTCCTTATATCTGAGCCATAACATCTCCTTAGAAAAGGTCACATATCTGGGGGGCTTTTTTCAGTGACTAGCATTTACAAGTGGACTATGATGTTACTAAAATGTCTCAACACCAGAAAAATGCTCCAAATGGAACATCAACCTGTATAACAGAGTAGCCTCAGCTTTATTAACCCAATACTTTTGACTTTGGTTTGCCAGAACTTTGGTTTGGTTTGTCTGCAGAAAAGGAAGCCAGTAGCTGGGAACCTTCAAGTGCACCCAAGGAGGAATAATACATCACCATTCTCAGCCTTGAGTCATCACTCAGTGGGGTTTGCATGTTACTATGTACTTCATACCACGTATTATTTTCAAATGGGTCTTTTGAATCTTTACAATTATGTATCATCAGCACGTAAGCTTAGATCCCAGCAATCTAGAGCTGTATGACCTTGTGACAATGGGTGATTATGAAACAGATTCATATTTTAAATTTTATTCTTTGTTCTCAGCACTTCATTGGGAAAAGAGGAAATCTTAGTTCTCAAGCAAGGAATATATAGTTGCTGAATGATGGATGGGATGCTGCCATCTCTTGGTAATCTAGCACAGAGGAAAACAGTTTCCAGAAAAGTGATTTTGCATTTTTATTGGTTAAGGCAATGCAGTTAAGAAGCATAATTCTGCTCTTCTTGTGTCAGAACAATCTATAATTGCTGTTATTATTTTTAGCATTTAATGCTTACAGTGCATATTGAAGCTATTCCCTGACAATAATATCATATTAAAAAGAATCCATCACATGGTTTCCTGGCTTAGCTTTCACGAAGAAAGGTCTAAATTAGATTGGCCCAACATCTCCTCTCTTACCTCTGCTTTTTGGAATCTGTGCTGAGCATTCTTTAGTAAGTTTGTAAGCTATGCATGACCCCCATGGAGCAACATCTAAATGGTTTATGTTCCAACATGCACACCTGGCAGAGAGACAGGAAAATAGCTGGACCCTCAGACTGGCTTTTGGTAGAAAGAACAAAACTGAGATTCACAAACCTGTGTCTCTGAGAAACACTGGCCCTTCAACTTAAGCCAAGCAAAACATATCTCCTCAAGTTTTACATCTGCAAAGTGGGAACAACAATCCCTAGTCTAGCTCACAAGGATCAAATAAGATTTTAGATGTGAAATGTTTTGCAAGAAGCAAAGTATTATACTTTGGTTAAGAATTATCAGAGGGTCTGGGGTTGTGGCTCAGCAATAGAGTGTTCGCCCAGCATGTGCACGGCCCCGGTTCAATCCTCAGCACCACATAAAAATGAAGGCATTGTGTACAACTAAATAAATAAATATTTAAAAAGAAAGGAATTATCAGAAAGGAAATGGCATTATCTTATTTCTTCAGAGAAATTTGTTAATAAATGTAAATAACTTACACTTGGCTTTGAGCATAGTTACCCACTATTTCTCTTTGGATCCAAAGTCTGATGGCACTATTAAAAGAATTTAAACAAACTTGTAGACTTATCAAGGTGTTATGGTTTATGAGATATTCCCCCAAATCTCATGTGAGACAGAACAAGAATGTTCATAGGTAAAATGATTAGATTATGAGTGCTTTAACCTTATGGGTGAATTAATCCACTGGTATGGATTATCTGTGTGGTAACTATAGGCAGGTAGGGTGTTGCTGGAGGAAGTAGATCACTGGGAGCAGGCCTAGGGGGTTTGTATTTTGTCCCTGGTGAGCACAGCTCTGTCTCTGCTCCCTGGTTGCTGAGCTTCTTTGTGCTGAGCTGTTTTCCTCTGCCACATGCTTCTGCCATGATGTTCTGCCGCACGCGGAATCTCTGAAACCACGAGCCCCAAATAGATCTTTCCTGCTCAAAGTTGTTCTTGTCAGGTCTTTTGATCAGAGGGATGCAAAGTTGACTAAAACACAAGGTGCATTATCATTCATTAGCTACTGTGTCAAGGAAATTTGTTACAGTGTCAATATCAACAGAAGGTCTTACAGTATAATTTGTCTACCCAAAGGCATAGCCCATTCAGAATAGCCTGGGCTGCTGGAAAAATCATTCTGCCTCACTGACATAATCTTATATCTATAATATACTTTCCACAGCAGTTATCACTCTATGAGAGCTTCTCCTTTGTATAGTTCTTCCCTAAAGATCAGGATGCTACTTGGCTTATTAACATGTGCCTCAACAACTTAACTCAGTACCTGAGGCTGCATTTGCTCCATAAATATTTATTTTATGGCTAAATTGAAATGGATTAAGTATTATTAAGCATTCATCAAATTGCCAAAGAGTGAAGATGAGGGAATTAAAATACTAAGTGCAATCTGCACATTGGAAAAAGCATACCTATTTTGAGAAGAAAAGAGATTTTAAAAAAGAAAATAAATTGAGAACATTACAAAGCAGTGTGTTGTTTGCAGTTTTCTAAAGTCTGGATGTAGTTTGATTTGAAATAGTGAAGTTGTGTTTATTTTGGAGCAATAGCTGAACTGAAGAGACAGACAGGAGGATTTGTACTTCATATAGACAAACACAATGGACAGACAACTGTTGCTAGCACAGTCAACTAGAAACTCAAGTTTGCACTAGGAAAAGCACAATGATCCTAACATAAGAGGCTCACTCTAATGTGTGGTCTATGTAGTACATTTGGTGTGGTATATAAAGTTGTTAGGTATTCATTTAGAGATTATGGCATGCTGTCCAGAGAATGGCAAACTGACATGGAAAATATTCTGGGGTGGGAGGACAACAAGTAGAAACAGAAGAGAAAAACAAACCTTTGAGGCGATAAGTCAACTCTACGCAGAGGTTGAGAAAACTTTCCTGTGAAAGAGGCTGAGAACTAACACACAAGAAAACGCCTTCTCAATCCAAAGGAAAACGAACTTCGGCAACCAGAACTTTCTCACAGGACTCTCACATGGTACAGTGGGCTGTCCAACACAGATGTCCAAGGCCCCCACTGGATGTGTTTTAAGACAGGGTAGGAGCATTAGGAGAGGAAAGGGGGCAACAGTGGGATGTTGACAGCGGATTCCCTCATGGGTAAGGGCCCTCCCACAAAGTGAAATGATAAATTCTCATCATTTAAAAATAAAGGTAAGCTATGAAGATCGCCCTTTTTTTCAATTTTGTGTTTATAAATATCACATGGGAGATTTTTCATAGAAACTATGGTTTGAGAATAAAATGGAGAAAGAAGGATCCTCAGAGGTAAACCTGTAAGTATCTAGGATTTCCAGAGTTGAGTCACAGCCAGCTGCTATATGGTCAGTGTTTCTCCACCAGCTTTATTGTGTAAAATTTAACTTGGTGTCATCTGCAATCTTTAGGTAAGGAGGCCACCTTACATATAATCACTAAATGCAGTCCTTCATCAAGGTGAGTTTGTCTTATATTTAGATAAAATGATTATAAGTGTTTGCTTTTGAGATTGTAACATCCTCTGTACCCGCTCTCCTGCCTAGTACATAATTAACCTGTCAACCCACCCTGCAGTAATAAGTGTGATAGACAGGAAATATATTAGGAAGGAACTTTTGTGTGATGTGCTTTCAAGCCCTCCTTTATCCTTCAACTATCTTTCCTTTTAATTAGCACTTGGGTAACAGCATACAGTAATGAATTACCATATTACTGTTATCAATAAAAATTATTTTGGGTCTAAAGTAGTCATTAAGATGAAATGTGTAAGATCTGTTCTGGATAGTTTGTGGGGAGATAGCAGTTGGAAATCAAGCACTATTTTGTACATTAATCTAAAAGATTCAGAGGATTCTCAGATTTGTAAATCTGTTTACTAAACATAAAGATACGGATATATGGGAGATAAAGGAAAGAGAATAAATACCTACATGTGGGGAGTATACAGCACTGATACATTAAAGAAGGTCATTTTGTTAGAGATGGCCTACTTAGGAAACACATTTTCCTCTGCTACCTCTCTAGAAACAATAGAAAGAGGGATATTTGTACTGCAAATACCAAAGAGTGGGGAAAGATAATAACTAAGTGCTGTAGGCAAGGAAGCAGAAGAACTTTTCAGGTTTGTGCATATTGAACACTCAGCTGGTACTAGAGAAAGCAGAGGAATAACCCAACTAACCCACTTCCAGTGTCTCCTACAAGCTTAAAATTGGTCATATCAGGTATCTAGAGCAGGGGATGTGAAGTCGGAACCAGGAAAAAATTTCAAATATTAAAACAAAAGGTTTAAGATTGTACATGGAAATTACATTCTCATCTTGGATCAACTGGGCACCTTCCCTCCCAGTCCCTGTTTGGCAGTTGGAAGGGGGAGGTGCCTTCCCTTGATAGGGTAAAAGCCTGGGCATGTTAAGAGAATAGACATGATGCTCTTCTCCCACCAGGTCTAAGAGTTTTGGCAGCCAGAATTGTACCTTCCAGGCAGAAAATATGCAGCCAAAAAAATAAAACCTAAAATTCTCAGCAAAAGGCCTAATGAGTTACACCTGTAATAAAACCTACCACCATACGCAGAACATAAGCAGGGTTTTATGTCATCCTCTTAAATGATCATGTGCCAAAAGCAATCACAAAGAAATCCAATGAAGATACCATGGAAAAGACTACAAAACACAGAAAGAATATATTGGACCAAAACAAGAAATCATGTAGGAGAGAAAAACTTTTTTTTAAAAAGTCTCTAATTATATCCTTAGGTAAACAAGAGGAAATATTACATCTGTCAAGCAATAACAATGTTATAAAAAGAGAATTACCATAGGACAAGAAATATTTGGAAATAAATACAGGAAGGTTAAAATTAAAAATTCAATAAGTAGATTGAACCATATCATTATGAATACTTGCAGATAATATAAACGTGGAGGACAGAGAAGGGTGTTGTGATGCACATCTATAATCCCAGTGGCTCTGGAAGCTAAGGCAGGAGAATCATGCGTTCAAAGCCAGCCTCAGCAAAAGCAAGGTGCTAAGCAATTCAGTGAGACCCTGTCTCTAAATAAAATACAAAATAGGGCTGGGGATGTGGCTCAGTGGTAGAGTGCCCTGAGTTCAATCCCTGTTTATCCTCCAAAAATGTGGGGGACAGAGAATATAAGTGATAATAAAAACAAACAAAAAATGTTAACAGGTTTAAAATAGTTAAATAATACAAAGAATATAATCAAAATAATTCAGAAATTATTCTCAGCAATGAATACATAAGTTCCAAAAATGAACAGTGTCTTCAAGTACTCTGCAAAATGAATCAAACACATTATAAAGTACAACATCATAATATTTCAGAATCAATATCTCCAACTATACCATTAGAATTTAGAGCATAGAGTACAATGTCTTTAAAACACTGAGAAAAAAAAGACTGTCTTCAATTTAGAATTCTCTACTTAAGTTAAATTCTCACTAGCATATGAATATCAATAAAAGCATTTGCAGACAAGTGATGTTGTAAGATTTGCCTCCCATGTGCCCTTTCTCAGAAATGCACCAGAAGAGGTGTTATATGAAAAAGAAAGAAAGGAAACCACAAAATGAAAAGGGGGAAGAAAATAACATGCAATCCAGGAATCAAGGCAGGAAATCCCAACTTGATAATGAAAGGAGATACTAGACTAGAAGCCACATAGCAGTCCTAAAGATAAATAGTTCAGCTCTGAGCAGGTCAGAAGAACCTGAAAAAGATTTTCCAATGAGATGATGCTGATCAAATACGTGATGTGTTTCAGCATACTGAGAAAAGATTTAGACATCAGAGATAGGAGTTTGGGGATGAATTACGTGTAGTTCTTGAATGCCACACATACAAAAGAAAAGACTATTCTTAATTCCAAGCAAACCAAAAGGTTTTGTGAAAACAAAAAATCATCAATTATCATAGACCTGGTAATTCTGATCTAACCAAGATTACACTGCAATTATTGTAGTAGGATGGGAGATCATGTGTATGCGGAAGGTGAGCAACACAAAGAACAAGCTCCCTCTCCTCCATAGTGGTAAATCAGTAGACAATGCCTTAAATGGAAAATTAAAACGTCAATGTGAGTGTAGTATGAGGAAACACAGGAAGGCATAATTATTTGAGTGCTGCCATTTTCTACAGCAGCAGTTGAAGGTCCCTGGGAAGGCACGTATGTTTTTCATAATTAATCTTACAGAATTATTTGCATCTTTTTTTGTTATGTGGGGAAAAAAAAAAGATTTTGAATGTTAGCATTCAGAATCATAGCTAAAGTTCTCCTTTCTAGATGCCCAAAGCTAGTCTCATGGACAGAAGTATCTTGTTAGATGGTACCAATGAAGAGAACATTGCCAGCTGTTCTATTTCTAGGACACAAAGCCTCTGAGGAAGACAAAAGGTAGCCAGAGGAAGTAGCAGAATTAATCAGAAAAGCTTACAGCCCACTCCTCATTTTTACAGAATGATATATTTTATCACTTTCTATTCCTCCTGAGAGAAAGTCAAGGAGACTCTTTCTGGGCTCTCCCATGACTTCCGATGAACTTAGCAGAAGGTCATGGGTGTATGAAGCTCGGCTACTTCTGGGGATGGCTGCTGTGGGTGTTTTCTGTCAGTCCCAGCGTTTACATACCAGGCAGTGTCTGGCCCTGATCCAGCAGAAAGTGATCCATAGTTTGAGAGACATGTTCAAGTCCAGAGGGGAAGTGCATTCCATAAGGTGACTATTGGATGAGATAAATCCACACTCTCCAGTTCAGCGTTATTAATAAGAAAATTGACATTTCAACTCTATGTGCCTGATTCTTATACCTTATTTCTCAACTGCCTTCAAACTCAGGAGAAAATAAAGAGGGGATTTTTCTTGGAGACCCTTCAAAACTCAAAAGACATCCCTGCTTTCCTGGCTACAGAAGCATGATGACAAAAGATAATGACACTGATTTGCGTGATGTGCGGCCCAGTGCTTCTTTCAGAAGGGAAGGACTGAATCCCTAGCTCTCAGGAGTGCTGTTCATAATCCAAAGTCTCAAGAGCTGCCTTGCCCAAAGACCTGTCCCTTCCCCCAGGCAAGTCACATCCATTGACAAAGATGTGACTTGCCTGTGACAAGGCCCAAGGCTTCACCCTCACTTGAGACAAGTCTGGAGACCATTCCAGCTTCATAGGGGGCAGCAGAAATGGGGGATGAAACAATTTCACAATGCATCTTCTCCCTTCCTCTTCCTTCCTAATTCTGCCCAATCCTGCTTCCTTCAACAAAAGTTGATTCTCACAGTACTCAATAATCATCTCCAAAACAGTTCACTCCATTCCAGAATCGGTTTCCCAGGGAATTCGACCTTCAACGGTCAAATGAATAACATGTTATATAGTGAAGTCCTCCTAGGCCACCAAGGTTTATAACGGTTAACACTGACTGTCTTGGCTCTTCCCTTAGGCATTTTATGTGATTTTGTGGGTGTGTGACAATGCTGTAGGTAGGTATTACAGTCATGTCCAGGATGAGGACACTAAATTTGCCATGGGTCATACTGCTCACACAGAGCTGAGCCGGTCCATTAATCAAGTTAACCTATCCACAATAACTGTCCTCTTAACCTCCTCACTAGAGCTCTCTCTTAAAGAAAATGCCAATTTCTACAGTCCTGGACCTTTACAAATGTGAGAAGTTTGCCATAAGGGAGCTCTCTTTGGGTAAATTCTTCTCTGCCCTATACATCTTGCCTTAGCAACTACACAGTTTGGGCCTTCAAAGCAGGATCCCAAGTCTACCTTTGTCTTCTTCATGTGAACTAAGGAAGTTGATCTTTGAAAGGTTCTTTCCTCCACTAACTTGTTCTGTGATATCATGAAAGAAGCATAACAGAAGGTAGATAAGAGTGAGGGGAAAATTTTTCCTCTCTTCTCCTGTTTCTATAGTTCATCTTTTTTTGTTGTTGTTGTTGTTAACTTGAGTTATCTGTGATGCTGTTCTTCAAAACTAGCTCTTTCTGAAGGAATCTGTTTTATATCCACACTTATTCTCCCTGGGAGCATTCCATGGTGCTAGCTGAAGTCCAACCCAAAGAATATCAACCCCAGGCTCTCTAAATGAGAAGCAAATTCAGACATGACCTGTTCCAATTTCCAAAATGATTTTAGCCTTTCAGTAATTGAAGAGATACAAAACATCTCATTTTATGATATAGGAATTTTAATGTATCAATCTGTTTAGTTGCAGGAGCCCTGTTTGGGGAGATGGCTTAAATTGCGGTGGCACCTTTGGCTTTGGACATGTTTTTGGTGTTGGTTGACTTGGGTGGAAGATTAGAGCAGACTACCTGCGGGGTGTATAGAGCCAGGAAGAAAAGTTGCCAGTAGAGCTGTTTGTTTCCATACTCAAAATCTCTCTAATACTCTAAGTATACCTAAATACCAATGAAGATTTTGAAATATAGTACAGAGTTTTGACACCAATCCATCAAACCGTCATCAGCATCTTAATCCCCCTTCCCTAACAGACAGCTCGAGTGTACTCCATCTCTGCTCATTTTTTCTTGTTTCCAAGATTATATATTTTTTTAAAAAAAAACGAAAGTACCATTTCTATTCTAGTCACTTTACTACTTTCTTCTCTATCTCCTCTTCCCCTTCCCTTCTCAAATTCCATTTTTTTTTATAACTACTATCAAAATTCCTTATGTTACAGTTGGGCAAACAGATTCCGAAGAAGGAAATAACAAGTTAGTAGACTTAGTGTACTACTTGGCTGGTTAAGCCCTAACTATTTTTTTAAAAGTCTGGCACTGTCTAGACAGCACTACCCTATACAAGTATAATGTGAGACACATCTGTAGTTTTAGACTTTAGTGGCCACATTAAAATGTGAAAAGAAAAAGAAACCTGGTGAAATTACTTTTAATACTTTCTTTTGTAGCCCTAGATATCCAAAATACTGCCATTTCAATATACAACCCACATAAAATTATTAAGGATATTTTCCATCCTTTTTCCACACTAAATCTTTGAAAGCCACTGTGTATTTTAAATTTATACATATATCCATTCAAATTAACCATGTTGCAATATTTTCTTAGTGGCACATATGGCTAGTGACTACTACATTGGGATGTGTAGGTACAGAGTCTGGAATAACATGGCGGAGCTCTTGTTTCCCATAGATTTGCCAATTACCTGGGACCTCTGCTTATGCTGAACATACCAGCAATGGAAGATGTACAGGAACTGAACTGGTTCTGACTTATCTTACTATCCAACCCTAAACCCATCTCTGTCCCAGCCTGACCTTTACTCTTTAAACTAATGCACATCCTTCACTAATACAGTGTTCCAATCTGAAACCTAAGCTAATCTAGTTCAAAAGACAGGGATTTTACATATCCTCCACAGAGAAAATGATAAATCAGCCAGCTATGAAGCCAGGTGAATCACACAGAATGGGGCTAAACTCTCCACATCCCATTTCAATCAAGGGTCTACCCTGATAGAAGTTATCTGATTCTCAGAAGTCCCCTGAATCCTGTTTACTACCTCAGAATAACAATTTATGTGGTGCTTCTTCCCCCAGAACCCGCTGTGATTGCTTACCCTCCTGTGCCACTTCTCAAATAACTGCCAAAACCTAAAAGGAGAATCCGGTTGCCCTCCAGGCTTTAGAATTTCAGACAGGGAGAACAGTGAAAGTACCTCTCTTCAATCATTATTCTGTTCGCAGAAAATCAACAAATCTCATGAGTAAATAAAGTTCCCAGGCATTTTTTTTTTACCCTTCCTAAGTTGGTGATAATTTCATGTGTGTGCATGTGTATCTGAGTATGTTTGTCTGAATGTACGTTTGCATTTTTTTATTCACCCTTCTCCACGGAGCTCAGAGATGAGCTGAATCTATTCACCTTCTATGCATGTCACTGGCATGGCAGCAATAACATTTTTCTGCCAGGTTTAACATAAAATACAGAAGTGTAGGTGTAGAGAGCAATGGCTTACTTTTCTGGTATTATTAGGAAATTATCTATTTAATATGAATGACATTTCTGCATAATTTGAGGCAATTTGGTTTTTCTGTTTCATGGCACTATACTATGTAATGTGAAAATTTTTCAGCAACCCAACAAATTATCCCCATTTCACATTTAAAGAAATTGGGTTCAGGAAGAAGAAGTAAATTTGGACTTGGAGCTGCTACTTACGTATGTACCACCTTAGACTTTAGCCATCAAGCTTCATTGTCTACAGGTGAAAATACCTTCCTGTTTCAGTACATTCAATGTTCTTTGCTAAGAAGCTTAACTATGTTAAGTTTCCTCTGTTCTGAAGCAGTGTCATATCTCACCAAAGAGCAAAGGCTACAGGATTTGTAGAAACCCTTTTCCTTTTTAGAAATCAGTTCAATTTCACCTGCTGTGTGTGGATGAGGTGGCTGGAAACATGGCCTATGGGCAAGTGATGTTTTCTTTATGATGTATTCAGAGTGAAAGAGATAGGACCATAGCTCAGTGCTGAGTTCTTGAGTAAGAGGTTAATCACCTCTCTGGTGATGTGAGTTAGCTGAATGATGTGAGTTAGCTGAAGGCACATTAACAAGTGTGTCCCAGGAGATCCTTATCCTTGAGACACTAAGTCAGCATCTAGCAAACCAGTATGTATACATGAATGAGCATTTATTCCTTTGACTATGTATTTATTGTTCATTTTATGCATCTATCACAGAATATAAACAATAAAAGTTAGTTTGATTCTTGTTTCTGGAGGCTAGGAAGTCAAGAGCAAGGTACCCAGTGCCTGTGGAGGGTCTTTGTGCTGTGTTGTAGCATGGCAGAAGGGCAAGCAAGAAGACACAAGGCAGGGAGAGGACGGAAACTAAAAAGCATGTGCAATAGAGAGCTCACTTTTATACCTAGCCCACTTGCACAGTAATAGCACTAATCCATTCATGAAAGGGGAGCTTCATGAACTAATCACCTCCTGAGATTCCCAACCTCTCAATTCTGTTACAATGACAATTAAATCTCACCTAGAGGTTTTGAGGGCACATTCAAACCACAGCAGGAATACATTGCTTTGAATAGAGCTATGATACAAGCATACTATGATACAAGGTAGACAAGCCACTACTGTGGCTTGAGTCCTTCCAGAATATACCAGGAGCTTTGCTTAGCCCAGCGTTCATCATCTTCCCTTCAAAACCAGTAGTGCAGCTTTGGCCCATGGTGGGGGTCATAGTTATCATTCATAATAGCTGTACACAATAGATTCTGTATTCAAGCAAAGCTAACTGAACTTGTACATAAACAAAATTGGATTTGAGCTTTATTCCTATCATTGACTTTTTATGCATCTTGAGAATAGGCTGTCATAAATAATCAGAGATATTGCAATAACTAAAGAAAGAATCAAAGTGCTCTTTAGATTTAAGAGAATGCATATATTTAGTTAATCAAAAAGTATTGATTACATTCTTATAAGCTTTTATTCAATGACTAATATTATAAGGAATTGGGAACATAATCTACATGTGTAATGAAGAGTTAAACATAGAAGAACTAGGATTAGGAAAACAAAACTGGAGATATTTATTTCCAGTTTTTGTGATCATTATTATATTGTATGGACAGGATACCCTTGCCCCAGAAGTTGAGGCACTGCCTAGAGTATTAGCATGGAAAGGAGTCTGAGGGAGGAACTGTGGATCCAAGGACCCCCAACTACAAACCCACAAGCACCAGGACACAGTGTTCTGACCTTCTCTATAAAAGTAGCCTGCATGACTTTGGTATGTATACATGGTACACCAAATCTCACTGCCTTTAACACTTCCCATGAAATATGTAAGAAGTTAAAAAAGTTACACTCCCCTACACACACACACACACACACACACTTAAACCCTGATCAGTAATCTTAAAAACCCACTTCCCTTTCTAAAGTGTATTCCAGGTACATCCCTTCCCACATACTGCAGATGAAAGATTGCCATATTTCCTTTTCCTTCTTCTTTTCTTTGCCTTTGCTCACCCAAGGGATGTATTTCACCTTCACCTTGAAACTTAACGGGTTGTATAATTCTCTTTGGCCCATAAGATGCAACAGACATGCCACTGTGAGTTTCCAAGGTTGGACCTCTTCCTTTCTCACTTTCTCCTCGTTGGAATTCTCTTCCTGGAACTCAGCCACCATGCTGTGTGGCGCTGAATCCGTGTAGAGGCCAGGAGGAGGAGATTCAAGGAGCTCTGGCTGACAGCCCAGCTGAGCTCTACCCTCTGGCCAGCACCAGCTGCCAGCCACGTAATTGAGCCATCCTGAACACTACAGCCTCGTTGTGCCTTCAGAAGACTGCAGTCCCAGCCAACCCCACGTAGAGCAGAAGAACTGCCCAGCTGAGACCAATTCTACATAGAACTGTGAAAGACTACAAATGTTCATTACTTGAGGCCCTTAAGTTGGGGGAACAGTTTACCATAGGGTCAAAAAATAACTAAAGCATCCCCCATTTCTATTTAGCATTTAGCCTGAACCAAGACCCTAATATCCCTAATGTTTTGGAAATAAATGTCCAAGTACATCACACATAATAAAGGGTTGGAGGATATTAAGTACATGTGTGTACACCCCACCTGTTTGTGCACCACAAGAAAGTTGTTTTGGGAAAGTGACTGATAAGTACCATCCTTAGTATACTAAGGAGCATCCCAATTCTTCCTTGGCCACCACAATACCAGTTTAGAGGAACCATGGCAGGTGATGTGATTTCACATGTCTCCATACGCTCCTGCTGCTTATTTCTCTTACAGTGTCTCATGCCCTGTCTAGACTCCACAAGATATATGCAGCAGGTTTCCAATTGTCGGAAACGGGGAAGTTTGTTTTCTTTCCTGAAACTGTTTAGCTCTATGACTTAACCTTCAGCATCCAAGAGCAAAAAACCCTGATAGTGGAGCCTGCCAAGGTCCAGAGAGAACATTAGTCCAATTTAGAGACCGTTCAATATGTACAGCATTCCAACGACAATCATGGATGAGCTAACATCTTTCATTCAATGCAATATTTTTTTTTTTGTCTTACATTTTACTACATCTCAGGTTTTCCCTGTGTATGTTAAACTGCAGCCATCTTTTCTTCATGCTTTCCCCATCGCAGAAAGACTGAAGATTCTTCCTAGGAAATCTTCTGATAAGAGTTGTTTAAACAAAATATCTCCCATCCTTATAATTTTCCACGTTCTTTAAATAAATCATCTCCTTTGCATCAGTCTGTTCACAAATAAGATTCTGGCTTTGGGGCTTTTAAGGTCTGTCTTCTGAGGACGGTGATTGTGTGAGGGCTATTGATCTAGCAGATGTTTGCGTGCTTCTCTCAGATGTTTCTCCAGTCCATTGTCTTTGCTCTCAGGCATTCGTAAAGGCAGGAAATATAAAGATGTATTTTATTCTGGGACTTGTAGTAGCTAATCACTCTCCAACAATCGTTTTGAAAAAGCAACGGCATCATTGATGTTTTACAATTATGCAAATCCAAAAGAGGGGAAGTATTGCCATTACTTCCTTCCGCTGTGAAAGCACAAGGGTTTAGAGTGGAGTTGGGTGTCAAGTAGGTCCAGGTGAGGAACTTGATTAGAAGCATCAACAAACTCTAGAGTATCTTGTTCCATGTGTGATACCAGAAGTGAAAACTCCGCTGTTGATGCCTCCTCCATATTTGAGAAATACCACCATTGCCAGGAAATTAAATCACTTAGAATTCAAGTACATCAGCTAACTAATGTGATTTTATTCAGTTCCTACCCCCAGCATCACTCTCCTAGAAGCCCTTCTATGGAGAATCTCTGGCTGCTCACACTTCTTTTTCAACTGTACCACTTTCTACACTTACCCCCCAAGCAGTTGATTATGGTGAGACAAAACTGAGAAGAAATTAAAGAATAAATCACAGAGTAAAGCCTTGGAGAGAAACCTCATTGCATCATAGTGCATTTGCTCTAAGATAGGCTGCTGACTTCAAATCCCAGATCTGACCTTAGTACACTATTTAAGCTACCTAATTTATCAATTTTTCCTTTATAAATTGAAATAATAAATAAATAAAATATAAAATAAATAAAAAATAATTTAACATACATAGTTGTTAAGAGATACAATGTATAGCACGCTTAGCAT
The DNA here is from genome assembly GCA_025594165.1 of Tamias sibiricus. Lineage (NCBI taxonomy): Eukaryota > Metazoa > Chordata > Mammalia > Rodentia > Sciuridae > Tamias > Tamias sibiricus. Next base: position 81,846,799 of record CM046670.1, read on the forward strand.
GCACGTTGTTCAAAATTGTTATTATCTACATTGCATTCCACAAACATTGCTTAAGCACTTTCTCTCTGCCAGGTATGAACAAGGATAACAAAACTTATAAATGTGTGACAGGTATTTTATGTTAAGGGAGTCCCAAATTAACTGATAAAATATTATTTCTCAGTGTGCCTGTGAGAGTGTTTCCAAAAACAATTCACATTTGAGTCGGTAGCCTGAGTAAAAAAAGTCCACCCTAAGCAGGTAAGTGGCATCCTTCAATCCATTGAGGGTAAAGATGGAACAAGAAGGCAGAGGAACAGTGACTTCACTCTTCTGTTGGAACTGAGATCTCCATCTTCTGCTCTCAGACATCAGCACTTCTGGTCTTTAGGCCTTTGGAATCTGACCATGAATGACACCACCAACTTTTCTGACTGCCCAGCTTGCAGATGGCAGATTGTGGAACTTCTCAGTCTCCATAATTGCACAAATCAATCCTTGTGATACATACTGGAAACATGCAATTGCCTGAGGAGGAAACAAGACCACAAGGGAACACAAGCACATTGGGTGGGAATGCGTGTAGTCAGAAAAGATTTCTTGGAGGGACACACTTTGAAGAAAGGACAGATTTTTAATAAGGGTTGGAATGAAAGAGGAGAGAAATCCATGAAAGCAAAATTGGGAAGATTAAAAGTGACCCTTTGAACGAAGATTTCAACGTGTTTAATGTGTTCAGAAAAAAGCTATACTGACCAGCCTCTATATTTCACCCACCCATAAAGTAGAAAAGTTTGTAGAGCTCCAAAGGCCACTGCATTTTCTTCCAACTTCAACACCCAAACAGGTATAAGTAAACCCAAGCAGTCAATGACATAAATAAGTATCTAAAAGTAAGAGTGTCCAACAAAAGGGGAGGGGAGACAAGTAAAACATACAATGAAGTCACACATAAACACTGAGCTGCATAACAGAGGAGATCATTATCTGAGTGTGCGTATTTCTGCCATTACATGAGGGTCCTGAACAGGAATGGAAAAAGCTACCTTAGGTATGTGCATGAGTAAGCATCAGAACTCCACATGACACAGTGGACTGTACATCCTTATCTTGTTAATTTCTGCTTCTATCACCACCCTATTACACCTAGCGATTGCTTTTGCATTGAATTCTGGGTAGGAGAAATCAGTAGGGAATTAGAATTTAGACTAAATTCAGAGTTTGGGAAGTATAATACTAACAAGAGCTATTATTAGGAATACGTTTCCATTTTTGTTCAGAAGTCGAATCACTTTGAGATCAGGTTAAGCAGTGTCTTCTCATTCTAAGAAGCTTCACCAAACCAACATCCTTAATATCTCACTTGACTATACACCATTCCTTTTTCACCTAAAGCACAGCAAAGACTTAGCAACCAAAAGTAATACATTAGCCAACAACTTAGCCAAAGCATTGGGTACATGATGCAACAATAGAAAATAAAAATATTTTAAGACTAGGAAGAAAATAACCATTTGACAAGGGAAGAGTTAATTTAAATTTATTTTAAGTCATTTTGGCTGGATGGTGTTTATCAGGAGAGTAGGATGAAAGTGGATTGAGTGTCGAGGGAAAGCAAGGGCTTCTTGCAGCCTACAAACTCAAGACACATTTTCTTCAATACTATTTTGGACTTTATTCCCCCCATAAGCTTTCAAATTTCAATCACTACCCCACTGAGTCCAGGGAGAAATTGATAAAGAAAATAATATAGCAGACAATCACAAGTGAATTGAATTTGAGCACAATTGAGATGAACTGCAGTGTTTAAAAATAGAATCATTTCAGAAATGGGCTTAAGGGAGAGCTTTTTTTTCTCTTATGTGTAGCTTAAATGTTTGAGACCAGAAAGAAGAGAAGGAATTAGAAGGGCGGGCAGATGGGGGGCAGGTTGGGAGGAGGTTAGAACACTTACTTAGCTAAATGTTTATTTAATTCCTCTCAGCTTTTTCATTTTTTGGACAGTTCTTTAAACTACCTGAACTGCATTAGAAGAAGAAATTGTTAAAATAAAATGATGTCAACTGTAATCACAGGTGAATTGAATTTTTCCACATGGGCTGTAGTGCGTAAAGCCATATATATATATATATATACACACACACACACACACACACACACACACACACACATACACACACACGAAATCACTAAAGTTTTAAAGAAGGAAAAACAGAACCACAAACTCACAGTATCTTAGGACTTAAAATGGACTTAGAGATTATATAACAAATTTCCTTAATGGGATTATACTGTCAGGATCCTGAAGGGAACTTTAAAAAATATTATTTCCTGATCCTGTTTAGGATCTACTAAATCAGGCTCTCTGAGACTAAGACTCTGGAATGAGTGGTTGAAAAGCTCTCCAAATGAAGCCAGACGGGTGTTTGAACCTACTGATTTAATGAACCTCTCATGATTTATAGAAGAGGAAACCAAGTTGAAAACAGGAGACTCCACAAGGATATTAACCGACAAAGCAAAGAATGACACCCAGTGTTCCTGGATGCTGCTACACTGTGCTTTTAACTGCTCCAGAAGGAGAGGAAGAAAAGAGGATAAATGGCCCCCAGAATAATTTAGATTAAAAGGATCTCCCGGGAAAATTGTCGATGTCCCCACAGACAAGATGAGCAGCCCTATATCACACATCACCAGGACCAGCTAAGAAGCACCTGACCCTTCTCAAGACCGAAGCCAAAGCTGTGCAAACCTGCACTGCCCTGGTGAGAAGTCATAGTACTTCCTCTGGTCTTTTGAGTACAGGCTCATTGGTCAGCGATCATTTCTTTAATGACTGGGTAATGCAGTTCACAGACTCCAGTCCTGAAATGAACTCAAGCAGACAATATGAAGATACAGGTGCAAGGACTCACCACTGCTAGGCTGTGGGGGGAAGAAATAAAAAGCCAATGCCTGTAAATATCTAGAGGAGGAGCCAAATCAACATTTCCTGTAAGCAGCTCTTTCTAATTTAGGAAGATGCTCATGGCAGTAACAGATTTTCAGAATTTGAAGTGACCTTAAAATTCATTGAGCCCAACCTCTCACCAAGGCAGGAATCTTACCCACAACACCCATGTGAGGTCATGATGAGCATGTTGTGTGGGGGAGCTCATTCTTTTTTGTAAAGTAACCCACTTTGTGTCTCCTCTTTAATTGCTGCAAAGAAAAATATTTCCCCAATCAAGGAAATAATTTTCTTCTCTGTAATTTCTAAACTTTCATATTTTTCCCCTGGGTTCATCGCCCCTTCCTTCCTTCCTTCCTTCCTTCCTTCCTTCCTTCCTTCCTTCCTTCCTTCTTTGCTTTCTTCCATTCCTTCCATGCTTCCTCAAATAAATTTTGTTTCCTATAATCATAGCAGATCCTAAAATATTTGCAGTAAACTATCACATGACCCCCTCCATACCCTTCCCAAATACACAGAGGCAGTCTTCTGACCTTCATGTGGCCCTAGTGTGCTAGTCTATGGTTTACAGTTCTAGTATACCACTTGTCACCTCCCAGTCGACTCTACAGGATGCCTTTCACCTCCTGGACAGTGATCTAGTTCAGAGTGGACATTGCAATGTTGTTATTCACCTCCGTATCCCCATTCTCTGGGAGATCATCTTTCAGAGGGCCAGAGGCATCCCATACCATCAACTGTGAGGTGATAAGTAGCACACACACCAGCTATTGGAAAGTTTGGGGTAACTAAATCACACCTCATTCTACTTTCAGCCTACCTCTTTTTTGAGATAAATGCCCTCAATTCCTGGAGCCTTAAGGTTTTTTGACCCAACTCAGTTTTGCTCTTCATTGTACTATAATCTCTGTCACAAAGTACTCAATTAACACTGTTGAAATAATTTTATGTTACAATAGTTCCCAGATCTTTCATAAATCTTAACATTGTCTTCATCTGGATGTAAAACATCTTTAAAGAATCTTAAAAAAATACATACCCCCAAAACAGAATTTTAATACATCATGGGATTATTGCTTTTCTTGTCCTAGACCTAATACAATTTAGATGCACTTGATTTTTCAAAGAGTTATCTGTGTCTTTGGTTCAGGTTGACTTTTAAAATTATTTAAATCTAAGAGTATCTTACTCATGAATATTTATAGTAATATTCCCCTAGTCTTGAAAAAACAATTGCTAGTTTTAACTGAAATACAGACCTAAACAGACCTAAAAATGCCTTATTGCTCAGGTTCAAATCCTAGATTCCCACTTATTTGTGATATGACCTTGAACAAGTTATATTCTTGTCTGAAATCAGTTTCCTTGTCTATGAATTGGTCATAACTATAGTACACACTTAAGAGCTTTATTTTGTACATAATGAATGAGGACTGAAGTGCACTAAAGCACTTTCTTTTATGTCTAGCAGATAATAGATGCTAAATAAATGCTTATGATTTTATATGTTTGGGCCTATTATTGTAGTTTGGCGATACTATTTGAGCACTATCTGTCAAACAGCTTATTAAATTGACCCTCCTAAATTTGGAACAAATGAAAATGTAATTAGCTTGCCTCCAGTGTTTTCAGACACGGCATTGATTGAAGAGATAGAGGGAAGAAGATTGGGGCTCCGATCCAAGTTATCTCAGACATATTGATTCACACTTTTTTAATGCATTGGCTCAATCACTTATATAAATGAATCTACAACATATACCATAAAGCTTCATTCTCTTCTCAACAAATTTATTCTCAGTGGGTGAAATAACATGCTATTGTGGCATTGTATCAATGTCAAGGCTTGTTCTCCTCCCTAGTTGTATATCCTGTATCTTGTGTCGATGCAGAAAGGCAATGTTACCTGTGATCTAATCTGTAGAAGGGATGTTTAAATATTTAAGTGAAGGGAGCCACCTCTTCTTCTGCTACACCCAGGCAAGCCTTAGGGCTCCCCATGGTAGATTTGTATCTTACAAGTAGACATTATGTTTTAACCTATTTCCATCATGTCCCATGTCAGACTCTAATCATTTAGAAAAAGTCTTGACTTTTCAAGGACTCTGAGCAGCTCAAGGCAAGCGCTGTGTATCCTGGTATAACACCACCCTCATTCTGCTCTCTGGAGGAAGAAGCTAGTAGATAGGGGCCATCTTCTGGCTCTTGGTGGCCTACTCAGGTCTGCAGTTTCTTCTCTCCATATTTCTCTCTCTTTCTCTCTCTCTCTCTCTCCCTCCCTCCCTCCCCCTCCCCCCATTGGCCCAGAATGTGAGTACAAAATCCAAAAGAGGAAATTTTTGCACTTGCTGTGAATATCTGAAATGCTGCTCTTGGTCACATCCTAAAGTTTTCTGCCAGATGACACATCACTAAGAACAATATTGCACAACACACACACACACACACACACACACACACCTTATAAGTCATTACCAGTGTCCTTTTTGAAAAGAGGAAATAGCTTCCAGACCCTACTGTAGATGCTCTTTTCAAAGCCGTCTAAATGTCTATTGCTATTGCCCAGGTCTCTCCTGATTTACATTCTGGAATAATCAGTTAGGAAATACATAATTGAGTATTTATTTTTGCCCAGTCATTCATAAAGCTTTTTGCAGGCTGCAGAAAGTTGAAGAAAGAGAAAAAAAAATGGCTCATCCTTGCCTTCAGAGAGCTGTCTGCCATTAGGAGAGAAGGGACCACATCCCAAAGGATGCAGACTATTACACTAAGAATCCAAGTCCTTAGGGATGAATTGTATATTACAAACCATACACGCTCCAAGGCTTCCACGAAAAACAGTGGGGCACCAGAGGAGTGACCAGGAAAGGATTCATGGAAGAGTGGTTGATCCTTCAACTCACTTAAGGGAATGAACAGAATTGGGCATAGGCAAAGTGACATTTCCACATTTTTTTTTTCAATCATTAAACTGCACTGAACCTACATATATACTGTTGCTTCCATTTAGTCAGAAAAAAATTCAAAGTCAAAGTGATACATAGACCCTGGGCCCAGGCCTGTAGAGGGTTATCTCCTCTTTCCCTGGGGAACACCAGGGTGTGTAGCTTGGCGGAGGTCAGCAAGAAAATAGGGTGAAGCCTAACTAATTTCATATGCCAATTTTATAACACCACCATTTCCTAAACTGCAATCATGATTCCAAATACTGTAAAAGCATTTCTAGAGACCAACTGTGTTTTTGTTATTTTTATTTCTTATTGTTTTTGTTATAATTTTGAAATTCATTTGTACCATGAAAAATAAAAGAAAATGTATAAATATTTAATCTAAAAAGGATAAAGTTACTCCTCAGGCAATGAAGCCTGAGATACCTGAGATTAAAGGAAAGGAGAAAGAAGGTAGTTTAGGAACTTAATAGAACTTTAAGTACTTACTAGATTTGTTAGAAATTTGCTCATATCACTGTACCTGCTAGATACTAAATAGGATAAAAATAGTCAGAATACAAAGAATGAACTAACATTGAGGCAATGACTATGACCAGAAATGGTCAGAAGATAAGAGCTGGGGTAGGAAATATCCACAGTTTTCCAGCCAAAAAAAAAAAAAAAAAACATCGGTTGAAGTTTGTTTAGGGAAATTTAATGTCCATCATAGTATCCACGGGAAATGTTAATTATTTACATGGTGAACATTCTCAGTACATCACAATGGCTAGAGCAAACTATTGTGACTTCAAATCACTGTTTTACTGGAATCATTTTAATACTTCAAAGTTGGAGCATTGCCAGCGATTGCCTGTGCCAGATATGTCACATGACAATGACTTCTCATCACAATGTGATCATCCAACAGTTTCTACCATGAATGGTTCACTAGATAGATAGACAGATAGATAGATAATTATAGACATAGATAAATGCATATGTCTCCATGTGTATATGTGTACCAATATATATGCTTGTTTTTTTAATTTGTATGTATATATATACTGTTGATTTGTTGATTTGCATATTTGTATATAATATATATGTATTGTTGGTTTGGATAGTCACAAAGGTTATTTAAATAGGAAAATCAAAGCCTGAAACTCCTTGAAAAAACTTATTTCATTTTCTCTGCCAGTTATAAGTAAATGTAATTATTGTTGTTGGATTTATTATTTTATGATAATATTGTCTATAATTATAGCTAAAGAAATGAAACATATATCAATATCAGTCACTTTCCTTCTAAGACTTTCATGAAGTTTTAAACAATTTCATCAAAAGCTAAGGGCAGGAAACAAAAGGATGCTGTTCCATCTAGAGATGCTATTGCTAAAGGATGGGGCAGGAAGGAGGCAGGGAGCTGGGGCGAGGTAAGGAACACAGGGGCTAAAATCAGGTCCTGCATCATCACTGGGATCAGCTAAGTGATATGTAGAGGTGACAAGTTCATTTATAAAGACCTGATAAGCCAGATAGATATAAGAAGACCCCCAACACAGGACCCAGTTCATAGCCATGGCCAGAGCCAGGCCCACTGTCATGCCCAGGTGTTGGTCTGGCGTTCCCATTCCAGGTGTGGCTAGAGCCAGCAACCGTGAGCTGTCACCATGCCTTTCTCAGCTGTCTGAGGTGGAACATGTCCCCATAGCCTGCCAGGCATTATGGCACAGGTGGCATCTGTGCAGAAGGCCTGCAGAGGAGCTGGGAGAGGCCGTGAATTCCTGCATTTAATGAGACTTAGTGCAGAGCCTCAGTGTTCCATGCTGGCCAAGGGGAGGGATGGTTGGCATTGCAATCTCACTAGCCTCTTTCCTCTTTAACAAGTGCAAAGAGAACAAAAAAACAATGAAATTAAATGTTGTTGATTTCCCTTAGAATGGCACAAGAGTAGCAATTGCTAATGAAAAAAGACAAAGAAATCTAATTCTACTATCTAATTTTCCAGTTGGAGATAATTTTCGGGTTTTTTTTTTTCCTCCTCACATTGTTGGGATAACAATTACTCTAATTTAATATTACTTCAACACCCAATACAATGGAAAGGTAAAACAGAGCATACAAAATCAAGATGCAAACTGTTGAGAAATTCTGCATTAAAACATTTTGGGAAAAGATGTTGGAGAGTATATTCATAAGTTTTAGTTCAGAGTAGCCCCTCCCTGAAGAGGACATCTGTGGCTTGGTTTCCTTTCAGGACTGGGAATGGTGACCTCCACACTGTACTGACTCTCAGATAAACAATTAGGATCACTGAGGACCATCTTCTTCCTACATGACAGAAGACCATAGACTTTTTGATAGATTCATGAAAGGCTTGACTTTTAAGAAACCATCTAATGTTACAAAAATCAAATGCATACATTAGTTGGGTGAACAATTAGAAGGATGTAAATTTGAAATTTTGATCCTAGAAAGATAAAAAAGGCAGAAAGACCTTGTCCTTTGACCTGTCCACAAGGTGTGGTGTGTGAACAGAGAACAGTAGTGTGTAGAATGTGCTATGAGCCTTCTGAGACCTTTGGTCCATATCCAAATCATCCCAAAAGGCTCACTGTTGAATATGTATCATTTATAAATATGCATCCCTATGGCTCCTTGACCCACTCATTTGTCTTTTATTAATATGCATGGTTATTGCTCACGTCATTCAAGAAATCTTCCATATGGACTAAAACCAATAGGTTCATATAGCTTCCTTTCTAAAATCTGTACCATAGCTGTGATTGAAAAACAATCGACAAGCAGGGTCTGTTCCAGATGATAAGGTACATGTTAAAATGGCCTAAGCATATCCCAAGTTCTAGAAAAGTTCAAGAAAAGAGTCACTGGCTGATGTGGGGTTCCCATGGAGCCTCTGGAGGCAGGGGAGAAGAGCTTAAGGACCTTCCCCTACCTTGGTGTCATGCATATTAAGGTTGCAGCCAGAGTGTCTCCTCTAGAGTATGGTTCAGGGCTCTGGTTCTACAGAAGCTCAATGAGAATTTGTTAACAAATAGGACAAATACACACACACACACACACACACACACACACACACACACGAAGGCAAGTCTCTTGGATCTTCTTCTTGAACTTACTTGTACAGAGAGGAAGAAACATACAGTAAAATATTGCTCATCTAAAAATAGAAACCCAAAGCAATATCAAATCTGCTTCCTTGATAATAGCACAGACACCCCACACCTGCATGTCTTTCTGCTGCACATCAATATGATGACACTACATCCATTTGGAAATACTGTCAATGTTAATTAATCAGCAAGCTCTCTATTATATTACCAAGACATAGTCTCGTTATCTGAATGGGAAGACTGAGCCTAATAGAATTTAGACCAAATCCAGTGCAATTTTTAAAGGGAAACCTATTGTCCTATAGATTTTTTTTTTTTTTTTCAGAATTTTCGACTAGAGTGATGCTCCCTCTTACAGAATGCATCTATGAGGTCATGGGAACAGAAAATACCATGCAACCTGTGCTGTGCTCTGTAATTTCACCTAAGCAAGATGTGAAACTCCTTTGTCCAATCCAACCCACCAGTTCTACCTCCATAAGACTGAATCCCTAAGCATTGCTACATGTAGCTCTGAAATCGTTCATGGCTTGGATAGGCATAATGGGGATTATTTCTTTTAAACATGATTATATTAATCAGTATTATTATTAGTAGTAGTAACTAATAATAGTTATATGGAAATAGTGGAAACTTTAAGAACAGGTATTAAATAAAGTGGTAATACCAGACCGGAGAGTCCTAAGAATGGGTGTAAAGAAGAAAAGTCTGGGAAACATCAAGGTCAGTCCCTCTATGGTACTCAGAAAAGGAGTTAAATTTGTAGAGATTTTTATCCTGAATCAACAAAGTAAAGTGGCTGTCAAAGAAACTTCTTTAGAAGAATTAACAGGACTATAATTTCCCAGATCCACAAAGGTGATAGACCAGCCCTCTCACATACCAGAATAATGTATTCAATTCTAGACACTAGGGTTGAAAAAAAAAATAATGACAGCCTGTCTTGAGGTGCTGGACTGAAATATTTAAGGGTCTAGCAACATATTATAAAGGGCACAATTGAAAGCTAAGAGGACATTTAGCTGAGGAAAGAAGAAGGAGAGTTAATGGAAAACATATTAAAATATTTAAAAGTTATGTGGCAAAGGAAGACATAAACATCTTGCATGGCTCAAAGAGGCCAAACAGAATTTTGTTGGTAGAATTTGTGGAGTGTAAATGGTTCATTCTACAATAGGAACCCTATTGACCATGGTGGGAGGTTGTCAAGCCCCATTACAACACAGTTCAAGCCAATACTGAACATCCACCTAGGGAGGAGAAGGTGTAGGATGGAACCAGCTTAGAGATTCCTCCAGAGGAGCAAATATTTCCATTCAATTCTCCCAGTTCCCCACTTCCCAGCGAAGGTCACCCAAAAGGGAAGGTCTTCTTTTGCAACTTTTCAGCCCTTGTTCATTCTCTTTTCATTTTCCAAAACTGCCGTTCTCATCACAGGGTACAATAGCATATCGTCTTCTCATGTTTTCTTGCTCCCTTGAGAAATGTGTTCCAGTTTGGGTAATTACATTCTGCCAGCCTAAATTATCCTTGCAGTTTACATTGAGTAAGGCATTTTTCTTTAATATCTATCCTAAATTGTTGCATAGTGTTTCTGTGTACCAGTAAATATCACATACATGCCAAGGTAATAGTCAGATCCTTGGAAATAGCCCACCCTATTTATAGGAGAACAAGGAAGGATTAAAACTAATTAAAATTTACTTTGATGATTCTTGTTCCCTCTGTGTGTCTGGCCCTTTGTGCTGGCAGTTGTGGGAATCTGGCTTTATGCAGCCTGCTTGTATTTTCTTGTGTCTTGTGAATCTTTTCAATTTCCATCTTTCCAGTGCCCTCTTCGCCCCAAGAGCACCCCAGAATAGTTTTGTAGGTGGCAAAGAAGAGTCATGGGTTTATCATATAAAGGTGAGGGGCTGAGATTTGGCCTGGACCCCTTCATTGTGGAGGTAATTTTTAAATATAGCTCTGCAAATTCTATCATGGTCATGGCTACTCAAACCAGAGACTATATTCCCTTTTATTTTTTTTTTTTCCTTTTGCTTGTCTGCCTCCTTATTAACAGTATTTATTCTACTTACTTTCATTGCTGACCTTGGGAGTTTATCGCAAATATTATTTCTCTTGTTTGCTCACTCACAAGCTCACATTTGCTCCCATACACACACATGCAGTGGTTCTCTCTCTCATTCTCATCTCTGACCTCATTCCATTAATGGTCTCAGTATCTGCAGATAGCAATTTTTGCATCTATGCATCACTTTTCCGCCACTAGTTTGCACAAGACAAAAGGCACACTGGGGCATGCAGAAGCTTGTTTGGAGATTGTTTGCCTCAGTGGAGAGTCTGTGCGTGCTGCCCCTTCTGAAGATGCAAACAGTTAATCATGTCTTGGCTCTGAGGTCCTAGAGAACAGGGGCTGAGTTTGCTCATCCATGTGTCCCAAGGGTTAACACACGTCTAAACGAAGTGGGTGTCTAACAGAAAATGCTGTTAGAACTGATGTGAATCGAGTAGAAGTGAATTGTAGCAGTTGGACTCTGAACTTTAATATCCTGAAGCTGTCTCGCTTTGGCATCTGTCCAAGGTCTGGGAACTCTTTTCTCTGATTTTCAAGCCTGCCTTTACTTCCCAGCTTCACAATAGATCATGATTTAACTATTTCTCTCCTCTCTAATGCAGAGAAGCCTCCACCACAGGAGTATTCTTTAATGTCCCTTTTAGATTTTCTCATCATTTACTGCTATCTAGAAGTTCATTTATTCACTCTGAGGTTCTTCCTTTCATTTGGCAAACATCTATGGAAACACACAATGTGCCTGGAATTGTGCTACTCCAGGGATAGAGAGAGAAGGGCTGCATTCATGAAACAGAGTCTAGAGGAGAAGACAACTAATAAACAAGTATTTATACAAAGAAATATTTAATTTCATTTGTATAATGAAAAAGTCCAGAGTAGATAAAGAGAATATAACAGAGGGAATAAAATCCGACATCATTTCTTACAGCCAACAGAGCTCTCTGAGTAGTCTCAGCTCTTGCGGGTTGAGAGATGCTGCCTCAAGCCCCTGTTTCCAGCAGTCTTCTCAGCTCATCGACAAGGGTGTTGGAGAGATCAGAGAGACATGGAATTAGGAGACGAGAGTTCTTGCATAGACCCTGCCACAGACCCTATACTGGTCTTGGGAAAGAGCCTTCCTCTCTCAGCCTCAGACTCTGTAAAGTGGGGATAATGGGATGGTATACTCTCCCCTGTGGTCCTTCAAGCTCTGACATTTCATGCTTCTCGGGGCATATGCCTTAACTTAGAGTGAACAGCAGGCATGTATGACTGTGCTGCTATTTAGGCCTAAAGCCGCTTAATTAGGCAAAGAACACTACATACATTTTACTTAAGCTGAACTTTAGATAATTTTTGCTGTACAGTTTACTGTTTCCTCCATACAATTTCCTTATCTATTTTAAAACTGATTCACAAATGGTTGCAAGAATTTGGGGGCTTACGTTGGCTGTTTTGCAATTCAGACAAGTGATTAGAATATTCCCAGCACATACACTTAATCAAAACAAGCCCAATTAAGCTCACTACTCCAGATTCCACCTCATTAGCTTTCTGTTCCTAAAATATAACAGATGTCATTGCTGCAGGCCCGGAGGTACAGACACATTTTTCAGCTAAGCACTTACAATGCAACCTAAGTTAGAGGAAGATTTAATTATTACTTTCATTGTCGTGGCTTCCTGTGGAAGCTCATTTTTCACTTAATAGCAATCTCTTTCTACCTAGTTGCCCACTGCCACCAAAATAATGTGTCTTTCTCCTAAAGTAGTGAGTTCATAAAAAGTATCATTCCTATCCTCTCCTTTTTTAAAAAAATAATTTTGGGGGTCTGATAAATTGATTTTGGTTGTTCCTAAACTTATTCAACCCTGACCTTTTTATTAAGTGAATGAAAAAAGGAAGAAATGGAATCGAATGATTTCTTCACTTTTTTTTTTTTTTTTTTTTTTTTTTGTAATATGTGGGCTTGTTTATTGGATACCTGAAGAAGGGCTTGGGTCTATTGTTTTCCTGTTGCACTTTGGAGAATTTTACATGCCAGCCCTTGGTTTACCCTGCATTTCCTCTTGTGTGCTATTGTTTTCTCAAGATCAACTCTCCCAAATTTGGATCTTAGTCTTACTTTTCATATTCCCAGTTTCCATCACAAACTGGTACACATTAGATCCTTTTCTTCCTCCTAAAAGATGAAAGGAAAATCAATAAAGGATCTGAACAAACTCTGTTTTAGGTACCAAAAGAAACAAATGCTTTCTATAAGAGGGAGTGTTGATAACAGATTCTTTAAGTGGAATAGCTAGTGCTTATTTGTCTAAAAAGCAAATAGCTGAAAATCTCAACTTAATACATTATTCACTGACTCAATTTCATTTTTCTGATCAGTGTCAGCATTAGTTCACACGGCCTTACATGTTTGATTATTGTTACATGTGTTCTTAATTACCATGGAAATGCCATGTTTGGGATTCTAATATCCAGCAAAGCAGTTAGCATTCTGGTGCATCAAACATACGTGCCCCTGTGCCTTCTACGGCTCATGGGCAGCACTGTGTCAAACAGGGCCTTCTCTTCAAGGAATATTTAGCACCTTAGTTATTTCATGATTGGGTTTCATTCACCAGTATGTCTGTTTCTCCTTCCCTCCTCACTTTGTATTTTTAGAAAAATACTTATTCTCTAAAGAGACTCTAGGCCATTTGCTTCTGAGACATTAAGCAAGAAAGACTCTAACACAGTCTATACCTCTCACCTTTGTTTAGACGTGCAGGTGACTAAAGGCCTAAAGTGCACAATCTAGTGGGAGGTAAAATTAAGTGTGCACCATATGCACACACGCAGGCATATGATGAGACCACTAAAAGATACGATTTACAATTTTTAAAACTGACAAGAATTATGCATGCAATTAAGTGCTTTTCTCTTCAACAGAGTCTCCTGGTGAGTGGAAAATCCTTTCACAAATGTTGACCTTGCTCAGAAATTTCCAGAGCCCTCTTTTTGAAATTTCTAAAGAACCATGCATTTATTACTTGCTTTCAGCTACCATAATAAAATGCCACAGACTGAGTGACTTAAACAACAGAAATTTATTTCTCACAGTTTTGGAAGCCAAGAAGTCCAAGATCAAAGTGCCAAATGATGTAGCTCCTGATGAGGGCTCTCTTCCCAGTTCCCAGAGAGCCACCCGGTCCTTAGGTGCTCACGTGGCACCTTCTTATGCAAAACTATTGAATGAACTAGAGAGCACCCTGGTGTCTCTTCCTTCAAGGGTGCCAATTTCATCAAACCAAGACCTTGTTTAACCTGTTACCTCCATTAAGACTCTATCTCCAAATGCATTCACTGTGAGGCTTGAAGCTTCAACACATGAATTTGAGGGAGACACAAACATTCACTTCATAGCAATCCAGTGTAGGAGAAATTACAAATTTCCAATTGGATTGCCTGGAAATCTAAGACCTTATGTTTACAGAGGAGAAAGCACCAATTTATCTCTTTACCCTTTCTTATCTGAGTTATTCCTCTGACTTAGTTTCAAATGATCTTTGTAGTTTGTAATACTGAAATGTACCATCAATATGTGAAAAAAAAAAAGGTCATTCTTGAATTTATAGAATCTGAATCTAAAAGAATGTATGATAATCCAGAGAAAATTTTCAAGAAGGAATTCTATATTTATTTTGAATATATTATTAGAATTTGTGCATAGTCCACCCAGGTGGACCCTTAGAAAAGGAAAAGCATTTAATTGCATTGAATATCTGGGGTATCTTTATCAAGGCAGTAGTGGCCTCTATGTAGCTATCATAACACAGCTATTACATACCTGCATCTAAGTAACATCATGTGCTATAACAGCCAGCAGAGAAGAGTGAAATGAAATAATGATGCCTTTGTTTTCAAATTCCTTGAAAGTAAGACAATATTTGTCTTGTTCATGACTTTATCTCAAGGGCCCAGAACAAAGCTGAGCATAGAGTTGGCATTTAATAAATGGTTATGGAACTGATTGATAGGTAATTATCTAAAAGGCAGACTAATCAGGTTCTGTTAAACCTGAAGTCTTTTCAGTATAAAGGGAGGATTGGTAAATTATGACTTTTAGGTGGATTCTGGCCTATATCTTGTTTTTGTATGTTCTATGAGCTAAGAATTATTTTTACATTTTTAAAAGATTTAAAAAAATAGACTAAACTTTTGTATTACTTAAAATTTAAATTTTAGTATCTTTTATTGGAATATAGTATCAATATGATGTATTTTACTAAAAAATGTAGACTTAGCAAGGAAATTTTTGGGGGGGCAGTACTGGGGACTGAACTCAGGGGCACTTGACCACTGAGGAACATCCCCAGCCCTATTTTGTATTTTATTTAGAGACAGGGTCTCACTGAGTTGCTTAGCACCTTGCTTTTCCTGAGGCTGGCTTTGAACTTGCAATCCTCCTGCCTCAACCTCCCGAGCCACTGGGATTACAGGTGTGTGCCATCATGGGGTTATATACTGAAAAACTTATTTTAAGTAGAAAATGCATTTCACACCCCAACTTAACAGGAACATCATAGCTCAGCAACACAATGTACTGCAGAATATCATTGTTGCCTGTTGTGAGTGTGTGGCTGACAGGATCTGCGACCCACTATCACTGTCTAGCATGGAGGGAGGATCATACCACATATTGCTCGGCAAGGGAAAAGAGTGAAAATCAAAACACTCTGAAATTTAAATTTTATATAATGCTTAAGCAGCACAAAATTTTAATCTTTAGATGTTTTTCAATCTTTTAAAAATGTAAAAATCTTTCTTAGCTCACAGATCAGACAAGAATAAGGTTTCTACTGAATGCCTATCACTTTCACACCATTTAAAAACTGAAAAAAAATTGTAAGCCAAAGCAAATCTATGGAAAAAAAGACTCTCACCACAGCATCAGCAAGCAGCTCAAGAGTTAGATACAGGAGATTTTCATTTCTACTGAGAAATGAACAGGTTGGAGAACCCAGGGGAAGGAAGTGGGTTCAGAGTCCAAGTGGGAAATAAATGGGATAGTGGAGGGGTTGGGCTGAGGCCAGCCTATTTTAGGGGGCAACCCTAAAGAAGAGACTATAAATTGGCTCAGGTTGAGGGCAGGCCAAAGTTCATGGACCTGGAGGAAAGGGGAGAATCATCCAAAGTTCAGTTATAAGAGCATCTTATTCCCATACATCAGGTCATCTTATGTCCATGCAAAAGCTCAGCTAATTTTTTCTGAAGCAATTATTATTATTATTTGGAGAGGTTTGTGCCTGGCCTTATCCCCAGGTTAACAGAGGGAAATGCATGAGTCTTATCTAAGTCATAGGAGGTAGTAGGGTTCTTGCTGTAAGCCATTTCTCAGAACTACAAGGCAGGATTGCTAACTTTCTTTGCTTTTCAGGATCACAGGGCCCAGAGAAAACCTACCATTGTCAGTAGTCATGCCCACCCATTTCTGTGTTGTCTGTAGCTTCTTCTATGCTACAAGGGCTAGTTGAGTAGGTGCCACAGACAATATGACTCACAACTCTAAAACTATCATCTGCCCCACTACAGATAAGAATGTCAACTTTCTCTATAACAATATTAGAAGGAAAATTTGGGGTTGAAAGAGTAGGAACTCTGAATGGTGACAATATACCAAAATAAGTGTAGTGCAGCAAAATCCAACTGAGCCTCCCAGGCTTTAGGAAAGTGTCTGAGATGATGCTCTCCGCCTCCTCCTGCTACCTGCCCACTCTGCCAGGGGCCTGCCTCCTCCATGTGCCCATGCTACCCGCCCAGGTCCAGGCTCCCTGTACTGACTTAAGGTGTTGTAAATGGCTGTCTCCTCCCCAGGCATCCAATTTCTTGAGGGAAGAATATGAGCTTGCCTTCTTTGAATTCACCTCACCTAGAACAGTACCTGGAAAGTTGGAGATTGAAGGAAACAACACATGAGCAAACAAACTTTGATATTCAAAACCAGTACAGACAACGCATTGCCAAAGCCAAGCCGACTCCAGGGAGAGGGTGAGAGCCATCTCTAATCGCACCGCGCCTATGCAAACAGCTGCTGCTGAGTGCAGAGAAACACTTTGTTCTCCTTAGTAGGTTAAATATGCCTCTCCACAAACGTGTTAACACCCTCCCTTTGCCTAGGAAATCCTCTCTTCATGAGCAGTTCAAAGATAAACTTTATCCCCAGGTTGGATTATCATAACCTCCAAATCTGTGTGCCTATATTAAGCTTCCTCCCATCTTAAAAAGAAATTATGCTTCAGCCCCACATTCACCTCAAATATTAACTAACTTTTCTCTTCCCTTTCACAGTCAAACATCTTTAACAAGTCATTCACATCCTCTCACTGAAAACTAACTTCTACCTAATGACTTTCTTGACACCAACTCTCTTTGGGGGGTTCTTTCTCTACCCAACCTGTCAATGCTAGCGTTTCTCCAAACTTCCACATCCATTCTCGGTCAACAGTACGTATTCTCGTTCACTTCCATACTATCTGTAGGCTCATCACAGACTGTTCCCAGCTCTAACAGTGCCTGTGAGTCCCAGGACCATCATTGTGCATTTTTACCTGGGCACACTTACTTGAATGGCCCACAGACACTCTAACACTGAACACCTCTAGAACAGAGCAAAGCCCTCTTCCCCAGCCTTTCAGAGAACAGTGCCATCATCCCACAGGGTCTAGTATTATCCACTATGTCTCTGGCAGGATCAGTCATCATTGCCTATTGATTTCAATTCCTAAATCATTCCCTATGATCTTCATGTCACTTGATTCCTTCTCTTTATATCCTGCTTCTTACAACAGTATTTTTACTTGGTTTTATCCCTAGAACAACCTCTTAATTGGTTTCCTATTCCCTTTTTTTGCCCCCCCCCCCATCATTCTATAATGCAGTTTTGATCAAAGCACATACCTGCTTAAAATACTTTAGAATATGGGGCTAGGGTTGTGGCTCAGTGGTAGAGTGCTCGCTTAGCACGTGCGCGGTGCTGGGTTCTATCCTCAGCACCACATAAACAAATGAATATTTTTAAAAAATACTTTAGAATAAATGCACAACTCCTTAACACGATTTCAAAGAACTTGTATGATGTGGGACCTCCTGATCCATGTCTTGATTTTCTCTTCTCACCCAATCCCTCTCCTTGCCTGCCACCCTACCCCCACCCTGCACACACACTGGCCCCCAGACAAACAGAAGAATTTTGTTCCTGAATGTCTTTTTCTTTTTAGCCTCCAACCCTTTTCAGGGGCTATTTTATTGTTCCAGAATCCCAAACCTTACCCTTGTTCCCAGACAGCTTCTGATCGTCGTTCAAGTCTCATTCTGACACCTCTTTTTCTTGGGAAAGTTCTGGTATTACACACCTTCCTTGCCACCATCAGGACTTAGTTAAGGGTCTTCCTATCTGTCCCTCAGCACTCTGTAATTCCTCTCTCACAGCCTGGACAGACCTGGGCTTCAATTACCTTCTGCCTCATCTAAATCACACATATTTTGAATGTTTCATGAAATCAGAATACATGCTTATATCAGTTTGTTTTGTATCCCCAATCTATTACCTATCCCCAATCTATGCATCCCCACATTTATTTCTTAGCAATCAATAAATACATAGAAAATAAATGGAAAAATGAAATCTTTTTGTATTTCAAAGGTAATTGGTAAAAAAAAAAAAAAATCCCTCTTTTGCCTTCTTCAAAATGTTTGGCACAGATTAATGGATGCTATAGTGCCATAGTCTAATAAATAAGCGATGAATTTATGGGCCCAAGTCCATCAAAGGAACTTGAAGAACTGAAAGACCTATGATATGCAGATTATACCAAGAAAGTCACCATTGTGTTGTTATCATTTTTGTTGCTTTTTAAGATTAGTGTTTGAAATATATTTGTTTAATCAAATTAGGTAATTGGGGTAAGATTTTGAATGTCACCAGATGGTTTACTCTCAGGGATGGTTTGAGATGCTCATAAATGGTAATCAATGTGTAGCACACTAGAAAACTGTGGCCCTCTAGAAATTCTTCATCTGCATCAATAGTCACCTCCTTTTCCCTTTCGCCCTCTACCTTGTTTTCTAAAGTACATCTTGAAATGTAGCAATGTTGCTTCCACCTCCCTCCCTCTGCCCTCTGAATTCACATGCATGTCATTTACCTGTTCATCCACTCCCAGAAAAATCTCTAGAAAAATGGGAGAGAGATTTTAAAAAGAAACAAATCATTGTAGACTTGGCATTCCCCACATCACCCATTTCAGTTGATTTGCTATTAGCATCTGTGATGAGGCCTGGGGGTGGCTGCCAAACCTTGAATGTCACTGAGATGAAACGTAGCTGGTGGGGCTGGGGCCAGGCTTATTGCTGCTCAGATCGAGCTTCATGATTGTCCTCTCTTGTTAACGTGCCTCCAATTTGAGCACAAAAAAAGCATAGATTACTTTGCAAAAATCTATCTTAATTAATCATAAATAGTGCCTGATGGGAAGATTGCTGCTTTCATCTTCTTTAAATAAAACACAATCACTAAATCCTTTCCTTGCTTCAGGTTTTCACAGTATTGTGCAGGTTGCCTCCTTACATATTTGAGATGCTACGAGGTCTAATCGCATCTGTGTGTTACTGATAGCCTCATTAGGCTATGCCATCAAGAGCTGTCCCCAGCCCCTTCTCCACCAGCAGAGCCAAGTTCCAGTGAGTTAAATGGGGACACTGGAATGGCAAAACAATTCCACTTCTTCCCAGCAGCTAATTAAGAAGGAGGGTAAAACATTGTGCTAAAGACTTCAGCGAGTTTGCCTTGCAGCTCTTCAAGGGTGACCTTGTAGCAAATGGTGAAAGTACAGAGAGAGTCACTGTTGCGTGGTAAATGATCATCAGGAAAGTTCAAATGCTACCGAATGGGTGGCTAAGTACGCTAGCATGTGCTTGCTTTGTTCTTGCCCCTTTGAACTCACAAAATTTCCTTTCTGCACAAATATAGAAAGCAAATAATGAAGAACTTAAGACTCTACTTAAATGAACAATACATAATCAGCCTATTGCACCAGTAACATCAATGCTATATCGTGGGGCTGGAATACAAGAGTTTAGCATGGGGCACCCATGGAATATAACAGGCCCATGTATCTGCATAATGAGTAGTGTAATTGCCCTTCTCTCTGGCCAGCCAGTATTTATAAAGCTAAAGGATACCTACAAACTCAATTTCCCATTTTCTTTTGCAGATTCAGGTGAAGTACCTTGGCACAGTTCTGAACCATGAAATAGGAGAAAGCTACTAGTGCCAACCTACTCCCACTTTCTTCCTGTCTGGAACAAGGAAATGCAGCAATGCTTTAGAGCAAGAAGACAAAAGTCACACGCTGAGGATGGCAAGGCAGGAAGACAAAAGGAAGCTGATTTCCTGATACCACCTCCATGGGCCTTACAAACTCAGTATGGCCTGGAGCCAGGCCTCTTGGTGCCTAGCTTACCTCTTGTGTATTTAAGAAACTGTCACTTAGGTATTCTGTTCCTGACAATAGAATCCAATTCTTTCTGATAAACAACACGAAAGATTTATGATTTCTTCCTGCCTTTTTATTAAGGAACTTCATACCTCTTGCACTCCCCAGGTCTAGGCTCTGTCTGAGCAGAGACAGGAGGGTGCCAGATGAAAATGTAAGCAGATCCAGTCCATGCCTCTTCTGCAAAATGCAACAGGTTCTTAACATTCAGGAGTTAATTGTTTTCCAGATTCATAAATACCACTTATTTCAGCCAGAGTTCAGTCAGGAACCCAAAAACTACTTTATCTATTTCAACACAGGCAATATAATACAGGGAATTTGATATTAGGAAAGGAAGAATTGCTGGTAACCCAAAGTAACCACGATGGGGAGCAATTGCTACTGCTGCTGATGGAGACCAACAGGGAGGAGAAAGATAGAAGAAGTGTCCAGGAGCTCAGAGAAGGGGCCTCCTAGAGTCAGATGTCATATCTAGAAAAGGAGACATCTGGAAAGAGAGCATGCTCAGCTTTGCTGAGAATTCTGACTGCAGGCCTGTGAGGCAGTAATGTTTCCAGGCTGTGGCTGACCTCTGTAAGGGACTATCACAAGGCTCCAACCAGGAGTAGATTGGAACACAGGAAAGCACATATTAGAATTAATTAGAATATAAAAACTATCTTTAATCTCATCATTCAGACATAAGTATCAGGCCCAGAGAAGTTAAGAAACCACCCAGGTCACACAGCCAGCCACTGGTGGAACCCGGACTTTCACAGGCCATTCAGCTCCAGAAATGGCATGAACCACTGTGCTGCACTGTCGCTCCCCATACACTGTCTTCTGTGATCCAAATTTATCTTCATAGCTAGTATCTGACAAGATATTTTTCACTTAATAATGTGAATGGCATTTCAACAATTTATTCCATGAAGACATCCAGGAGCAGTATAGTACCCAGAGGCCTGAATTCCAAGCAACTTTTTCTACACACTAATAACTTGCCAAGCATTTACTCAGCTTGATGTCTTTGGGTCTCTTTTGGATTGTAAGCTCCTCAAAGGAGTAGATATCATCTTATATACATGACTTAAACTTTGGAGGCTATGTAGAAGGCTGGCACGTGTGAGCATGCAATAACTGCCTAAGAAATTAATGTGATATTTATGCAATTTTAGAAATAAATCTAAGTGATATAGTCACAGACCTGCTTCTCAGAATGAAGAGAACTATGTGGCAGCAATAGGAAATAATATTGTCTTCTTAAAAAAAGAAAGTGAAATCCCCAAATAATAATAATAATGTGAATAGTGTGACACTCTTTTAAGTCTCTCTGCACCCAATCATGAATTTAATATGGTAGATCCCTTTGATTCCATTTAATGTGGGATCTACTACATTTTAAAATTGGGGAAACATCTACTTATCTTGAAGGTTAAAGTCAATCATAACATCCCAGTATATTGGGAGAGGGTCTTTTTATAGAAGCCTCACAAAAATGACGTGGTAGCTTTGTGCTCTTTGTTAGTTTGTGTTTTCTTCAACTGTTATGACCATGTTGCTT
Source organism: Tamias sibiricus (assembly GCA_025594165.1). Classification (NCBI taxonomy): domain Eukaryota; kingdom Metazoa; phylum Chordata; class Mammalia; order Rodentia; family Sciuridae; genus Tamias; species Tamias sibiricus. Next base: position 81,868,930 of record CM046670.1, read on the forward strand.
CTTTTCCTGCCATGTTTTCTCCTTCTTTTGGAATGTCTGTTACACAGTTATTAGACACCTGAAATTTGTCCGGAAGGATCTCATATTTTCTATCATTATTTTCTTTGTGTCTAACTCCTGGGCTACTTCCGCAAATTGACTATCTAATTCGTTGATTTGGTAGTCTTTAAAATCAGTACTGCTATTCACAGATTTCTTCACAATTTTAAATTCAGAAAATAATTTATAATTTCCAAAATCACCATATCTGACCTCAGGGTGTTTTGTAATTGTAAATGTATCCTTGTAGTCTAGGTATCAAAACATTTTAAATTGGGCATATCTATGAACTAGACGCTTTATAAGGGTTTTCCCATTGTCTTATAGAAATTACTTGCAGAAATAAATGTTTGAATACTTTCTTATTGTGGACTGCTGAATTATTACATAGGCTTGGTAATTGTCTATTTACTCCTTCCTGTTGACAGATATATCAATATGTCCAGTTATAATATGTTCTGTTTCAAATCATGGGTACTCCTTTTCAAGTATCCCAACACAGGTGAATGGAAAAGAGACAATTTTAAACTTAGTGTTATTTCTGTTTGCCCTATGTCCTGGTTTGGATTTTGAATGTTCCCTCAAAGACCTGTGTCTTGGTCCCAGCTTGGGGTTATCGGGAGATAAGGGGAAAACTTTAAAGGGTGGAACCTGGGGGAAGTCTTTATCAGGGGCATGCCCTCAAGGGGACTGTGGGACCCAGCTCCCTTCCTCTTCTTTCTCTGTCAACATCCAACAATGCCCACCACTGACTGGGAAGTACATCCCACCATGATGAACTGCCTCAGCACAAACCCAAAAACAACGCATCAATCAATCTGAAAGTGCAACCTCCCAAATTGTAAGCCAAAATAACTTTTTTATCTTTAAAAGCTGACTACCTCAGGCATATGTTACAAGATGGAAAGCTGACTAGCACCCCCTAAATGTAGCCTCTAGAAATAAACAAGATCCCTTTAGCCATCATTCATCAGATCAGAGAACCAAGGATTGTCCTTAGCATACATGTTGTGGTGGCATAAAAGTCAACAGAAGTGAAGTGCTCCTCTTTAGCTGGCATAAATGTCCACATAAAAAACTGGGACAGCACCACCACTAGAATAGCACTTCACTTAAGGTTAAACCTTGAGTTCACACCACCATGGAATCTGCAATGTCCATAGCTCTTCCCAAGGGAATGGCAGCATTTGCTTCTCTCCTAGCCACTCCATGACCACTCCTAACCCTTTCCTAACTGCTTCAAGAGAATGGCTAGCAGGTGTCTCTTCACCTCCCAACTCAGGAAGATTTTTCTTTCTCATGAAACAAATTATCAGCTCTGTAACCCCTCGTATAGATTTCACGAACTTCCAACTTGCAGATGGCACTCATGTCTTATGTCTTAGCCTGGCATAAATATTTTCCCCTGTATATTAATTTTCTTTTGTGTTTGCCTTTTGAATAGAAATCTGGGACTTGGGACTCAGTGGTGCACACCTATAATCCCAGCTACTTGGGAGCCTAAGGCAGGAGAATTACAAGTTTACAAGGGGCCCAACTTTGTAAGGTCCTATCTCAAAATAATTTAAAAAAAACAAAACAAACAAACAAACAAACAAACACAAAAAAAACGACTGGGGATATACCTCAGAAGTAGGCACTTCTGGGTTCAATTTCCAGTATTGCAAGAATAAAGAAAAAAATGGAAACAAGTGTAGTTGAACAAACTGTCACATTTACCAAAGCAAAGCTATCCATTTGTATAAACTCTTCAATATATCTTTACTTTTCAACCCAGAAGTTCATTTTCAGGACATTTTCCACAAGCAAACAATTCAAATCATTCTTTCAGGGTTAACATTTGTGTAAAGATTTATATTCCTATATGCTAGCAAAAAGTGTGTGATTCAGAAATGTTTTAACCTTATAGGCCACATCATTCACTGAAAGAAAAAGTTGTGAAAACTAAATGTACAATGTATTTCTAAGCAAGATCTGACTGATGATAGATCAAGTGCACCTGTGAATTTTAAAGTTTTATCAAGGGAAGTAGATACTTGAATAGTTTGGGTGGGAAATATTCATGGTTATAGTAGGCTAAATGTTAGGGATAGAATATCTGTGGTCCAAGGCTGAATGCAGATTTTTCCAGGTCTTACCTTGAAGAAAATTAAAAAAAAAAAAAAAAAGAAAGAAAGAAAGAAAAAGAAAAAATTAAAATGCCTTTCTAAACTTTGTTAAATGTGACTCAAAATTAAAAGCAATACAATGTCCAACGGAGGAGTGGAATTTATATGTCGGTAAATAATAGAGAATTGATTTCAAAACACCAAGAGAGGTCACCATGGCTCCTTGAGAAATACTTGGCAAAATCTGCTACTACCCTCAGTGCTCTAGACACTTTTCTCAAGGTAACAAACAAGTGCAGCAGGTCTTGGTTGGTAGTTTTCCAATGTAAGAGTGCTTGCATAATCATGGAATTATCAATGTGCCCTGATAGCTTATATTCAGAAGGTGCTCTCTTTGCCACTAAAGAATGACTTTATTGGTCATCACTCATGGCTGTCACACATCAGCATGTCATTATTTCAGAAGCAAGGTAAAACAAATTCGTCTAAATGAAAATAATGTAAAAGAATGGGAAGAAACTTTGAAACATCGTGATGGGTAGCCTGCAAGTTCAATAGAAGAATCTTTCTTATTTCACAAGATGATGCACCTTTTCAACAAACAGAGACATATTTGTCACTAGAACTATAATAAAGATAACATCATGATAATAAGTTTAATCATTATTGGAGGTTTGGCCAACAATCAAGATACAAAATATGGACAAGGCTTGTGATGATATGAATAGGAAAGTTGGGAAGGAGGAGAAACTTCAATAAACAAAAACTCAAAACTAAACTGGGAAAGTCACCTCGTGCTGTCAATATGAAAAATGGGCCATCAAAGAACCTGCCAATGTGCAAATGTAGCTCTTCATCAAATCTGCCAAGTCAAATAAGAGGCAAAGTGACGGTCAGATGATGGGTACGAATCCATCTCCATCACCCATCTGGATGACTATAAAAAGTGACTTGAAAGAATTTCTAATTCTTGTATGCCAATAAAAGATTGCTAAGTCACTGGGTATAGCATCAAGAAGGCATCAGCAGCACTGATGCAAATTCAAATTCTTTCTCAACCTTACACCTGGGATTTTAGCTGAAGTCCAGGCAGGAAGTGTTCTTTTTCCCTATTCTTCAATATGAATCTCAACACAACTTTCACACTCCCCTGAGGGCAGCGATCCAAGCAATTGTATTAGCACTTTTATTAGACACACCCCATTCTCTGAATGGATTTGTGTCTCAATGTGTCCTTGGGCTCCTACAGCTAACACCCTAAGTGGTGGAAAGGAGGAGAGGTAAAGACTAGAAAAGGACAAGGAATGGTTTTTCTGGGTTGGTGTGACTGTTAGAAACAAAAATCATGTGAACTTGGCATACAAACTCTATCCACCTGTCCAACACCACAGAAATCCACCAGTATTATGCCATTTGGAAAACAGATTATATACTAAATTGATCATAGCATGCATTGCGTATAACAGAATAGGGGTTGTGATAGCTTGACTAGGGTCATACGAGGCACTAGGTACTTGTTTTCATCTTTTTTTGTTTTATTGTTGTTGTTTTGTTGTGTTTGGTATTAGGAATTTAACCCAGGGGTTCTCCACCACTGAGCTCTGTCCTCAGTCCTTTTTATTTTTTTATTTTGAGACTAGGTCTCATGAAGTTGTCGAGGCTGCCCTCAAACCGGCAATCCTCCTGCCTCAGCCACCCAAGTCACTGAAGTTACCCACATAAGCCACCAATGCCTGGTGAGGCACCTCTTTTGAAAGCAATTGGGTGGTTAAGCTGGGTTCACATAGGGCATTCCTGGCTATGTAAACCCATTTAACTGCAATTCTAAATCAGAATGTTGTATTGGATCTACATGGAATGTAGCAATAAAAAAATTCTCATCTATTTCCCAAGACCTTGTATATAAAGATCTTGGGGAGCTCAGAGCCTGATTGATAAAATAAGAAAAGCAGTTATTAGAAGAACAACACAGGCCATTCTAATCCAGTTCTTAACTTTGAAGTAGAGACTATACATCCTTTTAAGATGTTAGAGGAGTGGATTATGGCTATGGGCTTGAACAACTTGCAAGACTTGCATTGCGGTGCTGGGATCTGAATGAAACCTTGATCAATATGATTTGATTAAGCAGAAGGAGGAGAATGTTTCAGGCAAGTGAAATACCAGGAGCAAAGGCAGGGAGAGAAGACTAGGGAGGGGAATTATTTCCCTTTAGGTGCAGTGAATAAGCACTTCCCTGCCTCTTGACTTTCAGCATTGTTTTAACTGCTATCTCTGAACTACATGAATGATGAACAGCCCCAGAAACAAAGATGGAGCATACAAATGAGTGATAGTAGATTGAAAAAAGAAAATCACCAGGAATTGAAACCATAAAAGAAAAATTAAATTGCTGGGACTATATAATGATTCAAATTTACAATCACAAACTATATGCAAAGAAGTAACTTATTTTTCTATAGCCAAATATAATTTCTATCATTAAGCTCCCATTTCTGCTTAGTAGCAAAAAAAAAAAAAAAAAAAAAAACTGATATCAAGTTGCATTCAGGTAAATTTCTTCCCATTTAGGCACTTCTCAGTCAATTCAGGTTTATAATGTAGCCACATTCAGACTCTTTAAAATCACTCTCAAATTTTGTTCTCTTACTCCCTTTTCCACATATTGATGCAGATCTCTAGGAAACTTAAATAACTGCCATTTCAAAAGCCATAATGGAGAGACAGAACCTCCAAGCCCTAGTGTTTTTCCAGTCACAGTCTAAGCTGGCCATTTGTGAGACATACCTTGTTTTTAATGTGCTCTTTAGCTATGTGCCCTTCATGCGGACACCCATTGAGGTGACTAGTCCTATTTGGGTTGAAGGTCTCTGTTGGTGCTTCTTTATTGAGATGCTGAAGTTCTGTCTCAGTCTTCACTTTGTAGTATCATCAGGTTGTTAGATTCCAGGTGGACAGGCCACACCTCCCAGGTACCTTAAGACAAGACACACCTCCCAACTGCCTCAAGCTGGCCATGCCGCTGGCCACACCTCAGGTGCCTTACTGAGCCAATTACGACAAACGGGTTCCCCTTTCCACCCGGCAGCATATGGAATTGGGGGGTCCCTCTGACCACCGGTTCTCTACTTAAGCCTTCTCCGGACTGAAACCCGCCCCTTCTTCCCTTTTTCTCCTTTTCTTTTCGTCATCCCATCTCCTCTCCTCCCACCGGTTTTCCCTTCCCCCTCCACGTGTCCCTCGGCTGATTAATAAACCCCCCTTACTACACGGCGGTCCCAGCGTGGTTCATCTGCCCTTCACAGGTAACTTGAGGTCTTTCTTGTTCCCGTATTTGGGCTTTTAGAATTCTTTCAGCCTTCCCTCAGCCCTTCTGTACCTTTCTTTTGAGTGATGGAGGGCTGACCTATTCTGCTAGCCCACCCTGAGGCCCTGGAAGGCTTTGAGTTTCCAGCAAACATTCAGTTTTCCCTTAACAAACCTCTGAGTGTCTCTTTTCTTCTTGCATGACTGCATCCAAGAGGCATGTCTCCTGTCACCTGCCTATCACCAGGACTCTGGGCTGGACAACCAAGCCCAATTGCACTTTGCTCCTGCTCCTATGTGTCCGCTGTAATCCCATTCACAGTAACCCCAGGAGGTTCCTGCAAACAGGCAAAACCTAATACATGCCTTCTTTCCTTCACTCCTCCTTTCCCTGGTCAGAAGCCTTTAAATAGCTTTATTCTGGAAGATGGATGGGAAAAGGAAAATGGATCCACCACCTCTATTCTACTTTTGCTCCTTATGCCTAGCAGTGTTTTTTTGAACTTAAACACGTAGACAATGGAATGTTTATCATTCCTCCTCCAGAAAAACAAGTCAAAGGTGGAAGGCCCACCTTTTTATCACTCGGAGGGGGGTAAAAGCATAACATACACCAAAATTATAATTCCCCAATCAGTCCCACCACAGATAGGATTTTGATGCCAAGAAGAAAAATAAGTAACCCAAAGGTAATATTAATTTAAGACTCAAGCAAGGTTTGACTATACTTTCTGTTACTCTGGGACAGAAATTCTGCTCACTTATTCATTTATCATTTAAAAATACTGTCATGAATAACTAAAAAGAACAAACAAAAATTTAAAAAGATACTCACTGAACACCTATTGTGAGACATAGAGCTGGTAAGTTTCTTGCTAGCACTGAATGTACATCATTATGGGGAGATATAGAATAGACAAGTAGACAGTTCCTAACAGTTATAAGGAATTAGAAAGTTGGGATAAGACCTGTGGAAGTAGAGGCCATTGTAGAATGGTCGCTGAAGTGATAAAATTTTTTTTTTTCTTTTGTAATTTTTATCCAAGTCTGGAACTTTAAAAAAAAAGTGTCTGAGAAAGCTGTTTACTGCCTTACTGAGCTAGAAATACAACAACTAATGGAAACAGACTCTGCAGGCCTTCCTTGCCTGAAATGGAGCTCTAAAATGCTTAAAAACAAGAGAGCTCCAGACTCCTGTTGTTGTGCTGCTTTTGTGAGAGTTTAATTGCTTTTGAATGCATATGAATGTCAATTAGAGCCAGGCTAAATATGTCTTCTTGGAGACAGAGCATTTGGTCTTTCTTTCAAGTTCTTTTGTTTGCTTGAATCGGCTTTGTAGTTTAACAGATGTTTTTGGAGGAAATGGAGACATAAGCTTTTATAATGCTGAAAATTAAATGAGAAACAATACTTTCTCTTCACCTTCCCCCAAAACATGTAACACTACAAAACTGGCAACCCACCTTACATCGTAGAAAATCTTTGCTTTTAGGGGGCACATGCTGCTAAAATGAAAGATATATTTTTGTGCACCTGGAGTTCATTAAATATTGTTCATTCTTTAGGGAGATACATAATTGAAGGTGTAAGTGATTATTCCTTTAGCCTTGGGAAAGGATAGTGGTTTCTAGACTCATAAAATATCCTCCCTTTAATTAAAAATAAAGTAAAATTATCTTAAGAGAATGAATGCCATAATTGTCTAGGCCAAGCCTACCCCTCCAACCTTCTGTGTCACCACAAATCAAATTCCTGTTCAATCCCAAGGAACCCACACACAGGATCCCATGGTTTTGCCACTTTTCCTGGTATTGATAGATAACATACAGATGTGAGCAGTGAAGATAAGGGGATAATTCTATAAACCGCGCCTATTTGGCTGACCCCCACATGCTTTTTAAAAAAAAGCAGTTTAACTGCAGCCCTGCCTGGTTTAAGTCAATAGGTATGTTACATAAAAAAAAAAAAAAAAAAAACCTGTTATCCATAGGAGAAATACAGGTCCAAATGGTTCCTTCTTGCCAATAAGAAAATCCCAAGGTATCCTAGAAGGGGGATGAATCTTGCAACTTTACACAGACCAGATTCCAGAATTCCAGTTGATAAGATCATTAACAACAAATCTCCCTAACCAAAAATCTATAAATTCAAGTTCCAATTAGAACTGGTCAGAATTTGGGCCAAAATAACCCAGAGTACCCTTGGATCTTTAGCATGTTATTATAACAGTAAAATCTACCCTCAGTAGAGTAAGACCATGAACAGTAGGGACTTGGAAGTCTGATTCAATTCTGCTGTCAAAGTCACTAGGTGCACCTGGCAGGACTCTTGAAACTTCCCTGGGACTCCAATAAAACTGGAAGGCAGGAGGGGTACACTGTCCCTCTTACCTCAGAGAAGAACAATTCTCTCCCTGAGACTTCCCTTTTCCTATTCCTTCTAATAAGCTTAGGCCTGTTATGATGTGTGATGTGGGACACACTTGAAATCTTTCTGGCATGATCTCAAAAACCAATGAAAGAGGACATCCATGGTCACTCAACTTGATGGCCGACCTTGTTTTATAACATGATGATAGTGTTTACTTATTTGGGACTGCTGTCCCCTAACAATTAATGTTAATTCCATGGACCTCTTGCTCCTACAGCATTATTGTAACCAATACATAAAGCATTAGCTTTGGAATCAAACAAATCAATACTAATTCTAACTTTATAACTTATTATACATGTGATCTTGGACTAGGCAGTTAACTTCCCTTAATCTCAGCTCTCTATTCTATAAAAATGAGGATTATCTACATAGCTAGTTTTTGACAGTTACATACATCACATAATGTATCTAAAAAGTGACTGGTACATGATAGTCTCTGAGGAAAAAAAAATGGCTACTCCTCTTGAAAATGGAGGCAATGGACTTCTGATATCAGATCCAACAAGTCAAGGGCTTGGAAATCATCACTCCCCATCTTCACAATAATAAAAAAAGCTGCACAAGCTGGAAATCAGGAACTTTTCTTAGATCTATCAGAGGACCTAGGCACAATGTGAACTTATACCTCCCAAATCTGGAGCAACAGACAGACAGAGATAGAAAGAGAGTATACTGGGAGCAGAAGCTGCAGATGATACCAGTGTTGGTGACATTTTTAAAGCTCATCAGCTTCTGGAGGTGTAGTGTGGTCTAGCATGAGTGTGAAAATCCAAGAAGGCCCATTCTGGGGAAGTCTTATTGGAGTTTTGCCTCCAGGAATACCTACCAGGTTTTCTCCTGTGACAATTATAGAAAAATCTCCTCATACATTTACCAGGGGGAAGGAAAAAGTAATGGTTTTATGATGAGCAATCTGTTTTCTTTAACAAGAAAACTATTCTACCAGATTCCAAGAGACTTGGGTTTTACTAGAGCTTAACTGACCTGGGAAAAGGAAACATCCAACTATAGTCCTCTCTGGATTTTGTGGTATGGGAAAAGGAAACCCATGTATAATAAGAGAAGATTACAGCTAAAAAACATTGTAAGGTTTGGACCATATTTAAGGAGAAGTCTCTAGGGAACAACCAAGGACAACAAGGAAGACAAAAGCAAAGACACCACAGGACATTTTAGATTCCAGCACCACAGCTACAGCAAACAGTGAATAGCACCAACCTCTAGCCTGATAAAAATCTCTCACATTAAAGCCCTACATATCTTACCTCCTTTTACCCAATATATCATCTCTGGCTTTCCAAAAACAGAAAAAACATAAGGCACCACAAAAGGCAAATGTCATCATCTGAGGGGACAGAATGAGCATCAGAAACAGGCAAAGATATGTCAGAGATGCTGGAATTATCACACTGGAAATTTAAAACAACTATGAATAATATGCTACAGGCTCTAATAGAAAGAGTGAACCACATAGAAAAATAGATGCATAATGTAAACAGAAAGACGGAAACTCTAAGAAGGAACCAAAAAGAAAAGTTAGAAATCAAAAACTCTAACAGAAATGCTGAATGTCTTTGATGGGCTCCTCAAAATTTTGGATAAAACCTAAGGAAAAATTCCAGAGAGCTTGAACATACATCAATAGAAATTTCTCAAACTACAATGCAAAGCAAAAAGAGAGAGAGAGAGAGAGAGAGGAGAGAGAGAGAGAGAGAGAGATTAAAAACAACAGAATAGAAAATATAATACATGAGGAAAAGTTATAAAATATGTAACATATATGAAATGTAAATGCCAGAAAAAAATTAGAAAGAAATAGAAAATACTGTTTGAAGTAATAATAACAGAGAATCTCCCCCAAATTAATAATAGATATTAGATGCCTAATAATAGGTGTCAAACAACAGATTTAAGAAACTCTCAGAACATCAAGCAGTATAAATACTAGAAACAAAACAAATAAACAAAAAACTATACCCATGTATAATCATATTTCTACTGCAGAAAATGAAAGTATCAAAAGAAGTCAAAGTGGGAAAAATCACCTTATCTTAGAGGAACAAGGATTGGGATGAAATAGGACTTCTCATCAGAAACCATTCAAGAAGAAAGTAGAATAAAATATTTAAAGGATTATAAGAGAAAAAATGCCAATTTAGGATACTGAATGCAGCAAAGTTATCCTTCAAAAGTAAAAAAGAGATAAGGATTTTCTCAAACAAAAATTGAGGAAATTTGTCACTGTGATAGCTGCCTTCTGAAAAATATTAAAAATAAGTTCTCCAAAAGTAGAAAAATTACATAGGTCAGAAACGTAGACCTACATTAGAGAACAAGGAAGAGTGTTAGTGAAGGAATAAATGAAATATAATATTTCATTTTTCTTATTCTTAATTGTTCAAGCAGATAATAATATGTTCAAAATAATAATAGTAACAATGCATTTGATGATTATAGCTTATTAATAAGTAAAATTAATAATTTTATAAGAGTGGGAGGGAGAAACTGCCAATACTCTGTTACAAGGTACTTCCACTACCTGGGAAGTAGTTAAAATATAGCATTATTTGAAAGTAGACTTGGAAATTAGAGGCCATATCTATTGTCTACAGGTGATTCAGTTAGGACCCTTTTAATTAAAACAGAAATCAAATATATTTGCTCTCTTAACTGGAAAGTCTAGGAAGTAGGCTGGACTTTGCTTCACTGAAAAGCCTGATGCTGGTTCAGATACCTTCAGGGCCAATTTCCTCTGTGTCCCTTTGTGTGAGATCATTGTAACAGCCCAGATTATATTCTCACCACCTCGAGTCTAGCAGAAAGGGGAGGATGACCTGCCACACAATAATGAGTAAGAGTGACTACTGTCGTAAGTCCCACTTAGATAGACAGCATATTCCATATGGCAGCAGCACCCTAGATGCTGTTGTGATACTCCCTATGCTCCACAGTTAGCTCTAGGAATTCTGTGAATCTTACCAGCAGCACATGTACTGAGCACAGAGGTTCTGTATGGCAATTTTTCAAACAATGGGACACACACATAGAAAATCAGGACAGCAATTTAATAAACTGCAACCAAGTATTCATTTTTTGTTTCCATTTCTGTTTTTATTTTTAGCATATGGAATAGAATGGGGGATGGTATGGATGAGAAAAATATAAACAACAGAGAAGAAAAATATCAGAGGAAATCACAGGTAATGAAGATAAATATTACCTTATAAAACTTCCATTTCCTATATCATGGTGTTTAGTAGGTTGCATTCCTAAATACCCTCTAATGGGAAGTAATATTAAAAATTTTTTGAAAACCAGTGTCTTAATAGAAAATTATAACATGATTCTCAAAGGAGATCTGGATGCTAGGGTACCCAAACCTGTACAAAAACTCACTAGATCAGGAAAGATTATTTAGTAAGTACTCAACTGATAGCCCTTGAATAATTTTTGGACTTTATTATTTGAATTGTAAACCTCTTGTCATGGAACATAGCTTAATGACATCCCTTAGAAGAACACAGTTAATACCTCTATGGGCTAGAATTTATGAAGGAATTGTCATTACACTAGAATTATGTGTTGAAACGGTTCAGGTTCTTTAGTGCCTCAGATCAAGGCTGGCACATTGAGGTATTCCAAAACCAAGTGGTTAGAAATGTAGAGATAGATAGGAGTGGGTCACCATGAGTGAAGTCAGGAGAGTTTGTCTTTGACACCCTCTCTTTCCCAGGGTTACCCACTGTCCTCCCTCATATAACCCATTGCCCCGTTAAACCAAGCCAAACACTGCCCTCCAGGTTTCACACATGCCATCTCTTTCCATAGCAGGTATCTGTGGAATAAAAACTGATTCAGAAGACCAAGAACTTCCTGGGTTAGAAAAGACAGCAAAAGTGAAGGAAGAGAGAAGTGAGTGGACAAGGGCAAAAGGGAAGGAAAAGACAGAACACATTGTTCCAGATCAGACATTCGTAGAACAGGAAAATGAATCTTGAAAAGTTATTTTTACAACATTAGGTACAAAGCTGGAATTTTCACATTACATAAAGATCCAAGCACACACTCAAAAGAAGAACAAAGGAGGCCAATGTTGGCCACAAGAGCCTTATGGAATGTGACAGCAATTTAACAATTGAAAAAAAAAATAAGACATAATAAAATTTAGTGTTTCTACTAAGTATTAGACATCATTATTTTTCTCTTTCTTCATTTTTTTTTTTGTGTGAAGAGTGATGGGAATAGCCACAGAAACCTTAAAATATTATAGCAAACAAATAACATCCTTTAACTAGCATGTGAAAGATTATTCCCTACGCACCTCTTCCTCTCAGGATGCAGTGTTTGGAATTAGGGCATAATCAATAGTTCTATGGATAAACTGATGCATAATTTCAAGCTATCTCCCTTCTTGAATCAATTCATCAACACTATAATCTCTTATATTAACATAATATTTAATGGATACTGTTTCATTTGGTCATATAAAAGCATAGAACATAAGAGCTTGGGAGGGATCTTAGAAAATACCTGGTCAAGCCCTTATATTTTATAAATAAGAAAATTGAAACCTTGAGCAGTTAAGTAACTTGGTCAATCTCACCAGATAATCAACATCAGCACCCACTGCAGAACTGGGTGTTACAATGGAAAACTTGTTGAAGAACTGCAAGGTGGTGACAATGAACCGTCACGGAATGACTGATTTCTCCATAGAGAAGACATGGGCACATGCCTTGAGATTGGCCCAGTGGCCAGCTTTGGACCAGCAGCAGCAGCCACCTCCTCAGCAAAGAGGGGACAAAAGGACTACAGACCAATGAGCAGGAAGAGATTCTGTGTGTGTTGATCAGTGTATTGAATCTCACAATAGATAATGAGACAATTATGAGTGTAGCTTTAGTCAGAACTGAAATGCCTATTAGTAATTCAAGAGTTTGCCCTCCAGTGAAGAAAGAAAATAAACTGGCCACTCACTAGGCACCAAAATGGCTTTCTTCATCCCCTAAATGCATTAAGTTTTAGGCTCAGAAGATAAAAGGATAATCCTTGAAAGCATTAAATTTTAAAACAAAGCCATGAAAATTATACAGTACGTTCAATTTAGAGAAAATCACATTCATATCTTACCATTCCTGTTTTTCTATCATTGCAAAATACACACCAGAAAGTCACCTTGTCTGATTTGTGATTTTTAAGAGGTGCGATCTTAATATCCCCAGTACTGAGTCTGACATTTTAAATATACACTTGGAGTAATCAATAGAGGCATAATTCAGGATTATTAAAACTGGTTCTTGCCCTCTCAGAGGGGTGAGAGGCATTTTCAGGGTAGAGCCAGAGAAAGAAACAAAGATCGCCAATGTCAAACACGTACCAAGCAAATCCCCACACATTTCATAAAACTGAGCCCACGGGATTTATAAAAGGGATCCCAGTAACAAAAATAGCAAAGCCTCACTAGAAAGCTTCATACATAGCAGCCAGATTAATTTGTTAAGAAGCACTCACTGTCCTCAGAAAAGGAAGCAGACATCAAAAATTCAAAGAATCGCCACAAAAAGTATTCTCTTTTTCTTCCAATTTTTTCTTCTTTTCAACTTGGAAACCCAATAGTATTAAATATTTAGGGATGACATTTCTTCCAGACATTCAAGAAACCACATTTCATGAGCACAATGAGAAAGAATAATTCTTAGAAATATAAATAGATGGTCATTTTTTTGTGTCTCTGTTGGTGGTGTTAAAATTATTCGAGACACAATGACTTGTTGCTGAACGTCTCTCTTCATATCTGGGAAGTCTTTCAAATGCTAAATGTGCATCTGAACTCTCTCTCAGAGCAGGAAAAGCTTCCTCCAGAAAAAAACGAGTCATCATTATCCCATCTTCTTGATTCTGGGAGGCCTCCTGGGAGAGGCCTCTGGGAACTCACTATGGTAGGATCCCTTTTCATTATCTGTTTATGATTTGACAAACTTGGACATAACCCAAACCCAGAGAGGCATTGCTTTTTAGTTTTCATTGAGGAACAGATTCAGCACATTCCCATGGCCCCATCGGAAAGCATTGACCATAGCCAGGCATAGTTTCGCACCTGTAATCCTGCACCTATAATCCTGACCACTCAGAGACTAAGGTCAGAGGATCACGAGTTCAAAGCCAGATGTCGTTTCCTCCCTAACATTTTACATGAGGCCGGGAGTGTGGAGATTTCAGATCAATATAGCAACTCAGTGAGAGTTTGTCTCAAAATAAAATATAAAGGACTGGGGATGTAGTTCAGTGGTAGTGTGTTTGTACAAGGCTGTGGGTTCAATCCCCAGCATCCCCACCAATTAAAAAAAATGCCTTTCATTCTGAGTTGTATGCTTTTTAGTAAATATGAGTCATGTGAGATCTTCATATGCATCTCTTTCTCCTTGTGAATGAAGGCCATACACTAAATGTGTATGTGCTGGCTCCAATCTAGAAATTTTGTAGGCCACATAAACACTTGGCCCTCTTGTTGCAGAAAGCAGCTCAAAATGCGCAAAGTAAGGATGCTTTAATATGAAATAGCTCATTCTAGTATCTACCAAGCCCTACAAATGCTCAGTGTTACAAACGTTCAAAACAAGGACACCTGAATTCACAGAGGGAAAAGGAGTGGCAAGAGGACTGAAGTTGCACCTTTCAAGTTGAAAGTGCTCTCTCTGGATTCTTTATGGTAGTAACTGCTCAGGGTCCCCTTCCTGACACAGGCAAAGTCAGTGTGATGGGCCATGGTAGAGTTATGAAAGAAACACCTGCCAAGAACAGAGAAGGTCACTTAGTTCAGTGTCATGAGACCAATAGGGTTGGGTAGGTGGGAGTTCTTCAGAAAGCAGGAAGGACAGGGCATCTCAGTAGGAAGGGACAGCATGAGAAAAGACACTGCTTACCAAATGAGTAAGTGAACCAGAAACAGGATGGATGGTGGATGGATGGATGCATGGATGGATGGATGGATGGATGGATGGATGGATGGATAAGCAAGGGAGCCAGACTTGGAAGAGAAAAATGATCTGAAAGAAGAGCATAATGTAAGAACAGAAGAGAGACAAGTTTCACAGATTAGAAATCCTCTTAGAAGAGGAAATTGGGCGAAGGGATGCAGACAAGTGATCAGGGCAAATTGTGTCAAGTTCTGACTCTGATTAGAACCTGTTTGGGCATTAGAACTGCTTCCTCCTCCTTGTTCTAGACCCAGGTAGGCACTGTAGGATCAGAGCTGGGGAGCCTGGAACTGACCGAACCTTCTATCAAGGCCAGGGGTCTGCACAGAACTCTGATTTCCATCAGGAGAAGGCCCATTAGCCTACCATGGCTAAGGACTGGGAGAAAGTTTTGTTAGTTCTTGGTCAAGAAATACTAGCTGCACATGGAAGCACACAGCTGCACGTGCTTGTGCGGGGCTTGCTCTGCCTTCCTCCATCACACACAGCTACTAGTTTGTCCTGAGCATTGATGATTGAGGAATTCTACATCAGAGCAGAGTATGTAAATGCCAGGAGATCCAGAAGATGTGGTTTCCTTCCTAACATTTTACATGAGGCGGAGACTGTGGAGATTTCACAGCAGTATAGCAGCCATCAGAGACTTCCAAGTAGATGCTAAATTCTATCTAGCTAGGACATGATATAATGAGTCAGACCTCCAGAGACTATGCAGATGGCAATTTGCCATGGAAAATAACAATGCAGCTGATTGGTCATCATAGCACAGGGGCCAGTACAAAGTATTTGGAGTCTGACAACCAGGGTTTGAATCCACACTTGGCTCTTATCAGCTATGCTTTCAGGATGTCTACTGAACAGCTTGAGCTACTCTACTCATCTGATGCAAGGCACCAATTGTCTCTTAAGAAATAAACTCAAAGGACTCCAGAGGCCCTCATCTGTGAATGTCCTCCTTTCCTTTCTCTGGGTTCTTACCTCACCCTGTGCTATGATTGCCTGGTGTCCTCTAAGCCCTCTTTGCATCTATCTTTCCCTTGTGTTCATTTTTTTCTGCCCACTCTTTACATGTTCATGTGATATGGGGCTGTGAGCTTCTTTTTATTTCGTCAGTCTCCCTGGGGAACCTCATTGTCTTTGATGGCTTTAACTACAATTTATGGGAAAGCCACTCCTGAGCCTTTATGTCCAAGCTCTGCATCTTTGAACTTCAGACTCGCATAGCTGACTGCCTACAGAACGTCAGCGTGCTCGTAACTGGCAGGCAGCAGAGTTTACACTTCAGTCTCTTTCTTCTTCCAGGTGTCACTGGACTGGGGAGCCATAGCAAAAGCTATCTGAGTATGGTTGGGTTCAAGTAACTTCTTGAGACCTATAGTGGACTAAAGGGCAGAAAATGAACCAAGAAACTTAAAACTATCTGAGAGAGGAAATAAGAAAAAGGGAGCATCACTGAGGATAAAAATGGCAACAGATGGGAACATTTCAAATATGTTTAAACCTATGAAGATCCATCTTGATATAAAAGGTCATATTTGAAGGATGCTCAGGAACCTAATTATTATAGAGAATACTGCTAAATAAAGGGGGGAAAATCAGGTATCTCTCTTGCCTTTCCCAAAGGAATGTACCTTGAGGCAAATAAGGAGTTGATGAAGTAAAGTTTCTCCTTACAGAAAATACTTTAGCTGCTGCATAAACAAAGAATGGGAAAAATAGAATATTTTCATATCACATATGATATACCATAATGACATAATGGACCTCGATGTTGATATCAATAGTTGCTATCATCACAACCAAGAAAGGCAAACAGTCATGACGGGCCTAATAGGGGAATAAACAATTCTACCTCTGAAGTGTTCTTGCTCAAAGCTCAGAACCAAAGCTGATCAACTATCTAACTCTGATTTAATTTATAGGAAATGGAAAAAAAAAAAAGGAAATTCAATGAACAAAATCTGTGGTTAAAGTTAGAAGAAAAACAATCTTGTTTTTTCAACAAATAAATAGCAAGGGGGAAAAATAGGGAAATGGAACATAAAATAGACCATAGAGATATATCTACCAAATTCAATGTATATTCCTTACTTGAAACCTGATTTTACAAATGAAGATGAATGATAGATAGATGGCTAGATCAGTAGATGTTTGATAAAAATTTAACACTGGCTAGAATTATTATTTATTTCATTTGTGTACCAATGGTATGATTATCTTTTAGGCAATCAAACTGAAATATTTATGAATGAAATAATATGATATCTGAGATCTGTTTGAAAAGAATCAAGCTAAGTGAAAAATAAGTAAGGTAGAATAAAACAATTAGCTATGAATTGTTAAATCATTGATACTAGAAGTAGACATATGGAGCTTTGTTAAAATATAAACACTACTTTTGTGCATGTTTATAATTTTCTATAATAAGAGACTTTAAAAATATTGGGACAAGTTTGACCAAAGCTAGGTTCTGATACATCCAGAGGCTTGTTGCAAAATCACTGTTAGAGTATAGATTAGTTCTAGGGCATAGCATCTCTGACACCAGATGTGGCTGCAGGTAAGTTGGTCTAGGTGGAAAACCATACTAGACTCTGAACTAATACTTTTCTTACTGCTAAGGAGGAATGAACTAATGCACCAGCCCTTCTAATTGATTGATCAGTTAGATATCTAGAAAGAGTAAAGGGGTGGGGGGTGTTTCTGGTTTCCCTGGCATTCTGAGTCCACTTACTGATGGAATGACCCAGCAGATATTGTCATCTGGGAAAGAGTAAATAATGCAAACTGCCCCAAACATCCCTGCCTTTAATCATAGACCAGCAGGACTTGGAGATCACCAGTATTTGTGGCTGGCCACCATCTACACAAGCCAGTCTATTCTTTGATGATTATTCGGTTTACACTAAATGACATCACCAGCTGTCTGCATGACGAACAGAAATGAGGATTTCAGGTTTGTTTTAGTCACTTTCTAAGGCAAAGGAAAGCCACTATTTTATTGGAAAAGATTACCAATTAAAGGTTTTTTGCTTTTCATTTCTTGTTAATTGAGATAATATATATTATGTGCTCAGAAGTTGGCCCAGCATATAGGAAATCCTGGATAAGCCTGTTGTTATTGAACCAAACTTCTTAAGGGATAACATTTGTGAGATTGTTTATGGAATGAGTTTGCTTTATTAAACCCAAAAATTGGAATATTGCTGCTACTTTAAAATGATGAATATGCCAAGTTCACTCCCCAAATGATAGAGATATAGCTATGGACTCTCCATTGTTTTTGACCATTTTAGTAGCAATTAATGGAAAATGCCTGGGGTTTTGAATTCAATATTTGTAGGCTTAAACCTTAGTGTCATGTTTATAATCTTTTTTGCCTAATGCTAGTTACTTGACCTCTAAGGTTCAAGATTCTTTTCCTGTAAAGTAGTCATAAGAGTTCCCAGAGCTATAAAATAGGGGTGATAATGTCATGTCCTTCAAAGTGTCATTAGATAAATAAAATGGGAACACTTTAAAAGTATTTTTCTTAAAATGCAATGTTCTGTAGTATTTTAGCATTTTAAGTGGTCTTATGCCTTACTGTCTTCTCATTTTAGCTCGTTAAAAATCTCATGGCGGGGGCTGGGGTTGTGGCTCAGCGGCAGAGCGCTCGCCTCACACATGCGCGGCCCAGGTTCGATCCTCAGCACCACGTAAACATAAATGCATTGCATTGTGTATAACTAAAAGTAAATAAATAAATATTTTTTAAAAAAATCTCATGGCTAAAGATAGATATTTCTGTTTTCATTTTATAACAATGAAGACCAATATTCCATGAATTACTTACTATATTACTTTCCTGTTATGAGCAACAATATTTCTACAAACTTAGCAGCATAAAACAACTCACACTGCTTTCTCATAGCTTCTGAGTCAATATTCTAGACCTAGTTTATCTGAGCTCTCTGATGTTCTTACAAGTCTGCAACCACACCCTTGTCTGCTAGGGCTCAGTCTCATCTGAGATTCAACTAAGGAAGCACCCACTTTCAAATCCATTAAGGTGTTGGAAGAAGTCAGTTCCTTACGTTCACAGGATTTGGGGTTTCTATTTCCTGAGGTCTTTTGGTTGGAGGCCTGTCTCCATTCCTAGAGATCATTTACCATTCTTTACCGTGGTATTCCCAACATGGACTCTGGCTTCCTCCAAGTCAGCAAGGAAAAATGAATCCTGGGAAGATGATCACTACAATGTTAAGTGCTGCAATCACTTGTCACCTTGATGCATTATATTGAATAATCCATAGTCCCCTCTAATGGAGGAGAGTTAAGGGGGTAGATATCAGGAATTAGGGACCCTAGGGCTACGTTAGGAGTCTAACACACATACCCAAAGGCATGTTTTTAGAAGCAGAACCAGAGATATATACATAATCTAGAACTTCTAGTCTATATTTGAGACTTTTTCATTTACATGCTTACTAAAGGCTCAGAAAATATTTAATAAGTATCTGCTATACATAAGGCATTACACTATGGATAGTAAAGTTTACCAAAATGAATATGACATAAAAATTTTTCCTCAAAAAACAGGGAATATAGGTTATGCCAAAATAATTATGCAACAATGATCAAAATGTTAGAAATGGGGAGAAAAAAATTATGACTGATGTACTTAGAAAGGTAAAAACTATGAAAGCAGTTATACTGAATGAAAAAAAAATGAGTTTTTAGAAAGAAGTAGACTATGAAAGACAATAACTTTTAATAAAATATAAAACATTTGACTTTGTTTTATAAGCAATGAATAATAGAAACATTTTTGTTTGTTTTTTCAATATTTGTGTTTGAAGAAAAGTAATGTTCAATGTGTGGTTTTGGTTATTCTGAAAATAATGCTGCTGAAAATACACGGGAAGCAAGTCACAGTTAACTTGGCTACAACTGTCATTTCCTGTTCAAAGGCATTTTCCAAATATGAAAATAGAATTTGATAATGTTGGTTGTTTTAGTACTTTGTGATGTCCTAAAAAACATCTCATGATAAACACTGGCAAAGATACGACAGCTATTTCCCCTCACATGTCTAAGAGCAAGAATGTCCTAAGCCGTTATAATGTTAAGCCTTATCAGTGAAGGTATAGAATTGAAAGGCTTTAAGCTGGGGAAAGAAAAAATGATTTAAGGGTTTGGATGAATTGCACAGGCCCGTAAAATGGTATTAAATCAGTTCTGAAAAGATCTGAAGAGGACACAACACCCTGTAAGTGTGTTACACTTTGGTATCATTAACAAATGATTGGACAGCCTAGAAGAGGGAAATGTGAGATGGAATATCAGAATCGCACAAGACACTTAAAGTCTTAAGAGGCATCTGAACCATGATAGTTGACAACTAAGCTGTTGCTCCTTATCACACCAATACTGATCACTGTAATAAAGCTTGCTCTCAAAGCAGAACTCCCAAAGTCAGACTGATAGAGGCACTCAGAGACAACATTTGTTCTCCCATCTTGAGTCGACTCAAGAATGCTAGGGCCATGTATAAGTGTGCCCGTGGGGAAAGTCAGACTGAAAGTTTTAGGAAAGTTAGTTTATCAGCAAGGACGATATTCAGCAAAATGAGTTAGGCAATGACTATTTTAATTTCCATCTCCATTGTTCCCATGTGTTCACTGAGCTCCCAGGGTATCCATGTATGGTACTACTGTCATCTAACAGGGTTGTTGCAAATGACCACATAGTATGTTTTTCAATCAGGAAACAGAAGGAAATATTTTAGTCGAAGATAAGGACAAGTTTATCCTTACTCCTCTCTGCCCACACCTGCTGAGGATAACAACAATAACATAAATTGAGCCCTATATATCAGAGGACAGAATTATATTAAGCACTTTAATCCTACATCTGGAGAGTATAAATTTGACATACCAAAATATTTGGGCTTCCCAGTTCTGAGACTGTGGTCAAGTTAGAAGCGTGCATGGAGACATACTGAGATGAGGAGGTCAGAGTGCAAGCCTCTGATCTTCTGCTTTTGGCTGGTCGACAGAACCAGATAACTAGGTACCAAAACATTAAACCTGAAGATGCAGAGGATGAGAAAATGATGCTGTGACCTATTCCTGCTATATCTGGGATATTTCTGTTAAGAGCAGTGGTATCCTCATTTTGAAAGCAAGGTGCTGATATTATTACCTCTATTTTTACAATAAGAGGAGAAGCAAATAAACAAGGTATATAGTGGGAAAGCATTATCAAATTCTAATTAGCTCCAAAATGAATGGAAACAGGTGCTCAATGAGAGGCCCTCTCAGGATACCTATTATGCCATGATCTTTTCCTTCAATATGGATTTACATAGTAACCTACTAGCCTAGATTTCCAATAGATTCCCATTCAGTACCCCAGGCTAATGTGACACTCTTATAAACTAAGGTGCTAATGACTATGCAGCACCTGAATGTTTCTCCTAAAGTGTGCATCTGTTTTACAAGAGCTGACACCTGCTTGAGGCCCCCCGATTCTCAGTGTGGGATAGCTAGGTCGTGTGAAGAATAGCTAAATCCAGGCTCCTTATAAGTCAACATAGGTGCAGCCAGATAGATTGCAGTCAAGTTGGGAGAATGCATGGAGACTTGCTGAGATGAACAGAATTCTGGTTGAAAAACAATAGGTACTGAGAGTGCTCTATCTCAGGAAAGCAATCTCAATGTATATCATTGGTACTACTGACCAGCACATCAAAATTTAACATGTATCACCTGAAGATGCTGTTAAGATGAAGCTTTTGGTTCAGTACCTATGGAGCAGGATCTGGGATTCTACATTTCCAGTAACTACAGAGGCATCCACATTCTGCTGGTCTGTAGATCATGCTTTGAATAGCAAAGCTCTTGAAGAATGAGGGAAAATGGGCCTTTTGTGGCCTTGAATCAGAGAAAGTGGGAGTCTCACCAACTGCATAGCCATAACCAGAAGGGTAAAATATTCAGTTAGCTTTTAAAGGAAACATAATCATAGGACTTTATCCTCAAAACCAGTGCATATCTAGATGATTGAATTCACCCTATCAGAAGTTTTGAGTTATTTTATGTGGCAAGGAGTCAATAGACTACCTACCCTCTGTGTAGATCAGGTAGTAAGAGCAGAGGCCCTAGAATAACATAATCTGAGGTCAAGTGGAGTTTCCATTATCTATTAGATATTTTGCCTTGGCCTAATTTCTATGAATAATTCTTTTTTAGTTGGACACCTGGGAAAACCACATTAACCACTATGTTAATAAAGATGGGTCAATCACTTTAAAAAATAACTCTTCCAAATCCAATGGTTTAATGCTTGAATAACAATCCATTGATGAAGTTTGGCAGGTGAATTTTGATGCCATAATTTGAGGATTCAGGATCCTTCTGCCTTGTGATCCCATGCTTTTGTATACCTTCAGAATTCTCCCATTTTAGCCAGTGAATACAGAAATCATATGGAAAAGCACTCAGGAAGAATTATATCAGCCAAATTGAGAAGGGGCACTCGTCAAGTCTACAAGCGTTCTTGAGTAGAACTTAGTCCCTTGGTCCCATCTCATTTGTAGGAAAACTGGAAAATGTAGTCTATCTTTGTGGTCAGTAAAAAAAGGGAATATGTTTGATAAACATCTATCTTAGCTCTTCTTAACTAGAGAATTAAGTCTTAATTCCCTGGACACCCATGGCATGTAATAGATAACTTATTACCTATGCATGTAGAATGGTGCTTTCTACGTACCTTCTTAGAGAAAATTGAGAAAATCATTAATGAAATAATTTTCTGTAGTGCTAGCCAATCTTTGCTATGCCTGCATGCCCCAGGAAGTAGCCAGAAGATCAAATAAGGAAATATGTAGAAAAATTCATAGGCTATATATGATTATGCCAATGAACGTTGCTAATAGGAACAATGAAAAAAAAAAAAAACAGATGAAGCAGGTTTGGGGTATGGAAGGGGTGGTAGTGGTGGTAGGAGAAGGGGTAGGCACCCTGTGAGGTGTTTTCCTCTTTCTGCATTCCTTTTGTAATATTGCAAACTGCCTGGCCTACATAGTGACCTCAGTCTTTCTACGTGCCTTTCTCTGAAGTCACTTTCTCTGTATACCTTTACCAAGCTCTTTCCTCAAGCCCACTGTCAGTGATTTCTCTACACACTCTAAGCAACACGATGTATTCCTTAATTGGCATATTGTATGTGTGCAGTTATTTATTTATATACATGCATCCCACTAAGAACAGAAGTCATTTTGTATTCCACCGCCTTTCCTTGGCACATAGGATTAGGCATTTGATTCCTGTGTCCTGAAAGCTTTAGATTTTTTTTTTTGTTTTCTTTGCCAGAGAGGAGAGTTCTTTGTCTGGACTAACTGCAGGCTCCACAAGCACATTTAGATCCTGAGTTTTCAGAGCCTAGTCTCCCAAAGCCCCCTCATATTTGTCACCCTAATTTCTTGGTTTCAGTCTTTAAACAAATCTTTTAAACACACCTTAAATAGGATCACGGAGAAAGTAATATGCAGACATTTGTCACTAGGACTGGCGGACATGATAATGATGAGGTCAGAAACTGGGGTGAGATAGTAATAATTATCTCTGGGGTCTGAAAGATTTCCTCAATGTTCCCCAAATTGTGCTTCATTGGCATCTATATACAGCACCAAATTTGGGGATGGGATGGCTTGGTGGTGACGGAGAAGTACATTCTTCCATTATTCTTCCTTGTCTGAGGAGTCAATCTTGTTTTCCAGAATGGCTTGGAGTGGTGGTCCATGTCTCTAGAAAATTCCTGTTGAAAGATGAAGACAGAGCTCTGTTTTCTCTGTCACTCACTGCTGAATAAAGGAGATGAGAGATCTGTCTTGTATAACCCCCTCTCTCGATTTAGTTGTACTGAAAAATCAAACGAATGTTCTTTATCTAGTTAATCTCGTGAATTCTGTGCAAGCCTGGCCCAGTGGCTGACTGTGACAAGCCATCAGAAATCTCTTCTTAATTCCATATTTCCCCATTTCACAATAACTTGATAAATGATTATATGTGACAGCTTTTAATCCTCGTAAGAGTGATCATTGGCAATGAGGGCTTTAGAAGAATTGTATGCATGTTGTCCTCCTGGCACATTCTGTTACCTACTTTTTAATCAACAGATATGCCACACGCTGACAGAGTCTTTCATTACATGCACTATTCAGGGCTCCAGTATTTTTTCACTGCTGGTACATGATAAACAGTAAAGATGCACCCCCCTACTAGAAAAACAGATTTATTAATAAATAGCTGACACTTTGTGCTTTTACAGAATACCAAAGCAATTAGTGACAACAGTAGAATGATTTTCAATACCTACAAAGCTAAATATCATATTGATTCAAGCACAAAGCTTTTTCTAAATAACAGCCAAGAAATTGTCTACTGTATTTGGTCAATTCCTTTAAATAATAGGTAAGAAAAAAGAAAGTACATCCATAAGACTGCTTTGAATGTATTTTGTCTTGGTTCAGGTGAATATACAAGCCAATTTGCCAATATAGGATAATGAGTGGACTAATGAGGTCCAAAAGCTATTGCTTTTTATTTTAACTTTGAGTATGTGTGTGTTTGTGTAGCTACTAGAAAGGTTCATCTTCTCCAGATTTTATATAAAATAGAGATATTCACTTGATTTAAAGGTAGAGGGCTCACTGTGGAAGCAAATAGAACATTTAGATCATAAAATCTTAGATTCAAAAAATCTTAGGACGATGAACCAGAAGAAATTCAAAGAAATGAGCTAGTTCAACTCCGTCTCTGGGGAAATACAATGTTATTCCTACTCCCAACCTCTCCTCACTCAATGCAATATTACAGATGACACATAGAGCCAGTGAGGAGAACCTAATTATCCAACACACACGGAATTTGTTTTCAATCAATAATTCCGCTCTCCCCAGTTCTGGGTGCGTTTTTCCCAGGGAGCATGCCTTCATTCCTTCCTTCATTCAGCTGCCTGCCAAGTCCAGAGCACTGTTCTAGGCGCTAGAGAGGCAGGAGAGAACACAGACAGATAACAATCTTACCTCATGGACCTTCCGTTATTTGAAAAAGATCATTAAAACACAAGTAAATAAAATGGTATCTATTATAATAAATACGATGGAGAAGAGCAGGGTAAACAATGGGTTATGCAAAAGGATGGGGGTGAGGACTCTGCTATGTGCTGAGGATAGATGGTGGTCAGGGAAACCTCACTGCGGAACTGACGGATGAGCAGGAACCTAAGGAAGGGAACAAAGGAATCAAGGGGCTCCCTGGAGGGACAGCACTCGGGACAGCAACTCGCAGTGGAAGCACAGTTGATATGCTCCCACGTGTGCCTGCTGCTTGCGGGTTTCCTTCCTCTGATTTACAGTGTTCTATCACTTTCAACTTCTTCATAGAAACTGCAGTTCTTGTTTCTGTTGGAGACTAATATAGCTCCACAAATTATCACCTGCTTCTGCCATGGCTCCCAAGTCTTGGATCTGTGCCATTATCAAGTCACTACCGCTGTTTCTATCCCAATCTCTCCACATAATTGTCAGCCCCGCCCCCCATCCTTTGCCCAGTTCATCTCAGGACACCTTTTCGCTCCTCAACTCGGGGGAGATGGACACCCTCTCCTGTCACACTCGGCTTCTGAGCTTATTTGGCCCAATTTCCTCTATCGAATTTTAGTTCCATTGTAAGACCTATCATTCCCTTCAGAGAATGCAAGCTGATATGGCTGCTGGGACCCAGGTTATAAAGCTGGTCTGTGTCTTAAATAGAATCTCTCTCTCTCTCTCTCTCTCTCTCTCTCTCACACACACACACACACACACACACACACACACACACACGTCACTTTATTTTGACAATTATTGGGCACCACACTGTGCTAGATTTCATGCTGTTGGCAATACTGAGAAGCCCCTGTCTTCTCTGTGCTCACAGGAGAGTGTCCTTTGCCATAAGCAGTCCTGTGCATCTAGGAGCAGCACAGCAGGGACTGCCCACCACCCAGCTCCAACTATCCTTCTCTATAGTTGAGCATTTATCCCTTTGTCTTGTGTATATGTATGGGTTTTAATGTGGCTAGCAGTGTGCTAGATGGCTATAGGCCAGAATTAAATATATATATATATATATATATATATATATATATATATGAAAAGAAAAAAAAAAAACATTCCTCCAAAAGAATCAGTAACTTAGGTGGTTTGACACAATATAAATGAATACCTGGAATCTCATATAGCCATGCACCATAAAACCATAGTTCAAAAGCATAGAAAGAAAATTATAAATATCACCAATTCTGGTCTTCCAGCCATTCCTCAACCTCACATTCATCTATTCTAAGGTAAGTCATGAAGAAGCAAAGAAAAATAAGGGACATGTAGATGCAGGTATCCTATCAATGATTTCAGATTTTCTTACAAATAGCAAAAATTAATTTTCTCCTGTATATAAACATCACATAGTACTCTATAATGATGTGCAATTTGGATGTTGTTAGGCATTTGTTTAAATGTTTAATAAAACCAATGCATTATTTATTTTAAAATAATAAAATTCAACAAAAATTCTATGTGTTCATCTTTGCAAATTTCAAGTTGTATTCCTCTTAAAACACCCAGAGTATCAGAACCCATTAACTAATTTTCATGTCTACTAATAATCCTCAATGTGTATTTTTCTGTTTCTTTCTTTTTACCTTATATGTTTACTGTTCAGTAAAAAATTGGAGAAAATGTCGAGTATTTTCTAATTCTTCTTAAAGCTGGTCTTTTCATCTGCCTGGCTTTACTATCTAAGAATCTCCCTTGTGCCTTTTCCATGAGTGCTATCCAGGGGGACACTGTCACTTTCCATATCAGGGCTGCTCCTTTCCTTCCATTGCTGTCACACCCCTGTTAGTATTCCATGCATGTAAACCACTTCTCTGAGCTTCAGTCCTGTTAAGTTTGAAGTAAATATGTAGAATAATATATTCAGATATTAGCTTTTCTGGTTGAAAAGCTCTAATGAAAAAGGAATACCTATGCCAAGGCAGGAATATTGAGGTTAGAAATGGGAAGCCGCTCTGCCTCTATGGCGGGCCCAATTTTGCTCATAAAGATAGGATTTGAATAGGTACAGTTTTCTGGAGTCATCATTTATTGGTAGGCTAACTAGCAAATGTATTATTTATTCATCCTATGTCAAATTATTCTCTCTGATGTGATTTTTGAACATCCTAGGCAACATTAAGTCTGAATTCTTATCTTCTGAAACCCAGATTCTATGTGCAGAGTCATTATTAACGTGTCCCTAAAGCAGGAGAGAGGATTTGGGACCATCAGGGCACCAGATCTAGCTAATGATCCTCCATGCAAATCCCAGTGATTGGCCCCACGTGACTAGTCAGAGCCCAGGCAGGTGATGGCAATTCTCCATTAGCACATGGAACAATCGCCATGACCTTTTCTCATGATGCTAACATCAGTGGACATAGCACTCACAGGAGGAGTCAATATGGGTTCCAGACATCCATGTGTGGGAATTCTCTTAAGGTTTAAGTGCCTGAAAATCACCCAGTGTTTATTAAATGGGCAAATATGTACCTTTTGTTTTCCCTTTTACTCTATTTTTGAATCAATTTTCCTTGTTGTTGTTTGTTGTTTTGTTTTGTTTTGGATATATCCTCCACTAGATACACTCCAAAGCTTCAGCAAAGTCCAGAGTAAGTATGGAGTTCCCATTCTGGCCCTATGTCTGTCCTTATACACCTCAGCCTTGTGGGGAACTTGTTTACCTGTTATAAAACCTGTTACTTGTTTCAAGCATTCCTGTCCACACCACTAAGAGCATGTTTTCCTCAGCTTCCAAGAACCAGCCAAGGTCTCCTTGACATTTGAGGAATGATGGACAGCTAATCTCGCAGGTCATTCCTTCTACAGGGCATGATTTATCCTTTATACTTCCCACTGTTTTCTCTCTCACCAAACTTTACTTGCATGGGGGAGGGAGGCAGCTGCTTAGGCAAATGGTAAATTTTGATGACTCAAAGAGGAAGTAGGGATGGGGAGTGTTCTTTTAAGTCTGCAAATATCCTCTATGAATTAAATTGGCAAACATTAACTAGTGTGTATTATTTGTCATGCTTTGTGCTAAGCTTCATGGTTATCTTCAAAAAGCTTGCCATCTGTTGTATTAAGAAGTATGAGAGGATGCCCTAAAAGCTCTTTTCACCTACTATATTTCAGTCATTGAGTATCTTAAAGACCTCACTTTTCACCCACTTCATCCTAATTACCTCTCCATTTCTATTCCTCTCTTCTTGCCTAAATTAGAGTGCCTCAACTTTGTTATAGTATGCCTACAGATGGCTGATGTATGTAACATACAATCTAGTCAGATTTTTAACATTCATCCAAAAGGCATATATTAAGTACCTAGTTGGCCTTGAGGAAAATAAAGGAACTCAGGGATTATCCCTTCATTCCAGGTGCCCATAATCTAGTTGTGGGGACAAAAGACACACAAAGGAAACAACAGCAAATCTGTACTACACAGTGTAATGATAGATAAGGGTCTGGGAGGAGACCAGATGGGTAGAACAAGTATGTGCTGAAAAGGTAGACAGAGCTGAGTGTCTGGTTTGCAAATGGAAATGCCCCTTGAAGAAATTAACAGAGCAAAAGAAAGGCTCAAACTCTAATACTTTGATGAACACAGACTCTTGTATGGAGGTATTTCTTGCTATGCATTTAGTCTTTCATCATTTTTCAAATTATTACATTTGGGCTAATAGGTGATACCAACAAACATACTTCCTTTGGGCACATTTTGTGCTAAGGAAGAAATAGCCAGTAATCTAACTGGTATTAATTCAGGATCCACATTTTGTTCAAAGCTGTGCTAATTGTTATTGAATGTATAAGAAAGGAAGATGCCAGCTTCTTAGTATTAGATTGAGCACCAAACTAGGAGTCAGTCCTTGAGGCAGGACTCAGCCCTGGTTCTTCCAGTAACTAGTATTAGTTTCTTGAACAGGTTACTTAAACCCTCTCTGTGTCAGTTTTCTTATCTATAAAGTAAGGACCATCAGATTGTCCTCACCCTCATGAAAAGGTTACCAAGATAAATCAAGATGTAAAAAATATCTCTTGTATTATTAGTGTGCTCACAAAAATCCCTCATACTTCACAAACTAATTCCATGAGAGTAAAAAATTATATATCTTTAATCATTATGGACCAGATTTTCATTTGTAACACACACACATACATACATGCATACACACATACACACACACATACACACATATAGAAATACACAAATGAAACATAGGGAGAATGAAGTCCAGAATCCTCAGAGAAAAATCCATGTGGGCCTTAAAATGAGTGAGAAAAGATAGCTTGACCATCCATGTGGGAATACATCCCACCAGGACCCCAAGTCCCTGAAATGTGGTATGTGTCTTGTGTTCATAGTCTTCCAATGAATTTCCAAAGATCTATTTTTCATCCTCCCTTTGAACAGAAAATTCAGCAGCCTTCTAAGGGGCATCTATTTCATGTGCTCAAGATGGCCATGTTCTTAGGTAAACAGGGGTGCGGGGGGAGACTTACTACAGACTGGCTTTATGAGGTCAGAACCACCTCAGTTATAGGCTTAAGATTTAACCATCTCAGGTGAATTCATTATAACTCTATTCACTTAGAAGCAAAATGTCATTTCTCATGACCCAATAAATGAAGTGTAATTACCAAAAGTACATAAATGATAGAACTGAAAATTTTCTCTTCCTGATCATGCTCATGACAAGAAATAATTTCACATATGTAAGTAACTGAGAACTGGGTAAAATTTACCCCAAGACAGACCAAGCACTTTGGACACAAAGTTGACATTCAAGATCTTGTTAAAAATCAGTCTTTTGAGAGATGGTGGATTCCTTGTCAGCTGCTAAACTCCTAATGCCAGTGTCACATCCCTTAGGAAATATTTAACTCTCATTGAAAATTATTTGAAGAGAGAGCAAACTGGGAAATATACCAAAAATGCCTAGCATGGCCCTTTGCCTCTAAACCAAGAGCTCTGACCTTTTTTAATTGTACCCATGATTTCCTATCACTCTTTCTTTACAGAAATTTCAATCCTCTGAGCTACAAGGATAATAAACAAATGATGCTCTGATTGCTTGCAATGGAACATTTATAAAATTCTTCATATGATAGTCGAGTGAAGTCAAGTATATGATTTTATGCTTTTCCAGAAACCACCAAGTCAGTTCTTTATTCCTTTTGGCTTTGGGCAACTGAATGCTCAAATTTTAAGCATTATTATTATTATTAAGAAGAAAAATTATTCTATCAAGCACTTCTCCCAGAGAAAATCTGCCTAAATGACTTCATATTCTTGAAATGATGCCGATTCCATTTCTAAAACAGCATACAACCCTCAATGATATATGATTAGAAATTATGAGGCCAATTTTCCAAAGGTGTTTCTTCATTTGCATCAGCGAAAAAAGGAGTACTTATAATTGTCCATGCAAATCAAGGACTTTCATATGCAAATGCTTATATGTGGATGTAATTAGGCTGCTCCCATACATGGATTGAGGTTCTAATCTGTGATACAAATAAGTGTGTAAATACTCATTTGTATTTTTTAGTTGTGCTTAAAAAAATATTGTCCTTATGTGTAACTATTGATAGGAACAGAAATGAAAGAACCAGCAAGGGTCACTTGATATGTTCCAGATAAAGTTATTTTCACAGCCAACACCTCATAAATGGAACTTCCTCTCTCCTGTCACTCCTATGCCCTGTTACAGAATCTTGATCATTGAGTCAGACTTCATATTCTATTATGATAAATTCACTCTGTGCAGACAAGTCACCTGCTCTTTGCATTTTGGTTCCCACTGAGTCCTCTCATCCTCCAGCTTTCCACACATACCTGACCTCCATTATTGTCTGAGTTAGTTTCCCAGTAGGTGCCTCAACCCCATATAAATCACACTAGGTGATTGATACTAGGGGGTATCACCAGCTCTTCTTAACAGAAGTTCAGTCCTAACCCAACTAGAACTCCTGTTACATAAATGTTTGACAAACTGTTTCATCTGCCATATACTTTCTAAGAAATCAGTTATTCCAGAGGGAATAGTCTTTATAAAGTCATTTCTAAATAGTTTTAGAAATCGAAACCATACAGCCAATGTAAAACTACAGACTCCTGCAACATGATGAACTAACCAACAGCTCCCACTTTGGGGGAGATGATTTCTCTACACAATGAAGCAGTACAGAGAGATGGATCTATTTACTGGAGAAGATGCTTTTGCTAATTGACAAGGTGGACAATTTTAGTTTGACCCAGAGAGGATATTTCACTAGATGAGTAAATTATGCAGTTTTGTCAAATCATGAACATTTCTCCTACATTCCTCAATTCCCCCAATGGATAGTGAAAGCTAATGACTGGAATAGATTTGCCTCTATTCTATTTTATGCAAAATTTAAAAAGGAGAAAGATTTACAAGCAATAGCTAGTGATCCTCTTACTAGAAACCTTAATGATATAAACTGTGACAATATTTTTAATCTGAAAGTGAAGCTCATGAACTGAGTAATTATATTTAGCTTGCTTTCAAGGGCAAGAAGAAACTGGATGATGAGACCTGGATGAAAGATATTAACATTCCTAGAACATTTAAGTGATTTAATGGGGACAATAAGACAGGATATTGAAATAGCAGACATCATTAGAGGAAGCCAGAGTGTAAGAGGAGAAAATAGCTAATTCTATTGAGGTTGCTTAGAACAATAGCTGGTCTATGGGTCATATAGGATATTCTGGGGTCTCCCAGAACTGTTTGGGGTAAATGAGAAGAAGGACCAGTGAATGTGCAACTGTTTCTGTAATTGTTATTGAAATGCTATTTTTATCTCCATACTGATGTTGCTTGGAGTATATGTGAATTACATAATACAATATTGCCAACTTCTGTTCAATCAGTATAATTAAACTCTCCAAAGCACTTCCTTGGATAAAGCAACATTATTAATTTTGCTGAAATCTAGAATGGACATTGGACATTTAGACCTGGTCCTACTTCAATCAGATTTAACCCTAGGACAGTTTATAATTGGTTATTGCCGAAAAGAGCCACAGGATTTTGTGAAACTCAGTAAATATAGAAGTTCATAAACAATACTTGGGGAAAAAAAAAAACATTTAAAAATGTTATTGGACTCAAAAGTTTCATTGTTGTACCTTATCCCTGAAGCAACATAAAAGGCTATTATCTCATAAATCTGGGCTGGAAGCTACAGGACCCTGTGCGGATAGTAAGACTGAGAATAAATGATGGGTCAGAGGGTGAGTGGAATGCATGTGTTTGTCCATTTAGAGGAGCACACTGGACACATACTTTGCTGAATCAGATACCACTCTGCCTAGAAATGTGCATTCTCATCACAGTGAGGAATGTTTATGTTACAGTTTCTTGCAGGTGACACAGACAAAAAGACAAAATTCTAGATTCCCAACAGTGTGATATGCTTGCTCTCCATGGAACTAGGGAAAACCATCACTTCCACTTTACTAATTTAAGATGGGGAAATAGTGTAATTGGAAAAAATACAGATCAAAGCCTAATCCCCAGTGTCTCACTACAGGAAATGCCCCCCTCCCTTTTCAAGGACAGGTATAGAGATATATATAATTCAACATCCATTCTTGTCATTTAAGTAAATGCATTCAGATAATTTCCCAAGATTGTTCTTAATGGAACAATATGATTATCAGTCAAAAATATCACAAAATCCAATGTTAATCCCTTGTCTGATATAAGTTAAAAGAGAGTTTGATCTTGCATGCTGCCAACCGGCCCCCAGCCTTGCATTGTGCAGGGCTGATTTCCATCACAGACAAATTTATCTCTTAGAAGAGCCTGAAGTATAATCACATTGTAATACAACAGGGGTTGTGTGTTCTTGTAAGCAAATACTTCTCTTTGGGAAAAACCTCTCTTGGTCTTATCCCCTACTGGGACTGGCAGGCCCACCAGCTCCTGCCACTCAGCACAAATACATCTCAGCATCAAGCAGTTAATAGATACTGACACATGAAGTGCTTTGCCTTAATAGATCTGTATTTATATCTAGCTTGTTTCAAGTTCAATTTGCAAGGGAGCCTTATCTTGGTTGCTATCAAATATGCTACTTACCCTGCCATTTCCACCTGACAGCACCTGATGGGACAGATCTCATTGCAGTGAAACCCACAGCTGCCTTCTCCACTTGCACATGCCTTCTAGGCACTACCTTATCCTGTCTGAACTCACTGTGCTTCCTATGCTCTTCTTCCCAACCACTCCTATTTATCATCCATGTTCCCCTCTAAGTTCACCTCCTTTACCAAGCCTCTCTTGACCTTGAGGCTGGCTGTGCAATTGACCACAACTCCCCTTGGAGCCCTACATCTAAACTCATCCAAACTTTTGAAGATATCTCAAATATAGCATTGTGATAGTTTTTAAATTTTTACTTGTATGTACTTACAACCTTGACTCTTCTCCAATTAGACTCTAAGGCCTTTGTGGAGAGAAATCAGGCTGGGTCCTGTTTTTACTCCTAGCATGTAGCGCTGGACCTGGCACATAATTAATGTTTAGGGAATAATTCCTCTAAAAATGTAGTGTGAATGTGTAGTACCATGGTCCAAAAATGGAGAATCTTTGCAGAAATAAAATATTTTGGTTATATGAGAACAGAACTTTAGAATACATATCTAAATAAAATCTGCCTACACTACAACCATTCTTCTGTACTTCTATCTGCATTTTTGCTACAGTCTCCATTTTCAAACTATTTGTTCCCAAGGTTTTTCCAAGAACCTTTATTGTTTTCAATGAGCTTAGGGAGGTAAGAAGATAAACTCTGGAATCATAGAATTTAAAACAAGGCTTGCACTAAAAAAATCATAATTTTTCCCAAAGTGCTATTTATCAGTCTTTTCACTCCAGCAAGTGTCTAAGCATTACTGTGACCTCAATGTGAGAGTACATGTGCTCTTGCTTCTTTTCATCATCCCTTTGTTCTTTCACTAAGTCAGTAAACATCCAAGAGTGTTTCAGACAGCATGAGAAGCACAGGAGACTCACAGACTAATAAAACACAGACCCTATGCTAAAGAAGCTCATTGCCAGGAGTTTATTGACACAAAAATTATGATATGTATGTAGGAGTTACCATGATGAATATAGAACCAAAGGGAAAGGAGCAAGGGAACTTCAGGGACACCTTCAGTAGTAATCTCTAACAGTGAATAGCAGCATCTATTTCCTACAGATGATCCTTATTTTTGTTAAAGTCCTAGTAGACCTATCAAAATGAGGAAACAGTAAGAGTACCATATCCTGCTTGATATCAAAGTATTTCCATTGTCAGATTACATCAATCATTACCAAATGGTTGATGATCAACCACACATGAGTATTTTTCCAATATCTGTCTCAGGAAACTTTGTGTGAGGGACATTCTCACTACACCAGGAGCATTTGAAGATGTTGAGCCCACTACTGACTCATTTCCTCAGTAATGAGTCTTGGAAACCAGGTCTACCAGTTGGTTATATAAAATTGAGACTTCACTATAAAGTAATCTTAACCAAGAATACTTATACTAAGATCAATAAGGGTGAAGATATTTGGAGATATCATTATTCTAAATGCATGATTGAAGACTTGAATGCGAATATACTTTGTATACAAACTGTTTTGTGTAAAAAGATGCTCTATATGTATAGTATGAACTGCAATACATACTACTATAAATAAAAATTTTAAAAAAACAGAGGTCTAAAGAGTTTGGAAAGAAAGCAGGACCTTATATCATGATTTAAATGAATCACAAATAAGGACTGGATTTTATGTAACTCTTTGAAGCTGGAGATGTGAGAAGGATAACTATGGTTAAATGGCTAGGCAGAAGATTTTAATGACAGCTTCTGGAATTGGCAACTCAAGTTTGTTCGATGTCTTCTTGCAAACCTTAAGCATTTTTTTTTTTTTGGATAAAGTTCTATAAAATTTAAACAGGCAATATGAATAATCTAATCTGAAATGCAACTATTTTATTTCTTCTATTTGACCTTTTATGGAACAAATTATTTAGCGACATAACATGAATATATTAAAATGGTCTGGCTGGATTTGAGTTCCTGGTATGAAATAACAGAGTTGTGGAATGCTATAAATATTCTGAATTAGTAATCCTTATCCATTCAACAACCAGCACTGGGAGCTGAAATCTAAATGGAAATGTGGTTAAATCATTAGCCATGATTCTCTTACTTTGGATAACAGCTGGAGTCTGTCTTAAGAAACATGAGATCTATAGACGTGTCTAGAAACTGTCAGAAATTGGCATGTGTATACAACTTGTTCCTCCTTATCTCTAGAGACCATTCATCTTGTTAGTTAATCATTTTGACTTGAAAGCCAATTATCTCCAGATTATGTCTCTTGTACTCTTACAAAAACATAGCAAAGCCATCAACTTATATTTGGGAATCCCTAAGCTGCATGAGATAACCCTTCCTCTCTTATTTCCTTAGTTTGTTTATTAATAAAATAAAATATAGGAGTCCATTATGGGCCAGTGGCACTAAGAAAACAAAAATTAATAAAAATTCAGCATGATAGATTCATAATATAATCTAATAAATCTTCTCCCTGGTAAGTGACTATGAAGGTATACAAAATGATACAAAAAATAACTTCAGGACTCTCTAAGTGGACCAAAAATCCAGAAGTATTTATTTACCAAGTGACCAAGCTATAAGTAAGAACCATGGGGGTAGTGGGATGTTCTTTTCCAGGACTGATCACATCCCTACTTCTTCAAGTGTCGACTACTATAAAGACAGCTGTAAAAAGCAGCTGCCGATGCTAGGGGTGGGGGACTAACTTGATTTCGAGTATGGTCAATAAATGTGGTGATCTTGATAGAAACAAAAAAATAAAAAAGAAATGAAAAGAAAAGAAAAAAACTGAGGGCTAGTACATCCACAAGGGCAAGTTTGTGGTTATGCTTAGAGGTAGTAATGAATTCACAAACTAGCATTAGCAGCTAGAAATGATTCAAACTACTGACATATCCCTGGCTGATGGAACCTGAGTACATGCCCAGAAAAGACATGAGAGAAGCTATCCGAAAATTAAAGTATGGATACATTGGAGTTAGTCTAAACTATAAATGTAGACAGGCAGAGACCCATTAGCAAAGAATGGAAAACTTAGAGGTATTTGAGCACAACTTCCTGAAATCTCTGATTAAGAGGACACAGGTAAATCCCCATGAATCCAAACCTAGGAATCTAAACAGTAAAATTAAAATTGAGTAGCAATATTAGCAGCTGCACATTGGAGGGGGGGCAGGTTTTCCAGATTAAAGCTTGGAAAATTCAATACTTATTAGCATATAAGTAAATAAAAATAACAAAAATAACAAAATCAACTCAGAGGAACTGATGTCTCAGAACTTGGATTTAATATACCATCTGAAGTGTTCAGCAAAATACTGTGGAATATACAAAGAAAAGAATGTATGACCCATTTTTAAGACAGAAATTGTCAATAGAAACTTCCTCTGAGTTTCCCCAGATTGTGGATTTTAAAGCAACTATGATAAGTATGTTCAGAGAACATTAGGAAATGATGTTTAAAGAATTAAAGCATGGCAACCATAAATAGATGTCAGCAAAAATAAATTATTTTAAAGATGGAAACTGTAGATGTAAAAATAATAATAACTGAAATTAGCAATTTCATAGTGAGGCTTTATTTGACATAGAAGAGAATCAGAGAAATTGAATACAGATCAGCAAAAATTATCTTCAATAATTAAGATAGTTAAAATAGAGTAAAACAGAATAGAGAAAAAAATGAAGATGAAAAGTAAGCAGAGCCTTGGAGACCAATGAGACAACATAAAGCATATCAACAGATGTGGAAAGAGAATCCCAGAAGAAACAAAGAGAGAGATAGAGAAAAGCTTTATCATTTGACAGAATCATGGCTAAAAATATCATAAAATTTAATTAAGATCATAATCTAAAAAAAAAAAATCTAAATCTCAACAAAACTCAAGTAGTATAAACACAAAGAGAGTCAGACCTAGACAAACCATGTTCAAATTAGTGAATGAAGACAAAGAAAAACCTTGAGAGCAGCAACAAAATATTAAACCTGAAAACTCATCACATCCAGGGGAAGAACAGTGTGATAAATAGCTGACTTATCATCCAAAATGATGAAAAATAGAAGGCATTGGAATCACATATTGAAAATGGCATTAAACATAAAAGTCAAACAAACATTCTACATTCAACAAACTATCTTTCAAATATGAATGCAGTTTTTTTTTTTTTAAAGTCCTAGAAAACAAAGACTGAAAAAACCCATTCTTGTTAGACATGACTTAGCATAGTCACTAAAGGAAATTTAAGCTGAGAAAGTAGTACCAGATGGTAGCTTCAATCCAAAGAAGAAACACAGAACATTGAAAATTGTAAATCCTTGGGTAAATAAGAG
The DNA here is from genome assembly GCA_025594165.1 of Tamias sibiricus. NCBI lineage: Eukaryota > Metazoa > Chordata > Mammalia > Rodentia > Sciuridae > Tamias > Tamias sibiricus. Next base: position 81,906,401 of record CM046670.1, read on the forward strand.
TCTATAAATATTATTTTCATCATTTTTCTTTTAAATTTTAAAAGACACAAGATTATATAAGGTGAAAAGTACACCTTTTTGTGTATCATTAACTGAAATTAAATTTTAGATGTAACATATGTCACAAGACAGGTTGTATACACCTATCACAAATGCTTGGAGTTAGTAGTGTTTGGGATTTGGGATCTTTTTAAATTTTGGAATATCTAAATGTATATAATGAGATTTCTTGGGGAGAGGACCCAAGTCTAAACAGGAAATTCACTATTTATATATTCCTAATATACATATCCTGAAGATGATTTTACATAATAATTTTAGTAATTGTGAGCATAAGAAAGATCCATGGTGTGAAATTTTCCACTTACAGTACATTGTCAATGCTTAGAAAGTTCTAAATTTTGTAGCATTTTGGATTCCAGATATTAGATTAGGGATGGTCAACCTGTATTAACCAAGGTATAGACAAAAAGGAAATATAGTAGAACAGAGATTTTATATTTTGCTGTAAGTAAGTTGGAACTATTCTTAAAAAAATAAGAATATGTTAAGATACATATTGTAATTCTGAGAACAACTGCTATGAAAATACTAAAATCAATATAGTAAAAATATCAATCAAGGAATTGAAATGACAGCTGTAAAGAAAAAATTAAAAGGATAAATAAATATCAAAACAGAGGTAAAACCAAACAACAAAACTTACATTAAATTTGAATGATTTATACAACCTCACTCATTGTAAAGATTGTCAGGCTGAGGAAAAAACAAGCCCCTATATGCTAACTACAAAAATAACTCTTTAGATTCAAAGACACATAAATAGGTTGACAATAAAATGAGGGAAAATAAAATTTACATTATGCAAATAATAATGAGAAAAGAGCTGTTGACTGTATTAGTTTCAAACAAAATATATTTTAAGACAAAAAAATATTATCAGCATCAAAGAAACATTTCTTAAGGATGAAAATATCAGTACATCTAAAACAGATATAAGAATTATTAATGCACTTACACCTAACAAGAAAGTCACAAAATAAATGAAGCCAAAACTGATAGAATTAAAAGAACAGGGAATTTATTGCTATTTAAACATGCAAATTCTCAAAAATTGATAAAAAAAAAAACCCTAGAAAGCTAATTTGCAAGGGTGTAAACGACTAGAATAACCCTGTCAAACACCTTGCCCAACCCACCACCAATAAAAAACCTCAAGCAAAGTTGCAGAATGTACATTTTTCAAGCACACATGGAACATTATTCAAAAGACCAAGTTCTGGGCCATAAAATAATTATCAATATATTGAAAGATTTCACAGTATACAGTATATTCTCTGAACCCTCAAATGAATACTGGAAATCAAAAACAGAAGCAAATCTAAGACAATCACAATATTTGAACATTAAACAACACACTTTATATATTTTATGGGTTGAATGAGAAATCAGAAAACAATTTGAACAAGTGAAATTATGAACACATTGCATATCAAGCTTTATGCAGGACAGTTAATGTAGTTAGAAGAAAATCTGTAAATTTACCTGTTTATAGGAGGGAGGAAAATAAAAGATAACAATTGATAACCTATTTTTTCAATCTTACGTTATAAAAGTGAGAGAAAATTAAACCCAAATCAGTAAAAATTAAATCAATAATAAAACAGAGTAAATCAATGTGATAGAAAATAGAAATACAAAGAGAAAAATCGACCAAACCAAGAGTTTATTCTTCTAAAACTTCAACAAAATGGTCAAACTCTTAGGAAAAATGACTAATAAAACAAAAGTGATAAATTATCAAAATCAGTAATAAAAAAGTAACAGCACTAGCTTTTCTACAGAAAAGGAATTAAAAGGAATTAAAAATAAATATTAGCATAACTCGGGGCTGGGGTTGTGGCTCAGCAGTTTAGCGCTCGCCTAGCACGTGCGCAACCTGGGTTGATGCTCAGCACCACGTAAAAATAAAGGCATTGTGTACAACTAAAACCAATAAATAAATATTAAAAATAAATAAGTAAATATTAGCATAACTGTATCCCAAAATTTAGAAGTAAACAAGTTAGAGTTATATAAACAAATTTTTTTTTTTTTTTTATTTATTTATATATGGTGCTGAGAATCAAACCCAGTGCCTCACACATGCTAGGCAAGTGCTCTACCACTGAGCTACAACCCAATCTGAATGTATGAGCAAATTTCTAGAAAGGCACACCTTTCCACGACTAATCCAGAAGAAAGAAAAATAGAATCAGAAAAACTCATAATAAGTAAGAAAATTGAGTAAGCAATTAAAAATATTCTCACATAAAATATCTTGGCCCAACTAGTTTCACTGATGAATCATACCAAATGTTTGCAGAATGATGCTATCATTTGACAAGTTCTAGAAAATATAATAGATGCAAGCACTTTACAAGCCATTGCATGAGACTGGCATTTCCCTGACACCAAAACCTTACAAAAATCTCTTATCAGAAAGAGAATATTACTGATCAATATCCATAATGAGTACAGATTCAAAATCTTTAATAAAATATCATCAAATAAAATTTAGCAATAAAAATAAGGAAGATTCACCATGTCCAAGTGGAATTTATTCCAGGAATACAAGGCTCATTAAACATCTGAAATAAAGTGCAATAATACACCATTCATATTAATGAAATACAGGAAAAATCCATATGCCCATCCCCATAGATGCAGAATAAGCTTGTTGAGAATATATATCATCCTTTGGTAATAAAATCTTATTACACACTAGGAAAAACTAGGATCCTCCTTAACCTAACAATAATACAAAAAAAAAAAAAACTACATCTAAAATCATACTTAATGGTAAAGGACTAAACCCTTTCCCCCAGAAGATTAGAACAACACAAGGAGGTTCTGGTGTGCTCTCTCCACTTCCATTGAAGGTTACACTGGTCTGTAACCAGTACATTAAGGCAAAGAAGGACCAGAAGGGGAGGAAAAGGAAAAGGAGAAAAAATAAAGGGAAGGGAGATAGAATAGGGAGCTAAATTAAAGGAATTCAGATCTGAAGAAATAACACTACATCATAGCAATGCATCAGTGATCAGAAAATAAAATCTAGAAGACCATTCTACTCAAGATACTACAAAAAAGAATAATATGCTAAGGAATAAATTTAACACAAAGTGTTCAAGGTTTGTATACTAAATACCATGATCTAAATGAATTTAAGTAAATGAGTAAAATTTCCATGTTCATCAGTTAGAAGACTGGATATTGTTAAAAGGCAATTTTCCTGAGTTGATCTATGGATTTAATGAAATATTTGTCAAAATGTCACCTGCAGGAGGCCTGTTTGGGGAGATGGCTATGATTGCCGTTGACTTCGGGCCATGGAGTTTTGGACATTGCTGCCTTCCATAGTCTCACGAGACTTGGCCCGGGATCTCGAGAGACTTGGCCCGGGATCTCGAGAGACTTGGGCAGAGAGCGGAGCGGGTCGGGGCCATTTTGGTTGTTGGTTTTTTGGTGGTGTGTGGTATGTGTTAAAGTTGTTAGAGCCAGAGAGAGAAACTGACAGAATAAAGATCCTGTTTGTTTCCAGTCTGCCTCTGAACTTATTCCTGCGGCTTTGCTGCTCCAAGCGGCCATCGCTTCAGGGCAACAGTCACCAAGACATTTTTTGTAGAAAATGGTAAGCTAAATTTATATGAAAATGCAAAATTATTTTGCAAAAGAATAAATTTGGTAGACGTATGACATCAGATTTCAAACTTACCAAAAAATGATGGTAGAGAAAAGAATGTGATATTAAAATAAGGACAAACACACAGATCACTGAAGCTGAAGCAAGGCTCCAGAAATAAAGCCTTATATTTATGGTTGTTTTCTTTCTTTTTTTGGTACTGGGGATTGACTTAGGGACACTCAACCACTGAGCCACATCCTCCACCCTGTTTTGTATTTTACAGACAGTGTCTCACTGAGTTGCTTAGTGCCTTGCTTTTGCTGAGGCTGGCTTTGAACACATGATCCTCCTGCCTCAGCCTCCCAAGTGGCTGGGATTACAGTCATGTGCCACCCCGCCCAGCCAATTAATTGTTTTTAACAAAGGATATTCAGTTGTCTTCTCAACAACTACTACTACTACTACTATTCTGTAATTAGATATCCACATGCAAGAAGATGAATTAAATCCCTACCTAACATCATCCACAAAAATGAACTCATAATAAATTATTGATTTATATGTAAAAGCCAAAGCTAAAAAACTCATCAAAGAAAACACAAGAGTAAAATTTCAAGTCCTTGGGTTAAGCAAAGATTTCTAAGATAAAACACCAAAGGCTCAAATCATAAAAAATGTGATAAAATGAAAATATAAGAGCATTTACACTTCAAAAGATGCTATTAAGAAAGTGAAAAGATGAGGATTCATGAGGAGAAAATATTTGGAAAACATATAACTCATAAAGAACTTTTACCCATAATATGTATTGTACAACATAATGTATGATGTGCAATTTAATATCAATATGATTACATAGCATGATATGATATAATTCATATGATAATTCAAAAATAAGGAGACAGATGACCAATTTAAAACTGGCAAAACTTGTGTATCTCAAGGAAGACATAGAAATGCCTGTTGCCAAAGGAGGCATACAATGACCACATGAAAAGCTGTTATGTAAATCATTAAGGAAATAACATCAAACCTACTGGGAGATACGTTGAAATCCTACAAGAATGATTGAAATCAAAAAATCTGTGTGTGCTAAATTTTGACCAGGTTGTAGAGAGAACAGAACCACCATGCACTGCTGGTAGAAATGCAAAGGGGTGCAGCCTCTTTGGAACACAATTTGACAGCTTCTTAAAAAGAAAAATACAGACTGACTACATGACCCAGCAATTCCAGTCTTAGTAATCTACCCAAGAGAAATGAAAATGTGTCCACAAATGATTTAACATAAAAACATTTTTATAATAGCCCCAAACTAAAAACAACACAAATATTTATCAAATGGTAAATGGATTATATAACAAAATGTAGTATATATTCATACAATAAACTATCTGGCTATAGAAAGGAATGAAATATTGATTCATGCTACAATATTTATGAACCTCAAAAACAGTACACTAAGAGAAAGGAGTCAGACAACAAAGACTAAATACTGGATGATTTCATTTATATGAAATGTCCAGGAAAAAAAATTTATGGAGACAGAAAGCAGGACAGTGAATGCCTCTAGCAGAGGGTATGTGGGCTTCCAGTGGAAACAGAGTACAAAGGAGCTCAAGGAAAGTTGCAGGAGTGATAAAAATTCTATAAGTGGATTATGGTGACAGTTCCACAGTTTTATAAATTCAATAAATTTCATTGATTTGTAAACCTACTAAAATAAATAAGAAATAGCTCTTGTCCTCAAATCCCACCATCATTGCATTTTGATGGGTTCATACTGAGGTACTCGGATAGGGCCTTGCGCAAAGGCAAAGAGGTAAACTTGTGAAAGAATATGGACAACACTGGAATTTAAGTCCCATGTAAACAACAACAAATTAGCATGTGCACATCCAATCAACATGATTTGAAAACATGAAAATAAGAGTTCTATAGATACTCCCAAATATTCAAATGGCATTTTATCTCTTCCTGAAAGGATACAGGAGACTAGCAGGTAACTAGGTTCAAGCTAAGTTTGTATCTTTCACTGAGGACCTGATAAATGGCAAGCATTGTGGGAATCCGAGGATGCAGAGGTGACAAAGCCCAGTCTCTTCTACAAGTCCTTCTGTACTAAGTACCATTTATAGACCTTGGGCAAATTTGACACCTGTGAATGCCAGCTCCCCTCTTGGTAAAATAAGTATTAAATGAGAAAACATACATGAGCAAAAATGGTTCTTCTCAGCTACATTTCCAAAATAAGTGGGAAGTAGGGGAGATCTAAGTTTGTGGTTTTAATAATTGTGAAGTTATTTTTTTTTAATGGAATTGCAACTGAATCCTTGCTTCATTACAGAAATTTGGAAAAAGTAACAGATGTTCTTTGAGTAGAAACCTGCTGAGATAAACTATCCAAAGTGTCCAACCAGGTAAATGGGATGCATCATGATTGACATTATTTCTTACCTGTGGAGTTCCACTGTTGCTTTCCAAATTTGAGTTCTTCTTTTCTTCTTTTTCATTTTTTAGAGAGGTACAGTGTTGCTCCTCCCAAAGTCACAAGTACTCTGGGGTTTCTGAAGTTTTTGAGAGTCAGGGCTCCCAGGATGGGGGTTAGAGCCATAGGTAGGAACTTCAGTGTGCACAAAAGAACCAGATGACCCTAGAATGGGAGAGAGAGAGGAGGGCCTCACAATTCAGGGGAAGCACAGTGCAATCCTGAGACAAGACACTCATGCTAAATTAAATCCAACTGAATATTTTTAAAAGCTTAAGTTGTTGTACCCCAGACAATTTCAGGATCCAAAGATACCCTCACAACTAAGACCAGTCTTTATGAAGCTTACAAATGTGTAGAGGATATACATATTGATAAGTAGTTACATGTGCAAGGAATGCAATCATGAGAATATTTGCAAGGAAATAATAATCATTTCTTTTGCCATCCCATTTTTACAAATTTCAGAAATCAGGAAGAATCTTTATACATCAAGAACAAATCTCCAAACTTTGGAACATGGCAAAATCTTAGAGCTGACTTAGCAAATTTTTTTTCTTTTGTGCTACTAATTAGGATTGTTTGGCTGAAAGTGCAGAAAATACAAACCAAACTAGTTTCAACAACATAGGCAAGGTCTGGGTTTGTGGCTCAAGTTATTTTTTAAAAAATAACATAGGCAAGCTTGAGAAGGTAGGGGTGTTGCAGGGCCTCAGAAATGACCAGATGATGTGGTCAAATACCACCAAGGCATTTTCTCCACCTCCCCTGCTCTCTGGATGCCAATTTCTTTCACATAATCAGTCTGTTTAAAACAGCCTGGACTTCCACAAGAGCTTTCTCTTTATCACCAAAACTTTGCCTATTGGTCGCTTCCATGGTTACGTGGTTTAGGGTCTCTGCAGAGAAAGGACTAATATTTGCACTCTCTCAACTTGGTTCGAAATCTTAGGAAGCATGATTACAATGTGAGTGGGGTCACCATCTGAGACTAGTCAACTGGGGCCAACACTGAGAGATCATTCAAATCCTAAGTTCCCCGCCCCCATCCTTGGATGATTGATTGATCTGGGAAAAGGAGAATTTCACAGAGAGGGACCATGTCCCCGAAGAAGGGCCAACTTTGTGCAAGCAGAAAAAGTAATACTTGCTTGTATTATATTGGTTTGGTTTTAGTTTCTGCTCTGCCTCCCATTTCTTTGAATTCTGCCTTCACCCATCTCTACTCAACCCTATAGCAAGTCTTCTCACCTCCACCACACATACAGGAACCTGTATTTTTAAAACCAGTTTGTAGAAACAGATGGCGAAAAGCCTTCTAGATCTGTAACCACTTGGGGAGTGTGTATTTGGAGAGAGAACAAGCAGGGCTGAATCCATGGAGGGGAAAGGCCGAAAAGGCGGTCCTGGAGCAGCTAGTGAAGCATGAAGGAAATGGAGTGAAATGACACATTCTGTAATTAGAGAGGCATTTCAAGTGATCTAGAGAACACAAAACTCTCTTGACAGATATTTTGAGTAATCAACTTTCTTTACCAAGTATAGGCTCTGAGTGCTTCTGATAATACATTACATTTAATCATTTTTTTTTTTCCTTTTCCACATAATGGCACATTAACCACCAATAAAGAATAGTAGTAATTATCTTCCCAATGAAATATGGAGTGAAACCATTTCCGCAATCCCAGTGCCTTGTTTATCTATAACAAGATGAGCTCATGTGGATGCATGTGTGTTGGGGAGGGGTGATAGGTGATGTCAATCAATCGTATTCATAAACACAACTTAGAGGCAGACCCTGTGCAATTTTGACTCTCCCCTGGCTTGCGGCATCTGCAAGCAGGCATGCTTTATGTTGCATTATCATTTTGATTGAATGAACAGGGTCAATAACATCACTTTTTCTCATCCCAGGAAAGAAAATTATTCTGAATCCAATCATCAATCAATGCATGTAATCAGTCTATTTAAAATACCTTGGACTCTCATACAACTGGCTATTCCTAGGAACACCACTGAAAAAAAGCCATAGTTTGGGCTCACTTGGTAATCCCCTACCTACCCTCTGAAGTGCTAAGAGGCCAGCCAGGACTCAACATGTGCTCTGCTATTAACAAGATTATGGCCAAGGAATCATTTGAGAAGTTAGAGCCTGCACTCTGAGACCTCTAGTATCTGCATTCATTTGCATATAATTGTTTATCCATTACTTTGCCATACCATACAGCTACACCATTTTTTCTATAATTTCTAGAGGTTAATGGCTTTTCTCCCCTCTAAATTCAAAGTCAACACAAACTGACACTAAAGTCAGGAAAATGTGCTTTTCAGAGTGCTGTAACAACAGTTGGCAGTCTGTACATTGTGAAAAATGTATTTGATCAAGGAACTTTTGCTAGCAGCATGCCAATGGACCCACACTGCTTTTCTTGAGAAATAAAGGAATTAATCCTCATCTTCCGTTTAGGGGTGGAAAACAGTCTGAGACATCTTGCACCACACAAATCTTTGACTTAGCCTTCACTCAGCCTTTCTGTGCGAGCAAATATAATTACTGAGCACAAGAGTGGAACAAAAGAACAGATTTTGAAGCTCCCCCTGAATGGCCAGAATAATCAGCAGGCAGCTGTAGACAAGTGGGTTTTAAGTATAGCTATCATCTTCTTAAATCCTCTGACCAGGCACAAGTGTAAGGGAGAGCTGAGCTGCGGGGCAGGATGGAATGACATGGCTGGGCAAACCCCCCCAACACGGGGTTTCATGCTCCTGGTGCAAGCAACAGATTCCTCCCTCCCTCGCCCTTGACCATCATGCATGTGCTGTCTGCTTTGGAAATTTTTCCAAAGAAATACTATTTCTAAAAATGTTTAGCTGAGTAGCTCAATGCTGTATAAGTCATACAAGTTAAAATTAATTTTAAAATATGGTTAAGGCAGAGGTAAACAAAGAGCAAAAATCAAAAGCCTTAAATGCTGAGAATCATAGGTGAGTGAACACTGGGGTCAGGAAATGCTCAGAGAAGTATCTGTTCAGTTCCTTGGCCCATTTATTATTATTATTATTATTATTATTATTATTATTATTTGTTTGGTGTTAAGATTTTTAAGTTCTTTATATATCATAGAAATTAGTGCCTTATCTGATGTGCATGTGGTAAAAATTTGCTCCCCAAATGTAGGCTCTCTATTCACCTCACTGATTGTTTCTTTTGCTGAGAAGAAACTTTTTAGTTTGAATTCATCTCATTTATTGATTCTTGATTTTGTTTCTTGTGCTATAGGAATCTTATTAAGGAAGTCAGGGCCTAATTTGACATGATGGAGATTTGGGCCTACTTTTTTCTATTAGGCGCAGAGTCTCTGGTTTAATTCCTAGGTCCTTGATCCACTTTGAGTTGAGTTTTGTGCATGGTGAGAGATAGGGCTTAATTTCATTTTGTTGTATATGGATTTCCAGTTTTCCCAGCACCACTTGTCGAAAAGGCTATCTTTTCTCCAATATATGTTTTGGGTGCCTTTGTCTAACATAAGATAATTGTAATTATGTGTGTACCTCAGCTAATAAGTAGGGGCCAAGATGCAGCTCAGTTTACTTTTATTAAAGTTGTGTTCACAATACACATAAAATGTGCCATTTAAGCATTCCAATTATAACATTCAGTGACATTAATCACATCCTTACTGTCATGCAACTATCATCAGTCTTTCTGAATCTCTTCCATTACCCCAAACAGAAATTCTTTTCCCATTAAGCAGTCAACTCCACATTTCCTCCTTTCCCAGTCCCTGATAACCCCTAAGAAACTTTCCTTCTTCAAGATTTGCTTATCTTGGATATTTCATATAAATGGAGTCATAATAATTGTCTTTTCATAACTAGCTTATCTTACTCAGCATGATGTTTTCTAGGTTCAACCATACTGTAGCATACATCAGAACTTCATTCCTTTTTTAGGGATAAATCATATTCCATTTCTTTGTATGCCCCACATTCTATTTATCTATTCATCCATTGATAGATTCTTTGGTTATTTCTACCTTTTAGCTATTGTGACTAATGTTACCATGAGCATTGGCATATAAATATTTGTCCATGTCCCTGTTTTCATTTCTTTTGCATATATATTTATGATAGATTCACATTTTAATGCACTATATCAAGTTGAAAGAAAATAGGGATGGTGTGGCACCCCAGGATCCAGAAGGAGCTTGGATTAGGGAGTCATAATGACCCCAAGACCACCAAGGGCAACACTCTCAAGAAGTGAAAGAGGAACAGTGATAACAAAAATCCCTCCCTAAAACAGACTTGATATATAAATCATGGTTATAAATGTGTAAAGCAATAAGAAAGGAACTAAACCAGAATCCTAAATTGCATGGGTGTGTGACTATACTTCATGCTACCTGAATGACCAAGAAAACTCTAACCATCTGGTGCTGCATTGATTAGGGCTCCAAAAAGTTAAAAAAAAAATCAAACAGACATTTCTTTGTCAAATATGAATTTTTAAGAACAATAAAGACGTATAGAAACAACTCTTACACAAATAAAGGCAGCAAAAAAAAAATAGAAATAAACTGGAAAGGCTGTGATTCTGAACAGATAAAAGACAATCATCCTTAAATTCTAGAAAATCAACAAATGCCAAACAGAATAAAGAATGAGAAATCAGTATCAAGTGAAATCAGGACACTCCTGAATAAATCTGTAAAAATAATTGAAAGAAAAAAGTATGCAGACGAAAAACATACATATGTATATTACTATTAATATATGTATACATATATTACTTTTAGAGAAAAGATAATTAGACTGACACCAACTTTTCAATAGCAAAAAAAAAAGGAAGTCAGAATTGCTGTGTGAAAATAACTTTCAATCTAAACATATACATAAAAATACTAACCAAAAAAGTGGCTGAATTAAGATGTTTTCAGACACATAGTTGAGGGAGGTCACTGACAACAGGCCCTCCCTAATGGAACACATGAAAGAGAAAAATAGGAAGAGGGGAGAGCTTGGTGCCAAAATGAAGACCAAAGAAACAAGAAGGAGTCGTGAACCATAGCTACCGCGTTCTATTTAGACTTATCTAAATGATCGTTGTCTTTAGGAAACAATTAACAATGACTACCAATTAGTGTAGAAAACAAAAATCAAGATAAAACTAAAATATTGAGTGATAATTACATATAAAAAGGCATGGATAAAATTTTCCTAGTTTCAACCTTGTCTAGTTTGGAAGGAGAATCAACACAAGCATCCGATTTGTTAGGTAAATATGCAGGCTGAAATTTCTGAGGTGATGGTTGTGAGCAGCATGATGGCCTTCTAAAGATGACCACATCCTTATCCTGGGAACCTGTGAAAATGGTGCATGACAGGGTAAAAGGGAATCGAGGTAGAAAATTTAAGTTTTCTAATCAAATAACCTTAATATAGGGAGATAATTCTGGATTATATAAAGGGGCACAATATAATCATAAGCATCCTTGATTGTGGAGGAGATAGAAGAGTTGGTGTCAGAGTGACGTAGCATAAGGAAAGCTCTTGCAGCCATTGCTGTCTCTGAAGCTGTTAGCGGATCATGAGCCAAGGGGCAGTCAGAGGCAGGCTGCCTCTGAAGTTAGAAAAGGTGAGAGAACACTCTCCAACTCCCCCAAAAGGGAACACGGCACCACGGAGAACTTGATTTTAGCCCACAGAGACTCATTTTGGACTCCTAAACTCCAGAAATGTAAGTTAATAAATGTCTGTTATTCCAAGTCATTAAATTTGTGGTAATCTGTTATAGTAATATCAAACAAATAGGTTGATAACTTAAAAAATACGAAGAGATTACCAATCTTACATTAATGGAGGGAAAAAAAAATACACTCTAAAGGAAAAATAAATTAATCTGAGAACTCATGAAAGGAGAGAGCAAAGAGAGGCAGGAGGCAGATAAAATAGGGCCACAAAATAATACGGCAAAAAAAAAAAATGCACACGTGTGAAATCCACACTTAATATTTATGTAAGAGACAAAGTTCATCACATTGAAAACTAAAGTCCTTTGGAACAATGAAATTTATGAACCCCTGGAAGAAAAAAAAAAATAATCATTGAACAAAAGGAGAGATGACCTATGCATCACACTAGGATTCAAATTGTGGATACAAGATATTTTAATAGATAATAGTCGATTATAAAATCTATATACCAAATAAATTGAAAATTTAGGTAAAACAGAGATCTTTAAGGAAAACACAAATATGAACTAAGAAGAAACAGAAATTTAACTACTTTGTAAACAGAAAATTCAATAAAATAAATAAATATTTTCCCACAAATAAAGTCATCAGACTCCATGGGTCTAGAGACAATTTACAACAAAATTTACAAAACAGATATGATTTTAAAAGTTTCTTTCATATCTTTATATATTTTCAAAGAACACAAAAAGATTATTACTCAAGTCCTCAACCAGGGGGTCGGGGGCTAATTTCAGGGAGTCCCAGACATCCAGCTACTTGCCCCAAATACCAAACAAAAAAAAATCATGGATTAGGAAGGCAAGGGTCCTCTGCTCTGTTTTTGTGGGTACTGACGTGAGCTTTAGGTTTCTTAGGGGAACTATTGGGACAGTGGGTAAGAGCCATGCATAATAATAGCAGCCTTGGTCAAACTATGGTCTGGCTGATTATTAAGTGACTAACATGTCAAATGCAGAGCTGAGCAGGAGTCTGACCTACAGTGTGAGCTGATAGAGAAGACAGATACAGAAATGAAGGCAGAGATGCCAGGCTTTTATCCTGCTTTTAGATGCACATCAGGCATCTACAGGCCCAAATAAAGCATCAGTGCTTTTAGCAAAAGCAGCCTCTAAGTCTCTGTTATAAGATTACTCCCCAACTCTTTTTATGAGGGTAATAGGACCTGACATCTAAACCAGACAAAAGATATCACAAGACAGAAAATGTACAGGACAATCTCATTCACATAATCAGATACAAATTCTTTAAAAAATATATACACAGATATCAAATTCAGCAATAGATTTTAAAACTATAATGTGTCTTGATCAACTTGGGATCATCTGGAAATATAATTTTTAAAAACTATTAATGTGATATCACATAACCATATTAAAAAAGGAAATTTGTAAATGATTGTCTCAATAGTTGTAGAAGATATATTCAGAAAAATTTAACCATCATTCTTCATGAAGAAAGAAAAAACTCTTAGAAAACTATGAATAAAAGAAAACTTCCATATTCTGATAAAGAATAGCTACATGAATCTTTGAATAGACATAATTCTTAACAGTGAATCATTGAGACATTCCTTTAACATGTAGGGAAAAAAATAGGGATACTCAAATGCTGCCTTTCTTCTCAAAAGAATACTGATAGTACAGTAAAAAAGAAGAAACTGAAAGTATAAGAGTTTGCTGTTTATTAAAAAAAAACTCAAAGAAGGTATAGATAAATGGTTGGTATTAAAAGAGAATATTAATTAATTATGTACGTGATGCAAGAAAACTATATAAAACCCATGCACTTTTATAAATTAGCAATAAATACAAAATACAAATTTTTAAAAGATCCGCTTTTAAAATAGCAAGAAAAATACAATGTACTTAGAAATAAATGTAACAAAAACTGTATGAATTTTTTACATGAAGAATTATTAAACTTAATCCAAAAAAATTAAGAGATTCATATGAATAGAAATACCTAACATATACATGAATAGGAAAACTGAATGGTACAAAGATTCTATCCAAACTGATCAAAAGTTTTTCATTGAAATTCTAACCAAATTCTCAACAGAGACCCCAGAAACAGAACATACAAACTTATGAAAAGAGAGTATATTAAAAAGCTATCATTGACATTTAACTGGGAATTGATAGATTTTTCGATTAATTTTGTTAAGAAAATTGTACAATCATATAGAAAGAAAAAGAAAAAAATTGAATCCCTACCTTCTGTCAGACACAGATAAACAATATAAGATGGACAAAAAACTTAAAAGTAAGATACAAAATTTTAAAATGCTTAGAAGAGAATCACTAAGATCATTGTTATAATTTCAGGGAGGTGAGAACACTTCAGACAAAATAAAGAACAGGTTAATTCTAATACAGATGACCATGACCAATGAGTTTGACTGCATTACAATCAGTGACCAGCAAATGACCAAATCTGCACAAGACACTGTTTTGAATCTCCCTCAGCACCTTCAGATGCAACCTGCTCTCTGGCACCTTCTCCTTGCTGATTACTACAAAAGAAGAGTCTCTGAGCCACACTGGTGCCTGGGATGTGAAGAAGGTGACCACGGAGGAGCTGTTCAAGGTTACCAGGAAATGCCAGGCAGCTCTCTAAAGTTCTTTACCATGACCTCACATCAGCGTGCATGCATGAACCTTTGCATGAGTCTGTTCCTTACTGGTACTTGGTATTTCCTGACTACACTCAATGGTGAGGCATCCATCCCCAGCATCCGCCTTTAGAAAACAAAAAGGAAGTCATATTGGTCTTGCCTTTCTACTTTGCCCTTAATGTTGACCTCACACTCTTCTCCCCACCAATCCATCTCTTTCAGGTGATCAGTGCATGTGTCCTCTCTTCCCTTGGGTCTTGAAACACTTGCTAGCGGGAAGCAGTGTGTTTTCAGACCTATGTACCAGAGGGTAACTGTAAGCCCAAATGTCACACTCTCTGCTTGGATGCAGAGAGCAAGGCAATGAGTGGGACATCAGATCCATTTCAAAAAGCAACTCTCATCTAACAGAGGACAAAATACCTTATTCTTTGTTTGAAGCACTACTTACTAGTCTGAATCCAGGTACAAAGAGTGGGAGAGATAAAGAGAGTTTGTTGTTATCTTTTATTTGTTTTTTTTTTTTTTAACCTATTTTAAGCGGTCATTATTGAATTGAATCAGGGTTTCCATTTTCTAATCCAGTTTTATGCATTCTATACACCACGGAGTGGGATAGTTCTACATTCCAGCAAATGAGTCAACTGTCAGAACTAATTCTCAGTCTTTTAGTGAGTAATTTTTGGTGTCTTCCTAGGTTTTTTAGTGCAAAACCAGAGGCCACAACTGTACTTTGCATTTTCACTCTTGAAACTGCCATCTCAGAGACTCCAAGGCATTCCCAATACCAAACCCAGTCTTGGGGAGGAGCAGATCTTCAGGGCCACCTGCCATGCTGGCCTGCCTGCCTCCTCCCCAAGCACCAATTGGTAACCACATGACGTTATTTACTTGGCCTCTTCAGGAGGCCTCAGATGTTGCTGATAGCGGTCTTCACACTCTAAAGAACTTTCAATGTTTGGCAGACATTGATAAACAGAGCACCCTGCTCTGTTTTCCTCATCAGATGAATACCAAAACCCTTGTCAAGGTGACAGAGCTATTAAGTGTCTATTCACACAGCAATCAGAAATGTGAGCATCAATCAGTAATCATGAAGTCAGGGGCATTTTTCCACAAAGTCAGGAATGCAGAGGGCTTTCATAAGCTAATCAGCAGGCATCAAATAGACAATCAATCTAATTAGCTGCTCACATTCGGATGGCAATCAAAGCAACACAGTGAGCTTCATTAGTAACGATATTGAAATTGGTGATCTGTGCAGTATTCAGTTAGAAAATGAATATCCATTTTTGTAAATAGGTAAGAAGGATAAGGTAGTTCTATGTGTACTACGTGCCAGTTCTAGAATACAAGCACCAGGATCCTAGCTGAGGCCTGTTTCTGCTTCTCTGCTGGCCCCAAAGTAAAGGGCAGGGAGAGTAAGTTACTTTAAGTATGGCAACAAGGAATCAGTAAACTCTGAGTGACAGGTGACATTACCCACCTTAAAGGATGAGCAGAATAAAAGGAAGTGTGGTGGTCTACAATTCTGGAAGTTGACTGCTCTTTATGCAAACGTAGTTTTTAAACTATAAATTCAACATCTCTTTAATTTCAAGGTCCACAACTTTTCTAACTCAGAATCCCTTGCATGGAGATCATAGGTACCAAAGCACTTTGTGGTGGGTATCTTGATAGGTCATCTTTCTTCAGTGTAAGACCTTACTCCTCACCAGAAAATTGGTGGCAAAGAGCCTTGTCAGTTCAATTGAGTCGTTTCTCATAAACCAGTGGAGCAACTGTGCAACGTGCATTTTGCCACACAGTTTGGAAGTCATTTAGGGGATACATAGGCTTCTCCAGGAAATTACCTTATTTGGGGGTAACCTGATGAAAATCAGCCAACAATACAAAACCCACACATAATCAAAGGCTAAGTGCTGTGCTACAAATATGCATATTCTAGGATTTGCTAATAAAACAGAGGGAAGATCACAGAAATATTTAATACCAGAAGAGGTTTCTGGAACACAGCTGGAGGCCAGAAACTGGTTGCTTTCGAAGTGTTACATTTCTGAACTGCCAGTGTCCCAAGAGAATTGATGCTCCTTTATAGTGAAGGCCAAAGCATACTTCAGGAACTGGTTAAAAAATTGTCACAGGGTTGAAGTTATCTTCAAGGAAAAAAAATTACAAATAAGTTCTCACACATTTTACTCAGTGTAGCACACTTTTTAAAGTCAAATTTCTCTATCAAATCTTCATGAGTCAACACATGTTTATAAGGAAGAGATATTTTAAAAGTGGTCAGAGGTACCATGGCATATATGTGCCTAGCTAGACTATGTGTTCCTTAAAGGGAAGGCCTCCTATGTGTTCCTTAAAGGGAAGGCCTCGTGCACCTCCCGTCTCTGGGCATCAACACCCAGATGTGGGCAGATTATAAATCTGGCCTTTGACTGAGCATGGGCTTGAGAAGGGTTGAGAAGTGTTGAGAAGATGTCTCCTTTAAAAACCCTGTCCTTCAAGTCTGTATTTTAGGGTCATCTCCTCTAAAAAGCCCTCCTCACTCCTGATCCTTCTCTTCTGGTGTTCTCTGTATTTCTAACCCACATTTACAACATTTTCTTACACGCATTTATTTACACTTTTGAATCCCTCTACTAGATTAAAACCGGTTTACAGCAATGCTTCTGATTCTGCTTTGTAACTCCATCATCCCATGTTCACCCCGTGAATAAATGAGTGAATCACTGTTTCTCAATTAGTTTGAGTTATGTGAAAACTTGTTGAGTCCTATGGAAGGAGAATGTTTTAGACACGGAGGAAGCCATTATGGGGATTTATTAAGAACACTTAGTGCCCAGAAGGCTATGCGTGAGATATAAAACCACATCTCTGTCTCCAAGGAATTTCTGTGCTTCTGTTTGACAGATCACTCATGGATTCACACTGCAGGAAGTTTAATATGAGGGTTGGAGAGAACAAGCATTCAAAGAATGAAAAATCTGGTTTATGATCAAAAAAAAAAAAATCCTAAGAGGTGTTCAAGGGGCTTGTTATATAGAAAGAAAAGTTTAAAAGGCATGGAAATAAATGAGGACATGGTATCTTAAGGGAGAGAGCAAAGAACACTAGAGTCTTAGAAAATGTACAGTAATTCCATTGAAGATATTTAAGCTTCTACATTTCAAGATAAAATTTTCAGATGAAAAGTGCCATAAATGAACTAGGAAATAAAATCCCCATGAGTGAAGTAATCTGTGAGTTTCATTTGTTTCCTTCCTTTTTGATGTCTCACTGCACAGAGCACTTGATCATATAAAGCTGGGGCTCGGCCGCACCTGACAATGGCAGAGAGCGGTAGGAGCAGTGAGTGTGGAGCCCATGAGGCAGCGGCTGCAATCCCAGCAGGCACCCCCACCCGGGCAGACACTAACAAAGGTGCCTCAAGGTCTGTGCCTGGTCGGGTGTGGATGCTGAAAGGCTTGTCATTACCATGTGCTCTGAGATGAGTGACAGCCCACAGCAGCTCTGTGCAAAATTCCAGGTACTCCACAGAGAACTGCATGTTGGGAAGTGGTCACCCCAGCAGACAGGGAAGTGCACCTGCAGGAGACTTTCAGCTGGGATAAGAATGAGTGGGTCTGGGGTTGTCATATCCAGTACTTCAGATGAGGCAGCTTAAACCACAGAAGTTCATTTCCCCATGATTCTCTGGATGCTCAAGTTTAGGTGCCAGCAGGGTTGGTTTCTTTGGAGGCCTCTGTCCTTGGCCTGAAGATGGCCACATTTTATTTGTGTCCTCACCAGGTCTCTGGTGTCTGTGTGCCCTAATCTCCTCTTTTTATAAAGACATGAGTCATATGGGGTCTATGAAGTGGCCTCATTTTAACTTAATTATCTCTTTTGAAGTACTAAGGGTAAGGATTTCAACCTACGAGTTTTGGGGGACATTATTCAGCCCACAAGAGGGAGGAAGATCTACCATCAATCTCCACCTGCTTCAGAAAACACCCTCTCTACTCTTCTCACAGACACATTTTTTTAGTAATTACATAGTAACAAAAAAAAATTGTTAATATCTGAAGAGGGTTAATTATTGCCAGGCACAATGCTAAATTCCCTATAAATTAGCTACATCAATTATTATTACCTCTTTGCATTTTGTAGGATTTTTTTATGGGTGGGAGTTACAATAGGTACTTTTTGATCTGACTTCTTTTTCCTCAACATATTTTAAAGTCATCCATCCTCTTGGGTATATCAATAATTCATTCCTTTTACTTCTGAGTAGTACTCCACTGAATAGATAGGTAAAGGAACAAATAATTTGTGGTCTATCAATGGGTATTCAGGCTTTTTCCAGTTCATGGCTACTACAAATAAACCTACTGTGAATGTTGTTGTATAAGTCATTGCAGGGATACTGCTTACATTTATCTTGGGCAAACACCCAGGAGTGGAGAGGCTGGATCATATGTACAGTGTTATACCTTTTGGGAAACTGATAAACTGCCTTGCTCAGTGGTTGTACCAGCATACATTCTCATTAATGAGTGCAAGAGAATTCCGGTTCCTCTACACCCTTGCTAAAACTCTATATTTTCTATATTTTTTTTACGAGAGTCATTCTAGTGAGTAATTAGTGATATCTCAATGTGGCTTTAATTTTCTTTTTCCTAATTAATAGTGATGGGCTTATTCACCATCTGCATATCTTCACTTCTTTGGTGACAGGACTCTTAAAACTCTTGTCGATTTTTTATTATATTGTTTTATTGAGTTTCATATTCTCAATAAAAGTCCTTTATTGGATTTATGATTTGCAAAATTATCTCTCCCAACATATAGCTTTTCTCTTCATTTTCTTAATAGTGTCTTTCAAAGACAAGTTTTAAATTTTGATGAAGCGCAATTTACTAAAATTTCTCTTTTATGGGTTGTGCATTTGATGTGATATCTAAGAAATTATCAGGGCTTGCTGATGTTTTCTTGTGTTCATCTCTAAATGTTTTATAGTTTTCTTATTTATAATTAGGTCAATTATCCCATTTTAGTGGATTTTTGTGTAGCATGTCAGGAATAAATCTCTTTGCCTTAAATTTTTTGCATGTGTACATCCAGGGCTGTAGCACTGTTTCCTGTCTTGTTGAGAAGTCTACCCTTCCTCTACTGACATGCATTTGTGCTTTTATCAAAAATCAGTTGCCTGTATATGTGTGGGTCTATTTCTGGAACCTATTTTGTCAAATAACCTATTTGTCAGGTAGTGATAGTCCACTAACTTCGTTCTTTTTTATCAAGTTGCATCCGCCCCTGTAGGCCCTTGTATTTCAGCTACTAAGAATTGGAGCCTGCCCCGGGAACCAGGTAGCCTCCTTCTAACACCCAGGTTGTTAAATGCTCATGTATACCACCTCAGGGAGAGCTGTCTCCCCTTCACAATGGTCAGAGGCATGAATACCCACCATCTCCCCCTCAAATATAATAGGACGGTGCTGTGCTCTGAGAAACCATCTCGTGTCTTGTTTGGAATCCATTCTATGTTATCTTCAAATTTTATCTCTTTGTCTCCTTAGAAACTGAAAAGAGCCATTCCTGTTCCCAGTAATAACACTACAAATCAAAAATTGTGAGGTCTGCTCATATTAGTTAACATAGCAACCAGTAACTAAGAGAGTCTACATTGTTACTGGGGAAAAGCCTGTTTTCAGTTTTCAAATAGGATGTATGAGCTATGAAGCTAAAGGATTTGGCACAGGGTTGTGTATCTACATGTTCTTATTAATGACATGAAACCCAGAACTACTTTTCTGCCTCTTCCCCAACTCTGTTTAAAATAACTGTGCTTTTCTCTTTCTGTCTGCAGTGTAATTTAACCTCCCACTTGAATATAGAGCATAATTCAATTGAGAGGTGTGTTTATATCACACAAAACACAATAAAGCATGATGAAGTATTTCTTAAATCGTTTGCAAATGAATGGCTGCAATATTCCCAGGTTACTCTCTGTGCTCCTGCAAACTAAAAACAACTGTGGCTATTTATTAATATATGGATACCAAATGACTTGTTGAGACATTTAAAAGCTGGATAAGATGAGTATGACCTAGTAGAAAATCACAGGGAATTGTACTGAATGGAAGGTGGGAGCCGAGGCCGGGAGGACTTCAGACGGGGTCTATCCTGGGATAGAGACTAATCCAATGCCATGAAAACAACTAGAAACAGCAAAATAAAGTTGGAAGAAATGACCCAGAAACTCCATATAGGGTCAGTGTCATGTCCAAAGTTAGAGCCAACAGTTAACACTCAGGTCTCCTGACCTCCAAGTCTGCCAGTGGAAGGTAGAAGAGAAAATTTAGCCACAGCAGGGCATCTGCTCTTGTGGTTCAGTACCATGAGGAGCCAGCCAGTCCTCCATACTTTGTTATAAGGAAATTTTATTCTGCCACACATGCTTTGTTAGTATCTATTATATTTTTCCCAAGCAGCATTTTCATTTTTAAACAAAACACTTTTTTTTCCATTTTTTTTTCAATGAAAGGATACTCATATTTCAGATTATGGTAAAAGATCCTTTCAACATTTCCACTATAAATTTTTTGCAAACTCATCTTATGTTCAGGAAAGAGCTGAAGAGATAGCAAGGAAACACCAGGCCAAAGCAGAGTGAAGTGAGCAACCCTGAGCGGTGATTCAGAACGGCAGCTGATCTTGGGCTCTGGCTTCTACCCGCCAAACCCATGACTGTTCCATCCACCTCGCTAGCAGAGAAAGAGCAAAGATCATTTTATAATATCATATGGCATAGAAAAAAGCCCTTGTCAGAATTCAGCACTGATTCATAAGGAGAATAATATCTCTTAGCCATCTAGGAAAAGCAGGAAATCTGATTAAAAATAAAGTATATGCATAAAAATGTTGCAGCAAGCTGAGAAACAAAATGAAGATTCACTACTTTTATTCCACATCATACTAGGGGTCCTGACCAGGACAGAAGGCAAGAAACAGAAATGTAAGACAGAAGGACCAGAAAGGAAGAAACAAATCCATCAAGATCCACACATGATTGATTTGATTAGAATTGCTAAGTGAGTTTAGCAACATTTCTGTAAACAAAATCAATATGCAAAATCATTTTAATTCAATAAATCAACAATAACTAAACGTGAAGTTATCCAAAATATTATATATAATATAACTAAACCATGGAATAGCAAATAATAATTCTATGACACATGTGAAGATTTCTAAATATAAATAATAATACTTAACATGAATTAGAGTTAAATAAAGGAAATACATGTGGATGGATTGTGATTCCATGTTTGAAGTTGCCAATTATTCCCCAATAAATCTGTGTTTAATGTATTACCATTCAAACTGCAACACATTGATCCCACTGTGTAACTTGATGAGTGGTTTCTACAATTTCTAAGGAAATGTAAAAAAAAAAAAAAAAAATCTAGTCAAGATTTGTTTAAAAATGAGGAGTAAGGTGGGGTAATCTGCTTCCTAGTTATAAAATCATAGTATAGAGCTTTGGTAATGAGGAAAAATATTGAGAAATGGAAGAGACAAGGGACTAGTGATCTATCAATACATGAATGCTTGGCTCCCACCAGGGAAAAGGCTTAGACTGGAGGGCAGTGACAGATTTTCAATAGACACCTCTGGAATAATTGGATAAACCCTAAGGAAATTTTTAAAAATAAAATGAGAAATTTGATTCAAAACATGTAAAAGATACAAAGTTTTGGTAGATCTTAGCCTAAATTTGAAAGAAAAATCAAACAAAGCGTTCTGCAGTCAATATACAAACAATATCTTTTTACATTTGGATAGAAAGTATATTCTTAAAACACAAATATGATAACCACAGATTGATTAATACGACTGTATTAAAACTAAAAATATTTGTTCCTTAAAAAATAGCAAAAAAGTAAAAAAAAAAAAAAAAAAGATATTTGACATAATATATAAACAAAGGAATTTTCTTCAAAATACCCAAAGTTTTCCAAATATCAAGAAAGACAGTTAAAATGTATGAAATGATTCTTCATTAAAGAAACCAAATGGCTAATAAAGTTATTAAATTATGTTCAAATTTTAGTCATCAAAGGTACATAGAACTAATATGTGATTGCCATTTATAGATACTACATTTGCTAAAATGTAAACAGCTGGCAATGCAAAGTATGGGTTATGATGTAGAGCACATGGAACCCTTACACACAGCTGATGAGAATGTCCATCATTTTAACAAACTGGAAAAACTTGATGCTGTGTATTCCACAATTTTGTTTCTAAGCATAAAACCAGAATATGTTCATCAAAGACACTATGCAGGAGTTTTGTAGCAATATTATTTACAATATCCAAAAACCAGGAAGAATCAATGTATACATAAATTATGTTGTTTTCATTAAAAAGGAACCCTAAATAGCAGTGAAAATGAAAGGAACACATAATTGGCATGAAGAGATCTCATGAACATAATTGTTGAATGAAGGAACAAAGATTCAAAAGAATGCGCACAGTATGATTATAATTTACATAAAACAAAAACAACAGAGAAAATTAAACTATATCATTTAGTAATGCAGGTTTATATAGTAAAAAAAAAAAAAAAGAGGTAAGGAGGGAGTGGTATTTCTGAAGGCGCATGATGAGGGCTTCAGGGAAGCTGATGTTGTTCTGTTGCTTTACCAGAGAGTGTTTACAGAAAGTGTTTGTATATTAGGAGAACTAAAAAGGATTTTGTTAAAAATCTTTCATTTCCATGAACTATTACTTTTGGAACTTTATACATTAAGAGTACAAGAATCATGCAACTAGATAAAGGAAACTTTTTACATGGATGGTGGGAATTTAAATTGGTGCAGCCGTTATGGAAAACGGTAGAGATATTCCTCAAAGAATTAAAAATAGAACTACTTTATCATCCAGCAACACCATTTCAGGGTGTGTATATATATGTATATATGTATGTGTGTATTTGTGTGTGTGTGTGTGTGTGTGTGTGTGTATAACATATCTCCAAAGGAAAGGAAATCAGTGTTGAAGAGATATACACTCTCATGTTTGTTACAGCACTATTTACAAAAGCCATATGTGAAAGCAATCTAAACATCCACCAAAAGTTTAATGGAAAATATATGTAAATACATACACACACACACACACACACACACACACAGAGATACATCTGTATATACATACACAGATACACACACACACACACACACACACACACACACACAGATGCAATATATAGCAAACAAAAATCCCTAGAATGAACTGCTATTGGTGTTTTACCTGACGCATTCCCACATGATTTTCTGAAAAGTTTTGACTCCCATAATGCAGGATGCCACTCTGAGCCCTTCTCCTCTCCACATATGTCATGTAGTTGCATTATGACAATTACAGGTTTTTGCTAAGTGTTAAAAGAGAAATAACATAGGTTTTGTGTAGAGATGGAGTTGGAATATGGAAGAAAAATAAGAAATGAGAGAGAATAACTCCCTAGCTGTCTGTTACGCTTTGGATAGGAGATTTTCTCCAATGGTTCATGCGTTGAATGCTGGGTCCTCAAGGCAGCAATGTTCAGAGGTGAGGCTTTGAGGCATGATTGGACCATGTGTGTTCTGATTTCAACAATAGGTAAATCCATTAATGGGTTTATAACTGAATGGACTACTGGGAGGTGGTGGAAACTATAGGAGGTGAGGCCTGGTTGGAGGATGTAGGTCACTGGAGTCACGCCCTGGAAGGGCATAGCTTGTCCCCAGCCCCTATTGTGCCCTCTCTTTCTTTCTCTCTCTGCCTTCCTTTTGCCATAAGACAAGCAACTTCATTTTGCCATGCCCTTATCATGATGCTCTGCCTCCTCACAGGCCCAGAAAAAAATGAAACCAGCTGACTATGCACTGAAACCTCCAAAAACATAAGCCAAAACAACTTTTTTTTTTTAAAGTTGTTTTACTCAGGTGTTTTGTAATAGGAAGGGAAAGCTGATCAACACAATATCTTTAAGAAAAATAAAAATAAAAAGCTGCCGTGTACTGGAGGGAGAGAGTTCTGGTTAGGAGAGAGTATGTACTTATAATCAAGAAGGCAGAGAATACATGAGGGAGGGAGAGATTTTCTAACTATATCGGAGTGAGCAGATTTCTCATGAGCTTGGAAAATGGACCATCAATTACACTTTTCAATCTAGTTCAATCAACTTAATAGTAGAAATTCCTTCTAGATTTCACAATAGGTTTACTGTCAGTCTTAATTTACCCTGTTGTGAGTTACTTTAGTAGTAATTCACATAGAAAACAGAAGTCTTTCACCTTAAATCTGGTTTTGTTTTTTTAAATAAAATGTTGATTTTTAAAATGTCAACAGACCTTCTGGGACTTGAACTTCTGAGAATATGGTGGACTCAGCCAACAGATGAGCAACTCTGCTTATACTCAGAAAAATGCTGGTTTGATTATACTTATTTTATAATGTAAATTACATTTGAACTCAGTGGAATGAAAGGAAATTCCCTTTCTAGCACAAAAAGAGGAAACCTAAAGAAGAATGTTAAGCAAACAAGCCAAAATCTTAGTAACCCCCAAACACTGGATAGTGTATCAGCTGAAGGAGTTGTAGGGCTGGGTGATCTAACACACATAGGAACAAGACAGTGTGCACATGAGGCAGGATGCTGAAACTGAGATGTCTCATTGGTGGTGACATTAGCAGGAACGCACCCATTAGATATGCCAGTAAAGAAAAGGCATCTCAGGAGCAATATGAAAACATTTTTTTTAAAAAATACAAACAGCAACAACGAAATGATTTTATAAGATCTAGCATGGAAGACCAAAAGACTTTGTTAGATAACATAACCCATGTTATATAAAGTTGTAAAGACTGAATTCACTTTACCAATATGAAATTTGAATCTCCAGAGTGATAAATGAATTTAAAAATTGGTTTTAGACCAATAAAGCCTCTGGACTACAGGAGAAAAAAATTTAAAGCCAAATAAATATAAAAACTTCATATCAACATGTCTATAATCAAAGGTTTACGGGACCAGATGTGCAGAGAATAAGACAATGCCTATGAATATAAGCTTACAATTTAGAAAAGAAATCATAAAGCACACAAGGAATGATCTTTCCCTTAGAAAAATACCGACAAGAAAGAATATCTGATCCCAAAGGACTTGAAATAGTAGAAAAATTAGACTCCATAAAAAAGCATGTTCAAAATGAATATAGGGATAAAAGAAAAAAGATAAAGTTTTTTCCTCTATGAGAGAGGGGAAGAAAATGAGTGGTTTTGAAAATAAAACTTAGGCATAATGTCTAGGAATTATACACACAAATTTTTTTCAGAGAAATTAAACTTTCAGTAGGTGGGCACAAGTGGAAACTGAATTGGGGAATTTGAAGTTTAAGCTGAAGATTTTACAAAAATGCAACACATACCAATTAAAAGATTAAAAAGATGAAATGTTTTAAGAAATAAGTGTTTCAGAATATGTTAAAAAGAACTACCTGTAGACACATTGCCATGGAATTGTAAAACTCAAAGACAAGCAGAGCAACCATGTCAATGTTTATAGCAGCTCAATTCACAATAGCTAAACTATGGAACCAACCTAGATGTCCTGCAATGGGTGAATTGATAAAGAAAATGTGGTACAGATATGAAATGCAATATTACTCAGCTTGAAGGAAGAATGGAATTATGGCATTTGCAAGTAAATGGATGGACCTGGAGAATATCATGCTAAGCAAAATAAGCCAATCCCCCCCAAAATCAAAGGCCAAATGTTTTCTCTAATATGCAGATGCTAATTCACAATGGGGGTGGGCACTAGAGAAGAACAGAGTCACCTTAGAAGAGGTAGAGGGAAATGAAGGGCGGGGACGGGAGGGGATGTGGGGATAGGAAGGATAGTAGAACGGAACAGACATTATTACTTTTCGTACATATGTGACTGCATGACCAATGTGATTCTACAACATGTGCACTCAGAAAAATGAGAAATTATATCCCATCTATGTATGATATATCAAAGTGCATAAATGCATTCTACTGTCATGTATAATTAAAATAAATTTAAAAAATTTAAAAAAGACAAGCAGAGAATCTGAAGAGTAACCAAATAACAAAGGCAGAATATCTACAAAGAATTAACTATTAAACCTATTAGAAAAATGCAGCCAAAAGAAAATTAATTCATAATATCAAAACAGTAAAAGAAAAACAATTAACTTGGGAATTATATCCCAGATTATTTATCATTTAAGAGAGTAGACTTTTTTTCAGACAGATTTAACAATTTTTCATGCCTTACTAAGAGAAACAATGAAAGATGGACTTCAGTAAAATTGAATACAGAAGGAATAAGAGATATGTAAGAAGCATCTGTGATGAAGTAAATTGGTAAATATCTATGTATATTTAAATATTAACAGTAAACTACAAGAATTATAATGATTTATAACAGTAAATAATACATACCTTGAATATTCCAGGCACTATAAATTCCTGATTTTCAGAGAATAGTAGGACCTTTTTCAGTTGGAAAAATTAAAGATGAGAGGGTGAGGAGGAAGAGAGGGGACCCCAGAGGGTGGCACTAGTGCTGACAAAGGCAGAGCCACAACAGGAATGTTGGGCTTGCAAAGAGTTTGCAGTTCAGTTTGATTGGTGCAATGACTAGTGAGGTTTGGTAAAGACTAAGTCAAGGCAAGAAACTTACTAAAATAACTTTTTGTATGGTTTTATACTCTTTTATGATTAAAGCAAGATGCTATTGAAAAATTTTAAATGGGAAGATGTGGTTCTCAGAGCTCATTCTGGTGGTTGTGTTGAGGATGGTGAAAAGGAGAATGTGTGAAAGGAAAAGGAGGCTGGAGCTGTTTTTATTATCCAACTGCCTTTGGAATAGGGGTGCAAGAAATTCAAATTTCTACCTGAAAATTGGATAAGCAAAATACGGAATAGCCATGTGGTGGAATATTATTCAGCAATGAAAAAGAAACAAAATACTGATACCTGCTACAACATGCATGAGCCTTAAAAATATTGTGCCCAGTGAAGTCAGACATAAAAGGCTACACATCATATAATGCCATTTAATAAAACATATGAGAGAGGCAAACCTATAGAGATAGAAAGTAAAGTGTACTTGCAGTTTTTAAGATTGTGGAGAGGGAAGAAAGGAAAGTGATAATGAGATGTCCTATGGGGAGATTGTAGAGTCTCCTTGTTCTCCCACTCTCTTTGTCCTCACCCAGAAACAGAGCACTTGACTGCTTTGTGGCCTGGCCTATGGAACACTGACTGTTCCCTGGCATGGACAAACATGTACAGGTCGTTGCCTGAAACACTGAAAGATCAACCTGCTGGTAGACAGAGACCCTAGGCCAGGCCCTGAGCCAGGTTCCCTAAACTCCATGTGAACTCCATAACTCGAACTGTCATTGCAGACATCAGATGGATGGAACACCTCTTTTCTAACTGTCTGTTTTGAGGGCTGCAGCAGCCTCTGTCTGTAAGTTCCCTTAATAAACACGTTGAACTTATCCCACACGTACTCAGTGCTGCTCTCTTTGGAATCCCACCCAGCTCCATTTCTGAACAATTTGGGGGAGTCCTTGGTGAGAACAACCTTGCTACCACTTCAGGGCTGAGTCTAGTCATGGTTTCAGCCAGACAGCCCAAGGAAGATGGAAATATTATTCAATTACATAGTTGTGACAGTTGCACAGCTCTGTAAATATTGTATACTAGAAAGGGTGAACTTCACAATATGCAAATATGTCTCAGAGAAGGTTTAGTTTTATTAAAAATAGTGCCACTTTATTTGTCTCAAGGAATTTGTTGTTTTTTTTTTTCATTCAAAATTTTGTTACTAAGGTTCACCAATGTTGCATATGAATGCATTTATTTCCCCTGCTATCTAATATTCCACAAGCAAACATACTTCATTCATTTGTTCCCTTATCAATAATCATTAGTGTTATTTCTACATTAGTAGTGTTATAAACATCACTGCTAACATTTCTCTTTATAGGATTTACAACTAGGATACAATATGCTCATCATTTACTTAAAGGACAATGCCACATTCTTTTCCAGTGTGGTCGTACCACTTCTTTACACCTTTACCAAGAGTGTAGAAGAGAATTCACTGTCCCAAATGCAGAACAATAGTTCTGATTTTGCCAATCTATTGGATTTTAAGTTGTATTTTCTGTGCTTAAATTATGTTTCTCTGATCACTATGAGGTTGAAAAATCTGTTTACACTTTTATTTTCCTCTAGTGTTTATATTCTCTGAAATGTTTGTTTTTCTATTGGGTTTTACATGTGTTCATTATTGGCTTTTAGGTATTATTATTCAGATATTTAGAATGATAGTGCTTTGTTAAACTTAAGTGCTACATCTAAATCATCCTCCTTTGTGTCTTTTTTTAATTCATTTTATGGTATCACCTAATAAACAGTAGCTCTTTAGTTAAATATAGTCATATTTAAAATATTTTCCTCCATAGTTAACATTTCTACATCCTAAGAAACACTTACCCCAGCACTACCTACTGAAGTGAATTGCAGTGTCTATGCTTCCAAACATTGACTTCCTGTAAATTCCCATATATATGTAGGTCTTTGGGACTCTCCCTTGAGCCCCAACTGGCCAATAGGCCAATTTTTGACCACATTTACTTATATGCTAGACAGTTTTGCTAATATGGTAGACATTACACGCATTGATTTTTAAGCACTTGAAATGTGACTAATCTAAAATGAGGTGTACTCTAAGTATAAATACACACTGGATCTTGCGAAGTTATAAAAAAAGCATGTAAAATGTTTTCAAACTAATTTTTTATTGGTTACATGTTGAAATAATATTTGAGACAAATTGGGTTAAGTATAATTTATTATCAAAATTCATATCACCTGGATTTTTTTTAATGTGGATACTCAAAATTTTTAAATTACAACTTTAACTGTCATTTTATTTCTACTGAATAGCACTGCTACAGATTTATAATTTCTTAATATTAATATCAAGAGCAGATGCCTCAGATTATTTTTCAGTAGTGCATTGCCTATTCTTAACCTTTTGCTTTTCTCATATATCTTTTAGATTGACCTTGTAACACTACACAAATGTCCATTTTAGAATTTTTATTGGAATTGCATTGAATCCATGAGTAAATTTTGGAATATTTGATATTTTTTAAATACTGAAACACTTATTTAGGTCATTTTAAAGACTGTCTAATGAGGTTTAATATTTTCTAGTTAAAGGTTTTTCATACATCTTTTAAAATTTATTCCTTGTAATTCTGCTTTTACAAATGGTATTTTTAAATTGTAATTTTCCACAAATTTATTAAGGACCAAGACAATATATCCTTCTTGTTACTAATTAATACAATATAGAAAACGTTTATCTGTACCATTCCTCCTCCATGAGGAAAATATCATCATAAAATGGTATGTATCCTTCCACCTTTATTTCCTATTCATATGCTAACATATGCTGGTGGTGCTCACAAAATGAAGTAATCTATGCAGTGTACTTAGCACATAATAAGCATTGAATTAATGTGAACTATTAGGAGTAATACTAAAAAGTTATATTTTATAACCCTTCATTGTTGGCGATATAGAAACTGAGGAGCTTTTGCATAGTGATC
Source organism: Tamias sibiricus (assembly GCA_025594165.1). Taxonomy (NCBI): domain Eukaryota; kingdom Metazoa; phylum Chordata; class Mammalia; order Rodentia; family Sciuridae; genus Tamias; species Tamias sibiricus. Next base: position 81,936,630 of record CM046670.1, read on the forward strand.
TTGGTGCTGGTCACATTGCTAACCCTCTTATGATTTCAGGTAATTTACCTGAAGAGTCGGATAAACTTTCCTGAGTGGCAAACAGATGTCTTGATGACTAATGGGTTATGGTTACTAAGGGAGGTAGAATTTCTAGGATAATCCCAAAACTTATGCATTGAGTTCATAAACACCAACTACATCAAAGGCAGAAAGGATGCTATTCAAAGGAGTTGCCATCACAGGATGATCTTGTAAAATATCATCATCCCCTGTGCATTAGTTTCCTCATCAGTGATAGATACTAATCATACCTAACATACAGATTTACATTTTCTCCTGTGGAGCTTCATTTGCTTCTTTATAGCTTTTCCATTACCATCAGAATACCTAAAATGTAAATTTATTAAGCATCACGTGGTACCAAGCACAACACCAGCTATTTATCAAAGAGAGCATTTGAATTCTGTTATTTTGAGGACAGCCATCAGAACCCTGTATTTCCAGTGTTGGCCGTGAGAAATATGATTTGTGTTTGAATTTAACTAGCAATCTCTTGCAAATGAGTTAAAACTTTGCACATTCGTCATTTGGTTCTTTACAGGATTTGCCTATAGTGGAAATGACCAAGCAACCGTTAGCCCCACATTTAAGATGTGAAAACAAAATGTCTCTAGTCTAAATTCATTACAATGAATCCCAAGAAGTCAATATGATTTCTGCCAAACTAAGATTCTGCTCTTGTAACTGTTTTGAAAGTAAGTTTTCACTTCAAACCTACAGCTGCTAAATGACATCAAGTGACCTCATGTGGGCAAGCATAACGGCATTCCATTATTTATCAATATTCAGTCCACCGCTCTCCTTTTGCTTCTTGATTACCTTTCAACTTTTAATCCTGTGGTTTATAAAATTCCAAAAGCATGAACAGAGATCTAAGGAATTCCAAAGACCACTGAGAATCTCCCTCCCACTTCCCATAACCCCCCCAGTCCAACATCATGGCCCCAGACCTTGCATTAAGTGAGTAAGGTCATTAAGCCTAAACAAGGTAACCCCACTGACTTCCACTCACACCACCAGCTGACTCCAGGAGAGGCCCTTTCAGAAAGCTTAGCACTTTAGCCAGATCTGAGCCTTTGTTTTCTAGACTGTTGGAACCCAGAGTGAATATATTTCTTTCTCTACTTCCTGCAGCATGAGTGCCCCAGCACAGTGGCAGGTCTCTGTGCCATTTCTATTTTGCTACAGGAGGCTCTGGGAGTTTCTGGCTTTGTATTTTACATTTCAATAGTCTCCTCCACAGCACCTGGAAACAGAAGATGTTTGAGGAAAATGGAAAGATGAGTGGAATTCTTTACTTATTTCTACTAGACATCCTTTCAACCAGGTGTGATTTCCTCAGAAGGAGGTGTCCATTAGCCAGGCAGAAGGGAATCAACCAAGGGAATCTGCCCTATGGTCAGAGGACAGCAGCCTGTCATGAAGGTGTTCTCTCTGGGTACTCCCCAAACTTCTTACCAGTGATTTTACATATGATTTATCATTGTCTTTTATCATATGAAACCCCTACAGTCCCTGTAGCTGGCACCCCACAGTTAACAATTATATTGTCTGTAAATGTGCTTGATTCTTTTGTGGTTCCAAATAGAAAATCTTGTATCCTTAATGCCACTCCAAGTAGGGCGTAGTCTGATCATCTAAACTTGCCTTTGTTTATGTTGCCTAGTCATATAACAACAACTTCCATTTATATAATGATTCGCTTCTCTGGAAATCTCTTCCTTTTATTTTTCAATTTTAAAAACAGGAATGTAGAACAAGACACATTCTAATTAAAGAAGAGTTTGGTGGCCCATCTAAAGGACTTCATCTAGTTAAACAATAGGAGCACAAGACCACATAACCCCTTTCATTCATTCTATGGTATTTTTACTATAACATGCTGCCTCTCCATTTAGTGATTGATTTGCCTGACAAACTTTGGTCCCTGAATGAGTGATAAGGACCAAAGAGCAAATTATTGAGAGCTATGTGTCTGGCCCTGACTAAGCTCAGCAGAGCAGATGCTGATTTGCTAGAGACAGTTACAGTGTCATTAAGAAAACAGGATTTCACATCTGGAGCCACCAGAGAATCATATATAACCATAGACAATATAATTGTTAATTGCTGGGTGCCAGCTCCAGTGACCATAGGATTTTTCAGACAATGAGAGACAGTGATGAATAATGTTCAAAACTGCTTCACACGCTGATCTTGAAAGATGAGAAATGCTTGGAAAGTCAAAGGTGACATAGGTGAACAAGAGGACAGTGATATGTGCAGAGGAAAATCATCTTGCAGAGATTGGTCTGCAGTATTGCTTCTCCCAGAGTCTTATCCTCAGGGCCTTCTGTGGGGCTGGATGAAGGAGCACGAGGGATCCACCACTCTCCAGTGGCGCTCACTCCTGCAGGCAGGCCATCTGCTGAGCACTGCTCTGTGCACTGCTTTCCACCAGGAGAAACAGAGTCTAAGGAGGTGGCAAGGGCCCCCGGAATCCTGCCAGAAAAGCATCCAGCCTTGTTGCCCTAAAGAACTGGCTGCTTGTGTTCTTCCCAGGAGATCTGACAGCTTAAGGGATCTTTTTTTTTTTTTTTTCAAATTTTTAATTTGTTTTAATTATTTATACATGACAATAGAATGCATTTATGCACTTTGACATATCATACATAGATGGGATATAATTTCTCATTTCTCTAAGTGTACATGTTGCAGAATCATATTGGTCATGTAGTCACATATATACGTACAGTAATAATGTCTGTTTCATTCCACTGTCTTTCCCATCCCCACATCTCCTCCCTTCCCTCCCTTCACTTCCCTCTACCTAATCTAAGGTAATGCTATTTTTCACTAGTGCCTCCCACCTTATTGTGAATTAGCATCCACATATTAGAGAAAACATTCAGCCTTTGGTTTTGTGAGATTGGCTTATTTTTCTTAGCAGGATGTTCTTCAACTCCAACCATTTACTGGCACATGCCATAATTTCACCCTTCTTTAAAGCTGAGTAATATTCCATTGAGTATATATACCACATTTTCTTTATTCATTTATCTCTTCCATATATGTAAAAAGAATACTTCTAGTGCAGTGGAAAATAAACTTCATCTCTTATTTTTATATTACAGTCACTATTTAGAACAATCGTGACTTGGGGGGTCTCAAAAATCTCTCTTTTAGAGGGTGTATCTACACAGACATTTGAGGGAATTTTTTGATGCAAGAGTGTCTCACCTATCAATAGCATGTTTCAGTGGCTCTGCTCCTGGGTGGTGCTGAATGGCTAAACAGTGGCTATGGCAAAGAAGCAAAGCTGGATAATTGTACTGGCTGAACTGCCACAGATGCAGCCAGATCTCAGAAGTTTCCCTATCTTCCTTTGTGGGTGAGAGGGGTCATGACGCCCCCTCTAATGCCTGTCTGCCCTCTGGTGTCCGTTCCTTGTCTTGCCAGCTCTTCTAGCCTTTTTCATGCTTAACCCTTGACTGATCCTTTCATGAATCACCTGCTTGAACAAAGAAAAAGATCCATCTTCTCCTGTAGGGCCCTCAGCCAAAACTTCTAGGAAGAGACAGACTAGCTCTTTCCAGACCCCACTATGACACTGCACATTGCTTTGAAATTTCTCGCCATTCTAAATTGTCTGTTAAACTGTAGGTTTTACAAGGCACCTTGAACAGTGTTTTATAAGGCAATTTGTAGGCACTGCTATTAAAATTAATTGAGTTATCATTAAAAGTGATGCCTGTGAAAGAGAAGTCATCCTTACCCTCTCTCCTCTCCAAAGTAGCTCAGCATTTGCTTTAGAGCTCAGGCGCACTGTGGAGCCAGGGACCCCTTCCTCAAGCACAGTATGTATCTTTCACAAAGCCTGTGGCAGGAGTTCTTGACCAGGTGGGAGTTCTGCATACACACAATGTCCTGGATCCCACTGTGAAGCTTTGAAACTGGATCTGTGTGGGAAATCTTCTTCTAGACTTTGTTTTTTCTATACTAATCAATTTCTGAAGTTCTTTTTGATATCATCATTTTGTTCTACGTCCCTTAATCACTCCGAGAGATCAGTCTTCTTTTGGAGAAGAGTCCTAGCAACCAGGATGCGCTTGAGCTGAAGTAGAGAGCAGGTTTTCAGGGAAGCGTGGGGAGTGGCTTGGTGAAGCAGGCTTAGGCGCCCTGGGAGGTACAGGAGGAGTGGCCTAAGGGATGTGAGGAGCCAAGGCCAAACATCGGCCGTGGAACTTATCCATGGGCACATTCTGGACCCTGAATCTTGATCAGTGGCTGAAATTTATTTTTCTTCAAGGTCTACCTCCTGAAAAAGATTCAGTTTTCAGATTATCTTTGGCATATTTGGGTTTATTAGCTCCTCTGTGTGACCTTGGGCAGGCCACTCCACCGTCTTCTTAACTCCATGGACAGGGTCACACAGGTGCCTCTATACAGAGTGCCTTGACCCAGGGAGCTGCAAGTTTTTTCAGAGCCTTAAACATTCCTAGGTTCTGACAAACTTGTTCAGGTTGTTGTATAAAATGCTGAAAAAATGAACCATGTTGTTAAACATACAGAAACTAGCCCCAGTCCTAAGCCAAATTCATTAACTCCCCATATATACTCCATTGCCTAACCCCTCACTGTAAACTGCACATGTAGAATCTCTCTTTTCTAGTTGTTCGTTGCAGGGACAGCTGCAGTGCTCTGTTTGTAAGTTCTCTTTATAAATGCTTTGGACTGATCACCCTGGCATTTGGTGCTTCTTTCTTTTGAATTCCAATAATTCCTATTTGGGAAAACCCTGGCAGGAATTCCTCTTCTACCACTAGTGGGACAGCTCCAACCACCATGGAAATGAAGCATGGAATACAGCATTTCATCAAGTTCATCTTTGAGAGCACCTGTGTCAGAGACAGCCACCATTCCCTGGGCCTTGTCACAGACCTACTAAATCAGGGAGGGGAACACTCCCAGAATTTGCATTTGTTTTACAAACACCTCAAGTAATTCTTATAGACAAAGAAATTGGCAAGCCACTCCCCTAACTTATAAGGGCACTGCAACTTATGGTGTCTAAATAAGATGAAAGCACTCGTTTCAATTGAGACATCAGAGTAAGCACTGTCTTGCCATTTTACTAAAAGCCCTTCTTCCCAGGTGAGCTTTGTCAGAACAACCTTGAAATGCCAACATGAAAAACGAAAGTGCCATTAGGCCCCATTTAGTAACTGCAGAATTACTGGGTAGTTTTTTTTTTTTTTTTTTTTTTTTTTTCAAGTCATTGGGTACAAATCATATTTTCTAATGTGTCAGCATTTTTCTAATTCAAGTTTCCACTAGTAATCTGTTTTGCTGTGAATACTGGGTAAACTTCATGCCCAGCAGCTAAAATTTTTGGATGCAACAACTCATTTACAGAATTCTCATACATTCATCAAGGCATGAAAGCAAGATTTCATAGAATTGAATTTTAGAGCTCTTATGAAACCGAAAATTATATGGACCAATTTCCTCATTTTAAATTAGAAGCATTGAAGTGACTTTTCTCTTCCCATTCCCATCTCTGTCCCCAAGTCATCACAGCCCGCCTAATTCTAAACATCCTCCCTTCAAATGCCACATCCTTAGCCTTGCTAGAGCTGCTCTTTCCCTTCTCTGTGCTGCCTCAGCATTTTTTCTCAACCTTCTTAAAGCATTTAGCACATCAGCTGATACTGGTTTCACTTACATATTTTTTACCCCTAATAAATCATTGAAAAGAAAAGCTGCATATCGTTCACCCTTGTGCCTTGAAAACAGTGCAAGGTACATAGTAAACATTTCAGTAAATTTTAGTGAAAAGCCTTAGCATAAAGCATGCTGACAGGGAGTGAAGGAATGGATACTATTATTATCATTAATTACAGGTATTTATTTAATTCTTGCCATGTACCTAATATTGTCTTAAGATGTGTCTATGTATCATCTCACTTATTTCTAACAATTATCCCCAAAATCATACATTATTGTTTTTCTCATTTTAGAGATGAAAATCTTAAACATAGACCAAATAACTCGCCCTGGATTATATCATTAGAAAAGGAAAAAGACATCATTTGAAAAGGGAAACCTGAATCCAAAGACTCTGAGCACATTACCAGGCCACTCAGCTTTTCATACTCAATCAGGAGGGCCTTCCTTCCCCAGCCATGCGTCCCCTGCTGTGACACCCCATCATGGCCAAAGTTGGGGAACTTATCCTAAAAGTTAAACGCTCAAGGTACCAGACTCTGTTATAGCATAAAGAGACTGAATTTCACAGCATGACCACAGAATCATGGATGTCAAGAGTAAGACCAGAGAGGATATACTTTTAGCATCTTAGTAGATTTTTTAAAATATGAATCTATGAGGCTCAGATATATGAAATTGACTAATCAATAGCTATTAAAGGCAGAAAAAACTACCTACACATTTACTTTGGTACCACTCCAGCAACTAATGTGGAAGGAAATGTCTATGAGAGATCCCTATGGGAATGCCAAAGTTTTTCTCAGAATATGATCAACCAGCAAATGGTTTTGGACAGGCAGGAAACGAACGCAAAATGTAGGCACAGGTTTGCCAGGATCTATATAAGCAATCATGGCTCAATGCCTTAATCCCAGGCCACTGATAACTACACCTCAGTAAGGATCTTAGTGGTATTCATTTGATTTCCAGCTACCAAAATCCCTCTGTAGCTTTTTCTCTGCCTCTAACTCTTCCATTACCCAGTTTTATTGCTTCTTGTTCTCCAATCTTTTACATCCATCTCACCACCAACTAGGTAAGTACTTGGTAAATTAAGCCCATTGATCAAAAACCTGAGCTCACCTGATTTCTCTGTGACCTTCTAAACAGGCTGAATCACATTTACATCTATCAGCTGGTTTTCAATATCTCACCCTTCCACCTGACCTTGGGCTTCCGGGGGCACAACCCAAACAGGCAGGTACATTAGGTCTACCATCCTGCTCTTGTCCAGTTCTTACAGCAACAATACTCTTACAGCTTTCAGTGTGCCTCTATCTAGACCCGTCCTCATGCAGACCCTGTGAAAGCATTTGTAGCTCTCTCCCACAACAGTGTGGGCTCTTCGAAATCAGTAAAAAAAAGTCTTTCTTTTCAGTTTATTTTGTTTGCTTTCAGTTGTCGTGTTTTTTTTTTTTTTTCTTCATTTTGTTTTTGCTTGTTTTCTTTTTCTTTTTCTTTTTTTTTAAGCCTGGTTTTCCCCTCAGAGTGCTGAACATAGTTGTTTTAGTCACGATTCCTGAGGTCTTAGTCCAATGAAGACTGGCTCCATTCCTCAGGGATCAAAGTGAGGCAGAACATCATGGCGGAAGAGTATGGCAGAGGGAAGCAGCTCACATCATGAGCAGGGAGCTGAGAAAGAAAGTCCCCACTCTCCAGATACAAAATGTATACCCCAAAGCCACACCCCCCAACAAACCAGTTCCTCTAACCACACAACCAGCCTCCAGTTACCACTCAGTTAATCCCACCAGAGATTAATTCACTGATTAGGTTAAGGATATGACCCAATCATTTCACCTCCAAATCTTCTTGCATTGTCTCACACATGAGCTTTTGGGGGACATCACATCTAAACCATAACAATAGTAGTACCTTGCTCTTGTTCGTGGAACTTGTTCCATAAATGTAAATTTAATTCAACTGAACTAAAATTCAGAATCAAGAAGATTCTTACCTTGAATGCTCAGTGTTTACTTCCACCAGCACCAGAAGGGCCTCAGCATTTGTTTATGTTTTGATCTTTTCCAAGAGTCAAGGTCCTCTTCCCTCTTCCACATGTGCCCTTTGTTATGTGAAGCTGCAGTTGCTCTCATCATGGAGAGGTGGAGTTCCTTTACCCTCCCCTTGATTCTGGCCTAGCTTGGTATCTTATTTGGGCCAACAGAACTAGCGGAAATGAAGGTGTGCTGGTTTGGAACTAGGGTTCCTGAGGCTAGACCTGCTTGCTCTGTTGCAACACTGTAACAGCAACGAGGACAGGCCTGGCTTCAATTGCTGGGGGCCTGGAGACACCTGTTATCCTGATGCCCCATCCCATAGGCAGCTGACCCCAGAAGCACCACTGCTTAGCCAGCTTGTACCGTTGATACTTGGGAATTGAATCCAATCTAAATACAAACTAAATAAGTGGTGTCCCTCAAGTCACTAAGTTTCACAGTGACTCAGTGAGCATTAGTTAGCTAACTGACACAAGTTCTAAATTCTGAGATTCAGTTACTTTAATCCCCATCTCCAGGAAACAAGGACATGTCCTTGAGGCCTCCAAGGCCCAACCACAGGCTAGAGCCCCACCCTGACTCTTGATCAGCCCTTGGGTGTGGCCTGCAATCCTCACAGCTTTTGCTACTGCTGTTACTCTGCAAGTTTGCTCAAACTTGAGAGTTTTAATCTCATGTTAATAAATATGTGGCTGTTCAGGCAATTTGTTTGCGTATAATTATGCCAGTCTCCTAGGAAATTACTGCCACCTAAGTTATTACACATTCACCTTGGAGACACTGCATCTGGCTGGCTCTTGTTCAGTCAAGTGTTCCCTTGCCAGAGACCAATACATAATGCTCTAAAGCTCTTTCTGCTTAAATTCTTCTGTTTTTCTGGCATGACTCTTGCCAGCTACACCCAGCATAAAACCCAGCTCTTGAGAATCAAAAGGACAGGATATGTCTGGGGCACCCTGCAGCAAGGAGGTAAGAGGCTCTCAGACACAGGACAATATTTGCTTGAATTCCAGGTTTTCTTTTTCCTTTCTTCTTATTGTCGTGAGAAAATGAGGCTGTTCTGCTTCTAGTAAATGGCTCACCTCATAGAAGAAATGACAGAATGTATGATGGCCAAGGATTAGAAATCTTTGATCTCCAGGGACTTTGTGGAAATTCCTATGGTGGAAAGTCTGTTTCTTTGTTGTCCTTTGAAAAATAGTGATTTGTATCCATAATAAAATGGGTAATATATAAAAACAAACAAACAAACAAACAATAAAAAAAAACCTTTGTGCCTCCAAGCAGTGACATTTCAAGGGCAGAGCAGTGGGTACATCCTCTGTAGGTTCAGATAATGATAGGGAATATTGTCTTTAGAGACTTGAAAGGACAACAATAAAACAAGCCAAAAAACAACCTGCTTTGCATTATTCCATAAGGCAGCACAAAATAGTATCGTATAAGAGGTTTCTTCTTGTCAAATCCCATTGCCCTAAACTTACTGTGCCCCTGTCTGCATGAAAGTCTTTCTTTCTGGAGAAGCCTCTTAAGGAGACTTCAGACCTATCCCAAAGATGCCAGCAAAGCTCATCCCATTTCAGGAACCTTGCTAAAGTAGTTGCCTCCTGTTCTTTCTTCTTAATTAATTGCCTCAACAGGGGTAAGTGTGTACTTTGAGAGGTTGGAACCAATAGAAATGCAATCTATTCTTCACTACCCCAGTAGATAGCTAGTGAGGAATGAGAGGAGTCTTGGCCTTCCCCATGAATTGGAGAAGTAAAGGTGGAGAGCATAGCCACTCTAAACCCCTTGTTCCAAATTCAGTCCCCTCCCTTCCCTTTAGGGAACCTTTAACCTTTATATAGGAGCCATATCATTATATGATGTTTATTGGCTTGAGACCAGTCACATTGCATCAGTATCCTCTGGGAATTTGTTTGAAATGCAAATTCTTTGGCCCATCCTACACCTACCGAATCAGAAATTCAGGAGGGTGCTGCCCAGCATGCATATTTTAATAAGCTTTCAGGTGATTTTGATGTATGCTAAAGTTTTTCAATCTCTGCTACAGAACAATGATTCATAACCAGAATTCTATACAGTTACATGAATGCATGTATCACCTTGCTTCATTTGTACAGACAACTGCTATTGATCACTATACTCCAACACAGGAAAGCTGAGAGCTACATATTTGTGTCTCCTAAGAGTGTTGATAGAGAAGTCTAGATAATAACCACTATTCTAAAGAAATGAGATTGCAACTAACTCTAAAACTGGCTTGGAGGCGTATTCCTAGGACTTACTTCCATAAATTAGGAAACTTAGCTATGTCAGTGGAGTTAGTGCATAGATTTGTTTAGAGAAGTTCATTACTAAATCCAAAGGCCACAATTTTATATTTAGACCTTACAAATAGGCTCCATCCAGAATTCTTCAAGTTGTAATTGTATGACCCATGAAACTCCTTATGAGAAGATATGTGAAAAGAGATCAAGCACCACACTTGTTCCAGCCCTTTGACATGACCGACTACGCAAGGTTGTCTCTGTATCCAGACCCACACTCATACTTCAGAACCCATCAGAGCCTCATTGTCTATGTGAAGTCCCCTCAGTCACCTGATTTCCTATTCCCTATCACTCTTCTATTTCCCATCTGAGCTCTTTCAACACTTGAACAAATTGTTGTGCAACTTTCAAAACATTATGTTAAGTGAAATAAGCCAGGCACAGAAAGACAAACATTACATGTTCTCACTTATATGTAGAATTTTTAAAATGTCAGTCTCAGAGAATTACCAGTGGCTGGGGTGGCCATCAAGGGAAGAGAAAAGGAGAGAAGTTTTTTTTTGTTTGTTTGTTTGTTTGTTTGTTTGTTTTCAAAAAAAAGGATACAAAGTCTCAGACTAGAAGAATAACCTCTAGTGATCTTTTGCACTGCTGCATGGTGACCACAATTAATAATAATGTGTTACATATTTCAAAATTGCTCCAAGATAGATTTTTTAATATTCTCACTACAAAAAAATAAATAAATAAAATGGACAGGTGATGGATGTTAATTGATTTAACTGAATCTTTCTATAGTACATATATTGGTCAAAACATTACATTTGAGCCCATAGATACACAGTTATTTATCAACTGAAATAAATTTTAAAAATAAAAACATATATAAGGAAAAACGTTGACTGTTATTTTTGGTTCATTGTATGTGTTAATTTCCTGACTCAGAGAATAATCCCTTTCATTTCAGGGATCATACCTATTATGGTCTGGATGTGAGGTGTCCCTAAAAGCTCATGTGTGAGACAATGCAAGAATGCTCAGAGGTGAAATGAATAGGTTATGAAAGTTGCAACCTAATCAGTGGATCAATCCACTTACATGGATTAACTAGGCAGTAACTGTAGGCAGGTAGGGTATGGCTGGAGGAGGTAGGTTACTAGGAATGTGCCTTTGGGGTTTATATTTTTCCCCTGGTGTGGGAAGCTCCCTCTGCTTCCTGGTGTCCATGCTCTAAGCTGATTTCCTCCACCACATCTTTCCACCATGATGTTCTGCCTCACCTTAGGCCTGTAGCTGCGAAGTCTGTCATGTGCAGATTGAGACCTCTGAAACCATGGGCCAAAATAAACTTTCCCTCCTCTAATTATTCTTGTCAGGACTTTTGGTCATAGCAATTAAAAAGCTGACTGAAACGACATCATATATTTATAGCCACACATGCTGGTCACAGAGGAAGTCCTCAAAACAAGCTACTTGTTAACTCTACCTGCTATTTAAGTGCAAGGAAATGGTGAGCTCCTTATTGCTAGTGAGTAATTCTTATAAAAGAAAAAATACATACTTGGACTCTAGGGTAACCAAACTGAATGTTTGTTTATAATTTTTTTTTTATTCTTTTCCCATACCATCTGACACAAAGCTGAAATATACTCCTATCTTCTATGTTCATTTGAATTGTGTAGAAGCCCTCTGAGGACAGATGTGTACCCTGGACAGGTTGTCCAGCCAAGTGATGCACATGCTGTAATTGCACATTCAGCAAGGAGGCCACAGGGTTTCTATGAGATCATTTTAATATCTATCATCTTTGTGCAGATAATTTGCCAGTGTTGGACTTCCTCAAACAAAGCATTCTGCTGCAAACCCTACAAATTCACCAGCAGCATCTCTACCAGAGAGGAGTTCCCACTTCATTTACAGAATCTGTGCCAATTTCAGGTTTGGGGTTTTTTTTTGTTTTTTGTTTTTTGTTTTTGTTGGTTTGTTTACTGAGAGTTAAAACCAAGCCATAACTTCTGGGTAACTTGCAGTGCAAAGATTGGCCAGAGGATGAAGTACCTCTTAATTGTGCTCAATTGCTCCAGTGTCCAAGAGAGCTCTGGTCCCTGGAGTATACTAGAAAAAAATCATTCCTGAGACGGATTTCAAGTGAGCTAACTGCCAATCACTATTTACCAAGAGGTGCTGGTTGGTGGGAATACATCACAACAAGGGCATTTTTTCATGTTCAAGAACAGAACAAAAGAAGATGGGATCCTTCCAATTACAATGCTGAAATTCTGAGGAAAGCAAACCCTCAAACATCACAACCTCACCAGATCTTTATCAGGAATTAAGATTAAAAAGCAGTCCAATTTTATCAGTAGGAAATACAAATAAACAACAAGAAGAGCAGAATGATCAACTTCTGCTTCTGATCAGGGAACAATCCCAACAGACCGTCATTCAGATCCTAACAACAAGGAAAGGATGGAGAAGTTAGAACACATTGTTTTTGCTTTCATTAATTCGTTAGGTAACTGAGGACACCAAGAAAATGCATTAAACAACATTTTAATAGGGGCAAGCCTTTCCTAGAGATGAGGGAACAAGGACTACTTTAATTCATGGCAGAGCAGCTGAAGGCAAGAGAATCCACTATTGTCCCAGGCAGGAGAAAGCAGACAAACTCACCATTTGTGTGGCTGTGTGGAAAGTGCCTTGCCAAATGAGAATTCTGAGGTGCCTCAGGGAGTCTGTACCTTCTTGTCAACACAACTGGGAACATGGGACCAAACCAAGAAATAGTCCCTATCAATGCATGTGTCTCTCACTACCAAGGGCTATAGCAGTGTGACAATGGAGACACTTACTGAGGAACAGGGATGAAAGTAGGAGGCAGAGAGAATGTTATAGTGACCTAAGAAGCTGGCAACAGCTAGGCAAACACAAAGAGACAAGCAAAAACTCACCTAAGCAAAATCCCCATTCCTTTATTAAGGTCAAGGGTGCGCGCGCGCGCGCGCACACATACACACACACACACACACACACTGATTAATTTAGCACCACAATTCTAATTGGATAGATAAAAGGACACGCTGTTTTTCTAGAAGCAAGCAATGTTTTTCTTTGTCTCTAATATTCCTTCACACAAAACCATTCACGTAAAATCATGGAATTATGGGACACATAAATTTTTAAAAATGAGTTTACTTGTCAAGAGAAAATGATGTCAATAACACAAAATCATAGATGCCCCCAAATGTTTCACTCAAGGAGTTTAGAATCGCTATGAGGAATGCATTACAAGATCTTGTGGAAAAAGTAGAACTACGTGTATAAAGATGCAAGGGATCTCAGAAAGTGATGAAAAATAAAAAAAAAAAAAATCAAGGAAAGTAAATGAGAAAACTGAAATAAAAATCCAATATTAGAAATTAAGAATTGATTTCATGACATTAACAGTATATGAACATAGTAGAAAAGAACCAAAGCACTGTAATATTGAAACATATATAATTAATTCGAGCTGGAATAATAGAAGTTTCAAGTCAAAGGCTGGCTACCAGGGGCTGGTGGGAGTACAGGAGCATGCAGGGAGGAAAGGTTGACCATGCATACAAAGGTATTGTTAGGAGAAGTAAATTCCAGTGTTCAACTGCACAGTAAGATGACTAGAGATCATAATAATATACCATATATATCAAGAAAGTTAAAAGAAAGGATTTTTAAACTTTTTCACCACAATGAAATAATAAATGTGTTAGCCAATACTTACCCTGAGTTGCACATTACACAATGTATATGTGTACCAAAACATTACATGGTACTTCATCACATGCACCATTTTAATGTCAAATAAAAATAAATGAAAAATGAATGGATTATAAGAATACACGTAAAAGAAAATTTATAAAGCTTCTAGAAGAAAACATAGGAGAATATCTTTGTAACTTCAAGGTAAGTCAAGATTTGTTATTTAAAACATCAAAAAAAAATTAAAAGAAAACAATTGATAGATTGAATTCTACCAAAATGAAAACTTTTTAAAAAATATTATTGGTGCATAGTAGTGACATTCATTGTGACATACTTGTTCATGTACATAACATAATTTGATCAAGTTAATTCCCCAGTACCTCCCTTTTCCCTCTCCTTCTCCAATGCCCTGATCACCTTCCTCTACTCTATTGGTCTCCCTTCTATTTTCTTTAGTTGTTGTTGTTTAATTTTGTCCACATTTTATTGGTTCATTATAGTTGCACATGGTGATGGGATTTATTGTTACAATTCATATACACATAATATAACAATGTAACCTGGCCAATGTCATCCCCCAGCATTTCCCCCTCTGTCCCCTCCTCCCCCGCTCTGGTCCTTTCCTCTACTGATCTCCCTTTGATTTTTATGAGATCCCACCTTTCTTTTCCTTTTTTCTTCTCTAGCTTCCACATATGAGAAAAAATGTACAACCTTTGACTTTCTGAATCTGTCTTATTTTGCTTAACATGATGCTCTCCAATTCAAACCCATCTTTCTGCAAATGACATAATTTTGTTCTTTGTGGCTGAATAAAACTTCATTGTGTATAAATACCATTTTTTCTTTGTCCGTTCATCTGTTCATGTATACCTAGGCTGGTTCCATTACTTCACTGTGTGTTGCTCTGCTATAAACATGGGTATGCATGTATCTCTATCATTTGTTAACTTTAATTCTTTCAGATGAATAAAGAGGAGTGGTCGAGCTGGATTAGTGGTACAGTATTTTGAGGGACGTCCATATGGATTCCAAAATGGTTGTACTAATTTGCAATCCCAGTGTATTAGCATTCCCTTTTCCCCACATCCTTGCCAGCATTTACTGTTATTTTTTTAATTTTATTTTTATAATTTTTAATATGTACAACTCATAGTGCATGTATTTAGCATCTTTTTACATACAACTGTTTGTATACAAAGTATATTCGTACAATTCATGTCTTCAATCATGCATTTAGGAAAATGATATCCGTCTCATTCAACCACCTTTTCTTTCTTTTTTTTTCTTTCCTCCCCCTCCATCCCCCCTTGCTCCCTCCCTTACCCTCCCTTCCCTTTGACCATTCTAGTGTTCCTCTAATCCTCCTATGTACCCCCAACCAACAATACTGTGAAATAGCCTCCTTATATCAGAGAAAACATTTGGTACTTGGATTTTTGAGACTGACTAACTTCACTTAGCATTATGTCTTCCAACTTCATCCATTTACCTGCAAATGCCATTAATTTATTTTCTTTTATTGCTGAGTAAAATTCCATTGTGTGTATATAGCACATTTTCTTAATCCACTCATTTACTGAGGGACATCTAGGTTGGTTCCACAACCTAGCTATTGTGAATTGCGCAGCTACAAACATTGAGATAGCTGTGTCACTGTAATATACTGTTTTTAAGTCCTTTGGGAATAGACCCAGGAGTGAGATGGCTGGGTCATAGGGTGGTTCCATTCCCAGTTTTCCAAGAAATCTCCATACTGCTTTCCATAACGGTTGCACCATTTTGCAGTCCCACCAGCAATGTATGAGTGTGCCTTTTTCCCCACATCCTCTCCAACATTTATTGTTGCTTGTGTTCTTGATAGCTGCCATTCTAACTGGAGTGAAATGAAATCTTAGAGTAGTTTTGATTTGCATTTCTCTAATTGCCAGCGATGTTGAACATTTTTTCATGTATTTGTTGATTAATCGTATATCTTCTTCTGAGAGGTGTCTTCTCAATTCCTTAGCCCATTTATTGATTAGGTTATTTGTTTTTTTGGTGTCAAGTTTTTTGAGTTCTTTATATATTCTAGAAATTAGTGCTCTATCTGATGTGCATGTATTAAATATTTGTTCCCAATTAGTTGGCTCTCTATTCACCTCACTGTTTCTTTTGCTGAGAAGAAGCTTTTTAGTTTAAATCTATCCCATTCATTAATTCTGGGTGTAATCTTGCGCTACAGGATTCTTATTAAGGAACTTGGGGCCTAATCTGACATGTTGGAAATTGGAGATTACTTTTTCTTCTATTAGGCGTATTGTCTCTGGTCTAATTCCCAGGTCCTTGATTCACTTTGAATTGAGTTTTGTGCATGGTGAGAGATAAGGGTTTAATTTCAATTTGTTGCATATGGATTTCCAGTTTTCCCAGCACCATTTGTTGAAGAGGCTATCCTTTCTCCACTGCACATTTTTGGCGCCTTTGTCTAATATAAGATAGCTGAAATTATATGTATTAGTCTCTGTGTCCTCAATTCTGTACCATTGGTCCACCAGTCTGTTTTGGTGCCAATACCATGCTGTTTTTGTTACTATTGCTCTATAGTATAATTTAAAGTCTGGTATGGTGATGCCCCCTGCTTCACTTTTCTTGCTCAGGATTGCTTTGGCTATTCTGGGTCTCTTATTTTTCCAGAAGAATTTAATGACTGCTATTTCTATTTCTTTGAAGAATGACATTGGGATTTTGATTGGAATTGTATTAAATCTGTATAATGCTTTTGGTAGTATGGACATTTTGACAATAATAATTCCACCCATCCAAGAGCAAGGTATGTCTTTCCATCTTATGAGTTCATCTATAATTTCTTTCTTTAGTGTTCTATAATTTTCTTTATAGAGGTCTTTCACCTCTTTCGTTAGGTTGATTCCCAGGTTTTTTTTTTTTTTTTTTTTTTTTTGATGCTATTGTAAATGGGGTCGTTTTCATCATTTCCCTTTCAGAGTCTTTGTCGCTGATGTACAAAAATGCCTTTGACTTATGTGTATTGATTTTGTATCCTGCAACTTTGCCAAATTCATTTACTAGTTGTAAAGTTTTCTGGTAGAGTTTTTTGGGTCTTCTAGGTATATTATCATGTCATCAGCAAATAGTGCTAATTTGAGCTCTTCTTTTCCTATCTGGATCCCTTTAATTTCTTTCATCTGTCTAATTGCTCTGGCCAGAGTTTCCAGTACTATGTGAAATAGCAGTGGTGAAAGGGGGCATCCCTGTCTTGTTCCAGTTTTTAGAGGGAATGCTTTCAATTTTTCTCCATTTAAGATAATGTTAGCTCAGGGCCTTGCATAAATAGCTTTCATGATGTTGAGATATGTTCCTGATATTCCTAGTTTTTCCAGTGTTTTGAACATAAAGGGGTGTTGTATTTTGTCAAATACTTTTTCTGTGTCTATTGAGATGATCATATGATTTTTGTCTTTAAGTCTATTGATGTGATGTATTATGTTTATTGATTTCCGAATGTTGAACCAGCCTTGCATCCCTGGGATAAACCCCACTTGATCATGGTGCACTATCTTTTTGATATGTTTTTGTATCCGATTTGCCAGGATTTTGTTGAGGATTTTTGTATCAATGTTCATTAAAGATATGAGCCTGAAGTTTTCTTTTCTGGACGTGTCTTTGTCTGGCTTTGGAATTAATGTGATATTGGCCTCATAGAAAGAGTCTGGAAGAGCTCCCTCTTTTTCTATTTCTTGAAATACTTTGAAAAATATTAGTATTAGTTCTTCTTTGAAAGTCTTATAGAACTCGGCTGTAAACCCATCAGGTCCTGGACTTTTCCTTGTTGGTAGCTTTTTGATGGCATCTTCTATTTCTTTGCTTGTAATCGGTCTGTTTAAGTTGTGTATAGCCTCCATTTCCAGTTTAGGCAAATCATACGACTCAAGAAATCTGTTAATATTTTCAATATTTTCTGTTTTATTAGAATACAAGTTTTCAAAGTAATTTCTAATTATCTTCTGTATATCTGAGGTGTTTGTTGTGATATTCCCTTTTTCATCATGAATGTTAGTAATTTGAGTTTTTTCTCTTCTTTTTGTTAGCATTGCTAAGGGTCTGTCAGTTTTGTTTATTTTTTCAAAGAACCAACTTTTAGTTTTGTCAATTCTTTGAATGGTTTCCTTAGTCTCAATTTCATTAATTTCTGCTCTGATTTAAATTATTTCCAGTCTTCTACTGCTCTTGGCGTTGGTCTGTTCTTCTTTTTCTAGTGCTTTGAGGTGTGATGTTAAGTCATTTATTTGTTGTTTTTTTTTTTTTCCTCTTAAGGAATAAACTCAGTGCAATGAATTTTCCTCTTACTACTGCCTTCATAATGTCCCAGAGATTTCTATACGTTGTATCTGTGTTCTCATTTACCTCTAGGAATTTTTTAATCTCCTCTTTGATGTCTTCTTCAACCCCTTGTTCATTCAGTAGCATGTTGTTTAGCTTCCAGTTGTTGGAGTAGTTTTTCTTAATCCTTGTTTTGTCGTTGATTTCCAATTCCATCCCTTTATGGTCTGATAGAATGCAGGGTAGTAACTCTATTTTTTTATATTTGCTGAGAGTTTCCTTATGACCTAATATATGGTCTATTTTGGAGAAGGAGCAATGTGCTGCTGAGAAAAAAGTGTATTCATTTACTGAGGGATGAAATATTCTATATATGTCCGTTAGGTCTAAATTGTTAATTGTTTTAAGGAGGCTTAAAGTTTCTTTGTTTAGCTTTTGTTTGGATGATCTATCCACTGGTGAGAGAGGTGTGTTGAAGTCCCCTAGAATAACTGTGTTGTGGTCTATTTTACTCTTGAACTTGAGAAGAGTTTGTTTGATGAATGTAGGTGCTCCATTATTTGGGGCATATAGATTTATGATTGTTATATCCTGTTGATGAATGGTTCCCTTAAGTAGTAAGAAATATCCATCTTTGTCCCTCTTGATTAGTTTTGGTTTGAAGTCTACCTTATTTGATATGAGAATGGAAACCCCTGCTTGTTTCCGCCAGCCATGTGAGTGATAAGACTTTTCCCAGCCTTTCACTTTCATTCTGTTGATGTCTTTTTCTATGAGGTGCATTTCTTGGAGACAGCAAATTGTTGGGTCGTTTCTTTTAATCCATTCTGATAATCTGTGTCTTTTGATTGGCGAGTTTAGGCCATTAACATTCAGGGTTATTGTTGAGATGTGATTTTTATTCCTATCCATTTTTATTTGAATTATGGTCTTTAGCTTGATTTGGTTTCTCTTCTGGTTGGTATTTCACTTAGTTTAATATCTCCCTTTGTTGATTTTCATTGTTATCTTTCTCTTCTTCTTCATGAAAAATGTTGCCCAGGATGTTCAGAAGTGCTGGCTTTCGAGTTGTGAAATCTTTTAACTTTTGCTTGTTGTGGAAGGTTTTTATTTCATCTTCGAATCTAAAGCTCAATTTTGCTGGATATAAGATTCTTGGTTGACATCCCTTTTCTTTCAGAGCTTGATATATGCTATTCCAGGATCTTCTTGCTTTTAAGGTCTGGGTTGAAAAGTCTGAACATAGTCTGATTGGTTTCCCCCTATATGTAATCTGCTTCCTTTCTCTTGTGGCTTTTAGTATTCTCTCCTTGCTCAGTATATTAGGCATTTTCATTATAATGTGTCTTGGTGTGGATCTGTTGAGATTTTGTTTGTTTGGTGTTCGGTATGCCTCTTGAACTTGGTTTTCCCATTCATTCCTCAAGTTTGGAAAATTTTCTGTAATTATTTCGTTAAATAAATTACTCATTCCATTGGCTTGAAACTCTGCCCCTTCCTCTACACCAATCACTCTTAAGTTTGGTCTTTTTATGCTGTCCCATAATTCTTGGATGTTATGTTCTTGATTTCCAATGAGTTTTGCTGTATAGTCTAAATTCTTCTCTAGGACATATATTTTGTCTTCATTGTCTGAGGTTCTTTCTTCCAAGTGGTCTACTCTGTTGGAGATGCTTTCAATTGAACTTTTATTTTGGTTTATTGCTTCTTTCATTTCTGGAATTTCTGTTTGGTTTCTCTTTAGAGCCTCTATTTCCCTATTGAAGTAATCTTTTATTTCCTGTATTTGTTTTTGGAGTTCTTTGTCAAAATGATCTTTTGCCTCCTGTATTTGCTCCCTCATCTCATTTTTGAGTTCATTCTTAAGTTCCATAAACATTTGGAATATGTAATTTCTAAATTCCATCTCTGGCATTTGACCAACTGTGTTTGCCATGGAATCTACTGATGAGGTATCTTGATTTGTTTGTGTCACTTTCTTCCTTTTTTTTTTTTTTTTTTTTCATGTTCCTTGTGTGTCTTTTCTTCCTGCACTGTGGGACCTTGACTATTTCAATTTTACCTTAAAGCCTTATGTTGTTCCTGTAGTACAATGCTATCAGATCCCCTTATAATTCCTTTACACTTTAAAACCTAACACTTTCTATTCAGAAAATCCAAGTTTGATCACAATGTACAGATTTGGTTAACCCAGATATTATTTCCAATTTACTCTGTACGCTTCTAATGGGGTTTTATAGCTTCAAGTATTGGATACAGAGGTGTTATGTTTAGGAAGAAGGAAGTGTCTTGAATTGTTCTTTCTTGAAAAGTATGAAAAGAGAGTTCTATTGAAGTGATTTAGTGGAAGTGGTTTAGTATCAGTAGACGAGAGAAGAAAGAGAATGGAGTAGACAATTAGGTGGAAAGACCAATTTATATATAAATTAAGATGGAAAAGAAAAAAAAAAAATTATAAAAGAGTAGGAATTGGTGTAAGAGAGAGGAGCGAGAGAATCAAGAAAATAGAAAGTAAACTATATATAACACCGCTTTGCTATCCAGTTCAATTGCGCCGGTTCTAGAAATCCCAAGTTCTGCATATAACTTGTTTTTTGCCTCTGTTTAGTATGCACTGGCAGGGTGTAAATATGAAAGATGAAGGAGGAAGAAGAAAAGATGCAAAAGTGAGAAGGAAGAAAAGAAAGAAAGAAAAAAGGAGCAGAAGCAAACAAACACACTGACAATTGATGCAAAAAAAAAAA
The DNA here is from genome assembly GCA_025594165.1 of Tamias sibiricus. Lineage (NCBI taxonomy): Eukaryota > Metazoa > Chordata > Mammalia > Rodentia > Sciuridae > Tamias > Tamias sibiricus. The sequence continues at coordinate 81,957,498 of CM046670.1, forward strand.
AAGCAAAACAAAGCCGAAAAAAGAAAAAGAAAAACAAACAAACAACCCCCCCCCCGAAAACCAATAAAACAAGCAAACCAACAACAACAAAAAAAGTCGAACCCCAAGTCTCAAACAAAACGGGCCCTGGGAAGCCCCCCTCTTTTTTCCTTTCCAGTTTAAGCCAATTGTATTGGATCACATCTAGACATTCTGCGATCCTGTTAGTGGAGTCAAGGCTGCACCTTTGGCCAGTGGCAGAATGGCTCAGCGGAAGAGTGGCTCAGGGGGTTGTGTGTCAGCAGATGAATTGCACCAGCACTGGGAAGGGGACCCTCCAGAAGGCACCCTTTCCCCACACCCACCCACAGTTGTAGTTTCTTGTGGCCGCTGCGCTGGCCTCAGACACGCCGTCCCCTGCTGGTTACCCGAGCCTCACCCAGGTGTGCATTGTTTTCAGAGCGTTGGCGGCTCCCTGGATGTCTGCAGCTGTTCTTCCTTTCTGTCTTTTCCCCTTTGTCTGGGTCAGCCACTGTACTTCTCAAAGATGGCGGTGCTCTCCTCCCATTCAACAGCAGCTCCGCAGACCCTTGTGTCAGTCCAGAGCGTGCAGGATCGGCTTGGCAAGCTGTGGGAAAGAGCTCTACGTGGACACTGCCCACGCCTCTAGGCTTCTTTCTATCCCTCCTCGCTGATGGGTTTCAAAGCCACTGGGTGGATGTCTCCTTGCAGAGATGGTATCGGGCAGCTGCAACTGCGGCGCAAAGAGTGCTGCTTCGGACTGTGGACCGCTCCGACTCTGTCATGGTCCAGAAAACGTTGTATTTCACTGTCCAGAGGTACACGAATGTATCGGCTCCCTTTCAGTTGTAATAGAATTGCTAGTAACGCGCTCAAACTTCCCACTCGCGTCTTTTAGCAACTGTGTTCAGAGAGCACCTCCCTCCTGTCAGCCATCTTCCCAGGATCCCCCTACTGTTATTTATATTCTTGACAATTGCCATTTTAAGTGGAGTGAGATGAAATCTCAATGTAGTTTTGATTTGCTTTTCCCTGATGGCGAGAGATGTTGTATCATTTTTCATATAATTGGTAATCATTTATACTTCTTCTTTTGAGACATGTCTGTTTAGCTCATTTACCCATTTCTTGACTAATTTTTTTTTTTTTTTTTGCTTTTTTGGTGGTAAACTTTTTTTAGTTCATTTTAGATTCTGCATATTAATCTTCAGTCATAAGAGTAGTTGGCAAAGTCTTTCTCCCATTCTGTTGTCTGTCTTTTCTCCAACATAATTATGGTCCTTTGTCAAGGATCAGATGACTGTATGTATGTGGATTAGTCTCTGTGTCTTCTATTCTAATCCATTAGTGTAGATATCTATTATGATGCTGCTTCTTTTTTTTTTTTTTAACCATACCTTTGTAGTATAATTTGAAATTAGGTATTATGATGCCTATAGCATTGTTCTTTATTTCAACAGCTTTGGACATTCTGGGACTTTTATTTTTCCATAAGAATTTAGAACTGATCTTTTCAAGTTTTTAAAGAATGTCATTGATATTTTGATAGTGATTGCATTGAATTAGTAGATTGCTCTATGTAATATTGCCATTTTAACAATATTACTTCTGCCTATCCATGAATAAGGAAGGTCTTTGCATTTTCTAGTGTCTTCTATTTCTTTTTCAAGGTTAAATAATTTTTATTATAGAGGTATTTTACCTCTTCATTTAAATTTATTCCTAGGTGTGTGTATGTTTGTTTCTTGGTAGCTGTTTTGTTGTTGTTTTTGTTTGTTAGGGTATTGTGAATGGAATCGATTTTAGTATTTCTTTCTCAGTAAATGCATCACTGCTATATCTTTTTAAAAAGCTATAGATTTTTGTGTTATTTTTGCATCCTCCTACTTTGTTGAATTTATCAACTCTAGAATTTTTCTGTCAGCTTTTGAAGTCTAGTGAAACATTTAGGATCTTCTAAGTATTAGATCATGTCATCTTAAAATAGTGATAATTTCACTTCTTCCTTTCCTGTTTGTACGCCTTTTATTTCCTTCTTTTGCCCAATTGCTCTGGCTAAAATTCCAAACACTATATTGAATAGGAAAGGTGACAGTGGATACCCTTGTCTTGTCCCCGATTTTAAGAAAAATGCTTTAAGTATTTCCCCATTCAGTACAGTGTTGGTTCTGGGTTTGTCACATATAATCTTTATGATATTGAGGTAATTTCCTTCTGTCACTAATTCCTTCAGTTTTTTTTTTTTTTTTTTAATCAAGAATAGGAGAAACTTTTGCTGAAGGCTTTTTATGCATCTATTGAAAAGATCATGTGATTTCTGTCCTTGATTCTACTCATGTGGTATATTATTTATTTGAATGTGTTAAATGTTCCTTGCATCCCTGGAATAAAACCAACTTGATCATAGTATATGATCTTTGTAATGTATTTTTGAATTCTATTTGCTAATATTTCATTAAGGTTTTTTTCATCTATGTTCATCAAGGATACAGGTCTGTAATTTTCTTTCCTTGATGTGCCCTTACCTGGTTTGGATATCAGGATGATACTAGCTTCATAGAATGAATTTGAAAGTGTTCCCTCCCTTTCTATTTCATGGAATAATTTCAAGATCATTGGATTAATTCTTCTTTAAAAGTATAGTAGAATTCAGATGAGAATCTTCTGCTCATATGCTTTTCTTTGTTGCAAGGTTTTTATTACTTCTTCAATCTCATTGCTTATTATTGGCCTGCTTACATTTTATATATCCTCTTAGTTCAATTTTGGTAGGTCCTAAGTATCTTGAAACTTATCCATTTCTTCTAGATATTTGAATTTACTGTTATTTAAGTTTTCAAAAAAAAAAATCCCTAATGATCCTCTGGATTTCAGTGATGTCTATTGTGATAGTTCCATTTTTTATCTCTAATTTTATTCATTTGGGCCTTCTCTTCTAGTAAATTTGGCTAAGGGTTTATCATTTTTGTTTGTCTTTTCAAAGAACCAGGTCTTTTTTCCATTGATAATCTATATTTTTTAATTCTCTATTTCATTCATTTCTGCTCTAATCTTTATTATTTCCTTCCTGCTACCATTTTTGAAATTGGATTGTTCTTGTTTTCTAAGACTTTGAGATACATCATTAGGTTCTTTTGGGAAATCTTCCTGATTTTTTTTTTTTTTTTTTTTTTTTTTTTTTTTTGGTATACTCTCATGGTTATGAACTTTCCTCTTAGAACCACCTTCATAGTGTCCCAGAGATTCTGGTATATTGTATTTCTATTCTTGTTAGAGTCTAAAAATTTCTAAATTTTCTCTGGAATTCTTTGATGACCCACTCATTCAAACATGTATTGTTCAATCTCCATTTGTTTATATGGTTTCTGTAGTTTTTCTTGCTGCTGATTTCTAATTTTATTCCAACACAAGCTAATAAGATACAAAGAATTATTTCAAGATTTTTGTATTTGCCATGACTTGCTTTGTGGTCTAAAATATGATATATTTTGGAGACAATTTCATGAGCTGCTGAAAAGAAAGGATATTCATCTTTTTTAGTATGAAATATTCTGTAGATATCTGTTAAGTCCAGTTGATTTAAGTATTTTTTAGGTCTCAAGTGTCCTTGCTGATTTTATGTAGGGATGTCCTATCTATTGGCAAAAGAGGTGTATTGAAATCATTTAGTATGGTTGTACTGGAATCTCTCTGAACCTTTATGTTTAATGGATTTGTTTTATGTAATTAGGTGCATCTATGTTTGGGGCATAAATGTTTTCTATGGTTTTATCTTCATGTTGGACTGTTCCCTTTAGTGGTATGCAGGAACCTTTGTTGTCCCTCTGACTGTGGCTTGAGGTCTGCTTTGTTGGTATGAAAGTAACTACTCAAGCTTGATTTTAGGTTCCATTTGCATGAAATATCATTTTCCAAACTTCCACTTTCAGCCTATATATATATATATACATATATATATATATATATATGTATATATATATATATATATATATATATATATATATATATCTTTGCCTCCAATGTGTGTTTCTTAGAGGACAAAATACAACTGGACATTGCTTTTTAATCCAAAGTACCAGTGTATGTCTTTTAATTGGAGAATTGAGAGCATTAAGATTCAGAATTATTATAGAGAGGTATTTATTAATTTCTGCCATTTGATTTATATCTAATATTTGATCCTAATTCTCACATGCTTACCTATTCTTCTAATTATATTTATTCTTTCCTGAGCTCTCTTTATTGTTATTATCTTCTATGTCTTTGTATAGGGTTTCTTTAAGTATCTTCTACACTGCTGGCATAGTAGTCATGATTTCCATTAGTTTATGCTCATCTTGAAAGGGTTGTTTTTCCCTACAATCCTGAAAGATAATTTTGCTGAATATAGCAGTCTTGGTTGGTACTTATGTTCCTTCAGAGATTGAAAAATATCATTCCAAACACTCCTGAACTTTAGGGTTGCTACTGAGAAATCTGATGTTATTCCAATTTGGTTTCATCTAAATGTGACCTGTAACCTTTCTCCTTTAGTATTTAAAATTCTTCCTTTGGCCTGTATTTTTTGAATTTTAATTATAACATATTATAGAGAGGTTCTTTTCTGTTTTTTTTTTTTTTTCTATGTAGGGTTCTAAATCCATCCAGTATTTAGAAGTCAATCTCACTCACATGTTTCAGAAATTTTTCTGCTAGTATTTCACTAAACAGGCTAGTTATTCCACTAGCTATATCTCTGCTCATTCCTCAATGCCTATGAGCCTTAAGTTTGGTCTCTTAATGTTATTCCAAAGTTCTTGCATATTCTGATCATAGTTTCTGATGTAACCCCTGTTCTTGTCCAGAGCTGCACCCCAGTCTGCATCCCCCAGTCTCACTTCTGTGCTCAAATGGACCCATGGCTTGTGTGCCTACTGATCCAGAGAAAAGTTACACACGTTGGCCACTGTGGCCTGAGCACTTAAAAGGAATGCATATCAGAATAAGATAAAAATGAAAAAAAAATAGAGAAAAATAATAAAGAATGGAAAACTGCAGAGATTTCTAATGTTCCATTTGGAAAATTCAAATGAAGACTCTCTCTCTCTCTTTTTTTTTTTTTTTCCGAGAACATTTGGATACTTTATTACTCACAAGCTCCTTGGTGACAGCAGGCCAGGACAATATGGAGGAGCATAACCACACCTATAAACAGAGGGAATACATACAGGATGGGTTGTGTGTCTACAGCACAGGTGGATTTCTTCAGATGATTTATGAGTGTACCGCTTTACTTTACAACCAGGTCACTCTGCTTTGATCCCCACCTAAAGATTGAAGACAGGGACAAATGAAGACTCTTTTTAAGCTGGTACCACTTCCTCACTTTTGCTAACTCTGCTTGGAAGTTCTGGGACCCTCCTGTCGTAGCTAACCTCACAGTAGTTGAATATATTTTCTGCTCAGTTGGTGAATTTGCTGGACAGTAGTGTCTTCTTTTTAAAAAAATTGCCAGAAAACTTTGAAAGCTAACTTCCCCTCACTCACTGAGCTACTTACTATATAACCTGGTGCTGCCAGAGTTTATTCCTTTTATTAATTCTTTTTCTATTTTAAAAACCAATATTTTTGTATCTCACCTGGTTGTTAGTGCTCTAAGTTGCTATCCAGCATTTTCCCACAGGCTTCCTACTTCAACATGCCAGTATATTATTGATATTTTGATTCAATCTCAGTTCACCATTGCCCTTCCCCAAACACTTGCTTCTTGAAAGACATGGGTAAGAAAATGAAAAGGCAAACCCTAGGCTGCATGAAATATTACATATGAAAATATTATATGTATCTGGCAAAGAATTTGTTTCTCAAATATATAAGGCATTCCTGCAAATTAGCAATAAAGTTAAACAATGCAACAAAAAATTGGGCAAAACACTTGAACAGATCCTTCACAAAATATGATCAATAAACATGAAAAAGATACACAACGCCAATAGTTATCAGGGAAATGCAAATATAAAAAAATGAGATTCCTGGAATTGGATTTGTTGTTCAGTGATACAGTACGTCACTTACATGTGCAAGGCCCTGGCTCCAACCCCCAGCTCCAACATAAATAAATGAAAATAAAATTCAGATACCATTTTTCAACTATGACAATGGCTGAAGTTAAAAATAACAAGTTAATATAAACAGGCAAATATACTGAGGATATCATATAGGTAAAGATTTGGGACAACTGAAGTCTTATACTTGTGGGCATAAAATGAATTCAACTGTTTTAAAGATCTATTTGTGAATTTCTGAACAAGTTGAACATATTACTTATCTATTGTGCAGCAGTTATGGTACATGTCTACAAACAGACTTGTAACAGTTTTATTCATAACAGTCAAAACTGGAAATAGGATCAAGGTTCTTCAACAAGAAAACTGGTAGACACATTCTGGTACAATGTGTCTGTTGTACCAGACACATACCTTAGAATACTACTCATCAATAGAAAGGATCAATCGGCTTATAAATCAACATGAGAGAATTTCAAAAACATTGAATGGAAAGAAAGAAATCAAGCAAATAATACCTTTAACAAAGGAGTGAGAGAGGGAAGGAAGATGGAGAAGGGAGATGCAGGGGAGATAAAGAGAGAAAAGAAGGGATGGAGGGAGGGAGAAAGAAAGGAACAGTGGAATGGTTAAGATGAACCATGTACTAATACTGAGAACCAAAACAGACCTTTCACAATTCATGGTAGCCGAAATGCTTTTTTCAAAGAGTAAACATTGTTAACATATTTTTCTGCCATTCTGTCACCAAGAAAATTAACAATCCAACTGTAAGCCCAGCTCTCCTCACATGTAGATAGAATCCATAGAAACTGATTTTTCTATGAATATGAGGTTCTAAAAATGAGATTTGTGGCTGAATGTCATACCAAAATGAGTGATTATTTCAAGATCTGAGATTGTACACAGCAGGCACCATGCCCTCTCTCTCCGGTGTCCAGTGAATAACAGCTTCCTCCTACACCCCAGCAGGCCCCAAAGGGTCTCCTCAAGAACATGAATTCAAAGTCCTATTAAGAAGCTTCTGGAAACATTCTAGTCTAAAAATTAAAATTTGAGCCACAGCAGGCTCTTTTCCTCTCTCCTTTTTTCATCTTAAGGGGGGAAAAATAAACTCAATAGTGAGGACCTTATGCTCAGAGAGATTCCACTTATAAAAAGAAATATCAGGCTTAATTATTTGGAGGTCATAGATTTAAGCTTCACTGTTCATCCCTTAGCAGATAATACAGAAATGAATGGAAGATTTGCTCAGAAAGAGCAGGTGGGTTAGTAAATGAAAGTAATATTAAAGTATTCATCACCTTACAACAGAAGCCGTCACTTATTTCTTGAAGATTTTTTTTTTCAATTTAAACTTTCCAAAGATGGTCACCAATCAGTTTCTGATAATTAAAACTGGAGACTCAATCACTTTCTTTATTTTTCTCTATATTCACTTCTTTCTTTCTTTCTTTCTTTTTTCAATCTCTTAGCAACAGGGAGCAGGAACCTTTCTTTGGTCATATTTAAGTGAATGTGACACTGCATTGATTTATTTGTTCCTGGGTTTTCTGGAGAGACAGCACCAATTAAGAGTCCTTTCTCTCCATCCTTTCTTCCTGCAGTTGCAGGTAAATTTCAGGAGCTCTTTCCCATTTCCAGAAATCATTAGGGTGGGTGGGAGGGAACCTCATCTGAGATAATCTCATAACTGTGATTGATTTCCCATGAGATATAACTTGTCCCATCTGGTTTCTGGCCATATACCTGTCTATTGCCCAGAAATTGGCATGTGCTCAAACTGGTTCCCTGAGCCAGCTTACCCCACCTCTGCTCATGATTTCCACAATGCCCATCTTTGGTGTCATCCCTCACCCCAAACACTAACTCCATCTCTCCCCTAGTTAACCTCTCCTCATACACACGGATGACCATGACTGATTAACTGTGCTCTTCATTTCCATTTAGGGTGAGAGAAATGCAGAGGAAGGTGGTTCTTAGTTGTGTGAGCCCTGTGTCTTGGTGACAGGTAAAATGACAGAGATTTAAACTTGGGCTCTCACAGAGGGAGTCACTGTGATGACATAGTTTAAGTAAATGAAGATTATTGACTGAAACCTGAAGTGCCCAGTGTGTCAGTTCTTAAAATTATTCATCCATACAACATGGTTATTGAATGTATGCCGAATACCAGGTACCATCCCAGAAGCTGGGGCCACAGAGCAATGATCAAACAGACATAATCCCCACCCTCTTAGAATTCATCACCTAGGGGAAACTGAAGAGTAATTCCGGATTTTGCACAAACTTGGGGAAGGTATTGGGGGTGCCGCAAAAAGCACCAGCCAGACCTAAATCTTGGAGGAAAGGGAATATTCTCAGTGTTTCTCTTGTTTTGTATTAACTAATTAATCAATCACAAAATACATTTATACTCCATGTACTGTGCCCAGAAATGCATTAAGCATGGAGTTTTTTAAATTTGAAATTCAGAAGTTCCACCTTTATATAAAGAAAGAGTGATCCTAATTATAATACAGGTATCAATAAGACTTTGATTTATAAATTTGTTAATGGTTATTCCTGTTGTTCAGGAATATAATTGATATTTTTTGTGCTCAATTGTTCTCTGTCCCCTCATTCTTCTAAGACTTCTCAGTAGCTTCTACCTGTGGCACTGGCTCAGTAAAGAAAGATTTGACAGCAGAAAGAAGTTGCACCTCCCTAATCTGGTCCTGAGCTGGGTGCAGCAGCCCTCCTGGCTCAGACTTACCCACTACCCAGACAACAGTGCATAGCAGATCAAAAGCAGCAATTCCAAATGCAAAGCAGCCCCTCCTGCTCTTTGTGATGGCAGTCTGCTTCCTCAGTGCAGGGTCAAGGTTATTTCCCAGAGTAAGACCAAGACAACTCCTTTTTGGTGTTCACACTATTCACAGCTGGCGTTGACATCCTGTGATGTCCGCTCCAGAGGTCAGGCGGCAACTTTCGATTCACACCATTTGATTAAAAAAACGGAGATGTGTTGCCCTTAGAAATAGGCTGCAGTAAAAATAGATCAGACTATCCCATGTCTCCAGGAACGCTCAGGTTATTGTCTCTTTATCCAATTTCTTTAGATTTGTAAAGGCAGGAAGGGCCCTAGGTCTCTGAAGAAATTGTACAGCTAAGAGTAGATTTAATAATATAAACTTTTTTTTTCCCCTGCACAATAATAGTGACTCACAAAAATCTGAACTCACAAAGCATTTAGGGTTGTGACATCCTGGGGAAAGCAAGAAGTTGGAACTCATATTTATCTTTCCATAATTAGACTTTGCTCTAGCTGTCACAAGGAACATTGCAGTGTTCTGAGACACCATCAGCATTCAAATTTGGGAGTGATGCTAAAAATGAAGGCAGACTCCACTTCCAAGCAAGCTGATAAGTTTAGAGAAATATCCCCAAAGAAGGCATGCCATTCAAAGCGTTGTTTAAACTCAGTGGTTTCTCTGGAGTTACTTCCACCTCTCAAGCATACCCATCTACTTGAAAGAGACACCGGCTGCACATTAAATATCTCCAAAGACCCTTTTGGAGAGAGAGATTAATGTGAGTGGTCATTAAAAGCTGTGTCAGGGCCTCGTAAACACAGGCACCATGCAGAGTTTGCACAGCAATCCATCAATCAGCAACAGTCCTTGAGGGCCCGTTCCAAAGGCAGTGGGAGCCACTGAAGGTCCTTGATCAGATGACAGGCATATGGAACAGGCTATCTGTCTTATGGAAATGGTGGATCAGCAGCTGGAAAGGCAATCCTGTCAACAGTCCATGCGATGGGTGAACCTTTGAGAGACTTACCTGGGTAAGTGACAGTGGATGTGAAATGGGTGACTATGAGAGCTCTTATAGATTAAAAAAAAAAAAAAAATAGGACCTTCTCCTAAATGAAATAGAGGGAGCAGAAGGAGGTAGGTCTAGAATCTGGACAACCATGTTCTGGAAATGAGGAAGCCAGTGTGAACCCCCCCAGAACCTAGGGGTTGAAATGATACAAAGGTTAAGGTAATGTCAGAGCAAGTTGAGGAGTCTCCAGGGGTCTTTGAGAACCAGTTCCTGCTGGACCACACAGAAGCCACATTTTGACAGTGCCCCACTCCCCACCCTCCAACTCTTTGAATTCCTCTTCCTTTAGTAACCGCTGGCCTCAAAGCAGCCTTGGCAAGCCTTCTTCTAATTTTTGTATGCAGGCTCCTGCGCCGAATCTAAGGCAGGGCAGAGGAAGTCAGCTGGGTACAGCTCCATCTCTATCTACATATCCCAGGCACTCCCGAGGGAGGAAAAGCACAAAGTGTTTTGGAACTGTAAACATGTTTAGGGAACAGTCATCTGTCAAGGCCATAAGAAGTACTGTGGATCCATGAAGGCACAGTTAGCAGCTGCAGAGATTACTGCCTCAGAAATGTAGCAAAGAGAAACTTGCAAAGACATAGGAACATGGGAAGCAAACAAATCAGGGAGGCAAAGAGCAAACTTTAACCTTTCGTAGCGAAGCTCATTTCCTTTAATATTGTGCAGAGCAGATCAAAAAGATGCTTCCGTTAATTTGGTGTTGCTGCTAAGATCCATTTTATCCTTTGTACTCTGTAACATTATTTTCCCATTATGCTTATTTGCTTTGTCTATTGTCAAATTGTGGCTTTTGTTTGATTTAACAAACATTTATTGACTGCTTTGTGTCACATAGTACTCTGCTAGCTGCTGGATGGGCCTGGGCTGAAAGCAGACTCTGGGTAAAGGGAAGGGGAAGAACAGTGTAATGCGGGAGACTCTGGCTGCAGAGAACTGCATTGGCACCAAGGTCGAGCTTGAATCTTTGACATCCACATTCATAAGAAATCATCCTTAAAGTACCCCCCAGCACTAAAGCAAATGATAGAGAAACACATGATGGATGGGGACAGGGGAAATAGCTGGCCAGAGAAGTAGCATTGCAAAATACTGCAGAAGCAAACACATCCATTTCTTTGAAGGTCCTCAGAGGTGAGTGGAACTGTCCTCAGATCATGCAGGTCACAGGTAGCAAAGCACACACTGTAGGGAAGGAGAATGGACTGAGCCAGACAATTATCAGGACTCGTGTATCAGCTGACACTGGCCTTAACAAAGCCTCCAGAGTCTCACTTTCCCAAATGTTTAAGAAAGAGGTCATGTTCAACCTTCCTGTCACCCTGAAAATATTCTTAGTGACCCTCACCTTCTACTCATCACAGACACCTTTCATTTTCTGATAAGTAAAAATATCATATGATTGTCCATCTACTCCAAGTGCTACCCAAGCTCCCTCAGAAGCAAAATCATAAATTAAACCCTCCCTAATACGCCCGTCATTGTCCTTCAAAAATAGAAGCATCACTAGGGGGAGTGTCCTGTATGTATCCATCACTTCTCAGTGCAAACTTCCCTGACAGGCCCTTGGGAAGGTGGAAGCCGAAGAAACAAACAAAGCAAGGATGACTCCTTAGGAGGAAGCCAAAAGCATGTTAAATCAGATATGACCTACCTTTGCAATATGTCACTTCTGAATGTTTTTGCACATATTAGGAGAGAGCAGATTTTCCTGGTGTTGTTTCATCATGAGCCTGATGATAGAAACCTGGGAATGGAGTAAATATAGTTCAATGGTTCACAGTGCTCTTTGACTCTCTAAATCCCATTTGACCTCACAAAGGTGGGCTCGGTGCCTTCTATGGACTGACTACCTTACAAGCATTTCTACTGTTATACTTATGGGTCTAATGCAATTACTTTCTGGGAGAGTATGTCAAGGACAGAGACTTCATCTAAATCACCTCTGTATTGCTAGTGCCCTGAGTAGGCACCCACTAAATCCTTGTGTAGGCACCCAATGAATGAGCAAATGAATAAGCCTGGAAAGTGGGTAATGTCCTAGTTTAATAGGTCACCAATGGCTACTTTAGAGATTCAGCAACATGTGCTATTGGATTGCTCTCTGCCAAAGAAGTCATCTGTGTGCTTCACAATTATTTCTAAATGGTGTATGTGTAATAGTAAGAGCTATGATTTGAGCCTCACAGCATGCCAGATTGTGGGCCATTAGCTCATTGAATTCTCACAACAACCCTGTAGATACTATCGTTATCTTCATTTTATAGAGGAGGGAACAGACGCTAAGAGGAAGAATGTAAATTGCTCAAGGTTATTTCATGGGACTGATTTTGAAAATCCCGAATCCCCTTACTCCAAATCTATGATATATATACATCTCCACAGGCAACATAACAAACTGGGTTCACTGTTCCAGCTTCTCTGCAGAAGGATTTCATATTGAATGGATTGGAAAAACCAGTCCAAATGTCACCAACACAGATACAGACCAATGTCTCAATGATTGACTTGCTAGGTGAATGGGTAAATTGCTTACTTTGGGGATTTCAGTTTTTATTTGCAAATAGTTAGGCACTGAATTCTGAATCTCTTTCTCCAACATATTATTACTGTAATAAACCACGTATTTGAACACAATTTTCCCCATCAGCTTCTTCTCTTCAGCTGCATTTCCTGTCACCATTCCTTGAAAAGGCAGACATGTTTTTCAGCTTCAAAAAAAAAAAAAAAGAAGACAACAGTAAGAACTTTGGGCTAAGTGGAGTATGAAAATGAATAGGAAAGGATTGTTAACTGAGTTTGACGTTGGAGGTGACATTGCTAATTTCTACCGCCTCTTCTGTCTTTATGAAATGCTCAGAATGACAGAATATCTGTCAAGGAGTGGCAGAATTCCCTGTCTTATCACAGATCTGTGCAAATTTAAAAGCTGTGCAGAAGGTCAGTGAAAAAGAAAAAAAAGAGGATAATGTATGCCGGGTAATAATTGGAGCCAAAAAGAAAGTTTTAGAGATGCAAAGGAAGGTGCTAAGAAATTTGAGATGAAGAGTAACTTAGAAAATGAGAGCTGGGGTTGTAGCTCAGTTGGTAGATCACTTGCCTAGCATGTGTGAGGCACTGGATTCAATCCTTAGCACCACATAAAAAATAAAATAAAGGTATTGTGTCCATCTACTTTAAAAATATTTTCGAAAAGAAAATAAGATGCAACTTTTCTCTTTGATTTACAGGAATTCGGAATTTAATATTAATAAATTAGTAAATTCCAGTACCTTGGAATGATGAGACTCAGTTGGTCGGATGCTATCATTAAATGTTTCTTTTGTGTAAAGTGCTTTGCTGAGCTGGGCTAGAAAGAATTCAGAGAAGTATCAACTGCATCCTCTCCTTTATGAACTCATGATGGCATAGGTTAAAAAGGTCAAAACAGGAGAGAAAAATGACCAAAAGCCATAAAAGAGATAGTCTTCCCAGAAGGTAGCACTGGACCTCACAAAAAGTGTATGTTCAAATAAGTGTTGAATGACAGTCAAGTGAAAAGGAAGCCGGCATAGTCCTATTCCCAAGTGTGAAGATCAGAGAATGAACCTGTCCAGAAAGCTTTCACAGAGAAGATGTGCTCATTCTGAACTTCAGATGACAGGCAAGATCACAGATCAGTCGATCTTGAACATGTTTAGGGAAATATCTCCTAGGGTTTATGGCATCTTTACAACCATGGTCAATAAAACTAGACAATTTAACCTCTCGCTTGACATCCAAATTGTATCTGGTTTGGAGCAGTCCTAGGGCAAAAGTCTGTAAGCATGATCGATTAGACAATGAGTTGGGTGACAAGATGCTCAGGCAGGTTTCTAAGTCATCTTTTGTTTAGAATTTTAATATAGATTCTTTGTTGATGCTCATAAATAGTTGCCACAAATGGAGAAATGAATGAGTGATTTCTTCCACAATATAGCACTAGAGAGAGGTGAAATGTCAGCTGGTAGAGCAGACTGAAGCCAGGGTCATTCTGTGCAGTGACCCCCTCCCACATGTGTCTTCCACCAGAGAGCTTTGGAGCTCTGTGGGATCCTGCCACCTAGATTTGACCCGAACTGCACAAGTAGCAAAGGCTCCCACCTCAGAGTCCTTCTCTTAAGCCCCCAGATCCACTCTTAAACAGCAATTCTGACTTCTCACAGTGTTCAGCTGGCTGAGATCATTAAATCCCTGATACTGACTAGGAAGTGGGCTCCAAAATATTCCTTTTATTCTCTCTGCATCAGTTACTGCGTTTATGAAATGGGAATAACAGAGCTGTGGGAAGGAACAATTATTAAAAGTGATTATGAAGAACTTTGCAATATAAAGTGCTTGTTAAAATTGAGAAGTGCTCAAGATACCCTTCCTAATTCCCCCCAGACTCTGAAAACCCCATTTGTAGAAATATCACAAGCTTGCCTAGACAGCAAGTATTTTGAAGTGTATGCTTCACCATTTAAATCTGTCATCTTGCAAAGTAGCTCATTATTTCAGAAATATGAGCGTTTTAAAGGTGCTGCCGCAGTTCTCAATCACAAGTTTTTTCATTGCTTTTATTTAAAATAAGCCACCTTGAAATCGGCCTCCAAATCCACATCGCTGCACCTAAGTCTTAAGTAGCAGTTGCATGCGCGTGAGTGTGTGTACACTTTAAATGTGCTGTCTAGGTGATGTCGCTTTTAATTATCCCTGTTAGAATGATCTTTCCCCTTTAGAATTCCCATTCAGTTGAACAATAAGTGGAAGAATTCATTTTCTCTTGTACACCTCATTGGAATGAGCTTTAGTGAGAAGTTAACTTAGCTAATTTGTTTGCTTTGCATAATTATTATAATCACCCACTAAGTACTACCAGTGACTAAGTACTAATATCCTGCAAGAACATCACAGGCACTTTTCATCAAGCCTTCTTTTAGATCAAGGGATTTTTTTTTTTTTTTTTTTTTTTTTTTTTTTTTTTTGCTTCCTTTCCTATCACAGGGAGACAAAGAAAATGAGAGAATGAGACCCAGTTACAACTCCAAGTGTAAGTAAACTCAGATTTCCCTGTGAGAGGGGCACAGTGAATAGAAACATAGAAATGTTAACAAAAGGAAAGCCAGCTAAGCATGGGGTGGGAGGCAATGTGATTTAATAGTTAAGTGTTCCATTTCTACAATCAGACTGCCTGAGTGTGACCCTTGTCACTAAAATCCACTGTGTAGACTTGGGAATGTCACTTAATTTCTCTGTGTCCTAGTCTCCTCATCTGTATAATGGAGGCCATAATAATTCAAACCCACATTTAGGTTGTGAGGGCTCAACGAGATACTAGGCATAGTGTACTGGGAAAAGTGTCTGGACACATAAGGAATGCTCCATCCTGGTTACGTCGTACCCGTAGAAACAGCCCAAATGTGGAGGGACCCTGGAAGCAGGCACCAAGGTCCCTTCTCAGGAAGGGGCCATATGAAGAGCATCAAGCCACACTCACATTCAACTGTGCCCGACTCTTCCCCCCCATAGAAGACAGTGGGAGAGGGAGGGACTCAGAAAACCTGGTCTTCATTTCCAGTACTGCTACAGGCATCCGGGTCTGACTATTCCAGACACCATGCTGGCTGCCTTGTGTGGAGTCTTCATTCCGTACGTGGTGTAACAGGGAAAACAGTAACTCTTTCCACAGGTTTGCTTAGGAATCAAGGGAGAAAATGTGCATGAAAGCATTTTGCACAGAGAAAACCCAGCAGCTATCGACCTGATGGTATTAATGCTGAATACATACGGCTGTGTCTATTTTACTACTTAATAGATCTATTTTCATGTAATCTTCATTTGCACCTGAGAACAAAGCATAAGTTTGTATGTCCAATAATCCTAAGAGCATTCATTATAAACCTTGTCCTCCAAGGGCAGAGTGTGACACTGGGTACGTAGGACCTTGACCAAAAAATCCCTGCCTGCTGCTTTCCCTGCAGAGGTCTGACATGAGGAAGGGAGACCTCCAGTGGACCTGTCATCACTTGTGCCAGTTAGACAGAAGCTGTCAGGATGACTCCCTCACTGCTGTTGGGGCTGAGCATGTACGTTGACAAAGAGCAAAGGCATATAAATTTCAGAATATTCATACTGGCAGGCTCTTGTTGCCATTCATGAATCTCCTTGTAGAGTGTCCTTTCTGGAATAGTTGTCTCTGGCTGTCCCAGGGGTGTGTGTTCCAGTTCTATTGGGCTAATGCTACATTTTATTCAACCAATGCTTATTAAAGGAGGTACATAAAACATCAGGGATGTATTTTTGAGTAAAACCAAAACATGCCTTATCTTTTATTCATTATTCATTCATTATTCATTGTTCATTTAGCAAAGATGTCTTGGCTCTCTTGGACAATGTTTTAGGTACTGGGCCTACAGCAGTAAAGAAAAACAGTTCCTGTTTCCATGTTTCCTGGCTATTGTATTTCAGGGAGAGAAATGGATTGTACACTGATTCTGTAAATAGATATTTCATTTCAATGTTGCTGCATATTATAAAAGGAAAGTAGAGAGTACATGAAGTCATTTCACAGGGCCCTGAATTGGACTAAACAGTCAGGGAAAGCTGCTTGGAGGAAATGAACCTTCATATGAGATTCAAAATTTGAGTAGGGGCTTGCTGGATGGGAGGGGGTACAGAACGAATCTGCTTACGAAAATAAAAATATTGTGAGTAAAGTCACTGATGTCAAAAGACCATGAACCTCTAGTGGACTAGGAGAGAGGGCAGCATGGCTGAGGCGTCGAAAATGTGGGGAGGAGGGTGAGAGGTCACTCTTGAGGGTGAGAGGTCACCCTCGAGGGAGAGGTCAGACCATCTGAAGCCACGCTGGAGATTTTGAAATTTATACTATGGAAGTGGAAAATATTGAGGATTAGACAATAAAATTATTGTTTTGAAAGCCATTCTACAAATTCTGTAGGAAATGGGTTGGTGTGCAATACTAGATGTGGGAGACGACACAGAGAATTAACGCGGTCACCCCGGATGGAGGCAGACGGTGACTGCGAGTATGGAGATGAGGGGAGAAGCGAGGGTATTTGAGAGATGTCTCAGCTGCTGGAATTTCTGAATTTAGTTTCTAAATGCTTGGCCTTAAGAAGAGAGTAGACCAAAGATGCCAACCACATTCCTGGCTTGCCCACTGAGGTAGACTGTGATACGCCATTCAGTGAATGGATGACTGTGGAGGAGACTCAGAGATGGGAAAGAAGGAGCTGAAGTTTACTTTTATTTTTTTATGTTTTGTAGCAGGTTAGATGTTGGTGAGACCTCCATGTGGAGATATCTGATGGGTACACTGGGGCTCAGAGACAAGAAAAAAAAAAAAAAACAGAAGATGAAGATTTGGAGGGCTGGGGCTATGGCTCAGAGGTATGGCTCACTTGTCTCGCATACGTGGGGCCCTGGGTTCAATAATCCTCAGCACCACATAAATAAAATAAAGGTATTTGGTCCACCTACAACTAAAAAATATTTTAAAAAGAAAAAAAAAAACGATTTGGAAAAAATAACAATAGGGGGTTAAATTATATCCCCTCAAAAAAAAAAAGTATGTTGAAGTCCAGCTCCCCATACCTCAGAATGTGACCTTGTTTGGAAGTAGGGTCATAGCTGATGTGATTAATTAAGATGAGGTCAGACTGCACTAGGGTGAGCTCTTCATCCAACATGGCCTTATAAGGAAAGGAGCAGACAGAGACCCAGATACTTGAGAAGAGAAGGCAGTGTGAGACAGAGGCAGGGGTGAAGCCCTGCAGCTGCAAGCTCTGCAGCTCCTGGGCCACCAAAGGCTGAAACAGGCAGGGAGGAGCCTTCCCTAGAAGCTTCAGAAGAGTAGAGCTTGGAAGACACTGGGATTTCAGACTGCAAGCCACCAGAGTGTGAGAGAACGGATAGTTTCTGCTGTTTTAAGGGATACTGTTTCCTGTAATGTGCTAAAGCAGCCCTAAGAAACTAAAGCAGAGAATCATTAACCAATTGATGGCCATGGAAGCCAAACTGAGGAGAGATCACATGCAGAAACAACATAGAATCACGAGGCAGGATCCAAACCTGAAAAGCTCTAAAATCCAAAGTTCAGATAGAAGAGACAGATAGTGAGATCACGAAGGAGACAGGGAAGGAGCCATATTCCCAAAAGATGCTTGTAGGGTTTAGCAACTAAAGGGATAAGAAGTTTAATTCAATTGTTCAACAACACTACCCCTAAACCTCTGAGCACAACAGGCAAACCGGCCCATGATGATGGAAGGTCACAGGTGCCACCAAGCAACCTGCCAGGGTTTCCTTGCTGAACCACAGACCAGAGAGGCCACTCTTCTAACTTTAGACCTTTAAAATACTTTGCTTTTAGCATCACATTAAAAAGAAAAAAACATACAGAGTATAAAAGTTTAATACCCCAAGTTAATTTGGGGAGCAAGCTTCTCATTAATTACATAAAAATAGAAATTATTCTCGCTGGTCATGATATTGAAATTTACCGCAGATAAGGAGGGATTATCACCCTCCTCAACCCTTTTCAAATTGGAATTGAAACGTTTTGAGAAAAAAAAAATGCCTAGGCTAGGGGGTCCACTTCCACAAAATCTCTTTTTGTCTCAAGAAAAACACCAGTGTCAGAATTTTTAACATTTCCTAAGAGGATTCTGTGGCAGCTGAGATTGGGACCCACTGGAGAAAAGCCAGGGGCCCAGGTGCTGGGCTTCTCCTTTGCTGCAGACCAGTGGATTAGCTCTCTGATCTGTGTGTGGAAAATGTGCACTGACCACTTTCCTGTTTTACAGTACAACCAGGCTGGATGGGTATGTGCCTGTACATTTGCGCACCTCTGAGCACTTATGTGATTATGTCTGTTTACAAGTGTATATGCTATGGGCCCATTGATTTGTTGACTTATCATATAAGTCTATAAAGTTCAGGGTGTTAGGCAAAACATTAAAAATAAGATTTAGGTCTTCCCAGTCCATGAAATTCAGTCTGGGAAGGGAAAGAGATGAAAATGGGCTATGGCAATATGAAATGGTTAGCCTGTAAGCAAGGGGTATTATGAAAATGTAGGGGTCCTAAATCTACTAGAAGGGCCAATGATAATGGATTTAAAAGTTTTAGATTGCTTTTTTCTTTCTTTTAATATGTTTAGTTGTCAATAAACCTTTAGTTTACTTACTTATATGTGGTGATGAGAATTGAACCCAGTGCCTCACTACCACTGAACCAAAACCCCAGCCTTTACATTGCTTTTTTCTAAAAAAAAAAAAAAAAAAAAAAAAAAAAAAAAAAAAAAATTCAGAGCTAGGCAATTGGACACAAAGAGAAGGATGTTTGGCTCAGAAAACTTGTCAGACAAAATTGCAGCCACGCATAGGAGCCTATTCCCAAACTGCACCGTGCATCATGCTTGGCATATAACAAAGGCTCTGTATGAGCGGTCACTGTCATAGAATCAAGATAGGATAGGCTGTGAAAGCAGGCAAGAGCAGTCACAGAATGCCTTGCCTGCCCTGGAAAGGAGCTTGGCTTTAGTTTTCCAGACAGTTCTCATACTTGAGTTATATCTTAGTCTACTCTGGCTGCCGTAACAAATATCACAGACTGTGTGGCTTGAACCACAGGAATTTATTTCTCACCGTTCTGAAGGAACTTGGAAGTCTAAGATCAAGGCACCAGCCCATTCTATTTGGCTGTGATTGTGTCTTCCTGGCTCACACATGGCCACCTTCCTCTGACTGTGCTCACCTGATGAAGAAAGAGAGGGTTCTGATCTCTTCCTCTTCTTAGAAAGATGCGAAATCCCATCATGGTGCCCCACCCTCCTGACATCTTCTAAAACTAATTACCTCCCAAAGGTTCCATCTCCAATTACCATCACATTTCAAGGAGATACACACATTCAGTCCATAACAAGTATGTATGAAAATCACCTAGGAATCTCATTAGGACACATTCTTCCTCAGTAGTTCCAGCATGAGGCCTGAGATTCTGCATTTCTAACAAGCTCCCAGGTGATACCATAGCTGCTGGTATAAAGACCATTCTTTGAGAAGTAGGGAAGGGCAACACTTGCAAATTCAAAATCATTCTTTTTTTTTTTTCCTTAATCATTAACAACAAAAAAATTTCAAACATACGGGAACTCAAAGAGCATAATATAATAAAAAAAAACTGATAGTTCAAACATTTTGCCTTATTTACTTCATCTATGCATCTTTGCATAAATACTTAATGTAAATTTTAGATGTCATGACAATTTATTACTAAATACCTGAGTATATATCTTCAAGAGTAAGTACTTTGTTTACATAACCACAACTTCATTGCTATCCTCAAAAAAAAAAAAAAAAAAACAATAATTACTAATATCATTGAGTTGCATGGTTGAATTTGTGTTCTAGAAAGGTAATTCTGGTGAACTGTGTGAAAAGTGACATTTTTTCCTGTTTCACCAGAAGGAGTGTGTGTGT
This sequence comes from Tamias sibiricus, assembly GCA_025594165.1. Classification (NCBI taxonomy): domain Eukaryota; kingdom Metazoa; phylum Chordata; class Mammalia; order Rodentia; family Sciuridae; genus Tamias; species Tamias sibiricus. The sequence goes on from CM046670.1 coordinate 81,977,917, forward strand.
GTGTGTGTGTGTGTGCAAATATGTATGTGTAGGAATATGCATAAGTGCACCCATCCACATATCTATTCATGTGTGTACAGAGTTACTTATTTGTGCTAGTGTGTTTGTGTTGGTGTGAGCTTCAGAACAGAGACAGGAACTCTGAATGGTAGGGATTTCTCTGTTTGCTGGGCTCTCTGGAGGCAGCTGCTCTGGATGATGTGGCTGGTGCTTCTCCACGTGGTGGGGAGCTGTTTGAGTACAATACTGGAACCCAAAGCAATGCTTTGGCAGATGCTGCAGCTTCTGTGTACCCAATGCCACTTAACCTCAGCAGGGAAGGAAACATGACAAGATATATAAATGTGTCAAATACATTTGGATCTAACCATCAGGGAAGCATCTGGAATTTAATCAGTTTATACTGAGCAAGCCATTTTCATGAGAGCAGGCTGATGAAGAGAACTGCTGCAGGTGAGTGACCAAGGTGAGATGGACACACATGTGAGTTCAGATGAACCTGTCCTGCCCTCTCTGTGGTTCTATGGGAGACCTGGTTCCAGAGGGAAAGGTCCTTAAGTGAAGGATTCCGGGTGCCTATTAGAACAGATGCCTTAAAGAAGGGATTGGTGTATCTTTTTTTTTTTTTTTTTAAATATTTATTTATTTGCTTTAGTTGTACACAATGTGTTTTACTTTTACGTGGTACTGAGAATCGAACACCGGGCCGCGCACATGCTAGGCGAGCGCACTACCACTGAGCCACAATCCCAGCCCGGATTGGTGTATCTTTACCTGCCCTTTCCTCCTTCCTTGGTAATGACTCTCCTGAGGTCACAGCTGACAGAACTGAGGTGCGGAGAAAAAATTACAGTAAAGGATGAGCAGTTGAACCGAGCAGTTGAAAATTCATTAATTCGTTGAAAAATTATTTGTGCAAATTCCTATGGGAGAGAATCCCAGGGGAGACTGATCAGCTAAGGAACTCGCAGCCTATCCCTGCTTCAGCTAGAACTCCTCCTTCTTCACCTGCCTTGTGAGTTTCAGAAGTAGCATGCATGCTCTGTTCGAAAATTCCTTTTCCTTTGATGTTCCCAGGACAGGAGCTGGAGGAGAAGGGGCAGAGGCGGCAGCTGGATTACTTAGGCCCTGCAACTGTTTTGTGTGGTTTTGGGTCATGCCACAATCACACAAGACTTAACTCACTTCCAGCTGTTGGAAAGGTCAACTAGGGTGTCCCAACTTAGCCCTGTGCTTAGTAGGTTGCCATGATATCCTGAACACTTGTACCCACAGTATTCCCTATAGACAACTGCCTTTGCTCACACTGAATCTGCACAGGCCCCAGCCCTCCCTCACTCTGGGCAGATAGTGACTAAGCAGCAAGGTGCTGATAGGTCAGTGCTCTCCACTATAGCCCTGTGAAGGGTGGACCCAGGGAAGAGCAGGCAATGTGCACATGGCACATATTGCTGATTTAATCAGAGACCCAGAGACCTCTGCTCACTCTTCCACAACCAAGCTGCAAGAGGGCCTGCTAAAGGACCTAGTTTGACCCTTCTTTGGGTAGTATGTCACTGTCTCCATGTGGTTTGTTTCTCCCTTAAGGGCCATGGTTGTTTGTATTAATCTCCATTTCCTACTCACCTCTCTCTAGTGACTGCCCCAGGAGCTGGGAGGAAGGACACTTTAGTATGTCCTTTTAGTTTTAATTTATCTATACAAATCATGCAGGAGAAACTGGCATAGATGAGATTTGCTCCCAGAGCTACTATTGATCAGCTTACTTGAGCACAAAATGCAGGCATTATTAAAAGGGTTACATGAGAAATAATTGCATCCGGGGGGGATTGCACGTACTTTCAATTTAGCCACGACCTGACACAGAAATTGGCCTGTTTTTTATCATTATAATAACAAGCGTGGCTTCTTACTGAAACTGGGTTTCAAATCTGGACATATGGTTATACATTTTAAAAAGTTTTACTCTCATAAGTTGAAAAAAAAAAATATCTTGGGATATGCTTTTACCCTTGAAATTGTTCATGGGTGCTACCCTTTGTAGCAGTGAGAGGCCATCACATAGAGAAAAGGCTATATCCTACAGAAAGAAGTTCCACGAAGGAGTCTCTTCTGTTCATCAGCATAATGCCCAAGCTTGGGCCTTAAAATGTTTTAATTCCTACTCTTAATATAACAAGTGCTGGATTAGCTTTTATATTCTTATCGTGTAATTGCATTTGCTGCCATCTGGATTGCTAAAATCAGAGCAAGAACATCCTGAGATGGGGGCAGATTTTGACCCAAAAAGTATATGCACAAGTCATTTGAAATACAGTGAGCAGGTCATTTTCAAATGGCTATTTCTGGGAAAGCTCACTCACCTGGAGGCAAAGACAGTACAGTTTTAGTTCCAAACCTCACTTGTAACCCGGGGTAAAACATTAATTCAGTAGAATAGACATACACTTCTTAAGAATATATATCTAAAATTGAAAGCCAGAAATGTGCTTAATGGAAACTCTAAAAGCCTTATCTTTAATGTCAGAGACAATACAAAAATGTTCACTATTTCCATACTTATCATTAAACAAGTACAAGCCCATGCAATTAGGGAAAAAAGATAGCAATAATGGTGTAAGATTGAAATCAAGAAATGTTTCCATTATTTTTGAATGATGGATAGTTGTTATAATACAAAACTCAAGACAGTTCAGATAAAACCTATTAAAAACCAAAAGACATTTCAACAAATTTATAGTTAACAGTAAAATAAAGTTTTCTTATATATATAAAATATAACCATCAGAAGGTATAATGGAAGAAAAGGTTTGATTTACATTGCCACCCACCCAAAATAAAATTTCTTAAAATCAACTTGAACAATGTGTAGAATCCATATTAAGCAAAATTTAAAACTACTGAGGAACATGAAATTAGATTTAATTTTATGTCATGTCTTAATATGCTAAGACTCAATGTTTTCTTAAAAAATCTACAAATTCTCCCAAAATTAACATACTGGTTTCACATGATTCAAATTTAATCACCAATTGGATCTATTAGTAACTCAACAGATATGCTAAATGTTTTATAACTCTATCAATCAACCAACAAACTAACATAGTCCTAGAAGAAATCATATATATAATGAAATTCTAAAGCCATAAAAATATTTCTAAGGCAGGCTTAAAAACACTTGAAAGCCATGACAGAAAATATTAATAAATATTAATATTTAAAAACTTATCATGTCTCTCTGACAAAAATAATTAGTCAAAAGAAGAATTGACCAAATTCATGCACATCAATCACAGAGAATTTCCTTAACATATAAGGAAAACAGAACAATTAATGAATGAGGTGAATAAGACAATAATAAACAAATGATATAAATATTTATAGGAAGATAAATACAAATGGTCAATAAAGATATGAAATAAGTGCATTCAACTTGACTCAATTAAAGCAATGAAAATCAAAATAAGATATCATTTCTTACTCAGTAATTTGATAAAAAGTAAATTAATTATTATAATGAGTCTTGGCAAAGATACATGCTCCTTCTCAAATTTCCTGAGGGTATATACATTGTTGCATTTTTAATAGAACATTTTAGTGATATATATCAATTTTTAAAACTATAGATTTTTTTGTCTCAAATTTAAATTTGGAATCTATAATAAATATCTCTAAGTAGACATTCATTGCAATAATTTCAAGATAAAAATATCTCTAAGCAGCTTCTCATGGTGTCTGATTAAATTGTGTTGCTGAGGCAAGAGGATCACAGCCCCAGCAACTTAGTGAGAACCTGTCTCAACATAAAAGACAAAAAGGGCTGGGAATGTAACTCAGTGCTAGAATGCCCCTGGGTTCAAGCCCAGTACCACAAAGATAAAGTAAAATAATAAATGGGGGAACTGGGAAAAATCACTACTGAGATGAACTGAGTAAAGAGTAAGGGAAAGAGTTACACAAGATACCAGTGCATGGGAAGAAGTTTGGGGGAGTGAATGTGTGTTTGTGTGTGAGGTGTGAGAATGCACCTGGAAACATTGGGAAACTGCACAAGGAATTGTTACCTGTAATCACATTTGAGCAAGGTGGGTAAGAAACAGGCTTGCTTTCTATTTTGAACACTTCTGTTTCTGTAGCACATTATTTCCTTCTTAATCAAGGCCCAATTGATTTGTCTCCTCTATGTTTTTATTTTTTCATGAAAATCGAATTATCATGTTATTTTTCTGATAGCAAAAAAGTATGTTCAATTATTTGTCAAAAACAACTTACAAAAAAAAAAAAAAAAAAAAAAAGAAAGAAAGAAAGAAAAGAAAAAGGGCCCAGAAAAGAAAGTTAACATTCATCAATCATCTTCTTGCTGAAAGGGTGAGTGCATGTCTGTCCATAATTTGCTAAGTGTACATAGCTATGTTATTTGTTAACGATATCATATTGGGCTTGCTGTTCAGTGAGCTTTTTAATGTTTGATTTATCATAAGCATACACATATTCCAAATATGGATTCATGTCATCATTTTCACTGCCCGCATAGGATTATATTGTAATGGCTGATCTATAATTTATTTAATTATGAATCCCATTAATGGGTATTTTTAAAGGTTTTCTAATTTAACATAATTCTAATGACTATTCAGTGTACATCCCTTTCCACTCATCTCTCTCTCTCTCTCTCTTTTTTTTTTTTACAAAATATATTCCTGCAAAGTGAATATATAACAAGAGAATTGCAGTTAAAGAAAAATTATTTTTCAATGTTGATTTAATATCTAAAAAAATCAAAATCAAAACACAGCAATAAAAGTCCATTTTAAAATCCAGGTTACTACCATATTCTTACTGATAATGAGAATGCCTGTCTTGCCAAGATTTCTGCCAATTCATCTTTTCCCTGGTAATTTCATCTGCTTCCTTTATCATGCTCAAAGTACAAAATCTGTACTTAGACACATTTGAGAGCTTTCATTCCTGTTCTCTTTATCTGTTTGCTCATTTTCGTGTTAATATCACCCTGATTTTGCTACTATCATTTTAATTCCTAGAAAAGTCAAGTCCTCCTCCTATTTTTTTTCTTCAGAAAATTTTATGACTATTTCTCATATTATTGTATTATTTTCTTTTCTGGTGAAATTTCAAGTCATTTTATAACATTTTTAAATGACAAATTTAGCACTTTGCAGAGAACTTACAGCTTCATTGATTGCTGCTGTTCATTTTGAATTTTTTTGTTCCTCTGTGTGGTTTCATAGATAGCCTCACCTGGATCCCACATTCTATGCTAAGTTTTTCTTACAATTGGATAAAGTCGACTACTGTTTATATCTATTGTAGCATATTGCTGGTTATTTTGCTATATTAAAAAGCAAACTGATTTTTCTCTATAGCTTTTAGAACTGACCACCCTGTGAACTCTTATTGTTTCTAATGAGTCAACTTTTTTTTCCAGTTGATTATTTTAGATTTTTCAGGTAGATAAATATCCTCTGCAAGTAATATTGATTTTTCATTTGCCTTCTCAGAGGATGCTTTCAAATTACTGAATGATTTTCTTCTAAATAATGTATATGTCGTTTATACACATTTCTCTTGAGTAGGAGTGGGTCCTGGCTTTGATCTTAAGTCTAGATTCATCTATATCTAGGCATACATAGAGACTTGATGGATTGGGCTCCCTAGAAGTTCACATTCTGTGTACCAGTGAGCTTGACCTTAGCCATTTATAAAGACATAATTTGAGTATATCATGGTGTCTGCTAGTCAGATGTCTTGTCCTGCAATCCATTGGTTCATGTCTGATTTCTACGAAAATGGGTAAGCTTATTTTATTTTTAACCAAAACTACAAAAGCTTTGCTACACAGTCACTATGATCAGATCTCTTAAGCAAAGAGTAGGCCCGAGTAGAGAAAGGCTGCCTCGTCTGCCCTGCCATGGGCCACCAGATGCAGGGGGCACCCCTGGTCTCCCTGTGTGATCAGTGAGTCTAGGGAGGAATGCTAGTGCCCAACAGGAGGGTAGTCATTCCTGAGGACCCAGGAAGTGTGGTTGGGAACAACTGCTCAGCGCAGTCCCTGGAACATAGCCTAGAACTCAGTGTTTAGTGAATGAATTAATTAATGGGGGCATGTCTTACAGTCCCACTTGTGACTGGGTTTTTATGAATTTATCTTTTAAAATGTCACCTCTTGTATATATTTTGACAATATCTTATTTATGAGATGAAACTTCTTTATATTTAATCCTCTTATCAATATAAAAAATGTCTTCCTCTCTCAATGTTGTTTTTACCTTTGAAATTTGCTTTCTCTTCTGCATATTGCTACCTCATAGTAATTTTGGTTTTCTAATGGCACCTAATGATCCTTTGTTAATCCTTGTATTTTTTTTTTTATTTTGGTGGTCATTTATTTTTTGTGTGCACTGTTTAGATAGAACATTTTTAGATTTTTATGATTTAATACAATCTGAGAGTTCTTCTTTTAAACAGAGTAGTTTAACATTTACATGATTAACTCTTCTATTACCCCCAGTCTTCTCTTAGCTTCCTCGTGATTTCTGTTTTATTTTTTATTCTGTCAGCTACTTTGTTATACTTTTATTTAATAATTTAAAAGGTATTTATAGTTATTTTACTTATATTAATAGTTATCACAAAGTTTTGAAAATGTATATTTACACTGCTATCAAGATAACTGAGGAAGTCAGCAGAAAAAAACAGTAGAAGTATAAGCAAACATTGTAGAAATAGTTCTGATTTGCCTTCTTTCCTGGTTCTTCTTTATTCATTCTGAATTTACAGGCCATGTCATTTTCTTTTTGTTTTTTAAATTCTATTTTACTTTAAGAAGAGTCTTTTTCAATGGATAAAAATAAAGTGATTGGTAAATATTACCAATGCATTTAAAGTAATTATTCATATCTTACCTTTGTTTGTTCCTATTGTTGTGATTGCATTTGTTGTTCATTTTTGGTTTTTGTTGGGTTCTTTTTTCTTTCATTTGTTGAATAGAGGTCATTTGTCACATATGAGCTAAAAACCTTTGTGAAGTAGTAATTGTTATCCTCTTTTTAGAGTTAAAAAATTGAGACATGTAGTGGCTAAATACATCACCAAGGACCCAAGACTATTACTCTGTGGTTCCAAAGTTTTGAGAAGAAGCCAGTACTCTCTAAACTCCACACCCTTGCATACCCCAACCAGTGGCCCTGTTCACATTTCCAGAACATCTCAACACTCTCTCATATATTCTGCAACTGGGGAATCCCACAAGGTAATGTTTGGCATTCTCTTCTATGACATTTACTTGAAAAACAATATTTTCTCACAATTCTAAGCCTCATATCCTTCCTGTGTCATTGTCTTCAATCATATTTCCCCCTTATTCTTTCGGTTCTCCTTGTTCGCACTCTCTGGGATTCCTACAATACATAAACTTAGTCTTTTTACTACTTCAGCCCCTCATCATTGATCTCATTTTCATCTCTATATTTTCTTTTGATTTCCTGGAGAATTTTACACATTTGCTCTTGATTTAATGCAGTGTTCAATTTGGAATTTTCTGGTTCCATTGAGTTTTTAATATGATAAGTTTGATTCTCATTTCCATGAAATCCTCCATTGCCTTCATGAGTTTCTCCCTGGGTGTCATTACGATGGCAGCAACCTCTTCAATATTTCTAGGGCACATTTTTCTATTTATTACAGTAAATATGTTTCTATCAGAGGCTCTTGTTCTAGCTTTCAAGAGTGGCTTTCTTTTTGTTTTCTTTAAATCTGTGGTATTTGTTTATAGGTCTTTCTTAGACAGAATAGCAGATGTGTATGAGTCAATTATCCAAAATGCTTGAGACAATAATGTTGAATTTCTTTAGTGATTTTAGAATACTTGCATATACATAATACCTTGGGACCCAGGTCTACACGCGAAATTCATTTGTGTTTCATATATAGTTTTTACACGTAGCCTGAAGGTGATCTTCTGCAAATTTTTAGTGCACCTACATTTTGACAGCAATTTGTCACATAAAGTTAAGGGTGGAATTTCCCATTTATGGCATCTTGTTAGTGCCCAAAAGTTTCAGATTTGGGAGCATTTCAGATTTTGGATTTTGGCATCATAGGTGTGAGACCCTCCTTTTTCAGCCCCAAGCCTCTTTTCAGTTTAACTGCTTCTTTTTGCTTCTGTAAAATGCTTGGCTTAAAGACAATAGAAGTCAAACCACTGTGACCCCATTTTGTTATCAGCTGCCCCAAAGTGTTGCAAGTCTCTTGTCACAAAGCAGGAATAAGCCCAGATATGATAAGCTAGCCTGGGCACAATAAACTAGGGCAATGGCAGGTCCCTGGGCCCCGGGCCCTACAGGGCCCTGCAATGAACAGTCAGCACATGCCATAGCTCTGGAGATGGCACCCACCAATGAAAACCTCCTTAGACACGCATGGGCTCCCCTGGCCAATCAGGCGAGCCCTTTCCCCTTCCTTGCTTCTACCCCTATAAAAACTCAGTCTTTCTTCATTTCTGGGCTCTCAGTACAGATCCCCTGTGTTGGTGAGGTCTGAGAGTCCGAGCTTAAGCCCGAATAAAAGCTCTTTGTTCTTGCATGCACTCCAGATTCCTTGGTGGTTTTTGGGGATCCGTTCTCTGGGCACAACAATAGATGCTCAACCTGTATTAATAGGTTTTAGCCAAGTAGCCAAGTAGGGCTGGCCTCTGTCAGAGATTTTCATTGTCTGAGTCTTGAAGCTCTAAAACAAATTAAGGAGAAAAAGTCTATATATTTTATATAGAAATTTTATAGAATTTCTATAAAAAATGAATTGTAAACTGTTGATGCTCAAGGTGGCTCCTGGCGACAGAGCAGGGCCTGAGGGAACATTGACACTCCCTGCTAAGTGCTCTGTCTCTATATTGCAGGAGGATGCCCTCTTTGGTGTTCAGACATCAATACCCTAGAGAAAACCCAGAGTCATACTATCACCGTTAACATCTGTTGACCTGGCAGACATGCTGAAATATGCGAATTGGGCCTGCTGCTTTGTCCCCACCTCACCAGGGCATGTGAAATAACACTTAGGGACTTTCTTCCACCATTTTGTTCCTAAAGAGGAGCCACACACTAGTCCTCTAAACATTGTACTATCCTAACTTTAGTTACCTGAAATTCCTTGAAATTCTTGCCATGTATTGACACCCTTTCCTTATTTCTATAGCAGGCCAAAGATTTTCTATAATTTGTGTTGTCTATTTATTTTAATAAGGGAAAGGGAACAGTTCATCATGCACGGGATTCCTCTCATTAATTCTTAATTTTCCCTTCTCTCTCATTTTACTGGCATAATAAATAGAATAGTTATAAGCACCTTTCCCCATTCCTCAGGTTTCTGATTGACATCCTATAGATACCTTCATTTAACATACACCAAACATAACTCATCCTTCTTCCCATATTTGTTCATGCTCCTGAACTTCCAATACAGACTACTGGCATCTCTGTTTGTCTAATCACTGATGTAGAAACCTAGGAGACATCCTTAATTCTTTCTTCTCCCTTACTCACAAAAGGGCCAACCAGGCAACATTTATTGGCATCAATTTAAAAATCTCTCTTCTCTTGGCAGAAATATTGTCATTCTTTATACATACACTTTTCCTCAACAAAATATTAAATTGTATTTTAAAGAAAATAAGTTCTTGTTTCAGTCAGCTTTTTTGCTGCTGTGACTATAGGACCTGACCAGAACAACTATATAGGAGAAAAAATTTATTTGGAGGCTTACATTTTCAGAGATCTCAGTCCATAGACAGCCAGGTCTATTCCTTGGAGCTCAAGGTGAGGTTGAGCATCATGGTGGAAGAGTATGGCAAACAGAAGCATCTTTCATGGTAATCAGGAAACAGAGAGAGAGAGAGAGAGAGAGAGAGAGAGAGAGAGAGAGAAAGACTCCACTTGACAGATACAAATATATACCCCAAAGCCATACACCCCAATGCTCTACCTTCTCTAGCCACATTCTACCTGCTTGGGTTACCACTCAGTCAATCCCATCAGGGATTAATTCACTGATTAGTTTAATGCTCTCACAACCTAATCATTTCCCCTCTGAACCCTTTCACATTGTCTCACACATGAGCTTTTGAGGGACACCTCACATACAAACTTTGCATTTGATTTATTTTTAAAATGTATTTATGTATTTATTTTATTGGTGCATATTAATTACACAGAATAGTGAGTTTCGTTGCTTTTCACTTATTTTTTACTATTTTGATGCAACTAAATTTTCTTAGTTGAAATTTATATTTTGTATTTTGACCTGTTAATAACTGCAACTAAATTCAACAAAATGTGGAAGAAGCTTATAAGATTGCAAATTATCATGCAGTGTGCAATTCTGATTAACAATGTGCATCATGGTATTATTATGGATTAAAAAGGGGGAAATACATGGTGGTACTCAAGAGAAATGAGATGAAAATTTTAGTCCACAAAAATAATGTAAGCAACTCCATTGTCCTATATGTTAAACTGAAAAAAATAATTACTGCTAACATCTCTCTACAACTGGCTCTTGAGAATACTTGGATAGTACTTTAATATTTTTTTTTCTCAGAACATGTCATTTATAGATGACTAAACCGCCGGTACCATCTTTCCATCAGCTGCATTGAATGCATAATTACCTAAGTATATTTTATATGTATTTGCCTATGAATGCAAATATATACATAAAAGAATATAAAATAATGTTGCCGATCATGACAAAATATGATCAGGGCTTGGTGAGTTGGAAATGGGACTGCAGATATCACTGTGAGTTCAGCAGGACAGTAACTGAGTTATAAGATAATTATTCCTCTTCAATGGCTCTCACCATGACAACTCAGTTCTGAAATTCAACCATTATTCAGCTCAAATTATTGTCAAAGTTTAAAGCTTGAATTTTATTGACCTCCTTCTGATGTCTATGACATCTAATCATCTGGGTATATGAAACCAGATTGTTAACAGCAAGAGCAGCTCAAAAGATTTTTGCTGTACACACCTGGACAGTTCTTTTGTTAAGCCCAAGTGATGATTCAGTCTCTGGGCTCTGTTATATATGCATAACTACTTTAGGGCAGAAGCTGAATATGGCATTCCTGTCTCCTTTACTGTCAAACTACAAGATTTTCCTACCCAAAGATTCCAATTGCTTTTAGACTTAATATAGGCTTATAACTTAAATTGCAAATCCCTGATCAACTTTTGCTAAATAAAGAGAAAGAGGAGAGGAAGAAGAGGAAGAAAAATAGAAGAAAGAGGTAGAAGAGAGGATAAAGGAGGAGAAGGAGAAGGAGGAGGAGGAGGAGAAAGAGGAGGAGAAGGGGAAGGAAAAGGAGAAATGTATAGAAGGAATCATTAGATTTTAGGGACAATAACCTCTGATAAAGCCCACTCAACTTAAGATTAGGCAGGCAGACATCGTATTCATTTAACCCCTTGTCAGATTTTAACCCATCTCTAGAAATAAAACTATTGTTTTTAAATGTCAAATGCAAGAGAAGCATTATTCCAAACCCTGACCCCAAACTGCCAAATGATGTTTAATTAGCATATTAGTTTGCTAGTGTAGCCCATAGCAAAAAAAAATGAAAGCAACAATCATAAACTGAGTGACTTAAACAATATAATCAACAGATTTATTTCTCACAGTTGTGGAGGCTGATAATCCAAGATCAAGGTGTCAGCAGATTGGTGACTTCTGAGGCCTCTCTCCTTGGTCCCCCTTCACTGTGTCCTCATGTGGTTGGCCTCTCAGTCTCTGTGTGGTCCGTGTTCTAACCTCCTCTTTTCACAAGGACAACCAACCATATTGGATAAAGAACCACCTGAAGATCTCATCTTTACCTTAATTACCTCCTTAAAGGTCCTGTTCCCCAATATAGTCACATTCTGAGGTATTGGAAGTTGGGACTTCAACATATGAATTTGGTGGTGGGGACACAGTTCAGTAAAGGAACTATAACTATTCAATTGGACACTTTTTTATATCTGCTATTACAAGTAAATACTATTAGGCATACAAAAATACATAGACTGAATCTTGTCTTTAACAAATTTACAGACTCTTTGATGAAATCAGACCTACACATGGAAAGATTAATAATTAAAGAGAATTCAAATGAGTGGTGAGGGCTAGGGAGCAAATTTCACTTTTCCTGGCAAGATAATATCCTGTTTCTGCCCACAGGGAACTCTAGCTAGAAAGGGGACAGACCCACAGACAACTAATTGGGACTTAGCCTGTCAATTACTCTAGATTTATGAGCAAAACGCTGGGGAAATGCAGAAGAAGGCCAATTTCTTCTGAATTGTTGAGGGAAAAGGAGGGGTCAGTAAAGCTTTGCTAAAAGAGAGAATGGGGTGAATTCCATTAATGGAGAGAAGATCAAATCAGGCACCTATTTTGGGAGGAATGTGGAGATAATGATCTGGGTGCAGGGCATGTTCCATATGCCAACAGGAGGAGAACTGTGAGTGTTTAGGTAATTGGGAATACAGGTTTAGAGATCAGAAGACAGGTAGCTGGCATACTAAATTTGATTGTGAAATCACAGGCACACAGCAGGATATGGGGGAAGCTATGGGCAAGAGTAAAAAAAAAAAAAAAAAAAAAAAAAAAAGAGGGCTAGAAGTTGGAAGAACCGCTGTACTTAGAAATAGAGACAAGGCCGGGCACGGTGGCGCACGCCTGTAATCCCAGCACTTTGGGAGGCTGAGGCAGGAGGATCGTGAGTTCAAAGCCAGCCTCAGCAATGGCGAGGCACTTAGCAACTCAGTGAGACCCTGTCTCTAAATAAAATAAAAAAGGGTTGGGGATGTGGCCCAGTGGTCAAGTGCCCCTGAGTTCAATCCCTGGTACCAAAAAAAAAAAAAAAAAAAAAAAAGAAAAAAAAAAAAAAGAAAGAAATAGAGACAAGGTCAGTGAAGGGGACTTAGGATTGGAGAAGTAGAAAGAGGCAGAGTGCAGAGCATAGCAGATATGAAAAGACTCTATTCCAAGACCAGGAGAAATCCCAACGAGGCAGGTGGATTGTAGGCTGTCGGCAACTAGAGTTGAGTGCTGTTCAGATGGCCAATGTTTTGGAAAGCTCGACAGGCTCCAGTTCAAGGAAAGACATTGAATTTGGTAAGTAGGTGGTTACTGTATGGCATGGTTTCAGAGGAATGACTAGACAAGAAGCCAGACTGAAGAGAGAGTAAGGAGCAAATTGGTCCCTGGAGACATGGAACTATCAGGGCAAAGTTGTGTAGAAGAGCAGCTCTGAAAGACAGGGAAAGAATTAAGTACCCAGATGGAGATGGGGCAGTAAAGCAAGGAGAGAGAGACAAAGAGCAGAGGTTGGTGATCTATAGGGCTGAGTTCTGTGCAAGAAATATTAAATATACCATCTCAGTCAGTCCTCCCAATGGCCCATTACCCCTTTTGACCATGAGGAAACTGAAGCTCCGAGTGGGGTCCAAGTTTGAATCATCAGTAAATTGATTCATTGAGACTCAGTTCTAAATAATATTTCTCAATGTTGGGACTCTCTTTTCCTCTACAAGAATTTCACATTCTAGGGAGAAGAAGAAAATTAAAATATTAGAGTCAGCATCTTGTGAGATTTATAAAATGTCACTTCACAAAACAGCTGTGAAAGGACCTTGGGGAGATATGCTCTGACTTGTGGGGGAAAAAAGTACTAGCAACTTTAGTGTGTGTTAGCTGTGAATGGAAAAGCGTCCAGAAATTTGAGGTTGTAGCCCCCTAACTGACATGATATATAGTTGTTGCAGGGGGTTGTGGTCATGGTGGGTGCTGGAGGAGCACTTGGGACTCCTGGTGTGTTCTGTTGGATGCCCTGATGTTGTAGATCTTTCCAAGTGATTCTCTGGTGCTGGTTTAGGAGTTAGTGGAACAGGACTATACTCTCTTTGTTCTCTACTCCCTCCCTCTGCTGCCTAGAGAGGAGGTAACAGACTAGTGTCTGAACCAGACCCCTGCATTTCAGTCTCGGTTCTTCCACTTACCAGCTGTGTGATGCATGACATTGGACAGCAATTTAACCTCTCTCTGAGTCCATTTCCTTATCTGCTGGGGATTGTTCTATGGAATAAAAGTTGTCATGACAATTAAGTCTCTGGATTTGTAAAGAGCTAGTGCATTTGTTAAGTAAATAAATCGGGATTAATAGTGATCCAACTATCTTCCGTGCTTACTACTATATATATCCATATATATATATATATATATATATATATATATATATATATATATATATATTCCATGCTTACTACTATATATATATATTCATGCTTTCTAACCATTTGCAGATATCCCATTAAATTCCTGTACATTTTTTTGCAATTGTAGGTAGGGTATTTTTATATCCATTTTTATATGAAGAAATAAGCCAGTGAAGTTAGGTGAGACTTCCTGGAGAAAGCCAAGAAACTCCTTGGAGGAGCTGACTGAGGGGTCTCCTATCTTCTCCTGTAGAGGGTGACAGCCTCAGAACCTCACACTTCTTCCTGAAGAGCTGGTGGCATCTATTACATCTAGCCCACCAGACAGTAGGTCCTATAGAAAGTATAAATGTTTTGAAACCTGGTGGTATGCAGAATAATGAACCCTTCAAAGATGCCCACATCCTAACCCCAGGACCTGTGGCTATGTTACCTTACATGGCAAAACAGAGTTCACAGATGTGAGGGAGTTAAGGATCTCAAGATGGGGAGTATTCTGACCTCAAATGGTATGCTGCAATTCAGTTCTGGCACTAACCAACCACAGTTAGTGTAGACCCCACAAGTTAAAGGGCTCTGTAACAGCAAGCTGCTGTCACTTCAGACCAACTGTCTACAAATCCAGGAGTCCCCTCATGTCCCTCAGATTTCATAGTACACTAGAAGGACTCATAAAACACAGGAAAATCCTTTATTTAGAATTAAAGACTTATTATTAAACCCATTTCAGACTTCTGACCTCCAGAACTAAATGTACGTTCTTTAAAGCCACCATTTCTGTGGTCATTTGTTACAGCAGCAACAGGAAACTAATAGAAGTAGCGTGATGCAGTGGTTAGGAAGATGGGTGTGGGAGCCAGGCTGCCAACGCTCAAATCCTCATTTCCCCACTCACCAAGAGTGTGTCCTTAGCCAAAGTGTTTGTTCTTTCTATTCTTGAGTACTTACATGGTATTGCATAGGTTCATTGTAAGGGCTACTATATAAAATTCTTGGAAGAGAAACTAAAACAACAGATACTCACTATTGCTTGGTGTACAATGTTCAAAATGTATGAAATTACTGAGGCAAAACAGAGTTGAAATCATTTCAACTCTCCTTGGGAATTCTGGTCTTGGCTAATGTCTTCCCAGTCCCTTTGGCAGCCTAAGCATCCATTCTCCTGCTAGAATCTGTATTCCTGGCTATTATTTAAAACCTTCTCTCTTTCCCCACCCACCTTGCAGAAGTGGTTCAAAACTCTGGGCTTCCTTTACAGGGCATGATAGGCCCTTCCACAAATCTTCCAGAGTTCTTACCCCCTAATACTATCAAAATGAAGGTTAGGATTTGTGTTGGCTTTCCATCACTTTAACAAATATCTGAGGTATTTGTTATAGTAAAAATGATTATTTTAGCTCACAGCTTTAGAGCTTTCAGTCCATGATCACTGGCCCCATTACTTTAGGCCCGTGGTGGCACATGATGATGGGAGAGTGTGGCAGAGCAAACCTGCTCAGGAAGTGAAAGAGAAATAGGAAGAGAATGGGGTCCTCCAATCCCCATTGGGGGCACTCCCCAGTGATCCAGAGACCTCCACTAGGCCCCACATCTTACATTCCCACCACTTCCCAAGAGCACCCTGCTGGGCACTAAGCCTCTAACCCATGAGCCTTTGGGGACACTTGAGGTCCAAACCATAGCAGGATTCAACATATTAATTTGGGGGAGGAGACCAACATTCAGTCCACAGCAAAATACACAGCCTAGTTGGCTATGATCTCCCAGAGCCCTTAATTCCATGGGGCATGTCTTCATCAATCAAAATACAGCTTTATGTCAGCAGAGCAGGCTATTGGTAGCCCCCCGCCACCACCACCAGACACTCTTGTTCCCAGGTCTGGCTCCCTTCCTGGCTGCTGCCTGCTCCCAGCTTGGGAGGTATTTACATCATTTCCCTTTCCCAAGGTTCTCGGGTTTCGTCCACTTTTCATCTCCAGTGGTCTGCCTGTTCCTTTCCTCCTTGAAGCTGGCTCTACCTTGGTTTCTTTCCAGATTTGTCACCCATTTCACTCACCTACCAAGAAGTCAAAAGTTCACAATTTTATTTATCACTAGAATAAATAACCTAAACCGACAGCCACACAAACATTATAAATTAATCCAGCAAACATATCATATGAAAAATATTTCTGGATATCTTCTGTGGGCTGAAGTAAAAGCAAAGCCTACCCAGGGATGAGACTGAGATAAGAACATATTAATCTTACACTACTAACAGCTCCAGATACCCAACAGCTCCCTAGCTACACTGAGTTCTCAGGTACATTCAGGAAATTCGACAGCCTCCAAACTGCTGCGCTGAAATCTCCATCATCATTTTAAGTAGGAGATTAAGAGATTTCATGTTGTTAAAACACTTTTATAGACGCGATTTGAATGACACTATTTAAATCAGCGAAAAACTGCTTTGATTTCCATTCCCATGGGCACAAGCTTGGGGAAGGATGAAGAGACAGGCAGCCAAAGTCCTCTCAGAGCTGATTGACAACTGTGGCTGTGTCTAAGGACAGCCAGGCACTGCAGGCATGCAGTGGGGGTGTCTGACCTCATTGATTTTCCTAATAGGTCACTCCCACCCAAGCTCATTGTTCTTCCTCCTATGAGCATATAGGCCCAGGGCGAAAGAGAAGCCCGCATCTTGTTTCAGTAAGCGCTACCTGAATCCATATAAGCATATGATTCTATCTAAAACTCAATAATTCACTGAACTGACATCCTTTTAGCATCTCCGCAGTCAATGCCTCTCAAAGAACAGTGCTGCAATTGAACTAGAAAATTAGAGCTTTTAGCTGGACTCCCCGGAGGTGCATATGTAAAACAGAATAATAAATGATTGTCATTTCAGTTCAGAACATAGAATTAATCATGGCCAAAGAGGGAGTCCTGAGTCTTGCAGGAAGGGCCATCAGGGGTCGCTGATCACCATCGCCTGCCAGCAATGAGGTCAGCATTGGAAGATGCACATATCCTTTGTTACCTGCAGTATCTGTACCTGTTGTTCGACAGAACCTTTATAGAATCCACCAACAGGAAAATTATTTCTTAGCGCAGGTTTTTTATTTTTTATTTTTTTTTTTCCTGCTGAAAAATTCAAAAGCCCAGCCTCAGGCAATAGAAACACAATAATGCCAGAAGCATGATAAACACGTCTTGGTTCTTTGCAGGCAGGGAAGAGGGCAAGGGAGAAGTCCCAGAACCCTGGGGGAGAAGAGGTAGGCAAGGTAGATGCTGTGAGAGTTTCCAGGAGCTTTTTTTTTTGACCAGAACAATTAGGTCACTGAAAGACCATCTATCTAGACTCTTCATGCAGAGAAAATCTAATGGCCACCAGCAATAGAAGCAGAGATGCATTCCGACAGCCCGATGGAGTGTATGCCTATGGGCAGATCAGTTGAAGGGCTTCGGACTTCCTGTGCAAAAACAGCTAAAGTCTTATAGTCAACATGGGGTGCTCTGTATTGGCATTGACTGGAAAAAATGCAGGATCTTGGGCTCCCATTGAATCAGTCCTACTGAATTCAGAATTTTGTACAAGACCCACAGGTAATTCCTATTTACAGTGAATTATGGTTTGGCACTGGCTTAGAGTACCATGTCCTAGTCTGTGAGAGACAATTTACAGATCCCTGGCAATTGCCTGGGTTTATTTTCTGTTTGTTTTGACATTTGATGTGTATGCAGTGCAAAGACAGGCCTCTGTTCTGGGCTTTCTGCTCTGCATAAATGATCTGAGGGCAGGATCAGATCACAAGATGGTGGTCTGTAGATTAATGTCATGGAGAAGAGGTGACCACTACTTCCCAGACCAGCAAGAATGGCTTCCAAAAGGAGGAAGCTGAGTATGCTGCTAATCTGTTGCTGAGTATGAGACGAAGCCAGGTAGGAAGAAGTCTATAAAAGGAGGCTCCTAAATGCTAACATTTGAAGTGTCTTTGGGGAAGGGACTGTTTCTGCAGGGAGGACCCTGTGACAGAGGGCAAGTGAAAGCTCCTCCAGGGAAGCTCTAGGAAAGAGAGGACATGCAGAATTCTCATCTTGGGCCTTTGCCTTTCCCTGATCTCAGAGCCTTGTTTTGTCCCCACCGCAGGGCCACCCCACCCAGCCCTATTCCTGCCCCAGCCTATGCACCCACTTCTATGCCTAGCCCCTTACCCAGGCTTTGACCCTGCCACTCCAGGCCCCGTGCCCTCTCACAGACCAAAGCTCCTACCACCACACCCAACCTTGTCCTCTACTGATCTACTACCTGACCAAGGCTCTAAAATTCTCTACACCTCTCAAAGCCCATCAGAGATCCGCCCCCTCTTCTGAGGGTCAGCAATGCTGAGATGGGGAGAAGGGCTGGGTAGGCCTGTTTAAAGCCAAAGAATGCCCCCCAGGGGCTTCCCCAGTCTCCTCTATCCCTCCCACCTAATGTCTCTGCACTCCTTCACCTTATCAACACTACTGAAGCTGAATTGAATGAAAAGTCAGGCAGTGCAAGAATGTAAAGGAGCCAGAGTGGACTTCTACCTGTCTAGACCTCTGAAAGAGAGTCCTTGAGGAATGTGTTAGTCAATATTTTATCACTGTGACCAAAATATGTGACACAAACAAATTAAAGGAGGAAAGGCTTATTTTGGCTGTGGTTTCAGAGGTTTCAGTCCATGGTATTCTGGCTCTGTTGCTTTGGGTCTGAGGTAAAGCAGAACATCATGGCCAAAGGGCATCATGGAAGAAACCTGTTCAGTCCACGTCAGGAAAGACAGAGAGAGAGAGAGCAAGGGGCCACTGACAAGATAGAGTTCCCAAAGGCACCTCCCAGTGACCTACTTCCTCCAATCATGTCTGCATTATAGTTTCTACCCACTTATCAATAAATAATCAACAAATGAGGCCAGAGCCCTCATAATCCAATCACTTTCCAAAAGCTCCACCTCTGAACATTGCTGCACTGGGAATCAAGCCTTCAACACGAGAGTCTTTGTGGAATGCTTCCTGTCCAAATCATGACAAGCAGTGCAACTTTGCCAAAGAGTGGACTTTCTCCAGGTCTACCCACAAAGACAATGGCTTCTGTGCTCATCAGCTATTTGTACTATTATCCAGAATTGGCAGGAAGAAGGGCTGAAAAGTTATCATTATGGGCTTTCGTATAACCAAAGAAAACCAATATGCTCATAAGCTTCTACTGCAAAGCTTGACATCTTGAACAGCCCAGGATTGCTGAAAATAGAAACACCTGTGGTCAGAAAGACCTGGGTTTGACTCCTAACCTCACTCTCTTTCAGCTTTGTAACCTCAAGCAAAGTAGTGAACCTCATTTTGCCCTAATTGCTCTTCCATGAAATACAGAATAATAATAGTGAACTGAAAATGTTATTTTCATAAACAATATAGTAATATAAATTCTCTGGCATATCAGAAAGCCTGGTGGATTATTTTATTCATTTTATTATATCAAAAGGATAATGTCTCCAAGCATATTTCTTACACTTAAAAAGCAGGTTTCTAATCTTAAATGGTTTTTAAATATCCAAATGCTAAAATTTGAAATTGAGACTTTATTGATTTGATGGTGAGAACAAAGTCTGACAATGATTTCAGATTTTGGAGACAGATAAATTAGATAATGTTTTATCAATATAAACTTGATAAAAATAGAGAAGTCTGAAGAATAAGCTGGTTGAGAGAGAGGAGAAAGGAGTAGAAATTTCTGTGAGACCATGTTTGTCCGATACCTCTGGTACAATAAGAACCAAAGGAAATAGAATATAACCATCATGAAACAGCAGTAGCATTGCTAACCTTTCTCTGTTTGCATGTTTATTACCAAAGGTAGTCATCTGGTTTATGGGTAATAACACATTAAGGTATGTGCTGATTTTAACTCCTTAATACTAAGTATAGTTCTTGTGTGATGCAAACATGGTTTTTGAAATGCAAACCTATCTTTCATTTGCCGGAAATCCTGAATTCACTAAAATAGAATCTATCTGTTTATATCACCATGTTTAGGAATCAAATCTTACTCTGAAAACTTAAATAATCTTTCAGAAACAAAATTTATCAGCATTTATACTTGATCCACAATCGATTTATAGACTAAAATATTTATAATTAATTACATATTTTGCAATAAACGATTATGAATCAGCTCTAAAAAACAACCACTGTATTTGTATATTCACAAAATGAATGAAATGTGATGGTTGAAAGTATATTTTTAAAAATATATATACCTAAAAAACAATCCAAAGTTCAAACCTCATTCTTCACTGAATTCAGTTCAACATCAAGAAATACCATGACGAGAGATTCTAATTTTGGAAAGCTTCCACCTGGGGAAAAGCAGGGTCAGTCTTAAAAGAAGCTCAGGTGTGTTTTCCACTCTAGTGTTCATCACTGCCAACATGACAGGAACATGTTGGGATTTAAGGAGAGCAATACAAAAAGAGAGCAGGAGAACAATTGTATCTAAGGGTTCCTTCACACCAAGGCCATGTCACTAGCACCTCTTCTCTCTAGGGATGCATGGAGACAGAGGCTCTCAACCTGGGTACTGAAAGAGAGGCACTAATGGTGGAGCTTTAAGCCCCCATGTTCACACCTCCTAATCTCATGGGGTGAGTATCTCCTAAGGGAAGGACACCCTTCTCTTCATAGTAAACCTTGTGCTCTATACATGAAAATCAATACTTTCCAAAGGGCCTCAGTTCTGCTGTGTGTGATGCCTCCAGGAATAACTCACTAGTGAGTGTATGAGAGAAAAGATATTGAAGAGTAACTCTGGGAGATTTTTTGGCAATCCATTTTGAATATGCAAACTACAGATACCCATTCGACAACACCTAGTGTCTAAATCAGAGATCCTAACGTACCCACTGCCCATGGAGAACTTGCAAACAAGTTGGATTGATGGAAATCCATTGATGGAAAGATGGATTCTTTCTCTTTAAAATTGTATGATCAAAGAGAATTTCTAGGTATTTCATCAAGTGTGCTAAGTCACTACATCTGTCCAAGTACAATGGACCATTTCATTAGCTACCTCTGCAAGGAAAAAAAAAATATAGTGGTCACCATTTACTAAGTGTCTACCATCTTCATTCTTAGAAAAGAATATCATGATCTCATTTAAATTAGATTCTCATATTTTTTCAGAGGGTTGTGAGTATTGCAGTGATGATCAGTGAGAACACCTGAGTAAAGAAGCCAAGGACAAAACAAAAGGTCCAGACTGGGTTTTAAGGTACTTCAACCACCCCTGATCAAAGCAAAGACTATGTCCCCAAAGACACTTCCCCAAAGGGTTTAGAACTCAAAATGAGCTCCATGTCCCATTCCTGATCCTCAAGGTTTTTTTTTTCTTATTACTTTTTATTAATTTTATTTATTCTAATTAGTTATATATGATAGCAGAATTTAATTAAATTCAGATTGCACAAATAGAGCACAATTTTTTCATGTCACTTGTTGAACAGAAAGTAGAGTCACACCATTCGTGTTTTCATACAGGTACTTAGGGTAATGATGTTCATCTCATTCCACTGTCTTTCCTACCCCCGTGTCCCCTCCCTTCCTCTCCCACCCCTTTGCCCTATCTAAAGCTCATCTATTCTTCCCATGGTTCTCCCCCCCCCATTATGAATTAGCATCCTTATATCAAGAAGACATTCAACACTTGTTTTTTTTTTTTTTGTATTGGCTAACTTCACTCAGCATTATATTCTCCAACTCCATCCATTTACCTACAAAGCCATGATTTTATTCTCTTTTAATGCTGAATAATATTCCATTGTGTATATATACCACATTTTCTTTATCCATTCATCTACTGAAGGGTATCTAGGTTAGATCCACAATTTAGCAATTGTGAATTATGCTGTGATAAACATTGATGTGGCTGTGTCCCTGTAGTATACTGTTTTTAAGTCCTTTGGGTATAAACCGAGGAGTGGGATAGCTGGGTCAAATGGTGGTTCCATTCCCAGTTTTCCAAGGAATCTCCATACTGCTTGATCCTCAAGTTTCTGACCATTCCATCCACCTCCTGATTCTGTTTTAAAAACTACAAGTTTTTTGTCAGACCACGACAGGCTTCAAAGATTATTTTGGTTAAGTATCCTTCCAGGGGCAGAGAATAGCTGTTGAGGAAGACTCCAGTGGCTGCTATGCACAAAAGACTGTAATTTTACTCAGTATCCCCTGCTGCTAGGCCATTCTCCTTTGCAAATAGGAGGGGGTGGGCTATCTTTAAGTAGTAAGCATGGCTTTTTCTTAGTTTTTATTTTTCAGCATGTAGATCCTATAGGACATTGTCCTGATGCACACTGAGATCGGGGTTATATCCTGGAGGCTTTGTCATGCTTCTCTACATGGGAGCCAATGATTAGCACCTCCAGTCCTCACATCAGCCCCTAACAATCTCCCATAGAGATGCACTTGACCCCAAAGCCTTGGAAAACAAGCTTGGCCTCTGTATTGAACTACTCTAACATTTTCCCTGGTAGGGTTTAGTACAGCAAGACATTTAATATGCTACATTTTATGCTAGGTAGAAGGATTTCTGCTTAATTTTTATGTTTAATGGGGTTTTAGGATATGACTAGTTTAATCTCTCACTTTACTGATGAGAAACAGGAAGTGAGTTGCCCTAATTGTCAGGAAACTGAAAACCCTATATTTTAGTTGAGGGTCCTTTCTACTATATGGCTACTAAATGATTGATCAGGATCTGACATACATGATTAGGAAGACTTGAGGAAAATAGTAGCTAGAGGCTACTGTTTGTAATAGGAGGGAATTAATTTGGAAACTAGAGACTTAAACACCCATGCAACTGCCTGTTACCATCTCCATAGAGTATTGTCTTCTTTCTCTCCCATCTTCCAAATGTCAGATGAATGGCAAGTGTTTACCCCAAAACCCTAGGAGCAAAAACAGTCTGTGCAAGGTGGCTCACAGCTGCTTCTCTGGAAGAAGAAAGTGATGACATCGAGTTGACAACAGAACACCGAGCATTTGTGAAATTCATCAGTGTCAAAAGGCAAAGCAGTTTCATGGGGCAAAACAGTGACTACAAGGGGCTTGCTGAGCTGTAATCTATTAACCAGAGAAGTGTCCAATCAGAACAAGGTTTCCAAATCTCCTCTCTCTCTCCCCCTCTCCCCCCACCCCTCTCTCTTTCTCTCTCTCTCCACTAACTGCTTGGGGCCCAAATTACTTAGAAAAATTACCTCCATGTTCAAGGAAAAGAAAAGTACCACTTGGGAAGTTAGAGGCTACAACAGGTACTGGTGCTCTGATAGTCACCCTCCAACAAGAGGGACCAGGATGTGAGTGGGAGGAAAGGGACTGGGAGATTTGAAAGACCCCAGCCTGCTTTGAAGAGTTAGCAACAAACCAGGGAGTGGGGCCTCGGGCTTGGATATAAACCAATCTCTTACTTACTCAGAATGTGTTGCTAATATCTTCTAATCAGTTTAGAGATGCATCATTGTCCCTGATGAAAGACAATGCCAAATCAAAGGATAGATTGTTTATCTTGCAAATTTGCCAAACAGCAGGGTGTTTTAGTGGTTCATCATAGTATGTCCTTCATTCAACCCGTATCTATTTACTACCTACTAGAACCTGTGCTAGAGTAGAAAATGCACAGCTGAAGAGACAAAATGTCTACTGATAAGGAGCCAGTAATCTAGATTGGACACAAAAGACATAAGCCACTGCTGTTGACATACATGAACTGCTACAATGGAGGAACAAAAGACAATTGGGATCAGTGAGAAGGAAGGGTCAGGAGTCAGTAAGCATGGCAGAGGAGATGGCTGAACCCAGTCTTGTAAAATGAATGGGCAGTCAACAGGCAAAAGAATATGCATGTTCAATAAGTTAATTAAAAATATATAATAATGGGTAAATGGCAGAAAGATCAATAGAGGGAAGGGAGGAGGGGTGGGGAGAGGACAGGGGTTCTGGGGTCTGAATTGGAACAAGATATATTTCATGCTTTATCATTATGTCAAAATGGATTCTACTGTCATGTGTAACTAAAATGAGCTAATTAAAAAATGGAGGGGGGAGAATGTGTGTTGTGTGTTTGGCGATGGTGTCAGGGGTGATCTAGACAATGGGACTAGCTCATGTAAGAGCAAACTATGTAGTGGCTACATGTTGTGTGGCCGACTATGGTACCCAGTTCTTTGGTCAAACCCTAGTCTAGATGTTACTGTGAAGGTATCTCACGTATGTGGTTAACATCTGTCATTAGTTGGCTTTAAGTAAAGGAGATAGATAACCTTCCATACTGTGGACAAGAGGTGTGGAAGACCTTCAGAGAAAAAACTGAGATTCCTGGAGAAGAAGGAATTTGGCCTCAAGACTCTATCATAGAAATCTTGCTAGAGTAAGATTAAATGGCCTTTTCTACAGATTCCAGACTTGCCAGTTCCCACATTATGCAAGGCAATGCCTTACAATAAATCAATTAATACATATACTGCTGGTTTTATTTCTCTGGAGAACAATGCCTAATACACATCAGGTACATGATGTGCCTAGGCAAGAAAAGGAGATCTGTGCAGCAGAGGTTCAGAGTGGTGAGAGAGAGAGAGAGCCAAAAGGGAGACTAGCACCATTATGAAGAACTTTGTGCATCATGCTCAACAATGGGGATCTTTTTTTTTTTCTATTTCAACAACTTTTATTTTAAATCTTCTCTAGGAAAAAAAAATCACTCATTAAATGTGCTATAAATGGTTGAGTAAGCAGAGCTTGTGAAATAGATTTAGCAGATTCAACTTCATCTCATAATAGATTATCACTAGCAATACCTGAGTTTATATGATTGGTTAATTAAGTAGAAAAAGTATAATATCTTGGGTTGAATAACATCCAGTATTTTTTATTCATCAAACCCCTTCTCATGAATCTAACTTATCACCAACTCCCCACCATTTCAACAATGAGGATCTTATTATATATGTCACTAGGACACTGAAGGATTTTGGACAAGGGTCACCATGCCTATTAGAAACCTACTCTGGGAACACTCCAAGTAGAGGATGAATGGAACAGGGTAGAACTGCAGGCAATGAAAGATGGCCTCACAGACCCTCTCTCTTTTTTATTTCAGCCTTAGGACTGATCCTTCACTCCTGCTTCTTCTCCTTGCTATCGATTGCACTAGGTCTTTTCAACCTCTTCACCTTATTTTTACAGTGTATGCTGGGTGGGTATATGAGCAAGCCAGGGCGTGCTGGCCACCAGAATTTCAGGTCATCCACCCTTTAAGGGATCCCAATGTAGACCCATGGACATAAATACTTTGCCTGTAGTCTGCCTCCCTAGGCCCATCAGCATTGCAATTGTCACCTTCCTGAGTGACACCCTTGGATATTCATCACCACGTCACATTTGGCAGCTGCACCAGGAGCTTCCTTTATTTATGTATGAGCTGAGCACTGGGGAGCAGTGAGCTTCTGTCTCCAGATCTATAGCGCTGCTGATCTTGAGAGAGCAGCATATTTATTCAAAACCATCCTGAGCTGCGTGAGACCTTTACACATTTGTAAGTAAATAGACTGAGATTATTCATGCTTCCTGTGCAGGTCCCATTCATTGCCTTCCCTAAAGGCTGTAGGCAGCTCTGAAAGCGAGAAGGTTCCAGCCAGTCAGGAGGGCAGCATTCATCAGCAGGTGATTTGTTTTACTGCCTTTCACCTAACGGACTCCCAGCTGCATTTGTAGAAGGATCACTAAACTGCCGGAAAAATGTGGCCGCCTTCCTACTCAAGCACTAGAGACAGCTGCTAGCAAGAAGCACCAGAGGTTGGGCAGAAAGGGAATTCAATATCTGCCCCTGAGAGAACGGCTTCACAAAGGGCCACCAAGACTTGACGTCACTGTCCAGCCAGCACATTCAGTGCTGCATGCTCCTAATCCAGAAAGGACACAAAATCTAAAAGGTTTCCTCGTGACTTCCAGCAGCATAGCAGACCCTCAGTTTCTGTATGCTTTTTCATCACTGTGACCCAAAGACCTGACAAGAAAAACTTAGAGGAGGAAAAGTTTATTTGGGGATCATGGTTTCAGAAGTCTCAGTCCGTAGATGGCAGATTTCATTGCTCTGGTCCTGAGATGAGCAGAACATCATTGCACAAAGGCATGGAGGAGGAAAACAGTTCAGGACATGGCAATCAGGAAGCCAAGGGAGAGAGCTCTGCTCACCAGAGCAAAATAGAAACTCTAAAGGCACAGTGACCCACCTCCTCCAGTCACTCCCCACCTACCTACAGTACCGCCCAATTAATCTAAATCAATGGATTAATCCACTGATTAGGTTACAACTCTCACAATTCAACCATTTTACCTCCAAACAACTTTTACATTGTCTCACACGTGAAACCACAGATCCTCCATGACACTCTTCTGCTCTTAGCAGGGAACGGGTGCACCTAAATTGGATTTGGATGCATGAAATACTAAGAATCCAACTTAAGTTCAGTTCTTCACTCATGAAACCTGTCAAACTTTGGCATGTATGTTCCATATTGTCTTTCTGGAGAGGACTTTAACAGTTTCCTAAGTATTAATCTAACAAAACCTGATTTTTTTTTTTTTTCCCCAGACAAATCCAAGATGCTAAGAGTGACTCTGATGGATTATTCAAAGAAGTTGGTCTGATCTTTGGAGTCTAGGAGAAAGGTCACAGAGTGAGCAAGGTGTCCCCAAAGATTCAATTTCCTTCCACTTTTACCAACAGGAGATTACAGACCCACCTCCACTCGCTCCTGCAATCACTGGGAAGCCAGGTGGGGGCTTTGAGTTCAGGGGACACTTCCAATTAGAGGAGTTTTGGCAGAGATCTAGTCTGTAGCTGAAAGTCTGGACTTTCATTCTTGTGCAGAAAACAGGCAGTCTTGACTGAGGTCTTTTGATGAAAGACGCAGTGGAGATAGAGTGCAGCACACCTGCATGACCCTGAACACACCGTAAACCAGCAGTCTGGCCCAATATTTGTCAGCATTTCAAGGAAAAGAGAAATGTGGGGCAGCATGGAGATCTGCAAACTCTGCCTCTTGATCTTCAAAGCCCAAGATTTACAGCCCATATTTCAAGGTAAGCCTTCCTTCCGGGAGAATTGTTGGCCGTTTGGTGCCGTTGTTTTGTTGTAATGTCCTTCTATGCTGTGTGTGAGTATAAACTAGAAGCAGCACGGGAGCGGTGCTGGGGGATGGGTGACTAGCCTCCTGCTGGCTGATGGCACTTTGTCTCCAAGCTGTCATCCCCTCCTCTGCTCTAACCTTCACTTCTCCACTGCTGAGCTTTTCCCAGACACAGCCCCTGCCTTGACCAGGAGCCCCACAGAATACAGAAACGTGGTGGACACATACACCCTCTGTACCTGGGAAGACGCAGGACCCCTGTTCTTTCGCAGCCACTTGCCCACCCAACCCACCCACTCAACCTATTTCCATGTCCCTTCATTAGAAGTGTCTATGGTTAGAGGTTGTCATATAAATCTGTCACAGATGACATAATCTTCATATCCATACAACCATCTTAAGACCACACAAAAATCAGCTAAAAACATAATATATTTTGAAAATGGGTCACTAATAGTGCAAATGTTAAGGCATTTCTCATAAGTATAATTAACTTAAGGATGCCTTATAAAGTATACATGAGGCATACATTGGAATATCTTTAGAATTGTAATGCAAAGAAATTGAAATTAATTATTATAAAGTTCATATTCTGACATTCCCAAGTATGAGTTAATATTAACCAATGCGGCAAAGGTGAAGCTGAAGGAGTTAATTCAATAAGCAAATAGTTTAAGAGAGAATAATCTGTCATTGCATTTTAGAATCATTACTGAACCTAAGAATAAGTAGGAGATGGTGAGACCAATGGGCAAAACAGTCCATTGGCTCCAGGCACCTTCTTCCTTAACACACCCCAGATACACCTGACCTAAGCCTTTGCCCACAGTTTACTTGTCTGACATGGAGAGAGTTGTACCAAGTGATTTTTTGAAAAACAAAGCATTTGGGCTGAGGATATAGCTCAGTGGTAGATTGCTTGCCTAGCTTGTGCAAGGCCATGGGTTCAATCCCCAGCACTGCAAAAAGTAACAGAAAAGGAATAAAGAGCAAAGCACAAGGAAAGGAAATTTTCAAGAGGCTCAAACTCTAAAACAACAGGCAACAATAAGCTATAGAAGACAGTTCCCTGGGAACAATTTCTTAGCAATGGTTGCTGAAAACTAGAAGACTGATTTGACTGTATTAGTAGTATTGGCCAAACTGGGAGCAGCTTCACCCCAGCACAACATGGGGGAGAGGCCTTAAAATGGACAGAGAAGGCCAAAGACACATAGAGGCTCTGGCTGATCTAGCACCTGCATCCTGCTGTCTGTTTGGTAGTTGTTGCTACTGCAATGAGCTGCTCTACAAGGATGGCAAAAATACAAACTTGAAGTAGGGGTTTCACTGAATATTCCCTAGCATCTGTGGAGTGCAGAGTGCCCTTATTAGACATTAGGAGGATACTGAGATGAGAAAAACACCACTACCACCCTTGAGGTGCTTCCAATGTACCAAAGAAGACACATCTATGAATAATTATATAGACAGCATTGCCTGAGTAAAACTAAAGGTAATGGTGCAAAATAAATATGAAAAGATGGTTTAAAGATACATGCTATTACTAAGGGTTGATGAATTGGACTGATTTTTGTGAAACAGGGAACCACTGATATTTTAAGTACAGAATTAGCACTCTATATTTATATGCAATTGCTCTGGAAGCATCTGCAAAAGATTGGTGTAAAGAATGGGGATTTGAGAGAGGCAGATCTGGAAAGAGGCTATGGTTAGTTAATGGAGTAGGCCAGGAAAAGAGAGCAAATAGCACAGTGGGAGTAAGAAAGGAGAGAAGATGTGAGCGCCAGAAACTCTAAGAACAATTCTAGAAGAATTTGGCAAATCACAGTAGGTGGTCTATGATGGAAAGGAAAACACTTGATGTTTTCAATTCAGGAAAGAGAGATGCAATCAAGATGGTGTTTAATCCTAGTTCACTTTTCACCCTGGACAAGTCCTAGGAGACAGTTGTAAGATGCCACCATTTGGGGCTCTTCTGAGGGCAGTAGCCCCTGCCTGGGAGGACCTCTCTCACACCTCTTGATAGCCAGCAATGGCAAAGAATACTGTTAAGAGAATGTGCAGCCTGACCATGAATGCAATTGTGATGCTGCATTGACCATAATGCTGTAATACAGTCACAAAAGCCTCAGATGGTTCCCTCAGGAGCTCAGGAGTTGGGACAGTTCTCCTGAGTTGTTTCAAATTGGGACAATTCCATGCCAGCATAAGTCTGTTAGATATTTCATTGATGCATGAGAAAGGGAAATGGTGGTCAGTTTAATCCCAGAACGAGGAAAGACCTGGCATTGCAGGTTACACAAATTTCTTAAGTACCTGATAAAATTCTTCTGATTCCAGGAAAACTGCTAAGCTAGCCCAGAAATCTTTGCTGGGTTTTGCTGCAGAATGATCACAGCAGTGCTAGAGGAGAGGTACACCCTAAAACTCATCCAGCACCCCAACTAAAGCATTATGATGTGGGACTCCCAAGTTCTGCCCTTCTCTGTTTCCTAGCCATGGTCCTTCCAGTTAAATTGCCTCTCAATTATATGTGACATAAACTTTCAGGTTCTTGGTTCTCTGTTTAATAGCCAGACAAATAATGGTCTTAATTGCTCGTGAAAGACCTATAAGAGTTTTGAAAAAGAAGCTGATGAAATTAGAAAAGTATAAAGCTGCCCTGGCTTGCCCTATCAGAATAAAGAACCCCACTGGGTCATAGCAGGTGACCCTTGATTTTTGCTTTATCTTTCTTACCTTTTCATTTCTTTGGTTCTAGCTGCGGGGGTGACAGAGCAGAGAGTACCACTTAGTGAGCTGTTATTGGTCTGAAACTGTCTTATTGCTTTGTGGAAAGAAATTGCAGGAAGCATTTTTAGATATTGATATCTGTTTGTCAGAGAAACTACAGTCATTCATAGAGGGTTTCGACAGGTCAATTTTGCAGGGAGAATCAAACATATAGAATCTGTGCTTTCTTATTTTCAAATGTCTAGTTTGGCCCAGGATTCATAAAATGGGCTCTGGAATCTTCGACCATCTTCTCCCTCTCCCCCATCCCCCAGGTCTGCCCCGAATTTAGAGAAAATATTTCCATTCGCTTTAGACCAGTGTAATCACTCATTCTCCAATTTATTTCATTTGTAAATGGGAATTGAGCTGATTTTATTATTCTGCATTATTAAGCATCGTCTGTTTCCAGATGGTCTGCAGAGTCCGTCTAAGCTGAGAATGTGACGCTGGGCCTTTGCTAATCTATCACAGGGGGCACATGTTCTATCACATGTTCTGCAGCCTTCACTTTCAATAACTGGTCTGTGTTTTTCCAAATGGATTTACATTTTTATGTTCAACTGATGACTTCTCTAGAGACACATACCATGAACGTCTGGCTCACTATTATTACATGTACAAGTCATAAAGCTATGTAATAAGACTCATAAACACATGCTAATAGTCCTTCTCCATGGAGAAAAGAAACATGATCAGCCCTAAAACTGGAAGCTTTGCTAAGCTGATTGCTCTGGTGAGAAATGACAAGAAGGAGGAAAGACTTCCTCCTGGATGTACATTCCTAAATAAATAAATAAGTCTTCCTGACAACTCTAGAATTTTGTGTGGCCGGAGTAGCTACCTGGTGATCAAGAGAAAGGGTCCTTCACTGCCCTGTTCCAAACAAGTATGTACTCTTCTTGCTCCCCACCATGGAACTCTCTGGAAGCCCCATCGTTTATACTCTACACCTCTAGGAACTCAATCATGAGATCCACCTCCCCATTTACCCACATAAAATTCTTCCCTTTACTTTTGCAATCTACACTGGCACCTTCCCACTGGGAATCCGCTGATTCATCCCACTTAGTCTTTATTTTATTTTAGCCTGCACTTTTTCTTCTCCAAAGGGTCCATAACTTCATCTCAAAAAGATCCCATGCCCCTCAAAAACATATTCTTCCTCTCTCTTCCCCATCCAACCCACACACCCTGCATACTCCACAGCTCATCCAACACTCGTGGTCCTTAGTAGACACTTGATAGGACCAGCATGCTAGGTGCTCAAAGCCCCTTCACCAATGAATTCCCTGCATCCATGCATGCTAACCTTCAAACTATTCTTTATCCTGAAGCCATGGTGATGTTTCCTTTTTATCCAAGTCTGGTCACAGCACTCCCCCAGCTTAAACGCTTCTCAAATTATAACCCACTGGACGAACCCTGCCAAGTCCTGCTGAGTCTAGTTCCTGCCCTCTGCTGTAGCTCACTTCACATCTCTCTGTCTCAGCTCTCTCTGCTCCAGATTCACAGTGCTACTTCCATTTCCCACATACCAGGCTCCCTCTTGCTTCAGATGATTTCGGTCAGGCT
Organism: Tamias sibiricus; assembly: GCA_025594165.1. Classification (NCBI taxonomy): domain Eukaryota; kingdom Metazoa; phylum Chordata; class Mammalia; order Rodentia; family Sciuridae; genus Tamias; species Tamias sibiricus. The sequence goes on from CM046670.1 coordinate 82,009,727, forward strand.
TCTCCTGCTGTCTAAATTCTATCTCTCTTCTTTGAATGGTTAGCGTACGCTCAATGGTCTATTCATCAATTCTCAGTTATTCAATGTTCCTTCTACATTGAGTTCTTCTCTGATCCTCTAAATCACTTTAAACCTGTCTGTTCCACCTTCACACGACACCTGATAATTTCCCTATGCAGTATTTTCCACAGATATAATTTATATAATTATATAATTGATTTCTATCAATCTCCAGAAACTTGAAACAAAAACCCTCCTCTTCCCCTACAATGACTTCTTTTATCACTGCAAACTAAAGATTAGCAGAGTCTTGATCACAATAGGCACTCCATGGACTGTTTTTAATAAATGAATAATTACAGTAGACACATCTCCAGTTGCCCAGGCACCTGATAAAATGCTGACCACAGATATTTCAAAAAATGTCAGGCCATTGCCCCGGAGAACTCCAGATCATTCTCAGTGCCTGCTCCTTATAATTTCCCTCAGCCACAAAATTAAGTAGCAACAACAACGCCCAAGATAAGGAGCAGTACACGGGGTGGCGACACACTCGATATTGTTAAAAGTTCTGTCCCTCCTGGAATGTGGCTTCCCTGCTGCCATATTCCCTTGGACCCCCTCCTCTTCTTTCCACATCTGCTTCTACGGTTTTCTTCAAGAGTCCATTGAGCTAGGTTTATCCTGTAAATGTTCATAGTATATTTTTTAAAACTATCCTTAGATCTCTCTTTTTCTCTCTTTGAGCCTCAGATCTAAATATACAGCTACTTCCTGCACATTGATCTTGCCACAAATACCTTAGTTCATGTAAAAGTGATCATTTCCTCCTCATTCTCCAGTCCCAAACAAAACAAGTTCAAATGAAAATACTTCTTCTCCCCCTGGTTTCCCCTTCCCAGGAGATGAAAACACTCTGGGCTTCTTTGTGATTTAAGTCAGCCAACTATGAGTTAGACTTTATGATGTCTTAATCCCTACAACCATTACCCACCAAGTTCTATTGATAAAACTTTCCAGTTGTCTCTCAATTTTCCCATTCCCTGTCTCAACTGAGCTCAGCATCACTGTCTTTCAACTGGACAACTGTAACAGCTTCCCATGTGGTCACCCTGCTCCTGTAGTTGCTTTAACTCCAAGCTAATTTGCAACTACAGCCAAAGTGATATTTCTAAAATAAAAGTATGACCATGCCCTTTGCCTACCTAACCCATCAGTGACTCTCCATTGCACTGCATATTAAATCCAACAGCTCAGCATGAGCTTCACTTGCCTCTTCTTAAGACTGTATGGTCCAGTTGTCAACATCCTTTCTCACCATCATCTCTGCCCTCTCTGCATTTTGGCAACCAATCCTACTTCTGCCTGTCCATTTGTATTTGATCTTCATGTCTAACATAGATATTGCCTTTTCTCTACTGATTTCCTGATTCTGCCTGGATTAGGTGGTTATTCCTCCCCCATGCTCTCAGAGCAACCAGTCAGCTGCCCTTACCCTTGTTCTCCTGCTTACTCAGGAGGTTCCCACCTCTTTAATCTCTTAGCATGATCTTCTTCTCCACCCTTGCTTCTTGACTGCTAATTCTTAAGATCCCATGTTGCTCTGGGCTTTCAACAAAGGTGAACTCACAGTTAAGCTCATCAAGATAAAGAGGTCAAACAAAAGTGACCATAGATAAATGGGTAAACTCAAATGGCATCTGCACTTTAAAGGTTATCTGGCTTTAGAAGATACAAGTACAGGCCTTATTTCACATGAACAGAAGGAGATGATAAATTGTGGATCAGGCTTTGAAATAGAAGCAGACATTAAGCTCCATGCCCAAGGCTTGTGATGTGATCCACAGTGTTATTCAACTGTGGGCAGGACCACGTCTATCAATGAAACCCTAGTGAAATAGGTGTTGAAAGAATGGTTTGCAATTGTAGAAGCTACATATAATTAGTAAAAATTAAAGTGTAAAATTCATTGTAAAGACTGTGTTTGCACTGGCTTGTTCTTCAATAATCCTCCACTCATTGATTAGGTACAAATTCTAGAACAATTTCTAGATGAAGGATGAACAGATGTGATATTGTTCACTAAGTCATATCTTCCAAAACCCATGTGTCTGGGTTAAACACTGTGAGGAATACAGAGCTGAGTGAGGGAGAGCTGTCAAAGCAGATGGACTCTGGATTCAAAACTAATGCTTATCCCCTAGGAACTTCACAAGTGTATTACCCTTTCGGAGATTAGGGTTTCTTTGCTACATATATGGGATAGTCATACTTACCTTGTAAAGCTGATGTGAAATATGAAAGAGATAATATTTTTGAAATTATAGAAAGTCTTAGTATACTCAGGATGCAATAACAAAAGTCCATAGACTCAGTGACTTATAAGTAACAAATATGATTCTTTATGGTCCAAGACCAAGGCAATAATAGGTTTGATGTCTTCAGAGATGGTCAACTTCTCACTGTATCCCCACAAGGCAGTTGGGGGTAAAGGAACTCTCTGGGGTCTTTTTTATAACAACGTAAATCCTATTCATGAGGTCTATTTTCATGATTTAATCACCTCCTAGTCCTCACATTGGAGATTAGGTTTTAACATATGAATTTTGGGAAAGCACATTCAATCCACACATAGGTGCACATAAATAGCATAAATAGGCTTCATTCTTTAGTAAATTTGACAGTTGGCAAGGGAGATTTCATGCCTATCTACAAATCAAAATATAATGGAGGATGGGACCAGAGACTTCAGAAAGGAGGAGAAGGCACTTTAACAAGAGAAGCCTAGCCTGGGACTGGAAATCAGTGAAGAGTGCCACAGTGGCACCTGCCACCTATAGGTTCTCTTTTCTTCCAGCCCATCCCAGACGGTCTGACCTGTCAGGGGTAATGTACAGTGTGCTTCATGTGAAACCAATGGGAGCCATTCCATTTGCCTCTATTTTTACCATAGTAGTGCATCTGCCTTCAAAATGATTTATCTAGAGCAATAAGAACAAACTAAGATATCAAATTACTAAATATAATTCAGTCCTCTCACACTCCGGGTGATTTCTTTTGAACAGTTTATTTCCTTAGGAATCTGTTTTTCCTCCAACTGCTTCCCCATAGTCCCCTCCCCTAGTTTCTCTCCCCATGAGGACCCCTGGCCTTTGGAAGAATATGAAACTTCCTCTGTGCTCCAAGCAATACCTGCTACATCTTCCATTCAAGGTAGGAAGCAAGCTGAAGAAAGTTTGTGCAAAAGCCCCAGTTCACCCCAGCTGGACCTACCCCTGCTAGCCTTTGCCGTTTTAAATACTTTAAATGGAAGTAGATTCCTTGTACTACTGTCCCTCCCTGTCCTTCATCTACCCAAGGTCACATTTCACCTTTGTTTAATAATTTCTGCTGCTCACTCAGGACAGAACTTATCAACTCTTGAGAAAAACTGTCCCCAATTCCTTCTGAGGGAATTTATTCATTTTGGCCAGTATTTAACAGCCTGTGGGTAAATTTGGTCATATTAATTACAATATCTAATGGTTTGCTTGTTCATCATCCCACCATCTGCATGACATGTCTCACAGTGCCTTGCACATGTGCAGGGATAAGGCTGCTCCTTGTGGGAATTCCATCTCCCCCTGACAACCATGGTCTCTCTGGAGCCATTTATTACTTCTGTGGACCCCACAGCCTCCAGCCTCCTCTGGTAACACTAGGAACTCCAGCAGGACTTCTCCATCCCTAAACACCTCCATGTACATGTTTGAACAATGTTTCCATAATGTACTATTAGCATAAGAGCTCTGCAGAATGCCAACATGCATTACACAGAATAAAAAAAAAAAAAAAAAAGGTGCTGCATCCCCTGATTAAATAAGGCAAAGGATTCTAGATGTTTGTTTCTCAAACTGGTCCTTGGACCAGCAGTATCAGCATCACTTGATAGCTTCTTAAAAATGCAGAAACTCAGGCCCCCAACCCAGACCTGAATTTTAACAAAATCCCCACATGAATTGTGTACACATTAAAGTCTAAGAAGTGCTGCTGTAAATTAAACAAAATTAAGCAAGCTGCTTTATGCAAATTCCTTAGAGGTTTTCATATGGTAGTATGCAACATAAACTCAAGAGGCACATAAAGTATGCAAGACTAGTGCTTTTCCATGTGCATTTTGAGAAACTTTGTATTGAGGTTTGTAGCCTGGAATGGCTTGGGAGATGAGATACAAAGCCTTCATCCTTCAGCCTCTCGGTTACACTCTGCTAGTGGTATGAAGGCAAACATTTAATATCCAGCTCTCCAGGGAATGGAACAGCCCTGACATATGTGCTTGTTAATTTCCATGGTGTAAATACCCAATGTGGCCAATTTCAAGCTGCCAAAGGGGCCTTTGCATGCACGTCATACACAGTATATGTGGGCTCCTACAAGCCAGTGAGAACCAGCACTCCACTTGACAGAGCATTCTAGCTGTGCTGCTTGCAGCCCAGGTATTGCACATGATTAAGTGGAGGATCTGGCCCAGGTGTTACTTCCCTCTCCCCCTAACCCCATTGCCCACAGGGGTAGACTGCAGGCCCTACATAGTATTTTATTCCTTAGTGACTGAGGTTTCTTACTAAGGCCAGACATATCACAACCTCCCCTCATGGTCTTTTACTCAGAACAAGCTACCCCCATGAGGTTCCTTATTTTTCTCACAGAGTTCTGGAGCATTAAACCCACCAAGTTGCCAGACATGGTCTGAAAGTTTGACTCGGGGTGAGAAACACACATACAGAATTGTTGCTCCCATAGCACCTTGCTGAGGCTTCCCTGGTGGCGCACACAGGCATCTTGTGCTACCATTGGTTGTGGTTTCCTTCCCCTGGTATGCCATGAGTTGCTTCAGGGAAGACACCTTGTCTAAATCAGCTTTATGTCCTCAGTTCCCAGACACCAGCACCTAGTAAATGCTTGAGTATGTTGCTAAGTGCTAGAAAGCATGAAAGCATACTCCTGGGCTCCCCCCACAGTCTCCCACATACCCCTCCAGCCTCCTCTGTCACTCACCCCTGCCCAGAGTTCTGCTGTAAGACACTAAGACCAAATGAAGAAACAGGTTTTTCCTCACTCCTGATTACTTCAAGTGGGGTCCAAGATTTTCCCACAAGTTGTGCTGGTGTCAAGCATAGTCATGGGGCAGATTTGGTGAAAACAGAAAAGGCCATGTCCCTTGTCACTACCAATTTGGAAGAGCCTGAGTCTGGCTCTCTCAGTTCCTTCTTTTCTGGAATATTTAGTCTGCCTATCTGCCTCTCTCTCTCTCTCTCTCTCTCTCTCTCTCTCTCTCTGTGTGTGTGTGTGTGTGTGTGTGTGTGTGTGTGTCTTTCTCTCTCTCTCCCCCACTCCTTCTCCTTCAGCTTTTAGGTTGCCTTCTTATAAAGTGTGCATATAAAGCACTGTTCCAGGACAGAGAACTAAGCAGATGGAAGAAAATTAAGTAGAGAAAAATCTCTGAAGAGAGGGACTGAGTAGCTTCTATGAGGCAAATGATCTGCTTCCATGCAGGACTCCTAAACTCACTAAAGTCAGTTTCCCAGGGATCCGAGATTATCCACAGTGTCTGGGGAGTGCTGGCCTGGCCGGGCTTCCATATGGAGCCAGTTGCCCCACCTGGGAGCACCTGACTGCAGCAGCTGCCTCACTCCACCCCGGGAGGGTTCAGGCTTAAGAATGAGTACTGGGCTGAGCCTGAATCTCTCTACCTACACTTAGAAACTGCACATCAAGAGCTGGCACAAAGCCAGAACATGGTTTGATGAGAAGGGGCTGGGAATGTCTGGCCATAATCTGTGGCACTAAGGGTAAGACAGGGGTTGCTTACCCTGTATTCTTTACCTTCCACCCTTTGGATCTTGCCTTTTCAACTTTGTTGTCATAAGGAATTCACTCATTTCTATAGTTTCCATTTAGCACATTTGCTGAGCACCAGCTTTGGACTAGACCTTGAGCTACAAAAAAAGAGTCAGTCTCATCCCACAGCGAGCTAGAGTAAGAGGGTACAAGGCCAAGTCCACAGAATAAAGTACAGGGGTTGTAATTTAAACACACACACACGCACACACACACACACACAGAGATTTGTGGATTCCCAGATTCCCAGCCCAGAATCCCTTCCCTATAAATTGCTTTTGGGAGCTTCCCTTTGTGGAGTTGCTAATATTTCTCAGTTTGAATCTCTGCTTGTGCTAGTCTATGTCATTTTGGATCTTCCCATAGCCCATGTTTGTGAATCGATTTACTAAGATATTTTACTAAGATATTTGTTGCTTCTAGCTTTTTGATGAAACTGAAACTGGAATTACACTACTAGCTCCCTCACCATGAGGAGAGAGACTTCCATTCATTCATTTTATTCACTCAGCAAGTACATACTGAGCACCAACCTTTGCCTAATACTATCTTAGGCACTGGGAAAACTGAATGCAGAAGAAAAAGAAATATTTGCCTCTTTGGTGTTTATACCCTAGTGAAGCTAGATAGAAATAAACAATAAACATAAAGGCACGTTGTATGAAATATCATGATGTTTTTACTTTGGTCACCTGCCAATCCCATCCAATCTGTTTTCAGAGGAACGTTTATAAAGCACAAATCTCGCTGTGCTGTTTCTCTGATTAAAACCCTTCAATTATGTCCACTGCATTTAAGGTGAACCCATGGCTCTGCCCCTGTGGAATCCTCGGCAATGTGCTCTGTCCCTCATGGATCCTTTATAATGCTTAGGAACTGTACCCCCATAACAGCTTCTCTCCCCTATGAGCCCCTAAAAGGCAGGGGTCATTTGCTTATCTTTATATTCCTATGACCTATTCACAGAGCATGTCTAATACATACATGTCAGTTGAGAAAACTGAAATATGGATTGGATATCTAACTGGCCAATCTGTGATACCAGAGACACAACATGGAGGGTCATTAATTCCAGGCCAAGAAGGACTAGCAGCTACCTCATTTCATAATTTGTGTGTATTATATAGGTCAGGCATTGTCTAAATATGGCCTGCAGGCCAAATCTGGCCTAACACCTATTTTTATAAATTAAGATTTATTAGAATACAGTGACTCCCTTTCATTTACACATTATTTGTGGCAGTTTTCACTCTACAATGACAGAGTTGAGTAACCGTAACAGAGACCATATGGCCCATAAAGTGTGAAATATTTACTCTCTGCATATTTATATAAAAAGTTTGCTAACTTTCAGTCTAGGCTATGCCAGTCAGAGTTGGTTTGATCAAATTTCTAACATGTACACAATTTGCATAACTTCTCCCCAGATTACTCCATAAAAAAGGTACAGAATAAGCCCATAGTCAAGGATTGTTTGGGGGCATATGAATAGGGAACAGGGCAAAGGAGAGCTGCTAAAAGGTAAAGTGCATCCTGCTGCTCTTTGCTAAGAAGGATTTTTTTTTCCTTTTCTGACAGGATTTGTATAATTCTGCTTAGCATTAAAGCTGCATTACTTAAATGATGAATGCCTCTTTAAGGGAGATTGTAGCAAGAGCGTATAAAAATGCCCCAGATATTCTTCATTGTGTCTATGCATTGAGCAACTACTATGTAAATAAGCATCATTATCATGATAGTAATTCTTGCATTGGCTGTAATATTTTAAAAGTACTCCTGCAGGTCAAACTGGATAGGGAGGAGACTCTAATGGAGAGTGACATATACAGTGTCTCAGGCAGTGCTCTGATCCAGCTCTATCTCTGGGAGGAAGAAAAAGGAAGCAGATTTGGAGAAAAAAGAGAAGTTGAGCAATAGTGCACTCATAACAAAAGTCTCAGCTGACCCCACTGGGACATCTGAAACTGGAATGCTCTTTCAGATTTGTGCCCAGTGGGGTGAGGGCAGCAGGCCTTTGGAACACTGCAACCATCAGTGCTTGGGGCCAGTGGCTGTCCTCTACAGAGGACAATTCCTGGAAGAGGCTGACGGAGGAGAGCTGTAAACTATGAGCTAAGAGCTGCCCCTGAGGGGAACACGTGGGTAGTAGACTCCTATGTCCACTGCTGCCCACCCTTCAGGCAGCCAGAATTCCTTCATAGAAAGTCTGAGATCAGCTCCTCCAGGATTCTTGGAAGTCTTTTTTTCCTGGGTCAAATTTCTAACTGGAATAGTAGGAGGAGAAATGGCAGCCCCTCCTTCCATCGCTAGTGTCAAGGCCTCAACTGATATAAATCATCTCTATCCCCCATTACCCATTCTCAATAGCTCTTATCCATAAGCACCTCTGCTATCTAGCATTCCTCCCTAAGGGGTCTCGGTCTCTGGTCATCACATTTTTCTAAGACCATACTTGTCCATTTACTGTTAAAATTAGGCAAAGGATTGCCAAGAGAAAATCAAATGCAAAATGTGTTTACTATGTCCCCATTATATAACAACAGCCTTACTGCCTCCTGATTTATCAAGGTCAACCACCTCTCACATGATGGTTACTTCTCTCTTGCCTTGCTTGTCCCTTAGGACAAGAAGCCCCAAATACTTGAGTAGCAGTGAAGCTTAATGTTTAGTGGAAAGCTTGTTAAGTCCACTGGTGCCAGCATGTCTCCTTTGGAAATCAGGACCTAATTCTCTAAACCCACAGAGCCCATAGTTGTGGGAACAGAAGCACTAATTCCTCCAAATGGTTCTCTGGGATTAATGAGAACCATTGATCCCAGAGAATCATTAATCCCAGAGAACCATTAATCAATTTCTTCTTTACCTCCTGTTTCCCAAACACATGTATCTACCTGATTGGATCACCCACATTCATTTACCACTCTGACCTTACCTCATTAGCATAGTTTTGCCCATTTTCTTTCTGACTGCTAAGCACTAGCACTTGGCCTTTATTATTTGGGGATCTTATCATCCTATTGCTATTAGTTCTCTAAATACTCCAACTGTCAGCCCTGGTCTTTAGAGACAGCCACTGATGAGTTCTGGGAGATGCCAGCGCTTCTTTCTAGTACCTCTCTTATTGCTTTGAGAAATTGAGCATCTTCTGGGTCCTCCCACTAAATATAACCAGCTGGTGAGTTTTCCAGATTACATGCTATATAGTATTCTAACATGCTCATTTTTCTGAGCCTTTTGATCCACCATCTGCCATAGAAATTCTGATATTTCTACTTTACATGAGTTGAACCATAACTTTCTCCATGCTTCTCAGAGCCATCTTATCATGTTAGAACCATCTCCTTGGGGTCTTGCCAGTTTGTTCAATTCTGTATCACAGAAGAGTTCACCCATATGGATAGATCTTCCTTCATCCAACTTCATGTTCCATCCCTCTTGGTTCAGCACCCGCTGGATCCACTCTGATATGAATGTCACTCTCCTGATTCCTATAGGTTCTACTCATCCTAGATTTAGGCATAATCTCTCCAGCCCCTTTGCACACTAGCACTTTCTCAACCAATTTATCCAAACTTCAAATGAAGACACTAGATATAGTCTGCCTCCAGGAAGGGAGGTGGTAACCTCAGGAGAGGGAGACTTTGTCAGCCCAGGGTGATGCTGGGAAAGAGAATAGCTGGAAAGAGTTCAGCCAGCAGAACTCCCAACATTAGGGAGAAGAAGCTCTTCAGCAGTAAAGTGGATGGTTCTTCATGGCACAATCCAGTGTCCACTACAGGTGCCTTCCCAACACCCACAAGATCTGACAGGTGTGAAACTACTCTTAGGGAAATCTTGTAATCAGATTGCTACAACAGAAAGAAAATTTAGACTCCATTCTCAGGTCATGACCAGGAAGCTAAAACTGGAAGTTAGGTGACTTTTCACAAGATCACAAATGGTTCATAGCTAAGCCTAGAGGTGGGATTGATCTCCAGCCCTGCTCCAGACATCTTCCGGTAGCTCTGTTTGCCCACATCTAACCCCCACACAATTTCACAGCAGGTACTTAGATATTAAGATGATTCCTGGGGTCTAAAATCCCCCATCCAGTAAGCTGCTGACACCAGGGTGAGGAGGGATTGTCACCAGTGGCTTCTCACCAATGGCACCAATACTACAGACAGGCCCAACAGTTCAGTCAGGCATAGCTAATGCCTACCCCTGATAAGCAAGGCTCTGCCTCCTTATCCTGCAGAGGAAGTGTTCCCATTAAAGAAGAAGGGAATTTGGTGGGGACCCTATCCGATTTTTTCACTTTATGGGGATAAATGACTTATCCCAAGTTATGCTGAATTGTGCTAAAGCTGAAAACAAAATAAAAGCTGGTGAAGATAAAGTCCTTGTCCTCCAGGTCATAATTGATGAGGGGAGCAATCTCATAACTTCTGTAATTGCAGAGTATAGGAACCAAAGAGCAGGAATGACATGGTATAGCAAACTGCAGAGGACAGAATGCTACCTGCTGCTGGCTAAATGTCCCTAGCAGGGCACATGGACATTTTCTGGGAGCATTCTACTAGATGGAAGGTGAAAAAATTAAATGGAATCGAGTTCAGAGTTTACCAATGACCCTATCCTAAGTTGTATGTGTATGTGTGTGTGTGTATGTGTGTGTGTGGAGTGACACCAGAGGCCCACAGCTGCCTCTTCTCCCTGTGCCATCTAGTCTCATGCTCTAGGCATATAAACAGCCTGGACCAACAACTCCAAGATATGACTTCATCACATCATAATGCCCAGGAATGGAGGACCCCTTTACAGTGGCCCTGGGTTCATAGTCAGGTATTGGTTGTTGTGCTTTAAGGATAGAAGTATGACATGTTTGTAGAAAATCACAATTACACAACTAGAGTTTGCTCAGGGTCCCCAGGATGGCAGAAGATTTGAAACCAAGATCTTAATGATCAGTTTTGAGAAGGGACGCTTTGGGCTGGGGTGGGTCAAGGATTGCTAGCTTCAGTTTTCTGAAGAGTAGCCATGGAGACCTGTACATTTCTCCAAAGAGAAAGAGAAGGGATTACAGGAAAGCAGTACTCAGCTCTTCCTAACATGGGACCTCCTAATACCTAGCGCTATTTAGCAATGCTGAATGGCATAGTCTGCTCTCGGATGCAATAGTGAGTTTCTCAACCCTTCAAGTGCTCAGCAAACCATATGTCAGTACTACCACAGTTAAGTTTCTAAATTGGGAGGGAGTCTTCAAGAGATGAATGCCTTGGTGCTTGCCAGCAAGAGGCTCCTCAGCTCTGGCTCACCTTGATGAAGAAACAGAAGGCAGAGCAGCATCCCCTATAGGTAATAAAAGTTTGTTTAGACTCCAGCTATTATAAGAAGAACCACCCTTCTGGCAACCACCTGAGCAGCATTGTGTCAATATGCAATGCCATGTACCTCTGCTAATGAACCCCACGAGGTAGGAATCCACCCCATCAATGCTACAACAGTGTTCATGATTGGAGCTGCTGCACATGGAACTCCACAAAGCCACCAGTGTTTCCTCAGACTTTTGATATGTTCATCAGCTTAAAAGGCATTTAAATACCCACTTTGCTCTCTGACTTCAACCCAAAAAAACAGAAAGGATAAAGAGATCATATATCAAGAGAATAATATTTCTGGCTTCTGCTGACAGTGTTCATTTTAGGCACTAAATGTTTATGAAGAAGATGAGGTGGTCACTTGGAGCCAGTCCCAAGCCAAGAGGAAATGGACTCAATCCCTTTTAAGGTACCTCACTCCTGCTTCCCAATTACTTTAGGAAAAAAAAATAATTAGCCAGTTCATTATGAACATTAAAGTGATTCAAATAAATAGCTTGTTAATTAAATTACTGGTAAAAGGTAAGTTGGTGTCAGTTTGAACACTGGGTTTATGAGAAGGGATAAAGAGATTGAGGATCTCTAAACCAGTCTGGCAAACAACTGAACCCCTGGTGTTTACAGAGGTGTCACTCCTGCAATGACCTGAATGTCCCTCCAAAACTTATATGTTCAATCCTTCCCCTAATGTGATGATAAAGAGGCAGCGCTGTGGTGACAAAGCGGGAGGAAAAACTGTGATGAGAGTGGAGCCCTGATAAATGGGATGAGTCTTCCCCCCACCAAAAAAAAAAAAAAAAAAAAAAAAAAAAACGGGCCACAGCATGTTCTGTGGCTCTCCTTCTGTCATAGGAGGACACAGCCAGAAGACAGCCATCTGTAACACCAAAGAGGGCTCTCACCAGAACCTGGCCACGCTAGCACCCTGAGCCCAGGCTTCCAGCCTCCAGAATGGTAAGAAATAAATTTCTGCTGGTTATAAGCACCCAGTCTATGGTACATTTTTTATAGAAGCCTGAACTGACTGGGACAGTCCCATGGCCAGTGCTGAGTTAGAAGCTTAGAGCGAGTGCAGCATAGACCCAGGGTCACCTACGTCTCAGGGCTCCTAGGCCCAGAAGACAGAAGTGTCTGCCCCAGGCAGCCTGGCACCTCGTCTGGCAGTTTTATAGAAATATTGCTCCTCCTTGGAGTCATAAAACACTACAATGTGAAGGACCCGAAGACTCCGAGAGCATTCCCTCATTTGACAAACAAGGAAATGGCTTAGAGAGTATGACATCTTGCCAGCATTCCTAAGGAAGTAATTGGCAGAACACCACTGGATCCCATTTTATCTGACCTCGAGGTTGGTGTGTTTAATCCATCTAGCCACAGCGTCTCACTAAGTGCTGCTTTGGGGAAAGCTGACAATTTGACAGCCTTCTAAGGTAAAGCTAGAATTAAGTGTATCTGTCACCAGCCTGCCTCCCTTCCTTTGCCCTCTGGTACACAGAGGAAGGGCAGGGCCTCCTCTGCCTTTGGATGGCCCTGCAGCCCCGCCCGGGTGCCTCTTCCTCTGAGGACTGGTTTTCTCTCCTTCTCCAGTGTTCATTCAAAGATATTTCTCAAAGGAAACTGACCTAACCCAGTTAATTTCAATAATTCTCACAAAAGTGGGTGCTTCTCTGACCTGAAGCTTTCCCTGAACTTCCAAACTCAAACATCTTTGTGCGGAAAGTGTAGAAGTGTTCTTTGAACAAAGGCACACTCCCTGTAGCCCTTGCCAATTCTCACACTATTCCCAAGTCATAGCCTTTCAGAGTGTGACCCTTTTGAGAGATTTCCCTTCCTCAGTGCAGAGAAGACAGGAGCTACAACACAGGCAGCTCGACAGCAGCCCCCAGAAGCCAGCTTGTGAGCACAGGCCCTGCTCCAGGAGCGGGGAGCCAAGGAGAAGTAGCAATGGACCCTCCCTCCCATGAGGCCACTGCACAGCGGTTGTGTCTAGAAAAGAAAAAAATGTCATTACTGCCCATGGGAGAGTGTAATGACCCAAATTATGGCCCGTCAGATGAGGCAGTGCCTGCCTCAGGGAGGCCGCAGCAGCAAGCATGGCTCACAGAGCAGGTGGGAAGAGAAATGTGGCCCTGGGCAGCCCCGGGGGAGATAGACCCTGGCTCAGGATGATAGCTGCAGACTTGCGCTTTCACACTCTGAGGCTGTGAAGTCGCCTGGGCTCCTCCTAGAAGAAGCCCTGGGGCATTGTGGCTGGGAGAGGGAAGGGCAGGAAGAATATGCTGGCTACACCTTGGACAAGGTTGCATGGCCAGTACATCTTCTTCACCAGAATTGTTAAAGACTTCATTATTATTTATTTTTATTTATTTATTTATAGACAGAATTGAACTTTTCAGAATTTTTACAGAAGATAAAAATGATATTTTAAGAAATCATCTTGAAGTGGTGGGGGTGTGGGACAATGGGAAATTGTATCCACACTGGAATCAAACAGAGCTGAGTCCAGTCCCTCTCCCATCACTGGGCAGCCTTGAGCAAGTCAGTGTCTGCTGTCAGCCTCCTTCCTTTTCCTCTCAATGTTACTTCAGACCATGGCTCTGAGGTTGGCATCCATTCAAAAAAGATTTATTGAGCACCCATTCTAGGTGGGGATGTAAGTGAATATCAATAATAGTGGGAGCAGCAGTAATAAGAGCTGATACGGCAGCTGTAGCAGTTACAAGAGGGCAGCAGGGGTAGGCATGTTTTAAGTGTCAATTCTGAGAAGGCTACACTGTCAATTCTAGGAGGTTCACATATCTTGGCAAGGCTATAGGGGTTCCCTTATACTGCCCAGTGGAGCATAAATTGGTAAAACCACTTTAGATGGACATCTGACATTATCTGGTTGATCTGACAATGCACATGCCACACCTCATGACCCAACAATGTGGCTTTCCAGTTACATGCCCCAGAGACCCCTTGCACAAGTGAAGCAGGAAGTGTGTAAAAAGATGCTTGTTATAGCAAAATCCTGAAAGCAAATTAATGGCCCATATGCAAAATGTAATGTGTTTTTGGAATGAAATATTCCATCAATCAATCTGTATATAGAGATCTCAAAACCTAATTATGAGTGCTGTAAAAGGATTGGTACACTAGGTTAGCATTTAAGTGAACTCATAAAACACACCCAAATATCACTATATATTATTTTATGGCTACATGTTATGTAGAAAAATCATGAAATTATGAATCTGGAATGATACTCGGAAAGTCTGTAACAGAGATTGACATTTTTTTTTTTTTTTTTTTTTTTTGGTACCAGGGATTAAACTCAGGGGCACTTGACCACTGGGCCACATCCCCAGCCCTTTTTTGTATTTTATTAGAGACAGGGTCTCACTGAGTTGCTAAGTGCCTCGCCATTGCTGAAGCTGGCTTTGAACTTGCGATCCTCCTGCCTCAGCCTCCCAAGTGCTGGGATTACAGGCGTGCGCCACCACGCCCAGCACGAGATTGCCTCATTTTGAAAAAATATCTATATATTTATATTTAGACATATTTAACATAGCTAGCTGGTCTGTTGCCAGGCACGAACTTGGCACTCAATAATAACGATCATGATTCCACACAGAGATGGTAAAGGAATCAGTCTATTATGAGTTGACACTGGCATAAGGAAGAGCAGAAGTTCACTGTCGACATCTATGCATATCCCTCCCTGTGCTTTGAGGGGGACATAAAGGTTTTGCTTGGTTAATTCAATTGGAACTCTAAGAAAATCAGTGTAGGATATCATCCCAAAGAATTTTTCATTTTTTTCTGTGCTACTCTTTAACTCTGATAAAGTATCATTGCTTAGAATTTTGTCATGTTGGCAAAATAATAAAAGTTTCTTAATGTTACTTTCTGAAACATTCTCTGGAGCCTGACAAGAAGTTTTTCAGGGGCAAGAGGTTTCTTTTGTTATATTGTGTAAGATCATGCACAAATTTGAAGTCCATTGCCAGTATATCTTATATGATACTCATGCAGGTACATTCGAATTTATTCCATGTACCACATGGATTCTACCACCACAATTTCCATGAGAGTGGGAAGAAGAATTCCAGTCAAATGGAATACTCTCTCAAAGGTCATCTAGTTCTTCCCTCAAAGTTCAGCCATTTGGAAGTGCAGATATCAGATCCCACTCTGAAACTACCGGAGTGGAATCTGAATTTTAACAGATGCCTGGGTAATTCACATGAACTCCAGAGTTAAAAATTGCTGATCTTGTCAGGTGATTTCCAAACCTTGCAGTGAATGACATGGATTCTTTTAATGTCTGTATCCTTGTGCCTCACTTTTATGAATTCAAATTTTTCTGTAGGTCTGTAGTGAGGCAAAGAAATATCTATTTTTTTTTTATTTTAAGTAATTTTAAATTTACAAAGTACTTTCAAGACTATTAAAAGTACTGTTTCCATCTACCCATGGTACACACTGGACATTTGAGAACAAATTGCTTGTATAAAGCTCCGCCACTCTGGGAACAATTAGTGTATGTTCTTTACAATTTGGGATTTTCTCTATAACAACAATAGAACTATCAAAATAAGGAAGTTAATATTGATTCGTCACTAATATCCAATGGCCTGGCATGACTCAAGCTTTGCTACTTGTCACTATAATGTCTTCCACAGCCAAGACATCTAATCCAGGATCCATAGTGGCACTTTTTTGTCACATCTCTTTAGTTGTCTTCAATCTCATGAGCTTGACACTTCTGGCAATTACAGGCCAGTTACTCTGTAGAACTTCTTTCAGTGTGGCTTGGTCTGAAGTTTCATCACGACTAAACTCAGATTGTGCTTTATATTTCCTCAAAGTCGAAGTGATTTGTTCTTCCTGCTGCATCTCATCAGCTGGTACTTGACTTGAATGTGTCCTATTACTGGTGATATTCGTAATGATCTTTGACTAAAGTGATATTGTTATGGTTTGGATATGAGGTGTCCCCTAAAAGCTCGTATGTGAGACAATACAGGAAGTTTCAGAGGAGAAATGGTTGGATTGTGAGAGTCTTAACTTGATCAGTGAATCAATCCCTGATGGGATTAACTGAGTGGTAACCAGAGGCAGGTGGGGTATGGCTAGAGGAAGTGGTTAATAGGGGGCATGGCTGTGGGGCATTTATTTTTTCTCTGAAGCTGGAGTATCCCGCCCCCCTTCTTGATCACCATGATGTGAGCTACTTTCCTCCTCCACCCTCTCCTGCCATGATGTTCTGCCTCACCTCGAGCCCCCAAGGAATGGAGCCAGCCTTGTCTGGACTAAGACCTCTGAAACTGTGAACCCTCAAATAAACATTTCCTTCCCTACAGTTGTGCTGATCAGATTCTTTAGTCACAGCAGAGAAAACGCTGATTAAAACAGATGTATTGAGGCTGGGGTTCTGGCTCAGCGGTAGAGCACTTGCCTAGCATGTACGCGGCCCGTGTTCGATCCTCAGCACTACATAAAAATAAAAGGCATGTGTACAACTAAAACAAATAAATGTTTAAAAAATTTTTTAAAAAATATGTATTCCAGGCTTTTCCACAGTAAAGTCACTCTTTGTAATCAAGAAATATTTCAAGGAAAGCTATTTTGAAGCTATCATGTCTCCTACTTTTACTCAGCCATTTTAATGTCCATTGATCATTCTTGGCTGAATTAATTAATGCTAGGATGGTTGTTGTTAACTGGTGACTGCCAAACTGCATTCCTTTAACATTTACCATTTGGTCATTCACTCTAAGGGAAACCTTTCTCATCTCTCCATTCCTACTTCTATATCAGGATGGACTCATTAATTCCTATTTTATTCATTGAGAAATAATCATTTTCTCTCCTTATTTAGTTTGTTACTCATATTGTCCCAAACTTGACCAGACAAACCTTCAAACTGGCTCCTGTGTCCTTTGGACATGTTTCTGTCATTCATGGAACACCTCCTTATTTTCTGGCACAAAAAGACGCTCCAGCTCATCTTGTACTTATTGTCTTAGACCTAGAAATAGCTGTTTCATTAAGATGCTAGGGCTTCTGTTAGTGGAGAATGGGGTTTAGCGGCTAGGACCTCAGATCTAGGTGTGCTCATTGTTGTTGGGGTATAACTGCCATCATTTCTTCTCAGTGGAAAGAACTGTAAATATGTGCATATAGGTGTGCACATGTGTGTTTCTATCGTATGTAGTATATGTATATTTATTTATCTATACATCTATATTTGTCAATACTTCTACAAACTAAAAATCGTGAATTCACATCTTAAACTCCAGATACAAATCAACATTACTGGATTAATTCCAGTGTTGTTATTTCCCCCCCTTTCCACATTAGTAATTTCTTTCCTCAATATTTAAAACATAGTTACCATTATCTTACATATAATTGTGTGAGAAATTCTCCAGTATGTAACTAATGTCCTGTTACTGGTCAGTACCAGCATCCTTCACCCCCAGTGCCCTGCAGAACCTCCTCCCACCTCTTGCTGGCCTCAGTACTTCACACCAGACATCGCCTACTTTAACCTGAAATATATTACTTCTATCAATTCATCCTAACACTTATCCAGTTTCCCAGCCCATGTACCATACAGACAAGTCACAATGAGCTGGGTGTCCTCTAGAACTCTTAGGACCTTCCTAATGAATCTTTTCATTTTGTGAAATAGAAAATAGAGTCTCATAAAATTCAAACTGATGTTACCTCAATGAGTACACAAGATTGCAAAAGAAATGTCTAAAATTACTGACTAGCTTTTAAGACATTCTAAAACTTTTTATTTACCTACTTATTGAAAAAATCCTTGAAAAATCAAAATGCTCAAAGTTGCTTTATTGAGATTATTTTCACCTACTTTCCATAGATCTAAATAGCAAAAAGAGAATCTCTATATTAACTTACATTGGATCCATAACTTAGCAAGAAATCATTTGGTTTAATTAAATTCTTAGCTATAATCACATTATATAAAATATGTAAAAGTAGATCTGCCACTTTAGTAGCTTGTTTAAGTACCATCTTGTCTCCCAGAGTACTTCCCATGATCTCTACTGAGCTAGATGGAGTATCAAGGAGATTAAAAATATATTGAATAGTCTTTTTGTCACAAATAACTGGTCTAAAAGTGCAGCTTTGATTACTAACCTAATAGACCCCCTGTCTGAGTGCTGAAAAATGTATTATTAAACTCTCTACCTACCTTGGGTCAGGATAAATTGGTTCTTCCTTAATAGAAAGGTGATAATTGGAGTAAGTCACTTGGAAATGACAAGGTAAAGCTATCCATCCATCCATCAAAATTATTATAAGGAGTCAGGATCCTTAAACTGGTTGTAGAATAAATCTTTAAATTTCTCCAAGTAGTGTCATTAGCCAAGCTGATGGGTTTATTCTTTTCAAATATTGCATGAAAGGTGGATACCAGGTACCCATTCCATATACTCCTTCTGTGAGAGTATCACATCAGGCTTTTGGGGGATGTCTTTCCAGTTGAGTGAGAGCCAACTTATTCCCTGGTATCCTGGGGCTGTATTCACCATTATTCTTCCATAATCAGACTTTTTGGCTCAAAGGTCAGATCTACTGTGATTTTCATTACTTCCTTCACTAAAGGTGCAGTAGTCTTTTCCATAATTGTAAAAATTTCAGTTGGAATTCATGTCAAGTTTCTCCAACATGGATTTATAAGGAATGGAAGACTAGCATATATTGCCACATATTAGAGAGAGTACTAATGTTCCTCTCTTAGTCATGTTCTCTTCTGGCCAGAGATGTCTCACCTCTCACCTCTAAGTCATCCAGGATTACCTGGTCTGACGGGGTCTCTTTCCTATTATTTTCTAAAGTTCCAAATCTAGTGTATTCCATTGTATTTTATAGTTGCCAATGTATCAACTCTTCTCACTTGAAAGTTTCTTGTAGGCTATTCAATAAGTTACTTATTTTGTGAATTTGTTCAACTGTGAGTATGGACACGTTAGGATCTTCTTTGTGGGGTATGTGAGGCAGAAAATTCAGATTAAAAACATCTATTTAGAATTTCCATCTTCTCTATGCTATGGGGAGACTCAAAGTCTAGACTTGGAGGGAAATACTAGAAGGTGCAATTTGTAGATGCCTATATTGTACATGTTCTTAAATTCAGAATTATGATCAATAAAACTGACATTTTCATCTTCATCTCTCTGGTTCTTTTATATACTTTCTTAATTGATTCTAAATTCAGACAAAAAAATAAAAGTAGTATAAAATATTAACCTGATCTCTGACCTCTGACCTGGGCAGAATAACATACTGCAAAGTTCCTTCTCTTCCTCCAGGTCTCTATTACACAAAATGCATATATTAGCCAGGGTGCTAGAACTCCAAGATCCAACTTTGGAGACTGGAACCAAAAGAGAAAGTTAAAGGGAGCAAAACAGAGACAAGAATGCCATTGAAACTCCAGTTCACTTTTCCCTTAATCACTGATACTGACAAACCCAGATTGAGGAATCCAAGGCTCTTAGCTGAGTAACTGAAATTTGGTTCAAATTAAGTTCTTATTGTTTGGGATGGAGCAGGGATAAGTTGATGATTTATTTCAGGAAATGCACCAGACTCTCAAGGAGAACACAACAGCAAGAGCTCTTACCCCACTGACTGGGGTGGACGCTGGTTCCAGCAGCAGAGACACCCCATAAGCTTCCCTGGGTTGTCATGAGTCTGTGATCTTTCCAGCCAGGATATGGACGGAAAAGCAAGATGATCGTTCATTCTTGGATCCGAACTCTGCCAACTGACCCAAGACAGCTCCAGGCAGCTTATTTTGGGGCCCAAGATGTGCAGCAATTCTTCATATTTCCCCTCACCCCATTGGGATAGAGGCAGGAGGTAATGTGAGCAAGTTTCATAAAGAGATAATATTGGCAAAAAGCACAGGGCAGCAAGGAAACTTGTCTTCAGTGACCATTGAATAGACATTTCTCTTTGAAGCAGACATTTTGAATATGGAAGAATTGGATGTGATCATATTTGTTGCCAATATATTTAGAAACTGTATTTCTGTATACTAGAATAGCACATGATTATTTATTATATTGCAAATAGAGAACTTGCGTAATTTTCCTAGCTTTTGTCATCCTATGTTGTTTGTGTTTGGAAAAAAGAAATGTGTCCACTACAGAAAAGCCTAGTGTTAAAAAAAAAACAGTTGTGTTTTCAAGGAGTATATTCAAATATTTTTAAAAATGCATAAACAGTGTGCATTGTTCCCTTCTAGTTAGCCCTCAAGAAGGTTGTGCAGGTTCACTCTCAGCTAATATTTGTGAAGAACTTATGCATGATACATGTTTGAGAATTGACAGTGGTAATAGAGTAGACTTTTATTTGATTTAACTCGCTCATTGCAAGAGTCATGTACAGCCTTGTTAATGCACTACAGCATTTCCAGTGACATGGTGCTGCAGAGGAGACAGGACATGATTTCCTGTGTCTTCTGAAGGGAGCCTCAGCTTACACCAGAGGAGTTCTGGGCATGGGGAGAACTGCATAAACTCTATGTGTGAGATGAGATGATTTTAAGCAATGTGACTATGAGGAGAGCCCCATCAGCTCCTTCAGCAATGGACAAGTCATAAACCTGCCTAATGACTTGGAAACTCAAAATTGCCCCCCTTCGTTTTGAAGAATTTTTAATGTTGTCCTCTCCAATGGGCACCATTAACAGAGGCACCCTTCACTCCTCCACATGGTTTCCCCTTTAGACAAGTGTGTTTTCAGTAAGACCAGAGGGGAAAAGAATTCTCAGTGGGGGGAAGATCTACATGGAGAGAAGAGCACTTTCTAATTTCTGCAATCCACCCAATCCATTGAGCCAGTGAGACTGCAGGCTGGGCAAACCACAGAGAAAGTAGAATTTATCTCAGCTGTGATTGCATCTTCCAACCATTTTAATCTTGCTCTTTCTTTTGACACTGTATAATAATACTTTCTTCAAGGAATGTTCTTTAATCTTATAATTTGAAAACAAATTCTATTTCAGCTGTCCTTTCAGTGGGCGACCTTTAATGGTTTTGCTATAGGTAAAACTCTGTCATTATGTTCTGCCTCCCTGCTCAGCTTTCTGGATATCAAATTGCTCAGATGCTGCAGTTTTTGTCAGTGATAATATTGCCCTTTCAAAATTTCTCTGTAAGCAGCCTGAAAGGATTCATTCGGAGCAGTGGTTTCATTAATTTATTTAAATGCATTTCTCAAACAAAGCAGGTTCGTTGTTTCAAAATGTCAAGGTCCGGGAGCAGGCTTGAAAATATTCTGCAAAGTACAATTGTCCAGGCTTTCCCTGGGAAAGAACACAGGGACTTGTCAAAGAAGCAAACTGATGCGCAGCCGCATGCTATTCCCAAAAGCGCAAGCAGTCTGGTCTAAAGAGATCTGATACATTCACTCAGCTCTGTCATGGGATCAGGGTCCAGCTTACAAAGAAGGCTGTGCTCCAACAAAAAGGCTTTTTCTGTGGGTGAAAGTCAGCACTAATCTTTCTAATAGAAACCGCCCCCTCCCTGAAGAGAGTTATCTGGAGCCAGATTGTCTTGGTGTTGCAAAATGACTGGGCTGGTTAAATAGGAACTGCTATGGAGTGAATCCTACTTGCCCAACTGGGAGAACTGGAGCTTAGGGAGCTCAGTATTGGAGAAAAGAGAAGACTCTGGAGCAGAAAGAGGAAGATGAAATAGCATGTGTTGAAAACCTGCATGAAATGCAAATAGGCAGTTCTCAAGTATTGGTTGGCATATATCACTTAAGGAAGAAATAAAATGTATCTTCTTCAAACATAGCTCTTATCACTCTGGATTTTCAATTACCCAGATGTTTTAGCTTTTCTCACTCCCTTACTAAAAAAGCAATGACTCCCCATTGTCTACTAAATAATGTCTAATCTTCTTGGCATGACATTCAAGACCTTCCACAATCTGGCATCAGTTTTTCTTTGATATTATAATTCCCTTTTCCATGAACACCCCCCCAACCCCCACCTAGTGAAACCAGATATCCCTCCATTCCCTAATCAGGACAGGAATTTTTATCCACTTCCATGCACTTGTGCCCACTGGAGACCCCCTCCCCTCTCTGCTTTCCTGTCCACTCCCATGGATTTTTTCAAAGCCCAGCACAAGTGCAGAAAAGCTTGGTCTATGCTACAAGGGAGGTCTGTATCTTCTGGATTTTCACAACACTTGGAAATTCTCTAAGGATCACATCACAATGGACTGATTATTTGACAATCTAGATACCCACTGCACATTCTCTTCAGAGAATGAACTCCCTGAAGACAGGACCATTCCTCATCACCATCTCTCCCGGGCAGTGTCTCAGCTCTCTGGAAGTGTCACTACCCCCAGAGACTCCAGCTATAAATTATCTGAAGTCTGCTCATGCTTTTGGTTTTATCTTGTTTCTTTCTTTGTTTTATTTTTTACCACCATAACTGTTTTAAAGTGTGCAGTTCATTAGTATCATGAAGATTCTGCCAGAGCCACATGCTTGCAGAGGCCACCACAACCTTATACAGGAAGCAATTCTACAGGGACATCTGCCCAGCCACTCTTTATTCAACCTCGGGATGATGCCAAGGATTATTGCTTCAAAGTATCTGATGTGATCCTTCTCAGTTTTGTCTTCCCTTCCCTTAGCCTCATCCTCTGTGAATACACCTGCAGTTTACCAGGGCACACGTATTCCTGCTGCACTGCTCTGCTCCTCCCACAAGATGCTATCCCAAATATATATCTTTATTCTTAGAGAGCATCTAATTGTTTATGTAAAGTCAAACAATCAAAAATTTCTTTAATGGAAGCAGAAATAGACAAAAGGAACTACATTGAACTTAAAAACATGTGTTCATCAAAGGACACAATCAACAGAGTGAAACGGCAAGCTATGGAAGGGGAGAAAATATTTGTAGATCTGATATGGGCTGTATATTAAGCATGTATAAAGAGCTAGATATGCTGGTGCTTCCTTTTATCGCAGAGACCTAGGAGGCTGAGGCAGGAGGATCACAAGTCTAAGGCAGTCTCAGCAACTTAGTGAGATCCTGCCTCAAAATAAAAAATAACACAAACAAACATAAAGGACTAGGGAGTATATCAGTGGTCAAGAACACCTAGGTTTAATCCCCAGTATTGGCCCCCAAAAGACATAAAGAATATGTGAAGTAATTCAACAGCCCAACAATAAAAGTTAAATGACCCATTTAAAATATGGACAATTTTTAAAATTCTTTTTAAAGGTATTTTTTAGTTGTAAATGGATACAATACCTTTATTTATTTTTTTATTTATTTTTATGTGGTGCTGAGGATTGAACCCAGTGCCTCACACGTGCTAGGCAAGTGCTCCACCACTGAGCTACAACCCCAGTCCCTGGTTTTTGATCCTTAATGTTGGCTATTCAGAGTCCCTGGAAATTCCATACTATTTTTAAGACAATTTTTTTTTGTTTTTTGATTTTTAATTCTTAATGTTGGCTATTAGGGATCCCTTGAGATTCCATATTATTTTTAATATAACTTTTTTTCTATTTCAGCACACAAAAAAATGTGGTTGGCATATTGTTAGAGATTGCACTGAATCTATAGACCACTTCGAGTGGGCATGGTGTTTATGAGAAGCTCCTTGGGAGACTCCATCACATCATCTTCATATATGATCACCATTTCCCCCCTCCAGGGGCTAACACAAAGCCCTGAGAGGAGTCACTGAATGAGAACTTGCTTTAAGTTATTAATCAGTCATGTCACATGTATTTTGTTTATGTATGACTACTGCTTCAGAGAACCGTGTGTTCAGTAACACACAGTAAATTTGGCTTAATAGGTACAAAAAAAGAAAAAAGAAAAAGAAAAAGAAATAAGGCTATGATCAAGAACAGCCAGACACTAAAATGACAAACCCTATAAGCAAACCACATCTGTAACTAAGCCTCCTTCCCAAGAGAACATCACTCACTGAAAGAGAAAGCATGTGCTTTCAGTGAAATGAGGCCTGGGAAGGTCAGAACCCAGCCCATCTTATTCTGGCCATCTTATTCTGAACTCTGCCAGACATTCTTTTGAACCACATATTGGTGGAAGTGTCCTGCCATTAGGAATTCAAATTATATTGGTTTGGACCATATTCTTCACATAGTGGGGGCTTACAATTCCTCCCAATATCCCTATAGATACAGTTTCCCAGCAGACCTTTGGTCGCTTACTCTAGCCCCAAGAATATGCAGACCCACAGTTCCACTTTCAAAATCAGCTACACACACACACACACACACATGATTGCCATTCCACCTGGTTCTGCATGCTTTCCCAGTATGCAATGGTGGGAAAGTTCTTTACAAGCCTCCTTCTTCAGGGAAGTCAGCATTATCAACAGAAACAAAATCAAGGAAGCAGGTGGAAGGAGAAAGAAAGTATTGCCTGCAACTTCCCAAAAGAAGAAAAATAGTTTGCAAATATGGTAACAAATGGCACAAATCACACAAAACCTTTTATTGATTGTGAACCTCGTGTACCCTTTAAAAATACACTTTTCATTAAAACAAAATACTGAAATCTCCGATAAATGCATTCAAATTGTCTGCCTTTCTGCCTGTGTAACTGCCCATGGTCCTGGAGGTTCTGAAGACTCATTGCATTCACATGACCCTGGGAGCACAGCTCTTTCTAAGCTGCCTTGATGGGGCAGAGCTTGCAGTCCACAGTTATAAATGGATGATCTCTCCAGGCAGGACCAGAACAATGATGCTCAGCAATTTAGCTGTCTTAAATGAATCCCCTTGAAAAAAAATGGTATCAGGTTCCCTTCTAGAAAGGATATTAAGCCTTGGCCCAAAGATGAGGAATTGACAAAGACTGTGACCTCTTTTCAAAGAACCTCAGCTGGGTTTTCAGCCATCACAGCTTTTCCTTCAGTGGAAGATAGTACTGGTATGGAGAGAATTTCAGGACCCTCCCTGGACAGGAGGCAGCCATTCACCCCAACCCTGACAGTCCCAGCTTTTGTTTTAGAATGACAGCTCTGATCATCCAGCATGTCCTGGTTGCTATTGGGACCCTGGTCACCATGAACAGAATGGAGTGTGCATGGGCCAGTGTGCTGTAAATACCCATAGAAAGGATTAGGAAGAGGAAGCGAAAGAGGAGATGGAGTGGAAGACAGAAAGAGGAGACAGGGGAGGAGAAAGAGGCGTCACTGGGGTACTGCCCCCAGCACTTACAGGCTGATCTTTGGAGGGTCTGGGGTTGCTGAGGGATTGAAGAATTTTCCTCTCAGCAAGGCTAAAAAGAGGGACAACTGACTACATATTTCCTCTTTGTCAAATATCAATAATTTTCGTGAATTTTACTCCAAGCTAAATAATCAAAATCAATTGGTTAAATCCTGAAAAGCACCTCTACACCCTCACTCACATGATTGAATTTGTTGTCCTTATTTATCTATTTCATGTGGTTGATACTTCCAAATGCAGCTGAGATTATACTTTTCTGTGATGGCCTTCACTAAACACACAGCATGAAGTAGTAATACCCACCAGTCCTTCTCCAAATTTCTAGAGTAATTACCAACTGTAAAATTCACTTCCCAATGAGTCATGTATACGTAGACATCTATGTCATTGTTCTTGCAAAATGTCATTATGCATAGGATGGACATATGTCCAGGGTTAGCTCAGCGAGTTCTTGTTAATGCAGGTTAGTCCAGATTAACAATTCTCTCTCTTTTACTCTCATGAGTGATTTTTTTTTTTTTTTTTTTTTTTTTTTTTTTTGGGGGGGGGGGAAGATAAACAATATGGTCACCATAGTGAAATGTTAAGTTCTATGTCATGCCAGACTCCCTAATGAGAGTCGAAAAGCTACTTGGGACACTCTGTCATCCATACCAGCCTGCTCCTTACACACAGTGCCCAATAACATTTTTATTGTTAGCATAGTCACCCTTTCTGTTTTAAATGATAAAAAATGAAAATGCTCTAAAAACTTGTGAACATATCGGATATAAAGCGGCCCTCATTGTTTTTATCATTTAAGACCTAAAATATATTCCATTCCAAAACTGAAGATGCATGCTACTCCCAGGTTTGCATCTGATGTTTAAAGATAACAGTGAAGCAGTATTTGAATAAGTGTCCCTGCCCCAAAGATCCAACTGCTAAGGGGTGTTGGTTCTAGTGCGGTGCTAATAGGAGGGGGTGGCCTAGTTATAAGAGGTGGGGGCCTAGTGGGAGGTCTTTAGGTCACTGGGGGTCTGCCCTTGATGGGAACCATGGAACACTCGACTCCTCTCTCTTTTGTTTCCCAGCCATGAAGTAAACTGTTTTGCTCTGACATGTGCTTTCACCATTATGTGTTGCTTAGCCAGAGGCCAAAAGCAACAGGACCAACAAATCATGGATGGAAACCTTTTAAACTGTGAGCCAAAACAAACCTTTTATCTTTATAAGTTATCAAGGGTAATAACTAATCATGGATAGAAACCCTTTAAACTGTGAGCCAAAACAAACCTTTTATCTTCATAAGTTATCAAGGGTATTTGTTATAGTAATGAAATACAGACTAACATATGTCAGTTCAAATGAAGACTGACTGTTCTTCCCCCATGTGATATCCAAAGATTACACAACATCTAGAAAGCTCACTCTGCCTGGTCACCCTGGTTTCTTGGAAATTTATTTATTCCAATTTATTCTTACAGGAGTATAAATGGAACTGCCAAATCAAGTGAGAATTTAAATGACAAACATTCTGAAAACAAGAGTCCAGAAAGCAAAATTTCTACTTTCTTATTGAAACATAATATTTTCCAAGAAAAAAATAAAGTCATCTCTTTTTTTCCTCCCTCCTAATTTCTTTCTAGTGGGGAGAAGCAGAAAGATACTCATATTATCTTCCACCTATTCATCTACATTTTGTTTGCTATTTTTAAGCAGCCACAATGTGCAAAGCACCGTACTCCATGACAGATGTAAATGATGGATGAAATGGACACTATCCCTACCCTCAAGTAGCTCATAGTATAATATCCCAAAGAGACACCAAATGCCTGCATTCAAAGAATCATCTAATTAGTGTCTGTCTAAATGTTAAGTATAAGAGTATTTCAACAAGAGCTTAACAGAAATCCTTAGGCTACTAATCCTTAACCTAGAGAGAGAAAGGATCTTCCTAAACAAGAGACAGTTAAGCTGTGACCCAAAAGATGAGTAGGAATTGGACAGAAAAAAAAATAATGTGTAGCCATGAACACAAAATCCCCAACATGGGAGTGAACATCATGTCTTTGAGAAGGAAAAGTGGCCCAGCCTTACTGAGTATAGTAGGTAAGAAGTAGAAAAGGGAGGAAGTTCTTAGGCTTGGCCCAAGGCTCTAAGATTGGTTTATTTTCTCTTCCCTTTGATCAATCACCCAAAATCAATTACCAAATAAACAGGCAGATGAGAGAACATAAAAATCTCTGCTAGTTCCTGGGGGCTTTTAGTACACTTACATCATTTTGGGAAACAGAATGAGGTCTGGGCTCAGTGAGCTCTGGGCTTTGACTATAACATCCTTGAGAAGACAGGTATCCTGAACCGCCATTGCTTCTGGACCAATGACTCCACTTCTCAGTCCTCCTCACTTCTCCCAATCATGGTCTTCTTAAAGAGTAACCATCATATCAGTTACCAATGTTCCCTACTTCCAGGTTAGATGTAGCCCTGGGTCACTATGTTACATGCTACAAAATAAAGAGAAAAGGGCACAGTATCTGTCCTTAAGAAACTTAGAAGGAGCAAAGGAAATATTGAGAACAGAGTTCTGGGGGTAGAAGTAAGAAGAATATGAACTTTGCAGTCAGAGAAGTTGGGTTGAAATGCTGGCTCTCACTTATGAATTTTGTGACCTTACACAATTTTATTAACCTCGTTGAGCCACATTTATTAATTTGAAAAATGAAGATAATATCTACCAGCCTCCTAGAATGGTTGGGAAGATTGAGTGAGGCAATATTTTCAGACACTGTGAATGTGTGTGAGGAAGGACTGTGTGCGGGGAGAGAGGGCCCAGCGAGAAGGGAAATGGAGCACGAAGATAAACAGAAGCGTTCCCTACTCTTAAATTTATAGACTGATGGGGAAATAGACACTTAAACAAACATTATAATCACTGTATAAAAAGTAAATTCAACAATCCAGGAAGAGATGTTGAGCGAGTTAAAGGAGAAGCAAAGATGATATAGAGAAAAGGACAAATTCAAGTGACATCTTACATAAATTCAAATTATGCAGATCTTTAAAAAGGTGATATAAAATATTAATGTTTATGTTTGAAATGTACAATCTGAAATAATGTGAATTTCCTAAATGTAAAATGCATCAAGACCTAGTTCTTTTCATAACTATTGTCAAATGAATTCAGGCTTTGTTTTCATTCTAACCTTATGGTAAGGACCTGTCAGCTGAGAAACACAAATGCCTGCCTCCTTCCTGTAGGTTCGATGTGATGCAGATTTCCAGCATTGCGTGGCCTTCAGGAAACTTATCCTCCCAATAAGTGCAAGTCACCTTGCATTTGGGCTGGGAGTAGGAGGAATTAATAAGATAGTATACGAATAAAGGGCAAAGAAATGATATAAGAGGGAAGGAAGGTGCAGGCTGACTTTTAGTTTCCTAGCTTCTGTGATGTGGTAGCTGGTGAAGCCATTTAAAAAGATCACATTGACTTGCTTCAGAAATAACCCACTGAAAAGTGTGCAGGGACATGCTGGACAGTGTATGTCAGGAATATTGTGAGATGCATGTGTCTCATCAGGTATTGGACAAGAGGAGGACTATAGACCCTCCAAGCAAGATGAGGGATTTCCCCATACTCCTGGCTTGGTTTCTTTAATGCTGAATGTGATGCACTCACTCTGTGAGATAAAGTGTGCCAAGGGACTTCGTCTTACCTGGCATGGACGCTGTAGGCATATGCTTTAATTGCATGTACACAGCATGTGGAAGTTGGATTCTATAATAATATCTACTTATTACACATTTAATACCTGCCAAGCACATTCGGTAGTCACAAAATCTCTATAAGATAGCAAAGTAATTATCTTGATTTTAGAGAGAAGAAACTAAAACCATTTTAGAAAATGGGGGAAAAATACCTGTCCAAATTTATACAGAAACAAAATTGCAATACCAGTATTACACGTGGGTCTGCCTGACCTTAGACCCAGCACTCTCTACCACTAAGACATCCTCTCTTTAATTGAGAAATATTGAGTGTGCACGAAGCCTGATACCAAGTGGAAAAGTTTCAAATTTCACATTCCAGGTGATATTTTTTAAAAGTAGGATAATAATAAAAATAATAAAACACCTGCCTTGTATATATGAAGTTTTGACTTGAGTC
Source organism: Tamias sibiricus (assembly GCA_025594165.1). NCBI lineage: Eukaryota > Metazoa > Chordata > Mammalia > Rodentia > Sciuridae > Tamias > Tamias sibiricus. The sequence goes on from CM046670.1 coordinate 82,039,394, forward strand.
TTCTCAGCAACTGAAAATGAACAGCTGACCCTATCCACCTTATTAATCTCAAATGACCCCAGAAAGCATTCAGGACAAAATATAGCTACTCAGGCAGCCCTGAAAAGAATCCAACACCATGGACTACTTTTTGCCTTGGCTTTCCAAGGAGGTCTCCTAAGTCCTTAAGAATGCAGGACATAATTCTATGACATAAACTGTCACTTGCAGAGAAAGGTTAAATAGCTGCCTAGCCCCTGTGTTGATGCTATCCAAGGCTCAGGAAATACTTGCTGCATTTGGGATTCTAAGCACGTTATAGAATAGAACTTGGGTTTTGTGGCTATTCCTATTTTATAGATGAGAAAAAAAAATGAACACAGGGATATTTCATTTGGCCCGTCTAAGCCCAGAATCACAGACACCTCTCAGATTAAAAAACAATACAAGAGATATTAGAAAAACCCAGTGTGTGGGCTGTATGGTGCCAAAAGATTGTAGAACAACACATGCCCACCTGCCTAACTCCTCTTTGGAAGACAAAGTCTCTCCTCTCTCTTATGGAGGTGATTATCGGACTGCCCTCAAGTTGCCTGTCTTCTCCTCTGCCTTCCCCACCAGACTGTGTCTTCATACCCATAGTGGCTTCCTGTTTCTAGAACTAGTGTCCAGCATAGTGTCTGGCACAGTGTCTAGCATCTAGTAGCTCAGGAGCTGCTCAACATCAAAAATGGAGGGAAAGAAATACAAGGAGAGGAAGGGAAAGAGGAATGAAAAGGGAAGAGGAGGGAAGAGGGAAGAAGAAAGAAGAAGGAAGAAGGCCAGGATGAGAGAAGAAAGGAAGAAAAGGAAGGAAGGATGGAAGGACAGATGGAGGGAGATGAATGGAAAGGGTCTTGGGATCAACACAGCCTTCTTCCAGGAAAACCCAAGAGGTTCATCTGTCTTAACATGAGGGCAAGTTTTTGAGCAAATCATCTACAAGCCCAGGTGAAGATGTAATTGACACCTACAGACCCCTGCTTCTGGCAGCGAAACCCAGAGTGGTCCCTGAATTTCCATGTTCCCTGAGTAGAGAAGGATAGAGTCATTTCCTAGAGTCACATGAGGCAGAGGGGCTGGCCCTTCCCCTTTGTGGAGGGAAGAAGAGCAAAATAGGAATGTCCCAAGGTTGCTGGTGTGGCAGTGGCTCACTGAGGCGAGTGGCCATTCCCCTGTCATTCTCAGCCCCAGGAGGACATGCAGCTGGTGATGCCAATTCAATTTCTATTTCTCATGTGCCTTCAACTACTGTCTTAAGAAAATTCTGAGCTCTCCGAGTAGGCATATGGACCCTCGGGGAGAAAACAGTGATAATTGTGTATCTTCGATCGGTGGGGCTTCGGTGGTGTAAATTGAAAAAGTAAACCTAATTTGAGGGATATGTAAATGACAAACTGAAAGAAGGATTAATATGTAGCTCTGTGGAAAACGCGGCTCTCCTGCTCATTATGGAGGCTGATTTTTCTGTAACCAGAGGAAAAATGAATTGTTGGAAGCTCCTCAAAATGTGCAGCTGAGTAGAATGCCTTTATATTAATGAGGAAAGTGATGTTGATTAACGGGCAGCCCCAAAGAGAAAAAGACGGTCTCCTCCCTTCTGTCTTCCTGCCAGCCTGGGAACATGTGGCCTCCCAAGGTCCCCAGGCAGAATGCTGTCACAATCCCTTGGGTTTGCTCCTGGCTGGGGCACATGGAGCCTGATCACACTCCTTTCAATTATACTGACAAACATGTCTAGGCTGAAACAAATTGGCCTCTGCAAACGAGGCTGCATTATGATCGAAATCCAGATCTTTTGAGCCTCCCTGACCTTAATTGATCAGGACCCCTCAACTGTAGCCCACCGCTAGCCCTGGAAAAGATTTTCTGAAAGTTTAGTTGAACAACAATATTGATTTTGACCCTTTATACTTTCTTATAATCGTCAAATTTTGTACATTTACTTAGTACACTATATGTTCTCATGTCTCCATGGCCAGCATTATGTAAGGTCCTTTAACACAATCGAGCAAGAGACCACAATTGCCATTTTTTATGGAACTGGAAGCTAAATCACAGACAGGCAAAGTACCTTGACCAATGAGTGAGACATGGGTCTTCTGCCTCCTCCACTAGCAGTGTTTTCTAATGATGGCTCCAAAGACAGCATCTTTAGGGGGAAGAGTTTCTATATGGATTTGTTACCCTGTGGGTTACACTAGCTGGTGACCACCAAGGAGTGAAAAAAAAAAAAGAATTTACTTGCTTTTTCTCCCAATCCATCACAGGAAAAGCAGCCTCTTCTTCTTCCTGGTCCACAGTCTGCCTATTGGCTATGCTTTCTTCTTCCCTGTACAAAGAGAGGGCTCACTGTTAAAGATCAGAGGCCACTTCATATGCTGCCCAGCTGTGGGCTATTGCACCTATCTTTAATTTCAGGTGTCCTTTAAAAGATTGGTATCCTCTACTAAATATATGCACTATGAGTTGTACATATTAAAAATTATAAAAATAAAATTTAAAAAAAAAAAAGAATTCAACAACAACAACAAAAAAAAGATTGGTATCCTCTGTAGCTCATGAGACATAGACCCCTGCAGGGGAGGGGTGGCCTAAACAGGCACATGAAGCCCTGTTGGCATGTGGATCATACTCTTTGGCCAAGAGTCCAGCCTGCATCGGAGTAGGTTAGGAAGGCCTGAAGTTTATATAAAATTAAGTGGCCTATTTTAGGAACCAAATGCACAGGTACAAAAACAAAATTCTGTATGAAAGTGAATATTTATACAGACAAACTATATCATAATTTTCAAATTTTAGAAAAGTGACAAATAACACAAACACTATAATGAAGGAGCCCTAATTGGGAAGGGCTGTTGTAGCTAGCTGGAAGCCATGGGTTCCGCCTGATATGTATGTGACGCACCTGTAGGCACCCGCAAACCTGAAGGTATATAACCGGGTGAAAGCGGTCCGAGTTAGGAGAACGGAGAATTCAGTCAGCCGGGCAGTCACTCGGTCGGTCAGAAGAATCAGAGCGGCCAGAACGTAGGCAGAGCGGTTACAGAAGAGAAACCAGATAGAAGACAGAAGAGAAACCAGATAGAAGAAGTAATGACTGGTCAGAGTTAGGCCGAGGCTCCTGAGGAAGACAGAAGACAGAAGAAAGAAGAAGGAAGAAAGAAGCTCTAGTCTTTCTCTAAGCTAAGCTCTAAGCTCTAAGAGAAGAAAAGCTAAGCTCTATCTTTCTTTACTCTAAGCTACTCTACTCTAAGCTAAGAAGAAAAATCTTTCTTTCCCTCTCTAAGCTCTAAGAAAGTAGAAGTAAAAGTAGTAAAAGCTTAACTCTGCCTCCGAGAATTTTCCTCCCGTGGCGGCGCCGTGGCTGGCCGTGACAGGCAGCTTACAAATGGTGGTCCGTCCGGGGCTCGGCAGGCAGAGAAGAAAAGCTAAGAAATAAGGAGAGCAACGAAAAAGCATAGCCTCAGACTCAGTTGAGACCAGCAAAAAGAGTAGTAAACAAGAGAGCATAGCCTCTGACTCAGTTGAGGCCAGTTAAGAATTAAGCTGAAGCAGAGTAGCCAGCGAAAAGCCGAAGCGAGCCGGCCAAAAGCCGAAGCAGAGTAGCCGGCCAAAAGCCATAAAAAATATAGAGAAAAAGCCTTGAGCTTTAGTATAAAGAAAAAAGCCATGAGCTTAAAATAAAATAGAGAATTAAATAGCATGGTAAAAACCATGCAGAAAAAAAGCCATTGAGCTTTGGCAAGAAAGCCATAAAGAAAAATAAAGAGAAGAGAAAAAAAAAAAAAAAAAAAAGTCAAAGCCGCTTATGCAATTGTGCTTAACTAGGTGCGTTAGCTGCTCCTCAGCATTAGGCTTCCTTAAAGCCACAGCACCTTCTCAAAAAGGGCTCAAATATCCACCCTTTCAAAAATAAAAGGTGAAAAGCTAGGTAGGGACAAGAAAATAAAAGAAAATAGAGAAAATAAAATAGAGAAAATAGAACAAAAGCACCTTTTTAAACTAAAGGGAAGGAATATGAAGGAGCCCTAATTGGGAAGGGCTGTTGTAGCTAGCTGGGAAGCCATGGGTTCCGCCTGATATGTATGTGACGCACCTGTAGGCACCCGCAAACCTGAAGGTATATAACCGGGTGAAAGCGGTCCGAGTTAGGAGAACGGAGAATTCAGTCAGCCGGGCAGTCACTCGGTCGGTCAGAAGAATCAGAGCGGCCAGAACGTAGGCAGAGCGGTTACAGAAGAGAAACCAGATAGAAGACAGAAGAGAAACCAGATAGAAGAAGTAATGACTGGTCAGAGTTAGGCCGAGGCTCCTGAGGAAGACAGAAGACAGAAGAAAGAAGAAGGAAGAAAGAAGCTCTAGTCTTTCTCTAAGCTAAGCTCTAAGCTCTAAAGAGAAGAAAAGCTAAGCTCTATCTTTCTTTACTCTAAGCTACTCTACTCTAAGCTAACCTCTCTAAGCTCTAAGAAAGTAGAAGTAAAAGTAGTAAAAGCTTAACTCTGCCTCCGAGAGTTTTTTCTCCCGGTTTTCGGTACCAGGCAGCTTACACTATAACATCAAGACAAATAACATAATATTTGTAATAATTAACCACCTAGCATACTTCCCAGTACCTTTCCTATATTTTTGGCTGTATATGCCAACAATTTCACAACATCATCTTGAGACAGGAAAGAAAACCATAACTCAGTTTTTTCCTCTGCAGATTTCTCCTCTACTTGCCCCTGGCACCCAATGCTAGGCACTGCAGGATGCATTCACAGGGCAGCGTGGTCTCTGGACTTTACCCACTGCCAACACCAGGCAGGTCATCTCAACAGAGAGCAAGCACATCCTAGAAGTCATTCCTACAACAGAGAAACCAGCTACGAATTTCCTTTACAAGGATGTGATTGTGATCCACAACATCCAACTCATTGGAATCCCAATGCAGTTCTCCCTTAACTGAATCCCCCAAATATCTGTAGCTGCTTCATCTACAACAAAACAGCAGGATGTGTTTGGAGATATTGGAGGAAAAGAATGGTCTGATTTGGTTGCAGTTAAAACATCTGAGTTTTTCGGATACAGAGATTGACCACAGATCAAGCTGCTGACTCCTCCCAGACCTGGAAAGATGCTGCACAAGTGTGGAGTCTCAAGTTCAGTTTCATTATCTTCAAGGTAAAACCACCTCTGGGCCCTATTCTCGGGAATGGGGGACACGCGGGGGGATGACCTAGGAGACTCTCTCTCACATCTGGGATTACTTAAAATGCCCAGACTGGACTCACAGGCCAAGCAGAAACTGATTCAGAGGTGTGCGGGTCAAATAGACCCTTGTTACGCCAGATTGCCCTCCATACAGCTGACTGATGTACAGCCCAACCTGAAGTTCATACTTTCCCAGGACCCAGCAGACTCACTCATCTCTCTCACAAGCACACTTTTTCTGGGAAGGAGGTAATTTGGCAATGCAGGTTTAGTATGAGAGTGATCTCGCCTGAAACTTGAACCTGTATTTAGTACCTGATGATCCCAGAGGTACAATAGAGTGGCAGGTGCATGGACCTCAGCCCTAGCAATAGGCCCAATCCCTACATAGGATGCAGATGCGACATGCAGTCCCCCAAACAAACAGATTCATGAATGCATAATACAGTGGGCCCTACTATTAAAACCAAAATGAAATGATCCCTGCAGGCAAGCAGGAGCGCTTTAGGATTCTCAACCCACCCACAGCCTTTCCCATGAATGTGTTAGTGTTGTTAAAGGCAGAGGATTTGAACAGCAGGTCTCTATTGATATGCTTTCCTTTTATTTCTGTCGTTCTATCTGTTCAGTTGTTCACACCTAGCACACAAGCAAAATTTAAATGTACACAGGCTGTGCATTTAAACCTTGCACATTTTAATTTATGAGTAGTAGGGTAGTAAGGTTCTTATGTGTACTTTTCTCTTTATATAGTTTTCACCTTATTCATCGATTTTTTTAACCTAACACCTGCATCATATGTGACTTCACAATGTTTTTCTTCATTAAATCAGGAAAGTAAATAATTTTATTTTTAATAAGTAATCATGTGATAGACACTTTAGTTCTATAACCCAGGGGTGGGAGGAACAGGGTGGAAACAACAGCATGCAGCATTCTAATAAGCCTCTCTAGACACAAAAGGAAATTGCATCTGTAATCTCAAAATCTGATTAAATATGAAAGAGGAGGGGGCGGTGAGGAATTGTCACATAATCTTGGGTAACTCTTGAAAGGAAGGCTTCTGAGTTTTGTATCACAGGACATTTAATTGGGATTCCATATTTCTCTTATAAATGTGAACCTGTGTATCACTCAAGGAAATTACATTTGGTTATAAACATTGGAAAGACATGAGTTTTAATTTTTTAATATCTATGTCATTCAGATGGGAATGAAAATAAGAAACATCAAGCTAGAAAGTAACAGCTAAGAAATATGCATTTGAGGCCACAGAAATCAACACATTGGTCCTGCTGTCTGGTTAAATTCCACTAAGGTCAACTCCAAGAGACCACTTCTGACTTCCTATTCCTCCTTTGTTCCTGGAAGGAATTAATAGGTTTCCTTTGATTTTCATTATGAATTCTTCTTTTATTGTGGGATGTTTAGATGCTTTAAAAAAAAAACTGTTATCTGCAATTGTTCTATGTACTTTTTAATGGTTGCTTTTCAGCTTGATGTTATTCATCAACAAATAGTTATTCAGTACTCATTCTGGACCAGATACACTTTGAAGATAACAACCATAAGCAAAAATCAGTAACATTCTATTGTACTAAGTCATACATTGTTGCCACTTAAGTAGGGCAAAAGCAGTCACATGTGAATAGTCTCATATGTTGGGGAAACAGAAAAATAAACATAATAATAATGTTTACAGTATTTTAAAACCTCATCTGAGGCTATAGACTTTTCTGCAAAGGCCTCTTACTGAACTCACCATCTCAGGTAGACTCTTATTTATCTCCTGTCTCTTCCTTAAAAACTGAAGTCAAGGTCCCCAGGAGTCAGCAAGTAGCCTCAGGGGGGGGGGAAATGCTGTGTTTAGTGAGTTTTCTATCTTCGTGCTTCTGCTCTCAGTTAGGTTTTGGTTGATGATGAATCCCAACCTTCTTACCGGCTCAATGATGGATTTAACAACCATTAATCATTCTTTGATCAAGAGTTCTAGTTGTTTTTAACAGGAGGCTTACAGAGGTAAGTCATTGGTAGTAGCAACATTTTCATTATCCTGTTATTATAATGATGCCTGATGAACCAGAACTTGTTCAGTTTTGATGGTTCTGGTTATTAGTATGGTGTTCTTTCTAAAAGAAGTAAGAAATTCTGTTTGCCTGAGAGATTTTTAGGTCTTGCTATGGCTCACTGGTGTATGAACCTATATGAACCTCTTGAGAGTCACCCCCCCACACATGTATTCCTGGGAGATACTGTCTGGTATCAAGGGGAAAGGAGAAACTGACTTTACAGCATTAAATGGTACTCAGAGCCTCTTGCAGCACTGTGGAAGTAGAGAAAGAAACCCTGAAGTTAAGGGAAGAGATTCTGCCAACTTATCAGCTTTGTGAGTTTTGAAACATCATTAACCTTCTAGGCCTCAGTTTCTCACACATAAAACGAGGACAAGGTCCTCTATCCCACAGATGGTTAAATGAGAGAACATGTGTCAAAGTGCTGTGTAAACCATACATATGCAGAAGGGCAATCTTTTAAATGAGGAAATCAAAAGAAAAAAAAAAGTGATTCATCACAGAATGAAAGGCAGAGTCTGCAGATGGCTAGACAGAGGATTTCTAGGCAATTGGGAAGGGAAAGATGAGTAAACTTGTTCTTGAGTGGAAAAAAAAAGCAGAGTTTAAAATTGCACACTGTGGGAGTTGAAGGTGTTCAAGGTGCCGTGGCAAAGCCGGGATGTGCCAAATGGAGAGAACACTGGTATGCAAACCAAATAGCTTGAGTTCACAACCTGGCTCCACCAACGTCTAGCTCTGTGAACCTGGCAAATTAGACCACGTAGAACCTCTGTTCCTCACCTACTAACAAGTGATAAAAGTGCACAGATAGCTGAGCTGGTGATGCACACTGGTAATCCCAGTGGCACAGGACTTGGGAGGCTGAGGCAGGAGGATCACGAGTTCAAAGCCAGCCTCAGCAAAAGTGAGGTGCTAAGCAACTCAATGAGCCCCTATCTCCAAATAAAATACAAAATAGGGCTGGGGATGTGGCTTAGTGGTCAGTGGTTGAGTTCTATCCCTTGTCAAAAAAAAAAAAAAAATGCACAGGGATTAAACACACTTAAGTTCAGAAGTGTCTGAATGAAAAAGAAACTTCATCAATGCAAATTCCTTTTCATTCTAGACCCATCACACACAGTCCTCACTGTAATCTTGTGAGTTGGATCTGAGTTGTTCTCATCATAAAGCAGAAGAAACTGACCTGCCTAAGGAAACATTTAGGCATAAATAGCAAAACTATGGCACAAGCCTAGGTACTTTCTATTTTTCTAATTTTTTTTTTTTATTTTTTTCTTTTTGGTTATACATGACAGTAGAATGTATTTTATATATATTATACATACATGGATTATAACTTCCCATTTTTGTGGTTGTACAGGATGAGAAGATACACTGGTCATGTATCCATATATGAACATAGGAAAGTTATGTCCCATTCAGTCTACTGCCTTTCCCATTCTCATCCCTCCCCTTTCTTCCACTCTGTCCTGTCCAATCTGGTGAACCTCCCCTTACACTCTCCATGCCTCCCCACCTGTTGTGAGTCAGCATCTGCATATCAGAAAGAACATTTGAACTTTGGATTTTTGGAATTGGTTTATTTCACTTAACATGATAGTCTCCAGTTCCATCCATGTACTGACAAATGCCATAATTCCATTCTTCTTTATGGCTGAGCAATATTTCATTGTGTATATGTACCACATTTCTTTATCCATTCATCTGTTGAAGGGCACCTAGGTTGCTTCCACAGCTTAGCTATTGAGAATTGAACTGTTAAAACATTGATGTGGCCTCGTTGATAGTATGCTGATTTTAAGTCCTTTGGGTATATACCAAGGAGTGGGATAACTGGGTCAAATTGTGGTTTCATTCCAAGATTTTTGATGAATCTCCATAGTGATTTTTGGATTGGCTGCACCAATTTGCAGTCCCACTAGCAATGTATAAATGTACCTTTCTCCCCACATCCTCACAATATTCATTGTTACTTGTACTCTTGGTAATAGCCATCCTGACCGGAGTGAGATGAAATCTCAGGGTAGTTTTAATTTACATTTCTCTAATTGCTAGTGATGTTGAACATTCTTTTTCATATATTTGTTGGTCATTCATATTTCATATTCTGTGGAGTATCTGTTCAGTTCCTTTACCCATTTATTGATTGGGTTATTTATTTTTATGATGTTAAGTTTTTTGAGTACTTTACATACTCTGGAGATTAATGCTCTATCTGAGGTGCAAGTGACAAAAATTCCTCCCATTCTATAGGCTCTCTCTTCACATTTTTCATTGTTTCCTTTGCTGTGAGGAAGCTTTTTAGTTTGATACCATCCCATTTATTGATTATTGATTTTACTTCATGCACTTTAGAAGTCTTGTTGAGGAATTTGGCTCCTAGGCCCACATGGTGGAGAGTTGGGCCTACTTTTTCTTCTAGTAGGTGCAGGGTCTCTGGTGTAATGTCTAAGTCCTTGATACACTTTAAGTTGAGTTTTGTGTAGGGTGAGAGATAGGAGTCTAATTTTATTTTGTTACATATGGATTTCCACTTTTTCCAGCACCATTTGTTGAATAGACTATCTTTTCTCCAATGTATGTTTATGGTGCCTTTGCCTCCTAATCAGTAACCATTTTTATGAGGTTTGTCCCTGTGTTTCTATTCTGTACCATTGGTCTTCATGTCTGTTTTGGTGAGAATACCATGTGTTTTTCTTATAATAGCTCTGTAGTATAATTTAAGGTGTGGTATTGTGACCCTTTTCTTGCTGAAAATTGCTTTGATATTCTGGCCTTTTATTTTTCCAAATGAATTTCATGATTGCTATTTCTATTTCTGTGAAGAATGACATTGGATCCTTAACAGAAATTACATTAAATCTGTATAGTGCTTTTGGCAGTATGGCCATTTTGACAACATTAATTCTGCCTATCTAAGAACATAGGAGCTCTTTGCATCTTCGAAGGTCTTCTTTAATTTCTTTCTTCAGTGTTCTATAGTTTTCATTATAGAGGTCTTTCACCATTTTTGTTAGATTGATTCCCAAATTTTTGTGGGTTTTTTTTTTTTTTTTTTTGAGGATTTTGTGAATGGGATAGTTTTCCTAATTTCTCTTTCAGTTGAATCATCACTGGTGTATAGGAACACAATTGATTTATGGGTGTTAATTTTATATCCTGCAATTTTGCTGAACTCATTTATGAATTCTAGAAGTTTTCTAGTGGAGATTTTTGAGTCTTCTAAACATAGAATCATGTCATTGGAAAATAGGGATAGTTTGAGTTCTTCTTTTCCTATTTGTATCCTATTAATTTGTTTATTCTGATTGCTCGGGTTCGAGTTTCCAGGACTTTGTTGAATAGAAGTAGTAGTGAAAGAGGGCATCCTGTTTAGTTCATTTTAGAGGGAATGCTTTCAATTTTTCTCCACTTAGGATGATGTTGGCTATGGGTTTAGCATATATAGCTTTTACCATCTTGAGCTATGTCCATAATATTCCTGGTTTTTCTAGTATTTTTAACATGAATGGATGCTATATTTTGTCTAATGCTTTTTCTGCATCTATTGAGATAAGCATATGAGTCTCGTCTTTAAGTCTACTATGTGATGAATTATGTTAATTGATTTCTGTATGTTGAACCAACCTTGCATCCCTGGGATGAACACCACTTGATCATGGTGCACTATCTTTCAACAAGTTTTTGTATGAAATTTGCATCTGTCTTCACCAGGGATATTGGTCTGAAATTTTCTTTCCATGATGTATCTTTTTCTGGTTCTGGTATCAGGGTCACACTAGCCTTATAGAATATGTTTGGAAGGATTCTCTCCTTTTCTATTTTATTGACTAATATGAGGAGTATTGGTGTTACTCCTTCTTTGAATGTCTGGAGAACTCAGCTGAGAATATGTCTGGTCCTGGGGTTTTTCTTTCTTGGCAAGCTTTTTGTTTGTTTGTTTGGTTTTGTTTGGTTTTGTTTGTGATGCTGGGAATTGAACCCAGGGCCTTGTGCATGCAAGGCAAGCACTCTACCAACTGAGCTATATCTCAATCCCCTCTTGGTAAGCTTTTGATGGTATCTTCAATTTCATTGCTTGAAATTGATCTGTTTAAATTTTCTGTGTCCTCCTGATTCAATTTGGGTAGTCATATATGTCTAGAAATTTGTCGATGTCTTCAAGGTTTTCTATTTTATAGAATATAAATTTTCAAAATACTTTCAAAATACTTTTTGATTATTTTCTGTTTCAATGGTGTTTATTTTGATATTTCCTTTTTCATCACAAATTTTAGTAATTTGAGTTCTCTCTTTTACTTCATTAGCTTGGCTAAGGGTTTATAAATTTTATTTTTTCAAAGAACCAACTTTTGCCTTGTCAATTTTCTGAATTGTTTCTTTTGTTTCAATTTCATTGATTTCAGCTCTGATTTTAATTATTTCTTGTTTTATACTGCTTTTGGTGTGAACTTGTTCTTCTTTGTCAAGGGTTTTGAGATGTAATGTTAGGTTATTGATTTGTTGATTTTCTATTCTTTTAATGAATGAGCTCAATGCAATAAACTTTACTCTTAGCACTGCCTTCATAGTGTCCCAGAGATTTTAATATGCTTATTGCTATTCTCATTTACCACTAAGAATTTTTTTTTTTAAATTTCATCCCTGATTTCTTCTGCTATCCATTGGTCATTCAATAGCATATTATTTAGTCTCCAGGTGTTAGAGTAGCTTCTATTTTTTATTTTATCATTGATTTCTAATTTCATTTCATTATGATCTGATAGAATGCATGGTATTATCTCAATTTTTTGTATCTGCTAAGAATTGCTTTGTGGCCTAAGATACAGTCTATTTTAGGAAAAGATCTGTGTGCTGCTAAGAAGAAAGTATATTCAGTCATTGATGGCTGAAATATTCTATATATGTCTGTTAAGTCTAAATCATTAATTGAAATTTTTAGTTCTATAGCTTCTTTATTTAGTTTTTATTTGGAGGTTCTATCCAGTAATGAGAGGTGTGTTAAAGTCACCCAGTATTATTGTGTTGTTCTCTATCTGATTCTTGAAGTTGAGAAGGACTTGTTTGGTATACATAGGTGTTCCATTATTTGGGACATAAATATTTACAATTGTTATGTCTTATTGATATATAATTCCCTTAAGCAGTATGAAATATCCTTCTTTGTCCATGTTGATTAACTTTGGCTAGAAGTCCACTCTTTCTGATATAAGGATAGAAACCCCTGCTTATTTACAAGATCCATGTGAATGATATGTTTTTACCCACACTTTTACCTTCAGTCTATGGTTATCTTTTCCTATGAGGTGAGTCTCTTGAAGACAGCATATTTTTGGGTCTCATTTTTTAGTCCAATCTGCCAGTCTATGTTTTTTTTTTATTGATGAGTTTAGGCAATTTACATTAAATATTATTATTGAGATATGATTCTTTTATTCCCTGTCATTTTGATTTATTTCTGGTTTTTAATTTGAATTAGTCTCTCCTTTAATTGACTGTTCTAGTGTAGTTCATCCCTTTGCTTGTTTCACTTCTAATTTTCATTTCTTCTTCAATAAATATTTTGAGAATGTTTTGTAGAACAGACTGTCTAATTGTGAATTCTTTTTTTAAATTTTTATTTATAGTAGTAGTATGTAATACAGTTCATACTATACATATAGAGCCTCTTTTTACACAAAACAGTTTGTATACAAAATATAATTGTGAATTATTTTAACTTCTGTTTATCATGGAAGGTTTTTATTTCATTGTCAATTCTTGTGTACTTTTGCTGGGTATAGTGTTCTTGGCTTGCACCCATTTTCTATCAGAGCTTGATATGTATTATTCTAAGACCTCCCAAATTTGAGGGTCTGTGTTGAGAAATCAGCTAAGATCCAGATTGGTTTCCCTCTAAATATGACTTGTAATTTTTCTCTGGAAGTCTTTAAAATTCTAACCTTATTCTGTACATTAGGCATTTTCATAATAATGTGCCTAAGTATTGGTCTGGTTTTTTTTTTTTTTTTTTTATTTAGGGTCCTGTAACCTCCTATATATGATTCATTCTAAAGGTTTAGGAAATGTTCTGACATTATTTAATTAAAAATATTATACACTCCTTTGGTTTTTATCTCATAGCCTTAATCTTTCCCAATAAATCTTAAATTTGTTCATTTCAGGTTATCCTATATTATTTGGAAGTTCTGTTCATGATCTCTTAACATCTTTACTCCATTGTCAACTTCATTTTTAAGATTATATATTTTGTCTTCATTGCTTGAAACTCTATCTTCTTTTTTAGTCTTTTTGTGATGCTTTCCATTGAGTTTTTAATTTGGTTTATTGATTCCTTTATTTCAAGGATTTATGCTTGAATTTTTTTTGGAATTTTTTTTTTTTTTTTTTTTTTTTTTTTTTTTGTACCAGGGATTGGACTCAGGGGCACTTGACTACTGGGCCATATCCCCAGCCCTTTTTTTTGGTATTTTATTTAGAGACAGGGTCTCAATGAGTTGCTAAGTGTCTCACCATTGCTGAGGGTGACTTTGAACTTGAGATCCTCCTGCCTCAGCCTCCGAAGTGCTGGGATTACCCACGGGCGCCATGGCATCCGGCCCCAGAATCTTTCTTTATTGAAGTGATCTTTCACTTTCTGTATTTTCTCTCTGATATCACTCCTTACATTGGCCTTTACCTCATTTAGTTTAACTATGTACATTCTAAACTCCTTCTCTGACATTTCTTCCACTCTGGTAGTGATAGATTTTGTTATTGAAGTATCTTGGTTTGTTTGGGGTGATGTTTTTCCCTCATTTTTTCAAGTTGTTTGTATTTCTACCTATCTAATAGTATGGATGTGAAGCAGTAGAGTTCCTACCCTATAGACTTATAGTGTCCCTGAAGTTTTCCAGTACCTCACTCTTTGGGGGAGACAACTAATAACAACAACCAATGCAAACAATATACAGCATTAAATCAAATAATTTCTACTATGATATCTACAATGTTGTCACAATAAACAAAAATGATATGACTGGTTCTTTACTACATTAAAAACCGTAAGTTTGCAAAATGGTTCACAATTTCAAAGGGTGGACAGGGAAAGAACAGAAGTGATATTGGATGTGATGACTATGAGGGAGGAGGAGAGTGGATAGAAGTAAAAACTTAAAGGAAGAGGAAAAAGAGAGAGCAATAGAAATTGGCTGTTAGCAGAAGAAAAGAGAGAATGAGATTCAAGTGAAACAGATAAGTGAGAAAACAAATATATAAGGTAAAATTTTAAAAAATTTAAAAAGAATACAAAACAAAACTGAAATATATTATTCAAACTTTCTAGTCCTTAAAAAACTGATCCATGAAAAATGACTGCTTTCAAAAATGCTAGAAATGAGAAAAGAAAAAAAAGTATGAATATGTATAAATGTCCATGAACCATTAAGGACACAATTAAGTGGAGAAAAGGATAAAAGAAAGAAAAAAAACTCAATGTAAAGTTAAGGAATTGTGTCTGTAGGAGTTCAAAAGATTCTCAGCTTCTCTTCCCTTAGGTAGGGTTGTCTGGTGTATGATGCTTGCTCCATCCTTAGGGTGGGGTTGCTAGGGTGAGAGAGGTAATGTGATGGGTGGGTGGAACTCCTGGGCTGGGGGTTAGGCTTAGGTTAGGCTCTTTCCTGGATGCCAATTGGTGTGGAGATTATAAACCAGTGCACCTCCAGGGCCCAGCATTTTCCAATCCACACTGGAAGTCTGTACCCCAGGATCACCCCTGGGTTCCACTCATGTGGTGGAGGAGCCAACTCTTAGTCCACTATATTACTGATAGACCCCAAGTTTCCTAGTCTCGGGTTCAGTCACCAAACTCTGTTTCTCCTACCCTGACCCTTTCAAATTCCCAGCCAGGTGTGTCTCTCGCAGTAGGTCCTTCAAGCAGCCAGATTAGAGAGGGAGGGAAATATCCAGGTGTGTTTCTACAACCAGCTATTCCCTGTGTAAACCTCTTTCCATGTTTGATTTTCATCTGGTCACTTAGGCACACTCTATGCTGTGCAGTGTGGGTTTGCCAGGACTATACTTTGGGCCAGACTTGGGTTTGTCAGGACTCGGTTCCCTCAGCTGCTGTCTCTGTGCCATGGCTGCAAAATGGTTCCTTCCTCTGTGCTCTCAGCACTTTGTCGCCAGGAAAGAGATTTGGTTTCTTTCCCTTACAAGGCTATTGTGCAGTGAGCCTTTCAGTTAAGTCTTGCCAGTGTCATTGATCTCTAAACTCTCTGTATACAGATACGCCTCAGTCCTCCTAAAAATGAGGGTTCCTTTAATTCCCTTATCCCTCCATTGTGCTTGCAGAGGGACCTCTCTGAATGGTGCCTCCACCAACCAGCAGCAGCTGTGGTGCTAGGGAGATCTTTCTTATTTCATTATATCCAACCTCCTGAGTCCCCAATCTGCTTTGAGTGTCTGGTATTAAATTCCAGTAAAGCTCCCCCTTTTTTCTCACTCACCCACCTTGCTGAGAAGCCTCCTGTCTGCTTTCTTGGTTTCATACTACAGAGCAGCCAGAAAGCAACCCACTCTATTCCACCATCTTGAAACCTCTATAGCCTAGCTGCTTTCTAATACTGACTCCAGATATTTCTACTATGACACTGCTGTCTCCCCTGTAATAGACCAGGGCTTTGTAAATTGGATGGGGTGGGATTTAAAATGGAGTAACCAGATGTTACCCACCAGAAAATGGAGACATATCCGCTACAAGAAAGTACTATCCAGATATTTAGACAATTCACCACCTGGCTCCAAAGTGCAGACAATAGCCTGCAGTCTTCTTGCAGGTGTGATTTATTCTTCATCCTCTGCTATACAACTTTCTTATCAATGTACTGTAAGTTATTGCTGCATCCACCTTGATGGGTTTAAACAGTATGATGTCACTAATGCAACAAATGAATGATTTGACATTGCCTAAGATAGTGCAGTGAAGGTGTACTTTTGATCCTGCCAGCTGAAAGCCAAATAATTTCTATAGGCCTTTATTACAATACATTTAAAAAAAATGGTATCTGCCAGAGCTATAGCTACATGTCAGGTGCCAGGTAATGTGTTGATTTGCCTTAGCAATAAAACCACATCTGGAATAGCAGCTGAATTTGCAGTCACTACCTGAGTATGTGATAATCCATTTTCCAAGAGTCATCTGTCTTTTGCACATGCCAGCTAGAAAAGTGCAAGAAAGATGTGGTTGGAATCAAATCTTGTTATTTTCCTGGTCCTTGGTGGTGGCACTAATCTCTGAAATCTCTCTTGGAACCCCCTGTTTTCTAAAACAGCAAGTAATATATGGTACTCTTTCTTCCTTGGCCAGAATTTATAGGTCCTGGAATCAAAGATTTTGAAAATAGGAATGGTTAGGCAAAGACCCTGAGAAATACCATCAAAACAATGGAAGACTCACCCAGTTAAGACTGTCCTATTTCAAGGACCAAAATCCTGAGCCATAATTGTATGGTGGTTGTCTTAAGGCACTAAATTTTGCAGGGTTTTTTTGTATAATGTTGTATAACCAGCAAATAGAGGATGTGTCTTTTTTAAAACAGAGGGGGTGCCTGATCAAAAGTGTTTGGTGACCCCCAAGTTTAAAGCAACAGGGAATTAATATTGTCATTCCATTTGAAAATGACTTTGTGGCTCTCAATTTTCTATTTGCTACTTAATTTCACCAAGATAGACCTGGATAAATAGCAAGCTATTTAGTCACTTAGAGGTATGTTATGTGTACAATTTCTTTCCCTGTTTTTTTAAATAATTTCTGTTTTAAACTTTCAAATGCCCAAGTGTTTTATACAATATAATCAAAGAATATTAAAAATTATTTCAAGCTCAAAAAAAATAAAAAGAAAAGAAAATAGGAATGGCTTCTCCTATGGTCATTCCTAGTGATACATAAGAGAACATTTTGCTTTACCGACAGCTTTGACACCTCTGATCTATAAGACCTAATTCCCAAGGGATGACTGATTCCACCAAGGGAAAAAACAATGTTTTGCTTTTACTGGAAACTGACAGACCCCTGGCAAGTTAGACTGCTCCTGGCATGAATTCAAGGGGTAAAGAAGGAAGTCACTGTACCAACTGGGATGATTGATGTTCTCAAGAGGATACAGAGTTGCTGTTACTACATATGTGGGGTGAGGAAGCATTTACACAGAATTAAAACAAAAAATCCCCATGGCATCCTTTAGAATTCCAGGTCTTACAGTTAAAGTCAGTGGAAAATTTCAACAACCCAATTCAAGCAAGGACTATTCATACCCATATCCTTCAGGAAAGAAGATTTGAGTCAACTCACCTGGCAAGAACCATACACAGCTGAGAGGTACTTTGTAGAAGCAAAGAAAATATGGAAGGGTAGTAGAAGAAGGTGGTTACAAATACTATCCATATTAGTGGTAGAAACATAGTTTCGGGTTAGTATGGGCCAAAGTGGATATTGTGCATTAGATCCGGAAGGCAGAATGAAGCAGCAGACATAATTGTGTTCTCAGAAGGTCATGCAGGATGGCTGTTGTAGGTCATGTGCAGCATCGCTGATGTCCTGTTCACCTGATTGGCATGGAACCGAGGCCAGGCCTACAGCTCCTCTAGTTCTCATGTATTCCCTCCTTTAAGAGTGGGTGCATGTTCACCTATGCGGTGAAGAAGCCAGCTTCTCCTGGTCACTTGCATCATCAAAACGGAAGCCACGGAGGTAACGAGAGACTGCCCTGTGCTCTCACCCACCCTCCAGCACAGGCTTACTGTTTCACTTTGTCCCTGCTCCCCCCATTTCACACCCATCTCTTCCTCCTGACCAACTACCCTACTGCTTCAGGATCTAGCAATGTACACAAAATAATGGTTTTTCCAACAGTTTTTTTCACCAGCTCCAAGAATTGCAAACAGTCAAATCCCTATATGAAATCCCTTCTGTATGACACTTCTGCTTCTCAGATCCACTTTAACTAAAAGGTACATGGATGTAAGTGGCAGGACTTACATGCACACCTAATTCATTTCTCATATTGATTCCAGGTGCCTTCTGCTAATTGTTGCCTCCATTATATTTCAAGGCCACAGCCCTGGAAGGTATTAACAATTAAAGCAGGGTGTTAGCTAGCACTCTCTCTCTGCTGGGGAAGTAGAGACATATAGGCTTCAAGAAGAACTATGCAATAGTAAGATGATCGAATTCCTTGTCCAAAGGTGTGAATTAATTAACTGAAGTCAGCCTGCAGGGGAGGTCTCTGGAAGCATGTCCCATCCCAGGGGCTTCCTTCAAATTTGGCCCATTCAGCATTTTCGGCTGAAAATTGCATAATAAAGACAGAAGGTGTGTTGATCAAATTTTAAGATGACACAAGGGTGGGCCAGCTAGCAAATATGCTGAGTGATAGGACCAAGAATCCAAAAGATTTGACAGGATGAATAATGAGGTTCCGCTAACAAGATGAAATTTAGCATAGATAGCTATCAAGTTGTGCCCTGTTCAGCCCAGGTCTGGACAGAGGTGACGCCAACACCCCTCACTGCACTGGAGAAAGGTGCCGGGCTATCACTCAAGCTCAGCATGGGCAGAAGCATGAGATGCTGAAAGGTTTGCTTTAAGGGTTTCCTTCTGACATCAGAAATCATCTCTACATACATAGATATGGGGGAAAATGGGCTTAATAACAATCTTTGTGAAAAAGATACTTAATTCAATATCAACCAACGTTGTAACTGTATTAAAATATTCAGTTAGGTACCTGGACTTTATCATTGAAAGTAGGATGTTTGAATATAGGTTGAAGATAATCTTTCAACTTTTCCCCATCCAAAATCACAGAGCTGATGTTTGGAGTGCAATACTGACGACCACACTTCAGTTGCAAACTAGAGTTTGACCAACAAGATAATGATGTCTAATGAAGTCATATAGAGAATGCACTGAAGAGAGTGGTCATGAGAGGGGGTTTGAAACAATTTAAGTTTTCATAGAGGAAATAAGAGAAGTCTATTTTTACTTCTAGACAACAAATGGATACAAACAGTAGAAAGGAATGCTTCTGCTCACTATAAAGAAGCATGCAATACAGTGGCTACCTCTGGGCTCTGGAGCCAAGCTACTTAGGTTAAAGCTCACCATCCACTCCCCAGCCACATGACCTTGAGAGAGATCCTCAAGTTCTCTAGTCTTAGCATGCTCCTTTATAAAATGAGAGAGACAAGAACATCCCCTTCATATGTGTGTTGTGGGGATGCTGGAGGGTGAAAACAAAGAGTACCTACTCCATGAGGCTGTGGTGAGGATTAAATTGGGCAATGCATACATGCTTGTCAAGCATTTAGAAGACGTTAGAGGTGAATAAGTACTCCCAGGTACTTTTATTTCGAGGAAGCCCATTCCATTCCAGGTTAGTATGGACCAAAGTGGATATTTTGCACAAGATCTGGAAGGCAGAATGAAGCAGCAGACATGCTTGTGTTCTCTGGTCCTTGGTGGTGGCACTAATCTCTGAAATCTCTCTTGGAACCCCCTGTTTTCTAAAACAGCAAGTAATGTATGGTACTCTTTCTTCCTTGGCCAGAATATATAGGTCCTGGAATCAAGGATTTTGAAAATAGGAATGGTTAGGCAAAGACCCTGAGAAATATCATCAGAACAATGGAAGACTCACCCAGTTAAGACTGTCCTACTTAGAGCTACTCCCAACTGGAACTCAGACAGAGATGGCCTCTTGTGTCTGAATCTGTTTAAACTATGACTGTTCATTAATCAGCCATGTTGTAGGATGCTACTTCTCAACCCTTAATGTGCGTGTGAATCATCTCATAAATTGTGAGTTCTGGTTCAGCAGGTCTGGGGAGGGCTTTCTTTTCTGCCTTTCCAACATGCTCCCAGTAAAGCTGAGGCCTCTGGTTTGTGTGCCACATTCTGAGTGACGAGACTACAGAGGAGTCCTAATGTTGGGAGTGAGGATGGTCCTAAAGGCCCATGCCATGATCGATCACCAATATTTTGTGATGTTATAAGTCTGTGAATGACAATTCTGTTGATGCCACATTACAACTGAGTTTTCTTTTTTTTTTTAAGTATTTATTTATTTACTTTAGTTTTACACAATGCAATGCATTTATGTTTACGTGGTGCTGAGGATCGAACCCGGGCTGCGCACATGCGAGGCGAGCGCTCTGCCGCTGAGCCACAACCCCAGCCCCAACAACTGAGTTTTCTATAGCAATGACCTAACCTCTTACCTTGCTTGGATAGATGCTACAAAGCACTTTTTGAGGAATAAGTATGTTTTAAACCAAAATCCAGAGTCCTCAGATGAAAGCTAAACTGCTTCAACAGAGGGTTCATTTCCTAATTGGCTAAACATCTGTTTCAGTTCTGAGCACAGATTTATCTTTATCAGATACTGATTGGTCTCTGGCTCCTGCTGGCAACTGTATCCTGGTGTGATGGGGACAAAGCAGGGCAGCCCTGGGATGTCAGGAAGCCTCAGGAGGAAGGCCAGAGAGCACCAGAAATGCAGAAAAGAGAGCTGGCCAAGTTCTTGGCAGGAAAAAGTAACAGAAAACTTTTTCTGATTTAAAAAAAATGGATGGAACCAGATCTAGAGGTAGGAAGATTCTCAGAGATCACCTTATCCATGCTCCTCTGTATTCAGTGAAGCAAAGGTCATGTGAGAGGCTTTGACTTCCCCAAAGTAGCATGTACAGTAACATGAGCATTGGAGACAAGGCTGCCTGACCCATGCCTGCCTCCTGCCTCCTCCTGGGGATCTTCCCCATGATGTTTTTCAGCGCATCTGTGGTTTCTCTTCATGCTTCATTTGTGCACCAGAGTAAGGAGGATTGAGAGAGAATCCAATCAACAGTTAGGGAGCAACAAACTATTGTTGACTCACGTTAATTTCTCAGGACATACTATTCCAAAAGATCCAAAGAGTGATTCCCCATCATTCGTATCAATCTCCATTTCTGTCTTATGAATACATTAAAAAGCAAATGCCACACCCATGACCTTGAACTTCAAGATCAGGAAGCCAAAGTCGAGCCCTGGCTCTCAGGATTTCTCCCATGTGGTGGACTCATGGGTTTTCTCCTACCCTTCTTCCATTTGTGCACTCCCTCATCACAGAGTCAGAATTTAAAAAAGACACACCCTCTTTCCTTCTGGTGAAGATTGAGTCAAGAAAGGTCAAAATGAGGTGACATATGGTTCTCTATATTTAGTTGTTGGCACTTTTAAAGTTTATATAGAAACACATGACTTCCACTCATTTCCAATCTGCCATGTGTATCAACAGGTCTTTGATACACATGAGTGGGTGTGACATCAACTACAAGCAGCAGGGACAGGTTTTGCAGGCTGTTGGCATCACCATGTTGATTATCACCTAGGACAAACATTTGAAGATCCAAAAGGGTCTAGGGGAACAATGCTCTTCTCCATCTTTTCCTAAAACATCTCACAACATCACTTTAGACTGAAAATCACTTTCCTATTGAGGCCCAGGCACCAGAATCAGTGGCAAACATTTTACCCTACCAGTTTATAATGGCAAGCATGTCAATCATGGAGACGGATTGTGTGAACTCTACATACCCAAACTAGGAAGTCCTGTTACCAGCCTGGAGTCCTGTGTTTTCAGCCCATCTCTAGCTTCAGTGTCACAATAGCAGGAAATGACAGCCATTGTCATTGGCCCCTCACAGAGACAGGCCCCCAGAGGTTGAGTTAAAGTAGTATGTGTTTCAAAACCGCAGCTGTTAGTAGGCAAGAATTCTCTTCTGGGTATTTGGCAAGAAGGCTTTGGTGCCCTTTCACTCCCTCAGATGGGCCCAGACCTGGACAGTGGCAGCAGCAACGTAGATGGAAAGATCTATGTGCTGCTTGAGTTCTGCTTGTAGCTGCAAAGTTAGAACTAAGAACCCTCTTATCCATATTTGCATGCAATTTTCTGAGTTTGCTTTAATGGATATGACATTTCATTAATTCTGATTCATTGTGTACTCAAGCCAAAACACATGCAGTTTAGTTCCATTTACTGACAGAAAATAGAAGCTGAAAAATTCCAAGTCAGAGTAATAACTGGAGGTGTGTAATTACTCATTACCCAATCAGCTACCAGGTTCAAGGGGCAAGAATGGTTTGGTGATAAATTGCAACTTTTGTGAGTGAATCTGACAGGCTGGGTTAGTAGGTGTGTTTCTTTTGATTAATGACACAAGGAAGAAAGGTTTAGAAAAGGTGTTTCCACTGATTCTGCTACTTCTGGGCTGACCCTTAAAATGTTTCTACCAGTTACCAAGGAAAACATAAATTATAGTGAGCAAAGTGTGAATTTTGTAAAAACATACAAAAATGTTACATCTGTAACTTTTCTGCTCTAATTAAAAAGAAACTCCAAATGATAAGTCCTAGGATAATGCCAGAATGGGTCATTTGGCTACAGATCTCAACTTTCTCAAAAAAAATGCACTGACTAAAGAAAAAATAAGCACAGTTGGAGCTATTTATCATGGTCAGTTAACATAAGAGTTTGAACACAGTACAGTTGCTGCATGAATTCTGATGTCCTTTGGTATTTTTCTAATTATTACTATTTTATATTAGTACATTAGTACATATCAATAAATTATCCTAATCCACTTTTATTATTTTTCCAAATTTTAGGTTTCTGGAGATGGAGAGGTGTTTGGCCAATCACTCATAAAATAGATATAAGAAAACATTTTCCAGGTCCCCACCCTCCATGAGCTTCCTGGTTAGATACCACAGACAGATAGCCACAAACCCAAACAGAAGGTCACCAAGGAGCAGAACCTGACACAGGGACAGGTACAGGTCTGACTGTCTTTAGATCTTGGATGGTTTGGGAAGGTTCTACAAAGTGGGCTTGGCTTGCTTAGAGCCTTGAGGATAAGCTGAGAAGGGTTCCAGCAAAAACAGTTTGAGTAATACAGTGGCAGAAATTATCTTGATTTGGGGGAAAGAAAGTACATCAGTGAAGTGACAATAAGAGGACTCTTATTCATGCATATCAGTTGGAGTCCTGTTGGAGAGAGGAACAAGGATGAAGACAACCTTCAAATGCAAGACCATGCGTGTAATGCAGAGCCTCAGGCATTTGACTCAAGGCATGGACACCCTACCTCACTCTTCAGCAATGCTGGTCCCCAGCACTGTCCATGGAGGACTGGAGTGAAGGCAGAATAGAGCCATGAAGACCTGTTGTGTGTTGAGGATAGGAGGCAGATGATGAGAATCTGAACTAGAGGGGTGGTAAATTCAAAAAAAGAGGTAGAAGCAAGAAATCATACAATGGAGACTTACCAGAATCCAGGCAATGTGCAGGAGCCCTGTTTGGGGATTGGCTTGAATTGCGGTTGACTATGAGCCGTGGAGATTTGGCCATTGTCGCCACCCGTAGTCTCATGGGATTTGTTGCGGGATCTCGAGTGACTTGGCCGAAATTGCTGATCGGGTCAGCGCCATTTTTAGGGTGTGTTTTTGGCGTGTGTTAGTCGTTATTAGAACCAGAGAGAAAAGTTATCAGAATAAAAAGCTGTTTGTCTCCAGTTTGCTTCTGAAGTTCTTCCCGCGGCTCCGTTGCTCCAAGCGCTTCAGGCAGTAACAGGTGGCGGCCCGTACGGGGAACTTCGGAGCGGACAGGTAAGAACTGAAAGGTCTCTAAAGATGGGTTCGAATATAACTGAATCCCAAGTGATAGAGGCTATGCAAAGACTCCTTGATATACCTGACTCTGTTCTCAGTGAGGAGTATATAGACAAAAGTGAAAGTGATCAAAAAAGTGTAGATTCCACTGGGCCAACTGAGACCAGTAAAGAGAGTATTAGAAGAGACCCAAAAATGACAAAAATCCAAGCTATTAAAGCTATTCGGGAGTTATTGGCGAAAGCTGAAGGATACTTGCTCTCACTGGAACCTGGGCCTCAGGATATTGCTGTCAGTGAAATTAGCAGTGGTGAGGAATCTAGTAAAAGTGATCCTGAGAAAATGAGGAAAAAGAAATTAAAAAAGACCGAGAAAAAGGTCCGTCAGGCAGAGGAGTCACTTGTGGAAGTGACTACTCCCCCATGGGTGGAATCCATTACAGAAAATATGAAGGGTATTACTAGGCATTTGCATACCCTAGAAACAGAAATAAAAAGTCTTTCTGATCGCTTATGCGCTCTCGAGGACAACTCACAGATACATTGGGAACCGCCAGCATTTGAAAAGAAAAATGGACAGAGTGTCCATCAGTCAGTAGATTTCAAAACAATAAAAAATCTCAAAGAGGCAGTAATGACTTATGGGCCCCAAGCTCCTTTTACGTTGAGTATGCTGGAGTCCCTTAACACCTTTAGCTTAACCCCCTCAGACTGGAAAAGTCTATGTAAAGCAACATTAAGCGGGGGGCAATTCTTGGTTTGGCGATCGCAATTCCAAGAACTTTGTATAGAAACGGCTAAAAGAAACGCGGCTGCAGGGTTTGAAAACTATAATATAGACATGCTCACAGGAGAAGGGCAATTCGCAGACTTACAGGCTCAAACAGATTATGACTCAGATATATATGCTCAGATAAATGCAGCTGCCTTAGAGGCATGGAAAACTGTACAAGGACCTGGGGATCTACAAGGTAGCTTGTCAAAAGTGATTCAAGGACCTAATGAGCCGTATGCCAACTTTGCTGATCGACTTTTGAGAACTGCAGGTAGTGTGTTTGCAGATGTTGACCAAGCTATGCCTTTAGTTGTTCAATTAGCTTATGAAAATGCAAATAAATGGTGCCAAGCAGCCATCAGGCCATGGAGAACTAAAAAGGATCTTTCCGTATATATACAACTATGTAAAGATATAAATGGCGCCTTTGTCACAGGAAATGTGATTGCAGCCTCAATGAGAGGTGCTTCCTCTCGAAATTTCACAAAGGCTAAACGTAGACATTATAATCAATCAGGATATTCCAGGCAAAATTATCATAATCAATCAGGCAATTCTAGGCAAAATCCCAAAAGAGAAATAAGATCAAGCTCATACCGTGCCCCAGGCTGCTGCCCCAGGTGTAAAAAGGGAAATCATTGGGCCAATAAATGCTATTCAAAATTTGACATCCATGGAAATCCTTTGTTCAGGAATTCAAAAAACGGGGCACGGGGCCCAGTACCCCGGGGCCCACAAATGTACGGGGCATTGCAGAAGGAGTATCCTCAAGCATCCACTCAGATGCTTCCCCGACACAATCCCTACTACCCATCCACTCCCTCGCCAGAGGAACAAGAGGAAATGCAGGATTAGACCTCTGTTCCACCGCCCGAATAGTGTTAACACCTGAAATGGGGGTTCAACTGATTCCCACAGGAGTCAGGGGACCTCTTCCCTCAGGGACTGTAGGACTTATTATCGGGCGTAGTCCTAAAAGCTTATTAGGTTTGCAAGTGACCCCAGGTGTAATAAACTCAGACTACAAAGGGGAAATAAAAATAATGCTTAGCTCACCCCAAAGTGTAAGTTCTGTTAATCAAGGAGATAGAATTGCTCAGTTGCTTCTCCTTCCCAATTTACATAATTCATTTAAAATGGGTATGCCTCAAGAAGGGAACAATAGAGGATTTTGTTCCACTGACTCAAGTCCCATGGCTTGCTGGGTTCGAGACTGTTCAAGGAGGCCTATGTGTAAAATAAAAATCCAAGGAATAGAAATGGAGGGATTAATAGATACTGGAGCTGACTCTTCCATTATTAATTTACACCAATGGCCCAAGCACTGGCCTCTGCAAAAAGCTTCAACCAGTTTAAGAGGCTTGGGATATAATAACCTCCCAGATAAAAGTGCAGTAATTTTAAAATGGGAGGATGATGAAGGCCATAAAGGAACATTTCAGCCTTATGTTTTACCTAATCTACCGGTTACTTTATGGGGAAGAGATATTTTGCAACAAATGGGAGTACACCTTGCAACCAAGCCTGCAGATGTTAAATGTGAAAACCTACAGGGTAATCTTAACCATAAAAAGAACTCATTATCAAAAAGTACAGAGTAATCTTAACCCTAAAAGTAATCATTGTCATAAAGGAAAAAGATATTTTTTTTCGGGGCCACTGAGAAAATAATTTTGAAAATACCATGGCTTTCTGATAAGCCAGTGTGGGTCCCTCAGTGGCCCCTATCTAAAGAGAAATTACAAGCGGCCCACCAATTAGTTCAGGAACAATTAGAAGCAGGTCATATAGAACCTTCCACCTCTCCCTGGAATTCCCCCATATTTGTGATCAAGAAAAAGTCAGGAAAATGGCAATTGTTACATGATCTTAGACAAATCAATAAAACCATGCAAGTTATGGGGCCTACTCAACCTGGACTTCCTAGTCCCGTAGCTATTCCAAAAAATTTCCATCTTATTACTCTTGATATAAAGGACTGCTTCTTTTCTATTCCCCTACATCCTCTGGATGCCCCCAGGTTTGCTTTTTCCGTTCCTTCTATGAACAATAATGGCCCTGATCAGAGATATCAATGGAAGGTTTTACCACAGGGAATGGCTAATAGCCCCACCATATGCCAAATATATGTGGACAAGGCTATCCAACCCATTAAAAATAAATATCCAAACCTCATGTGTCTACATTACATGGATGATATTTTATTGGCCCACCCTAATCAAAAAATCTTATTTAATATATTCAGTGATGTGGTAGAAAATTTAAAAAAATATGGATTATATATAGCAGAAGAAAAAGTTCAAACCAGATCTCCCATATTATATTTAGGATTTAAAATCATGGATACTTTTGTTAGACCCCAAAAAATTTTAATAAATAAAGAACATTTGACCACCCTCAATGATTTCCAAAAACTACTGGGAGACATTAATTGGCTTCGCCCTACACTAAATCTCACTACTGGCCAACTAAAACCTTTATTTGACATCCTTCGTGGAGATCCTGATCCATCTTCACCACGAACATTGACTCCTGATGCTAGGAAAGCTTTAAAATTAGTAGAAAAAGCCATCGAAGGAGCTCATTGTGATAGATTTGATTTAACTCAACCGCTGATGTTGATTATTATTTCTTCACAATATACACCCACAGGAGTATTTTGGCAACAAGGGCCTTTATTATGGATACATTTGCCCGTCTCTCCTAAAAGTATAATTGAATCTTATACCTCCATGGTGGCTAAACTTATTCTTCAAGGACTTAAGACTTCTACTAAAATATTTGGCATTCACCCTGCTACTATTATTACTCCCTATTCATCATCACAGATTGAATACTTATGCTTCAATGATAATGATTGGGCTATAGCTAAATGCTCTACTTCTGCAAATTTTGATAATCATCTTCCTAAGTCCCCTATATTATCTTTTTGTATTAATCATCCTATTATATTTCCACAGGTAATAAAAAATCAACCTATTCCTAAGGCATTTAATGTATTTACAGATGGGTCCTCAAATGGTACTGCTACAGTAGTCACTAAAAAAGAAAATATGACTTACATAACTGCACACAAATCAGCTCAACTAGTGGAACTGGAAGCTGTGGTAAGAGCTCTGGAAAATTTTAGGGACCAGCCCATAAACATTTTTTCAGATAGCCACTATATTGTACAAGCCGTCCCAAAATTAGAGTTAGCAGGACCAATAGCACCTCATACTCCAGACTTTAAATTGTTTTATCAAATACAAAAACTTTTGTGGGCAAGAAAAGAACCTCTATTCGTAGGCCATATTAGAGCACATACTAATTTGCCTGGTCCCCTCCATGAAGGTAATCAAAAGGCTGATGAACTTACAAAAACAGTATTTATACTTTCAGCGCTACAACAAGCTACTTTATTTCATTCCCAGTTTCATGTCAACAGCACCACCTTGCAACGTAGGTTTAAAATCACAAAGGAGCAAGCCAGAACAATTGTAAAAGATTGTAAATCTTGTATGACACATTTGCCCAATCCTCATTTCGGAGTTAACCCTAGAGGATTAATGCCCAATCATTTGTGGCAGATGGATGTTACTCATGAGCCAAGTTTTGGAAAATTGCGATTTATTCATGTGACTATAGATACATGCTCAGGCATGATTTTTGCTTCCTTACATTCTGGAGAAAAAGTTAAAGATGTTACATCTCATTGTTTGCAAGCTTTTGCTGCATTGGGCATCCCCAAAATGCTTAAAACAGATAATGGCCCTGCATATACGTCCTCATCTTTCAAGCAGTTTTGCGCAAAATTCAATATATCCCATAAAACAGGCATCCCATACAATCCTCAGGGTCAGGGCATTATTGAAAGAGCAAACCGAACACTGAAAATTATGTTATTAAAACAAAAAGAAGGAAATTGGAAAAGTCCTAAGGACAGATTGGCAGTTGCCCTGTTTACCTTAAATTTTCTAACTTTAGACTCTAATGGTTATTCTGCTGGAGACAGACATTGGAATCCACACCAACAACATAAACCTTTGGTTTACTGGAAGGATGTTCTTTCAGGTACATGGAAGGGTCCAGATCCAGTATTAATTTGGGGAAGAGGATCTGTTTGTGTTTTTTCCAAAAGACGAATCCTCTCCAATATGGATACCATCTAGATTAATAAAACAGGTACCACATCAAAATGATCAAGATGAAGTTATTGAAGAATCAAGATTAATAAAAAAGGTACAAAATCAAGAGGACCAAGATGAAGGTACAGAATGATTCCCTCAAAAGAGTCTTTCAAAATATTTCACAACTTAAGTGTCATTTCTCCCGGCCGGGACAAGGAGATCTCTCTTTAGTGTGCACACAATTGTATTTTTTTTCTTTTTATACATGTCTTTATGTCTGTACATTTGTCTACATTTCATGTTAATGTGACGTCACAAATATATGTTTGTATGCTTGTTCGTCTGTCCAGTGTGACGTCACAAAGAACAAAGCGCTTATGAAAAAGAAAATATATATATATATGGATCCAAATAACTTTAATTCATTTTAGGTTAAGAGTATTCATTTTAGGTAAATAATTTTATAAATGAAGGTACTTTCAATTTTGATTTATAGGTGTCCCTGGGACTTCTCTTTAGCAAACAAATATGACTAGTGCTATATAACCTGATATTTTGGTGTTTTGACTTAAGATTGTTTATTTGTTATTAACTTCATTTGTTTAATAGCTCATTAATTTCAATTATCTCAACAGGTAAAAAATTGCTCTGTATACAGAGACTCAAGGGTTCCAGCTAACAAATTATTTCTCTCAAGTGCCTTTACCTTTTCTTTAATCTATCTTTAATGCAGTAATTACCCTCAGTCTTTCTTTGTTTTGTTCTAAATATGACATTTTTCCAACTTATGTTTGTAAAAGCTCAACCAGCGATGTATGTGAACAAAAATCAACTTTAATTTTCTAATCTAATTATTCTATTTTGTAGTTTGACAACTCGCCTCTTGACTCAGAGCTGCAATAGCACTGCCTTTCCTTTAATAATTGATGCTTGAGTTTCTAGGTAGCGGGCCCTGAAGATTTGCTGGTGGCATTGTCTAAACATCAAAAAGACGTCTGCTGCTCAAACATCAAACAACCTCACCAACAGTGTGGCCTCTGCTCTACATGCATGGGGCCTCCTACATCAACATGTTATAACAAATGGACATTTTGATCTTTCATTGTTTGGGACTTTACGGGACAATGCCTTGCGGGTATTTGTCTAGAGAATTCAGTGTGTTACTTGATGGAACTTAGGGCAACTGATTTGTTTAAACAATTTGATATGCTATGCAATTTGGCTCATCACCAAAAGGCTTGTTGCCTTAAAGCCGCAACATCTCCTCACAATTTGGACGGCTGTTAGTCATCATATATAGTCGATCCTAAAGGGCTCCATTGGATGGCTGGTTAGCCAATGACGGGTAAGATCCCCAGAGGGGGACAACCTAAGACAGGCACAGTCGCACGGGACAGTCTCATGTGGCCGACATATCAACCTAAGACAGGAGTCAAGGGCACAGCCTTGATTATCCGATGACGGGTAAGAATGTTGGTTGCACATAGACGTCCTAGAGCATTACCTCTTTTAAAACAAAAAGGGGGAAATGCAGGAGCCCTGTTTGGGGATTGGCTTGAATTGCGGTTGACTATGAGCCGTGGAGATTTGGCTTTTGTCGCCACCCGTAGTCTCACGGGATTGTTGCGGGATCTCGAGTGACTTGGCCGAAATTGCTGATCGGGTCAGCGCCATTTTTAGGGTGTGTTTTTGGCGTGTGTTAGTCGTTATTAGAACCAGAGAGAAAAGTTATCAGAATAAAAAGCTGTTTGTCTCCAGTTTGCTTCTGAAGTTCTTCCCGCGGCTCCGTTGCTCCAAGCGCTTCAGGCAGTAACAGCAATGGACAGGTATATGAAGTGAAGAACAGAGATAATAAGGCTGGTTCTTTTAGCCTGACCAGGAATTCATGGAAAAGAATCAGCTTTAAGTTAAAATAGCAAATTCTTGGCAGCGATCTGTGCTACCAAGAATGGAAATTGTGGGGCTGATGTGTAAGTAGACTTCTGGAGCCAGAGGCTATGATGTGGGATGGGAGCAGAAATGGGCACCTGGGTGTAGGTGACAGTCACATAGACGGTGACTAGCTCAGTGTCCAGCACCAAGTACACCTGCCTGGTTGCTGCTGACACAAATCCCACTTGCACTCTGTGTGGCAAAAGCTCCCTGCCTAGCCCTTCCTTGCTATGCAGCCCTTGTTCTGAACAAACACAAGACTAGCAGGAAGGATGTCAGCATCTATTTAAGGAGGACAAGAAGAGCCATGTGTGCAGAGAAAGAGTCCTGTTAATATTCTGCTGAGAGAGTCTAGCAGATGGTCTCATGGGGCAGAGGTGGCTTTAGGAGTCCTACAGATGATTTGCGATGAACGCATTTGTGGAATTTGAGAATCAGAAGACCCTTGGAGAACATTCAATAGGGTGTATTTAGACAGTTTTAGTTCTGGGAGTTTTTTAAAATGAAAACTTGTATGGAAATGAAAACAACTGAGCTATTGTTGTTGGGCTAGAGGTCAGAGGTCTACGGAAGCCCAGCAGCTTCAAGAAGCCTGTGCTAGTACAGCTGCCTCATTTTATAGAAGAGGATACTGAAGCCAAGACTGAGTATCCAAGAAAGCACAGTCATACTGGGACTGTGACATTGGGCTGCAGGTCCCCATATCAGTACTACCACACTTCTGCAGAGAAAGAGGGAGGTGCCCCAATCCTACTCTGCATTACATCATCCCAGGAGGATATAACAATAGAATATTATTAAAAGTTCCCTTGAAAATAATAAAAATACATTGTGTGTGTCACACACACACACACACACACACACACACACACACACACACCCTCAGAGATGGAGCAGAGCCTGGGAAGAAGGATTGTCAGCAAGTAAGTGCAGAGACTCTGGAATTCAGCCCTTCCTCCAGTGTCAGGTCAGAGGATGAAGCTAACCTCCACCAATCCTCTGGCTGCCCCCAGGAAGGTGACTATGACTGCTCGGTTCCCTTATCTCCACCAAGATATTCTCAGAATTCTGCCTCCAAGGAGACTTTGCACATTTCACAGCAGATCCCCACCTACAGAGTCCCTGCTTCACACTCCGTCCCCACACGGAGCTCTGTGGAGCCTAGCGCTTCAGGGAGAGGTTGCCTAGGGCCTTCTCCTACTTTGAGAAGAAAGCAAGAGTCTAATTTTCTGTGAACTGTCATGAGCAATAAAACGTTCATTAACTTTAATTGTAAACACTTAAAGTCCCAATCATTGTAATGAAAGGATAAATTGAAAAATCAAGAGTTAAGTACCCTTTTAAAATTTCATATCTTCTATCTTCACCTGGTCTCTTAAACGAGACAAAGTCAGATTAAACAATACACAAAGTATCTGCCCCCAAAATTCTCATCCAACTTTCGAGGCCCAGCTCAGATGGCTTCTCTGAGCCTCCCTCAAGTGCAAGGAATCCTTCCATTCATGGTGCCCCAGAGCAATTTTCTGGCTTCCTAATAAAGGCACTTATTTTCATCTTATGTTTTACTTCCCCCAACTAGGCTGAGTTTCTTGCCTATCAGTAACACATCTTGATCACCCTTATCATTTCAGCCCCAGCAATAGAGATTCCTGACCAGAACTATTTCAAAAAATTGTAGGTAGAGTTAATGAGTGATTTAAATAAAAGCCAGTGATGACTCATCAGTAGAGACTCCAAGATACCTTAGTTTTAGACTATACCTAAAATTCGATTGTGTATCATGCTGAAGAATTCAAATGGCACATACATCATTTTGTTTTGAACGTCATACTCAACACTAGTTATCTACATATTTATTTACTCATTTGATATGTACATACCCAACCTGGGTCAAGATACCCAATTATGCCGGGCGCAGTGGCGCACGCCTGTAATCCCAGCACTTTGGGAGGCTGAGGCAGGAGGATAGCGAGTTCAAAGCCAGCCTCAGCAATGGTGAGGCACTTAGCAACTCAGTGAGACCCTGTCTCTAAATAAAATACAAAAAAAAAAAAAAAAAGGGCTGGGGATGTGGCCCAGCGGTCGAGTGCCCCTGAGTTTAATCCCCGGTACCAAAAAAAAAAAAAAAAAAGATACCCAATTATACATTTTAAATTATCTGTCTTGATAATACTGTAGTTATTCATGTACTAGGGCTTAGGGGAATTCATAGTCAATATCTTATGAGGAAAGAGAGGACTTGACATAAAACTTTAAATCTACCTTTCCAACCCAAAAGCATACATGCAAGTCATCAAGAAAATTCATTGCTATTACTTTTCTATGGACCAAGTCAAGTAGAGAATGCCCAGAAGCCAGGGTCTTAGCCTGTCAGACAAATCAAATGGCACAAGTCTCATAATTTCTGCTTTATTCTTTCTTCTGTGATTAGAATAGTGATTGAAAACTGTCTCTCGTAGATTGCAATATCTTCATTTGTGCAAATAATGACTCTGACCTTTTCTGTCCAGAAACTACTTAGATTATCTAGAATGAATGAGCCCCAACAAATTAGCTTACCTTTGTACTGGAATATTTAGTCCTAAATAGTAGACTTATCACATGTTATCAGAATGAGAAATGTTCTATTTAGAAAAAAAAAAGAAGGTGTGATAGCTTTGTGATGTGTTAAGTAAGTTGAATTACATTTCCCAGAATCCCCTGTATTGTATGCATCTGGATGGAATGAGTCATGAGGAAGATTCTGGGAAGGTCGTGGCAAGAAGGCAGCAGCATGTTGTAGCATACACACATTGTTACTGATGTGCTGATCTGCCTCTGTGAAGCAAAGTATCACTGGGACCAAGTGTATGTTTTAAGGTACATGACAAAGGACCCTGGCTTCTGCAGGACATTTGCCTCATAAAGCAGTGGCAAGAACAGTCCTGTGTTTTAGCCCATCCTTGTGGGATCCAGCTTATGCTTATAGGGTTTCAGCTGGGAGCAGGGATTTGAGCCTGCTTGCAATCTGTCCTTCCTATCTGCCCGCCCTGTGCACTGCAAGCCCCCGCATCAGATGTGGGGACAGTCTCAGAAGGATTGCTTAGCCAGCCACCATAATTACACAAGCCAACTTCCTATTCTAGATCCATAGATTGATAACTGATAACAGATAGAAGATAGGTAGATAGGTAAATGCATGACAGATGATAGATGACAAATAGATGATACCTGATAGATCGATCGATAGATCTATTCTTCTCCTACTGATTCTACTGGTTCTGCTTCTCAGGTTAAACCTGGACTGATATAGACACTTTCTGTAGAATTCTATACTCATGATGATTACAAGGAGCTCTATTTGCATATATATCTTGTTGGTTCTCCTTTTATGTGACTGACAAATAAAGATGTGTAATGAGAGAGAGAAAAAAAAGAATACTTAAATTCTACCTTCCTGATTGATATTTAAACTTTATTTTCTTGATGCACTTTGGAGTCAGTTCTGGATTTGAACCCTGGCTAAGCAATTGTTTTAACCTGTGTAACCTTTGCATCCATGCCACTTAATTTCTAATGCTCACTTTTATCATCAGCAAAGTAATTATGTCTTGCTTTATAGAGCTAATATGAAAATTAAGTTGCAAGTGCATGGCCAAGCATAGAAGGCCCTTCCCTGACCTCCCTTTCCCGTCTTTCAAGTCCCATCTATTGTTTTATTTCTTGCCTAAAGACATTCCCAACAAACACAGCCTGGAATGGCCTCCCTCCTCCTTTCCTCCTACTCTCCTGGGCAACCAATGTTAACACATTTATGTAGTCAATTCTATGCACCCCATCAGCTAGATTTTATGTTTTCAAATTAGGAAGCAAGGGTTATGCCTCCACATTAATAAAAAGGATTACATATGCTTAGCACTTTATTTCTCATCATGCACTGTGACAGGCCTTCCCTCATTGGATCCCTACAGCGAGCAGAGTTAACACTTGTGGATACAATAAAATGGCCACAGTCTGTAATCAAGCTGTACTTTCAAAAGCACTAATCTTATTCCCTGGCTTACAGTCAGGAGCAGTCTGAATGGCTATGAACAAGAGAAGGTTACCAACGGATGGACTGGTTATTGCATAAGAAAGTCTGGTGATTTAGCCAATACTTAATGTTATAGTTTGCTTAGAGGTATCCCCCAAAATTTCCCATGTTAATGAAGAAAGTAAAATGGTTAGATTATAGGAGCTATAAGCTAAGGACTACTGGATGGTAATTATGGGCAGGTGGGGTATGTCTAGAGGAAGTAGGACACCAGGGGGTATGCCCTGGAAGATGCTATCTTATCTAAGATGTTATCTTATCTATCTTATCTAACACTTGCTCAGCCCCTCCCCACATTCCCTTCTCTCTGCTTCCTGGCTGTCAAGTCCTGAGCTGCTTTCTTCCACCTCACCCTTGATGCCAGGATGTTCTGCCTCACCTTGGGCCCATAGCAACAAAACCTACCAACCATGGACTGAACCTCTGAAACTGTGAGTCTAAAATAAACTTTACTCCTAGAGGAATTTAGGGTATTTTGGTCACAGCAACAAAAAGCTGACTGACATATAACGTGGCCTGTAGAAGTTATCATTCATCAAGATTGTGGAAGAAAGCTGATAATAAAAGTGTAAGGTAGAAGCCAGGCTCAGTGGCGCACACCTGTAATCCCAGCACTTGGGGGGCTGAGGTAGGAGGATCGTGAGTTGAAAGCCAGCCTCAGCAATGGTGAGGCACTTAGCAATTCAGTGAGACCTTGTCTCTAATAAAATACAAAAAAGGGCTGGGGATGTGGCCCAGTGGTCGAGTGCCCCTGCTTTCAATCCCCGGTACCAAAAAAAAAAAAAAAAAAAAAGTGTGGGGTAGAGAACACTTGGTGTAAGGATACTACTGAATCAACATGACATCAGCACCTGTTAAAGAAAAAATGAGGGGAGCTGCGGGATGTTGTCTTCTCACCATCAACACAGTCCACCTGAGAGCCAGTATCTGTCACCATCTACTGCAACCAGCAGTGTTTGAAATAAAGGCCACCTTGTCCTTCTGAAACAACATCTCTGGGGAGTAGAACACTTTTAAAACATCAGAAAGTGTAGCCATTTTCCTCTGGATTTTAATACTGATTTATAAATTTTATTTACATATATCCTATGAATTACACCATTATTTGAAGATATTTTGAACTTTAGTAATCCACAAATTTATCAACCTATATTTCACAAGCCAGTACGTGGATAAGCAAGAGGATGTTTTGTTTTGTTTTGTTTTGCTTTTTTGTTTTTTATTCTACAAAAAGAACAGAGAGCATCTGATTTTTTTTAGGCTCCTAGCTAAAATTTCCAGGTCCTTCTGAGTTCCCAGCACCTTCACTGATAACCAGGGCTCCAAGGCAAATCACCCTAACCCAAGGTAAGGAAGAGGGAATGAGCAGAAATACATTTTTAAAGCCATTTAGAAGTGTTCACATCAAAGGCCATTGAAAATGGATTAACCCTGGATTTGAAAGAATTGTTTGTCAGGAATCAAAGACTGGTTTTAAGACTGGGATAGATGGGCAATTCTGTCTGCATGTAGGGGTAAAGAGTTTAGCCAAAAGATCCGTATTGAGTGCAAATCTTATTTAGCATCCTATGAGTCATAATAAAAAAGAAATTCAGTAAGATCCTGATGTTTCAATTGACTATAAGTCTTTCAGTGTTAAAGCCAAATTGATCTGAAATACAAAATATTTGGAAGCTTCAGGAATACATAGAACAAGGACAAATAAATTCAATATAAAAATATACTTAAAATTTCATTGGAGAATTATCCAAATTTGTTGTACTCAGTAATGAATTCCGAAACTTCACTCTATCTCAGAGCAAGAATTTAGGAGCACCATGGAGCATTTCCTAAAAACTCCTAACCTTACAAAGAGCTCTAGGGAAAACAGTTGATGAAATAAATGTTGGGCATTGTCATAAAAGAACCTGGAATCAAAACAGAAAATAGACTCCAGTCCAATCTGAAGTGTCTGAGGCATTTATCCCCAGATACTGCTGGTTCTTGCTACCACCACACTCAAAAAATAAAAATTCTAGAACTAGATCAAATCAGAGAAAAGTGTCTATGAATTTCCCTTGGCCAGAAAAATCCATAGATTAAAAAAAAAATCTCAGCCCTGCTATCCCTTTCTCCCACTTGTGTGGCCATTCCTGTGACTTCACTATCATATTAGTATTCATGCATATAAAATAAAGATTCATTTATCAAGTAGCAGCTAAAGCCTTTGGTAAAATGATTTGATGTGGATGTTCCTACTTAGCATACAGGACTGGTTTCTGTCCCCCTGAGAAGACGAGACCTCTCCCCAAACCTCAAATAAGAAAGATATCCACTCTTTCCCAGGAAATGATCTGCATTGGGAAGATTATTTTTAATTCTCCCGAGTCTTAACTTTCTCTTTGACAAACACCCTTCATCACGGGCTATTGTTTGCACAGGAAGTACATTGTCTCTCATGGCAGACGGAGAACAAGGCCTATTCAGATATGGAAAACAATGTGCATTCAGATTCCCATTGAATATAATCAAGAAGGCTTGTTTCACATTACAGAGTGATAATTCTGAACCAACTCTAAGATCTCTGGAGCATCTTCTCAGGCCTACTCAAGATATGTGTGGTCTTGAGAGGGCTCATTAGATTACCCAACTTGACCTCTCAATGTCTTCAGCTAGTACCCCACCAGAACTCAATATGAGATCTTTTTAAAGATTGGTCTACTCTGGTTAGCCCAAGACACTCATCAGGAATGTAACATTGTGTGCTATTCACAAGTTTGGCCATTCAAATCTCACACTGTGGCAAAAAATACACTCATGGGCAAAGAAGGTAGAAGCTCATGTAATTCAGTTCCCATGTGAGTATCTGGAACTATGTTAGGGATTAGGAAGTTTGAGAGGAAGTAGGAGGCAGAAAGGTAAACATAACACAAGTATTCATGAGCATCATGTCTGTATGCCTGTGAATATAAAGTCTCCTCTATAAAGTCCTCTGCCCAGATTTCTGGAAGTCCTCAGAGTTAACCAAGGCTCACCAAGTCTTCTTTTATAGTTCTCTAAACACCTTCATCAGAATCAACTATTGGTCACTTGAACACCAAGTGCAGGACCAGATACCATCAGTGGAAGTATATATCTAAGCCATGCTCAGAAAAAGACTAGGAATGGGTATAAGAACACAATCCAGCAGAGACAGAACTCAAGGAACAGCACAAGAAGGTAGATGCCAACAGCTCAATGGATCTTGCTAAAATCTGCCTTTTCTTTTGGACCAAGCTTCCAAGTGGAAATACAAGGGCAGGTAGCACATTCAACATGGGGACAAGCACATCACTTTCTTTACCAAATAGTTTCAAGATAAGGTTCCTTGAAGGGAAAAAGTATATCCAGAAATGGCAGGGGAGGCAAGGCACGTGGGCTTCTTCTCTACTTAGTGTTTGTTGTAAGGAATAGAAGTAGGACTGTGCATTCCCCATGGTCTTACCCAGCAACGCACTACACACTTAAATCGAATAATTAAAGGAATGACTAATACAGGAACTATCTGTAAGAGTGCAAGCAAATGTAGGGAAAATACACCAGACATTGC
This sequence comes from Tamias sibiricus, assembly GCA_025594165.1. Classification (NCBI taxonomy): domain Eukaryota; kingdom Metazoa; phylum Chordata; class Mammalia; order Rodentia; family Sciuridae; genus Tamias; species Tamias sibiricus. Next base: position 82,077,825 of record CM046670.1, read on the forward strand.
AGTATGCTGGGGCTGAGGCTGAATCTTCCCACCCTTAAGCCAAAAGCTTCTTCCATAGGAAGAACAGGTTCTAGAACCTGGAAGAAGAGGAACTGTGTATAGAGCAAGCTGCCTGAGGAGCTGTGAAATTCTTACCCAACGCCAACCAACCCAAGGTGACTCTACAGAGCAGAAAGGAAAATATACCATAACATACACTCTCCTTCCTCCTATAGAACTTCTCCAAAAGCACAGAGCAGGAATGAGGAGGGTAGAGAATGCACCTGTAGGGTCATGGAAGATATTTAGCCTGGACATCAGGGAAAAATCATTATTAAAAAAAAATTGCTCACATAATGATCATCATCACCATGGTGATAATGCTGATAACAATGACAACTTGAGACTTAAGCTAAAGCATTGTAGAAGTATATTGGCTCATTTAATCAATTGTTGTGTATGCTCCATTAGCTGAGTTTCCACCTTCTCTCCCTGGCTGACTGATTCCGTCTCTGAAGTAGCTCAATGCATGGAACCACATATTAACCAGGCAGAGGAACCACAGCTACAAATCAGAGGTGAGCCTCACACAGATAGGAATGCCTACTGGATGTCAGACTATAGCAACATAGTCCAGAGCAAAGGTTCCAGTGCAAGGGACACCTCTATGAAGGAGCAGTGACTTAAAACCCCAACCACTGGCACTATGGAGAATGCATTTGCTGACTTTAGCACACACAGAAAAGTTTGTTTTAGACCATTTTGGACCCCCGTAATGGATCAAGATTGGTACCTACAATCACAACTAGTGATGTGGGTAATGCATCCTATCCTGTGAAAACAGCTCTGAGAGCTGCTGTTGACAATCTCCTCCAAATCCCTCAGCCATCGCTGGTTCTGTGTTTGGGACTTTAACAGCCTGCATACTCACTGAGCCCCAGCATATCATAAACTTCTTTTCAAATGAGAAAGATCAGAATTGTTCTCAAAAGCAAATATTCAATCCTGAAACTGGACTCGCTTGACAATTTAGATGGATTTTTTTCATGGTCTCATGTATTTAGTTTCCATGTAAAACTTTCTAACTCAGCCTCCAGAGATTCTGAATTTCGCCACATTGCCCCCCAAATTATTAACATTTTAATCTTGCTTTAATTAACTCTTGCTCCAATGGGATAAAACTGACAGGATCTGAGTTTGCAAACCTGGAGCTGAAAATCTGGCATACTTGATTAGCAGCTCAAAACAACTGTGGAGACCAGGGCAAACCTCCAAGCAAATACAACCACAATGAGTGAAGGTGCAAGAAAACGCTCTCAGTGGCTCCCTGCCTTTCTCCCCCACCGCCTGGAGCCCAGTTCCTCGCCATTGCATATGTGAAGGAAGCAAGTCCCCATGTCTGAGGTCAGGACACTGTCATCTGGCAAGAAGGGCACCCAGCTATTGTCTGTATCAGAAGCTGAAGATGCTCACACAGCTCCTCAAAATATGTGAAGTAGTCAAATAATGGACACTCCCTCCCCCAGTTCATTTTCAGCTGCTCCTGCTCCTGTCTCCTACTTCAACATTTGTTTCCCTCTTACTTTTCCTTTGCTGGAACCTCCAATTCACCCTGGCATCTTATTACCAGTGTGTCCAGGGCTCATGTCTTGGTTTTCTTCTCTTCTTTCTCCCTCTATTGTCACTCCCTGGGTGATCTCATTTGCCTTCTGGCTTTAAATAGCATCTTTATATCAGTAACTCCTAACTCTGTATCTTCAACCGAGGCATTTCTCCTAGAATACTTTCCCTCCAGATAGCTGTCTATTTGGCTCTTTAATTTCCTTCAAAATTGTGTTCCAATGCCACTTGTTTATGTAAATCTGCCCTGACTATTCTATTTAAAATTGCATTCCCTGCTGTTTGACAGAGGTCAGAAATAAGACAAGGATGTCCGACACTATGTTTCTATTCAACATATTACTGGAAGTTTGAACCAGTAAAATAAGACAAGAATAGAAATAAAAGGCATCTAGATACATTGGAGAGGAAAAAAAAAGTAAAATTATTTCTATTTGCAAAACACATGATTTTGTACATAGAAAATCCTAAGAATTCCACAAAAAATGTTTAGAGCTAAAACATGAATACCATTTTACATCTCTATACTAACAATGCATGATTCAAAACTGAAATTGAGAAAATAATTCCAATTACAAGAGTGGCTGAAAAGATGCTCAACATTATTAGTCATTAGGAAAATGCAAATCACAAGTATAATGAGGTAGCATTCCATATCAATAGTTTGAATATAATAAAAAAGATGGACAATAACAAGTGTTGATGAGAATATAGAGAAAATTGAGTGTTTATATGTTGCAGCTGGAATTCTAAAATGGTGCAGTTTCTTTAGAAAATAGTTTTGACAGTTCCACACACAAAAATGTTAAAAGATGGAGTTACCATTTGACCCAGTAATTCCATTCCTAGGTATATGCCCAAGAAAATTGAAAACATACAGCCATGTAAAAACTTGTGCATGAATTTTCTTGGAAGCCTTATTTATAATAGCCAAAGGGCAGCAACAATCCATATGTTCGCCAAATGATGAAAGATAAACAAGATGTGGTGGTGCACCAAGAGTGGACTATCATACGGCCATCAAGAGTTCCAGTACAGAGCTGGGGATATAGCTCAGTTGGTAGAGTGCTTGCCTCCCATGTACAAGGCCCTGGGTTCTAATTCCCAACACTGAAAAAAAAAAGAGTCACAGTACAAAGGAATTTTGAAAACATCATGATAAGTGAAAAAAGCCAGAATGAAACAGACATTGTTACTGTATGTATATATGTGACTACATGACCAATACGATTCTGCAACATGTACACTTTTAAAAATGAGAAATCATATCCCATCAATGTATGACATATCATAGTGCATAAATGCATTCTACTGTCATGTATAACTAATTAAAACAAATAAAAAATTAATAAAAAAGAAAGAAGCCAGATATAGTAAATGTTACACATGATTAAAGTTAACAAAAAATGTCCAAAATAGGTAAATCCATAGAAGTGCAGAAAGTAGATTAGTGGTTTTCAAGAGGTAGGGGAAGCAGAGAATGGATAGTGACTATTCGTGAATATGGGGATTCTTTAGGGGTGATAAATTATATGCTTTAAAGGAGTGGATTTGATGACACAGATTATCAATAAAAAGTGCATGATAAAAATATTATATGCATCAGGAAGGGGGAAAAATGGATTCCCACACTTTAGTACATTTATTCCCTTAACCCATGTGTGTTTTCTTCAGTGTCTCTTATCACTTTTTAACATGTTACACAAATTACATATTAGCCATGTTAAAAGACTGGCTCTCCCCACCCCTTACACTGGACAATAAGCTCTGAGAGGGCAAGGATGTTGGTCTCTTTCTTTCACTGCTGTCCACTTGGTGCCTAGAATAGTTCCTGGCATGGAAGGACCCTCAGAAAGGTTGTTGACTCTGTGAGGTGGCTGAAATTTAGGATCTTTTGGCTTCACTAAAAAGAAAACCACAGTGATCATGTCCTTCACAGAAAGAAGTTGGAAAAACCTAGGCTACAGAAACTTGTTAGTTGGGCCCTTAAGGAATTTGTTGGGTGAGTTTTAATTGTGGAAGACAGGGGTGTTCTGAAAAGTCTAGGGCATATTGTCTACTACTCCCTGCATACACAAGCCTCAACAAATAGGTAAGTTAAAATATAATCAGCTTTTTGGTCTACCAGATGTCACTTACTAGGGATGCAGAAATGACCTCCAAAGTGGAATTCCAGTGGACATTCAGACTTACTACACAGTCCACACAGTTGCTCAGTTTCAAATTCCTCTCTGTCTCCTGTCTGTCTGTCCTACTTATCCTTCCAGGCCCATTACTACCTTTTCCAAGAGGCCCCCTGGCTACTCAGGTCCTCATTGACATCCTCTTCTCTGAGGACCAGGTAGTTTGTGTGTGTGACTTAGAGCACCTGGCATCAGTGTGTGCACACATGCACCCATGACTTGCCCTTATTTAAAAAGCCCCAGTAACTGGCAGTGAGCTGGCACACAGTAGGTCCCTAATGGCAATGGATGGGCACAAGGCAATTGAAGATGGTGATTTGTATGTCTTGTGTTCAGACAATGTAGGAAATCAGTCCTTTGACAGCAAAAGAAAAAGAAAAGAAGAATCTTCATGGTCTGCATAAAAGTGTAACTATTACAGGTGGCCCAATTCCCGGTTACTTTGTTCCTGACACCGGAGACCTGTTTTTCAATCAAACTTGCAGCAGCTGTGGAGCTGGAAGGCTGGGCTGGCATCTGGGTCAGAGGTTCCCCATTAGTGCTGGCAGATTTTTCATAATCAAGACACTTCTGAAGTGCTGAACCCTACTCTGTGCCAAAGGTTAACGATTCAGTGTGCAGGGACTGCAGCACAGAGCAGGGCATCAGACAGCTTGGAGAGAGACGCCACCAGTGGACCTGTTCTTATGCTCCAGTTACATTCTTGAATGTCTTGGACGTTTGCCTTCTTGCCGAGGAGTCATTCAACAGAGAACACTCATTAAGCAGGCTGCATTAATCCTGTTTTTCTAACCCTGGTTCATGTTTACGCATTTGACAGTCAACATTTTTGAGCAATCCCTCTGTACACCATTGAGTCTGGTTATGCACAAGCAAAGAGAATTGGAGAGTGAAGGGGTCACCCGCGGAGTTCAGCGTAGACTGGCAATCTGGGTAGTTTTGCATAACAATGACGACTTGCTCTCAGTTGCGAAATATTAGTGATACAGGAGAGACTACTTTATTCTCCTTCATGCCCACTAATGTGGGCTCTTTCAGATCATGATTATTGAGCAAAATAAGCTAAAATTAATTGTGATTAAAATTTGCTGAAACTCCTTAAGAAAACAGATGCAAACCTGTGGTGTCAGAGTGGGAGAGAATTGTTTTGATATGGGCCAAATTTTATAGTTAAAGCATGTGCATGTACGAATATGTAAAAATGAATCTGATCTTCATGTAGAATTATAATGCACCAATAAAAATATTGTTTTAAAAACCCAACCTCTCCATAATTCATTAAGCTTTTATAACTTACTGATTCTTCCCTTCCAAAGAATACTATGAAGCATTTATATGCTCTTGGATATGCTGCTATTGTTTGAACTCAACATACTCCAAAAAGAACCAGCCAATTCCTTTCTTCCCCTGCCCTGTATCAGTCCTGGCCTCCTTTGTTTCCCTGTTTCTATCAAGGATACCATTCTTCAGTGTAAGAGTCTCACTGTCCTTCATTCCATACAATCTCAGCTGTTTAATTCATCTAAAACTGCTTCCTATAGAACATATAATATTTTCTTGTCGTATCAGAAAAATATCCTACTGTATAGTATGGTGTGGGGTTATCCAGAGAAACAAACTCTATGTAAGTCCTATATGTAGCTTACATAAATATAACCCATATATCACATATATACACATATATCTCTTATATGTAAAATTCCATTGTATGGAATTGGCTCACTTGATTATGTAGTCTAAATCCAAAATCTGCAGGGCTGTTGTTCCAGTTTAAAGTCTGTCGGGCAGGAGAATTCTTTCTACTTGAGAGAGGGTTAGACTTTTGTTTTATTTACAACTTGAACTGACTGAATAAGGCCCACACACTATGGAAGGCAATCTATTTACTTAGTCTTCCACCTTCATTGTTAATCTCATCCAAACAGATTTTCACAGAAACACACAGACTGTTGGACTAAATATCTGGACACCCTGCAGCCCAGATACCTAAAATGAACCATCATAGTGTGTCCCTAAAGATTGATTTTTCCATTCCTTCTTCCTAGGTGAGCTCAGAATTTCTCCTACACTGTTGTAGGAGCTCCTGTCTAGCCTCCCCTGCCTACAGTCTCCCTTCCTCTCTCTGCCCACCTGGAGTACTTCAGACCAGACTTTTACATGATCCCACTGCCCTACAGATAAGCCACACTGATCTCTGACTTCCAATCCAGCTTCTATTTCACTTCCTCACCCTAGCGCCCTCCCTGAAACCAATCTGTACTTTCAATTCTTTCCTGAAATGTTATAAATTCTTGGAACTGTGCTGGGAACCAGGCCTTTCCTGTGTTCCAAAGTAACCACTCTGCATTTCTTCCTACTATAAATATCATATATTCTCACTGTTGTCACTATACATATTTACACAGATAACAGGGTATGACTTCCTTTATGACATATACTTTACTGTATATTATCATGTATCTGTAGGAAAACATAGATAAAGTGTGTGTGGGGGGGGGGGAATGAAGACTGTTCGAATAGCAAGGGAATGGTCCACTTTACTTCATTTCACGGATGTTTGGAGGCAGACAGGGAAGTAGAAAAGCTTCACAGTGAAAAAGAGAAGGCTCCAGGATGCCTCATTAAAGGTTGCTGGCAGGGGGAAGTTGGAGGTGTGCTACCTAGAAGCAGGGCATCCTCTGTGATGGATGAGGGGATTACATTTGGCTTTCTCTGGTTGTATCTAAATTGGAAGTAGTTATTGATTAAGTCCTGACTGTTGGGGGCTGATTGCTTCAGAGGTCAGGGTTTGTCTTCCTGGACTGTTGCTATAGATCGTGAGTCACAGTTCTATTTTTATATATGGCCTGGCCAATGTCCACTTGAAAAATCATTCTCAAGAGAGAGATGAAGAGTGACAGAGATACGGAGAGATTCTGATGAGTTTAAGATGGGTTTAGATAAGACCTATCATCCAACCTTGTCTTGCAATATGGAAGATCTCCAAGTGAATTAAATACATCTAGGGGACAAGGAATCACTTAGTCAAATCCAGTTTTTAGTAGATAACTGCAAGCCCAATATATGGTTCTGATTAGCAAGAGGAAGGATTGCTTTTTCTAATGCTGGGGATACCTGAGTGAAGCCCTACTACTCTCTCTTCCCTCTCTGCTTCCCTTAAGCCCAAATTGGGACCTTGCCTCTTATACCTCATCATAAGGTAGGAGAGCTTGAGGGCTCCAGCAGCAGAGATGGAGACTGAAAGACAATGGGGAGAATCTTCACCCCAAGGACTGGAGTCTCTGCCTCTCCTCAGCACTTACTCTTTCTCATCCCTCTAACTCTAAAGAGAAAAGGGGATGGCAGCCAAAGATACCAAGTACCCTCATCATTCCTAAAGGACAGAAGCAAGAAGAGTCACTTCCATCTGCACAAGACTGTGTAACTGTACAGAGTCGTTTTACATGCTGTTGTGTACTCAACAAAATGAACAGAATGAATCTGCCAGAGAGGTGGGGGTGGGTTTAACTTCTCCCCACCCAGACCAACATACAAATGACTTCAGTAGTCTTTTCTATTCCTTATTAACAGCACACACTTTCCCCACATCATATTTCTTTGAAAAGATAGTTTGTTAAGGTTTTACAGAATTGGGGCTAAACCAAAATTTATTTAAGCAACCCCTATTATGGGCACTGACATTGCTTCTAATTTTCACCATAAAATTAATGCTGCGCTGAGCTTCCTTATATAGTAATCATTACAAAGTCTCTGATTATGTCCTAAAGAAAAATCCCTAGAAGTGAAATTACTTATTGAAAGTTATGGACATTTTAAGAACACACATTCTTAAATGTTTCCAAATTACCCTGCAAACATGATTATACCAATTTACATCCTCAACAGTAGTACCGAAGAGAGGCCAATTTACCACAACTTCTCCATAATTCTTCTCTTCATAAAGTAGATAAATGAAAAAATACATCATTTTAATTTACATTCTTATTGGTTATTTGCATTTCTTGTTTTAATAATGGTTTATGAACTTTACATGCTATCTAAAAGGCTCATCTTTTTGTGTTGATTTATAAGAGAACATTTAATTTAATTGAACTAGAATTAATTTTATTATATGATGTAGAAGTCTAAACATAGCTTTTTCACCCCCAAAGGTATATCAATTGTTCTGAGTCTAATAGTTGAATGATTAACTTTCCTAAGCATCTAAAATACTGTCAAAATGATATTGTGAATTTATGTGTAGCCTAGGGATGGTTTGAAATATTTTTATTTCATTTATTTTGCTATTCTGTCATTGGCTTCTCTTTTTCTTCTCAAAAGTTATTGCTCTCTATCTTAATTTTTGTATATTTTTATAAGTAGTCAGGGAAGTCACATGTGAATGCTTTTTTTACAATTTTCTTAAATAATCTTTGCTTGTTTGCTAGGCAAACTTTAGAATAATTTTATCAATTTTTAAATAAACACACACTTTGTATATGGAGTTGCATTAAAACTATAAATTAATTTGTGGAAAGTTGATGTACTTACTAATCAGTCTTTCCTACCTATGAATAAGGTTAATCTCTCCATTTACATAAAACATCTCTTTGCTCGTTGTTTTTTTGTTTTTTATAGATCTTATCATTTCTTTTTTTTTTGTTGTTGTTTATCATTTCTTATTAAGATTTATTTTAGTTGCTAAAATGAATGACGTTATCTCCTATTAGTTTTCTGCCTGGTTGATGTGAAAATAAGGGAAAGAGAGGGCTTTATAAAATTGTGTTTCATATTTTACCAACTTGTTAAGGATTCTTACTAGTTATACATTAGGTTCACTAGGCAAAAGATTATCAAAAATAATTATAATTTTGATAACCTATTTCACTATTTCTGTCTCTAATTTTGTCTTGCCTTGTTTCATTAATTAAAATTCCTCAAACAAATTTTTATAATAGTGTCATGTTCTGGTTTTAAAGAGAATCTAGTGCTATTCCTTACGCGTGCCAGTAGATACCAGGCTGCTGTAGATTTGCAGTACTTCTCATCTTTCCCAATCTGTCTCATTTCCTTGATAATCTTGGAATTGGAAATCTGTGTAACTAATAAGCAAGAGGGATGGAGACTCATCTATGCCATTGCTGTGGGAAGTTTCCTTTCACATTTTAAGCATTCTGGTTTACTAACAAACATAGCCTGCAGTTCAGTGGTTCTTAATCCTAGCAGTACATTGGATTCACTGGGGAGCTTTTAAACTGGTTGATTCCTGGGGCCTCTGCCTGACCAATTAAATGAAAATCTCTAGGAGCAGAGACTCAGGCATCAAATTTGTCCCAAAGCTCTCCAGATGATTCTCATAGGTAGTTAAGTTTGCAATTCTGTCATTAGTTTTCAGACTTAAAAAAAAAAAAAAAAACATAAAAGTCAACTGGAGAGTTTGTTAAAAATGCAGACTTCCAAGACCTGCACGTCCTCTCTTCTTACAGATTTTGGCTTATGCCTTGGGTGGGCATCCATTATCTGCATTTTGAAAAAGCATTTTGAAAAGCACTGCTTTGATTATCAGCTGTCTAGCATAGATACTGGACTGAAAAATTATTTGATTCTATCACTTGCCTACAGGGAAACTTGTTACTGGATAATCTGAAACAATGGATTGCTACCCTAGCTTCATATTTGAGTCACCTGAAGAGCTTGGAAGACATGCCTGAGCCCCACTTCCAGGTGTCCTCGCTGCGCTTCAGGTGAAAATTCCAACATTCTTTTGCCAGAGTCCTTCCTGTGACTTTACTACTTACAAAGCTGTTCCTTTGGTCTTCGTCTGCTCTAAACCATATACTAAAATTTGGATTCATATTTACTGAGCAGGTGAAGAAAAAGAGGTTCTAATTACACAGAATAAAACACTCTTGCTCCCTTTATCCAGCAGTTTTTGCTACCCATTTTCCATTCAGTGCTGTCTTACTCCTCATCATTCCTCCCTCCTAACCTTGCCCAAGGCTGTAGGATGCCTTTTGTCCTTCCAAAAGCAAAAGAGCAGCTCAGGCGGTGATCTGGATAACTTGTGATTAATGCAAATCCATCTCAGACACCATCTTGGATTCATTTGCACTTTTAGCCTCTTAGGCTTTTCAATGCTTTTCTCAGAATGCATGGATATTTTAGTGGGGAGCCCTGAGGCTGAGCCACTGACTCTCCTGGAACACTAACTTACGCAGAAATCACAACTTACTTTCCTAGCAAACATTTATTTAAAGCTACTCTGGGCCAGGCATTGTGTTCTTTCAACATAAATGTTCTCTCCCCTCAACAAGTCCTGTGCATTTACTGACAGGTAAACTGGAAGGCCAGCACTCAGGCCCAAGTGTGTTTTGTTTTGTTTGTTTGTTTCAGGACAACTGCCTCCTGCCTCTGTGGCTCAGGACATGGTGGATGGATGGGCAAGAGTCCCATCATCCTGTGGTTCATCTGACGTGGGAAATCTCACCTGCCTGCTGCACTAAATGGAGCGAGAAGAAAACCTATCTGAGCAATTCAGACAAAGTGGAATTTGTTTTGCTGCAAATGATTCAAATCATTAAATTCAACAAATACCCATTAAGCCTCTATTATGTGTAAGGCTCCACAACCCTGTGCAAGCACCAACTATAAATTAGATTTGGTTTATGTGAAATCTTCCCCTCTTATTGCTAGGCCGCAGTGCTATATTTTCATTTTTGTTCCACTTATTCGATTTTTTAAAAAAGAGATATACATTCTCTAAGTTGTGTTAAGACAAGACCTCCCCTGATGAGCCAACTGCTATTGCAGAAAGAAAGAATAAGGGCAATGTGCTTATTTCATGAAGCAGCTGAAAACTCCATAGTGATGATTCTTCATTGCCTGCCTGAACCTTCTCTGAACTCTCCTAAGCTGGCTGGACGGGCCCCTCCTGAGCCCTTTGCTATCTGGGAATGCTGACTTCTCCTTAACCCAAGGTACAGTCACCACAGACCCATCTGTTCAAACTTGTTGCTCACTATCACTAGTTCAGTGCAAAGATTTACAAATTCAGAGATGGAATGAAGGTCAGTACAGGGGCATCACTGTGTTCCGCTACCAGAACAAGGCATATGAGCAACTCCAAGAAAAATGCCCTACCACTGGTGTGGTCAGTGCTTACCTTTCAACGGGTAATAATAAGGAGATTAGGATTTCATCAGACCTGATGCAAATGCCTCTCTTGATCTCCCTTTTGAATACATTCCATGGAGACCTGGGTTTTGTCATTTAATATGCAGAAAGACAATAAGGAGCTTATGATAGATATGTCTCTAAGCCCCCTCTGAACTTGGGAAATCAAAATTGCAACAAATGCCTCCCAGTCCTCAGGAGTATCAGGCATCAATGGAGCCAGGCTGGGGAAGATGATTTGTTCTGTATCCTCCTGCATACCCTGTGGAGGTGGAAATAATGAGAGCTTGCACTTTGGCCCCTTTCCATATCCCTGGGATCAAGGAGCCAGACCTAGAGAAGGTACCTAGGGTGTTGTATTGGCACCTTGATCTCTGCTCACTGTATCTAGCAACAGGAGCCATATAAATGAAATTCAGCTCAGAGAAGTCAATCATCATGGAAGAAAATAGAAGTCTTTGACTGTTCATTTATTTATTCAATAGTTCTTTCTACATTCTGCCCTATGCTGTGCTAAGTTGGGCTCCCTCTCTTAAGACAGAGAAGAAACATCATGGACTACAAGTGCCTGCCAAGAAGTCTCACCACAGTGAGTGGTAACTGAAGAGAAGGCCACATGTGTGAGGAGGCTATGGTTAGGGATCAAAAGAATGCAGAGGGGATTTGAGAGAGGAAGACTTCAATGTGCTGACAGATCAGGAAGTGAAATTGACCAAATTATATTGTTACATTGTGTGTGTGTGTATGAATATGTAATAACAAATCTGATTACTATGTATAATTATAATGCACCAATCAAAAATAATAATAAAGAAAACAAAGGATGGATGGATGGATGGAGAGTTGAATGAACAGAAAACAGAGCCTTGGGTGGTTACTGTGTCCCCCCAGTATTGCAGCCAGATTAAATTACCTGCTACAAACAACAAAAAGTCTGAACTTGAATTAGCATGAATGATTAGGACACTTAATAATTTCAAACCAAAAAAGTGAATAAGGAGCCTTCAGATTTTAAATGATCACTGAAGCCAACTTCAAGTTTAATAGCACTTACAAAACTGAATAAACACGAGTATCAATCTGGTATATCAATACAATGGCTCTTCTTGGGTCATAAAATAAATGCAACACTGATACATGCTATGGCCTTAATAAATCTTGAAAACATAATGCTAGGTGACACAAAATATCATAAACTATATAATTCACTGATATGAATTATCCAGAATAAGAAAATCCACAGAGGCAAAAATAAATTTGTGGTTAACAGGAATTGGGGCTTGGGGGAAATGGGGAGTACCTGAATGAGTAAGCATCTTTTTTTTTTGGTGGGAGTGGAAATGTTCTGGAATTAGTGGCGATGACTGCGGAACTATGTGAATATTCCAAAATCACTGAGCAGTACATTTTAAGTAAGAGAATTGTGTGATGTATGAATTATATTTCAAAGCTGTTAACAACAACAAAAATAGGTAAGGGATAAAGGGAGTGACTTTAGGGGTGATTGTTGAAGATAATGGTAAAAATTTTGGCTAGAGAATTTGAGTTATGTATACTTGTTAAAATATTTAGAGTACTATGTTGGGACTATGTCTGCCAAGGGACAAGCTTTGACTGCTTACCACTCCCTAAAGGACCGGGGCTAAACCAAGGGGTGTGGCTATGACGTAGCGTGAGAGACTGAACCGCCTTGCTTGCTGATTGGTTAGTTCTAGGCCTATTTAAGCCAATGCTTGTTCAATAAATCTGAGTTTTTTCGGGCATCCCGCGTGCTATACAAGACTCCCTAGGTGTGGCGTGTTTTCTGAGGTAAGGCACCTAGCGATTTCTGTCCTTAAGCTCACCCCGCCGGGTGAGTTTCAATCTTTCCTGCAGGCAGGAAAAATTCCCTTTTAGGGCCCAAAAAGGGAAGCGCAACTCAGAGCCCCGCTCCATTCATAACTCAGCAACCCCAGCAGCCCCGGCAGTACTACTCTCTAAAAGTAAAATAGAATATATAGTTTCTAAGCTAAGAGAGAAAATGTAACAATCAAATATAAAATCACTTAAAAGTAAGGTAAAAAGATGGGAAAGGAATATAGAGCAGAAGATATGAATAGAAAGAAAAAGAGGATGCTACGACAGAAAACACAAATGAATACACTGTATATGTATATATGAATATATGGAAATAAATATATAATCAAAAGTTATGACAGACATTGATGAGTAAAATATTCTAGTTTAAAAAGAAAGATTAATATGATAAAAATAAATCCAGGCTACAAGAATTAAAGTAAAATAATGGAAAGATATATTGGATACATATTAAAGAAAAAAAATCATCAAAAAAGCTATCAATATTAAATAATTTTTGATTGACTCAGAAAAAATATAAATAAACAAAATGTCACTTTATAATGTCAAAAGTATCAGGTTATCAGAAAGTCATAATCATTCTCACCGTGCATGTATCTAATAGTATATCCTGAAAATATTTAATGTCTACAATTATAGACAAAAATAGTCAAGCTAACATGTTAATAGATTTCTTCTTAACACAGCTATCTTGGTAACTGTAGTCCAACCATGGATTAAAGAGAAAAAAAAAAAAAACATTAAAAAACGCCAAATGAGATCATACTATTAACTGGTTAACCTAAGGGACAGTTATAAACATTCTACCCAACAACTAAGACAACAAGATCTTTTCAACCAAATCAACAATGAATTGGCCTCTAAAGAAGGTCTCAACAAATATCAAAGAATTTAGTATCATTCTCTGAGCAAAAAGTAATTAAAAATAGCAGCTAAAATATAGCTAGGAAGAGTCACATGTTTGAAGACATACAAACATACTCAGATCATCCATAAATTAGGGAAGAAATTCTGTTATAAATTCAAAAATAACTAGAGCTAAACAGAAATGGTGTGCAGCAATTCCCTGCATTATGAAATGAAATTAAATGGTACTGATGGTGAAAAGATGACCTCAAATGCTTAGATTAGAAAAAGGAAAAAGGCTGAAAAGTATTGAGCAAAGCACCTGTCTTAGAGTGTTAAAAATGTGCATATCAAATTTAACTCAAACACAGCAGAAGAGGGAAAGAAGATAAGAGAATAAGAAATTAACAAAATAGAAAAGCAACATACAATAGAGAGGATAAAACAAAAGCCAAAATTTTGTTCTTCGCAAAGAGTAATAAAATTGGCAAACCTCTATAGCAAAATTGATCAAGATAAAAGGCAGGGAACACATGAATAAACAATATTAGGAAAGAAAAGGGGGATTTAATTAGACATGCCACAAACATTAATAAGGACAGATCATGAAGAGCTTTGTGGGAATAAATGGGAAATCTGAAATGAAAATTAACTCACCAAAATTATCAAAAAAAGAAAGAAAGAAAGAAAAGAAAAAGAAAAAAGATTAAAGTGAACAGAAGTGAAAATTCCAAGCAGAGAACATTATGTGAGAGAAGAGCTGACGGTAAACATGGCCGTGTCTTTGTGGGATCCACTCACTGGTTTGTTCCACAAACATTAAAAAGCAGTTGGCATCACACTCTGGGCTAGCCAGCACTGGGGAGGCAGAGGGAGTCACCTGAATGCATTCCAAAAGAATTTATACCAGAGTGGGAGGTTTAAAGCACATAAAATAAGTATTCAATGGAAGGAAATCAAAGAAATCAAAGTGCTCTGGGGTTCACTAAGAAACCAGTGAGGACAGGGCCTAGGTCTTGTGCTGACATGTATCAGGAGGAGGAGGAAAACCTGGAACAGGAGAGTGGAGGTCCTAAATGTGCAGCTGAGGAATTTAGATTTTATTCCAAGCAGAGAGAAAACACTGAAGTTTTGAATAGGATTTATGAAGCTAATATAGAAATAAAATATGATGGATGGGAGGTGGGAATGTTCAAAATGAAGCATGATGGCCATTTTGGAGGCTATTGCAGTAGTCAAATAAACTAAGAGATGGGATTAGGATTGCAGAGAGAGCAAGAGGGTAAACAGCATGAATAAGAAGCATCCCTAGGCTTAGTTACTGATTAGAGATGAGGTCCAAGGTAGAAAGAACACTTAAGGATGGTCTAACATGTCCAGCCTGAGAAAACAGGAATTAATTAAATAAACCAATGGCTAGGAATTAACAAGTTTCCCAATTCAGAAAGAATTAAGGGACAACACAAAGGCCAGTTCAGATGTGAAGACATGGGAAGATTGTCCACTGGATGCTGGGTAAGACATTTCCAAACTGTAGCCAGGGCATGCTGCCTTCTAGCTAACTCTACCACCATCAATTAAAACTGTGCCTCTGTTTAGAATCTATTTTGAATGAAATACTTTTCACAATGCAAGACACCCTCCTTCCACATCTACTACAATATTCCATTAATGATTTGTGCTCACCAAATTACGTATCTTTGGCGGGGGGTACTTAAAGAACAGAAATTTATTTTCTCACAACTCTGAATGCTGAAGAATTGTTTTCTAGTGAGACCCCTTTCCTTGGCTTGAAGATCATGTATCCTTCTATTTTTAGTTTTTTAGATGAGGTATCTTTTTAAACGAGCCTTGAGTTAATGCTAGAAGACTGAAAAGTCTCAGACAGTTATTTCATTGTTTTTGTTTTTGTTTCTTTTTGTTTTTGTGCACTACAAAATCCCAGAATGCTTCTCTCTCTGAGCTTTCTTGTCTGAGTTTGATGGTCTTCCTGATCTTTTGTGGTCTTTCAGCTATCACTTCTTGGTGCTCTTTTCTTCCCAAGCCCATGTATCCAAGAGATCGCAGTTACCAGGATTGAAGGGAATATCTCATTTTCATGACTTGAGAGGTGGTAGAACTACCCAAAGGATAGAATCACTAAGATCATTTGTGTGGGTCTGCCTTCCCATCGCAGGCAGAGGTGCGCCTCTGGACCAGACGGACCAAACATGGCAGTAGAAGGCTGACCACATACAATGGTGTTGCCTCAAATTTAGCTCAGCGTAGAGGTCTCTCTTGGAGAACACAAAATCGTGTATTTTCATGGATTTTGTTTATTTCTTCTTCTTTTTTTAAGTTGCCAAACTGAATTGTTTACTCACACTTAAGAGATACCAACAGGATAAGCATTTTTTTTTTCTTCTGGCATAGCCCAGTCTTCTCATTTTACATACTGCTATATTAACACTACCCTATCATTGCTTGATTCCATAGCAACACATCAGCATCCTGGATACTTTGATTATCCAGAACACAGTTTTAAACAGAAGTAAGCAGAAAGCTGTATGTATCCTAGATTAGGAAGGACCTAAGATTAGTTTCGTTACTCTCACCCAGAAAAACTATGTATAGTCAACACATTATAATTTACAACAATATTTATCAAGCTGCTATTATGCACTATCAGAAAAAATGGTACCAACAAAGAGGGACCAAAACAGAATCACAGTCCCTGAGTGCTGTGCATTCAGGTGCTTCAAGGCAGGTTTTTAAGGATATGAGAAGTGTAGGCTTGCAGAGCTCAGAGACAAACAAACAGCAAGAAGGAAAGCTGCCTGTTTATTCAGTTTGAATCACTTGCATCAACAATTGGCTTCCATGCTTGTTTTCAAGTTTGGTTACTTTCACCTGTGTGATTTCCTTTGACATGGCAGAAAGTGAGAAACCTGGTATGCAACTACCTGCAACCCCTTAGAGACAGTAAGCTTCCTGCATGTAGGGATGATGTCCTATTTATTCTACATCCTCCAAATATGTAGCACATGGCCTCTTTTGCACTGAGGAGATGCTTACTGGGTGTTAGCTGTTTGGTTTTTAGCTGTATTTATTTGCATACAATTATATAAACCATACTTCAAGACATATGCAGTGCTTTATCATACTCAAAGGACTTGCCCTTAGTTCCTCTGATTTTTACAAGATCACAGGGGTAACTAGTTTTGTGAACCAACTGGGTCTGGCAGCATGCAGGATGAAAGTAGCTTTCTGTGTGCCACTGTCCCTTTAAACATACTCTGTAGAATCAGTCTTCTTTTCTGTTGCTAGTTAAAATTCTAGGCAGTTCCTATAGCTTTTCCAGTCTCCTCAGGATTTTGAAAACCCCAGTCTGGTCCAATATTAAACTTTGAAGCCCTCATTCAATGTAAAGTCCCCTCCCCAAGGTTTCATTTGTCCCAGGTTTCTCTGATATAGATCAGGAAAGTTGGAGGGGCACAGGCAATTTCAGATTTGGCTTTGCTTTCTCCCACCCACCTCACACTGGTCATTTCCAGCCTCTCCAGAGTCATACAAAGGGAAGAGAGAAGTAAAAAGAAAAGCAAGAAAAGGTCTCCCTTGTCAGCCACAGTTGCTGTATGGTGATTATCTATACATTGACTTGATTCTTCTTGCCCAGCTTGGGGTGTGTGGAGATTCCCCTCCCAGCCCCCTGCTCTGACCACACTTTTCTAGTACTACCTCCAGCTAATCCTCCCATGATCTCCTGTAGCTTGTGGTGCATTCAAACTCTTTCCTCAGCTCTCACCTCACCCTACAGGCAGGATACCCCATGGCCAGGATTCCTTACCAGGATGGCTCTTGGCCTCCTCTCTCTCTCTCTCTCTTTCTCTTTCTCTCTCTCTCTCTCACAGAGTTGGTATCTGGTTCACAGAAAACCAGCCCCACAGTCCCACCTAGTGGAAAGGCAATTTACAAGCACAGCCCTGTCTGCTCTGTAACCACTAGGGCTGCCAGCCAGCCTCTCACCTGGGTTTCCTCAGGGTGACTCATATCCTGCATCAACCCCACCCAAAGTTCAGTGGGTACATATCACATTTTCTGGATCATTCTCTCCCTGCTTGACTTTGAAGAGGTGCAGAAGAGGAGGAAATGTACCACACACTCTCTCTTCCCAAGAACTCCCCACGCCCCTTTCTGAGTTCTTACCTCAGCCTCTCATTGTATAACTTGGAAGAAGGTGATGGCCAACAGGGACCAGTTCTTTAGCATGGTAACTCTTCACCATGGTTGCTTTCCTCTCATTAGGGTCGGAGGACACACTATCAAAATCAGGCCAGCAGGAAATGTCCTATTTTAACAATCTATTTCAGAAGATAAGGCTCAAGAAAGAAAGGGAGCAGATGTTGATGGTAGCACTTCCCTTTAATAGGTGAGGGAACCAGGCTCAAGCCTTGAGTCACAGGGCCACTAGGCAGCAGTACTCAAACTGCAGGTGGCCTTGAGCATCATACTCTGTTACCCAGAGTTCTCTCTGCCCACTAGTCTCAGAAAGTAGTTTCTGACCTTCTTGCCAGAGCCAAGCACAAGACAAGAGACCTTGCTTCCTGATAGCCATTGAACCCTGAAACTGGGCACAGCTGAAGTTCCCTAGGGAAGGACTCACAAGATGTCTCCTGCTATTAACTATAGGACGACTGATGGTTTAAACAGCATTTCAAAGCACTGGTCTAAGCATTGAGCATGTATTATTTTCATAAATTAGTATATACCATTCCCCAAAACTACCCATGAGGTAGACACTGTTGCCATCTTCCATTTCACGAGGCAGAAAATTGAAGCTCTGAGAGGTTAGTCATACTACTAAGCTATGGAGGCAGGATTCTGGTCATAATTTCTAAGACAGTAAGTCCCAGCCTCCGAAATGCATAAGAATCACCTGGGAAACTTAAAACCACAGATTCCTAGTCCTCTCACTTATACACTGACTATGATCTGGTTTAGATCCTGGAATCTGGAACCTCCAGGTGATTCAGATAAAGGGGTGCATGCCCCAGGCCTGCTGCACCTTTTATCAAGGTTAGACTTGGCGCTGTCCTCAGAAGCTTGATACACTGTGATAAAACAGCCAAGGATGGACGCCATCAGAAGCAGTGTACCAATCAGAGTTAGTGTGAAAGGGCGACTAGGAACTTTCTCAATTTGCTCTTTTTTCTACTTTCATAGTACTGGGTGCTAAATAAATGAAATGTTTGTTGAATAAATGAACTTGTTCCCAGAGCCCTGAAGAGTGTAAAAAGAAGTTTACTTTTAATATAGTTCAAAAACACTCCATAATCTAAAAAATAGCTCACACTATTGAACAACTTCAGCAAATCTTCTGCACTACCTGCCAAGGTCATAGTTTCAATCTCACAGACTTTTTTTTTTTCAAGATTTGGAAAAGGGAAAATCCTTTTAATAAGAGATTCCATCCTGATTACATAGCTCTTATCAGGAAATCCCTTGAAAGCTGAATTCCAGAAGGCCAACTATTAAAAATGTCATTGAAAAACTGGAAATTATCTGCTTACACAGCTTAGAACAGACAGAGGAGGGATTGTGTATTTTGTGCAGAACAAGAACTAAACAATGTTCTTGTGACCATAACTGGACTGGAATTTTTGAACTAACTCTGCCTCTACAACTAAACATCTCTTGGAGGTTTGCCTGTACAACACTCAAGGAAGCAGACAAAGAAGACAGGAGACTGGCCATTTTGACTGACCCCCCTCCCCCCACCCCCCCCCCCACTCCCCCCCCCCCACCCCCCTACCTCCCTCCCCTCCTTCAATTATTGATAGATAGCCTGATAATTTGAGAAGAGAGAAACAGACTTTTTTTTTTCAAGATTTGAAAATCCTTTTAATAAGAGATTCCATCCTGATTACATAGCTCTTGAAATCCCTTGAAAGCTGAATTCCAGAAGGCCAACTATTAAAAATGTCATTGAAAAACTGGATATCTGCTTACACAGCTTAGAACAGACAGAGGAGGGATTGTGTATTTTGTGCAGAACAGAACTAAACAATGTTCTTGTGACCATTGGACTGGAATTTTTGAACTAACTCTGCTCTACAACTAAACATCTCTTGGAGGTTTGCCTGTACAACACTCAAGGAAGCAGACAAAGAAGACAGGAGGCCAGACTGTGAATGACCATTAACAGTGCCACTGGTTAAGATATGCAACACATCAGCAGTGCTTGGCTAAAGGACAAGGGAGAAATATCACAGATATCATAGAGCCCACTGATGCTAATGTAGAGTGGACCTCCACATTAAAATCAGGTCCTAGACCTGGAAGCCCTAAGTCTTTGGAAATCCAGGGGCCAGTGCTTCAAAATAGGACTCAAGAGTTAGAGCAGGAGAAGCCAGGTGGCCTAAAATCAACAATCACTTATTCATGACCTAGGGGACAAAGGATACTGGTGGACTTCTGTCAAGATTTCAACTGTTAGCTCTGGTTATTTACCCTTGAATGTGGCCCAAGTTATCATCTGAGTTAGGACTGGGTATTTCTTAAACTTCTTCAGCTCACTCTGAACTAAAATGTTTTAAGAAACTCTTCCAGATGAAGACCAATTTGTGCACACCATGGGAAGCAGAGATTCACCTATGCTACACAATCTCTCCGCCCTCTGCCAACCCCTTTCAGAATATTGAATTTCACATCTCTTCACCAGCACTTTTGGCTTCATGATGGGTGAATGCACCCAGGCTTTCAAGTTGACCTTGGAGAAGTTACTGTCTCTCTGGGGCATATAATAGACTGACAGAACATGGGAAAGCCAAGCAGAGAAATGACCTTGTTACTTTCGCTCATCTACTTGACCTGTCATTCAACCATTGAAATAGGAAAAAGGGACCCCAGCAGGACCCATTAGTCATAGCATCATGCTGGTTCCTCCTGGTACCTTGGGGCACCTTCATGATAGAAAATTGATGAATGATTTTTCTAATGTCTTTAGCAAGTATTGAGATTAAGCTACAAATCAGGAAATATTGTAATCTCTTGTTTCTCATTATTAAATAAAGAAACTACAATTTTAATATCTTGTTGAAAAGATCCATTTAAGCTAAATATGAATATGGCTTTTATCTAGGATTAATGAACTGAATATTTTAAGCTGTCCTATCAGGAAAATGTTTGCCTTTGAGGCACTAAAAAAAAAAAAAAAAAAAAAAAAAACAGGAATCAGCTCTCCCTCCCCCCTGAATCAACAGCTCAGTGAAAGAAAACTCTCTATATAAATATATACACATTAATTTTTCTTTCTGCTGAAATATATATTTATCACATATGTATTCATCAACTTTCATGCATGCTGTCAGATGTGGAAAATTAGCTTTTGCATTTACTAACTCCTCCGTGGGAAAGAGGTCCCTCGTGTGTTTAACAAAAAGGAGCTTTATTGTTTATGAGATTGAAAAATAAAGGTTGCCATGGCTTTAAGATCTGGTGATTGGTAATCAGTTTTCGTAAATGACCATGAATCATTTTTGTGCTAGCCGGGCTTTGTTTGGAATATGAGATGGCTGTTCTGTCTTACAAGTAAGGAATTATTAATGTACCCTCCCTGGAGGGTTTCAATTTCACCCGTACAAATAGCTGTATATCTACCAAGTGTATGTTCAGTGTGCCTATCTATGAAATTTAAAATTATATGCTTTGTGTAAAACAGAATATATAATAGACTCTGAAATTGAATAAAACTTATTGGACTCATTTTTTATCCTTTGTGACATTTTTCTAGTAAGAGAGTTCAGACAAAAGGCATTGCCACCAAGGAGCCAGGAATGCAAAGTCCTGTCCAATTTAAATAATCACTCCTTTCTGTCATGTTCTACAAAGAGGTGTATTCAAACATGCTCTTTGAGTATTTCTATATTTTGTTCTGAGTTTTCATAAATATGAGCAGGCAAAGATCCCCCCTATCCCTTTTGTATGTTTTTGTTACTTGAAAAAAATATAATCTTGGCCATTGTCTTGCTATAAAATGAGAGGGCTTACTTCTATAAACTATAAGACTGAGGCCTGACTCACATGGGAGTATAACTTAGTTCCAAACTTCACATCCCCACCCCATTTTTGTCAACAAATAAAAAAATGAAGTCAAAGATAATAAGGAGTTCATGGCAAATACGATCATGTCACTGCCCTTAAAACCCTTTGGTGGTTACCTGCATCTGTATGGTCCAAATATATTAGCATGACTCCCAAACTCTTTTTGGTAATCTACTCCTTAAAGACCTCTCCAACTTTCTCTCCCACTCCCCTTTAATAACTCTTCTCATCCTTTGAGCTTTTGAACCTCTTTCAGCATTCATATTCTCTCTCTCCCCCTAGGCACTCTCTCTCCCCTACCCCTCCATCACTTTTAGTCAGATCCCATATTATTGATCTAACACAACATAAATTCTTGAATGGTGGTGCTAGCTGAGGTGCTGTAGGCAGAAAGAGCATACCCATTTATGTATGTCTATTCCTGTGAAAGTTGACTGTTGTCATCCTAGGATAAAAGGGGCCCCAATGTTGTCATCTTGCCACCAAGTAACCATTTAATAGTTTTCAGGAATAATGCCACTTGGATATTCAGCATTATTTCTCTTATTGACAAACTGGACAGTTGACAGTGGCAGTAGATAGATCATATTTGGCAAATCAGAACCCATGTTGTTAGACCCAGGTAGCCTCCATCTCTACCAGGTATAGCCTCCATCTCTGCCATAGTGACTGCTCTGTTCATACATCCATCATGTCAGCACTGAAATGGCTGATGACAGGTTGGCTAATATTGACTAGCTAATTCATTTTGCCACTTGGTTGTTTAGTGCTTCTTCTGTACCGTCTCTGGGGGGCACTAACATGTGCTGTAAAAATCTTCACACTTCATGATAATTTCCATTTGTCTATCCACATGTCACTAAACCAACCTTCTTTGTCCTTGATTTTTCAATGTATTTGTACCGCTACTGCACATGAGTCTGTATATATAGATTAATCCTTGGGCCATCTCTCTTCATACAAATTTCATGGCCAAGCATACTATTCAAAGCTATTATAATTAGGAGAAATTTCTCTCACTGCTGTTTTTCAAGGTGACTGTGAAGCCACTGTGTAGAGGTTGTCCATTTTGGGCTTTTTACTCACATAATGAGTTGACCCACTTTTAAACAAATCAGGCTTTCTCCTCCATCTGGAACTATTTGCATGGGATCCCAGCCACAGCCACGGGCATGAGCTGAAGGATAGTCATTAATACACAACAGAGGGTGCTACAGGGTCTGATCTACCTGCTCATTTACTTCATCTGTCCTCTGGTCTTATTCATGCTCAACACAGGATGTACCACTTCCATCTTAGGATGCACTGCGTGGGCCTACCTGTCCTATCACTTGGTAGGCTTGACAAGACTCAGCTGATGGTGGAAACTCCCAGTTCCATGGTCACGGTGTTCCCCATTGTTAGGTATTTGTTCTCTACTTGGGCTCATAATGCACTGTAAGGATTTTTAAAGAGCTAATACCTTTTATTAAATAGTTTTATCAGTTCATTATAATTATACATAATAATGGGATTCATCATTATAATTCATACCTGCAAATGGGATAATTTTGTCTATTTCATTTCCCTATACCACCCCCTTTCCCTTTCTGCCTCCCTCCCCTAATCCCCATCCTCTACACTACTGGGCTCCCTTCTATTTTCATATTTTTCATATACTTAAAAAGCACATATAATTCTGTACTGCAGATAGCATGGTTTACTTCAGAACCCATGGATTCACTCACTGGAACTTGTCACCATCCATACATGGCATCTCTTGCCTCCACCAATAAATCTAACACCCTAGCTCTACATGATCATATGGGCGATAGCTAAGCTACAGAAACTTTTCCTGTTTAGGACATTTCCAAAG
This sequence comes from Tamias sibiricus, assembly GCA_025594165.1. Lineage (NCBI taxonomy): Eukaryota > Metazoa > Chordata > Mammalia > Rodentia > Sciuridae > Tamias > Tamias sibiricus. Next base: position 82,101,399 of record CM046670.1, read on the forward strand.
CTGACAGCCTTTTGCATCACCTTGTATATGGGTCAGGACAATATCTCTATGTGTAGAATATGCTAATTAACTGAGTTGAAGGGTCTCAACAGCAATCCTGTGCTCCTTTCTTCAAGATGGAAAGTGCAGGATGCAATAATTTATATTTTCCTTTTGGAGGTTATGTTGTGCCATACTTCTGACCACTGGACTCTAAATATTTTTATGACTATGACAGTCCCTACATGTTTTCAGAGATTCTCTTCCACTCCTTGGAACACACATATATTACCAAGACTCCCAATATGCCAACTCTGTCTTCCTCAACCAGCTCAATCAACATGTCATCTGCGTAATGGGTGAATATGATGTCCTGCAAAATGTCCAGAAGTTCTAGATCTACAGTTTCCACACCAGTAGCCACTAGTCAAATATGGCTATTGAGCATGTGAGATGTGACCAGTATAACTGAGAAATAGAATGTGTGATTTGAATTAATTTGAATTAATTTAAGTTTAAAGACAGAAGCAGTGTAAAATAAATTTTGTTAGACATGATTTCACTGTTTTGATAAGATTACATGTCATGTCACCTATCTCATACAGTATCATAATACTGCTGCTATATTGTACAGCATGTATCAGGGATATGTATAAACACTACTATTACACATAAACACAACACTGGCTGAGTGGATGTCAACAATTTAAGTACAGATTTTTTTCCAGGATTGGTATCTTATTATGTTTATTGGAATATTTTCTGTAATCAGTACACATTGCAATGATATCTATATAAAATGTAATTTGTAATTAAATTATTTCTCTAAATACTTTGCATTCTATCAGATCATAATGAAATGAAATTAGAAATTAATGACAAAATAAAAAAAATAAGCTACTCTAACATCAGGAGACTAAATAATATGCTATTGAATGATCGATGGGTAGCAGAAGAAATCAGGAATAAAATAAAAAAATTATAGAGGTAAATAAGAATAGTGACACAACATATCAAAGTCTCTGGGACACTATGAATTCAGTTATAAGAGTAAAGTTCATTGCATTGAGCTTATTCATTAAAATAATAGAAATTCTAAATATAACTAATTTTCTAGTTTAAATAAATAAATATGGATAAATTTCAAATCAAAATGGAGGCACATTACTGATATAAAATTGAGAGAAAATGCAAAACCTAGTACTAGGAAAGGAAAAGAAAAAACTGAACTGAGTAAAAGAAAGTAAATTTCTTTTAAATTTCAAATTTCATTAAATTTCAAGATAAATGGCAATTGGAATTTGATGCAGCAATATAAAACAAAAGCTTGTTTTGTTGTATAAAAGTTTTCAAGCAAATAAAGAGAAATACTGAGACATTTTTGGCCAATATATGGTGAATTTGACTAGAAAGTTCCTCTCCACAGTGAAAATGAATCAATAAAATAAGTTACCCAAAATTAAAATTAACAACCCCATAATAATTTTGTCTTAGCAGGATCTAAGTTTATAACTTTGGCCAGTTATAAAAAGTCTTGAATTTTACACAAAATAGAAAATGATTTTTAGATGGTAAAAAGGAATTATTATTTCAGTTAAACTTAGTTTATATAAGTATGAAAGAATTATTAACCAAGATAAAACCAGTATTTCATTTTAGAGGGGATGGTTAAGATTAGTATATACTTAAAGAAATGGAAGTATCAAAAGTGGTGGTCCCATCATATTTCCATTTATTTTGTGAGTCTAGTTCTTGCAAAAACTATATGGAACTTGGAGGAGGATGATAGATTACTGCAAGGACAAGGAAGTGGTAGCCTCAATCACAGCTGTCTTACCAGATGTGATCTCAGGTCATAATACACAGCCATTTATTTGATAGCTGGCTCCTTTCTATTGCTATTACCAAGAAGGTTCAGAAGCAGTGCACATTCACATCATATGGAATGAATAAACTCATGTGCTTCTATTTTTGTTCCAGGGCTATGCCAACTGTCTTTCCCTCCATCACAGTATAGGTTGAGGAGCTCTGGACCAGCACAGTTCTAATTGCTCTGGCTAAAATTTCAAGTACTATTTTGAATAAAAGTGATGAAAATGGGTGTCCTTGTCTTGTTCTTAATTTTAGAGGAAATGGTTTTTGTTTTTCTCCATTCAGTATGATGATGGATTTGGTTTTGTCACATATCGACTTTATGACATTGAGGTAAGTTCCTTCTATCCCTAGTTGCTTCAATCTTTTTATCATTAATGGGTGCTAAATTTGTTGAAAGAATTTATTTTTGTCCTTGTTTTTTTTTAAACCTGGTGTATTAGAGTTATTGATTTGCAGATATTGAACCATCCTTGCATCACTGAAATGAAACCAACTTAATTATGCCTAAAGATCTTTTTGATATGTTATGGAATTGTGTTTGCAAGAACTTTTATTAAGGGTGTTTTGCATCTGCATATTGTTCTGTCATTTTTGTTCCTTGATGTATCCTTATCTAGTTTTGGTATCAGGTTGATATTAGCCTTGTAGAACAAATTTGGAAGTATTCCCTCCCTTTCCATTTCATCAAATAATTTGAGGAGCATTTTTGTTAGTTCCTCTTTAAACATTTGGTAAAGTTCAGCTGTGTATCCATCTAGTCCTGGGTTTTTCTTTGCTTCAAGGTTTTTTATTACTGCTTTGATCTCATTGCTTGTTATTGTTATTGGTCTGTTTAGGTTTTCTATTTCCTCTTCATTCAGTTTTGATAGGTCATATGTTCTAAAATTTTATCTGTTTCTTTCAGTTTCCATTTTATTGGAACATAAGTTTTCAAAATGGTTCTTGGTGATCCTCTGAATTTCAGTGGAGGTTGTGGTAGTATCCCCATTTTCATCTCAAATTTTATTAATTTGGGTTACTTTAACTAGAGGTTTATCAATCTTGTTTATCTTTCTAAAGAACCAACTCTTTATTTCAATGTTCCTGTGTATTGTTTTTTGCTCTCTATTAATTTTGGCTCTGATCTTCATTATTTATTTCCTTCTACTAGTTTTGGGGATTAGTTTGTTCTTGTTTTCCTAAGATCTTGAGATCCATTATCATGTTATTCATTTGAGATCTGATTTGTTTTATGTAGGCATTCATGGCTGTAAAATTCCCTCTTAGAACTGCCTTTACTCATCTATTCTTCTAATGAAAATTATTTTTCCCCTGCTCTCTTGGTTATTTTTATCTCCCTTTTCTGTGTGTAGGATTCCTTTGAGTATCTTCTTCAATGATAGCTTATTGCTAATTGGAAGGCTTTTTTTTTTTCTTTGATTCTGAAGAATAACTTCCTTCTACTTGATATAGTCTTTTGGTAAGACTCTTACCTGAATTTTTTTTATTTGATTTATTTATTTATTTATTTATTCGCTTGTTTGTTTCTAAGATCTCTGTTTGGGTCTTTTTCAGAATCTCTATCTTCCTATGGAAATGCTCTCTTATCCCCTGTATTTTCTCTTTCAGTTCATTCCTTCATTTTTCTTTTGATTCCTTGAAATTTTAACCATCAACTTTTTGAATGCTTGTGCTGGCATTCCCTCTACTACGATATCTAAAGGTTGAGTTGTTAGAGAGTTATAAGCTTTTGGAGGTGTCTTATTACCGTATTTTCTCATGTTTGCTATGTTTTTTAAATTGAGATTTGTACATCTGCTAGGATGGATGTCTCTTCCACTGCTATGTGGGGATTGTTCTAGTGAGCTGCTTTCTCTTTTCTATGTGGCCCAATCTGAAGGAATATGTCATCATCAAAGCACAAGCTCAATTTGTTCAAAGTGCTATGGTGGATCCCCAACACCATTTTTGAGAAAAGAGAATCATCACTAGTAACTGCAACCGCATAAAAGCAAATCATACATTAGCAAAGGATAAGAACTTACTGAAAATGTTTTCTACAACTCCACTAATCCAAAGTCAGTAAGGATGGTAGTCCTTTGGAATAGGTGGGAAAAGAATCAAGTATTAAAGAAAGTAAATTAATATTAAAGTATATAGGGCATAAAAAGAATAGGAAAAGAAGAAGCCAAAAGAGGTGGGAGATACAGAAGACAACAAAGTGAGAAGAAAAGGAAAAAATGGAAAAATACAAAAATAAAATTAAAAAAAAACAGAAAAACAGAATAAATACAATTAGCACATTTTAAAGACATTCAACTGGATTAAAGTAAGCACTATCAAATAATGGGGGGAAACAAGCCAACCAACAGAGAAGACAACACCAGTGAAATAAAAAACTAACACTAAAAAGATGAAAATTCCTCAGGCTCTGACACCTATCTATAAATATCTCACCCTACCCACTTCTGGTGGGAACATAAGTGGCTCTGATAGCTCTGTGGCATGCCCAGGAGGTGATGTGTTCTCTTGTGGGTTAGAGGGAAGAGCCTTGTGGGGGTGCTGTGGCTAAATCCCTCCCTGACTCAGGAAGTGGCATTTGTGCTCACCTAGAGAAACACCCAGCACTGGGCTATCAACAGGAAATTTGTCCCACCCTTCTCTGCACAGTTGTGGCTCTGAAAGTTCTGCAGTGGCCATGGCTCTTGAGAGACCTCTGGTAGCATAGCACAGAGTGTGCAGAGATGCTATGGTATATTTGCACCCACCTAGCTGTCCATGCACAGTAATGGCATCATGCACATGGACAGTGACATCCGACCATCTAGCCTGCTACATTCTTGCAGTTGGCAGCAGGCCTCTGCAGTTATCAGCATGTGTGGTAAAAGTGCAGCATGCCAGTTCAGTGACACACGCCCCACCTGCTCAACTCTGTTCCTGCTGTTGTCAGAGGCAGGCCTCAGTGGGTTTAGGTTGTCTGCGCCCCTGTAGTTTTCAGTGTGCTATAGAGATGCCTTACACCTGGATGGTGGCATGTGCCCTGCCCAGTCTGCTGTCTCCATTGCTAGTAGGCCTCAGTGGCTTTCGTCTTGCAGCTATTCTACTATATAAATTATTTAGATGGCTGGCTTCAAAGACGCTCTCTGTGACAATATTTACTGCTATATCCAGGTAAGATGGAGCTGCAGAAATTTAATCTTTCCCAGAGCTTCAAACTTAGGCATGATCTGCACAAAATAGCATACAATCCTCTACTTCTGAGCTGAGAAAAGCAAAGCACAGTTCCTGCAGCAGGCCTATGCAGTTTCTGCCTCAGTGAAGCTAGTCTGACTTTCTCTTTTACTGCTTTTTCCAAGGCAATCTTGTCAATTTTGCTTCTCTTTCTTTCCCTTTTAGTGGCCCCTTCCCCCAGCCTTAGCTTGATGCTGTTGGTGCAGGTTCCAGGCTGAGGGATTGATTCTTCTTTGTTTTCTGTTCCAGTAACCAGAATTTCTGAGACTCTCCAAGTCTCTGATAGTTTAATATTTAGTCTCCGCGTATTCCCTATGTCACTCACCTTGCCAAGTAGCTGTTCTCTTGCTGTTGTGATTCTGAGCAGTGGAGGGCTGGGATGCACTCTGCACCTCTGCTCTGAGGTCCTGAACTCCTCATAAGGTACCTTTTACAAAACATCTTCCATATTTCTGATATGTTTTGCATGTACAGCACATCTGAATTGAGATTCTAGGTTTTGTGCTATATACTTGATAAAAATTTACCTCTAAACAGTAGATTCACATGCCAAGTTGTCTCAAACATACTTACAAAATGTCAGATGAATGAATCAACTACCAAAAATAATGTTTCCTTTAATAAATGTTACCTACATTAACAAAATTAATGTATCTTTTTTAAAAGAATTGATTTGACTTTGTAGTAAATATATATCCATTTAAGAATATGACTTGTGGGGCTAGGACTGTGGCTCATCTCACAGGTGTGAGGCCCTGGGTTTGATCCTCAGCACCACATAAATAAAAATAAAGGTATTGTGTCCACCTACAACTAAAAATTTTTAAACAAACAAAAAAAAGAATATGACTTGTAAAGTTCAGTAAATTCATTAACTCTTTTGTCGACTCAGTATTATTAAAATTGATTCCAAAGGGGTAATGCATCAATATTGAAAACCAATACTAAATCTGTCAATATAAAAAAGTGTTCTTCAAATTTTTCTCTTGCTTTTTATAATCAAATTATGTAACACTGCCAGTTACAATTAAAAAATCTTCTCCGTATTGATTCATGTTTGAAAAATATGTAAAATCATTATCATCAATTTGTATTATTAAAAGTTTCAACATGAATTTGCATACATGTGTACCTTGGTCACACAATTCGATTTTCCTCACAGCTTCAAAGTTAGTTTATTCATGCAGTGTAAAACAGTGAGGAAAATGTAAATTGTAAATTGTATTATCACTTTTTTCCTTTAATTATTGAATATTTGGCAACCTTTCTGTTTCAAAATGCTTACAGTTTATTAGAATTAAAATTTATAGTTTAGAAAAGTTTTGCCCAATTTTTCCATGACTCAACCAATGAGTATAGTGTCAACAAATTCATTGTCTTTTCTTTTTAAGAAGTTCCATTAGTGATTACACTAATGCTTTTCTACTTATATACATAGCTTTTCTACTTATATACAGTATGATTTTAACCAATAAATGAGTGGTGCTTGGGGATATTTAGGAGTGGGAGTCAGGTCCAAGCTCTGTCTATGGTAGTTCTGATTGTACAGACTAATGTCTCAATATAGTGCTTGTATGTCAATCCCAACTTTCTACTGACGAAGAGAAAAATGACATCAGACCTTGTACAGAATCCCATATGCCACCAGTGTAACAGAAGGACCATAAAATTCAGGCCTTTGAGAATCAATATCAACTCAAATCCCTGCACACACAGTCCTTGGAATGTCTTGGTATCACCTTTTCCCAGTGCTCAGTACTCCATATAAAAGTCCATGAGCCTCTTTGGGGAAGGCCGTGGGAAGCCACTGTGATGTGCATTTGCCATGGTGCTGCATGGTCCTTCTTCCTAGGGACTCAACCACCACTTCAGACAATATTCTTGGTCCTGGCTGGACTTCAACAAAACAAATCTACCATGGTTTAACATTGAACAGTCTTTAGATGTCAGTCACTATCACTATTAAGTTCTCATTCAGTTCTTGACTTTGAAATAAGGGCTTCGTTCTATGTAACCAAAGATGCCCTCTGGCTTCATACCTGAATTTTACTGCTTTTACTCATGTTCAACTGTTCATAATCTCTTTGTAAAGCATTAGGGACATTTGACAAGAGCCATTCAACCCCAACATCTTTATAAATATTATTTACTCATCTCATATATTCATCTCAAAAGTCTGGTGCATCCTGCATGCTGGTACAACTCCTTCCACTAGTTCACCCCCTCATTTCATCACTAATGAAAATTTTAACAAGTGGAATGCTACCTTTGGCCAAAGGCTTTTCTGGGCCACATCTGGCATCCATTTTTTTTTTTCAGGTTGGGTTCTTGGAAAGCAAATATCAAGATAGAGAGGTGGAGTTTGAAATGAAAATTATTGCTCCTTAGTAAGGAAGAAATATGTGAATTGGAGCTTGGCTTGGAATGTTGGATTGAGACAACAGAGAGGCACAAGGGATATAGTTCAAGGGTTTGTTTTTTTTAATAAAGGAGGGGAAATAAATAAATGCTTTGAGAACATAGATTTTGTGAAAAGGATAGATTTGATGGGAAGGAACAGGAATTAGGGACTGATCACATGACAGCGGAATCAAAGGAGTAGACATTGGACAAGAGCTTGAAAGTTGTGGTTTAAGGAATATCCACTCAGGAATCAGTGGAGGGAAACAGAAGGAGTTATCAGCTGGAGAGGAGGAGAAGCTACACAATGCCTTGAGGAAGCCGCAGGAGGAGGATTTCATACAGACAGCTTGTCAGTGAGACAAACCTACCACAACTCCCATGAGTTCATTTGCACAAGTACTACACTGATACTTAATTTTTCCCAATTAATTTTTTTATGTTTTTCATTCATTATTTATGGTAAATGTTGTTGCCAGATCTTTGATGCTGTCTTCCCTCAAGGTTAGAGCTTATTTCTTTAAATATACAAAAAAAAAATATGTCTTTCCTGATGAAGTCTCTGAAGAAAAGTTCTGGCAATAAAAATCTTTTAGCAATTTAAAAAGATTTTTTTGGCTACTGCAATATCACATCTAGATACCTCATCATTACACACTAGTTTAAGGGGTCAGAAATACAACTAATGGCTTGTGCCCAGGACACAGCTCTCCAGAGATGCCCTTTGGGTTTGCATCCCTCAGTTGTAGTCAGAAATAATGCCAACTGGCAGCATCACAAAGCTATGGCTCCAGTTCTACACACACAAAGTCCACTTAGGAAAATGGGTAGCTTATTGTTTTCACATTTAATAAGGTATGCACAGCTAATCATTTCTAAAAGCTAAAGCAACCTTCTTCCACCAGCAGTTTTGGAAACCTTACAGCCATCAAACTCAGATATCTCCTATCCAGGTTACGTTTAGTTACCTAACCTATAGCTCCCTCTTTCCTTCCTAAATCTGTGTCCTTCAGAACCCCAATCCAGTCCCACTTGGTCTAGGTCATTTCAATGACAGCTCCATTCACCTTCTGGCCTTATCTAAAAGGTAAAATCACTTTGTCTTCCCTTTTCATTTCCAGACAGATCATTCTTGCATATAATCTGATAGCTGTTCTGTGCTATTTCTGGACTATTTCCCCACTGTTTTCCTATAAAAAGCCCCCTCTGTTCCTTCATGTCATTCTGTTTATGGAACATTTTCTGCCTTGCATCATCATCCTAATCATCATCTATTCACTTACATATCATGTTTTAGGATAAAAATAATATTGCAGACTCATCTCCAATAGCCTTTATTAATTTCTTCTCTCATTGTACTGTCATACTCAACTACTTTCAGTTCTTGGAATGTACCCCTCTCCTTCCTTCCCTATTCTCTCCTCCTTTTCATTTATCTCTCCCTCCTCCCTCCCCTTCCCTCATCTATCTCTTCTCCCACTCATCTTTTCCTACCATTTGGTTCTGTTTCCTAGAAGGTGTCCCCCTCTGGGCTTCCCCTTATTCTTCCCATTTATCCTTCAAGTATCAACTACTCCAGAAAGCCTTTCTTACCTCTAAGTCACTTTAACTCACGCTTGCTGTTCATGCATACTAACTAAACATTTTTGAAGGTACTGCTATCCTAGAATTGCTGATTCCTTAGTGTTGCATATATGATGGTTCACCTGTTCCTCTGTTTTTCCCTGCTCTCATCTGCCCACAACATATGTGACCCTGGCACCTGGGCTCCTGCACAGATTGCAGCAAACCACCATTCTCACCTCACCCTTCATCTCTCTTGTAAACTGTATTGTTCGTATTATCATGAGTTTACCTCTCCTCTCCATCCACAACATATTTCTCAACCTCCCTCAGTGTACCTTCATGTCTGCATATTTTTGGCTTCTTCTTGAAAACAAAATCTTATTCCCTCCTCTGTAGCAGGAGACTTCCAACTCAGTTTGAACTCTAGCTCAGATGTTAACTCTCATACAAGTCCAGTTCTTCTTTTCTTTGTACTCTCTCAAAATTCCACTCAAAACTTTCTCAGAGGATATGGCACTGTGATTCCAGATACATATGTGTATCTCCAACTAAGAAAACATCTTTGTAGGCAGAGCTATCTACTAAAATTTATGTTCTTCAGGCTTTGTACATAGAGGAAGAGAGGAATGGTTTCAAAAATCATTAGACAAGTGTGTTGTGATTCAAAAATCTTTCCTTGAGTCCCACAATTTTTTCATCATTTCCCTAAATTCAGTTATGTTTTTTTAAGCAATCACAATTGTCAGTGAATCACCCATTAAAATGTATGTGCCATATATTTTGCCTCTAACTAGTCAGTATTTACAGACAAAACTGTCTAAACTGAATTGTTTATGTTTTCATGAGACACAAGAATTTGCTAAAGGCAAAGTTGGTTGTTTTGACCATACTTTTCTATTTTTCACATGAAGATGATGATGTAATTTTATTCTGAAATAGACTACCAGCCTAAGGATTTATTAGGGCAAAATATTGTTTTGTATGTTTATTACTTCTTCTCATCCTACTAAATCTACTATTATCTGAATGAAAGGTGTGAAAATGAAAAATAAACAACAAATATATTTGTTTTTTACTCTACCATTTGATTAATGAATCTAAGTTTCCTGGAAATGGTGGTATTTCACTAAAATATTAGTCTTTAGATTATTATTTACTGAGCCTCAAAACAACACATTTCTATGTCACATTTGTTTTCTCTCTTGCTGTCATTTGAAGTAAAATGAAGTCTTTGAAATTACTTCTCATATTGGTAATAGGCAAATACATATTTTCCATGTATCTAACTTGGTCACCCATCTTCCAACTTTTACAGTGTGTCTAAAAATATTGAGACAAAGAAAGATGGGATGCGTGTCACTAGATAATCATTCTTTGCTTTTGCTGGAATTAATTAGAAATTGAATTATTTTTCCATCAGTAAGTATTTGCAGGGTACTTACTTTGGAGATAACTTTTGGGATATATTAGTGAAAAGGGTAGACACATCACTGCCTTCATGGAGCTTCTAGTCTAGTAGGTATAACAGGCCATTAAACATGAGAGCTACAGTTGGGTGATAAGTGCAACTATAGGGGAAATGCAAGGCATCACATTAGCCTTCTTGAAGCTCATATTCTACTAAAAAACAGAAGCCTTATGGAATATAGAATTGCCAAGTTTATTTATGAATTCTGAGCTTGTGATATAATAGACTACAATGAAGAGGACCAGCAAAAGAGTCCAGCTTCAGGCCATCATTTTGGATTGCCATAAATAACAGGATACTAAGATAGATAATTGGACACAGTTGTTGTATTTATAAGTAGATTCATTGTTAAGGGATGTTAGAAAACAGAAACAAGAACCAAACATCCTCTGGCTTTCAAACTAACAGGTGCCAATAAATGTGGTTAAATTTGCTTTTAAGAGTAAAAGGGAGCCGGGCGCGGTGGCGCACGCCTGTAATCCCAGCACTTTGGGAGGCTGAGGCAGGAGGATCGCGAGTTCAAAGCCAGCCTCAGCAATGGTGAGGCACTTAGTAACTCAGTGAGACCCTGTCTCTAATAAAACACAAAAAAAGGCTGGGGATGTGGCCCAGTGGTCGAGTGCCCCTGAGTTCAACCCCCAGTACAAAAAAAAAAAAAAAAAAAAAAAAAAAAGAGTAAAAGGGAAGAATTAGGTTTTCAGACTCCCATAGTGTCCAACATACAATATAATAAATATGCAAAAATATTTATTGGATAAACATGGGAATAAAATTCACAGGCTTTCAGTCAAGGCAAAGCCATCTCCTTGAGTCACTGATGACAGACAATCCTGGGTTTGGATTGGTTCTGTGTCATGATTTGGCCCAGCAGGAAGTAATTATTGACCTCTCAGGAAATCTGGGATCTTGAAGTCACAACTGTAAGGTAAAAGACTCCACTAGGTCAGCTACAAATGGAAAGTTAGTATCCCATCTTTACTCTTCCCTGAAGATAGGAGCTTACAGAGTTGACCTCTCAGAACTCAGTTCTATAATTCAGAGAGACACATCCAGCTACATTCATGAATAGATTATCCCAAATAATGCAAATATGACTATATTACACTTTACTGAGTTTTCATTCAAATTTGATTTCCTCAAAACAAAATGGCTTGGGAATTCTAAAATGGATGCACTTTTATGTAAATGTAAGAAAGACCTGTCCGTAGTAAGATACTTTTCAAAGTATCCAAATCAACTATGATCTCAGTATACAGCTCTTGTACTACAAATTTGAGATATGGTTTCCAGACTTTACTTGGCAAAAAGATTTGTCCCTTTGCCAAACCATTTAGCAAGTGTTTATAGCACTTCAATCTGTCATGGGTTATGTTTAATAAGGTGTATGATTCCACAGCCACCTGCACTAGGCTGACTGGAGTTTGTCAGCTGCTGGATGGTTAAAATCATTCTTTCAAATGAGAAGAGGAGAGCAGAGTGCTCTACACAAACTGAGATCCTGCTTTGCAGGACAGAATATCAAAGATGGTTCTCAGAGGCCACAACTTAGAGGCACAAAGCAACTAAAATACTAAGTTCGGTGGATAGAAAAGTGAGCTACCCCCCAAATGCCATCAGAGTTTCTCATATCAAGCACAGTGACAATTAAAGATCCAGCAACTCAGAGATGTTCAAGAGATCATTTGTTCAGGCTGAAGCTTCTAGACAAAATTTCATTGCAGCATTATGGATGAGGAATCACTGGTAAAGAGAGGACAGGTGTATTGCCCAGAGTCAAATAGCAAATCAACAAAATATTTGAGTGTAGAAATCAATCTCTTACCTGAAAATGTCCTTTATAGGAACTCTCAAACTATTTTACCTAAAAATCTTTAATTACAGAAGAGAGTATACAGTTACCCCAAGGGAAAGGGATATAACCCATAGCAGCTAGCCACAAGCATGAAATTTCTTTAAAATCACATATTGCAGTTCTTGTGAATTCTGTATTCTTCTCAGTGAAGCATCTGGTTGGCTTAATATAAAATTGTTTTTCCCCAGAATTTCTTAGATAAATTGATGCTTCACAGAGATTCCATGTTTGTTCTGCATCTTTGCATATCCTAGGGCTAAGGGCACCCTAGTTCAACACAACCTGATGCATGAGAATACAATCCCAGTCCTCTGGCTTTTTCACTACATCTTAGAAGAATCTTGCCATTAAAAACCATTTTGTCACTTGATCCATCAAGATTTGTCCTTTAAGATGCATTTGTAGTAGAATGAGACAAGGAAAGAACCACTCCTTTCACAAATTTTTTGTTTTTTAACCTCAGTCCTCCAACATATAAAGGTTTTCCCCAGCCCCACAGCATACCACCTTTGATTTGGCAGATGAGAATGATGAAAGAAAAGAACAATAATTCCCTGAAAAATGTATCTCAATACATTGGCTCCTCACTTTCCAACTTTATATATAAGAACAATAACATAAAGACTTATTGAAACTGAATTGGTCAGGAACACAGAATAAAGTAGTTATTAAGAATTCCAGTTCTGTTTGCTAACTCTGAGCCTTTTCTCATAGGAAAAGTGATATTCTATATTAGAAGTCAAATTCGTTCAATATCAAGCCATCTGTCTTTTTCTAACCAATTTTTTACTATAATCTTACCCAAGCATCCAGAGGAAGACATCCTATGTAAAGTGCTAGACACATACAAAACACACACACACACCAATGTATTAATCCATGAATGCTATGTTGCATATTTTGCATTCAGTCCAAGAGTTGATAATACTACATGTTGTCTTACTGTATACACCATACATCCACTGCTGCAAACTCAGGTGAACACCCTTCCTCTACTGGAGCATCCCAGGACAAAGCACCTGTGATGGTTAAGTTTGAGTCAATTTTATGGGGCCATGGGATGCCTAGATATGTGGTCAAACATCAAACATTATCTGGGGTGTGTCTGGAAGGATGTTTCTGGCTGAGACTAGCATTTGAGTTGGCAGACTGAACAAAGCAGATTGCCTTCCCCAATATGTGTGGGTCTCCTCCAGAAAGTTAAAGTCCTGAAAAGAATAAAAATGCTAAGTAAGAAAGAGCTCCCCACTCCTTTGTCTTTGACTGGATACATTAGTCTTCTCCTTCCAGTGAACTCAGACCCAGGCTGGATCTTATGCCATCAGTTCTCCTGGTTCTCAGGTCATTAGCACCAATCTGGACCTATCCCACCAGCTCTCCTGGGTTTCTGGATATTAACTACAGATCCTGGGTCTTCCCAGACTGCTTAATTGTATGCTATTTTAATATATATTAAATTGCAGGGCCAATAACGTATATTATTCATTCTGTTTCTCTGGAGAATGCTGACAAATACAGGACCCCACTGCTACACTTACCAGTAGATCTTTACCTGCCCAGAGGTGACTGGTGGCCGATGACTATATCACTGCCATTGTCCCAGTTGTGACTATACGGTAAGTGTATTTTTCTCTCATTTTGAAATGTTTACTTTAAAATGGCAGCATTTACTTGGTCTGTGTTCTCTTTTATGGCTGTTGAGTAACTGAATTTTATGGTATGTCTATTACTAATATACTTGGATCCCACAGAGGAATTTATATGTGTTTCTTAAGTTTAATAAAATATTATGCATATGCTTTTTTATGTTTTTGGCAAGATTTCCATTACATTGGCTTGGTTCAGTTTATGTATTTTTTATTTTCTATTTTAATACAAGCTTTACTCCCTGGGATTTCTATTAGTAATGCTGGAAGATTTGGAGCAGGCTTTTAGAAGTAAAAGTTGTTATTTAAACCCTTCCACAATGTATAATTAAATGCATGGCAGTGAAGGATGATACAGTACATTTAATAGATGAGGGCAATTACAGTGGCAACCTTAAGGAAAAGTCAGGGAGTTCAATCCCCAGGGTTTGGACGTGAGAAGGCCAGCTAACTCCCCTATCCCCAATTCTTATAGTAATACCCAGGAGATACATGATATAATAAGGGAAACAGTGACCCTGGGGTCGTCTATACAATATTCCAATTTTAAGAATAAAACAATGTCCTCACAGAACTTGGGGAATTAGAAAATCTGTCCAAGACTAGGAGGGATTGGTCCACTAATATCCCAAAACATAATCTATGAGCAGCTATTCCCTTATTGCTGAAAAGGAAGGCTTTGTCTGGGACCCCTCCACCAATATGAGTTCCCTATACCTGATTCAAGAGAAATTTCTGCTGCCGTGTTCCCACTGCACACCGGTCTAGTGCTATGTCTACTTACCAAGCCTATGTGCCCATGACCCTAAGTGGTACTTCCTACTTCTCTTTTGCATGCTATACCAAAGACCCAGAGGAAAATCCTTCACATTCTGTCCCATATAGTCTTTAACTGTGAGTGCCTCATTGTGATTCTGCAGAGAAGGCTTCCCTGTGTAACAAGCCTTGAGCCCACATCAGATTCCACAATCAGGTAACAGGTACCTACCACACCATGCCTTGTGTCATGTGCCAGTGATGCACAGGGGAATGAGACAGAGTCCCTGTCTTGGAAAAGAAGTCAGACATAAATGATCATTTCTACACAGTGTCTGAGGGGCTGGGAGACATGTGGTACTGCAAGCGTAGAACACTCACTCACCCAGGTTTGGAGTTCAGAAGGACTTTCTGAAGATAAAACCTGAACTGAGTCTGAAGGAGCCTAGAAATGCAAATGAGACAAGTTGATGGTTTCCTTAACTCTCTTATAGTACCATCTTTAACTTCTAATTTTCTTTTCTAAAAATAGCTCAGTGACATAAAATGCAGATCCCAAAGTGGCAGGGCATAGTGTGCTCATTCCTGGAGTGCTTGGTGATCAGGATCACCCCAAGACACAATCCAGAGAATTTCTTCTTGATGAAGCTGACCTCCCTAGCTTTCCACCCACATGCCCCCAGTGTTCATTGTATGGCATCTCACAAGGGCACTGTGTTCCCTCAATACTGCAAGTGATAAAGCTTAAAATGTGCTTCTCTTTTAGTGGGTGAGGCAAGGATACTGGGCAAACATCTAGCAACTAGAGGAGAAGTTATGGAAAAACAAACTAAACCATGCTCATGTGCTTTGATTGTGAGGGCTCATTTTTCAATATTTAGTGAACAGTTACTGCACCCAATTTAGATCTTCAACCCCACCCACCACCTATCCTGCCTGGAAAGACAAAGAGCCTCCATTTCCAGATTTATAAATTTTGAAAATGAGATATTCTCACTGAAATTGTGGTGAACATTTATGTGTTCATTAAGTGTGATTTCTACAATAATGATGTATACAAAAATCCTTTAACCATTTCAGAGAACACTTAGGCTTCAACAAAACCCCACAGCAGAGTGTTAAGAAAGACCCCATTTGTTTTCCTTCTTCCTTTTAAGCAAACCAATTACAGTGCCAGAGTGGGTGAAACATCCCAAGGAAAAGTCTATAAGATCATAAAGTAATTGGGCCAATTTATAGTAGATAACTGAGAAATGCCTAAAATTGTCATTTCTCCTGGTTAGGGCTGAATAGGAAAGAATGTGATTAATAAATAGCTTAAGCAGCAAACAGAAGGTACTTACAATGCACGAATGCTCTGGGGAGATGAGGTATTGAGAAAATCATTATGATAAAGTACAGGCAGGCGTTTTGCTTAAAGAGGCTGAAATAACTTTTCAAAACATCACATTAAGGTAACTATTTGGGCTGGAATGGCTTATGAAGATGTTCTTTTAAGTGTTCATTCAATGGTGAGGTCAAACCCTAGGTATATTAGGGTGAACTTTGGTCTGGTAGAATTTTTAGGGTGCATAAAGATCCAGGGACCCACAGGCAGGCCACGTCTCTGCCATCCCCTCCAGCTTCTGTCCAGCTGAGAGCATGGGCATCTTCTGACTAGCTGTTGGCATGATGCCTGTTTTGCGATTCCACAACCCTACAGGGAAAGGAGTCATCATTTGGGGGATGGTAGACAGAATGTCCCACTCTCCATCCGGGACAAACCTCAGGTTCCCAGGGGCCTATTTATCAGAAGTTGTTCAGAAACCACAACATAGTGTGGTATGACTGCCAATCTTTAAGCAGGAGAGTAAAAGATTTAAAGGAACAGATGCCTGGCATTGAGAAACTGGGCCCTTCCAATGACTGGCTACACTCTTAAGTGTGAGGATACATTTTCTTGGGCTGCCTTTACTCTTCACCTCTTTTTCTTGCTCAAACAATTTCTGCTGGAGACCTCTGTTGATTCTGACTACCCTAATTCTTTCCCTCTTTTTTCCAGGAACAACACTTCCCTTCCCTTGGAGAACCACCTCTCCCCCACTCCACACTGCTTTGCAGCAGCTCCCAGATACCACATTGCTTCCCAACCTTCCCTCTCCTCAGCCACAGGAGAATCTCACAACCCCAACTACAGTGAGGGGCTCAGAAATTATATAGCCCAAGCCCTGCCCACAGCAGCTTT
Organism: Tamias sibiricus; assembly: GCA_025594165.1. Lineage (NCBI taxonomy): Eukaryota > Metazoa > Chordata > Mammalia > Rodentia > Sciuridae > Tamias > Tamias sibiricus. Next base: position 82,118,375 of record CM046670.1, read on the forward strand.
CCTACAGGTGTTAAAGTTGGGTGCCTCTTATTCAAGAAGCTTCAGCTCAGATGACAGCAACCTGGCATTGACTATAGTCCTACCTTCTGCCCCCACTGCTACATGGCAGAGTCTCTCTGGGGCTGAAGAGTCCTGATCCCTAATTCCTTCTCCCTCTTTCCTCCGGATCCTGTTCCTATACTGTGCTTCTTATCCTTGGAGCTTTACTCTCAGTTCATTGACAGCTAATCTCCACAAATGCTTATTTTTAAGATTATAGATTGCCCTAAATAGAGTCATCTGTGGATCACATGAAAAGAAATACATCCAAAGGAACATGAAAGTGGTAGAGAGATCAGAAGCCATGAAAAGTTGGGACATAATCACAGGTGTAGAGAATGCTCAATCTCAAGAGAAGACTGTGCAAAACATGAATGTCACCTGAGATCTTCAGTTCTGTCATGTTCCACCAGGTTCAGAAAACAAAACAAAGACCACTTCATGGAAAATACAAAAAGTTAGACATTCTAACAATGTTGATGGAGATTTTTATGAGTCTGATTAACCTAATTTGGAAAGTAGTTTCATGAAACATGAGGAATTCCCTGTTGATGGAAGTATTCAAGCATAAGCCAAACATTAGAAATATAATAAAAATATTACATTAGAAACATAATAAAAATAGCCTTATTTTTGGAGAGATTTTTAGGGTGGGTTATAATAAGAAATCACTAGTCATGGATTCTAATAAAATTTCCTGAAGAATCAAAACAGTGGCTATAAGAATGACATGAAGCTACATGATGAACAAATCCTTTAATGCCCCTGCCTTCCTATTAAGAGAACCACAATCTGCTCTACTCTTTATTGATTCCTGAGATGCCTAAAATTCTACCATTGTGATTGAAGCTTTGATCACCATTGCAAGATAGGGGGTGAGTCTGGATGGGCTGGAAGAGATATTTCCCAACCTGAAATGGAATCATAAACATCTCTACAGAAAAAAAAAATTACAAAGCAGAAGATCTTGGCAGGGCAGCAACAGCATCTTTTCCTCTTACCCCAGTGTTCTAGCTCAAACCTCAGTGTCTCATAACAAAGTTTCTATATCAGCCTCCTAACTAATTCCCTAGACTCTCACTTTCAAATCTATCCTCCACAATGCAACCAGAAAGAGTGCTCTTTCAAAAACAAAGATCTGATCACTTCATCCACTACCATGTAAAACCTTTCCATGTTTTGTCATTGGCTTCAAATCAAAGTCCATGGTCTTGGATCCCACATAGAATTTCCTCAATAATTTAATCCTAATGTTCCATCCTCAATTCTGGTCATTTTTGCCTCAAAATGAGTTCCATGAAATGTCCCATACACATTCATATGCTTCTGGTTATTTCTCATCTCTGTGTCATAGTTAGAGTAGTTGTTTCTATTGAAAACATCTTTTTATAACCTTGGTTATATTAGTAATACTTATTTACTATTCAAGAGTCAGCTCAGACATATGATTTGGGAGTTTTTCTTGGGTTTTGTACTCTACCTCCTTCCCCGAAGGATCAGTATCATCACCAAGGGGACAAGGAGAATGGTAAAAGGATGGTAGGGAAGGATATTGAAAATTATTATGTGCTCCTCATATACTAGACACATGACAGGCCCTCAAGAGTTAATTCTTACCAAGCTCATTGTCCTAAAACTAAGTCAATTAGGACCAGGACTTCTCAGGACCCATGGCCCAACTTGAAGGACATTAGAAGAAATGTCCTTTTAGGAGAAAAGCTCATTTGAGATAAAGTTACCTTGTTCTACAGGAGGGTGCCCATACATTGCAAAGGACCAAAAGCTATCCCAGCACAGTGGATTAAAATTCTGCCACCATAGGCTGATTGGCTGCTATCAAGGGAGCAAGCTGCTGTGAGAACTGAGACCAGAGCACACAGCACACTGAAATTCTGTCCTCACTACCATTTAATGAGCTTTGGAAAAGCTGCATCCCACCCCACTAACTTTATACAGTACAGCAATGCTCTGAGCAGAATCTTTCCATACAAAGCAATGCACCATGTTTGGTGCTTATCTGAGTCCGTTTCAAATGGACAACATAAACTAGTGGATTATAAAAGTCAAGAAAATTTTTAAAAGAATAAGTAAAAGTATTTATTTATTCATGCCACACTTGTTACTGAGCATCCGTTCTGTGTCTGGAGCTGGGGGTTGGAGGCTAGGGTAGAAGTCATGCAAGGTTAGTATATCTAACAGTATCCAAACTCCTTAAAAGCTAGCTGTGGAGGTAGAGAGGATACTGTACTCATGGCTTTCACTTGAGTCCACAAGACCAGGGATCAATGAGACCCAAAACACTAATAGGTTGACCTCCCCATAGTTACTAAAATAGAAAAACTAGGAACTAGTGAGAGATGCTGGATGCATAGGAGCATAAAACAGAAAAAGAAAGAATGCAAGAGAAAGGAAAGCAAAGGGAAAAAGGAAAGAAAGATATTACTATTTTGGTAAACTTTGGAGATTAATTATTTTGTTTTACAGAGAAAAATGTGTAGGTTCTATATTTTTAGATTCCATAATCCATTGTGTGCCTTCCATAGACGCTGATGGGGATCCAGCAATTGAAGTATAAAATGTGGATTGCTAATTTAGGGATTTTTTAGTATGCTTTAAATGTATACATTTAAACCAAGCTTTCTTTAAAATTCAATAAATATAATTTTTAAAAATTAAAGGCCTTCAGAAAGGAACTCAGGTTAAACCAGGTTCTTAGAGTCATTACAATCACTGTCATAAGGATGAATTAAGAAGGTTGTTCTGTTCTCCACTTTAATAACACTTTTGACTGCCTCGTAAATTGTATGATATATGGTAATTTGGCATCCAGTATTTGATTGGCTTGCTCCTCCAACCTTTCCTCATAAATTACTGTCATCATGAACACAGACAGGTTCTTTCCTCCTTTATCTGGGTCTTTTTCAAATAGTTATTAACCCTTGCTTGCCACAAAGACCCTATTAATCTAACAACAATAACAACAACAATAAAAAAAATCTATAGCAATTAAAAATATTTAAAATAAAAAATCAAGAATATTTCTAATAATCAGAGTGACTAGTTGCAAAGATTTCAGAAAGCAGGAAATAATAATCCAAAGGACAAGTTTTTACTATGCCTTCCACAAACTAGGTTCTTTTGTGGTTCATAGTTCTATGAGCCCCAGTCCAAGAACTATCAGAGCTTCATATAGAGTTGGGGAGCCAAATACCTTGAAGGAAAGAATTCCAGAGATACTGGGGTTTTAATGGATAGTTCTAATCAGTCTAGTAAGGGAGGCAGACCATTAAGATAACAATATTAATACTAGAGTCTGGTAGCAGCACACACATTGTTATAGGACTTTGGATAACACCAAATCCAGTCTTTGTGTGAGTCTTTGTGAGGGTCATAGGTCATATGTAAACTAACATAGAAAAGAAGTTGCTAGGCAAAACTGTGAGCACTGGGGCAGGAGCAAGCAGTGTATTTTTTTTTTTTTTTTTTTTTTTGCAGGGGCAAGGGTAGGGTACCAGGGATTAAACTCATGGGCACTACACCACTGAGCCACATTCCTAGCCCTATTTTGTATTTTATTAGAGACAGGGTCTCACTTAGTTGCTTAGGACCTCGCTTTTGCTGAGGCTAGCTTTGAACTTGTGATCCTCCTGTTTCAGCCTCCCAAGCTGCTAGGATTACAGGTGTACACCACTGTGCCCAGCAAGCAGGGTATTTTTGAAGGTAAAAATTATATCTTGGAATGGACATTGTTTATCTAAGGAAAGGAATGTGGTCTAGAATGGTCTAAGCATAAAAATCAAGGGGAAGAGATTCTGAAAGATATGGCTAAAGAAGTATAAAATAGTTCTATTAAAAAAAAGTTGCATAAACCATTTGATTAGATTTTATCCTAAGGTCAATTTCTGAGCAGGAAAGTTTTCTGAGAAGGAGAATGGCATGGTAAGATTTGCATCTTTAAGGCTTTCTGTGACTATAGTAGGGCAAATCTGGAAAAATGGAGGTCAGTTTAATGCTATGATCTAAGTGATATCTTGACCTTGGAAAATTATAGGGGACATTTGAATTCTTATATTTCAGAAGTATTTAGGAGATAGATGCAAGAGGATTAGATGATTAATTGGATGTGACAAGTGAGAGAGAATAAAGAGTCAATCGTGGGATCCCTATTTCTGGTTTAGTCAGGTAGGGAGGGTGGTTACCCACTGAGATGGGAGCACTACAGGAGCACAAGTTTGTAAGGGAGTTTGGGAACTCAGGACTGGCTGGATTAAGGTTGATAATCTCTTTCTGGAATTACCAAGAGAGATATTTGGTACACAGTAGGATATATGGATTGAAAGCATAAGAAATACCAGGGTTCCTAGGACAACTTGCTTTTCAGAGGCAGAGTGGAAGGATAGAGGTGTACCAAGACAATGTATGATTAAGGCCTTAAATATGGAAATAATACTACATTATCAAAAAGAAAAAAAGCATACATTCAGTTGTTAGAATCTGAAATAGCTTCATGGAAGTAATATTTAAATCTTTAAAAATGGTAGGCTTTCAGTAAGCTATTAAAATGGGCTGTTTCAGGTTGGGGGGCTGCTAAGGAAAGCACAAATGAGAAAGACTGATTATACTACAGAGAGTTATGAACATTTCTGCAGGAGCCCTGTTTGGGGAGATAGCTAAGATTGCGGTTGACTATTGGGCCATAGACATTTTTGGGCATTTCCGCCTTCCGTAGTCTCACGGGATCTCGTGGGACTTGGTCGAGGATCTCGAGAGATTTGAACGGTGACTCAGCAGATCGAGCTAGCGCCATTGCTGCTCGGGCGCATGGGAAGAGACCAGAGAGAGAAAAGACAGGGTTATCGCTATTGTATAGATATATTGTAGTTTCTTGTAAGATTAAAGAATATTTTCGTCTCCATCCTGTCTCCGGACTCCTTCCCCGGCGCTGCCATTCCAGGCTGCAATCCCTTTCCGGCGGCAACACATTTCTATTTGGCTATGGTTAGAATACATTTTTGGGTACACAGTAGGGAATGTAGCTAGAAAGAGGGTTAAGATAATATTTTAGAATTGGCTGAAAGGCAGAAAGACTAGATTTTATTCTGTAAGTGATATGGATTCTTGGGAGATGTGAACTGGAGAATGGTGGCCTTCATAAATTTTACAGATCACATTGCATCTGGCAGAGTGTTTATGAAGAAAGTGGAATTAGATAGATACCAGTAGAAGTCTTTGAACTCAGAGAGTTCTAAGTTATGATCCAAGTTTGGCACTGAGAAGCTATGTGATCTAGTTCCCATTTCCTTGGGTGAAAGATAGGCAGTATGATACCCAGCCGTAATGGCTGCTGTGAAGTTTAGAGGGCATAGGTTTAAGTTACCTGTTGAATAGGAGACAACTGGCATATGAAGAACTGTTTTGAAGTAGGGGTGGTTGTGCTGGGTCCAGTTTATTGTCTGACTCCTCGGCCAGGCTGGCATCTCAGGGAGTTAGACACAGTAATAACTGCAACCATTTCTGCTGGAGAAGACATGTCCATCTGGAGAGAACCACATGCCTTCTAAAAAATACATACAACATGACTACTTCCTGCTAGACAGGAGATAAGAAGTCTCAGCACTAGGAGACAGAGCTTCAGTGGATCATCAGCTCATGTGTCTGTGTATTTCACATGTACCTACAAACAACAGAAATGACCTACAAATTAGTGACCGGGGCCCCACTATCTAAGTAACTTGCATAGGCACAGCTTCCAAAGTCACCTGAATCTGACTTGGGGGATGGTACCCAGAAATGGACATTTAAATAATACACTGGACTTCTCCCAGACATATGATAATGACAATGTTATGATGGCAATGCAGTAATATTATGCATGGAGACCCAGAGAACAAATATTTTCCATATATCAGAGAGTCTGCCTACTTACAAGAGATTAAGGAGGAAATATTTATCAAGTGTACCCTGATAGAGAAAGCATTGTACAGTAGAGATTTGTGCATGATGTTCTATTTCCAAGAGGTCAATGATGAATTCTGCTTCTTGAAATCTTGAGAATACTTTGGCCAAAGAGCACGTGAGAAATGAGAACTGAGTACTGTTTTCACTGACTATTCCAATGAAAAGAACTATTTCTTTAACGTACAGAGGGGAATCAGAAGGCAGCCACCAGTATTAGCGCTAACTGTCAAGGTCTATGAAGGGTCTAAGATGTTACCCTACTTGTCAACTAACAAGTTAACGTGTCACATTTTCATGGATGCTTTCTTAAATCAAAGGCAAAGGCTTTGAGATTCAAAATAAAATCAGTAGTTACGCATTAGCAGGGTCACTGAGCCCCCAGTTAACTCAACGCAGTGCAGGTGGACCTAAATGTATACATTCAAAATGGGTTCCATAACAAGAGAGGCATACTAAGCTTGGGGAAGCTACCCTCTACACAGTGTATAACAAAGCCTGCTCACTGTCTTGGAGGAGATACTAACTCATCCTTCAAAGTTGCTTACTACAAACAAAACCTTGAGAAATGGCCCAGAAGTTCAGAGCCTTACAATCTTGGAATATCTGGCAAGAATTATTAGAACACAAGAAAATGAGTGAATCCCAACACTAAGCCCTATCCCCCTAAGACTGGCCTCTAGCTGTGTAATTCAATATCCTACTTTAGTCTTTCTCCTTTAAAGTAAGGGTCTTGCTCTAAAGATTAAGGGGGGACTCTCATGGCTCACTAATCTGATGCCATTCTGAAGGTGCCTTTAATCAGTCTCATTAATGACTTCTTAGTGGCTGTGATACGATAACCGAGGGTCAAACCTACAGAGAAAGAGAGGGGAGTGTGAGAGAGAGAGAGAGAGAGAGAGAGAGGGAAATGATTTAGCTCTTTTTCAGAGCTGTCCCTGGCTTTAAAATGATGAAATCAGAATATTCCAGCCCTGGGGAAGAAAGTTCTGTTAATTCTCGAGGAGTTCACAGTCTGCCATATAAATTGGAGTAATACGGTAAATTGTGATAAGCACAGTGACACATGCAGAGTTCCATTAAGTCTTTTGTTCTCCCTGGGGAAAGAAAGAAAGACTTCTTTACGTGATCTAGCAATATCAAATTATCTGCTATTTTTTAATATTGCACATCTTAAAGTCATATCTAGGGTTGTTTTGTGAAAAGTGAGCTGATGAATAATTTAGAATAGTATCTTAGCACCTTTCCCTGCATATAAAAAATGTAATCTGACTTAATTGTATGTTGCCATGATAACATTAAGAAAATCCCCGAGGGGTAACTGGGACATGCCCAGCTTAATGAAAAGTCAAAGGACATTACTTGAATTTATATGAACTCCGTTTTCATGCTTGGCACTGCATGTTTTCCAGGGTATGGGGCCGGCCTCCCTCTCCCGAGAGCCTGGAGTGCCTAGCAGTGTCTGTGGTAGCTTGCCTTTGCTTAAAGAGCTAATTAACTGCTTATCATGAATTTCTCATTTGGAAATCAAGAGGCTTATGAAAATCCTTTGGAACCACAAGTTGGGATTCATGCAACTTCATAACTCATTGAAATCAATGCTCTTTTGATAAAGACAGGTTTTTGTTTGTTTGTTTTGTGCTTTTGTTTTTGTTTCTTGGTAGTGGTGGTAGCGGTGGTAGCAGTGGTAGTGGTAGTGGTAGTGGTGGTAGCGATGGTGGTGGTGGTGGTGGGCATTTTGGTTTTTTTTCCTGGCGCATCCATAACACTGTAAGTCATTCCAGGCATTAGAACAATATGCATACCTAACAACAAAGTAAGCGCCTGGAGGGAAAGTCATTCAGTAGAAGCAAGAATTACCAAGGCCAAATATGTCTGTTCATATCAAGAAAGCCTCTACTCAGGGCCAGAAGATGCACAGAAGGATGCGGTTTACCACTTTTAGACAGGGAACTGGGAGGTGCAAGAGTCAATCAAAGTCAACAACCTAGGAAAGAATTGGACACTAGGAAGGGTCAGATGGTCCATGTCATTGGAGTTCAACAAATGAAGAAGAGTTAGAGTGAACTTTCAGAGTGCCAAGAGACAGTGCCTTCCACAGTTCCAAAAACAGCCCCAGGTGTGTGTGTGTGTGTGTGTGTGTGTGTGTGTGTGTGTGTGTTTTAATTAATTAATTTAATTTTTATTCAAAGTTGTATTTATAATAGTAGTATGCATTATAATTCATAATAAGCATATAGAGCATCTTTTTACAAAACACTGTTTGTATACAATGTATATTCATACCATTCAAATCTTCAACCATGCTTTTAGGATAATGACATCCATCTTATTCAACCACCTTTTCTTTTTTCCCCTCCATCTCCCCTTGCTCCCTTCCTTCCCCTCCCTCCCCTTTGACCTTTCTAGCGTTCCTCTAATCCTCCTATGTACCCCAACCCAACACCACTGTGACTCAGTCTCCTTATATCAGAGAAAACATTCGGCATTTGGATTTTTGAGATTGACTAACTTCACTTAGCATTATATTCTCAAACTTCATCCATTTACCTGTGAATGCCATTATTTTATTTTCTTTTATTGCTGAGTAAAATTCCATTGTGTATATGTACCACATTTTCTTTATCCATTCATCAACTGAGGGACATCTAGGTTGGTTCCACAATCTAGCTATTGTGAATTGTGCTGCTATAAACATTGAAGTGGGTGTGTCACTGTAATATGCCGTTTTTAAGTCCTTTGGGAATAGACCCATGAGTGGGATGGCTGGGTCATAGGGTGGTTCCATTCCCAGTTTTCCAAGAAATCTCCATACTGCTTTCCATAAGGGTTGCACCATTTTGCAGTCCCACCAGCAATGTATGAGTGTACCTTTTTCCCCACATCTTCTCCAACATTTATTGTTGTTTGTGTTCTTAATGGCTGCCATTCTGACTGGAGTAAAATGAAATCTTAGAGTAGTTTTGATTTGCATTTCTCTAATTGCCAGCAATATTGAGCATTTTTTCATGTATTTGTTGATTAATTGTGTATCTTCTTCTGAGAAGTGTCTTTTTAATTCCTTAGCCCATTTGTTGATTGGGTTATTTGTTTTTTTGGAATTAAGTTTTTTGAGAGAGTTCTTTATATATTCTAGAAATTACTGCTCTCTTGGCCATACATTACTGAAGTACCCCTCCCTCCTTTCTCAGTGGCAAGCCTGCACTTTGCACAAGTATTGTCTTTCATTGAATGAATGCTAAAGACTATTCAACCTATCTGTGGTGCCTCCACTCTTTTTCCCCCTCTTCCCTCCTCAAAAATGCATACCTCACATTCCAGCCTTCCCTCCCTGGTCCCACCCAAGGCCATTTCCTCACTCTGTTTCCTCCTCTTCTAATTCTTCTCTTTTCTCTGCTTCCTCTGCATCTCTGCCCGTCTATGTATGTCTGTTCTTCAAGGCACAGCTCCATTTCTAGCTCCTCTAGGAAGATGACCTCAATTTCTAATTGTTTTTCCTTCATCAGAATTCCTTGTGTCTTCATCTATGTTTTCATGGATTTTGTTATTACTTGTATTATAATACTTATTATACTTTACATACTGCATTTAGGAATGTGTGTACATTTTTTCCTCCAGCTCGTTGGATTATATTATTCCTTAAAGACAGGAGTCATTTCTTCTTTTTTTCTATAAGAGAAAATAAAAAAAGTTGGGGACAGTGCCCTAAACTTAGCACATGCCTTCATATATCTGTGCTAAATATTAAGCTAAATCTGAGCTGAACACTGATTATTTTGAAATGAGGAAATCATTCTGAACGCTATAGAAATCTGTAGCATTAGAATCCAAACAGAAAGTTGTGCTTTCCAGCATAAGAGCTCTCTGGGATTCCCCCAAATGGCTGAGGACACCTTAGCAGCAGCCCCATCATCTTCTTGGCAACACTATGAAGAATGTGCTAGATGCAATAAAGAATGGAAGAATCATGTATAAGGTATTAGGGACTCAGAACCAACCTCCAACAAAACAGGTTTCTCATAGGGTATGAGAAGGTTGGACCAACCTCCAAGGCAACTGGCCGCAGCTCATCACCTGAGACTTCACAGTAGGAACAGAACAGTCCATTATAGTGAGGTGCCGTGACACATCTGGTCCAAAGTAAATGCTGTCTTTCCTTCTTAAATGTCACAATGTTTATTTTCACTTGAGCTGTCTCTTTGTGATTTGGGGCACTTTAATGTCTGAACCTTGCCAAGTGGCAATCACAGTAAGTCTTGCATAGTCTCTACAAATGACAGAGATGTCTTAGATTGGATAGATTAAAAGATGAAACACTCAGGGGCTGGGGATATAGTTCAATTGGTAGAGTGCTTACCTTGCCTGTACAAGACCATGGGTTCAATCCTTAGCACTACCAAAAAAAAAAAAAAAAAAAAAAAACAGATAAAACACTCAGATGGCATCATGCCACCCAATTGCACAAAAGAACCAAAGCTGCCCCCACATCCAGGCTTTCCTTAAGCTACAGATTTGGTCACTGACCTTACTTAGTCTGCTTTACAAAATTGATATCCTTCAGGAAGGTGGCAACGGGGAGATAAGGGTCAACATGAATCTTGGATACTGGTTTGAGAATCTTTGGAATTGGTGATGAAGTCCTAGCAAGGCAGGGATACAGGTATACTCAAAATGGATACACTTGATTTGAAGAATGAGAACTAGCAACAAGAATAAGAGTGGAAGAAAGTTCAGTAGAAGGCGGAAGTGGAAAAAAAGTATAAGTTATATAGATTGTGGCTGGAACACTCTCAGATTCAAGACTTTAGGTTTATCTAGTGATGGTAAAGATCTGGATATTTTGGTACTAATAGGCATATTTTAGGAACTAGATTAAAGAAATTAGTTCCATATTGGAAATAATTCTAGGTAGTTGTTGTAACCAAAGAGGAGCTAAAGTGCAAGGCCAAAATACTGATTCAAGTGTCAAATTAATAATAAAAAAGATGAAAATTAGTTTTGGAGGCAGTAAGAAATAAAGACATGGATATAGATATAAAAGGGTAAACAGAAAGCATGAATTAGGACAGAGAAAAGAGCAGAGAGACATGGATTCCTTGGGTACACAGTCACCCTATTCAAATGCAAACACCCTTGAGAAAAAGATCATGCTTTTAAATTAAGCCAATCATTTACCTTCATAAGGAAACTTTCATACTGATTTTTAAAAAATATTTATTTATTTGTTTTAGTTGTACACAATGCCTTTTTATTTTTATGTGGTGCTGAGGATCAAACACGGGTCACACACGTGCTAGGCAAGCGCTCTTCTGCTGAGCCACAACCCCAGCCTTCATATTGATTTTTGATAGTATAATTAGGTTTATGGTTGAGAAATGAGGACAGGAAGTAGAGTCTAAAGCCTGAGGTAGACAGGGAGACCTAGAGTAAGAGATAAACTGGAGAGAAGCGGAGTCCAGACCTTTCACCAGGGGCTGTCAAGAAGGAGTAAAGGGCTGAGTAGACGGAATGTATTTGAAGAGCATGACCCTGGTTGAAACAGATGGGTGTACAAACCTCTCCCTTGGGTCACCAGGGAAGAGAAATGCAGAATTAATTCCCTGGAGACAGCACATCACATGCAGGGCCAACTGCTATCTGCAGATGCCCCATGGAAGAGGCAGAGCTTTGAGCAAAAGGCATAGCATATCATCAGGTGATTTATGTTCCTTAGACAACTCCACCCAGTGGAAAGCTTTACAGCCCATGACCCACCATTGCCACCTGCCCCTGAAGGATTTTGTAGACTAGCCAGTCCCAGGGTAAGGCAAACTAATTTGGAGCCTCACAGAGTACTTCCCAGACTAAGAACTCCACTTTTCCAGTTGTTTCCCTCAAACACTGGGGCACCTCATTCCAATCTGTGGTCCTCTTGCACGACCCACCTCAGGTATCATCTGTGGAACCAGCAATAAAGATAACTGGAGAGAGGCTTAACCCTGTGGAGACTCCAAAGACCTGGGTCTTTATCTGCCCTCACTGATGATAAGTTAAATGCCTTTGTTTCTTCTTTGATCCATTTCTACTGAACTCTGGCTAATTTTGCCACAGATTCTTCCCTGAGTCTTCATAAGCAAAATAGGTCCTAAACCTACATGTTGGGAGGATTCTCAATGGTAAATAGCTTGTCTGTTCAAACATGTTTAGCAAAACAACTTTAAAAATAACATCCATTTACCTGTTTTTTAGCATTATATCAGAGTTTTCTGTCTTTCAACTATCTTTCCTATTAATATATGTCTCATTATTGCATTAAAAAAACAATGTGCCTCTTTTCCTATAAAATAGGGGCAGAGAGAATAGTGGAGCAAATATCAAAACTAACAAATTGAAATTTCTACACGTTGTGAGTTCATGGCAGGATCCAATTTCTTTTCAAGGCCTCACTGTTTTCAAGGAAGGCCCCTTTTAATAATGTAAAAAATTGAGGAGTCAGGTACCTTTAGATAGTTAAATGATGCTCATTTAAGTTCACGGCAATGATGAAAAAATAAATAAATAGCCTTTTCTTGAGGCAGGCATGAAGCGTTCATTTCTACCTTGCATCTGAAATTGGACATGAATACAAGGGCTGAGTATTAGAGACAGCAAAGCTGAATGCATTGAGTGACAAGTCATAACAATAATAATAAAATCTAATAACATGACTATGTATTTACTTACATAATCCTCCCATGGCAATTCCATAAAGTTGATATCATAATTTTTTTTTTCATTTTCTAGAAGAGGAAACAGGCTCCTGGGGATTAGGTAGTATGTTAACTTTCTGTTGCTGTGACAAAAAACCTGAGAAAATCAACTTAAAGGAGAAAAGATTTATTTTGGTTCACAATTTCAGAGATTTCAGTCTATGGTTGACTGGCTCCATTGTTTGAACCCATGACAAGGTAGAATATCATGGCAGGGAGCATGCAGTTCTTTTCATGGCATCCAGGAAGCAGAAGAGAGAAAGAGAATGTGTGTGTTATTGTTTAGATATGAAGTATCCCCCAAAAACTTCTGTGTTAATGCAGGAGTGTTTATAGGTAAAATGATTAAATTATGGGAGCTGTAACCTAATCATTCTGTCATAGCTTGAATGGACTGACTGAGTGGTAACTGTAGGCAGGTCAGTCATGGCTGGAGGAGATGGGTCACTAGGAGTGTTCCCTGGAAAGATTCGTCTTCCCTGAAGTCCCTTCCTATACTCTTTCTGCTTCTTGGCTGTCATGAGCAGAGCAGCTTCCCTTTGCCATGCCCTCCTGTCATGATGTTCTGTCTCATCACAGGCCCAGAACAATGGAGTCAGTCAACCATGGACGAAATCGCTAAAACCATGAGCCAAAATAAACTTTCCCTCCTATAAGTAATTCTCATTAGGCATTATGGTCACAGTGACACAAAGGTGACTAAGGGGTGGGAGAAGGCCAGGGTCACAATATACTCTTCAAGAGCACACCCTCAATAACCAATATCTTCTAACTAGGACCCATGTCCTAAAGTTTCCATCACCTCCTCAAAGGGACATAAGCTGGGGGCAATCCTTCAACACATGAGGCTTGGAGAGACATTTAAGATTCAAACCATAATATTCCATCTTGGTCCCCAAAGACTCATGTCCACCTGTTAATGCAAAATTCATTTAGTCTATCTCCAAGAGTCCCCAAAGTCAATAGTTCCAGCATTGCTCAAAAGTCCAAGTCCAAAGTCTCCTCTAAGACTCAAGGTAAATTCTTTAGTTATGAGCTCCTATAAAGTAAAAAAGAATATTATATATTTACAGGATACAATGGCGTAGGGTAAACATTTCCATTCCAAAATAGAGGAATAGGAAAATAGCAAGTAGGAATCAGATTAAAGCAATGCCAAAACCTAGCAGCTCAATGTCCATCATCCAACACACAGTGGCAGGATATGAGCTCCAAAGGGGTTGGACAGTCCTGCTCCATAGCCTTGCTGGCTCAGGCCACATGGTCCCTCTTAGGCTGGTTCTACATACTGCCTACACCTTCCCTCAGCAGCTACTATATGTTACTGTCACCTCCAAATTCCTGTGGTATCCAATTAAGCTTTGGTTTCACTCTCAGAGCTTTACACATTGCCCTGTCAGTGGCTTCTTGAAGGGACTCCTATTGTGCCACACACTAGCCTGGCCTCCCAGCTTTCCTTTGAAATCTTGGTGGAAATTTCCATGACCCCATAATGCTTGTATTCTGCATTTCTGCAAAACCAGCACCACACGATGATTCTAAGGCTTGCTACCAATAGGAGTCATAGCCAGGTCCCCTTGAACCATCACTGCAGTGACCTGTAAGTGTCTGGACAGCTGAACACAGGGAAATAAGTGGGGAAACAATTCCTTAGGTGGCTCTGTGACATAGGACACTCTTCTCTGTAATGGGTGAGAGTTTGCAAATACCTGAAGTGCCCTCAAGCATTTTTTCCTATAGTCCTGGTGTAAAGTACTTGACTTCTTTTTAATGGCATTAATCTCTTTAGCAACCATACTCTCCTAGACTGCAGCTTTAAATACACTACATTTTTTTGTCAAAGCTTCAAGTTTTCCAAATCTTCTCCCCTGCTTTTGCTCCCAAGTTCCACTGAAAATATGTCTAAAAGCAGCCATTGATACCCATTCCATTGCTTGAATTCTATGCTGCCTTGAAATTTCCTTTACCAGATAAACTAATCCACCTTTAAAAATATTTTCATTGGTGAATTATAATTATACATAATAGCGAGCTTCATTGTGATATGTCCATACCTGCATGTAGCATACATAATTTGGTCTGTTTCATTCTCCTATATCTCTTCTCCATCCAACTAATCCCCATCCCCATCTCCCACTCTACAGGAGGATATCACCTACTAAATATAGTCCCCACACAAAATCTCAAGGCATTGATATAATGTAAACATTTTTATGTTTTTTTTATTTTTTGGCCAAACTGTAACATGAATGGTTTCTAGTCCAATTCCCAATAAAGTCCTCCTTTTCATTAGAATCCTAATGAAAACAGCATTTACTGTACACATTCCTATAAACATTCTGGTCCTCTGAGCTCTCACCAGAATCTTCCATTAAGCTCTGCTTATACTGTTCTAGGGCTTCTCTTTCCCACTTTGCCAAACTTTTCCAAAGTCCTCCTGGAATTTCCAAACCAATTCCTAAGGTTTCTTGACCACATTGTCTGGTACAGTCACAGCAACAGCCCCACTTCCCAGTAATGATATTCTGTGTTAGTCAACTCTACAACACTATGGCAAAAATATCTGAGATTATCAACTTATAAAGAGGAAAGATTTGTTTTGGCTTATGGTTTCAGAAGTTTCGGTCCATGATCCACTAGCTCCACTGCTTTTAGGCCTGAAGTAAGATAGATAATCACGGCAGGAGCATGTAGTGGAGCACAGTGGTTCCCATGAGGTAAGCAGAGAGGGGCAGTGGAAAGCTAAGGACAAGCTATAACCCTTCAGGGACATGCCGCCAGTGTCATAGTTCCTTCAACTAGGCTCAGACCCCTGAAGTTTCCACCACCTCCCAATAGCACCATCAGCTAGGGACAACCCTTTAACACATGAGGCTTTAGGAAACATTTAAAATCCAAATTTTAACAGGTGGTTTTTGTAAATTTTCATAGTTGCACAGTGGTCCGGCCTATATCAGAAACGATATCTCTGATGTCCAGAGCTGACCTTCCCTTCTGGGACATGATTGTGCCTCTGCTTTGTGACCCCTGGTCAATAATCAAATCTTCTAGCTAAACAGTCATCAGCAATAGCTTGGCTTATTGACATTTTGGTATCTTGACAAATGTAGGTTGCTGAGAAAAGCACTTTTGGTGCCACATGTTTATGTCCATTCATGGATCTTTGTGTTTGAAAAGTTTTAACAACATCACTAGTCTGATGATGAATGTAATTTATGTTCTAAGTAATGGCCAGAATCAGAGTCTAAAGCACAGGAAATGTTTAACTCTGGAGTTAAAAAAAAAAAATCCCTTGCTTCAGTTACTCTTAGAATAGGTCTGAATCTGGGAGAAAAGAAATCATCACTTAGTGAAATGTTTGAAATGGTCAGTGGCCTATGATTGTCATACCAGTGAAGGTGGATGTCATATCGAGGGGTAACAGAGGGGAGGTAAAAGAGCAGCCACACAACTACAGTTTGGATATGGAATGTCCTACAAAGACCCATGTGTTAAAGGTGTGGTCCTCAGCCCATGGCTTTATTGGGAGATGGTGGAAACTTCAAGAGGTGGGAACTACTGGAATATTTCAGGTCATTTGTGGAGTGCCCTCAAAGGAACTGTGGAACCCTGGCTTCTTCTGTTTAACCTACTGGCCATGACAGGAGTGGATTTTCTCTGCCATTTGCCTCATGTGCTGCCTCCCCATAGTCCCCAAAGCAACAGAAAAATTAATTGTGAACTAGAACTTCTGAGACTATGAATCAAGGTAAATCTTACTCTTCATAAACTGATTATCTCAAGTATTTGTTATACTAATGGAAGGCTAACATATCCACTTTATAATGAAACAGAGCCATATAAGAATCAGGGCTTCCCCAATGACAGGTTGTGTGGAGGGAAGCATAGCAATTAACTTCCTCTGTACCTCAGTTTCCTCATCAGTAAAGTGATGAGAATTACACTTTTCTTTTTAGGGTAGGCCTAAGGATTGACTAAGGCAAGACATTCAATATGCTGAGTACATATTAGGCTTCAATATATATTAATATGCCATATTTCTATGCCTATTGCAAAAATCAATTTAAAGGAAATGACTGATTTATTAGTAAATGAATATATACTTATAGTTTTAAAGTTCAGCTACATCTGTTACACTGAAGCAAAATAATAATCCACAAAAGTTTTTAAATATGTTGAGATTTTTTACAATATTTGACAGATATTATTCAAGTATGGTAAAGGCTGCCACATGAGTCCTCTTCCACATCCACTCGTAGGGTAACATTGAAGACAAACATGGTCCAGTGGAATTTCCTTCACACCCCACACCTGATACTACACTAGTATCAAAGTAGTGACATTAACTGTGATATCATAAACAAATGATAAATGAAGTCATCAGAGCCCAGATAGTTTAATTCTGTTTGCAAATATAATAAATAAATATCTGTAGTGAAATAAAATGGGAAAGAATTTTTTAAAAATCAGAGTGCATCCCAATAATGTGATTATTTTATAAAACACTTGATTTTTGGTAACATGTATATACCTTTATAGGTGTACATGTGTATGAAGTGACACCATCAAACATAGTTCTTACTATGAGTCCCAATAAAACGCATGTAATCACCACCAACGTTTGTAAATGATAATTTTGATCGTGGAGGAAACTTCAGTGGTCATGGTGGCTTTGGTAGCAGCCATGGTGGTGGTGGATATGGCGGTAGTGAAGAAGGCTACAATGGATTTGGTAATGGTGGAAGTAATTTTGGAAGTGGTAGAAGCTACAATGATTTTGGCAATTACAACAATCAGCCATTAAATTTTGGACCCATGAAGGCTGAAAGCTTTGGAGGCCGACGCTCTGGACCTGATGGTGGTGGAGGCCAGTACTCTGCCAAACCACAAAACCAAGGTTGCTACGGTGGTTCCAGCAGCAGCAGTCGCTATGGCAGTGGCAGAAGGTTTTAAGACTGCCAGGAAACAAAGCTTAGCAAGAGAGGAGAATCACAGAAGTGACAGGGAAGCTACAAGTTACAACAAATTTGTAAACTCAGCCAAGCACAGTGGTGGCAGGGCCTAGCTGCTACAAAGAAGACATGATTTAGACAATACTTGTATGTATGGGCAAAAAATTTAAGTACTGTATTTGTGACTATTTGTATAACAGGTTATTTTAGTGTCTGTTCTGTGGCAAGTATAAAGCAAAAAGGTTTTAATGTAGACTTCCTTTTTTTTTTTTTTTTTTTTTTTTTTTTTTTTTTTTTTAAATATTTATTTATTTACTTTAGTTGTACACGATGCAATGCATTTATGTTTACAGGTGCTGAGGAAACCCGGGCCACGCACGTGCAAGGCGAGCGCTTTGCCACTGAGCCACAACCCCAGCCCTAATGTAGACTTCCTTTTTTTTTTTTTTTTTGCACCTGTGTTGTCTGATCATGATGCCGAATAAATATCTTCTTTTATTAAAAAGAAAAAACAAACAAACACATGTAATGCCACCACTCTGAACGGTACTTCCCAGTTCCTGGAGTCAGGTCTTTCTTAAGGACTAGATGAGATGGTCCCAGAAATTTTGAAGATGGTCTTGATAAAGCCTCTGATAACATTTTGTTTAGTTGAGAATTGGGTTCAGCTTATTACCTATTATTGGGGCAGGCCCCAAATGGCTATAGTTAGGCTCCCTCTTGAAGCTTCTGGCAGGCTATGTTATGTTTTATGTTCTAATAGTTCTTGTGTATTTTCAGTTACTGTTTGTTTTCTTCTACCATTTCTCCCTTCAGAAATCTGGGGCTAAACTATGATATATGTAGTTTTCTCTTTAAATTCAGTTCTGGAAGATAAACACACACACACACACACACACACACACACACACACTAATGGATGTATTTATTTCCTGACCTGAATATAATTTGATTGGTTTTGGTTACAGTTGTAAGAAGAAAATTCCTAAGAGAGACCATCAGATCAGATAGAGAATGTGTTAATATAATCAGGGCTTCTAAGAAAAAGCAATTTTGACAGATTAGAAATTGAATCTCTGTGTGGATACTGCCCAAGTTGTCAAGCCCTCTTCCTACAGTGACAGCAGGCTCCCTCAAACTTCAGGGACACCCTGTCTTCTCGTCACATTATGAAAAGCCAGCCTGGAGCTATATTTGGACCTTCCTGTCAGAGAGGACTAAGGAAGAAGAAGTAAAGCTGCCCATTTGGAAGTCTCCAGCAATTGTTGGTGGTGCTCAGAAGGATTACCACAGAGGTCCCACTTTACAAAGATAGCAAGTGAGATGTAAAGAGAATAAATACTTTCATCTATCCTGAGGAAGGAGTCTCTGCTCTTCACACAAATATTGGCACCTTTTCTGCTTCCCCGGTTTTTCTCAGTTTGGAAAATCAACTAGCAACCAACAAGGTGTTTATATTAGCTTGAAAAGGAAAAAAAAAAAATCACCAGTGAGAAAAACCCCATCAGGGAGGGTAGGTTCAGCTCCAGAACAGGGGAAGATGTGGGAAGAGGGATCCACTCGGGCGCTCCTCTCCTGCATATTAGGAACCCTCCTGAGAAACTAGCCAACAGCTCCAGGAGAAAGAGCAAAGTAGCACTGAGTGAACAAAGCAGATATTTAGCGCATATAGATAATATCCAGCTCCAGCATCTGCGAGAGCTTGGCCGGGGAGGGCATCTCCTAGGAAACCATCAGATAATACTGGGAGAGACAGGCTTTAACATAAAAAGAGCTGCAGGGAAAACAACGCATGTTAGCTAGGAACGAGCCGTGTTTCCTAATGCAGCAGTCATTTCTTGTACAACAAATAGGCCTGTGCTGCTCACATGGTTGCATCCATTCTCAGATCAGGGGATCCTGTGCTCCCCAGCATTCGGGAGAGCAGCATCTCCACCTACCAGGTGAGGCAGGAGAAGCAGAGCCTGGCCTGTTAGAGAGCACACAACCACCTTCCCACCCCACACAAGGGCAGTGGCAGTGATCACATAGACTGTGGAGAAAGCATGCCACTGGAATGGACGGTTGCCAGCCTCTCGTCTTACAGGGTGACCTGCTGGAGGCATATGGGGTGGTGGCTGCTGACAAAGTCCACAAGTTCTCAAACCTTTCTCTTTGTCCACCTTATCTTTGCCCTCCTTCTCCTCCTCTAAACACATACACATGCACACAAAAACACACACACACACACATCTATACACACACATATGAACACACACATACACATGCACAGACATTCTCACACACTCCTTTCAGAGATATGCTCCTTTCTTTCCCTGTGTAAAATTACTTCCAGAATTCATTGAGAAGTTAGCTTTAAAAAAAAAAAAAAGTGTGAACCCCTGTTAGGACATTCCTAACTTTGTTCGTCTGCTTGTTCGGTCAAGAAGGCATGTGTGGAGCTGCCTATTTTGGCTAAATCCAGGCCAGCTGCACATCCCTTGCCTTGCATCAATGGCCAGGAAGCAGATGGAAGGACCTGGAATGTCAGTTGTCTCCCTGATGACTGTGGAAGCTCTTGGTTGTCTAGCAACAGGTGGTGATAGCACAGTCATCAATAAATATTCTTCAGAATAATCTTCTGAATCTTGTCATTTAGCCATTTAAAAACTAAGAGCTTCCTGGGATACGTGGAGGATTCACAGGCTGTTACCATGTTGCTGTTGTTTCCTGTCTGGTTGCTCCAGATGTTGTTCCTGTCTTGTTAGGGACATGTTTCCTTCCAAATTCTTCTCTTGCCTAAAAGTTTCCTTTTAATAAAGTGGATGTTATGGTTGGGACCTTAAATGTCCTCTAAAAGCTAATGTGGTAAAGGCTTTGTCCCCAGTGCTGTAACGTTCAGAGATGGGAGGTGGTTGGATCATGAGAGCTTTGACCTTATCAATGGATTGATCCATGGATAGGGTCATAATTTGAAGGCAGTGGGAGGTGATATAAACTTGGGAGGTGGGACATAGTTGAAGGGAGTGAGTCCATGGGGTGTTATTTGGGGACTATATATTATCCCGAACCCCTTTCTACCCCCGCCCTGCCACCTCTCTGCTCTCTGGGTTGCATTGAGATGAGCAGCTTTGTTCTGCTAAGCCCTTCTTCACCACAGGCCCAGAAACAATGGAGCCCCGTGACCATGGACTGAAACCTCTGAAACCATGAGAGAAAATAAATCTTTCGTCTTCTAGGTTTATTTTCTCAGGTATGCTATCATAGCAATGAAAACCGGATTAACACTCTACACCTAGGCCTGCACTGGTAACAAGACATCCATAGGTCCCCTAGTCACACAGAGCTTTGATCCAGAGTTTGGCTCTCTTCTTATGACCAAAGCTTTCTGAGACTTACCTAAGCTCCCTTCAAGACAGATATGGTCTGCTACATTAAGCAAGGGTGTAAATAAAACTGCCAGGGAATTAAAAGGACAAATCCTTGTTGTGTCTATTTAGAAAGAATGTAAAATATGTAACTTTCTTGAATGCAATGGTTAGAACCATAGATTAGCTTCCTGGTGGGGGGAGGATGGGAGGGGTTCAGGGCATCTGTTTTTGTTTATTACAGGAGTAGAAAGAACAGGGCTTTAAGATCAGACAGATCTAGCTGAGTCCTAGACTAGTTGCTTAAAGTTGGCAAGTCAAGCCTCTGCTAATCCATAAAAAAATAAAAGAAACATTTCTGAAAGCTATCACACCAAACTGTTGCAAAGAATAAATGAGCTAAGTAATGGAACGTGCAAATTCCAGTCTAGGCTCATACATAATAGGGGTCTAATAAGCACCCCCTCCACTGCCTCACCTTCCACTGGACAGAAATGCCAGCGGTCCACTTCCAGTGACAGCAGCTCTAACTGCTACAACGTGCCCCTGCAGCATTAAAAGAGTTCTAATTGAACCTCCTCGCAAATGCAAACTGACTGTTCCATTAGCGCACATTAGTAATGCTCCCTGGTACCAACAGTGAGGAGTCGCGCTCTACATTTCTGCAAACTCTTTAAAAGACTCCTCTCTCCAGTCGGTAACAGCTCCTCTGACTAGAAGTCACTCATTCTTCTCTCTCCCACACTGCCCCCACTTGTCTACTGTCTCTTTTATTCCACTTCCACCTTCAGCCCTCACCCTGGACACCCTGACCTCCCCTTCCACTTCTCCTGCTAAATTTAGAGGCGAGCTGTCTCCCTGGTGCGAGAGGTTGGGGGACGGTGGCAGCAGGGTACAGAGCCAATCTTGAGTTGGCTGTCGGCAGTGAGGGAAGGACAAATGTCAGGGAGCCCTACTCCCTGGTCATCCTCCCTCCGGCCCCAGCATCCGCTCCTCAGCAGCCTCTCTTGACAGGCAGGGTAAAAGGAGGAGGGCACGAGGGCCTTTGAAGTTTGGCTGCCTGTCACTGGAGCTCAAAGAGACCAAGGGCTTGTCAGGCATAAGTCACTAGGGCTCTTTCCCTTTCCCAATTAATTCAGTTGGCTCTGGAAGGGAGGGATTGTGATCTGCCCAGAACTGAGTTGCAAGCTCAGCTTACTGGAGCGGTGCTGCTGCATCTTAAATCTTGTTGAAGCCCCAGACCCCAGCCACGGCAGGAGAACTCTATCCAGCCCTCCAAGGGCAACATGCCCTAGGCAGCTGACCCCACAATGAGCATGTAAAGACTCCTTCTGCCTGATCCTTGACCCATGCGCTGGCCAATGCCAGGAATCCAGGGACAAGAACTTCCTCCCTTTCTGTGGGCTTTACTTCTTCCCATCTCTCAAGTTTCCCTGAAAACTAGCACCAGTCATTCATAAAAGTAGGTGAATGTCATACTTTTTCTGAGGATGTTTGGATAGGAAAAGCATAAATTCTTTGAAGCAGGGGTATAAGAAGCACTGGGAGAGTTGCCAGGAGAAAGAGAGAGGGGGCCCCAAAGACAAATGCCCTTAACTCACCTTATATAGCCCATTCTTCACCTTATGTCACTGTTTTAATTCTAAAGTGGTAACTTATCTTAAGTCCCAGCTTTGTCCATTGTGTAGCTGCATTCACCCATGCACCCATGTTCTGTCCTGCAACCCACTGCCCCAGGAAGAGCCAGCTAGGACAAGCCCCATGCACAGCACTTGCTGCCTAGGCATGAATATTTTCTGTCTTTTTATGAAACATACGGAAGGGCAGATATGGAAAGCAGGCATCAGAAAGAACCTCAATTTCAAAGCTGCAATGACATTGGGTCAGCACCCAGAAATAGAAGGAAGAGGTTGGAAAGGAGAACGTTCTATGACAAAACCATGCTTCCTTCAGAAGTTTTGAAGGTTCATATTGAAAGTACTTATGGCCAAGATTGATGAAAGAACTTGGCATTCCTTTTCAGAAAGACAGCTCTAGGGTTAGGGGAACAGCATGCTAATGGGTATAGATGGCCCTGTCTTAGAATCTAAAAGTCCTGAGTTCCAGGGTCATTTCTAGCTCTAACCAGCTGGAAAATTCTGAAATAAGTCACTTTACCCTTCTGAGCCTTAGTTCCCATATCTTTAAAAAAAATTTTAAAAGTGGGGTGGCCACCATAAATGTCAGGTGAATCTCACATGCATAGTATGAGAACCAAGGTCAGTGGCAGATGGGAAAGAACTGATATTTGGGAGCTATGTCATAAAGTCAATGTTGGTAATAGGTCACACAAAAGGAAATGGGAGGAGAAGGGATCCCTTAAAGTCCCAGATCAAGACAAAGTGTGTTCAAGGAACCAAGTGTGGCTTTGGTGGCTGAAGTGGGTATGCATATGCATGGAACTGTTGATCACATTCCTACCTCTGGCCCTGTGTCATTAACATTGTACAATTGACCAGGATAGTTAGAATGGAGGACAATTTGTACAATGTGCTCTGTCCATCTTATTAAAACACATACACACATACACAATACATACAGGATGTTATAAATGCCTGTGAAGTACTGAGATGGACAGGTGTTCTAGCAGCACCTGTTATAACAACACATGTCAAAATTCTGTGTTCTCCTTTCTCGTTCATGACTGCCTTCCAATAGTCTGACCTCAGATGAACTGTGTGGGGATGTCATTCCAAGAAAATCAAACAGAGAGTCATAGTTGAGTTCAGTGTTTGTTGTAGGTGCCCCCTCCAGAACCACAGTTCCTGTTAATTCTATGCCTGACCCTTGCCAGAAAACTGTGATTGTGTACGGACCCAAAATGATTCAGTTTGATCAGAGATTCTATATGTCCAAGTAAAAAGAAACTGGAGAATTTGGGGATGTCCCATGTATAAAGAAAGTGTGCATTCTGCTATGTCACTCTGTTACAAATGACAAGCAGCTGTAGCAATCTAGTAATTGTGTTGGAATAGCTGAAGACCACAGACTCAGAGAGGACTTTTAACTACACCTGAAGCTCATTCTCTGGCCTAGTCCAGCAAGTATCTTGGAAGAACTGGGGTGATACCTCCTAATCACAGACCTCCCTTCCGGCCAGTGAGCCAGCCTTACGGCACTGAACATTGGGGAAGAGATGAACAACTAAGTTGGTCCCTCCACATGACAGTGTGACTTCATTACTTTATCTTCCCAGTGCATAGTTATTTTTTTTTTTTTTTTTTACTTACAACCCTGTGTTATTTATGGGTGAAAGCTTGGAGAACCAGCCCTCTCGTGAGCAAACCACCGGCTTCAACAAATTATAACTGAACACCAGTACGCTTCAGGAACTGGGGCAGGCACAGGGTTAAAAGAAGAGCAGTGCAAGCCCTCCCTGGTAGGAGTGGGTAACTGCTACCCACAGGGATATAAACAGAATTATTAATGAGGTCTGGTGGCAGGAGAAAAATAGAGTGTCTAGAGGTGTCCCTCAGCACGGGACCCTGGGGACATATTCTATTATGCCACCCTCAGTAGGGCCAATGTGGCCAGGCCAGCTCTTTGGGCCTGGAGTTTTCACTCTCTCTCATGGGTGAGGATGACAAGGCTCTCCTTAGCTCTCCTAAGGAAGCTGCTGCCAGGACTGCAGTGATTGGCCCCCACCAGGACTTGGGGAAGTGCACTCTGACTTTATGTCCTCACGTAGAGCAATGGAAATGAATATTTAAAGGTATGGAGTCATAAAACTGTGGGATATGAGAAAAACATCAGCCTTTGAGGCCTGGCTGCTACACACTGCTCTGGAATATGCACATGTTTATTGCTCCCCAACTGCTTTTTTGCTCATTCACAGAAATGCCACACCCGAAAACTGGCATCATGCCCTTCACCCTCAAAGTTTAAAAGTCACGGACAGCAGTTCTAACTGCAGAGCGGAGTGGAACTAAGGCACCATTTCTGGGCTTGTATAAGCCCCCAGATGGCCCTGCTCAGGCCACCTGAGGCTGCAGGTCTGTTGTGTGAATGCCAGCACCTGGGACAGGGAGAGGAGACCAGAAGCAGACCTCAGGGTGAGCCAATGGACCCAGCAAAAGAAAACAGATCGTGTGTTCCACTCTCTTGCTTATTTTCTTATTGCAGCAGTTATGAAAATATTTTCTGCTACACTTATACAAGCCATAGCTCAATGTTTTCTTCTAGATTTATATATTACACTGTCAACCTCCTGACTACAGTGCTTGGTGGTATTTGAATAAGATCCACAAATGCACAGCCCACGCACAGACACAGGCACACACGTGCACACGTGTGAACACTTCTTCCAAACACACTCAAAGCTGCTATACTTGCTTCCATGGGTAGCGCAAATGAAGCTTTAGTCCTAACACCTTTGCACTGACTGGACTCTCACAACCCTAGCACTTCAACAGGACAAAGCTTTGGGAGGAAGCAAAGCCTTCTCAGGGCCATGGTTATATCAGGAGAATCAGTGATGCCCTATGTTCTGGACTGTAATATACAGCAGAGGCTGCAGGGCTCGTCTGGGTGCTGAGCCCAGTGATTTGAATCAGGACACCAGCAGCAGAGGCTGGATCTGGACCAGCCTGACCAAAGAGTAAGTCTTCCAGAGTCACAGTCCAAAGCTGAGAACTGACTCTCAGGAGCCATCAGGTTGAAAGCACTGTCCCTGGCTCTGGAGCAGGAAGGACGTGCTCCAGTGGCAGAGCCCTTCCAGAATGTAGGAGGACAGGAGGGATATGGGGCCCTGCTGTCCCAGGCAGGTGGATCAAGGAGGCCCAGAAGTAGGGACTAGAGAGCACAGAGAGGAAGACCGAGGCTGCCAACTCCAAAATCCTAATCAGGAGACCGTGAAGACTAGTGACTGCAATTTTCAGACTGCCTGATGGGGAGACAGGAAATTCCTCAGAGGCAGGTGCTGTGCCCTTCGTTCAATGCAGTCAAGGTGACTTGGAACCTGCTGGGAACTCAGACCTATATTTCATTCCCTAGAGAACAGTCTCTGTCCTCCAGAAGCCTACCATCCAGTAGCCAGACACCAAGTCCTGAAGAGGAAGAAAATAAGGAGAGGGATGTTGAAGTTCCAAAGTGCTCAATCCGGGCAGAAGCCTGATGTGTCCTCAAAATGCCGATTCTAACCTAGATGCACTTGGCTTTTAACTCCAAGCAAAGTTATTTCAACAAGTAAGAGTAGTGCTTTCCCTTGTTCCTGGGCTTCTCATTCTTTCACATCAGAAAGCCACATCCTCAGCCTTCTCTGCAGCAAGGAGTACAAGAGCCAAGTGTCGTTCTGCAGCTTTGGGCAGCTCTGTGCAGAACCAGCCTTCCACTTAGGGGTTACAGATTCCCTACGTCAGGTAAGACTCTACTCAACCACCACCACCACCACCACCACCACCACCACTACTACTACTACTACTAAAGCAATAGCCAGAGAGACAGTTTTGAGGATACACATTGGGCCTTCTTCTTTTCTATTTCCTTGACAGGGCCTGACCCAAAATTGTGTTCAACAAGTGTCTGTGAATGAGTAAACAAAAGAGGGAATATACAGGGAAATGCAATTATTCACAACTTCCTTATCTTCCAGCCACAGGCTTCTGTGTCTACCTAGGTCATCCAGCTCCTCCTCTGTGACCATAGAAAGGCCATATCTCTTAGCAGATTCTCTCCTTTCGTATTGCTATGAACCCCAGAAGAGAATGCACTCAGGCACAGGGGCTGCTCCTCATTGCCCCTTTTAGAACACTCTGGAGCCCTTCCTACTGAACTCTGGCTTCTGACCTGCCTTTTCAACTCATACTTCCTGCTCTGCTTCCCCTCGTAGGTTCCCCAAACCCAGGTTGGCATTAGCTATAAAATGTCAGAACATCAGTGCCCTCTGGGGATAAACCAAGGGAAAACTGCAGAAAAGAAAAAAATCTCGGAGCTGGATATCCACCAAATCTACTGTTCCTCAAGAGTGCAATTCCATGGCGGATGACAACACATCCAGGTAGCAACAAGCTTCACACCACAAATAACCACATGCCACACCACGTGTCTGGGGTCCTCACAAGCGGAAGTTCACTGGTTTTCCCTCCTCTTTTTAGTCAGGAGTCCCACATGCTGTGTCCACAATTCTAAAAGCCCAAGCAAAAGACTTAACTTCAACATAACCCTCCTGGAGCTGTGCCTGCCCAGAGTGAGGGCCAAGAGCCCTGCATCATCAGGAAGGGCAGCGTTAGGTCCTCTCTCATTGCCTTCCTCCTCCCTACTTGCTTTGGCATGCTCAAAATGCTTATGAATGCTCCTTCAAAGAGAGACTCTTCAGCCACCCCAAGACTGCTGAACAGCAGCAAGTGTTTGTGATGTCTCAGTTGCATACTTGTCTGGGACCTGCCACACGTCGAGGGAGAGAAAAAGCTTGAAAAGCTCAGTGCAGTGGCAGGCACACACCAAGCGTGGCAGGCCCTGGCTTCAGTGAGCAATCTTTGTCCCCCACCAACCTTCAATGTCCCTTGTCCTTTCTCTGCCCTGTTCTGTGCAGAGGCCCAAAGAGGAGAACTGTCAGAGCAGACAGGGCCAGGCAGCAGGGAGGCAGCGGCAAATATCTTCCTGCCACTGACATCTTAATCATCACTAAGTTTTCAAAGAAACTTCCAACCACAAGGAAACTTCGAGACGAAATTGACTTCCAGTGAAAAGCATTTACCTTGCAGTTCTTCTCCACATGTACTTTATGACAGCATCGCAAGTCTCCCGCCTTGAGTTGAAATCTTGTCAGCTTGTAAAGCAGGATGGAAGTGAGTTAGTGTTGGGGGGGAAAAAATATGTCAGTCAAGCTTCCTAATTGCCTCAGAACTTTCTAAGGAGGATGGAGGGTCCCCAGCCTGCACCCCTGAGATTCCTAGTGCCTCCCCTGCCCCCACCTCCGAACCTTCTGGAATGACCAAAGCAGGAGCCTCTCTGTGGCCAGAGATTACAGAATACCCATGCAGCATGAACCTGCTCAGCAGCACCTCTGACCCCATGGTCTGGGCCCTCCCTGTTCTGCAGCCCCTCAGGGACAAGGAGGAAAATATCTACAGTCACACATTAGTGAGAAGGTCAGGTTGTAGGTGTTCTCCCTTGGGAGTTGCTTTCTCAGTCTAAATGCTCCTTGGCAGCACCAATGGGACATTGGGAGGTGGAATGGAGAGGGGTGAGCTGTACTTTCCTTTCCCTGAACCTCTTCTGACCAAAGCCTTCATCTCCTGATGTCCCATCCAATACTGTTCCTTCCTCACTAAATTTTGTTTCCCTTTCGAAGCCCTTCTCAAACCCTCCTCATCTAGAAAACCCCCCTGGCTCTTCCAAGCCAGTGAGAACCTCTCCCTCTCCTGAACTAAAGCCTGTCCTTCTGGCTCTGCAGATTCCAGTCTGGAAAGCTTTCTGACCATACACTTCTGTCCCCCATGCCCCACCAGCCCAGCCATAGCCCTGTGCCTGGGCTCTGTGCTTCTGAGCATGGAGTGCCCCACACATATGGGCAGAGCCTGTCATTCAGACATGCACAGTAAGAGGGTATGGGAAAAGCATTTCTTAAATGGAGAGTATCATGCTAAGTGAAATTAGCCAAACCAAAGGTCGAATGTTTTCTCTCAAATACAAAAGCTAGAGTATATAAAGGAAAGGCTGGGGGATGGGGGAGGATAGGATAACATAAAGAGTCAATCAAACACAAATTAATAGATGAGCCAAAAGAAGTCTAGTGGACGAAGGAGAAAGAGGGGAGAATGTTGATGGGAAAAAGAGAAATCATGATCTGAAAGCAATTTCTATGCACATATGAGTTTGTCAGGATCAACTCAATTACTATAAATAACTATGAAGCTCTAATAAAAATAAAGAAATAAACAAAAGAGAAAAAAAGAAAGGAAGTCCATAACCCACTGAGAAAAATTGCCTTCAGCTCTTGACTCTTTTTTGGGTAAAGGTCCAGAGCCTTGATCATGGAGGATGGGGACCTGCTAATGCTGATATGGCCCCATCTTCTGACCTGCTCTTGTTCTCAAAGTCTACGGCTCTTCTGGCAGCTGCAGGGGACAGGACACGGTATTTGTCAAGAAAAACACATCTATCCCAAGGACAGCAGAGCAAAATGCTACTCTGTGGTGCTCCAGGACAACTGTCAATAACCCCTGAATCCCCCACCAAAGTGCTCCATCAGTGGAACTGGAGGAGGCAGAGGATCACTCTAGGACGAGGACCTCCAACAGGGGTGATTTACGAGCTTAGCTGGAATGGCCTTTGGAGTAATGAAAGATGGGGTACTAAACACACACTCACACAAAGCAGGAGTATTGGGACTAGAAACCTGGACTTGGTCATAGTTGGTCCTGACATACTGGAGGACTTCAGGCAAGTCAACATGTCAGAGCCTCTGTCTCCCTGTTTTTATTGTCAGATGAGGTAACCATTGTAAAATTATGCAAAAACCTTATCATATTATGAGAAAGAAGAACACTATGGAGACCTGAGGTGGGAGGTGTTGTCACACAGCTGGAGACCAGGAGCCTGAGCCAAGAAGCAGTTCTGAGGAGGGAGATTCAGGGCTGACCATGCCTTAGGGGTGTGAGATGACAGGGGAGGGGGCAGGTGGGAAAGGAGGAAGGCATTGTCCTTTAGACTAGATACATAGGCTGGATTTGGAGACATCAACTTTGGAAATAAACACCTAGTGTTCTCTGCCTGAGGATGACAGTTGCAGCTGAGGTAAGGAATGAATGCAGAAAAACAGAAAATCCTGGAGATCACCATTGGGTACTGAAGCTACAGTCAACTGTGGACATCTTTTCCTGACTCAGTGCTCCATGACTTCATGTTGAAAAGTCACTGAAGATCAGCTGTGGGGGCAGGATGGTATTTACACCACAGAAAACTGCAAACTGCTTAGGGTTGCTTTTCCAGGAGCTGGTTGCTGAACATTTACCACTGCCCAAAGACATTTAATTTAAAGTGAGGACATAAATGTCCAGTACTGTGACAGTTTGAATATGGTTTGTTGTATCCCCTAAAAGCATTCGTATTGAGGCTTAATTCCTTGATGCAGTGGTATTGGGACATGGGGCCTAATGGGAGGTGTTTGGGTGGGGCGCCAGAGCTTTCATGGACGGATTAATGCTTTTCTTGTGGAACGGGTCAGCCATCATGGGAGTCCAGCCCCCTTTCCTCTCTTCCACACATGCCTGCTTTCCTTCCACTTTCTGCCCTGAGGCCCATACCAGAGGTCAAGCAGATGCCAGGGACCTGCTCTTGGACTTCCAGAACATAAACCAAAATAGACCTTCTACAGTATGTATAAATTCTCCAGTCTCTGTTATTTGGTTATAGCAACAGAAAATGAACTGACAGCCAGTGAAAGAAAGCAAACACTAGCTTTAAAGATGCAGGGGCAGAACCAGGAGGGCACTGAGTTCACAGAAGCAGAGGTGGCCAAGAGGAACGGGTCTTGTACATGTGGGCTGAGCCATGTGCACTCTTGCTGGTGTGATCTGGCTGGGTTGTTCACTGCTGGGCAGCCAGCAGGCCCCTCACCTCTTGGTCAGACACTACCCATAGCTTCGGCCTCACCATGCAAATGACCATGAACTTTTTCCTGACATTTCATCTAAACTGGCTCTTAGGAAAATGAAGACATAACCAAAATGCTACTTTTACAGTATCTGAAAAATGATTCCTCTGATACCATTTAGCCAGAGATGATCGAAAAACGTCATCCTTCCTGGCAGGCAGAGTGAAGGAACCAACAGCCTGCATCAGCCAGATTGCACTCAGACACCCACCACCCCGGACTTGTGGCTTTCGCAGTGCTGGGAACCTTCCAGCTCTTCCTGAGTGCGGGGCTCCTTCTCTGTGGCAGGCAGCAGTTACATTATGTATCTGTTCAGTGCTCAGGCAAGAAACCATTATGTTCACGGATCATTATTGACATCCTGACATTTGTCACCTTCTTTCATAGCAGTTAAATCTTGCTTTATCTGTAAATGTCACCATGTCATTTATTCATGAAAGGGGTCACATTCCCGAAATAGCATGCTTCAGTTTAAAAGGGGAGCTTGGCTTTATTCACAGTGGGTAATCCTCAAACAAACTTTACTGCTGATAAACGCTTTTTTTATTGGAGTTTCTTGGCCTTAAATGACATCCTCAAATGTAGAATGCATTTCTGTGTTTGTGGAAATAAAATCTGAATGTTGAACAAGAGAAAAAATTGTTGAGATTAGAAAAAAGTCGAGCTTTTCTGTGGCCATATGCAGTAAGTTGGATATAAGCAGATTTGAATTTGTTGAGAGTAAGCCATGATTTTAATAAGATTGTTATGCTTCTGGAAACAAGCCTGTGGCCTTTTTGAATCATTTATGTCACAGAAACTCAATGAGATCAGGGGGCTTTTAACCTTCCTGAGTTGATCCCTTAGCTGGGGACATTAGAGAGGAGAACACAGCAAACATGGGGGGCTCTTTCCTACTGCCCTCAGCTTCCAAGGACACTAGTGGAGGAGATGATAATTCATCACTAGAGCTTATGTTTGCAGGAAAAGGGTGTTTCTTCCTTTTACAAAGCTTGCTCAAAGTTCACTTTAAAGTAGGGTAATTACATAATTTATCATCCAACACACATACTTTTCTGAGGGAAATTAAAATTAATTAACAGGTATTAACTGATTTACATCAACCAGAAACCAGACAAAATAGCACAGATTGCTACCTAACTTAAGCACTGTGTTGTTGTCTGTGTTGTTGAAAGGGTTTACATTCACCAGCAGCTAATTAAATATTACCTGAGAAAGGCTTTTCTCTCCAGGTGTGAGATTCTGTGGCTGACTCAAATTCATTTTTCTATCCCAGTGGTTCTAAAAGTGAGGCCATGAACTGAAATGGCCTGAAGAGGTTGTTAAGAATGTAAGTGCTCCATCCCTGCTTGGGATCTACCAAATCAGAATCTCCAAGGAGGTGGTTCAGGCACCTGCATTTTAATATACCTCCCAGGTACTTCTTATGCACACTGAAATGTTAGAGCCAACCACTCTGATCCAAATCTTTTGTTGTCTCTAGCTACCTCTGTGTTCTGGTCACACTGTGGTAATAGGAAGTGGGTGGGTAAATTCTGCTCTTTTTGCCTAGAAAAGTAACTTGCAGATGGGATGTGAGCTGAAAATAGCTTCTCCATTGTGCACAAATATGGAGGCCATGACACTTGCAGCACAATGCCATTAACATCATCCTACTCCCTTGTGCAGAATCATGCCTGTAACCATTTCACACCCAGTAGGTGTGGGCTACACATACAAATACAGTCTTCTCAGAGGATCTGGAAGAGAAGAAAACAGTGAGACATCAAGGTCCTTGCAAAAGGTGTGTGAATGCAATTAAAACTGCTCACTATTAGAGGAGGAAAGGGCCAGAGAGGAGGGTTTCCCCAGGTGCTAATGAGATCCTTTTAGAATGTGACATAGGCTGTAGCAACAAGTGTCACAGACCACAGCCAAACCTGAGCTCTGGTTTGCAGGCAGAGGCCAGGGTCATGGTCCTAGGGCTAGCATCAGCTCAGAAACATCCTCATTAGATCACAGGAGTCATCACTGTCCTGGCACCAGTGACTTCTTACTATGGACTGCCACTGAGAGGGGCCAGGAGGTGGACAGCAGAATCAAGGTAGAAGGGGAAGATAATCAGAGTGCATTTCAAGGGGTGTTTCCACCTGCATTTTTTTTTTTTTTTTTTCATTAGCATCTCCCTCAATTCGCTCAGAATCTCCTGAGAACCATGTGTTCTGGGCACTCTTGTAGGCCCCAATGTTACACTGCATAAGGCTCAGGCTGAATGGGTAACAGCCAGGAGAGTGCCACTCACATACTGTTGGCAGGGCACAGGGAGCACAGAGGGGAGCTCCTGGGGAATTATCAACTGACCCCCTGATGGAGTGGACCAGAATACACTAAGCACTCACTGCATGCAGAACCAGAACCAGGCACTCAGAGAAGAAGGGAGGAGCTCAGCAAGGGTCAAAGTCACACAGGACGCTTGGGTTTTGCCCTCTGGAAAACGGCCATCCAGTAGAGAAGATGCCTTGGCACGTGGAGGAAAACCACCATCAGCCATTGCAGCAAGGGCTTGAGAGGTTGTTATAGAAAGCTGAGGGCAATGAGGCTCAGAGAAATGAAGACACTAGTCCAAGGTCACAGAGCAAGCTAGGGTCAGAGCCAGGATTAGAAGTTGGGTCTCACAGTCCCTTGTCTGGAGCTCTTCCTCTACACAAGAAGGCTGAAGTATTCATGGATTAAACTCATGCCAAGTAATCCTCAGTTTCCTTTAACATGTCCATATCTACCTTTTGAGCTCTCCTCTGTGCTTTCACACAAGCCATTCTTCTTCCAGGAGCTCTTCCTCTCTCTACATTTTGCTTATCATCTTATTTCTTCAGAGTATATGAGTCCACAAGTCCTCCATGGGAAGCCCTGTAAATAGGGTGGTGCTTCAGACTTGTTCTGTGATGGAAAAAAAAAAAAAAAAAAAGGAGAAAGGCCTTCATTCCTCTCATCACGGAGTCACTGTGATGTCCTCAGGGACAGGACCTGACCTTGGGCAAAGGAAGTAAGTGACAGAAAGGAAAGTCAGCCACCAGCATGTCCAGCAAATGGGTACATGAGTGCCTCATCTCAAGGGAAACCTGGGCAACACATCACAGCATCCACTGTTCCAGTTTTGCTATTCCATGTTAAGCTACCCTAACAAGCTCAGCCCTTGACCCTTACCCACAATCCTCTGCCCTCTCACACGGAGGGTCCAATCCAAACCACTCACTCTGCTCCTCTCATCTTTCCCTATTCCTCCACACTCCCGTCAAGAAACATTAACATTTAAAATACGGTCTACATGCTGGCCTGCACTTTCCACTTTTCAAGGCATTTTAGGCCTGTTATATCAGGTCATGTTTTAACCAAGATCTTTCTATCTCCATTGAAGCAGGGGCTTCTGGAGGGTTAGCCCTGGATCTTCCCCTTATTTTTCTGCCCTTCCCTTTTGGGCTAAAGTGAAACTGATCCCAAAGTCCAAATGTGGACCCACAGCCCCAGGGTTACTCTCCACTTCTTCTTCCCTCTGGCTCTGGCGGAAGCACCTGGCCCTGCACAGAGTAGCTATTTGAACAACATGCTGAAGTGCCCTGGACCCTCACACAGTTGAGAACCTTCACCAGCACTGGGCAGGGGCATCAGTCTTCCTGCTAGACTCCATCATAGGCACGTAGACACTGCAAACCAACGGTGAGGATACAGGGAAGAAGTCACGATGGGCCTAGGAGATGCTGATTTGGTACCTATGTTGAGCCTGCCTCAGAAATGGTAAAATCTCAGGTTCTCTCCACTTGTCCTTCTGTTCCCCTCAGTCAAGGTCACTTGTCTGACCTTCACATATCTCTGTTCTCAAGTTCACATTTTCATTTAACTGGACAAATTCACTTTCAGTTCTTCTTGCCTTGCCTGGAGACTGACATTTCATTGAGATTTAATGCAAGGAAAGAAATTTCCAAAGTTTTGGGCCAATTTCAGAGAATGAAGGTCAGATTCTACCAACTTTCCACAGATAATCTTATGGTTTCCTAATAGCCCACTTACTTTCAGAAGCCTGAAAGCCCTGCCTGATTGGGGTCCCAGGACACAGCTACTGATCTTGGGGAGTATCCAGTCTAGAAGACAGAACAGGTGTCGTGGGGTCGTGAGAAGAGCAAAACTACACCTGTCAGACCATCAGGCACCAGTTCTCAGCTCCAGGATTCTTCAGAGGTATGTGATGTATTCGTATAAATGTCCTTATTTCACTGAGCCTCAGTTTCCTAATAAACAGAGAGAACACTGACCCATCAGATTCATTGTAAAATCTAGCGAGTATGGATGCTAAGCACCTCATTAGGGTCCAGCTCATAGTAGGTGTTCATCTTAATAACCTTCACTCTTATACTAAAGTTGAAGGTAATTGTGGTCTTCTGCTCTCACTTAGGAGTAGGATTTTACTAACCACAAACTGGTACATCCTCTGACTTGCTCTGTGCCCAGAGAGTAGATTAACCTCATCTGTAGACAGTAATTGCTGTCCCTCTAGCTACCCAGCTCCAGTTATCATCAAGAGCAAAGCACAAGGCACGTTTTGGAATGTCTGGGAGTTG
This sequence comes from Tamias sibiricus, assembly GCA_025594165.1. Classification (NCBI taxonomy): domain Eukaryota; kingdom Metazoa; phylum Chordata; class Mammalia; order Rodentia; family Sciuridae; genus Tamias; species Tamias sibiricus. The sequence continues at coordinate 82,153,622 of CM046670.1, forward strand.
GCCAGGAGACAGCTTCCAGAGAAGTATAGGGTGGGGTTCTATTGTGACCATTGGGATTGAAAAGACAGCTCTATTTTCTACTCTTTCTATTAAATTGAACTTCAGCCCTGGAAATTAATATCCCTACTGCATTTTAGTGAGGTGGCTCTATTTTTACAAGCACCGCAGAATCAAGCCCTAATCTGTTATGCTGTGACCTTTTGCTGGGCTCTGCATCAGGGAATCATAATTCAGGGCCAGCTTCGGCTATGGAAGCCTCCATAGCCCTTTTATGACATGAGTGCTATTGAATATTCTATAAAATCTTCTTGGAAAACTGGCCCACATTTCTTTATAATCTCCCAGACTGTTTCTGAAGTCTCTCTATAGATTTTTTACTCTAAAAATCCATAGTGTTTCTTAATAAGGATTCAGCCTTCTCATAAGGGATCTTAGAGAGGATAAGGCTGGATTGGGTCCCCAGGGGAGGCTGAGGTGGGGCAGCAGAAGCCATTCTGTTACTATTAAGCCCCTGGATGAGGAGTTTGAGCTGAGGAACTGTCAGTAGGATGCAATCACTTCCAGTAGATGGAGATGAAAGAAGGAATTTAGCAGCTGAGCCATATCCACTCCTCACTCTACTGGATACCAAGTTCTCCTCACCTTGAGAAAGAGAGGGTTAGTGTATAGCACCAAATACCTGTGTGCCTTCTTGGACATCCCTGCTTCTATAATTTCTCTCTTTCTCTTGGTTGGATGTCACCTGTGCTAAGATGTTCCCTTTTATACTTGTGTGAAGCATAGCATCATTGGGTATGGAATCTGTCCTTCTGAACATCCATTAGGGGCCAGAGGAGCTCACCTTCCATGTAACATTGACCACTGAGAAATGGAACTGGAAGAGAACTGGACAGATTAATACTCCCTTTTCTCCCCAATATGCACTGCTTCAAAGTGTGTTTTTCCTTGTCAGCCTTCTAAAGAAGTCCAGTGTGCCAAGCACCCATGCCTGCTGCGGCTTGACCATGTCTCTGCAGTGTTCAGCAGAAACCTCTGGCCAACAGAGTCATAGGCACCATTGCATTTCTGTTCATCTTTATTTGCCTCGCTTCCTCTTTCTTTCAACCTCATCACTTTGGGCTTGTATCTCCTAAATAAGGCAGAGGACATTCGCATTTAGTACACATTTAACACACATGTACTTGCCCAAGCTCACACAAAGTCCAGACCCTTGACAGTGGTACTTTTATAGCAAAAACAGATAGAGGTCCCAGGCAGCCATTCACAAGCACATGTCCTTAAGTACCATTCACACAGTACAGTACAGAAAGATTATCCCTTATTGACTGGCACATGCCTCTGTCTACGACTAGTCATAGCCATGTTCCCAGATGATTAAAGGGCCAGTTTTCAAGGGCCAAAGCCTCCAGTCATGTTGCCAGTGAGACTCCGCAGTTTGGGACCAGTAATCCTGGGATCCCTGTAATTCCACTAATGGCTGACTTTGTGGGGTCTTGATAATTTCATCCCCAGAGACAATCACAGGCAGCCAACCCTATCCTTTGAGAGAGGATCCAATAGAGCCACCAAATCAGAGAATGGAAAGGACAAAGGAAAGAAAGTATAAACAAAGCCATGCAAATGTTACATGGTATCTATTCTCCATGAAAACCTCAGGGGAGGGAACAAATCATGGAAAGGTTTCTGAAGAAATTACTGCTGAAAACTAATAAGATTGCCTGAGGTAAGCAAGAAATCCTAACTGCTGTGACACTGAAATTGCACTGGTCCACATTATCATTATATTAGATTATCACACAAGTCCATGAGATATGATCTTCCCCATTGTACAGAAGGAGAAATGAATACTTAGAGTTCCAAACGTTGAGATTATCTGGAAATACCATAAAGATTCCAGGCTCCTTCCCTGGGTCTTCCTCCCTTTTCATGTGCACCCCAAAGGAGGTGGCTGGAGTCAATGAAAATCAGAAGGGGTAGAGGAGAAAAAGCCAGAGTAAAAGACAGCAGGGATGGACTGAAGGAGGAAGAAACACTTCACCTGAGTTAGACATTCCCTCTCCACCCAATTCTATGCAGGTATTGGAACTTGGAAAACAAATGTCTCAAAGTACAGATACCTCTGCAACACTGTGAACAACAGCCCCTCTTACCTCCTCTTGGCATTGCCAAGTTCATTTCACCCCTCAAAGAGTCACCAGGCTTCCCAGCATGGTCTGTGGACTAGTCTTCCAAGGATCAGCATGGACAGAGCCAGAGGATGATAGCATAAACAAGATCAAAACTACCACCCACCAAATGTTGGAGCATTTTGGATCCAACAAGCAGGTCTGCTGTTGAGGGTGGGTCACACAAGACAGACAAGCAGTTTCACTACCAAAGAGACAGACATGGAGCCAGAGAAATAAGTAGAAAGCTAAAAAATTTTAATAGAACAGTGACAGTTATGATCATTTTAACTGATAAACTCAGGACTTATAGATATATTTGAAAAGACGATCCTACCCCAAAGTTTTGAACATCAAACGGGGATAAAAAAAAAAAAAAAAAGAAGAAGAAGAAGAAGCATAAGAAAGTACCTGAGTAATGCCATGCTAACCAATTCTGGGGACTGTATAGCCAGCATTGTCCTGAGGCCAGAAGGATGTTTGATTCTAATGTCAATTACTTGCCAAATGCTATATCCTCAAGTATCAACTGTACCTACTAGATTTATAAACAGCCCTAGGAAGCCATGGGAAGGGTCCCAGATTCCCTGGAGCTATGGGAGAGGAAAAGGACTAAGACCCTGTGGCAGGCTCTAGGTACCTTGGAAATATTCAGAAGATGATGCACGTTTAAATATTTTTTATTTATTTATTTATTTTTAATATTTTTTATAGTAGTAGTATGTATTACAATTCATACTGCACATATAGAGCATCTTTTTACACAAAACAGTTTGTATACAAAGTGTATTTGTAGCATTCAAGTCTTCATTCATGCATTTAGAATAAGGGACTGCAAAATGGTACAACCGTTATGGAAAGCAGTATGGAGATTTCTTTGAAAAATGGGAATGGAACCACCCTATGACCCAGCCATCCCACTCCTGGGTCTATTCCCAAAGGACTTAAAAACAGCATATTACAGTGACACAGCCACTTCAATGTTCATAGCAGCACAATTCACAATAGCTAGGTTGTGGAACCAACCTAGATGTTCCTCAGTAGATGAGTGGATAAAGAAAATGTGGTATATATACACAATGGAATTTTACTCAGCAATAAAAGAGAATAAAATAATGGCATTTGCTGGTAAATGGATGAAGTTGGAGAATATAATGCTGAGTGAAGTTAGTCAATCTCAAAAATCCAAATACCGAATGTTTCCTCTGATATAAGGAAGCCGGTTCACAGAATTGTTGGGTCGGGGTACATAGGAGGATTTTAGGAACATTTAAATATTTTTAACATCTGACAGAAATCTCAGTCTGGCTCACTAGCACGAGTAGCCCCAACTTCTTCAATGCAAGTGCTTCTTAATTCTCCTTTTTCAGAGGGCTGTGCTCTTCACTGACCTCCTGTTTGGAGGCAGGTAGGGAGGATTATTCTCACACTCTCTGCCTGAGTCTCTTAGGTAAACAGTCCCTGGTCACAATGTCACCTCAGTATCTCCAGGATGGGTCTCTTATTTCAGTGCTCCAGGGTTGCTAAAACCCAGGAGATCCGAGAAAACTCCCTGCATGACCTTTGAGAGACAGTGACCAGAAAAAAAGAAAAATAAACACAGAAAGGCAAGAGGAGGCCAGGAAAGGGCAGATGGAACTCCACTTTCACCAACAAACACACTGCCTGCCACACATGGTTGGCTTATTTAGATGATGCACTATCTTTTTGTCGAGTCAGTAAAATTGTAAAAACAGCCATCGTACTTCAGCAAGACAGAAACCCAGAGGCATTAAAGAGGTCTCTGAACAGAAAAGCCACCATCATAGCACCCACACACAGGGCCTTGAAGAAGAGGTGGTATCACCTTCACACTGTTTCCTGTGGGCTTACGATTACGTTTAAAATTAAGATATATTTCCTGATCTGAGAACGAGTTGATAATTTTAAGTGCAGAGTCAAGGGGTTTCTCTAAAAGGAACAGCACTGAGGAGGGAGACCCTCCTGGGGTAGTTTATGATGGAAGCTGACTGGTGTGGTTTTGCTGCGGGAAGGTGTCGAAACAAGAAACAGACACTTCTCAAAACCAAGTGGAGTAAGAGCTTCACATTACAGATGGGGTGATGGAGGCTCAAGGAGGCCATGACACTAGGAATAGAGCCAGAGGGCCAAAGCCCACACTCCACTTCTTCCGCAAGATGAGACATGCATGCAAAAGGGGCCTGTTGTGTTAGGAAGCAGGGCCAGGAGCAGTACAGCTCTTCACAAGAGTTCAGGAAGCTCATGCACATCTGCCCAGGGAGACATCTGTGATCCCAAATACGCTTTCATAGGTTAGCTTCTTCCCCACACACCCCAGTTAGGCGGGTGGCCTGGAGCCTGTGGGAGAGGGGGACAGAATCCAGTTGTGCAGAAGGCAGGCGGCAGCCCTCAGTGACCAAGCTACTGCGGCCAGCAGCAGCAGCAGCAGCTCTGCTGCCTGAGATCTGGCTTCCCATCTCTGGAGAACGAAAGAACTAAAAATCACGTATGGCCAGAGGCAGGGAAATCACCCAGCAAGCCTTGGGCATGCTACCGGATTGGGGCAGCTCCTCTGCTGAATTTTAATGAAGTAATTAAGGGCTAGATAATAGAGATGGGGCTCTGCAGAGCAACACTCATGGACCTAACCTCTTTGATATGTTCCTGCATCAGGAAGCAACTCTATCACTAGATGTCTTCATTAATATTCCAGCCAGCTCTCTGGCTCTTAAAGTGATCTATGCCAAAGTTTGTTAGTCTCTTAAATTACCTGCCAACCACCCCCCACCCCAGAAAAAAGAAGAACCGATGCATTCTGGGGAAGAGACAATTACAGAGGGTGCCGGAAGAGTCAGGCCCTTTGGGCTTCTGGATATATCCTTTTCAAAAGCACTCCAGGTTATAAAGAGGAAACAGGCTCATTGATCAGGGAACATGGACTGGGAAAGAACCCACCTGGAGCCTGGCAACCCATAAGAATGAGAAGCTCACGTTCACCTGGGACGCCTCCAGGAGGGCGCCTTGGCTCCTAGACAGCTCGGCTGTGAACTCCTTGATGCAGAACACTAGTGAGGAAGCCTAATGTCTGGGCTCCACACAGCCCAGAGAGCTTCATTTGGAACCTTGGTCTTACACCCCAGCGGTGTAACTTTGCCACCAGGGTCAGGGAGCAGGGATGGGCTGGCTCTCTTTTGTGCTCACCTGGTTTGTTTGCCTCTGTCCCTTTTGCCTCTCTGTTTCCTTTAAGGCCCATTTGAAACTCCGCCTCCTTGGAGGAAGCTTCCAGTCTAATCTCAGAAGTTTAGAGTTGGGAACTCTGAGTCCAATCTCGCCCATCTCTTCTTCTCTCATATTATCAGCATTAATGCCCTTTATTAGTCACTATAATCACTCCATTAATGATATCTATGCAGAATTCTGTTCCTCAGAGAATTTTCCCATACTCCGCCCCTTTGGAACCTCATAACAACCCGTCGAAACAAGTTTTTATTTCCTATACTTCTCAGGTAAAAACTCCAAACTTCCAGTCCTTAGACCCCAAATCTTGGACTCATTCCACCCAGTGCCCTCAGTCTTCTGTTGCTTTCTTACATTTGCCAGCAAGTAACCTGGTTACTTGGTTTTTGATGCTGTGTCTTCATTAATCCCAATTGGCCTTTCCCTGAAAACACTAAGCTGAAATGTCCAATCCACCCAAGGAGCTGGCTAGAGGGAAAGGAGGGGTAGTGGCTTTGAAAGCATCAGCAACTGCTGCATAGGAAAGCAGCAGGAGGCAGCCTCGAGAGCCCCACTTCCTGGGGAGGTCCCATGGGGCCTGTACCTATCAGCACAAGCAGGCACTCCAACAAACATGTGTGCCCTGAGGCCCCCAGTAATTTTAAATAGAACCAGCTGGTACACTTCATTGCCTGCCTTTCTGTCTCATCCCAAATGCAGAAGAAAAGGAGTGATAGAAACAGATGAACAGGCCTCGGCCTAATACAGGAAGACTTAGGAAGCCTGCCTAGGTGGGGAATGGGGTGGAGGCACAGGGGGAGGTCACAGAACTGTCTACAGGTAACAGCAACAGTCTAAGAGTACCTGGTAGTCTATCATTAATGTTCATTTCTTTGCCAGGAGAAGACATTTTCAATTCCTAGAATTTACTTTAAAATTACAATTATCTCTGAGAGCTTATTTCTCAAGTCCACACAGAACCAGGTGAGTGGGGATCAGCTGACAGCCAGTGTTTGCCTGGTATTTTTTGAGTCCTGGGAGGAGTTGGGAAGGGAGCATGTAAAAACGTAGGAGGAAAGCACTGAATTTCACAGTCAAGAGTTGTTTATAGAAGGGAAAATGCTATGAACTGAAAAGTGTTTGCCCCCAAAATGCATATGTTGGAACCCTAAAGCACAAAGTGATGGGGGGTCTTTTGAAAGTAATGAAATGATGAAATCCTTCTGATGGGATTAGTGCCCTTATAAGAACAGATAGATCATGCTGGTCTTGATCTTGGGCTTTCCGGTCACTAGAACTATGAGAAATAAATTTCTGTTGTTTAAGCTACCCTGTTTATAGTATTCTATTACAGCATCCTGGACAGACTGAGTCAGAAAATGATGTTTCTAGGTATATTCTCGAGCTACCATATTGTTAATAGGCTCAGGACACTTATAAAAGTTCCCTTGGAGTTGGCCTTGCTATGGGTGGGCTGGGCCTGTCTTTCTCATCGCCTCTTCTCTGCTTTGCATCCTGGATGCTCTTGCAGAAACCCCTATTTTTTGAAATCAATCCTCTTTAGCTTGACTGTATTTCAACTAACTTCAATAAGACCTAACATATGTTTAGCAACTATCTACTCTGAGCAAGTTACCAAAATAGGAGTCAAAAAAGGGATAAATAATACCCAACCAGTGTTCTCTGTAGTCTCCTCCAAGGGAAAATGTTATGGAGGCTGAGTCCCTCTCCAAGTTGCTCACATCAACCTGTTGGCAGCCATCAGATTCTTCTGCTGATTTCTTCTCTACTACAAGGTCCACGTGTTCATGCATTTGCCAGATACTGCTTCAAAACAATGCTGCATAACAGACAATCCTTTATTCTACTGGCTTAAATATCCATTTTTCTCCCTTATCGGTGGTCTGCAAGTAGGCTTGGATTCATCTGATCTCACTTGGGCTTAACTAAGGATTGAGTTCAAGTGTGTTCCATGTGTTTTCTCATTCTCCATGGACCAGGAGTTATCCAGAGCATAATTATACTACTATGGAAAATAGAATAAATGCAAGAAGCCAAACCAAATAACACAAGTACAATAAAAGCTCCTTTTCCTATCATATAACTCACATTCTATTGGTTAAAGGCAGGCCAACATTAACAGGACCATATATACTCCTACTCAACGGGGAGATACTCCAAAGTCAGGACAAAGCTCATGAATACACAATTCTATTATAGGAAAGGAAAAAAATAATTAAGATCAAACCCATCTACCTCTCAGTGATAACTAATTCACTGTTTGAAACAAGTTCCTAAAACCTCAGATGCTCCTGACAGAGCAGGGCTTGAGGCCCAAGACATGCGACAGAATCAATGGGCCCGTCAGTTACACTTCCCTTCTATTGTGGCCTAGCACAACAATAGACCATTGTAACTAGAAAGCAGCTGTGGACACAAAGAGAAACATCCTTCATTGTGTCTTCCTGGCTTTGTTCCAGGCCCCAGTAGAATACAAAGCATAATCAGGACTAAAGTGAACCCTCTTTGTGCAAGCCTGGCAACCGGAGACAGTTGGGTAACAAGGTCAAAAGCCAGGGGGGAAGACCTCCCTATTTGCCCTCCCCAACCATTCTCTGGCTGTGGTTTCCTGGCCCATAGGAGCAACTAGAATTACTTAGTCTTCATGATCAAAGCCCTACACTAATACTTGCCATTTTCTGAGGGCTTACAATGTGTCAGGCACCATGCAAAATATTCTATTTTGGTAGACTCCTCTGAAGACCCTGTGAGATAGGCATTGATCACCCCATTTACAGATGAGTGTCAAAGAGGTAAGATAATTTTCTCGAGGCTACATAGCACAGTGTCTTCCAGGTGGCAGACTATAAAGATGAATGAAACAGCTCTTCTGCTAAACAACATACAAGTTGTTAATCCCAATTCTACCGTCTCGGTTTCATCAATTGTAAGCCATTGCCATATAAACTGACAGAGGCCACAGTGAAAATTGAGGAAGAGCTTTGTGCAGAGCTAAGCTTTCAGTGCCCTTGGGCAACAGACACAGAAGTCCTGTCTTTATCTCTGATGACCTGTCTTTGGAATAGCATCCTGAGCTACAGCAAAACTCAAATGAGGAAAGTCCAGGCAAGAAGGAAGGAAGTTCTTCCTTGAATCTGACTATGTGCTTTTTTCTCCTTAATAGTTGGTGTGGCTTCCCCAGGTCCCTTTCAAGAAGGCCACTCCATGGTGGTCCCCACCCCATGATTGCATAGTAACAGTGACTCTGGTCCACACAACTAACACTGTAAGAGTTGCTTCACTCATATAGTCATCGAGGGAGGGAATACATTACTTCTTTCCCCGTCTATACTGGAGTTTACTAGCCAGGTTTTGTCCACAACTCAGTTTTGGGAGTCAACTCCTATAAGAACAGAAGGCTTTAGATGAGAGGAGGATTTGAGTGGCTAGGACAGAAAAAGCTCTGGCCCTCACTGAAGCCCTCTCTTCTAATCCTGTTAGATTACTCAGAACGGGTCCTTTACACACATCACATTCAGAGTACAATATTCAGATAGACAACCCCCAAGGATAGCTGAAGCAGTGAAGCTCTTCTGAAGCACATCAACTGCCCTCTGGGGTTAATCTTACTGATATAAGGCTTTCAGCCAATGGTGAGAATGGGGCTGGTTGTTGACAGAAGGTGAAGTGTTAACTTTCTGTTGCTGTGGCAAAATACCTGAGAAAAACAAATTGAAGAAGTAAAGTTTTATTTTGCCTCCCAGTTTCAGAAGCTTTGGTCCATGGTCATATGGCTCCACTCTTTCTCAGCCTGTGGTGAGGCAGAGCATCATGACAGGGAGCAAGTAGTAGAGCAAAGCTTCCCACCTCATGGCAGCCAGGAAGAGGAAGGGGGGACACGGTGGGGGGGAGGAGGAAAAAGAAAAGAAGAGAGAAAGAGAGAGACAGGGGGTGGAGAGAAAGGGAACAAGATGTGGTCCCCAAGAGCATGCCTTCAAGGACCCACTTCCTTCAACTAGGTCCCACTTCCTACAAATTCTATCACCTCCCAATAGTCCATTCAGTGATGTCTCCATAAATTCATTGATCCACAGATAATATGAAAACCCTCATGATCCAAGCACTTCCCAGAAGTCCCACCTCTGAACACTAATGCACTGGGGACCAAGACTTCAACACATGAGCCTTTGAGGGACATTCCAAACCCACACCGTAACAGAACGAGGCGACAATTTTCCTGAGAAGTACCCGAGATCTCAGCAGGTAAGGAGAACAAAAGGGTAAAGTGGAGTCTGGGTCAGGTCAAGTCTGTCTCCAGAGGACGGTTCCCTCTTCCTAGCACACTCCATATCTTGTGTGCCATCCAGTAGGACAGACAGTGTGAGAGGAAGAAGGGTGCCGTGGCCCCACAGGAAGGTGGTCTCCTTGGTGAAGGGCTGCACCATTTACAGCTGCCCAGCATCCATGTAACTGGGAATGCAACTGAGGACAGCCGAGGTACCATGTGCTTGGTTTTGTTTTGCAGTATGATCTGACTGAGGCCAGAAAGAGCCACAGAAGTTTGCTCCTTTAGAAAGTCATTGAAGTAGGCTATTTGATTTTGGAAAATAAAGTAAAACAAAAGCAACAAAAACACTTGACCCAAACTTTCTGGAACAGTGAACAATTCATTCTGTGGGAACTCTGTCTGATGTTATTTGTACTAAGTTTGAACAGGAAAGGTGTTTAGCCAGCCTTTTCCATGCCTTCTACCTCTTTGGCTCCAGGAAACCTCAGTAGGTGAGGAGCCTGAACCTGGGGCACATGCAGCATCTCATGTTCTGCACAGCAAAGTTCCTGTCTCACCACATTGTTGTCCTCACCTCCATCCTCTCAAGGAAAGAACGTTTTCAGTTTTTTACATTCTGGCTGATGGGAGACTCATAGGATTCACTGAATAATAAAGTTCTGCTTTGTTTAGAAGCTTTCTCTGACCCTCTTATGAGTTCTCTCCTACCCTCCTACCCCAAAGAGATTTCTTTTTCTTTGACTGTTGGGGCTCTGACTACAGCCTATGACACTGGGCTCAGAGTCAGCCCTTCCAGATAGAAGTTTCAGCAATTCAAATGCAGGCACCATAGTCCTCAGATTTCTATCCCCCAAACACTAGCACTTCCAAGAGAGTAGAATTCAAGGCATGTGTTGAGTCAGCTCTTTTTCAATGACTCACAGCTGGTGGCAGCATCACAGCTAGGTGTCACACCAGCTTCCCAGCACAACTGTAAAGTTGGGCACCAAGGTCAGGAACTCGGCCTCCTGTCCTGCCTCCTGCTCAATATCAGAGCAACCCAACTTCCCTAGGAAAGGCTCCAGTCTGGAGGAAAGCCATAAGTGGCTACCATGCAGGGAGGACAGGGAGGAGCAAGAATGAGTGATCATGGCAGTGTCAAATCTGCTCTGCAGTGAAGGATGCTACAGCACCTGGGAAATCAGTGAGCTCAATGTAGACTGCAAGGCAGCTGCTTCCACTATACTCCCCACCTACCTAACCCCCAAATACCCACTTCCAAGATGGTGTAGTTTCTAACACCTGGAGCTGCCAAGCCCAGTGATGGCATCATAGCAGGCATGAAGGGCTTAAAGGAAACTGGAGGGATGGAGGGACCAAAATGTTCTTCATAAGACTATCTAACATTTGAAGGACCCTAATATCAGGAACCTAGAATAGTTCAGACCCTTGCAAACACAACAAGGCTTTGTCCTGTAGGAGTTAATCCTCAGCAGGTGTTCTTTATTATCTAGGTAAAGCTGATGGAGCAGCTTGAGCCATAATCTTAGCCTTCACAAAGTGCCTAAGTTGGGTGGAGTGGCAAGACTCACCCAGAGGAAGCCAAGCACAGTGTGCTGTGGATGGACAGACTGCACAGATATCACAGATATTCAGAGCAGCAGGAATTCATAAGAAGGAGAGAGATCACCTGTGACATGGGCTCCTAAAGCTGGCAAAACCCTCAGAGACTCCCAAATGAGAGAAACTTCAATTTAAGTAGAGAAAAGGATCCGAGAATGTTAAGTGTGAAACACCATATAAGCAGGGATATGATGATGAGATATGCAAACTGTATATTTTAAACAATGGAAATAGGCCATTCAATCCCACTGTATGAAGCAATGCTGTCTTCTTCTTAGACTTGATATTGGTTTAAAATAAAATAAAACCATTTCCCGCTTGATTACAGTTAGAATCAGAGAAGGATTTTCAGTCTGACCCTCAGTAGTGTTTAAAATAGTGGAAAAGAGCAGATAAGGCATTGAGTAAAATAAATGTTTCCGATCTCAATCCAGTTACTGTTGAATGCAGCAGCGGATTGAAAAGGTAGGTCGCCTCTGGCATTCTCAGCCATAAGAAATTTAATGATGGATGAAAATGGATAAAATCGAGATGCTCTGATAAAATGGGGAAGATTCAATATATCAGAAAATTAGGATCCTTGTAACCAATTTTACAATGGCTGGATTATAGCTAAATAGGATTTTAAGTCTATTGTAAATGAAAAGAAACCTAATTTAACTGGGCCACATCATTTCTACTAAAATGCGATAAATGCTAATTTCCTTCTCCGGGCACTAGTGACTTGGCTTGTGGTAACTGTTTGCAAGGTGCTCAAGTCTGACCAATCTCAAATTGGCCTTTTCCAGTCCTAAGGCTGAGCTAGAACCAAGTTTTCAGGATGGGGAGGGCACTGAAGGGAAAAATCAAAGTCTTCCCTACTTGCTTCCAGGGCCTTTTCCCTATGTGCCCAGAGACATTTAGTCACTTTTTAGAAGTGTTTTAGAAACACCTCTCTCACTACCAGCTTTAGCCTAATCAGAGCTGCAAGATAGAATCCAAAGCACCCTATTTCAAGATCTCTCCCTCTTTACTTTTTTGTTATGCCTGTCTATGTTCTGAGCAAAGTAAAACATCCAAAGGGGAAGTTTCCATACACAAAAGCCAAGAGACAGAAAAGGACAGGTCAACAGAGCAGCAAACAGCAATGAAAAGGGTTTGTGCTATAGATACCAGATGGAAAGCAAGGTGTGTGTGTGTGTGTGTGTGTGTGTGTGTGTGTGTGTGTGTTATTGAAATGCCCCCAAGCTTTTCAAATCTGGAGTCTAGAGTCATTCTTTCTTTTAACATCAAAATAAAATGATTTGGCGTTTCTATTTCATTTCCCTACCAAATCACTTCCTTGGAATGAAAACATGTTGTGGCTGCTGCTAGGCCTCAAGGCAACTAAAAAACCCCAACTGATGCAGGATTGTAGCGGTTATCCACTCTCCTGAACACTTCAGGCTATTATAAAATATTACAATGCTGAAAAAGAAAATTTAACACCTAAACATTCCTGAATCAATCAAGATGCATCTTTCCCTCTCTAGCCCTAGCCTTGGTGCTGAAGACTGCCCTTGCTCCTATCAGTGTTCCTTCCAATGAGTTGCCTGTTTCCTGGTCCCAATTATTGTCCCCAAAATCACCTAATAAGGGTAATCATGCTTTATAACTATAGCTAACATACACTAAGCACTCCCATGCCATGCTAGTTTATTTACACTAATTCATTTAATCCTCCCAATAATCATATAATACGGGCAATATTGTTTTATTCACATTTCACAAATTAGGACACTAAAGCACAAATAGATTAGATAAATCAATCCAGGCCTAGAGAACTGGTAAGTGATAGAGGTAAGGTTCAAACCCAGAAGCCTCACTCCAGATCATGGTCTTCACTTTCTTACACTACATAACTGAAGAAGAATCTCCATGCCCAAGGAAGAATCCTTACTAAGCACCTTCACTTCCTATGATGGGCTAATTTTATGTGCCAATGTAGCTAGGCTGTGGTGCTCAATTGTTTAATCAAACACTAGTACAAATGCAAAGGTAGATTTTAGATGTAGACTTCGAGTATATAAATCATTAAATAAGTATATCTGTAAAAATCATTAAATTAATAAACTTTGAGTAAGCATATCAGAAGATCACTCTCCATCATGTGGGTGGAACTCATCCAATTAGTGGAAGACCTTAACTGCAAAGAATAAGCTTCCTCAAGTTGAAGAGATTCTCCTCAAGACTGCAACACAGAAACCTTGTCTGCTTCTTGCCTGCTACCCTGTTGAATAAAGACTCAAAAGACTGAATCATCAACTGTTTCTGAGTTTCTGGACTGCCATCCTGCCCTAAAAATTTCCAGTCTACCAGCCTCCTTATTCATAATGATCACAAGAGCCATGTATTTATTTATTTATTTATTTATTTCTCTCTCTTCAAATATACAAAAACACAGAGAGAACCATAAATGTTTATACCATACTAAATATATTGTATAGACATTGAGACAATCTCATCTTTCCTAATCCAAATTAAAAGCTGAGCTCACCTCTGGGACACTGAAACATTTAGTTGGGGATGCCAGTTATTATACTATCTTAAAGAAAGCATTATTACATTATTACTATGAGTACGTTGCAAACATGCAGATCCCATAAAATTAGTTAAAGTCATCATTGTTCTCATCAAATTGCCTTTTTGGTCTCAAAAAGGCAGCTTTGAATGGATATTCAGGAATCTACTGTTCTTTCATTCTTTTTGGACCCATTGCCAGTGGGCCAAGCATGCAGGCTTCCACAAGTTCTGGGATAAGAAGAAAACATTCCTGTGTACTTCCTGGAAGGTGAGAGTAGAGCCACAGCATGAAGCAGGCTTGGATCTTTCAGGTCCATAAAATCTCATGTGGGATGCCAAGCCAAGCATGCTTTTCATGTTTTATTATACCTAAAGATACCCTTCTCACATAGTATAGAGATAGGAATTAAAGGGTTTCGGGAAGGGGGGTCTACAACCCCATCGTTCCACATTCTTCTCAGTCTACCTTTTGCCAAGTGGGAGAAGATCCACACTGCTTACATGCAGAGAGGGTCCTGGACAATGCTCTGCTCCACATGCAAGGCAACCTCTACCACATCCAGAGGGTTTCCAAGGCAAGCCAGTTCAGTCGTGGGCAGATGTCCCAGTGCCTGCTGTGTAGACCTTCTCTACTCTGGATGCAAATATTTCCCCATGCTTGGTAGCACTCACCAGTTCCTGCCTAATGCAAAACTGATAAAACAGAAATTCTTTTATGTGTGTAGATAAATATACGTGGATATGTGTTGTGTTCATTGTCCATAGAACCCTGATGGGATGAAAGCCACATGTTACCAAGGTCTTTGCCTATTTTCCTCACTCCCAGCTCCTTAAAATTTAGAAACATGTTCAGCATGCTGTAGGATATTACTCAAATAAATTAAAGCATAACGTTTTATATGATTTAATATAGGGAATCAGATTTTTAAAAATCCAAACAAGTGAGCCAGTATCACTCTTATTAGCTACAGAATGATTTAACATGATTTACCATTTACATATTAGTTTTGTGGTGTTGCCTTTGTTGTATATCAAGTTCCCATATTTGCATGCATTGGTTTGTAAGTTCACTCTTCTCGGTTCCTGCTTCACTTTGTTCCTCGTTTTTGAAGTTGACTTAGTCTTTCATAGATCAAATATAAGATTTAGGAAGTTTGCCAAAATTTCAAAGAACCCAGCTTGAATATTTATTGAGGATTTATAGATGAATTGGGGGATATTTGAGTTGTATCTAATGCTAAGTCGTTCCTATCCCTAAACATAACTTCTCTCCACTTATCCAGAATTTTTATGACCCTTAAAATTGTCTTAAGTATATTTTCTAAGGCATTTCTGCAACCTGTCTTGGGTTCACTTCTGTGTATTTTATATAGTTATGCCTATTACCAATATTTTATTGTCTAACATTTTCTAGTTGATTATTGCTGAGACAGAGGAATATAATTGATTTTTATAAATTGTTCTTGTATCTAGTAACATTACTGAGCTGTCTTACTAGTTCTAATAGTTCACCTGATAATTTAAAGAGTTTTATTACATAAAATGATATACCGCATGCACATATTGGCAGTTGATTTTCTTCCCTTCCAAATATTTGGTCATATTATTTATATTTCCTTTTAAACCTCTAACCCTTTTTTCAAAATCTAAGACCTTAGGAGATATTATGAGCCTGTCAATGGGTTATACATGGTATGCACAGTTTTTAAAGTTCCTTATGTGATTCTGATGTTTTCTCTCACCTCTGCCCTGCATGAAGAACTCCTGCTCTATTTAGCACCTCCTATGGGCTCAGGGCTGGCAAATAAAGAAATGGTGTAAGGCACAGACTTTGCCTTTGAATCACTTACTGTCTCAGTGGGGAGACAAAACATGTACTGGAAACCATCAGAATATTAAGTACAACATTTTCTGGGAAATTATACACATGGAAGAACATTAAGATAAACGCTGTAGGAGACAATCAGAAGAAAGAATAGCTTGCTCATGTGTGAAGAGTTCATTGTCACTATTAGACTTGATTTTTATAAAGGACAATAAACAAATTGGAATTCTACTTTTTTTCCTTTGGGGAGGAAGGTTTAGGTGGTAGTCTCCTCCATTGATTATCCAGTTTGTTTTCTAATTAAGTATGTGTAGATGAAAAATAAACCATATGAGACAATAAAGACAATAAAATGGTGTAAGGGCTTCTAATTATAATCATCAGAATAAAATGGCTTGACACAAGTGACCAAATTGAAGCACATGACTCACTCAATTCAGCCTATAAGTGTGTTAACATTGTGTATATGCATTTGTGTGCTGATTTTTAAAAAGATGCTATAATGAAACAGCAGACATGCTCCTCAATCGACTAGCCATGGGAAATCTGTTCCAAGGAGAAGCTGTGAATAGGCTTGTAGCTCTTTTCAGGTACTTTAGGTGATTTCTATAAAAGAACTATTTATAGAGGTAAAGACTTTCAAAAACCTTAGCATTATATTTGTGTCCACTCAGCCCCCTCCATAGTGAGATTCCAGGATTTGCATTTTTTTAATTCATTGCTTGCTAAATGTTTCTCTTCTTTTTCACTCTGTCTTCAGAAGCATATCACTTGATTTAAATGCGTATTGGTACAAGTCAGGGACAAATAATATATATTAGTTTCTAAATCTCCTAAATGGTTCTCAGTGTATGTGACCCTGAGCAGCAGTATCAGGAGCACCAGGGAACTTAAAATTACAAAATATCAAGTCGTACCTTGGACATAATGAATCACAAACTCTGGAGACAGCATTCAGTAATCTTTATCTTAATAAGCCTTCCAATGATTCTGATGCAAACAAAAGTGTGAGAACCCCTGTCCAAACAAGTGACAAACTTTCCAGCACTGAAGGAATCATGAGGGAGGCCTTGACCATGAGAGTGGGTAGGGAGGTTGAAAGAGTGGACTCAGCTTGGATTAGAGGAGTTGATCACCTTTGAAGCACTCTGAAAATTTCAATTTATCATATGTCTTCCAATAATTATATTACCAGTGACTTCCCACTGATCCATCAGGCTATGTTGAAATGTCAACTTTTAAACTGAGACTTGGTGTGAACTGGGTTTATTTTCACTGAGAATAACTTAGATCGCATTTCTGGAAATACCACAGGACATTCAAGTTTCCCATGTGAGTAGATATAAAACCTCACAATCTGGATCAGTAGTTTTCAACCTTATAAGACCCCACACTCCTTTAATATCCTAAAATGTACACAATTTAATAAAATTTTCTAATGATAATAAAAAAGAATAAGAATATAATTGATCATAAAATAGATAATAATAAGATGAATTTTAGTAAGTGAATGCTTGGGTAGGCCTACGCAAGAGTAGACAAAGCAGCTAGATTGCTATGGCAAGAAGGAAACCGCTATACGTTCAAGTTGATGTGCAGGTATTTTGCTGGTAATTGTTTATCATCAGAAGTGCTGCTGTCAGTGATGAGATTTTTCTAAAATGTTGAACATCATATGGTAAAATTCTAAACAAAAATAAAATCAAAATTTCCCTCAGTATACACAAATAAAATTACTGGAAAATTCGGTGTGTAGCAAAATATGGCAAAATAAATTTTGTTTTATGTTCAGAATGAAGTTCACTTCCAGGCTTAGATAATTAGGAACTTTTAAAACTCTACCTGAATATCTGGGGTGTTATTCATAGATCATGTGAGCCACAGGATTACTCATTGTGATGGACAGTGAAATATACTGCAGGACATCAAGCATACCTAGTTTGTGCTGAGTAAATAAATGCCAGTGACCCCTACCAATCATTTTGATAACCAAAATGTCTTCCCTTAAATTTCCAAAACACCCCTTAGGAAATAGTAATATAACTGCTTATTTAAACAAAAATTCCTTTGAATTTTCACCCACTATTTATTCAGCAACTTACATCAGTAAGATGTTTCCAGCATGGTGCTTGCTAAGTGATGGGACCAGAGTCTATATTCTATCAGGGGACATGGACCATATACAAAAATCAAGAGATCACATGACAGTGCATAAACAATAACTTACATAAAAGTTCCAGGAGTTGGGGTGAAAATATGAAAAATCAGAGTTTCCAGGTGTTTACTCTAAAGTGGCCAATTATTTTGACTGCATTAGTTATCACATGGGAAGGTCTTTTATTTCTCACCACAATGCCTAAAATTGTGATCTCCTTCATTGTACCCTTTTTCTCTCAGGAGTTCCATTTTAATTGAAATGAAACAGTATAATTAATATTTCTCTAGGGGGAAAAATGAGGCAAATGTTATTGGATATTATTTGAAGTCTTTTCAAAGTTTATGCCATCTTGTAATTTTGCTGTATAATTCTCATATATTTGGTCCAGCATAAAAAAATTACAGGAGCTCATTTGATGAGCACATCATTTCTTTTGGGGCATCAGTGAAGATACCAGTGAAGGTATGTTTCAGGCAATGAACAATGGGCAGCATAAAACCAGATGGAGACAGTGAAGGACACTCCAGGAAGAGGGAGTGGTTAAAGATTTTTTTAAATGTTTATGGCATGTTTGGGAAGGATACAATGAAAATCTTAGGTTTCTCAGGCAAAGACCCATTGCTTCTAATTTTCTCAGGCAAAGACCTATTGCTTCTAATTTTCTGTCAAAGTTCCCCAAGAGCTCCATGGGCTTCTCTTTTCTTATTACTAAAGACAAGAAGGCATTATAAACCTGCCTCTTTCAAACCCCAATTATGCGCATTTCCCATGTTCTATATACTACATTTTTCATGTTTTCTAACCCTCCAAAAAACAAACTGTTCCCAAATCATATGTTTTAGTTATATTCTGGCAACATATTAATCTCAAGTACCTTAAATACGTAGGCCATTCATCCCAGATGGTGAAAGGGACATGACCTTTCTATAGGCACATGACCCCTCTAGAAAAGGGACATTTAAAGTATTTACTCAATTTTCTCTATCCTTCTTGTTCATTTGAACTTTACACTTTCTATAAGCTGCCTGCTCCTTTAACCTCCTTTGGTCTAGTAGGACGTGACTCTCCTCTCTTTGAACCGCCACAGCCCTCTGCTTTCTCTTCACATTCTGCATCACACAATCAGTTGTATGTGGGAATGGCTTACCTTCTTCCTCTACACAGGATATAGGGATACCAAAAGGATGGGCTATGGGTAATCACATTTGAGTTGACACCTTTGTGCCTTTGCCCATGTTATTTCTAACAACTAATGTCAGCGCTCTATCCTAATATGAAAGTCTCTTCTTATCATGGGAAGCCAGATGAATTTTATACGATCAAATGAAGTAAGGAGGCAGAAGAATTTCTGAGCCCAGAGGAATCACAAGCAGGATTGGTAGCATGGGTCTGCGAATCAGAACTCTGTCAATGTACACAGCAGTAAAGCAAGCTTGCCCCTTCAGGAAATGGAAGCTCAGATATATTGTTCACTTTACTATCATTCAGGAAAAGTGGCCTTCCATTATCCATTGTTTTAAAGGCAACCTTTCCCATTCTAAAGAATGGAAGAGCAGAATAATAAGGTGAGGCCAAAAGTAGGGGTTTAGGAGATCTGGACACACAGATCCAATGGAGCCCCTAGCAATCAATGCATGCAGGGAAATACCACCACCCTATGAAAGGGCATTCTTCTAGTCCAAGGTGGCCAAAGGCAGGCAGTGTACTGAACGCAAACAGCTTTGTTGTGAATATTTTATTTTTAATCTCTAGGATCCCCTCAAATACATTTCTTTTGGGGGAGATACTAGAGATTGAACTCGGAGGCACTCAACCACTGAGCCACATCCCAGCCCCATTTTGTATTTTATTTAGAGTTGCTTAGTGCCTCACTTTTCTGAGGCTGGCTTTGAACTTGCAATCCTCCTGCCTCAGCCTCCTGAACTGCTGGAATTACAGGCATGCACCACCATAACCAGCCTAAATATATTTCCTATGGACCACATCGGTGCTATTGTCCATCCTCCTTCAGCTAAATGTTCTTTACATCAAGCTGACCATGTAGTGTGTCAAGTTCCTTAGGGTAAGGCAGCAAGTCCCAGTTATTTTGTGAATCTCAGTGTCTGACCCTAAGAAAACATTCACCAAGATGATTGTTGAAAAATAACAAAGATACTGACACATACAATGAGAAAAACATTAAGTCCCATGGAATCCTATCTTTCATAGATAATTAGAATCAACACATTTTGCTCTATGTTTTAGTGTATATATTTTTAAATATCTACACATGTATACTCTTAAAATGAGATTACTCTCTATATACTGTAAGGCTTACTTTCTTAATATAATCTATTGTAGGCATGTTTTTATGTAAGTACACAAACAATTATTTTATTTTTTGATATTTCATAGACCTTCATCATATGGACAATCATTTTTAATCAACCCCTAAGCCTTTAGCATAAATCCTTGCACACTTGTACAGTAGTCTCTTTAGGATTCATTTCTAAAAATAGAAGTACTAGGTGAAATGTTATGCATATTTTTAATGTTATACACTACAAAATTGCCCTCTGAAACTGAAATTTATATTTTTACAACAGAAGTTGAAATGTCAATTTCTTACACTATTATCAAGCTTTTAAATCTTTATCAATACAATAATGAAAAGTTATATATCATTGTTGTTTTAAATTACATCTTTGATTATGAAGCATTTTTTCATATGTTTATTGGCTTTTTTACTTTGATAAATTACCTTTACATCTATTTTGCTCATTTTCTGTCAAGTTGTTAATCTTTTTGCTATTGATTTTTAGGAATTCTTTATACACTTAAAGTATTAACTGATTGTGTGCCATGTTAACTATATATTGTTATAGTTTGCCTTGCACATAGTGGCTACATAATAAATATTGGTTAACTGAAAGAATGAATGAATATTGTAGTTTGCTATACAGGGTCCAAGCTTTAAGATATCAAATTGGTTCTCTTTTCCTTGGTGACTTCTAGTATTTGGGACAAAAAATAAAAAGCCTTTCCTTCTGAAAGATTAGAATAAAATGATCTTCTCATAATAGTTTTTTAAAAACCTGATCTTTAATCCACCTGAGTCTGATGAATGTGTAAAATAGATTTCTTGCTAATTCAGGCTAGTTCTAAGATCATTGACTAAATAATCAACATTTTCTATATTGATTAGAAGTGCAAACTCCATCAAAATAAAACTCAACATAAATTAGACCTTTTATGAATTTTCTCTTATCTTTAGATTTAGATACCTATTGCTATATCATTGCCATTATACTTACTTCATAATATATTTCAATATATAGCAGGGCATATTCCCCAATTATTTTCCCCTCAAATTTCTACCACTTATTACCCAAATTCTTCAAGAAGAAAGAATCAACTTGTCAATATTTTTAAAATTTAATATTACAGAATAACATAAATCAAAAATCAACTCCCAGCATTGCTTTGAAGGGCTCTGAATATACACTGTTCATTTTTAGCTAATTATAATAAAGTCTAATTATTACCATTAAATTATTATATCCATTTGACACCAAAGATTGAATGTTAATTATAAAACAAATTAATTCTGCATTGACATTTGTTTCAGGTTATTGGATGACAGCTTTTTTAAAATATGACACCTGACTGAAGACATGTTCCCTTAATAATTAAAAAATATTTGTGACTTCCTGCAAATGTATAAAACTGTTCCCCATAACAGTGAGACCATGTTGAGAGCTATACTTTCAGGTATCAATGGTACCATGATTATCATTAATATTATATCATTAATATTAAAGATTTGTAAAGATTTATAGTAGGCAAAAATTTTACTAAGATCCAATTAGCTTGCTCAGTCCTAGAAAAATGAGGCTTATGGGGAGCATTATCAATATGTAAGAGATCAATATTGATGCTTTGCAGTTCAGTATGGTCCAAAGTCAGTCCTTTTCTCTGTCCCTACTTTAATGTGCATTAATTGATCAAAATGGGAGAAAAAAATTAAAATACAAATTGAATGGAGGTGATTTCTATTCTAGGAATTCCTGCCACTTAAAAATCTGTACCTGACATAGTTAAAAATCCTAGTAGAAATTCTAGACTTGGGTACTATAATTTAGAGGTCTATAATATCCTCAGTTTAAGATTCTCATGAAGTATCCAACAACCTCCCTATTGCTTATCTTCTATTTGCAACAAGTAGGTAGGACCGTGTGACCAAGTACCAAGATGCATGACACAGCTTTCAAGCTCTACACAGTTTCAGGATAAGAAAGATTAAGAGGTAAGGAGGTCTTAGAAAGATTTTGCAAGTAGGGAACAGACATGCATACTTTTAGCAATAAAGACAAGGAAATATGGGATCAGTGTCTTCTGAGTGGGGAGTAATTTATACAAGATATGCCCAAGATAGGCTTGAATCTCAAATAATGAAGTAATAAACAGTCTCTCAAGCAAAGAAATAACAGGACTCCATCCAGAGCTTCTTGACATGGAAAAAGATGCAAATTGAATAAAAATTAAATGTTGAGAAACACCACCCAATAGAGAGTCAGTCATTCACTTACTCAAGAAATATTTATTGTGTGCAAGTTCTCAAAACTTATACTGTCCCTGTACCATTTCTCAGGAAGACACTGAAGGATGTAATGAGGAAATAAAATCAAAAAGTAAGATATGAGATCCAGGAATAGAGGAGCTCAAAGAGGCAAACACACTCACAGAATGCAGGTAACATGAACTTCCAGGAAAGCAAATGGACAAGGAAAGCTTTGAATTTTAAAGGAATCAATTCAGATGAATTCCCTTGGAGGAGCATCTCTAAAAAGAAAAAGTAAAGTGGATCTGATGCATTTAGACATATGAAGATGTTCTGTAATTACATCCTTGTATTTGGGACAAAGAAATCAAGCAAAATTTGTATATAAGGCAATTATTAACTTTAAGAAAAACAAAAACACACAAAACAATGTAATCATGGACTTCATTGTGGCTTATGTATGAACAATAATTAAATTGTTATGTGAACAGTGAAATAAATATTTAGTGGACAAGAATTCAGCAGTGACCAAAGATAACTTTCACAAGGTGAGGAAATTGCAGGGTAAAAAGACGGTATAAATTCAAATATGCAATATAGTATTATGCCATGTTAAGACCTACAATGAGAAGTCAAGCAAGATCAAGAAATGCACAATGACCAGAAGGCGCTATTAGCGTCTTGGACAAGACAGCCTCTGAACAGAGCTGAACAGAATGAAAGAGGAGCTATGCAAGTACCTGGAGGGAAGAATAAAGGCAAAGACCCCAGAGAAGGGAGTTCACAGTGTGTAGGAGAGCTGATGGAAAGAGTAATTAGATAGAAAAAGTAGGAAATGAGGCATCCAAGGCACCTATGGCCTCAGTCTGTATAAGTTCTGGTAAGAATTTAAATGGTTCCAAACATGATGAAAATCCCCTGGGGAGGCTTTTTTTGGGGAAAAAAAAAGTCTGATTGTATTTCTTATAAACAAAACTACTCCACTACTGCTATGTAGAGGAGAAGAAGGAAGGGAGGCAAGAAGGGTGTTTTAGTGAGCTTTTTCACTGCTGAGACTAAAGGAACTGACCAGAACAATCGTAGAGGAGGAAAGATTTGTTTGAGGACTCACAGTTTCAGAGGTCTTAGTCCATAGAAGGTCAGCTCGAGATGAGCCTGAACATCATGGCTGAAGAGTGTGGCAGAGGGAAGCAGCTCACTTCATGGTTTCATGGTTATCAGGAAGGAGAGGAGAGAGACGGGAGGGGAGGCAGGAGAGTGGGGGAGAGAGAGAGAGGAGAGGGGGGGAGAGAGAGAGAGAGAGAGAGAGAGAGAGAGAGAGAGAGAGAGAGAGAGAGAGAGAGAGAGAGAGAGAGAGAGAGACTGACTCTATATACCCCATAGCCACACCCCCAATGAACCACCTCCTCCAGCAACACCCCAACTGCCTCCTGTTACCACTCAGTTAATCACATCAGGGGATAATTCACTGATTAGGTTAAGGCTATAACCCAATAATTTCTCCTCCAAACCTTCTTGCATTGTCTCAAGCGTGAGCTTTTGGGGGACACCTCACATCCAAACCATAACAAAGGGAGACCAATTAGAAGTCCAGTAAAGGGGGAAAAGAGCCTAAAGTGGGAGCAGTGCAAGTAATAAGTAGGATTTGTGATCTATTTATAAATTAAATGAAGAGTATTTGCTGATGAACAGCAAACATCCAAGCCTTGGGTTGAGCAACTAGGGAAATGGCCCAGATCTTCCATGTTGTCCCTTATCTCTCCACGGCTCTTCAAGCACTTTAATTTATTTCATCTTCCACCCGCTATCAGTTCCCTACACCAGGCACTCTGGAACTCACATTCCATCACTGACAAAACCCCTGATACCCTCCACCCTTTCAGTGAACATTCCCCAGGCCTTCTTTCCCTAACTGAAGTCTGTCTTGTCCCTGAAGGACGCTCTCCCTACAGTCCATTATGTGATGGCTTTTTACCTTCCCACACCCTTCATACCTCTGGACCTAGAAGTCATAGGTATTCTCATTGTTATTTCTTACTAATTTAAAAATCTGAAATTCAGAAACTGAGCCACCTGAGGATCAATGAAAGAATCTACTCCTCATACTCAAAATTCTTAGTTGAGGTTGGTTATCACCTCTCTATCATGGGTGACGGCCAAGTTTGGAATTAATTTAAAGATTTTTGGAACACAACACCAGGTTTTCATTTTCTCTTATAAATGCACCATTTTAAATTAAGAAAAAGGTGAATAATGTTGCATGTACAAGCATAACTCTCAGAGCATACATTGCATCCCCAAAACATGAGAATGTAGCCTCCAAAGCCCGGTCATTCACCTTTGCTACCAGGAGAAGATGTAAATGGTAAGATCCTAATCACAAGATTTTTCTCAGTGGAATTTCCTGGCTGTGGCAGATCAGGTCTGCTATGAGATGTATTTACATATGTATGGAGGTTTATGCTTTTTTACAGGTCCACACATAAGCAAGAGGTTTTCCCCAAGGGAAATAAATACCTTGGGGCCTTTTTAACTGTGACACTATTCCCAGCCAAGAAGATTCTACAATGTGAAAGAGCAGAAGTGAAGCGTTCTCCTAACACATGGCTCACCCTCCAGAGAGCCTCCAGGCACACACACAGCCTGGTCCTGTCAGCCTTGGGCAGGGCAAAAGCTGAGGCTTCCCACATTCTTCTCAGCTCCCTGCACCTTTGAGTATCTCCTGACTCTAATAACACACTTCATGTGTTTGATTAATTAAAGGACAGTCCATGCCTCTCAAGTAGTCCCACAGCAACCTTTACTTATCCCTGTCATAGCACTCATTACATGCTATCTGTTTGTAGAACTGTCTCATTAAACCATGAGCTCCTTAAGGGAATCTGTGTTCCAAGGACGGGAGCCTCCTGCAGAATTGGTATCAGTGCATAAAGAGAAGACATGATCAGTTATGTGAAAATGCTTAGCAAAATGTACACTGCCAAAAAGTTCCACTTCCAATTGTTATTAAACATAGCTTCCTACACTGAGGAACTGCCCTTTCTGGGGACTTTCCAGTAAGTTTTCTTACTTTTATCCTTTATAAAAGCCTGTCTTTCCCCTCAGACTTATGCCACACTTGAGTTCCATAGGAAAAATTTATTAGGTGATATAAATGACTGAACGTTTTCTTATCCTTCTGTATCAGTCCTTCTAAAGTCCAATACCTATAGGGCAAACAGGTAGACTGTAACTCAGACAGACAGACATGTACTTCTTTTTTTTGGGGGGGGGGAGGGTAGGGAATGGTATCAGAGATTGAACCCAAGGACACTCGATCACTGAGCCCTTTTTGTATTTTATTTAGAGAAGGGTCTCACTGAGTTGCTCAGGCCCTCTATAAATTGCTGAGACTGGCTTTGAACTCACAATCCTCCTGCCTCAGCCTTCTGAACTGCTGGGATTACAAGTGTATGGCACCACTCCTGGCCATATATGTACTTTTAAGTCCAAAATCTGTAGAGAAGTTCAGCATTCTGAGACGTCAAGCAGTATTTCTATATTAAAGTCTTGAGGCAGAATTCCTTCTTTTCAAGGTAACTTCATTTTTTTTTTCCTTTTAAGGCGTTCAACTTACTAAATGAAGCCCACCCACATTATTAAAGGTAATCTCCTTCACATAAAGTCAGCTGATTGAAGGTGTTAATTGTATCTACAAAATACCTTTGGAACAACATTTTAGTCAGTGTCTGACAAAGCAGCTGGGTACCACAGCTTAGCCAGGTTGACACATTAGATTTAACCAGCACACCTTTATTCTGGGGCTGGTATATAACTTGTATTCTCACTATAGTCAAATAAAACACTTGACAAAAATTAAACAGCTGGTTTCATATTTGGGGTGGAAGAAGAAATTGACAAGCCAATTCTTAGATTTATATCAAAACACAAAGGACTTATGATAACCAGGTCCTACGTGCATAAAAAGGAAGAGCCCAATTGAAGACTGCCAGTGCCTTATATCAAGTCTTAACATAAAGCTACAGGAATTCTGATAGAGTGGTAGTGGTGTAGGGATGCACACACAAATTGATCAAACAGAATAGAGTCCATAATATATTTATAGATATATGCTCAATTGATTTTTAACAAAAATGCCAAGTAAGTCAATTTGAAAGGACAATCTTTTCAACAAATCATTCTG
Organism: Tamias sibiricus; assembly: GCA_025594165.1. NCBI lineage: Eukaryota > Metazoa > Chordata > Mammalia > Rodentia > Sciuridae > Tamias > Tamias sibiricus. The sequence goes on from CM046670.1 coordinate 82,180,140, forward strand.
GACCAATTGGATATTCATTTGGAATACATAAAAGTAAAAAACTTTGAGTCTTACCTCACCTCATACACAAGAAATAACCAGAAATGGATTATAGGCCTAAATGTAAAAGGTAAAATTTTAAAGTTTGCTGAAGACAATATGGAGGAAAAAAATCATTAATAATGTTGGAGCTGGCAAAGATTTCTTAAATAGGATGCCAAAGTCTTGAACTATAAGAGACAAAAATAAATAAATAAATAAACTGAGTTGGATTCAATCAACTATTTAATATCTGCTTTTTGAAAGAACACATCAAGAAAAAAAAATGAGGGGCTAAGGATGCAGTTAATTACTAGACCCCTTGACCAGCATGCATAAAGCCCTGGCTGGGCTTGATACCAAATACCAGAAAAAGTGGGAGAGCAGGTAAAAAAAAATGGCAAAGTATTGCAATAAACATGTCTAATAAACACTGGTATTCATGTTTTCTTAAAAACGTACAATTCAAGCATAAGAAAGCAAAACCCAAAGTCTAAAAATGGACAAACATGAAAAGACATGCTTAACAAAACCACATGTAGGAATGGTGACTAGGCACATGAAAAGATGCTCAATGTGACCAGTGATAAAAAATGTAATTTAAACTAAAGTTACCATACACTCAGTAGAATGGTGAAAATTAAAAAGATTAACAATAATATTGGTGAAGACGTGGAGCAACTGAAACTCACACACTGCTGATAAGACTTTAAATAGCAAAACTATCTTGGAAAACAATTTGCCTCCTTCTTAAAAGATAAATAAACACCCATCCCGATATCCCATCAATATCACTCTAGGCATTTACTCAAGAAAAATGAGAACATATGCCAACATAGAGACTTATTGTAAGAATATTCTTAGTATCTTTATAATAGTTAAAAACTGGAAATAAATTAAATATTCATCAACAAGAAGATGGGTAAACAGTGGTATATTTATTTATACCATTCAATAGTATTCAGTAATTAAATGGAAAAGTCTTTGTTTTTCCTTTGTACAGCATATAAAGGAAACTAGACTAAAAACAAATACTGTATTGAATTAACGTCTATGGCCATACCAACCTGAATGCCCCTGAATTGTCTGAATTAAAAAACACACCAAATAAAAAACATGATATCAGCATAGGAATAAGCCAATAAATCATAGAAAAGTACACAGAACTTGAAAAAAGACTCATAGGTATAAGGAAATGTGTGTAGGGCAAAGATAGCACTAGTGCTGTCTACAGACAGACTAGACAGCAAATCGTATCAGAAAACCTTTTCATCTATATGGGGAAAAATAGACCCTCACTTCTGTCTATACACATACACTAACCAGTGCTGTCTTTGTGGAGGAAAGCAAAAAGATATGAGGGAACATTCTAGGATGAGAGTAATACCCTGATTGAGGTATGTGTTACAGGGATGTATACATTCATCAAAACTCAATAAACTGCACACTTAAGTTGGGTGACCTTTAGCGATGTAAACTGCACCTAGATAAATTAATGTACTCCTTTATATATCAACAATTCAAATCTAAGTTTTATTTTTTCTACATTTTTCAAATTTAAGTTTTAAATATGCTATTTTCTTGTGGAGTTTCACTTCCAGGTGGTTCCAGGCAGCTCCTGCCTAACCCAGGGAGACCTAAAAAGGGTTCCTGCCAGCGAACCCTTGAAGGCAGGACAACCAACTTTGGGGAGCCATGGGGGACTGATGTATCTGGGGCCCAGAGGCTGGTAAACTGGGAATTTTAAGAGAAAAACTATAAGTGGTGTACCCATATATAATTCTCCCAAAGTTAATCTATAAATACTATCAGCAAAGTATTTTGTAGAACTTGATATGTTAATATTAAAATTTATATTGATAAATAAAAAGCCAGAAAGTAACATTACTCTGAATAAAAAAACCAAATCAGGGAACCTGTTCTGACAAATGTGAAGACTGATTCTAGACCTACACCAAATAGGACTGTCTGATATCAGCATAGGAATAAGCAAACAAACCACAGAAAATCATAGAGAACTTGGAAACAGACCCACAGTATAAGGAAATGTGTAAAGGGTAGAGGCAGCACTAAAATCCATAGACAGAATAGCCAATAAATTGTGTCAGAAAAACTTTTTATTCACCTGGGGGAAAATAGAGCCCCACTTGACTCTATGCATATATATCAGTCTCAGATGAATTAAAAATGTAATAGCAGAACTGTAGATGAAAACATAGATCCATAACTCATGGCCTTTGGGAAGAAAAACTTATTTAAGAGCACACATTAATGAACAACACACACATGCATACAAATAGTAAAGGATATGACTGGCATATCTGATCATACCATTTATTACTGTTTAATAAATCACCCTAAAACTTAATAGATTATTAGGCTCACAAATCCGCAATTTGGTAGAGCTTGGTGGGGATGGCTTCTCTCCTCTCCACATCTGGTGCCACTTAACTGAGAGTAAAGACTCACTTTCAAAATGTCCCTCACATGGTTGGCAAATCAGTGCTGGCTGTCAACTGGCAACTCCATTGGGACAGAGCGTGGGCCAGGTGCCTCCCTTCCTCACCTTATGAGGCTTTCCACAGCCTGCTTGGGATTCTTCTTGGCATGAGGGCTACATTCCTGCGATAATTTGGCAGAAGTGAATATCATTTTTTGTGACTTGGCTGCAACTGCCTTGCCCAGACAGGAGTTTGCCTCTAACTCCACCATTATAGACTCTTTTGACTTTGGCTTGCCCTCACCATTGAATTCATCAAAAAAGAAGGATACCTACAGAAAGTATGAGGCCTTTGGTTCTCAGTGTGAGTTTAGAATGATCCAGAACTGGAGGCTTCTAGGAGAAAAGAGATGTAAAATATGGCAGGAGGCAAGTCTGAACCTGCATGTGGTCATCTGGATGGTCCTAGGGCACATTGATTTAACCAAAGCCTAAACCATCAGGTAGCTCCTCTAGATCTGGATGTGGGGGTCCAGAGAAGATGGCCAGCTGTCCCACAGTCAGAAGACTGACCAGAATGTGGAAAGGAACCAACTTACACTTCCAGATGACACAGTAAAGACTGTGAAGGCTTGTAAATTACTAAGCAAACTAATACTCATTAACTTTAATGTATTCTTCACAACTGCTTCCTTGAAATACTGATATGTTAGCTATTTTGTTTCCTTTTCTTCTATTTTTTTTTTAGCTTAATGAAGTTTTTAGTCTTATGGTTAGCAGTACCATGTATGATGGAAAACAAGTTCCTTGGGTAGCAAAACAAAATTTCTTCCAATAATGTTAGAAGATAAAGGCAAACAGATTGTTTAGATCTTCCTTCCAGTTTTCTACCTGACCAAAAGCTGTCTACAACCTGGGCTGGGATCCCAGGTTTATGAGGACAGCACCAATCCCTAGAAACTCTAGTACACACTGTTCACACATTTCATGAGCGTGTTGCTTCATGATTTGATGGCCACCCCTATTCTGACATAAAGCATTAAGTGACATACTAGTCTCCCTGAACCCTTCTCTTCATCTGAAAAACTGGCATAATGATACTGGAATACATTACACAGGGCTTCCAAAGTTTAGATAAGTATGGGAAGGGGGTCCAAAATATTGTTGTCTCTGGCTGCGTCTGGGAAATGGCAAAGGTTCTACACCAGTGCATGCTGCATGCATGGTGGGAGCCAAGAATAGGACAATGAGACAGGGAGAGAGGGGACAGGGAACCTGAGGGCTACTCAGTTTTCCTCTATGAGCAAGACACCTTCTCACATTCCATCTCCCTGCCCCCTGCTCCCTCTCCGCCTGCTCACTCTACCCCATCCTTTACATCTGGCTCAAGAGGAAGTCCTCATTACCACACAGGCCACTGCTGGGGATTCCCTTGTCAGTGGCCCAGTTCCCCAATCCTTCGCTCATTTCTCAGACAACATCATTCTACAAGTTCTAAGACTGAGCTGCTACACCACACAGCATGTTCCCACCTCATTCTACTCAATTACTTTACCTCACAAGGAAGTTCTTTGAAATTAGGTGGTAACAACTCAAATATGCTGATTTTTACTTTAAAAGCGCTATAACGAAGGTGTAGATGTTACAACTACTCTGCAATACAGCTGTGTTTGAAACTGGATAATATCTATCTTCCTGGGTTCTTTTCATCTACATTCCAGATTAATAAATTAATGATGTGAGCCTTTCTTGCCACTGTTCTTTCATTTATGGTTATAATAAATCTGAGATAGAAAAAGAAAAACTGAGGCACCATTCAGTTATGAGGTTTCTTCCTGTGTCCAGAAAACATGGTTGACCTTTGCACTTTGTTCCACCCCTCTCCATAAACAGATGCTCACAACACTTGTACGAGACTGGTAGTTCCAATCCTTTGCCCCACAGTCACAATGTCTATTTGAAAAGGTGACTTTAAGTTCTGGTCATATTTCTCATGAACACTCTGCAAACTCCTCTTTACTACTTGAACTTTATATTGAGAAGTCATACCCTGTGCAATATTTTATTCAGTTAAGATAAATAGACAAGTAATCTGATGCTTTAGTTCTTGTAAACTTATGTTAGTGTTGCTTTGAAATCAATCTCTTCCGTTTAAATAACTCACTTGTTCTTAATTTTTTATTTTTCTTAATATAAAATGAAGACTGATCTGAAAGAAATTTCAAGATTGAAGTATGGCAAAAATGAGATAAATGCTGTACTTTATATGAACTAATAATTATTTTTATCATGCCACCTATATTTCACTAAGGGAATATAAGAAACAGGAGACAATTACTATTAAATAGAGAGTTTTTCTTGTTTTCTACATGACTGAATATTCTAATCTTTCCATTACAGGTTTCAAATAGAGGCGAACGACTATATGCATGATTTTAAAATATATTAGGCTCAGAAATACAAAAAGGAAAGTCAATAAATGTTTATTGAGTATATACAATGCACCAACCACCATACTTGGCTAGGGCTAGCTGTGAACAAAGTAGTCTCAGACTTCAGACAGCTTGAAGTCTAGTTGGAGGAATACAGTCATGCAAACAATTATAAGGCCACATGATAAATGCTATTAAAAAGAAAAGAAGGAAACAGAGAAGGGACCCTAACCCAGACTGGCCAAGAGGTCAGAAAACATGAGTAAGTAGCTGGTTTAGAGGAATAGGAAAGAGATGAAGATGCCAAAATGAATCTGGAGACCAGACACTGAAGGACTTCTTGGTAACATTAGGAAGTTTAGGAATACAAAAGACCAACAAATATATGAAGAAATGTTCAACATCTTTTGCAATCAGGGAAATGCAAATCAAAGCTACACTGAAATTTTATCTGACTCCTGTCAGAGTGATAATTGTTAATAATACCAATAATAATAATAACAACAATAGTAATTATTACTGGTGAGAGTATTAGGATAAAGAAACACTTCTACACTGTTGATGGGACTGTAAATTAGTACAACTACTGTAGAAATCAGGATGTATTTTCCTCAAAAATTTAGGAATGAAACTACTGTATGCTCTGGCTACCCCACTCCTCAGTATTTATACTAAAGAATTAAAGCCAGCATAATATAGTGATACTTTCATACCCATGTTTATGGCAACACAATTCACAATAGCCAAGTTATGCAACCAGCCTAGATGTCTGCTAACCAATGAATGGATAAAGAAAAATGTGGTACGTATATACTCTATGTAGCTTTACTCAGCCAGCATTTACTCAGCATTTGTGTAACCCTGTCTTAAAAGAGATGTGCACAATTTGTGGACAGCATAGTTTTGGAAGGTTACACAAAGTGAAGGGCAAAACATCACACCAGGGACAGCCATGCAGCCAAGAGATTTATTCAACAGCCTTTGTTGCTGGTAGCAAAACCAGAGAAGAGGTGCTGGGAGAGGGGAGTCAGGGAGAAGGGAGTGTGCAAGCTCTGGTGGGAGAGGGGAGTCAAGGAGAAGGGAGTGTGCAAGCTCTGGACAGAAGGTGGGTGCTTGGTCGCACCAGCTAGGATCTCTGGAGCTATCAGCTAAAGCAGCTGCTGTCTGGCTGGAGTCTGGAGCTGTCAGCTGGGAGCAGCCGTCGGGCTGAAGGAGATGGGTCTGGAGCTGCCGGCTGGATCAGCTGCCAAAGGCTGAAGGCCATGGGTCTGGAACTGTCGCAGCGGCTTCCTCCTCTCCGCAGGGTCAAGCTGATGTGTCTGAGTGGCTTCCTCCTCTCAGCAGCAATGAGCTGATGTGTGCATCTGTGTGTGTGTGTTCTGAGTCTCTCGAACAGGGCCCTATATAGGGATTTCTGGTGGGAGGTGCACCAGAGCAACCCCAACGCCATTGGCTCTTTGCCCATAGAACAGGGCGAACTTTAAGCCTATTGGCTCTTGCCCGGGGAAAAGAAACATCCTGTCTGGGGAACAAACATCCTGCCCAAGGAAGAAACATCCTGCCCAGAGAATGAAACAAGGTTGCTTCTCTCAGGATGTGGAAAACTCTGGGGGGGGGGGGGGGGGAGTGTAGCCCATCTATCACAAGGAACAATAATTAAGACTTGAAAGACCAATTACTTTAAAAGGAGATCTTCACTTATTTCTCTGCCACAGTCTTCTCTTGATTTTTCATGGCTAGGTCCAAATGTTTCCTCTTAACCATGTAACCAAGCTTTCAACAGTTCTCAGAAAAAAAACTGCCTTGAATATTGAAGGTAGGTAGGTAGGTAGGTATGATAGATAGGCTTGAGCTGACAGGCCACCTCCCCCATGGAAATTTCTATTAGGAGCAACCTGGTTTCATTTTCCCCAGGCAGAAGCCAATCAGCTTAAAGGTCACTCTGTTCCCCAGGCAGGAGCCAATCGGCTTAAAGGTCGCCCTGTTTACTGGGAAAAGAGCCAATAGTGTTAAAGGTTACTCAGGCACCCCCCCACACACACACACACACACACACCAGAAATCCCTACTTAGGTCCCTGCCTGCCTGGAGCTCGAACACAACATCTTGTCCCTGCAGAGAGGAAGCAGCCGCTGTAGCGGCTCCAGACTCACCATCTCCAGCCCGATGGCACTGCTCCAGCCGACAGCTCCAGCCTCCAGCCCTTCTGCAGCTGCCCCAGCCACAGCTCTGAAGACCGCGGTCGGCAGGACTAGGCACCGACTCTCCATCCAGAGCTTGCATGCTTCCCTCTCCCTGACTCCTCTCTCCCCATACTTCTTCTGCCTCTGACCAGCTATAGAGGCTGGTGAATAAATCTCTTGGCTGCACAGTTGTCTCCGGTGTGATTTTTGCCCTTCAAGGTAGACAGTCAAGTGGCTGAAACTCTCTCCCCATACTCCATTCCAAAATATGGTGGTACAAACTGCTAATATCTTTCCCATTAATGGTAGTTAATAATAACTAACATCTATCCAGTAATTTACCATTTATAATTCAATGTTGATTCTCACAACCTAGTACCATCTTCCAGACAGAAAAACTAAGATTCAGAAAATTAAGTAATTTTCTAAGGTTTATGCAACTAGTAAGTGGTAGACTTGGGCATCAACCATGTCTTTCTTACTTCAGATCCTTGGTCTTTTCCTGACAATTATCCTCATTTATCTTCCTGTTCTTCTTCAATTATTTGCTATGTGCATGAATTAATTTTTCAATTTTGCAAGAGAAATTAATTTTTAACAACAGTTTTAAAGAAAACAAGGAAGTGATAAAAACAAGGAGAAACCATTCAACCTGGCTACAAGCAAATGCCAGGACTAGGAAAAAAAAAATCTTCTTAATCAAGAATGAGTACTGGAGCAAAACACAACCATATAATGTCTATAAATAGATGCTGCAACTTGAAAGAAGACTACTATAACATTCAAGTATACTTTGAAAAAAATTATTGGAGGGAAGAAAGAATAGGAGGCCACAGAGACTGAAGGAGAGTGGTAGTCCCAGTTCAAGCAAACTCAGTGCATGGGCAGCAATCTGAGCAGAGTGAAGAAGCTTTTCAGGGCTCAACTTCACCATGGGTCATGTCATGTAATGCAGAAAGCAGTCATGATGGACACTCAATTGCCTCAGGACCCCTGCAAACAATGTGGGATGAGATCCAATAGTTCACAGGCACTCAGCCAGGTGGTGGGAACATCTTCAGTATTACTCTACAACACCCCAGCACTTCAAGAGGGATTCACAATTCTCTGTGTTTTACCAACTTTGTTGGGTTTTGCTAATTCAGTGAAATGAAACATTTTATAAATAACAAATGAGAATATTTCCCACAAGATTTCCACTTGTATTCCTGAAACCATAAAGTTTATGGAGATAAAGAAGGAAATTTATAAATTAAAATTAGTTCTTCAAATATTTGTGATGTTGGTACAGTATTCCTTCTATCATCATTTCTTATATAAACCTGTTAATTTTCACTATAGTACAATGCAGTTTTTCCTTTATTATTTTAGTTTACATAAGATAGAACCCATTATCAGTCTTCAATCTTGTTTCAATTGTGCTGGAGATATTAAAACAAAGAGAAACAAAAATATTATCATATTGGTGACCTGCTCAACTTCACTCACATGTATCATTTTATCTGAAGTTACAACAATGACTACCTTTTAAAAGTAGTAACTTCTAAAGTATGCACAGAAAGACCATTTCCTAATTTTGGACAGATTCATTCCAAATTAAAAATTTGAAGTCAACATCTTTGTTTTCCTATCTATAAATAAGCTAAAAATAATTTAAAAGTATTAGTTATATATTTTTTTCCAAAACACGTGTATTATTAAAATAATTTTAGTATAACAGTACATGTATCTCTTTTGTAAAATTATTTAACTCCTGTTTTGTGTGGAATAAATAACAGCAATGGTTTTCTTAAAACATGACAATATTAATACAGATTCTCCTTGACTTACAGTGGGATTATATCCTGATAAACCCATTGCAAACTGAAGGTGTTATAAGTAAAAAATGCATTTAATGAACCTAACCTACTGGACATCATTGTTTAGCCTAGCCTGCTTTCATCATGCTCAGAACACTTACACTAGCCTATGACTCGTCAAAATCATCTAGCACAAAACCTATTTTACAATCAAATGTTGAATAGTTCATGTACACACACAAATGGGTCATTTGTAGACAGATGAAATGTGAAAACACAAAACACAACATCCAAACAATGCTACAATAAAGTACTGTAAATGCCAGTTGTTGATCTGAGCGATCATGTGGCTGATGGGACCTGCATCTCGCTGCTGCCTCTGCCCAGCATCATAAGTCTCAGATTGGTTACATAGCACTAGCCCAAGAAAGATCAAAAATATGGTTTATATCAAATGCCTATCCCTTTCACACCTTTGTAAACTCAAAAAAATTGTAAGTCAAGTAATTTTAAGTTGAAGATTCTATGTCCATTGTTTTCATGATATTCATTATCCTGGATGTAGGATTACAAATATATTCTCCATTCAAGCCTGAACAATAATGAGTTGAAGGTTTATATCCAGTAACTTTACAGCATATAAATTATTATTTCAATGTATTTATTAAATAAAACATAATTCACTATTTTATGATTAACACATCCAGCAAACTCATTTCTAGAAATATATTCAAATTAAGTTATCTCAAATAGAGCTAGTTAAAAGTACTATTTCTGGTAAGTGACAAAAATTAGAATTTGTACGAACAAGATCAGCTCCCTATTCACAAAACAAATAAGTTCTTTCTCTCCACAGAAGAAAAAGTGGCTGTCCAGCCAAATACTATCTTTCCCTTATTCTCTCTTTCTGAAGAAAACTCAGAACTTACAGGATGGCAGAGTTTCCCACAAAGTCGGGGTCCCTAAATCCTCTCATGGAAGGAAGCCACCTAGAAACATGAATATATGCACTGGACATTTAAATGAACCAATAATAGATTTTTACTAGATTATTTAAGCCACTGAAAATTCAAGTTTAACAAAACATCTTGTAATAATATAGCAACCCAACGCTCAACAGTGCAGGATGATTGAGAAACCTATAGTATATCAAAACAGCTAGATGGTATTCCAATATATGTGATCTACTTGATTGAGAAGTAGAAGACAAATCTATATGTGTGGAATATTATAAAACATAAAGCTCTGAAAATATCATCAGAGAACAGTTAGTATTATAAGCCATGAAAGAATGGATATTCTGAATTGCTGTTTTTACTATTTCTTCTTATCTGATTTTAACTGTAAAGGAATACCCTAGCCAATACCACCTGTACGCTTGACAGAGGACTGTCTGTATTATGGCCAGTATCTTTAACTATTTACAATTAGTACTGTTCCTCAATATTATCTATAAAATAACTATCAAATTGTCTGTAATTAACATTTTTCTTAAAAGTGGGAAATATTTCAAATGTTATACAACTAGAAGTCATCATTTTGTGAAATTTCTTTGTACTTTATTAGCCATATACTAACACAGTATTTCATTTTACAAAAAGACAGAAATCCAACAGTTTCTTTTATTAAAAACATTTTATCCCAAGGACAAGACAACAATGTGAAGGCAGTCTCCTTCCCTTGCATCTCAGCATTCTCCTTATTCTTTGCATTTCTTCTAGCTATAAAAATCTAAATCTCACAAGTGACCATTAGCTAACTGTGCCTTATGTCAATGTAATCATTTCCACTAAGAGATATAAGCATCTCTAGGGCAGGCATTATGTTGAAACCCCATGTATCTAGCACACTGTGAGACACATGGAAATTACCTGCCATTTACTGAACAAATGCAAACATCTATTCAAACACACTTGCTCCATTTGGATTCAACTACACTTTCTTTCCAGAGGTAGTCTGTTCTCCTTTCTCACCTAACCTGCAATTTCTTAGACCAATCTTTGTAAGTTGTTTAGCCTTCTACTCTAAACCCCTACACAAAGTAAATCATATAAAAGCAACAGAGAACTAACTTGACATTACCAGGCTAATGACACAGCTATCACAGTGTGGAACGCTTCATGAAAAGAACACTACTTCCACAAAGTAAATGTAAATGCATCTTCTAAGATTTTTCCACACATCTACATCTGTTTGTACATGGTAGGTTTTTGTTTGGTGTTTGCCTGAGCTGCTCAAAGATTTGTCCTGTGGAGGGACCACACTGCCTAATTACTAATACTCTGGTTGTCCTCCACCTAAGAATCCATAGCTTCCTCCTTTATTAGCTTCTCCCAGCAAAACAGAACCATGACACAGAACCTGAACTCAACCCAATTAGGGAACTTTTAAGTTGCAATAAAAGGAAGAAGTACCTGCATACCTCGTAAAACCTGCTTTCCAGAAATAGATCTGAAACATCCAGGTGGGCCGGAGCCAGCAAGTTCGCTTTTCTGTCACCAAGTCACCACTAATAAGAGAAAGGACACCTCTATATCACCTAGGAATATTTCCTTATCTGTCAAAAGGAACTTTTGTTCCCCTAGAGGAAGCCAACCCTTCCAATCTCAGTTTTAATGGATAGTTACCACTAATCTTCTCCCTGGCACAACATATATAAGGAAGCAATTGAGCAACCCACTAACTTGGTTATGTTTAATGGATTATCGGTCTTTGTCTTTCCTCTCCAGCCCCTTGCATCCTACTCCCAATAAATAAGCTTCAGTAAACCCTAAAAATAAGTCTCAAAGCTCTGCCTTGGCTTCCCATTTTACTCCAACTAACAACGGCCTATTAGGTCTTTATGATCTGGTCCCCTGTGATCAATCACATCTCCTCTCCCCTCACTCATTCTGCTTCAGAAACACCTGCCTCTCAGCTGTCATCCACATAGAGAAAGCCACTCAAAAACCCATGCAAAGCCTTTACATTTGCTGGTCCTCTAATGGAAGACTCCTCCTCTCCCAGACAATTACCATGACTAATCACAGACCTCCTTCACGTCCTTGCTCAAATATGACCATTGAGTCCCCCAAACACATTTACACATTATACGATTCCTCTTTCTTGCCTTATTTCCCCCATACAATTTCTTAGCTTTCAACAGTGCTATTTTCTTAATTTTTTTTATTGTCTCCCTTCCTCCTAATATTACATAATACCTCCATTAGAGCAGGAATTTTTGCCTATTTACCATTCTACTCAGTCCATAATTCATAATGGGTATCCAATGAATAGAAATAATGACTCAAATGCCTATTATACACTTGTAGGCACACACATACACAGTCAGTATGTGCAACGGTTTTACTACTGCATAGACTATATGACTTTAGTACCAAAGCAACCACAGACAGTCTTTGAGAGCAACCTGGTTCCTGTGAAAGAACATGAGATTAAGCTTCTCCTCTGAAGATAGAGATAAAAATTCCTTATCTATTATGTTAACAAGAACCAAAAACACTACCTTTTCCTCATCTTCCTTGTACTGTTTTTTAATAGTTCATTTGGTTTTCTTGTTGTTCTTCTTCTGCTGGGAAAAAAAAAAAAAGACTTTTTGAAACTGGTTCTCTCACATCTTAATTTCAGATTATCTCCATTACTTTCTATTAATTTGTGAACACAAATCATCCAACCTGCATCCATTAACTTTCCAAATGATAAAAAAAAAAAAGATGTTGACATTAGATCCAAAGAGAAAATTAAACCTATTTCTAATTCTGGTACTATCTGAGAAAATTTAGTTCCCTTATTAAAGACACAGTTGACAACAAAATAAGTTGTTCTCAGTTTTTGCTATTTCTGCACAAGTATTTGTTAGATGTTTTGTTTCTAGGTTTTTAATGTGGATTTCTTCATCACTGAAATTAATAATAGAAATTTTTAAAACTAACCAAAGTAAATTTCTATAAGACCACCTCAATCTTCCCCTGAAAAGCCTGCAAAAAAGACAATACTCACTGGGTTTTTTTTTTTTGTTTGTTTGTTTTGTTTTGTTCTAATTAGTTATTTGTGACAGTAGAATGCATTTTGACACATCATACAGAAATGGAGTACAACGTCTCATTCTTCTGGTTGTATATGATGTAGAATTATGCCAGTTGTGTAGTCATATATGTATATAGGGTAATAATATCAGATTCATTCTGTGATCCTCCCTACCTCCATACTACTCCCCTCCCTTTACTCCCTTCTACCTAATGCAAAGTAACTCTGTTCTTCCCCACACCCCTATTGTGAATTAGCATCTGCATATCAGAGAAAACACTTAGCATGATATTCTCTAGCTCCATCTATTTACTGGCAGATGCTATAATTTCATTCTTCTTTAAGGCTGAGTAATATTCCATTGTGTATATACACCACATTTTCTTTGTCCATTCATCTGTTGAAGGATACCTACAGTAGTTCCATAATTAGCTATTGTGAATTGGGCTGCTATAAACATTGAAGTGGCTATGTCAGTGTAGTATGCTGATTTTATGTCCTTTGAATATAAACCGAAGAGTGGGATAGCTGGGTCAAATGGTGGTTCCATTCCAAGTTTTCTGAGAAATCTCCATATTGCTTTCAATAATGGCTGCACCAATTTGCAGTCCTACCAGCAACGTATGAGTGAACCCTCTTCCCCAGATCCAAGCCAACTTTTATTGTTGCATTCTTGTTAATTGCCTTTCTGACTGGAGTGAGATGAAATCTTAGAGTAGTTTTGATTGTAAGTAGTTCTAATTTCAAGAGATGTTGAACATTTTTTCATATGTTTGTTGACCATTCATATTTGTTCTTCTGTGATGTGTATGTTCAGTTCCTTTGCGCATTCATTGACTGGGTTATTGGGGGGAGTTTTTTGGTGTTAATTTTTTTGAGTTCTTTATATATCCTGGAGATTAATGCTGTATCTGAAGTACATGTGGTAAAGATTTTTTCCCATTCTTCATGTTATCGATTATTTTCTTTGGTGAGAAGAAGACTGACAAAGGCGCCAAAAACATTCACTGGAAGAAAGATGGCCTATTCAACAAATGGTGCTGGGAAAATTGAAAATCCATATGTAACAAAATGAAATTAAACCCTATCTCTCACCCTGCACAAAACACAACTCAAAGTGGACCAAAGACTAAGATACTAGAACAGAGACCCTGCGCCTAATAGAAAAAAAAAGTAGACCCAATCTTCCCTATGTCAGCTTAGGATCTGACTTACTTAAGAAGACTCCCAAACGCAAGAAGTAAAATCCAGAATCAATAAATGGGATGGATTCAAACTCACTGGCTTTTCTTTTCCAGTCTTATTACAGAGTATTATTTCTTAAGAAAAATGCCCTCTTAGGCATGACAGAAAACCACTCCCAGGCACATGCCAGAACAGCCCCTAATAATACTACAGGAAGATGCAATGTAGATATGTGTTATTATTTACTCACAGGAATTCTACTGTTGTAGGGACCAACAAGGCAAGGCATAGAAGATAGCAGGAAACAGTTTTATTTGACTGGAGCCAGTTCAGAGGGTACAGCTCTCGCTGTAATCAATGAATCCCCTGAACCCCGAGTTCAGGTAGTTTCAGAATTTTATACACACCAAATAAGGGGAGGGCCTCAGAATTTCACAGTTTACAGAAGTTCACATAAAAGCAACCTTTTTTCTTTCACCGTTATGGGCAAGTTAACCCTTCAAAGACAACACCTGAGAAGGGGAGAGCTTCTTCTCCCCTGTCTTTCCTCCCACTACCAGCTGTTACCATGGAACCCAAATAGTAACTTCTCTTATCTTAGAAATATAGACATATCTGTGGAGCTCCAGCTCAAGGCCAGAGGCCTTGTTAAAGAATTTGCCCTTTTTATTATCACATTTTGCATTTGCAAACACACTTCTATAAACTACTATACTGGATACATATTTGTGAAAAACAAGTGAAGGGGTGTCCAGCACCTGGAGTGTTGATTTCTTCTAGGCCAGTGGCCAAGTAATAGAGCAACAGGAAAATAGGTAGTTTTTCTACATTGAACTTTTGTGGTAGAGACTCTTTTGCTGACAGTCCTAAAATCAGCTTAGTTAAGATTTTCTGTGGAGGAGGGGGTGCCACTACACTACTAAGGTGGGGCCCTTTACAGAAGAAAAGCCAAAATTCAGGGAGGTTAATTTACTCACAGTTACCTAAGTACTAAGAAGCAGAGCCAGGATCCAAAACTAGACCTGCACATGCCAATGTTCTTCCCACTGAGTGGGCTGCCTTTGCACCAGTGATGCATTCAGACAGGACACAATCTCGTTAATGGAAATGTATGGCCTGGTACTTCCTGCCTTATTAAGGAAATGAATCATTGGTAATTGGCAACATTTACCAATTCCTAGTCAGCAGACTATATAACACTCTTTGCATTTAATCATTTACTAAGCAGCAAAATTACTATTTTAACCAAATGTGAAAACAGCTCTGATGTTGTTGGTGTTAATGAGAAATAGCCATGTATATAGTAGTGACTCCCACTCCTAAGTAATTGATACCCTATTTATATTCCAATCAATGGGATGATGTTTCCTAGAACTTAGTTTAATTTTATCACATAATTTGGAAGGTAAAGATATTTATTTTATTTGTATCAGATATTTTGAATTAGAAAAAAATAAAACCATATTTTACAGTGTTAAAATCCACTGCCTAGCATGCCTATCTGGCTTTATCTACTCTGGCCTTCTAAATTTAGCTCCACATGATGTGGGTCAACAAAATTCTGAAGTAAATGGACAATTCTAATTTTAAATAAAACAATGTCAGAGGATGAGAAAAACTATTACAAAAAAACTACTGTTAATATCAAAGAGATAAAATTTAAGTCACATAGCAGCATTTAATTCATCTACCCTTGATCTACTTACCAAAATGCACAAGAAATCTTAGAATGAGAAAGAAAGTTACAAAAGCACAAGAAAATGGACATGAGAGTCTTAGATCAGAACTCAAGGACCAAAGCAATGGTCGGTTTCCAAAAAATCCAATGCTTATTGCAGTCCAGAGTCAGTGAAGAAATAATTAGAGCAGAGAAAAAATGGTAAAGAAACAATAGACAGAACTTTCAAATTTAAATGAAAACTATAAACACCACAAGTAGATCCAACAACTCCAACTAATCTCAAGTGTGCATTCACATGCCAAAAACATATGAAGAAAGTTATACCACAAACATCATTAACAACTTGCTCAAAAACAGTGATAAAAAGGAAATTTTAAAAACAGCTGAGAGCGCACACAAAGTAGAAAGGAACAAAGATCATGGTAACAGCAGATTTCTCATTGGAAACACTATGAATGAGTAGACAATGGAGCAACATGTTTGAGTACTGAAAAAAGAAAATAATCCATCGACCTATTATTATGGATCCAGCAAAAAATATATTTCAAATGTAAAGATTAAATTTAGAATATCGCAAACACAGAAAAGCTGAAAGAATTCATCACCAGCAGACTCACACTACAAGAAATGGTAAAGGAAGAAGAAAGAAAAAACAGGCATTGGGCAGGAAAAAAAATGATAACAGATGGAATTGTGGGTTCATATAAGGGAAGGAAGAACACTGGAAATGGTAACTACATGGGTAAATGTATGACTGTCTTTCTTATCATTTACTCATCCTAAAATATAACTGACTGTTTAAATAAAAATAGTAACAATTCAATGTGGGGTTTATATCAAATAAATCAGTAAATATATGAAAACAATATGCTAAAAGAAAGAAAATATACATAACTGCATATGAAAAAATAAAATATCACTTGAAACAAAGTTACATGTGTAAGTCAATATAAAGGTTAAATATGTATACATTAAATATTTCTTAATACAAAATATGTAAGCTAACTATGTAATTATAAGCCTTAAGGCAACCATTAAATTAATAATAAAACTAAGAGTTACAGCTAATAAATCAACAAAAGGGATAAAATAGAATCAAAACAAAAAGAAGGCAAAAGAAGTGAGAAAGGGGAACAAAGAAAAATGGGACAAAAAAAATCCACATAACAAGATGATCATGTTAAACCTATCCCTAGTTGACAACCATATTAAAGGTCAATGGTCTGGCCAGCATGGTGGTAGCACGCGCCTATAATCCCAGAAGCTCAAGAGACTGAGGCAGGAGGATTGCAAGTTCAAGGCCAGCCTCAGCAATTTAGTGAGGCCCTAAGCAACTTAGTGATACCCTGCTTCAAAATAAAAAAATAAAAAGGGCTAGAGATGTAGCTCTGTAGTAAAATGCCTTTGGGTTCAATTCCAGTATCAAAAAAATTATAAAAAATCTGATAATCCAAATTAAAAATCAGAGGTTGTCCAATTGGATGCAAAAGCAATACCAAACTACATGCCAACCACAAAAATGCACATTAAGTACAAAGACACAGGTTAAAAGCAAAAGGCTAAAATTCTGTATACCTTGAAAACATGAGTCAAAAGAAAGAAAAGGTGGCTATATTAATATTAGCAAAGTATATTTCAGAAAAAAAGATTGTTACCAGGCATAAAACATAATTTCATAATTATAAAGGGGTCAACTTATCAAAAGGACATAATAATTTTTATGTTTCTGTATATAGTAACATTACTTCAAAATGTATGATGCAAAAACTAACTGGAGATTTCAATATGTTGTCTCAAAAATTGCTAGAATAGGAAGATAGAAAACCAGAATGATACAGAAAGCTTGAGAAACACAATCAAGGCCTGGCGCGGTGGCACATGCCTGTAATCCCAGCACTTGGGAGGTTGAGGCAGGAAGATTGCGAGTTCAAAGTCAGCCTCAGCAAAAAATCGAGGCACTTAGCAACTTAGTGAGACCCTGTCTCTAATAAAATACAAAAAAGGGCTGGGATGTGGCCCAGTGGTTGAGTGTCCCTGAGTTCAATCCCCAGTACCAAAAAAAAAAAAAAAAAGAGAGAGAGAGAAACACAACCAACTTGCCCTAACTGACATGAATAGAATGCTCCCCCCAGTCACAGTGGAATACATTCTTTCTGAGTGCCCCCAGAACATTTACTATATTCTGGCCCATAACAGGAGCTCAATAAATACAAAAGGTTCAAGTCAAGTATGCACTTCCATCAAGGATTTTCAAGGTTTTGAAGTTAGTTCATTCTATAATCCTGTTAGTTTCATGCATGCAGAAGTTATAAATACTTCCAGGAGCAGGAAGGCGGTGATAAGGATGTAGTCTCCTCTCTCTCCAGCATCCTTTCCTCACCTTCTTCACCCAGTGAGGTTGTCCTAGATTTTCTCTACAACCCAACTTGCAGAGGAAAGCCAATGTTTTTACATGAAGTGATTGGGAGTTTTCACTGTAGATTTTTATATATAACACCATGTGTAGCTGACAGCACTTCAGATCCACACAGCAGCAGCATTCTAAACTACAGGTTCAAGGTGGTGATTGACCATAAAATTAGGCCAAAAGACAAGATAAATGGTTCCAAAGAAGGAGAAAATTTCAAAAATAGAAATATGGGATCAGGGGAGGACATGATAGAACCATATTACAAAACTACTGCAAAAATTATCCCATCTAGATTATCCTTCTTACAAGAAATATCATCTTTTGCATCATATAAAATAATTCCCTGCAAATCTTCTCACAGAATTGTTCTTCCAGTTATCTTCTTATAATATTTGGTTATGTTGACCAAGAAAACATTTTCTTGGCAACTACTTTTATATATTTCCATCCATTCTGTTCATTTGCAATTAACTCTCTCCTTTCTTCTCACTTTAAACCCATAGGGAAGTTTAAGTCAGGCTGAAACACATACCAAAGCCTTAAAGCAGAATTAGATGCATGTTACCAAAGAACAAGAATCTCTACACCTGAAAGATAAAAGCCAAGGGAAGAGCACTCCAGGCAAAGGTCAACAGCAGGTGCAATGATCCCAATTAGGAAGGAGTTTTGCTAGTATTTGCAAGTCTTAGGAGTTTTCCTAAGATTTGCTCAATAATCAGTATGGCTGGAGCATGGTAAATGAGAGGAAAGGGAAGAAGTTGAAAAAGGAGATGAAGCCTCCACAAAATACATGCAGGTCTTATTACGAGGTTATCCTTTGTGGTGGTGTCATGAGAGGCACTGTTAATAATTACTCAGAGGCAGATTGTCTTTAAATGCAAGCGTATATTCCATCACACCGATCATCAAACATAAATAATTAATGCAAAAAGTGTTGGGTGTGCTGGAGCACCCCAACTAGTATTTAGTGCACACTAATTAACACTACAAGCAAATCACACAATCCTAGGGCAACCATGAGTCCCAAAATACCTCTGATGCTACACGACTTCTCTTAGCCCAAGAGCAGATGTTGTCGATGTCTGGTTGTTCTCTCCAGCAGACAGCTGGACATTAGGGAATGGTGGAGTCAATCTGGGGATGGACAGCAAGGTGGCCAGTCCCCCTGATGTCCTCAGAGCAGCCTCGTTGATGTGGCAGGACAAGTGATTTAAATATAGTTCCAAGTTGGTGATTAAGTAAAAGTCAGTGTCTATTAGTTGTGTCCAGTGGTATGATATAATTGTAACAGAACATGTTCTTTACACATGTCCATGGAGATGTGCTCCCTATTGATTGTAACCAGTCATTGTTAAATGTGCCTGTGGCTAGTGTCCCTTACAGATCCTTATGCATTGCAACCAGACATGACTAAGCATGCCAATGGCTGCCGTTCCTTATGGCCAGCAACTTACTGAGTCCCAGCATGTCCCAACATGTCCATGGCAGATGCTCCTTACAGGTGGCTTTATGGCATGTTATCTGTCTCTCTTTGCCCTTCTCTCCTCGCTCTCCAAGACCTTGTTTGTTATGATAGTGGCTTTGGAACAGCTCTCTCTTTAAATTTTGGGAGAACTTTCCCATTGCAATGGAAGATATGGAATCACTAAGGCTCTCATCATTGCATATATCAGTATTTAAAGACTGAACAGACCCACGGATTAACTGGAGGGGCTGGTGTCAAGAGACTTCCTAGAGATTCTTGTTCATGTGTGCCAGCCTGACTTAAGAATAATTCTGTGGCCAGGCGCAGTGGCACACGCCTGGAATCCCAGCCCTTGGGACCGCTGAGGCAGGAGGATTGCAAGTTCAAAGCCCACCTCAGCAATTGGCGAGGCACTTAGCAACTCAGTGAAACCCTGTCTCTAATAAAATACAAAAAAAGGGCTGGGGATATGGCCCGGTGGTCGAGTGCCCCTGAGTTCAATCCCCAGTACCAAAAAAAAATTTTTTTTAATTTAAAACAAGAATTATTCTGTTTGATGCAAAAGATTCCTTGCTATCCCACTCATATACTGTATGTGAATTCTAGGAGTTCAATGAAATTCAAAGAAAGTTCAAGGAAGAATTTCACATCTATGACTGAATAAGTAAGTTGTTTTAGTCAGCTTTTTCACTATTGTGCCTAAAAGGATCTGACCAGAACAACTGTAAGGAGGAAGAGTTTATTTGAGGGATTATAGTTTCAGAGGTCTTAATCCACAGAAGGCTGGCTCCATTCTCGGGGCTCAAGATGAGGCTGAACATCATGGCAGAATGTGTGGCAGAGGGAAGCAGCTCACATCATGGTGGTCAAGAAGTAGAGAGAGATCCACTCACTAGATACAAATATATACACCAAAGCCACCTCTTCCAGCCTCAGCCTACCACTTCAGTTACCACTCACTTAATCACTATCTGGGGATTAATTCACTGATTGGGTTAAGATTCTCACAACCCAATCATTTTTTCCTCTGAACCATCTTGCACTGTCTCACATGTGAGCTTTTGGGGGACATCGCACATCTAAACCATAACATAATGGTTCTGACATTCCCAAGAAACCAGTTTCCACTACAACAGCACTTGTGGAAGAAGGCAATGGCATTCCAAGAATCCCAAGGAACTTAATCCTGTCTTTGTTCATACCCTTTCTTTTTCATGTTACTTCCTTGGTTAGCCTGCCATTTACCACTAAAAATAATGACATAGAAGGAAAGTAGAAGATGGATACTCACAGTTCCTTTTCATTTCAGTAATTGCTGCTCATCAGTATAGGCCAAAGATAGAGAGTTTGATCATGCATTTATATCAATAAATAAGACAGTTGAATCAGTGTTCTGTGACATTTCTACTCACTGATATGAATGAAATACATATGCATATGGAATCCATAAAACAAAAATCATAAAATTTCAGTGATTTCACATGCCCATGTAGATGCTATTATGGTTTAAATATGAGGTGTCCCCCAAAAGCTTATGTGTGAGACAATGCAAGAGGAATTAGAGGTGAAGTGATTGGATTATGAGAATCAGTGCATTAATCTGCTAATAAGGTGGTGACTAGGCAAGTAGGGTGTGCCTGAGGAGGTAAATCCCTGGGGCATGACTTCTGGGTATATATTTTGTCTTTGTTAAGCTGAGTTCTTGCTATCTATGGATCTGTCTGTCTTCTTCTTGGTCATCACATCCTGAGGCACTATCACACCCTTCTGCCACAATGTCCTGCCTCACCTCAGGCCCAGAGCAATGAGGCTGGCTGTCTATTGACTAACACCTCTGAAACTGTGAGCCCCCAAATAAACTTTTCCTCCTCTAAAATTGTTTTTTCAGGTTTTTTGGTCACCACAGTGAAAAAGCTGACTATAACAAATGTTCTAATACTTGAATTTTAAATTAGCATTGCTAAGTGAAATAAGCCAATCCCCAAATCCAAAGATCTAATGTTCTCTCTGATGTGTGGATGCTAACACACAACGAAGGGGCAGGGAAGGAAAGAATAGAAGTTCAGTGGAGTAGACAAAGGGAAATAAAGAGAAGGGGTGGAGTATAGGAATAGGAAAGACAGTGGAAAGAATCTGACATAAATTTCCTAGGCACTTATATAAATATACCATAGTGAATCTAATATCATATATATCCACAAGACTTGGATCCTAATTAGAATAAGATATACTCTCTGTTTATATAAATGTCAAAATAGACTCTACTGTCATGTATAACTTAAAAGAATAAAAATTAAAAGAAAATAAAACTAGCATTGCAAAATTTAAAGATGAATGGTAACATTTATAATTTGAAATTTTATTTTATTTGATTAGAATTACATTAAATAGCAAACCAACACAATGAGAGAGACCAAAGACAAAAGGGGAACTTGTTATATTCTAATGACTTTCATGATACTTTTTCCTGGTTTTTGAATAAAGCACATTGCATTTTATTTTGCTCGAGGTCTAATAATTATGTGGCCCTTCCTTCCTGAAATGAAATGCACTACATGCATAGTATTCATTTTGGACTCTCCATGTTGCCTGTGACTTGGGGCACAGGAAGGAACACTACAAAAGTGCTCGTGCTGACTGGTGTGCCACAAGAAATAAAGCTGTCTCTGATCTTGAAATCTCATGCCTTCTGCTAGCATCCATGAAACAGCAACAGGTTAATTTCTTAGCTTGCAACCAGGATAAAATCTCAGACTCTGACAGTTTTTATACCAAACACAATGTTACCAGGAGATATAAAGATCTGCAATAGCTTCAGAATTTCTAAGAAGTTCAACACTTTTTCATTTAATGTAAATTCTTCCCCTTATGAGCTACCTCTGCTGCTCAGTTCAGTTTTGGTGATATCCTCTTTTACCCACTTGGTCAAACAAAACCAATATCTTTGTTTCATTATACTCTTGAGGTAGTGAAAATGTTAACATTCTTAATTTGCCTTTTTTCCATGAGGTCTCATTAACCTGAATATTTTTCCTAATTTACGTAATTCATTTTATTTCTACCATCCAACCCTGACAATTCTTCCTTTCCTCCATAATAAATATGACTTAATATTGTAGCCTAGTGAAATGTTCCATGTGCCATGTCTTTATTACCTCTTCAAACATCTTAAAGAAATTTTAATCACATTAACCAATCTTTCCTGATGCACTACAATGTACCTTCCCTTACATTGTTAATCCTAGTCATAGATTCTAGCAAAATATGAAAGAATAAAGTTTCACTAAAATCCTCTTAGTTATAGTAAGATCCCAATTCTGCTTAAACTCTATGTATTTGTGAATCTGCATAAGTATGGAAAACTGGAAAAAGACACAAATGAGTTGCATATAACTTCAGATATTCAGGTTGAAAAGCAGATCTGCTTCGGTAGCTTAAATTTCATATTTGAAATCATTTAGTTTTGTAACAAAACAAACAAAACATTAAACTTGAAAAATTATTTATGAAACTCTCACTGGTATAACAAAAGACTATTCTCCACTTGATACTTCCTTTTCAAAAATTCTATAACTATTCCTTGTATTCATTATATAAAATACAAAACCATGCCCTCAGCACTCTGGGCCTTTTGTAAGTAGTGCTTATCCCCTGATCCTTCCCCACTACCCAGATAACCATTCTCATCCCCCACCACTCACTCTTTCCCATCTGCCACTGTTGGTGGGAAAATTTCATTAAATCTCCCCCACCAACAACACAGAACTCATCTTCACTTCTACTCCCAGAATTACTTGCATGTTGAACATTTATTTTCCTTACCCAAACACCACCTAAATCTATCCAGCTCCAACCTATATTCATCTGAAGCTTCATTAACTATAAATGATGTTTAAAAATAGGATTATACTGTTTGCCTCTTAATTTTGTTCTTATTCATCTATAAATGTTATTCTTGAAGCCATGCAGAGATTTTTTAAGTTCACTGAAGGTAGATATCATGCTTTATCTTCTTGCTGACATCTACACAGTACCCTAAGGGCAGTGGACAATACCAAACAAGAGGGTTTGTTTTGCCCTCTTTAAATCACACAGGGAATGGAAGCCAAGACCACAGTAGGAACTTGTCAAAAACAAATATAGCTGTTAGAAAAGAAACATGTATATTCCTCT
Source organism: Tamias sibiricus (assembly GCA_025594165.1). Taxonomy (NCBI): domain Eukaryota; kingdom Metazoa; phylum Chordata; class Mammalia; order Rodentia; family Sciuridae; genus Tamias; species Tamias sibiricus. The sequence goes on from CM046670.1 coordinate 82,203,952, forward strand.
TAAAATTATCCTGGCAATAGAATGCCTTGCCTTATTAAAAATGGCATTTTAATGAGAAACATTACATGCATATAAACACTGATTAGGGGAGGTTTAAATTTTGGCTAGTTTACTCCAACTTACTAGAAAATTTGAATATGTTTGGAATGGGCTGTACAACCAAATAACAGGACCCAAAAGGAAAAAGTTTGAGGTTATGCATAAAAGGTTTAATTTGGGTCTGAGTACTTTAGAAGATTTCAGCTGCTATAGATTTCTGGAATCTATTTCTGGATTTAATCTGCTCAGGTTAATGGAGGTAATGAGCAAAGAACTTAAACCCATGTTGTCTCATTTGTTATAAAACTTACGGATATCACTGTACAAAAAGGACCATAAACTAGGAAGAGGCAAAGCTCACTCTCGTGATAACAAAGAATGGGGCAGCTCTTAAGGAGTTAGGACTGTTTTTTTCTATAACACTCCAAAAGGTTAGGCATGCCTCAACATGGAAGTAGAGAAAGGAGTCAACACCTGTGTTCATGAGGTCTGAGTTCAATTTTTCTGTTATTCTCATCTCCTGTGTTTACTCATTCTTGCTTATTCCAGTCTCTCCTTCTTCAGCCCCATTCCTATTGCTCTATGCATCACTGTAGGAAGGCACTATTAAAACAAACACTAGGAAATACACCAAAAGTACAGATTCTCGTAGGAAGCAAAAGAAACTGTAACATCTTCAGCAATATCTTCCAGGCCAAAGCTTAATTCAAAGGTAATTTAGCAAGTGGTCATTACATAACATCCACTGTCATAGTACATGGTGAAATGAAGCTCCCATTAATATATTCAATAAGCATAGACTCCTATATTTAGTTTTCTTTTCTTTTTGAAAAAAAATTGGTCTAAATCTTTAACCACTTTTTAAGAAATATTTTACACTGATACATAAAAATTGTACATAACAGTAAGATAATGTGTGTTGTTTTCCTATAAGTAAACTGTGTAATGTTCAAATCAAGTTAAACACATATCTACTTCCTCAATCTTCTCTTGTTTTCATGATGAAAACATTCCATATACTTTCTTTTAGCTTTTTGAGATATACAACACATAAATGTTATTTATAGTGCCCTCTCTGTACAATGCCACACCAAAGCTTCTTACTACTGTCCAACTGTACCTTAGTACCCATTGACTAACCTGTCCTATGTCTCCTACCCTTTAATGTCCCTAGCCCTCTGGTAGCCACATTCTCTGCTCAACTTTACGAGATCAACTTCACTCCTAATTTTCAATTGTGAAAAAAATTTGCTGGTATAATTTTCCTGCCAGGAAAAAAAAAAAAAAAAAAAAACAAGGGAAAACTTTAAGAATAAATATGCTTTATGTTTCTCCTACTCAAAAAATTATGACATACAGTATATTTATACCTGGGCAACTATAGATTCTTGGTGGTGTCCACAAGCATGCACAAGTGTTTCTGAAGATTTGTTTCAGCAACTAAAAGTCGTGCTGCTAGCAATAAGAAAGTGATTTTCTATTACATTTGAAAATCTTGGGCAGAGGTATGTCAATGATTCAAATAAATTTGTTTCTTACCTACCACATAGAAGAGAATTCATTAATTATTGCAAGCAATGTAAAATGAAACAAAACAAAAAGAAACCCACAACATGATAAAATCTTAGCATTATATGGTTAACCAACTCATCTAGTACTGAAAGTCTCACATTCAGGAAACTCCCCCAGCCATAATCAAACTAAAATGGTTGGTCATGGAGGTACTTTTTTAGTTGGATAATGGTTAATATGATTGTGACTATGGACAAAACTGAAAAGTCATTTATACTTCAGACTTTAGTTTTAGATCTAAAAACAGAATATATTTATATAAGCTGCCAGAGATACGGGTAAAGTCAAACACGAAATTATACCTAAGTCCCAATTTAAGTAGACATTTTCTCAGATAAATATCTCACAATCCCAAATTCTCTAAACTTGCCAAGTGAATTTAACTGTTAGTGTTTTTGTGTTTAAAAAATCTTTAAAGCAAGATTAATTTTTTTCTTGATAGTTAATACTTTAATCTGATTTAAAATATAAAAACCAAAGGCTAATGAATTATAATATTATGACTATAAATAAGTATTCATGGGATTCTTTCCTCAGAGGATCTCTTGGCACTATTGAAAGAAAAGTTATCTACTGCAAAAGGTTAATCAACTCAAACTCAACAAAAGGTCTGACTTTAATTGAAAGTCCAAATGTCAAAATCTGAGACAGGATTTAAATAGAGCAAAACAAATTTAACATGTGGGATGCTAAAAATGTTCTTGTTTAAATTTGCATCCCCAAATTCTTGCTAGGATGACAGTACATATTTTGTGAGAATGACAGCAGACACTTTCTAAAATGACAGTATACACTTGGATGATAATTTCAAAAAATGTACTTGAGGGATATTGGTCTATAGTTTTATTACCTTGTAATACCTTTGGTTTTAATATCAATGGTAACATAGGCCTTTTATAAAATAATTTGGAAGTATTTCATTCTCTTGTATTTTCTGTAGAGGAATTTATGTAGAATTGGTATTATTTCTGTCTTAGGTATCTGGCATAATTCACCAATGAAATTGTCTGGGTGTGTGGTTTTTATGCAGTTATAATGTTTTTAATTAATTTTGAACTCACTTTATTTAGTGGATGATCTACATGTTATCTATTTTATTTTTGAAGGTGCTTTTGTAGTTTGTATCTTTCAAGGAATCTCTCAATTTCACTTAAACTGTCAAATTTATTGGCATGGAGTTTTCCATAATATTTCTTTATTGTTCTTTAAATATCTGAAATGTCTGATATCCCTTTTTTCATTGCTGATACAAGCAAAATATATATTATTTATTATCTTCTTTATCAGTCTACCCTGGTCTTTTTTTATTGCTCTTTAAAAGATTAGCTTTTATCTTCATTGATTTTCTTTAACTTTTTCCTGATACCAACTTTATCTGTTTCTGCTTTTATATTATTTCCTTACTTCTACTTGCTTTGGTTATATTTGCTCTTTTTGTTTTTTTAAGGTAGAAGCCAAAATCATTAATTTGAGGTCCAAGCTCTTTTTAAAACAAATACTTAATGCTATAGATTTCCCTCTAAAAACTGTATTAACTGCATCATACAAGTTTTGATATGTTGTATTTTAAGTTAAAAAAATAAGATTGAATGTAGCTTCCTTCTTGATTCATGGATAGCTTGGTTTAATTTTTAAGTATGGGAGATTTTTCCAGGTGTCTTTCTGTTATTGATTGCTATTTCAATTCCACTGTAGTAAGAAAGCAACCTTAGCATATTAATTCTTGTTAATATAAAAAGGCCTGTTCTATGGGCCAGAATACAGTCTGTTTTGGTGAATTTTCCATGTGCACTTGATAAGAATATATATTCTACTGCTACTGGATAGAGTTCTCTACAAATGTCAACTAGGTAAAATGGGTTGATTATATTCTTCAGCTCTTCTATAACACTACCCATTTTCTGTTTATTATCTATTAATCATTGGTATTTGGTATTCAAATCTCCTATTACAATTGTGGATTTATTTATCCTTGTAGTTTAACAGGGATTTTTGCTTCACTTATTATGAAGTGCTCTTATTAAGGACGTAAGTATTCAGAATAGTAGACAGACTATATGTAGGATATAAAAGACTTGAACAACAGTTAACCAATTTGACCTAGTTGATATTTATAGAATGAAGCTGCCTTCTTGTGATTCTAGTTAACAAAGTAATAAGGAGACTTACACAAAAATATTCATTCAATTTTAACAGCAAAAATGTGGTAATTAATTGTCCAGAACTATAGAAATTGATGAATAAAACTATAGTTCATTCATATTATGAATACTATGAAATAGTTAAAATAAATAAATCTTCATGTACCAATTTTGTTAAATCTCAAAAACAAAATGTTGAATATAAAAAAATAAGATGCAAAAGGATATGTATAATATAATGGTTTTTAGATTTACAAATATCTATAAAACCAATGATTTTCTCAATGAAATGGAAGCACACAATGTAATTATATCACTATACACCCCCAAATTTTTCAAAATTCCAGTAGTTCTAATAAAAATATTAAGTGAAATAGAAATATGAAATGCTATTTAATGCAATTGAAAAATATATATTTCAAACCCTACAGAAGCCACTGAAAAAAATAAGTGCAGGGATAAAACTAATAGGCCAATAGTGGAATTGAATTAAGACTCATATTAAACACCAAATTAATCCAAAAGAAAAGAGAAAATAGAGGACAAAAAAGAGATGGCATAAATGAAAAACAACTAGCAAAATGAGAAATTTTAAATCCTACCATATGAGGAAAACATTAAGTATTAGTGGCTTAAACAGCCCAATCAAATGACAGATTATAATAATGGATTAAAAAATAAGATTAAACTATTTATTGTCTACCAGAAATAAACTTTAATTATTAAATTACACAAATTAACAGAAAAAGATGGTGAAAGGCATATCAGGAAATACTAATCAAAAGAAAGCAGGAGTCACCTTTGTGACTATTTTGAGACAAAAAAGAGCTTGAAAAAGAACATCAAGTTTAAACAAGAAAATTCGAGAGGACATGACAACCTATAATACTTTTGCACCCAAGAATAGAGATTCAAAACACAGAAAGCAAAAAATTATAGCACTAGAAGGATAAACAGAGACATCCACAATTACAGTTGGAAACATCAACATTCTATGTAACGAGCAGGAAATAAAACATCTAAAAGGATATAGAAGAGCTGCAAAACCCTAATGCCAGTTGACCTGGAGGACATTTAGAGAACAGTCGACCAACAGCAGAACACATGACCTCATAGAACCCAGACCAAGAGAGAACATGTTTTGGGCCATAAAACAAATCTCAACAAATTTAACAGAATTGAAACCATCAACACATGTTCACTGGTCACAGGTCACAATGAATTCAGCCAATAGGAAGATATAGAAAAATTCCAAATATGTAGAAGTTAAAAATATATTTCTACAGAACTCAGAAATTAACCTATTAATAAGTACCATCATCTCAGATATGAGATATCTATAAAACCTTAATTGGAGCAATAAACATACCCTTTGTGGGTAATTTTTGAAATGAATACTATGCTTTTAGGGTTCTTTTCTTTGGAAAAAAGTAATAGGTGAAGGATGAGTATTTGAAAATGTACACATATATATATACACACACACACACACACACACATTTTTGGGGTTATGTAAATTCTAAATTATGATTTTCAGCTTATTTCAATGTATTTCTGTCAATTTTTTTGAAATATTCACAGAATTGAAAGTGTAGAACTTAATGGGTTAACTAAAAAATCATAAGGAAAATAAGAAAATATTTAACTATAATGAAAACACAAGGTAACAAAGTGTGTGGGATACAGATAGAATAGGACTTAGCAAGGAACTATATAAAAAAACCATAGAATTACATGCTCATATGAAAAAAGAATAGTTTTCAAGTTAATTGTCTCACTCTCTAAAGACTAGAAAAATATTATAAACAAAAGAAGCCCAAACTAGCAGAAGAAAGGAAGAAATAAAGGGCAGAAATCAGTGGAGTTTAAAAACAAAAAACAACATGGAGAAAATGAAAAAAAATCAAAAGCTGATTGTTTGAAAAGATCAATGAAACTGATAACCCTTTAGGCAGACTGATAAAGAAAAACAGAGAAGACACAAATGATCAATATTAGGAAATGAACTAACTACAGCAAAATTCATCAAAATAGCTTAACTGCTACAATATATTATCTAATGGAAAAAAACAAGTCATTTATACAAAAATGAAAAATACTAAAATGAACATGCTATTAGCATAAAAAACATGTAGTAAAACTATACAGAAAAACATGGGAATAACAATCACTAAAATTAAGAATTTGTTTATCTTAATCAAGAGAATGGATGATGTAATTAGGATCAAGTATGCACAAAAGCTTTCACAGGTATAGATATTGCTATTTTGTTTCTCAGGTTGGATAAGTGGCATAAGTGAGTTCTTTTCATTGTTATCCCTCAATTATTTAAACAAAAATAAACCTGATTATAAATAAATAAAAATATAATTAATTTATTTTTAACTTGTTTTTGTTTTTGGTACTGAGGACTTAACCGAGGGGTGCTTTAACAATGAGCCACATTCCCAGCCCTTTTTTATTTTTGAGACAGGGTCTCATTAAGTGACTGAGAGCCTCGCTAAATTGCTGAGGTTGACCTCGAACTAGAAATCCTACTGTCTCAGCCTCCCAAATCACTGGGATTACAGAAGTGTGCCGCCATGCCTTGCAAGCCCTACTTATTTTTTAATTCCAAAATTTGTTAACAGAAGCTTAATAACTTTCAGGGAAACTGCCAAAATATACCCACAATTAACGAAGGATAAGGCTAGTTGAAATTTTTTCTTTCTCTCGCCATACCATAAAGTTTTGCTACAAATAGTCTAAGAAAACAGCACAGACTGTAAAATGTACTTCTGTTTTTCTTGCAGTGATTGCTAACACATATTAGTCAAATGCACCACTGAAATAAGATGTGAATGTTGAAACCTGTAAACTGAATGACAGATTCAGTGCCTGCAATATTGTTCATTCAGGATCCCTTCTTGTATGGTATACTTTCATTTTCCCCCAACCCAAAGTACCTACTTAATATGAAAAAATAGAGATAAGAGAAATCAAATATTTAAATGATAGAGGCTGAACTTTCATTTTTATATTAGTCATAAAATTCCATAAATTAAAAAAAAATAAAGAAATGTTGAAATGTTCAATATGGCTTGCTTTTTATAGCTGTGTTTTTCAAGAGAATCTGAGAAATGAGCTCAGCATGTTCATTTTACCACAACTACAAAAGTGTATCCTACTAAACAGGTTGCTCTCTAAATTTGACAAGGGAAAGATTCTAGATAAATCTGTTTATTGAAGACATTTCTTTAACAGAAACTACAAAGAGACAGGGCACAGAGCTGCCCTAACCTTCTGAGAACAGAGACATGACAGCAACTAGAAAAGGATGAAGCAAAATATAAAACTGATAATGAAAAACCCCTATTTTTTTAACAAACATATTGAAATTTGAAAGCAACAATATGCTAATATGGAAATGAAACCAGTAATAAAGTTCAAATCAATGCCAATTAGTTGGTGCCAAACTTTATAAATAAGAATATGAACAGGTAATAACATATCACTGACACAGATTCCCTCAAACCTATATGGTTATTAATTCCATCTCATCAAGATATGAAATCGTTCAAATCACAAACATAGGTACTGTAGGAATATAGAGGATATTCCAACATTTTGGCTGCCCTGGTAGTTTTAAAACAGTTTTCTGAACAATGCATGTCTTAGGGAAGAAATGGAAGGGGTTGTATCAATGATTCATGTGTAAGTCATCTAGAAACCTCTACCAAAAATACTTCTACTCCTGCTGTAAATCTTCCTTACTACATTTAATTGAACAGGCCATAGTCTAATCAAAATTCAAATCCATTTACTTTATTTTGACACTTTGAAATATCTGATTAATAGAGCCAGTAGGCTTCACATCTATTACATCTTTTTTTTTTTTTACATAATTTATGACAGGGAAAATATCTACAGAGTTTGTGCCCCATTGTCTCCTTCATCAACCCCATGATCCTTTATAGAGATCTCTAATGGACTGTGCCTGGCTGGCTGGGAAGACGATCATCAGGATAGAGGGCAATACTAATGTCTTGCTTATTGATCAGGCTGCCTCTGTTCAAAGTCCAGAAGGAAAACAGGCAGATGTTGCAGTATTCACCAGTGTTGGTACAGTCGTGAACCATCACTTAAAGAATAAACTCAACAATTAACTTTACAAAAAATACCTCAAAGACTGTATAACATCAGTCAAAGGCAAGGACAAAGAATAGAAACTAAAAAGAGAAAATGTTTTATGATGCTGTTTTAGAACAACCAAGAATGTTCTTACTAATTCCAAAGACTGTCAGTTCTTTCTTGGTGAAAACATGAATCCATATGGCACAGTGGTTTTCCTACTCTCCCATGAGGATACTATCCCACACATGAATTTATTTAAAGGTGATATTAAAAGGGGACGATGTTAATCAATCTGGCCATTTACTTATAATTTATCACTTATCATCATAAGTTGTGGCTGCTTTTTTTAATCCACAAAACACCAGAACTTCAACAAACTGGACTGACATCATCTTGAGCACTCATTTATTTATACCTTGATTTATTTGGTATGGAGGCATTGTTTAAAGAACAAATTTAGGCTGCCATAAAACCAAGCATATTTAAAATAAATACATTCCTATCTACAACATAGCACTCTCCCCAAGCATCTGAGCACTACTGGGAGCCTCCAGCAATAAGACAGAATTGCAAATAAGGATGAAGTCACCACTGAATCTTCACAGAGGTTATGTTTTTCTTTTTCTGTATGTTAAATTGACTAGTTGGCTCTGTGTCTCCATATGAAACAAGCAGATTTACAGTGGCAAAGCTGATTAACATTTTAAAATCCTTTATGAGGAATACCTAAATACTAGCTCTAGCATGCACAAATTATTCCAGGAAAGAATAAAATTGTGACCCACCCCACACATAGCACTATCTTCCTCAGCAATGTGCTAATTGCAAAGATGAAATTTTCTTATTTCCCAGTACAATCACAAAGGACTCCATTGCATAGGATTCCCTGGGTAAAGTCTGCAGATTAATCACTGTGAAAACAGCTGGACCTTTTCTTCTTCTTGGAAAAAGTAGGCCACTGGGAGGACTACTCTTCACATACCTTTGTAGCTGCCACATAAGAAGAGATGGGCTATGATAGTATGTCCATTATGTATTAAAGGATAACCTTAATTATTTTTGTATGTGCATTATGACTTAAAGTAAACACTAAGATGAAAAAAAAATAAACCTCAATCATAACAATTCCATGAAAACAGAGTGAGAGAGAAAATTAGGGAATGCTCTGCAGATCATGGCACACATTTCCACAAATTCTGGGCACACATGGCGCACAGCTGTGGACTAAATCTGGCCCTTGGGGCCAGGATGAAGGAAAACACAATTAGAGGTGAAATAAGCAGGTGTTTTCCTTTGTTTGCTTTCATTATTTGAGTGGGAAGAGAAAAATAACTTCTGATATGGCAAAGTACACAGAAAAATTCATACTCTTGATCTAATTGCTTTGTCTGTTAATGGCAAAGTGACAGTGTTCTTTCTGGAAATAATTCAGCTTCATGCCCATGGACAAGAATGAAAAAAATCTCTTTGTTGATATGAGTTAAACTTAAAATACGTTTGTGACACTAAATCCTACTCTGCCCTAATCTGTAAATATTAAATGGACATTAATGCAGAATTTACTCTAGCTCACCTTTTATTACAGATAACTGTAATTTTCTCATCTCTCCTATCAGAAATAAACTCCTTGAGGTCAGGAATGATATTATTCATTTGTGTTTCAAACATAGATCTTGCATAAATATTTATGGAATGATTTGCATCCAGCAGACACACCAAAATATCTGTAGAATGAATCAATTCTGAGTCCCCGAGGAAAATGCTATAAGAACAAGATCTTTTTTAAAATCATGATATTTGAGACAAGTGTAGTCTATTCACACAGGTAACAAATTTCACTTGCTGGTAGTAATTTAGTGCAGGGAAACAAGGTGGACACTTCAAGTAAAATCCTTATGTTTTCAAAATGAAGAGGTAAGAGAATGAAGTTCTTTTTCCTCCTTCTCTCTCACCTTACCCCATGTGTGTATCCTTATTGTGCTGCACTTATACCAGTTATGTAATTTTAAAACAATGGGGATCCTAAAGAAGACATTAAATGAAGTTGAACTCATATATATATGTATATATATATGATATATAAATACATATATAATATATAAAATTTACTGAACAAAATCTGTGGGCTGATTTCAGCCAAAGGCTAACAGTATTATGTTAGTCTTAGTTGTCTCTGAAAATTTTCTAGACAGAAAGAGTTACATTAAAAAAAAAAAAACTTTGTATAATTTCTGAAGAGGCTATCAGTGTTGGATTAAGTACTCGCAAGCAAAGACATTAAAATGCCTTCTGTGATTTTTACACATATAAGTATACATTTATATGTTTATATATGTGTGCATGCATATAGAGTACACGAAGTAGTCATCATTAAAAGACTGAAAACAGGCATCTAACTATTCATATATACGAATCACAGCCACAGTTATCCTAAAAATGCTAATTTACTAAATTTCAAATTAAAAGATGACTGCTATAAAGTTTCATCTTGTGTAAAGTTCAGAATTATTTTACTAAGTACAATAGGTTGGAGGCTTGGATAAATTAAGTTGATGCCGATCTCCCTTTTGTTGCACTTAATCTGCTCTGTCCTCCCCCATTGGGTAATTGTAGGTCTGTTAATAAAGGTGCAAAGCTCTTAATCTTCCCCAGTATGATAACCACAGTCACACTGTCCTGAAGACAATCCTGAAAATAGGAAGAAGGCAGGAGAACATGATGTTCATTCATCAGGTGCTGATAGTGCTTGTGACATAGGGCATTGTTCTGATTTACTTCAACAAATCTTCAGAGCTTTAAGTGATTTCAACAGAGACTTTAATCTCTTGCTGCAATTAGTGCTCTCCACAGACTTGACATATATTATCTAATCATTACATCTCTAGCCTCAACAAATCTCACTGCCCTTTTGCTAATTTGATAAAAAAGCATTCAATTGATTCCACAGTTCATTATTTCATTCATATATATATATATGAATATATATATATGAATATGATATATATATATATGAATATGAATATAAATATATATATATATGAGATATAGGCACACTGGCAACTCACAATAATGCACCATATACAATATATATATGATGTAAACCCTTTGTTCTTAGAATTCTTCCTTCTCAACAGTTCCTGGGTGTTGAGAGAACTATATACAGACAAGGGGGAAAGTTGAAAATTTATGTTCTTCTATTTATAGTCCAGTTTTTCACACTAATTTCAAACACCATGATTATTTATTTAAAAAGTATCCATTAACAAAACCCTGTAGACATTTTCTGTTTGGTCTCTATCTTCCTAAGGCCATCATCCCTCCTCAAAATGGTTTTTATAAAACTAATAAATTTAACTCAGAATACAGAAGAATGAAAGACACATATAAAACCTTTGCTTCCCTTTTTTACCAGTTTCTTCCTGTTGTTTTCACAGCTACCATCAAAGAAATAAAGGACAGAAAATATGTAACATGAAACATAATTCACTAGATTTGTTTATCAGCACGTATAAAGATAGAAAGGGCTTTATAAAGGGGAATGATTAAAATATTTGCTAGGATCAAGTCTGCCAACAGCAGATTCTTGTAAAACAGATAAATAAGTCAACTGAATTTCATATTTTTCTACACTTTGCCTTTATTCATGCTGCATTTGTCTATCTTGAATGTTCATTCTTCCTAACCGAAAATTGTGCTAAGCTTTCAATGGCATTTGAAATGCCATTCATTAGTGAAGATATACCACATAATCCCAAGACCAGACATACTATTTTCTCCCCAGTATTTGAAGAACATTTTATACTTTATATTTTATAATCTGAAATCCCACTTACCATCTCTCCTCTACTTTTACTAGGTTCAGAAACATAGTGCTACCTAGAATAGATAAATATTTATAGCAAATTTAGCTGCCAATAAATGTTAGATCTCTTGCACATAAACATAAGTCAAATGCCAGAGCAAAACTCAATAAATCCTTTTAATGGAATATTATACAGCCATTAAAATTTATCTTTTAAATATTAGAGAAATTTTCTGATATAATGTTAGATAAAAAGGAAAATTGCATACAATTTTAATTTCAACTGTTTAAAAATATATATATATATTAAAAAGGCTGAAAAAATATAGCAGAGTATTAGCTATAGTATTCAGGATCTTAAAATGATCAAATATATTTACCCTCTTTAAAATTCAAATGGGTAAACATAAACAAACTTGCATGGATTTCAGTCTCAGATGAAGAAGGTGAATATATCCCTATTGGAAACGTCAAGGAATTTTTGTAAAACATATCACAGAAGAGATCAGAATGAATAAATTTTCTAACTAACTTGGAAGTGAGTGGTACTGATACCACAAGCAGAACCCCTACTAGCAAATCCCTAAACCTAGGGGGCAGAGACTGTAGGTGAAAGTGGACTGTGAGATACATGTCACTGTGACTTCTGCCAGCAGCTCCCAAGGGAAGGAACTGCTCCCGCACAAAGCCCAAGCATGTTGGGCCTTGATACTCATTCCTAGACTCCCATTAGAAGAACCTTAAGTGAGACAAGAAAAGCTCCTTGGGTGAAAAACCGAAGAACACAGTCTCAGGTTCCTGTAAGTCTACTCGGCTAATCACTTCACTCATAGCTGGAGTGTCCAACTGTTTGAGTTACATTAAAAAATAAAAACAAATATTCTGAAAACATGTTTATCAAAATATAGGTGAGATTATTACCAAAAGACTGCTTCCTACTCTTTCTCTATAGCTTTAAAAGCAGCCAGACCTCTAATCTGGCTAAATAAAATGACAGTAATTTTAATTTTCTTTCTTTCTTATGAGCAATTATATAAATTCCAATACTGGACCAAAATATGTGCTTTCTTCACTTGAAACACAACCATCCATGACTAAATGAACAATAAGCAATTTTTAGAAAGGCAGCCTATATATAAGCAATATATGTGTATATGTGTGTGTGTGTGTATATATTTGTGTGTGTGACAGAATTTCATAGTTTGAAAGAAAATGACCAATATAGAGGAATAAAAGCAAATACACTTTTATGAAGCATATTTGAAGCAAAGAAAATATATTATTAAATCTTATCATTCTCATGCTAATTTGAAAACACTACAACTAGAAAGAATAAAATAATGGAGATAAAGCACTAAAACATACCATCAATTTATAATAATTAAAATCATAATATCAGAACCAAAATAAACAAATATCTGAAAGGAACACAATAAAAAAAAGAAATAACTATGTACGTTAATAAATGATTTATTTGACTACATTGATATTAAAAATTTGTGTACAAAATCTTTAAAGCCCCACTGTAAACAAAGTTAAAATGTAATTAAATATAAACAGAAATTTAAAAATCAAAATAAAAGCTACTTAAACAAATTTCAGCATAAAAACAAGAAAATATTCTTATGCCATAAAGGGCTCCAAAAAAACAGAAAGCAAATACAAATATAAAAAGTATATAATTCAACTCAAACGATATATAGTGAGCACTGTATTCTTTTGTTAGGGTCACATGACATAGCATCATAAACCAAGAGGCTTCAAAAACAGAAATTCATTTTCTCAGAATTATGGATGCATCCCATGAGAAACATGACATTTGAACAAAGGTGGGGAAAAGAAACGAATGGGAAATCATACATCCTCAAGAATTAGAAATGCTCCATGAGCATACAAAACAAAACATGCTTAACTGCAACAAGGCATCATTCATCTTCTAGTGCACTGATAAAAACACTCTTTAAATAACACCAAATGCTGGCCAGCTTGTAGGCTAAAGGGTTAATGAAAATATAAATTGGTATAATCACAAAAAAATTAAAGGAGAAAATTTATAGATAAAATGATCCCATGATTATATCATAATCAAAGCTGAACTTCAGATGGGTCAAAGATCTAAATGTAAAAGACAAAAATAAAAATGTAAAACATGAACATTATACTAGAAGGAAGTGATAATAAATATCTATGTTACCTAATGATAGAGAAAGATCTTTAAAATGAGACTCTACAAACAAAAATCACAACAATTAAAAAGATAGATTTGATTCTATTCAACAAAGAACTCCAGAGGCAACATTGGCTGGGAGATGATAACTGCAACATTGAAAACTCATAATGAATTAACGTAGAGGATATATGGGGAGCATTTGTACTCAAGCAGAAAAAAGAGAATATATATATATATGTGTGTGTGTGTGTGTGTGTGTGTGTGTGTGTGTGTGTGTGTGTTATAAAATATATATTTGTAAAATTAATATATAAAAATATATATTATATATATTTGCAAAAAATAATAAACAATTCCCTGAAAAGAAAACCTGAATGGCTAACAAATAAATGAAGAGATGGACAAACTCATCAGCAATTGGAAAATATAAATTCCAACAACAGGATACCAATTTATTCAATTAGGCTCAGTAAAAGTTTTAAAGGTTGCAAATACCAAGTGTTGACAAAGCTCCCAGAAGAAGTAAAGTCCTCATGTGTTGCAGAGAAGTCTCACTCAAAGACATTCTGTCAGCATTTACTTATATGAACTATTTGCCCTATGACTCAATAATTCCAGGTCTACCTGTATATTGCTGATGAATGCTTTCTCAAGAGTTCCATGAGGGGACAAATAAATGGTTGTTCACTGAATGCACTGTAAACAGTAGATAAATGGTGCCTGAGTGTCCACTAACAAGAAAATGGAGAAGTAAAATGTGCTAGATATATAAAACAAAATACTATACAACAGTTAAAACTACATATCCTACAGTTAATAACAGCAAAATAGATGTACATTCACCAACATGAAGAGATCCCCAAGGCAATGCAGTAAATGGAAAAAGAAATATCTACTGCATAGTATTATCTATGTAAATTAAAAACACATACACCCACAACATCACTAGAAATACACAAGGATATGCATGTATTTGACTGAGAACATATATCAAATATATTGAGAGTAGGAAATGGAGAGAGCAATAATGAATGGGGGAAGAAAAAAGAAAACACAAAATAACACGGAGGTAACACGTGGATTAATAATAAAAATGATATGATATGAACTAAAAAATATGAATTCAGCTCTTTGTACCTGATGATCAAAAAGAGGGACTATGGAAAAATTTCCTCCATAAAAATTTCTGAAATCAATGTGCTCCCAATTAGGATTCCATTTTTTTAAGATGAATCAAATTTTAAATTTAATCTGGAAACATAAATAGGTAGAAGCATAAATATCTCTTACAAAATGTGAGAGAAGACTTGTACTGTAGGGCATTTTAAAGAAAAACATAATCCTACAATAATTGAGATAATATGGGTAGGATAATAGGAATATAGTCAGAGAAAAATGAAGTTCAGAAGTAAGCCAAAGCCTGTCTTAGCTTCAAGGTGTAGAGGTGTAGCTCTCCTCTGTATAAGCTTTCCTTAGGGTTCTCCTGGCACCACAGTTTCCTGCCTCATCCACTAACTTGTACCATAGGCAAAGAAGTCTGTGACATATTAAGTCAAAAGAGCGAGCTAAAAATCAACTTGAATAATTTATTTTATGATCATTTTTCACAGTAATGCTCTAGAAGAAATCTCATATTTCATCTAATACAGTGATTTTTAAATGGCTGTCATCAAGTTGCTTCCATTTGGCTTCCTTAAATATTTATTCCGTTATATAATCTAAAGAAAGAGTGACAGTCAAAAAACAGGCTGTTGGTTTTGGCTTGTCCGGCATGGAACTTTCTGTTCCCTCCCCACTTATTTTCCCATTACTCTGGTACCTTCTATTTGCAGATAGTTTTCATCTACTTGCATTGGTAGACCTCTCTCCACCTTGACTCATCTTTAACATTTGCAGATGTCAGTGAAGGATTCTAGGAAAAAATAACTTCCAAGGTGAGACCCAAATACAAATGAACAGGATTTAAGCCACATGAAGGAGGCAACATGAGGAAAAGCAAGTAGTTCCAGATCATGTGAGAGAAATTCAAAAACCCAAAAGGGCTCAGAGGCTGATCTTGTGAGGATTAAGGTGAGCATAATAGTGTGTTTTGAGCTGAGCAGAGAGGATGGCAATATGATTACATAAGTTAGTGAATGGTACAATCAGGGAAAACCCTGCAGTTTAATGTACGGTGAAGAAATATTATGGCCATTAGAAATAAAGAATTTTAATGCTAGTAAGATTAGAGCTAGATGTTTAGATCAGGTCCCACAGAAGCAAAAATTGGAGCAATGAGAATGGATGATGTTACCAACAGCCCAAACACAGAGAAAGAAGAGTAGAGTTGTAGGGACAGAATCCTGAGAAAAGCAATTTGAACCACTTTAGAGAGGAAGAAAAAAAAAAACCATAAAAAATAGTAAATAATAAAACCAAAAGTATAACATAATAGGAATATCTAAAAATTACAATATGAAAGAATCCAACTAGAAAACAAAAAAGCAAAATAGTGGTGAAAATTAAAATATGAGAAAGAAATAATTTTAAATAATTTGTTTAATATATTAACATGTTTATCTCATTTAATGTTCTACATGTACCAGAATAAACTAACACACACATTCATAAATACTTTCTTAACAATTTTTTGGATAGCTAATTTTTTTAACATTCTAAGTCAATTTATTGTCACTTATATGACAATGAATTTATCTTTATTTTTATGCACAGCTATATATATATATATATGTATATATATATATATATACTAATGATCAACACTCTTTTAAGATTTTTATATGAATTAAATTAAATTTTAATATTGGGGAGAATTTTCTTTTACTGAAAATAAAATATAGTAATATAAAATGTCATTTAACACTTATTGTCTGTGACTCGAAGGTAAAATATATGAGAAGTAAAATAATCATTGTCCTTTGTGGATATTGCTGATGATCATATATATACCCACAAACTTTTGAATAGCATTTCTATATTTGGAAAATTCTCAGCTCAAGAGTTCCCCTTTTTCCCTGTAGTAAGCTGTTTTTAAGTCTTTTGAGTATAGACCAAGGAGTGGGATAGCTGGGTTAAATGGTGGTTCCATTCCAAGTTTTTCTAGGAATCTCCATACTGCTTTCCAGATTGTCTGCACCAATTTGCAGTCCCACCAGTAATATGTGAGTGTGCCCTTTTCCCCACATCCTTGCCAGCATTTATTGTTGTGTTTTTGATAGATGCCCTTCTGACTGGAGTGAGATGAAATCTTAAGAGTAGTTTTGATTTGCATTTCTCTAATTGCTAGAGATACTGAACATTTTTTTCATATATTTGTTGATTGATTGTATATCATCTTCTGAGAAGTGCCCATCAGTAGATGAACAGATAGGGAAACTTTGGTATATATACACAATGAAACACTACTCAGCACTAAAAGAGAATAAAATCATGGCATTTGCTGGTAAATGGATGGAGTTGGAGAACATAATGCTAAGTGAAGTTAGCCAATCCCAAAAAATCAAAGGTCAAATGATTCCTTTGCTATGATGATACTAACTTATAATGGCAAGGGAGGGGGAATGAGAGGAATGAAGGAACTTTAAATAGAACAAAGGGGAGGAAGAAGAGGGGAGGGGGCAAGGGGATAGGAATAATGGCAGAATGAGTTAGACACTAATATCCTAAGTACATGTATGAAAACACAAATGGTGTGAAAATAGTTTATGTAAAACTAGTGACTTGAAAAATTGTGCTCTTCATATATAATATGAAATGAATTGCATTCTGCAAGCATGTATAACAAATTAGAATTAAAAATAAAGAGTTCCCCTTTTGCAACATATAAATCAGAATACATAATCCAGTCTTCACAGCATTCAGGCAGGTGACTTGAACTTAAATTTACCTGTACAATTAGACATCAGCTATATGAGAAAATATGACCTGTGCAGAGGGAAGTTCCTCTCCATGTGTGGGTGGGAGCAGAGGTGTCTGGGCTTCCAATACAGTGGTGGATGTGGGGGAATGGTTTCAACTGGATTTGACAGTTGGAATTCTTAGTGCAAATGAGTTTGGTAGGCAGAATGGATGGCATCCATTTTCTCTGGAGCACAATAAGACAAATGTAGCAAATGGTGGTTTACTCAACAGGTTAGATCAGGAACATGGTTTAAATATATTTCTTTTCTAGTTCTGCAGGCATTCCACTATTTCTGTGAACTACCTAACATCATTTTTCAGAACTACATTAATCAATCAGAATTCATTTCTGGTTTGTGCTGATGGATCTGTCAAAATATAGAATCTGGTTCTTGAAGGTACACACTGATGATACTGCTAATTACCCCTGTGGTCACTTGAGTATGAAGTGATCCTTGGAAGTAATGCTTTGGGAAATCTAGGACCACTGACACATAACCACTTAAAGAACATGAGGAATTCAAGTACCATAAGTAACTGTTTGCTACTTAACTTTACTCAACTGCTTAAACAAAGGTGTATTCAAAGATCTGAATCCTTACCTCACAGCAAAGCCTGAAAATCACAGAATTTCTATAACAGTGGATAAAAGATTATTCATATGTTGCAACAGGACCAAAATAGCTAAAAATAAAATTTTATCTTGCAGATTCCTTGTTATCATCCTCCAGAAGTATTGACTTTACAGCTTCATCAGGTCTCTTATGTGAAAGATAGGGCAATAAGTGGGAAAGATTATGCCTCTAAACACTGGAATGGAGATATGTAGGAGGTTTGAAATGACCCAAATTGCTCTAATACCTAAATCCACGGAGGATTCCTTGCCAAAAGCAGCCCATTTCCTTCGGATTTATGAGGCTGTTTTTAATTTGCTTGAAGAACAAGATCCTTTAGGACCTTTGCTATAACAGTTATTTTGTAAGGAAAAGACAATTCTCCTCAGACCCCTTCAGAATGTCACTTGACCTATAACCAGAATCAAATCACAGCATTCCAGAGAGAGAGGCAGTTGCAAAATTCAATCCATCAGGGAAAAACTCAATCATGGAGAGAACCCTTAAGACTTTGCTTAATATCAAAAAATCAGAGAATAGGCCAGCACAGTGGTGTATGCCTATAATCCCAGCAGCTCTGGAGGCTGAGGCAGGAGGATCACAAGTTCAAAGCCTCAGCAAAAGCAAGGTGCTAAACAACTCAGTGAGACCCTGTCTCTAAATAAAATACAAAATAGGGCTGGGGATGGGGCTCAGTGGTTGAGTGCCCCTGAGTTCAATCCCCGGTTACCACCCCCACCCCACCCCCTGCAAATCAGAGAATGTATCTGGAATGAATAATGATTTCTGAGGATGCTGGGCCATGAAAAGACTTAATAATTTTTAAACTGAGGAGAACGTGTCACTGAGTTTTCTTGCAAAGATTCAAGATTTGGTATATTGCCTTAAGCAGCTAAGAGTGGTTCTAAATTTCAGTTTACTTGGTTAACTAAATCCTGTTCTCAATGTGACTACATTAATTAAGTGGAAATGCCTAAAATCCTTGGTATGATAATAGAGGAATTCCAAAAACTTGGAATAAAAATGCTAGTGTTCATTTATCATGAATCTCCTATTCACCCATCCTCCCATGTCTCCCAAGGAAACCTAGAAGACACTCGATAATCAAATAATTTAGACATATATTGGTTGAGGGGAGTGCCAGTATCTTTGAAAAGTGTCATAGTGACTATCCTCTATATAGCAAGCATGTGGATGATGATGCAAGTGAGAGAGAATGAGTCCAACTGGAATGATCAGATCTCAGGATGGTATAAGACTGGGAGATTCACTCAATTGACCCAAGAAAGCATAACTATTGTAGAGTGGTTTCCTGGGTTTTCTGAGAAGTAGTGACCTTTGGTATTAAATAACTGATTAAATAAATACCTGAAATGACTAAGCAGCCTTCTAACACGCTACATGATTTGTGAAACTCAAAAGTCACTGGGTTTGGTGAAAAGGACAAGCTAAGGGAGTGATTATATAAACTGAAGCAGTTGGCCAGCTGTTCAACCCAACTCTTAGTGCCTGACATGCAGCTGCTGATGTGTAAATTCTCTTTCTACCATCCACTAGACAAAACAATACTCACCCTAACTTGCTCTTTTCACAGTGACAGCAGTAACTTTCCCTCTTTTGCCTCAGGTAGGCCAATTCTCAGGCTAAGACAAATTGTTCTACTTAGACCTTGATTGTTTCCCAAGCCACAGAACATGATATTGGTGTAAATTTTAAATAAATACCATGAAAATACAGGAGTGAAACCTTGGTGAAGAGTCAGGATCTGATAATCTGAGACACATTTAGGACACTCCCTGCAAAGCAATAGGAAAACTGCCATGCCTTTTGTCTCTACTGCAGAGAAACAACTATAATGCTTAGAAGCTCTTTTGGATTCCAGAGACAACATACGCTGTATGCTGCACTCAACCCACACCTGTGGCCCCATGGAAAGTGTCCAGTACCAGCTCACTGTGGAAGAACAGATTCCTGCAGCATTACTATTCAACTCAAGCAGCCCTGCAGAGAACAATGGTGATGTAACAGTCTACCATTGAGAAGTTTAAATGCCCACATGGATAATCAAGATCTTTGAAATATGATGCCTAGAGGATTAGACATGAAGACTATGGAGAGAGCAGCATGTGGACAGAGCTCTCAGAATAAGTCAAGAATGTGAAAATATTTATGTCTCATGTATCACCAGAATGCCACCTCTGTAAAAGAGTTTCCCAATAATAATGTAGAACAGATAATGAAACCTGGGAATGTCAGTCTACTTCCCTGCTTGGATAAACCAGTGCTTAATAAGTTTATGTACAAAATGGCTATAATGACAGACATTTGTAATATATCAGTAATAGGTGCTTAACCTCTGAACAATCTCATTGCTGAGAAACAAAATTGCAAGCAACAGAGACTGGCATGAATTTCCAAGGTCTCATATCCCAAGCAGTCAGTCACCTGGTGGTAAATTACACTGAATTCTCCCATAATGAAGACCAATAATTTGCTCTTACTAAAGAGACGCTGTGTCTGGATTTAGATTTGCTTTCCTTGTTTGCCATTCTTCTGCCATCAACTCTATCACCTGTGTACTTAACTGAATGCATTTGTTTCCACTTTAGCATACACACCTTGTTTCTAACAAATAACTGATTTTAAAGTGAAAAAGAAAGAACAGTTGCTATTGTTTCATGTGACTCATTGGTCTTGACATCACTCAAATGCAACTGTTTATAAACAATGGCCAATTTCTTTTTTATTATTTTAGACCCACCTCTTTTTATTATCATTTCATTCTAAAAACCATTTCTCATTCTAATACATTTTGGCAGGGTACTGGGGATTAAACCCGGGGGCATTTTACCATTGAGCTACATCTCCAGTCCTTCCTTTTAATTTTTTTATTTTGAAACAGTTCTTGCTAAGTTGCCGAGGATGGCCTTGAACTTGCCATCCTTATGCCTCAGCCTCCCAAACTGCTGGCATTATAAGTGTGTGCCACCACACCACCCTCTAATACCTTTTGATGATATAGTCTTAATAGATGTAGAATTTGCTCTGAACCAGCAATCCATATACAGTATCATATTTCCCATAGCCAAAATAAATAGTTCTAGGAACTATATGGTGGAGTTCATATCTCATTTCTATAAATAATGACTCACTAGCAAAACAGTTGCATCATCTCATCTCTACTACCCTAAGCCCTTTTGATTCAATTCTCATTACGTAAGAGAATGCTTTCATTAGGGGACACAAGAATTAGTCTACTATATTGGAAATGAAGAAAGCTTACTGCCTGACCACTTATGGATCCTACATCTTCTAATAACATTGGATGATTTTTTTAAAAAAAGGGATGCCAGAGTGGTTGTTATGGGTTTGATTAGAGTGGTATTAATTGTCAAAAAGTAAAAAACAAAAGGTGCTTCTATAAAATTGGGACAGGGAAGAGAATGAATAAAACCCTTGGAGTGTTTCCTGGTACCAACATGAGAAGACTGGAAAGATGCCATTCAGTTAAGATCACAAACCTTGTTTTTTCATGAGAAATTTATAAATTTTACCAATTTTTTTGCCCCTTCCAGTTCTATTGCTAGTTTTACCTGGGCCATCAGGGATAATGGTTAATTTTACATTTTAGTCCATGAACCACAGAATGTCTAAACAGGATTACAATACAACCAGGAAAGAGAAGTCTACAGTTCAGAACTTGTGAGTCAATTAATTACTTTACAAGACTTTGGGTTGCCCCCTTTGAGGCTATTAGGAGCATTATTTAAGAACTAGAAATTTTGTGTCCTTTATGAGTATGGAATATGAGTGTGTATTGATATTGGGTAACCAAAGAACAGAAGGGTCATGCCATATATGGCCAATGGGAATATAGTAATGTGAGAAAACCAGTTTTTCATGAAACTTCTATTTTTTTTGGTTGGCATAAGTGACAGAAGTGGCCATTTGTCATTGATAAGTCTGTTTCCTAATCAGAAATGGCACTGGTAGGGAACACTGACTGTAGCAATAATTTCATCTAGAGTTACAAGAGGATAGTAACGGTGACAGGTCTTCATCAGGAAAACCATGCAATATGATTTTGTGTAATTCTATCAGATATTTAATACCCTTTTTATAATTAACTCCTTTATTTCATAATTTCATCCAAAGTCAGCTTCTGTGAATTTCAAATAAAGACACTGATTCAGTCAGGGTTCTAGAAAGAAACAGAAGAGTTAGAGATCTTTGAGAAGATTTTTATGGAGAGTTAAAATGAAACAAGAAATGGAGAAGTCAACAATAACAAAAACTCCCTAAGCCTGAAGAAGCAAGGAGACAGAGTAGATAACTGAAACCCAAACAAAGTAGCTATAGAAAGGCACCTGTTGGATTTGTGGCCTTCAACAGAGTCACAGCCTTCCCATAGCAAGATTATAGTAAAGGAGGGAAGCAAGTAAATTGCCAATCTTCTTCCACCCTCTAAAACTCTGCCATTGTATCCCATTATGCAAACCTAAATTAAAGCCAAAGGGTAGGAAAGTAATTGATGCAATCCTTAGACAACATGTAGGAATCAAATAGGCTAAAAAGGAGTGAAACGTAAAATTTGAAGGCAAAATAGAAAATATCTTAAAAACTGACAGAAACATCTTTTCACTACCCCTTTTGCTTCATTTCTAGGTTTACATAACAATTATTATTGGGATTCCATTAATATTAGCCACAGTTTTTGAAAAAAATGCCACAAAGTTGCAACATTTCTTAATTAAGCAGCAGAAAACTGTTCTGAACAGTATACAAGAATATTTAGGCCTGAGGAGTGCTGGATATCTAATACCTTTTCACTCTATCTTTACTGAATATCTTCCTAGTCCACTAAACAATCCCTATATCCTTGTGGTTAAGAATGCAAGAATTCCAAAATCGGTTTTATTAAAATCTGTAGGTACTAAAGCAAAAGCAAAAAAAAAAAAAAAAAAAAAAAAAAAAAAAAAAACCTTAAGTCATTCTTCATTCCTCTTACCTCTCACATATAATCTTATCATAAAGTCTGGTTGGCTGTGCCTTCAAAATATACCCCACATACATATATTTTTCCCATGTTCACCACCAGCACTATGATCCAAACTAACATTGTTGCTCACATAATCTTTATTTATTTACTTGTTTGTTTATTGTACCAGGGATTGAACCCAGAGGCACTTAACCAATAAGCACATCCCCAACCCTTTTTTATTTTTTATTTTGAGATAGGGTCTCACTGAGGTGCTTAGGGCCTCACTAAGTTGCTGAGGCTGGCTTTGAACTTGTGGTCCTCCTGCCTCAGCCTCCGGAGCCACTGGGATTGTAGGTGCACACCGACCACAACCAATGCTCGCATAATCTTTTAAATGAGAAAAAAGTAAAGGTTCTCCTTGACATTTCAACTATTCTATAAACTACTGTTTAATTCTCCTAAGAGCAATAACCATCATCCAAAATCATATTGTGCCTTTATCGTTGGCTTCTTCTTTCTCCTTCATGGTAAGTTTCATAAGGACTGAAAGCTGACCATTTGCAGATATTCTCTAGATGAATCACAGTGCCCGACAATAGTAGATGCTCAGTAAGCTTTTGTAATGTGAATAAATGAACACTAAAACTTTCCTCAATTTATTTACTAAAATTCACTATACCCCAATTAATTTGCACACTGTTTTAAGTGTTTTCCATAAATGTTTTTGAGAGGGAGCATGCAGATAGGAACTAATTCTTTTATATTGGTTCATACTGCAGGCTATTGATTTATTTTATTGATGTTTAACTTATACATACTTTTAAAAAGAAATCAGTTCCGTTAAAGTTAATTCATGAGGTAATATAAAAGCGATCAATTGTTTACACTTTAAGAGGTTAAAATAACAATAGTCTCTTGCTTTGCAATTTTGCCCAATTGGCTATTTTGATTTTGAGCATTAAAATTCAAGAATGTTAAAAATCAAATTAATTATCTGAAATCTGTAATATGGCATGACCACAATGAATTATACTATGTTTTTACAAAAACAAAATTGAAACTTATCAAAAATCTAATAATAATTCTGGCACTGGAGACCCTAGGAAGTAAGAGAGGATCCTTACTTACAGGAATTTGAAATCTACACAAAATCAAAATTAATAAAGCTATGTGTCCTCATTACTAAGTGGCAGTTGACTATAATATAAGGTGAAAAGTGATATAAAAATAGCACAAATAAAAATATGAGAACACAAAAGGAGTTATGTCGCTATTATTTGGAAGAATTAAAGAAGTTATACCTGAGCTGAGCATCAAGTAAAGAATACAGGCAGGGTCTAGGTTAGAGGGTACCTTTCTATGCTAACAAGTTTGTATTTTACTCTGTACTAGATGTAGTCTTTGACAGATTTTAGTCAGGGAAAATAAAGAAAAAAGAAAAAACACAGCCAGGTCATCTTTGTTTTAGGTAAATTAGCTTAACAAGATTATAGAAGGCCAATTAGACAGATAAGAAAGCAGAAAGATCAGCTTAAAAGGTTATTTCTATCTGGGGAATAAAAGAAAACCAGAGCAGAGATCATCAACCTTGGTGAGGTGACAGTAAAACAAAAGGCAAAATTTTCTTCTAATGTTCAGGTCAAATAAACAGCATATAAGCTGTGAACTACTTTTCTTCTCCTAGGATTGACATAAAGGACTTTTTTTTTTTTTTCTCTTTTTCTGATAGTAAAGTAACCCAGTGAGGAGATTGAGAAAAAATTATTTTAATTTTCTCTTCTGGGGTCTTTTTTCTTTCATGCATGAGGAAATTATGGATGTTAAGAACGTCAGAGAAAACACTTATTGCTTTATTTAGGTGTCTCATACATGGCACATATATTCTCCAAATTACATGGCACTGTGGGAAAAATTACAAAAATGAAAAACATTAAGTGATAAAATCAATCAACATCTCTTATCATTTAGGAAAGTACAAACAGAAAAACTTGCCTGACCAGTTAAAAGATCCTTCAAAACCTCTTGCCATGAATGAAGTTCTGGAATGCTATCACCTTATTTATGACCTTCATTGTCTCTCTACTCCCCAATCAGGAAAACACACTTTAGTTAAACCT
Source organism: Tamias sibiricus (assembly GCA_025594165.1). Classification (NCBI taxonomy): domain Eukaryota; kingdom Metazoa; phylum Chordata; class Mammalia; order Rodentia; family Sciuridae; genus Tamias; species Tamias sibiricus. Next base: position 82,229,401 of record CM046670.1, read on the forward strand.
ATTTTATTCCTAGTTACTTTCCTTTCTATACTATTCCCTGTAGGCTCTTCCCAATAACAGAAATCCCTCCACTCCTAAAACCCTACCACTCAACATCACCCGCATGCTTTGGCTTTCATCAACAGTCCATGCTCCTCTGTCATTTCTTCACCAGGTAATCAACCACCTACCCAGAAATCTCTGAATAAAAGAAGACCTGGATGCCTGATATCTATATTATACTTATTTTCTAGTACAACTTACTAACCACTCCAAATCTTCCTGAATATAGGTAATAATATTTCTAATGAATAAAAGTTATTAGAAATATACAAAATAGAAGGAAAAGAAACTAAAGAATTTTGTTTTAAGCACTTATATTCTTATGACTATTTCTCTAATAATTAGGTGATCTTAGGGGGGAAAATAAAGTAAGTACTAGGTCTCCATCTGGTGGCCAAAATTTCTAGTTTTAAGTTCTAAAGGATCAGAACCTTCCTAAGAGTGCATATTCCTAAAAGCAATGCACAAAATCATTTAATCACTAATTCATAATATCATAAATTTGATAGTGCACTAATATTTACAAAACAAAGTCCAGCATTCTTTTTAAAAAGTAGCTTAATTTCATGCAGAAAAAAAAATTAAAAGTTGGTATATTCTGAATTGAGCACTGAAAGAAATTTGGTCACAGTCAGAAATTCTATTTTTTTGGCATATATGTCAACAAATTTCTTAAATGTACGGGCTGTGATCAACAAGACAAGAAAATTTCTTCCCTTCAGAGAGCTGTCTGTAATGTCAGTTTTTCATCAACAGTATGAAGCAAAGTAGGGTAAGGGGATAGAGAGTTATGGAGGTGAGAATATGTTACTTTATAAAGAATAGTCAGGATTGGCCTTTATAAGAAGACAATATTTAAACAATAGATTTAAATGAGAGATTTATGAATTCATGAGGGAAAGTGTTTTAGGCCACAGAATGGTATGCGTAAAGGACATGAGGTGCAAACACGTTTAAAGATGAGTAAGTGGCCGGGCATGGTGGCACACACCTATAATCCCAGCAGCTCAGGAGGCTGAGGCAGGAGAATCATGAGTTCAAAGCCCACCTCAGCAACTTAGCAAGGCCCTAAGCAACTCAGTGAGACCCTGTATCTAAATAAAATATAAAAAAGGGCTGGGATGTGGCTCAGTGGTTAAGTAGCTCTGGCTTCAATCCCTGGTACAAAACAAACAAATAAACAAACAAAAACCGAAAAACAAAAACAAAGTGTAGGTAGAACAGTGTTCTAGAAAATAGAAAGTAATAGGTAAACTGAAGTCAAAGAGGTAGGAGGTCAGATCATGGAAGCTGCATTACAGGCCACAATAAGAACTACTAACTAAATTTGAATGGAAATCATTGATAGAATTTAGGTTTTAATAGGTTCACTCTTGACAGTTACGTGAAGAAGAAACTAGATGTGGTCTGGGGTGTGGCTGGAGGGTAAGGGGAAAAAAAGGAGTGGCAGGGAAACTAATCAGAACTCTATTGCAGTAATCCAGGTGAGAAATGGTGGTAACTTAGACTGATGGCATCAGTGGAAGGGGTAAAAGGTAATAGGGAAATTGTATAGGTAGTGCCAATGTGAATGTCTGTGAAGTATGAGAAAAAGGGCAATCAAGAATGACACTAGGGCTGGGGATATAGCTCAGTTGGTAGAGTGCTTTCCTTGCATGCACAAGGCCCTGGGTTCAATTCCCAGCACCATAAAAAACAAACGAACAAAAAGAATGACACTAATGGGCTGGGGTTGTAGCTCAGTAGAACACTTATCTAGCTAGCATGAGGCACTGGGTTCAATCCTCTGTACCACATAATAAATAAAATAAAATAAAGGTGTCCATCTACAAATAAAAATATTTTAAAAAGAATGACACTAAGATTTTTGTCATGACAACTATGTGAACAGGAAGTCAATTACTAAGATGAAGAATGCTGGGGAAAAGAGTAGGTTTGGGGAAGGAAAACAAGAATTTAATCTGTGACATAAATTTGAATTACCTATTAGGCACCCATGTGAAAATGTCAAGAATGTAATAGAATATATGGGTTGCAATTCTAGGGAAATGTTAAAAAATGGAGTTGTAAACCCCAAACTGCTATGTAACTCCTGTAGTTGGCCAATGGGAAAATGTTGACAGCTGCCTTAATACAATCCACCAGAATGACTCGAGTACATGTCATTGATGGCAGAATAATTCAGAGCTTGCAGACAAATTTTACAACTAAGCACTTTCCGAGCTCTTCCTTTGTGCTGACCATCTATCTCAGGCAGAATGATGTACAAAGAAAATAAAAGGTTTGGTCACTGCAGAGAAGCTTGCAGTTTTCATGGTGATAAGTAAATGAAATTTTTAAAAATTGCAGGAAACAAGCATTAATTCAATATGTGTGAATGAATAGGATCACAGGGAAAGAGAATCAGTGAAAATCAGGAGGTACATAAAGTGATGTAAGCAAGAAGGATAATGGTAGATACATGATCTAGTAGTTAAAGCACAAAAGAATAAAAGTTAATGTCATTTTTGAAAACCTGATTTAATGATTTCACATCACATTTAGGAATGTTATTCTAAATTCAAATCATATTATTAATAATATTTCAATTATGTAAAATCAACAAGCAAAAATATTCCAGATAAGCAAATTTTTAAATGACTTGAGATTAATATTTCTGGACTTGACTATATTTGTTGCTCTGATTGGCTTCCATTACTCAGATGGTAGAAACTTTGTGGACTTATAAAATATCACCAGTTAATACATGATAATGGCTATATGCTATTCACTAAGAATCTAAACATAGTGTGATGATTCCCTTTTATAAGATAATGTCAAGTAAAGTTGATCTGATCTTAGGTCAAGTTTGTTGACTGATGAATAGTATTTTGGCTAATGTGAAAAGATTATTAGTGTCATATAAAGAATAGAGCCCCTCCCTTCAGTCTAAGACAATACATCAGAATGCAAGAGGGGAGAGTTTTTTAAGATAGTAGATAATATACAGATTGAGATGACAGAATCTCATTATCACAAATTCAGTCTGGAGAACAAAGAGGAATCACGCAGTCCACTATATATTTTTTCTTGCATTCCTGATTTGGGCAGTCTAGAAATACTCATATGAAAACTCAAGGACTCAAATTCTCCAAATAAAACTAATCTTGCCTGCCAAAAAGTTCTCAGTAAATTCAGTTTCCCAAGAAAAATTTTTCTAAAATGGAATATAGGGAAAAAATGCATTTTTTAAAAAGATTTTGAGCTATCACTGCAAATACACATCATTACGTTCTATATTAAGAGAGAAAATTCAGAGGATGTTTACAAGCTAAATTTAGGAAGTCAAAGAATGTCATCATTGACTAGCAAGAATATAGAGATATATTCTCATGAAATTCATATATTTCCCTAAAATATTTATTGTATTATGTTTCACATTTAGATGTGAAATAAAAATTTTAGTAGGGATGAAGATACATATTTGAGGGTATGGATAGCCAGTTGACCACTACACTTTATCAAAAAACACACACATCATTTTCATTATTTTACAAGTAAATTTCAGTCAACTGACTGTATATGTGTGGGTCTGTAGCTAAATGAGTATAAACTCATGAGTACAAACTGGTATGGTCATTTAGAGAGCAGTCTAGCAATGTTGTCCAAAATTAAGTTTGCTCATACTCTGTAGATCAGCAATTTCACTCATGGGAATACATAGTGAAGATTCTCAATAATAAATACTAGAAGAGACATATGATAAAAATTTCAAAGCATAAACTATAAAAAATCTACTAATTACATCAAAATTGTTTAAAATTTCATACCTTTAATAATGGCAAAATGGAAGTTGAGCAATGTCAAGTGAATGTTCATTCAGTGTTGAGAGGAGTATACACAGGTAAAGTCATTCTGAAGTAACACTTCTCAACAAATGCATGCATTCTTTTTTCTCAGAAATCCTATTCCTTGATATATATTTTAAATTTTCCATAAGGATTCATCCCTGGAACATGTCATTATAGCATTATTTCTTGGAAATGGAGAAAAGAAAGAGCAGATGAGGGAAAAGAGGTGGAGAGACAGAAGCGAAGAAAGGGAGAGATAGAGGCAGGTAGCAAAATGAAATGTGAGAAATTAAGACAGGTGTGACAGAATAAAAGGAAGAAAACATTGAAAATAAGAGCAGTTAGCAGGTTTGAAAAAGAATCATGCATTCACTCTAGAAATAACAATAACAATGAATCCAACAATAGTCAAACCAATCCCAAAGAACAAAACTGGAGGGCTATTATACAAGTCACGAAGATCTGTTAAAAAGTTAGAGTGGCTAAATCAATCTTGTATATGCAAAAAAGACAAATTACTCAATGGAAGAGAACAGAGTTCAGCTACAGACCCACATATATACAGTCAGTTGACTGGAATTTACTTGTTAAGTAATGAAAACGATGTGTGTGTGTGTTTCACTTTTTTTATTTGAAGTTGTTGTGTATGACAGTAGAATACATTACAATTTGTAATATACATATGATAGCTCTGCTTACTGGCATTTAACCATAGAGGCTTGCAGTGGCTGACAGGTTGCTGTGACAAGATGACCACAGTAGTAGAAGCAGGAAACAAAATAACTGGGACAGAGGAACACCCCCTTTAGGCTTAGTGCAATGAAAGTCCCCAAGCTGTATGAGCTTAAAGCCCGTAAGCTGTTGACAAGCTTATACCCATATAAAGAATGCAGAATGCACCCTCCAATAGAATTGCCTCCAATAGAACTCCCTTGTCTTGATGTACTCAAAACTTGCTTATGTATAAAAGTAAAAGCCCTGCTGTACTGTGGGCTCAGACTTCGGGAATTGTCCTTCTAGGCCATGGCACTACTAATAAACTACTTCTTCCAGATCTTGGTGTCCTAACCTTAATTCCTGCAACATTATTATGGATATAAGTATAGACGGGAAGGCAAAAAACAATGAAATAGAAAATTATTTGGTAACTATCATAGAAATAATTGATTAGACAAGAATTATCAAGGATTCCAAATGAGTAGGTGAAAGTTTGATGAAAAGGCTATTTAAACAGATTCATAGAATACTGTTTAATTACTCATTAATCAATAAGTATAAATTTCCTACAGAGAAATTTGGAAGAATCATCTTAGGAAAATGATAAAGGTCAACATCACCAGTCATGGGGTAAAGCAATATTGTGTGCTAATAAAAATTAACAAGCCGGGCGCGGTGGCGCACGCCTGTAATCCCAGCACTTTGGGAGGCTGAGGCAGGAGGATCGCGAGTTCAAAGCCAGCCTCGGCAATGGCGAGGCACTTAGTAACTCAGTGAGACCCTGCTTCTAATAAAAATACAAAAAAAGGGCTGGGGATGTGGCCCAGTGGTCAAGTGCCCCTGAGTTCAATCCCCGGTACCAAAAAAAAATAAAAAATAAAAAATAAAAATAAATAAAAATTAACAGACCATCATGTCTATAAATTCCTGCAAAAATCCACAACCAGAATCTAATCCTGAGAAAATAGCAAACCCGAATTTATGAAGTAGCTGTAAAATGTCTTTTATACCTCAAAATTAAATTCATGAAGAAAATTGATAACTGCTCCAAATGGAAAAAGACTAAAGATACACACCAACTAACAGTGCATAACTTGCATTATAGGTCCAAGATCATCAAGGAAAGAGTAATTATTAAAGACATTCCTAGGATTGGCAAATGTGAACAGGGTCTAACGGATTGGATGGTAGGATTGTATCTGTATTTGTTTACTGATTTTGATGAATGCAGCATCATTTTTTAGGAAATTCTGAAGTATTTTAGAAATGGTATATGCAACTTATTCTCAGTTAAGGAAAAAAATATATGTATACGCACACTATGTATAAGAATATGTATCTCAAGATAAAAAATGAAAAGGACTGGGGGTGTGGCTCAATGGTTAAGTAACCCTCAGTTCAATCCTCCCCTAAGAAAAAAAGAATATATACATATAAATGTGCATATATACATACACCCTACATATTATATACATCCACACATTAATATAGAGCTTAATATATACACATGCATAAATGCACAAACTCAAAAAATAAGGTAAATATGGTAAACTGAGGGAAATGAGTGAAGAAGAATCATTTTATTTTTACATTACTGTAATTTTTAAATTGTTTCCAAAAAAGTTGTAAAAATTATGATTCATTTCATACCCAAATTAGTGAATGTCAAACAATATTAAATGAGTAGAAGGATGTAGAGAACTTGTAATTTTCATAAATTGCTGGTGTGATAATTTGAAAAAATCTAATAAAATAGTCATAATCACTAGTAAAATTATACATGGCTGCAATCTATGTCTTACACATGTTCACTGGAGAATGTACAAATATGTGTTATGACACCATTATTTATAGAACGTAGTTAGAAATAAGACAAATGTCCATCAAACAGAATGAAGTGCATTGTGGTATATTCATATAGTATAATATTTACTGAAATTAAAAGCAATGAACTATAACTATATGGCATCAAAGTAGATTAACCTCAAAGACCTAATTATGACTAAATAAACCATAAAAAAACAAAGTTTCATTTTATAAGAATAACAAAATAAAAATTTTAAATGCATTGTTAGAAGATGTGACCGTGAGTGGTAAAAATATTTTTTAAATGCAATGAATCATAAGTATATAGAGTAATGATTATGTTTCAGGGGAAAAGTCACTAGGAGTCTTCTGTGGCACAATAATATTCAAGATTTTTGGACTTAATTAGGTGATACCCACTTATTCATTCTATTAGATATTTAGTTGAATAAATTATACATAAATATTGAAAGAAAATCATCATTTATGTGTGCTTTGTTTAAAACTTTTTCTAAAAGGCTGGACTATATGGAATCATGGTTATCTATATAATATGATCAAGAAGAATTTACTCTAAAAATGTAAAAATTATTTAAATTCAAGAAATCTACCAACATGAATGATTATATTAATAAACAAAAGGGTAAATGGCATGAATTTATCAATATAACTGATAAAGTATTTGATATTATTCAGCAGCACCTTGTAATAAAAATTCTATAACAGAAGTAGATGAAACTAGTTAAATACAAAAACTACATTAAAAAACAACCGAATATTGAAAGACAAAAAAAAAAAAAACAGAAAATATCCTATATATTAAAATTAAGTCCTCTCCTATTTATAAATAAGAATGATATTCAAAATCAATATTATTCCTCATTTTGTATTTAAATATTTATTTTTATTGGAGATATTATTTCATAATCAGGAAGTAAAAAATAAGAAATAAAATAATGTAATATGCTGATAAAATAAATATATGCACACACAGAAAAACAGTAGATTCTCTTTAATACAGGAACAATCACTTGGAAGCAGAAATAAGAAAAATGTTTCCATTTCAATAGCAAACCAAAGTCAACTAGAAAGGCTAGAATCCACATAACAATAAAGTTGATATCTTATTTATAGATACAACCTAATAAAATGAAAAAAAAGTATCAGTGGAGATTGCTTTGGATCAATTCTAAGAAAATCTAAAAAGCTTCTATGTTCATGGAAGAAAAAACATAATATCATCAAAATACATATTCAGTACTCCAAAATAAAATATTCAATATAATTTTATTAAAACATAAAGATTTTTTCCTAAAATGGAAAAAGTTATTTTATAAATTTACATGGGAGAATAAATATTCAAGAAAAAGCCAGAGAATCTGAGAGTGAATAACAAAGAATGTGGAAGGCATGAATTATCAGAAATCAGAATACACAAAACTATGAAAAAGAAATGTCATTTGTATAGCAATAAATAGGCAGATTCATGTTATTAAACCAAATATTCAGAAATAGATTCCAGGATATATAAAGTTTAATATCTTGTAATGGTTGATGTTGGGTTTATAGGAAAAAGTGAATTAATTAATAAATGGTTCTGGCAAAATTGCTATTGATCTGCAAAAATTAAAACTGCACCCCTGATTTATGCCATAAGTAAACATAGCTGGCAGTAACTGGTTGAATTGGACCGAGACTAATACTAACAAAATCTAGAAAAGCTGAACAAAATGTAAAATGCATCTGTGTGAAGTTATCAGAGAGCAATCAAAGCAGTGAATTTTTTGGAGCTAAAATCTAAGAAGATAGAAAGAACAAGAACCTAGTACTTCCTACAGCTTTACACAAAGGGAACAGTGAATTTCAAAAAGCTATGACTGACAGTCTAAAAAGCTAAGCAAAGTTTTTAACAATCTCATAGAACTCTGAGACACACGAAAAGCACACTATTCTCCAAGGAGGCAGAACCCTGGAAAATATCCAAGGCTTTCAGGACAAATACAAAAACCTGTACTTAAAAAGTCAGTAGTTCCTGATTTAATTAATGTGATTTGCCACCAGCACACTATCTACTAGACACAAAAAGTAAATCATCCAAAAAAGATCTACGATTTCCAAATATAGTACAATATTTTGTAGTCAATGTAAAGGAAACAACACTTGAGAGAAAACCAAGAGGGGAGGAAAAAAAAAAAAAAAAAACAGAAACAGACTCAGAGCCAATTCTCAGAGTCACTGAATATATATTATAAAGTAAATAATTAATACTGTTCAAGGAATCAAAAAATAAAATGAAGGATTTTAGTAGAGAATAGGAAACAATGAAATAACTCAAATGGAAATAAATCATAGAACTGAAAATGCAATACTAAATTTAATAGCTAAATACATGGGTGTAATATTGAATAGGATATGGCTAAAGATTAATGAACTAGAAGATATGCCAAAAAAAGATATGCAGATGGAAGCATAGAGAGAGAAAAGGATGGGAAATAAAATAACATAGAATATAAGTGACACAGTGAAACCCTCAAATAGTATAGTTGGAATCTCAGAAAGGAAAGAGAGATAAAACAGAAGAAACATTTGATGATAAGGATAATATTTGCTGACCTAAGGATTTACCAAAACTGGCCTTCAAAAAGTCTAGCTAAGGACTAAAAAGTCATTTATCGAATTTAACATGAGAAAATGAAAAATCTGAATGATCGCATTTTTAAAAGTAAAATCTTAAAACCCTCTTACCAAGAAATTTTTTGACCCATTAAATACTTCACTGGTAAATTCTCTAAACATGTGTTTTAGTTAGCTTTTTTGCTACTGTGACTAAAAGACCTGACAAGAACAATTTTAAAGGAGGAAATGTTTATTTGGGGCCCATGATTTCAGAGGTCTCAGTCCATTGAGAGCTGGCTCTATTTCTTGGGGCTTGAGGTGAGGCTAAACATCATGACAGAAGATTTTGGCAGAGGGAAGAGGCTCACATGATGTCAGAAAGTAGAGAGAGGGGGATATAGCTCAGTTGGTAGAGTGCAAAAAAAAAAAAAAAAAATAAAATTTTTATAGGAAAAAATGATTCAAAATTCCCAGCACCAAAAAAAAAAAAAAAAAAAAAAAAAAAAAAAAAAAAAAAAAAAAAAAAAAGTAGAGAGAGACTCCATTCACCAGATACAAAATATATATACCCCAAAGGCACATCCCCAATGCCCACCTCCTCCAGCTATACCCTACCTACCTTCAGTTACCCACTCAGTTAATCCTAATAGGGGATTAACTCACTGATTGGGATAAGGCTCTCATAACCCAATCATTTTTCCTCTAAACCTTCTTGCATTGTCTCACACATGAGCTTTTGGGGGAGATCACCTCACATCCAAACCATAACATTCCTCTCCTGGCCCCTAAAAGCTCATGAACATCTCACAACGCAAAATACATTTATTCCATTCCCAAGAGTCCCCATAGTCTCAAAAGTTCTAAGACTGCCCAAAAGTTCAAGTACAAAGTCTCCTCTGATACTCAGGGAAAACTCACATGGTGAGCTCCTATAAAAATCAAAAACAATTTATAAGTATCCAATGTATAAAGGTACAGAGTAAACTGAAGAGCCCTAATAGGAGATGGTTAATTGCGGTTAGCTGACGGCCATAAGAGATGTTCTGGTTTCCACCTGAAAGAATCTTTGTATGCCCGTGAACTGTGTGACGCACCTGTGGTCCTTGTTAAAGCTAAAGATATATAACTGGGTGAGGAGTCAGACTAGAAGACAGAGAGAAGAAATAATTGCTGGTCGGAGTCAGGCCGAGGCTACCAAAGAAGAAAGAATAAAGAAGAATCTCTCTCTCTCTCTCTCTCTCTCTCTCTCTCTCTCTCTCTCTCAGCTCTAAGAAAGTTAAAGTAAAAGAAAGTAAAGAAGTAAAGTAAAGAGTCAGTAGTCAGAAGAAGTAAAGAGTCAGAGAGGTTGCTGAAAGAGCCAGTGTTAAGAGTTTTGAGAGATTGCTAAAGCAGAAGAATAAAAAACCTTCTTTCATCTTCATTCTGCCTCCGAGTTTTTCTCCCGCAGCGTTGTTGCTCCAAGTCAGGAAGCAACAAATGATGGCCCATCCGGGGACTCAGCCGGCAGATAAAAGATAAGAAATAAGAACAAAAAGTAAAAGATAGTGAGGAGAGCGAAGAAGAAAGCATAGCCTCTGACTCAGTTGAGACCAGCAAGAAGAGTAGTAAACAAGAAAGCATAGCCTCTGACTCAGTTGAGACCAGCAAGAAGAAAGATCAGAAAGTAAGGTCTCCTCCACTAAGCCGGTTAAGAATTATGAAGAAATTAAAAAAGAGAAAGGACAGAGAGGAACCGTGAAGGTCTCCTCCACTAAAGAAGCTGCAAAAACCATAAAGAAGCTGCAAAAGCCATAAAGAATCAAAAAGTGATTCTGGGAGCACAGTCTTCAACAAAAGAAGTAATGAAAATTAAATAACGAAAATTAGCTGCAAAAGCCATAAACAGCAGAAAGCGAAAAGCCGAAAAAGCAGCGAAAAGCCGAAGCGAGTAGCCAGCGAAAAGCTGAAGCGAGTAGCCAGAGAAAAGCCAAAGCGAGTAGCCAGCGAAAAGCTGAAGCGAGTAGCAAGAGAAAGCCAAAGCGAATAGCCAACGAATGTGATCAGTGCGTTACTTGATGAAACTAAGGGCAGCTGATTTGCTTAAAGAACTTGATGCCCTATGGAAACTTGCCTTGTCAGCAGTAGGCTTGCTGCCTTAAAGCCGCAGCATCTCCTCAAAATTGGACATCCTAGAACATCCCCTATTTTCTTCAAGTAAGATAGATGAAAAATATAAGAGAGATGAAGAAGCAAAAAAGAAATGTCATATTTTATTAAAACTGAAGGGGGGAAATGAAGAGCCCTAATAGGAGATGGTTAATTGCAGTTAGCTGACGGCCATAAGAGATGTTCTGGTTTCCACCTGAAAGAATCTTTGTATGCCCGTGAACTGTGTGACACACCTGTGGTCCTTGTTAAAGCTAAAGATATATAACTGGGTGAGGAGTCAGACTAGAAGATAGAGAGAAGAAATAGTTGCTGGTCGGAGTCAGGCCGAGGCTGCCAAAGAAGAAAGAAGAAAGAAGAAGCTCGCTCTCTCTCTCTCTCTCTCTCTCTCTACGCTCTAAGAAAGTAAAAGTAAAAGAAAGTAAAGTAAAGTAAAGAAGTAAAGAGTCAGTAGTCAGAAGAAGTAAAGAGTCAGAGAGGTTGCTGAAAGAGCCAGTGTTAGAGTTTTGAGAGATTGCTAAAGCTGAAGAATAAAAAACCTTCTTTCATCTTCATTCTGCCTCCGAGTTTTTCTCCCGCGGCGTTGTTGCTCCAAGTCAGGAAGCAACAGTAAACATTTCCATTTTCAGAAAAACAGGGGCACAGAAATAAGGGACAGGAGAAAAGCAAGACTGAAATCCAGATGGACAGACAAGTCCTGTAGTTCTGCGTCTGGCACCTAGAGCACATGGCATCATGTTGTCCTCTCCAAAGGGCTTGTGTAGCTCTGCCCATGGGATTTGCTGGTTTCAACCCACATGACAACTCTTGCGGCTTGTCTCTGCTCAATTCCTACAGCTTTTCTCATCAGACATTCCATGTTACTGGCATTTCTTAATCGTGGGGGTCTCCACTGTAGCTTTATTCCTTGTCATATCTCCATGCATACTGCCCTCTCAGGGGCAGTCCATAGGGACTCCAACCCTATTGCACTTGGTCTGACCTCCCAAGGCTTTCTTTGAAATCTCATTGGAAGCCTCCATGAATCCATAACTCCAGCATCCTGCAATCCTGAAGAACCAGCACCACATGGTTAATGCCAAGGTCTGCCATCAAATAAAGCAAGTAGCCTAGTCTCCAAGAACCATGGCCGCTGCAGCCTCTGAGTGCTCGGGTAGCTGAGCACGTTGGAAAAACTTTCTAGACCCCCCTCATGCAAGAAGAGTGCCTACTGGTCTCGTCAAGAGATTTTTTTTTTTTTTTTTATTTTTACTTCCTTGAGTCTGAGATGAATATGATCTTGCCAATTCCTCAGATGCCCTCAATCCATCTTTCTCATTGTCTCTAGGCAAAGTCTTTAGCATTGCCTTAGTGGAGGTAATGTCTTTAACAACTGTAACTTCCTTAGGCCCAATTTTACTCCCACCTTTCAAGTCCAAGTTTTTCAAATCTTTCTGCTCTGCTTTCTCCTCCTGATTATCACAACTAACTTGGCTAAAAGCCTCCAGCAATATCCACACTACTGCCTGAATGTTATGCTGCCTATAAATTTCTTCTGCCAGATTAAGTCCATCACTTTTAAAATCAGCCTAACAGAAAGTATCAGGCCACAGGCAAAATGCAGACAACTTCTCAGCCAGAACATAACACAAAGAGTCTCTACTCCAAATTCCAATAGAGTCCTCCTATTCTGAACCCTCTTGAGTTCACTGTCCATGGTCTTATTGGCATTCCTGTCTTCTGAGCTCCCTCCAGAATCGGTCATTCAGCTCCATTTACAACAATCTAAAGCATTTCCAGCTAGCACTGCTAAGCATCTCAAAATTCCTCCTGCAAACTCCAAAAAGCTCAAAAAGCTTATGAACTACACAGGTTAGTCACAGCAATGACCCCACTCTGGTACCAATTTCTATTTTAGTCAGCTTCTTCATCACTGTGTCTAAAAGACGTGACAAGAATAATTTTAATGGAGGAAAAGTTTATTTGGGGGTCCACAGTTTCAGGTCTCAGTCCATAGAAGGCTGACTTCATTCCTCAGGGCTCAAGGTGAGTCAGAAGAGTGTGTGGGAGTGAAAAGGCTCATATGATGACTAGAAAGCAAGGACAGACTCCACTCAAACAGACACAAAATGTATACCCTAAATGCATGCCCCCAATGCCCACCTCCTCCAGCCACGACATGAAAATATGATGTAACACAAATCTTATACAAAATCTTTCAGAAAATATAAAACAAATACTTTTCAATTCCATTTATAGAACTAATTTAATTAGAAAAAAAAAATTGTGAAGGCATCTCTCTAATGATTAAGTTAAAGCTACCAAACTAAACCTAAAGAAATTTTTAACATGATAAAACATCATGACTAAGTAGAATTTAGCCCATTAACACAAGATTGATTTAACATTTAAAAGTGAAATAATGAAATAAGCCACAATAAAAATCATATCAATATAAGAAATTTGATAAAATTCAGTAAGTTTTCACACTCTTAGCAAAAAACAAATATAGAAACCTCCTTGATTTAGTATATAAAGATCATATAAAGATATATAATGATCACTTTCACACATATCATATTTAATGTTAAAAGATTAAAAGTTCTTTTCAAAATCTGGGATGACATAGAACCCTCACAACATCTTTATTTTATCTAAGATCACACAGAACTTGAGCACATCTAGACAAAAGAAAAAATTTAAAAACACAAAGATGAAAAAAATTCATGTTTCATAAGTGACACTATTAGAAATGCAAAAATTAATAAATGTAGTTAGGATCACTAGATACAGATTAATATACAATAGTCAAATGTATTCTTACATTGTATATTCTTTTACAACATATATGTATCTGTGTATACATTTATACAAAATGTTATACAAAAGTCAAATTGTATTTTCATATATAAGTTAACTAAATTTTTAAAAATTATAACATCAATGACAGTATATGAAACATTAAAACCTAGAAAAATATCTATGCTGTACAAAGATTGCTATTTTTTTAAATTATGAATTATTTTTAAAAGAAAGTTTAAAGGAACTAAGTTAAGATATTTATCATATTCATAGACCAGAAGAATCAGTATTACAGAGCTGTAATTTGCTGAATAATCTACAGATTCAATCAAATCCAAATGAGAATTGAAATAGCATATTTCTATATGAACATTTTAAACCTAATTATAAAGTTATAAAAATATAAAAGCAAAGTACAGCAAGATAATATTTTTAAAAGAACAAAAGAGCTAGTGAATTTACACTGACAAATATCAAGGCTTAGTGTAATGCCACAGTAATTAAGATAGTATAGTGTTTACTTACTTTCCACATAACACTGTCAAGAAAAGAAACCTGCCCATGCACAATGAACATCTTATTAATGTCCATGAGCATACATCAGTGCTGTGAGGTTAAAAATTATCCTTTTTAATAAATGGTTTTGAACAAAGTGAATATCTATGTGTTAAAAAAGAGTATTGACCCACTCTTTATATCCTACAAAAGAGTTAATTTTAAGTTTTACTTCAAACTTAAAATTCTAGAATAGGAAAAAAAATTTCATGAACTTAAGAGTACAGAAAGATTTCTTCAACAGAAAACAAATGCACTAAACATTAAACTAAAAATTTCTGTTGATCAAAAATAATTAATAGATTACCATAAAGAAAGTAGAAAAGCTAGCCACTAAGGGAAGATATTTACAACAAAGGGCCTCCTACAAATCAATAAGAAAATTCTACCTCATGGGAAAATGGCCAAGAAGGAATAATTCACAAGAGGAAATAATTCTCTATACACATACAAAAAGTTACTTGACTTCATTGGCTATCAGAGACATGTAAATTTAAACCAAAATGAGATACTAATACCCACTGAATCCATAAGAATGACTTCAGATGAAAAAGAAAATTTTCAATGATGGTGATAAAGCGGAGTTCTAGAACTCTTAATCCACAAGTGGAAGTGTCAACTGGTATGCCTGCTTTGGAAAACTGTTGGCAATAATTGCTGATCTACCAAAGTTGGACATATTTGGGCCCTATGACCCATCAATTTCTCTGCAGAGTATATGTTCAACTGAAAGTGTTAATGCACAAGAATGTTCAAAACTGCATTATTCCACATGGCCATAGACTGGAAACAATTCATATATCCACCAGCAGCAGAACAGATGAGGAGCCACATATTCACACAATGTATTGGTATACAGCAAGGATAATGAACTGCTACACTCAAAAAAAAAAAGATATTAAATATTTAAAAATAAATACAAATTTATTTACATTAAGGTCAATGATAACCAAACAGAACTAATTTGTTCAGGGATCAGGTTCAAGTAGCAAAAATATGAAGAGAAGCAGGAAGGCTATCATCATAGATATTAGTTACTAATTCAGAAAATTTCAGAATTAGCAATTACAAAAGGAACAGAAATTGAGTGACTGGTTGGTAATTACACAGGTGTGTTCACTTCCTGGTAACTCTTCAATACTGTGTTGGGTATGTTATACTTCACTTTTTTAAAATGTTATTAAAATAATTAAATTACAGATGAATTAAGACTTCAACTGTTTATTATTTTTTATTTCTTTGAATTAAAACTCATAATAAAAACTTTGCAATAAAAATAATTTTTAAAGGCAGGAACCTAGAAGAATATAATCATGTGTAAGGGAGACTTTCTTATTATATCCAAAAACCCACAGTTACAAAAACAAAAGATGGACATGATTAATTACACAAGGAGTTGAAACTTTGTTATAATCTTTGCCATAAAATTATCTGTAAACTGAGAAACAAGGGGTTAACATCTTATGACATATGAAGAGCAAAAGTTAAAATTAGAAAATTCATAGAATAAATTTAGAGTAAACAAACACCTAAAAGATTATTCAAATTCCCTAGTCATCAGAAAACTCAAAATAAATCATTTTATACCTATCACACAGGCGAATATATTTACAATCCTGTAAGATATACTAGTGACTATGTAGGAATAAGGTTTTTTTCTCACCTATTAATCATACACATTTCAACTATTTTTGAAAGCAAAGTGATAATGCCTATTGAAATTAATACATTCTTTTATCCAGCAATTTCACTTACAAAAAATTATCTTGGAGAAATAAAGTTACCCTTTATAAGGATATACACACATGGGTGTGTATTACTATATTCAGGTTGGCAAAAAACTGAAAGGTGAATGGTTACAATAGAAAAATTGCAGTTTTAAATAGCATACATGTACTTTAAAAGAATAATTTGGGATACTTACTTACCTTAGAACTATTTCCAAGAGGTGTGCTAAGAAGAGCAAAAAGCAGAAAAACATACATAATTTTATTTTACTAAAGCAGAACAAAATGTGTACATTGTATTTATGTTTATAGAAGGATTTTCACTCATATGTTGAATTACAGGCACATGGAGAATCTAGGATGTTATTATGACCTACCTTAGCACGGGGATAGAGGAATTATATGAATGGATAAAAGGAGGGGGAGAGAGAATTCAAACAAATTAAGGAAACTAATAAGTTCAGTAAAAAACCTACAGTTAAAATAAATAACATGATCCTACTTGTTCATTTATGTCAAATTATATATGTGTGTGTGTGTGTTCAGGGATAAGGTTAAGACTTCAACTGTTTATTATTTTTATTTCTTTGAATTAAAACTCATAATAAAAACTTTGCAAAAATAATTTTTTAAAGGCAGGAACCTAGAAGAATATAATCATGTATATAGTATCATGTATCCTCAAAAAAATGCTAGTCTCACTTTAGACACCTGAAATTTCCATTTCTTTGCTTTATTAAAAGTTTAAAAAATAAGAGAAGACACTTATAGAGACTAATAGAAATGAAGTAAGCTAAAAGGAATTTTTAACATACCAGACTGAATGCCACTAGATGTCAGTAAAACCCCCCCAAAAAATTATATAAGCATTCTTAACTGCTGGAAAAATTTGCTATTTTATCTACATTCTTTACCTCATAGTATATTTGAATTATACTATATTAAAATTAAGTAAGCAGATTAACAGAAGATAAATAATGATCTTTAAAAGATAGACAATAAGCCTAATAAATATAGAGGTTAATATAGGTATATATAATCCCTGTTTATTAAAACATCTATGGAATTTTTAAAACCCATTAAATTCTCTCTAAAAAGATAAAAAAAAAATAATATTCAGTTAATCATTATGCATTTATCTCTTATCTGTTATGTGTAAAATATGGAGATAAATTGAAATAACATTAATGGAAGTTTTTAATGAAGGCAAACAAAATGTAAATCATATGGAATATTACAAATAAACTAATGTACAGTGGCACATCATCTAGAACTCGGAAATAGCCATGTGACTTAGTAGCTCAAAGCTAAATAAATAAATAAGCAAACCACCAAGCAGCTAAAACTTTTGTCATCAACTTATGCAGTGAAATCAGTTAATTCATTACCAAGTCTCTACTCATGTGGTAACAACAGATTTAATGAATTTTATGTGATTTTTAAGCTATCCTGTTGTTACAGTTACTACCTCAATGACTAATAAACGAAACAACCATTTTATTAAGTTCATGAGTCCTATAGCTTGGGAGTTTGGATAGGGCATGATGGAGTTGGCTTATCTCATTACCATGCTCACCGTCTTAGCAAAGACAGTTCAACTGGCTAGTGCCTAGTACTGTTGGAAGGAAAGCATGTACCCAAGCTTCCCTAAATGATTTGGGTTTCTCAGAGCCTAGCTGTATCAGGTAGATGGATTTTTCAAATAATGACACATAGGACCAGAGTCAAGTATTTGAGATAATAAGGCTAAACTGCATCATCCTTATGACCCAGCCTATGTCATATGGTATTACTTCTATGATATGCTATTACTTCTAACATATGCTAGTGGTTATAGTAGTCACAAGCCTTCCCAGATCCAGGAGAAGGGAAGCCATACTCTATCTTTTGTTGGGGAGTGGCAAAGTCACATTGAATAAGAATATGTAAAATGAGAAATGTTATTGTGACAATCTTTGGAAAATATGACACAGTCTGCTCACTGGCCAGAAAAATTCACATCCTTCCTATATGCAAAATACTTTATACCCTCTTCCAAGACAGCCAAAGTTTCATTTCATTCTGACATCAAAATAAAGTCTTGGATCTCATTATTTAAATCAGGACCAGTTGCAGAAGTTGTTCCTCAAGTCTATGTCCTCTTGATCTGAAGACCTATGAAAACAAAGTGGCAAGTTAGCCCCCAAATATCCAACATACAACTATGGTATAAGCACAGAATAATTTCTACAAGTAATCTCATGGGTGGGGTAGGGGTAGGAGGAGAGGGAGAGGAGAAACACCAATAGGCAGAGAGCAATCACTGATACACAGCAGTATACTGCCAGTTCCTAGATTGTCTTAGCCATAGTTCCTGGAAATGGTTCTCCATGGCTCTTGGATCCATTCCCTAAACTTTTGGTTTCATCCTCTCAGTAATTCAACATCACTATATTTGCATGTGAGTTAGATTCTCTACCTTCATGGTCACAGGACTTTGGACACCTAAAGGCTTCTCTTGATTTTTTTTTTTTTTTTGAAAATTTAACCAATTCCATTTAAATTCTTTAATAACTTTTAGTAAGCTTCCTGTGGATCAATTTACAATATAGTTAAAGTTCACAGGCACAAATCTCTGAAGTAAATCCTTCTTTCCCACAGGCTTACCAATAAGAGCTATAAGCATGACCTTAAGCTCATTTAAGGCCTTTTTTTGCCTATTTAAAGGCTCCATGAGAAAATACCTAAGATATTTCTCATGTGTTAACAAGGGTTTTACAGTCACATCCAAATCTTGTCTTTATCTAAAGGTGTTTTCCTATCAGTGTTGATCTTTGCTTCAGGGTCCTTTTAAAATAAGGACATTTTGCCATTCATATCTTCTACAGCTGGCAAAATGTCCTTATTTTGTTTCTCTAATTTTTTCCTGTAAGCTAACAAATCATAAACTTCCTTTCCTCTGTGTTATCTTATGAAAACCTGTTAGAAATAGTGCTGGGAAAACTGGAAATCCATATGTAGCAGAATGAAATTTAGCCCCTATCTCACCCTGCACAAAACTCAACTCAAAGTAGATCAAGGACCTAGGCATTAGACCAGAGACCCTGCACCTACTAGAAGAAAATGTAGGCCAACAGTTTAGGAAGTGACTTCCTCAACAAGACTCCTAAAGTTCAAGAAGTCAAGTCAAGAATCAATAAATGGGATGGTATGAAACTAAAAAGCTTCTTCATAGCAAAGGAAACAATCAAGAGCCTGAAGAGGAAGCCTATAGAATGGGAGAAAATCTTTGCCACCTGCACCTTAGATACAGCATTAATCTCCAGGATATATAAAGAACTCAAAAAACCAAATAACCCAATAAATAAATAGGCAAAGAAACTGAATAGGCAATTCACAGAAGAAATATGAATGGTCAAAAAATTCATAAAAAGTGTTCAACATCTCTAATAATTAGAGAAATGCAAATTAAAACTACACTGATATTTCATCTCACTCCAGTCAGAATGGCAACACTCAAGAATATAAGTAACAGTAAATGCTGGTGAGGGTGTGGGGAACAGGGTTCTCTCATATGTTGCTGATGGGAATGCAAATTGGTGCACCACTCTGGAAAACAGTATGGAGATTCCTCAGAAAACTTGGAACGGAACTGCCATTTGATCCAACTATCCCACTCTTCAGTGTGTACCCAAAGGACTTAAAATCAGCATACTACAGTAAATCAGCCACATTAATGTTTATAGGAGCTCAATTCACAATAGCTAACCTATGGAAACAACCTAGGCGCCCTTCAACAGATGAATGAATAAATAAAATGTGGTATATATACACAATAGAATATTACCCAGCCATAAAAAAGAATGACTTTATGACATTTGCTAGTAAATAATGGATCTGTAAACTATGGTGCAATGTGAAATAAGCTAATTCCCAAAAACCGAAGGTCAAATGTTCTCTCTGATATATGGATGCTAACACACAACAAGGGAGAGGGGAAGCAGAGAAATTCATTGGATTAGACAAAGGGGAATGAAGGGAAGGGAGGTGAGGTAGGAATAGGAAAGATGGTGAAATTAATTTGACTTAACTTTCCTGTGTACATATATGAATACACAACAGTGAATCCACATGATGTACAACCACAAAAATGGGATCCTAATTAGAATAATATGGAATTTATGTTTGTATAAATATGTCAAAATATACTCTATTGTCATGTATAACTAAAAAGAAAAAAAGAAAACATTTCATTTGGAAATCTCTTTGTAGTCTTACTCCTTCATTTGAACATTTTCAATTTTCCATATTATGATAGTAGCAATTTTGCTAAACTTCTTCCACTATATATAATAAAGGAATCCCATTCACCAACTTTCCACAACATTTTACTCACTTTCCTTAAAGCCCTCACTGACAGCCTCTTGAGACCTGTCAAGTTTCTTTTCATCAGGCTCTTCATAGTTCTTCCTACTTCCCTGTCCAAAAATTAAGGTAGTATCTCAACTCTGGTACCCAAATCTGTTCCGGTTATTATTTCTACATAATAACTTATTACAAAATATGGTGGTAAAAAGAATATTACACTCACAGATTCTGTGAGGCAAAAATTCAGAGAGGACATAGGAGGATTGGCTTTTCTTATCTCTATCATGTGTGAGCCTCATCTAGGAAGATTAAGTGGTCATAGGATGCATCTGTCATAAAAGCACTTTAATCATGTCTTCTTCATGTGGCAGGGGTTTCCCCATAGCATGACAATCTCAATAAAGCCCAAATTTTCTAGTGAACAAAGAAAAGTTTCATAGCCTTATGACCCAATCTTATCAAAGGGCTTTTATAGTCATATAGCATCACTTCTCTGTGTTCTTTGAAGAACAGAATGTGGAAAGGTGACACTGTTGTAATTATTTTTGGGAAATAAAATCCTCCACACTGGTTTATCAAGAAAATTAGTGAAGAAGATGAAAATGCATAATGACAAAAATGCAACATATATAATGACAAAAGAAGAACTACTGTATGTAACGTTTTATCTTTGCTGTCTCTCAAACTCCTATCAAGGAAAAGGGAAGTGGGCAGATGAGAGAAACAGTACACTCCTCATCAGTTCCTCAGCACAAGATTTAAAAAGCAGGAAGACTGCTCCTCTGCAAAGTGAGTGACTAAGGGAATTCACTGAAATTCAACACTGAGCAGTAGAATAATTATAGAGATACAGAAAGTTGGAAACTTTGAACACAATATAAGAAATAATGTATTAGAGATGGACCAGCTTAATTACTAGCCCACTACTGAGAGGAGGAGAGTACAGGCAGAGATAGAGGAAAGTATGGCAAATAAAATTGGCTTGGGAGAACCTGAGGAATGTAGAAGTAGGCTGATCTTAACTGACCCAGAGATGGTGGAGAAAGTTGATAAGTGATCAAATTCACTCAGCCAACAAGCAGAGTCAGCAGTAAACAGAGTTGCAGCAGCAGGAACCATTCACAGGAGGCCACAGGGCAGCTAGCAGAAGCTGGAGACTGAAAACTCATAAAGGAAGTTGCCAGCTAGAGCCAGCAGTTGCCTACTGTGGAGTCAAGACTTCCTGGTCCAGATTAATTGAAACAGGTGCAGAAAGGACTGTACCTAGAATGTAGGCTGGGGAAACTGACATCCCATACAAGCAACTAGGAAGATACATGTAGCCAGTCAGACAGATTCATCTGCACTCCAGGTCTGATCCTGGGTAATTAACATCAATGGTGGTGGAATATGTAAAGCCTGTGGTGGTTTAGACGCCTCACCTTAAAAGAGAAATTTGTGGGAGGACCCTGAGACCCAGATGTCCAGCAGAGATTCACACATGAACTTAACCCCACTTAAGCCTCAACAATACATCAACACATAGAACAGGGGAGAAAAACACCAAACCAACAAACAAACGTGCCCCACATAAAATCAGCTAGAGGGGGACTTCAGAATTTACAATAACTCTGGGAAACATCAAAAGAGTCATTGGGATAAGAGAACATGAAGAGAGGCTAAAAACATTAAGAACCTCTTCAGTGATACAGCAACAGAAAATGTTCCTAATTTTAGAAATGAGATAAGACATCCACATACAGGATGCATATATCCAACACAAAATAGACAAGATCAAAAAAGAACCTCTCCAAGACACGTAATAATAAAAATTCTCAACACAGAAAATAAGGAAAGAATATTAAAGGTTGCAAGAAAAAAAATGTCAGGTCATGTTTAGAGGCAAGGGAACAGGCTCACTCAAGGAGGAGCTCCTAGAATGAGATATTGCAAGATCTAAAAGAAAACATCTACAAGCCAAGACTGCAATATCCCAAAAAGAAGCTATGTTTCAGAATTGATGTAGAAATTAAAAATTTCCAGGATGAGGACAAAGGAAAAGAAATTTGTGTGTGTGTGTGTGTGTGTGTGTGTGTGTGTGTGTGTTTCTGGGGATTGAACCCAGGGTCTTATGCATGCAAGGTAAGCACTCTACCAACTGAGCTATATATCCCTAGCCCAGGAAAAGAATTCTTGTTCACTAAGCAAGCACTACAAAGAATGAAGATGTACTGCACACAGAACAATAAAACACAAACTCCAAAACATCCAATTGGAGCACACTAGAAGAGAAACTAATTAAATGAAAATCAAGACCAAATTAAATATATCAAAAATAAAAAACAAATGAAAGGAAATAACAAACATCTATCTATAATAACACTGAATATAAATGGACTCAACTCCCCAATAAAAAGACTGACAGAATGAATTAAAAAAACAAGATCCAACTATACGCTACTTGCAAAGAACATCTCATAGGCTGAAAGTAAAATGATGGAAAAAAATATTCTATCCAAATGGAGTCCAGAAATAAGCAATTAGTCATTCTCATATATGATACAGCAGATTTTAAAACAAATAATCAGAAGAGACAAAGAATACCACTACATACTGGTAAAAGGAAAAATCCAACAAGAAGATAAAATGATAGTAAATATTTATGCACCAAATGTCAGTGCACCTAATTACATGAAAAATAAATTCTTCTTTTTAAATTTATTTTAATTAGGCATATATGACAGCAAAATGCATTTTGATTCATTGTACACAATTGCAAAACAACTTTTCATTTATCTGGTTTTATAGGATGTAGCATCACACCCTATGTGCAGTCTTACATATACCTAGGGTAATGATGTCCATCTCATTCCACCATCTTTCCTCCCCACCTCTGCCCCCCCCTCCCTCTCTTCCCTTTGCCCTATCAAAGTTTCTCCATTTTTCTCATGCCTCCCCCTTCCCTGTTTTGGAACAGTATCCACTTAGAGAATTCAAAAAATTCCAACAGAAAACTTCTATAATTAATAAATGAATGCAGCAAAGTAGCAGAATACAAAATCAATACACATAACTCAAATACATTTCTAAACATCACTGATGAATCCTTTGAAAGAGAAATTAGGAAAACTACCCCATTCACAATAGCCTCAAAAAAAAAAAAAAAAAAGAAAAGAAAAAAAAAACAACACCTTGAAAATCAACTTAACAAAAGAGGTGAAAGACCTCTACAATGAAAACTACAGAACACTAAAGAAAGAAATTGAAGAAGACCTTAGAAGATGAAATGATCTCCCCTGCTCTTGGGTAGGCAGAATTAATATTGTCAAAATGGCCATACTACTCAAGGTGTTATACAGATTCATCTGCAGCAAAATAAAAATAAGTCCCTATCTCTCACCATACACAAAACTCAACTCAAGTGGATCAAGGACCTAGGACATAGTCCAGAGACACTGCACCTAATAGAGGAAAAATTAGGCCCAAATCTACTTCTTAATTTTAAATCCCAGCTATATCCCAATACAAAAATACTGGGTTATTTCAATACACCCTTATCACCAATAGTCAGGATCATCCAAACATAAAAGCAATAAGTTTATATTCTAACCTACATGATACTATAAATCAAATGGACCAAATAGCCATCCATGGAATATTTCATTCAAAAACAGCTGAACCAACATTGCATCCCTGCTATAAACCCTACTTGATCATAGTGCACTATCTTCTTTTTTATATGTTTTTGTATTCGATTTGTCAGAATTTTGTTGAGGATTTTTGCATCTATGTTCATTAAGGAAATTGGCCTGAAGTTTTCTTTTTTGGCTGTGTCTTTGCCTGGCTTTGGAATTAATGTGTTATTGGCCTCATAGATAGAGTCTAGAAGAGCTCCCTCTTTTTCTATTTCTTGAAATAAGTTGAAGAGTATTGGTATTAGTTTTTCTTTGAAGGTCTTGTAGAAGGCTGCTGTAAACCCATCTGGTCCTAGGCTTTTTTTTAGTTGGTAGCTTTTTGATGGCATCTTCTATTTCCTCACTTGAAATTGATCTGTTTAAATTGTGTATAGCTTCCAGTTCCACTTTAGGCAATTCATATGACTCTATAAATCTGTTAATGCCTTCAATATTTTCTATTTTATTAGAATACAAGTTTTCAAAGTAATTTCTAATTATCTTCTGTATTTCTGAGGTGTTTGTTGTGATATTTCCTTTTTCATCACAGATGCTTGTCCTTTTTTCGTTAGCATCGCTAAGGGTCTGTCAATTTTATTTATTTTTTCAAAGAACCAACTTTTGGATTTTTCAATTCTTTTGTTTCTTTAGTCCCAATTTCATTAATTTAAGCTCTGATTTTAATTATTTCCTCTCTTCTACTGCTCTTAGTGTTGATCTGTTCTTCTTTTTCTAGTGCTTTGAGGTGTGATATTAAGTCATTTATTTGCTGGGTTTTTTTTTTTTTTCCTTTTAAAGAACTCAGTGCAATGAATTTTCCTCTTAATACTGCCTTCATAGTGTCCTAGAGATTTCTATATGTTGTATTTGTGTTCTCATTCACCTCTAGGAATTTTTAAATCTCCTCCTTGATGTCTTCTTCAACCCCTTGTTCATTCAGTAGCATGTTGTTTAGCTTCCAGTTGTTAGAGATTTTTTTTATTTCTTATTTTATCATTTATTTCCAATTTCATTCCATTGTGGTCTGATAGAATACAGGGTAGTATCTCTACTTTTTTTTATATTTTCTGAGAGTTGCCTTGTGGCATAATATATGGTCTATTTTAGAGAAGGAGCCATGAGCTGCTGAGAAGAAAGTGTATTCGGTCACTGAGCGATGAAATATTCTATATATGTCCATTAGGTCTAAGTTATTAATTGTTTTAGTGAGGTCTAAAGTGTCTTTATTTAGCTTTTGTTTGGTTGATCTATCCAGTGGTGAAAGAGGTGTGTTGAAGTCCCCTAGAATAATTGTGTTGTGGTCTGTTTTACTCTTAACTTGAGAAGGGGTTGTTTGATGAATGTAGGTGCTCCATTATTTGGGGCATATAGATTTATAATTGTTATATCTTGTTAAATGGATGGTTCCCTTAATCAGTAAGAAATATCCATCTTTGTCCCTTATGATTAGCTTTGGCTTGAAGTCTACCTTATTTGATATGAGAATGGAAACCCCTGCTTGCTTCCGCAGCCCATGTGAGTGATAAGATTTTTCCCAGCCTTTCACCTTCAGTCTGTTGATGTCTTATTCTATGAGGTGGGTTTCATGGAAACAGCATATTGTTGGGTCGTTTCTTTTAATCCAATCTAACGATCTGTGTCTTTTGAATGGTGAAATTAAAAGTCCATTAACATTCAGAGTTATTATTGAGATGTGATTCGTATTCCCATCCATTTTTATTTGTTTATGGTATTTAACTTGGTTTCTCCTCTGGTTGGTGTTTCCTTTAGTTTAATAATTCCCTTTGATGATTTTCATTGTGATTTTTTTTCTTCTTTATGGAATATTTTGCCCAGGATGTTCAGAAGTATAGGCTTTTGAGTAGTGCAATCTTTTTAACTTTTGTTTGTCATGGAAGGTTTTTATTTTATCTTCAAATCTAAAGCTTAATTTTGCTGGATATAAGATTCTTGGTTGGCACGCCTTTTCTTTCAGAGCTTGAAATATGCTGTTCCAGGATCTTCTAGCATTTAAGGTCTGGGTTGAAAAATCTGAACATAATCAAATATGTTTCCCCCTATATTTAATCTGATTCCTTTCTCTCATGGATTTTAATATTCTCTCCTTGTTCAGCATATTGGGCATTTTCATTATAATGTGCCTTGGTGTGGATCTGTTGTGATTTTGTACATTTGGTGTTCGGTAAGCCACTTGAACTTGGTTTTCCCATTCATTACTCATGTTTGCAAAATTTTCTGCTATTATTTCATTGAATAACATATAGAAATCAATAAATGTAATACATCACATCAATAGACTTAAAGATAAAAACCATATGATCATCTCAATAGATGCAGAAAAATCATTCGACAAAATACAACACTACTTTATGTTCAAGACTAGAAAAACTAAGGATAACAGGAACATATCTAAACATTATAAAATCTATTTATGTGAAGCCCTATGCTAACATCATCTTAAATGGACAAAAACTGAAAGCATTCCCTTTAAAAAGAGGAACAGGACAGGGATGTCCCCTTTCACCACTGTTATTTAACATAGTACTCGAAACTCTGGCCAGAGCAATTAGACAGATGAAAGAAATTAAAGGAATCCAGAAAGAAAAAGAAGAGCTCAAATTAGCACTATTTGCTGATGATATGATAATATACCTAGAAGACCCAAAAAACTCTACCAGAAAACTTTTACAACTAGTAAATGAATTCGGCAAAGTATACAAAATCAATACCCATCAGTCAAAGGCATTTTTGTACACCAGTGACAAATCCTCTGAAAGGGAAATGATGAAAATTACCTCATTTACAATAGCAAAAAAAAAAAAAAAAAAAAACCTGGGAATCAACTTAACAAAAGAGATGAAGACCTCTATAATGAAAACTATAGAAAATTAAAGAGAGAAATAATAGAAGACCTTAGAGGATGGAAAGACCTACCTTGTTCTTGGATAGGCAGAATTAATATTGTCAAAATGTCCATACTACCAAAAGCATTATACAGATTTAATACAATTCCAATCAAAATCCCAATGACATTCCTCAAAGAAATAGGGAAAGCAGTAATGAAATTCATCTGGAAAAATAAGAGACCCAGAATAGCTAAAGCAATCCTTAGCAAAAAAAAAGTGAAGCAGGTGGCATCACCATACCAAACTTTAAATTATATTATAGAGCAATAGTAACAAAAACAGCATGGCATTGGCACCAAAATAGACCAGTAGACCAATGGTGCAAAATTGAGGACACAGAGACTAATACACATAATTTCAGCTATCTTATATTAGACAAAGGTGCCAAAAATGTACAATAGAGAAAGGATAGCCTCTTCAACAAATGGTGCTGGGAAAACTGGAAATCCATATGCAACAAAATGAAATTAAACCTTTATCTCTAACCATGCACAAAACTCAATTCAAAGTAGATCAAGGACGTAGGAATTAGACCAGAGACAATACGCCTAATAGAAGAAAAAGTAAGCTCCAATTTCCAACATGTCGGATTAGGCCCCAAGTTCCTTAATAAGACTCCTGTAGCGCAAGAATTAATATCAAGAATTAATAAATAGGATAGATTCAAACTAAAAAGCTTCTTCTCAGCAAAAGAAACAATAAGTGAGGTGAATAGAGAACCAACAAATTGGGAACAAATTTTTAACACGTGCACATCGGATAGAGCACTAATCTCTAGAATATATAAAAAACTCAAAAATCTTAACTCCGAAAAAACAAATAACCCAATCAATAAATGGGCTAAGGAATTGAAAAGACACTTCTCAGAAGAAGATACACAATCAATCAACGAATACATGAAAAAAAGTTCAACATCGCTGGCAACTAGAGAAATGAAAATCAAAACTACTCTAAGATTTCATTTCACTTCATTCAGAATGGCAGCTATTAAGGACACAAACAACAATCTATGTTGGGGAGGATGTGAGGAAAAAGGCACTCTCATACATTGCTGGTGGGACTGCAAAATGGTGTAGTTGTTATGGAAAGCAGTATGGTGATTCCTTGGAAAACTGGAAATGAAACCACCTTATGACCCAGCCATCCCACTCCTGGGTCTATTCCCAAAGGACTTAAAAACAGCATATTACAGCAACACAGCCACTTCAATGTTTATAGCAGCACAATTCACAATAGCTAGGTTGTGGAACCACCCTAGATGCCCCTCAGTAGATGAGTAAAGAAAATATGGTATAGCCAGGCACAGTGGCGCACACCAGTAATCCCAGCACGAGCAAGGCTGAGGCAGGAGGATCGAAATTTCAAAGCCAGCCTCAGCAATGGCGAGGCACTTAGCAACTCAGTGAGACCCTGTCTCTAATAAAATACAAAAAAGAGCTGGGGACGTGGCCCAGTGGTTGAGTGCGCCTGAGTTCAATCCACAGTACAAAAAAAAAAAAAAAAAAAAAAAAAAAAAAAGTGGTATATATACACAATGGAATTTTACTCAGCAATAAAAGAAAATTAAATAATCGCATTCGCAGGTAAATGGATGAAGTTGGAGAATATAATGCTAAGTGAAATTAGTCAATCTCAAAAATCCAAAAATGTTTTCTGCTGATATAAGGAGGATGATTCACAGTGGTGTTGGGTCTGGGAACATAGGAGGATAAGAGGAACACTAGAAAGGTCAAAGGGGAGGGAGGGGAAAGGAGGAAGTAAAGGGGTATAGAGGGGGGAAAAAACAGAAGGTGGTAGAATAAGATGGATATCATTATCCTAAATGCATGATTGAAGACTTGAATAGTACAAATATACTTTGTATACAGTGTTATGTAAAAAGATGCTTTATATGTGTATTATGAATTGTAATGCATGCTACTATTATAAATACAACAACTTTGAATTTAAAATAAAAATAAAATGTTTCCTAGTTAAAAAAAAAGAAGAAAGAAAGAAAATGAACCCCACTTTATGTGTAACTATAATGCACTAACAAATATATATATATTTTTTAAATCCCTGGGGGGCAGGGACAGCTGAATTCACTTTCTTCTTAGCAGCTCATAAAAACGTTCCCCAAACAGACCATATTCTAGGTCACAATGTAAGTATTAGCAAGTACCAAAAAACAACAACAACAAAAAAAAAAAACTGATATAAGTCCTACACATACTATCAGATCATAATGAAATTAAACTTCTCAAAAATAGACCATATATTATGCCATAAAGCAACTCTAAGCAAATATAAAAAAGTAGGGATACTACCCTGCATTCTATCAGATCATAATGGAATGAAATTAGAAATCAATGATAATAAAAGAAAGAAAAGCTACTCTAACACCTGGAGACTAAACAATATGCTATTGACTAATCAATGGGTTGCAGAAGACATCAAGAAGGAGATTAAGAAATTCTAAGAGGTAAATGAGAACAACGATACAACATATTGAAATCTCTGGGACACTATGAAGGCAGTACTAAAAGGAAAGTTCATTGCATGGAGCTCATTCCTTCAAAAAAGAAAAAGTCAACAAATAAATGAACTGACATTACATCTCAAAGCCCTAGAAAAAAAAGAACAAATCAACCCCAAAAGAAGTCAAAGACAGGAAATAATGAAAATCAGAGCTGGAATTAATGAAATTGAAACAAAAAATAATTGAAAACATTGACAGAACAAAAAGTTGGTTCTTTGAAAAAAATAAATAAAATTGATAAACCATTAGCTATACTAACAAAGAAAAGAAGAGATAAAAACACAAATTACCAATATCTATGATGAAAAAGGAAATATCATCACGGACACTACAGAAATACAGAAGATAATTAGAAATTATTTTGAAAATTTATACTCCAATAAAATAGAAAATAATGAAGGCATCAACAAATTTCTAGAGACATATGATATGCCCAACCTAAATCAGGATGATATACACAATTTAAATAGGTCAATTTCAAGCAAGAAATAGAGGATACCATGAAAAACTTACCAACAAAGAAAAGCCTAGGACCAGATGGATACACAGCTGAGTTTTACAAGACCTCTGAAGAAGAACTAACACCAATATTTTTCAAACTATTTCATGAAATAGAAAAAGAGGGAACACTCCCAGACTCATTCTATGAGGCCAATATTACCCTGATTCCAAAACCAGACAGAGACAAATCAAAGATGTAATGTTATTCAGACCAATATCTCTAATGAATATAGATGCAAAGATTCTCAGTAAAATTCTGGCAAAGCAAATACAAAAACATATCAAAAAGATAGTGCACCACAATCAAGTGGGCTTCATTCCAGGGATGCAAGGTTGGTTCAATATAAGGAAATCAATAAATGTAATTCATCACATCAATAGGCTCAAAGATAAAAATCATATGATCATCTCAATAGACGCAGAGAAAGCATTTGACAAAATACAACATCCCTTCATGTACAAAATGCTAGAAAAAAATAGGGATAACAGGTAATAAATAGGGATAACATCGTAAAGGCCATCTATGCTAAGTCCCAGGCCAACATCATCCTAAATGGAGAAAAATTGAAAGGATTCCCTCTAAAAACTGGAACAAGACAGGCATACCCTCTTTCACCACTCCTATTAAACATACTTCTTGAAGACCTAGCCAGAGCAATTAGACAGATGAAAGAAATTAAAGGGATACGGATAGGAAAAGAAGAACTCAAATTATCACTATTTGCAGATGATATGATTCTATACATAGAAGATCCAAAAAATTCCACCAGAAATCTTCTAGATCTAATAAATGAATTCAGCAAAGTAGCTGGATATAAAATCAATACCCATAAATCAAAGGCATTTCTGTACATCAGTGACAAATCCTCAGAAAGAGAAACTAGGAACTCCACACCATTTACTATAGCCTTAAAAAAAAAATAAAATATTTGGGAATCAACTTAAAAGAAGTGAAAGACCTCTACAATGAAAACTACAGCATGCTAAAGAAAGAAATTAATGAAGATCGTAGAAGATGGAAAGATCTACCTTGTTCATGGATACGTAGAACTAATATTTTCAAAATGACCATTCTCCCAAAAGCACTATACAGATTAAATGCAATACCAATTAAAATCCCAATATCATTCCTCATAGAAATAGAGAAAAAGCAATCATGAAATTCATCTGGAAAAATAAGAGACCCAGAATAGCCAAAGCTATTCTTAGCAAGAAGAATGAAGTGGGTGGCATTACTGTTCCAGACCTTAAATTACTACAAAGCAATAGTACAAAAACAGCATGGTATTAGCACCAAAATATACCAGTTGACCAATGGTACAGAATAGAAGACACAGAGATGAACCCACACACCTACAGTTATCTTATATTAGACAAAGGTGCCAAAAAACGTTCACTGGAGAAAAGACAGCCTCTTCAACAAATGGTATTGGGAAACTGGAAATCCTCATGTAATAAAATGAAATTAAATTATGCACAAAACTTAAATCCTCATGTAATAAAATGAAATTAAATCATGCACAAAACTTAACTCAAAGTAGATCAAGGACCTAGGAATTAAACAGGAGACCTTGCACCTAACAGAAGAAAAAGCAGTCCCAAATCTCAATCATATTGGTTTAGGCCCCAACTTCCTCAATAAGACCCCTATAGCACAAGAACTAAAACCAAGAATCAATAAACGGGATGGATTCAAACTAAAAGGCTTCTTCTCAGCAAAAGGAATGACAGTGAGGTGAATAGAGAACCTATAGAATGGGAGCGAATCTTTACCACAAGCACATCAGATAGAACACTAACCTCAAGGATTTATAAAGCTCTTAAAAGCCTTAACACCAAAAAAAAAACAAATAACACAATCAATAAATGGGCCAAGGAACTAAACAGACACTTCTCAGAAGATAATATACAAATAATCAACAAATATATGAAAAAATGTTCAATATCTCTAGAGATTAGAGTGCAAATCAAAACAACTCTAAGATTCCATCTTACTCTAGTCCAACTGGAAGCTTTGTATCAAAAAAACACAAAAAACAATAAATGCTGGTGAGGATGTGGGGGAAAAGGCACACTCTTACGTTGCTGGTGGAACTACAAATTGGTAAAGCCAATCTGGAAAGTAGTATGAACATTCTTAGGAAAACTTGGAATGGAACCACCATTTGACCCAGCTATCCAACTCCTTGGTCTATTCCCAAAACATGTTGGAAAAAGACAGCCTTTTAAATGTATACATATTTAAAAGAATAAAACTAGATTTTTCACCCAGTATAAAAGTGAACTTGAAATGGATCAAAGTGTTAGGAATTAAATGAGAAACTTTGCAACTGCTAGAAGAAAACATAGGTTGAACATTCAAAAATATTGATGCAGACACCATGTTCCTTAACAAAAACCATAAAGTTCAAAAAATAAAACCAAGGATCAATAAGTATGACAGCATCAAATTAAAAACCTTCTGCACAGCAAAGGAAATGATTAAGAGCATGAAGAGAGCCTATAGAATAGTCTAAAACCTTTGCAGGCTACTCCTATGACATACATAAAGAACTTAAAATACATAAAGAACTTAAAAAGCTTAACACTAATGACACTAGTAAATAAATGATCAAAAAAACTAAACATTTTAAAAAGACAGCCAACAAATAAATGAAAAAAAATGAGCAATATCTTTAGCAATCAAGGAAATGCAAATCAAAACTACAGTGCAATTTCATCTCCAGTTAGAACAATAATCAAGAATACAAATAAAAGCTGGTGAAGATGTAAAGGAAATATACTCTAACACATTTCTGATGGGACTGTAAATTAGTAAAATCACTCTGGAAAGAGGTATGGAGATTCCTCAATAAACTAGGAATGGAACCACCAGATGACCCAACTATCCCACTCCTTGGTATTTGTCTAAAAGAACTGAAATCAGCATACTACAGTAATGAAAGCACATCAATGTTTATTGCAGCACAATTCATAATATAGCCAAGAATGGTGCCCACCAATAGATGAATGATAAAGAAACCATTCTCACACACACACACACACACACACACACACACACAGTAGTTAATTTATTCAGTCAAAAAGAAGGATGAAATCATGTCATTTGCTGGTAGGTAAATAGAACTGAGAACATCACACTAAGTGAAAAAAGCTAGATTCAGAAAATCAAGGCTTGAATGTTCTACCTTATGTGGAAGCTAGAGCAAAATAAGGGGGGAAGGGTGTTCAGACATAAAGATAAAGGTAAAATCAGTGGAGTAGAAGAGAGACATTGAGTGGGAGGAAGGAGGAACAGAAAAGGGGAAGAAATGCAGAATGAACTTGAAAAATTAAGCTATGTGCATGTATAAATATATCACAGTGAATACCACCTTTATGTGTATCTATACAGCACCAATTAAAAATAAGTAAATGAGTGGAAGGAAGACCTACATAGTAAAAGAAGAATGGAAGAGGGAGGAAAAGAGGGAAAAGGTGACACTGGGGACTGAAATGGAGTAAATTCAATTCCTTGCATCATGATTTTGTCAAAATGAACCAAACTATTATAAATAACTACAATGTACTAATAAAAGCATAAAAAATAAACCTTATACCAGGTTGAATCAATTGAATTATTGAAGCTTTATCTGTTTGCCCCCCTCACTGCCATGGATGAGTGGAGACTGACTGAACATTCTTTTCATGTGTAATGACTCATACAAATCAAATGAAAGAAGATTCATCTCATGCCACCTTTTAATGTCTTGCCACAATTTGCTGACTCCAATAAGATATTCAATAAAATGAAACTTATGATGTAATAAAAGTATTTCATTAATAATTTTATTGATAAAAAACTATTGAAACAATTGAAACAAAAAAAATGTAAATTTTAAAAGATAAAATCCAAAAGGCACAAAAAAAGAACAGCAATGGAAATGATCACAAATTAGTTTGATGCTTATCCCAAAGGTGTGATATGGGGAGATTTGGCAGGGAGATGACTGTGAAGGTAGAGCCATAAGTTCTCTCATTTATCACAAGAGGATTCTCTTCCTCTGTTTGTTCCCTTTTCCTCTTTTATAAAGGTAACAATGTTAGCCAAGCTGTTTTGAAAACAGAATCCTGGTGGTGGCTGACAGCCAATCATCTTATAATCTGAAATAGCATTTCCAAGGATATACCACATAATAGTCTTTTATTTTTATATAGGAAGACTGAATGGAGTTTTTAAAAAGTGTCAGAACTTACTGATACTCTGTATAGAGAAGTTGACCTCAGTCCAACCACAAATGCCTAGGTAATTACTTCTCCACTACTCAGAAGAAAAAAAGAAGTTTATTCTATAGAGCAGGAGTTATGAAATGATGATCTGATTATACTATTGTGCTCGGGAATCCTCTAAGGGAGGCTATAAGGAAAAACTATTTTGATAATAATAATGTCATCTGCCTTTTGCATGCTCATTCTTTCATGCGCATAGTGGAATTTTCAGGAGCTAAAAAACATGTGATATAGGAAAGACAAAAATGCAGATAGGAAAATCCACTTATCTTCTACTAAGCTGGACATTAAGAAGATTTACAAAAATTTAAAACAATGCCTCTCTCCTCAATATTTTGCTTTATAAAATTTTATAAATGTGTCAGTCATATAAAAATTAACTAAATTGTTGCTATTTTATAAGTAAACAAATATTTTACATTATTTGCTTTATTTTCTAACATGGAAGCACTGATAAGATTCACATAAATAAAAGTTCTTTTGATGCCCCAATAATTTGTAAGATTACAAAGGGAACTTCAGATCAAAATATCTTAGAAAAATTATACCAGAAATATGTCAGAGTTCCAATTTAGTGATCAAGCACAACAGGGCAGGTTAGTGCACTATACTAAAAACAAAATATAATGCTACATACAATGAATAATGAGTTTGAACCTGTTTTCTAATTCAATTTCTCCCAGATTGGTAGTATGGTTTATAGCCACCATGCAGAAAATGAGAGCACTGTAAGCAGAAGAATTGACTAAAGAAAAAACAGTACAACAAACTGTTTTGTTCCTTCACATTTATCTCTCAGCTCCTAAATGGAGATGTTCTATCCATCTTTTTTCATTTCACTAATTAACACAAATAGACAAAAAAGATATTTAAGGAAAATACTTAATATGAAAGAGCAATAAGTAGCAGTGCAAAGGGCATAATACAACTTCAAGAAAAAGATTTTTGCATCATTAAAATAAAAAACACCTATAAAACATAATCAGAGGGATATAAAAGACTATTTGTCAGATGAATATGTGGCATCCCTGAGTTCAAGGGATCAATCTCACATACATTTTGATGGTTCAGAATCTACATATAAAGTATGTCCTATGTGAAAAGCCTCTCATATGTTTGCTTATTTTATTTTCTCCTGATATATTATATCCTTTATTTATTAAACAAAACTGTATTCTTTAGATACTGATAGGGTCTTTTGAGGACTTCCAATTATCTGATACTGAAGAATTGCTACAATATATGAAATCAAGTAGCCAAAATTGATTTAACAGATTCCTAGCTTGTTGAGTAAAATGTAAGCATAACAGTGCCCTGCATTAGTGTCCAGATGACCACAATTTCCTCAGTATAATATAGAAAAATAGTGTTCCAGGTGTGGTTCCCAGATCAGCATCAGCAGCATCACCTATGAATTGAGAAAAATTTAAATTCTTAGACCTACTGCAGAGCTACTAAATCAGAAACTGACAGGGGAACCCAGAAATCTGTTTTAACAAGTTCTCCAGAAATCTGATCCATGCCAGTTTGAAAACCCCTTATAGAGAAGAAATCTATAGCCATGGGGAGACAGAAGTGCAAGTACATTTATTACATGTGAACTGCCATTCTTTATGTCTCCCAGGAGGATCCAGAGAACACACCCTTCAACATAGATTTAAGAAATATATCAGTAAAAGCTCTGTATTGTCTATTAGCTGCATGCCAGGAATAATAGTGAAAAATGATGCACTTTAAATGGAATCACTGTAATCATTAAGAATGATGGAATTTCAGAGTGGTAGAACCAAGAAGAAGCATTTAACCATCACTGACAAGTCATATGTGACTACTATAATGGGAAATAAGATGAGTGCAACAATTAAAATGTTTTAACCCACATAGATCTGCAGCAAAAGTTAATCAATCACAATATTTCAGAG
Source organism: Tamias sibiricus (assembly GCA_025594165.1). Taxonomy (NCBI): domain Eukaryota; kingdom Metazoa; phylum Chordata; class Mammalia; order Rodentia; family Sciuridae; genus Tamias; species Tamias sibiricus. The sequence continues at coordinate 82,265,739 of CM046670.1, forward strand.
CTGAAATAGAGAGCAGTCTACTGAAGTTTTACTTGATCAACATAAGCAAAAACTGTCTGATGAATATAGATCTAACTTAATCACTACAAGAGATCCACTGCCCCTTCATTCAGACCCCCCAAAACTGAAAGAGTTCACAAACTCAGAAGATTCTGAATAAAGATCACAGTGGATTCACTTTTGAAAAAAAAGGCCCTGCTACACTGCCAAAAGTTTCTGTGTAAAGTATTCCTTTTCAAAAAGACTTAAAAATATCATGATGTCTATGCATTGGGGAAAAAATACCCAGACCACTTGACTGTGGACCATGAAGTTAGAACATAAACTGAGCTAACCATTATAAAAGGAGTATTTAACTCATAAATCATAGTTGGAAAAGCACAACAATGTTCCATAAAGTGTAAATACTATTTGTAAGAACAAGACTAAACAAATGGCTCTGCTTCCATGGCATCTATTGCTATTTTCCCTCTCTAGATATATGGTCTCATTAGGATTTCCTGTGATCCCTATGGAATGGTCCTATTTTAGTCAGTTTTTATATCACCATGACCAAAATACCCAACCAGAACAACTTAGGAGAGGAATAATTTATTTGGAGCTCAAGGTTTCAGAGGTCTCTGTTCACATATGGATAGCCCCATTGCTCTGGGCCCAAGGTAAGGCAGCACACCATGGGGGAAGAGCCCAGCAGAGGAAAGCTGCTCAGCTTATGGTGGTGTGAGGAAGTAGTGTGGTGGGCACAGAAGAATAATCCTTCCAAGGCATGACCCCAGTGACCCATTTTCTCCAATCATACTCCATCTGCCTGCAGTTACCACCCAATTGGTCCATTCAAACTAGGATGGACTGATTACATTACAGCTCTCATAATCCAGTCATTTCGCTTCTCAATATTTCTGCATTAATGAGAGTTTGGAGGTACACTTCATATCCAAACAATAACAGGCCCCCAGAGCAATACCATCGGATCATCACCTAGAGACTGATAAAAATAACCAGGGATTGAGAAATAGAATGTTCAGGTCTGGCTTAGAAATGACTCTAAAAGATAAACTTAAATGACCTAAAAATGATGTCTATAATACTATAGCCTAAATCAGGGATATTCTTTTGGTAGTTAATGGAAATTCTCAATCACCAAGAGAAAAATTTTATACTTCCTATTTCTACAACTATGAGTTTTGTTGGTTTAAAGTTCTTAGTAAGAAATGTTTCCATTAGAAAACCCAACAAAAGCACTAGGGAACTAAAAGCTCAGGTTAGTCCATGGCCACTTTAGAATCTTAATGCCACTGAACTAATAGGTAAAGAAAAGAGGTTGAAGTGCTGGGGAAATAGTTTGGACGCTAAACAAAGATCCAGAGAATAATATGCCCAGAATTCATGCCTGTATTACATCCAAATGCTTCCATGTCCAATAGAAAAAGGTAATAAAGAAAATTAGGAACTTCCAGTTTGGGCCATGAAAGTAGCTAGCACTGGACATCCTCTATTAAAAACAACTAGACATGAAACCTAAAGAGAATCTACAAAACCATCCAGAAGTAACCCATGAAGGTCTGTAATCCTTGAGAAAGGAAAGATATAGAGAATGTCTACATTCATGCCAAGTTCTCTCCCTAGGAAAACTACTTGGACCACAGTACAGGGAGGAGGTCAGGCACAAAGCCCCAGTTTTTCTAAATTAAGAATGAAGAGAGAAAAGTTCAAGACATTGTGGTGATGGAATATGAGTAAGGAGAGCCAAGAGTGAAGCCCAGAGGCTTTCAAGGCAACTCCCCTTGGCCAACTGTGGGTGTCAAATCTATAAGGCAAAACTCTAGTTCATCTGGCAGCATTAAGAGACTGTAAATAAATAATTTTAAAAAATACATGTACCTCATAATCTTGAACAATTATTGTATACTAATTAAAAATTTAAAAACTTAAAAAAAAGAGACTGTGAGTTTAAAAGAGATTTTGGAGGTTATGGGGTGTCTGGAATATTTTGCAGTTTGAGTACAGCCAAAGTGGAAGCACCCTGCAAAACACCTAAGCATTCAGTTGAGAACCCACAAAGATATGCCATAAAAGTGAGGGAGGTCTCATACAACCTCTGTTCTCTGCCATGCTAGTCCATGTTTTCAGGATCCATGAACAGCCTCAAGGTGGCAGGGACAGATGGTACCAATGTATGCAATGACCTGGTTACTTCTTACCACGTCATATCTAACAATCTACTGCAGATACTCCTGTCAGCAGTAGAAACTAATGATGAACCTCAATATCATGTACATGTCAAAAGTAAATAACCAAACACTTGGTGACAAATATTCTGCACTGAATTCATTCCATGCTGGAGTGATGACTACCTTAACAGAACTGACATCTGCTTTGGATATGGGATAACTTTGTTTACTATAGAATAGCTGTCAGTCACACTAAGAACTTAAAATTGTCTTAAAGGAGATCTCAGATAGTATCACCTCAGATCAAGAAATACATTTCATGGTAAAGGATATAAAATAAGTATGCAGCTATAGGACCTGCTGATCTTACCATATACCACATTAAATGCCAGTCTGTCTACCACAATGGCCGAATGAATGACCTGTGTCATAATCAGGGTAAAACACAAATAAGGAACCACAGTTTGGATTTAAGGCACTAACTTCCAAGACACACTATATGCACTAAACAACAGCCAATGTATGATGTGTTAGACCCAACAGCTGGCATACTTAAGTCCTGAATTGAGTGGTGTTAAGTGGGATTGGCCTTTCTAATCACCTCAGTAACCTATTCTCAAATTTTTCTATTCATCTCTACAAATCTTAGGGTCTACAAAAACAAAAGAACAGGTTCCTTGGGTGGGAAAGGTGTGATGACTCCACCAAAAAAACCTAAGATTTCCCCAATCATTGAAACTATGATTGCTGCATAATCCCTTTGGCATCTCATGCTAATGAATCAACAGACAACTAAACTAGTCACATCCTGAAAGACAGTAACTAATCCAAGTATTGTGAATATCAGCTAAAGTTGCTACTACATAACGAGAGAAAAGAGGGCCATGAAACCTAAAGAGAATCTACAAAACCATCCAAAACTCAGGGGATTCACTAGATGTCTTTAACTATGTCAATGCCTAGTGACAATAGGTTGCCTATGGAACAGGCAACTGCATCATTAAGGGGTCAACGGTCTCAGGAATCATGGTTCTCTCTCCTGAGTGGCTTCACTAATACCACAGAATCTGCTCCAACCTCCTAATTTTCAGATATACAATTGTGGAATGCATTCTTTCAGCTTCTTATGAATTAGGCTCCCATTGTATCTAACAATGGCTGCAATAATACATTTTTGTTCATTTTTCTTCCTCTCCTATCTCACTCTCCCCCATTCCAGTCTTCCTACTCCCAAATAAAGCAATTGTATCAAAGGATCTTGCCTCAAACTTTGTATATTGAAAAATCCATACTAAGAGAAAGGGTATAAGATTTGTAGTTCATAACCCAGTACACACCCAAAAGAAACATACACTTATCCCTCAGCATCCATGGAAAATTGATTCCAGGATCTCCCTACAGATACCAAAACCTGAAGATGTTCAAATCTATTATATAAAATGGAATAATATTTGTATATAACATGCATATAATCATCTCTAGATGCCTTATAATAACTAAAACAACATAACGCAATGTAAACAGTTGTTATACTGTGTTAGCTAGGGAATAATGCCAAGAAAAGAGTCCATAAATATTCAGTGCAGACTCAATCCATTATAGGTCTAACTATGATTTTGATCTGCAGATGGTTGATTCCACAAATGTGGAACCCACAGATACAGAGCAGCTGACTACACACAAGAGAATGTGCATATGTTATATACAAATATTAGGCCATTTTACATAAGGGATTTGAGCATCTGCCAATTTGGGTACATGCAGGGGTTCCTGTACCCAATCCCCAGAGAACACAAAAAGATGACTGTAATTTCAGTGGCAGACAAGTATGCCTAGTCAGTGGATCTGAAATTGTTTGATGACCATACACAAAGATGTTAATTATTGCCAATATGAAAGTAAATTTCTAGCTAAAGGTCATAGTCAGGGTCCCATTTGATTTTTTATTAATATTGTAGACATAGATGACTGAGTAAATACTTTTTTAATTTTAAGATGACATGCACAGAACACTTGGGTTAACACAGGCCCACAAAACATAATAGATGTACTACCTTACAATCTAAAAATCCCATTTCTAAGTGTATATCATCCAGGGAAAATTAAATCAGTATATTGAAGAGACATCTGCATTCCCATGTTCATAGCAGCATTACTCACAGTAGCCAAGATATGCAATCAACCTAAGTGTCCAACAATGGACGAACAGACAAAGATAAGGTAGTATTTATACACAATGGAATACCACTCATCCTTTAAAAAGAAGCAAATCCTGGTATTTACAATGATAAGGATTAACATGGATAATGTTATGCTAAATGAAGAGAGCCAGACACAGAAAGACAAATCTCACATGTGGACTCCAAAATGGTCAATCTCAAGGGGTTCTAAAAGTATCAGATACTGCTTTTTACCATAAAATTTCCATATCCTGCACTATATAGAAGGCTAAGATTCCAGAAAAAAAAATCTAAAAGGTACATCATACTTACAAGTAATGATATTTAAAATAAAAGCAGTGTGTTGGTAAGCATGCCAACTTTGCTTGCATGTACTAGAGTTTCTACAATTTCCTTACTTACGTTTGCTTAAGTTCTCTAAAAATCTGTACCTTAGCTTCTTCAAAAGTCAAACTCACAAGTCACATTATTGTCAATACTTTTCAATTAATTTCTTAATCTCAGAAAGTTATCTCCATCCATTCCAACATGCCCATTCTACGCACCTTTACTACATACCACTCTGTTATTATTGTTTATTAGTTTCTACCACTACAATGGAAATATCTTAGGAATTATACCTCAATTTATTCATTTTTGCATCTATTATATCTAATACAGTGACTTATAAACATCTGATAACTAATTGTACTACAGAGGAGAGTGTGAGACAAGATTTTAAAGGAGGATAATAATAATATATTCAAAGTATCTTAATACTTTATATTTTTACTGTGAAAATTTTTTCACTCAAAATATGGGATATATGAAACAAAAGGAATTTCCCTTGCAAATACATGAATAAAAGCAATAATATCTCAAAACAAATGTTTAAGGTTATATTATAGTTCAATAAACTATAATATATACTCTTTTTATATAACTATATATATTGTCTATAACTATATAAATATAACTCTTTTTAAAAATCAGAAAAAAATATAATGGTATTGTTAAGATAAATAGATGAAAAAGTTTAAAAAAATCAGAAAAACATTGAAATTTAATTAACTCAGTGTCCTACACAGAAGAATTCAGAATAAAAGTGATTATGCTAGAAAAATAGCTAAATAATTTGTTTTTAACAGTTACGAATTGATATGTCTTATTATAATTCAATCAGAGCCCAATGGATGATGTGTGGATATTCTCTTTTAAAAGAATAATCTTAGCTATTTTCTAACAAATCATACTTTTTTGCATATTAATAACCTGTAACATAGTTTCTATAATCTTGTTTGTATAAGTTCTCTAAGAAACTGTATCTGCCATGTGTGAATTTTTTTTGAAAAAAAACAATAATCTTAAGTGTTTTTCTAATAAATCATACATTTCCCATTTGATAAACTGCTTTACATGAGTTTAAAAATTTATTTATGTACAGCAAAATTAGAAATGAAAATTCAAAGGGTATAATTTAATAATAAAAAATTTTGAAATATTTTGCCTATAACATTCTGCTTCCCAAATTCTTAAGCAAAAATCTGTTGCCAACACTTACAAAATAACTGATCCAACTAACAATAAATGAATGTAAGTGTTTTAGGATAAGAAAAATGCATTATTCTAATATCAACTACCCAAAGAAAATATAAATCCTAAAATTAATATCCTTTTTGTTTTTATATACAATACTTTGAATTAATCCATATATTATGACATATCTTCCATGTAGTAATTTTACAGTACAATAAAATAATTAATGTGAAAAATCAATGTTCCTTCAAAATAAAACATAAAACAAAAGAAAAGCTAGTATTAAATTAAACACTGTCTTAAAATTTTAGAAGTCAACATAATTTTAATCATATGTTCAGCTATTTTATTTTCAGATTTCTATACAAATAGGAAAACAAATAAGAATTAACTGAGATACAGACTTGTGAAACATCATTTTCTACAGTATTTAATAATTTAATGCTACAACTACATTTCCTAGTACGTCTATGCTGTCATTTCCAAACATAAAAGACATAAAACATTAAGACACATAAGCAAAGTTAAAAAGAACTCTGGAAAACTAAAGGCCAGTAGGGTTCCTACTGGTTAAATGGTCCCCTCTCTGAAAGAGTTATTACATAATCTTACTCTGGCATTCAACTTCATTTCCATTAACCCACATTATTAACTGGGCTGTATTCTATGTTAACAAAGCAAAACAACAAAAGCACCCCAGTGATAGATAAAGTAAATTATTTTTTCCAGCGGAAACATTCTTCATAATTACAGGGGAAAAAAATCTTCAAAATATGGCAGGGTGTTTTTTGGGAGAAAATAACTCAAAATTACTCAAAGAGTTTAGGTTACAAAGAGTAATATGTAAAATTCTCTGTTCCAAAATAGCTACAAATTAGAGATTAGCTTGTTATGTATGTAAAAGAAATATGTAACATTTCCCAGTCTTGAATAAAATTTAAAATCCAAGATATCAAATTTAAACTCACATATCTTCATAAATAACAGTATTTCTGGATATTATTTCCCAATCTCAAAAAAAAATGAAGACTTCAATGTATTCAATATACATGTACAGATAATAACACACTCAATTTTCCCTTACTTACATATGAATTTTCCCAAATAGCCTTTAACTTCTGAAATACTCAGTTCTTCAGAGCTAGATGACTTATGCTAACTCTTAAGTAAAACTGTATAATTATACAGTTCTATGTTTGGAATCAAGACAATATTCTAAACTTGCTCAATTAAAATTTATCTGCAAAATAAAACCAAGAATCTAAGTGGGAAGGCATCAAATTAAAAAGCTTCTGTACAGCAAAGGAAACAAGAACATGAAGAGAAAGCCTGTGCGATGGAAGATAATCTTTGCTAGCTACTTTTCAGATGAAGGATTAATATCCAGAATATATAAAGAGCTCAAAAAGCTACACAAAAAGAAACAGATAACCTGATCAATAAGTGCAGAAATGAACTAAATAGACATTTCTCAAAAGAAAAAATACAAATAGCCAACAAATATATTTTTTTAAAGTTCAATACAAATAGCCAACAAATATATTTTTTAAAAGTTCAATATTCTCAGCAATGGGAGAAATGCAAATCAAAACTATATTGAGATTTCACCTCATCAGAATTAGAATGGTAGTCATTGAGAATATAAATAATAATACATGTTGGCAAAGATGTGGGAAAAAAAGAACACTTATACATTGTTGGTGGGACTGCAAATTAGTACAACCACTTTGGAAATCATCATAGAGAATTCTCAAAAGATTAGATATAGAACTACCATATGACCCAGCTATTCCACTGTTGTTATTTATCCAAAAGAACTAAAAGCAGCATTGTCCAATGTTTATAGCAGCACAATTCACAACAGTCTTACTGGTAAATGGATGGAACTAGTGTTAAGTGAAATAAGCCAGACTCAGAAAGTCATAAGTCAAATGTTTTCTCTCATACACAGAAGCTAGAGCAAAATAAGTGAAAAAAAGTGGAGAGCTCTTTTTTACATGAAAAAAATAGAAGAGAGATGAGTACATTAGAGGAAAGAGAAGGAAAGGGAGAAGGGATAGAAAAAGGGAGAAACTGTAGAAAGAAATTGACCAAAGTTTGCGATGTACATATATGAATATGTCACAGTGAATTTTGCTTTTATGTATATCTATAAAGCACCAGTTAAAAGACAATAATAAATAGATAAAAGACTAGTAGTGAAGGGGGATAAAGGGAAGGAGGAGAGAAGGGAAGGGAAAGAGGAAGTACTAGAAATTAAGCCAATTATATTCCATGCATATATGAGATTATATTAAAATGAACCTCACTATTATGTGTAAGAATAATGTATGACTAAAAACATTTTTAAAACATAAAACAAATTCCAGTTCACAAGTAACTGCAATGACAAAATATGGATCCTCCTTCCCAGTAGATAACTGTGTTCAAGACTGTCAGGAATATTCACAAATTTAAGAGAAAAAAAAGTCAACCTGAATGTACAATAGGGAAGGCAAGAGTCTGGGAGTGTTGAGGGCTGGGGTATAAAAAGAAATTGGATTTGATAGATGCATACTAGATGCATGTGTGAAAATACAACACTAAATCCCATTAATACGTGCAACTAATATATGCTAATAAAAATAAAAATTAACAACAAAAATATAAAATCAAATGAAAAATAGATATAAGTATAAAATAAGATGAAAGAAAGAAAAGATAATGTTATGAGAAGAATAGATTAAGTCTGATCTCTCCTTTATATCCTTTTAATAAACATCAGTCCCACAAGCACTTATAGCAACCATAGTTGTAATTATGACTTTACAAAGTGGCAACTGAAATGAATTTTTCAGTAAGAAAAACACCTGAAAAATATCAGTGGGTTAAGGTCAAATGATATCCACTGGCTTTGAAACCACAACCACAAAGGACTGTTATCAAACAAAATATTTTCAAGAACCACATTTCCTAAGTTAAGTTACTGAAAACAAAGTATCATATCACATTCTTGGTCATAGAAAATTTCTACAACATTTAAACATTGTCTCTTGGGGAAATAATCTGAAAATCTAGATTCCTTTTAATGTGTTTTCAATGTTAGAGGTTGTTGTCCTTATGCTTACCATGTTATTCTAGAACTGGAGCATCTAAAACAAGATAGTAATGACTGGGTATCCTATTTATCATTTGTTGTCAAACAGATGCATAAATGATCTGAGGTTTCATCTCCCTCTACTGAAAAACAAACAAATATGAGTATGTTATAATTTTCAAAATATTGTGGATCTTATTGACTTACTTGATACTTATTTTTAAAGTCCTACCATCAACAGGATTTTTTACTTAATTCCTAAAAATAAAAAGATAAAGGGTGAAGAGGGAACAAAACAGGAACAAGTTATACAGTTATACTGTGTATATAATTATATGTAATTATATACTATTATGTGTAAGAATAATGTATGACTATTTAGTCAGTTAACAATCCTATTTAGTCAGTTAACAATATATATCCACATGAAATAAACACATAGGACCTATTCTTTATGTAGAACTATAATTGTTTCTCTTAATCATAAATCCTATCTTTTGAATAAAAATTTAATCATTAATGCAACCATTATACTAAATGTGTATATATGTACCTCACCCTAAATATTTCAGATTCTTGCATGGCAGTATTGTTTTAATTTCAATCCCAGAAACAAAAAAATGAAACTTTATTATTTCATGAAAATACTTTCAAAAAAATTAGCAGCTTTACTCAGAGGACTATGTATTATTTCTAACAGTAAGCACTGAATATATGCCAGGTACTACTGAAAATGTTTACAGGTTTTAACTTATTTAATCCTCATAATCAGTCAATAGGGTAATTATTATGATCTTCATTTTACAAATAAAGAAACAGAGGCAAAAAGAAGTTTAAAAAGTTTACCCACAATTTTATAATTAATAAGGGATAAAGCAAGTATTCAAACTCAGGGAGTCAGGCATTAATACCCACACTTTAAAACTACCATCAATGCAAGTAATTCATAAATCTGTTATCACTCACCAGTTTTGTATTATAAAGATTAAGCTTGATATTTTAGATGTCTAGATGTTTTAGGTATAAAATTTTAGGTATAAAATTTTAAATGTCAAACTCCTCTCTAGAAATGGGCCATCATTCCAGATTTCTTTCAAAGATATCTTACAGTAAAATAAAACAGCTACAGGAGGGTAGGCACACATCACTATCAAGCACTGTCCCATTGCCCAAAGGTTACCAGATATTTTTGTGCTTTTTTATGAACAGTTAGTATATTTTCCTATTCCCACAACTGTCTATTCAAGTACTTCCAGGCAAGAACAAAAATGCAGGTAAACAATATTTTTTAAATGAAAAAATGTCTTGGATAAAAGGAAAAATTTTGTTCTCAAGAAAATGTCTGCAAATAAAAACAATTACCCTGAATATTTAAACAATGATATGTTAAAATAGGGTGGGACTATGGAAAAGTCAAGAAACCAATTTTCTAAATGTATAGTGTGCACCACTTTCTATCAGTATAACAATACCTGACCAAAATTTTTAAAATGCCTCATATTCCTAGGTCATTTCCAACATACTTTTAGTAGAATATTTATTCAAGGTTGGCCCAGGATTATTGCAATCTATTGTAAGTATGGTCTAAACTCCAAATTTACATACTCTCACAAAATAATTTAGGAAGTTACCCACAATATGGTCTAGAACAGTGGTCCCCAACTTTGGCCGTATATCAGAATCACCTGAGGAGCTTTAAAATCCCAGTGGCAAAGCTATAGCCCTTCATTAATTAAAACAGAATATTTTAAAGAGGGACACAGGCATCAAAATTTTTTTCAAACTTTCCTTTGTTAATTTCAGTAGAGCTGTACTAAGCATTAAATGAGCTAATACATATAAAAATTCAGCATAGTGCCTGGAATACAAATACTCAAAACATGGGATATGCTTATATCACTCATAATCATTGCTATAGTAATTCAAAAGTTAGGATGAAAGGGCCAGTTTGAAAGCATTTATCAATTCCACTATAAAATATCTAAATATTAATTCAAATGAAACATTTTTTTAGCAGTGCTGGAGATTGAACCCAGGGGCGCTTTACCACTAACTACATCCCAGCTCTTTTATTTTTTTTATTTTGAGGTAGAATCTTAGTAATAAGTTGCCCAGGCTGGACTAAAACTTGGTGAGCCTCCTACCTCAACCACCCAAGTTGGTGGGATTACAGGTTTGCTCCACCACACCCAGCTTCATATGAAACACAAAAGAGAACATCAATAAAAACAAGACACCTCTGTTCAATGAAAGAATGTAACCTAATTATGCTAGCTATAATATGGAATATGGAATGAATTCTATTTATAAAGTCAGAAAAATCATTAAGCAGGGACAGTCATTATAGCCTACAAAATCCTCAGTAATTAATTCACTGAGAAAATGAATATAATCAGATAATACTACATTATATAAAATCAGATAGTACATAAAATATTAAAATTTTAACATTTTATAATCAGTCTGATACCTAAAAGGTTTAAGAGAAAATATGCTAGAGTTGGTTTACTCTATATTTTAAGTATTTAGCAGCATCCCTGAAGCACACTCAAGAAAACTTGAAGATAAAATTCATCTTACATAACAGAAATTTGATTCTTCAAAATCAGCCTGGGAAGTTCCCTAACAATAGCATGATTTGTCAACCTGAAATATAGGGACCTTGGGAGTTTTGTGAAACCTTGAAATTGTTTGTAAATGTCATGCCAGTGTGGTTAAAATCCTCAACTTTCGCTATATCCTGAAAAGTTCACCATTCGAAAAGGTGAAAATATTGAAACATCTTAAAATCCAAATTACTATACCCGGTATATCCATTTACTCATATTTTCAATTGTTTCCTGGCAATTTAATATTTTCAATTTGGGTTATTTCAGCATATATGTGAACTTAAAGACTCAAAAACAGAATATAAAGAATCTACATATTAAAAAAATGGCTACTTACTTTGTAAATTTTCTGATATAATTTTTTCATTAACATGCAATGCTTTTACTCCTATTCTTAAATCCAATGTGTTATTTTCTTGTACTTCTTTAGATGGTAGTTTTTCAAAAATGCTTTCAATCCAGTTGGTATTATTTTTCAAACAATCAGGCAGTTCCCAAAATGAAGTTGCTGCACATGTATCAAACATAGTGGTACTTTGGGGATTATGTTTTCCACTACCAACTTTATTTCTTAGTGTTAAATTTCTAGAAGGCAATTTTTTCCTAATATGTATTTTCCTTAAGAGGCTCTTATGGACATCTTTCCTTTTTGTAGTTTTCTGCTTTTTCAGCTTTTGGTTCTCAGTGCACGTACAATTTATATGTTCTTTTCTGAAACAATTTTGATCTAACAATGCACAAAAAGGCTTATTCTGTAATTTATATTGGATTTTAGTAGATCCACTAGTAGTAATTGCATCAAGATGAGTTGAATCCTTAGAATACACTGCAAGACCAGATGCAACTAATATATCTGCCAAACTGTTTTTCTCATGAAAGACATCTACTTTCAGTTTTTTGTTTCAAAACCACATTCCCTAAACTGAAAAACTAAGCCTGGTTTGCTTAGAAAGTCTTGAAAAAATCTTTTGACTTCTTCATTCCAATGTTTTCCCGTAATAGGTAAGACATCATGTAAGATACATGGATAACTTAGCCTTGGCAAATTCAGAAGTTCCTCAGGAACAACTTTAAGATTTATTATGTCTGAATAAGGTATATAAAGAGAAAATCCATAGTCAATGAACACAAGATGTAAAGACCTATCACGGACTTCAGAAATTTCTACTCTATTCCATTGATCTTCCAACTCATATTTGAATAAACAACTAGAACCAGGAATTATAAACTCTTGAGGCAATGTTTGTAAGGTATCTGGTAGATCAGAAAGCAACATAAAAATATATTTCATTGTGTCAAAGAAATCTTCCAACTGAACACAGAAATCTGAAGGATCAGAAACAGCAGTGGCAATACCAGAATACTGCCTACCATTTTGGAGTTGTGCCCAAGTAAATGATCTTACTGCACATGATGACACAAGAGTCTGAGATTCCATGTTGAAAATTATTCCTGAAGATTGAAGTTTGTATTCTTCAACCTGAACCATATTGAAATTTAAATATTCCAAAAGTAACATGCCATCTACCAAAATTTCTACTTCCCAAGCAGAGTCTATATACTTCAGGAAAAGAACATTTATTTCCAAATGAGCAAATAAACACACAAGGGACTCAAATGGTTTGTTCCTAGAATTTTCAAACCAAATCCATTTACAAGGCACAGCTTGTTGTGGAATATTTCTGATTTCACCACTAAGCCCCTTGGTATTATTTAAAGGCACTACTTCACATCTACCATGATCTACTAAAAAAACAAGCACTTTCCCATCAATACACTTTTGTTCTACTTTTGATCGGTACCAATTTAAAGTTTCTTTAGATTTTGCCAGGCATTCTAAACCTTTTTCAATATTTTCCATTGATAAGAAAGAGGGTTTTTTTTTCTTCTTTAGCAATTAATAATGTTAAATCTGATAAGATTTTTTTATTTTTGGATAACTTCACATAAAATCTTCCACTCTTTGAAACATAAAGTATTTCAGCTTTTTCAACTTGTCCAGGTTTTAACTCTTCAAAAGGAATTTTAACCAGCTCTTGATAGGATGGCTGAAGGCTTACAGAACTTTCATATTCACTTGATCTTCCTTTCTTCATTTCATTATCAACACCAAGACTCACCTTCTGAGAGACAACATGAGGCATTTGCAATACTGTCTTTTGTAGTTTTGAACATGCTGTCCATTTCAGTAGTTCATTAATGACACATTTGTCATCACAAATTATATTTACTTCCCATTTCTGGTCATGCTTTTTCAAAAATTCACAAGAAACTGTTTTGTTACTTACTCTTGAAGCAAAATAATCCACAGTTTTGCTGTCCCATATTTCATCAGGCTCATTCCATTTTACTCCACTAAGAAAAGAATGGATTCCTAGTGGAGGAATAGTTAAGAATTCCTTCTTAAGTTCGTAAATTTTAGATGTGCTTACTATTGCAGTATTGCCATAATCTATAAATTCTACTTCAAAAGAATTATCTGGCAAAATTTTCTTGATTACTGCTCTGTAAATGGCACTGTCACCAGAGTACTCTGCAACTACAAGATCTCCAACCAGCAGTTTAACTGAGTTTTGCTTTCTAACTCTGTTTTCTTTTCTTTCATTTAGAGCATCTGCAAGTCTGATGATTATATTTTCACTCTCAGCAAGCTGAATATGAAAACTTGCTGGATTACTGATATTAGATACATACCCTTTTACTTCAGCATTCAAGTAAATTTGGGGTTGAGGAAGATCTTTGGTTTGTGGTCTAATAAGGTTATATGAGTTTTGTGAGACTGTTTGAGTTAACCCATCAATAAATGACTGAGATAGAAACTTTATTGATTTTTGGCCCACATCACTTTCATCAACAATATGTGCAGACCTAGGGACAATTTTTAAACTTTTACTTTTAAGTCCATCATTCAATGACTTCTTTGCTTTGTTTTTTGACACAGGTTCAATTTTGTAACAAACTGATGGTTTCAAAAGCCTGGCACATATACTTTTAGGATGCACTAATTTATCTACTTTGTTTTCAGAATATGTTACTAGACTAGTTTTACTTTTCACATTATGGTGATAGTTTTTTTCTATTTTGCTTTTCAAAGAAGCAACAAGCCTCTTATTCTCACTTAATTTATGGTCTTTTCCCCATGTTGTGCTTGGTCAGAATGTTTTCCATAAGCATGAAGCAACATTTTAATTTTCTGATTTATATGTTGATACCCATCATATAATTCTATACCAAGCTGGCCATCTGACTCCATGGACAATATTACTGCCTTCAATGGTTTTCCCAAGAAATTGTTTTCAAACCAGCTATTGATTTCTGCTGGAATATCTATGTCTCTAAGATCTGATAAAAAACACTTAATAGCTTGCATAGGTATAAACAGCAACTCTGGAAACTGACTTGAAATGGCCCTCAACATGTTTTCTCCTACTAACTGCTTATTTCCAAAATCCACAAAATAGACTAGAAAGTCAGATGATGAATCTGTTCGCTTTGCTAAAGCTCTATATGAGAAACCATCCTCCACATATTTACAAATGCATAATCTCATTTTATTAGAATCGTATTTTGGACAATTTTTGAGGCTAATCATCTCTGTGATTTTTGTTTCTAGCATTTCCAGATCTTTATCATTTCTACTAAGCTGGCAATAAAACTTTTTGGGACTGTATATATGAGATATATATACTTCTTCTTCACTTCCAATCTTTATGTTAAAGGAAGAATAATAGAAACTGTAAAGACTGACTGAGGATGAGAGTGGCTTTGATAATATGCTATACTGTGCAGAGCCACAATTAATAAATTCTTTTGCACTAGTAAATGAGGATCTTAAATCCACTAAATTACATAAACAGTTTGGATATTTAAGAACTAAAGCATAGATAATACAAGTCAATAATCCTTTAGATGAAGTAATAAAATTTCCAAAGTCTCTGATGCTTTTCTTGTCCAACTAAATAATTTACAACTAATGGGTTCAACTAAACAGTTAAGACAACATCTGAAGGCTTGACCTTCTAAAAAAAGAAAATGTGGATTAATTGCACAAAGATCTTTAATTAAAACTCTTTCTTGGTAACCGTAGTCAACAAAGATTACATCAACTTCTTTTTTTTGATCCATGAGTCAAAACAGCAGCTCTATACCACTTCCCATCTTTGGAATACTTAGCAACACAAGCAATCTGCCCAATCTGATAAGGATCAGAATGAATGCTATAATAATTCTGTATTTGTTCCATCAGTAATTTTAGGTCTTCTAGCTTACATTGTAGCTGGCATGAAAAATCACCTGGGCCATAATAATAAGAGCATTTAACTTCTAGAACTGTTCCTGGTTTAAACATATATTCCTTATAAGTCCATGATGACCTAGGTCCCACAGACAAGGTGAAAGAATTTTTTAAATCTGAGAAATTAACAGTTGGTGACTCAGACAAAGGTGAGCAATTTTCTTCCAGCTTATTTGATTGGTGCTTTTTAGACTTAGGTCCTTCAAGAAGGGCAGATACGACTTTCTGAATATTAACTTTGTTATTAGATTTTAAATTTAAAACAGAATATTCACTAACAGATTTTGGAAAACATTCTGGTTCTACTTCCCAGTATTCTGCATATCCAGCTTGTAACATAAGAGAGACAACATCAATATTTTCTGAGGCTTCAATACTCTGAATATTTACAGTGTACTTGTCATCTTTTTTTGCTATAACTTGAAGCAAAATTTCTTTGTTCAAAACAATTTTTTTAAAATAATCAATTGCTGCCTTTACCCATAAATCTTCAACAGGAAATATATGTGCAAGTGAACAGCACATGGCTAAGGCAGGCAACTCACAAAATTCTGGAAGCAAAATTTTTACATCAAAAAATGGTATGGAATCAGTATTTCCATAATCCAAAAAATAAACATTAATCTCATAACCATTAATTTCAGTTATGACAGCTCTGTAAAAACACCTGTCCTTGCTGTATCTAGCACAACAAAACAAGCCAGGTTCAGGATTTCTTAGAATTAGTTCATCGTTTTCACACAAATCATAAAATTTGTTTATATTTTTCATTATATCTTGAAATTCATTCTGATGGGCATTGGTGCGCACCCAAAAATTTGATGGGTTTAACACGTATGCTACAAAAGCTACATAGGCAGCCTCCATTTCCATTTCTACAGTTTTAACAGGAAACCCTACTTTTAAAATGTCTCTTTTATTTAGACAGTGTACTGACTGTTCAGTATTTCCAATAAAACCTTCAATTGCAAAGCTGTTTACATCAGAAGCACTTGTCTCACTCAAAATGTTGGAGATTTTTGAATCAGACACTGGACAAAATACTTGCGTGTCTACAGTCTTCAGAAGACATTTAGAATTAATTGTAGATTCTTGAGAATGTAATGTTACATAATACAAATGCTCATCCTTATTGAAGCAATCAATGTGTGCATATACTATTTGTCCTAATAAGGCTTGTTTAAATACATTCAGTTGAAGTTTTCTTGCATCTCTATCTGGACTGCGTAAATATGTCAGAGAACATGGAAATGAAAATAATGGTACTAAAATAAAATCCTGTTTCAGCTTCTTTACATGAATTGAGGGTATAGCCTCACTGCTGCCGTAATCCATAAACCAAATTTTTACTTGATTATTGGGCAAGAGTTGTTGAAGAATTCCTCTATGCCACTGTCCATTTCTCCTTTTGGCAACACAAAGTAGTCCAAAATTATCACATGTGGGGCTAGTTTCTTGACTGATAATATCATAATGCAAAGTCATACACACTGTCAGGTTTTCTAGCTCTGGGATCCGTTTAATTAATTGACAGTAAAATTTACTTGGGCTCAATGCTGATGATACCTTTATACTTTCAAAACTTCCTACTGACAAAGACAGCTGCAAATTATCCAGAATATGTTGAACATCAAGTAAAGTATCATTATTACTTAATGGTAATTTAGATTCTTTATATTGTAATAAATCTGGCATTTGCTGAGGGAATTCTTTTAACATTTCCACAATAAGACGAAATGAATCTCCATCAATAAATCTTCCCAATTGTAATTCAAGAGCCTGTGATATAACTTTTGGTACCTCAAGAAGAATCATCTGCAAAGGCAAAATAGCTTGCACATAACCTTTCAGTTGTATTCCTACTAATGACTTGAAATAATTCAAAGCCTTAGGAGACCATTTTTCCCCAAGTGGAAGTATATTGGCAAAAATTCCAAATACTATCCGTGGTGGTAGATCAAATAAATTCTCACAGGCTGAAGCAACATGCATACTATCAACTATTAGCTCTTCTCCACGATCTATGAGGAGTACTGTGTAGAGTTCATTTTTCTTGTCTACAACTCTTCCTCTCTGCCATTCTCCAGTTGCTCTTTCTTCTACCAAACAAAGTTCATCAATGTTTACATTATTTTTTACTTTTGGAATATGTTGTATTTCCCTCTGCAATATGTGGTAGTCAAACTCACATTCACTATTATTTCTGCCTTGAAATTTCACCAGAATATTCTTAGGAAGACATTCAATATGTGATACTGTCAGATCCACATCTAAAAATGTCGGGAACAGAGATGTAGAATTCATTCTCTAGAAGGCAAATAAGTACGAATTAGCTTCTGAACAGATAACTGCCAAAATTAAATATAATGAGCCTTACATAAATTTGGTATATAAACATAAATCTTAAAAATAATTCCATGCTTGCATTTCATCACATTAAAGATGTTGGCAAAAATTATATATACTAGACAAGATGTTGGTAAGATAAACAAAATATAACTGTCCACTACATTCTACATTTTTAAAAAATCCACTGAAATAACAAGAAACCAAAATAAAAAAGAGGGAGGAGTCAGATGCAATAGTGCACACCCATAATCCCAGTGACTCAGGAAGCCTAGACAGGAGGACTGCAAGTTCAAGGTCAGCCTCAACAACTTATCAAGACTCTGGGGATATAGTTCAGTGGCAAAGTACCCCTGTGTTCAATCCCTTATACCTCCCTAGAAAAACAGGGAAAATATGTGTCATCACTGGAAAACAGAAAAGAGCGATCTTTGTTTCTTAGAAAACTTAAACCAATTTCTATTAGATATTAGATGTGGCATAACAGAAAGTACCAAATAATTCTCAGTAGAGACCTCCTCCACCTCCTTTGAGAAAAGCACTTTTTCTTATGTAGACTCCTTCCAATAATCCGTACTCCAAAAAAGTGAATGCAAGAAGCAAGGGCACATGATGAACCAATGAGGGGACACACTCCCTATGCTGTATTAATTAGCAATATTTGGACCCTATTAGAACCATTATGCATCCCCAAGATTCTTTTTTGATTTGAGAGCAATAGACTGAGACCTAGACACCATTAAGGGAAGTGAAGCACAGAAAGACAGGTTAGATATATCCAGGTCTTGTCACTGGAATGGCTGGCCATAAAGGGGGAAATAGGAAGATATTTCTAGCATAGAAGCAAAGTCTCTCTACCATAGCTAACCTCCGGATTTGGGGGATCTTAAAATAGTAAGACATATATTCAAGGTATAAAATATTTCTCAAATTCAGTCAAGAACAAATACCTATAAGAGAACACAGCTCAATTCTTCCTTGACCAAGTTAACAGTTGGCACATATCAATTTCCATCTATGAGGAGGAAAAACACTGAAACTTAAAAGAAAAGTGGAAGGACCCACTTAAAAGAAACCTTGGAAATTTTTCCCCCAAGAATAGATGAATTTAAAGAAACAGAAAAGAATTTCTTTCCAAAAATCTGATTCCTGTTCTCAAAAGCATCAAAAGAGGATAATGCATTTTTATCAGACATAGTAGTTGTGAAGATGTAATGACTGAGATTAGAAAAATCTACACACATACACAAAAAATTTAAAACCACAATAAGGAAAGTAAACCCAAAATAAAGATAAATAAAAGAAAAATTTGACATAACACCCAAAAACTCAGGGGAAAAGGATAAAAGATGAAAGAGAAGCATGTTGGACAGGAATATAAAATCTTATTAAAGTATAAGTGTTACTTAGAAAAAAGATCAAATAACAGAAGTGCTTTCTAGTATTTAAGAACCAACTCTATAAACTGATATAGAACACAGGAAATCTAGAAAAAGGAATAAGATCTAGGAACATCTAAGTAATCACTATGGCTTTTATTTCCTCCTAGATAATTAATTTGGTGTCATAATCAGCATGGTATCAGCCATAGAAATTCCTAGCATGCTTACTTGACTCTGGAGTTTCTACGAATAAAATGGGGATACACTCAAGGTTGTAATTAGTATAAGGGAAAAAAAAAAGCTTTGTGACACAAAAGACCTTCTTAAACCTTTATTATTTAAGTCGGACTTTGACCAAACTCCCAGATTATAGTTTATAGCTTTACAATTCCTCAGATGAAGGCTGGGAATATTGTTAAGTAGTAGAATGCTTGCCTAGCATGCACAAGGCTCTAGGTTCCATTCCTAGCACTGCAATAAAAAAAAAATTATTTAAATGAGATTTGATCATGGAGTGGAAAAAAAATGGTACTCTTAAGAAAAGATCCTGTATTACATGTGCAGGACTTTCTTTCTGGTATTTACCTAAAGATTTCTGGAACCACTCATCTGAATAAGTGGAAAAAGAAAAATATGCAAATCTTTCAGGTCACCCTTTTTAGGTACAAAATATAGACATATCTGACAGGACTCTTTTATTAAATGCAAGTGATATAAATACTATAAGCCAACAAAATCCCAAAGACAGAAGGTAGTTAAATGAAAAGGTTACTCCAACCACCAGAAGCCTACACCACTCCATTATCTATCCCCTGAAAAAAACATTATACTGACAAAATCTCCATGTTCCAAACAACTCAGATTCTAATTCAGGCACCACCTTCTTTATATTCAGTAATTTCTAGATTCATATATTTAATAACACTGATGTGGTGGAAATAAAATTGAATATAGTATTTTTAAATCTGTGCATTTCAAAATGAGGGTTCTAATTGTTTAGCATTCTCTACTGAAGTAGTTCTCAACTAGGGGCAATTCTGTTCCCCAGAAAACATTTGGCATTATCTAAAGGTACAGTTGGTGGTCACAACCAGAGGTAGAAGGGAGATACTATTGGTATTTGATGGGTAGAGAGACCAGAGATGCTGCTAAAAAATGCACAGAAGAATCACATACACATACACACAGTCCAAATGCCAATAATGCTGAGGTTGAGAAACTCCTGCTTTAGTGAAAGCAAAACTAAGTACCAAATAGAAAAAAAAGAATTATTTTTTAAACTACTTAAAAGAATTAGGAGAAAACAGGAGAAATTTTTTTCTAATCTTACATTAAGGAGGAAGGCTTCCTTCAAGACATGAAACCCAGAGGTTAGGTAATTGCAGGTAAACAAAATGAAGCTGTAAAACAATTAAAATTAATTTCATCTACCATATGGTAAGATTTACTCAAGCCAAATATCTTCGATTATCCACATTTCCATCCTCTTGCAACCCACACACAATTCATCAGGAAATTGTACTGGTTCATCTGCAGGACACATAATAATCTGATACTTCTTTCCATCATGCTGCGAAATACTAGTCAAAACTACTTTCCTATCATCTGTAATACCAAGTTCCTAACTAGTCTTCTTCCTTCCAATCCTAACTCCATACTATCCTGACTTGTAACTATAACTGGCTATTGTAATCAACTATTTTTTTAAAAAAGGATACAATAGCATTATTTTACTAAAAATAATTTAGTGGCTCCTAATTTCACAGAAATTTAATGTTATCAAGACGGCTTGTGAAGTCCAAAGGTCTAACCATCATCATTGT
Source organism: Tamias sibiricus (assembly GCA_025594165.1). NCBI lineage: Eukaryota > Metazoa > Chordata > Mammalia > Rodentia > Sciuridae > Tamias > Tamias sibiricus. The sequence continues at coordinate 82,287,135 of CM046670.1, forward strand.
CACTAGGACCCCCCCCATGTTTTCTTTTAGCTTATTTCCCACTACACTCTCCTCACTTATTACACCAGCACAGCCACAATGCTCTTTTTCTGCCATTCTAAGAATCTTTTTGCCGCTGGGTGATCTTATAGCATAGCTTGCTCCCTCACTTAGTTTTCTCAGAATATTTCCTAGGGGAAACCTTCCCTGGACATTCTAAATAAAAGTTCTACCTCTGCCTAATTTAGTAGTCCCTACACTACACTAAACTAATTCTCTTTCAAAAGCATCAACAAAGTCCTATTAAACCAGTGATGCTCAAACCTTTGGTCTCAGGACCTTTTTATGGCATGAAAAATTATTAAAGACCTCAAATTGCTTTCACTTATGTGGCTTATCTCAACATTTACCACAGCAGAATTAAACCCAGAAATTTTCAAAAATATTACTCAGTAATTCATTTTAAAATAACAAAAAACCCACTAAAATGTTAACATAAATATTTTTAAGAAAGATAACATTTTTTCAAAACCAGTTGTTTACCTTAAAGTAACAGTCTGCTTCACCCAGCAAAATATTCAAACCTGAGTTAACTCTAGTTTTAGTATTTCTTTGAATTAAAAATGGTATTTCTATTCATCAGTATGTCAACAGCTTTTCCTAGAGTTAATAAGTACAGTTCAGTATCAGTAGAAGTATTTTATGAATATTTTCCATTACATCACATGAAATACTAACAGACATATCTTCAAGGGTCAACCTGTAACATTTTTACTGCTTAAGAACACTGTCAGGACATTGATACTTTGTTTGTTTGTATGTTTACTGCAACTGTTTGAAAGTGAAGAATACAACTACCAACACAGTTTAGTGTTCCTGCTTGATTCACACTAAGGTGACAGTAGTTTTACTTATGATTGTTTCTATGTTAACCCAATGAAAAAGGCAAATATTGACAAGGTACCTAGAGAGTTCATGAGCAAAGAATAATATTTTCAATAAATGGTCCTGGAACAACTGTATATTCACATGCACAAAGAATGAGGTTGGACCCCTACCTCTCATGATATACAAAAATTAACTCAAACTAGATCAAATACCTACCTGTAAGAACTAAAGCTATAAATCTCATAGTAATAAGCCTTCATGAGCTAACTAGGCCATGGGTTGGCTTCTTAGCTATGATTCCAAAAGCATAACAAAAAAGATAATTTGGACCATGAGAAATAAAAAAGTTTTGTGCTCCAAGGAAGCCATTAAGAAAGTAAAACAGGAGCCAGGCGTGGGAGTGCATGCCTGTAATCCCAGCACTCGGGAGGCTGAGGCAGGAGGATCACGAGTTCAAAGCCAGCCTCAGCAATGGCAAGGCACTTAGCAACTCAGTGAGACCCTGTCTCTAATAAAATACAAAAAAGGGCTGGGGATGTGGCCCAGTGGTCAAGTGCCCCTGATTTCAATCCCCGGTACCAAAAGAAAAAAGAAAAAGAAAGAAAGTAAAACAGGGTCTGGAGTTGTAGCTCAGTGGTAGAGTGCTGGCCTAGCACAGTGAGGCATTGGGTTCAAACTTCAGAATCACATAAAAATAAATAAGCAAATAAAATAAAGCTATTGTGTCCACCGACAACTAAAAATTAAAAAATGAAAGTAAAACAACAACCTACAAAATGGAAGAAAATATTTACAAATCACATATGATAAGTGATTTGATCCACAAAATGTATAAGGATCTCTTAAACTCAACAATAAAGACACATAATGCAATTTTTAAATGGGCAAATGATTTGATTAGACATTTCTGAAAAGAAGATATGAATGGCCAATAAGCATATGGAAAACTGTTCTCATTAATAAATGTAAATTAAAACTTTAAGAAGATACCACTCTGGATCCACTGGGATGACCGTATTTAAGAAAATGAACAACTACAAGTATTATCAAGGATATGGAGAAATCAAAACTCTCTACATTGTTAGAGGAATTATAAAATGGTACAGCCACTTTGGGAAACAATTTGATGAGTCCACAAAAAGTTAAACAGTAATCCCAACCTTTTGTGAATAAATTTAAAACCACTGAATTTTTCACTTTAAATGAGTAAATTTCATGGTGTGTGCACTACATAAATCAATAAAGTTATTTTTTAAAATATTGTTTTAGTCAAATTATTTTTGTAATCAACTGGACTTTATGAAAGCCTCTGTAATGAACTACAAAATTCACTACTTATTCTATTTATGGCTTATTTATCTGCCCACTTATTTGAACAAATTCTCTATGAAAACAAGAATTTTTGTCTGATATGTTTATTGCCTATATCCAATTCCTAAAATTAACCCTTTCACATAGCTGGCACTTAATGAATATTCTTGAATGAATGACTAAAGAACTTACGTACAGATCTAACAGGCAACTATTAATCAATGCAAAAATAAAAATAATAGAAAAATACCCAAAAAATGAAATTATAATTCATTTAAAAATCTTTTAACTCTAGGAAGACAGTCAATTTCAATGGTTATCAAGAAGATATAAATATTAAAAAGACATAACAATATTTGCCTATCTAATGGGCTAAACCTGATCACACTGAGTGCTAGCAAAGACAATGGAGAGTAGGAATTTCAATATACTGCTGGTGGGAAAAATCTACCCTAGAAAACAATTTGTGACACCCCATAATACTTGTATTGGTAATACCTCATAAAGTTAAAAATCCTGCACTTATATTTCTGGAAGCCTCCCTGAATTAGTAATTTGGGTGGGTTCAACAGCAGGAATCTACTTTCTTCTAGTTCTGGATGCCAAATTGTGAAATAAAGATGCCAGTAGAGTTGGTTCACTGTGAAGGCTTGAGAAATAATCTGTTCCATGACTCTTACCTTACTTCTGGTGATAGCTGGCAATCCTTATCATTCCTTCAGTTGCAGGTATGTTAGTCTAATCTCTGCTTCCTGACTTCAAACTGCATTCTCCCTTAGTGTCTATGTCCTAATTTCTCTCTTCTTAAAAGAACACTAGTCAAATTAAGGCTCACTCTTTGATTATATCTATAAAGATTTTATTTTCAAATAAGGTCACATTCACAAGTAGCAAAGTCCAGACTGCAAACTACCTATTCAGGGGACATAAGTCAACCCATAAAACTTTCCTACAAAGATATTCCTTATATCACTGTTTATAGGAGTAAGAACCTGGAAACTAATTGTTCCTTGGCAGGGCAGTAAATAATTTCATATAGCACCATATGGTCATCAAAATGAACAAACTAAAGCTATACCTGTAATTTTATATCACAAAAAAGTAACATGAATAAAAAGAGTTACAAAATTACATATGTTCATATGACATACCAGTTACATTTTGATATATTGCATGATAAGATTAAGTAAAAATGTATAAAATATGCATACTCAGCTCAGAAAACTAACGTAAATATAACAAAATAACAATATCCATTAACCATGGATGTTCATGGATTTATGTTACATTATTTTGTGTACATTTCTACATGTTTTAAATAGTTCAAATTTTAAAAAAAAAAAAGGATAAACACATGGACTTCTTTTCCCATGTATTATTTTAAATGGAAATAATGTTTCCTTCTTTCAGATTTTTCTGCTTCCCAGACTTTTCTATAAGTAATCATGCACTCATTTCTATGGATGGTTAAAAAAAAATAACCTGAAACAAAACTATTTTCAAAATGTTGTAAAGTTAAAGGAAATTTAGAGAAACATTTTAAACACTTCAGAATAAGATAGATGATCTTAAGACAGAAGCCCAAAAGCCATAAAGGAAATGATGGACAGTGGCAGACACAATTATTTTAAAATTCCAATAGAGAAAAATATCACGTGAACAGATAAATGACAGATTAAAAATACTAACATGAAATAAACACAAAAAGTATTCTTAGCATTTTTAAAATGTTCCATATTACTACTTAGAGGAACACATGTAGGAAGATAAGCTGTTTTATTTGTCCTATAAATTTATAGCAACTATTAAATCATAAAACCCTCACATCTTTTTGATGAAACAATCCCACTCTTGGTAATCTAACCTTATGAATATGAGGATAAATGCTAGAAGATTTTTACTGCAACACTTTATAGAAGAAACCCCACAAAACACTGCCAAGAGAAATGAAAGATAGCCTAAACTAATGGAGAGACTCCATACTGTTAAGGTATTAATTGTTCCCAAATCCATCTATAAAACTGACACAATCCCAACCAAAATTCTGAAATATTTTTTAGCAGAAATTGAAATGTTGATTCTAAATCTTGTTTGGAAATGAGAAGCAATAAAACAGCCTAAATAGATGAATTTTAAAAGGAAACCTCCGAAAAAGAACAAAATTGGGGGATTTGCACTACTTGATCTTAAGACTAATTACAAAGGTATTGTGCTCAAGACACTCACTTGAGTACTATATTGTGACATGGGTATGAAAACATACTTTACTAGAACATATCAGAGAATACAGAAATAAGATCTGCAAATATAAAGTCAATAAACAACGAAGTGACTTACAATGAAGGTTTTAAGCAATTTTAAAATGATGCTGTAATAGTTCGCCACACACTAAAAAACTAAAAACTTGGCCTTATATTAAAAAAAAATCAAAATGGATCACAGGTTTACATGTAAGAACTAAATATATAAAACTCGTAGAAAATACAATAAAATCTTAATTACTTTGATTTGGCAAATATTTCTTAAATAGGACACACAAAAATTGAACTATCAAAGGAAAAATCATTATCTTCAAAAGACACTTTAAAAAATTATAAGGCAAGTTACAGACAGGAAATATTTGCAAAACACAGAGGTGAACCTATGTCTAAAGTATATAAAGAACTTTTACAACTCAGTAATAAGAAGAGAACCCAATTTTAAAAGGCAAAACATTTAGCAGTCATTTCATCAAAGAAGATATATGAATGGAAAATTAGTATGTGAAAAAGATGCTTACCATCACTGTCATTGGGAGACTACAATTAAATCACCTCAAAACCACATTACACATCTAATAGAATAGTTGAAATTAAAGGATACCCATACTAATCACTGGAATGGTGAAGATACTGAGTAGCGACTGGACATGTCATAGACTACAAATGGAGATATATAATGTGTAAAGTGATACTACCACTTTGAAAATTTTGCTAGTTTCTTAAAAAGTTAAAAAGATACCTTCCACATGACCCAGCCAGTCCACTCCTAGGTATTTACCCAAGAGAAATGACAAGTATACATCCAGGGGAAAACTGACTGTCAATAGAAGATATGTAACAACCAAAAACTAGGAACAACTCAAATGTCCTTCGACACAATAAAAAAAAAAGATAGCAACTATTCAACAATAAGAAAATATTTATACACACAACATGAGTGAGTCTCAGAATAATTATGATGAATGAAAGCAGCAAAGGACACATTGTATGATTCCATTTATATAAAATTCTAGAAAATACAAACCAGTCTACAGTGACAGAAAGTAGAAAATGTGGTTACCTGGGGGGAGGAGAGTATGGGATGGAATGAGACCAAGGGAAATTTTGGGGAGTGACAGACATGTTTATCATTATTTCAGTCATTTCATGGGTAATAATATGTGTTAAGTGTCAAATTCTACACAAATGTGTGCAGTTCATTATACCTCAATCGTACTTCAGTAAAGCTGTATTTATAGAGCCACAAACACCCCACCACCTGCTTATTAATGGTGGGGCAGTAAAAGAAATTGCAGAGCATCTATTTTATTCTTTGTGGTTACTAATAAAAAAATAAGTAAAATCTATTTTTATTCATAGGCCTTAGGAATCTTGTGAAGTTGGGGGTGTGAATGGTTTTCAGAGTGATGTGTACAGAATACTAGAATGTTACCCTAAATTGTGTTTGTATGCAAATAGAGGAAGGTGTGAATGCTCCACATTAGATAAATTAAAAAACTGATCTGGAAAAACAGGGGGTGTTTCCCTTTACCCTCTGATCTCACTGACATATGGAAAAGGGCTTGTAGTAGCTTTTTAGTTAAAAAAAAAAAAAAAAAAAAAAAAAAACGCTCTTTGAATGTTCATTGGTGTTACAACAATTAACTCACTTAAAATAAATTTTCTTCAGAACAGCAGCTCAAACCCAAATGCCCTTTCTGTCTTTTCATCTCTCCCTACACCAAGAGAAAGGTCACCCTGAGCGAGCGGCAGGGCCTCGAGGCCCCAGTTAGCAGAGGCCTTCACTGACCACCCTGGGCTGGGCTTCAACGCCCCTGTGAGCCCAGGGCTTCCCTGACCACCCTGGACACCCCAGGGAGCCGTGGGTTTTGCTGACCACCCTGGACTGGCCCTGGAGCACCCCAGTGGCTGCTTCGCTGAGCATACTGGGCAGGGCCTCGGTGTCGTGATCATTGGGGAAAAGGTAAGGACCCTCGCGAGAATCCCTCCCCTGTGGGAGGTCAAAGCCACTGGGGGTCACTAAAGGAAAGGAGAACCTCGGGAGTCACCATCGTACTCAAGGGTGCTTTGGGCAGGCTGACCGTAAATAAGTAAAGCCTGAACCTACCGAAAATCCCCAGCGTTGCTCAGGCCGTTCTTCCTAACGTTCCTAAAACATCAGCAGGGCCCAAAATGGCGGCGAGCTCAGGACTTGTTCCCGCCCTTTGCAGCCGCGGGGTACCTGTGCGCATGCGCAGAGCACATACAGAGCCGGAGGTCAACTGCTGCACAAAGCATCCTGCTGGGTGTGCTGCAATTGGAAGCTGCATCTGGACGCAAAAGGTCAGTTCTCAATCCGAAATCTCCAAGCTCCAGATGAGCAGCCTCACTGCCTTGTCACTCCTTCAATAGCCAAAGGCTGTGATGGGAGCTTAGGGAGTTTCAGCTGGAAGAGGGCGGTATAGAGAGTGTAGCTCATCCTATGGGTGTAACACATTCCAGGAGCAGGAGCCTAAGAGAGGGTCACCCCACTTCCCTGGTTGTGCAGGGTTGTAGATCAAGTAGACAGACCGACCTTATGGTTAGCCAGAATAGAAACACAGAAGGCCTCACAGATTAGTGAAAGGAATGGCTGTTGATTGGGCACCAATTAATTAAATATTAATAAATATTACTGCATGTAATTCTGTTTTGCAAAACTTTAAATTGGGTCTTTGCATTAGATGATAATTAATGCATGATCTTAATTTCCTGATCCCAGTGGGGTTATTGGGGTGATGTAGGGGAAAGTCCATGTTTGTAGGAAATAAAAAATAAAGTATTGATGGTACTTGGGAGAGTCAGCAGTTTGCCCTCAAATTTTGGAGGGAAGTAAGAGAACATGTTCTTTCTACTTTTCATGTGACTTTTCTTTTTGTCACTAGCAAGTTAAAGATCATTTTCTTACATGCCAAATATGTGGGAGTGTGTTATTAGCTTTTTGATATTAATTTCTAATTTATTGCATTAATTGTATTGTGGTCAGAGGATATGATATGTAATAATACCAGTTAAAAAGGAAAAGAAAAAATAATATAAAAAGTATAATAGCCTTGTAAAATCAACCATTCAACTCTAATTTTCTATTCAGTACACTGTAGTAATTTATATAACACAAGAATTAATGGTCCCTTGAAAAATTAGAAACTCAGCTAACTATAAAATAATCTGGATGTGGGTGTTTTGAGGTAGACAAATCTTTGCCTTCATATTAATTCATTCATGCTCACAGGTGCAATTCGTTTTTCTTCTCTTATGTAGAGTTTTGTCATATTGTTTATCATTTTATTCATTTCTCCTAGGTTTTCAAATTTATAAATATGAAGGTTAAAAAATACCATCACATTATTTAAAAATATTGTGACTATTTACTACTTTCTTCTGTATTTTACTTACATTGCTTTTCCTTGACAAATTTTACTTCTCTTTTGGTTTCTCTTTTGGAATTCTTGTTTTCCATTTCATGTTTCTTTCCATAATTATTTTTTCATCCTTTTTTAAATTTCTTTCAGTTTAGTTTTGACTTATTTTCAACTTTTTAAGTGGAGTTTTTATTGTCTTTATTTTTAGCCTTTCTTGTTTCCTGAAAAATCTTATTTATGAATTTTCTGAGGTACCTGCTTCAGTTGTATCCTTTAGGGTTTTATGGCATAATTTCTTTATTATTCAGTTCAAATTTATCCTAATTTGCAATAAGATTTCTTTTCTCATCTGTGGGTCAAAGATAATTTTTCCTACATTGCAAATATGTGGGAGTATGTTATTAGCTTTTTTATATTTATTTCTAATTTATTTGCTAATTGTATTATGGTCAAAGAATATGATATTTTTAAGTAATACCAGTTACTTAAAATTTATTGATATTTGCTTCATGCTCTGGGACCTGGTCATTTTTGTTTAAAAATCTAACATGTCCATTAGATTAAGTTTGTTAATTATGTTCAAATGTTGTATATTCTTACTGATGTTTTGTGAATATCACCAGTTACTACAGAAAGTGATTGTGTCAACTTCTGTAAGTCTGACAATTTTTTTCTGTATTTTGAATCTACTTTGTAAATTTGTGAAGATTTAAAATTTCTTCCCAATGAATTTACCATTCTATCAATTTGTGATAACCTTCACATCCAAAAAATTTTTGTTTAAAATATTTTACATGAAATTGATACAGCCATGCCAATTTCCATTTAGTTGGTCCTTGCACAGGCATATATTTTTCTTTCATTTTATCTGCTAACCTCTATGTCCTCATGTTTTAGTGTGTCTCAAAAATAACATGTAACTTAGTATTGTTTATTTACTCATTGTTTACTCAGTCTTGGAAGCTCATACTTATCTTTGGTCCACTGACATTGATTATAATTTCTGATTTTTAATTCATTTTTGCCATTTTGTATATTATGTTGTTGCTACTTTTTCTAGGTTTCTCCAGTAATGCTTTCTCTTAAAATGATTGAATTTTTTCTTTATCTGCCCTTCCCTACTCCACATGCCATTTTCGTCCTCACCAGTTGGAAAGTTTCTGGTATTATCTTTTGGTGGTCACTCTCCAATTTATAACACTTGTATAGCTGAATAAATTCTAAAGTTAATCAACACTTTTATCTTCTTATTAAATAATACAAGGGCCTTGGGACATTCGTTTATCACCACAGGTGCCCCTTTCTAAGTAACATGCTTCTTTTACTTGATATCTGCTGAAAGGAGTCTCTGTGAACATCTGATTGACCATATGCCACCAAGACTTCACCTGACTTAGACTCAGGCTTTATTTATCAGTGTAAATGCCACTTCCTTTGAGAAGCCTCTGAGACTGGTAGGCAGTCATCAAACTGGAGAACTGTCCACTTAAAAATGCCCAAAGACTTCCCATGGGGACACACAGATATAGCAGTTTCAGATTCTCACCTTTTATGTGTACTCTTTCCTCTGTTGATTTTCTAAGAACCAAGCCTTCTACAAGCTAGAAGCAGCTGGTTGGTTCTCCTTTTCTCCTTCCCTTTCACTTTTGCTATCCTCCCAATTTATAAAATAAAATATGTGTCCATTACATCTATTTGCAATTGTCAATTGCGCCGGAGTGTAAAGTCCCCTCAAATACCTATTAAACAGAAAGTTGTTCAAAATATTAGCACCAGTTTTGTGCACTGTTGTGTCCTTCCATCTATTCTTTATATTCTATGAGAGGCAAACAGTGATTTGGTTCGTGTTGGGCTGTTAATAGTCAAACAAGAATGAAGTTTACAGAGTTAGCAAGTGAAAACATAGAAACCTTATTAAATTTGAATTTCATAAAAGTAACAAATAATCTTTTCAGTGTAGGTATACTCCAAATCTACTAAAACATTGAAAAGTTATTAGTTTCTAAGATTCAGATTTAACTGGGCATTCTCTGGCAATTTTTTTTTCTTCCATCTCTGATGCTTTCAAAAAATACAATGTACCTGAAGGAGAGCTCTGTAAGAGCAAACCCAAAAATGTAGGTAAGAAGTTTTAAAGCACATCAGCTCTTTTTTCTCATTTGTGCAAACTAGAGCAATGTGGGGGGGAGAAGAGGGCAGATCTCACAAAAATAGAGGGGGAATAGAAGAATGGGATTGAGGGCAGGAAGGACAGATGGGGGAAGGAAGGAAATATGGAATGGAATCAACAAAATTATGCTTTCTGCATATTTTAATGTACCACAGTGCATTCCACTTTTATGTATATCTACAAAGCACCAATTGAAACCAATAAAAGAACAAGTAAATAAAAGGTAAATCAGTAAACCAAGGGGAATAGGAAGAAGGAAGAGGAGTGGGAAATGGGGAGCAGTGGGTACTGAAATGGAGCAAATTATATCCCTATGCATGTATGAATGTGTCAGAATGAACCTCACCGTTGTGTGTAACCATAATGCGCTAATAAAAACTTTTTTAAAAAGGAGTTTTAAAGCAACAAACTCAACACCAAAATTTTTTAGAAACACATTATAAAGTAAAAATGTTATAAACACATTATAAAATAAAGAATATGTCACTTAAGTTCACTAATCTGTGTACTAAAGATGAATGCACTATATGGGCTGGGGTTGTGGCTCAGTGGTAGAGCACTTGTCTGACATGGGTGAGGCACTGGGTTGGATCCTCAGCACCACATAAAAAATGAATAAATAAAATAAAGTTATTTTGTCCATGTACATCTATAATACTAAAAATTAAAATTAAAAAGAAGGATCAATGCACTATAATGGGTTCATGTTACCTCACTGAAAAATGAAAAAAGTTTTAGAAAAGTATGTTGAAGTTAATAGTATATTTTTTAACATATCTGTTAAGTAGGGCACATAAAATGAAACAATAATATATTTAATTTGGTAAATTTTTATGAAGCCTTTTCTGTTAAGCTTCTCAGAAATTAAGAAAATAGATGATTCTAACGGCTGAGTAGGAAGTCATTTTTCAAATCAGGAAGTCTCTAATTTTAGTACTTCGAAAAAGAGATTGAGGAATCTAGGCAAGTCCTCAATTTATCAATCCATTGATAGAGATACGTGAACATCAGGGGTATGAGAGCAAACAAAGTTAAGAACCTCTAAGTTAAACTTTTCTTTCTAAAGTAACCTGAACTATTTCTCCTACGTATCATAATCTCTGAATACATATTTATTGGTGTTTTTGTTTGATTTTGCTTCTCTAGCATCAAGCCTCGGAGAAACAATACTGAACATTATTTCTCCTCAGTGAACCCAAGTGAGAGATTGAATGAGAAAATGGATTTTGTGCAGGTGGTATTTGCAGTCCTGGGAATTCCTGTTTACCCAGGAACAGGTAATTAGAGCAAGGATGGAACTTCAAAAACACAGCACTAGAGAAAGAGCATTTTTTAGGACAAAGAGTATCATTTGATTTACAGCTTTTCTTCCCTTTCCTCCCTTCCTTCCTTTGTCCCCAGGGAGCAATGTTTAACAAAAGTAAAAATAAACCTGCTTTGCCAAATAAGTCTAAGACACAGAATATATAACCACTGTCACATGTGTTATTTGTGTGTTATTTGCAGTAGTGAAACAATTACCTTAGAAGACAACACTGTGATACCGGACAAGTTCATTAATCTCTTTGTGCCTCCTTGTCTTCACTGTCTGGTTGGAGAAACTGATTTTATTAAACAAAATAGAGTCAGTCTCATAGTATGTGATCTCTCCTCAGAGCCTGCCATTGAAACATTAATTTTCTTTTGATATCACTCTTTTAGAAATCATCTCTGAGTGCATGGTCACATCATGTCACACTTTCTGTGGGTAAAAACGTTTTTCTCTAGTTCTCATATCCTCCAATATCTAAGAGAAAGACCTTTTTTTTTTTTTTTTTCCTTTGTTTCTTACACCCACTTTCTAGAACTTTAGCCCTAAATAAATTAACACTGAAGTGTTCAAGTCTCCTTTGGACTTGACTGTTTTGTCCGTTTTTAGATACCACCAGAGGGCAGCACTGAGTTAGTGATCTCCTCACTCTTTACGTGTGGGTAACTGGAATGGACCTGCCACTTCTTAAAGGAGTATATCTTTTCTATTTATGATGTAATTCAACTTCATCATTTTTCTTTTAAAAACTGTCCAGTGTTAATGAGCATGTGGGTTATGATTCAGCTATACCACTCCTTGGTATTGATCCAAAAGAATTAAAGTCAGCATAGTAGCCAAGTTATGGAACCAGCCTAGGTGTCCATTGACACATGAATGGATAATGAAAATGTGGTATGTATACACAATGGAATTTTATTCAGCCATAAAGAAGAATGAAATTATGCTATTTGAAGGAAAATTGATGGAATTTGAGAGCACCATGTAAAGCAAAATAAGTCAGACTCAAAATTTTTGACAAGTGTTTTATGGTTTCCTTTATATATGGAAGCTAGGGGTAAAGAAATAAATAAAAAGAAAAAAAAAGGTGGCATAAAAATAAAAGGGAGACCTTTAGGGTAAAGAAAGGGGATGAGAGAAGGGAAGAGGAGAGGATAAAGAGAAACACTGGGGAATAAAACTGATGGAAATATGTCATATGCAATGAAGACATGGGGAAGCAGATACCATCATAGCTTTATGGTAGAGTGTTAATTAGGGCAAGTTGAAAAGTACATCTCTGCAATCTTTGCATTGTTTATACCCTTTTCTCTGGCATCCCCTTCCCCACACCCTTCTCACACCCCCAGTAAATTCTCTTAAGGAAGTTATTCTGATTGCAAACAAAGATTTTAGGCATGGGGACATCCAGTGCAGCATAGTTATAATAACATAAACTAGAAACACTCTACAGGTCCAACAAAAAGAGTTTGGGACCATATAATAGGTTACTCTATGGCTGTTGAAAATAAATTATTGACATGGTTTCATAAAATGTGGTATACACATGACCAGATGTAGTACCCACGACAATTTTACATGGTATATGAAAGGGCAGAACTTGTTTCTGTTTCACTGAATCTTTTCCCTGGTTCCAGAGTCCCAGTCCTTATTCAGCATGGCCTCCTTCCTAGATAGCCAGAGGCTCAAACATCCCATATACCCAGATTTTCTCCTCCCATCCTCTACTAGGAGTCCCAGTCCTTTCCCTCTGTAAGGGCCAGACTTCATTCTGCCATCCTGGCTCCAACTCCTTCTCCACACAGCCCTCCCTCAGTCAGCAACCAACTCCACCCTCACTGCCTTCCAGCCCCACTCTGTCCCTTCACCTAAGTTCCAGTCTGCCTTCCCCTCATGTCATTTTCTGGCACATGTCCCCTAGAAAGTTTTTCCAAATTGTGTCTAACCTGTATGGGCTCTGCCCTGGCCTCCAGCCTCCTCTCTGCCTCTGGACATCCCAATGCCCTTTCCCATGCCACCATTTGCAATGCTTGGCTTTAGCATTTGCTTCCCAGACCTACAAATGTTCTCCCTCGAACGTTCATTTTTTTTTTATGCTGGCCCTTTTATGTTTCACCCTCATCTCTGTCTTTCTCTGATCACTCTCCTCACTTCTGAAGGAGAGTCCCTTGACATTCAATTTGTTTTACAAGTGGGGCTTCCTCAAATATCTTCTTCAATATTTGGGAAGCAACCCTAAATGGCATCCAGATGTATTACCCCAGCCATGAGATGGAAGTGTTCATCTTCTCATGATGGTGATCACGCATATGCAGCAGGCAAACTTTTTTTTTTTTTTTCTGAAAATACATAGAAAGTGAGTTAATTTAATTCACCAGTCAGGATTTATAAAATTGATACCTTTGTCAAGTGGAAATTAGTTAAATATTTCCTGTGAGTTATGTGATTTAGAGAGTAGTGGGGAAACAGAGGTGAAAAAGACAAAATACAACTAAACATTTTTAAAAATTAATTTAAATAGGAACCTAAAATCTCACTTGAAGGTCACTGTGGTCTTTGTAGGGAAGGATTATTTTAGAAGTTGGAAATTGAAATGTAATAAATAATACATGTTGTTGGTACATATGCATTAAAGCTCTGGTCCCTGTCGCCAAGGATTACTTTAAGTACAAAAACAGTCATTAATATGTGACCCACACAATAGTTGGACCCAAAACTCATAATGAAGACCTTGAAGTATCCAGTAAAATTTAAAACATTTAAGAAGGCAAAAAATGTAAGACATAGTACATTGTGGGAGAGTGGGTACTTTAAAAGATATTCTCAACATTTTCTAAAAATGTCAAGGTAAACTAGATGAAATATAAAACTTATTTGAACTACAATAATAAGTAGCCAAAGTGATACACATAGTCATCTGGCAAATATGTGAAAATAAAGTTTTTAGTAATATAGATAAACATCTACTCTCGCAATAAATCATTACCTTAACTCTCACAAGTAATTTTAATCATTTGTATCCACCATTATCAAGGATTGAGTAGTTCCATTTGACTCAATTTTCTCTTTTTCTGAACCTTATTTTCTTGAGAACCAAATCTTTATTTTAGACATTTTTAGCTAGGATTTCTGTAAAACATATTGCATGTTACACATTTTCTAACTTCTTAAGTGCTTTAACTTTCACTGGAATCTTTTTTTTTTGGGGGGGGGGACCAGGGATTGGACCCAGGGGTGCCTAGCCACTGAGCCATATCCCCAGCCCTTTTTATTTATTTTTTTACTTTGAGACAGGGTCTCACCAAGTTTTTTAGGGCCTCACTAAGTTGCTGAGGCTGGCTTTGAATTTGCAATCCTCCTGCCTCAGCCTCCTGAGCTGCTGGGATTACAGGTGTGCACCACTGTGCCTGGCTAACTTTTACCAGTTTCTTCAAGATTTTTGTTATGAGTTTCCATGGTGGAGGTCAAAGAAAGAAACGTTAGCCCTGAGCAAGTTAAAATGTTAAAGTTCTTATGTCTGGTTTGTTGTTGTTGTTTTGTTGCCATAACAGTGAAAGATCATGCCTGCAGCTAGCTGTGTGTTCTCTCTGCTACTGGGAAACACTGCTCCATGGGCCTCTGAAGCTCCTGCACGTCCTACTTCAAGAATTCAAGACCCAGATCATTCCTTCTCGGGGACATTTCTCAAGGTTGTGTTTGCAGTGAGCAACCTTGAGCAGTGTAGTAACCTTTTCTTCTAGATCAAGATTGCTGTAAAGAGGGACATTTCCTCTGCTCAGTGTCCCTCTCCTGTAACACATCCCACACTTGTGCAGTGCATGTTTAGGACACCCGTGTCATGACACGGAGGAGCTCAGGAACCCATGCAACCACTGACATGCTACTTCCTGCTTTTGCTGTGAATGAATTTTCAGTCTCCTGGCTTCTTTCCTCATCTGTGACACAGTGGCAACCTGACTTGTTAAGTCCCAGAATGGTAAAACCTCAGACCCTTCAGAGTTCTTGCAAACTGACTTCCAATTTATTGTTTCATTTACACTTGTAGCAAACATGTATCAATTATGGATGTACCTAGAAATGTGTAAGGTTCTATGGGTATGCAAACCAAACAAGTATTAGAACCTTTCTTAAGAAGTTCTGCCTGTCGAGAAGTGCAGATATTCAAAACCAATTTTTGCAACAATACACGATTAGTATTAAAGGCACAGAGATGAGGAACTGGAAGTTTCTGGAAGAAGTGACTGACACTGAATTAAGCCTTCAAGGATGGGGAATAGCAGGCCAGGCAAAGACAGAGAACATAGAGGCAGGTCAGGATAATACAAATCAAGTCAAGAACAAGAGAAATAGCACAGGATGCATAGAAAACTAAAATAAGCTCAATTGTGCACAAGGATAAATTGAGAGGCTTGTTCAGAGAGCTGAAAAGTAGCAGAGAAAGATTACAGGGGGCAGAACATGATGATTATGGAGTTTGAACTTCATCTTAGAACTGATGATAGAATGTAAAAGTTTACAAAGTGCTGAAATCAAATCACAGTTTCAGGATAAAGTAGAGTTGTGGGGAAAGTTTGAATGCCAGTTTACCAACTTCAAGATACTAGTTTCCTCTGGGAAGAAGGAAGCCTGAAGAATGGGGTTTGGGGGCATGAAGGAGGACTTTAGCTATTTTGTTAATGTTTTATTTCATTAGAAAATGACAGAGACGAAAAGCTAAAGGCAAAATAGCAAAATACTGCCTTAGTAATTTGGTGAGAAGGTGTCATATTATCTGTAGGTGCCTAACTTCCGCACTTTGATATGTTTTAAATGTTTCATAATCTAAATTAACTTGAGTGTTGATTAAATCCAGCCATGTAAGGTCAATTAAAACCCACTATTATTATAAACTTCACATAACAAAGTACACTATATTGTGATTATATTCCTGGATGATCTCACCATTGATATAGCTACTAGATTTACAGATAAGAGTCAATACATGTTAGATCTATCAGAAAACTTTTTCAGAGGTACTAATGAGTTGAGAATTGTGTCAGTAGATTCTGAGCTACGATTCTTTTCTGTTTCCCAGAGAAGGCCAGAGTTAAGACTAGTGTCCACTAGACAATTTTAAGTTCCATAGCATGATTAATTGTTGCTAAGGGTGAGTGAGTGCCCTGTGATCCTGTCCTTGCAAATGAAATGTCTGTGTTTAGAAAATCATCAATGTAATAAAAACCCAATCAGGAATTAATTGGACCATGTCCTTTCCCTATCTTAACATTTATCATTTTGAATCATAATTGCCTGTCTGGAAGTTTGGCACATAGTAGGTAGACAATAAATAATTGTTAACTGACTGATTAGCCTCCAGGAAGTTAAATTCTTTAAGTAGAGGATTGTGGCAACTTACCCCAGCTCCTGCTGTTTATCCTGGGACTTGTGTTTATCCCTTATTTCTGTTACTACAGGATAGTAACTTGTAAGTGTCTTGAGAGTAAGGTATATTCCCTTTTTGTAATTTATTGCAGAGTAATAGACAGTGGAAAGAAACAAAGACTCTAAAATTAGTTCATTTACAAACTCTTTTAAGTTGAGGAGAATTATATATTGACCTTAATGTATGCAACTTCAAACCATTTAAAATTAATTCATTTACATATCTTTAGCTCCTTTGGTAACAAATGAATGACTTGTTCTATGTTTGTGCCATGCCACCTACAGCGCTGGTGTTTCTGTTTGTGTTGCGATTTCCCACTAAACACCAATGAACAAAGACAGCTGCCAAACATTTCCCAGGTCATTTGCTCTGTTTGTAAACAGGAAGTGTACAATATTTAACAAGATGTAATCATTTGCAAACTAGATTTATGCAGAATGAAAGAATTGAAAGAGAGGAGGGAAATTAATGCAGGTCTTAAGTGCTTAATGACCCTATTAATTGAGAGATAGGTAATTGGAGAAATTAAACAGACGAGGTAATGGCCTTGGAGTCATTAACTTATTCTGGGAGTACTGCTAATGTTTACCAGGTGATTTTCCTCTGAATTGAGAGCTGAGAGTCAGTTTGCTTTAACACAATAGTTCTTGAATCTAGCCAGTCATAAAAAATCACTTGGAAAGTTTCTGAATACCTCAAACCCCTAAGTTTTCTTCATATTCCTTGACCAGACTCTTTGAGGTAGGATTGAGGCATATGGATTTCAAAAACCTGGCCAGCTGATTCTTTTGATCTTCTGATCAAAGCTGATCCAGCTTGAACATCATTGTTTTAGGGCAGCGTTTCTTAAACTTCACACTATTGACATTTGGGGATGGTCAATTGTTGTGAAGAGTGTCCCATGCATTGTGGGATATTTGGCACTATTCTTGTCGTGAACCCAGTATTTGGTTCCTAAAACAACGCTGTCTGATAGAACTTGCTATAATAAAGGAAATATTATCATCTGCACTTTTTAATACAGTCGCCACAAAAAATATATATGTTTATTGGGCACATGAAATATGGCTCTAGTGCAACTGAGAATAGAATTTTAAACTTTATTTTAATTAATTGAATTTTAAAAGCTGCATACATTTTTAAAGTGGCCATTACATTGGAGAGCACAGCTTTACAAGATCCAGATCTGACTGCAGGCCACGAGATCCATGCCATTTCCCCCTAAATGCTTCAGAGACCTGTCATGTAAAAATAACTTAAAAGACTAGAAAATATACCTACCTTCCTGTCTGAATCAGAAAAAAAAAAATTTCTTGAGATGGTATGACTAAAGGGTTGTTTACATTCAGTTTTGTTTTCTAAAGGCTGTCTAGGAAGTCTTCCTTTTATTCAGATTATATCCACATTATCAAAATTAAACCAGTCTGGCTGGAGACAGCCCCTTTCAGTTCCAATCATGATTTGCTTTTACTGTCAGTCTTTAACATTTTCTTGGGGAGAGTTCTCATTTTTGCCTCTTTTCTCTCAATTCTTAAGAGGGTAAACATACAATTACCATATGACCCAGAAATTTCACTCCTAGCTGTCGACCCAGGAGACATGAAAACTTACATCCACACAAACATTTGTACACAAATGTGTATAGCAGTATTATTAATAATAGCCCAAAAGTGGGAATGACCCAGATGCCAATCAAAAAAACCTGGTAGACTTATACAGTGGAAAATTATTTGGCAATGAAATGGAATGAATTACTGACACATTCTATAGCATGTTTTAAAGACCATATGATAAGTCAAAGAAGTCAGTCACAAAAGAGCACACATCACATGATTCCATGTACACAAAATGTCAAGAAAGGAAAATCTATGGAGACAGAAAGTAAATTAAGGGTTGGATAGGGGAGATCTGATGTATATGGCTGTTAAACACAGGTTCTCTTTTGGAAGTGATGAGCACATTCTAAAATTAAATTGTGGTGATAGTTGCAGAACTCTGATTATACCAAGAACCATTTAATTATGCCTTACTGGATAAATTGTATAGTGAGTGAATTATATCTCAATAAAGCTGTTTTAAAATCTGCCAATATAATCCATCACATCAAGAGATCCAATGAGAAAATCTGCTTGATCATAGCAATTGGTGAACAATACTTATTTTTTAATTTGAAGTTACTTTTGAAAATGTTTTTTTTCTGAAATAGTCTTTCCACTGTCTACCCCACCCTCATTTCCAGGATAATTGAAGTGACCATGCTTTGTGTCCAAACTTGGGCTAAAAGTCCTTGAGAATGACTTTTCACAAAATCATCCTGGAAGACACCCTTGGAATAGCCCCAGCCTGAGAGTCAAAGAGATCATCTTTGTAATTCCTGATCCTTCCAGCCTCACCAGTTCAGCAGAATAATGAGCACAGGAACACCAATGAGAAAAGATAAAAGGATGAGAGGCTGCCTCTATCCAGCCCCATTCTCTACGTGTCAGGCTGGTCAGACCCTGTCCAATATGATATAAGAGCCATCCTAAGTCATGGAACATAATCAGTTCATCAGGGTACTAGGAGATGTCATCCACTTTTAGAGCCCTCTGTTCTTCATGTAAAACTGGATAGAGCCCATTCTCCAATTCTAAGTTCCTCAACTCAGACAGCTTTCCAGGGAATAAATACATTTCTAGGTTTTTAGTTGTAATGCTCAGGTTCAGGCCACTTGAGCACTGGTGTTCAGGAGACCTTGAACTGTGTAGACAGCAGGGAGGGGAAGACAGCAAATATCAAGTGAAGTAAAATCTTGCCTAATGTAAACAAAAACAAAAAATTTTAAGCAATTACATTTTTATCTTCTGGAAGGAATAATATCTCATGAAGGTAAAGTTTAGTTAGATAGAGATCTCTGATAGAAAAATATGAAGACAAGCAGGTGCTCAGTTTGGAAGGCAGGAAAGAACTGGCTTCTTAAAGAAAAATGTGTATGGAGAAGTATTCATTCAACACACAAGGCAGTGGACCATGGGCAAAACGCAGTGACACCCTCTAGTTGACAATAATTTCTTATATATCTTACAAAGAACTAGAAGAAAAGAGTTTTATGATTCCTGCCAAAAATGGTGAGTATTTAAGGAGATGGAAATGTTAATTACCCTGATTTGAGAATTACATATTGTATGCCTACAATGAAGTATCATGTTGTAACTCATAAAATACAGTGAAAATAATAGAACCAGGACACCAATCTGTGTTTAAGCACTGACCCATTTCTAAACCTTCTTCTGTTCTCTGAGGATGCAGGTGAATACCTAAAGTTTTTATGAGAAGAGCTAAGTCCTTTGGAATGGTTTTAGGAAGAGTGTGATTTACTTGAAAGACAACTGTCAACTTCAAGACAGGATATATCAATTTTACTCTCAATTTTTTATAATCAGATATAGTGGCAGTCTTCCCTGACCCTGTCTGGCTAGATTGGAACTTTTGACAGCTCCTGGACACACCCTTACCATAGAACTTATTATTTTTTAAGGTTGTTAGTTTTTATCAGCTTTCCCACTAGACAGTGAACTTCTCAAGAACTGAGACTTATTGGCTTTACTGTGGTTTTCCATTATCAAGGATTTCTTATCAAAGTTGATGGGTAGGCCCAGTTTCCCACCTCTGAGGAACAGTGTTTCATTTTCAAGTATTCCATAGGCCAATCGACTCCATCGCAGTTTAGGTAATTCAAAGGCCAACCCTATTCCTGGACTCTGCCTCAAGACCCTATGGTAAATCAGACTATACTATGACAATCTGTTCTAATAGTTTGGGGATGGGCTACAAAATGGATGTTCTACACAAAATTGCTCACTAGAGTGGATTTAGTATCATTCTTTTGGCTTCAAGTAGAAATGTTTTTCAAATAATGTTATCAAGTTAGACATCCAAACCACATTCCTCCTGTTGGGTACCCTGGTGAGATTTATCTGTTATTTCAGTCATTTTTATGTTAGATGCTGAAGAAACAAATTGCTCAACAACACCCATAGGTTCTGAAGGCATTCACCCACTTTCCCTGTTGCCTGTCCTCATGGGACGAGTGGTAGGAAAAACAGGGTAATGAAGCCATTGAAGATCCCATTTTACATAACATCCTGGATATGAAATCAGAAATTTTGTGATGTTCCTTACATATTCCAAGTCTGGGGAGACCGAATCCCAGTACTTATCTTTATTTCCCCCTTGCTTTGTTTCTAACTCATTCTTTCTCTGAAAAAAAAAAAAAAAAAAAAAACTTTCCCTTTGGCCATAGTTATAATCTGTGAGTAGCATTATCATGGATTGTTTGGGCAAGAAGCATGTTTTCATCAAATCTTGGGGTTATGATCTTTCCACTGACACCAACTTAGTAAACATCCTAACATACACATTCTTCTATCTGGATTGCCTGTGTCCGTGCTGACACTATCTCAGTTTGAAAAAAGAAAGCGATAGCTAAAGCCCATAAGTGTCCCCCAGGCAGAGCCAGCCTGTTTGAGTCAGTCATTATCACCAGAGATATAAGATGTCCTTTGGAAACCCCTCCTGCCTTGCTTCCTGGGCTCCTGTGGGAAGAAAGCAGCAGGGAGAAATCCACTGTTTTAATTTCTGAGAACACACAGATGAACTTTGGATTGAATAAATCTGTACTCGTTGAAACCTTTGGCCAGAGTTATAAATCTGTGAGCTGCGTGGCAGGGGTGTCTCTGACTCTGGAACACAGAACAAAGAGCATTTTGGTTGGTCACAAAAAGCAAAACACTAGAGAAGCAGAAACCACAGTGTTGACACCACCCACAGGGTCCTAGAGGACCCTCACCTTCTCTTTTAAGCATGAAGAGAGGGGGAGATGGGAACAAAGGCAGAAAATACATACATGCAGATTAGTTAGTCTGTGCTAGACAGGCCTGAGGAGGAGGCAATCTCTACTGTCAGTTTCCTTGGGGCTTGCTCATGGGGGGTGGGGAGGACTCAGTCCTTCACCCTCCACTATACCTGTTGAGAATTTTGAAAACATTTTTCCTAATTCCCAAACTTATTTTCACTGTAGAACTTTTTTAAATGTATAAAAGGATTACAAAGAAAGTTTTTGTTCCAGAATATATTTTGTTCACCATGTTCTTTTGTGATTAAAGGGGAAATAAACCTTTTAAATCCTACATAATGGAAAAGAAAAGTGTGAATTTCTACTTTGGATTTGGAAATCCTAAATTCTTACCACATAGAACAATAAAGCACACTTGGATAGGGACCTTGCTCGAGATGGGTGGTACACTGCAGAAGGATGTGAAATTGTGAAATCCAGCCAGCTTGTGGAAGTGTGCACAGCATAATATTCTCGTGAAGGTCTGGCAGTGCTGAGAAAATCATGTTCTCCTAATGGACCAAATCCCGCTATCATCACTGGCATCATCACTGTGGGCTGTGCCCACAATCAGTGGAGGGATTCCAGAACTGTATGACATTATCCCTGAGTTCTTATTACAGGCACAAAATTCAGGCAATTAAAGCTGAGAGAAAGGAAGGGAGTGCATGGAAACAGAAGAAGGATGGAAGTTTGTGGATTATTGCTGATCCTGCACTGGCTGGAATGACAACAAACTCCCTAGCTGTTCTGCAGAAAGAAAGACACAGAGCTGTGAAGGGTCATTCCTAACAACATTCATGCTATCTGGGGTTAGAAGGAGTTTGGGTAAGAAAGTGGGTCAGCTAAGTGCTAAGCCAGGTTCTGTTAGCCATAACTCCATGTATTCATTGAAATGATACATGGTTTGGACTCACCTTAAGTTGTTCTCTCAAGTGCTGCAAGACTGGACCAGCATCTCAAAGTGCATCTATTTACAATGTTGTGTATGTGTGTGTGTGTGTATATGTGTGTGTGTGTGTGTGTATATATATATATATATGTGTATATATATATATATATATATATATATATATATATCGTATACCCCTGCCTTTTTTAACCTTGCTTTCCATTGCATTCTTCAATTGCCAACTCTGATATGAAAGTGAATAAAATTGACCCCTCCCCTACCTTCATTTTTGTCGCCTGCACAATAAAGTGTTGCCCAGATCATCTCTAATTTTCTCCCTACCTTTGCATGCCACACTGTTTTGCTCTAAAGTCTACATGTCCTACATCAGGCAGTTGTCAGCTTTCTGTCACCATAACAAATGCTTGAAGTAATCAACTTATAAAGAGAAAAGGTTAATTTTGGCTCACAGTTTCAGAGATTCCAGTCCATGACTGCTTTTGCCCATAGCTTTTGGGCCTGCAACAACATAGCTCATCAGGCTGGGAGTGCATGGCAGAGCAGAACTACTCTATACTCTCATCATGGCCAGGAAGCAAAAAAAGAAAGAAAGAGCAGGAGGAGGCTAAGTTTCCACAATCTCCTTTGAAGGCATGCCTCCTATAAACTAAAGACCTCCTACCATGCCCTGTCTCTTCAAGGTTCCATCACCTCCCAGTGGTACCACTCTGGGAAACAAGACTTCAACACATGAGTCTTTGGGGAACAATTGATATCCAAACTATAGCAGGCAGGAACAGTGTGATCATCACTCCAGGTCAACAGTGCTTACCTAGTGCTTCAGTAATTTCTTCTCTAAACCTAGTTCTTCACTAGTTATTTACTGTGTAGGCGGTTAGAGAGCTCCTGCCACAGTTCTTCAAGGAATAAAAAGGGAAAAGAAAGAAGATGTGGGAGGGAGGCAGTGCTTTGCTTTTTTCTTCCCAATAATTGCTTCTTACATTTTTCTTTTTGCATTTCAGAGGCACATTACTTATTAATTGATTACCACTTTTGTTTACATAGCAATTTCTCAGCAAGCAGTTTCTTAAATGATTTCTTGACTAATTTCCCTAATTTCAACATTATCCTGAAAAGGTCTTTAAAGTGCTTGGAATGCACACAACTTTTCAAACTGGTTTACTATTTATCTCTGTTTAACTGCTGTGAAGTGGGAGGTCCTAATCCTTTCTTTAGAATAGTGAGGAAACTAAAACGTGTTGATATTAAATACTTAAAAGTGACAGAATTGTTCTTACAGGTCACTTAAATAGTGCACAATTACAATTCTGCAGGAGGAAAGAGGGACTGCCCAACATGAATCAAGTCACGCAGACATCAAAATTCCCCCAAGATTGTGCTAAGGCAGATAGTTAATTGGTGGCAGCATCAAGATAAATACCCAGATAAATTCCCTCCCCATTAGGTATCTTTCTCCTAGGCTTGCCATCTTAAGCCAGCTACCTTGTGCCTGCTTCATGCTCCATCCCTGACAACACACAAAGGTCAGATGTAAGAGCCCTAATGAGGAGATAGCTAAGATGGCGGCTAGCTGAGAGCCATAAGATGTGTTTCATTATTTTCACCTGATATTCATGCATTTATCTAAGAATCTTTCTATGCCCATGAACACTATGTGATGCATCTGTAAGTTTGAGCTGTTAACATGTGTATACTTGTTAAGGCAAAAAGTATTTAACCGGGTGAGGTTAGCTAGAGGGTGTGGTTGGAGTTGGAGAGGTTGTTAGAGCCGGGGAGAGAAGTTAGAAGAAGGAAGAATAAAGAACCTATTCATTTTCAGTCTGCCTCCGAATTCTTTCCCGCGGTATCATTGCTGCAGGCTGCAATAGCTGCAGGCGGCAACAGTCGGACATTGGAACTCTTGCCTTTAATCTCAGTCCAAAATTATAACTCCCTTTATATCTCCTTTATATCACGGTTGAGTGAAACCAACTCAACAGTGCTACAGAAAGTTAACTGCCCAAGGAGTAACTCAGGACCCCAGGTCAGTTAGGTCATTTTGAACCTCTCCCCTGATGCCTGGGTGAACTTTGAAAGTATAAAATAGAATGAGAGTGGGGGTCTGAATTCTCTAGAGATCAAGGATGAAGCGACTCAGAAAACAAGATCCAACACCAGCTCCAAAGAACAACTTTCCTCAGTGGTACAAATGCACTTGGTAGAATCTAGTAGAACAGAGAATTTGAAGAAACTGTGTGAAGTCATCCAGCTTATCCCTTGCTTTTAAGTAACTAACAGTGATTCACTGAATTACTTTCTATGCCTTCAGACAGATATGTGGACTCCAGCTCATAGAATTTTGGGGGACTTGAATTATTTCAAAGTATCCTTTGATAATTCTTTCCAATATCTCACTAACACCAGCCACTCAGTTAATATCTAGCCTAAATCCTTCCTGCTACTTGTTTAGCCATTTATTTTTTTTGATACCTTGGGAGATATGGGAAAAAGAGCAGGTGTCCTTTTCTGAAATCTTTTCTCAATGTATTGACTGCCCTTGTCTGGGCATGTTGACAGAATTCAGAGGAGGATTTCAAAGAACATAGATTTTTTAATTCTCCAAATAAAAAAAATGAATCAGGGATAAAGTTATGGTTTTAATATTTCCAAATATTAGCTCTATGATCTTAGGCAAATGATGTAGCATCTGTGAGCTTCAATTTCTTCTTTTGTAATTCATATATAATGCTTAAGCCAACTGGTATGGTGCAGAGAAATTGGAACTCTTGTACATTGCTGGTGGAAATGTAAAGTGGTACAACAGTTGTGGAAAACACTATAGCACTTCTCACAAAAGTTAAACATAGAATTATCATACCATCCAGCAATTACACTTCTGGGAAGAATTGAGAGCAGCAACTCAAATAGATATTTGTACAGCAATGCTCACAGAAGCATTATTCAAATAGCCAACAGGTAGAAACAACCCAAATATCTATTGAGGAAGGAATGAATGAGCAATGTAGTGTGTGTGTGTGTGTGTATAACTTGGCCTTAAAAAGAATTGAAATCCTGACACACCTGCAACATGGATAAACTTTGAGGACATTATGCTAAGTGAAATAAATCAGACACAGAAGAACAAAGGTTGTATGATTCCACTTACATAGTCATAGAAATAGACAGTAGAATTGTGGTTGCCAGGGATGGGGTTGGGTGTGTGTGGATAATTAGTGTTCAATGGGTACCGAGTTTCAGTTTGGGATGATGAAAAAATCTATGGCTGCATGATAGTGTGAAATCACTTACTGACACTGAACTCTGCACTTAAAAGCAGCTAACGTGGTATGTAGATTTTATCACAGTTTAAAAACAAAAATAATGGTCACTATATGTTTCCTACTCACCAGAGGAAAAGGGAACAGAGAAATGATAGAAAAGACATGGAAGTTTCTATTTGGTTGGACAGACAGGACAAATACACAAAACAATCAAGACCAACAATTACTTTGTCGTTATAGGCTGCTCTCAGAGGTGAGAGGAGGGCCTATTGACTGTATTGGAATGGGGTGGCTGAGGAAGGCTTGCTTCATGGAAATGCAGACATAGACTGAACATAGATCTTTGATGGTCCAAACAAAACCTCAATTATATTCAGACCTAGAAAGTATTTTTTCCAGCAACTACTCCTCTTGTCTCCACCTAGAAAAAGCAGCCATGTTCCTCCCTTTCCAACTTGAACTCCAGAGATCCTATGCACCATTGGTTAGTTGGTATTTTATATTACATAACACCTTCATACCAAGAAATTGCTCAAAGATCTAGAGGCAGGCAATCTCAAGCTCCTGTTAGAAACTGGGAACTGGTAGAAATGGCATAAAGAAAACCCAAGGCTGGGTATTGATTAACAAATTATCTGGGGCAAGCTAAGATAAGTTGCAGCAAATCATTAATGTCATTAGATAGCCACAGTTTAATCCCTGTATAAAGTGGTATTACGTTTCTGCAGTAAGTACAATCTTTTTAGTGTACCAAAACAATGAGGCTTTGCTTTGAGTATGATAGAAAGGGGTTAGCAGGATTTTTGTCAAGAGCAATGGCATCAGGCTGAGTGATATAATGGAAAGAGCACAATGTTAGCGACCAGATGATGTGTATTCAAATCCAAGTTCTATCGCTACCTTATGAATTAGGACAATTATTTCACTTTTCTTAGTTTCTCATAGAAGAGCTACAGTCATAATTTAGTGGTAGAGTGCATGTTTAGCAGTCCTGAGGACCTAAATTCAATCCCCAACAGCAAAATAAAATAGATTCCAAAGGCAAAACATATAAAGATTTTTATTGTCTTATTATTTCTATCCAACACTACCATCATAGATAAACATAATGAAGCTTAAATTGCCATATCAAATTAATAAGATACTTCAGTTTATACATATGGCCATTAAAATATTTAAAGATGATATAACTATTTGTTACTTGAAACTCTCGTAGTTTTGGTAGTTAAAGGATTCACGTTTGAATATAAATATAGTCCAATGTGTACATTTTCTCAATTAATATGAAAAAGAAATAAATTATCCATATAAAATCAGAATTTTTTTGTTTACAGTAAGATGATTATAAAAAAGACTTGTACATTTACAATGGCCTTTCAAGAACTCCAAACAGAGGAATGTGGTATTGTCTTGACTCCTTACTCATTCAACTGATACGAGTTATGAAAAGTGAAGTATAGCCAACACACCTCCAAAATACACAGAGAAGGGTTTGGAATATAGTTCTCTTGGCAGAGTGCTTGCCTCCCATGCACAAGGCCCTGGATTTGACCCCCAGCAAACACACACACACACACACACACACACACACACACACACAAAAAAAAAAAAAAAAAAAACACGGAAAAATGGAAAGACGTTGCACTTGGAAGTGATTAGCATAAGGCACTCTATGCTAGTCCTTTAATAGAAGACTTTTCATGGAAAATGTTATGAATTAGCAGATTATTTTTAAAACATTTGGACAAAAATATTATGAATCAATGCTTGTGGAATGTCTTTTTTTTTTTTTTTTTTTTTTTTTTTTTTTTTTTGGTACTGGGGATTGAACTCAGGGGCTCTCGACCACTGGGCCACAACCCCAGCCCTTTTTTGTATTTTATTAGAGACAGGGTCTCACTGAGTTGCTAAGTGCCTCACCATTGCTGAGGCTGGCTTTGAATTCTCGATCCTCATGCCTCAGCCTCCCAAGTGCTGGGATTACAGGTGTGCGCCACCACGCCGGGTGAATGTCTTCTAATTAAGAAAAAAAAAGTAAATGAACAGTACTCAAGATGTTAGAAAAATAATGAAATCAAGGAATGTAGAAAAACTAATAAAAATTATAGCAAAAAGTAAACAGATTAGAAAATAATAAAAGTATTAAATCAAAACTCACTTTTATGTTCCTATATAGACCCTTAGAAACTGCAATCAATAAATATGATGCACATCATTAATGTTAAAATATATATAACTGTGGATATGAGAAAGATTTTTAAAGAAGGGACACAGTAAAAATATTATAATCTGAATTAAAAAGGTAAATATACAAGAAAGTAAAAATTACCAAAATTGAGTCAAAAGGATATGAGAACACGAATTATCAATAATGATAGAAAAACTAGAATCATATTAAAACTATGCCAAAACTGGACAATTCTATAGGGTTAAAAAAGGAAAACTAAATCAATAAAACATTTGGATTTTTTTTAAAAATTGAAAACAAAGTCCAGCATTGCACTATAAGAATACCATATCGTGATCTTATTTAAATATAGTTTTAGTCTAAGGAGTTGACTACCATGATAATTGAAATTTATTACAACAAGCAATTTAAGGGGATATATTTGATAGATGTTAAATTTTTTGATAAAATTTAACACCCATTCCTTATTAAAACAATAACAACAAAGCCTCTTAGTAATTGGGAATGGGAGAAATCTCTTGAACTCAATTTAGCATGTTTACCAACACCTAAAGCAAACTTACACTTCATTACTATCTCACTTTGGGTGAGAACAAGAGAAGTTTATTTCTCACCTAAATACTAATCCAAGGTGATTATTTCTGGCCAGCTCCTGAATGCTGTCTCACGGTCTAGAATCTGGGCATCTCCTGGCCCATCTCCTGGAACCTCATCAGCTGTATCCATCCCCCAAAAGGATGGAGGGATACAGTTGAGGGCTTTGTATGAGCCTGTCACAGCTGTCTGTTCAGCCTGCACTGGGGAGGACTTGGTCACATGGCTGTGAGGGAAGCCACAGGTGGACCCTGCTGTATGCACAAAGGGAAAACCAGAAAGCAAATGGCTCTTTGTCACTGTGAGTTCCTCTGGCTACTGTGAATTGTCACATGTCCTTCTACACATGCATCATCTCCCCAAGAGAGATAACCACAAATCCCATGCAGTTGCTACTCTCCTCTCAAAGTTTAAGAATCCTGAGTGCTGCCCAGTCCAGTAATCAAAGATGGACGTGATTCTTTATGGGTTGGTGACCTATGAACTAAAAACAGTTCACTGATCCTCCCACCCTCCACCCAAAACAAATGAGTGGAGCAGGGAAGAACTGCCATAAAACTCCCTTTTGGAAAAGTGGAAATAGAAAACAAAACAAATTTTACATCAAACCAAAACATTAGATTCATGATGGATCTATGTCCAAACATGAAATAGCTAAGTACAAACACTGAGCCACGAAATGTCTTCTTAATCTCCTGAGCGTGGCACTATCCAGAAATGACTGTAAGGGAAGTTTTTTTTTTTTTTTTTTTTTTTTACTCTAAAAGTACTCACAAAAATGTAAAATCCTGCATCTCTGTAAAGACCTCAAATAAAATTAGAGGCACATGTAATAAACATTCACAACATAGGCAATAGTTGATATCCCTGATATCAATAAGAAAAAGGCATGCAACCTGAAAGAAAAGCAAAGGCTTTCACTTTCAAGGTGGGAAACTAAGTGCAAATAGCATGTTTCCTTTTCCTTTATTCCACTCTGTCCTCACTCTAAGCCTTAGACTTTTTTTCCTCTTTTAAGTATATAAATGCATAGCTTGTTCTCCAAACTCAAAGAGATTATTTACTGGTAGAAAATTAGAAGAAATCCCTGAGAGTTTGAAAGCACACAAGATAAATTTGAAGAGGGTAATTGCAGCCTGGGATTTATGCTGGAGCATTCTGAAACATCTATCACAGAATACAGGAGATTATCAAGGGTACCGCAAGCCCAGAGGCGGTAGAAACTAGGGGTAGAGAGGAACCACAAGTCAATGAAATGGCAGGGAAACAAGATGGGTACCCACACTCTTCATGCCATGTATACCCAATCTTCTCTTTGCCCATGCAGATCTGCCTGTGGGCAGGATTCAAGCTTAAAAAGAGAGGCAGGGCCTGGCAATGCCCTGAAGGAAGAATTAAGCCTGAAATCAGGCCTCTGAGATATCCCACTAAGCAAACATTCCACCTTTTTCTCACTTTCTTTGAAAACTGTGGGGGGCACTGTTTTCAATAAATAGCTATTATAGGCTTTCCAAAGCCCACTGTGGGAGTGGAAATATAAAGGGCCTAGCAGGGAATTCAAGTCATACAGGTACATCCAGAATCCAGAATCAATAAGATTTAGCACACAGTCACCATGAAAAATACATAACAATCACAATTATAGTAAAGGAAAAGTTAACAGATGACAACCAGAGGACTTTTCTTAAGTTTAATCAGTATCTTCAGATACAGTATGATACCACAATAAGAAGTCGGGAACTGTCTGTGAAACAAATCAAAGTCAAACCTTCAAAATAAAAAATGATTATTAAAATTTAAAAAGTAGATAAAAATAGAAAAATGGGCACAGCTGAAAAGGAATTTAGAAAGAGCCACAGAAAGCAGGACACGGCGACAGAAGAAAGTTCTGTCAGTCATAATATTTGGTTATCGGATAATAATGAGAATTGAAGTGGTTAAGATCTGGAGAAATCATAGGTTGGATATAAATCCTCAGGCTGAAATTGTCCAACAACTATAGAACAAGATTGAATGAATGAATGAATGATGAATAAGTAATCAACAAAAACAAAGGCCCAAACAGGTACAAGTTAAGGAGATTGTCAATATGCTTGAGGCTGCAAATATAAATAAAAACTGCAGAAGCTTCTAGAGAAGACAAGAAAAAAGACTGGTCAAAGTACTTCTAATCATATCTGGCATTGGATTTTTCATGAACAATACTGAATGAAAAAGACATTGGAACAGTATCTTCAGTTTGCTGGAGAGAAGGAGGTTCAAATAAAAATTCCTATGATCAGCCAATATACCACTGAGATGTGAGGATGAAATAAAATGTTTTATTCAAATATCAAGGATTTAGGAATATTTACAACCAAACAGATTTTTTCTGAAAGCTGTAAAGTACTAGAGAATATACAAAGTAAATGAATCCAGGACATAACAATGAGCTGCAGTAACATTTTACTCTATTTTCCGTTTCTATAATTAAGTACTACTGACTGGGTAATTTATAAAATAAACAGAGGTTTATTTAGCTCATGGTTCTGGAGGCTAGCAAGTCCAAAAACTTGGCATTGGCATCTGGCCTTCCTGCTGTATCATAACATGGCGGAGGGTAACACAAAGGAGAGACAGAGCAAGTATGCTAGCTCAGGTCTCTCTTCCCCTTCTTACAAATGCCATCATAGGATCTCTACCCTTATGACCTCATCTAATCTAATTATTTTACAAAGGCCCAACTTCCAAATACCATGAATCTGGGAATTAAGCTTCTAATCCTTAAACTTTTGGCAAGTGGTTAGCAAAGAAAATCATAAGATAATTTTTTCCATGAAATATCACTCTAAAATTATTTTTTAGAAAAACACTCTGGTGCCAAAATTATAGATTATGTCAGTATGTGATGTTTAAAGTGGAAGTGCAGATGCCAATGAAGAATTGGTGAATTAAGAAGACAATAAAGTGACTAAATCCAGATACTATAGGAAAGAAAAACGGCCTCTTAAGACAAAGATTCTACATACCCACTGCAAAAATAAAAGTAGAATGTATAGTTTCCAACCAGTACATTTAAAAAAGAGGAAAAGAACATTCCATCAATCCATCACAAGCCTGGGGAGGGAAACAAAAAAGCATGAGATGGTAAAAGATCATAAATTGAAAACACATAATAAGATGGCAGAAGGGATCTAAATATGTATTTTTAAATAATAATAAATATGGATAAATTTGTTTCACAAAAAGCAAATATCAGTTTGGATTTTTAAAACTCTAGTCACTTACTGAAGAAAGTCAAAAACTGTGATGACCAAAAGTATAAAAACCTACGTTGGCAGACACTAAAAGAAAGTAGCATCACCATTTATATCAAAATAGAATTGAAAGTAAAAAACATTAAAAGTATCAGAAGAAGACATTTCACATTGTTAAATAATATGCCAGAAAGATGGAATTATCATGAATTTAAATGTCTCTAACATTTAGGTATTTTGAAATACCTAAAATAATTGGTAAAATCACAAAGGAAAAATAGCAAATCCATATCATAAATCATCTGTTTGAGTCTCCCACTAGGATATACTATGAATAAAAATATGGAGTATTTAAATAATAAACTTAACAAGTTTATGCCAATGGATGTTCATAGAATTTACACCCCAAAAATAATATAATTCATTCATTTAACCAGATAACATTTGCAAAATATTGGTCCTACAGAAAGTCATAAAGAAATTGACAATAACACCCACATACACACACTCACAAACATACATAGAAAACTTAACTGACCACAGTATATTAAAATTAGAAACATTTTTTGAAAATTGAACCCAGACATATAGTTTTTTAATTCTCTTCTAAAGAACTCATTGATTATACCAAAGTTTCCAATTATTTAAAAATGAATAAAAATGACAATATTCCTGTCCTATACAGAGTCCGTGTAGTCAAATTTCTTCAATGTCTACTCAATAAATGGTTCTGAAAGAAAGGGGAAAGGATAGTCAGAACTTCAAATCATAAATAAAATACTGTGTGTTCATTATTCTACAAGCAGGATGCTTATTATAGAAAGATTTTCTTTGGAATTACAAAGTGAATACAAACATTGATGATAAAAAGAAGAGCCATAAAGAAAGGCATACATCTAGGATGACTCCATTCATATAACTCCTGTAAGGCTTTGTCATGATTGGTTGTATTCTAGTATTTAAAAAAACTTTTTAAAAATGAAATAGTAAAGTAATTAAGATTCTATAAGAGTTAAGTTTTGTGATAAACTCTCTACATAAAAGCAATATACTCTATGAAAGGTCTTTGAAATAAGACAGGATGGAGAGAAGGTAATTCTAATGAAATTTTATCTCTAGGGGGATATATAATCAAACTTCTCCAGCATAAGTGCTTTTCTATTACATTCTTATGTCTTGTTCATTTATGCATACTCAAAGTATTTTATTCTAATATTGTATCTATGGGTGAATAACTTTGGTGTCTATAGATTTTATGTTAGTGTAATATTTGTGTATACATGTGTTCATCAAATTAACAAATCAATGACAATTTATAGAACGTGAAAAACTGAACTGAGAAATTCATTTGAGGAAAGAGGCTTTGTTGCTCCTGAACTCTTAAATATTGAACTTTATATTTTCTGAAGTGATATTATAATGTGTTTCTAATGGCAAAAATGTATGAATACATAAAAAAGGTCAAGATAGGTTTATATCAAGGAGATAGAGAAAAAAATGAGGTTAGGAAGATATTTTGGAGCTCAATGGCATAAAGCCTTGAAAACTTTAACATGGTTGTGACCTTAGAAACATGTGGTGTCCCCTTAATCCTTTAATTTATACTAAGAGAAAGTAGGCCCCAATAATCTCCCATTGCTTGTAAATACTTCCCAGATTATGGGAATAAATGAATTTGTGTTTATAATGAGAAATCTGACCAATAGACAGGAGGTAACCAGTGGAGATTTTGAATTAAAATAGAAGAATAATATAATCAATTGTTTTGAGGAAATCTCTAATGGTTATTTTAGGATCAATCAGGTTGAGATTAAGATGAATGAAGTCTCTCATAATAATGTGTCAGATCTGAGGTATTAAGAATAAGACCTGGAAATGGGGGTGGAGAACAGAAGTGGAAATACTGCTTGGAGTCTCTCCACTCCTACTACAGAACCACATCTCTGCTACTGAGTGTGTTGCTTAACTTCTACTGTGTTCCATCATTATGAAAATTGGAGTTGAACTAGATCATCTCGCAGTTCTGGCATCTGTGACCACAATGAGCATCTGAAAGCAGAAGGTCAAGGGTAGAGATGATCACAGACCACATACCTTTTCCCTTCCACTGAGCTCAGCTACAGACGGCTGACCCAGGTTAGTTTGATCTTATTCTCTCTCTTAAAACAAAAATTGGGAATCTGTTATGGACTTGTGCTAATGGTAGAACTCTAAACAGAAAGTCTGGGAACTCTTGTTATTGAGGTTCCAAAGTTTCTTTACATTAACTGTTCAAATTTTTCCTGGAATACATATATTTCCTGGAATACTCTATATCTTTCTAGAAGTTTTCTTTTTGAATTAAACAAGCCTAACTTGATTTCCCATGTTTTAAAACAAAAAGGTTTTGACTTAAGAATTCTTAGTAGACCAGGTAAAATTTGCTACCTGTGATTCTGGACATTTCCCATCAAAGAAATGTTGCCTACCACCCTCCCACTAGACATACACAAACACATGCCACATATATACACACACCACGTGCACAAACACATACCACACATGCAAACATACACCCCAGAAAGTCTCTAAGTAACGTCTAAGTTTCAGTTTCAACTTGTCAGCAAAGCACATATATCCAAAATAATGAAAATGTCAAACAAATAAATATCTCCTTCTTTCTTAACATTCTATACAGTGTGGAAACATTTTATTGGAGAAATTTTATTATAATTGTTATTATAGTCATCATGACTCAAAAAATTCATTGATGTCCAAAGGTGTTTTTCCATTGAATGGTAAGAGGAAAGCTGTTATTTTTGTCATTGTTGAAGAATTCTACCTAATAGAAAGAAGTTATTTAAAGAACAGTTTTTGTTTTGATTTGTTTTGATGAGATTTTTTTTAATCAAAGAGGACATGTTCAAGCCCTGGTTTGGCTACTTGACAACAGCTAAAATTTGCCATTTCACTTGCCTTGTGAGGCCCCATCCAAGACAACTGTTATGGTTTGGATCTTAAGTATCTCCCAAGGATCATGTGTTATAGGTACCCCAGTGGATGGTGCTACTGGGAGGTGGTGGAACCTTTCAGAGGTGAGGCCTAGTGGAAGGAAGGAAGGTCATTGGAGGTACGCCCTTGAAGAAGATATTGAAACACTGGCCCCTCCTTTCTTTCTTTGCTTCCTGATCACCATGAGGTGAGCAGCTTTGCTACACCACATCCTTTCCTACCATGACATCCTACCTCTCCACAGGCCCAAAACAGTGGGACCAAGTGACCATGGACTGTCTGAAACTATGAGCCAATATAAATATTTCTTCCTTTTAGGTTTTGTATCTCAGGTATTTTATCACAGCTATGGAGAGCTGACTCACATAACAGCCTTCAGTACTGAGATGTTCACTGGCTGCCTCAGGCTGATGCCACTAACCTTTGTTGGTGAGTAATAGGGAAAGTGGTGCTGGGATCCTGGCTTCCTCATTAGCGTATATCCCTTCAGTTGCATTTTTGTTTTGTGTTTTGAGACCTCTATTTTGATGAGCTCTGATTACCCTATATTCCTCTCTCAGAAGGCAAACACCACCCAATTATTATGGAGTATTAGGGAAATCACTCATTCTCAAATCAGTTTCAGTTCCCCTAATCTCACCTCTGAGTTCAGGTCCCTGCCAGAACAACATGGGAAATAATACAGAGTAAAACCAGAGTTTTCCTCCCTCAATCTCTCTCCTAAATGTTGTCCATGATAACTTCTGTTTCTAAGTCACCAGTAACTATCTGCTCTTTGCCCAAGAATCCTCATGGGGTATTTTGTTTCTTGGTAAGTATGGCTCTAAGATCCTTCAACTCCTTTCTCTTTTCTGTCCATCTCAAGATTTGGATTTAGAGAAGAAATCCAATAGTCAATACTAGTTTGACAACTTATCATGTTTTTAGAAATGAAGAAGCTGAAGAACAAAGAGATTTAGTGACTACACAAAGTCACACCCTAAGTAAATGGTGGAGACAGGATTTGACATCAGGCATTCTGATTCCAGAGCCTTTGTATTTTAGGACACTTCTTTGAAGATATTACCCCATTGAAAATTAGTCATGTCAATATTCAAATATATCAATGAAAAAGAATAAATAGTACAGAGATCAACAAATATAAGGATTTTCATATATAATAAAAGCATAATTTTCAATTAATGTAGAAAAATGGATTTTTCAAAAGATGATGTTAGCAAAAAATTTTAATGTAAGACCTTTCCCTACTCTCCATGAAAAAATAAATTCCAGATTGATCCAAGAAGTAAACATAAAAAATTGAAATCACGAAGGCACTAGAAGAAAACATGAAAGAAATTTTTAGTAGGAAAGACTGTATAAGGGAAGATACAAAATCGACACAGCTTCAGAAATATCAGTTCTACTTATGGGACTCTGTTCTACCAATGGACTCACATATGGCTGCAAAAATATGTACAATGGCTGCTTACTGCAAGCATCATTTTTATTGTTTTTTTTTATGTTGTTGTTTTAATACCACCAACTTAATATCCTAAATGTGCTTTATGGGACATGAGAGTTCAATCAATACTGTATATAACATAGATACATATAAATTTATATTGAAGCATTAAAGCCAATATTTTATAACAAGTTTAAAGCCTTCACTATTTTTAACTATTATCTTAGAAAAGGAAACAATGAGATCAAGACCTTTTGATGAGACAGACTATCAAGTATCATTAAAAAGACTTTGAGAGTTAGTGATCAAAGTTGGAAAGTGCATGGGTTG
The DNA here is from genome assembly GCA_025594165.1 of Tamias sibiricus. Lineage (NCBI taxonomy): Eukaryota > Metazoa > Chordata > Mammalia > Rodentia > Sciuridae > Tamias > Tamias sibiricus. The sequence goes on from CM046670.1 coordinate 82,323,684, forward strand.
CTGGTGACAGAATCAATTGCCGCAGCTTCTTTGGAGTAGAGGGCAATATGATAATATCTGCCATCACTTAATAGCTGTGTGATGTTGAGCTTTATTTCCCTCATTGGCAGACTGCTTCAATGTTTAAATGAAAAACAGTGCTAAATGCATAGTTGGCACTTAAGAAATACTACCTTGTGTCTTGGCTCCAAATGCCAGGATAAAAATACCATAAATTGGATGACTAAAAAGCAAAGTTTTTTTTTTTTTTCTCTCATAGTTATGGAGACTTGGAAGTCCAAGATCAAGGTGGCAGGCAGCAAGACAGGTTTCATTTGGAGGCCTCTTCCCTTGGCTTGTAGGTACTTGCCATCTTGTGAGTGCTCACGTGATTTCTTTGTGTGCTCAGGTATTAGGGGGGAAGTAGACAGTAAGATCTGTGGTGTCTCTTCTTATAGGGGCCTCACCTTCATGTCCCCATGTAACCCAGCTACCTCCCCAAGACCTCATCTTCAAACACCATCACACTAGGGGTTAGGGCTTCAACATATGAATTTGGGGTGAGGGATATAAACATCAATCCATAACTCCTCTATGAACAAAAGCACATTTCTGAAAAAGTGAAAAATTCTTGCCCAGGCCTCAGTTTCTGTTGGAACAGATGTCAAGGAATCTATTCCAGAATTTCATGTGAAAGCTTTCATTTTTAAGTCAGCAAATGTATTCTACAGTTTTCTTTTTAAGTCCTGAGGCAGGGACAGGATCATCCTATGAAGTATTCAGCAGCTTTCCTATCCCTATCAGAGGTTTGGAACAGCATTTCTTACTGATCCATTTCAGTGATGATAAAGAGCTCAGGAAGGCAGGGGAGGTGATGGGACACAAAATCAAATGGGCTTTGGACACAGGACAGTTCACATAATGCTTAATTAAAACTTTTCTTAAGCTTTCTTGGCAAACCATCCAGAAGGTAGAAACACACTGGAGATCTTTTACACATCTGCCTTTATTCTGATCTGATTTCACTTTTCACAATAATAACAGAATTTTTCTATAAAAAGACTTTAGAGAATTTTCTGTTCCTTTAAATAAATTTCTTTGCATAAAAAAGACATCAGGGAGTCTTTGTTAAAGATTTTCTACTAAAAAAGACTGACTTCACTCCCCCAAAGTTCAAACTGTTTTCCAAATAATTAAGCCGAACTTTAACACTCTCCTGAAAACCCTTCCCTCAGAAGATCACTGGCACGTCTCTCATGGAAAGGCCAAAAGCGTCAAGAATGCTCTCTATTGGCTGCTGGATTTCTGTCAATAGTTTTCATGCATATTCTAGCCCACATGATCATTTTTATCTATACCCTTGACTCCTTTCCCAAATCGAAGCCAAGCTGAATCTTAAGATGCCTTAAAAACAGTGCCCACACAAACACACTCCCTCTTGGCTTCTCGAACACATTTAGCATCAGCCATCTCCATCTTTTCTTTAAGATCAAGCTCTATCTTTCCTCTGGTTCTTCTCTGTAGCTCATAAAACCCTCACATCAGACCCACAATTAAAAAAAAAAAATCCTGTCACAACTCTAAGACTCATTCTAACTACTGTTGACTTTAGCATTGTTACACTTTCTTAGTATAACACTGGATCTAATTGCTAAATCTTGTGGATATTTTAAAATCCCAATGTCCCTGAATCATAGAGAAGTTTTAATAATGCCCTAAAAGAAGCTCCTCAAAATTATAAGAAATCTGAATAAAAAGATAAACAGAATATTAAATTCTGCAATGTTGCAGGATATAAAATCAATATCAAAAATCAGTTTCATTCCTATATGTTAGTAATGAACAATCCAAAAGATGAAACTAAGGAAACAATTTTATTTATAATAGCATTAAACAATAAAATATTTAAGAATAAATTTAACATAAAAAGCGTAATATTTGTATAAGGAAAAACTATAAAATCCATTAAAAGAAATTCAAGAAGACACAAATAAAATAAAAGAGTCAGAAGACTTCTCCTGTTAAGATATTGAGACTCCCTAAATTGATCTACAGATTTGATGGACTCCATTTCAAAATCCCATCTGGCTTCTTTACAGAAATTGACAAACGACCTTAAAATTCATATGGAAATGCAAGGGAACCAGAGCAGCCAATCTTGGAAAAGAATAATGGAATTGAAGAACTCACACTTTAAAAAAAAATGTACTACAAAGCCATTTTAATCAAGATTGTGTAGTAAGAATAAGACATATAGATCAATAGACTAGAGAGTCCAAAAATAAACCTTCACATTTACGGTCAAATGTTTGTGACAAAGTGCCAAAAGATTCAATGGAGAAAGAACAGTCTCTCCAACAAATGGTTCTGGCACAATTATATATCCAAATGCCAAGAATAAAATTGGAACTTTAGGTTTCAGCCCTACGTGTAAAAAGCTTGGAAGTCATCACTCCCAATTGTATAACAACTTAAAAAGTGATGAAGAAACTGAAAATCAATGACTGTTTGGGAACACTTGAAGGAACCAAGATTGTAAGGAAAACAGCTAACCCAATCTGGACAAATATTTGCATCCAGAGAGTCACTGAGACCTGCTTACCTGGAGCAGAAATCATTGGAGCCATAAAATTGATAGGAACATTTAAACAGCAATTTTAGAAAATTGCTGGAGACTAAATGGGGTCTATTATGAGAGTGAGAAACTCTTGGGGGTGTTGGCTATATGGGAGATGTCTGCATGTTCATGAGCTTTACCTTCAGGAACCTTACCACATTTTCATAGTAAAGAGCCAAGGAAAATTTCATGGTTGTAGGTGTAGGGAACAGATTCTGTTTTGAAATAACCCTTGAGCGAGTTCCATAAACAAGTCCCAGTGTTTAGGGCAAAGGCTTTATCAGGGGAAAATGCATTGTCCTGTCACCAGTCCCCTCTGCCCTTCCAGTCTAACCTAAGTGCTGGGAGTAAGAGAACTAAGAAACATTTCTGAAGATCAAATCCCAGGGACCCAGGTACACCAAAACACTGGAATTTAGCCACAAGATTGTAGAATGCTCCCCCTCTTTGGTACTTTATCACCACACCAATAGGGCTCTAATATAAACACATTCTGGAAGGCAAACTACCACTACCAACCAATATATCTCTCATGAGCATAAATGCAAAAATACTTTTAGAAATAATAGCAAATAAAATCCAAAAATACATAAAACATGACCAAGTGGGATTATTTCAGATATACAACCCTAATTCAACATTTAAATCAATATAACCCACCACATCAATCAGTATAACCCACCACATCAACTAGCTAAAGAGGAAAATCAAGATGATATGAATTAACACAAAGCATTTGACAAAATCAAGCACAAATTTTTTTAATTGGAATGCTCAACAAACTAAGAATAGTTATCAAGTTTCCTAAACTTAATAAAGAACATCTAAAAAACAAAACAGGTACCAGGGATTGAGCTCAGGGGCACTCGACCACTATGCCACATCCCGAGCCCTTTTTTGTATTTTATTAGAGAAGGGTCTCACTGAGTTGCTAAGTGCCTTGCCATTGTTGAGGATAGCTTTGAATTTGCGATCCTCCTGCCTCAGCCTCCCAAGTGCTGGGATTACAGGCATGCGCCACTGTGCCCGGCTATCTCACTATTCTTATTCAACATTATATTAGAAGTCATAGCTGCATGATTAGACAAGGAAAGAAAACTGGGGAGGATAAAAAACTATCTTCTTGCACAGATGAGATGACTGTCTATGTAGCATATTTATAATTATAGACAACAATGAAAATCTCCTGTAATTGATAAATGTTTATAGCAAGTTTAAAGGATACATGATTAATACACAAAAGTCAATTGTTTTTCTATATTCCCACAATGAAACAACTAGAATTTGAAGTTTTTTAAAATGCTATTTCTAAAAGCACCTCAGTATGACTAAGAAATCAGTTCTTCACACCTTGATTTATAGATCCGACATAATCACAATAAAAAAATCATAGGAAACTATTTTATGGATATCAGTGAACTCATTCTAAAGTTCATATGGAAAGGCAAAAGACCTATGATACTCAACACAATACTGAAAAAGAATAAAGTTGAGGAATCAAAATTAGCTCACTTCAAGACTTACTATGACATTACATAGTAAGTATGATACTGTTACATAGACAGTGTGGTACTGGATAGAGAACAGATGCATAGATCAGTAGAATGGAATAGAGAGCCCAGAAATAAATAATAGTAGCTAACTGATCTTTGGAAAGGAGAAAAGGCAATTCAATGAAAACAGAAGTGTTATGTTATTGAATGTTCTGGAATAACTGGAAGGCTATATATGAAACACAAAAGTAGAGAGAGACCTTAAACATCTAAAACAATTAACACAAGGTGGATCATAGGCATAAATGCAAATATAAGACAAAACTTCTAAAAAATGTAGGAGAGAATAATTAACTGAACTTTATTAAAATTAAAATCTTCTTCTCTGCAAATGATACTGTTAAGATAATGAAAACACAACCCACAGAATGGGAGAAAATATTTAAAAAACACAAACCTAGTAAAAGCATGTATCCAAAATATACAAAGAACTCTTAAAATTTAAAAGTGGGGTAGGGGAGATAGCTCAGAGCATACTTGCCTTGTATGCTCAAGGCCCTGGTTGAATCCCTACCACAGGAGAAAAGGAATTTTTTCAACAAAAACAATTTAAAACTGGGCAAAAAAGTATATTGGAGAAAAGATAGCCTTTTAAACAAATGGTGCTGAGAAAACTGTATATCAATGTATAGAAAAGAATAAAACTAGATACCTCTTTCACCCTGCACAAAAGTCAAACCCAATTGGATCTAAGACTTAGAAATTGAACAAGAAATTTTGCAACAGCTAGAAGAAGAAAACAAATGGTCAACATTCTGGTCCAGACACTGACTTCCTTAACAAGACCTCTAAAGCTCAAGAAATAAGCCAAGAATTTATAAGTGGGAAAGAACCAAATTAAACACATTCTGCACAGAAAAGTAAATGATTGAATGTGAAGAGAAATCCTACAGAAGGGCAGAAAATCTTTACCAGTTAGTCCTCAGGGGATTAATATCTAGAATATATGAAGCACTCAAAAATCTTCACACCAAAACAAACAAAATAAATAAGTAACACAATCAATAAATGGGCAAAAGAACTAAACAGACATTTTTCAAAAGAAGAAACACCAATGGCCAAGAAGTATATGAAAAAAAAAATTTCAACATCCTTAGTAATCAGGGGAAATCAAGTCAAAACTACACTGAGATTTAATCTCACTCCAGTCAGAATGGCCATTATCAAGAATACAAATAATAATAAATGCTGACAATGATGGGGATGGGGGAGGTACAATCATACATTATTGGTGGGATTGCAAATTAGTACAACCATTCTAGAAATCAGTTTGGAGAGTCCTCAAAAAAAACTAGGAATTGAACCACCATATGACCCAGCTATCCCACTCCTTGACATTTATTCAAAAGAAGTGAAATCAGCATACTCTAGTTATACAGACACATCAATATTTATAGCAGTGCAACTCACAATAACCAAGTTATGGAATCAGTTCAGGTGCCTATCAACAGATGAATGGATTAGGAAAATGTAGTATATATGCACCATGAAATTTTACTCAGCCATAAAGAAGAATGAATATATGGCATTTGCAGGTAAGTAGATGGAACTGAGAACATCAAGCTAAGTGTATAAGCCAGATGCCACTTTGCAAAACTTAAAAAACTAGACACAAACCAATTGTCTTGAAAATGTGTCCATAAAAAACCTTCATGTAAATATTTTTAGCAAGTATATTGAAAATTGTCAGTAACCAGAAGAATGTAAGATATCTAGCAATAGATGAATATATAAACAAACTGTGATATATCCACACAGTGCAATATTACTCAAACATGGAGAAAACACGAACTAGCAAGCCACACAAGGCATATATGGATATTAAATGCATATTGTTAAATGAAAGAAGCCAATCCAAAATGTTATCATATATATGGAATTATATGATTTTAATTGCATGACATTCTAGTAAAAGCACAATAGAAACATTTAAAAGATCGGGTGTTGCCAGGAATTTTGAGAAGAGGAAATTTTGAATAAGTGAAACTGTTTTGTATGACAGTGTAATTGTGCATATATGATACTATATATTTATCAAAGCCTATTGAACTTTATAGCACAAAGAGCAAATCTTCATGTATGCAAATATTTAAAAATCACTTAGGAGGTCAGGGGAATCCCAGAACGGAATAAACAATGTTACCAAGCAAATATAACTTTAAAAATGTATTATAAACAACCTCATTGTATTAACAAAGAAGGGAAGGAGGAAATTGTGCTGACCTAAGTAACTTTGGATGAGTGGAATCTGTAAAACTAAAAGTTAAAGAAACTATACATATTCTAGTTGATAAAGTATTTCCAATGGGAATACAAGTTAACAGTTTTGATACTGCTGCATATTGGAATTGCACAATTGATTAAATGGATGAAGGACAGTGGGAGCCAGGTTTTCCATTGCAGGGGGCAGGGATTTACAAATAAACAAGGGAAAGAAAATAGAATGATCTGTGTGATAATGGTTAGGGCTGAAGACAGCACAACTCATGTTTAGCTTAATATAGATGCAGATGTTGCATATAAAAGTATTTGTATGTGTGCGAGGGTTTCTGATACCATTCTACAATATTAGGAACCAAGGCTTCCTTGGAGAAATGACTGATTCTGGGACTGGGACAAGAACTAAACATGTACATGTGCATGCATGCACGCGTGCACATACACACACACACACACACACACACACACACACAGTGAGAGGGTGTGTCCAAGGCACACAGGATACAATTAAGTAAATTTCCCAATATCCAAAGCTGGAGCAAACCTAACTAAAAAGAAAGCAGTATTGGATTGTAATCCAAAGTATAGAAAAATTATCCATAAGTCCACACTTAGCTAAATAAGTAATTGATCAAATAAATAAATAAGGAAGAAGAGATGTATCTCCCATGCAGAAATTTCCTAATAAGTTACACAGATGCTCCATCCTTCAAGGAGGTTCTCCACAACTCCCTCAGGCACCTGGACATTTTCTCCTAAAGACACAACATGGAAAGCAAGAGAAACAAATAATAACTCTACTATAGATAGAACCAACAAACATTACTTCAGCCAGGTAATCAAGGTCAGCATCAACTGCACTAAGTCAAACTGATACTATGTACCCTTGGTATAAGGTGATGAAAAGACCACTTCTCATCTATAGTCTTTCCTTTTAAAAATATCCAACTCAGTTCTGGTCTCAGCCTAATCATGAAGAAAACATCAGTTAAATTCCAACAGGGTACACATTACATTTAACTTTAGAGCATATCTGACCAGTTCTCAAAGATGTCAAACTCATCAAAAGCAAGAGAAGTCTGGGAAACTGTCACAGCCGGGGGAGCCTAAGGAGACAGGATGACTAAATGTAATGTTGGTATCCTTCACAGAATCTTGCAAACAGGGAAGCGGGGGCGGGGGGGGGGGGGGGGGCGCTACACACAAAACTTAAGGAAATCTGAGTAAATGATGAACTTTACTTCATATTAATGTATCAACATAGAATCATTGACTACAAGAAATATGTCATATGAATAGGAGAAACTGGGTATTAGGGCATATGAGACTTTTTGTACTATTTCCTGATTTTTCTATTAACTAAAACTGTTCTAAAAAGTAAAGTTTAAAAGGTGAAATTGAACCCCTTTCTCATACAAAAAAAACTTACTCAAAATTAATCACAGACTGACAGCTAAGAAGTAAAAGTATATTGCACTCAGGAAAAAGGTAGAAGTAAACCTTTATGACCTTCGTTTCTTAGTATATCTTAAAATGACAATAAAATAATCACAAGTGAAATAAAGAAAAAATACACAAATTTAACTTCATAAAAATTTAAAAATATGTGTACTTCCAAAGATACCACCAAGAAAGAAAAAAAAAAAAGACAAACCAAATAATGAGAGAAAATGTTTTCAAATCTTTATGTGTGGTAAAGGACTCAACATACACAATTGTATGTTCTGGATATGAATATGCAATTGAGTTGTAATAATAAACAGGTAAATAACTCCAATAATAAAAAGACAACAAAACCCAATTTTAAAATGAATAAGGGATCTGAACTGACATTTCTCCAAAGAAAACATGAATGACTTGTCAGTACATGGAGAGATGTTCAACATTATTAGCCATCAGAGGAATACATGTCAAATCCACAAGGAGATGCCCTTGTATACCCACTAGGATGGCTCTAATTTAAAAAGACAGATAATGTACATGTGGACAAGGGGGAACCCTTGTTCATTGCTGGTAGGAATGTAAAATGGTGTAGCTGCTTTAGAGTTATAGAGCGAAACTCCTCCTCTATATTTCTATTTCCACTAGCCTAAAGTCCCACAGCAGCCTCTGACTGCCCTCCTGCAGTGTGACCCCACAATGTGCTATGGACCTCCCAAATCTAAAAGGCATAGGTGGCATTGGAAGTCAAATATCTCAACTTTTCTCTCCAAATCACACATTGCAATTATTCTTCCTTGTGGGAATTGTCTCGCCCTGTATCCCAGAAACTAGGAGTCCTATGTAGTGATAACTCTTAAAGAAAGTCCTCCTATTCTTTGATTACCTTGTGCAGAATAAATCTGAAACTCTTTCCAATTGGATTTATTTATTTTTTTCTCGATTTTTCTTCTATGTTCTGTAGAAAAACGAATACCAATTACTCCATGAAGACTTTGTAGGTCCTTCTAGCCAGATGTTATTATTTTTCCTTCTTTGACTTTCCAAACTGCTCCATGCATCTTGGCTTGCCTGGCCTCATCCATTTTAGTTATTCAGAAATTTATTAATTCTCATTATAAACTTTTTCTGGAGTCTGATTATAGAGATATCAAATGGCTAAGTAATCCTCACTTTATAAAAATGATTGCATTTGTAGTATGTTGTGTGTCTCTGCATATCTTTGCTCCAATTGCAATTGAAGTCCTTTAAGAACAAAGACAGTTTTGCTCTTCTGTACTTTCTGAAAATAGCTTAAATCAGTGCCAAGTGAGTGAGTGAATGAAAGAGTCAATTTAAGGTTGTCTTTGTAGCAGCAGTGAGCCCTTGGGATGGCTACTATAATTCTTGTCATCATTGCCCTTACAGCACCTTCTTGGTCCTGGACATCCTGCTCCAGGGAAGGAATATGATACAGTGGAGAGAATCAGAAAATCTTGTTTCCAATCTCAAATCTATCACTAACTGTGTGGTGGTGGAGAACTCAACTATCAGTGTCTTAATAATAAATCTGTATAATAGAAGTGCCTTTCAGTTCTAACATTCTAGGATTCTTGAAATCACTGGTCTTCCATACAATGAAGAAACAAACTACCCACATAAATTCTGAATTTTGCAAATGAATATTTCTTTTCTTAAATCTTAATATTGCTAGTAACTCCCCCAATGCCTGCCATGTTCAGGCACTGTTTCAAGAGTATCACCTGCATTAACTTATTTATTCTTATAAGACCATTTTATTCCATTTTCACATAGAAAGCATAGAAAGGTTTTATAACTTACACACCTAGGTGACAGAACCAATCTGAGATGCAGGCAATCAGGCTCCAGAGGCTGCGCTTTTGATCTTGCTGCTTTCCCAGGGCACACAGATAGCACTAGTCTTCACTTCTGCCCCAGAACCACCAGCTTCTATTCCATTGCCATATACTTCATTGAAAGATTAAACTGTTGTTTCAACAGGAAGTGATAATTCAGAAAGCTGTTGTGAGAGAACACAGTCCCCAGAAGAGCAAAGAGATGTTTGCTGATGACTTTATTTGGGACCAGTGCCTTAGTTTTATTTGACATTACAGAACCTGGATTGGGAAATCACAGTGTGGAGACTTCTGACATGACTTTTGGAAAGAATGCAGTTCTGCTCCCAAAACCTTATCTAACCACAGGTGGAAAGGTGAACACCGTCATTGCAACATCTCCTGTTTTCCTCCTGCCCAGAAGATTCCATTTGACTCATTTTCTGGGAAGCCTTCCTCCACCTATGAACTGGATATAGAAAGTCACCACAGCCTTGGCTTCCCCCATTCCTTACCTCAGCTCAGCACACATCAGCTGCAAGAAGCATACTGAGATGCTTAAACAGGCTTTTTAGATGGGATCGTGGAGAACAAGTAAACAGGGAACTTCCATCATAGAAAATATGTACTTTGAATTCAACCAAAGTATACAGAGCACTCAGTAAGATAAAGATGATTCTAGAGCTAACAAAGATTGTGATCAACCTTCAGAGCTGCTGGTCATCTTCCTGTCATTCTGGTCAGATGTTTCCCTCTCATTCTGGTTATCTTTTTTTCCTCTTCTTACCTTCCCCTTTCACCCCTCAACTTCTCTTTCCACTTGTCCTTTCTTTCCCAGGTACCCAAAGAATTTTTTTCACCTTTATTCCCCCTAGTCATCTAGGGAAATAGCCTCACAAAAATGCATTTAAAATATTGAATACCTATATAGATAAAGCATGCATCCACCCTCTGGTTTTTTATCCAAACACTCATTCATTGTTCACCAGATGATTATTTGGTGCCTTTTTGGTCTTAAGCCTTAGCTGCTCAGATCCTACCTTCTTATACATGAATCATATACCTTAGGGAAGATGTAATTTGGTGCTTTCCAGTGACAATGGATTTGGCTAGAGAGGCCTGAGATTACAGGAATGGGAATATATGCTTGATCCATATTCACAGGTCATGACTTTAGAGTCTGAAAGAAACCACACCTATATATTACAGCCTTAGGAAAACTAGTGGTTTGGGAAAACTAGAAGAATCAAAAACCTTCCTGTTTGGTGTTTTTATTAGCCTTTCTGAAATTCTTATCTTTGAGCTTTGGTAAACCTCAATCAGGCAGGGACCCAATAGTGTTCAGCTGTCACCACCTCTTGTATATTCACTGAAGAATTCCCGACAAGCTTGGGAAACTTTTCCAGTGTCAACCCATCTACCAAAGGCTCATAGAATGGGAAGAAAGTATTATTATAAAGCATTTTTTGATTAGCACAAAGAAGTCCCAAAAACCATGTCAAAACTAAGACGTGGCTTTAGGCCAAACTTGTTATTCCATTCTGCTTATCATATATTCATTGACCAAGTTCAGATTCCCAGCACCATAAGAGGTACATTCCCACCCCTTTTGGCACCACCAGCCCAGTCAGGGAGGCTAGACAGACTCAGATCAGATGATGGAGGCAGACTTGTGAAGTGGGAGTAGCCTTAGATTTGGAACCTAATTTGGACGAGGTATGGCTTCAAGTGTCACCACTTATTAGCTTTGAAACCTGGTAAAACTCACTCTAGAACTATTGTAGGGGTTCACTTGAATATTGTGTAAATTAATAAATAGGAAATATTCTTAGGTTTTTAGAGAAAATTGAAAGCAGGGTAGAATTCCTTATCAAGAGCAATACAGTCCCATAGGTAAAATAGTGTTTCCCAAACAAGTAGCCACCTATTTAGTGGACCATGAAATAAATTTAATGGGTGTTGACCAAATTTTTAATGAAGTGATACAGATTAGAAAATAGTGCCAAATGTGGTGATGTATACCTGTAATCTCAGTGAGTTGGGAGGCTGAGACAGGAAGATCACAAGTGTGCGGCCAGTCTGGGCAACCTGGTGAGATGCTGACTCAGAATAAAATACAAAGGGCGGGGATGTAGCTCAGTGGCAGACTGCCTGCCTCACATGCTCAAGGCCCTGGGTTTAATTCCTATCAGTGCAAAAAAAAAAAAAAAAAAAAAGTAGAAAAAGAAATAAAATAAAAAGTAGAGTATATCATAAGCATTAAAGGTAAGTTTTATTTCAGGTAACTTCTATTTCTATTATATACATTCATGTATACTGTATTGTGATGGGAAAAGGATTTTTTCAGTATGACTCAGTTTCGAAAATTTTTTAAACTACTGAGGAGGCTCATAAAACTGTTTAAAATTTAGCCTTGCTACATCTTTTATGATTCATTACTTGGATTATTAACTCACTTAGTCAAGTACCCCTTAGTTGCCATAGTGCTCTGCCCCATGGGATGGTGCCCCTAGACATCTTGCTTTCAAGTATCTAGCTTTGGAAGAAGAATGACCAGAAAAAAAAAACTAGAGAATATTGAGATTATAAATGCCTCACCAGTTATCATTACTCTTCAGTAACAAGAAGTCACAGGAAAGGGGATGGAGCTGGGATATCAGTGAACATTTCCAGAAGGCCTGTTCAGAGCACTTCCTAGAGAAAGGGTGGGAGCTGGCTCATGGGGCAACAAAACAAGAGGAATATAGCGTAGATAACAGAGCCTCAGCCAAGAGGGGGAGAGCACATTTTGTCTGAGAAGTCTCCTTGAGCCACAGAGAGAGCAATTTCACAGGATCTAGGAAGGGAAGTGGCATAAAAACAGGGTAGACATCTTGCCAATCTGGTGTCCATCGGGTCTGGTTTTCCTGATTTACGCCAACAACCAGCACTCACAAGCACAGCCTGGCTCTCCTTCCCTTAGATCATCTCTCTGCCCTGACCATGCCAGTCTCTCTATATGCAACTACACACCAGGAAAGAGCAAGAGAAAGGAAGCAGAACAAGGTCAAAATCCTGTCTTCAAGATCTGCCATATTTATGTTCTTGATGTATTGGGCTTGGAGTGGACTTTGTCACTAGGGCATCCCCACAGAAACGTGATATCTGCTCTGATGAGTTATCGGTGACACGTCCTGTGTGCATGACTTGGTGTGGCTCTACTGTTAAGGCACTGTTAGGCCAGGTGACTCCCTAGGAGAAAGCTGAAGGCTCTGGCTCTAGAGCAAAAGTCGTATCACCGGTCAGGTGTAGGAAGGCTAGCCTAGAAACAGCCCTCTAAACAAGGAGAGATCTGCAGCTTTCAGACCTACAGCTCCTCTGCACCCTACCTCCATCTCACACACAGGCAAAGTAATAATCCTCGCCTCACTCTGAAGATGACCTGATTCTAAGGCTGGAACATGGACAAATTTGAAGTTGTTTCCTGCATTCATTCTCTAGTACAAATTCCCTGTCAAGACAATTCGTTCTGGGCCCGTGATTCAGCACACTGATTCTCAGGCTCACTCCAGAGATTTATTGGTGATAGCAGAGCATTTAACTACACTGTTTATTAAAGGAAAGCACTGTTCTAATATCTGATATTCTAATATCATGGGCAGAAGAACCAAAAATAGGGCCAGCCTGACACACATGACATCACTCAGGACTTGACCAGAATTGTCAGGTGGGGGATGTTGCTTGCACTGGATAAGAGGGAGGAACCTTCCCATTGTCACTCGTACCTCACACTCTTGGTGTTTCCAGTCTCCCCCATTGTTCTGGGAGTCTTCTGTCCTGAACACAGACAAGAGGCAGTGGTAGGAAGGCATTAAGCTCCAGAGATGGCAGATTCCAGGGTAGTGAGGGTTTCAGAGGTTTCCCGCTGGTACTATGGAGAACCCTTGAGGATGAGAGCACCAGTATAGCCCCTGGTAAGTTACTTATTCCCAAAGTATTTCAAAACCTGCTGCAGGTCAGTTACTGTGCCGGGAAGCTTAGAGATTCAGGGATGAGTAAGGTGTGCACCCGATCCTGTACTCATCAGAGCAAACCTCTCAACCAAGCAATTGTTAGGGCCCATGGATGGATTTCAGGGGCTTCACAATCTCTTGAAGTTCTGTGCAAAATTCTCTGGGCATGTGTATATTTTTAGTAGGAGGACTCCTTTTCATATCAGACTATCGAAGGGCTATGTGGTCAAAAAAAATTTCCAGTGATTAGTTTTTTCAACTGTAATTTCTATATATTCTCATAGTAAGAAGAGTGGTCTTATCACCCTGAATAAAATGGAGGGGAAAAAGTCCTTAGAGTGATGGAAGCTGTCTGCTATCTGGCCAACACCCCTCAACATCTATCTAAACAAGTAGGCATTAGCAGATGCCAGTGATCACAGTATTTCCACGTCATTGGGAATATGTACCTTGTGGAAGATCAATTAGAAGTGCTTTGCCAAATCTACAGGCCAACCCTGATTTTCTGAGAAACACAGTCAGATATCATTGTATAACATCTGTACAAGCATTCTGATTTCCACACTACTGTAGCAGCATATTCAAAAACAAGTTAACTTAAAGCCACAATTTGTTGTCAAAGCAGGCTAACAGTGAGAAGAGTATGGATTACCCCCTGGTGGATTCTGTCACCATGAGAGCTGCTCTTAAATTATATACAGAGGCCGGGTGTGGTGGCACACACCTGTAATCTCAGCAGCTGGGGAGTCTGAGGCAGGAGGATCATGAGTTCAAAACCAGCCTCAGCAAAAACGAAGCACTAAGCAATTCAGTGAGACCCTGTCTCTAAATAAAAATACAAAATAGGGCTGGGGATGTGACTCAGTGGTCAAGTGCCCTTGAGTTGAATTCCTGGTACCAAAAAAAAAAAAAAATTATATATAGAGAGAAGATTGTATCAGCTATAGCATGATATTTCTTTTTGAGTTGGCTTCTTGCAGGTCAGAATCTCAACTTGACTAATTGTATATTTGATCATATACAATATTATTTTTGAAGATTTAAATCTAAGCAAATATAAAATGTATCCATGAAAATTATTAGGCTGTTTCTCCTCTCTTGTGGTAGGGGAAATGGGATTTTCTTTTAACCTCAGAATAACACTATTGCTAAGAAACTGAAACAAATAGAGTTGATCTGTAGGAATTAACCTCTAAATTATTAATCAATTTTTAAATAATTAATATAAATGCAAGTGTTTTTAATCAGAAGATTAACTGTAGCCTAATTTCACAACTTGTAGCTTTTACAAGCCCAAAAAAGATAAATTTCATACTTACATTGAAATTGCTTCTTTCTCTTTGTATAATAATATCTTGCCTAAACAGAAAAAGCCACACCAAGAAAGGAGCTTATTTTGATCTAATTACTTAAATTAATAAGTGCCTAACAGATAATTCATATTAGCAAAATTAATTCCTTCACTAAAACTGTTGATCTAAGAAAAAGTGAAAAATGTGGACTTTAGAAAACGTAAGATGTCCTGTATTCATTCTTCCTAATATTCTAAATCAATAATCATCACTACATAAGTAGGTCATTACTCATAGAGTAATAAAGGACAGAGAGAGTTAACCACTAACCATACCACATGTCTTTAGTTATGCAATGTTGATTGGGGAAAGTTGTGTAAGATTCGTATAAAATAAACTGATCAGCTGCTAAGGTGGTAGAAAATAATATCAGCTTTATGATCAGTGAAAATATAACATGGCGATTTAAAATTTCCCATTTAGTTTATGATGCTGTATTTCAAATATACATTTAAATGATAATGGGAAAAATGATTAAAGTTGGCCCAGTGACATTTTTCAGATAGCTGAGAAATGAGAAATATATTTTACCCTTCATAGCTTTAGGTTTCATTGTTATTAAATGATATGTTCTTTTGCCAAAGAAGTGAGCTGGGGGGTTCCATGTACCAGTTGAATTCATATTTCCAATTCTAAACTATTTCATCTTTTTAAATATCAAAGAATTTGTAAGGCAAAAATTGCATATCATTACTGAATCATAAAAATAATTAAAAAGCAGACTTTATGCTTTTTCACAGAGCATAACAAAGTTCTATAAAGCATACCAATAGAAGGAATTTCACATGACCCAAAAGAGAAACATCCTCTCTGTTAAATCTGACCAGAGAGTAGAAAATGTTAAAATTTATATATTGCACTAAGAAATGATTTTTGGCCCTTCAATAGTCATTAAATATTGTACTGTATTGGATTATCTTGTATCACGTTATGGTAAGAACACTTAGCATGATATCTACCCTCTAAACAAATTGTTAAGTGTGTAATACATGATTATTGACTATAGGTACAATGCTGTACAGCAATTATCTAGCAGTAATTTGTTTTTCTTGACCAAAGCTTTATACCTATTGATACCTCTCCTTTTCCCTTCCTCCAACCCTCTGGCATCCACCATTCCACTCTGAGTCCATTAATTTGACTATTATAGATGACTTCTTATAAATAGAATTATACAGTTTTTGTCTTTCTGTTACTGGCTTATTTCAGTAAACATAACTCCTCAAATTTCATCCATGTTGTTGCCTATTACAGAATTTCCTTCTTCTTTTCTTTAAGGTTGAATGGTATTCCATTGTTTGAATATATCACATTTCCTTTTTTATCTTTTGGTAATATATATATATACATATATTATATACATAATATATATATACATATATATGTAATATATATTTGGTAATATATATGTACATATATATTATATATAATATATATACAATATATATATATATTGTGTGTGTGTGTGTGTGTGTGTGTGTGTGTGGTGCTGGGGATTTGAACCCAGGGCCTTGTGCATACGAGGCAAGCACTCTACCAACTGAGCTACCTCCTCAGCCCCAAGGATATATTATAATTATTCAGTGTACAATATACATTAATCAAATCAGAGTAATAAGCATTTCCATCTCTTCGATCATCAATCATTTTATGTGTTGGGAATTTTGTATTCTTCTTTTCTAGTCGATTTGAAATATATTATGGCTTGTTTTGTACAATAGTTACCCTACTGTGCTAAAGAAGAGCCAAAAGTGAGTCTTTTACTCTGTGTTTTGATGTCCCTTGTTGAATTACTTTCTGTCTCCCCTGTCTTCCCTCCTACCCTTCCCAGTTCTAGCAAGCACTGTTCCAATCTGTTCTTCTATAAGGCTGACTTATGGGTTCCCACAAATGAGTGAGAACATGTGGTGTTTGTCTTTCTGTGTCTGACTTGTTTCACCTAACCTAGTGACCGCCAGTTCCATCCATGTTGTTATAAATGGCAAGACCTAATTTGTTGTATGGATGATCAGTATTGCACTAAGTAAATATACCACAGTTTCTTTATCCATTCATCCACTTAAGGATAGATACAGATACATAGATGTATGTGTGTATACATATATATGTGTACATATTTTTCTCTAGTCATTATCTGTCAATGGACATTTAGATTGTTTTCGTATCTTGGCTATTGTGAGTAAAATTGCAAAGAACATAGGAGTACAAATATCTCTTTGAGATCCTAATTACAATTCTTTTGGATAAATACCCAGAAGTGAGATTGCTGGATTGTATCATAACTTATTAAATGTTTTGAAATTTATGGATGAAATAGAAAGAGAATAAGTGAACTGCAAATGACTCTTCAATTATTAATTTTTGTTAATCTTTTAAAACGTGCACCAGATGAAAACAATGCTATACTCTTAAAACACAGATGTCTTTTTCAATCCTACTGTGCACCCAGGAAATGTTCCTATCATTACTATGATTTAATTCAAAGGATGGTTTATCCATAGAACAAGGGAAACTGCCTAGGAGGAAAAAAAAGCTTGTTTCACTTCTTACAGGCACCAGGGACTCGGGAAGGAACAAGTTATAAATGACCTATGAGAACTAATAAGTTATGAATCTCCATTAATCAAGATGTGATTAAATATTTGTCACCAAAGGTAATAAAGATAGCTCATTCCCACATTCAAGAGACAAAAGATGGGAAAGATCTGTTCAACAGATTCATTTCTTCACTCATTGAACATGTCACATTTGAAATATGTGTGGGGCATTGTGTCAGGCACAAATGTTTTATTGTGCCTGGAACTAAGATGACAAAAATGAAAATATGTAGCCTCCACTCAAAATATTCAGAGTAATGGAGAGATGGATTGCCAAATGAACAATCACAGTAAAATCAGATATTTCTATAACAGAAATATAAACAAAGCACATGAGTAGCATGAGAAATGTAAAATAAATTTGCTAGGGAATCAGGGAAGGCTACATAGAGGGATTTAAGCTTGTTGGTCAATGGAAAGGGGGCATTCCAGGCCTGGAGATAGGCATCATCTAGAACTCAGGGTCACGAGACAGCTTGAAATATCCAGGGAACCACAAACTGATCTCTGTGACTTCAGCTGGAATGTAGGGAGGTGACTGCAGTAATGCAGAAGAGACATGTTCAGAACAGTGGCAGCAGAGAAGGGCCAGAGGAACAGGTGAGGAGAGGCTTAGCAGACTTTCTAGGTTTCATGATTGACAGGGTGGGTGAGTAGGTGAAGAGAAGACATGATGACTGCTGGGTTCCTGGCTGGGCATGTGGAGGACAGCACCACTGACTAAAGTAGGGGAGGTATACAGGAAGAGGTTTATTTAGCATCGCCTTCGGTTTGATATGCCTTCAGGAAATCCAATTCAATATGTTCAGCTAGCCATTATATCTGTTAGATGAGGAGCCCAGAGAAGAAAATTGGGCTGATGATATAAATGTGGAGCCATAAGCAAGCATAGAAGCAGAAGTTGAAACCACAGGAGAGATGAGACAAGGAGTTGCTACGATAGAGCCCAGTAGAAGACTGACCTGGAAAAAAACTAGTAGAGCAATAGTTGTAAAATAGGCTACACACATCCTATATGCAAGTTGAGGGAAGGACTAGCAGAACATAATGACCTGAAAGCCAACAGGAGAATGGGGTTTCAAGACAGAGGCAATGTATGATCAGTTCTTTTGGCCACTAGGTTTGATTCCTTAGGGAAACTAAATCGTAAAGGAATCAGGGTTCATATCTATCTTAAAAGTCTTTTAAGGGATTGCTTTATAACCCTGGTTAAGTAAACAATTGTTATTTTAGGTTATGTCAATATAATTAACACCCTTAACATATATGACTAGAAATATCTATACAT
Source organism: Tamias sibiricus (assembly GCA_025594165.1). Lineage (NCBI taxonomy): Eukaryota > Metazoa > Chordata > Mammalia > Rodentia > Sciuridae > Tamias > Tamias sibiricus. The sequence continues at coordinate 82,342,557 of CM046670.1, forward strand.
CTTCTTGTCCAAGCTTTGTTTAAGTGTTAATGTAAACATTTATAAAATTAAAGTTATGTAGGTTTAATACAGGCAAGATAACCAATAAATGCTCTCCTTTATACATTGTATTGATATAAAATGGCCACATTGTCATTAAAAAAAAAAGCTGGCTTACATCTCTTTACTTTAACCACACAAATGTTTTATGTAAATAAAATGCATTTACACATCAGATAATAAGTCTATTTCTCATCATTAGCACTGGCTTCCTAAACTTAAGAGATTAAAACTATCCTTTGATTTTTGTCATACTGCTATCCTATGCAAACCTGTGATGATAGTTGCCCTACCATAAGGATTCCCAATTTTATTTTAAAAGTTACAAGTAAATTAATAGAAGGACATCTGTGTAGTTGTGACTCTAATTATTTACTGATTTCTTGTATATTAGATGTATTTGTGTTCTCCAAGCTTTTCAAATGTAAAGCTTAAGAGAACACTTTACTAATTTATTGTTCTCCAAAATAAAGTTGTGTGTAATGATAGATTCTTTCAGATTTATATAAAAATAACAAACTTAGTTGGGGAATTTTTTTAAAGCATGAAGCAAGGATGTACACTGGTGTGAAAAGCTACAGTTACTGTTTGTTAGTTTTTGAGGAACCTGTACAATGTTTTCCATCGTAACTCTATGAATTTATACCTACAGTGTGGAACAGTTCTTTTTTCTCTACATCCTTTCCAGCATTTGTCATGTTTTGTCTTTTTGATTATAGCCATTCTAACTGGGGTGAGGTGCTACCTCATTATGGTTTTGATTTGCATTCTCCTGATGATGGGTGATGTTGAGTAGTTTTTCATATACTCATTAGACATCTGTCAATAAAAAGAAGAGAGCTGTGGTTAGTTCAAGCAGAGAAATGATTGAGAAGCTGCCACTGGATTTGTTAAATAGACTTTAGCAATATTAATAAGGCATATTTTGTGCTGTTGAGAGGTAAAGAGGGCCTACACTAGATTGCATTGAGCTGAGCAGTGCATGGGAATGAGGAAATGGAGGCAATGTGCGAAATACATGTTGGAGAAGTTTGTGGGGAAATTAAGGAGAAATAGAGGGTGGTAGTTAGTGATTCACTGTCAAATTTATTTTTAAGATGGTAGAGATTTAACAGATTTTGTATGCAAACAGCAAAGCATGTTTTATAAGCCCCGTTCCAATCCTTCTTACATGTGGTTTCCTAGTTAATCCTCAGAATAACTGTGAGAGATAATGTTTAACATTTATGGAGTACTTACTATGTGCCAGGCATTGTTCTAAGAATTTTACATTCCTACTTCATTTAATTTCCACAACTCTTAACAGGCAAGTGCTGATATCACTCCCATTTTGCAGGTGAGAAAACTGAGTGGCCAAGAAGCAAAATATGTCTCAAGGGCATAGAGCTAGGAAACAGCAAAGCCTAAATTGATCCAGAATTCTTGTCTCAAAGTTTGTACAGTAATAAGGTAGTTCTGATTGACCCAGTGAAGGTGAGAAAATTGATTCTAAGAGTTTGAACAATTTGCTTATTGTTCTGCCAATCATTGAGCCCTAGAGGAGGATGAATACCCAAGGCTGATTCCAAGGTTTGAGAGAACCATGCTGCCAGTGTCGTAGTCTGGAGACAGGAGAGAGAAGGCCTGACAGGCGGAACAAGAACCTGCAGGTGCAGGAGGGGGTGGCAACACAGGTGGAGCAATGAGTCTGTTGTCTGAAGCATATCACTAGATTCAGTGATGTACAAATCACAGGATTGGAAAGCAACCCTTAGAGGCTTCCCTGCTGCCTTTGAGCAGCCCATAAGTAAAGTCAAACAGGAAAAAAAAAAAAATGTATCATCTACTGGCCCAGGGAAGAAGTTTGGCAACCACAGGGTGATGGGAACATGGAGGTTTACTTTTCTTTTATTTTTTGGCTCTCATTCAGCACTTCTAGATACTGAGATTTCTCAATCCAAACAGAATGGCTTTCTGTCTCCTCACAGATATGGCTCTCTGCAGTGTCTCAGAACACTAGGGAAATATTTACTCCAGCACCCGCCCCTGAAACGACAGGGGAGATGCTAGGTTTGATGTCTCCTGTGGAATCACATTCAGCAGGTAGCATCTTGTCTTGACTTTAAGGAAAAAAATGAGTTAGGGCAAAGTGTGGTTTCTCTACCCCCTTGTACTGTCAGATTCACCTGCTTGTTTTTTGGTTTTATTTACCCAAATATTGGGGATAAAACAAGCCTCTGAATTGTGAATCAGAAGCAAAGGAAAATCAGGAGTGCAGCATGTTCTGCTGTTGCTTGCTGTTCTGCTTTCTGATGTTTCAGGAGGGCAAAGAGAGTGTCATAGATATCTCTCCCGTGTGGACAGTACCACTCTGAGTACTCAATAGGGCTCATGGTGGAACTACAGACAAGGTGAATGACAGTCAAAAGAAAAGAGAACATAAAGCACATTAATACAAGATGATCTTGCATTTTGTAACTGACCTCACAAAGGAGCTTTGCCTTGAGAAACTATGGCTGAAAAAATAAGTGCTAGTGGATCCAGAGAAATGAGAATATGAGAAGATGGTCCTCCCCTTCCTCTTCCTCCCTTCAGGGGGTTCTCTCTCTCCAACCCCAATGGAGGCTATCATGGGATGACTCAGAGTAAATGATAATTGTATTTTTCTGATGAGATAGATTAAGCCTCTTTTAGTAAGTTTAAGAATTAATCCCTTTTTGTGGACTATTCATATACTTTGCCTATGTATCTGTTGGTGTGGAAAGATCAATGTTTGTGATCATCACTACTGTGTGCCCAAGGAGCAGTCCCAAAATTCATAAATATCTTAATGGTAAACTACAAGTCAACAATGTCTTGTCACTTACAAATTATCATTGGTTTTTCAAGGTTGGGGATCTTCATGAAGCTGATGGGACTTAAAAAAAAAAGCTATCACATTTATCACATGGATATATGTGTCCTATGATATATCTATACCCTAATATGAATATAGATTATCAGCTGAGCTATTCCATGTTGGGGTAACATATGCTTCCCATAGAAATCTCATATATAACCTTTAGCCAAAAAGGATCCTACATTATTTCTGTTCGTTGTTTTCATTCCACAGGTTATTGAAGGGACTGACAAGCTAATGGGCAACACCAGGACATGGAGAGCTAACAGGGATGTAGGGCTGGTCCTTAAGGTCACAACTCACAGTGATCCGAGGAAGTTGTCTGGTGTGCTGGTTTTATGCCAAGAGAATTGCTTATTTTAATTATTTATTTTAGGTTGAACTACAAGAGATTTTTTTCAATATTCAATAATTTTCCCTATGGAAATGGTGGTATGATATTTGGTTCAAACTAATAGTTAGACAGGCACTAGTGCTTCCAGGGAAATCCCATCCTAGTTGAAACAGAGGGCAACAGAGGAAGGGCTAGCCAGGACTAAGCAGCACATCATCTATGCCAACCAGAGAGTCAGTACAAACCAAGGCTTGGGCATGCATAACAGTAGCCATGTCTAATCCAGTGACTAAGAGATTGTAGAAGATCTATTATTTTTATTTTTAGCCCCAGATTGATTTATCATTGGAGACTTCAACACCCTACTCTTAGCAATTCACAGAATCAAGCATGAATATGAAAGAACTCAGCATGAATATGAAAGAACTCAAGAACAACATCAACCAAGAGAATTTAATTGACATTTGTAGAAAAGTACACCCAACTCAGCAGAATACACATTTTTAAATGCCCATGGAACTTTCACCAATATAGACCATATTCTAGACCACAAACAAACCTCAACACATGTAAAAGAATTTAAATCATACAGAGTAATTTCTCTGACCATAATGGAATCAAACTATTATTGGATTTGGTCACACTAATCAGGCAAGTAATATTATTATTTGTCTGTTTGGGTATCATTTTTTCTAATATGCTGTTACTGTGCCTTTCTTTATAGGTTAGTTGATGTTCATGGTGTCACTTTAAATATCTCATAAATAGCCCAAAATACTTCTTCCAGAACTTGTTCGAAGAAGCCTGGATTCTCATGTAAATGAACCTTTTCTAATTTCCAGATTTTTGAGTTGTTTTTTTCTTGCAAGGGCCACCTTTTTTTCTTGTTTCCCAAATGAAGCATTCACAGTATCTCAACATCAATCTGCCCTTTCTGATCACACCAAGGCCAGTGGCTGTGTTGTCTCTTGAGCCCAAGGGATTTCTGGCTTAAAGGTGCACAGGGCCCACAGCCCTCTCCCTGCTCTTAATCCCTCAAGACATGTTCACACTGCTAGGCCTTCCTCTGAGGGCCAAAAGTCACCAAGTGTCATCATTCTTCTACCTGGGTTATTTGGCTGCTGTTGACAGGCTCTCTAAGTCTTCTGGGTTTGTCCTATATCCCTGGAATAGATCTCCTGGGACATCACTGTTGTGTGGCCACCCAAGTGCAAGAGCCATGCTGCCCAGGGGAGTGCCCTAGAAGCACTCTCCAACAACGTCCTTGCACACAACAGTCACCATGCCAAAACCCCTCTCCGGACGCCCTTGGACACCGAGGAAGCCACACATAGCGAGCAATTCCAACACCATTTGGGCCACAGTCCCTCGCTAGCTAGTGAGCTGCTCGGGTCCTTGAGAGGCTTTCAAAGCCCTTCTCAGGAGACATGGGGCCTCCAGGTCTATGCCACTGCCTGCCATAAGGAGCTCTGCTGCTGTTTGTAGAGTCTGCATTCAGGCTGTTATGGGTTCAGCTGTGGCCCTCAAAATTCATACTTTGAAGCCCTACCCTTGAAGTCATGAGTACGGGACCCTCGTGATGGAATGAGTGACCTTTGATGAAAAGGCCCCAAGAGAGCCTTCCCTACTCAGCCTCCCTCCATGGGAAGACAGAGAAAAGCAGCTGCTTGCAAGCCAGGAAGAAAGGCTTCGCCCTGATCGCCTACTTCCAACCTCCCAAACTGTCAGAAAATAAATTTCTGTCACTTAAGCCACCAATCTATAGTAGTTTGTTATGGCAGCATACACAGACTAAAGTACACATTGAAGCCTTAACCTGCAGTACCTCAGAAAGCGTTTGTAAAGATAGGGTTTTTAAAAGAGGTCATCAAGTTAAAGCAGGCCACTAGGGTGGCCCCTAATCCACTATGACTGCCCAGAGAGGTTAGGATACAGCCAAGAACAGAGGGAAAACTATATGAAGACACAGAGGAAAGACAGCCATCTGCAAACCAAGACCCAAAAGAAACCCACCCGACCAATACTTTCACCTGCGACTGCCAGAGTCCAAAATTGTGAGAAAACATATTTCTGTCATCTGAGCCACCAGGGCTGTGGGATTTGTTCTGTCAGCTTGAGCTGCCGAGTGCACAGGCCATGTTGAGAGGCTGTGGAGCATTGCACATGCGCCAGCACCACGGCCGTAACTCAGGAAATAATGAATCAGAGATATCAGGGCACCAGCTGGTGGAGATGAGAAAGCCCAGGTGAAGGAGAAGGAAGGACAGGGCAGGTCACTTTCCCAGGAGAGAGGGGATTGGGGCTGAAGTCTGGCAGTGGGAGCAGGCAAGTGAATGCCCTGAGAAAGAGTGAGGAGAGAAGGAGATGAGAAGGTGGGAGGAGAAGGAGGCCCCACCCCGGAACACGCTCTCTCCCTCCATGAAGGAGCCCGCATCAGGAGGAGAGGGCATCAGGACCCAGAGGAGCGACTGCCGGTCTGCCCTGGGGGCCAGCTCCTCAGTGGAATGGGCTTGAAGCTGTCTGAGTTTTCTGACTCTCCCACCTTTCAGGAAGCTTCTAGCTTCTCTGACCAGTCAGAGAGCAGGTAGCTCATCAGCCTTATAACAAGGAGACATGCCTATGTTACGATGAAGTGAGAATGAAGTAATTATCCGGATAATTCAAGCATTTATCAGCACTTTCAGCTCAAATGTCCAGAAGAAGTGCAGGAGTCAAGAGGAATACATTTATTTAAGTTAACTGTCTCAATTTGCCATTTTCTATTGGCCTTGTCCAAAGTAAATGACACAGACAGCTCCCAGCTCTGCTAAAGGGTCAGCCAGCATTCCCTCAGGGCGTGCAGTTGAGAGGAAGCCCACCTGACTTGTTCTCTGAGGTGTTTTATGGGTGGGCTGCAGTGTCTCACATTTCAGACTGTTGATCCAGTAGGATCAGCTACATAACAAGTCACTTTCACAAGGACAGGGTAGCTATGGGGAAGGACTGAACTGTCCAAGCCAGCTTCTTGTTTACCTGCTTGCAGAAAATGTGTGAAGGCATTTAGAAGGGGGAAATTGCAAGGAACAGCATTTACATTAAGAATACACCCAAAAAGCAGCAACCTCAAGGGTTTCAGCATGTTTATGCTTCTCCCCTAAACACATTTCCTCAGAAATCTGGATATTATCAAAGGCATATCCTAAGAAATGCTCCCAAACCCCATCTCCATAGTGGATCATTATGGTATTTCCATATTTCCTCTCTAAGTGTTCTTCCTGGGAGCCAATAAGACTCAGAACTTTCCTGTCTTATTTCTCTAACAAACACCATAAAGAGTCCTGAATTTCCTAATCCTCTCATTGAGATTCTGAATAGCAGAATATAAACTGTGTGGGATATAAAATCAGAACACCTGAATTAGAGTTCTAGCTCATCTATTTACATGCCAGGTGGTCTTGAAACATCATTTAACTCCAAGGAGCTTTGGGCACCTGACCTATGGTGTGTAGCATAAAACTCACAGTTATTAGGATTTAAAAGAAATAATGGATACCAACATCCTTTATAAACCATAAGGAATTGTGCGATTGCAGCTCTTGTTAATAAGACACTAAGTAGTTCATTTCCCAGATAGAGGGAAACTTTGTGTGTGCCACCAGCACTGAGACACTGCCTTACATCGCACATCTGGTCTTCATACATATTCCTAATTGTCCCGTCTAGGTACCTGTACTTGTATAATAAAGGCAGTCAAATTTGGTTTATCACAGAGAACTAACTTAACCTTGGCTCTCTCATTTGTACAAATGGTGATTAAAAAGATCTATTTTGCAGAGAATGTTCAATGAGATCATTTATAAAAATTAGCTTCACAATGATTGGTCTTATTTTGGTACTTGATAAATATTAAGGTTAAAAAATTATAATGCTATGACTATTTTTCAGTTCCTGATCAGGAGCAGAGAGACAAATTGCTCACCTTCTCCTATATCTGGTACCCTGCTACCATTTATTTGTGAGGGGTCCTGACTCACTCCCCACCCCCCACTCCCAATCTCATCCTCCTCCTTTATACCAAAAGTGACCATTCTAAGATCACTTTATTTATTGTATGTATTTGTTACTAGTTTTGTATGCTTCCTGTAAAATAGTTGAACTATTTTAGGTGCTTTATTTCTCTAACCACACATACTTTCTGAAGGAAAATGGAAGAATAGTTTTTAAAGCTTTGGGGACTCCAAAAGGAGCTTGGACCTTTAGAGACCAGGAATTGATATCTCTCTCTCTCTCTCTCTCTCTCTCTCTCTCTCTCTCTCTCTCTCTCTCTCTCTCTCTCTCCCTTCCGTGTGTGTGTGTGTGTGTGTGTGTGTGTGTGTGTGTGTCCTGTCTGTGTATCTCTCTCTCTCTCTCTCTTTCTCTCTCTCTCTCCCCCCTCCCTTCTATGTCTCTCTCTCTCTCTCTCTCTCTCTCTCTCTCTCTCTCTCTCTCTCTCCCTCCTCCCCCTCTCTCTCTTTCCTTTGAAAATGCCAGGGCTCAGGGACTGTGGCTTTTAGCACCAGCTGACTAGCCACTGTTTTAGAAAGCCCCAGGGAGGAGCAGACCTTGATAAGGACTGATCCAGCTCGTTAAGCAACAGGACTGATGTCATCCTCTGTCACGCCCCATTAGCAAGAGGCAGAAGAGGTAACTCAGGGCCACTTACAGGCTCACGGAACCTCGAACTTTCTAAAGGAAGGACCAGAAGGAAACCTCTACTCACAAAAATTAATTCAGAATGGATTGTAGACCTACATGTAAGGCCAAAAATGATAAAGCTCCTAGAAAAAAGCAGGACCAAATTTTTTTGACCTTGCTTTAGGCAATGTCTTCTTAGATATAACACCAAAAGGACAAGCAACAGAGGATAAAGTAAATCGGACTTCATCAAAATTTAAAACTTGTGTACTTCAAAGGAAAGTAAAAAGACAACTCACAGAATGAGAGAAAATACCTGAAAAACCAAAACGTAGGGGGAAAAAAAAACTCTTACAACTTAATAATAAAAAGTCCAAACAACCCAAACAAAAATTCAAAACCCAAAGGATTTGAATAAACATTTCTCCAGAGGAGATACATACAATGCCAGGAAGAACACCAAAAGATGCTTAACATTATTGGCCATTGTGGAAATGCAAGTCAATGCCACAGTGAGACACCATTTCACATTCACTAGAATGGCAAAGACAGCGAGAGATAGGAAGCTATAGCATTGCTGGTGGGAAGGCAATCGGTTCAGATGCTTTGGAAAATAATCTGGCAGTTCCTGAAATTATTAAACACAGAATCATCAAATAACCCATTGATTTAATTTCTACATACCTAGAGAGAAACAAATAGGTATGTCCATATAAAACCTTGAACACAAATGTTCCATTAAGTGGAAACAACATAAATGTTCCAGCAATGGTGAGGCACTGAGCAACTCAGTGAGACCCCGTCTCTAATAAAATAAAAAAAGGCTGGGGATGTGGCCCAGAGGTCCAGTGTCCCTAAGTTCAGTACCCAGTACCAAAAAAAATAAAAAAATAAAAATAAATAAATGTTCATCAACTGATGAGTAGGTACATAAAACGTGGTAAATCCATACAATGGAAAATGGAACATGGTTTGGTATGAAAAAGAATGGAATACAACAATGTTGATAATGTTGATAACATTTGAAAATAGTATGCTAAGTGAAAATATACAGATTGCACCATCCCACTTATATGAAACATTAGAAAGAGACCAAAGTTAGATCCAGATTTGAAGGAATGAGTCTTATTAATTGATCCCTGATTTCTTCCTGGAGTAAGTGAGGAAAATGAACTAAGGTTGATCATTGGGATGGTTACATAATCCTATGAATACACTAAAAACTACTGAATTTTTCACTTTTTATGGTATGTGAATTTTACCTAACAAAACTCTGTGTATTTTAAGTCCCTTTCCAGTGTGGACCTTGGAACAGCTAAGATGGTTATTATTTTTAAAAATGACTTTATTTAAAGAAAAAAAAAGAAATACAATGAAACCCTGGTACTAAATAGCATGTTTCCACCCATTTTCTGCTTCAGAGACTGTAATAGTCATCTTCTCATAACTACAACAAAATACCTGAGGCTTAGCTTTAAAAGAGCAAAGGTTTGTTTATGTCACAATTTTGGAGGTTCAAAGTTCAAAATCATGTTTAAGAAAATCTGGTTTGGCCTCTGACAAGGGTGGTGGTGGCACATCATGATGCAGGCACATATGTATGGAGAAGCTTCCAGCACCAAACAGGAAGTCAGAGAAAGAAGCTGGGATCGGACAATCCCTTCAAAGGGCACTCCCCAATGACCTAAAGGTCTCCCTCTTGGAACTCCAAAGGTCCCACAGCACTTCCCAGTGTCTCCCCAGGGACCAAGCATTTAACATATGGGCCTTTGGGAGATATTCAGCAGTTGAACCGTAGCATAGATCAAGTAGCCAATGCAGGCTGGGTTCTGGTGATGGCCTAAGCCTCTGTGCTAATAGAGAGGGAAGGATACACAGAGGGAAAATCAGGCAATCTGATGATGATTTCACTCATATAGAGATACATGGAAAGATATTTTTATTTATTAAAGAGTTAAAATATTCATGCTTCAAAATCCAAACAGAATAAAAAAAGAAACACGGTGGGGTCTCCCTCCCGCACCTGCCCTCGGGACATTTAGCTCTCCTCACCTCAGACAACTAATATTCCAGTGTCTCCTGTACTTTTTGATGAATGTTTTATATATACAAAACAAATACATGAGAAAGAGTGCACGATAATGTCTATAATATGTCGCCATTTGAAATGATTTGGTTTTGACTTCAGAATACAGGTACAGACAGTGTCAGAGAAACTTGCTCCCATCATAGATATGGTTCCCAGCTTTGCCTATGATGGATGGCCTGGGCCCCAGATGGAGGACAGAAATAGCAGAAACTGAGATGCGACCACAAAGCATTGCCATGCCTGTGCTGGATCCATCTGGCCATCTGTAGACAGGCTGGGGAAGTTTCCCTTTTAGGGACTCTTAATTGCTACGCTGACTAGAGCATTACATAATTTCATCAATTCCATCAGTTAGGCAGCTCACTAATGGATGCCCAGGTATTCTCAGATTGATGGAACATCTATATTGGGAGAAGAGTTGGATTCAATGGCCTATGGCCTTTTAAGACCCTAAACCCCTCTAATTCTATATAATTAGAAACATTGTAATATTTATTCTAAATATAAACCCACAAAAACAATCAAATGTTTCACTTTTAATGAGCAATAGATTGTAAGAACTACCTTGATATCAATGATTCATCTCTATAAAGCAATCTATAGGTAATTTTGTGAAGTCTATTATATAGATAGTACAAGGAATACTAGACAGTGGAATCTATAGATGGTAGAAGGAATATTCTTGACTACAAACTAGGAGACCCCTGTCCTGTTCTCATGATGAAAAAACATATTTTAACCAAACTTTAATACAAAACAGTAAAAAAAAAAAAACTTTAGGCTGTGTAGGTCTCAAGTTTCTCTATTTATAATATGAGAATATTCATATAGAGTAGGTGTCTGAGATCCTCTTTCTGTCTGACTCCATGAATTCCTGTTCCTGTACCTCCCTTCACAGCTCTTGACAAGGAGAATTCAGCCCAGTACTCAAGGCCTTCTGTACAATCTAGTTTTAATGCCATATGTACTGTATCTAGTGCCAAGTATATTATGTGCAGTGTTAGAGTAACCCCCAGTTAAATCAAAGAGTTTAATTAGCCTGGCATCTCTGTGTCTGGCCCAGGCACAGCAAACTCTGTTCCCACCCAAATCCCCCATCTCACATTGAACTTCTCCATGGACTGCTTGGCTGGCTATGGCCCAAATTGTCAGATATGTTGAATACATTCTCAGTTTTCTGCCATTGCTCTTTCAGAAGTGCCACTCACTCCAGTGACCTAGATCCTACCCACCATCCAAGATCCAGCTCAAGTCTCACCCCTCCAGGAGCCAGAAGACCCACCCTAAACTACAATCTGTGCCAACCCCAGACCAGGCACTTTACCTACACTTGTGGTTGACTGTGACATGTGATTAAACCTTTATCCTCATGTGTGAGCTCTCAGAGGACAATGAAGAGAAGCCATGGTCATGTGGAATAGGAAGCTTGTTTATCCACCCAGCAGTCTACCTTCAGCACTGGTCTCAGCCTTGTGAGGGTAGTGCGTTCTGGACCTCAGTCTTGTGAGAACATAAAGAAAACTTGTAAAAACTTAGTAAAGAGCAACTGGCTACACCAAGTTATATCCAAGAGAGCTTTTCCAAGGTCAAGGACAGAACGAACCCTAAAGCTAGACTTGGGGAAGAACTTCCTGAGAGTTACGAGTCAGTGTTCCCCAGTGCTTCTAGGAGAGCACACCTTCTCCTCTTTTGGAAATCTGTTTAAAATTTACCTCCTGGATGCGTGAGTGCAGGTCTGTGTAGAGGTGGGCAGCCTCCCAGAAAATCTATCCTGCTCAATGATCCTGAATCCTCCCCCATAGCTCCTAATCACCCTGAGGTTCTGGCCCAGTGTAACTTGGGCCTTTCTTTCATAAGTCACAAAGTTTCCATAGAATCACACAAGCCTTTGAGGTCATCTAGTCCGGCCCTGTCACACAGGTGAAGGACTGACACCTAGCATCTCGAAGGCTATCCTAAGACCCTCACTCACAGGTCCTGCCTCAATCATACATTCTAAATTTATATATAAACAATAAACATAGGCAGCAGCACCCAAGAGTAAAAAAAAGGCACATAGGAAGGAGACCTGGTTCACAAGGACCATTCGATGTTTCAGCCTTCATTCCTTAGCTGTCCTTTGCCTCACCTGGTGCAAAAGGTTAGGGAGGGAGAGAAAAGCAAGACACAAAGGTATCAACCACACATGGTGCTTATCTTGAAGACGATCTCCCTGTTGGCAAGGTATATGTAAGTAAGTGAAAATTTTTAAATGTCACAAGAGAAAAATGTAAGTTCAGAGTAACAAAGCCTGTATGAAGAGCCCTCATGATCCATGGTCTTATATAGAAACTGACTGGCAGCAGGGCGTGGTGGTGCACGCCTATAATCCCAGCACTCGGGAGGCTGAGGCAAGAGGATTGCGAGTTCAAAGACAGCCTCAGCAATGGTGAGGGCACTTAGCAACTCAGTGAGACCCTGTCTCTAATGAAATACAAAAAAGTGCTGGGGATGTAGCCCAGTGGTCGAGTGCCCCTGAGTTTAATCCCTGGTACCAAAAAAAAAAAAAAAAAGAAAAAAGAAAAGAAAGAAAGAAATTGACTGGCAAGGAGATCAGGGTCAGAAGACCTAACTGGGCTGGTTCCAAGGAAAGGCTCCTTGCAGGAGGTGGGTCAGCTGGAGCTGGCCATGGGAGGGTAGAAGGATAAGATCTGCATAATGAAGGGAATGACAATTCATATGTGTAGGACCTTGTCCCACACTGAATCCTCCTGACCTCTGACTCCTCTCCCCAGTAAGAACTGCTCAACATTCTGACCTTATCTCTTAGATAGCAGAATGAGGGTATAGGACTGTTTCTTTTTTGCGTTCATGGGAGGTTAATGCATGTGCAGTGTCTGCATTCGACTGACACCGGCTCACTTAGCTTCTTTCACCTAGATGAACCATTTTTTTCCTTGACATTTCTCTTGAGTGTGTGTCTATGTATGTGTGTGCACACATGCACGTGTCCTTGTCAATGGCATGTTCAGACCACACTGGGCATGGTTCCATCTACAAATTCTTGAAATTTACTTTCCAGCTTCTGGGCATCATTTGCAATTATAATGCTGTCATAGGCAGAAAAGAGATAGGCTAATTAATCATTGTCAATACTGGTCCCTATTTGCCAGATGAATTTTTTGAAGAGCATGGCTGGGAATAATTTGTATCAGATTGTATTTCCTTGCTTTATGTCACTGAAAGCATTTATTTAGCATCATGGTCACTGTACATAAATATCTTAGACGCAATTGGGGTATAACTAAATGGAAGATTCATTCATTATATTCAGCAAATTATGTACTGAGTACCTACTTCAATATGTGAACTACAGTTAACTCAGAATATTGGGCTGCTGGGATCTTTAATAGCTTCCATGGTTCCCTGAACTTGGCCAGGACCCTTCGTGTCACCTGCAGATAGGCAGAATGGGTAGTTTTGCTTCTAGAGACGGTAACTAGGACATTGAGAGTGATCTAATTCCTTGAAATTCCACTGTCAGGTGGCTTTCTAATGGGCACCCAGAGCCCTGCGATTACTCACATCGATGGTTCACCCAACAGGACTTTGCAATCATGAGCTGATAAGTCACAGTGTCATAGTGACTAACTGAGATTCATCTGCATGACAACAGAATGACAGTCACTAGTCTGATAGCTTTGGTAAAGCCTCCATTTTCTCAGAAAGGACAGTGATTTCAAATTTGAGGAACCATTAGAACCAACCGGATGCTCAGTCACACACACCACCCTGTGCTTGCCCTATTGCACTCCTGCTCCCTTTCATAGGCTCTGGATTCTACCTGTGTTCTGTTAACCTCTGTTTATGTATGGTTGTGGTTAGCCAGCTCTCAGAGTACAGCAAACACACCCCCATGGAACACACAGAAGGCATGGTCACAGGCACTATGCATTGAGTACCTCTTATTTCCTGGGCATCTTACTAGCTGTTTTATGTTTTACATAATTGTTTTACCTGATTTGCACTGAAATTCCTAGGAGGTAGATATCATTAGTCCTACAAACATACAGAGGCCTTCAGGGGACATCACTTGCCCAGAGTTGCAAACCTCACAAAAAACCCAGCTAGGATTCCAAATCAGCTCCTCCTGAGTCTACATTGACTTCCTTTACAACTGCTGACCTCTTGGGACCAGGATTTTCTCTGTTAAACAGTTAGCTTATATGCAAAGATTTCCTGACTCCTAATTCTATCTTAAGTCTCTGTGAAAACTGATCATTGTCCTTTGAAACCCAGAACTTGTTTAGGAAAAAGAACTGAGAAAAATTCTACTTAAAGGAAAAGGGATAAAGGATGGCATCTGTGGTTATAAACAATAATATATTTTCAAATGGCTTTTAACAAAGGATATAAGTATAGTTTATAACTTAAGAAAAATCTACATATTGATCCTTACAGTATTTCTGTGGATGTATGCAAATCATCTCAGCAATTGGCCATTTTGCTCTGTGGTCCTGTATGCTGGGTCCTGTTGAAGGACAAGTGCAGAGACTGAGGCCCAGCCCAGGGAACATTTTCCAAAGGCCATCAGGGAAAGGAAGGGAAGCTGAATCCAGCACTTTGGAGTCTCACATTTTCTCCTTCAGAGATGGTGACTATTCATGCTGGGGTCTTCAAACATCTCACAGCGTTTCCCTGCGTCGAAGTTATCGGATTCATTTGTAATTCCCAAATTGTAAAAATTATGTTTTCTACTGATACTGACCATAGAACACTGATTTCATCTATCATCCAACAGAGAAAGCCCAAACTTGTGTTTATAAATTAATGTTAACCATCTCTCATTGGTTTCTCTATTCCTAAATATTCGTTCCCATTCTCCTTGAAGTGAATATGCATGGGAGCAGTACCATTTCCTCAAACACTGGCAGGGCTAGTCCTGTGGAAAGTCAACCTGCATAAAATAAGGTGCATAAAATGCTGAGAAATGGCGTTTCCAGGCAATTGCTTTTCCAGGCCTTTCATGTTGCATGAAACCAGCGGTGCAGGTTTGGCCAACCTCGGGTTGAGACCACTATAATATCCACCTTTAACAATGATGCAAAGCAACTGGTCACTAGAGAGAGTTCAGGGGCACACAGGGAATTTGTGACTACAGACGATACCTGAATAAGAGATGTGGAGGCCCAGGTGCTGGAAACAAAACAAACTCAATGTGTGTCTCTTCTGAGGAAACAGGTGCTTTTATACATGATCATGGTTTCAGAATTGACCTTTCTGGAACCATCTGCATTGCCCATGTCATCAGAAGACTTAGATAATTTTACAAGTAGTTTGTTGCATACATCTGGATATAGCTTACAAGTCAAACAAAGCTGACACATCGTAGCGATAAATACGGACTTCTCTAGTGCTTCCAATACCATCCCTATTAGTCCCACTCCTTTGCTCCTGGGTCACCACCTACTCTCACTCCTTCCTTAGTGCCCCTCCAGCAATTTTAACCCCCACAGTGCTGTGTTCTTTACATCCTACCTTGACTGAGTACCCACAGTTTTCTGTCTACGCATCTTAGTTTCACAACCAGATAAGAATGCCTTGAGTTAAGACATAATCAGGCTCAGACATTCATCCCTCCTGTCAATAAACCTTAATGATTGATCTCAGGTCAGTGAAATCAAGACTGATGAAATGTCTATACAAAGCACAAGTTCCTGTAGAGGAAAAGAGGGCCAGCAAGTTTTCTCTGGGTCCAATGACCCAGCACCTAGAAGAAAAAGAAACGATTCCTGAGAAGGTTCCGGACTATTGGTGGGGAATGTGCACTGTCCACTCCTTCCCTCTGGGGCTCCTCATTGGCCTCTCACTATAGGAGGAAAGTGGGGAGATGGGGAGCTGCCTCCTCTCCTCAATTTCCCAAGAAGACCCTGCCCAGGGTTCACTCTTGGGGGCTATCTTCCCTGGAACCATCCTCACAGGGTTTCTGGAAGACTAGGGCACTGCCTGAGTCAGTCTCCATCCCTCAGGGCCAGTGCCCATCACTCATCTGACCTCCCTGGTTCCCTTTCTTTCTCTTCTCTCCCCTCAGCCACAGGTACTGATCTGCAGTGGGCCTTCCATGCAGACCCAAAGTCCACCCAAATGGAAAGGACTAGGAAAACATCTCAATCAGGAGTTAAGAACTGGCTTGCCAAAGGACTCCAGACAGAGCAGGAGAGTGGATTTTGTCCTTGTGATCGGCCAGCTCCCCAAGGCAGCCAGTGCAGGCTCCTCAGGCAATAAGCCCACTGCCCAACCGCCCACCCTCCAAGACCCCAGCAGGCCAGGCCAGGCAGGAGGCAAGTTCCAGGGTGGCTGTTGCTGGTCTGAGGTGAGCCCCCTCCCAGGCCCCTCCTCAGGCTCAGCGACAAGCCTGTGTGGAAAAGCAAACAGGCCAGGGATGCGCCCTTTGGACCTTTTGCAATTCTTAAGCCAGGGCCTCCTATAAATAGGGTGCTTGCGAGCCGGCGTGCATCCCCACCCTCTCCGCCTGCCCAAGGAACCAGTGTGGGTCTCAGCGCAGCCTCTGAAGAGTCCCTGGAGCCAGCAGCGGCTCCAGGCGTTGGCCAGGCCGCAGCCAGGGAGCCAAGGAGCCTCCCCACCCGCTCGTCCACCATGGGCCGGGCGGGGCCCTTGCTGCTGCCGCTGCTGCTTCTGCTGCTCTTGGACGCTGGCGCCTGGGCCCGTGAGTGGAATGGGGTACAGGTGGAGCCCCGGGTGCGGGGCTGCAACATATGACCACGACCTAAACCAGAGGAGGTGGAAGCCCAGGGCAGGGGCTGTGGCTGGGGCAGCTTGGGCTTGGGTCAGAGGAAAGGCAGACACAGGGCTCACAGGCTTGCTGGGACAGGGGCCAGGACGAACTGAGGGCTCCTCCAGACTCCGCATAGGATGGGCAGATGGAGGGCCTGGGGCCTGAGCTCTCCAGACCTGCTTCCTGCCTGAAAATAAGACCTAAGCAGTGTTCCTCCCTGTCAGGCCCTCAGGACCTCAGTAGGACATGGAAAAACCCAGTTTCTTTTTTCTTTTCTTACAGAAGACGAGGTGTTGGAAAATGTCAGCCCAAGCTGTCCAAGTAAGGCATTACTTCACTGGGCATGGATGGGCACCACCCTACACACACACACACACACACACACACACACACACACACATACACACACCAGGCCAACCACCCTTCTGGACCTCTGGTCACCAAGGCCACCTCACTCTACATAGTGTTGTGATGTGCAGATTGGTGCTTGCTGCTCTGACCCTAGGAAACAAGTGCTGTGAGCCTCTGCCTACCCCCAAGGGTCTCCACCCTAATCTACCAGTCTTTTGTCCCAAAAGTTTGGCCTGGGGTTGGGGTAGGGAAGGGACTACCACTCTGTCAGCCTTATGAACACTTTAAAAAGAGACGTCACTGTCCTGTTTATCAGTGACTAATCGTTGATTCAGAGTGTGTGGGGATGAAGAAATACTGACTTTAACCTTTGTGCAAAAATCCAGCCCCCCTCCCCTTGGTGTTTACCTGACCCCTAGAGGTCAGAGGAGCTGGCCTTGGGCAGTACCCTGTGTTCTCTGGAGAATGCCTGAGCTGACCTCTGATGGTGCCGCACCGCCATCTGGTGGACATCTAGCATCACTACATTGGGCTCCGTGTCCTTCTGTCTCAAGTTGTTTATAAAATTCCCTCATAGTAGAATCCTCCAGAAATTTCTTCTTCATAAAGTCAACCAGATACCCCTAATGCTTAATGAATTTTGTCTCAGGTACTTGATATAATTAAAAAATAGTCACAGAATTATGGTACTTTCAAGCCAAGAAAAGCACTATCCCTTTGCTTAGTGTTGTCAAATCTTACTTTTTCAAAGTTCTCTTCTTTACATTTTTTGGAGCTCCATTATTTAATACTTGGCACTCTCCTCCCTGTACCTCAGATGATATGTTCAAGGAATCCCAGCTAATTTAAATATCATGTTCAGTAAAAACATAATGGAAAAGTTAAGTCTATAAAAGAAAATTAAGCATAATGCAAAGAAAATTAAAAATAATTTGAGCTCAATTATCATTTTTAATTGTCTATACCACCACCCCTCTCTGCCCAGAACTGACTGTCCTAGGGAGAGCTATTTCTGATATGCCAACTTGTTTCTCATTTTAGAAGAGGCAACTCGATTCAAGCACCTCCGGAAGTACATGTATAACTATGAGGCAGAGAGCTCCAGTGGCATCTCTGGGACTGCTGATTCAAGAAGCATCACAAAGATCTCCTGCAAGGTATGGAGGATGGGGGCTGGGGGAACCTGGAGCCCAGGCTTGCTCCACAGGTGCCCAGAACTGGACCTTCCAGGAGGTCCCAGCATATGCTAGAACTATTGTGACCTCAAAGTGCTAGAACTGTTCCCCAGCTTGTAAGTCAGCCACATTGCTGAGAAGTTGTCCACCACAGAAAATTTTGCCAGGAAAAAAACATTCTTCCATTAATTTCCATGCTACAATTGGAATACATGGTCTAGATTACCAGAAATGTAGGACTATAGATTTCAACACAAGGGAGGCCCAGTGAGTAAGCTAAGAGAGGCGGGCATCTCAGGAAACCTGGAAAGGTGGTGTTTACAATCAAAGTCAAATAGAACCTGTTGCTAGAAAGAAATGGGGAGAGGGGAATTAGCATGTAAACACGCAGTTCATTCTAAAATGAACTTTGCTTATTCTTGAGACTGGCTATACTCCTGTCCCCGGCCATATGGAACAGATCAGAGGGCCACTGTCAAGGTTCGTATGGGGAAGAGAAGGCAGGTTGAGTAGCTTCCCTCTTCTCCACAGTGTTAGATAAAATCGGGCTGACAGGCCATACCCCCCAGGTGCCCTAAATTAGTCACGCCCCAGGTGCATCAGGTTATCCTGTAAGTCTGAGCTTTGCCTTCCTGGAAGTGCCCACCTCTCTCGTGGGAATTCACCCCGGGGGCGGGCGCTCCCTTTCTGAGCCAATCCCCAGCGTACAAGTCTCACTTCCAACCCCGGCAGCCTATGGCCTCGGGGATCCTTCAGACCACTCAAGTCGCTATTTAAACCCCCACCAGGCAGGAACTTGGCCCTTTTCCCCTTCTCCTTCTTGCCGGCCTTCTTCCCTTCCCTTTTTTTCCTTCTTCGCCCCATCCGCACCCATCTCCACCCCACCGGTCCCCCTCTCTTCACGTGTCCCTTTGGCATCTCCTCCGGCCACAGACGCCAGTTAATAAATCCCTTTTACCACACGGCGGTTCCTGTGTGGGTTTTTGCCCTTCACCCAGGGCTCCATAGTTCTTGTCTGCGCTGTCAGATGAGGTAAGCACTAGCCATATGTGGCTATGTAAATTAAATAAAATTAAAAATTCACTTCTTAGTCTTATTAGCCACATTTCAAGTGCCCGATAGCCATTTGTGGCTCATACTATCATATCAGATAGTGCAAATAGAAAGCTACCTGTCATGACAGAAAGTTCTTTGAATAATGCTGGGTAATGCTCTACCAACTGCAGCTATATATGAGGCCCTCAATAGGCCCTAGGGGATACAGTTTTGGAGTGACATGAAGGAAATATTTTCTGTGAAAACCAATGATAGCCACCTTCCTGCTTCCCACTTTTCTTACTAAACTCTTTCTTTTAGTCTGTCTTCTAACCAAGCGCACCAAGTTCTTTGTACCTAAAGTAAGTAATTTAAAGCCAATAAAAAGACATCCTCTCCCCCCCACCCCTATGCACAGGTGCAAACTTAAGAAACTTGTTACCCTGAAGGAGGAAAAGGCCAAAAATAGGACAGGGCCTAGGCTGATGCATGGAGACCCATGAGGCATGTTGGGAGCACAGGTGGTGTTTGGGAGCAGACCATGATGTTCCCCAACAGCATCACCCTTGGTGTCCTAATTAGACAGTAAGCCCTGGGCTGAGGGAAATCTCTCGTGCTCGATAGAGAAACTCAGTATGCTGCTATCCTTCATTCTCAGGTCGAGCTAGAGGTTCCCCAACTCTGCAGCTTCATCCTGAAGACCAGCCAGTGTACCCTGAAAGAGGTGTATGGCTTCAACCCCGAGGGCAAGGCTTTGCTGAAGAAGACCAAGAACACTGAGGAGTTTGCAACCGCCATGTCCAAGTAAGGCTGGACCCACACATTTACATTTCTGAGCTCTGTGCACTCCTAGCTGTGTTGCATGAATGCCTGCCTACATGTGTGTGTCCAGTGAGGCACGAACATGTGTGTTCATGTTAGGTGCCTGTGAATATAAGCGTATTATAATCAGTGTTCACCGTGGATCAGGAAACTGCAGAATTTTCAAAACTATCCAAAAAGAGGAAAGCATTACTTACCCTCCACTAGTCAGGTTCCCTTAATTATCATTTAAATGTGTTTCTAAAAGATCTCATGCTTTTAAACTCTTTGAGGCAATTTATTTATACAAGATGGTGCCAAGGGGTCTATTCAGTGCCAGGCAAAAGGGGACAAGGCTTTAGTGGTCCCCCTACCCAGGGCTGGCATGCAGCCACGGACCACTGAAGGCCAGTACTTTGTTTACAACTGGCATCTCTTCTGACACACCAGCACCTGTGTTGTATCAGTCATTAAATATTTTTAACATCGTCTCTGCCTTGTCCCTAATTACAGTGTAAAGAGACCTAAGTGTATGTCAATACAGGCAGTCAGTTGGTAGCATTGAGAAATTCTACCCCTGCCCATCTTTCAGTTTGCTAACATCAGAAACCAGTCCTTTCTCTGTGAAAGAGGCTTGTGTGGACTCTTCTTTCTTCCATCCTAACACCTTATTTTAGCTGAGACTCCGATGTGCATGATGGGAAGGGGTTTGGTGGCAGGAGGCAATAGCAGTTACTTTTTGGTCCTTACTCTTCTCTAAACACAAGGGACTCTTACGCTTGACCAGGAGGGCTTTACAGGCCTGAATCACCATGTCTGGAATTTTCTGAAAGGTGTAGAACTGTGGGAGAAAATCTTGGTCTCCTTGTCATTCCAACTTAACTAGAATAGGTGCATCCAGGCCCTCAGGCACCCAAATCATCCCCAATGAGAAGGTCCTAAAACCAAAGTCAGCATGAATTCCAGACATGACCTGAGATCATATAAAAGACAAGTGTATGAAAAGATGCTCAAATTCATTAGTAGTCAGGAAATGCAAATTACTCTTACAATAAGATACGGATTACCTCACACCCATCAGACTGGACAACTTTAAAACAGCAATGGCACCTGTTGCTGGCGGGCCAGGGAGGAAGAGTTATTCCCATGCACAGCTTGTGGGAATGAGAGCCACAGGGTGAGAGCTATTCCAGTTGAAAATACTTAAACCCTTTGACACAGCAATTCCAATCTCTGGGACTCTAGCCCATGAAAATAAAAGCAGTAATGCATGAAGATGAAGATAAACACACAAGGATATTTATTTCAGTATTGTTTGTGTGGCAAAAATGGGAAAAAAAAGAGTCCAGTAAATGCCACCAAATGGGGCAATGTGTTGAATAAACTATATATAACAACAGAATGGAATGTTTATACAGCTTTTGAAAAAAGAATCTCTTAGAGCTATACCAAGCGACTCAGGGTTTTCATAGAATATAATTACATGAGAAAAACAAGATGAAGGAAAGTATGCATAATACAATTCCATTTGCATAAAACAAATAATGACAACATCTTTGTGTATCTGTGTTTGTACCCACAATCTATGTAGAATTGTATGAACAGGGAGATACGCATGAAATGCCCACTAGGGTGTCCATACTGGGAATGAGACTGGTGGGCGGAGGACATACAGGAAATAGATTAGCCCAGCAAAAAAAAAAAAAAAAAAGGAAATAATAAGAATGGCAAAACTTTATCTGTTTGTACGCTTTTTTGAAAATATGTCTTTGTGCATATATATATTTGTAAAGAATTGATGTTAACAACTGAGAAGGACCCTGCCAAGCAGAAGCTTCCTTCCAGTGGACCTTTCTGTAACCACATGCCCTCTCTGAGACAGGTACGAGCTCAGGCTGTCTGTTCCTGAAGGGAGGCAAGTCTTCCTTTACCCAGAGAAGGATGAACCCAAACATATCCTCAACATCAAGAGGGGCATCATTTTTCTGCACTCCTGGTTCCCCCAGAGACAGAGGACGACAAACAAGTGTTGTTCATGGTGAGAATTTAGAAAGCTGATGACAGTGGCCCTCTAAACTCCACTTCCCGTGTCAGAGACCAGTCACATGGTACATGAAGTGCATTGTTGGCTTGGCTACACAGCAGACCCTATATTGGTGTGAAATATTAGAGCTTGCGGTTCCTCCTGTCCCGTGGGGTCACTGATGGACATCCCAAGCCCGTCAATCATGTTGGGTCTGATTTTAAAGCACTTACTGGGACTCTTGATGTCTCTATCTATGTTCGATTTCTCCCCCTCCAGTTCCCACATGTTACAACATGGCAAAGCCTGTGTGTACTGCAGACTCCAAAAAGATTGGAATATGTTGCCAGCCTCTTTTTAAAAATTTCAGATTTCAGCATAGAGAGAATCCAACTTTCTTCAGCCCTGTGAACGTTTTCGAGCCCTTCCTGTGCTCCGAGTTCTCGGCTCCACTGTGCGTGGAGAACACAGAGGTGCATCCTGCAGGGCCTTTCCTCCCAGCTGCCCTTCACCTGCTCTTCTCGCCCAGCCCTGGCTACCCAGGCCCCAGCCGTGCTGAGAGGGAAGAAAGTCCTTCCCAAACCTATATTCCTTCTGCCTATCCCCTCAGGCTTCTTTCCCAGGCCTTCCCAAATATCTAAAGACTTCTCCCACGTTGAGTGTTCCCGAATGTGTCTTCTGCTCCCACAGGACACCGTGTATGGAAACTGCTCCACTCACATGACTGTCACGACAAGGAAGGGCAATGTGGCGACAGAGATATCCACTGAGAGGAATCTGCAGCAGTGTGACGGCTTCCAGCCCATCAGGAAAGGGGTCAGCCCACTCGCCCTCATCCAGGGCCTGGTGAGTCTCATGCCAGCCTGCAGTCTGCCCTGAGCAGCATCCTTCTTACAAACCCTCGGGAATATTCCAGCTAGTAAGGACCTCTGAGAAGATTCTGCCCCAGCTTGTTCTTTATGTAGGCCCTGAGCAGGACACCAAGGACCAGGCACTAGAAGGACTGCTAAGGCGGCACAGCTTTTTATTAATTGTGCCAGGACAAGAATTGGGCCAGAGCTCTGTCCTTCACTTGTCCTCCTGTTGTGACACGGAACCCTCTGCCATCCCTTTAGAGTGATGATGGTTCATCCCTGGGAAGGCAAAGCCCCTTGCTGTCGCTTTCTGTGTGAGGGCTGGTTGTCCCAACACCTGACCTCCATGGAGGTCCTAAGACCTGTGTTCTCTCCTCTCCCTTATCCCAGCCTCCTGTCCTTACACACCAAGTGTGACCCTGACCAAATCAAGGCCCACTGGCCTCCTGCCTGGGCCACCCACTCAGTACTGACCTTCTCTGCTGCTAGCTGGGTCACATAGCACCACAGGACCTGAGTTTACCTAACCCTGTGTCACATCCTGCAGGACATGAGGCACAGGTTATCTCAGTAAACATGAAAGATGAGCAATCACTGCCCTGCTGGGCCGTATTCCTGGTAATTGTCCTTGGGACTGGACACAGAGAGTCTGATGACCAGGGGGCCACAGTCAGAGGAGGCTGATGCACTGGTTTAGGGTCTTTTCTGAGCAGTTGCTCTATGTTTACTCCCACTGAGGAAGGGAGTATAGTGGGTGAACCATGAACCTTACCCTGGAGATGCTTCCAGGCTAATGCAGCAGCAAGGTTCATATGCATGCCTGTAAAATACAATGCACAGCACACCTGATAAAGCAGTCAACTGAGCAGTGTAGACAAGCATTTCTAAGCCTGAGCAGGAAGGTTGCAGCATTATGCATGCAGCTCATTGGACAAAGTCATGGAGTATGTGGAGTGCAAACCTGAAAAATACAAAGGATGTGCAAATGGGAGAGAGCCAAGGACAGGCTTCTAGGCAAAGAAAACCTAATGGGTAGTAGCACGTATGGCATTATGTGGGGGCGGATGGGTATGTGGGACATGAGGCATACACGTGTGCAGGATGAGAGCTCCGCTGGGGTGGAATAAGAAGAGTCCACAGCCTTGAGTTTACTGAGCTTGTCTAGTGTGCAGGACTCCCATTCTCCCACCTTGAAGGAAAATGACTGTGACAGAAGACTGAGGTCCAAACCCCAGGGACTGTTCCAAAGGTTCATCTCCAACCTCATGCACAGGTCAGCCCCCTGTCGACTGTGCTCAGCAGCAGCCAGTCCTGCCAGTACACCCTGGACTCCAAGAGGAAGCACGTGTCGGAAGCCATCTGCAAGGAGCAACACCTGCTCATGCCTTTCTCCGACAAGTAGGTCACCTGCTGCCCCCTGACTCATCATCAATGGTTTGTATGAGCTGAACTCTCCTATGCCTCGGTCCAGGCTAGGCTGTGCCTGGGTGGGAGCTATGGCGAGGTACAAAGCAGAGCCCATGCCTGACCCCTTTTTAAGCCAACAGGCAATTTGGCAGAAAATTCTTGGGCATGAGAAACAATTTGAAACCAACAAAATACATCTCAGACTTTAAGGGCCATAGACCCAGAAAATCAGGGAATCATTGTAGGATGCCCTGGTTAGGAATAGTTTCACGGAGGATTTGGGATTTTTGATGGGAGACTTGTGTATCCAATCCATTTTGAAAGCTGACAATTAACTAATGCTTATTGGGTAATTACTGTGTTCTTGGCACTGTGCTGTGGGAGAGACAAAGAATTTTGAGGCTCAGTGTTAGTCCCAGCCCCCTGGGAATTCCAGGCTGATGTAGGATATAAGGTACATTTGTCCTTCTAATAGATGGAAACAAATGTGACCAGGAGGACATGGGTGCTGTTCATTAGGGGGTGAAAGATAGCTAGATTTAACCATGCTCTGAAAGGTGGGCAAGATAGGGGCCGTAGCAGAGATAAGAACTTTGGACATGAAAAGACTAGTGTGCTCTGGGTTGGTGGCCCTCCATGAAGGTGCTTCCTCTGTTACCAGGAATAAATACGGGATGATGACACACATTACACAGACTTTGAAACTCGAAGACACACCTAAGACCAACAGCCGCTTCTTTAGTGCAGGTAAGACTTTACGTCCTCACTGGTGCAGGGGAAGCTGCCCAACAGGTGCCAGTCACCGCTTACTTCATGGCTGGGCCCTGTTAAATGTCTGCTGCCTAAAAGGTGAAGCAGCCTCTGGAAGTTTGGCTACTGAGTCGGCAGATTTTATTTCAGAACTTCCAGGGGCAGTGGGATAAAGAGAAGCTGCCAAAGCTGCTTAGGTTTTATAGAAAACTAAAACCCTAAGTCAACCATGATACCTTTGAAGGAGTTGACAGTCTCACATATTCCATGACTAGACTCCTGCCTGTCCTGGACCCATTGAAGAAAGCAGGAATAGATCTTTAGGGCCAAGCCAGAGAGTAATCCAGGAAACTGAACTTCAGAGACCTCTAATCTAACCCTAGCCCAGCATTATATTCTATGTAAATCTGTCAGAACTCTTGCTTGTGCCTTACCTCATTTATTTGCCTGTGATGTTAGGTGGTAATGGCAGGTGAGTTTATACCCATTCTGTGGAGGGAAATGGACACACAGGGAGGCTTAGTGATGTAGGCAAGTTCCCGGAACCTCAAAGGTGGTGGTAAAATGAGCATCCAGGTCTAATCAAAACCAGGACTCTGCCCATTATTTCACAGTTCCACACCTATCTTCACTCCTCTTCCCTACCCAAGGGAGGGCAGAAAGATGGGAAGGCTGCAGAAGGGTCTCCCCTCACCAGAAACTGCTGGAAGGTTCAATTAGAAAGACTGCTGGTGAAACCACTAGTCCAGCCTCAGCTGTCACCTGGCCGGTTGTCCCATCTCCTCACCTTTCTTTCAGGCAGAGGGTAGTTTGATACCAGAGTCAGACAAACCTGGAATAAATTCCAGCTCTGCCTCTTAGTTCCAGAGAGTTCTTGGGTAAGGACTCTCAAAGTAAATTGCTCATCTCTGGATCTTAGTTCCTTTTTCTTAAGTTGGGGAGTAATACCAACCCCCAAGGAGGCTGTGATGAGTCAGTTCACAACACCCAGCCCAGAGCCACTCACCTACTAGGCATTGAGAAGATGGTTGCTGTCTTCTCTTTTCTACCTGCTGGTACCTCCCTCGTTTCCAGGTTCCATTAGCTGAAGACACAGTTGAGACATAACCCAAAATGCCTTTGACATTTTCCAGGTACCGAGAAGGTGGGTCTGGCCTTCGAGAGCACCAAATCCACATTGCCACCAAAGCAAGCTGAGGCTGTCCTGAAGACCCTCCAGGAACTGAAAAAGCTGTCCATCTCTGAGCAGAATGCCCAGCGAGCAAATCTCTTCAAAAAACTGGTTACTGAGTTGAGAGGCCTCGATGAAGAGGCAGTCAAATCCCTCTTGCCACAGCTGATCGAGGTGTCCAGGTAGGTCTTCAATGGTTGCAACTCAATCCCTCAGACAACCTATGGGAGCTGTCAGAACTTTTGAACTTTGGTCAGAGAACCTCAGGAACCATTTAAATATCAATCTGGTTAATCAATTAGTCAATCAGTTAATGTCTGCTGGCCAGAAAAATACCAGCTTAGGTGCTTAGAGTTTCAAGGGCAAAACACACACACACACACACACACACACACACACACACGCAGGGCATTCGAGGCAGGTATGCATTTGTGTGTTAAACCCAGAGAGAGGTAGTACCTTGTTTGATGGGTGTCTTCTCATTCCTGCTTTTATTGTGGGTTCCTTGAAGGGTGTGAGATAATAAGTCTGTGCCCTCCAGAGCTTACAGGCTAGAAGAGAGAGAGCTCAGGCAAACAAAATAATGTGTGTTCTTTATACTTTAAGGTATGGACTCCCAGTACTCCGAAGGTCACAAAAGGTGCTGAGGCCAGAATAGACCAGGCCAGTGCTGGCCGGGCATGTTCTGTGTCCTGACCAAAGGGTAGTGATAACAGTCCCCCTTCAGCTTGAGACCCAGGGGTCGTTCTTCAGATTTCTCTTGAGGTGTTTCTCCAGAGAAAACACTCTTAGGGAAGGATTGTGGTTCTTGGGCTCAGAGTTTGATTTTGAATTTAGGCAGTGAATAAGAGACACAGGGCACTCGTGGAAGAGGTCACACCATGGCTGCTGCTGCTCTGCATAACTCTGTACTTCTCTTCTCAGCCCCATCACTTTTCAAGCCTTGGTTCAGTGTGGACAGCCTCAGTGTTACACTCACATCCTCCAGTGGCTGAAAAGTGAGAAAGCTCACCCCCTTCTGATAGATGTTATGACATACCTGGTGGCCCTGATCCCAGAGCCCTCAACACAGAGGCTGCGAGAGATCTTCAACACAGCCAGGGAGCAGCAAAGCCGGGCCACCCTATATGCACTGAGCCATGTGGTCAACAAGTGAGTCTCCACACTGAATTTCTTCTCCACCTGGGAGCAGAGGGAAACCCCGCCTCCCTGTGCTGACATGGCACCCCTCCCTCCACCTTGAAACCCTGGTGCTCACTCTTTTCTACTGGTCATTTTGAGAAGAACAACTTGGAATAAGAAATCAACAAACACAAGTTTGGATCTTAAGAGAGCCCACCTATGCCTTCTGAGTTAGGAGAATGTTAATACTCGTCTCTTATTCTGTAGCTATCATCAGATGGCCCAGGCAGTGACCCAGGACCTTCAGGACATTGCCAATTACCTGTTGGAACAGATTCGCAATGAGTGTACTGGGGATGAAGATCACACCTACTTGATCCTGAGGGTACTTTCAGTCTTTTATATAAAAGCCATCATTTCAGCAATGCCCTTCTTGAACACCCCTTACTCCTCCTTCTGTGCTGTGATGAGTTCTTATTTCTTTTCTTCAATGTAGGTCATTGGAAACATGGGCAGAACCATGGAGCAGGTAATGCCAAGACTCAAATCTTCAGTCCTGAAATGTATCAAAAGTGCAAAGCCATCGCTGCTGATTCAGAAAGCTGCAATCCAGGCCCTAAGGAAGATGGAACTCAGAGACGAGGTAAAGTACACAGAGGATGTTTAAAAGTGAAAGTCTGTGCTGATCAACAAGGTTTGGGGAAGTATGAGGGGGAATGAGGTTCTAAATCTCATTCTCGTGCTGACTTTCTTCTACTGTTTTCTCATTGCAAACTTCAATGAGCCTATTGACTGCCTAGTGGTATGTGGGACAAGAGACACAGTCAACCTTGCTGCTACTCCTCTATCACAAAGAACACGATCCTGCTACCAGCTTGACCATCACTCTTATTTTGAGAAAACATACCCTATTTCTCCAGTGGAACCAAACTAAGATAGTGAACCTGGTCCACCTGCCTTAGGTGGCAGAAACCCCACAGCTTTTGAAATTACCTTATTTATTAGCTCCAAACTCTCACTGTTCCTTCCCACCTTCATTCTCACATTGAAATAATTTATAATAAAACAACTTTATCTTCACTTAATGGCAGATCTCAAAACAAGTAATTGCTTGGTCAAAATTTACTTATTCTTTTTTTTTTCTTTTTTTTATTCAAAATTGTATTTATAACAGTAGCATGTATTACAATTCATAATACACATATAGAGCATCTTTTTACATAACACTGCTTGTATACAAAGTATATTCATACTATTCAAGTCTTCAGTCATGCATTTAGGATAATGATATCCATCTCTAATGCAACTGAATTGAGCACATATTTGATGGGACTCTTCTGAGAACCCGGCTTTGAGCTGGTTGCTTTAGGGAACACTGGCTAGAAGGCTCAGCATTATTTGAGAGTTATTAGAGAGAAATTAGACTTGTATGTAAGAAAGAGCTAGGAGATCATGCCAGCGTTGGCCAGCCATGCTCTGTGTCCTGGTAACAGTCTCCTCTTTTGGCTGCAGGTCAGGGGGATCCTTCTCCAGACTTTTGTGGATGGTGCTGCTCCAGCAGATAAGCGTCTGGCTGCCTATCTCATGCTGATGAGGGGGCCTTCCCAGTCAGACATTAACAAAATTACCCGAATTCTCCTGCGGGAACAGAATGAGCAAGTGAAAAACTTTGTGGCTTCCCATATTGCCAACATCTTGAACTCAGAAGAATTGGATATCCAAACGTAAGTTCCCCCCACCTACTCAATCTGCTATGGAGGGCCCTGGGTTGGAATTCCAAGTCTCCATTCCGGTCCAGGCCCTGCCTGCCCTTGATAGAGTGTGCTTTCTTCTGGAACAAAGATGTGTGTGAATGTGCAGCAGACCCTGAGCCAAAATCTTGGGGGCAAATGAAACCCATATATTTTAGTAGCAATTGGAAATCCATATTTACTCAGGATGCAGGAGACGATGAATAAGTCACATGGTATGTTGGCTCAAAATATATCCCTTCTTTTCATCTAGCCTCAAAAATTTAGTGAAAGAAGCCCTGAAAGAATCTCAACTTCCAACTGTCATGGACTTCAGAAAATTTTCCCGGAACTATCACCTTTCCAAATCTGTTTCTCTTCCATCGCTTGACCCAGTCTCAGCCAAAATTGAAGGGAATCTCATCTTTGATCCGAATAATTACCTTCCTAAAGAAAGCATGCTGAAAACAACCCTCACTGTCTTTGGATTTGCTCCAGCTGACCTCTTCGAGGTATGTGTGAGACTGAAGAATCTCAAGTTCTCTTGCCTGGTCTATACACAATAAATACAAAGTCAGGGGAGCTGTGAACCAGCCTGGGAAGGAGCAGGAATCACCAGGCGATTGATACCTTCATTTTTTTTTTTTAATATTTATTTATTTGCTTTAGTTGTACACAATTGGTTTAAATGGGTTTATTTGTACGTGGTGCTGAGGATGGAACCCGGGCCGCGCACGTGCGAGGCGAGCGCTCTACCGCTGAGCCACAATCCCATTTTTTGAGGCCTTTTTCTTTCCTTCCTTCCTCACCTTCCTCTCTGTCCACTAGGGGTCATCTGAAACATAATTCCCTCTATTAATGGAAATGTACAGGTCTCAGAGAAGCCCTTCAACTCAGAGTCCAATACTTGAGTAACCAATCGTTTCTGGTTCAAACCCCCAATCCACTCCCAGTTCTGAATCCTCAGTTTAATTATTTATCCTCTCTCATCCCTGTCTTTTCTAGAAAAAGGCAATTGAGTTCTACCTTTCAAGAGTCTAGTGAAATTTAAATAGACAACCTCTGTGAAATGCTAAGCCCAGCTCCTTCCCTGCAGTGTTCATCAAATACGTTTTTAATTAAGTAGACATAAAAGGGGGAATGGGAGACTGATGTATAGCCAGAACACCCAGTGGCATATTCTTGCTTGATTTTCTTTCTCAGATTGGCTTAGAAGGAAAAGGCTTTGAGCCAACGCTGGAAGCTCTTTTTGGGAAGAAAGGATTTTTTCCAGACAGTGTCAACAAGGCTTTATATTGGGTCAATGGTCAAGTGCCTGATCGTGTGTCCAAGGTCTTGGTGGACCACTTTGACTACACCAAAGAAGATAAACATGAACAGGTATGTATTGGATAAGTATTCTCTCAATGAAAACTTTGGGTCTCAGTGCAAAAACATTCTTTTCTAGCACGCAAGTCATCAAGGTCCTCTCTAACAGAAATAACAACTGTGGCTGTGTATTAACCAGTCCTACAGGGCTAAGGGCCAGTATCCTCAGCAGTTAAGAGCCTCATGGAAATGCATTGTGTCCAGGAACCAGACTCACTAGGGGCACTCTAGCAAAATGATTAAGTGTATGAAGTGTAGGATCTGGGTTTGCTTCTAACCTCAGTCTTTAAGCAACTTGACCAGGATAACACAACTTAATATTATATATGTCTGTTTCTGCATCCTCAGGGTACTAATAGTAATCCATACATCACAAAGTTATTTAAAGACTACATTAAATAAAGTACATAAAATGCTAAGCACTGTGCCTAACACCAGTCTCAGATGCTCAATAAGAAGCTACTATTATAAGTTTTAAATTGATATTTTTATTTCATTATTATTAACTGCTTTCTTTGACTGTCACTCATATCAATGCACTAGTTAATGGGACCAAAATCCATTTTGAGGCTGGCAATGAGTCCCCAGTGAAGGAGTAGAAACTAGCTTGTATAACCTGCAGCTTCTTATTCTTAACTTTTTTTGTCTGAAGTGTGGTCTGATGATTGGCACTACATGATAGCTTGTTATAAATGCAGGACCTTAAGCCCACTAAGGACCTACTGAATCAGAATCTGCATTTTAATAAGACCCCAGGGGACTTGTGTGTACATTCAGGGTTGAGAGCAGGGCAATAATTTGCTCCCAGGTGCTTCCTGATGGTCTCATTTCCATCTTCTGATTTGCTAATCTCCATTTGAAGCCAATGGCCTTAGATCTGTTTTGGGTCTAGCAATTTCTTTTCTTTCACAATATCTGTGCATTGGTCTATAGAATTCTTCCTGTCTCTAAGAAGAACAGGCCTATAATTGGTGTTTTTCAAGCTCTTGGCTCACTTATAGGGAAACTACACTTTCTCAGAAAACCCTGGTACTCTTCCTTAGTTGAAGCAGAGAGGGTTGAGTAGGGGAGGGGGACAGAGGTCTTTTAATCCTGGGGAGCTCTATGGATCTTGGCGTCCTGGAGACCAGGGATTCCCCTTATTATTCCTGCATTTTTTTTTCCAAGTTAAGAACAACTTAACTTAAGATCTCAGGTGTTTTTTATCTTTGTTTAGACAAATTATCTTTCCAAAAGGGTCCTGATTCCAGTGTCTGCCCTAAAGCCCCCACCTGCAGGTTTTGTGTTTAGCCAGTCAGGGTGGCAGGAGACAGACCCCCACCTCAGGAATCCAAAGGTGTCAGACATCTCACTAAACATTGTGTTACTAAAATTCCAGGACATGGTAAATGGAATCATGCCCATCATTGAAAAGCTGATCAATGATTTGAAATCCAAAGAAATCCCAGAAGCCAGAGCCTACCTCCGCATCTTGGGAGAAGAGCTTGGCTTTGTCAGGCTCCAAGACTTCCAGATCCTGGGAAGGCTGCTGCTGAGTGGTGTTCAAACACTGCAGGGAATCCACCACATGGTAAGTGACCAGCCCCTCAGAGGGCCCAGAGATTAGCAGGTTTTCTTCCTAGATCTCCCAGACTCCCTTAAGATCCTGGCCACACAAAGATACAAGTTCGCTCTGAATTTCAATGAAGAAGATCTTTAGCTCACAAGGAATTGGTGCATTTAGAAATGAAACTATTCATAATGTCAGGTGTACTTATAAGAGCATTAGTTTGATCTTCTGGAAAACACTATTAAGAATATCTTCCTCTACATGCAATGAAGACTACTTTTAATATTAAAAGGACACAATGATTAGAAAAAAATGTTTGGCAAATTGTAACCCACTATCCAAACATTTGTCACAATTTTTATTATAAGTAATTTACTAATAAAAGAGAAAATATACCCCTGTGATTAAATAAATATTCATGTTGGTTTTAAGAAAACACTGAAGTTTATTCTATGGAAATGTTACAAAACAAAAACCCATGTATATTAATATGTATATCATTTCAGGGGCTTTTTCATTTCAAAAATTAATATTACCAAAATATAATACACTTCAAGTGAACTCTCATTTACATTCAGATTTTTAAAAAGAAAACAGAATTAAGCCATGCCATAGATTTTACTTGGAGCTTATAAGGCTCTGAGGCCCCGCACTGTTCCTAAATACTTTCTGAATCACCAGTTGAACAATGACATGATATTTGATTCAGAGCAATTACATATATCCCAATGCATTGATGTAAGTAATCATTAACCTTTATGAAATTAGTCAGCTAAATGTGCTAGTTCCTTCTTTTCTGGATAAAGAGAAATTACTGTCTGATGTTTGGGAGGTTACATTTAACAAAACTCACTCATAGAAGGCTTAATTTACTCTCCCCTGTTCAATTTGCAGATTGGACAGGCCATAAGGGAAGGCTCAAAGAGTGACTTGTTTCTTCACTACATCTTCATGGACAATGCCTTTGAGCTTCCCACTGGAGTGGGGTTACAGTTGCAAGTGTCCTTATCTGGAGTCATCGCCCCTGGCACCAAGGCTGGAGTAAAACTGGAACTAGCCAATGTAAGACCCTGTTTACATTGATTGCAAACAAGTGGGTGTTGTTCTTTTCCTCTTGTAGGGGGAGGAAGTTTTAAATATTTCACATTCTTAAAATGTGTTTCCAGTTCACAACAATGTACATCATCCTGGTAATCACCTCAGTAATTTTTATGAAAATTTTTAGGGTTCCACCAGCATGCACCACCTCACCGTCACCAGTTGGGGTGTGGCAATAAGATGAAAACTCAGTGGTTCACTTCATAAATGAGTGTTCTGGTCATCTATCTATCTAGTTATGCTTAAATTTAACTAAGTTGCTTCCTAGTCCTGCATAGTGAAGTCTGGCTCTGGAGAACTGGGCACTTGGCTTTCTTCCTCTAAATAAATCACATCACTGTCTCCTGAGATGCAAGTTATCCAGAGATATTTGCCCAGAGATGGGAAAGGGTGGTTGATCTGACAGCCAGGGGGCTGAGGTATTTAACAGTACTGAATAGGTTGTTTTCTGACTTGCAGATGCAGGCTGACCTGGTGGTAAAGCCCTCCATTGCTGTGGATTTTATAACAAATATAGGCATCATTCTTCCTGACTTTGCCAAGAGTGGTGTCCAAATGAACTCCAACTTCTTCCATGAGTCAGGCCTGGAGGCTCGTGTGGCCCTGAAGACTGGACAACTGAAGTTCATCATTCCTTCTCCAAAGAGGCCAGTCAAGCTATTTACTGCCAGGTAATTCTTTTAGCCAGGTGTGCCCAGCCAGTTTCAAAGAGTTGAGAACATATCTGTAGGATTTGGTCAGCCTAGATGACCAACAGAGAAAATTCAGGTCCCAGAGAAGCAGGAGAAAGAGGAAAGGAAGGTTCTTGATTACCTATTTTTAACCTAGCCTAGACACAAACACAAAAAATAATTGCCTTTCTACATTTTACTAAATTGTCCTATATCATCCTCCATTGAGACTTAAGATCTGCTTTAGCTTGTCATAACTTTGCTGTGGAGGATTTTGTTGTTATTGTTGGTTGTTTGCTTAGAGGATGAAGTAGCACTAGCTCTACAGAAATCTCACTTGAAAAATGAACATTTTTCTCTAGGAAAAATACCAAAGGACATACTGATCTGTGGTAGCTAGCTCAGTGGATAAAGCATGAAAATCCATGATAGATTATAGAATTCAGCCTCTGTTGAGAGTTTCATTTTCAATGATATCCTCTACCATTGATGGACCTTAGCTTTGATATTTTGAACACATTAATTTTCTCATTCAGAAGTAGAATTTAGGTCTCTGGGCTTCTAGAGCTTAACTTTATAGGGAGACATACAATGGAGGAAACAGCTGCAGTGGAGTCAGGGCTAGGTTAAAGGCAGTATCAGAATACTGTGAGACCTGAGGGAGTCAGAGCAGGCTTTCTGCCACAGGTACACTTGATCTACTATCAAGCACTGAGACTGACCCGAGCAAAGGAAAAAGAAATGAGTTTTCTAGGCAAAGAGAAAAGCAGGTATAGCAGCCTAAGGAAAAAGAAAATGGTTCAAGGAACTGAAAGAAATTGAGTATACCAAAGTGCACTGAGAACATAAGTGGGGGAAGGGGCAGAAACTGGTCCAGGGCAACCATGGCCCACCTTGTAATGCACTGTAAAGAACCTGGACTCATCTGAAGGCAAAGGAGTTGCAAAAGAGAATACAATTAAGGCAAGGCTGGTGTTTTAGAAGAACTACTCTGACTCTAGGGTGGAAAAAGTGGGAAGGTAGCAAGACTGGAGGACATTTAGGAGTCTGTCAAAAACATATGTGTGTGAGAGGTGACAATGGCCTGCACTGGAGGTGACAATGGTCTGCCAGAGGCAGAGAGGAGTGAGAGGTGCCAGAAATTGCATGGAAATAGACTCAGGAGCACTTAGTTCTTGACTAGATATGGGTATAAGGGAAAGAGAGAGAAGGGAGGCAGAGTGCCCTTCATTTTAAATAGGGACTACAGAGGGAGAGCTGCTCTTTTAGAGAAAGATGGCAAATTCAGTTTTGGATGTGCTGTATTTATGTCCTATGAAATAACCAATTAGAACTATCTAGGTGGCAAATGGACCTATGACTCTGAGCCTCGCAAAGAGGTTTGAGCTGAGACATGGAGTTGGGCATCACCAGTATATAGCAGAGTGATGAAATAGCAATTGGTGTAGAGTGCAACCAGAGAGGCAGAAGGGGGACCAAGGCCATAGGGTCTAGAAGCTAAGAAGCCACTAGAGGGTAGAACAGGCCATAGGCAGGCCACAGCTGGCATGTAGGACTCCAGCCCATCAGCAAAGGTTGGTCTTAGGGGAACACCAACAATGAGAAAACAATACTGGGGAAATAACAGAGTATTTAAAAGAAAGCATCCTTCAAAGATATGGGGACATTTTTTTAACTTCGTTGTATTTTCACTAATTTAAAGTACATATATAGGAGGAGGGTACCATGATCTTTTCAGAGGGTAAAGACTCTGGCATCTTAATCCAGCCATAAGTGAAGAAGTCTACTGAATGCTCCTGAGAGGTCAGAGATGACAGAGCCTAACTAGACTCATTGGGTTTAGAAGCATGAAGGGGACTGGAGATATTGATGAAATCATTTTCAAAACGTGACAAGGGTGACATTCAGAGCACAGTTCAGCAAGAAGTGTGTTGGAAGAATCCCACAAAGGCCAACACTTCTTGTAGGGACATAAGAGAATGTGACAAGGGAAATAAAAAGGTTGTGTGTTTGTGTGTGTGTGTGTGTGTGTGTGTGTGTGTGTGTGTGTGTGTGTGTGTGTGTCTGTGTGTAATGGGAGCAGATACTTGTGCATGTTTAATGAGGGTGAAAAGAAGCCAGCAGAGAGTGAGAGATTTCACACGAAAGACAGTTGGAGTTCCTCTTGCCCTGCATCATATATGAAGGACAGAGCACCCTAAGTTCAGTCCCAGTGACCAGTTAGTATCTCTGAGCCTTTGTTTCCTCTGTAAAATGAGAATCCTATGCCTGCTATTGTGGGGATCAGAGGTAAAACACATAAATATCTTAGTGCAATGTCTGAAGCATAAGAGTCACCATTTGTTTCTCAGTAAATCAAATAAGATGGGTATGGGCAGAGGTAGATAGGAGGAAAGGAACATGTGTGTAGTAAGAATCATGTTCATTTTTTTAAAGAATCATGTTCATTTTTTAATATCTTTTAAAAAATTTAGTGTATGGTTGTTATATACAATGATTGGGTTCATTTTGATATATTCTTAAATATATATAACATAGTTTTCTCCATTTCAATTCCCAGCACTACCCCCTCTCTCCCATCCTCCCTTCCCCTGATCCCTTTCCTCTACTTTAGTAGTCTTTTTTCTATTTTTTAATTTATTTTGTAATTAATGCATTATAGTTTCACATGAAATTGGAATGCATTCTGGTGTATTCATACATGCACCTATTACAATTTGGTCATTTTAGTTTCCCAGTTCTTCCCCTTCCCTACCCTCCTCCCTCCCTCTCTGGTTCCCCACTTCTACTCTACTGACCTCCCTGTTCATTTTGATTCCTGACTTGAAGATAACTTTGATTTTTTTTATTCTTTACCAGCAACACATTGCATTTGGTCTCCACCACCAAAACAGAGGTGATCCCTCCTCTCATTGAGAACAGGCAGTCCTGGTCAACTTGCAGGCCTTTTGTCACCGGACTCAACTACTGCACCACAGGAGCTTACTCCAACGCCAGCTCCACAGAGTTCGCCTTCTACTACCCACTGACAGTTGACTCCAGGTGAGAGATGCTCAGTGCCCAGCCGTATTCTGTTTGCCATCCACATTGCAGCCACCTGGCAGGGCAAAGAGAAAGAGGCCATATGCTCTGATCTTGTGTCACCAACCTTAGGGGCTTGCCCCATCCTTTGGGTATTTAAAGTAGTGGTCGTGTGGCCAACACTTCTTTCCCCTTCAGGCACTGGATGAGAAGATCAGAGCACATTCCAATTTGCTCCTAACTCATTATCAGAGTTCCTGAGCCTCCAGACCCATGGGTATGAGCTTCCTGGAGCTCACTAGTGTGCCCAAAACCTCCATGGTGCCCAGGGCCCCTGTCTTCATCCCCCCACCCCCCCTGATTATTGTCAGCTTTTGCTGATGGGGCCAGCCAGCTGTTCCTCTACTTGTCCAAAAGCCTGGGAATCATAAGATTTGTCCTTGTCTTAGGCTCTGGGAGGAACTGAAGGGAATCATAAGGATCCTTATTAGTTACAGGCAAGAGATAAGGTTAAAATGAGGACCTTATTTTTATTGCACTTGAAACTGAATTGTTGGGAGGATATTCTTGCCATCCTTGAAAGCTCTAATGTCACGCACTGTAACATCTTTAGATATGAACTAGAACTGAAGCCTACAGGAGAGGTGGAACAGTATTCTGCCAGTGCAACCTATGAACTCCAGAGAGAAGAGAGAGCCTTGGTGGACACACTGAAGTTCATAATTCAGACAGAAGGTGAGTACATAAAAAGAGGATGCTGCCTCTCTACCCTCAGTCTCAGGTTCAGGACTCACAAGGAGAAATATTTCATGTAATGTACTTAACAAATATTGACTGAATGCCCAATTAAGTATCAGGCCTGTTCTGAGAGTTGAAGCTTGAACAGTGAACAATGAAGTCTCTACCTTCATGGAAGTTACAGTAAACAACCAAACAAGTAAATATTTAAGCTGTCTATCCATAGTAGGGACCGAAACAGAACATAGATGGGTCTAGGGAATCCTGGGAGTATGGGGGACGAGGAAAGTCGAGGAAGGGAGTGATACTGGGAACAATAATGGAAAGTCTCACTGGTAAAGTAAATGCTAAAAAGAGATGTGAGGGAGGTAAGCCCTGTGCCAAGAGTGTTAAACACTAAGGTGTCAGCAGGTGTATGGACCCCAAGGCTGGCATGTGGCTGCCAAGTTTGAAAAAAGAAAAGACAGCCAGTATGGCTGAAGCAGAGAGATCTGGGAAGAAAGTGACAGAAGATGAAATCAGAGAAATAAGAGGAGGTGGGGTGGGGGGAGATGGACTTGTAAGACAATGTAAGAACTTTGACTTTTTCTGTGAATAAAATAAGAAGTCATTAAAGGTTTTTCATGTTTTATGTTCATGTCAACAAAAGATTGCAGAAAAGGAAAGGAAACTGGTGTGTAGGTTACTACAATAATCCAAGCAAGAGATGTGGGTGCTTTGAATGAGAGTGGTAGCAGAAGAGATATGAAAAGTGGTCAGATCCTGACCATATTCCATTCCCTGAATGTGCTAAGTGTTCCCTACCTCAGAGCCTTTGCATAACCAACCCTCTGCCTGGAAGGCTCCCCGCAGAACTGGCATGGTGCATCCCCACAATCTCCTCATCGTGGTCTCTGCCATATCCCTCTTGCAGAGAAAACTTCTCTGACCACCACATATTAAATAGCTTCTCTTCTATCCCTTTCTTTCATCTTCATATCCATTTTTCATTGTCTTCACATTTATTACCATCTGATGCAAGTAATTGGCTGGCCTCTTGTCTGCACAGCCCCCACTAGAAGGTAAACTCTGTAAGGGCAGGATTCCCCAATGCCAAGAGCAGTGCCCATCCCATAATCTACCACCAGTAAATACTTGCAAGTTGAATGAATACCAGAGTTAAAAATGTGAGGTAAAATCCTGAACTGTGTTCTTGTTTAAGCACATTGAGAACCCAGGGTTTCTCTACCTTTTCCTCTCCTTCCTTTTCCTAAGTAGATCCTCTTAGCACACACTTCTTAATTATTTTGTACGCTTTCAGGTGTGAAGCATACCGAGGCTACAATGATGTTCAAATATAATCGGCAGAGTAGAACTTTATTCAGTGAAGTCCAAATTCCAGATCTTAATGTTGACCTTGGGACAATCCTCAGAGTTAGTGATGAATCTGCTCAGGACAAAAAGTCTTACAAACTCACTCTGGACATTCAGAATAAGAAAATCACTGAAGTTGCTCTGATGGGCCACATAAGGTAAGGAAGGCATGGGGGATCCTACCTGAGCTGCAGGCCCTGGTGGCTCTTTCTCTTCTTCCCCCAGCTTTAAATCTGACTAAGACAGATGCATCCCTGGTCTATAATCTGGCAAACAGTGTCCTCAATGTCTTGGCCCTCTGCACATTTTTAGCTGGATCTTTCTATTATTTATCTTGCACTTACTATCCACTTATCAAATACTGTGCTGGGTACACTAAAAAATTTTCTGAGTCTTTACCATAAACTGCAAGGTAGGTATGAATTTCCCTGTTTTGTAGACAAGAAAACCGTAGCTCTGAGAAGTTTAATCACTTGGCCAAGGCCAAGAATTCATAAACAGCAAAGCAGATTGAAACAATTTTCAAAAAGTTCATCTGTTCCCTGCAAAGTCCTGCACTTGTGCTGAATATTGGCCTTGAGGTTAATGCATTTGGTCTGTCTATGGCCTTGTTGTTCACCCATTAATGTATCTTACTTTTATCACTAAAAAATGCAACTCTTAGCTGTTGAATTCCGTATAGCTCCTTGGAATAAAAAATCGTTGATGCCATATGATTTTATTTTCCACAGTTGTGACACTAAGGAAGAAAGCAAAATCAAAGGTGTCATTTCCATACCCCGCTTACAAGCAGAAGCCAGAAGTGAGATCCTGACCCGATGGTCCCCAACCAAACTGCTCCTCCAGATGGACTCATCTGCTACAGCTTATGGCTCAACAGTTTCTAAGAGACTGGCCTGGAGCTACGGTATGTGCCTCTTCTCCCTCACAAGCACTTCCCAGGGCACTGTGTACTTCAGTGTAACTGCCAAGAGCCATGGACACAAGCTGACCTGTGTTGTACCACTGACAACTATTTCACATGTGCCTTTTTCAGGTGATGAGAAGATTGAATTTGAATGGAACACAGGTACCAATGTGGATACCAAAAAAGTTGCCTCCAATTTCCCAGTGGATCTCTTTGATTATTATAGAGCCTTCCAGATGCATGCCATTAGTCTCCTGGATAACAGAGTTCCTCAAACAGACATGACTTTCCGGCACATGGGATCCAAATTAATAGTTGTAAGTACAAATCAATCAGCAAAATGGTTATAAGTGCTAATCCTATCCTTAACTCTAAGTTAGGTGCAGGAGGGTATCCAAAGATGCTTAACACATGCTTCTTGCACCCAAGGAATTTCTGGAGAGGAAGGAAACATCAAGCATGCTTAGTTCTCCAGTTATACAAAGCTGAATATGATAAATACCAAGAAAATGCTATAAGCAAAAGAGTTTGCTGTGTCTACATATATGAACAGAGACCTCAAGACACTGGCTAAGAGTCTATGTGCCTATTACAGATGATGAGAAGGTTTAATATGGGAAGAGATCAATGACTAGTAGCCCAAATTTATAATTTTCAGTAATAATCTATTATTATTATTATTATTATTTTATTATTATTATTATACCAGGTATTGACCCCAGAGGTGCTTAACCACTGAGCCACATCCTCAGCCTTTTTTTATTTTTCATTTTGAGACAGGGTCTCACTAAGTTGCTTAGGGCCTTGCTAAGTTGCTGAGGCTGATTTTGAACTTGTGATCCTCCTGCCTCAGCTTCCTGAGCCACTGGGATTACATGCACCACCATGCCCATCTCTATAACTTATTTTTAACTTTCACTTCATTGTTCTGCTTGATAACTGGCCTGTCAAATATGAATTATCACCTAATGTTAATTTCATTTTGAGGATCACCAGATCCCATTTCTTGCTCTAAAAATCTTCTATCATTTTGTAGGCTACGAACAGCTGGCTTCAGAAGGCATCTCAAAGTCTTCCATATGCCCAGACTTTGCAGGATCACCTCAATGGCTTAACAGAATTGAGCCTCCAGAAAATGAGATTTCCAAACTTCCAAGTCCCAGAAAACCTCTTCTTAAAAAGGTAAAAGAAGAAAACCAGATAAGTTTCTCAAACCATGCAAAGCACGTGGAAAATTTGACATAGCATGATTGTGACTGTTTTTGTTTAGTTTTAAGAGAAAAATATAAGCATTTTTAAGGAGATGAATAACTATAACATGAATACTGTGGCACTTTTGCATTAATAAACATGAGGTCTGAATGGGATGGTCAACCCAGTCAGGAAGGACCTAAAACTCAGTGGAGGAATTCTGGTACTTTCCTCCTAAGATGTTCTATTCACTATAATCTGAATGTGAAAGGCATTCAGCTTTCTCCCATCACAAGTAAACACCCTGTTCCAGATCAGAATATACTCACATTTGTTTGACTGTAAAGAGTTCAAGAGTAGCTGGAGGAATTCTTGACTATTGGCTTGCTGTTGAACTATGGAGGGTCAGAAAAACCATTGAGCATTGAATAAAGGCAGCATTCGGAGAGAGATTCAGTTTAGCAATACAACATAACCCTTGCCCAAAAAGTCAGATTCCAAACTGCTCAGTCTATTTCTGTATTTACAAAAATACATGTAATGCTTTACTTGTCTTATTTCATGAAAACAAAAAATCAGAGCACAAGCTGAAAAACACTAGAGTATTTTCTAAGTTGACTGATCTCTGTATTTTCCTCAAGGTTAAAAAAATAAGTGGCCTATGTCATGTGAATCTTCCCATGGTCAATGGCAGAGGAGCAGTTTAATAGGCCAGATTATTGTAAAAGGGCAGAAGTCTGCCAAAGCACCCACACGGAAAAAGACTGTAGGAGATAGAGAAGGGTGGCAGCACAGAGGACTCAGGACCCCTCCTTAACTGCTGGTGTTTCAGCCCTTGGAATTTGACAGGGCCTGACTTGTCATCAGTCATCCTCCTGCTGAAAGCAGGGATCCTTTTGCAGCAATAAAACAAACAATGTATTTGCACATAATAGGTAAACCCTCTGTCCTACTTAATTTTTTTTTACAAGTTATACTGTTAGTACATTGCATGGGTCTGGTATTGAAAAGATTGCAAAGTGGTTTTAGGTTTTGTTTTTTTTTTTTTTTTCTCATTTGATATCCAAGACCATCTCTGTGAGTTCAGCATACAGAATACTGTTGTCCCCACTATGCAGAAAACATCACAGAGACTCAGAGACACTAATTCACTAAGATAGCATTACCATTTAGTGAAAGTTGAAGCTCTTACCCAAATGTCTTTCATTCCTGTATACATTCCATATATCAAGTTACCTCAATTCAGTTTAGCAAATATGTACCAAGTGTTTACTACATGCAAAATACTAGACTAGGTGCAGTGAGAAGATAGAAACTAGATGAGGTATAGTCCTTCCTTCCAGGAAGACACTGTGCAGACATCAAAAAATGAACAAATAACTTATTTTCTAAGCAGAATTAGGACATGCTCTTTGAGATAGGTGTAAGAGACTCTATTACTTTAAGAATGAGAAAAATTAGTTATGACTTGGGTGGGATGGAAATGCTAAGGAATGGCTCTTAGTAGGGCTTAGAAAAAGTTTGTTGGGTAGGTAGAGGATAAAGCAAAGATATCCAGGCACAGAAGTAGTGCAATAAAGAGTTTAGGAATGGAGTAGATGCAGTACTGTTTGGAAGAACAGATGGCAGAGAGCTCTGAGTTTTTGGTGACTGACTGGGGACATTGTTGTTCATTTCAGTGATGGCCGGGTCAAATATACTTTGAACAAGAACAGTGTGGAAATTGAGATCCCTTTGCCTTTTGGTGGAAAATCTTCCAAAGATTTGAAGATGTTCGAGACCATTAGGACACCAGCCCTCAACTTCAAGTCTGTGGGATTCCAGCTGCCATCTCGAGAGTTCCAAGTCCCTACTTTTACCATTCCCAAGTTGTATCAACTGCGAGTGCCTCTTTTGGGTGTTCTGGACCTCTCCACAAATATCTACAGCAACTTGTACAACTGGTCTGCCTCCTATACTGGTGGCAACACCAGCAGAGACCACTTCACTCTCCAGGCTCGGTACCACGTGAAGGCCAGCTCTGTGATTGACATGTTTTCCTACAGCATCCAAGGTGAGCCATGCTCAGGTGAAGGGTGCACAGGGCTAATTCATTGTAGTCTCTGGCAGGAGAGCCCCCTCCAGGGAGGAAAGTACATGGACTTTCTTATTGTCCTTGCTACTTGGAAATCTTTTCATCCACTCAACTCATAGGAATATTTATTAAACATGTATTTAATGTACTCCTAGGTAAAAAAAAAAAAAAAAAAAAAAAAAAAAAAAGGAGTATAAAAACCAGCAATTATAATTCAGTATGAGAAATGCTTTGGCAGGGTATATAAGGTACACCAAGTTTACTTTATTAATCATAATTCAGCTTGAGTGCCACAATGTGTACTAGTGTAAGATACAGTGAAACTCTCAAAAAGGGAGCCCAAAAAGGTCTACAGCAGCCAGGGATAGCTTTCTGGAGAAATATCTTATACTTGCAGTTTTTATGTTTGCCTTATAGATGAGGATACTGCTACACAACTGACCCAGATAAATGGGACTTTTTAATTGAAAGATTTTCAACAAAGATTGTTCTGGACATTTTCTAACTTAATTTAACCAATGTCTTTAACTTTTACATTAGGATCTGGAGAAACAGCTTATGACCAAAGGAATGTGTTCACATTATCTTGTGATGGGTCTCTACGTCACAAATTTCTGGATTCAAATATCAAGTTCAGTCATGTAGAAAAAGTTGGAAACAACCCAGCTTCAAAAGGTTTACTAACATTTGATGCATCTAGTGCCTGGGGACCACAGATGTCTGCTTCAATCCATATGGACTCAAAAAAGAAACAACATCTGTATGTCAAAGATGTCAAGATTGATGGGCAATTCAGAACCTCTTCATTCTATGCTAAAGGCATATATGACTTGTCTTGTCAGAGGGATTCTACCACTGGACAGCTCAGTGGAGAGTCCAACCTGAGGTTTAACTCCTCCTACCTCCAAGGCACCAACCATATAACCGGAACATACAAAGATGGAACCCTCTCCCTTACCTCTACCTCTGATTTGCAAGATGGCATCTTTAAAAATACTGCTTCCATGAAATATGAGAACTATGAGCTGACTGTGAAATCTGACAGCAACGGGAAGTATGAGGACTTTTCTACTTTTAACAAGGTGGATCTGACCTTCTCTAAGCAAAATGCATTGCTACGTTCTGAGTACCAGGCTGACTACAAGTCACTGAGGTTCTTCACCCTGCTTTCTGGGTCACTGAATTCCCATGGTGTTGAATTAAATGCTGACATCTTGGGCACTGACAAAATTAATACTGGTGCTCATAAGGCAACACTAAGGATTGCCCGAGATGGATTATCTACAAGTGCAACCACCAGCTTGAGGTACAGTCCCTTGTTGCTGGAGAATGAGCTGAATGCAGAGCTTGACCTCTCTGGGGCATCCATGAAATTAACAGCAAATGGTCGCTTCAGGGAGCATAATGCAAAATTCAGCCTGGATGGAAAAGCTGCCCTCACAGAGGTATCACTGGGAAGTGCTTATCAGGCCATGATTCTGGGTGTCGACAGCAAAAACATTTTCAACTTCAAGATCAGCCAGGATGGACTGAAGCTTTCAAATGACATGATGGGCTCATATGCTGAAATGAAACTGGACCACTCTAATAGTCTGAATATTGCAGGTCTATCACTGGACTTCTCTTCAAAACTTGACAACATTTATAGCACCGACAAGTTTTACAAGCAGAATTTTAA
The DNA here is from genome assembly GCA_025594165.1 of Tamias sibiricus. Classification (NCBI taxonomy): domain Eukaryota; kingdom Metazoa; phylum Chordata; class Mammalia; order Rodentia; family Sciuridae; genus Tamias; species Tamias sibiricus. Next base: position 82,387,392 of record CM046670.1, read on the forward strand.
CTTACAGTTACAGCCCTTTTCTCTTGTAACTACTTTAAACAATGACCTGAGATATGGTGCTCTGGATCTGACCAGCAGTGGGAAATTAAGGCTGGAAACCCTGAAGCTGAACATGGCTGGGAACCTCAAAGGAGCCTACCAAAGTGATGAAATAAAACACATCTACACCATTTCTTATGCTGACTTAACAGCAAATTATAAAGCAGACACTGTAGCTAGGATTCAGGGTGCAGAGTTTAGTCACCAGCTCAATGTTGTCACTGATGGACTGACTTCAGGCATTCTCATGAGTACAAACTATAATTCAGACTCTGTGCATTTCAGCAACATTTTCCGTCATGTAATGAGCCCATTCTTCGTGTCCATTGATACATATACAAAAAGCAATGGAAAACTGGTTCTCTGGGGAGAACACACTGGGCAACTCTACAGCGAATTCCTGTTTAAAGCAGAACCGCAGTTCCTTATTTTGTCTCATAATTACAAAGCGTCCACAAATCATCTCATATCCAGCAAAAGCATCAGTACAGCCCTTGATCACAAAGTCAGTGCCCGGCTCACTCCGGCCGAGCAGACAAGCACCTGGATACTCAAGACCCAATTGAACAACAACGAGTACAGCCAGGACGTTGAAGTTTACAACACTAAAGACAAAATTGGTGTGGAGTTTAGTGGGCGAGCCCTGGCTGACCTTACTCTGCTAGACTCCCCAATTAAAGTGCCATTTTTATTCAGAGAGCCCATCAATGTCATTGATGCTTTACAGATGAAAGATGCTGTTGACAAGCCCCAAGAATTCACAATTGTTGCTTTTGTAAAGTATGATAAGAACCAAGATGTTCACACCATCAGCCTTCCGTTCTTTGAAACTCTGCCCGAATATCTGGAAAGGAATCGAATAGTAATTATAACTGCTCTGGAAACCATTCAGGAAGAATTGAAACGCATCAATATTGATGAATTTGTGAGCAAATACAGAGCAGCCCTCAACAGACTCCCACAGCAAGTTAATGACTATCTGAATGCACTTAATTGGGAAAGACAAGTTTCCAGTGCCAAGGAGAAACTATACACTTTCACAGAAAATTACAGAATTACAGAAAATGATCTACAAATTGCATTGGATAATGCCAAAATCAACTTTAATGAAAAACTCTCTGAACTTCAGACATACGTGATACAATTTGATCAGTATATTAAAGATAATTATGATCTACATGATTTTAAAATTGCTATTGCTAAGATTATTGATCGAATCATTGAAAAATGGAAGATTCTTAATGAACATTATCATATCTGTGTACATTTAGTGAGGACAATCAATGATCTGTATGAATTTATTGAAAATATTGATTTTGATAAAACTGGAAGTAGCGCTGCCTCCTGGATCCAGAAAGTGGATACCAAGTATCAAGTCAGAATCCAGATACAAGAAAAATTGCAGCAGCTTAACACTCATATTCAGAATATAAACATTGAGGACCTTGCCACAGAGTTAAAACAACGGGTTGAGGATATTGATGTCAGAGTCCTTTTAGATCAATTGAGAACTGCAATTTCATTTCAAAGTATAAAGGACATTATTGAACATGTCAAACACTTTGTTACAAATCTTATTGAAGACTTTGAAGTAAGTGAGAAAATCAATGCTTTTAGAGCCATAGTCCATGAGTTAATTAGTAAATATGAAGTAGACCAACAAATCCAGTTTTTAATGGATAAATCAGTAGAGTTGGCCCACCAATATAAGCTGAAGGAGACTGTTCAAAAACTAAGCAATGTTCTACAGCAGGTTGAGATAAAAGATTACTATGAAAGATTGGTTGGGTTTATTGATGATGCAGTCCAGCAGCTTAAAGCATTGTCTTTTAAAAATTTTATTGAAGAAGTAAACAGATTGCTGGACATATTGGTAAAGAAAGTAAAATCGTTCAATTACCACCAGTTTGTAAATGAAACCAATAACAAAATCCATGAGGTGACTCAGAGAATCAATGGTGAAATTCAGGCTCTAGAATTGCCACAGAAAGCTGAAGCACTAAAACTGTTTGTAGAGGACATCAAGGCCATGGTCTCTATCTGGTGGGAAAAGCTAAAAGACACCAAAATAACTGTATTCATTGATTGGTTATGGGATACTTTAAATTCTCCATCTTTGGTTCAGATAAAAGCCAGATTCCAAGAAACTCTAGAAGATGTACGAGACCGAATCTATCTGATGGACCTTCCACAGGAACTTGAGCGATACCTGTCGCTAGTAGGCCAGGTTTATAATACACTTGTCACTTACATTACTGACTGGTGGATTCTTGCTGTTAAGAACCTTACTGACTTTGCAGAGCAATATTCTATCCAAGACTGGGCTGAAAAGGTGAAAGCATTGGTGGAACAAGGGTTCCCTGTTCCTAAAATCCAGACCATCCTCGGGACTCTGCCTGCCTTTGAGGTCAGTCTCCGTGCTCTTCAGCAAGCTACCTTCCAGACTCCTGACTTTATAGTACCCCTGACAGATCTGAGGATTCCATCAGTTCAGATAAACTTCAAAGAGTTGAAAGATATAAAAATCCCATCCAGGTTTTCCACTCCAGAATTCACTATCCTCAACACCTTCCACATTCCTTCCTTTACAATTGACTTGGTAGAAATCAAAGCAAAGATCATCAGAACCATTGACCAAATGCTGAGCAGTGAGCTGCAGTGGCCACTTCCGGAAGTGTATCTGAGGGATCTGAAGATGGCAGATACCCCCCTTGCTTTACTCACACTGCCAGACTTTCATTTACCAGAAATTACAATTCCAGAAGTTGTGATCCCAAATCTCAACCTGACAGATTTTCAAGTTCGTAACTTTCGTATACCAGACTTTCAGCTTCCCCACATCTCACACACAATCGGAATACCTACTTTTGGCAAGTTGCATAGCATTTTGAAAGTCCAGTCTCCCCTTTTCACTTTAGATGCAAATGTTAACATCCAGAATGTAACTAGTTCAGAGCACAGAGCAGAGATTGCAGCTTCCATCACTGCCAAAGGAGAATCCAAATTAGAACTTCTCAATTTCGATTTCCAAGCAAATGCACAACTCTCAGACCCTACGATTAATCCACTGGTTCTGAAGGAATCTGTGATATTCTCCAGCAAGTACCTGAGAACAGAGCATGAAAGTGAAACACTATTTTCTGGAAATGCCATTGATGGAAAATCAGATACAATGGCAAGTTTACACACAGAAAAAAATACACTGGAGTTTAACAATAGTGTGATTGTTAAGATAAACAACCAGCTTAAACTGGACAGCCACACAAAGTACTTCCACAAATTGAACATCCCCAAACTGGACTTGTCCAGTAAGGTTGACCTGAACAATGACATCAAGACACTGCTGGAAGCTGGACACTTAAGATGGACTTCTTCTGGAATAGGGTCATGGAAACTGGCCTGTCTCAACTTCTCAGATGAGGGAATACATGAATCACAGATCAGCTTCACTGTGGAAGGACCCATCACTTCCTTTGGATTGTCTAATAACATCAGCAGCAAACACCTAAGAGTAAACCAAAAGATTGCTTATGAATCTGGCTTCCTTAACTCTTCTAAGTTTGAAGTTAAGTCTGAAGTGGAATCCCAGCATGTGGGCCACAGTATTCTAACTGCTAATGGCATAGCACTGCTCAAAGAAGGAAAGGCAGAGATAACTGGCATCCACAATGCTCATTTAAATGGAAAAGTTATTGGAACTTTGAAAAATTCTCTTTTCTTTTCGGCACAGCCATTTGAAATTACTGCATCCACAAATAATGAAGGGAATTTGAAAGTTAGTTTTCCACTAAAATTGATAGGGAAGATAGACTTCCTCAATAACTATGCAATGTTCCTGAGTCCTCATGCCCAGCAAGCAAGTTGGCAAGCAAGTTCCAGGTTCAATCAGTATAAATACAATCAAAATTTCTCTGCCGTGAACAATGAACACAGCATGGAAGCCCACGTAGGGATCAATGGAGATGCCAACCTGGATTTCTTGAACATTCCTTTGACAATTCCTGAAATAAATCTACCTTATACAACACTCACAACACCCTCGCTGAAAGATTTCTCCATATGGGAGGACACAGGCTTAAAGGAATTCTTGAAAACAACAAAGCAATCATTTGATTTAAGTGTAAAGGCTCGGTACAAAAAAAACAAAGACAAGCATTCCATTGCAATACCTTTGGGTGTGTTTTTTGAGTTTATCAATCAGAATATCAATTCCTTTGACAGACATTTTGAGAAAGCCAGAGATGTTGCCTTAGATTTTCTTACTACATCCTATAATGAAGCAAAAAGTAAGTTTGATGCGTATGAAGTTGAAAGATCTCTCAACAAGCTCCCCGGGACTTTTCAAACTCCCAGATACACTCTTCCAGTCTTCAACGTGGAAGTGTCTCCATTCACAGTAGAGATGTCGGCCTCCAGCCATGTGATTCCCAAAGTGATCAGCACCCCCAATGTCACCATCCTGGGGTCTGGCTTCTATGTGCCTTCACGCAGATTTGTCCTCCCATCCCTTGAGCTGCCAGTCCTTCGTGCCCCTAGGAATCTACTCAGGGTTCCTCTTCCAGATTTCAAGGAACTGAGTACCATAAACAATATTTTTATCCCAGCCCTGGGCAATATTACTTATGATTTCTCCTTTAAATCAAGTGTCATCACACTGAATACCAATATTGGACTTTATAATCAATCAGATATTGTGGCTCATTTCCTTTCTTCTTCTTCATTCGTCATTGATGCATTGCAGTACAAATTAGAAGGTACTTCAAGTTTGACAAGGAAAAGAGGGCTGAAGCTAGCCACAGCTGTGTCTCTCAGCAATAAATTTGTGGAAGGCAGTCATGATAGCACTATTAGCTTAATCAAGAAAAACATGGAAGCATCAGTGATGACAACTGCCAAAGTCCACATTCCAATTTTGAAAATGAATTTCAAGCAAGTACTTAATGGAAATACCAATTCAAAACCTACTGTCTCTTCAACCATTGAATTAAAATATGATTTTAATTCTCCAGAGCTGTACTCTACTGCAAAGGGAGCGGTTGACCACAAGCTCAGCTTAGAAAGCCTCACCTCCTACTTTTCCATTGAGTCATCTACTAAAGGAGATGTCAGGGGTTCAGTCCTCTCATGGGACTATTTGGGAACTCTTGCCAGCGAAGCCAGTATGTACCTGAATTCCAAGGGCACTCGGTCATCAGTGAAGCTGCAAGGGGCTTCCAAAGTCGATAGCATCTGGAACCTTGAAGTAAAAGAAACTTTTGCTGGAGAAGCCAATCTCCAACGTATATATGCCATCTGGGAACACAATACAAAAAATCACTTACAGCTGCAGGGCCTTTTCTTCACACAAGGAGAACATGCAAGCAAAGCCACCCTGGAACTCTCCCCATGGACAATGTCTGCCCTAGTTCAGGTTCACGCAAGTCAGCCCAGTTCTCTCCTGGACATACCTCACATTGGCCAGGAAGTGACTCTGAATGCTAACACTAAGAGCCAGAAGGTCAGCTGGAAAAGTGAGGTCCAGATTTATTCTGGGTCTCTCCAGAACAACATACAGCTTTCCAATAACCAAGAAGAGGCACGACTTGACATTGCAGGATCCTTAGAAGGATCAAACCTCAAACATATCATCCTACCAGTGTATGACAAGAGCTTATGGGACCTCCTAAAGCTGGATGTAACCACCAGCACAGGCAGGAGACAGTATCTTCATGTTTCAACCGCTCTTGTGTACACCAAAAATCCCAATGGCTATCTTTTCTCTGTCCCCGTGCAAGAATTGGCTGATAAATTCATTATCCCTGGGTTGAAACTAAATGATCTAAATTCAGTTTTTGTCACACCTACATTTCGAGTCCCATTCACAGATGTTCAGGTTCCATCCTACAAAGTTGACTTCAGTGAAATGAAAATTTATAAAAGGTCAAGAACTTCACCATTTGCACTCAACCTACCAACATTACCCAAAATAAAATTCCCTGAAGTTGATGTTTTAACAAAATATTCTGAATCAGAAAACTCCTCAGTTCCCTTTTTTGAGATAACTGTGCCTGAAGCTCAGTTAACAGTGACCCAATACACCCTTCCAAAAAGCATTTCAGTTGGCAGTGCTGTCTTGGATCTAAATGAGGTGGCCAACAAGACTGCAGGCTTCGAGTTACCTACCATCATCATGCCTGAGCAGACTATTCAGATTCCTTCCATTAAATTCTCTATACCTGCTGGAATTTGGATTCCTGTTTTTGGAGAACTGACTGCACAGTTTAGGGTGGACTCTCCCCTGTATAATACCACTTGGAGTGCTGGTTTGAAAAACAAAGTAGATCATATTGAAACATTCCTGGATTCCACATGCAGTTCAACCTTACAGTTCCTGGAATATGACCTACATGGTAAGAAAATGACCTGGCTCCTTTCCTAGATACTATGTTCTTAATGAAAGTTGTAAGTAATTATGTATTTAGTTATGACCAGAGGCACAATTACTCTCTTAGCAAAATTAAAAGAAAAGACACATATATATACCCCATACATTAAAAAAAACTGTATAAAATAAACTGACATTCAAGAAGGATAGTTTCAAAGAAAATAGACTTTTCTGTAATGATTTTAGGACTTACATTGTCTTCTCACTATTTATTTAAATAGATGATAAAGCAGAGTATATGCACTTTGTGACAGAGCACATACCTAGCATGTGTGATGGCCTGGGTTTGATCCCCAGCACCCCCCAAAAAATTATTTTAAAATACTATGAACTACACATTGCATGTTGAAAACATGTAAGTTAGGTGTTTGGTTAAAATAGAATGCTCCAAGTTTCCCAATGAAAATATCTCTGTATCCTATAGTTATTTGCCTAACAAAATGTAAACTCTCTCCCCTACAGTGGCAGAAACATACAAAGTTGAAGACAGCGCGTTCATCTTTAAGTCCAACATAACATTTGCACATTGTGACTTCCGTGCAGAGTATAAAGAAGAGGGCAAATACAAAGGATTGCAGTATGAAACTTTTACTGAAACTTCATTCCTTTTCAAAGCTCATTGTGATGTGTGCCCTCTTTGTGCCCATTACATTGTGACCCAGCTGCCTTTCTGCTTTCAGGGACGGGGAACTAGAGGCTTTCCTGGACATCACCAGCCCCGTGTTCACTGACTTCCACCTGCACTACCAAGGAGATGAGAAAGGCCTGGTCTTCTGGGCAGCCTTCCCAGCTGTAGGCTCTGTGGGCCTGAACCTGGGAGAAGTAGGAAACGACAGCATAAGGTGGAAGCACTACTTCAACCCTCAGGTGAGTCCCAACCAATGGGTTGCCCATGCCCAAGAGCAGGAAGAGAATTGGGACAGATAATTTAAGACAATTCTTTTTTTTTTTTTTTTAATTTACTTGTTCTAATTGGTTATATATGACAGTAGAATGCATTTTGACACATTCTACACAAATGAGACATAACTTTTCATTCCTCTGGCTGTACATGGTGCTGAGTCACAGCAGTAGTGTAATCTTATATGCACATAGGATAATAATGTCTGTCTCATTCTACCGTCCTTCCCATCCCCATCATCCTATCCCTCCCCTCAATCCCCTCTGTACAATCCAAAGTTCCTTCATTCTTCCCTACCCCCCCACCCCCTCACTGTGGATCAGCATCCACTTAACAGAGAAAATATTGGGCCTTTGGTTTCTTGGGATCAGCTTATTTCACTTAGCATGATATTCTCTAGTTCCACCCATTTACCAGCAAATGTCATAATTTCATTCTTCTTTTAGGCTGAGTAATATTCCATTGCATATATGGACCACAACTTCTTTACCCATTCATCTGTTGAAAGCCATCTAGTTTAGTTTCATAGTTTAGCTATTGTGAATTGAGCTGCTATAAACATTGATGTGGCTGTATCACTGTAGTATGCTGATTTTAAATCCTTTGGGTACAAACTGAGGAGAGGGATAGCTGGGTCAAATGGCAGTTCCGTTCCAAGTTTTCTGAGGAATCTCCATACTGCTTTCCATAGTGGTTGCACCAATTTGCAGTCCCACCAGCAATGTATGAGTGTACCTTTCCCCCACATCCTTGTCAACATTTATTATTGCTTGTATTCTTGATAACTGCCATTATGATTAGAGTGAGATGAAATCTTAGTTTTGATTTGCATGTCTCCAATTGCTAAAGATGATGAACATTTTTTCATATGTTTGTTAATCAATTGTATTTCTTCTTCTGTGAAGTGTCTGTTCATTTCCTTAGCCCATTTATTGATGGGGTTATTTGTTTTTCTGGTGTTAAGTTTTTGAGTTATATATCCTGGAGATTAGTGCTCTATTTGAGGTACGTGTGGTAAATATCTTCTCCCATTCTGTAATCTCTCTCTTCCTGTTATTGTTTCCTTTGCTGAGAAGAAGCTCTTTAGTTTGAATCCATCCCATTTATTGATTCTTAATTTTACTTCTTGTTAAAGAAGTCAGATCCTAAGCTGACATGATAAAGATTTGGGCCTACTTTTTCTTCTATTAGGCTCAGGGTCTCTGTTCTATTGCCTAAGTCTTTGATCCACTTTGAGTTGAGCTTTGTGCAGGGTGAAAGGTAGAGGTTTAATTTCATTTTGTTACATATGAATTTCCAGTTTTCCCAGACCATTTGTTGAATAGGCTATCTTTTTTCAAATCTATGTTTTTGGTTCCTTTATCTAATATGAGATGACCATATTTATATGGGTTTGTCTCCATGTTTTCTATTTTGTACCATTGGTCTACATGTCTATTTTGGTTTCAATACCATGCCATTTTTGTGGCTCTGTAGTATAGTTTACAGTCTGGTATTGTGATGCCTCCTGCTTCACTCTCCTTGCTAAGGATTGCTTTGGCTATTTTGGGTATCATATTTTTCCAAATGAATTTCATGATTGGTATTTTAATAGGAATTGCATTAAATCTGTATGACACTTTTGGTAGTATGTCCATTTTGACAATATTAATTCTGCCTATCCAAGAACGTGGGAGATCTTTCCATCTTCTAAGGTCTTCAATTTCTTTCTTTAGTGTTCTATAGTTTTCATTGTATAGGTCTTTAACTTCTTTTGTTAAATTGATTCCCAAGTATTTTATTATTTTTTTGAGGGAATAGTTTTACTTTTTGTGAATGGGTTAGTTTTCCTAATTTCTCTTGCAATGGATTCATCACTTATGTATAGAAATGTATTTGATTTGTGGGTATTGATTTTATATCCTGCTACTTTGCTGAATTCATTTATTAGTTCTAAAAGTTTTCTGGTAGAATTTTTGGATTTCCTAAATATAAAATCATGTCATCAGCAAATAGTAATAGTTTGAGTTTTTCTTTTCCTATTCATATCCCTTTAATTTATCTTGTCTGATTGCTCTACTAGAGTTTCAAGGACTATGTTGAATAGTAGTAGTAAAAGAGGGCATCCCTGTCTTGTTCCAGTTTTTAAAGGGAATGCTTTAATTTTTCTCCATTTAGAATGATGTCAGTCTTGGGCTTACATAGGTAGCTTTTACAATATTGAGATATGTTTCTACTATCCCTAGTTTTTTTAGTGTTTTGAGCATGAAGAGGTGATATATTTTTTTTCTGTATCTATTGAGATAATTATATGATTCTTGTCTATAAGTCTATTGATGTGATGAATTACATTCATTGATTTCCATATTGAACCAAACTTGCATCCCTAGGATGAACCCCACTTGATTGTGGCACATACTCTTTTTAACATGTTTTTGTATGCAATTTGCTAGAATTTTGAGAATTTTTGCATCTATGTTCCTCAGGGATATTGGTCTGAAATTTTCTTTCCTTGATGTGTCTTTGTCTGGTTTTGATATCAGGGTGATACTGGCCTCATAGAATGAGTTTGGAAGGGTTCCCTCCTTTTATAATTCATGAAATAATTTGAGGAATATTGGTGTTAATTCTTCTTTGAAGGTCTTATAGAACTCGACTGAGAATCCATCTGGTCCTGGGCTTTTCTTACTTGGTAGGCTTTTAATGGTGTCTTCTATTTCATTGCTTGAAATTGATCTGTTTAAATTGTGTATATCCTCCTATTCAGTTTGGGTAGATCATGTCTCTAGAAATTTTTCAATGAAGTTAAGACAATTCTTTCAGAGAGTTCTCAAACTAGATGAAAGACACTCACTAAGAAATTATTCTCCAGAAAGCCTTACAATGAGTCCTTCATTGAAATTAATTATTAGTCATGCACATGACATCATATTAGCACTATTATTTTATTACTTCTGGGAAAAATCTAGAAAGATGAGGGTCATGCCTCATCACCCAAATACACTATTCTTTTTTTAATTTTTTGGTGGTCTTGAAGATCTAACCCAGGGTTTTTAACACACTAGGCAAGCACTTTACCACTGAGCCACATCCCCAGCACAACACCACCATCTGTCCTACGTTCAAATATTTCATCATTGGGTTTATTTTTTTTAATTTTTATATATTTATTCAGTGCTAGGGATTGAACCCCAGGCCTTGCACATGCTAAGCAGGTACTCTATCCCCCAGCCATAGCTACAGCCCTCTCATCACCTAAATCATGGTTTCTGGAGGTTTCTTGAAGCTTCAGAATTCTTTCCCATAACAGAATTGTTTGATGAGACCCAAGGACTCAGTCTTTTTTTGTGTGTGTGGTACCAGGGGTTGAACTCAGGGGCATCCAACCACTGGGCCACATCTCCAGCCCCCCCCCCTCCTTTTATTGTATTTTATTAGAGACAGGGTCTCACTGAGTTGCTAAGTGCCTTGCCATTGCTAAGGCTGAACTCGCGATCCTCCTGCCTCAGCCTCCCAAGTGTTGGGATTACAGGCGTGCACCACCATGCCCCACAGACTCAGTCTTTTCTAAGCTCCACTAGGGCCAAATCAAAGGTGTCATTATCAGAGGGGGAGACCTAACCTGATTCTATCACCAAGGTTTGTCATAGGCTTGGAGAATGAATACTGAGACGGGTAATCTGGCTCTCTGCTGGTTGGACTCTGGACATTTTCCCTTTTTTGCTACTTCTTTCCCTGAATGTGCCTTTCTCTGCCTCTTTCCTTCTTCCTTTGCCTCCTCTTCTTTCTTCCTTCTTCCCTATCCTTCCCCTCCTATCCCCATTTTCAGTCCTAGGAAGGCCTTAATGTTAAGTGTTACTGTATAAATACCAAGCATGTTTTTTATCCTTTCTGAGGCATATGATAAAGAGAAATTTAACAGTGGGTTTGTTTAACCATAAAACAAACACACGAACTGACATGTGAAAGATAAATCCCCTTCAGAATATGAAGGATCCTCTGATCTTTACTTTTAACTGCTAATGAAGTTTTAGGGTAATACATTATGTAATCAGAGTAATTGAAACCATGTTCATATCTCTCCCTCCCTCCCTCCCTCTTCCCCCCCACCTCTCTCTTTCTTTCTCTCTCTCTTCCTTCCATCCCTCCCTCCCTTTCTGGTTTTAGTCTGCAGAGAAAAAGCTCATCATATTCAGAACTGATTGGGGGTACCAGAACTCTGATAAGGAAATTCAGATCAAATTTAATTGGGACGAAGAGGCAGCATCCAGATTGCTAAACTCTTTAAAAGACAATGTGCCCAAGGCCACAGAGGCCTTTTATGACTATGTCAACAAGTACCACCAAGAGTACACAGGACTAAACCTGAAAGAAGCTTCTGCAAAGCTGAGGCAAAGTCTACAGAACAGTGCTGAGCAGGCCTATCAAGGGGCCATGAGGCAAATTGATGAGATGGACATGGGGTTCCAGAGAGCAGTCAGCAGCACCACAAGAACTTACCAGGAGTGGAAGGACAAGACCCAGAATCTGTACCAGGAACTGTTGGCTCAGGAGAGCCAGGCCAGTTTCCAGACCATCAAGGAGAACACACTTGACAGCTTGTTACAAATTACCCAGGGGTACCATAGGGCAATTAACCGTCTGATTGACTCATTCATTGATTTCCTGAAGTTCTTCAGATTCCATCTCCCAGGAAAAGCTGAGATGTACACTATTGATGAACTCAATAGTATGGTCATGAAAGAGGTAGGGAAGATACTGTCCCAAGTATGTTCAAATATCCAAAGTGGGATAGACAAACTGCTTTCCTATGCCCAAGACCTAGTGGAGAAAACCAAATTAATCAAAGACCTTCAGATTACATTTCCTTTTTATTCAACAAGTGCTAAACTAGAAGATGCAATTCTGAACTTTAGGAAAGAGTTGGAATGTTTACCAGAAGAAATTCAAAAAGAAATTAATATCTATTTATCTGTCAATATTACAGAGATACTAATTTTCCTTCGGGACAGTTTACAAGATTTAGTTTCTCAAGAGATAGAAGAAAACATTAAAATGTTAAAAGAGAAGAAATTTACTGATCTCATTAATTATATCCTATATAAGGAAAATGACTTCAAATATTATGTTCTATTATCTTTTGAAATTCTGAAAGACTATCTAGACTTTATCTGCAGTGAGGTCAATGAATTTATTCAAGACCAACTTCAGGGAAGTTCTCAAAACTTACAGCAGGTTCATCAGTACATAAAGGCTCTTCGTGAAGAATATTTTGATCCAAGTACTGTTGGCTGGATGGTGAAATATTATGAACTTGAAGAAAAGGTAATGGATCTGATCAAGAACTTTGTAATTGCCCTTAAGGACCTCCATTCCAAATATGTGTCCAGTGCTGCTGAATTTGCTTCTCAACTCTCAAATCAAGCTAAGCAGTTTGTGAACAGAGATTTCCAAGGATATGTTAGCATCCTTACTGATGCAGATGGAAAAGGGAAAGTGATGATTGAAGAGCTTTCCACCACTGCTCAGGAAACAGTTAAAAGTTGGGCCACTGCAATGAAGAAAATAATTTCTGATTACCATCACCAGTTCAGATCTAAACTACAGGATTTTTCAGACCAACTTTCTGATTACCATGAAAAATTCATTGCTGAGGTCACAAGATTGATTGACCTGTCCATTCAACGCTACCACATGTTTCTAAGATATATCACCCAATTCCTGGCAGAGCTGCAATCAGCCACAGTCAATGATGTAACCCCCTACATAAAGTTTGCTCCAGGAGAACTGACTATCACCTTTTAATTTTTTTTCATTTGTTCCAATTAAACTTTCACATAGTAGGGGAAATCCAAACCACTGATAAAATCATACATTGAGCCAACCCTGCAGCAGGCAGCTGACTCAAGCAGAACTACCTAGGAACTGGACCTGCACTGAAGCCGGTGTGAGAGATCTGGAGGTCTCTGACCTCTAGGGAATGACATTTTTAGCAAGTTAAAGAAAATCAGGATCTGAGTTATTTTACTAAACTTGGGGGGAAGGGAAAAACAAATAAATGAATTCTTTATTGTGTATCAATATGACTCACTTGTATTGAAAGAATGGAATGAGGGTATCAATTCAAATGTTCTGGGATTTCAAAGCCTCTAGAAGAACATATTCTGTGATTTAAGTAATAGAGTAAAAGGAAAGGGAAAGGGAGAAGCAATGGAGGGAAATATTTTGTCAACTAACAAAAAGAAGTTGATCTCAGGAACTGTATTTGCCAAGTGAAAAGGAAAAAGTATTCACAGATATTTTTACATAATCTGATTATGAGGAGTATATCATTTGTGTTCTTCCTTACCAACCCATCTGCCTTTGCCAAGCAAGGCTATTTGGCTTTGAGATACACCAAAAGGTCCATTATTTCACGCAGCCTAAAAGGGATGGCGAGGGAGTCCCAGCCCCAAAGGCTTTATGGCAATAGGGACCTCAGACGTCTCCTTGCACTTCTGCCAGGATCCATTCAAGGCAAAGGAAGTATTGGCTTAGAGGAGGGATGGGTACTTGGATTCCTAACAATTCTGCAACCAAGCACGCACTTATGTTCTTGACCTTTCTTAGTTTTTCAGAATTCAATATCTAATAGCAATCAAAGTGTAATCAAAACCCAAGGGTTTCTCCTGACACACGCACTCACTTCCAGCTCCGATTTTAAGCATTAGCAATGTTCAGAGCTTCCAGCCTGAGATCTCATAAGGGAAAGCTGCAACGATTCTGTGCAACCAACTTTCACTAATATTTTTGGCAAGAGTAGCTGTCAAACAGCACATTTCTTTCAATGGTATTGAAAAACAAATTAGAGTATATTATTCAGGGAATAAAACTAGAAATTACTAGCCGGGCGCGGTGGCGCACGCCTGTAATCCCAGCACTTTGGGAGGCTGAGGCAGGGGATCGCGAGTTCAAAGCCAGCCTCAGCAATGGCAAGCCACTTAGCAACTCAGTGAGACCCTGTCTCTAAATAAAATACAAAAAAGGGCTGGGGATGTGACCCAGAGGACGAGTGCCCCTGAGTTCAATCCCTGGTACCACAAAAAAAAAAAAAAAAAAAAAAAAAAAAAACTAGAGATTACTGACCCCCAAGTCCTATATAATGTCTCTTTGGAAATGACCCATTTTTATCCAAAAATATCTCAACCTCTATATGAGTTTTCCATAAAGCCTTTGTATTGTCTTAATGACGCCCACTATTAAAATTCACAAGCATTATCTGGAAAAGGAAACACATAGCCTATTGGTACCTTTGGATAATTCTTCTAACTGGAACTGAAGAGCCAGAAAAAAATCCACAGAGGATAGATACAAGGAGGCTTATGGATCTGGTACTCAAGGAAAGTGTTATATGGATGGGTGGGTGGATGGATGGATGGATGGATGAAAGAATGAGTTGGTAAAGGAGGTGTCATCACTTCAGGATGAGAGAAGGGGAAAATTAGGTCCACATCCCAGTACAACAAATGAGTGGTTCCAGATTAGTTCTGCAAGTTTTCCTGATGAGCTGGGAGCAACAGGAATCTACCAAGTCTTCAAACTGAAAGGAGGCCTTGGGGTCATGGCTTAATTTAAAGGGAAGGAATCATACCTTAATTTTAAGGTTCCCTTGGCTCATGAGATGATATCTTTATCTATAACTGAAATGAGGGAAACATACTAACTTCAAAATGATTATACAGTCACACAGCACCTGTTGCCTAGCTCCCAGACTGCTGTCCCTCATGTGAAGTACTCATGACTGGCTTCCACTATATCTGGTCCAAGTAAAAGTTTAACCCAGCTGTGAGCACCTCACTCCAGTCATACATGTCAGAAATGGCAAGGAGGGGGAGGATATAAGTAGCATTATGGAAGCAGAATGAACAGGATCAGGTAGCTGAGTGTTAAAGACATAAAAGATGAGTAAAAAAACCATTAGAAATGGAGATGCACGGGAGCCAGGAATTGGAGGGTTGTGAGAGAGAGGAGGAACAGGAAGAAGAATGAGTGTCTTAGTTTTCTGCTGATGTAACAGAATATTTTTATTTATATTATAAGGAAAATAAGATCATTTTCACAGTTCTGAAGGCTTGTAAGTCCAAGAGCATGGCCAATATCTGGCAGAGGTTTTGAGCTGTGTCATAACGTGATGGAAAACAAGCTAGCTCAAGAGAAAAAATAAAAAAACATGTGGAACTCCCTGCTTCTATCACTAGCTCACTCCCTTGATAACAGCCTTAATCCATCCATAAGGTCAATGCTGTCATGATCAAATCACCTTTTAAAGGCCTCACTTCTTAATACCATTGCTTTGGGGATTAAGGTTTCCAGACCTGAACTTTGGGGCACATTCAATCCATAGCAATGAGTAAAGCAGAGCTCAGAGCTATGACATTTTGAGCCTGTGCAACCTGAAGAGTTATAGGGCCACAATAGAAGCAGGAAGAATGTGTCAAGAGGAGATGATTAGTGTAAGGACTCACAGAATATCACAACTGGAACAGGCTATGAGATCCCATGGTGAGTCAACATGCTGTGGTGTATCCAGGTGAAACTATCTAGCAGGAAAATTGGAGATGTGGGCTAGGGAAAGAAATAAGGATGAAGGAAAGTTTTAACTAATTATTGTATTAATTTCATGTATCTTTATAAACTTAAGAAAACAAAGTTTTCCTCTTGTACAATTAACTGGTCTATCGTCCCTTAGGACAATATGTGCATGTCCTGAGAATATATTGTGAGGTGACATGGAAAGTCTTGCAATAAAGATAGATACTCCTCCTACAAAACAACTATCAAAGTTGAAAACCAAAGGAGAAATCAAATAATGGGGTCCAGCCCATGATCCTGGAACTTTGGGAGCATGATCAAAGTGTGCTTTGGTTTGATTTCTAGATGTGGCACTGCCCCCAGGATAAACCTTATAATAAAAGAGTCCCTTTGGACCAAGCACCACAAGATACTACTTTCTTTCTTTTCTTTTTTTTTTTTTTTTTTTGTTCTTCTTTGTAGTTCCGGGGACCAAACCCAGGGCCTTTTGCAGGCCAAGCAGGTACTCTACCACTGAGATACATCCACAGCTTTCACGAGATGCCTTCAGATTTTTCTCCATTTTCTTCAGTTTTTCACTTGAAGACTGGTTGGTTGAAGACCCTAGTCCCCTTTTTTTGTTGAGATGACCAAAGTTCCCTCTGACTTCCCATTCTAGGTCCCCCTTTGGCTCTAATTTAAGGCTTTGTGCCTATTGAATCAGAGGCAAGGTCAAAATAGCCCTTGAATGGGGCCTACAATATGGGAGCGAGAGTGGACAAACAGATGTTTACTCTAAAAGTGTCTAAAAACCAGAGATAAATGTGCAGAAACAGACCTCACCTCTCAGCTCGTCTTCTGTATGTCTCACATGAGGAGGTCACAGATGCATCGGCCTCAGAGTGCTCCATTTGTTGGTGGCATGGCCGGGTCATGTCACCAACAAATAACATTCCAGGGCCTTGTAAAAGCTGGTGGAGTAGGTACATATGTTTCCACAAGGAGAAGATGTCCCTTTTTTTCTTTTTTCCTCCAAACTGGTTCCTGCCTCCCCGATTCTGAGAAGTGTTTCAGGTCAGTGATACAGGGTACTAGTCACTAAGCTCTATCCCTGTGTCCATTTTTCTCCCTGGAATTGACACTCTTGAGGGCCAGTTATGAGGTGAGAAGAATGATGCAAGCCTTGGAGGTGGCCTGGTGCCTGAGCCGCAGACCTGCATCCCTACTCTCATTAGTAAACTTTGGCTCGGGCTGTCAGCTGTGCAGCAGGAACACCAAACCACACCGCACAGAGGCTTCCAGAGTCCAGGTGCTAAACTAGCCTGAGCAAAGGGCAATGCTATAAATAGCCCAGCTTCCCCAACTTCCCCCAGCGACCCAGGGGGCTCTTTGCTTCCTGCCTTCTATCAAGTGGGGCCCATCCAGGCTGGTACCAAGGTCCTTAAAGAGTAATGGAGCTCAGGACAGTTTCAGAACAGCTCCAGAGACAGCTTGAACTGGGGCCAGACTAGCTGGATGGAAGCTGAGGTCGCTCAAATATTTCTATAAATACATGATGCTTTGGGGGCATGGAAAAGGTCAGCAGAGGGAGGGCAGGGTGCTGCCTTCTAGCTGTACTGAACAGCCATAGGGAAGACCCAGGCAGCCAGTCCATACCGCTCTTCTCAAAAGAAGGCTCCAAGGCCAAATTCAAGCTTCACTGTTCATGAATTATGTAAACTCAAACAAGTTACTTGAAATTTCTAACCTTCAGTTTCATCCTTAAATGGAAATCATGAAAGGATAAATTGAGCCACTCTGAGCAGGAGCAGAGAGTGTTTCCTTTGTATTTTATAGAGTTGTTATGAAGGTCAAGTGAGATAATGTATATTGAGCATGGACAAATTGATTGTGTTATATTGACAAAAGTCAAAATGAATGGCACACAATGACACTTGTACATAACTTCATAGAGGAATGTAAAGTAAAAAGCTAACTGCAGAAAACTCCATGCAGTGTGATGCCTTTGGAATAAAGTTAAAATCAACTAAAACCATGTACTGTGTTTTCTAGGATTATAGTTTTAGAGCAAGAGAAAAAATAAACTCAAGATGCTGGGTGGATTAAGCCTGTGGCTGGGGTGAGGCAGGGGGAAAGATGGAGAGGACTCACAGGTCACAGGTTGATGGGAGCTATTATCATCCTACTCTCATTCTCATGCTGGGGGGTGAGTGTGGGGTGTTTATTATGCTATTAATATTAATTAATTAAAACAAAAAAGGGAAAGAAACTGTACATATGGTGTGACACTACAGTGTGTACAACCAGAGAAATGAAAAGTTGTGCTGCAATTGTGTACATGAATTAAAATGCATTCTGCTATCATATATACCTAATTAGAATAAAAAAAAGAGGAGGGAGAGAAAGGAAGGAAGGAAGGAAGGAGGAAGGATGGAAGGAAGGAAGGAAAGAGGGAGGGAGGGAGGGGGGAGAGAAAGGAAAAAAACAGGTGGAGACTTTATAAAATGATTAAATCATGAAGGTGAAGTCATCATGAATGAAACTAGGGACCTTATAAAGTGGATAGAGGGAACAAGTTTGGCATTTTTGCCCTTCTGCTCTCCCCCCATATGCGGATAAGGCAAAAAGGCCCTCAGCGAACACCAAATATAGGCACCTTGATCTTGAATTGTCAAGCCTCCAAAATTGTAAAAAGTAAATTTTGACTATTTATAATTAGAAAACAAATAGACTTGCAGACCAATGGTACAGAATAAAGGACACAGAGACTAACGCATAAAATTACAGTTATCTCACACTAGACAAAGGCGCCAAAAACGTACACTGGAGAAAAGATAGCCTTTTCAACAAATGGTGCTGGGAAAACTGGAAATCCATATGCAACAAAATGAAATTAAACCTCTATCTCTCACCATGCACAAAACTCAACTCAAAGTGGATGAAGGACCTAGGAATTAAACCAGAGACACTGTGCCTATTAGAAGAAAAAGTAAGCCCAAATATCCATCATGTCGGATTAGGCCCCAACGTCCTTAATAAGACTCTTATAGTGCAAGAATTAATATCAAGAATCAATAAATGGGATAGATTCAAACTAAAAAGCTTCTATTCAGCAAAAGAAACATCCATGAGGTGAATAGAGAGCCTACTAATTGGGAACAAATTTTTACCACACACATGTCAGAGAGAGCACTAATCTCTAGAATATATAAAGAACTTAAAAATCTTAACACCAAAAAAAAAAAAATAACATAATCAATAAATGGGCCAAGGAACTGAACAGACACTTCGAAGAAGAAGATATACAGTCAATCAACAAAAACATGAATGTTCAACATCTCTGGCAATTAGAGAAACGCAAATCAAAACGACACTAAGATTTCATTTCATTTCAGTCAGAATGGCAGCTATTAAGCACACAAACATCAATAAATACTGGAGAGGATGTGGGGGAAAAGGCACGCTCATACATTGCTGATGGGACTGCAAAATGGTACAGCCAATCTGGAAAGCAACATGGAGACTCCTTGGAAAACTGGGAATGGAACCACCTTATGACCCAGCTATCCCACTTCTCGGTCTATACCCAAAGGAATTAAAAACCATCCTTGCCCTAAGTACATGTATGAAGACACAATTGTTGTAAAAATATTTTATATAAAACCAGAAACTTGAAAAAATTGTGCTCTTTATATGTAATATGAAATGAATGGTACTCTGCAAACATGTATAACAAATTAGAATAATTTTTTAAAAAATGATAACACCAGTACCTAGGAGACAATATCACTTCATTATGGACTCACAGACTACAAATTTTAAGTCCATTCTTGGACGGGGTGAAGCCAGCCTACTTCTAAGATGAACAGAGAAAGCAAGTTAGAGTCTGCAGTCACACTCACCAAAAAAATGGAAAAAAAAAAACAGCATCAGTCCATGCTCAAAAAAAAAAAAAAAAAAAAAAAAAAAAAACAGTATACTACAGGGACACAGCCACATCAATGTTTATAGCAGCACAATTCACAATAGCTAAACTGTGGAACCAACCTAGATGCCCTTCAGTAGATGAATGGATAAAGAAAATGTGGTATATATACACAATGGATTATTACTCAGCAATAAAAGAGAAAAAATAATGGCATTCTCAGGTAAATGGATGAAGTTGGAGGATATAATACTAAGTGAAGTTAGCCAATCCCAAAAATCCAAATGCCAAATGTTTTCTCTGATGTAAGGAAGCTGATTCACAGTGGGGTTGGGATGGGGAGCATAGGAGGATTAGAGGAACACTAGAAAGGCCAATGGGGAGGGAGGGAAAGGGAGGGGGCAAAAGGGTAAATAAAATTAAAAAAGGATAGTAGAATGAGATGGATATCATTACCCTAAGTGCATGTATGAGCACATGAATGGTATTAATAAACTTTGTATACAACCAGAGATACGTAAAATGTGCTCTATAAGTGTAATATTAATTGTAATGCATTCTGCTGTCATACATAACAACTTTGAATAAAATAAAAGGAAAAAAATAAATTTTAAAAAATGGGGGGGTGGTCTTTAAGTGCTTGACCCATATTAAGCACTTAAGTTATTTTGTGCTTCCATTTTCCTCTTAAAGGTACCTGGAGCCGGGTGCGGTGGCGCACACCTGTAATCCCAGCACTTTGGGAGGCTGAGGCAGGAGGATAGCGAGTTTAAATCCAGCCTCAGCAATGGCGAGGTGTTGTGGCCGGAAAGGGATTGCAGCCCTGAACAGCAGCGCCGCGGGAAGGAGTCCGGAGACAGGATGGAGATGAAAAAGTTCTTTAATCTTTCTCTCTTTGTCTCTTGTAATTTCTAACACCACATACACACTCTCACAAGAAACCAAGACACCTACTCTTACAAGAAACTATAATATATTATACAATAGTGATAACCCTGTCCGTTTTCTCTCAGGTCTCATCCCATGCGCCCGAGTAGGAATGGCGCTAGCTTGATCTGCTAAGTCACGGCTCAAATCTCTCGAGATCCTGGGCCAAGTCCCGCGAGATCCCAGGCCAAGTCCCGTGAGACTATGGAAGGCAGAAATGCCCAAAAATGTCTATGGCCCGTAGTCAACCGCAATCTTAGCTATCTCCCCAAACAGGGCTCCTGCAGCGAGGCACTTAGCAACTCAGTGAGACCCTGTCTCTAAATAAAATACAAAAAAAGGGCTGGGGATGTGGCCCAGTGGTCGAGTGCCCCTGAGTTCAATCCCTGGTACCCACACACACACACACACACACACACACACACACACAAAAAGGTACCTGGAATTTTTAAAGGGTCCAACTCTTCCTTTCAAAGAAAAATTATTTCAGATCTTTGGTAGCATTTATTAAGTCCCTCTCTAAGCCAGGCATTGTCCTGAGCATTCAGGACAGAGAAGTGAACAAGGTCCTGCTATGGGAGGCTGGAGGTGACCCTCTGTCTGGGAGGGGCCCAAATGAGGAGGACTCACAGGGATCCTGGGATCACTAGGACAGAGGGAAGAGGGGGGAGCAGACCACACTTGGGAGGGAGAACTGGGTATGAGTTCCAAGTTTGTGCCTTATTAGCTGTGGGACTCGGGGAGAATCATTTCACCTCTCTGATCTCAATTTCTTCAACTGCAGAATGGAAACTCAGAAAATAATAATTCATTCCAGATAAATTGAATGAGTCAGGGTTTGCCTATACTGACTCCTAGCTCAATAACTGGTTCTTTTTAGTCTTTCTAGGAAAATCCTTCAAGGCCCAACAAAAAAATGTCCCTAGGTCCTTGCAGCACTGCTGAAGCCACCCAGCCATGCGGCCTGGTCTCTTTGTCCTCCCAGATCAAACTCTGAAATCAACCAGTCCTTTCCAAGGGCTTCCTCCAGGGCCTTGTTGGTTTTCTTTGGTGTTTTACCTTGGGGCTGGGTAGAAAAAGGGCTCCCTGTTGGGGCTCCCTGAGTTTGCTGAAACAATCTTCCCCATCTGTGGCTGCCTCTGAGACACCTCGCTCAGCACGAGGCTATCCATCCACGGAGGGACTAACCCTCCACACAAAGGCGCGGCTGTGAGGCACGGGAGGGTCGGGGACACTGGAGTGCCAGGAGGCTGACTTGGTCTTTGGAGAGATGTGATCCCTGTTCTCCAAGGAGCTGGGGCTGGCAGGAGCTGCTCAGGGCAGTGGGAGGTGAAGCGTCTCTGTTTTTTCCTCTACACCTGTTTTGGACCATGGAACTGCCCCACCCCATGAGTTCTGGGCTCCTGCCCTGACCCCCCAGTCTCACCATGCCTGTCTGCTGCCTCCCCACTTCAGCCCCTTCTACTTCCTTTGCCCCAGGCAATACTGAGGTGTCGATTTTAGTTTTATAAAATGAGTCCCCAGTCCACTTGGTCTGTTTTTAATGGCTATTCCCACTGTTTCTCCTTCCTCTGAAATCTTAGTCACTTAGTCAGAGATATTAACATCATGGTGTCTGATAATGGCAAGCCCCCCCACTTCACTCACTGAGGCTGGTACCTTTGGGTTACCTGCATTCCTGCCTCTGAGTCCTTGCTGCCATGCCAGACTGGGTGTTGCCTTCCACGCCAACTTCCCTTCCCTGGCACCCTGCCATGGTCCCAGCTGGCTCTTTTGCCCTGACAAGTACAGATGTAAATCGAGGGCACAGGATCTCCCCTCAGCCCTGTGTGGGGGGTAAAGCCAGGGTGCATGCATGAAGTGCACATAAGCCCCAAGCCCCTAATAACACTGGAGGCAGGAATAATCCAAATATTGGACTTGCCAACCCTTAACTCCCTTCTCCTTCTCCAAGGACTGCCCTGCTTTTCTGAGCTCCTCATGGGGTCCCTGAGTCCTGGGAAACCCCAGGAGAAATCTGGCTTCCCAGAAGCTCTTCATCAGTTGATGGGGGCCTCTCCCCAGAACAGCTCCTCCACAGGGGTCAGGAGGCCTGCATCCGGCCCCATCTGCTGCTGATGCAGAGGACTCTGTAACCTCACGTAGGTCACCGTTCCTCTCTAGGCCTCCATCCTTGTGGTGTTCCTGGCACTGACAGCCCATGAACCAAATTTGACTACAGGTACCCTACTTTAAACAAATCTAATATATAAAGACATAAGAGACCCCAAATCACTACCATCGAGTGTTGGCTGCCTGGGTCTGCCCAGGTTCTCCAGCCTCCAGGTGCTTCCTCCTCTTTAACACCTGCAAGAAGCAGTCCGGCCCTGTCCCACATACTCTCCTGAGGTTCCCAGGACATCCCTAACACATGGCTATCCCTGTGTGCCATCTACTCCTGACTCTACAGCACCCTCCCCAGCCCTCCCTCAGCTTGCCCCAGATTCCCATGTCCCATCTGCCCTATTTCCCACCAGAGGAAAACTCCATTGCTATTGAAAGATTTGAACTCTCTTGTGGCTAGAGCTTTGTCACACGGGTTCTCTGGGTGACAACAGCCATAGGCTCACTGCACTATTCCTTTAAGAAAAGCAACCAGTCCTCAAAATAGGAAATATTTTGCCTTCCCTTTAGGTCAATGGGCAGCCAGCCTTAAAATAATTTTTTTCCTCCTTTTACACATCTAACGTAAGAACAATGATCATGTTTTTAAAGGAATCTTTTTTAACAAAAAAAAAAATTTCAAGCAATTTTCCTGAGACAAGGCAGTGTGTCAGGATAGGCCCATGTCTACTTCTGTTCTCCAAGAGCTGGGATGAAAACCTCCCGTGGGGGGAAGTTAGTAAAATCTGCAACTTTCCAGAAGGAGATGGGCCCCGTGGATTCCAGTCCCTGATAGAACATTCTCTGATTGTTCCCTTTCTATGCCAAGGGAGAAAAAAAGTGAGGGACCATTGGCAGGGAGGGGTGTAGAATTTGCACACAATTCTTCTGCTATAAAAATAGTCACTTCTGTTGAAGTGTGATGTCTGTGCCAATCACAGCCCTGCTTCACTTTACACAATCACTAGGACCTGGGAAAATTGGGGCATATGCTTGGAGAACTGAGAGAAATCTAGCAAGTTACTTTGCTGTGTGTTTGATACGTCTTCCTCACAGGCTCCAGACTGACACGGGAGCAGGAGGCATCTCCATGACCCCTGGCGACTAACACCTACAGGGAGCAACATGGCCCTGGGCAGTCATGTTCCTGACCCAAGTTCCACTCTCACCTCTTGGGCAGGCTCCTCTGGTCCCCCGCTTGCGACCCACTCTCAGGCTTTCCTTGCTTCCCCTGCCAGGCACACCCTCTGGGGATTCCTCAAGTCCTGCCTCCTCCAAGAAGCCTTCCAAGACCTTCCAGCCCTCTCCTGGACTTGCTAGGTGCTCCACTGTGCTGTGGTTCCCCACCATTGTCCCTCAGGTCCATGTTCCCTCTCTGTCTAGCCCAGGCAGGGCCCACCTGACCTGGCCCCTTGGCAGGACCAGTGTGGGTCCCCAGCAAGTTACTTTCTGGTGTGCAGGCCTCCGTGTGGGAACAAGGGCTCCAGCCCACCCTCACTGTGCTGTGAGGACAGAATCTGGCTGTTCTCCCCCAGGAAGTTTGGACAGCACCCTCCAGCCCTGGACACGGCCCCGCTCAGCACCAGCTGCAATTTCACCGAACTGCACACACTGGGTCCCCTCTCCAGATCCTCTCCCACCTGAGCTGGGGTTGAAAGAGTACGTCAGGGGCAAAAGGACCTAGATTTAGGGGTCTGCGGTCTGGGTGCTAGTCCCAGCTCTGCCTCAGTGGTACCCTGTCACACCACCCCTCTGACCCTCCTGTCTTTCTCTTATGACTCTCCCTCTGGAGCACCTTGTGAACGTGACAGCATGGGCACACAGAGCCTCCTGCATCGACTGCCACATAGTAGGTGCTAAGAAAAGCTTTGCACACATGAATTGTGGTCCAGAATCCAAGCTTTCCCCCCAGGTGGTCGCGGCTGTGCCTCTGGGAACCACCAGCCCATTTCAGCTGCTTGTCTGACACAGGCCAGCTCCGCACTATCTTGTTTCTTGCAGAAACTTTCTCTTGCTGGACAGAACACACGCTTCCTGTCAGCTTTTATTTTTGTGATGGCTTGCTTATGAGCAGGGCATTCTGTTCTTGGAATTTCTTGTTAAAATATTTCATTTAATTAAGTTTTTACAACCAGCTCTGCTTTGTGTCTGTCAGAAGGTAGGGGCCAGTGCAGCCCTACCCTCAGCTCCCCGGGAGGCCAGGTCACTGAGACTCTGTGACAGCTGAGCCCAGACCTTGAAGCTGCAGTCTGAGGTCTCTAGCCTTCTCATCCGCCCTGCAAGGGCTGGGTTTGCTTAAGGCTGCATCTCCATTACAGGCCCCACAGGAGACGAAAGAGCCACCAGAAACCCTGCCTGAGCATTCTCTTTCTCAGCCTGGGAACCACCCTCTGTCTCAGCCCCTTACACAGTCCAGAGCAAGCTTGCTGCGGACAATCACCAGCACCTCTTAGCATTCCCAGAGACTCCACTCATGACCCACACCTTTCCCCATTCCTCCCCAGAAGACTTCCCCGTTCCATTCTTCTGACCTGTGTTTAGAACCCCTGCTCTCCTCCCTCCCCGCCCCAAGCACAGTACCCACCCCCACGTTCCTCCTTGTTCCCATCCCCTTCCACACATCTGGGCCCAGTGGGGCCCCCTCTGTCTCTTCCACAGGCTTGGAGCCTTGCTGGGGTGGCCTCCAGAACCAACAAACTCAATTGACCAAGTCTGCCTTTTCCCACCAGATCCTGGCTTCCACCTATCAGGAACTGATGATCAGGGATGGGGCAGAAAGTGCCATTCTCCTATACTCAGTTTTAAAGGTTAAGGCTACGTGTGCCTGATGAGGCCGCTGAGAACAATGGGGAGGGGAGCAGAGCCAGCTGAGCAGGTGGGTTTTAGCAGCGTGCTCTCAGTTGGGACATAGCTGCTCTTGAACTCAGCACAGAGTGCCGTTACTGACTTTATACATGAAACCACCCGGGTGCCCTGTCCATCTTCCATCCCTGCTGGGAAGCCCGGACCTATACTGGCAAGACAGGAAAGGTGGAGTGCTCCTGTGCTCCTCCCAGTTCCCCACCAGGCTGAGGCTGTCCCCTGACCTGTCACAGGGTGGCACTGGAGACTTGAGTTCTGCCTTCCTGGGCTCCTTCCTCTCCAACAGGCCCTCTCCTGACCCCACCCCATACCTGGCCCTAAGGGAACCATCCATCGTGGCCCCTGGATAATTCCGGGCTCCTTGTGGCGTTGCTAAGAGGCCGCTGCCACCTGTCAGGAATTTGCAGTCAGGGATGTGGCAGAATGCGCTGTTTTCCCACACTCGTATTTTAAAAGGTTACAGACCATGTGTGCATAATAGGCAGAACATTAGGTCACTTGTCTCACTTAGAACAATAATCCGTTTTGCCAGGGGTCAGGTTGACACAAAGAATCTGTCCAGACCAGGTCTCTTGATGGGTCTTAGCCCTCCCCTCAAACTAATGAAATTTTCAACTCGTGGGTACTTGAGTTAATAAAGTGTGCCACACATCTGCTCAGGCCGCTGGCAGAAGAAAGCCCTGGGGTTCAATTTTGAGATCACTGACATAATGTTTGAGTGGCCCCCGCTGGCACCCAGCAGGACACCAAATTAAGGAAAGCCACAGAATGAATGTGTGAGAAAAAAACATTAGTGTATAAACACAGAGGCCGAGGAGCCCCGAGAAAGGGCGAGCAAGTGGAGGCCAGGCCGCGGAATTACGGAGGGAGGGTCGGCGGGGGCTACCGCTGGGATTTCACGCCAGTGGCCTACAGGTAATGAATTATTTTAAAAGGAAATTGGCACCAACACGATCTCGGGTCAAAAAGATGAAAAAAGCAAAAAGAGCATATTTTCTATGGCTGTTAAATTAAGTGGGGAAGTATAATGTGAGCTGTCCTAAGCCAGATAGAAAAGCTGGAGGTGAGACTATAAGCCAGCCCCAGGGAAGTTAAGTTCCAAGCCCTGTAGACCCCTGAGAATCCAGCCACCCTCCCCTCCCCACTGCCAGTGGCCTGCTGAGGGGCAGGAGGGAGGAGCCCACTGCTCACTGGGAACTAGCCACTGGCTTTCTCAACTGCCCACGGATAGAAAAACACACTTCAGGGTGTGCAAACCTGAGGAGCTCCCTCCCTAGACAACTGCAAACTCTGGAGAGGAGGGAAAAGAGGGTGGGCCTGCATATTCTGTGATCTTCCCTAGGGGGGGAGGTGGCAGCCTCCTTTCACCCATGGTCTGTCTCCCAGGAAATTCCACGGTGCTGGTCAGTTCACACGAGGGTCCCCTCCCCAGAAGCTGAAGAGTGAAAAGCTCTGGTTAGGGCCGAGCCCTCATCCTGGCACATCCCTGCATCTCCCCTAGTCCTACCTGGTGGGAGGGTGTGGCGGGAAGGGTGCTGGGGGCTCCCCAGGGCCCTGGACCACACGGAGATCCCAGGCAGAAGAGCACCCAGAGCAGCACTACCCGAACTGCTCCACCTGCACACATGGAGACAGAGAGCGGGGGTTGGGAGGGCCACTCTCCACTCCTGCGAGCCTGGCCAGGCCTTCTGCCCCTGTCAGACTCTACTGGGACACTAAGTGCAGGGCAGGAAACACCTGCCTTCTTGTCCTTTTCTTCTTTTGTTCCCTCAATACATCGACCTCGAATGCCTGTCAAGGGCTTTTGGGGGCACACAGAGGGGCTGGTGAGACAAACACACAGGATAAGTAAATGAGCCCAACTCTGCTTAGTCCCCCAGGAGGGACTCTGCAACCAGCACCAGAAGAAGCCTCCCCTCCCTGAGCAGCACTCAGAGTCCTGACATAGAGCAAAGGGGCCCACCAAGCTAGCCCCCCAGGCTTTGCCACCAGCCCTCGACTCCTTCTCTTCCCTTTCCTAGTGACGCGTCCCCACAAAGCTCCCAGTGTCACCCTCCTCTGATAAACCGTCCCTCACCTCTAGTCTCCCACGCTTCAGGGAACTCCCTCTCCTCTGGGCTGCCAGCCCTCCATCCTCCTGCCCACGTGGCCTGTGCTCTCCTGCCTCTGGGCTTGGGTTTCACTGGCCTTGATCCTCCATAGCCCTCAACTGGGACCTACAGCCCTGGCAGGGCTCAGCAAAACTTTGTAGATGGACGCTGGGCCGAGCTGTTCCGGGTCACTCATCCTCAAGGATGCCAGGAGCCCACCCTCAAAACGTGGCAGTCCTGCACGCCCCTCCTGCAGTCCCTTTCTTGGTGAGAATTCAGCAAGTGACTGAGGAAAGGAAGGGCGAGGTGGGCCACTCCCTGTGAGGGGCCACTCCATGATTAATGATGCTCCCAGAATTCCCCTGGGGCTCTCCAAGCAACTGTGCATGGCTGTCGTGGAATGTAGCACTGGTGGCCTTTCAGAGCCTCCCGCCCGCCTCGAAGCTCCTGGGCTTCTCTCTTTGCCTAGAGAAATGTCTGTGCCTACAATTTCTCAGCATTTAGCCCGAATCTCACCAAAGGGGAACAAGAGGCTTTGCTCTACATCCCATCCTCCAACTGAGGGTGCAGAAAGACTTCAGAGACCCACCACCTGATTCTAACTCCTGCTTCCTGGCACTGAGGGGACCATGGGCAGTTTACCAGGCTTTTCTGCATATACAAAATGGAAGAAATAACTGTGCATGGCTCAGAAGATTTTTGTGACGATTATAAAAGTGAATGCGTTCGTTGCTTTGAGTAGTATCTGACATAACATACTTGTTCTTTTTTTTTTCCTCTGATAACCTGCCTCCAGAAACTTGCTACTTCCTGAGTAGCAATCAAATACCTCCCTCCACTTCCCTCACCATCCCTCAAAAGCTGCAAACAGCTTTCCATACTGTTCAGTACCTGGGTCCTGGGAGGCCTTGTCTTGACTGGGTTTCTGCCTCTGCCACTGACTTCGCGACAGCGTCTATACAGCCTCACAACATGGACAGGAGGTTTCTCAGGTGCTTGGTTCAGCACATCTGGCTGACCTGGCTATGCTGGACATGCTATTGCTCCATCCAACAGGGAAGTAGCTCCATGATACCCCCCTGTCTTCCCTTCTCTCCCTAAAGTCAGTAGCAGCCCAGGTTCTACAGGGTGTCTGCCATAGCACACAAGTGAAGAATGGGAACAAGTTATTTGGTGCTAACCAATTTATAAGTTCATCAAAGGTAAAAAAAAAAAAAAAAAGTTTACCTGGTACCATGTCTCACAAGCTCCACCACCAGCTGTGGAGCCTAGGACTCCACACAGTGGGAAAATCCATACCCAGCTAGAAGCTTCTCTTTCCTCAGTGGGCCTCTCAGGTCACAGTCCCAGGAGGCCTGAGGTCAATTTCCTGTCACACCTCTCCAGACGACAGCAGTCCATCCATGCGATGAAGCACCTGGACCAAGTGGTCTCTAAAGGCTCTCAGATTCTGGAAGACTGGCGAGGGGCCCCCTCAGCACTACTGTCATCCTCCTCACCACCATCATCGGGAGGAATGGAAACAGGACCCTTCTGTAGCTCACTCATCGCAAGACAGGGTTAATGGTGTTATGACAAACCCACAGAGACATAGTGTGACCTTTATTTTCCAGATGGGATAACTGAGGCTCAGAGAGATTAAGTAGCCCCACATTTATGATTTATGTATGAACAGCCAACTGGGCTTAAAATATAGATGTACATGATCTCCAAAAACATAACAGGAAATGTATGCTGTGTCATTTTTATAATAAAAATGATGATACAAGTAACATTAGAAACTTCCTCATGCTGGGCACATTGCCTGAGTGTTCTCATCTCACCTTCACACCAACCTTACATAAAGGTGAATATGATCATGCTGATTTTACAGGAGATTAATTAACAGGGAATCTAACGTGCAAATCCAATTATGTTGCTCCTCCTGTTGAAAATCAGACTCACCTTAACCAGAACATATTTTCCTAATTACTCACCCAAGTTTGTCTTTGGTGACAGCAAAACTGATGCTCATCCCACCAGCACTGGGAAGGCCATCAGCTATTAAAATATTGAGGTACATTTGGACCAGTTGGTTCATAGTTACTGCCGCAGCTCCCCAAATATTCCCCCCATACCTGTTATTCTGGTCCCTCTCACAGGACCCTCAGGGCCTCCCATTATTCCAGCCAATACTGAGTTACTGACAGTGTCCATTCTTATTGGTCAGTACAGAGGGAAGGTGGGCGTTAAGAATTCAGAGTGTCACTCATCGGCGATGATAACCTAAGCAGATACACAGGAATGTAAGAGCACATGTTACACTAACACCTGCCTTGTGTGTGCATACCTGGACACAAGCATGCAGAAATGCCTATGTATAGACACCAGCTTGTATATATGCAAACACATGGATACACATTTCTGCATGAATGTGTGCCTGCATGTACACACAAATAAACAGACCGCCCCACACATACACACTTCTAGCTCAGCCTCCCAGCAGCTGCCGGCCACACCCCACCTCTCTGAGGCTCACGGTCAGCCTCTGCTCCTGAAATTCTCTTTCTTCTCCCTGACACCCTCCTAGATGCTTTGTGGAAACCAAGGTCTGTGCTGATACCTGGAAGCAGAGGGGAGCTTAGCAGCAATTGTCAGATGGGTCTTGGAGAGAGAGAACCGGGGGAAAGTCCTCAAAACCCTGGCCTAGAGTGCCCCACACAGGACTGGCACACACACTACTACTCTGCTTGATAGATGCCACCAATGACAGGCAGGCAAGTGCAACTGCCAGCGGCCACACTGAACTCTGGGTAAGGCCATGCATTCCTTCAACTCTTGTCAGAAAGGAGAGGAAGTGAGCACCAGTTGAATCCAGTTTGACACCAGTCCTGGTGCTGGGGCATTCCTGAGCTGGCCTATTGCTCTCTATGGGGTACTCCAAGACTCCCAGTGAGGGTGGTCTTCCTGGGACATTTATAGAACTTTCCAGCAAATGTGTCATAGCACCTTGTTCTCAAAGAAACGGTATAGGTCAGCCCTGAGCCCAGATGGGTGACTCCTCAGATCCCTACCTCTTACTACAGCCAGTGTGACCCAGTGCTAAGACACAGCAGAAGAGAAGATTGGAGCATAATCAATCAGTCAGCAAACATTTAGTGAGCACCTACTATGTGCCAGGGGCTCCTCTAGGCACCAGGGAAACAGGAGAGAAAAATCAACCATAAAGTTCTTCATACTGCTGGAGCAGCTCCATCTACAGAGCTGTCCCCTTATCTCACAGTAATATTATAGTTGCAAGTCGCTGTGACTTCTCCTGGTAGAGCCACCACAAGGCAGATAGGCCCCAGTACCACACATATTCTTCCTGGTTGGACAGTTTATCAGAATAGCTTCCAGAATCATCTTATGGCTAGAATAGCAGCTGAGCTACCAAGGAAAGACCTGCAGTGTCTGCGTGTTAGATGCAGAGACAACCATGGTCTCTGCTGGAGAAAGGCACGCTCCCCCAAGAGGGCCCCAGGCTTGAGTTTCTCCAGGAAGTATCTGACTTTGGGAAGAACTTCCTGAGATCAAACTCACCCAAGAACTCCATAGACGGACTGGCCTAGAGTCTGCTGACTGGGGAGGTGCACGCGCAGTCTCACAGCGCTGTCTGTTTTATTCCACAAAGAGGGGTCCCTAGAAACTCCAGAAGTGACCCTGTTGGATGGACTGCCCAGAGCCCGACTTCCAAGACAAACAGAGCTGTTTGTGCTCTGGGAGCCATTCCCCCAGGTGGCTGCCCCCGGACCATGTCCCTTACCACTGTGGCCACCTGCCAGCCTGCAGCCTGAGAAGAGCCCTGTGCCCCGCCCATGTGCCCAGTCTATCTCCCAGCATCTACATCTTCACACTGGGCACAGGACCAGGCACAGAGGTGGGTGAGACAAGGTCATAAAATGGCAACTCACCTGTTCCCAAAACCTGTTCAGGCTGTTCACAGGCACAAACCATAGGACCTGACCAAAAATGACCTTGAGAGCCAGTGAAACCAAAAGCTTCTGACAAGCGGAACCTGAAGAACCAGAACAGGGTCCTGCAGACCTAGATCAGAAGTGAGGGGGCCATCAACAGGTGCAGACCAGGATTACGGAGCGACTGGCCACTCCCCAGTTGTAAGCTCCACCTGGACGAGAAGATTCTTCCAAGACTCCCAATTACAACCAATCAGCCCTCTATTTCCCTTTGCCCTGGCTGCTTAAACCACTTTTCTACTGGCCAACTGGGGAGGCATATCTGAATGTGCCTCCTGTCTCCCTGTCAGTCAACCTACAATACAGCTCTTTTCTTTTGCACAAACCAGGCTTCTACGTGCACAGAGCAGCAAACCCTTGCTCCATAACAGAGACAATGACCCCATAAACTTGCTAATTGTGTTGGGCCTCCAGAAGAATCCACTCAACAAAGACAGGGTCTCTGTTTCAGACCCTTTCCTGAATGCCTACATCTCCTGTCCATGTCCCCTCTCATGGCCATGGCCAACTCCTCTTGTGCCATTTTGCTGGAAAGAAAGGAATAAAGATGGGAATGAGTCCCTTGGATGGTGCCTGCTTCTATGGAGCTGACTGGAATCACCCATCTCTTTACCTCCATCCTCCCTTTGCACCTACAAGCTGCTCTGGGCAAAGGAGGCAATATCAGGCCAGATGCTGCCGTCTTCTCAGGAGGCTGATCCTGCATACACAGCATCCACAGTCAGGGGAAGAGTCACTGCAGGCTCCAAACCAAGTTGTAAAACTGAGTTAAAGCACAAAGTTGTGTCCCAACTGCTCAGCCTGTGGTCAGGCTATACAGAGCTTTGCCCCAACCATGGACAGGCAGACTGTGCGGAACTCACTGAAATGGAAGACCAAGTTGGGGTGGACTCCAGAAGTACTCCAACCCCCAAGTCCTCTGTAGAGTGAGCTGTTCTTCCCTAGCCTTGCTGTTCAACCTCACAATTCAGGGCATCCTCCGTGTTCTGTCTCTGCAGTCC
The DNA here is from genome assembly GCA_025594165.1 of Tamias sibiricus. Classification (NCBI taxonomy): domain Eukaryota; kingdom Metazoa; phylum Chordata; class Mammalia; order Rodentia; family Sciuridae; genus Tamias; species Tamias sibiricus. The sequence continues at coordinate 82,420,227 of CM046670.1, forward strand.
CTTGTCCTTGACTGCCAGCTGGGCCCAGGCCAGGCCAGCGAGAGGAAACCTTGGGGACAAACCAGCTGAGCCAGGGACAGACCAATATGGGAAAAGTCAAGCAGCTTCCCTCGGTAATATCTGCCATTTATCCAATCACCTTTTGTCCCTAAAGAACACACCTAGTCAACTTCAGCCCAGCCAGTACATCAGGAGCCTGCACAATATAAAGCTCGTCCACCAGCATGACAGCTACATCAAAGCCTGATTGTGGCACTCTGGTTTCAAGGCCCTGATCAAGGTGGTTACTTGGTGTGTTACACCTGGTCCCCCTTTCTGAAGCTCACTCCAGCTTTCTCCAGTAAGTGGCAGAAGCCCGTTGTTGACTGAGTTTTTCTGTGTGCTAGGGTTTGCTGCACACTCACCTCTCTCCTCTTAAGCTTCTTATCATTTTTATTATGGTCACAGCACATAAAGAAAGCCCTAGCTTTCCAGCCCAGATGAAAAGACAGGCACCCCAGGATGAAAGTGCAGAAACTAAAGCCAACCAGGGGAGGGCCCTGTGTCCCTCAACCTCTGAGAGCAGTGAGTGCTGCGGGCCCTGCTCTAGGTAAGTCAGGTGCTGCATTTTGCTCAATGGTGCCTTCCAATGCCTGGGCACTGACGTCTTGAAAAGTCATGGCACACCAAACTTATGTCTGGGAAACTAAAGAAAAGTGTCCATTAACCATCAGGCAAATAGACAGAAATTAAGAAATAATGGACCTGGGTGTGGGCAGTTCTGTCCCCAACACCCTCCTCCTGCTTCTGATTCTCAATTTCCCTCATTTTACTAAAAAGGACGCCACAGAGCAGAAAGCCCCCAAGGAGCCTGAGAGCCACCTCCCTGGAAGAAAAGGCTATGACAGCCCCAGGAGAGGTTCATCCATGAAGCTACTACTCTGGCCAAGGGCCAAGGCTGGGGCCCTTCTCCTTGGCACCTTCCTTGGACCCACACAAGCCAGTTCTCCAAACTCAAGAGGAAGACTCGGGGGAGGGTGAGTGAGGTAGGACAGCCCAGCCAGGGACCTCTCCCATCTCTGGGGTGCATGGCAGACTTCCTAAGTCATGGCACATAGCAAAGCTCCCAGAGCAGCATTCCCAGCTGCATGACGGTCCTCTCTCCCCACCCACATTGGTGCTCCTCAGGACAGGGAGCTGGTGACATGGCTGGCTCAGTCAGGGCAGGCTCCTGAGTGGGCTGAGTGGCTTCTGCCCTGCATTTCCTCGAGTGCCTGCCGCAGGCCCTGGGCTACCGACAGGCCTTTCCCCACGACCACACGGCCTCCTCCTCCTGCAGCTGAAGCAGACACACGGGTTCAGGCCAACCCCTGAAAGTGGACTGTGTGGCAGAAGCTGAGGCTTCCCCAGAAGCAACTTCAGCCCTTCCAGCCACACAGGACACCAGGCCTCACGGTAGCTTCTGGGCTCACACCGATGCCCCCTCTGCTCTTCTGCCCAGCAGCCTCTCCTCCTGGCCCTCTGATGTGATCAAGTCCCTACAGGTGTCCCTCACTGCCTCATCACACCCCCTGACCTCACTGATGGCTTCTCAAGAATGGAACTCTGTGCAGTGACCTTCCAAAGTCCCAGCTTCGCTACTTGAAGTGACCGCCTCAGTCCCAAACCAGCAGGTCTTAAACTCCAAATCAATTACTCCCCTTCTTCAAGAAATGCAAGTCTCACTCTCCTCATACTGTGGACCTCTGCCCACCAGGAATGTGACTGCTGTCCCCTCCCACACCTTCCACAGACCCAGAAGAGCTTAAGTCATCGAGCACAAAGCCAGGTTCTCCGGACTTGCATGAACACCTGAGTCCCGTGGCCTATCTGGGCTCACACCTGACTAACCTTTATCTTCTCAGCCTAAAACTCTCCTCATTCAATTGATCAGAAATTATAAAGCTGGCCTGAGAATTAATTTTAACTGCCATGCTCCTGTATGTGCTTGGTCAACATTTCAGAAGTGCTGGAGCAGCTTGGATTCTCCCGCTGCCTTCTCGGGTGTACCTCATGTATGGAATTCCCAGGGCTGCCCTAACAAAGCCCCACAGACTGGGTGGCTTCAGAAACTCAGTGTCTCACAGTGCTGGGGCCAGAGTCTGTGATGAAGGTGTGAGCAGGGCTGGCTCCTGAGGAAGGTGAGGGAGCATTGACTCCCCGCCTCCACCCTCGTTCTGGTAGTTCCTGGCAGTCTTTGGCATTCCTTGATGTGTGGAAGCACCACCCTGACCTCTGCCTTCATCTCCTTGTGACGTTCTCCTGGATGCCAGTGTCCAAACTTCCACTTTTTACAAAGATATCAGTCACATCCAATTGGGGCCTATCCTAATGACCTCATCCTAACTATTATGTCTGCAAAGACATATTTCTAAGTAAGATTACATTCACGGGCACTAGGGAAAGGACTTCAACTTGTGAACTTGGAGAAACTCAATTTAGTCCTAAATGCTTTGCCCATAACCAGGCCTCTCTCCAGCACCTCTCTGGGCTCTGCAAGGTGTGGGTCTGAAGAGGGCCATCAAAGCCCTGTGTTTAACGGATGGAGACTTCTCAAGTCCCCAGGCCCTTGGCCTTGTGCCTCATCCTCTTCCCAGTCCACAGGCTGGTCCTCTTCTCCCCACTCCTTGTGTCTTTCTTGTGTTTGGCAAGGACAGAGTTCTCCCCGGGCCCTGCCCAGCACGCCCACAGAACATGCTCCCAGCATTTCTCTGGCTAGAAGTAAATTATATGGTGGGAAGTGACTTCTAAACCCAAACTCTCTCAAGGGGTTTGGGCTTGTCTTTCTTACAAAGTCAAGAGGAGGAGTCAGGACAGCAAGACAGGCTACTCAAAGTCCGGAGTGTTTGAGATCTATCGCCTGTCAAATGTGGGGCCTGTTGGGGAAATGTTTAAAAAAATCACAACTGTGGTAGTGTCCTTTGGCAGTTCATTGGTTCCCCTTGCAAAATACAGCATGGGGAAGACTTTAAGAGGCCTCAAAAGGCTGTGGCATTGTTACTAGATGAGCTGGCTCTGGGGTGATGGCCTAGAGGCCCGGCCCAGTTCCACCACTCCACTGGTTTTGGCATTTCAGGAGCTTCTAAGCCTCTAAGCCTCACTTTCTTCAACTGTAAAAGAGCAATCACAACAGGAACAATCCCATAAGATTGTTGCAAAGGTATAATGAAGAGATATTTATAACACAGTGTGTGCAACAGCGGGCACACCACAATGGTGTGCTCAACAAGCACTCATCATTACCAATATTGTTAGGACACTGAGGAACTGAGCCTGGATCGCTGGGCATGGATAAAAACGGGGGATACTGAGTCCCTGACTAAGGAGACCACTCATCAACAACTGTAGGAAAGGAAGTGGCATCCATCCTTGACTTCCAGAAAGGGCCTTATTCTGGACATTCTCTAGGGTTTGAAATAAAGGGGCAGGGACTGCTCCCTCCTCACCCACTACCCATGCTTCCCTTTCTGAAGTACAATGGCTATGGGATCTGCTTCCTCCAGATTTCTGCAGTTTTATCCCATGACCAGAAGAGCCACCCCAGGGATCTGCTGAGGAGACAAGGATTCCATAGAGCTCAATGCACATAAAGCACTACACCATGAGTACAGTGGCGAGGCTCAGGCTTTTATAATGTTCTTGTATATGTCACAGCCATAGATTTTAGGCTCAGGAACACCTTAGATCACTACCTGCCCCTCCATGGGTGAAGAGGGATGGCAGCCCCAAGGCTCGGGGTCCTCACGGTGTTTCCGTGAGATGCCAGCACAATGACAACAATGCGTCCTTCCATTCTGGGAACAAGCACTTCCAAAGGATAAGAGAAGGGCAAGCAGGGGAGCAGAGCCATTGCCCCACCCTAGAATAGGACAGGGAAACTGAACCAGCACCTCCCTAATCCTTGGCTTGGTCCCTTTTGCCCAAAGTGAAGTCCAGACCATGAGGATGAGGATTCAGGAATGTGCCTCACAGGCATCCCAAGACCCAGCTCCTTATTAAACATTTCCATACTTATTTGGGCACAATCAAAATTTTTAATCATCTTCCTGAGCATCAATTTATGGGGCTAGATCATTTCCAGATGTGAGTCTACATACCAAAAAATAAAAAGAGAGAGTGCAGTCATTGATTAACAAATGATTTCTGGATGGAGAACGCATGTGACTGGCAATCCCAGTTGAAACTTGCAACATTTTCTGTTTGAGTGGTAGAGAGGCCAGGTATCTCCCTGGTCTAGTGGCCTCTTTTCAGCAGAGGCCTCATCCCTAAGTTGGGCCCTCGTGTATCTTTTTCTGACCAAATCAAATAAGTGCTGGAGAAAGAACTTTGGCCTTTACCAGATTCTACCCCTCCCACTGTCATTGAGTACCCACAGACTAGTGCTTTGATCCCAGGCAAGAGTAAATAATACACAAGAGAAGAATTAGGAAGTGCCAATCAAAAGACAGCTTTCTAAACCACATTCTGCTACAAACTGCCTGTGTTACCCTCAGCAAGACACCTCTCCTGTCCACTCTACTCATTACCCATTTGGCTAGTCACTCTCTACAAGCATTTCTAAATCACATACACTAGTTCCTAACTAACCTATGTTGTATACAGCCCTGTCCATGACCGACCTTGGTAATCAATGCTCGTACTCTCTCCCTAAGATCCACCGAAAATCTACTCTTGTCTTTGAATTCAGATCTGGGAGAGACATAGCATTCTCAGCTTGAGCGAGCAGTTCAGTTGAGAAGACAGCTCCAGGCACACATGCCACAGAAGGGACATGAATGAACAGCCACCAGTGATTAGGGACTCAAGATTCCAAAAAGGGAGGAATGGGGCTGGGGGTTTGGCCCTGGTATGGAAACTTACGTGTTCAAAGAGAGACATGCTGTCTAGGATGCTAGAAAGAAAAGATGAAGCATTCAGGTGAAGGATGCAGAGCCAATTTGAGCCACTAGAGCTTTAGTTCTGGCCAAATTTAGCACAAGCATCAGACTCCTGTCCACATGGGGATCTGGTTTTGCTGCTTTTCTTGGCCACTCAGAGCCCCTGCAGTTCCCCTAGATGCGCCACATTCCATTAGTTAATTGGTTTGTTCCTCCTATAAGGAACTGTGTGGAGCAGTGATCACGTGACATTTGTATTATTCTCAACCCTCTTTCAAAGAGTATCAATTCCCCCACTGACCCTAAGTGACTGTCAGTTCCTGCATGTTTCACGGGGCCACTGGGAGGGCAGATGTGCCTATGAAGAAGGAAAATTTTTGCAACTTGTGCAGAAACAAAGTCACAACTCAATTTCCTCCCCTGGCTGTACTTCCTGATGAAAAATGGAGCTGGTGTGACTTTGTCTCCAATAATTAGGCCACGCTGTGTAGTTGAACAAACAAGGTGCTTGGCTAGAAATACATGTTTTTGGCTGGCATTTCCAATACATGACTGTCTTCCCAGATGCTATTTAGAGCAGGCAGCTGCCTCTGTGCACCCAGCACTGGCCTTCAGACAGGGAATAAAGTACAAATGTGGCACCAGGAATCCGACACTAATACAGTTGATGCTTTTTGAGGGTATAGTAGAGAGCGTTCATGGGGAAAGTATTTTGCCGGCATTGTTTTCATTTAACCCTGACTGCAACCCTCTGAAGTTGGTATCATTATCATCCTCACTTTACAACTGAGGAGACTGAGGTTCAATGAGGTTAGGTGAATTGCCCAAAGACACACAGCTGGTAAGTGGTGAAGCAGGGCTGTGGACCCAACTCAAAATATGTGATCTTAATTGCTACAGGCTATGCCTATGGATTCTCAGTCCAACCCTCTGCTGTCCACCAGACCCTGGAGGCTCTGGGCTTAAGCTCATCACCATGACAAATAGCGTTTATTTGGGAGCCACAGAAATTCTAACATGGTTCTCAGTTAAAGACTCATTTTCGACCAGTGTAACTCCACATCATGTACAACCACAAAAATGGGGAGTTATAATCCATGTATGTAAGATATGTCAAAATACATTCTACTGTCATATGTAACTTTAAAACAAAAAAAATAAAGAAAACAAATCAATCTCTTTATCCTGGCAAAGTACATGTGAAATTAAAATTACGTTTTTAACTAAAAAAAAAAAAAAAAAAAAAGACTTACTTTCACCCTTGAGACAGATCCATTAACACCAATAGGCATTTATAGCTAGAGTTTCTTTATAATCTCCAGGACCTTTGGTGGTGGGGAAGGGGAGAGGCTATGGCTCAAGTCAGGGAAGAGATGGGCTTAGTATTCATACAGGTATTTCTAAGCTGGATGCCCAAGAACTTCCAGATTCAGGGGACAGCCACCAGCAATTCTGCCCTCCTCTTGTCACCTGAATTGAATGACTTTTCCAAGGAAACAAGCAGCTTCTTAACATACCATTGCAGAGCTTCTGTGAGAGAAGGGAGGGAGGCTCTTCTCTGGAAATGAGGTCAGCCCTGAAAAGCTTTTGTGAGTTAAGCTAGATTCCTTTGGTACCAGGCAAAGTTCCTCCTGAACACTCCTAGGAAGGTCATAGGCTCAATCTTCCCTCTGAACTACCTTAGTCTTGGGGAACACCCAGGCCCTAATGAATAATCCCAGTGACTTTTGACCCTGGGCTTCCATCCTGGAAAGTCACTAGGTTCTAAGCTCCAGAGTCTCTCCCACCCTCCTCCAGGGCCCAGCAGCTTACCTGGTTCCTTTATTGTTACTCAGTGTGTCCTGCTGTCACTTTCTGTAATCTCAAGATGCCCCCCCACCCCTGTTCCCATCTTTACCCTCTTGCCTCAGATTTGTTCTTGAAGTTGGGGCTTTCCCAAACATTAGCCCAGCTTCCAGCCAAACTTCAGATGACCTCCATGAGTGGCATTCTTTTGGGGGCTCCCATTTCAATAGCCTCTTCTCTTAAAGAACTTGGAATGCATTTCCTGGGGAGCAGGATCTGAGGAAACCATGTGGTCTGATTGTCCCCCCTCAGTGAGTAATTGTTGTCTCACTTTTTCTCAAAAGAATCTTCATCACTGCATCCTGGGAGGCTGCCTGCCCTTTATCCCAGCGTGCCAAAGGAGAGCATGCATGCAGCTTCTGCCCCCACCATGAACTTCACTGACCTGACTATTCTGGAGTGTGTCAAATTCAGTGAACCTAAAATTGGCTTTCTTATCACTCCCCAAATACTAACCACCCAGCCTAGTGAGCCTCCCTCTCTCTTTACACTCTTCATCTCATGGGTCTTACACCTTGGGGTCCTGCCCACGTGTCATGGGGTCAGTCAAAACTCCAGAGACTTCCCTCGTTAATCAACATACATTTGCAATGTCATTTGCACCCCTCTTTGCTGGACTATCCTCAGAGCTATGCTGTTTTTATGTGAGTTTCCACATAGCTATGGATGGGCCTGGGTGAATGGGGTGTGGAAGAGGGAATGTGACCTAGGCTAAACCAATCCGATTTCTCTCAGTTTTCTTTCTCTCTCCAGAATGTGAACTAAGAGATACAGAAATAGAGTACAAAAGCTCAACACACTGTCACAAAATGCTACGTGGAGCTTGGGCCAGAGAAGAGGTTAGCACAATCCAAAGCCTTAGAAAAGCTGCAAGTCTTGGGGAATGGAAATGAAGGGCCTGCCGAGAAAGCTCTGGAGTGTCTGGGGCTGAGAAAAACAAAGGACAGTGACAGTGGTCCCAGAGAGTAAGACAGACAGAGACTGACAATCTGCCAGATTCCAGGAGGCCCAGCAGTAACTCTCTACTCGGCCATGCTCTGTTTTGCTGTTCATCCTCTGTTTTGCTTCAGTTTATTTGAGTAGTCTTTGTTTTTCTGTAATTGAGTAATTGTCAACCAAGCCCAATGCTTAGTAGGACTATTTAACTTGCTACATGTTAGACAGGACACCTCAGCAAGGCAGGCACCATTCCCTGCTCATCTCAAACTCCTCCAGCCAGAGCCAGACTTGGGCACCCACAGAGGCATCTGCCAACAGAATTATAATTCTCTGAGAAGATGTTTGCTTTTTCAAATCTATCCACTGCCCCAGTAGACATTAAATATTACCTTTGGCCCAGCATGGCCCTTTGGTTCTCTCCCTGATACTCCTTTGGTTTTCATTTCAATCCTCCTATCCTCCAGAGAAAACCCTGAGATGGGAGATATCTGAATTGGGGTTGGGAGGGGATTATCATGTACTCCATAGATGGCCAACCAGCACCCTACAAAATTGATTAGTCCATCATTACATGTCCAGTCATCCATCCATCCATTTATCCATCCATTCACATTTTCATTCATCCATCCATCCACATTTTCACTCATTCATCCATCCATCCATTTATCTATCCAGCCAGCCAGCTACTCAGCCAGCCAACCAGGCTTCATAAAGCACCACTCCTGTATTCATGGGGGTTAGAGATACTAAGCCAAATAACACTGAGTCCCTCCACTATACTCAAGGAGCTTAGAGTCTGAGCCCCTCTCAGGGATCAGTGTCCTCAATCTCACTCAAGAGGCATAGCCAGAAACAGAGAGAGAGAGAGGAGAGACATTACTTGGAGAATTGACCAGGGTCTTCATGATAATACTGACCCTTCCTAGAGTAAAAGAAGGGTTTCAGGAAGGAGGTAGGATGGTAGATATGGGGTGTGGCCCTCTGCATCTATTGGTACAATATGAAAGTCTAACTTCCAGATATAAGGCCAAGCCCAGGGAGGAACCACTTGCTATTTGCAATACAAGCCATTGGGTCCATGTAGATGGAAAGGAAGGCAGGGCTGTAGTGTCCTGCCCCAATCAGGAATATCTGCCATGAGGAATATGCTCAGCCAGCACTGGATTCTGGGACCCCAGACTGCAGAGCCAGTATTTCACTTACATGTGTGCAGACTCAAATTCCCAAATCTCCTACCCCACATCTCCTACCCATAAAAATAGCCAGCTTCCTAAATGGCAGGGCTAGAGGCCATCCTTCCAGACACTTGACTTTTTAATGAGCAGAAAATCTTTCCTTGAAGCGAACTTCCCCCCCACAAGAGTCAGAGCCCAGGGCCATTTCTGATGGAAACTTCAATGGAAGCTGATTACACTCATGACCTCTGGATGCCCACTGGCACAGTGGGTGGAAAGAAAAACACTTATAATAACAAATCAGAGTCCTGCTATAACTCATTTGTCTGGTTTATTTCTGTGTAAGTTGCCTCCAGCTTTCAAAGCTGGGCATCCAGTTAAGTTGTTCCAGGCCTTCAGCTGGAGTAGGCTTACTCTTCTGGTCTCACTTTGCGCTGAGTCTGGGCCTTGGTCACTGCATTTTGCCTGGACCCTCCCCTCAAAGCTGGGTTTCTCAACCTTGGCACCACAGATACTTAAGACGTGATGATTCTTTGGAGTTCGGTGTCCTGCAGTGTTTAGCAGCACCTTGGCCCCTACTTTCTTGATGCCTAGCAAGACCTCCTTCCTAGAAGCAACAACCAAAAATATCTCCAGATATTGCCAAATGTTCCCTGAGGACAAAATCCCCCACTTGAGAATTACAGTTTTAGAGGGACAATGGTTTACCATCTCCCTGAGCAGGACTTGGTCTTCATGAGGTGAACAGTTTTATTTCCAACAGGACATAGAGAGTCATCCCAGTTGTTTCCTCCGAAAAGTCCCTAGAACATCTGCATCTGAGTTCACTCAGCTGTTAAAACAAAATACCTTAGACTGAGTACAACCAACAGAAATTTGTTACTCACAGGTATCTGCTATCGTTCCTGAGAGCAGACCCCCACAGCCTAACCACTTCCCAAGACCCAATGCCTTAATATTCTTACTGTGGAGATTCGGTTTTAAGGTATGAATTTGGGAGGGACATGGCAACAGCTTTCTGCCACCAGGTATGGACCCAGGTCCAAAGGCTAAGAAATTATGTGGACTCTTCAGCTGCCTCAGTCTACTAGGAGCAGAACTCACTCTCCTTGGCTTCTCCCCAATATCCTTGCATCCTAGTTTTTCAACAGAGCTGAAATTCAAAAATTCTACCTCATTGTCCCCATCAGTGAACAAATGTCACTCCAAATTTGATGGAGGAAAGATGGCTCCTGTATCCATGATGCCCACAACTAAGCAGGAGCCTCTGGATTCAAGGGTTTGCAGTGCAGATTAATGTCTCCTATTTGCAAGATGGGCCCTGTAGTTTCCTGACTTGCATGTCCCCTCCCAGAGGACCAGATTCTGGAGACTCATTCTATCTGATACCACAGGAATCACTTCTACTATTTCTATAGGAATATGAGGAAGAGGGGAGAGAGGCAGACAGTGTGTAATCCATGCTAATTAGCCCTCCCCGGAGAGTATAAGTCCCAGAGTGAGGGCTCATGGAGTCCATGGCAGTGATAACCTTGATGTGATGGTGACATTTCCCACTGGTGGGGATAACAACACAGGTGGTGGCTGTGGCGGGGACAATGGGCTTCCAGAGGCTGTCAGAAAGTAAGCGTTTGGTAACTACCTGCAGACTGATCTCCTGACCTCAACGCACCCAGGGTAGCAGCAAAAAAAAAAAAAAAAAAAAAAAAAATTTCAAAGAGGTTTTTAGCTCGCTTCATGTTCCTGGCATTGCCTAATTCCCAGGCACTTCCTGGATTCAATCAGGCTTGAAAAGAGTTGTTCTCGTCCAAAGCAGCCCCTCTGGAGGAAACATGAACTCCGAAATGCACTTTTGTAGGAAATGTTTAAGCTTCTTTTAATATTGAAGTTGAAAGAGGAAAATGAGAGTCAAGTGCCGCTCCATAGGTTTTACTACACCCGACGCTCTCGTGAGTTTGGCTCACAGAGGTGGCGTGAGTAGTGGGACTACCTAAAAGAGCTGGATGGGTTTCGTTCCCCTAGTTCTCTGGGAGTCTTCACTGCAGAGGCAGCTTTAGAATTGCAGTTCTTAGCTGGGGAAACCCATGTTGTGGACCCCAGTTCATATTCCTGCAGCTGTCCCAAAACTGAGACAGCAAACCAGACAAGTCACTCAGGGGGTTCATGATGGCATCCTCACATAGGGACATTTGCACCATTTCCTCTTCTTGCTTTCAAACATTTCTATCTGTTTATGAAGTCAGGGGATCTGTGGTGGCCAAGGAGAAGGGCAGCGATGGAAACCACTTATTAGAAGGGCCTGTCCCCACCTTCCCCTGATTCAGAAATCTTTTTGGTCAATGTTGAGAGCATTTGGCAGGCGTGTTTTAAAGGGTGCTGATTTATAAATTGGTGATGGTCTTTTCTCAGGTCAGATGACAACAATGTACAATCTTATACCTTTGCTGAAAATATGAGGAGTGAAATTACACTTGTTTATATCTCCATAATTCAACAGCCAAGAGCTGTGGAGCAAGCTGGGGAAGGATCTCTGGGCAGCCCCCAACAGCCTGGCCCTGCCTGGGGCCCCCGCTCTAGAACCTTCCCTCCCCATCCTTTATACCAGAGCAATGCCAAACTCCCTTGCTTCTGTCCTGAAAACATCCTTCTCATTTATTATTTGACTTGTTATCTTACTTCTCATTTTTGGTCTTATGCCCCTGTGGAACTTCTAGTGACCCAACAAAGCCCAGCTTTGATGCCACCTCCTTTTCTGCTCCTGTTGGCCCCTTCCACACATACAGTTCTGGTTCTCCTTTTTCCTACAACACTATTATTTTCTGTTTCCATGTCAGTCTCCTGTACAGACTTCAGCTAGGAGAGCAGAGTCCGTGACAAACATGGCAGCTGCCAGAGCCTAGCACAGGCAAATATCAAAGGGGCATGGCAAAACCTATAAATTAATATGTCTTAATCAATGCTATCAAGGTTGCCAATAAAAGAACTCCATAAGCCAAAAGGGATGTGCGTTGGAAGGTAAACTGTCTCATGGCACCGAAAGGCAGAAGCTTAACCAGGCCTCCAACCACCCACCTGGGAAAGAGAACACCCTCCAACCAAGACCTGCTCTCCCCTGCTCTCCTTCCAGCTCCCTTCCTGTGGCTTCCAGCCTTTGCCTCTCTGAATATGCAAGGAGTTTGGGACCACATAACTTTTGAGCACTCACCAGAATGCCCGTACATTAATGAAGGCCATTGTCAAAACCCCAATGCAAAGCAGGGACCCACAGGCAGGGAAGGTACCACCTCTCAAAGTCATGGTTTCTCCACTGAGAAGGCAGCTGTGCCATCATTAGGAGATCAGGTCCTGCCACAGAAGGACGGCATGAAAATAAGAAAAAGATGAGAGCCAGTTTTTATTTGTGCCCTCCTTCTTATCACCTGGCTCAGCCTATTTTTAGATGTTTTTACTGGTGCCTCATAGTCTTACGTAAGAGTTGGGTTCACCTGTTTCAGTTTTCCTAAAAGGGACTTTTTAACTCCCACTTTCTTTGAGAAGAAACCAGAAGTCCAGAGGAGGGGCAGGGCAGGGACCTGACAGTCGCTGAGCCAGCCTGCTGCCACCTGCTCTATCTTCTTGGCTAATTGCTGCACAGGAAGCCACTGATGATGATCACATGCTGTGTCCCCAGATCCTGAAGGATTGCATTTTCACCCTGAAAATTATAAACTTGGGATGTGACTTTTGCACTGGACTTTTGGACCTTACAGGTTGGCTTGAGGGATGAGGGTTTGAGAGTTGGGGGAGTAGGGCAGTTGCTAGTGCAGTCTCTCAAGAGCGACTGCGTATGAATGCACAGTCCTTTGAGCAAAGGAGGCAGAACAATTAGCCCAATCTTCATCTGGTCTAGAACACTGATCCCCACGCTAGGGGACCTGGTTCTTTATCCTGTCTCAGATGCACTACAGAGATCCATGAGGCTGTTTGTACATTGAGCAATGACTATAGGTATAGCATCTGAACTTTAAACCACTTTTTACTCATATTGATATGGTTATGATTAAAAATGTATTTCAAAACCTTCTGAAATTCACAGTAACTTTTAGTTATTAAGTAATTATTCAAACACTAGATTGTAAAAGTCCATGAACTATTCTATGGAGCTTGGGAAATTTTTTGACATTAAAACAGAATCCTTATAATCTCTCAAACACTGGGGCTCTTCTCAGATTTCCTTTCAAGAATGATTTTATGGACTTCAAAAGGCAACGAGCAAATCCTTAAAGCTAGCAGAAGTACAGAGGACACCTGTGGTCAATTGCAAAAAATTGCCACAATTCTTTACAGCTTCTCCCATTAAGAGGCAGAATCTATTTCTTGACCTTGTGGTTTGGTCTGAATAATAGAATGCAGAGGTGGTGATGTTACAAAAATCCCAAGCCTGGGCCTCAAGAGTCTTTGCACATGTCTAGATGCTCCCTTAGGACCCTGCCACCACCATCTTGCAATAAAGTCTGGACTCACCTGGTGGAGAATGAGAGAACACAGGTCTGAGAAGGGTCATTCCACTGAGTCTCTTCCAACTACCCAGCCTCCAGCAAACCCAGCAGGGGATCACAGATGTGGGAGGATCCCAACAAAAAGTCACTAAGCCTGGCCAACTTAGATGATCCCAGCCCAAGTGACTGGCCCAAAGAATCATGAATTAAATAAATAGCTCTTTTAAGTCACATTTTTAAAAAAGAATGTTCTTATACTTGAAAAGTTAGAAAAAACCTATGATACAGCTCTGTCCATACCTTTCCTCTGGACATTCATGGCCACTCCTCAGTGTATACTCATCTTGCTGCCACCATGAGAATCTACTCAAGCAGGGTCCCTGTTGGTCATAAAATGCCACCAATATCCACCCTACCCCAACTCCCTAGAGAGCAGCCCTGTCCCACTAGGAACACTGTATTCTTGAGCTTGGTTGATGGTGACCACTTAGGACAAAACCTCAAAAATTGGCAAGGGAGGGCACCTGAGATTTTACAACAAGATTATGTGCTTTTCTGTACTTAGTGTTGGACATATCCTCACTGTTAACCATGTAATAGGATCAAAGCTTCATCTAAGCTGGCCAGACTGAGGACACTGCTGCAGCCCGATGAGCCTGCACCTCCTCCTCTCTCCAGCCCCACATGCCTCTCCCTGTCTGTCCTGTGGATATGAGTCTCTTGGCATTCTCTCAGCCCTCTTACCGGGATTTTCTTTTCAACCCATACTGCCTAAGGTTGGCATTATACCCAGCCATTCCCAGAAACGTAATTCAGATTGCCTTTCCATAGAAATTAAAGTCCCTAATGTAATTAGGAGCAAAGTGGCTTGAGTCACCTGACCTTCACAAGGGTCTCAGGTCCTTGGAGAGAGCCGGAATCAACCCAACACACTTAAATCTTCCCATCGGGTCAGGTCAGCACTAGAAAGAAGCTCATATATGAGGAGTACCCATGTGGCCACGTGTTCACCGCTATTGTGGAGAGAGAACCTGGAGATAGCTCTCCTGGGGAGAGGCCCAGCCTCACATTGCAACTATCAGCCTCCAATCCAGGTCTTCACCTAGAGCCTTTTGTTCTAGCTGTTCCAAATGCTCACTTTTCTCCCGTGAGGTCATTGTCCATCCAGCCAATCCCTGAGTCAGGGAAATCGCAACCTTCAGGAGCAGGCATTGAAGAAGAAAAGGGGAATGCAGAAGAAGTTTGCTTGCACCAGCCTCCCTCTGTGGGCCTCGTGCTCATTTTGTGCCACCTTGTCCACTCCCAGGGGGGCCTGGCCTCTTCCTGACATAGGAAATGGAGACTCTTTAAAAGATTTTTAACTCCCCTCTGGCCCAGAGGATATCTGGTGAGTCTGCTAGTGGGAAGTAACCCTCCTTGCCTGGTCCATCAACTACCCTGGCAAACAACTGCCAAATATTTAGATTGAAAGATATTTTAGTTATTCTCACAGTAACATGGGCAACTTACTCCCAGAAAGGAATGAGAGTTTGAAGCAGCCCCAATCAGGGAGATGGCTATTGCGGTTAGCTGGAAGCCATAAGTTCCACCTGATAATAATCATATGCACATGACGCACCTGTAAATGCACGTGACGTACCCGCAAAGCTAAAGGTATATAACCGGGTGAAAGCAATCAGAAGCGGCATTCATTCAGTCAGTCGTTCAGTTGCTCAGTCGCTCAGTCGGTCGGTCGGAAGAAGAGTTCGGGTCGGAGAAGAAGAAAAGAGAGCGGCCAGAACATAGTCAGAAGAAGAAATAAGAGTCAGAGTATAAGGAAAAGAGTAGTAAATGAGAGCTACAGAGACTAAGAAAGAAATGAGACAGAGACTAAGAAAGAAATTAGACAGAGACTAAGAAAGAAATGAGACTAAGAAAGGAAAAGAGTTTAGCTAAGAATAATAGATTCCTGCCACCGAATCTCCTCCCGCAGTATTGTGGCTGTACGTCAGGCAGCTACAAGAGTTCATGGCCAAAGGAAAGAGTCCCTTGTGTTATTAGGCATTGTTACTGTATGAGGCAGTTCAGCACTATGTGGGCCCCTCGGTGGCCCTCAGGACTGGCACTCAGCACTGCCAGCCCTGTTCTACTCGCTGCAGCTAAACGCTTTCTCTAGCATTCCTGTCTAGAGGTGGCCTAGGAAGAGACTGCTGCTCCCTCCCACGGATCCCTCAGAGCCTGGCTTGGGCAGGCTGTTCCAAGCAACAGATCCTTTAAGACCAACCAACTGTGTGCCCAGGGCTGTGTGGATGCTGCTGTCACAAGGGAAGAGAATTATCATCATCTTCTTCACCATCATCATCACCACCATCATCATCACCACCCTTCTGAACATTTACATAGTGATTGCTACATGCCAAGCAGAATAAAACATTAACTCACATTCACGGGAAATGAATGGGACAGATATCATCAGTGTCCCCATTCCACCAATGAGGAAGTTGAGGCATGGTAGAGATTCAGTAACTGACCATCCCTTCACCATCTGAAGTGATGAAGCTGGAATTCAACTCCAAGCATCTGCTGCCTGTGCCTGGGCTCTTTTTCCCTCTGCAAGGCTGCCTCTCAGGAAAAGATGCAGCCCTGCCCCTGGAAGAACACTTGAGATCGGCACACAAGGAACAAGGTGAGAACGAGGCAATAGGTACTTGAAGGATTAAGCAAAGAGGTGGGGGGTGCAGAGAACAAGGTCTACAGTGGGCAGGAAGGAGCCGAGTGCTGGAGGAAGCCTTTCTACTCAGGCAGGTGCTGTGCTGGAGCCTGGGGTATCTTTGGCTGTCTTGGAAGTTTATCCTTGCTGGGATCCTGCTGTCCTGAGACAGCATGCAGGATGTGATGACTAAGTTGATCCCAAGGTTGTTAGCCTGAAGAACTAGATCGCAGAACCACAGAGCAAGCCCACGGCATGTGGGAGTCTGATGCTGGGTAGGAGTAAGATGGGAGGGTCAAAGGGAAGGATTTGTGGGACACCCTCACCAGGCTGCATAGCGAGAGCCCAGCTGATCCATGCAATTTGTGTCATCATTATCCCTCTCATAATGGCACAAAGATATTTCAAAGGAACCAGACCCAATTGTTCCTATTGGAGGGAATTTAGTGCCTTTAAAGCTAGAGGCAGGAGGATCATGAGTTCAAAGCCAGCCTCAGCAATGGAGAGGCACTTAGCAACTCCATGAGACCCTGTCTCTAATAAAATACAAAAAAGGGCTGGGGATGTGGCCCAGTGGTCCAGTGACTCTGAGTTCAATCCCTGGTACAAAAAAAAAAAAAAAAAAAAAAAAGCTAGGCCCCATTTCTCTGAATCGCCAAGCAACCTTGAGAAATTAGTCTTGGATTCATGAGCGGTTCTGAGCAGGGGTATGGGCTGCTAAGGGAAAATCCATACCAATAAAAAGTTATTAAATTAAGCAGCAAAAAGTAAATGCTAAATAAATGAGATTGTGTACTCTTGAGGCTCAAGTGAGTCTTTTGAGAAACAAGACAGATTAGCATCCTCGTTGCAAGTTTGTACAATAAACATTGTAATTTTATTTAGTGTTTAATGTATACCAGGTCCTGCACTGGAGTTTACACACAGAATCATGCTTAATCCACATTTAATCCTTGTGACAACACTACAAATTGGTTCTAACTTGAATAAAGTCTAGTTTTCCAGCTCCTCTCTTTAAGAAGAATGTCTCAGAAAAGAAACCTTGGTCTGGCCATCAAAGTGGCAGAGAACAGCATCCATCAGCATTGTGGTCCCTCGGGGAAATAACCAAGTGGCATCGCCAATGTAACACACAGAAATCATTTTTAAAGATCATTGTTGCATTTATCTCTATTGCTATCTCCCAGAGGCCCCCGAACCTTCACTGTGTCTCCATCAGTGAAGAAAAAGAACTGCCCCAACTGAGCCTACCCCGGCTTTTTCTACATCATCCCCCCTTCTGACTGTGTCCTTTTCTTCAGCCAGAAGCACCTGCCATTTGCAAAACAAATCCTCTAAGCCACTATGATTTTCCCTCACTCACACTCCCCAGTCTGGGTAATAAAGGCCTCAGAACTATCAGCCAAGGACAGAGAGCTAGCGAGGGAAGGGCAGGTGTCCTGGCATGATGGTACTGAGCTTTGATATTTGGGGGACCGTTCATAAATAAATTATCAGTGATTGTTTCCAGATCAGGAAATGGAGGCTCAGAAAAATTAAGTGACTTTTCTGAAACCAAAAAGCGATTTGAACCTAGGTCATTTGAAAATGAAGTATTAAAAAAAAAAAAAAAACTATAAATAGCTGTCACCCATCCAAATGAGAGTAGTTCCTGAGGCCAAAACTAGGTATATGAAGTGAACATGCTCCTCCCACCATCCTTCTCTGTGTTGATGCTCAGAATGTCTTTTACCAAATTCAGTCTTTAGCCTTCAGGGTATAGGATGGGCACAGATATACACCTGATGCACACATGCAAACCTGCACCCACAGTCACCACAATACATACCCACGCCCAGGAGGCACACTCACATAGCCCCCTCTCTCTGGGTGGGTAAAGCCAAAGGCAAAGGGGAGTCTGTTGTTTGAAGTGGATTCTGAGTATCTAGCATGTCTGCCTTGCACATTCTCTGCTAATTTGCAAAGAAACAAAACCTTTTCACCAACATAGAAATTGACTTAGGTAATAGTTGTATGGAGAAAAGGAGGCAGTTGACCAACATTAAGTTGCCAGGGCCAGCGCAAACAGGCCAGCCAGCAGAGGAAAATCCTCTTTCCCACTGGGGGAATGAACGGAAGAGTGGGGTATTATTTTAATAAAAATGAACACTTTGTATGTTTCCATTTGCAACAGATGTGATGATTAAGTTGATCCCAAGGTTGTTAGACTGAAGAACTAGATCATGATCTCAGAGTACTATTTTGAAAAATAACTATATATACACATATATATATGTGGTTATAAAATATGTAATATATAGTATATACTGTATATAATGTTATATAATACATATTATGTGAAATATATAAAATAAATTATATTTTTTATATATAATATATATTGTATATGATGTATATATTCTCTGTACATGACCTTTTTCTGTTTCAACTAAGGCATGTATTTACTGGGTGGCTGGGAACAGGGTGCCCGGTATTGTTACAGCAGGAATGCAGAGCTAATGTTCAGCTCATATTATTGAAATAAGATTTCACAGTAAAACAATGGACCTGAAAGCTAGGCATTGATGAACAAGAAAGGATGTGCTAAATCACTTTCACTTCTACTCAACATATTAACAACCAATCAGTCAAGAAACCAGCAATATTTATTGAGCCCCTACTCTGTATTGTTCTAATAAAATATTCTTCTCTTCAAGAAACTGACATATCGCAAATGAATAATAAAAATTAAGAGAATTGTAGGTATTAATAAGTGCTATAAAGAAAATGAAATTGGGTGAGTGCGTGTATTTTACAGGGGTGGGCAGAGGGCCTGTTTTACACAGAAATCACAAAACACACGTGGGAAAGTAACACTTGACCTGAGACCTGAGTTAGGAGAGAGCAATGAAACGAGGAGAATAGGATTCCAAGAAGAATAGCAGGTGCAAAGGCCTGAAGACAAGGGCAACTTTACAAAATTAGAGGCAGCAAAGGACTTTTGCTACTGGAGTATTGTAAATAGGTAGAAGGTAGAAATAGGAATATTTTACAGGAGAAGGGCCCTATGGGGTCGGTAGGCTGCTAAATCAGTAAATAATTTAGACTTATTCTTGTTATTAATAGAAAGTTTCATTATTTTAAAAATGGAGGTGAGTTATCTAATTTACACTTTAGAAACATCATATCAGCCTCTGTGTGGGTAGAATAAAGTCCAGGGCAGGATGTCTTAACTTCTGCACTGTTGAACTTTTGACTAAGTGATTCTTCATTGGGGGGGGGGGAATCCTGTGCATTGTAGAATTTCTAACATCAACCTTGATTTCTATTGACTAGATGCCGGTTGCATGTTTCACTCACTGCTGCTCCTAGTAGTAAAACCAGAAGTTTTCGTATATTGCCAAATGTCCCCTATGGGGTGGGAATCTCAGCTCTAAGTAGGAATCCCAGTTAAGAGGCTGTCACTGTGGTCCAAGTGAGAGAGAGAGTAGCTTAGCATAAGGTAGCTTAGATATGATGAAAAGTGTTTTTGGATACAAGATATATTTTGAAGTTAGAGGCAATGAGATATGCTGATGAACTGGATGGGAGGTGGGAGAGAAAAAGAGGACTCAAAAACTACTCTTAAATTTTTGGCCTGGTCAGCTGAATGCCATTCTCCAAGATTAAAAAGCTTTGGTGCAAAGGAAATCTATTTGGGGTTGAAGGCAACAACACAGTTCAGTTTGGTGATATTTAAGTTAAAAGTTCTATTAGATTTTCAAAATAGAAAGGTTGAGAAAAAATTTGATTATTCAGATCTGGTGTTTTTCATGGAGGCCCAGCAGGAATAACATGTAAATTGGAGAGTAATCCACACATCAGTTGAAGAAATGCAGATCATGCCATTTTTTCCTGTGGTATAAATAGGCTATAGCATTTGCTGCCCAATTCAAAAGAAGGATATGCAGAGGAAGTGAAAAGCCAGGAATCTACCCCTGCCTAAGACATTCAAGAAAAAGGGAGGATAAGCAGAAAATCTGGGGGTGAGATAGCAGCCCAGTATGTTGAAAAATCAGAGGGGAGAGCCAGGAAGAATGGACTTCTTTGCTTTGTTTCACATTCGGGATTCTGGGGTAAGTTCCTTGAAGTTTACTCTTGACCAACATGGTGGCAACCATTTCAAAGGAAATCTAATTGTACAGCCTGGCAGAGCTGAGGGAAGTTCAGAAACTTGGGTTCCCTTATCTGAGATGTGTTTGGTTTCCCTGTGGCATATCTGGGACCCAGACATGCTCAGGCCATTGAAGGGGGATGTATATGGCCACTGAGCTGAGAACCAAGGGTCTGCCTGGGCCAACATGGTAAGTGCCGCAGCAGATGCTGGGTGCACCGCTCAGGTCAGAGCTAGAGGGGGATGCAGCAAACCCTGGGTCAGCCAGGAAGGGCAATCAACTGGCAAGGCAGAATCACAAGCTTGGCTGTAAATTGACCATAGTCACCGACACCAGAGAGGCAGGCAGTGACCAGATCAAGGGACCCTGCCTCCAAAATCAAAGAATTATCAATGCCTCAGAGACCTGAGAACATGCTCTTCCCTCCTCACATACACGTCTAAGGTTTGGATCTCAAATTGTCTCCCAAAGACCATGTGTTAAAGGTTTGGTCACATCCTATGGCACCAATGGGAAATGTTGGAACATTTGAGAGGTGGGCTCTGGTGGAAAGAAGTTAGGCCATTGGGGGTTTGCCCTTGAAGATATTGGGACCCTGGCACATCCCTCACCCCTGCTTCCCAGCCACCATGAGGTGAGAAGCCTCATCTACTACACACCCCCTACCATGACATACTGCCTCACCACAGGGCCTAAGGAAACAGGGCCAAGCAACCATGGTCTGAAGCTGTAGACCAAAATAAATCTTTCCTCTTCATAAGTTTATTATCTCAGGCATTTTGTCACAGCAACAGAAAACTGACTAACACATAACCAAATACCAAAATGAAAAAGAAGGGAGCTGAAAGGGTATTTAACTAAAGAAACTCTTTAAATAAAAGGATGAGTTTTAATTTACTGAATTAGTCCAAAATCTGTTTTTATTTTTTTCTCTACTACCCAATGAGTAAGAGCTCATATGGAATATCAGATTGGTTTTAGGAAAATAAAGAAATAATCACTTCATTGTCAATGCAGTTAGCATGATAAGCCTGTTATCCCATGACATACTAGTCAAACAGCCAATCCAATGTTGTTTGTAAAACAGGGGATTTTTCAAATTTTTTTTTAGTTGTCAATGGATCTTTTATTTTATTTTATTTTATTTTATTTATTGACATGTGGTGCTGAGGATCAAACCCAGTGCCTCACACATGCCAAGCAAACACTCTCCCTCTGAGCCACAACTCCAGCCCCTGTAAAACAGGTTTTGAATGCTGCCTGTGGGCCAACTCCTGTGTTGAGGAACTGAGTGACTGGCAGGTTCCCCTTCATTTATAGGAACTACAGTGTTCTCATCAGCTTTTTCATTGCTGTGACCAAAAGACTCGACAAGAACAACATAGAGGAGAAAATGTTTATTTGTGGCTCATGGTTTCAGAGGTCTCGGTCCATAGATTGCCAACTCCATTGCTCTGGGCTGGAAGTGAGGCAGAACATAATGATGGAAGGGTGTGGTGGAGGAAAGCGGCTCAGAACATGGAACACGGAAGCAAAGAGAGAGCTCTGATCATCAGGGACGAAATATAACCCCCAGAGTCCCACCCTCGGTGACTTACCTCCTCTAGCCATACCCTCCCTGCCTACAGTTATCACCCAGTTAATCCATTCAAATAGATTATTGCACTGATTAGGTTAAGGCTCTAATAACCTAATCATTTCACCTCTAAACTTTCTTTCATTGTCTCACACAGGAGCTTTTGTGTTCTTTCAGAGTCACAACTATACTTCTTCAATGGGAGCCACAAAAGTAGATTTTTAAGAAGTTACTGAAAAACTAACTGAAACATACAGATGTGTTGCTGCCTGAAGCAATGGCCGCTTGGAGCAACGAAGCCGCGGGAAGAAGTTCAGAGGCAAACTGGAGACAAACAGCTTTTTATTCTGATAACTTTTCTCTCTGGCTCTAACAACGACTAACACGCGCCGCACACACCACCAAAATGGCGCTGACCCGATCAGCAATCTCGGCCAAGTCACTCGAGATCCCAGGCCAAGTCCCGTGAGACTACGGAAGGCGACAATGCCCAAATCTCCATGGCCCATAGTCAACCGCAATTCAAGCCATCTCCCCAAACAGGGCTCTGCACAGATGTCAAGGAAATGAACTTTAAATAGAATCATCTCTTTGTGGTTCTCTTGGGCCAGGGCTAGGTTAGAGACAGATGGTCTAGGAAGATGTGGTCAGACAGGCAGGGTACCCCACCAGGACCACAGGTCCATGGTACCAAGCAAGGGACATGATACCTCATCCAAGAAGCCCCTTCCACACTTCTGTGGCTCTTTCCCCAGCAGCACTGGGCCCACTGGGTTGGTTGGGGTGGGAGTAGGTGAACATACAAAGTGAAAGCTTAAATACTAGCTCCCTTAAACTGGACCCTACAACACATGGACCTCCTGATTTTTTATGATTATGTCTTCTCATTTTATTGAGACACATTCTCTGTACACCAAATGGGACCAACTTGCAATCACCTGTCTACCTTTGCAAGCTTGCAATGAATCAGAAACCCAGAGACTTGCCTCTGACACAAGCTTGCTCCAGAACCTGGGCAATGTTCAGCCTAGCCGACTTCCTTTCTGAGCAGCGACGGGATTACACCTCATGCTCTTCTGAGTTTTGAAGAGTGAACCTAGTGTGTGAGCAGGCATCCCACCTGGCCTGCCTTAACTGCAGACAGGAAAGTGACAAGGAAACCTGCCACCTTATCTCCTAGACTTAATGGTTTGACCTTCGGGAGGTTTTGGTCTTGCTTCTCTCCTGAATGTCATTTGCAACACTGCAGAGTCGGCCTTGGGGGCTGGGAGCAGCCAGGCAGGAAGAGGAGAACACTTTCCCTGGCAGTCAGGAAAGCACATCAAAAGAAGGACCCTGTTTTTCCTTCTTCTATTCCTTCTGAGCTTCCTTGAGGCCAAAGAGAATGACATCACAAGAAACCAAAGTTGCCAAGACATACTCTGCAAAAATGTCCTCACATGGTTACATTTTCTGCAAATTACAGCGTTTGGAGCATAAATCAGAGTAATTGTTTAAATCAGAGTGACTGTTGAAACAGATTTCCAGTGATCAAATCAAAAACGCAATCATTCTTGCGGTTCCTCCGGTGCTCGCAGCCCCACATACTTCTTAAACTGTCGGTTGTCAGTTACACGGAGTGTTTACATTAACATGCTGCCTGAACAGAGAAAATATATATTTTAAGAAGAAAATGTGAATCCAGGGTTACAAGAATGTTTCTGAAACAGCTAAGTCATCTTGTTTCAAGTAAAACCAGATGTGTGCATCAAGAGAAAGCCAATCACTTCTTTTAATTATGCTCAATGGCCAGGCCACCAAGAATACCCACATGTGTCCACATGAGCCGGTAGAAATCAAAGGCTTTGCAACAGAGAAAGCAATCAGCGACTCCCAGACCACCAAATGGCATCCCCAGCACCAGCTTTGGGGTCCCTTCTCTGCTAGAGTGCTCAGCAAGGTGAGGCCTTTCCTTGCTTCCTCCAGTGCCAGCATCCCGTGTCCCACCTCTCTGTCCCCAGAAATCCAGAGTAAGGCCAAACTTAGGAACAGATTCTCTAGTCAAGATTACTTATGATGAAGATCCACAAAAAAGGAAGCTGGACAGTGGAGCTGTCCTGTAAGTGCCCACCCAAGCCACTTCTCTATCCCCAAAACCACAATAATGTGAGAAAAGGCAGAGCACATTCCTCATTTTTGTCTTTTTTTTAAAAATATTTATTTATTTGCCTTAGTTGTACACAATGTGTTTTATTTTTACATGGTGCTGAGAACCGAACCCGGGCCACGCACGTCCTAGGCGAGCGCTCTACCGCTGAGCCACGACTCCAGCCCCTCATTTTTATCTTTAATACATGCCATGGGGCTCCCATCCCTGCTGCAGCCCCAGGTGGTAGAGGAGGAAACTCTACCATCTTCCCTGGTGGACTCACAGACTGAGCTCTGGAAACTTCCTGTTATAACAATGTTCCCCATGACAGGAAAGTGGCCACACTCCCAAGGTACCTTCCAAATACAACCATGGTGTCTGAGCCTTGGCCCAAGCAAATGGTAGTTTTTGAGTAGTTGTTTCAAATAAACTGCAGAATCATGCTACAGAATTTCTAAGAGTACTGCAAAAACTTAATGCTTGGGTAGAACACCTGCCTGGCATGAGTGAGGCTCTGGATTCCAGCCCAGCATTGCAAAGAAAAAAAAAAAAAACATCAAACTTAATGCTCCCTTTGAATTTGTTCCTCAAACTTCATTGTTTGGGTACCAGCCTCATAATTCTCACTGTATTATTATTATTATTATTATTATTATTATTATTATTAATTTTTAAATTAACATGTCTTCTTTTATGCTTTGTTTTCTTCTGTTTTTATTTCATATTGTTTTTATTTAAATGAGTTCTCTAGTCTTCTCCCAAGCAAATCTATTCATGAAATCCCAGATAAGGCGTGATAATTATATGTCTTTTTAATGTGTTAAAATGAAGATATAACCATAAACGTGAAAATATTTACCCATGTTTTAGCTAAAATCATCTTGCCTGCCTCCACTGGTTCTTGCCCACAGCTTTGGGAAATGTTGCTTTTAGTTATTTTGTAGAATTCTAATGTTTCTTCCAAACCTTTAATCAGACTTCTTTAAATAGCATTGCAACAAATGGTATGCAAGGCACTAGCCCTCTTTCTCCAGAATTCTATAAGCCCTGAAACCAACTCTGAGCACATTAATCCATGTTGGGAGGAATTAAAGCCTGAGATTTGTCCGTCCCTTTAGAAATAATGACCATTTCCTGTGAAAAGAATAAGGGGTGAACATTTTCTCCACCGTTCATTATGAGGGAACATGAACAAGAACTCAAATATGCACTTAAAGTTTTCTCCACATCTTCTCTTGGGCCCTGAAACATCCATGAATATTTCTGCGCTTTTTTCAAAATGGTTCCAGCATGGGAAGTTTTAAAAGAAAGCTAATCCTGTATTATCATTAAGCTAAGGACTCGGCTTTGAACTCAGCCCAGAAGTCAGACCTATGTCTATGGAGCAGGCGTTCGCTAATCACTGCTTGGCTGCGGTTGACTGGTAATGTCCTCAAAACCAAACCATCATGAGGATTCCTGAAGTCAGAAGGGAAGTGAATTGTTTAAAAGTAAAACACTCCCTACTTCAGATCTCTGACCCCCATGAGATAGTAGTTTAGTAATCTAAATGATTGTTTTTAAAAAACACTTTGACTCTAGTTTTGCTAAATGTTTACTTGGGTCTTTCAACCTCATCGATTAAATACCCTGATGTGGCTCCAGGCAGACAGACCCTGCCTAGTAACTGTGGGGTCCACTTGTCCAATCCGCTTCATGCACCGTGCACTATGCCCTGTGACTCTGTAGCTCAGAAAATGATCTGAACCTCTACCCACTCACCTACTTAACTTTTAACATACAATTATTAAGTACCTAGTGAATGCAATGATCCAAGATATTGGCTTTAGGGTATTTGAAGATACACTGGACCAGTGTACTTCTAACTTTAGAGAGACCTCAGGACCACATTCCTGCAGACAACTGAGCCTTTTCAATCCAGGGACAATGCCAGGGAACATTTAGTCTCCTTTTAATTTACTAGACATTTGTCTCGGAATAATGCAGCACGATGTTGAAGTAAGAATTTCTTTTTGAAAATCACTTTTTTGCAAGAGGTTGAGCCAAAAACTGAAGGAAAATCAATTAGAGCTTTAGTGGGGAGTACAAATAGACTCAGATAGCATCAGAAAAGAAAAAGGCAGAAGAAATAAACATCTGGCCCCCTCTTGGCAAAACAAAACAAAAAAACACCTCAGTTCAGACCTGTCAGGTGCATCCAG
This sequence comes from Tamias sibiricus, assembly GCA_025594165.1. NCBI lineage: Eukaryota > Metazoa > Chordata > Mammalia > Rodentia > Sciuridae > Tamias > Tamias sibiricus. The sequence continues at coordinate 82,446,286 of CM046670.1, forward strand.
AGTACATGGCATACATCTAAGTTCCTAATACAAGAGGACCTCACCAAACCCTTGACCATGTAGGGGACTCCCATTACACCATTACAGGGCAGTATATCTCAAAGAGGAGCATTAGAATGGTAAGAGCTTTGGGGAACACTTCGTAACATGTACATGGGTACCACACACTCACCTGGAAAGAAGAGTCACCTTTTCCCCTGACCAGAGAGAATCTTGACAGCTACTTGCCATCAATAAACCTAAGACAAAAATCTCAGTTGACGCAAATTACAGAGCTCGCCACTAGATGGCAGCAGTACACACAGCGTAAACTCCAAGCGGGCAAGAGTATGCTGAGTGTCATTAGCCGCACAGTAATTAGGCAACAAATTCGGATTCAGAACTCTAGCCTCCGATTTTCAGCCACTGCTCCTCCACTTGCCCCCAAAGTCTCAGACAAAGGACATTGTGTGGATGGTTTATGCATTTTTATTCTACAATTAGAGAAGCTGCCTCCATTAGAGCTCAACATCTCTCCCCAGGGAACATGAAATTCCGCAGTGATGCTGAGATGCTCTTACCATTTTCACCTGGACCTGTGGTGAGAAACGCATCGCATATTGCAACCCACATTCAGTGTACTGTGTATCATACACTAAACTGAAATGTCTTACCAAAGCAACACCGTGTTCCCTAGTTTTATGTCTTCTTTCTTATTCTTTTTTCTTGGGCTGATCTCCATTCACTTCATTGCTTTCACAACCCTTTAATAGGTTTCTAGCTCTGGCTTAAAGAGTGCCCTGAAGGTCAGCCCTCCAAGGAATGTAGAACAGTCCAGTCTTGTGTCACCCTGGAAGCCTGCAAGAGCTTCAGGGGCATCTAAGGATGATGGTCCTCTCCGCTATTAGAAGGGGAATAATGGCACAGAAGCCTCCGCAGGCCACTCAGCTTCATTGGCAAACACTAACTCACCACTGAGAGTTCAGCACTGTCTTTAGCTTGTCCCTCCCAGGAGGTGATCTCAGGTTTCAGACATCCTATGATCAGCCTTCACTTGCAGCCTTCAGGTCCCAAGACCTGTGTGGAGTCCCGACCTGAAGCTCTGTGTGAAAGAAAAGATAGGACAACCTGATGGCAGAGAGCCAAAAGATGCTCACAGCTCAGGGGCTGTCCAAGAAGACGCTGCAAGGGCAATTTTTTGACAGAGGTCATAATTTCAGAGAATGGGCCCTAAGATAGAACCACCATGACATCCCCACTGCAGTCAACTCGGGCATCCCCCAACTCAAGCTGCAGCCCCCTTCCCCCAGGACACAGATAATAGAACTTCCCAGAATGTCTTTCCTGAGACTCTGCCAAGTATTTCACTTGCACAGTGTTTTATTCAACTTTTTCTTTTTTTTTTTTTTAATCACTGTCACCAAAAGACCTGACAAAAATGTTGAGAAGGAAAAGCTTATTTGGGGCTCATGATTTCAGAGATCTCAGTCCATAGATGGCCAACTCCGTTGCTCTGGGCCGGAGGCAGGCAGAACATCACGGTGAAAGGGTGTGTAAGAGGAAAGCAGCTCAGGACATGGCAATCAGGAAGCAGAGAGAGGGAGAGCTCCACTCACCAGGGACAAAATATAACCCCCAAAGTCATGTCCTCAGTGACCTACCTCCTCCAACCACACTCTATCTGCCTATAGTTACCACCCAGCTAATCAAGGGATTAATTCACCAATTCAGTTAAACCTCTCATACATAGTCTAATCATTTCACCTCTGAACTTTCTTGCATTGCCTCACACATGAGCTTTTTGGGGGGACGCCTCGTATCTATCTAAACCATAACACTCAGTTCTATCCACTTATTCCCAGCACACTAGTGTATGAAGAAGCTCAGAGGAGGAAATGCCTCTCGTTGATCAACCCCCAAGTGATCCTAAAGTCCTGCTTGAATCTAAGAGCTAGTTTTTAAATTGAATTCCGGGATGTCTGAGGAATTTATTACGAAGCCTCCCAACTTTGCCCAGAACTCTGTGTTTCCATTCTGGTATTTGTCTCTGATTGGGGTAGGAGTGGGGGCAGGGCAGGGAATATAACAATAAAGAAAAGCATCCAAGCTCTCAGGCTTGGGCTTCATCTTTTTTTTTAATTAGTTATACATGACAGTAGAATGCATTTATGCACTGTGATATATCACACTTAGAAAAATCAGAAATTATGTCCCATCTAAGTGTACATGTTGTAGAGTCATATTGGTCATGTAGTCACATATATGCATACAGTAATAATGTCTGTTTCATTCCACTATCTTTCCCATCCCCACATCCCCTCCCTCCCCTCTTGAGGATGCTAGCTCAGCCCTCCAGTTGGGAACCAGTCCCTGATCTCCTATTGCAATGGTGCCCCCCACCAAGGGAAAAATGACTGAGAAATAGTCATTGGTTCATTGTAAGTGATATTTATTAAGTGGCCACAAGGTGGAAAGCAGTCAACTTAGTCTCCAGGGAAAGAACACAACAAATTCTATTCAGCCCTGCCTTCAGGTATTTCCAGTCTAGTAAAGGAGCTAGGCACTGGTTTCAGTGACGCCCTCTGAGAAGCCTTTCTGCCCCTCTGAAGGTACTGGTTTCTTTTCTGATCCTGCTCCCTCCCTGAGACCATTCTCCACCTATCACATAAGAAATGTTGGCTCACCTGTCTATTGCCCAAATAGGATGCCACTTTTTTGTGAGCAAGTCAGAGAGATGCTCTACTGCTCTATCTGAACTTGGAGTAGGGGCCAGGAGCCAAGGAATGAAGGCAGCGTCTAGAAAGGGTGAAAGGCACAGGAATGGACTCATCTGTAGCCTTTCCAGAAAGGAACACAGCCTTCATTTCAGCCCAGTGTCAAACTTTTACAGAACCATAAGAGAATACATTGGTGTTGTTTTCAATCCACCAAGTCATGGTGATTGGTTACAGCAATGAAAGGAAGCTAGTCCTGATTTTGCTCATCTCCTTTCAAGCAAGGACTTGTGACACCTCTTCTGTGTTTCTGTGAAAGGGAAGACAAAATCAGGTAAGACTGAGGGATCTCATGGAAAGCCAGATCCACAAGGAGAATCATTTAGTGTTGTCTAATAAGGAAGGTGTTGGCAACTGGCTCTCTGAAGAGCAAAGACAGGTGTCCAGCCCCAGGTGGTGAAACCCTGAGGCCAGAGGGGGAATGGGATCACTACCCCACTCCAATGCAGAGCCCAGGAGCAACAGGACCTGCTGTAGGTGCCCGTGGACATGTGGGTGTGGAGCTCTGAGACCAAGCCCAGTGGAAGCTCTGTGGCCAAGTATGTGCAGAGCTGACCACCTTCTGATGGGTCACATGGCCTGGGGCAGGAGCCACCGCCCTGCACTATGCACATCTCCCAAGTGTCTCCAGTATTGCAAAGCCCTAAGGTTCTGAGATGACACAAGTGAGGGAGACAGAACCCTGAAAAGTGGCAAAGTTATATGAGATACCGACAATGGTACAAGGTGAACTTTGATGAGATTTAGATGTGCTGTAGAAAAATCAAGACCTGAGAAAAAAGTACACTGACACACAGGTTCCTCCAGTGTTTATAGGTGTGACACTGTGGGTTGAACAGAGCCAAGTGGAGCCCGGGAGTGATGGTGGGGTCAGGGCATCCTGCCTTTGCAGCATTTAACACCAGGAAGGACACCAATGGCATCTACCCATGCCTTTCTCCAAACATAGACCCAGGGACCATCTGATCCAAAGACTTGGTGACTGAATAACATGGGTGAATAACTGCCATCTTGCTAGAGCCTGTGCCTTTTCCAGGGGGACTTCTGGGGCCAGGTTCCCACCTTCTCTGAGGGCTAACCACCTCCTTAGGATGCTATCATGGACACATGTAGCTCCTCTGCTGTGCACAGAAATGCCTGAGCTTCCTCCTGCCCCTCCTGTCTTCAAACATCTCTTCTGGGTCTTGGGACAGGGAACATGTCGAGGAGTGCTCTTCCCTCTCGTTTCCACTTACAATCCAGCTAGTTCCTGTCCTCTCCGCTCCTCCCTTCCCCCTTTTCTGTGCTTTTTCTTCAAACCCTCTAGGAGTCTGGTGTACTCTTTTTCATGACTTCAGAATTTTTGGAAACAAATTGCAGAAAGGAAAGTGTCTTGCAGGCAACTTCTGCTTTTAGCCTCACCACAAATCTCCTTTGAGGCCAGGAAGCCCAGAGCCTGATAACACAGAAAGGAAATACAGAAGAGAGGTAAAGCAAAGATTCACAGGGCCAAAAGTCACCTAGACACAATTTTTTTTTTTTTTAAATAGCCATCACGTTTGCATGCACTTATTTAGTAGATCATCACCGAGTACCCACTCTGTGCCTCAGGTTGGGTACTGTGACACAGAGGCTGACACACAGGCTGGGAACCTGCTCTCAAAGCCTTCACATTTAGGAAGAGGAGCCAGACAACACTCTCAAGCAGAAATAAGGAAACACCCGTGCTCTGTAGAGGACTGACACTGGGCACCATGGTGCTTCTGAGAGGCTAAAGCAGAGGTGGGGTCACCAATGGACCCACAGATGCTCAAACTAAAACCTGAATGGCAAAGACACATAGATGATGTCCTCAGCACTTTCCTCCTGCTGTCTTGTCTGAGCTTCATAATCTACCTGCAGATTCTCGAACCTTGTCACCACTTCACAGACGGGAAGACTGAGGTTTGTAGCGACGAGTTCTTAGTACCTAAGATAAGATGGTTGCAAAAGAGCAAGGACCAGACTGGTGGTCTGTCTGGCCCTTCAGCCACAGCCCTCTACTATCCTGGGAATTTGCATCTCTCTTGGAATTTCTCCAAATGTTCCAGATAGACCTGTCTTCCCCGCTAGGTGTTGACATTTCAATCTTTCCTCCTTGGACCACTGACAAGGGCAGCCTGAGAGGAGATATTTAGACTCACAGTGCCCCCCTGGGAGGGGATAATGTTGTCCAGCAGCCACCCAGCATGGCCTCTGTGTGGCTCTGCCCTGCCCTTCTTGCTGGGAGAGGTGGCCTCTACCTGCCGCCAGCCCGGGGCTCAGGCCTCCCTCTGCGACTCTGTCCTGAGGGCCGGCCCAGTGGAGCAGGAGCTAGCCAGGCCAGACGGGTGAACAGAGCCCAAGTGACTGGCTGGTGATATTCAGGCCTATTTTTATTCACAAAAATCTGTTCTGCATTTTATTCTGCTTTGGAGCAAGAAGAGGTCAACTCTGTTCACCTTTGCTGTAAGATGAGAATACGGCAGGAAATGAAGTGACAGGGAAGCCAACCAGGGAGAGGGAGAAAGGGCAAATTACTGGGAAATTAAAAACCTGTGTTCAGATCAGAGTGGAGGGTGTCAAAGCTCCCTCTCCAGAGGGCTTCTCCCAAGGCTGGGTCATGGAGTCGTGAGCCTGGCTGCCACGCATGACAAACCTCACGTGCAGGCTGGCCGTTCCTCTCTGGTGTCCTAGCACTTGCCCTGACCCACCCAGGGCCTCCCAAGGGAGGGCCTAGCTTCAGCCACTGTCCAGACACCTGTGCCTTCTCACTCCAATGGGGTCACTGGGAGGAACTCCCCTAGGGATCGAAGCCCATGCCCTGGTGAGCTGGCATGTCACCGTCCTCATCCTCATCCTCATCCTCTGGTTACTGCGTCCCCTCCGCATTCAAGGCCCGCATTCCTGAACATTCAAGTAAAAAAACACAATTATTTGAAAATTCAGATAAAGTAGCTCTCTATTCCCTTGCTCTCACTTTGGCTCTCACCTCTTTAGTATCCTTCAAGGTCCAACTCAGAAGGCCCCTCCTTCCAAATCCGGAGCAGAGATGTGACTGGGGTCTCCGTAACACAAGCTGAGCAATGTCAGGCAGGTGCAAGGTACCCGGTTCTCCCCTTGACTTGTCAAAGGCAAACAGTTTCACTCCAGCCAGGAAATTATTATTGAAAACCTCTTAAGTGATGAGTGCTGTGCCAGGTACTGGGACTTGGGATTTGTTTCTGTCCCCAGAGATCCAACGGGTGGTGGAAGGATAAGGATGCAAAAATCCTCCGTAAGAGAGGAAAGGGAAGAGATGCTGGCCAGAGACTTCCACAGGCACAGGCTGAGTGAGAAGGACTCATGCAGATGGCTGGACGGATGTGAGATGACTTGGCAGAGACATTGAGAGAGGTTTTGAAAGACAGAATTGCTTTGTCTTTTTTTTTTTTTTTTTTTTTTTTTTGGTACCAGGGATTGAACTCAGGGGCACTCAACCACTGGGCCACATCCCCAGCCCTTTTATCTATTTTATTAGAGACAGGGTCTCACTGAGTTGCTAAGTGCCTCGCCATTGCTGAGGCCAGCTTTGAACTCGCGATCCTCCTTCCTCGGCCTCCCAAGTGCTGGAATTACAGGCATGCGCCACCGCACCGGCTTGTTTTGTCTTATACTGGTTTTGTTAGTTACAGAAAGAAGTAGTCCCCAAGGGGAAGGAAGCATTAGCATGCCATGGTGTGGAGCATGCTCAGTTCTGTAGTCCACTTCGGTAAAGTTTGTGGCGTAGAAGACCACAGACAGGGTGGTTTCAACAACAGAAATTGATTTCTCCCAGTTCTGAGGCCTAGAAGCCTATGACCAAGGTGTGTGCAGGGCTGGCTCCTTCTGAGGCCTCCCCAAGGGGCTCAGATGGCCTTTCCCCTAGGTGCGCTTCCTAACCTCCTCTTCCTTTATCCGCACCAGTCAGGTCTGGTTAGAATCCACGCTCATGGCCTCATTTCCATATCTTTACATCCTTAAAGACCTTATCTCCAAATTCCATCCCATTCTGAGGTACTGGGGTCTAGGGCTTCCACATATAAATTTGAAGGAGACTCAATTCAGTCCACAGCACACAACAGGCAGGCCCAAGGAAGAGGGTCCACAGGGCACAGACAGGAGGAACAATGTGGCGGTAAAACAGGAAGAACCTTTAGGTTAGGGCTGATTTCAAAAATCTATTGAGTACAGACTAATTTATTTGGTCTTTCTGCTAAGTGTTAATGTTAACAAGATATGCCCCTTACTCTTCTCTGTGCTACTAGGTATTAAGTGAACCAAAGGCAGGGGCTGGTGATCGCTGGTCAAGCTTGGGAAACCAATTTCTTTTCTGCAGGACCTGTCAGGACCCTGAAGTGTGCCAGTGTATATTGTGCTTCCCCCAGAGTATGCGTGACCCCCAAAACTAATTTTTAAGGAACATCCATGTGACAAATATCACATGGAACACGCTATAGAAATCACTGCTGAAAGTCACAGAGAGCCAGCAAGGAGTTTAATCTCTGAGACTACTGATTGCATTGGGGGTGCAAAATCTTGAGGTTGGTGAACGCTCAGAAAAGGGCTGTTCTGGAAGGTCGGGCCTCCATGGGAAGGAAGGACAGCACGATAGCTGGACAGAGTTCCCTGAACTCCAAAAAACCTCTTTGCTGCCTTACCAACTTCCTTCCACTCAGCAAGTATGAATTAGGCCCCTGTTGGGTACAGGCACTCTTGCCTGCCCAGCCTGTGAGTTTCCCTATCTAGAGATCTTTGCCTGGAACACAATTTACTGTCCCTCACTGGTGGTGTCTCTGGAGAGGCTGATCGGTCCCAGTGGATGGAAGCGTTCCAAGGAATGTGAAAACAACAGCAATCAGAGGCCTGGTGCCCCAGCCCCTCTCTTTCTCTTTAAGCATTTGCCAAACATAATGCCAAGACCTAGGAACGTAATAGGTGGCTGGCGTGGGAGGTGCCACAAGGCTGGCTGAGGTCCTGCCACTTTACAAAGCCATCACTTGACTCAAATAGAGATCTTCCTGGAACAAAGACTTCTGTTTGCCAGTTCCCACTGGCCCCAGGCACAGCTGGGCTGGTAGACACATCCCTGGAGGCAATCATTCCTAGAAATCCACCGCAAGATGTAGACCCCGTGGGATCCCCTGATCGGACCTGGCCTGAAGAGGCAGGTGTGGAAAAATTCACAGAGTTTTTTTTCTTCCAAGTGGAACTCACCTTCTCTCTGGTCTTTTGGAAACAAAAACAAAAGCTTAAGTACCCTACTTATCAACACAAGCTTCTCCCTACTACAATCAAGTCAATGACTTTGAGTCTCTCAAGTGGCATAGAAATCTAAAGAAGCAGCGAGTCCCTTGGTCACATAACCCCCTTACAGTCTGCCCCCAAGCCTTATAATGTTCAAATGGAAAACAGAATGATGCAACCCCCCTACTGCAGCAGACAATTTCACACGTGAACACCTTGCTATAGTGGGGCCCTGCCTCGTGTCCTGGGGGCTCTCAATCCTGGCTTCTGTCTCTGCTGCAACCAAGGCGCACCCCTCCCTGGGCCTTAGTTTCCTCATTGGTAAAATAAACCCTAAGATTCCTTCAAATTCCAAATTCTAAAATCCTGTACTCCTATTGCTGAGCATGTGTAATGTTTATTTTGGGGAAAGGGGGATTATTTTTTTAGGCCTTGAAACTTGTAAGCTCAGACTAATAGTAATGTTGGCTAATGTCACATTAACTCAAAAAAAAAAAAAAAAAAGACTATTGCTTTCATATGCTTTTTAAGGAGGAAAGTGAATGATGTGGGAATTTTCCTGTCCCCTAAAACACATGTCTTGAACACACACCTTCTTTCTCAGTTTTACAACTAAATGGTATTTTGTCCATTTCTTCACAGAATAAGGGAACAGCTCCCTTTAGAATGTAGATGCCCACAATTCTCAGAAAAAGGGCTCAGGGGAAGCAGGTGGTGAAACAGGAGGCCAGTGAATCTGTTTTTTAGAGATCCGCCTCCAGCCCCAGAAGTCTGGTGCTCCTCTGTAGAGTCTCAGATAACCATCCCCTCGGGCCCCAGGGAAGCTTTGAGCATAGGGAACTCCTCACCTGCAAGCTTCATACTGCTATCTGGAACTATTGCAGATAGTGACAACTGGCCATTTGACCCTGTAGGCCTCACCCCACTGTCTTTCAGCTTCAAATGCAGGGAGGGCTGGTGCTGGGTCGGGGCTGGAAGGCTCTTGGGGGAGACCCTGGCCCAGGAGTGCTGAGATACCTTGTGGTACCAGCAAATGTGAGCTTAACTATGATACTTTTCGGAAGACAATTAATTTGGAAACATTTCAGATTTATGTGGCTCGCACTTTTAAAAGTTGCCACTGAGGACCTCGATCTCTCCATAGTGATTTCCAATTTAATCTTGAGAAAATGCTTTTGCGAGACAAAGAATGGAACAGGCATTTGGAAACAGACTTGAGTCCCACGGGTAGCATCACCCAGGGTCTTTAGAACTTCATCCTCAATCCTAATTATAGGCTGTTGTATCAGGTAGGCTGAGGACTCACCAGGGCAAAAGCACCAGGTGTTTCAGACCTCCAAGGAGGTGACTTTGCTGGTGTGTGTAGGCCAGTCGCTCTTGGAAGCCCATGAGCTCTTTACATGCTTTTCTGATGTGAGCCAGGAAATTAAGGAGTGTCCCCTTTGTTTCTCTCTGCAACCAGTCAACACATTAAGTCCCAGGAACAAACCTAAATCCCAGTTGTGAATTTTTAGGTCACAAAAGGACATGGATTAATCAGACTATTTACAAAACCCTGTCAACACACGCCAGAGGGAGCAGGCCAGCCGATGCCAGTGACATTTTGTGGGTTTCTTGTAGCATGTTTTGACCATCCTTTTCTTATTAATCATTCAGATCCTCTTCATGTCCTCTAAAACAGGATTCTGTCGTCTGCTCACCCGCTGAGGCTAAGTAATCCAAGACACATGCCTGGAGCCACAAAGGGCGGGACGTCCCCAGGGCTCAGTTCCACCACAAGAGCACAGCACACAGGCACAGCTGGCATGCCTCATGCATATGCCACAGATCTTGCACACGAGAAGCCCTCCTGGGACTCAGCTCCTGGGCCTCAGCCCTGGAAGCCTGGGGCTGTCCCTGTAGAGCCATCTTACCCTCGTCTCAGCACAAAAGGCCTGCTTAGTTCAAGAGCATTCTGACATGGCAAGGCAGGTGCCAGCCCATTTTTGGTGTTGAGAAGCCTTTGGCCCCGAGTCACAGAATCCTGTTTAATAGTCAGTAACAGTTTAAAGTAAAATCGAAGACAGATTTCTTCCCCTATCCATAGACAAAAGAGGTTTTTCCTGGCCAGAGGAAAGGCACAGTGACCTTGGCCTTACCTCACCTCTAACACTGACTGACCTCTGCCCACCGTCTGTCTCTTCAGGTTCATACGGTGAGGGTCCAGTAGAGCTGTAACCTGGTTATGAAAGCCACAATCTGACCATGTTTTCCTCGCTCCACGTGCAGTCCTCAGGTTCTGAGACTCAGCAGTGCCAGGCTGAGGTCAGCTTGTGGTGGCTTCTGCCAACCAGTGGTTAAATATTCAGTAATGTTCCAGGCAGGTGCTTAAAAGTTGGTATTTCAAAATTGCCCATGGAAGCCTAGTGTATAGACTCATGCCTGTAATCTCCACAACTCGGGAGATTAAGGAAGGAAGATGGCACATTGGAGGCCAGCCTCAATAACTTAGCAAAACTGTCTCAAAATAAAAAGGGCTGTGAACATAGCTCAGTGGCAGACCACCCAGGATCCAATCCCCACTAATGTAAAAAAAAAAAAAAAAAAAAAAAATTAGCAAACACCAAGTGCCACAAACGAGGGCTTGTTTTCTCCCTTTTCTTTTCTTTTCTTTCCTCCCACCCCACCCAACGGCCCCCAGAGAGACAGTTTATCAGCTTATGAGGAAGAATCACTCTGACTTCAATAAAAAGGGATTCCTCTTCTCAGGATTATTTTTAATCCTCCTGATTAAAAATAATAGAAGTTGACAGATACACCTAGGGAGAAGTGGATTATTATTAAATGTTTTCGTCAGCTTTTATGCTGACTAAAAGACCCAACCAGAACAATCCTAGAGGAGGAAAAGTTTATTTGAGGGCTCACGGTTTCAGAGGTCTCAATCCATAGATACCAGAGTCCACTCCTTGGGGCTCAAGGTGAGGCTGAACATCATAGCGGGAGAGTGTGATCAGAAAGCAGAGAGAGAGACTCTGCTTTTGAGATACAAAATATATACCCCATAGCCACGCCCCCAGTAAACCACTTTCTCCAGCCACACCCCACCTGCCTCCAGTTACCATCCAGTTAATGTCATCAAGGATTAATTCACTGATTAGATTGAGGATATAATGCAGTCATTTCTCCTCTAAACATTGCATTTTCTCCTCCTCCTTGCATTGTCTCACACATGAGCTTTTGGGGGACACCTCACATCCAAACTATAGCACTAGGAAAGACGTCAATCAACTGGTTTACAGGATCCACAGGAAATTTGGAGAAACAGGCCCAGGTATCAGGCTGGAATCCCTGACAGCGAGGTAGAACATGCCAATTCATGTCACAGAATGCTCACGTCCACCCTGCTGGACATTCATCTCAGTCTCCACTACCACTGGGCACTGAGCCCTGGGCACATCTCCCTTCTGCTGGAGAAAAATCTAAATGGTTCCTATTTCTTGGCCTCCCTTGCTCCAGTTCTGAAGAGGTGACTTTGATTGACTGACTGGAAGTCATGGGTCTGTCATTCCCATCAGTCAGAGTCACAGAGAACCATTCCCTGGCCCTTTCTGCTTCTGTGGCTGGAGACAGAAAGCACACATGATCATGCATTTCCCAAACTGACAAAATACTGAAAATACTCACTACAGAAAAGTTCCCATTCAAGCCTCTTGGCTGCAGAGTTGATGGGCCCGAGGGTAATCAAAAACCCTGCCCTCAAATCTCTCTCACCCTGACAAAAACTCTTCCAGCTCCTCTCTGCCCTTCTAGTTATAATTTTACAGTTGAAATTTTCCTTGTGCTCAATCATATTCCTCTCAGAAATGGAATCACCTTCCCTGTCTCTCTAGGGCTCCAGTGGCATCTCAGTCACTCACACCTCAGTGCGGATCAGCTTAATCTATTTCCCGCCTATCTCCTTGATTTAGTTCAACTGAGAGCATGGGAGCAACTTAATCGTATGCATCAGTGGAAGAGTTAAGCATGGATAAATAAGAACATCAGGTAACCCAAAAAATATTTCCATGTGGTTCCAGGATATTACATATGAGTCATTAATTATACAAAGGAATTAGAATTGCCTATGTAAATCGTGACCACACAATGGATGGAGGCAGGGCTGCCATAGTCCTTGACTCCAGGAGTAACATTTAGCTATACAGATTATAAAATCAACAGTACCCCATGGAGTTGTGCAATGCACAGCTTATACAATGGTGTGGAAAGGACTTGATAGAGGATATTCAGAGCTTGATAGAGGCTGTATCAGAGCAGGAAGGGAAGATGGCTAGGAAGAAACAATAACTGAAGATCACATAGAATTGACCACAGCACTTGGAAAAAATAGTACCAGATTCAATACATAAAATTTAAATACACACAGCACACAATCACATATACTAAGACATTCTTAACATTCATCCCGACTCACACTAACTCACATAAAAAGAATCAGAGAAGGACCTAAGAACTTGCCAATATTTAATTACGCTTATGTAAAACGACAAGTTCAGGTTGTGTGATTAGTGGAGGATGGGCGGTGGGCACAGGGAGGGGCTGCTGGCAGACAGGTGGGAAGAAGCAGAGCTGCTCTTCCATGTGGCCTTCAGTCTGCTGAGCCTCGAGGGGCTGAGAGGGGAGAAGCACATGGCTGCTCTGCTCCCCGGAAGGCATGTTCCCTTAGAGCATGTGAAAGGAACTTGGAGAATAACAAGCCCCCGATGCAGGAAGGCTTTGGTCTCTAAGTGATCCCACATTTGCAGCCTGTTATTGATTTTAGGGAGAAGGGAGGAGGCAAATTGCTGCTCACTTTTCTCTCAGAGGCTATGGCTACACAGCTCTGCTTTGGTTTTCTACTCACCCCAGCAGAGACAGCATCTGAGCTCAGCCAGGTCCAGGCCACCCAAAAAGGCCCTCGAGGGCCTGCTTCAGGAAGACCATCAGTCTCCAAGCTGGGCATGTTGTCCCTGGAGTTCTTGGGTCCACTGGAACCAAGTTGGGATTGGGTTCCAGTGAGTCAGGAAAACAAGTCCTATATTTATTGTCAGAACCCCTGGGCTCTAGTCCTGCAAATACCCAACTCACACACTGGGCGGAGAGAGGCCCTTCCCTTTCTGGGTTATAGGGGGAGGAACTCCAGCTGACCCTCCTACCCAGGCATGCCACTGCAGTGCTCACTGGGCACCTCCCAAGGCCTGTGCCTGGACCTGTAACTGGGCATCCCCAGCCAGCACCCACCAAGCAAAGATGCAAGGCTCTGTGTTCCCATGTCCCTCCTTCCTTGACACCTCCCAAGGAATGGGTTCCCTCAGGATCCATCCAACTTCAGATGCAAGCCATGTCGGGGAGGAAGGACCTCACAATGACTTGAACATAGAAAATGACCACAGGTACTTAACTAAAGAAAACCAAACATTTATTTTATAATCTAGTCCTAGGAAAGGCCTTTTTGAGCATGACACAAACCCTCAATATCCATAAAATACAAAATCATTCCATTTATCTAAATTTTACTAAAGAAGAAAAATACCAAAGAACCCAAAGCAACAACAATAACATTAGTGAAACCATAAATGAAAACCTACAAAAATACATATTTGGAATTCATATCACAAGTAAAAGATTAATTTCTTTAACACTTACACATATCTTTTGAGGTGCAAGAACTCTAATACATAACATCAATATTCCTGCCACAATTCTTTACCAACAAAGAAGCAGGCAAATCAGTATCCAAAAAAAATCAGCTTTGTTACTGATGGAGCCATCGAAGAGTGTGACTTCCTCCTAGTACTGGGTCCCAGAATAAAGCAGATTTACTCATCAAGTCATGGGCAGCTCTAGAAGCCAGCAGACCTCACCTGGAAGGCATAGACCTTTGCCTCTAAGCTTAGGGCATAGTCAAGGGCCGCCACGTGTGCTCCACGAGCAGATTCCTAAAGCAGGGCGACAAGTTACCTGAGCCAGGCACACAACTTCCTCCTCCCAAGTTCACCCACAGTTGGAGAGAATGAGTGGAAAAGATCAGAATGAGACAGGTCAGGAACTGATGTCCTGTCACTTGAAACTATAAAGCATGGACAAGGGGAACCCACCCCCCCCCAACACACATATACAACTTCTAATAAGTCTTGAGAAATCAGTAGACAAATAACAATAATACAATAGAAAAACGGGAAGAGGAAATGAACAGGCTGCATGGAAAAGGGAATTCAGATGTGCAATTCGATATGTTAAAGATGCAAAATCTCTCTCATTATTTAATAATCTAAATTAAAACCACAATGAAATATCATTATGACTTAGCAGATGGTACAAGTCGAGCAATGTGTCACCACACTCTGTTGGCGTGAGTGTGGGGCAATTGGCATTTTCATGCATTCCTGGGGGGGACCCCACAACTTTTATGGAGGACAGTGAGACAAGTGTCAACAAGCCCACTTCTAGGTACCCATCCTACAAATTTTTATATATTACTCATTGTAGAATTGTTCTTATAAAAACAAAAGATTGCCATCAACCCAAGTGTATACTAGTAGAGAAAAAATTAAACAAATTGAAGTATATCAGCATAAGGAAACATTATAGAGCTGTAACTATGTTTAGGCACTTCTGCATGTTCTAACATGAAATGATACTCAGGATATGAATTATGAAATATTAAATATAGACAGAGTTCTTGTATAAAATAATAGCACTTATTTGAAAAACTAAAACATATGTTTATGTTAAACTAAGTTAACATATGTTCAACTTAGAAATGCACAGGCTCCTTGTAGAAGTTCATGTAAGGAACTGTTAACACTGGCTGCCTCTGGAAAAAGAAACTGGAAGAGTTTTCTCTTTGAATTTTAGATGAGGTACATGCATTATCAAAAATAAGCAAAGAAAATATGTTTGATTCTGATTTGGTTGGTAGGACTGAGAATCCTGGGGTAAGATTATAGCTCTTCCCTGGTAAGATCAAGACCATCCTTAACTCCCTCCTCAGCCTACTCAGCTTAGACCTGGCTGCCCAGACCCTGGTTTAAATGAAGGACATCGTTTCCTCACTGGCCCTTGCTCGCCCCAGCCAGTTGAAGTGAAATAGGAAAAGGCTCCTGCATCCCTTAGGAAACAGGGGTGTTTGCCTCTGGCTAGTGAATATTTCTGATAGTGCTGCTGACAGTTTTCTTCCACGAAGCCAGACCAGGCCTAGCCAAAGGAGCCATTCAAAGAGAGGAAAGATGAACAAAGTTTGGTCACAGTGTGAGTACTCCTCAAGTTCTAGAATGTTCTAGAACGTATTTCAGCAAACTCAAAATCAGTCATGATTTTAGGCTTTACCCATTTCCTCCCTCATCTACTCTACCCATGCCTTTTCCTTTTACTTAGTTCTACCACCAAAAATATCCCCAATTAGAAATCCATTCCATTTATCTCTAAACATTACAAGAATGCTTTGCTGTAGATGAGGAAAATTAGGCTATCTGTCCTTCTGCACTTGGTGTGAATTTTCTTTATTAGACACCTAACTTCTCTGAAGGAACATAAAATATGCAGGTTGGTTTGGGAAGAGGCACCTTTTGGAACCAAGGCATTAACGTGAAGAAAGAGGACCTTGTAGGCCATCAAGATGGTGGATCTGAACAGCCAGAGGCCAAGATAAACATAGGAGACAAGGGCAAAAGAGACACCTTGGGCAAGGACAAAATTTGACAACAAAAAGGATAGGCCTGCTAAATTATTTTTGGTTTGTTTGCTTGCATATGGTACTGGGAATTGAACCCAGGGTACTCTACCACTAAGCTACAACCCCAGCCCTTTTTGCATTTTATTTGAGACAGGGTCTCACCAACTTGCTGAGGCTGGCCCTCATCTTGTAATCCTCCTACCTCAGCCTCCCAACTCCCTAGGATTACAGGGTTGTACCCCCATGCCCAGCTGTCCTGCTAAATTCTTAAGGAACAGACAGGCAGTGAAGGAAAGGGAAGCACATGGCCAGCTGCTTAGAATGCTTCTTTCAAAGCTCTACTGAGGACCAAGAGCCTTTAAGCACCCAGCCTCCTAAATGCTTCCTTCCCATCTACTGGGGCAAGTGTTGAAATAACCCTCCAAACCTAGTGAACTCAGAGGAGATCACCCTGCTGGAAACCACAGCCAAAAGAACTTGTTCACACTGGCCACTCATCAGTGGGAAGCCTCAGTCCTAGAGCCCCACACCTAGAGCTGCTGATGCCAGGGGAAAGCAGGCACCATGACACACAGCCCTGGCAGGAGCAGGAACACGCCTCACCACAGAGGAATCAGAAGGAGCCGCTGAAGAAGCCCCGAGGTATACAGCAGCCACAAGCCAGTGCTGCACACCTCCGAACGGGGGGGCCCCCTGGGCACACGCATACCTAAAGGCCTGTACGTGGGCAGCACACTTCAGACTTGTATGGCCCCTGTCATCTCTGCCGTGGTCTCTGAGTGAGCATCAGAGCAGAGAAGGGGAGGTGGCCTCCCCCCAACACAGTACACTCCAGAAACAACTCTGCTGATTTGAGTAGATTGTTTGTCAGAGGTCCTTGCTCCTAGGTATGCTATGTCCTCTTCTGTCCAATTCAACTCCCTTATATACCAGAATTACAAACCTAAAAAAAAAAAAAAAAAAAAAAAAGTGGGGCGGGAACTGCAGGGGCTTGTTCTGTACCATAAATGTTTGGAATGTGAGCATCAGGGGACTAGCAAGCTGGAGAGTGTGTGGCCACCAAACACTCAAGTTCAGATTTTCAACAAACATCATGCTGACAAAATAAAACACACCCTCTGCAGTCTGTAAGCTTGCCAAGGCTGGCTCCAGTGAAAACTAAAATTCTAAAATTCAAATAGAAACAATGGAAACAAAAGCACTTCAATTAACAACCAGGGACTTCTCTCAGATAGATAGAAACAGGAGAGAGAGAAAGAAAGAGGCTAAGAAGGTAAAATCCTTGCAACAATCCCATGAGGGAGGTCCTACATTATTCATTTTACAGGTGAAGGATATTAAGCGAGGCACAAGGATATTAATTAGCTTGCCCAAAGTCTCACAGCTTACAGTTCTTCTATTCAGAACTTGAACTTAGTTTGTCTGCAAAGCCATGAAAATTGGGCTGCTTGTGAAAAACTACACAGGAACTGGATTCTCCTACACAAGGGCATGCTTACTTATATCTCTGGCTATATTCCTACCAAGTAGCCTGGAATCCTGAGCATGCACCCAGGGATTCCTAATCCCTACAGAGAACAAATTCTTGTCAAGAAATTCCCTTGCTCCTTGGGGTTTGCTGTGTGCCTTAGCTGGGTAATTGACTATTCTCTGCTTCCTTTGTGTAGATGAATGTGGCAACCGAAGAAAGCCGAAGTCTTTCTGATTTGAAAGCCAAGGTCCAGCCAGGGCAGGCCAGTTGCCTTATGCTGAGTCCTACGTCACAGGTCTGACTCTGGGGATCCAAATCAGGTCCATCCACTCACCCCAAAAACAAAACAGAAAAGGTAATTGTGAAAAGCAACAAAGGGACTTTAGTCAGCGCAGCTACACTGGGAGGACAAGGGTCCTTAGCCCTGTCTTCAAGGGGCTGACAGTGATCCTGAGATTTCATATAAAGGGGAAAGAAGACAGGAATTAGGGGTTTGCATACTTGGAGGCTCTTCACAGCTGTCAAAGCAGGTGATCCTGATCAGGTGTGGTCTGTCCATCATTACCTCAGGATGGGTCAGGTGGGGACTTGTCAGCAATAAGAACGTTACTGTTGCCTGAAAGGCAGTTTTGACTTACAAGCTGTTTCTCCATAAGACCCGTTGTTCCTGCAATCCAAGGAGACTCAGAGCAAAGGGGACTGATGCAAATGGAGGCAGAGATGCCAAGTCTTCCCTCCTGATTTTAGCCACTCTACCACTAAGCTACAACCCCAGCCCACATTTGCAGGCAAAAGTGGAGAGGCTAAGTCCATGTCACATAGCCTTGGGAAAGTCCCCAAGCCAAGGAGGTCATAACCTGTAGAAAGATGTGAATAGAGGAGATGATCACTTGGGCTCCTCCAGGTCCACAAGACAAAGTAAAACTAGGGTCATAGGACTTGTCTCAGTCAGGTCAAACTGTTATAATAATACATATAAACTGGATGGTTTAAAAGACAAAAATACGTGTTTATCACAGTTCTGAGGCTGAAAAGTTCAAGATAAGGCACTGGCAGACTCAGTGTCTGGTAAAGCAGTGAGATCCTCTTCGTGGTTTGCAGATGGGTGCATTCTTGCTGTATCCTTATATGCAGGGGGACACTCTGGTCTCTTCCTCTTCTTATAAAGGCATTAATGACATCATGTGGACTCCACCCTTATGTCCTCATTCAAACCTCATTACTTCCCAAAGACTCTGCCGCCAATGCCATCATATTGAGGATTAGAGCTTCAACATAGGAATTTTGGGGGAGAACAAAAATGTTTAGTCCACATCTAGGGATATAGCTCAATTGGTAGAGTGCTTGCCTCACATGCACAAGGTCCTGGGTTCAATCCCCAGCAGCACACACACACACACACACACACACACACACACACACACACACAGTTTAATCCATAGCAAGGGCTGATGGATGAGCACAGCCCAGCAGCTGCTAGACAAGGCATCTTAAAGGAGCATACCATGCTTATCACACACCCTCAGTACAGCCCTCCTCACCCCTCCTTCCCATCTGACCACCTGCTTGCTGGCTAAAGGCGTGTATTATAATGATGGGGAACCTCGGTGCTCTCTTCCAAGTCTCCATTCCCAGACCATTGCGTAGCCTGAGGCTTCACACCCATTCTTTGGGGAGAGTAAGGACTTTGAGCACAAGCCAGAGGGTAACTGGAAACCCTTTACTCTTGTGGTTCCTAGATTCACCCCCTGAGGACCTGCATATTCTAGCTTGTTATTGTACTCATTTGCTAAAAGCCAAAAAAAGAACTTGCACCTGAAAAACACTGGACTTTGTTTGGTACTTGGAGTTCCAGGGTGTGAAACTGGAGGTTGATCCTCTCCTTCTGCACAGGGGAGAGGGCCGAGGAATCAGAGAAGCCGCTTTCCAAAGCACACAGCTGGCCCTGGATATCTTCCCAGCTCTGCTGGAGAAGGAAGGGTGGGCCAGACAGCCAATGCCTCCCCAGGCCAGGGTCCAGCTAGAAGAACCCCTCAGCCCCAGGTCCCTTTCAGTCCCAAGGCCTGACATGCAGGTTGGGCAGAAGTGATCTGGCAGACTAGGGCCACTGACCACTACCAGCTTGTGGTGGCGATTTAGGTCTCTCTCATGAGCATGGCTTGTGGCCCTTAAGATCATTCCAAGAGCCAAAAGAACTGTGAAAATGATGAGCAATCTATGTGTCTATTGCTGCTCAACAAGCTACCCAACCTGACAGTTCTACACGATCAACATCCAGTGTAATTATTTCTCACAGATCTAGGGGTTGGCTGGGCTCAGCTAGACGGTTCTCCTTCAGGTTCCTCAGGGTGAGGCAGAGGCTGGGGCAGGAGACATCCTGGAGACTCCCTCGCCGAGCACCTCCAACATGGTCGGGGCCTCCTTCCTTTAGTCTTTATTAAGGTTCTGCTCTGTGATGAGAGATACGGGGGAATGCTGTCCTCCCTTTCCCACTTCAGTCTCACTCAAGAAATGGTGCCCCCAAATTGAGAAGAACTAAAGAACCATGGGAGTCCATATGAAGCAAAGAGGATGAGAGAAGGAGATTTTAGCACAGAAGAGTGAGCCACCAAGGCATCTCACGGGGAGTGGGGCATGAACTTGACCCCACTGGTGCTAACTTTGGAGCTGTCATTCTTCCATAGCTGTGAACAGGTGTATTCATTTTGTTTGTGTCTGTTCTGTCTTGATGTCAAAGTAGGGGAGCAGAGCAGTTGATAAAATCTCTCTCTCTCTCTCTCTCTCTCTCTCTCTCTCTCACACACACACACACACACACACACACACACAGCAGGGGAGAAAGATCCAGGAGGGACTAACTTCTCCCTCCTCACTGTTAATACTTTATTCTCCCATAGGGGGGGGATTTGAAGTTGACCCACCTGAGAGTAGCTGAGCAGTTCAAGCTGGAGCTTGAACCTGGGTTGCAGGGAATAGAGCTAGCACAGGAGACACTTTCCAAGGCATCTGGGGGCTGCCACAGCCAAGGGGAAATACAAGCCAAATCTTTAGACAGCATTGAGAGTCGCCCACACTTGGCAAACTGAGCTCACTGCAGGAATCCAAAACATATGAGCTGGCCTGAGAGTCAGAGATAAGCCAAGGTCAAAGATGGGCCAGAAGTGGAGGTAAGCAAGCACTCCACCATGATCAAGGCAGTGAGGGGATGGAGCGCTTGGTTTTTTTCCTTTGTTAGAATTCAGCCAGGATGTCTCTGGGTGAATAAGACCATCTTCAAAACAGCCTGTTAAAATAATAGCAGTGTCAGGGAGGAGTCACGGAGTACCCACTGTGTGACACGCACTCTGCTGAATACTTGCTGAGCATTTTCCTTTAGTCCTCTTCTTAGCCCCATATTATAGATGAGGAAACTGAGGCTCAAATCCAGGAAAGTTTTGACCAACAATTAAGTGTCAGAGTCAGGATCTGGAGCCTCAGCAATGTAACCCCTTTTGAACAAATGCGGCCACCTGAGCCACATCAGGTCATACCCACAATGGGCCTGTGATGTTGGTAACTGTTTCCTTCCTCTCTCATGGGAGCAGAATGACTTTTCTGGAGCCCAACAGAGCCTGTGCATGGCAGAGTAGGGATTAGAGCCCATTCTGATTCCAATCCAAGCTCTTTCTCTGCTGCAAAGGCTGTAATTTGGGCTGGGGGTCCTCCCCTTTGTCCCAGACTGGCCTGGTACAGAGTTAAGGAGAAAAAGAATGCAAAACAGATCTCACATCACCCCAGAGGGGAAAGAAAACAGATCGTTAACAGAGGTGAAGGGCAGGGCAGGAAGCAAAGCTAAGCATATACCATCTCCCATTTTTACTTTAAATAAAGAAAATCACCTTGTCATTTTTTAAAAATGACCTGTCCTGAAAAGGGAGTGGAGCAGGTACTCCCGAGAGCTGAACACCTGCTTTCCTCACTGGTTGCATCTGCTCTCTGGCCTGGCACACGTATCCTGTTCCCAGGGATGTTTTTAAAGCATCTTCCTAGCTGAGTCCAAAGAAAACATTCATTTCGATTATAGAAAGAGGCTCCTCTGCTAGCCTGGACTTGTGGGAGAGCCCATAATCCCTGCATTTTACCTCCTATTAGCCTTCTTCTCCAGGAAAGAAATGTCCTGGTCTTTAAAGTTGAGGTCATAAAATTGTGACAGCTCACTTGCAAACAGAGCTGATTCTGGAACATGAAACAGCCCTTCAGATAAAATATACAACTCAGGTGTGGGAGTGGAGGGCTGGGGGTCTTAAAACTCAATCAGTTGTTAGTTATGTTTTGTTTTATGGATCTAGCTGGGCTGTTCCCTACTGTAGAGCATCACTAATTCCAACATTTTGGACATATTTCCCATTAGCCCTTTATTTGAAATTTTATGCTTCCCCTCATAAAAACCTTCAGCAGATTAATGTTCTTGGGATGTTTATTTATAAGTACAGCTGGTCTCCCTTCGAGTTGTTTTATTGTTGGGTTGCCTGAGTGTGCACTTTGTGTAGCAGCAAAGGGGTGGACTGCAACTCAGTGACCAGCATTATCTCAAAGAGATGAGGAGATGTCCCATGGGGGTGAGATAGGGGTGACCAAGGACATGACATCAGATGGTCTTTGAGGCCTGCAATGCAGAGCCATGGGCAGCCTCCTTGTTCTGATCATCCTCTTGTATCTCCGGAGCCGACTGTGGGTGAATGGTAATGAGGGACCCAGCCAGTCTTCCTGGTCTCCCAGAGGGATCTGTCCTGTGGACTCTTCTCTTCAAGAGTGAATTTCTTTGACTTTTTCCAGGCAGGAGCTATTCTCCTTTGAGCTGAAAAGAAGGACCAACTTCCAACCAAGATTACCAGTACTACTGCCATCTTGAAGGAATGAACATCATTTCTTTTATATGATGCATGTTAATCAAAGGTCTCATAAACTTCTAGATTTGTACCACTCTTTCCTCCATTTTCCTTCTTCATTATTTTTATCCTAAAGATAAACAATACCATTAAATTTTTAAAGCTAGGTCTTCATCAGGTGTGTGTGTGTGTGTGTGTGTGTGTGTGTGTGTGTGTGTGTGATATTTTACTGAGGGTCACCAGATTGGCTGATTTCACTGTACATTTGACTTCCTGGGGCTCATGCATTATAGGAAACCTCTTTGCAACATCACTTATATAATATTACCTCAGCCTCTGAAATATTTCCTGGGACTGTGGGCACACTAACTTTTGATTTTTAGAAAGTTCTGCCTTCTATTGTCCTCTTTTCATATCTCCTATTAGTTTCACCCCAGCCTTCAGGGGCCACGTATCCTATTTACTTCCATGAGCAATTCAAGGATCATCACTAGCCCCCAAAATCATCCAGTCAATCCAGCCACTATATCCTAGTGCCCTCCCATGCTGAGTGAGAACTCAAATGAGTGTTTGCAAGTTCCATCTTCTTTGAGTTGATATGTTCTTTGAAGAAGCAGCTTGTCAAACATGCCAACCATCAAGCAGTTATGAACTCTTGGAAAGGCTAATCTTTGAACCCATGCTTCTGGGCTCCAGGAAGAAACATCTTTTATCATTCAGATATTTTTCAATTGCATAGACACTGTCAGAAACAGAAACATTGAAAGTAAAAAACAAAGAGGAAAAATCTTCATACCAAGTGGCAAGAGATTGACATTAATGTGCCCTTGCTTTCAAAGATGTTTGGTGATGTCTAAAAGCACAAGAGAATACAATCCAGGGGTTACACATTAAAAACCATTTATGTGGTCTTTAGAGAAACAAATGTCCTGGCGTCTTTTATATTCTCCAAGAGCCCTTCACCTCTTTACTCCATCTTCAGTGCTCAAAGGCCCTCTGGGCCAGCCCCCAAAAGCCCAGAAGTCAAAAGGAAGCAAGGGTATAAACAACTGTGGTCATGACATCAGGTTATTTAAGGGAAAAGATATATAGTTGTTGGAATGGATAATCTCTTTAAAATACTGAAGATTTTAACAAAGATGTAGCCCTGCCACCTAAAACCTTCCATTATATCCATGGTAAAATACCAGGCTCTGGGAAGTCTTAGAAGGGCAGAGATCTATCCATCAAGCTTAGGGTGTGCATCACACCATACTTTAGGGCACTTGGGGGGCCCAAGTCAGTGGTACATGGCTGATAAAATGTTTTCATTTATACATAACCTCACTTCCATCTGCCTCCACCTACCTGGGACCAAAACTGACCAAGTCTCCAGACTGCCGTTGCTTAGGAGAAAGGGAGCCTTCCTAGGAGATGCCTGGAAGCAAAGCTGGGCCATTGGCTGTGCCATCTTCACTGTCAAGGCCAAGGAATCCGTGGACAACCAGAGAGGAGAGGGCTGTGACTTGGGATGCATAAGGCAGACTCCCTGAGGAAGAGGAGGCCTGAAAAAGGAAGGACAGTCAAGAGCCTGGGGAATGGGAATGGGGATAGCAGGAGATGATGCTCATTTGTCAGCAACATATTTGCAGAGGAAGGAAAGCACAGGCTCCTTGTGTAAAATTTTCTAACTCAGAAGATTTGGTACATGTGGATATCTCTGCTTTTCATGCCTGAGCTCATCCCCCTGGTGCAGGACTTCAGTCCCTAAGAAACATCCATGATCCCACTAAAAGACTGGACTCTGTTTTGCTCTCTCCTTCCATGAACTACATTCACATCTGGCCCTCCCAGAACAAAGCAGCACCTTGGAATCCCTGACTTTCATTTAAGGAGAAACAAATCCTGGAAAACTCCTTATTCCAGATGACACAATCATGACACTGGACTCCTTGCTTTTAACAAGGCTCTTAGACCACAGGTAGCAGCTCTGGTGCTTTGGAGCCTTGACTAATGTGGTCTCCACCGGAATCAGATGATTCACCCAACTCACAGCAGGAGGAAGAGGTGTGAGATGATGGAGAAATCAAGGGACCAATAAGTTCCTGTCCCTGCAAAGAAAAACCTTCCTTCCAGAATTGCGTTTGATTGGATGCGTGAGAGGTACTCAGGACAGAGTTTGATATCTTACCTCTGATGGCTGATTTCACAAACAACCTGAATGTCAGGGACTTTCGCTTTCCTACACCCACAGCTTGAATCACAGCTTGCTGAGCTGAAAGAGACTATAGACCATCAAATCCTTCCCCTGCCCCTGAGAAGGCCAGAAGCCCGACGGAACCTCCCAGACTAGGAGAGGCTTTCCCAAGCCAGGACTCAGAATAAGGCATGGATTCCAGGAAGAGGGCCCAATGCCCCCTTTCCCAGACCTCAAACCTTCCTTTGTTTCAGCTCAAGTGTCTCATACTTCTGGCTGCATGCAAGTCTACCTGGTGAAGGTACATAGGGCTGAGAGAGTTCTCATGAGGAAACACACACACACACACACACACACACACACACACACAGTTCAATATGTCCTTTGAGCAATGATATCCCTCCAGCTCACTTTAGAAGAATTGACTCTCTAGTTGTGTAAGGCTAGTTGATGTGTCTTTTTTATAAGATGACATATGAAAAAGAGCTAAGCACTGATTCCATGAGTAATATACGTGCATATATTTGTATGGGGGGGAATCACTGCATGGAGTCCTAAGGAAAGCAAGCTCAAAACAGATATTGGTGTTGTATATGTTCTGTACAACTTACCCAAGTTCTAGGGCTCATAGCACCTCCAGGAGGGTATAGGCAAAAGGTTGGTGGCACAAGACCGGAAGGAAGGGAAGAGAAAGACATGTCTTTTGGGAGTCTGCCAAAAGGGGCTGCAGCCCCTAGAAGGGGCCTGGCAAAGCTATAAGATGCGGATACACACCTATCTTGCTGTCTCTCTTCTCCAGGGAGGGACATCATCTCCAGGCTTGGCATCCTGGCTGATGAAGCCCCTTGTCATCTGAAGGTAGCCTCTTCATCCTGGATTCAACTCCTGACCTCAGACTCCCAGGCATGTGCTCATTGGCCTTTCCTCTAACCCGACCATTCTTCTTCTGTGTGGTCAACGTTTAAAAGCTCAGGTTGTAGCACAGGTTATAAGATTGGAGCATTTAATTTTATTTGTCTGCTTTTTTTGCCAAAAAGTCACAGAGCATCCACTGTATTGTCCCTTAAATATAGATAGGCCATAAGAGTTATCATCCCATCCCATTCAGATAGATTTTTATAAATATGCTCTTGAAACTATATACTATAAACAATGGATCTGTGTGGGACTCAAAGGACAATGGGAGGACCAGGTGAGATCAGTAGTGAGGAGGGTTTTGTAAAAGGATGCATATTGGGCATGTTAGAATTGCTGATGTGATGGTTCTGACCAGGCCCCTACTCCTTGCTATCTGGACTACAGTGGTCACTTGTTCCTTCCATTAGGGCCTCCTACCTGGACTACAAATCCTACCTGTAGAAGCCTGACCAGAGGAGGCACCACCAAGTCCTGTGGGGCCTAAGCAAGTGACTGTACCTCACTGGGGCTGATTCTCATCTGTTCAGTGAAGAGATCCCAGAGTTGTCAACAGATGAGACAATGCTGACTTCTTTCCAGTCTTATGTTCTACAAATCACTGGTCTTGTTTTGTCCATTGATTCCCTGGGGAAGACAAGGGGCCCTGCCAGTTTTCAGACATAGTTTACCAGACCTTTTCAGCGGGTGCAACCAGATCTAAGAAGGACATATAATATTCACACATGTGAAAACAGTCACTGGGCAATGTAAAGGACCAACAGCACCTCCCTTGCAGGTTCTGGGTTGTAAGAGGTGAAGGGAACTCCACGAATTCTCCAGGTCATGTTTCACTTTAGATTAGAAGAAAAACCGCAGAAAAATAAACCGTGTCAATCATCCCTGCTGTGTAAACAAAGGGTTGGTGATAAGTCATGAGACAGCTTGCATTTCTTTATGGAGTGGCCAATGCTGAAGATTCAAAACCAAAACTTCTCTTTTATGGCTATTTGGAAAGGAAACAAGGAAAGCTTTTGTTTTACCTCTGGGAACTGCTACGGCCAGCCTCTTGCTCCCCAAATAGCCTCTCTGAGCTACATGTCCATGGTTCTTCTACTGCCTGGAGCCAGCTCCAGAGTCCAGACATGGCCTATGGTGGGCTGGGGTGAGGATCTAGGAGGTCTGGCTCCCTTGACATTTCTGTCATCAGAAATAGGCCTGGTATCTCCTACTTAGGGCCTTACTAGCCCATAAGCCACCTTTGTGCCAATTTTTAAAAAGGTGGGGGTGGGCCTTATCTTTAGGACGCACCTCCAATTTGGCAGGCAGTCAGAGCCATTTGCAAATTAGGAAAAGGTGCCCCTACTTCTAGATCATCTGTCAGCAAACCTTTTCTTTCAAGGGTCCAATAGTAAATATTTGGGACTTTGTGGACTATAAGGTCTCTTTCGCAACTCAACTGGGCACAGAGAGACAACACATCAAAAAATGGATATGACTGTGTTCCAAACTATTGTTATCTACAAAACTAAGTGGTGGGACAGATTTGACTCAAAGGCCATAGTTTGCCCACCCCTGCTGTGAATGGATGAGGCCCAGCACCAGGGCTGGCAAATGGAACACAAGCTAAAACTCATGCACTGCCCATCCCTTGAGTCTGGGTGCCTTCATACATAGTCTACACAACCTTACATGGTGACTCTACCCTTGAATACCCACGATGCAGGGGACCTAAGGGGACAAACTTCTTGGACCTAGGAGGGACACCCCATGAATCTCGGTGTCTTTCATCACCCCTTGGTTTCTGTTCCAAAAGCCTCCAGATCTTGAAGTTGAACCACCAGAATGCCAGTGCCTGCAAACTAAAAGCCCTTTCCCATTCCAACAAGCAGCCTGAAGCCAGAGAACTACAATCAGCTTAGCTCTGAAAACCAGACTTCTTCTATTACTTGAAGAGATAAAGAGAAGTTCTGCAAAGACAGGAAATCCGACTGAGCCAAAGCACAGTGCTTCTCAGATGAGCAAAGCCGCCTGTCTCCTGAGGCCTTTTTTTTTTTTTTTTTTTTTTTGGCAACATGCCAATTAACCAGTGAATAATTGTTTAAAAGTGGAACATTAAGTAAAGAGTTATTTCAGGATATTTACTGATTTTTTTTCCCCTAACCAGTCATCCAATTAGAATTAAAATATGGTGGTGGTTTCATATGAACCATAAACAGCCCACAACCTTGCAATATAAGCAAAGTCTACAGAAAGTTCATTTCTTACAGCAGCAACAGTAGGACCCAGGAACATGGTTCTGACCTTAAGTGGAATGCTCTGTTATATTGCTCACTCTTGCTTTGACCTTCATAAATATCAAAACCTTACCATCCTGCTCCCTGACATTTAATTCTTTCTTGTCATCTAAGAAGGCCACATTTTGTTAGAAGGTCGCTTATCATTTATAACTCTAAGAGAGACATCATTTTAATGAAGCTTCTAACTCAGATGGAGTAATGAAATTGTGGACAAGATTACAGCATGAGCTGGCTTGGAGATGATAGAGGCATTTGGACACTTAGCCAGGACTTTGTGGGATCAGACCAAAAAGAAAAAATAAAACAATGAAAAACAACCAAAGGAGGCTGGCATTCCTGCGTAAGCAGCAGATTCTGGCTGATGTCACTCTAATTCAATTATCCAGAAGAAAAAAGTGTGGATTCATGTTAATATATTTTACAAGGTCCTATAATTTATCATTCTTTGTTTTTCTTTATGAATAACAGATTTTTTCCCCCTCAGTTAAAAAGTGCATGGGGAGTTGGGTGGATGAGAGAGAGACCAAAAACTACTTACTTTTTCTTCAGTTGAACAGAATGACAAACAAATTCTCCTCCCTTGGGCAGCTTGGCAAGGGTTTTGATGTGGCAAAGGGTGCTAGGAAAATACATGTCAAAGACACAAATTGCAGATGCAGCCACATTTCACACGAGGAGAAGGAAATGAAGCAAATAAAACATCCTCAGTATCAGTGATGGTTGATGATGACCCCAAGTCCTGACCTGGCTCACAGAACATGAGGGGACAGTCTTTATGAGCAGCAACAGGAGCAATACAGACACCATGAAGAATTCAGCTCAGGTGGACATGAACCCTGCTTGAAGAAGTGAGGATATGACGTCAGAGAAGTGGAACTTGGACTTGGTTAGAGAAGGCAAAGCCCTTTCATTTAGCTCATCTGGGACACACATGGTGTTCAGTCACCATCTCAGAACTCATTTCTCTGATAGGAGCCAAAGTTTGCCCAAGGGTCTCTGACAGTAATGCTTCCTTCCATACCACTCCCCTCCTTACCAACTCACACTCAGGAGGAGAAATCTCCCTGGCCTCTCTCACACTCCTGAGGTTGATATCACCCTCTGGTTTGGCCAAGAGATGGTTTTGCCAATGTTGTAGTTGATGAAAATCAGGTCCCAAGTCTCTTTGGAAGGCTTTGGTGTAAGAAAGTGAATGCCAACTCTTTTCCCCAAAGGAGAGGTGAGAATGTAGGAGAGGGAACTCCCAGGGAAGGAAGGAGATGCTCCCGTCCTAGCACATAAAACATCTCCAACAAAGGAGAGATGGGTATAAGGTGATAAACAGAGGGGACTTCAGACAGACTGAGTTGTAGCCTAGTGATCCTTGGCCATAGTGATTAAGACAGATTGTATTGCCCAAAAATAAGTATCTTCCACACCACTTCTTCTTCTACAGTGTGAATTTGACATTCTTTCACTACCTTGAATCTGGAAGAGTCCTTGATCTTCTTGACAAGTAGATTATGGTGGAGATGACTGAAGGAGCCCTAATTAGGAAGGGCTGTTGTAGCTAGCTGGAAGCCATAAGTTCCACCTGATATGTATGTGACGCACCTGTAGGCACCCGCAAAGCTGAAGGTATATAACCGGGTGAAAGCGGTCCGAGTTAGGAGAACGGAGAATTCAGTCAGCCGGGCAGTCACTCGGTCGGTCAGAAGAATCAGAGCGGCCAGAACGTAGGCAGAGCGGTTACAGAAGAGAAACCAGATAGAAGAAGTAATGACTGGCCAGAGTTAGGCCGAGGCTCCAGAGGACTGGTCAGAGTAAGGCCGAGGCTCCCGAGGAAGACAGAAGACAGAAGACAGAAGAAGGAAGAAAGAAGAGAGAAGAAAGAAGCTCTAGTCTTTCTCTAAGCTAAGCTCTAAGCTCTATCTTTATCTTTCTTTCTAAGACTCTAAGCTAAGAAGACAAGAAGAAATCTTTCTCTAAGCTAAAATCTTTCTTTCCCTCTCTAAGAAAGTAGAAGTAAAAGTAGTAAAAGCTTAACTCTGCCCCCGAGAGTTTTTATCCCGGTTTACGGTAACAGGCAGCTTACAGATGACATAAAGCTATTCTGCTGCCAGCCTTTGGCATGCTAGTTCTCATTCAAATCAGCCACTCTGTCATGAGAAGCCTAAGTAAGCTACTTGGAGAGGCCAAAAGTAGGTGTTCCAGTTGACAACCCCACTTAGCTCCCAGTGGTTGACCAGCACCAAGTGGTAGCCAAAGAGCCATCTTGGATGTTCAGCTAAGTTGAACTTGTAGGAGTCTTTAGCCACAACCACCATCTGACTGCAGTCCCATAAGAGACCCCCCAGGGGAAACCATCGCACTGAGCCCAGCTAACCCATGGAACTTTGGAAGATAATAATTAAATAATGTCTCTGGGTGGTTTGTTGCATCCAGAGATAACCAAAACAGTGGTATTGAAAATATAGGGTATGATGTGGGCACTGAGGAATCAGAATAAGTGCTAATTGGCCATGGGGTTGGAGCAGGCTTCTTAGAGACTTGCTATGCCACATTTTTACCCTTTGGTTTCTGGATGGTGGTGAGGTTCTGCAATTACTAGGAAAGAGACCAAAGTGGCAGAAGGGCACTCTGAGATATGGGGATAAAAAGTATTTCTGTATTTTAACAGTTATGGACATATTCATGAGATCCAGCTGGGCATCCGCCCTCCCCACCACACACATTCATACGCACATGCTCACTCTCAGCAATTCATAACTATATGCTTGCTGGGCTACATCAAATGTAGGACAGCAACATATGGCTTTTTCCCATATCGTATAAGTAATTCCACTCCTAGAATCCATGAGTTCCCTGAAAACCCAACTTTTTTTTAATATTTATTTATTTGCTTTAGTTGTACACAATGGGTTTATTTGTACATGGTGCTGAGGATCGAACCCAGGCCGTGCACATGCTAGGGAGAGCGCTCTACTGCTGAGCCACAATCCCAGTCCCTGAAAACCCAACTTTTAAGACCTTTTTTTTAGTCATGATTGCAACTGATTTTTACAATGTCTTAAGAGGTAGATACTACTGGCTCCCCTTTGACAGGTGAGCCACAATCCCAGTCCCTGAAAACCCAACTTTTAAGACCTTTTTTTAGTCATGATTGCAACTGATTTTTACAATGTCTTAAGAGGTAGATACTACTGGCTCCCCTTTGACAGGTGAGTAAATCTGAGATCCAGAGATATTAAGGAGGGATGTGGGCAATAATGGGAAGTATATTGTTGTGTCACTCCATTTCTAGTTGTGGTTTTGACAACACCTCTCTCTGGGACCTTAAGCTAGCACTGTAACTTCTTGAAGTCTCAACTCTTAATCAGGAAAAATGAAAAGATAAATCCCAGGAGCACATATGGCTTTGTGACTTGCCTTAGTGAACCAGGAAGGGAATGGTAGTAGATTTGGGTCAGAATGTCAAAGTTCCTGTCCAGCACCCACCCCTGCTTCAATGAAAAATTGGGCAGTCGAACTGTATACCAGTCTTAGACAGGAGTAGAGCTTCTTTGCTTGTGCCTCTGGCCCTAGAGCTTCTGTCTTGACATCCAAATGCTGAATCCCCACACTCATACTGTGAACAGATCTCAGTCCTGCAGATATATGAGCTACTTGGGGGGATGAAGAAAGGGGAGGGATGAGGACAGAAGAGATTATTGGGGAGTGGAAGTGGGGAGTTCTGAATTTCAGCCAGATATGCTCAGGGCCACTGAATAAATCCACAGCCACCACATAGGAAGCCACTAATCAGGGCAGACACTGTCTCATTCAGGGGATCAGGGCCCCTGTCCTGACCTAGTCTAAAGGCAGCCTTAGGAGGTGATGAATCTCTCCTGAGATTGTGTGGTTTCCAGTAAAGCATTCCAGAATCTGAATCTGGCTTCAAAGGAATGTGTGATTACTTGCTCCCTCCCCTGCTGGGAACCAGCCAGGACACCTTATACTTATTAGGTTGGAGATGCCTTGGACACTAAGCTTGAAAAATGCACTGAGGATTCTGACACAGATGGGGAATGGTGTGACTATGCAGAAAACCCCATTATTGGCAGCACTAGACTTTCTCTGAAAGATCCTCTGGGCAAGTAATATAATTCCTCTTCATCTGACATTTTCCAACATTGAAAGGGAATGATGATTTCTTTCTGTCTTGTAATTTTCCCTTACCTGTGAGGCTGATGGGACAGAAAGGGAGCTGAGGAATCAGATACCTACTGGATGGGCCAGTGTGTTCAGTGCCAGAATCAAAGGATCCTCAGGCAGATCCAAAATGGCGTATCAGAGAAAAGGGTCCTGAAGTGAGAAGTAGGCTGGGGAATCTGAAGAAAACAGGCTGGAATGAGCAAATACAACTGGATGGGAATGCATATAAAGTCCTGATAAGGCACTGACATGCCTCCATCCCCAAATATATGTCTTCGTTGAGTCGTATGAGCAGGGCGGACCATCTGCGCCACTGAAGCCACTGGGAAAGGACAGGTGGATAGTTTACTTACCCACAGATGACCTGGGTGTGAACAGGCTCCCAGTGGATGGGAGTAGAACCCCCTTATGATGGTTAATTTTATGCGTTGATTCAGGTAGGCCATTCTACCTATCTATTTGGTCAAATACCAGTGTAGATATAACTGTGATGGTATTTTCTAAATGCAGTTTACATACAAATCTGTGGACTTGGGCTGGAGTTATAGCTCAGTGTTAGAGCATTTGTTGAGCACATGTGAGACACTGGGTTCAATCCTCAGCAGCACATAAAAATAAAAATATATAGGAAAAAAAAAACAAGTAAAAAAATTTATGGACTTTGGGTAAGGTCATCCTCCATAATATGAGTAGTTAAACTTGTCCAATCAATTAAAAGCCACAAGAGAGAAAAGACTGACCTCTCCCAAGAAAGAAGGAGTCCTGTCTCCAGATTACATTTAGGCTAAACTGCAATATGAACTCTTCCCTGGGTCTCCAGTCTGCTGGATGACACTGCAAATTTTGGACATGCCAGCCTCCACAATCATATGGGCTAATTCATGTAAATAAGTATATAAATATCCAGATAGAAAGAGAAAGTGAGATGGAGAAAGAGATCAAGATACCATAGGCTGTTTTTATTGTTTCTATTTCTCTAAACTCACCTCCTGGGGAACAACCTCACTATACTGAGTCTCCCCAGGAAGAACTTAAAGACAATACACTAAAATGTCCAGTCCCAAGTTCAAGGCCTTCAGCAGTGGCCCTGCTCAGAGCAAGTGGAGAGGGGCTCACTGGCAGGCCTGTCCATTCTTGAACAGTACTTACCAGGTCATTCTTTGCTCTGTTGAATTCAAATCTGAGTTCTTCTGACTGGTCCTGGCATGCATGGACAAATGAGTTCTGAAATTATATTCATACATACAGAATCCTGACTACCGAGTGGGAACCACACCAATAGTGTCCTCTTGTATCTTCACTTAACACACAAATTTATCCATATTTACATTAGTTTCCCTTTTCCTCCACTTAAACTCCAAGAAAATGGCCTCTCTTCTCCTTTCCAAATACACCCCAGCACCCTTGCTTCTTCTTCTTCTTGTCTTCTCCAGGACTATGCTCCAGGTTTTCAATATTCCATATTTATACCTACCCACCTGGCTAACTCTGACTCTTCCCTCAAGGTTTCAGTTCATTCAGGGAGCCCCTCAGCCTTCACTTCTTGCAAGGAGCCTCCCATGATTTCTCAGTTCTGTGAATTCCTATAGCTTCCGATATTTATTTCTCTAGTAAAATTTCTCTTTTTAAAAAGAATGTGCTCATATGTCTATCTCCCCCTTTGAATTATAAATTATCAGATTCTAGGGACAGTTTATTTATTGAAACCTCTGCTATGTATTCCAACTCCTGGCACTGAATAGATGATCAATATAAATGTTGATTGAACTAAATCTTATATTTTTCTAGTCTTCACATTCTATATAATTCTTTTATTCTTTCAACATTATTTATTAAGTAGCTACTATGTACCAGGCACCATTCAAGGAAGTGAGGATATGGCAGTGAATAAGACAGATGAGGTCTCTACCCTCAAGAAGCATATAGTTGGGTTGGGAAAAACTAATGGCATAAAGTATACCATTATAGAACATAATTTTTCAGCAACAATAAGCGCTACAGAGAGAATAAACAGAATTGTTATACAGAGATATGCACGAATGATTAGTACCTAAATAAGTTTGTCAGGGAAGACTTTTATTGAGGAGGTTACATTTGAGCTAATGCATGAATAATGAGAAGGAACCAGCCACAGAAGGAGATGCAGAGAGAGGCTTCCTGGCAGGGTAAATAACAAATGCAAAGGCCCTGTATAAGGAACAATCTTGGAGTGTTGGAAAAGAAAGGTCTCCGTGGTCAGAGAAGAGTAAGAAGTGATAGCAGGGGCTTGAAGTTCGTGAGAGCCTTGTGGCAGACCCGTCTGGGGCCCTTCCACTTCAGAACACCCGGAAGATGTAGACATTCTACCACTATTCTATGGTCTACCTTCCTCTCCCCTCACCCAACACATTTCCCCTGGCTAACCTCATCTGCCCTCTCTTAAACACATTCCCTTTTCGGATGAGTCCTAGATCTCTAACATGAGTCTCGACCTCTCTGCTGAGTTCCAGCAATGTTTATTCAACTCCTACTTGACAACCTCTCTGGAAGTATTCTGGCACCTCACATATATAAACTGAATTTACCATTTCTTCCCATGACTTGACACTTATCCTGGCGGATAGTAAGTAGCCCCCATCTATCCAATTTCCCAAGCAATTAATTCAAAAGTCAAGGATGACCTCCACATCCAGTGACCACTGACTCCTTCTGGTGTGGCTTCTTTGGCTCGTCCCATTAATAAAGTCATTGTCCTAATTCAGTACTCATCTCTGGCTATTGCTAGGGCTATTAATAATTGCTTTCACTGATAACATCCACTGTCCATCAAGAAGATGCCCCAAGTGGCCACACCCACCTTGGTCCATCCACGTTGAGACTCTTGATACAAGCAGCATTTTGATATTTCTCAGAGGTAATGAAAATAAACTGGCATGGACATAGCTCTAGGGTGGCTACTTCCAAGGCCTTTGCCAAGCCTGGCTCTTCCAGGCCTCTTTGGGGTGCATCGCCCTTACATTCTCAGTCTGCTAAGAGACTTTGCTCATACCAACCTGGGGAGCCTAAGCAGCAACTTCTACTCAAACATATCAAAGGTCCTACTACTTATAAGAAGTAGATCCCCAGGAAAAGAAAAGTCCCCAGGTGTCCTGGGTGGGCTTCAATACACATTTGCAGTGTAATGTGCCCTCTGGAGGAGTTGGCCTAGGCTATCAGCACCTTGGAGAGCTCCAGCTCTGACCTCTGTTGGGGAGTTAACGGGACCAGCCTCCTGGATTCTTCTAGGTGTGAAGGGAGGAGGACAGGGGAACAGATTGATGTTGAGCACCTCCACTAGCTAGACACCCAGCCCAGCGTTTCAGAGATCTCAGAAGTACTTATGGCCCTTGAGTCAGCCCTGACTTGGGTTTCAGGAATTCCATAGCCTCTGCTTTGATGATTCACTAGAAGTAGGTGTTTGTGATCCTGAGTCACGGCCAAGCCAGTTTAACACTGAAAAGTAGGCTCACCTGGAATTCTTGTCCCAGACTGCACTGAGGTGGCTTTCATGATAGCCCACTTCAGAACCCACCTCAGCTTTCGTGACTTCTGCAATTCATGCTCTTGTAGGGGAGACCCCTGTTTGCTGTTCTTGCAGGATGTCACAGCATCCTTTGCCTCAAAGTACAGTAGGAACTGAGCAGCAAAGAGTTCAGGAAAGTGGAGACTTCAGTTGATATCTGTGCCTTACCCACTTTGCCTCTGGTCACGTGTGTGCTCAGGGAATTCTAAGGAGATTAATACACTGGCATGGTATCAGCAGCTGCTTTTCATTCCTGTTGGACTAGAAATCTCTAAGACTTGAATAGAAGGGTGGCATGAGGTGCCAAGTCTCCAAGTGAAGACCTGTCTATCTTTGCAGAGACAATGTTTTTCTCTCCCAAGTTAATGCAAATTCTCCTGCTCTCACCTTCTCTCATTCCTCATGTCTAGCCCTGCATCCCTGAAACTCTACTATGTTCTCCTGGTTTCCTGCTGCTGAGTAATTTGGCCTTCTATTTGCCATTGATGTTTTTCAGTGTTCCTTATGTAGGTAGGATTGCTCATTATCCTGACTTACAAATAAGAGAATCACAGGTGAGATCCTAGGTGGCTTGTCTCAGCAAATAGGGCTTCTGCCTCCAGGTGACTGCTCTTTATAATGTTTTAAAAACTGATGTCCAACCAGAATCCTGCCATGATATCCTGAAATACTTCAGCCTGGGCTTGCAACACCACCAGTGAAAAGACTCCATCCCCCAAAAGTAGGAAACCAACCCTTTTAAGATTATATTCATCTGTCTGAAGTATGTCAAAGTCCATCTGTTATTCTGCTTCCAGAATACAAACAAAAACCTGGTTCCCTGGAAGTTTGTCAGCTTCCTCTGAGTTTTTTGAGATTTCCTGGGGACATTTCCACCCCCACCCACATAAAGGTCAAGGCCCCCAAAGAAAGAGAATTTTTGAAAAAAAGATTCACTGGCAAATATTTTGACCCATTTCTTTGTCGGGTTTTAACTTTAACTCTTCACGTGCAAACTTCTCAGAAAGAAAATTCTGCATTCAATAAAGAGAAAGGCATTTAGCTATGCCCTCCTGTCCAAATGTCTGAGAGATGTGGCAATACAGGGAAGATGTTCTTAATCAACCAAGGAAATTGTGGGGGTGTGGGAGGGGCTCATCATCTACAGCTGCAGGCAGGAGCAGCTGGGATGATGCACGTGTTGGTCTCAGAGGATGCCGCTTTTCTTTAGGTTGGGTTGTAGTACATCACTCAGAAAAGTAGTGTTAGCCATGCTGGGCCAGCTAAACTCAAGGTCACATGTGGTTCCCAGAGCTGACGACCAAAAAGTTCACATTCTCTCTTCCCGCTTCTCTGCAGATCCCTGTATCTATAAGACAAATGCAACATCATTCAGAATTGGCAAAGGTCATTTACGTGGCAGAACATCTTATTCTGTTAACAGGGAAAAAATAATCTCTTTATTTTTGTTGGAGACCCAATTAGACCTCTGAGACCCAATAAGAATGTTGCTTTACATAATATATGTGTTCTTGAAGGTGTGAGGGTAAATTGCTTTCTATGTATTTGGATCAACTCCTATTTAAAATTGGCTCTTGAAGAAAGTTTAGCTCTGAGGGCTGGGGTTATAGCTCAGTGGAAGAGCACTTGCCTAGCATGTATGAGGCACTGGGTTTGATTCTTAGCACCACATATAAATAAATAAAATAGAGGCCCATCAACAACTAAAAACACATTTTTTTAAAAAAGAAAGTTTGGCTCTGAATCTTTACATGAAGAGAGGATCTCTGTTGCAATTTGAAGAATCATCCCTTGCCTTTGGCAGCCAAGGATTGTCAGACAAAGGCCTTCCTTGTCTCAAGAGGCAGAAAACAACCTCCCCCTAAATGCCCATGGATGGGATTTCTTCATCTTCCTTTCCTAGGGTGCAGTAGGTCAGGCAGCCCAGTTCATCTGAGCCCTTCCAACTGTGCTATTCCCCTCTTCTCCTTTGGAGGGTCCGTCCTATAGTTTATAGCCTCCCAGGCCTTCATGCTTTTGATGGCTTGCAAAAGTCTTCTGTTAAGAAAGAGCAACACTAGCCACTTAACCAAAATGACCATCAGACCTTTATCTCCCTTTTCTGAGGTATCCGCCCCCCTACCCCTAGCCAGGGTAGAGCAGGCTCTGTCTCCAAGAAGGAATCTCCAGGCTTCTAAGGTGAGCAGGTGGAGAGATCTGACAGGAACCATCAGCTTGCTATCCCTACTGGTAAAAACAGTCCCAGACAGGGTGGCCCTAAGATCGGAGAGGCAGCCCTTAAAATGCTGTGCAGAATTGAGTGCTGAGCCAGATAAAATCTGCAGTCAGGACTGAGAGGTTGAAGACGACAGCAGCTGTGAGTGAGCATCCAACGTGTTCAAGAGCAAGGTCTTTTCTTGCCTCCTTAGGTGAAGAAAGGGCAATCTGGGTGCCTTCTGTGACACTCACTCCCTACCCATGGCTCAGTGGAGAGGCGCTGTTTGTGAGCTGGGGATCCATGGTAGTCACTTCTGCAGCCTAGGGGAGGCACAATAAGAGATGACCCAACCAGATCAGCAGAAGTTTGAGAAAGGAAG
Organism: Tamias sibiricus; assembly: GCA_025594165.1. Lineage (NCBI taxonomy): Eukaryota > Metazoa > Chordata > Mammalia > Rodentia > Sciuridae > Tamias > Tamias sibiricus. The sequence continues at coordinate 82,483,990 of CM046670.1, forward strand.
CTGCACAGCTCTTGATATTCAACCTGAACACTTGGGAAATGACCCATCATCTTTGCCTTAAGCTTTTCCATACGCTCAACATTATTAGAATTTCTCCTTAAAGACACAAATCATCCTCAGGATCCGGGACAGCTGTACGAAAAAATGTTCTGCTCCCCACCCTTTCCCTTGAGTTTCTCATAATGAAGGTGCTTAGTTAACACAAATTACCAGCTTTGCTTTTTATTCTTCTGACAGATGAACAAACATAAAGTCAGCATTACTATATAGGCCCTGCTGGCCAAATTCATTTCAATTATCTATCACCAGGGCAGAACTCTCTTGGTGAAATGGGAAGAACTGTTGAAGATTTCCGGGTTGTACTGGTAATTCCAGTAAGCAGTCTGTTTCATGAGTGTAAGAATGTAAGAAGGCCTAAAATATAAATCAAACTATAGAGTTGGGTTTCCTAACATTAAAAAAAAAAAAAAAAGAAAGAAAGAAAGAAAGAAAAAAGAAAAAACAAAACACCAACACCAAAAACACTTTTCGGGGGTTGGTACTAAGGATTGAACCCAGGGTGTTCTACCACTAACCCACATTCCCAGCACTTTTTGTTCTCTATTTTGAGACAGGGTCTTCCTAAGTTGTTCAAGCTGGCCTTAAACTTGCAATCCTCCTCCCTCAGCCTCCCAAGCATGCAGAACTGCTCCAGGCCAAAATCGCTTTTCTTTTTTTTTTTTTTTTTATATTTATTTATTCGCTTTAGTTGTACACAATGCCTTTATTTTTATGTGGTGCTGAGGATTGAACCCGGGCGGCGCACGTGTTAGACGAACGCTCTACCGCTGAGCCAAAATCGCTTTTCTTACTAATGCAAATTAGGAAAATCATATATAAAATATGATTAAGAGAGGCCTAGAGTGGGATACAGGAGACCTAAGCCCTCACCTCAGCCCAACAATTCTGTGTGTGGCCTTGACATGTCCTTGTCACCTATCAAGCCACAGTTTAATCACCAGTGATGTACAGAGGTGGATGCAATCAGTGGTTTCATGCCATGTAATTCAGACCCTGTAGACACAAAAAGTGTCTTTGTGGGGTTTAAATTTTTTTTTTCAAAAATTTCTACTTTAAAAAATATTTGGGACTGGGGTTGTGGCTCAGCGGCAGAGCGCTCGCCTTGCACGTGCACAGCCCGGGTTCGATCCTCAGCACCACGTAAACGTAAATGCATTGTATTGTGTACAACTAAAGTAAATAAATAAATATTTTTTAAAAATATTTTAATCCATGAATAATACCATGATTTGAAAGTACAGTAGATGGAATAGCCATCCCTAACACTGAAAACTTGATGACAAGGTATGTGACCAGGTTTAGTTGTTTTTGTGAAAGTCTCAATACAGAGCTTCTCTCTCACTTGTCTGATTCATTGAAAGACATTAAAATGGAAAGATGAACTGTCACAAATCATTTGCAACTCATGGACGTGAAGATTAGAGTTAGTCCATTTTCTGTTGCTATAACAAAATATCTGAGACAAGATCACTTATAAGGAACAGAAGTTTATTGATTCATGGTTTTGGAGGCTGGAAAGTTCAAGAGCATGATCTTGTCTCAGATATTTTGTTATAGCAACAGAAAATAGACTAACTCATGCTGCATCATAACATGGCAGAGATCATCACGTGGTGAGGCAGAGCAAGCTTGCTAGCTTGGGTCTCATAAAGCTACTAATGCCATCGTAAAGGCCCAACTGCACAACCTCCTCTGATGCTAATTATCTCCCAAAGATCCCACTTTCAAATATCATTAACATATGACTTTGGGGATAAAGTTTTCAACACATAAAATTGGGAGACACATTCAAACCAAAACAATTAGGATTATCTCCAGGCAGTGAAAACAAAATAACAAACAGAAGTGCACCAGATTCCAAAGCTGAAATAAGATCAAGTTTTCTGCATTTGGGGGCTGATCAAAATGGCCTTATTATGCCTTTCTATTTGTTATAAGCTTTAGATCATAAAACAAATATATTAAAAAGCTTTAGATTATCAATAAATACAATCGTCATGGTGATTCATTATATTTGTTTATGAGCTTGAAATTACAAAATAAATACATTTGCCAATATTTCATAAATTTATTATTAATCAATGATAAATATGCATAGATTCATAAAATAATGCTTAGTCTGTTTTCGTTGCTTAAGGTTCTAAATAAAATTTCATTTGAAAAAGAGCTCTAGTTCCTTACAAAGTTTGAAACCACTGGACTAATTATCTCTAATTTTCCTTCCAGCAAGAGGATATTATATTCAAATCCTTCTCTGGGGATAGGAGAATTGTATGACTTCAGGAAGTTTCTGGCTTAATCAGAATATTCATAAGAAAAATAAACAAACAAGCTTGATTCCCATATCTCCAAATTGCCCTGGGTAGCTTCACTCCTTCTCTTTGACAAAGGGCTTCTGCTGAGGCAGGCTGCAAGGTGGCCAGTTATTGTGCTAGATTAAAACTGTGCAAAGATCAGAAACATGGATTCCACTCTGTGGCTCTCACATCCCACCTGTAGAAAACCTTCCTGTGACAGACAGAAGGCGGTCAGATGGGAGAGACAGCCCCGCCTTGTCTGAACCTCTACTACACGCCAGTGGCAGGCATGTTACTCGTGTCATTTTACTTGTTCTATTTCTTGCCACTCAGAAATTTTGCAATATTTTACCCACTCTTACAAAAGAGAAAATTGAAGTGATTACACAGTCAGTGAGTGGCAGAAGGAAGTCTCAGGTCTTCTCCCACTACCCTTCAAGTCTTCGAGCTCCCAGTACATCGAACATGTCATCAAAAGCTTCCCAGTATGGATGGAGTTTTATGCAGCCATAAAGAAGAACAAAATTATGTCATTTGCAGAAAAATAAATGAATATGGAGAACATCATGTTAAACGAAATACATCAGAAAGTCAAGAATCATAATGTTTCTTTTGTAAGTTGAAGCTGGTGAGAAAAAAAGAAAAGGATCTCATAAAAATAGAAGGGACCCAGCTATCCCACTCCTTGGTTTATACCCAAAGGACTTAAAATCAGCATACTATAGTGACACAGCCACATCAATGTTTATAGCAGCTCAATTCACAATAGCTAGACTATGGAACCAACCTAGGTGTCCCTCAATAGATGAATGGATAAAGAAAATATGGTATATATACTCAATGGAATATTTCTTAGCTTTAAAGAAGGGTGAAATTAGGGGATTTTCCAATAAATGGTTGGAGTTGGAGAATTGCTAAGCGAAATAAGCCAATCCCACAAAACCAAAGGCCGAATGTTTTCTCTAATATGTGGATTCTAATTCACAATAAGGCGGTGGGGCACTACGGAAAAAATAGTGACAGATTAGGTAGAGGGAAATGAAGGGAGGGGAGGGAGGGGATATGGGAAGGGAAAATAGTGGAATGAAACAGACATTATTACTGTACGTATATATGTGACTACATGACCAATATGATTCTGCAACATGTACACTTTGAAAAATGAGAAATTATATCCCATCTATGTATGATATATCATAGTGTATAAATGCTGTCTACTGTTATATATAACTAATTAAAACAAATTAAAAATTTAAAAAAAAAATAGAAAGGAGGTCAAAAGGGTATATGAACAGAATCAGCAAGAAAGAAGAGGAAGAGGAGTGAAGGTACTGGGAAATGAAATTTACCAAATTATGCCATGCACAAGTACCTATATATATCACAAAGCATCTCACTATTATGCATAATCATTATGTACCAATAAAAATCTTAAAAAAGAAAAAAGCTCCCCAGTGTGGGGACTACTGGGACTGGCAATTACTCTTCAGGGAAGGCTGCAAGGAGGAGCTGACATCTGAGCTGGGTCTGGAAGGATGAGTGCAAATTCTCCATGAAACACTCCAATCATATTCATACCTCAAAGAAAACACTGTCATCTTTACACTAAATATAAAGTTCATTTTGCTCACATTCCTCCTAGCAAAAAAAGTTCTTTGTTGCTGCTGTGTTTACAGATCACCATCCAGTGGTTTCAGACTGTATTCAGGGCCCAGTTCAGATGGTACAACAGGGCCACACAGCTGCCCCATGCACCCAGAGCTGCCCTCAGCAGTGGCCTCTGTTCCCGTGATTTCCTGGGTTCTCTTCTTCATACTCAGCCTGAGTATTTCCCCTTGTAAGAAACCCACGGACTGAAAGGCTATTCCAGTCCTCTTGACTGTAATAAATCATCTTGCTGGCCATCTTTTTTGCATAAGAACTGTCCCTAAATGAGGGAAAGATGGTAGAGAGTCGCTCGAATCCCCCGTGGCATGTCAGAGCACTGAGCACTTAGGAAGTGCTCAAGAGAGACTCACACCCAAAGCCCTCTCTCTGCCTCCTGTGCAAACATGGGGGCCCCAGAACTTTCCTCCACTGGCCCTGAGGGAAGCATTCAGAGCAACCCTCCAGAACAAAGCCTGGCTTTGGTGGTCAGCTTGGCATGCACAGAACTTCAAATGACTGGACATGAAAGGGCTGGGAAGGATGCTTGCTGGAGAGGCACTTAGTCCGGAAAACCTGAAACCATCCACTTGACTGAGGGCCGCTAACCACAGCCTCAATGAATGATTAATGATTATGACCAGAGCTTATTGCAAACAGGCATGTGACAGCAAAGCCACTACCCACCCGCAGGACCTGCCCATGTGATTGATGAGCCACGCAGGGGTGCAGAGGGGCTGCAGGGGGGATGGGGGTGGGGCTTGGGCTGCAGACACCAGTGAGCACCCATCCTTGGGAGAAGCTGGAGGAAAGTCAGCTGCCAGTGTCCTGGGCAATGTGCCTTACAGGTTGACCCACACAGCCTATCTACCTGGGTGATGCGAGGAAGGCACAGGGGCGTAATGAGGACAGGGCACTGAAGTGGGTGAGCTGAGTCCTGTAGGGGTCCCCGTCCTGTGCGCTGCAGCTGGTAGTAAAGGAGTATACAAGGTGCTCTGAGAAACGAACTAAGTGATCTGGGACAGAGCAGCTTGCAAAAATGTGCCACCTTACCCAAGATACCTCCCCAGCCCTCCCTGCCACCACTGCCAGGCAGAGCCAACCCCCCACATTCCACTACTTTTCAACAGGACTTTCAAAGGAGAAAAGAGAGCAGGCCAAGCGAAGCCCCCAGGCTCACAGTCTCACTCCTTTGCAGGGCTAGTCTGCAGTCCTAGAGGTAAGTTAACTCAGTGTCCTCCCCGCTGCTGAGCTCTCCCATCCTGCTTCCTCCAGGACAGCTGAACCAGGCCTTCTCTGTCTCCTTCCAAAGAAAGGTTCAGTGGGACGCTGCTCCTGGCTCTCTGATGCATGGATTCAGTACAAACCAGCTGACTTCATGAAGCAGGGTGGTGGGGCATGGAGAAGGCACAGCCCCTGCTTTCAGAGATATGTGATCTTGTTAGCAAGACAAGCTTCCCTCCCTCGTGTGAAACAAACTCAGAACCAAGTAACAGCCCCAAACATGCTGCTGAGAGGGATGGAGGGAAGGGACAGTAGCATTGGGCTGAGAGGCTTTGGAGGAGGACCAGGAATCACAGAAAGACCCCTGAAGCCCCCACTGAGCTGCAAGCCTCTTCCCAGGGCAGAGACGCTGGCCAGTCTGGGCCACCAAAGTGCCCAAGGCCACAAATCCCCATCTGGTCCCCTGGAGGCACCTCTGAGTAACTCAACAGCAGCAACAGGCAAGCTCAGTGGGGACCAGAGACCTGGCTCAGGACTGGGGTTCAGAGGCAACCCTGAGAGCCAGCCAGGAGCCAAAGGACAACCTTTGTGGGGCCCTGCTGCTCTGCAGACTCTGGCTCTGTTTCATCTTAATACACTCCTGCGTGTACCTGATATCTGATACTCGTCCTAGAGCATGCAAATCTAATAAATTCTTGGCTCCTGCGAGTTTCTTTAAAAAAATATAAAAGAGGATCATATATAAAGAAGTTGATTAATATACACCCTGCTAAAACAGCCTGGAACATCTGTGTATTAAGTTCATTTATTAAATTACACCAATCTGTATTTTAATGAGTGAAAGATACAGTACTTATTCTGTCATCCATCAAAATAAACTCAGGAAATACTTAACATTATAATCATTTTTCTTGTTTGAACACGAGTTATGAAATATGAACCCTGCACTAAGAATGCTGGACTTGCCATCATGATCAAATATGTTTTCACAGGTGCAGCAAATATTCAGTTTTCATTTCTTTCTCCAACTGTTGAAAATATAAACCATGTTTTCTATTTCTTCGCTGGGTAACATTGCCTCCCCTCCACATGGCACCCATTATTACAGCCTTATTACCCCACCGTCTCTTTTTTTCCTCCAAATACACGGCTCCTAAAGTTGCTTAGTAATGAAAACACAGGCTTCTGTGGAGCCCCCAGCACCAGCTCTTCCCTCTGGGGCTCTTTAGGCTCAGGTGTGGGCACTGCCCTTCTCTCCCATCCTGCTGGCACCTACATCCTCTCTGTTAGAGTCTGAGTTTTGAAACCCATTTGAAGCAAACAGTGCGATCAGCAGAAACACCAAAAGCAGCTGAATTTCCACCACATGTGGATCTCCCGAAGGCAGAGGGTTTCCAGCCCACCCCTTGCCCTCAGGCTGTTCCATTCCGGCAAAGGCAATGTTAAAGCGGTTAACGCTGGCTGAAGCTCAGGAGTGCTGCCAAGGTGTAACCTGTGTCCTGATATCCTTGAACCAGAACTCTCAGGACACTTGGCACAAAACTATTAACAAAGCAGCCAGTTTCCAGGAGCTTAGGAAGGCCAGTCCCTCTGCCCAGGGTTAGTGGGAGCTTACCATGACAAAGGGTTCTGGAAACAGGTTCTGGCTATGCAGTGTGCTGAGAGGGATGGTTCCACCAGGGCTGATGACCCCAGCTCGTGGTTGGTCCCACTTTTTGCCACTGGACTCAATCAGTGGCTCCCATTGCTGGAAAGTAAGTCACACATCAGCGGCAGAGCTCCTGCCCATCTCTTTGATTTTATTTCTGGTGGCCCCCACCCAGGCCCTAACCAGGTATACCACACACTTTACTGTCCAGCCCTCCTGAACTACCACCAGCTGGGCCCAAGCCTTCCACATTCCTTCCCACCCAGGTTTCCCTCAGCTTGGAAGACTCTTCCCCAGGCTCCCTTTTCTTCCCTTGGTCAACTTCTTCACTTTCCCCTCAAGACTCACCTGTTGGGAAAACCTGTGGAGGAAGCCATTCATTTTGTCCACTAGGAGTCAGGGAAACCTCACAGAGGAGGTGTCAAGGACCCACGAACCCGAATCGCCCAGGAAGGAAAGGATGCAGACACATTCAAGACAAAAGGAACCACATGAGCAAAGGCAGGGGCGCAGGAGCCCTAGAGCAATTCTGCAGACGGAGGAGAGACCAAAGGTGGGTGAATGAGAGTGGAAAGGGATAAGAGTCAGGACAGGGACAAGAGTTTGGGGGCAAATGAGGGAGAATTTGGGTGCTGTACTAAGGGACTCGATGATATAGGCAATGAGGAGTTTGGGCAGAGTTTTAGAAATTCAAAGGCTGTGTCTAGATTTGTGTTTTATAGACAAAGGCTTTGCAGGACTCAGGGTAGAAAACAGGTGTTTGTGAGAGAGACCACAGTAGGCAGCAGGGCCACCAGGGGCCTGTTAGAGGAATGGAGCAGGACCTTGAGTCTGCGTGGAAGCAGTGGCGGGGCAGTCCTGACCCCCAGCCCAGGACAGCACATAGGATGTGTGCAGCAGGACAACCCAAGGACCTGCAGTGACCACTCAGCCTCTGCTCTGCGGAGCCCAAGGGGCCCAGTATCCTGACCTCACCCCTCTCCTGGGATGTTGTTCCCTTTGGCCATTGGCCTGAAGACCTGCTGATTCTTGTAGGGTGCTGGCCTAAGGAGATCCCCCACCCCACACTCACCACCAACAAAGCCCTGAAACCTAAAATCATTTGCCTGAGTGAATTGAGAATGAGGTTTAGAAACCCCATAGAATTATGTGGCAAAGTTACAGATAGGCTATTCATAAAAATGAAGCCACAAATAGCCATTGCTCAAGGTGATACCCAGCAGTGAACAAGAGACATGGCCCAGCACTGGCCAACCAGAACAGAGTCTGGCTGAATCAGGAGAGGGTCACAGAGGTGCCCTGCAGGCTGGACATTCCTGGGGACACTGGACTATGGGGATCTCCGGGGTCCCCGTGGAAGAGTTAGCATGGCCTGACTGGTGGTGGGGATAGTATGTGGAAGTTCAGGCAGGGACTATTTTAACAGTCACTGATTGCATGTCGGCTTTCTTAATTGCTCTTAATAACTCTTTAGAGTTATTCAAGCTCATCAGTGAGGAGATGCAAATTAAAATAACATAAGATCAGATCACTTTCATGCATCAAATGGGCAGGGAGGCGTGTGCCCCAATTCCCATTCAGGAAAGCAGTTCAAGGCATGCTGTCAGCAGCAGACTTTTGGGGGTCAAGCAGTGGGAAAAGCAAAATCAGAAGGCCAGGCTACTTCAGCCTAAAGCAGGATGCTGTGATGGGTGCTACTCACCCCAGAGCTTCTTGCAGGGTCTGCCACCCTGTCAGCCACATCACATCTGACTTCTTTCTCTGCATGAACTTCCTCCCCATCTCCCCTGCACAGGTGCTGATCCTTCATAATCATCAAACAGCATCTTAGTGTCTGTTTTTTGAGAACCCAGCCTGTGACCCAGGGAAAGCCAACTCTTACGCATTGCCAATGGGAGAACAAACTGGTGCAGCCACTTTAGAGAAGTCTGACAACACTCCGGAGATTAAGTGTTCAAACTCCCTGAGCCCCAGCAATCCCAAACTGGGGCATGTACGCCAAGGGACTGACTCACTCATCTCACCCACCCACAGGGTGGGTGAGCAGACCAGTCCCATGTTGTTTCTGGCTGCAAGCAGGTTACATGAGGGCAATATTGTTGCCTGTCTGTCTGTGTCTGTGCATGTGTAACTTGTCATGACATGCTGGGATTCCATGCAATGCAATGAGCAGATGCAATGGAATACATTTACATATAGCAGCATGTGGCTTCTTAAGTGCCATCGTGAGTACAAACAGCCCGAACCCAAGGCAAGGATTTGAGTGCAACCCACCTGCTCAGGCGGTAACCTCAGAAGCACTGGTAGGGAGGTGGGAAGTGAGACAGGGAAGGAAAGGGAAGTGAGTGAGTAGGGCAACTGAGAGAGCAACAGAGATTTGTCCTGCTGGGACCCCAGGCACCACCTCAAGCAGGCCTCAGAGTCAGAAGAGATCTGGTACTGCAGCCATGTTGACTGAGGGGCCTGCACCTCCAGCCTGCCGCACTCCTCTCACCAGAGAAAGCCCTTCCAAAGCCCCAGGGGCAGAAGGAGAAAGCCACTGGCACATCTAGGAACAGAGAGTGGCAAAAGGACATGCGCAGGGCAGAGAGAGTGAGTGTTGAAGTGAGAGAGTGAGGTTTATAGCACAATACCCTATGCAAAGTAAAAGACACTAAGTTGGTTTTTTTGTTTGTTTTTGTTTTTTTTTTTTAAGGGGTACTGGGGATTAAACTCAAGGGCACTTAACCCCTGAACCACATCCCCAGCCCTTTAGTTTTGTATTTTGATACAGGGTCTCGCTAAGTTGCTTGGAACCAGTTAAGTTGCTGAGGTTCTCCTCCATAAGTACTTTAATGGCCATCCATATGTCCAGATCCAAGTTTAAAAGTTCAGGCCTGAAGCACACTGGAGTGCTACTCTGATCATCTACCATTCGGCCCCCTTGGGGAAAGAGGAATCCGTCTGTCATGGTCTGAGACAGTAGCTTATAAGTCACATGCTCATAGCCCAGGACTGAAGGACACTGCATATCCTACACGACCCCATGGAGCTGCACTTAGAAGCAGAGTGAACTAAAAGGAACAGTCTTTGTAGCAACAGCAGGGCAGGGTGTTCCATAGTTCCCTTGTGTGGATGCAATTGATTTGTTTGAATAATTTCAAGGGTTTGCCGGAGGGGTGAAACCCATCGGGTTGAAGACAGTGTGGATGCAGCTGGTCCACCTGGGAGGGGAACTAGCTAGATGGGAGCCTTTCCCATTGGGGGGTGGGGTGCATATCTAGCAAGAGATGGGGAAAGCACAGCTAAGCCCCTGCAGCCTTGAAAGGGTTCAATGTATCAATGTGGCTCACGTAACTTCAGACTTTACAGTACAAGTGGGTTTCTATGTGGGAGAAAATGGGGTAGAGGGGAGAAATAGAACAGAAGACAGGTTTTGGTGTCAGTGTGGCTGAATCTCAAGGCTGTACACTTGAAGCCATCAGTAAGTAAATAATAACTTTAAAAAAAAAGAGAGAGAGAGAGAGAGAGAAAGAATGAGGCTCAGGTTGGGGAAGGGATGAGCTTGGCTGTCAACAAGAACCAGGCTGCCGGCCAGGGGCCTGTGTTCTCAGCAGAACAGAAAATGCTATTTGTTACAAAATGTCCTGGGAGTGATTGCCCAGTGAGATAGCAAGAATAGAGGGAAATAAAACTTCAAACAGAGTTTAATGGCTGAACTCAGCCAATTGGGTGGTAAGGCCGGCTGCTCGGTGTGAGAGAACAGAGCCAGAAGAGAGCAGGCCCAGGCAGCCTGCCGCCCTGTAGCAGGGCTGGGAGCTTGCTTTCTCTCTCTCTCAGACATGCTTCTGGGTGGAAATGGCACAGTTACCTTCCAGAGTCCACAGAGAGTGATGTGATGACCTGGACACCTAGTGAAGTGTAGCGAGGGTGGTTATAGTCAGAACGCTTCTACAGATGAGGATTGACAGAAATTCGATGAGGAAGAGGCAGAGATCATCAAGTTCAGATACTGCACCCTGGTCTGGGGAGGGACAAGCTATTACAGCACCCTTCTAAAACCCAGTGGGAAACCCAAATGACCATGCTGTACCCACACACCTCGCACCCCAAATCAAAGCCTGCTTTCCTCTCAAGGGAGCTCACCAGGGAGAGATAAGTGGTCCCTGTCCACACTCCCCTATCCCAGAAATAACAAGGCATGTCCTGGGCTAGAAAGGTCTGAAAGGGGGCAGCCTTGCCTCTCTCTTGTCTTTCCCTCTGTCTCCTGCTTTCATTCACTCTCTCTGTCACTCACACACTAGTGACCCAATGAGGCCTCCGGGCCTGCACACCCAGTACGGTGGAGAGAGGCTTTGGAGACCTGGAATCTGGAAGCCTAAACTCCATACCCACCACTGTCTGTCCTGGGGCAAGTTACTGAAAGACTCACTCTGGGGCCTTGCATAAGGCCCTTCTCCTCTGAGCCTCTGTTTTCTGACAAAGGAGAATACAGTTTGCCTTGCGGCTCTCACAATTGGGTGAGAAATCTAACAGTTAATGGATAAAAAAAAGAACTCATAAATAGAAAACCCTGAACAAACAGAACACGCAGCAGCTCTATCCGGTTGGTTCTCGTGGAAACCGAGGCAAGGACTTCAAGCAGCTGGAGGGGAGAAAGGTTTGTTCTGCTGTTGATCAGACAGGAGCCCAGGCTTCCTCTCCAGTCTTGGCTGGCTGCAGTCACTCTGTCCCATCCATGGGGCCCACATTGCCCACAGATGACACCACCCGCTGACCCACGAGCTATCAGCTGATCTCACTGGCAGTGGCACAGACAGACATCTGTCCTCCTCTCTGCTTTGATGTGCAGCCACAGCAATGCTCATAATTGTTTCCTGAGCTACTCAACCAGCTCCATGGTGTTTCCTTGCAATGGGACGTGCAGATATGAGACGCCATAAAGCAAAACCATGCTTGAAATCAACTCCTGTGCTCTCTGGAAGTTCATCTTATTGTTTTCCCCTACAGGGTCATGGCCATAATTCAGGCTTCAATGTGTCCAAAATTAATTGATGTACATATTATTCTGGAAACATGCAGTTCCAGATTGTGTTTCTTTCACATTAAGCAGCAAAATGCCAAAGCTAAGACACAGAGTTTGATCCTACTTAATTCTAACCCATCTGTTCCCAATGTGTAGTCTGTGAAGCCCTGAGGTCCCCAGGACCCTTGGGGATACACAAGATCAAGACTAATTTCATGATAATAATAAGACAGTATTTTTCATTATTTAGTGAAATGCTTCAATCAACATTTGGAAGGTCTGCATAACTCAGTGAACCAGGGTTTTAAAAATGAACAATGTTATATGTTACAAAACCATACATGGGAAAAATTTCTACACAAAAAGCAAAGTAGACCAATGAGTTTTTGTGTGACAGAGTGCAAATGAGTTCACTAATCAGGTGTCAGACACCACATTGTAACTAACTCTTAGGTACTGGTTGAGTTTGTGTAGAATCACAGAATATCCACAAAATCTGAAAAGACCAATGAACTATGTCTCCATTTTCCAACTACAGGTTTATGTGAAGCTGAGTTCCTTCACTGACTTCATCAGAATATTATACCTGCACAGGTGTGAATGTAGAGTAGATATGAGAAATGATTCCTCTCCTATTAAACTATATTTAAAGGGACTTATAAAATGTAAAACAAGTCATCCTTCTCACCATGATTCTGAAAAAAAGGATTGTTTTTATAAAAATATATAATTGTGTTAACTTGGTATTTGCTTATGATAGCAATGTTAAAATTGATTGGTACATACTTTTTGTATTTCTCAGTTTATGTTTCTAATATGGTAGATATTGGCAGATGTAACCCACATAAACAAAGCCTTTGGGGTCCTCAGTAATTTTTAAAAGCAATTCTGAGACCAAAAGGAAAAAAAAAAAGTTTGATAACTGCTACTCTAGAGGAAATTTGTTGTGTCATTTATTTATTCATCAAACATTTATTGATTATTTATTATATGATAGATTATCAGTTGAATGTTGTAGAACATAGATAAATAAGACAGACCTCTTTTCAGGAAACTCACAGTATGGGAAAGCAGATAGTTAAGGTACAAATAACAAATCCAACAAGTTAAGCCCTAGGAAGATTCTGTAACCCAAATTGGATGAAAGATGGTTTCCTAGGGAAAACGATGCCTGAGATGGGTCTAAGTCATAAATGATCAGATCATGAAGACAGAAGATACAGACTCAGTTGAGCCAAAGCAGAGATAAGCAGGGCGTTATTCCAGCCTGAAGGAGGTTATTTTAGCATGGTTTATATAGACATCTGGGAACAAGGACAAGATTCAAGAAGAAGAGTGATATGATCAAATTTCCACAATCTTTTTTTTAAAGTATTTTCCTTGCAAGGGAGAGAATAAAGTTTCTGTGAAGAGACTGGACATAGGAAGACCAATAAAGAAGTGATTCCCATAATCCAGGTGAGATATGATGAGAAGTGAACTAGACTCAAAGACATTGAGGGATAAAAGAATAATTGAAGAGCAACTACTGTCAGCACTGAGGGAAAAGAAGGAATTGAGGTCAAACCCAGGATTCTAATTTGATTCAGAAAGGATTGGTAGTTTCATCAACTAACAAAAGGGAGGTGTATAGGATAAGATAATAAAGATTGGTGTATGTTGATCTGAGATGCCCAAGGCACATCTAAGAAGAAATGTTTTAGAAGGTAATTGAAGCCTGAAGTTCAGAGGAGGTGTAAACTACAGACATCATTGAACAGTTGGTAGCTAAAACCATAGGACTGGATGAGGTTGCCCACAATATATGTTTACAGTTTTAAAAAAATGGCCTGGGATAGAACTACAGAAGAATTGAAGAATATTCCTTCATGGGAAAAACCCAAGAAGGAAAAAGAAAAGAGACCCAGGACAACCAAGAAAATGAGGTGTCATGAACGAAACTGAGCCCCAAGAACAAGTGAGTGAGGAACATCGTCAAACATAAGTCTCATGAGACAGAGAGTAAAAGTTATTGATTGGTGTGGAAATTAGAAAGTTAAAGTGACCTTAACAAGAGTGGTCTTAGTAGACTGATGAACACCAGACTGCTGTAGTTTAAGAAATTCTTGGGAACTGAAGAAATGGAGGAATTAGCAATGCTTGAAAACATTTGAGTGAGAAGGGAGAAAGAAGATGTGATGCTTGCTGAAGCCCTCCAAATGAGAAAGGAGGGCTTCAGAGTTGTTGTTATTTATTTTTGTGGAGTTTTACTTTTGTGTGTGTGTGAAACCCAATAAACATGGGCATGTTTATAGACTGAGAAAAAATAGCCAAAAGGAAAAGAATGAAGAATAAGGAGAAGATGACTTGTGCTAGATCTTAGAAGCAAAGAGAGTGGGTGAGATAGAGAGAACAGAGAGAGGTCATGCCTCAACCTGTCTGGCCACAGGGAATGTGATGTGGTTATTCATGTGGGTGGAGATGTATTTGTAAGGAGTTGAGGTCAGGACACTGGAATAGCACATGCCTAGTGACCTCCTTTCCTTAAAAAATCAGGTCATATACTTAAAATGATAATCAAAGGTGTTGTTAAGGGTGTCATGAGGACAATAAAGATTTGGAATAGTTAAATTGTGTAATACAAAGCCAAAGTTTCAAAGTCCTGTTAGAGGGTCTGAGTTAGATCCAAGGGGAAAATATGAAAATTTTTCACAGACAGTACATCTGCCTGAACCCAAGGATGAACAATGCTTTTGTTTTTGGCAAGAAGGTATCACCCAGGCAGCATAGCAGCACTAATCCAGCTACTGCTTACCTATCATCAAGTCGGCTGGCAGCCAGTTCTGATTGTAGAAGGGCTACCGTGGCTCTTCCTACTCGTCTTCACTGTTAAAAAGTCTCTACAGAGTTGATTAATGACGTCTCTCTTGGTCTCACTTCCCTCATCTGACACAGTAATAAATCCTATCCGATATGCATGTTGTGTTTGGAGGATACAAGGTATCCCCCAAAAGCTTCTGTTAATGCAGGAACATACTAGGTGAAATGGAAGTTATTGCTTAAAGAATAGAGTTTCTGTTTGGAGTGATGAAAACTTTCTGAAAGTAGACAGTGGTGAGGGTTATACAACACTGGGAATGTAACTAAAGTTCACTGAATTGTATATTTATAATGACTAAAATAGCACATTTTGTTCTTTATTTTACCACAGGTTTTGTTTTGTTTTTTGTTTTTAATTCTGGACCAACAACAAAGGAAAGTTTTCCCAGTTCACCCAGCTGGTAAGAAAGGACACAGACTGGGAATCCAGGCATTCTGGATCCAGAGTCCACTTTAAAAAAAAAACAAAAAACATTTTTGTTGTAGATGGACACAATACCTTTACTTCATTTATTTATTTTTATGTGGTCCTGAGGATTGAACCCAGTGTCTCACATGTGCTAGGCAAGCGGTCTACCACTAAGCTACAGCCCCAGCCCCCAGAGTCCACTCTTAATAACCATGCTCTGCTGCTTCCCAGAGGATGTCAGTCACTCTGTTGATGGTCTTCCAAGAGGTCTGTGATCCTGGACTTCAAATCACAGCGCCCCCCTGCCTCAGTACTTCTTTCTAGTAGACAGAATAAAGCTAGAGGATGTCCCCCAAACTCTTACCACCACCACATGAGGCACGTGTGGTGTCCTGCCTTGATGGACTCTCAGCCTGCCCTTCATCCTTGACATCAGAGGGGAGGGGACACTGCTAAGCATGATTACTGAACCCTTTAGCCTGCCAGTGGGCAAATACAGAAATAGATTTGGTGGGGCCTGCACTGCTTCTAAGACAACAGAACAATATGTCCTCGTGAATAGTGGGTAGCCTCAAAAGTCAGGGGGAAATTGCGAGTGCCTGAGGAGTGTACAGTAGACTGCATTGAATGGATCTCACTGTGGCACATGGGCAAAGGCATTTGTAATGGATGGCTTCCTGCCTAGCACCCTTTCCCCTTTCTTCCACTCTAAAAGAACTCTCATTTAGTTCAGGCATTCACCCCAACACAAAACCTGCACAAAAGCAGGTACTTGATTTGTCCAAGACATTGGCTTATGACATTGTCCTGCAACTATTGCTGGCATAGAGGTGGTCACATGACCTGTGTTGGACTGGTCCAAATCCATGCTTACAGGACAGGTTTCCCTCTCCTGTTAGAAGCGGGCAATGAGTCGGCCTTAAGAAAGCAGTGACTGAATACATCATCCCAAGATGGCTTGCAGTGACCTACTTCCCTACTCTTACTCATAAAACAGATGCCCCCATTCATTCATTAGATATGCTTTTATAGAACACTCATTGTGTGGCCCCTGTGATGATGGAACAGGGCACATATAAAAAAATATAATCCTTGGTTCTTGGTGCAGCTGAAGGGGCTAACAAAGGGCAGGCAGAGAGAGATAATAATGAAACAAAAATGACACAACATGACACACACACACCTTGTCAGCAGTCTCTAAAACAGCATAGAAAGTTGATTCTGTTGGAGCTGCAGATGGGTCTTAGAACTTGGAAACTTGGGAGCCCCCTTTGATGAGTTTAGGCTGAGGTAGGGATAGAGAAGGATAGGTGACATTGAACACAGTCCCTAGGAAACAATATAGTACTTGTAGAATGCCATTTTAAAAATCTGTTATGGATTGGGAGACACTCACACTTGCATTCATCCACGTTGCATTTAGAACCAGCATTAACCATGTGGCAGGCTCAAGATCGGGAGCGCACGCCCAGCGGTGACTATGCCTCCATGAGTACATCATATTGCAGAGAAGTCAGACACAGCTCTAGCCCTCTTGGCCTGTCACAAAGTTCAAGGTCACCCAGAGAAGGCAGCCTTGACCTTATCCAATGGCCCAAATCCACAGGACACCGCTTTCCCTAGAAGGCCACAACCAAGCAGAGGCACTGAACCTCAGCCAAGGCTCCCGGATAGAAAAGATCCAGGTACCACCCAGCTGCCCTCTGCTCCAAATGAACAGCAGCTGTAGACCTGGCCCACAGTGTCAAGGATATAACTGCTCACCTTGTCCTGGCCAACCCCGCAGTCCCACAGTGGTCTGGGAGTCAGGGGACATGTGTGGTAGGCCCTCTGCCACCACTGTCACTGCCACCCCGAACTTTATTCCACCCCAGCCAATTCAGGGTGTTGTGAGGCTCTAATGAGGAAATTGGGAGGCTCGTGCCTAGCGAAATGCAGAGTGGGCACATACATGAGGGCTCAAGAACAGCCGTCTGGAGCCAGAAGCCTTGAGGACACAGGGGCGGGAGAGTGGCTGAGAAGCTACGCACATTCCCTTCCACCTGTTTATTTCACACCTGCTCTGCCCCAGTTCCCATGTGACTCCAGCACCAGAGCAGATGACCACTTCTAGGTCAGAGTCACTCCTACACCAGCTGACTGTCATCTAAAGTAACAATGACCCTGCTGCTAGACTGGGGCTGAGGTGGAAGTGGGGAGATGGGGATCAAAGATAGGGACACTGTGTAGGCCCCAAATCCATCTTTTTTTTTTTATTCATTTCTTTTAAAATTCAAAGTTGTTGTATTTATAACAGTAGCATGTATTACAATTCATGATACACATATAGAGCATCTTTTTACATAACACTGTTTGTATACAAAGTATATTCGTACTATCCAAGTCTTCAATCATGCATTTAGGATAATGATATCCATCTTAATTCTACCACCTTCTTGTTTTTTTTTTTTTTTCCCTCCATACCCCCTTTCTCCCTCCCTCTCACTCCCTCCCTTTTGACCTTTCTAGTGTTCCTCTAATCCTCCTATGTACCTGACCCAACACCACTGTGTATCATCCTCCTTATATCAGAGAAAACATTCGGCATTTGGATTTTTGAGATTGACTAACTTCACTTAGTATTATATTCTCCAACTTCATCCATTTACCTGCGAATGCCATTATTTTATTCTCTTTTATTGCTGAGTAAAATTCCATTGTGTATATATGCCACATTTTCTTTATCCACTCATCTACTAAGGGGCATCTAGGTTGGTTCCACAGCCTAGTTATTGTGAATTGTGCTGCTATAAACATTGAAGTGGCTGTGTTCCTGTAGTATGCTGATTTTAAGTCCTTTGGGAATACACCCAGGAGTGGGATGGCTGGGTCATAAAGTGGTTCCATTCCCAGTTTTCCAAGGAATCTCCATACTGCTTTCCATAACGAGAAATGCAAAACTACTCTAAGATTTCATTTCACTCCAGTCAGAATGGCAGCTATTAAGGACACAAACAACAATAAATGTTGCAGAGGATGTGGGGGAAAAGGCACACTCATACATTGCTGATGGGACTCCAAATCCATCTTAATGGCAATTTCAAGATTAACTCCACGACAGAAGGAAATGGTCAGAACCAGATGAGCACCTTCTCATTTGCACAGACTTTTGCCTGCTTTTTTTTTTTTTTTTTTTTTTTTTTTTTTTTTTTTTTGCTGGGCTTTCTTTTGTAGAATCTTCAGGGTGGCATGTGGCATGTGCAGCCCTCCACAAGCAGCCAATGCCATCTCTGGGTGTGCAGGCAAGTGCCCTACAGCCTAGCTGACCAGGCCCCCGAGGTCAGCCTGGCCAGGTGAGTTCTTAGACTTGCTCACTCAGTCTCTTTACTTGAGCCTGAGCCTTCTGGGTCCTGTTTTTCCCAGCCTTCGCTATGGGAGCAAGATAAGACAGAATCAGGCACCTTAAGGCTGGGGGTGGAGAGTGATGTGGAGCATTCCTGATGTGCACTGAAAGAATGCAGATGTGGCAATTGGGTGAATCTATGAAGGGAGCAGGGATCCCAGCAGGTGCTCAATAAAGACAGGTGCACACATGACTGAGAGGATGAAAGCTGACCACATACTCTTTTATACATCATAGCAACTGTGTGAGGGTCACTTGACTGATGTGACCAGATTATGGGTCAAGCTGTCATCATGGATCCGCTGAAGTGATACACTGACATAAACACACTATTGCTAATGTATTATTCTTGCCAAAGTGCATACCTTCCTGCTATTTCCCCAAGAGCATCAGCTTCTGGAAACATATGTTGAGATGATTCTTCTCTCTGCGTTCTGCTTTTCTGTCTTTTTCCTAATGGGTTGAGCAAGAACAGCCTGGTTGCTTAAATTGGCTGAGTTGGGGGAGGAAAGGGGAAATATTTAACTTTTAGGGAGAAATTCCACAAAAGTTAATGCTATAAAATGTCATACTATATACATCACATTCTTACAGAATTTGGATATGCAAGAAAAGTTCCTCATGTGTACAAAAACATCAATGAACTTGAATGTCACTAAAGAAGCTGAGAACCATTAGGGAATATCAGAGACTTGGGGAAAGCAGCATCAGGGGAGAAATCCCCCCATCTCTGGTCTTTTCTCCTTGAGTGGCAGTGCAGAAGCCTGAGAACCTCCACGAGGGCAAGGAAATGGAAAAAGCAATTCCTTAGAGAGAAGAACATGTTCTTTACCATTTTCTGGAGGCCTCCACCTCAGAAAGCCCTCCTAACATGAACCTTCTCTTCAGCCTGACAGCCTTGATAGGCTGTCCTTAGTATCCCTGGAGTTGAGTTAAAGTGTGGTGAAAAGAGCCAGTGCAAAGAATAGCCAATTAACTTTATTTCTGGGATCTCAGAAAGTCATCGTACTAGTCAATGTTCTCTTTTTTGAACATTTTTATTTATTTATTTATTCTAATTTGTTATACATGTCAACAGAATGCATTTTAATTCATAGTACACATATAGAGCAGAATTTTTCATGTCTCTGGTTGTACACAAAGTAGAGTCACACGATTTATGTCTTCATACATGTACTTAGGGTAATGATGTCCATCTCATTCCACCATCTTTCCTACCCCCTTGCCCCCTTCCTTCCCCTCCCTCCCCTTTGCTCTATCTAAAGTTCCTCCATTCCTCCCATGCTCCCCCTCATCCCCGTTATGGGTCAGCATCCATATTTCAGAGAAAACTTTTGGTTTTTGGTTTTGGGGGATTGGTTTACTTCACTTAGCATGATATTCTCCAACTACATCCATTTACCTGCAAATGTCATGATCTTATTCTCTTTTAATGCTGAGTAATATTCCATTGTGTGTGTGTGTATATATATGCCACATTTTCTTTATCCATTCATCAACTGAAGAACATCTAGGTTGGTTCAACAATTTAGCTATTGTTAATTGTGCTGCTATAAACATTGATGTGGTTGTGTCCCTGTAGTATACTGTTTTTAAGTCCTTTGGGTATAAACTGAGGAGTGGGATGGCTGGGTCAAAGGTGGTTCCATTCCCAGTTTTCCAAGGAATCTCCATACTGCTTTCCATATTGGTTGTACCAATTTGCAGTCCCACCAGCAATGTATGAGTGTGCCTTTTTTCCCACATCCTCACCAACACTTATTATTGTTTGTATGCTTAATAGCTGCCATTCTGACTGGAGTGAGGCAAAATCTTCGAGTAATTTTGATTTGCATTTCTCTAATTGCTAGAGATGTTGAACATTTTTTCACATATTTTCACTTCTTTTTTTGGGGGGGGAGGAGTACTGGGGATTGAACTCTGGGGTACTCCACCACTGGGCCACATCCCAGCCCTTTTTTGTATTTTATTAGAGACAGTGTCTCACTGAATTGCTAAGTGCCTCGCCATTGCTGAGGCTGGCTTTGAACTCTCGATCCTCCTGCCTCAGCCTCCCAGGTGCTGGGATTACAGGCATGTGCCACCACACCCGGCTACACATATTTTCACTTCTGAGAAGTGTCTGTTCAGTTCCTTGGCCCATTTATTGATTGGGTTATTTGGGTTTTTTTTTTTTTTTCATTTTTGGTGTTAAGATTTTTGAGTTCTTTATTACATCCTAGAGATTAGTGCTTTATCTGATGTGTATGTGGTAAAAATTTGCACCCATTCTGTAGGCTCTCTATTCACCTCATTTATTGTTTCTTTTACTGAGAAAAAGCTTTTTATTTTGAATCCATCTCATTTATTGATTCTTGATTTTAATTCTTGTGCTATAGGAGTCTTATTAAGGAAGTTGGGACCTAATCTGACATGATGAATATTTGGGCCTACTTTTTCTTCTATTAGCTGCAGGGTCTCTGTTTTAATTTCTAGGTCCTTGATCCACCTTGAGTTGAGTTTTATGCATGGTGAGAGATAGGGATTTAATTTCATTTTGTTGCATATGGATTTCCAGTTTTCCCAGCACCATTTGTTGAAGAGGCTATCTTTTCTCCAATATATGTTTTTGGCACCTTTGTCTAATATGAGATAATTGTAGGTTTGTCTCTGTGTCCTCTATTCTGTATCATTGGTCTGTAAGTCTATTTTGGTGCCAATACCATGCCGTTTTTGTTACTATAGTTTGTTGTATAGTTTAAGGTCTGGTATTATGATACCTCCTGCTTCACTCTTCTTGCTAAGAATTGCTTTGGCTATTCTGGGTCTCTTATTTTTCCAAATGAATTTCATTACTGCTTTTTCTATTTCTATGAGGAATTTCATTGGGATTTTGATTGGAATTGCATCAAATCTGTATAGTGCTTTTGGTAGTATGGTTATTTTAACAATATTAATTCTGCCTATCCAAGAACAAGGGAGAACTTTCCATCTTCTAAGGTCTCCTTTAATTTCTTTCTTTAGCATTCTATAGTTTTCATTATAGAGGTCTTTCGCCTCTTTTGTTGATTCCCAAGTTTTTTTTTTTTTTTTTTTTTTTTTTTTTTTGAGGCTATTTGTAAATGGGGTAGTTGTCCTAGTTTCTCTTTCAGAGGATTTGTCACTGATGTACAGAAATGCCTTTGATTTATGGGTATTGATTTTGTATCCTGCTACTTTGGTGAATTTATTTATTAGTTCTAGAAGTTTCCTGGTAGAATTTTTTTTTTATCTTCTAGGTATAGAATCATACCTTCTGCAAATAGTGATAGTTGCAGTTTTTCCTTTCCTGTCCGTATCTCTTTAATTTCTTTTGTCTGTCTAATTGCTCTGGCTATAGTTTCACAAACTATGTTAAATAGAAGCAGTGAAAGAGGGCATCCCTCTCTTGTTCCAGTTTTTAGAGAGAATTCCTTCAATTTTTCTCCATTTAGAATGATATTGGCCTGGGGCTTAGTGTAGATACTTTTACAATGTTGAGATATGTTCCTGTTTTCCCTAGTTTTTCTAGTGTTTTGAACATGAAGGAGTGCTGTATTTTGTTGAATGCTTTTACTGAATCTATTGAGATGATCATATGATTCTTATCTTTAAGTCTACTGATGTGATGAAGAACATTGACTGATTTCCATATGTTGAACCAACCTTGTCTCCCTTGGATGAACCCCACTTGATCGTGGTGCATTATATTTTTGATATGTTTTTGTATTCAATTTACCAGAATTTTATTGAGAATTTATACATCTATGTTCATTAGAGATAATTGTCTGAAGTTTTCTTTCTTTGATGTTTCTTTGTCTGGTTTTGGAATCAGGGTGATATTGGCCTCATAGAATGAGTTTGGAAGTGTTCCCTCTTTTTCTATTTCATGAAATAATTTGAGGAGTATTGGTATTAGTTCTTCTTTGAAGGTCTTATAGAACTCAACTGTGTATCCATCTGGTCCTGGGCTTTTCTTGGTTGGTAGGTTTCTGATGGCATCTTCTATTTCCTTGCTTGAAATTGATCTGTTTAACTTGTGTATATCATCCTGATTCATTCTGGGCAAATCATATGACTCTAGAAATTTGCCAATGCCTTTGATATTTTCTATTTTATTGGTGTATAAATTTTCAAAATAATTTCTAATTATCTTCTGTATTTCTGTAGTGTTCATCATGATATTTCCTTTTTCATCACAGATGTTAGTAATTTGAATTTTCTCTCTCCTTCTCTTCATTAGCATGGCTAAGGGATTAACAATTTTATTTAATTTTTCAAAGAACCAACTTTTTGTTT
The DNA here is from genome assembly GCA_025594165.1 of Tamias sibiricus. Lineage (NCBI taxonomy): Eukaryota > Metazoa > Chordata > Mammalia > Rodentia > Sciuridae > Tamias > Tamias sibiricus. Next base: position 82,506,814 of record CM046670.1, read on the forward strand.
TGTCATTTTTTAAATTATTTCTTTTGTTTCAATTTCATTGATTTCAGCTCTGATTTTAATTATTTCCTGTCTTCTACTGCTTTGGGTGTTGATTTCTTCTTCTTTTTCTAGGGCTTTGAGATATAATTTTTAGGTCATTTATTTGTTGACTTTTTCTTCTCTTAAGGAATGAACTCCATGCAATGAACTTTCCTCTTAATACTGCCTTCATAATGTCCCAGAGATTTTGATATGTTGTATCAGTGTTCTCCTTACCTCTAAGAATTTTTTAATCTCCTCTTTGATGTCTTTTGCAACCCATTGTTCATTCAATAGTATATTATTTAGTCTCCAGGTATTGGAAAAGCTTCTATTTTTTATCTTATCATTGATTTCTAATTTCATTCCATTATAATCTGATAGAATGCAGGGTAGTATCTCTACTTTTTTGTAATTGCTAAGAGTTGCTTTGTGGCATAATATATGGTCTATTTTAGAGAAGGATCCATGTGCTGCTGAGAAGAAAGTGTATTCACTTGTTGATGGATGAAATATTCTATGTAAGTCAGTTAAGTCTAAGTTATTGATTATATTGTTGAGTTCTACGGTTTCTTTGTTTAGTTTTTGTTTGGAATATCTATCCAGTGGTGAAAGAGGTGTGTTAAAGTCACCCAGAATTATCGTGATGTGGTGTATTTGAGTCTTGAACTTGAGAAGAATTTGTTTGACTAACGTAGATGCTCCATTATTTGGGGCATATATATTTATAATTGTTATGTCTTATTGATGTATGTTTCCCTTAAACAGTATGTAATGTCCTTCTTTATTCCTTTTGATTAACTTTGGCTTGACATCTACTTTATTTGATATGAAGATGGAAACCCCTGCTTGTTTCCACAGACCATGTGAGTGGTATGTTTTTTCCCAACCTTTCATCTTCAGTCTGTGGATGTCTTTTCCTATGATATGAGTCTCTTGAGAGCAGAATATTGTTGGGTCTTTTTTTTTTTTTTTAATCCAATCTGCCAGTCTATGTCTTTGGATTGGTTAGTTTGGGCCATTAACATTCAGAGTTATTATTGAGACATGATTTGTATTCCTGGTCATTTTTGTTTATTTTTGGTATTTAACTTGACTTGGTTTATACTTTGATTGGTTTTTCTTTTAGTGTAATACCTCCTTTTGCTGATTTTCATTGTTGTTTTTCATTTCCTCCTCATGGAATATTTTTCCAAGGCTGTTCTGTAGTGCAGGTTTTCTAGTTGTAAATTCTTTTAACTTTTGTTTATCATGGAAGGTTTTTATTTCATCATCAAATATAAAACTTAATTTTGCTGTATATAAGATTCTTGGTTGGCATCCATTTTCTTTCAGAGCTCGGTATGTGTTGTTCTAGTTTTCAGGGTGTGGGTTGAAAAGTCTGCATACATCTTAATTGGTTTCCCCCTATATGTAATCTGATTCCTTTCTCTTGTGGCTTTTGAAATTCTCTCCTTATGGTTTATGCTAGGCATTTTCATTATAATGTGCCTTGGTGTGGTTCTGTTGTAATTTTGTACATTTGGTGTCCTGTAAGCCGTATTTGATTTTCCAATTCATTCTTCATGTTTGGAAAATTTTCTGATATTATTTCATTAAATAGATTGTTCATTCCTTTGGTTTGGAACTCTTTGCCTTCCTCTAACCCAACAATTCTTAAATTTGGTCTTTTTATGTTATCCCATAATTCTAGAATGTTCTGCTCATTGTTTCTTATCATCTTCACTGTGTAGTCAACATTCTTTTCAAGATTATATATTTTGTCTTTATTGTCTGAGGTCCTGTCTTCCAAGTGATCTAATCCGTTGGTGGTGCTTTCCATTAAGTTTTAAATTTGGTTTATTGTTTCTTTCATTTCAAGGATTTCTGGGTTTTTTTTGTTTGTTTGTTTAGAACCTCTATCTCCTTATTGAAGTAATCTTTTGCTTCCTGTATTTGCTCATGTAGCTCTTTATAGAAATGATCTTTTACTGCCTGTATTTGCTCTCTTATATCATCCTTTAGTTCACAGAACATTTTAATTATGTACATCCTGAACTCCTTCTCTGTCATTTCTCCTGTTGTGCTAGCCAGGGATTCTAATAATATAGTATCTTGGTTTGTTTGGGGCACTTTCTTCCCTTGTTTTTTCATGTTGTTTGTGTATCTTTCCTTCTAGCACTGTGGATCTGAGGCATTACAGTTTTTACCTATAGGCTTATAGTGTCCCTGCAAGGTCCAATACCTCTCTTTTAAGGGGGAGAACAATTAACATATCCCAATACAAACAATATACAGCCTTAAACCAAATAGCTGCTATTAAGACATTTATAGTTTTGTCACAATATACAGAAATGTTGAGTTCAATTATTATCTACAATATACATAGTAGGTTTGCAAAAGGGTCTAAAGTTTCTGATGTTGGACAGAGAACTGCAGGTGAGGTGTAAGATGAGATGTTGAGGGGGTAGGAGGTGAAGATATAGAGTTATTAGATCTTAGGAAGCATGAAAGAGCAATCTAAAGAAGTTGGTTAGTAGCAGGAGAAGAGAGAGAAAGTGATTTGGGGGAGACAAGTAAGTGGGAATACAATAGAGTATAAAAACAAATATAAATATTAAGAAAAATTTTTAAAATGTAAAAATAGGAGATAAAAAGAATATACAACACAACTGTAACATACTTTTCAAACATCCCAGTCCTCATAGCCTAATTCATGAAAAGAGATGTGATGGCAGGAGAAGTGGGTGGGGAAATCTCGAAGGAAGATACAAGGATTGTTTTTGTTGGAGATCAGTAACTTTCCTGCTTCTCTTCTTATCCAATAAGTGGGGTTGTCTGTTGTTTGCTGATATCTCCACCCTCAGGATGGTGGAGGTTATTATAGTGGAGGGTTGGTCTTGGGGGCAGAGCTCCTGCAGGTGGGGTACAGTACTTGCCGGTCCCCAACAGGAGACTGCACCCCAAGGATCTCCTTTAGGACCTACTCGTGTGATGTGGGCACCTGGTCTTATCTCCTTATATAGCCTATAGACCTCACAATTCCTAGTCTCTAATTTAGTCTCTAAACTATATCTCACTCATCCCCTCCCTTTCTACTTCCCAATCAGGAAACTTTCTCTCTGGAGGTCTTGTGGGCTGTGCTCTGGGTTCTGCACACCTGTTCTGGAGAGCTGCTTTGTATTGGGAAGTTCAGGACCAGGCTTTGTGAGCTACAGACCGGCTGTGTAGCTGCAAGCACTGTGCCAGGTTAGTGGCTGCAGGGGAGAGGATGGAGTTGGGAACTACAGGTACCTTGATTTTGCTTCTAAGCCCTGGCTGGTGCCCCAAGCTGGGAGTTGGCCCAACTAAAGATGGTGCCAAAGGTGTCCCAAGATGGAGGTGACTGTTTTCAGCTATGGGGTGTTGGGTCAGGTGGGACCAGGGGTGGCGTTGGGCGGTGTGTTCAGAGGTGCAGCTCTGTGGTGTGCGATGTTGTGGCTGGCGGTTGTCTCCAGAACCCACATGGTGTCCCCAGGTGCAGGCTACCACATGTAGGGGACTATGGCAGTGGTTGCAGTGTCCCAAGATGGAGGCAAATGGGGGAGCCCCACATTGGTAGATGGGGATTTACATGGGAGTGGTGGCTGGAGGTCCTGTGTGTGGGAGCAGCAGCTGGGGTTCCTGCACAAGAGCAGCAGTTGGGGTCCTTTAATAACTCGCAGAGAAATAGTATTCCCACTACTTGAATCCCAGGTCATGGAGTGACCCAGAATGCAGCCTCCCTCTAGCTTGCCATCTTGGATCCATTCAGTCAATGTTATCTGAACTAACTTTAATAATAAATGATCATATAGACTCACTGCTCAGCACAACATGGGTTTATTTCTTGTTTACCTCAACTTATGTGGGTCCAATGGCTCTTCTTGAGGATATTCTTCCATGGAATAAGTCAGGGATCTTCTGTTCCTTCGCCTCAGGATGATGCCATCCTAAACATACAGTCTCTGGTGAAGGCACACAGGCCTTGAATACCTTACCTCAGAAATGCCACCCACCACTTAGGCTCATGGTCCCTCAGACAAAATCAGTTGCATGCCTTGCCTGTTGTAGAGAAAGCTGAAAAATGTTTGGTGTTCTCTGGAAAAAGAAAGTTAAATAGTATCTGGAAAATGCATAGGTTGTTTCTCTGCCACCATCATAGATGGCTGCTCTTCCTAGGGTTTGCTGAGCAGTGAGTTGAGAGAAGACGTTGTTGGCTGCCCAGGACAGGTCTTTGAGGGAAGGTGGCCTAGGTGAGATCTAGGGTGAGACTGGTGGGCTCTGGTCCAGATAACCTCTCCCCTGAGAGCAAATCATCTCTGACTTAGAAATTTCAGAGAGATTCACACTTGAGTCCTTGCCAACAGACTCCTGGGACCATGTTACCAATGCCTCTCAAAGCTGATACTGGAAAGCTCTGTAATTAAGTAGTTCATTTCCACAGCATGAACAGGAGTCTAGAATTAGGTTAACTTGGCAATCTTCACAACTGTGCACTGGGTCATCATGATCAGAGGCGGGAGGTGTTGCTTAGAGGTTTATCATATATGTTCATCTGGGCTTTCGTTTACAAAAGCACACCTCCTTGCTTGACAGTCTGTAGACACACAGCCCCTTCTGATACCCTGGTCAAAATGTCCAGTGTGGCTAGCTGCAGAGGTGCATGCCTGCAATCTCAGCTCTCCAGAGACTGGGCAGGTGGATCTCAAGTTCAAGGCCAGCCAGGACAACTTAGTAAGACCCTGTCTCAAAATTTAAAAAGGGTGGGGGGGACTGGGGATGTCCTTCAGTGGTAGAACATGTTTCTAGCATGTGTGAAGTCTTGGGTTCAATCCCGAGTACCACAAAAAAAAAGAAAAAAAGAAAAGAAAAGAAATTTCAATGTTGTAAGTATTATAACAGCTAAGTAATCACCTTTTATTAGAAGGAGGGTTGGCTTCAGGTAGAATCTGTATAACCAAAAAACTGGGCATGTGCAGAGGCTAGCTTCACATCTTGATTTTTTTTCCCTGATCTTTATCATTTTTTGACATTGACACATGATTTGTGATGCCTGTATCCCCCACACAGTTTCCCATGTCATTTACTTTGAAAAGCAGAGATGTGAAAAATATTTAGATCAGTAGATAAGCTTTTGAGCATAGAACTTTTTGAATGTTTCATTTGTAAGTTTGGTCTTACTACCTGAGAGGTGGTGATGCCTTCATCCACAGCAACAAACCCAAGCTAAGTACTTAGAAGCACAGCCAATTTCTGCTTACCTTGATGTGTGGGATTTTGTACTGTGATTGTTGAGTATGGAACCATGCCCTCCTGCCAGCTCCCTTGAAATCTTTTATAAAATATAATGCAGTGTTGTAATGAATGTCACTGAATTCCCACTTAGGTTGTGCAGTTTGTGGGAGGCATAACAGTGCCTGACTGAGGGGGCTCACTGCGCTGGAATGAAACCTTTCGCTGCTTGCCAGGTCCTGCTCTCTGGTCCTGGGCTGTGTCTGTCCAAAGGATGGCTCATCTTTTTTTGTAATTTGTTCCTCTCAAGCCACTGCTCAGAATGTTCTGGAGACTGCCAGGCTCCCACTGTGCCCAACTTCTACAGTGCTTTCAGGCTCTGCTGGCTCTCCGGTTTCTCCATCACCACCCAAGGAGTGAGGTCCACAAGTGGAGAGATTTCTCCTAATGCCATTTCCCCCAAGTCCCTGATCTCCTCAATTTATTTGCACAAATATTTAGCACACATGAGGGTAACTGATAAATATGTAACAACTTCAAGTGGTGATAGGGACTCTAAGGAAGCATGAAGTAGGGTAAGGAGAGGCGAAGGGAAAAAAAAAAAAAAAAGGAAGGTGCCTTTCCTATAAAATGGACAAGGAAGTTCCTTGATAAAGTGACATTTGAACAAAGATCTTAAGGGAGTGAGCCATGCAAACATCTGTTAAGAAGAGTGTTACAGCCAGATGAAGCAGCAGGTACAAAGTCTCCAGGCAGGGACATGATCTGAGGAAAAGCAAGGCACCCAGTGTAGCTGAAGCAGAATTCAAAAGAGGCAGAGGGTGAAATATGGGGTCAGAGGACTGATTAGTGGCATCATGCAGAGGCTTGTAGGCCAGGGAAAGGACTTGAGAAAGTTCTGCTTTTGTTCTTTCCCTGCTCTGATATCCTGTTCTAGTCTCTACTTAGCAGTCAGTGCACCTCCGAGACAGCCCAAGTCATACTGTGTCACCGTCTAATCAAAAATCCTCACTGGATTCTCACAACAGAGCAAAAATCTAGATACTTTGCAAAGGTCTCAAGTCTCTTCCTACATGCACCAGCCCCCAGTGCCTCTCCAACCTCAACAATTCCGGCTGTCTCAGTTATGATATGCCCTTGATCTTCCCCCTAAAAAGAAAAGTAGGTGGCCTCAGCAAAAATCGCAGAGCAAAGATCTCTGGAAATTCTTTCTGTGGTAAAGGCAATGAGAAAAGAGGCAAAATTGATAGGAATCAACTTTTTCAAAACTCTGGAAAATAAATCAAGTACTTTCAGCATTCATAGGAGTGTTTATTCAAGAAAAAATGCTGAATTTTAAAGAGAACAGAGAGCTTTCAAGCATTTTAACTTGTTCTGTTCCTATACACATGCTTCAGTTCCATGGTAACCTTGAAAACCAATAGTCTAAAGTCACAGTATAAAACATCACCCTGGCAGCCACTGGAGGGGGCAGATGGTGATGGTGATGGAGTTTGTTCAAAGCCTGAATCCAAGAGAACCATTACTATTTGATCAGTGTGGTGGTTCCCTAAAAGACCCCATTTTCAAACCTAATGTTATTTGTCTGAACTTCTCTTGTCGTGCCAGGTACATAAAAATTTTTCACTAAGAATGTTCATCAAAACCAATTAGAGGCAACTGATTAACTTTGCAGTTTTGAGGCAGTGGCTAATAGTTGGGGGAGACAATATGCTAATCAAAACATTTGAAAAGAAAAGCTAAGGAATGAACTGTCCATAGGGGCTTTGAAAAGTTATGACATATTTCTGGGAATCTAAAAGACCATGTGCATGTGCAAGACTGTGCACATAACCAGGAAGGATCAGAGAAGGTCTAAACTTTCACCTTGGGCCCACGTTGGGCTCTGAAAAAGCATGAAGTGAAGGCAGAGCTTGCAACTACATGAGGAATGTTGAAGATATTTCCCAACACATAGACAGAGCCCCTCGGCAAATTCAGGGAGGGTTATTGGTTCCAGACACATCAGGAAATTTCTATCCAAATCATTAACTGACATTTCCACTAACCAGGCAGAGAATTCAGTGGCTACACACAACAAAGAATACAGATTTTACAGAATTAATTCAGAAAAGTCTCCAAAGAAGCAAACAATCTTGAAAAGAAATAGCAACAACAGCAAACCAGAGGAAGGAGAGATAACATGCTTTCCAGAGTTACCACATTCCATTAGTTGATTTGTCCAGTTTTTAACAAAATAGTATAAAAGACATGTGAAGAAACTATATATCTCCATACACATGAGGAGAAAAAACAGCAAATAGAAGAAGCCCAGGCATTTTACTTACTAGACAAAAAACTTTCATTCAATTATTATAAATAAGACAACTAAAGGAAACCATGTCTTAATAAAAGGAGGAGGAAGAAGAAGAGAAAGAGTAAGGAAGAGGAAGTTTCAGATAGAAATAACTTTTTTAAAGAACCAAATAAAAAATCCTAGAATTAAAAAGTACAGAACTAAAATTTAAAAATTTACTAGAGGGACACAATAGCAGATTTAAACAAGCAGAAAAAAGAATCAGCAAGCTTGAAGATAAGGTAATTAAATTTACTCAATCTAAGAAACAGAAAGACAAACAGATGAATAAAATGAACATATATTTCAAAGACATGTGGAACACTGTCACAACATATATCTGATATGGACAGAAAGAATAATGGAAGAAATAATGGCTTAAATACTTCCCAAATAGGATGAAAGCAGGAATCTACACTTTCAAGAAACTTACTGAACTCCAAGCATGATAAACTCTAAGAAATATACACAGATACATATTATAGTCAAATTCTCAAAAACCAAAAAAAGAGTAAGCAGCAAAATTGATTCATCATCTACAAGGGGCATTTAATAAGATGAACAGCTGATTTCTTGGCATAAAGCATTTCCAGATGGCAGTGGGATGCCACATTTAAAGAACAGAAAGAAAAAAATGTAGATAAATTGAATCAAAATTAAAGCTTTTGATTTAAAAAGAAAGACCAGTGGTTGCCAGAGGTTGGGAGAAGGTGAAAGAATAAGGAGTGAGTGAATGACAATACCATGGAGCTTCTTTTGTTTTAAGCATCTTTATAGAGATATGGTAATTCACATATCATACCTTGGACCTACTTAAAGTATACAGTTCAAGGGCTTTTAGCATAGTCATACAATTGTGCATCTATCACCACAATTTTAGAACACAGTTTTTGTTACTGCAAAAACAAACTTGCACCTCTTAGTCATCACCCTCTACCTCCACTTCCTCCTCAGTCCCAGGCAACCACTGATCTATTTTCTATCCTTATGGATTTGCACCTTCTGGATATTTTATATAAATAAAATCATGCAATATGTGGTCCTTTCTGATGGCCTTCCTAGCAATTGTGTTTTGAAGGTTTATCTATGTTGCACCATGTATCAGTATTTCCTTTCTTTTCATTGCCAAAAAATATTTCAAGGTATGGCTATATCACATTTTCTTTATCCATTCATCAGTTGATAGGCCTGTGGATTATTATCAATTTTTATCTGTAATGAATAATGCTGTTAAAACATTTCTTCTTGGAATGAGTAAAATGTTTTGGAATTAGGTAGCAGTGGTGGTTAAAGAACCTTGTGAATATATTCAAAAACACCAATTTATAAATTTTATGGTATGTAAATTATAAAAAAAATTACATTCTACTCTTGGGCTTTTCTATTCATTGTTTCTCCTGCTAGAATCCTCACACTCAAATATCCACTGGCTTCCTTCCTGTCCTCCCTCATTTCAGCTTCTCAACATGACTTTCCTTGCCACATAGACATTGTATGAATGTATATATCTTATATATGTTAGTGTCTTTTCTTTATGGTTTTCACTCCCCATGAAAACATATACTACATAAAGGTAGGGAATTTTTTTTTAAAATTTTATTCATTGCAATATCCCAGCACTTGGAAGAATGCTTAACACACAGTGATATTTTATGCCTTTTCAGCTGGGAAGGAGAAGGAGATCCCTTTAAGAAAAAAGACTTAACCAGGCACAGGGGCACATGCCTGTAATCCCAGCTACTGAGGCTGAGGCAGGATGATCATAAGTTCTAAGCCAGCCTGGGCAACTTAGCAAGACATTGTCCCAAAATTTAAACTAAAACAAGGGAGCAGGGAAGAGAGAGCTCAGTGTAAGAATGTTCCTTGTTTCAATTTCAAGTACCTTAAAATAAAAGTGGGGGAGAAGAGAAAGGAATATAAGATTAAATTAGAAGGGGCCTGACACAAGTGAGGGACCATAATGCATAAGTTTCATGTGCTTCTTGGTAAATGTCCCTCCACTGCATACAGGAAGGAGCTCCACCACTGTCCTTATAGATGAGGATAACATTGGATAGTTGCCAACTCCTACTTTGATCACCTTTTTCAACCACGATTGCTTATCTGAATCAAAGACATGAAAAATTGAGTGACAATTTCCCCATGATTCTAAGGATAATATATAACCAATCTAAATGCATAGGAGAAAAATTTGTTTATTATACTGTGTACAGTTGAGGCTGCAAGACCCTCAATCAATGAGGGAAAGACATGGACTGAGACCCATGACAGAGCCAGCAGAGTGGAAGGGTCATAGATACACAAATATATGTCCTAAGAGCTCACAATGTAAGAGATGTTTCCCACACATTACTGATAAAGGAGCACTTGCTCCACCTCTGCAGAAATGGTTCCTGGGTGGATGGTGGGGCTACTTGATGGACACAGAATTGGTCAACTTCTACCTTAAGAAGGATAATGCAGGTGGGCACCATGGTTCATGCCTGTTATCCAAGCTACTAGGGAGGCTAAGGCAGGAGGATTGCAAGTTTGAGGCCAGCCTCAGCAACTTAGTGAGACCCTGTCTCATAATAAAAAGTAAAAAAGGGCTGGGGGTGTAGCTCAGTGGTAAAGCATGAATAAAAGGAGGAGGATGCTGGAGGCCTGCTCTGTTGCCTCTAGCAACCCCAGAACAGAAAGAAGAGAGAGGTCAACAATCTGTGCAAAGTCATGTAGAAACGCAGCAATCAAAACCTTCTGAAAAGCATGACTAAAAAATTTTGGAAAATGTGAAGGTAGGTTAGATGTCAATGAGGGATTAAGATAATTTTTCACAGAAGACACAAGGCCTGCCATGACTTTGAAGGAAAATGCAATCAGTGCCCAGCTGTGGATAGTTCCCATGTGTTTATTTGTCAACAGCCTAACGAAATTTAAGGCAAAAGCAATGAGGCTGTCCCAGCCCTGGGGCAGCCAACGTGGGGTGCTAAGCTTAAGGGAGCAGGGTCTATTTCTTTCCCTTTTTCCAGGAAAAACCCTCAACCTCACAGCCATAGTGATAGGGATCCACTCTGTGGAACTTAGCCCTTTTCTCCATCCATCCTTTCCTCCTTCTGCCCCAGCAGCCACACAACCAGAAAGCCTTATCCCCTTTGCTGGAGATTTCTTTTATGTAGAAAATGGGCAAAATTCCCTGTCAGCATAAGGACTGTAGGAAAGCAGCTTTTTAACAGTACGAAAAACAACTAGTTTGATAGCAGTTAAAAGGCTGAATGTTTATTCCACCTATGGACCAATGTGCTGATCCCTTGGTACTATGGGCTGGGGCTATTAAATCCCAGGGTCTATTTCAGACAGGGTATTGGTCCGACCCAGGACAAATGAACCAACATTGGCCATAGTCATTAACCAAAACCAATAATCATTTACTAAATGTTTTATGGTGACTTTGCTAGGTGATCAGGTTGCTTTTATCAAGACTCCCTCCATAAAGTGATGAGAAAAAATTAGTAGTAAAATTATTCAGAACAATACAAAGCATAGCCAGTTCAGCTCAATGCTTATGTGTGTCTGATCATACATTGCAAAGATGTCATCTCCAGAGAAGGCCTAGTATTTCATGTCATCCTGATGCTTCATATGGATTTCTAGTGAAATAGTGTGAACTCATTCTTCAAGTGGTAAGTTACACATTCACCTATGTGACCTTGTAGTCACTTTCCTTTTGCACTTTAACATTTCTGGCTTCACAGATAAGCAAGAATATGTATCCCTTGTTAGAGAATGACTTCCCAAACTGGCTCTGAGAACCAGGCACTTCAAATCTTCATTCATTCATCATTCATTCTTTTATCCAAAAATTCCTAAGGGCATTATATATGCTAGTTACCATAGTAGTAATTAGAAATAGATATGCTGCCCACAGGGAGCATGCAGTCCAATGTTTGAGAAACGGGGCTAATAGTTGACTGACACATGAAAACAGTGAAATGACAGAAAGGCATACAAAGGCAGCACCAGGAAGGGATATGAAATTCAATCTGCCAGATATGGAAAGACCTAGAGGGTGAGGCACTTTATAGGAGTATTCAAAGAAAAGAAGGAATTGTCAAGAGAAAGAAGTTCCCTGGAGAGAACCATAAGTCATTTCCAGGTGTTTTCATTTCCTTGCTATTTTGGTACCTCACCATACAACAATTTATAAATCCTCAAGATATAATAAATATAATAAATCCTCAAGATTCACTAAGATGCCAACTGTTACTACCAAGGTAGGCGCTTTGTGACCTCCGTGTTCTGGCATTGGGTGACTGTTGTTGGTTCTGCAAGCCCGAACCCTGAGTCAGCAAATCCCAGGAGTGTGCTCTCCCAGGCCCATCTCCTTCTAGAAGGAACTCTGAACACTGAGGGTGAGACAGGGTTTTTGTATTGCTGGTCATTGCATGACTGTGTTAGTGTCCATTTTTTGTCCAAGTGGGTTTCTAGAGACCTTTCACCAGCCTCTAGGCTTGTCTACACCTGTCCTTAGGCCTCTTCTCTTTCCCCTCCAGGGTGTTGAAAGCCTTCACCCACACTGTGCTTCCCTGGACACAGAGACACTCCCCCTGCCCCAACATTTTATTATATAGTAGATTATAAGACTGTCAGCTGGGGAGCTGAAGCTTCCACATAAGAGAGTCTGGAGGACGGTATAAAACTGGAGGACAACACATCATCCCACACGTGCAGGCCATCTGTTTTGCCTGGAATTGGTCAGGGATTTCTTCACTGCTCCATAAGAACTTAAAAATTAACTTATCTCTTAGTCTGTGCTGTCAGTCTCCAAATCTCCAACTTGCTCAGCTCTTCTACCACTTCAGTTCCCTGTGGCTCTTAGGAGGAAGGCTGGTTGCATGATGTTCTCTGGAGCCTTGCTCAGCTGCAGTAGACCCTGGGCCTAGGACATTCAGCCTCAGCACAAGGGCATCCTGTTGTGCCCTCCACCATGGGACCTGAACAGAACATCAGGGTATAATTGGCATGTGATGTGAAGAACAGAGAACTGCAGATGGAGCCCTAAGGAGCTACAGTATCTAAAGCAGAGGAAGACAATCCAATGAGGGAGGGTGGATATGGCCAGATGGCTGAAGGGGAATGAGAGTGAAAAGCCACAATGCTGTTATTCCCAAATTCCCAAAGGAAGCAGTAGCACCAAGGGTCAAATTCCACCAAGAGTCAGATCAGACAGGAATGCATGGGATTCAGGAATCAGGGGCTCAGCAAGGGCTGTTCTAGTGTTGGAGCATGGGTGCAGCCATACTGAAGTAATCTGAAGGCACGATAATGGAGGCGATGGCTGTACAAGAGTGACACGTATTCAATGCCACTGGCATATACACAGTGACCTGACCTCAGTGGTATAGTGTGTACTGTGTTGGAGTGTGCAAAGAATGCGGATAAGCTCTTCATATGACAGTCTTACAGAGACAAAGTGTCCACAGAGCAGACATTAAAATCAGTTCTTTACTGTTCTTTGGTTTATCTACTTGGACAAATGGATATCTATTGTGGTTGGTTCTCTGAAATGATCAAGAAAATAAAAGGGAAATGTTCATTTTTCCTTTGCATTCAGTTGTCATAATGAATACTAGTAAAGTGCATTCAGTGTACATGAAATACATACTATGTACATAGGAAGTACTGTTCCATATGTTTCATGTGCTTTATGCATATATATAAATATGCAATGAATATTATATACACAATATTATGCATACATGAAATATTATAAATGTCCATAGTAACTTTAGCAGGAGCAATAATGCCCACCACATGTTCCATTTGCCCTTTAGACTAATGGACTCTGGTCAGAAATGATACTTGTCACTTTTAGACCCAGTCACAGAAGAGCAGTCCTGATCTCTATGCCCCCATTTTTGCATCAGTAAAAGTAGAGTGTTCTAATGGGTGTAGCCAGGAGGCAAGGAGCATCCACCAGCTGGATCCCAGGAACACAGGTCCCTCTCCCACTCATCCCTTGGCTGACTCACAGTGAACAGGCAGCACAAGGGAGAAACCTTTGATGTCCTAAGCCACTGCAATGTTGCAACTAATTTGTAATCATAGCATAGTTAGTTACTCTATCAAAGTTATTCTGATAGAGTAACTATTCCTTGGAATTGTCTAAACCAAAGCTTAATTATAACTTTGTTCAGAGAAAATGATTGCAATAGCACGCCTGTAATTTGGGAGGTGCCATGATTGCATTTCTATTCTCAAACCAAGTGCCCCTGAGTTTCCCCAGTATCAAAAAAAAAAAAAAAAAAAAAATCAAGTAATAACTTCAATTTTGTTTTAAAAATATTTTATTTTCCTCTTAAAGCTGGAAAATTTTAATTTCAAACTCTTCTATCTAGATAATACTTAAATTATTTTAAAACTCCTAATTTCACCTTATTTCTAGACTGTCTTTTAAACAAAAATACTTTCTGGGATAACAAATAAGGTTAATCTAGTATCCCAGGATTAGAAGGAAGAGGCCTTAGAATAGCATTTCATGTGGATTACAAAAGGGACTCACCAGATATTTTTGTAAAGTTAAAATAATTGAGCTAACGTTTATCATGAAAAAATAATATATATTTTTAAAAAGAGTAGCTTTCTGCCAGCTTCATGGTTTATTTGAGAATAAATGAAATGCTGAAGGAAGCATTTTTCCCAATTCATCCAACCCAGCTGGATCCAAGTAGTCCAGGAGGGCGCAAACACACTTTAGTGGTTAGAGTTCAAGACTATGAAGTGAGAACAGTGTACAGCTTTCTGACTTCAACTACATGGGGGTTTTCTGAGGATTAAACAGTTAAAACTCTTGGATGGTGACAAATGCTTAAGCACTAAGTATTATTGTTATCTGAAACTATTAGTACATCAGTTCCTGTGTAATCAAGTATTATTATTGGAAGCTCTGCAAGAAAACCTAATCTTTAGAGATTTTCAGCTCCAATTGCAGAACAAAGGGGTATGGGTATCATTTCTCCTAAGTATTTTAGACATGTGAATCATGAGTACCTAAACAGTGAGTGTATTTTGTTTGCCCATATTTCAACTCATAAGGACTTTGTATTTATTGGCATGACCCAAAAAGCAATATGTTACTCTGGGGAGGAAATAAAACACAAAAGATTTAAATTCTAGAATAAGAAGAAAGTAAAATGGAACCTACCCAAACATTTTCAGCTGAGATTAAAACCCCTCCTGGCTATTTGAATAAATTGCTCTTTAAGTAATTAAAACTATAACCTGTGCTCTTTAGTAAATTCTGGTAATTTGTTTTCAAGTATTTTCTGCCTGGCTTCTTTCCAAAGAATACACCTGTGTGTTAGTTGAACAATGTCTTACTGAAAGTGAAATTAACTAATTTTGTTTGATTTGGATCTTGGTTAAAACTCTGAAGTTAGATATTTATATGCAGAGCCACATAAAGAATACTAGCTTAAATTATTCCACCAGGGACTATAATAAGATTTCCATTTAGCTAATAGAACATTAGAATATGCTTAGCTAATGAAAATGATTCATCTCTGTTTTTCTATCAAACATAAGAGTTGGGGGTAGGGATGAACTATTATTTTAGGTACAGACATTTCAGTGTTTTAACTTTCTTCCCTTTCATGCTACATCTCCTTAAAATTTTCACTTTTGTTTCTGAACTCTGAAAAGTCCTTGATCTATTTTAATTATGAAAAAGTAATGAAACATTGTTTTGACTTTAAATTATTGGTCCTTAATGCCTTTGATCCCCCCTTTCCATGTAAAACAAAAGCCTAATGATTCCCATTAAATGAGGGAAATAAAGTTTATCCCAATGACTATTTTCATTTTATGAGGGCAATTTAAGTTTTTGCTCTTTCCCATTAATTACATGAGGATGGCAGAAACTACAAAAGATAGGCTTTATTGGTTTCCAATTTTGATCTTAATTGCCGTTATCACTCAGTAGAGAATTAACATATAACTGAGTGGGGGTGCCACTTTCCACACCTCAAGGATGTGTTCAGTAGGTAGCAGGTGCCATTAAAACAATGAGACAATTTCTGAGCAACCATGCTTTCCTGTACGTCTTTTGCCAGAAGGGCCTCCAAGGAGTTTCCATCTTGCTGTCAGATGAGCCAACTCTTCTGGTAGTTCTACATGTGGGCTTTCTCAGGCCTTGATGGGAAAGAATGTTGGTGACTTCCCCTGCCATCCTGTCTGGGGCTCCAAACAATGACCTAGACCAAGATTGGAAGAGAAATCTCAGTTTAAAAGTGGTTGAATAAGATGGATATCATTATTCTAAATACATGATCGAAGACTTGAATGGTACTTATATACTTTGTATACAAACTGTTTTGTGTAAAAAGATGAATTGTAATACATACTACTACTATAAATAAAAATTTAAAAATAAAGAAAGGAGTCTTTTATTGAACTTAGAATGTCTCCTTGGTTGCTTTTCAAATATTTTGCAAAACAGCTTAGGGAAAGTAGTAAATGTGGCTATTTAAAAAAATTATTCACTGGGCGCATGCCTGTAATCCCAGCAGCTTGGGAGCCTGAGGCAGGACGATCACGAATTCAAAGCCAGCCTCAGCAAAAGCGAGGCACTAAGTAATTCAGTAAGACCCTGTTTCTAAATAAAATACAAAATAGGGATGGGGATGTGGCTCAGTGTCTGAGTGCCCCTGACTTCAATCCCTGATACTCCCCCCACCCAAAAAAAAAAGATTATTCAATTCTACAATACAACATTGGACAAACAAATGAGAAAAGATGGATGAAAGTAAGTATAGAAATAGGTATCATATAAGGAACAGATAAAACAGAAGTAGAGCATTTGTGTGCTAAACACGGATTAGAAAGGATGGAAAAACCAAGTGCTTGATAAATATTCAGGGGGCATGTGATACCTCCAATTTTCATGAGGCACTGAAGATCCATGTCATCTTTAATTAGCTACTCAGTGGTGGTACCCAATTAACCTCCACTTTTTCTCAATTCACCACTCAGTTCAGGCTACTTTTTTATGCAGCAGTAGTGTTCGTAGGACATAGTGACCCATGAGACACTAATGCACCACAGAAGCAATGCCCAAAGAGCAGAAGAAGCATCTGCAACTTCGAAGGCCATATGTCTCTAGTTTATAAAACTTTAAACATGCACATACAAACAAGACCTAATTGTTAAGGAGCAGCACACATGGAATTTCTTGGGAAGCCATATATTTCTCTAATTCTCATCAGGTTGACCCCAAAATACATATTTCTAGGCATTCCCAAGGATGCTTTATGTACGATGTGTGCTCACTTATGTTCCATGCAGCTTCTCCTATGTGCAGGTCCCTTGAAGTCTCTGACATGAGGATTTCATAGCTCTGTAGCCATGGGGTTTCCCTCCACAAAACAAGAACGACTCACACCAACACTCTGTTTCACCCTTTATTACATAGATTCAAGTAAATGGTCTCTAGGAATAAATGGATGTTACAAAATGGAATTTGGTTGTGGACCTAACTATGGAGGTTAAATTGTCAAATAATCCAAAGGGCTTTCCCTGGAAATGGTTCCATAGCATGACAGGAAGGGAAAGTACTGGGGTTTATGACCTCCCCCATCCTCCTTCATTTCTTTATTGATAAGTTCCCTACCTTGACTTTATTTATAGCCTCGATTCCCCAGGTGGGGTTGAGCAGCCTCATATTGCCTGGGAGCTTGTTATAAATGTAGACTCTCATTCCCACCCTATACCGACTTTGCCAGGATCTGCATTTTAACAAGATTCCCAAGTTACTCCAAAGCACATTAAAGTGGGAGAAGTCCCGATTTGTAGAACAGAATCTGTGGATTCTCCCATTCCAGTTTTCACATCCATGTTCATTTCCAGTCTGGCAGCTCTTAGAATCAAAGCTCTGTTCCTCCTCCTCCTTCTCTCTCCTTACCTTTCAGACTGCACCATGTGCAGAGCTGTTGTTGGCAGCATTTGACTCCAGTGCCTGTCCTTTCCCATTATCTGTAAGTAACCCTTTCCTGTGATCCTTCCTGTTCCCTTCCTGCTGAAAATGTCTGCACAGGCTCCTGGGCTGTGTTTACCCTCTTCTCAGAGAGGCTGGAAACGCAGCCCAAGCATCAGCTGTGGCTGGCTTAAGGGGCTCTGTCTGCCCTGCCTCTTCTCATGCCAGATGTAATCACTCCCAGAGTTCAGAGGTTTATGACTTGTTTCTTGTAGTTCCAAATTTGTGGTCAAGATGCCCTAGTGTTGAGTTGGCAGGACTAATGGCTTGTTTAAATATTTTTACATCTCTGCTCTTTCAGACCTCTTCTTCCATGCTAATATCACTTATATGAAAATGTGAATGTAGTGAAATTGTGTGGATCACAGCTATCGAGCTTGTCTTTAAATGTTCATATGGATTAAGTCACTACATCCAGCAGATTCTACAAACTTTAAATCTACTCTGAAAGAAACAATACTTGAAATTGGATATCAAGTCTTTCCATAGGTACTTGTATGTACTCTGGGAATATTCTTTTGCTTCCTAGAAATGGCAAGAGCTTATCTTTGGAGTCCAGAAAGGGAAAAATGGTGAAGATGTGGAGAAATCAGAACCCTCACGCCTTGCTAGTCGAATGGTGCCACCACTCTAGGAAATAGTTGGTTGTTTCTCAAAAATGTAGACATAGCATTGCCATATTGGTCCAGAAATTCCACTTACAGCTTAAAACCCCAAAGAAGTGAAAACAGAGCTTCAAATAAATACTTACATGTCAATGTCCATAGTACCACAGTAGCATTATTTATAATTGACAAAAGGAGGAAACAATACATGCCCATGAATATATGAATGGACTTTTTAAAAAATATTTACTTATTTGCTTTAGTTGTACACAATGCATTTATTTGTACATGGTGCTGAGGATCGAACCCGGGCCGCGCACGTGCTAGGCGAGCGCTCTACCGCTGAGCCACAATCCCTGCCCATGAATGGACTTTTAAAACATGGTATGTACACACACACACACACACACACACACACACACATGCACACACACACATGACACACATACACATGTGGACTATTATCCAGCCATAAAAAAGAACAAAGTTCTGATACATGCTACAATATGGATGAGCCTTATAAATATTATACTAAGTGAAATTATCCAGGCACAAAGGACAGATATTGAATGATTATGCTTGTATGAAGTTTCTATAACAGGCAAATTCACAATTCTTACAGGGCAGGAAAGAAAAGCCCTGGAGAAGACAGTAGGAACAAAAAGGTTTATGTTTATGTTGTAGTGAGGGGATAGACAGTAAGCAGATGAATAAATAATCTCAGGATGAGACTAGTAATGTTAGAAAAAGTAAACCAGAATTAGGAGCTGGTGAGTGGCAAAGGAAGAGAGATTGGTTGGGGGAGTTGTCTGTTATGATTTGGTTGTGGTTTTCCCCCAAAACCCTCATGTCAAAATTTGGTTGCTAATGTAGCACTGTTGAAAGGTGAGACTTTAAGAAGAGTTAATATATATTTTCCTAGAGACTGGATTAGGTCATACAGGAAAGAATTGTCTCTTGCAAGAGAAAGCTGTTATAAAGTAGGTCAGCTCCTTTTTCTCCTCTCTTCAACACATTCATGTTTCCCCTTCTGCTTTCCCACCATGCATAGAGCAATATGTAACCCTCACCAGAAGCAGAGCAGAAGTTGGCACTATGCTCTTGGACTTCCAGAACCACAGCTAAATAAACCTTTTTTCTTTATAAAGTATCCAGTCTCGAATATCATATTACAGCAACAGAAAACAGACTGAGACAACATCTCAGCTAAGATATCTTGGTTTTACTAAGGGCTGTGTCTACAAAATATAGTCTGTAGACAGAAACCTGTCCTTTGATATTGCCTTATCTTGCTTTTCATATATCTGTCTAAATTATTTTTCTTTTTACTCCCCAAACTGGTCTTCTAACCCTAAAATCAATAAAGCAGTGCAGTTTTCTAAGAAAACAATTTAAGTAAGTCCAGCTGGCCCAAATTCAATTCCTCTAAAGTCAATTAGCATATAACCAAAGTTAGTTATAAATATTATGCTAAGTGAAACCAAAGTTGGTTATATGCTAATTGATAATCTTAATGATCTACTGACCATGTGCTACTTTCACCTACATTTTTTTTTTTTTTTTTTTTTTTTTTTTTTGTGGTACCGGGGATTGAACTCAGGGGCATTCGACCACTGGGCCACATCCCCAGACCTTTTTTTTGTATTTTATTTAGAGACAGGGTCTCACTGAGTTGCTAAGTGCCTCGCCATTGCTGAGGCTGGCTTTGAACTCGCGATCCTCCTGTCTCAGCCTCCAAAAGTGCTGGGATTACAGGCGTGCACCACCGCGCCCGGCAACACCTACCTTTCTTGTAATGTTTCACTTTTAGAGCATTTCCCATGAAGTAGGACAGTTTCAGCCTTTTATAAAATTTTTATTTTTTCACATATTTTTATGCTTCAGTCATCTGTTTTGTGTTCCTCATAAGCATTTATGCAATTATTCACGTGATTCATCAAATTGATCCATTTGAAGGTTTCCTACCTCTATTTTACTCTTTCCTTTGGATTTTTAAAAATATCTATCTGTATAGGCTCATTAACAGAGATTAATCCCACCTGTGTTTGATGTAATTCATTAAGTATTATTTTGATAGAGGCAAACTATTTTCCAAGAAGCTTCCTCATAGCAACGTTTTTTTTTTATATTTATTTTTTAGTTATAGGTGGACCAAATATCTTTATTTTGTTTTTTATGTGGTGCTGAGGATCAAACCCAGTGCCTCAGACATGCTAGGCGAGTGCTCTACCTCTGAGCCACAACCCCAGCCCCCTAGTAGAAACTTTTTATAGGTGCTTCTAGGCTCAATTAAAACACATTACCCATAGTTCCATAGTATCTGGCCACATTAAACTCATTTGTAGGCTTAGAGAGGCTGAGTCTCCAGAGCCCACACATATGGACAGAGACATGATTACAGGTTTTCTGACTTCAAACCTAGTGCATCAAGCAAAACTTTACACTGCCTCCATGATGATGCTGCCAATGTGCCCGGTGAACTTCTCGTTAGTTAAATAAGACATGGTTTATCTACCATTTGCTCAAAACCTGTTGATTTGGAAAAATATCATCTCTTGTTACCATTAGTACTTTATTCAGGAGGAAATTTCATTAAATAGATGGGTAAATTATGTGTAAAGTGACATTCTAAAATTTAGTCCATAAGTTCAATCCCCAGCACCAAAAAAAAAAAAAAAAAAAAAAAAAAAAAAAAAAAAAAAAAAAATCAGTGATAAAAAATTAAAAACCAAGATCAGGAAATAGTTGAGCAAAGAAAAACCCCCCCCCCACAGGAACATTTAAGTTAACAATTCTTGGTTGGAGGGATTTTATGCCCCTACTGAACATGTAGCAGTGCCTAGAAACATTTTTGGTTGTCACAACAGGGGAGGGGGGCTACTGGCCTCTAATGGATAAAGGCCAGGGATGCTGCCAAATGTCCTGCAATGCACAGGACAGCCCCTACAGGGAAAAACTATCTGGCCCCCAAATATCAACTGTACTGAGGCTGAGAAACCCTGTTTCAATAGCTGCTTATTCAAGGAGGAAAAAGTGAGGCATATTTTGAAGACTAATGCTAACCTTGCAGAGAACAGTCTTCTTCACATAGCATAATCTACTTCCCCAATATGACTTTCATATGTTTTGCCATTTATGCCCACACTCTTATTTCAGAAAAAAAAAAAATCTATGTTCCTATTTTCATTTTCTTGGCCTGAAGTCTTGGGTGAGGCTCTGCTTTGTTCGTCTGTTTTCTCTGGCACAGTCCCCTCTTTACCAACTCTCTTTATGAGCTTGACTCTAGCTCTCAGTGGAGAGAAAGACCATTATTGCCTCAAGTTTTATCCCTGCTCCCAGACCCATCACCTGGGCAAGGCTCCAACATCAGGCAAAGCAGGCAAGGTCTCTGGCTCAACCTACTCCTTTTACAGGCCAAGACCAGCTGGGAACCAACTGAGGTGGGGAGGATTTCCTATTCCTTTCCATCTGTCTTTCCAACTCCAAAACTCCAGTTTCCTATTGCCCTTCTCTCTTCTCCTCTGCTCTTCAGTTAGTGAAATTCTTACTCCTATCTGCTGGTCAAGGTGTCCCATCCAATGTCGGAGTCTCAATACTAACTTCTTTAAATCATCCCTTTAAGCCTCATCCTCAGAGAATATCAAGACTCAAAAAATCTAATTACTGACAATGTATGGCCCCATTCAGCCTTTCAACAAGGGACCCTGCCCAATGAACACAAGTGTTCCTGATAGAATACGGGCATGCTAAGTGCACTTCCCAACCTTTTTCTCAATGGCTTCCAGAGCTTCTCTCTAAGCCTGGGAGGGCAGGACTCTTTAATGCTCATCACAATGGTGAAATATGCACAGACATCCAAGTAACCCATTGGTAGCTGGTGGTGCTTGCATGAAACACAGGGGCTTCAGACCCTGTGAGATCCTGCTCAGTAGGAAGTGGGTATGGAACCCTTGCAGTATACCCCAGGTTCTTCCTTCATGCATGGTCCCTCTACCATTTGCCCCAACATTACCCTATCTCCCCTCTGCTTCCAGACCTTTGGAGCTGTGTCATTTGAAGAGCGCTCTTTTGTGAAACCCTGGCTCACATCAACCAGTTGGCATCTTTTTTCTCAGAGAGATCCTCAGCAGATGCTTGCCCCTTAGAAAGGCCCCTCAAGCTTCATTTGTGCGATGTCCACAGCTCCTCCTGCTCCTTTCTGGCATGGGAAAACTCCAGCTAAAATAGCTCACATTCTTTCCCCAGGTTCTCATTCTGCTCTTTCCTCATTAAGTAAAGGTAATTAGCCAAAGGCAAAAGAAAACTTGGGATTTCATTGTTGGGCAAAATGTAAAAACATTTGAGAAACAGCCTGAAGATCTATAAGGGATACACAGTCTAGAGGGAAAACAGAACACTATTAACACAGGCAGTCTGAAAAATGCTATAACTGATAAATGTCCCATGTGGCTATGGGAGTCCAGAAGTAAGGGAGCAACTACTTGGGCAGGGTGGCTGGGGAAGTGGTCTCCTGGCCTCAGAACCAAGTAACATCCTCAGGTGAGAAGAACTTGCCCGTTTCTATGGCACCAGCGGTGTAGTAGATGGCCTTATTTTTCATTGCATGAATGGCTCAAAATGTCAGTATTACTTTAGTGTGCACTGCTTTATGAGAGAGTCAAAGGTTGATTTTCCAGGTAATCTAAGAGACAAACTATAACTGAGAAAACAAGAGTTTCATTGTTGTTTTAGGCTAAATTATGGGCTGTTTTCTGTTCTCTCAGTTTTCTGACTTTTGCCCTGGAATAAACTTCATCGAAGTTCTAACACTACCTACAGCCACTTCTGCCCTCAGACCATCATGATTGTGTGCACTAATCATTGACAAATTATTTCACAGCTGCAGCAAAGTGGGACAATTACCTAACATACCCCAAAAAGTGGCACCAAATATATTTAGAGGCACACTTTGATGCTATGGCACCATAGTTAATCCACTCTATTCCTCCCTAACTCCATGTCATTAACCTAGGTAGCTGCTCCTGCCCTTTCCTTTCAAACTCTCACAATGATTCTACCATACTCAGCATGAGTTTTGGTTTGGTTTCGTTTTCACAGGACACTTATGTGTTCCAAACAACTTTTTCCTTCTTAACTGAATCAAGTAGCAAAGCTCTCATAAGTGCATCTCCATCCACAGATTCAGGACATTGTAAGCCAAGGTCATGCACTTTTGATCAATCATGCATTATCATATTTGAAATCAGAAGTGGAACCACAGAGACTGATTTTAAATAGAGCCTGCCTCCTCTAACACTTTGCACCACAACACAAAGAAAGTCTTCTGGAAGAACAGGAGAGGAAATATTGACTGCAGTCTAGGAGACATGGGGAAATTAGAAGACAGGGGATGGAGCTGGACCTTCAAGGCTGTGTAGAATTTCAAACAGTAGAAAACAGGAGAAAGTCTCTCCAAGATCAATGCCTCAAGCAAGAATACCATGGTAGAGAAGATTGGGGCCTAAATTGTTTAAAAAAGTCAATCAATGTTGCTGGAGATCAACATTTTGGGGAAGGGTAGAGATGGGAAGGAGCCCCAACAAGGAACTCAGAGACAGGATATGTAGGGCATTGAGTGGCAAGTTAAGACTTTATTCTATAAGAAAGGGAGGCCATGGGAGACGTCAGAAAATACTCTAGGAGCATGAGAAAGAGGAAGATATTCCAACAGCAAAAGTGAAAACTTGAATATGGACACTAGCTATGGAGAGGAGGGGAAAACAGTAATCAAACTGATCAGATTGAAGTCAGGTTGGGCATGGGAAAGTGGAAGTGAAGGGTTGATGTGAAGAAAAAGGCAAAGATCAGATGATATATGTCAAAGTATTCTTTCAGCCCAAGGCCCAGGGTAGGAAATCAACAAACCCTATTTTCAGTTGATGATTTCAGGATTTTGAAGCATAAGTATCAGGTGATAACATTTACTGGAACCAGGAAAAGAAAAACAAGCACTGGGGAAAGATAATGGGGTAAGCCATAAGCATGTTACATTTGGGATGCTTGAGAAACACCCAGAGGGAAATGAAAAAAAATGACATCAGATATACAACTCTGGAACTCAGGGAAAGATCTGGAATAGAGGCAAAATCATCAGTGCCCACAGTTCACAGGTGAAGTTACAAAAAAAAAAAAAAAAAAAAAAAACAAGAAGAATAACTACAAGAGCACAGAGGCATGGAGTCCTTGGGAGCACCAGCATCTGCCACTGGACACTGTGCCCTGCACAGGCCACTCACTGCCCTGCCACCTGAATCTCTAGAGCCTAGCACAGGCCTGGCAAAGATCACTTTGCTCAGTAAAGTCTTCTGACTAACGGGATGAACCATCTTAACAGGGCAGGCCATTTCATCTCAGGAGTGGACAGAGATGAGACCTTACCTTTGCCAAATATCAACTCTACCCACTTTCCTTGTGGTTTCTCCTTTAGAGAATAAGAATGATGTCACATAAAGCTGTACACCGTGTATGAGCCCACCTTTCCAGGGACCTTAGCTTCTGCAGTGTCTGAAACTCCTGTACCTCCTCACTGACTCTCCCTGCCTTCGGCATGTTTGCGTTTAATCTCCACGTTTGGGAGTCAGGGCAAAATGAAACTCCTTTGAACTTGGGACACTTTTAACACTCTCTTTCATAAAGAGAATTCTCAAATCAAGAAAAACCTGGTGGTTCCTCTGGAACTATTGTGTCTTTTCATTTCATTAACTGATTCATCATTTTCTAAAAGCTGGCCCTGTATAACATGTGGGAAGCTCAAAACAACTTTAAAATGCATGTGCATGTGCACATACACCTGTATGTGAATCTTAACTTATAATCTATCAGTAAGCACTGCTCTCTGCACACGCTCAGAAGAGGAGGACAGGTGAAGGTGGAGTATCATCAACATCTTTTCAGAAGTTTTGAGGACAGAGTCACAAAAGCTAAGTTGATTTGCTTGTTTGTTTGTTGAGGCAAAAGGAACCACATAAGCAAAAAATGTGGAAACTAGAAGGCCTGAGTGCAAACTATTTGAAAAGTGCTGGAGCAGAGTCTCAGAAGGGCCTTAGCTACATGTGACATGATTGGATTTTTGCTTTGGGAAGGTTGTTCTGGCAGCTAGCATGAACATTGGAACAGAGCCTGGAAAGACACCTGAGCAGAGAGCTTTATGCCAAGGTACCTCCTTTCCATCCTCTTGTTGGCCTCACAAAGGCCTCAGGAGGGCTGGACCTTGAAGACTGACATTAGCAAGTGGATCAAATCATAAAAAAGGTTGTAGACCTAAGCTCATACACAAAGCCTTTGCAACTGACCGAAAGAACAACACAAGGAGCACAGTCAAGCACAGACAAGGGAGAGGTCAAGAGGATACTACTACTCAAGAAAGGATCCTTTAGACCCCATGTCTTAGATGGGATCTAACTTGTATTTACAGGTCTTGACTTATCATAAATAATTTTTTTCCAATCACAATTAGATTTATACTTAACTTCCTAAAGTCCTGTGTTTGAAGGAGTTTGCCTTTGTGTCAACTTTGGACCTGGCTCTAACCCCCCCCAGGGAAAATGCAAAACTCTCTTAACCTTGAGGAATTCAAAAGAAAATGTCAACTTGCTGTGACTTCTCTCACTAGCCCTTACTCCTAGTAACTTACATTTTAAGAACTCTGCTAACACAGGGAGACCATGATGCTATGAAATTTAAGTGGGATTTACTAAGAACTCTTATGGTCTGATGTAATCCCTAAATTATATCTTAGGAATATGAGTTAACCACTTCATCAGGATTTGAGAGTCTTTACTATCCAAAACCCAATTTTTAAAAATACTGATTTAATTGCTGGTGTATTTAACTGACTTTTCATGGTGCACTTTAAGGATTTTGCACATACAGATCCAAATGAAGTAGATACAGAATGGCTGAATTTCTACAGTAATATCTTAAGATATAAGAAGTAAAAATAGTAAATACTGTTCTACAGTTCTAGCTGCATAGCCCTCTTCTGCCTGGCAAGAGACAGAAGCACAGTCATGTAAAGGACTCCCATTTTCAATCCTAAGAAACCTCTACTTGTTCATTTTATTTCTTGTTCAAAGAATAAAAAACATATTGCTAGATCAGGGCCTTGGAAAGGGACTTCTACCCCATATTCGGTAATGGTGTTGGTCCAGATTTCTGAAGTTTCCCAGTAAGTAGAAACTCTTACATTGGTTATCTAGAGCACTACCATCGATCCACTTGGTATAAGGAAAAGAGAAACCTCCCCTAGGAAAACTCCTAGAAGAATCTGAAAGTGAGACATGAAAAGTACAGATGGCTGATTATTAAAGAAAAGGAAATGGGTAGATAGTACTTCCCCATTAACTGGCTGCTAACACCCTGGAGGGGAAGATGCACTTTCTAATACAAGAGATTACCCCCTGGGGCTACTCTTTCCTGCTCTTTCTATTGGTCACAAAGGCAAGATAAGAGGAGGAGAGGGCTTGAGAAGACAGGAAACCTAAAATCTGATAAAGGGGCCAGACACCCCCACTCCCACAGATTTCAGCTCTGGGTCCCTTATCTCTAGAGAAGTCTGTTTCTGTTTATCCCTTAAATAAAACTGTTTTCTTGCCTAGGTGTTTCTCGGGCTTTTAGTCTTCAACTGAGGGGGGGGGGGGGGGGGGGGGTTACGGACCCAATCTTGATTTTCAAGACCCATATCTAAAGGATCAGTGATTCATTACATATGGGAGCATATGCTAAGGGTGTCTTTAGAAAGATGAAAAATCCACCCAGGAGAGTCATTTACATTTGTCATTTACTCCCAGGGTCTTATCATTCCACAAAACTCATTTTCACCTCATCTCTGAACTGATAAACACAGTTACTATCCACCCAGAAAGTCCATTCTAATGTTCACTAAATTTGTTACATTTAAAAATATTCTTAATAAAAGCCTATCATTTATAACAACTTATGTAATTTAATTCATTTTCCTTTTTCTTTCTTGTTATGCTTTTTTATTTTCTCCAGATGTCATAATGAGAAAGAACGTTCAGAGAAGAATGTAGAGGTCCAAGTTTCAGTCTGAGCCCCTGACAATAATGTTAGAAAACCTTAGGTCAATTGACCCTTCTCAGGTTCAGTTTCCTCACCCCTTAAAGGGAGAGGATCTTTCTGAGCCTTCTGGTCCCATAAGACTGTTGTGAGTTTCAGACAGGAGCCATGTCTATAGACACAATCTGAAACCCACCATGAACCAGAGCAAAAACAGGAGTTTCAAAGTTCCCACAGATACATCAGACATCATGTAATTTCTATATGCTTAGTTTCCTTTGATTATGTTCCATAACTTTGGCCCTCAAATATTTCACATTCTTAGATTTAATTTTAAAATAACCTAACACTGCTGGCTATGCTTTCTACAATACTATCTAAATAAAGTTATCATCTAACTTTCTCACCTAAGAACCAAAGACTTGACCAGTCATTGCTCCATATTAAAATATAATTTAAATTATAAATTTTATGGTGACCAAACACCATCTAAAACCATTTCAAATTTAAGAGATTTGCCAATATGTCCTCATATACTGATTGCTACTGATTATTCTTTCAGTTCACAAATATGAATTAAGCAAAGAATCTGCAAACTGCTAGCTACAAAAACCCATGAAGCTACTAGAAACTATCATGGACATTAAAGAGAGAGCTGGGCACAGTGGTGCATGCCTGTAATACCAAAGACTCAGAAGACTGAGACAGGAGGATTGCAAATTCAAGGCCAGCCTCAGAAACTTAGTGACACCCTCTCTCAAAATTAAAAAAAAAAAAAAAAAAAAAAAAAAAAAAAAAAAAGCTGAGGTATAACTCAGTGGTAAAGCATCCCTAGGTTAAATCCACAGTATATAAAAAGGAGGGGAGTGGGAATTAAGGAGCCGACTTATAGATTGGAATTTTAGGAGAATTTTGTGGGAACTTCTCCCCTTGGCTTTCCTTTTTTAAACTATATTTTCAGCTTTCAATGCTTAATGTTAAAAATTACAATGATTCAAATGTATCTTTTCCAGAATGAATTATGTTTGATCTGTAAAAGTCCCATCCATGTTCGCTTTCAACCAACAGCTCATCTAAAACCTTTTACAAAATCCACAGCATAAATGAACTTATAGTGAAGTTTGGACGGGAGAAGACCCAAAATCAGCTGATAGAAAACTAAGCTTTTCTTGGATGGAGCTTGCATAAAACCTTTGCACTGATATATAGACCTGCTCAGAGCAGTGTCTGTGGACTTAACTTCAAAATTTCAAGTGCCAAAAACAACAATTGTACTAGATCAGGTCCAGAAACACATAGTTGACTAGAAAGAGAGATTTTTCAAAAATCTGAGTTTTGTTTTCTTCTATTATATTGCTGATAAATGGAAAATTCATTATGTGAAAACCTGATGTATTTTGGACATAAAAGATCCATAGATAGAAGCCGGGCGTGGTGGCGCAAGCCTGTAATCCCAGCACGTTGGGAGGCTGAGGCAGGAGGATCAGGAGTTCAAAGCCAGCCTCAGCAATGGTGAGGCACTTAGCAACTCAGTGAGACCCTGTCTCTAATAAGATACAATAAAGGGCTGGGGATGTGACCCAGTGGTCGAGTGCCCCTGAGTTCACTTCCCAGTACCAAAAAAAAAAAAAAAAAAAGGTCCATAGATAGAAAAAAATCCATAGATCTTTTATGTGTGATCAGCCAAAAGCAAATTTCCAAAATAATTAATAAGTTATTATAAGAAGATACATTTAAGAATTCAGTAGCTAAACATATTGTCTTCTTCAAGGACTGCAGAGA
This sequence comes from Tamias sibiricus, assembly GCA_025594165.1. NCBI lineage: Eukaryota > Metazoa > Chordata > Mammalia > Rodentia > Sciuridae > Tamias > Tamias sibiricus. Next base: position 82,535,849 of record CM046670.1, read on the forward strand.
AGAGATTAGCTTTTTTCTAAATCCAGTAGCAATATAGACTCAGAACTCTGAAGGATCCTTCCTATAAATGCCACTAAAATTGCTGGACAAAATACTTTTATTTTTAAGTTCATTTAATTTCATTTCACATCATTTTTTATTTTAAAAAAATTTGATGAAGATTAACTATATTAAAGGTACACAACTTGATTTGATATGTACATACATTGTGTAATTATTGACACAATTAAATCACTAAAAACATCATCATCCATGATTTTTAAAAAATGGACAGCTATGGGCTGGGGTTGTAGATCAGTGGTAGAGAACTTGCTGAGTACGTGTGAGGCACTGGGTTTGATTCTCAGCACCACATATAAATAAATGAATAAAATAAAGGTCCCTCAACTTCTAAAAAAATTTTTTTTAATGGACAGCTAAGCTAACAAGATAAGTCAGAAGCTTTAAGAAGAAAACAAAAACAAAAAGTACCTTAGGAATACTGAAGTCACCTAAATAAAACTACAGAAGTGCTAGAAGAAAACATGAGTCAGATCCACTTTAACTTCCATGTTGAAAAGGTTTTCGAACTATAGCCAGAAATCCAGAGGCAAAAAAGCTGAGAGAAAATATCTGTAACAAGTATGACAGATAAGAGCTAATATCTCTTATTTGAAAGAACGTTTAACATTCAAGAGGAAAGAGACTAAAAATTCATAGAAAAAATGTGCAAAAACAGACGATTCACACACACAAAAATGCCTTAAAGCATATGAAAAGATATTTAACTTCACTTATAACAATATAAATGCCAATTAAAATTATGCTGAGGTGCATTTCTTACCCTATAGACTAGAAAATATTTTAAAAGTATAACAGGTAGGGTGACACATGCCTGTAATCCCAGCTACTTTGGAGACCTAGGAAAGAGAATGGCAAATTCCAGGTCAGCCTTGGCAATTTAGTAAGACATTGTCTCAAAATAAAAGTAGGGCTGGGAATATAGCTCAGTGGTAGAGCACCCGGGGTTCAATCCCCAGTACCACACATACACCAAAAGTATAGATAGCAACACCCTGTTAGTGAGGCTGTGGGAAGAACGCAGGCACTTTTCTGCATCACTGGGTAGAATTGCAAAATGAGAAAAGTCCCAAATAAATGGTATTTTCACACAATCTCACAAAACTATGTGTGTGTTTATCCTTCAACAGAGAAATTCTCCTGCTAGAAATTTACAAACAATACAAAAATTCATATGTACAAAGCTATTTATGGTACTCTCATTTGTACTTGCAAACTGTTGGAAACTACCTATATTTCCAAGCAAAGGAGACTGGGTGAATAACCTATGGTGCATACACAAAATGGAGTATAATGCAACTTTTTAAAACAAAAAAGAATGAGGGTGACCTCTATGAACTGTTACGGAGTGATTTCTAGGACATGCTAAAGGAAAAAGGAAAGTAGTAAAGAGTATACAGAGAACATTAAGCATACTCGCACACACATGCAGAGAGGAAGAAAGAGTATGTTCATAAAACTTTGTGAAAGGATGAAAAGAAAATGAAAAAACATATGCAACTATTTATTACAAAAAATAAATACAAGATAGATTAATCAGAAAACAGTGAAATCAGTTACCAATTACAAGTGGGGGAAATGGAGTGTAAGGTATAAAACAGGAAGTGAAATTTCTTAGACTTTGAAAACATATAGTTATCCTACAAATTCAAAAATAAGATTAAATAAAAATGAATAGAAATGGGAGAGGAATACCTAAAACTGGAAAGAAAAAAAAAAAAAAAAAGGAACAAATGAAGCTGTTTATATTTCAAATGAACACCATAAGCACAGTGAATGGATATTGGGGGAGAAAAAGAGAATCCATGTAACCATGAACACAGTGTTAGATTGTATTCTTTCAGTCTGGGAAAGAACAGAGTGTGGGAGAGAGGGGGAGAAATGCAAAAGAATCCTTAACTCTTTGCAGTAAGTTTGTTTATTGCAATGGTATGGGCTAAACAATTTGAAACTATCCCAAGTGTATTATAGGATTGAGCAAATGAGTAAATGTGACAATGTTGTTGGGAAACAGTGTTCTTAGTATGGGGGAAGAGAATTGCAAATGTGGAAAGGGGAAGGCAAAAACCATCTGTGGATGTTGGAATTGGAAGTATCAGCTTTTTACTTGTGATTTTAAAAACTTGCATATGTAATTATATATGTATGTTTATCTCCATATGTATGTGTTTGCATTTGTGTACAGACATGCGTATATTTCCTAGCTCCCTTCTGCTGAAAGGACCAAGAAATAAAGGTACCCCAGTAGCAATGAGCATATTTTAGCATCCATCTCTTGGTCTCTAATACCATTCCCCGCTAAAAGAAAACAGGGCTCCTTGGAGAAATGGTTGACTCCAGGACACATACCAAGATAAGCCTGAAACAGCTTGTAAACCAGTAAGTCAGAAAGTGCTAATGAATATCATTGAAGTGTCACAAAGACACAAAGTTGGCTTTCAGAGACTCACACTAGCCAAATATATGACAAGTTGAGTACCCAAATAATTAACTGCAGTAATTCTAAACCATTAAAAAACAGATTCCATGCATCTACTACAATAATGTATAAATAAATAGATAAGGGAGAGGGAGGCTTCTTGCTTATAGAAGAATGTCAGGGACCTACTGGTAAGTATCAAGGGAGTCCTGGGTTGGAACATCACTATTTCACAGCTACCATGGTAAATAATCATCAATGGATGGTAAACTCCAGGAGAAATTTTGACAAGGTGTAAGATATTTGCATGATGTTTATAAGATGCTCATAGTTGAAGGAAGAAAAAAAAAATAATTACAACCATTATAAAATTGGGCAATATCTTAACCAAGTGATCAAAATTAATACCATGATAAGGGACAGATGTGCACTGTGTACTTCAGTAAGATTCCCTGAGAAGCATGCATCACTTAGCTGGTATTTCAGTTGAAATTCTTAACCTCAGATTAATCAGGAAGAAACAAATACAAAATGAGGAATGTAGTATTTTTAAAAAAGGATAGAGGGCAGTCTGTAATCTTCAAGAAGTCAGTGTCATAAAAAATAAAGATCACAGAAATTTTCCATATTAAGAAAGCTAAAAAGATATGATGACAAAATGCACTATCTACTCCTGGACTGGATCTAGTTTTGGAGGGGCAAAGTGCTCTCAAGTAGATTATCTGATCAATTAATGAAACTAGAATGTAGATGGTAGAATAAATGAAAGTACTGTGTCAATGGTCACTTATGAAGTTGACAGTTTTCCTGTGAGCATGGAAGAGAACAGCCATGTGAGAAAGAGGCAGAGATCTGAGAGGTGTCAAACCACGGAGTGACAAGGGTCACAGGCAAAATCAGAAGCCAGGAGAGCATGGAAAGATTGTCCTTGAGGGCCTTTAGAAAGAAGACAGTCCTAGATTTGAGGCATTTAGCCTCCAGAACTGTGAGAGAAATTAATTACAGTCATTCTAAGTCACTGGGGTTTTTGCGATTTCTTACAGCCCCTCAGGAAACTCACGTGAAAGGCAGATCTGAGTTATAGTGCTACAAGGTATACCTTGTACTAATTTTACTTTTGGAAACATTTTATAAGTTTGAAATATTTCCAAATAAAATCTTTAAAAAATAGTACAATCAAAACAACAACAACAGAAATGAAGCTATAAGGGCTGCTAAGAATCTTAACGGCATTGTCATGTGATATCTCCCAGGACCCAAAGTTGGGATTTGTGGATGTGACTTTGGTCTAATGGACAGCCATTGTGGTAAGCAAGCTGTGTCACTGACACAGACCAAACTTGTGTCTTTATGCAATGTTAGAATTTATTGAATAACAATAAATTTATAGGCTATCCCCCTTTCATCAGTGGCAGTTCACTGAATAATTGTGGATCACCTGATAGTCATAAGCCAGGCAATCACAAGTTCTTTTATTCCAATCTTAATTTCAAATGTCTACAACATTCCAGGCACACATATTTCACACAATAATAAATATATATAAACAGGTCACAGAAAGACTAAGAGTTAAAGTAGCCTCAAGGTTATAGGATGGTATGCCAAGAGCACAGGAAGAGAAAGACGAATTCAGAGTCCAAGAGTCAGATAAGGATTTTAACAAACCCAGGTCCACAGAGATGTCAAAGCAGAGGATCTACATTGATGGCAGTTTCAGTTTCAGAGTGTCAGCTCCAGGTGTGTTTGAATTGGGTCATACATGTCATTACTAGTAGGAGAAATTACACTCTGCTGAAGCCTGATGGGGACAAGAAATCAGAAGTCCATCATGGTGGTGATTTTCCTGGGCAAGACTCATGATGCTGGATCAGATGATGGGGTTAAGGTGCTGCCATATTAATTCTCAGGGGGCTTCTTTTATGGGTCTCCAATAAGAGGTTCTCATCTGGTGAGGTTGATAAGCTCCCATGTCTGGTGTTACTGATATAATTTGGGATGTCCATGTGTCTAGTACACCTTGATTTAGTTTGATAAGTTGACATGTATAAGTGATTTATCAATTTGTGCCTTATGGTGGTGCCAGGCAGATGGTGGCTGTTTCCTTGTACAAACAAGATGTGGAGTCATTTTATCTTGGCACAAATTGAAGTAGCTTATGGAAAACTGCTGCTTTACAAAATGGAGTAACTCAGTTTTCAGCATAGGGTGAAAACTCCTGTTCTATACATCAAAGAATAATGCAGAACAGGATGCTGCCTGCCTGCCACAACCATAAACTGATGCACAAAAAGAATCACAACATTTTCAAAAGAATTATTGACTTAAGTCTGAAAACAAGAGATGGAAAAAAATGAAGAGTCTTTAGAGTGACAAATACTGTGGGCAGGAAACAGGCGTAGAGAATGGCTCAGCTCCAAACATAGGGCTACTTCTTACAGAAAAGAAAAGATGATTTGGAGGGCAGTATGAAGAGCCCAGAGGGAGCCAGGAGGCCTGGAGGTCAACCTCCTCTCCACAGGACAGAGGTTTAATTAAGAAACTGCAAAACTCACCTCGCTGAATTTCAGAACTGTTCTGGACAGGTCACTCTCATTCTTTCTATTTTAGAATGGTAGAGTCTTTAGGATCTGCCTTCTTCTACCTGCCTCACTATTGCATGTCAAATATGTTGGAAACAGAAACCTGGTGTCTTCTCTTCAGAGGTCATTAGTCTAAAAGGCATGATACTCAAGGAGTTGTGCCCAAGGAATGGTATCACATCACGGAGCTTCACCTGAACCTGGACCTGATCCAGAGGATGAGCCCTGAACCTTCAAGTTGATTCTGAAAGGGATGAGACATGGTGTCCTGGGCATAAATGCATTTTTCATGTGAGAGGGTTAGAGATTGTAGTGGCCAGAGGGGAGACTAGGGCAGAGAGTATTTTCCAAATATGGGCACAATAATCACTCCAAGTATTCTTACTATGATGTGACTTTGACCTTGCTCCCATCAATACAGAAGGACAATAATAAAATTCACAAATAAAATTCAAGAAGCCCCCCCAAATTCAATTATATAAGTATGATCCAAATATTGTATATGACATCTTAATAATTAAAAACACATTTGTTGTTTACATGAATTCAAATTTAACTGAGCACCTTGCATTTTATCTGGTAACCATAGAATTCTTTATCCTTAAATCCAGGTTGACTTGTGCTTATGGTAGAAAAGATGCTATGTAACTTCCAAGACTAGGCTATACAAGGTGGTACAGCTGCCTAGTTCTCTTTCAAGGATCATTTGCTCTTGGACCATATATTGAAAGCCCAGGCAGCCTGTGAATGGGCCAACATGGCAGAAGAACAGGAGTACCTGGCCAGCATCTCTGGACAAGCTCCCAGACAGCAGACAGGAGCCAAAGGCTAACTGTGTTAGTCAACTTTCCATTACTGTAACAAAATACCTGAAATAATCAGCTGAAAAAGAGAAGTTTTAGTTTGGCTCAGAGCTTCAGAGGTTTCAATCCATGGTTGATCAGACCCATACTTTTGGGCTTGTGATAAGCATAACACAGTGGGTGCAGGTGGCAGAGGAAGCTGCTTGCTTCATGACAGCTGGGAAGCCAAGAGAGAGAAAGAGAAGGGGACAGGCTCCCAATATCTCCTTTCAAGGGAATGCCCCTAATGGCCTAACTTCTTAAGTTCTGCCCAATTTGCAGATTTGTGAGCAAAACAAATGGCTGTTAATGTAACCATTAACTCTTAGGACTCTAGGTTATGTAAAAATGAAATAACTATCCCATTTATTGATTCTTGATATTAATTGTTGCGCTACAAGAGTCTTATTAAGAAACTTGGGGCCTAATCCAACATGTTGGAGATTAGAGCTTACTTTTTCTTCTATTAGGCATAGTGTCTCTGGTCTAATTCCTAGATCCTTGATCCACTTCGAGTTTTATGCATGGTGAGACATAGAGGTTTAATTTCATTTTGTTGCATATGGATTTCCAGTTTTTCCAGCACCATTTGTTGAAGAGGCTATCTTTTCTCCAATGTACATTTTTGGCAGCTTTGTCTAATATAGGATAACTGAAATTATGTGTGTTAGTCTCTGTGTCCTCTATTCAGTACCATTGGTCTACCAGTCTATTTTGGTGCCAATACCATGCTGTTTTTGTCACTATTGCTCTGTAGTATAATTTAAGGTCTGGTATAGTGATGCCACTCTTCTTGCTAAGGATTGCTTTAGCTATTCTGGGTCTCTTATTTTTCCAGATGAATTTCATGAATCAATAAATGGGATAGATTCAAACTAAAAAGCTTCTTCTCAGCAAAAGAAACATCAGTGAGGTAAATAGAGAGCCTACGAATTGGGAACAAATTTTTACCACATGCACATTAGATAGAGCACTAATCTCTAGAATATATAAAGAACTCAAAAATCTTAACACCAACAAAACAAATAACCCAATCAATAAATGGGCCAAGTAACTGAACAGACACTTCTCAGAAGAAGATATACAATCAGTCAACAAATACATGGAAAAATGTTCAACATCTATGGTAATTAGAGAAATGCAAATCAAAACCACTCTAAGATTTCATCTCACACCAGTCAGAATGGCAGCTATTAATGGTACTTATATACTTTGTATACAAACAGTTGTATGTAAAAAGATGCTATATATGTGCATTATGAATTGTAATCCATAGCACTATTATAAATAAAAAAAGAAAAAAGAAAAAAAAGAACACAAACAACAATAAATGTTGGCGAGGATGTGGGGAAAAAGGCACACTCATACATTGCTGGTAGGACTGCAAAATAGTACAGCCAATATGGAAAGCAGTATGGAGATTTCTTGGGACACTGGGATCAGAACCGCCTTATGACCCAGCTATCCCACTCCTCAGTCTATACCTAAAGGACTTAAAAACAGCATACTACAGGGACACAGCCAAATCAATGTTTATAGCATCACAATTCACAATAACTAAAGTGTGGAACCAAACTAGGTACCCTTCAGTAGATGAATGGATAAAGAAAATGTGATACACACACACACACACACACACACACACACACACACACACACAATGGAGTATTACTCCGTAATAAAAGAGAATAGAATCATGGCATTCACAGGTAAATGGATGAAGTTGGAGAATATAATGCTAAGTGAAGTTAGCCAATCCCAAAAAGCCAAATGCTGAATGTTTTCTCTGATATAAGGAGGCCAATACACAGTGCTGTTGGGATGAGGAGCATAGGAGGATTAGAGGAACACTAGAATGGCCAATGGGGAGGGAGGAGAAGGGAGGGGGTAAAAGGGTGAAGAAGAAGAAGAAGAAGAAGAAAAAAAAAAGATGATAGAATGAGATGGATATCATTACCCTAAGTGCATGTATGAAGTCACGAATGGTGTGAATATACTTTGTAAAAACCAGAGACATGTAAAAATGTGCTATATAATATGAAATGTAATGCATTCTGCTGTCATTTCTAAAAACTTAGAATAAAAAATAAATAAATTTTTTAAAAATGAAATAACTAGAAAAACACATTTTTTTTTAGTTTGGGTTCAAGAAACAGAAACAATGGCAGTTTTGTGTATGAAATTCTAGAGTTGTCAAATAAAATACAGGCTGCTCATTTAAATTTTAATTTCAGGAAATAACATTGGGTGGCCCACACCCATCATGGACAGAATGTTAATCTCATCAAAAACACCTTCACAGACCATGCAGAATAATGTTTGACCAAATATGTGGGCACCGTGGCCCAGGCAAGTTGACACATAAAATGAACCATCACATATATCAAAGTCCCATAGGTAAGAATTTGTCTAAACCATCACTTTTATTCTAGGCCCTGAGAAGACCTTGGCACTTTCTTAGGTTCACATCACTGAAAACCACAGCAGGACATGCTCTTTGCTACCAAAATTTATCCTTGATCGGCATTGATGCTAAGTACCCAAATTGCAACTCTGGAGTTACAACAGTCACTTAGATGATAGAACAGGACTGAAAACTGTAGCAGGAATCTCTATCAGAATCCCATTAATTATGAAAGAAGGAAAAGTTATAGCCTTCTATAACTCTTGAACACTAACTACCAGATAGAAAACAGTGGAGGGAGAGTTAACGAGTGCTTCTACTTCTCACAGTACTCCTACTTTTTTCCCAACCTGTGGAGAATGGGAAGATGAGAACATGCATTCCTGGAAGGTGCCAAACGTGACGGCCAGAACAGTAGCATCTCCTCTATCTCATGAGAGTTGTATGGAGGGTGGAGGAAAGCTCCCAGGAAAGTCTTACCACAGTTTTCTCACATACATCTCTACCTTTATGCCTTATGATGCTCCACATCCTTCATCTTGCTTAAGCAAATAAATTTCCCTTCATTAAAGGAAAAGGAGGGAGGGGACCTCCTTATACTATATATTATAATATTCCCCAAAATAATCTGAGTAGAGAGTAATCAACACATTATATCTTATAACACCTCCATTTTTACAAGGTAAGACCATACTTCTAATTTGGATTAACACTGGACTCAAGTTTCAGATACCTGGACTTTAATGTCTAATTATTTCATGTCCCTGGTACTCACCTCTCACATGGAGAAGAGGGCTGACCGTACCCTCGAGGCCCTATCCCTTCTTGAACACTATCTCATGGAGCCATCTCACTCCTTCTCTGAGCACTCACCCATTGTCCTGAATCTATGCTCACATAGTATTTTCCCCACTTCTTCAATCAAAACCACAATCAGTCTCAGTTGGGCCACCTCCCTGAAGTTTGAATAAGTCATTTTGTCATTTAACATCCTTGAGCTTCAGTTTATTCTTCTATAAGAGAAATGGTTATTTAATTGGCATACCTGTCTCACAGATTATTGAACAATGAAGTGAGATGAACTAAAAGTTTTTTAAAAAAGAATACCATATGATAGGCAATGATATTGTCAGAAGTGCCTTACAATGAAACCACCCCCACAATGAGAAATTCTATCCTTGCTTTCAGGACACCACCTATCTAATTGTTCCAAACTCCTAAGATTCAAAGTTTTGAAGTCAACTTTAATATTTTTTTTCATTTTCTATTCCAAAGATCAATAAACCTTAGAAAAATCTCCTATGTCCTTCTTTCACTTTCCATCTAGGAGTTTTCAAGGCTGCCTTTTGAATCCAACACCCCCCACCATCAAGCCACCTCCAAATCCAATCTTTCTGACATGTCACTGTCGTATTAGTCTTCCAAATCCATTACTTCAGTCCAAAATTGCCAGTAGCACCTCTCTTGCCTGTAGGATAAATTTCAAAGGCCTTCATTTAGCTTATCTGCCTTATCTTGCACTGTTCCTCCTTAGAAATTCTGCCTGAGCAGTAAAACCCTTCCTCATCCAGTGCTCAGAACTTCCAATATTTTCCATATATTATTTAACTATCCTAAAAGGACCTTGATTTTTATCCCTTTCTAATAAAATCTCTGAGGTGCTTTATAGTGCTCAGCATGGGCATGATCAGTAGAGAGAAGTGATGTTTTTGTCTGTTCCCATAATCATGTTAGTTCCATCAACATTGCTCATGTCCAGCCTCTCTGTACACAGGAATCTGGGCAAATTGCTTGGTAGATTTATAAGAACACCTTGTCCTACAATACAAAGCCAAAAAGAGTAAAAGCATTTTATTGAACAAAATGTCTCATGATTTTAAAAAAAAAAAAGTACTTGCAACAATTAACCAAATTCCTGACCATTTACATCTAATTTTACAGCCACTTGAAACAATGACAAAAATTTTGTAAAATTTTCCATAAAATACAAGTGTATATAATATATATGGAACTCATATCTGAAATATCTTTGGGGTGCTGGAATCAACTTGCTTATAGATATGAAATGGATTAATATTCTACAGCTCAATGAAACATTAATGTTTAGGATTCTCTTTGCTATAGTACAAAAATTAACTTATTCTCTACAAGACAAAATTCATTTGCATTGCTATGGACAATAATCATATGCATGATGATCAGCTTTTTACAAGTTATACTTCTACAGAAAGTTGATAGGAAATAAGTCAAAGGAGCACACCTGTTTACAATCAGTTAATTCCCTAGTGTACATGAGAAAATAGTCAGCACTTCATGGAAAAGTCACTCATCAATCTCTTTTGTCCATTTCCATGTTTTGTATCATTTTTCCTGATGATTCCAAAGGGCCAAATTGCACAAACAAGTATTCTGGGGGAAATAAAGCAGAAGGTGGTCTCTAGTTGGATATTCCATGGCCACAGAATGGAAATGGGGTGGGGCACAGAGTTAAAGCTGAAATATATGATTCCCAAGTAAAATGTTGTGAGTGGACAGATGAGTTGAACAAATGAACTCTATGAGCCTTTCCAGAACTAACATCACTTGTGTTCATACAAAGGGGAATTCAGCATTCCTTAATGGAGCCTCTTGCACTGGAAATGGGAAATCTTGATGTGAGGGGTCACTGGACCTTGACTCACTCAATTCTCTTGAGTTCCCTCTTACTCTGTGGTCCCTGGTTCCTTCTTGCTGCTACTATTATGTTGACTTCAGGTCTCTGAATACCCCCAGGCCAAGGAAGGACACAGGCCCTTGCATTGGTTCTCCTGAACAATGCTTGGATAAAGCTAAAATATTAGAAAATGCACAGAGAGAATAGACTACACCTAGAATAAATTGACTTATAAGGCATGACTTGTTATCACTTTGTGATACATTAGAGAAGTCCACTCTGCCTGCAGGGGGGTGGGTAAAGAATCCTTGAACTCTTCTCAGCTGGAAGTATCCTTGTATAAACCTAGATTCCCCAAAACTTGTGCTCAGAGAGTGTGAACTGCCCAGATGTTTCATCAAGTGAGGCCCACCTTACAGTTGCTCTGGTCTTATTTGAAGACATCACCTCTTCTGGAGATGACAGATACCAAGATTGACCTTTTGGTAAGACTCCATGTTCACCTCTCCACCTTTTCCCACCAATTCAAGAGGCACACATTGTCAGGACTCAGCATGATATTCTTATTATCTCATAACAAAGCATGGTAGCCCCCACACTCCTACAGGGAAACCATACAGTGAGAAAGATATGTAAAGATGTAAAGAATAAATCGATATTATGCACTTTGGTAATTCAGATGTGTTAGTCAAGATCAGGGTTGGTGTACATAAGAGAAAATCAAAATAAGGGCAGGTTAAAATAAATAGCCTCTATGTCTCAAGTGAAAGAAATTCATACATACATAGTCAAAAGCTGGTATGGCAGCCTCACTGTATAAGTCTCAGGACTCTTTCATTTTTCTGCCCTACTATCTCTAATGCATGTTATTTATTCTCAAGGGAAGCCTCACAGTCCAAAATGGTTGCTGGAGCTCCAGTCAATACATCCACATTTTGGTAATTATGAAGAAAAAAGGAAATAAAGACAATGGCCAGTGGCAGCTACCTGTTCTTTTGAGAGGAATTTTTTGAAGTCCCACACAACATCCATTTATGTTTCATTGTTCAGAGCTTGGCCATTTGACCACAAAAAGATTTGGAATTAGGCAAACTGACACGCTAAACAAAATCAGGACTCTTTCATGAGGGGACGAGGAGAGAGTGGATGTTGGACTGACAATAAATTAGCTAATGCGCATCAACGGGGGCATTATGTACAGAGGGAACAGCAGAGGGTGACTGAGGCAGGCAAGAAAGGCTTTGTGGAAAAAAGAAGCATTTGAGCTAAAACAAAAGAAACAAGAACAATTAATTAGCCTTCCCTGTTGGTAAAGAGCCCTAACCTCAAAAATGGAGAGAGAGTCAAAATATTGCTGGTAGGGAAATTCCAGGTAGTTAGAATCCTGGAGGGAGAGATGAGATCAGAATGGGAGATTAGAATCAGACCATGAAGACATCAGATGCTGACTAGAAGAGCATAGGTTTCATCTTATACAAGAGAGGCAGTGGGTCTCACTCCATTGCCTAGGCTGGCCTCAATCTCCTGGGCTCAAGGGATCTTCCTGCCTCAGCATCCTGAGTATTGGGGGATACAGGTGCTCACACTATGATCAGCTGATTTGATCAGTAGTTCTAAACATGAAAGTGACATCCTCTGATTTTCACAACTGGAAGATCTTTTAACACGTACCCTAGAATATACCCACAATGGTGCAAAGGGAGTTGTGTCTTATCCCAGTGGTTCACTCCAGTGAAGAATCACTAACTGATGCTAAGACTATCTCTGATGATGAGAGAAAAAGGAAGGAGCAAGGCAAATATCTGAGACTTTCTTGCAAAACACACACACACTACAAACCCACCCAGTATGACATGTTCTAAATCTGTAGAAGGCCTACAGTGATTGCAGGGATTCAGATAAATGGAAAAGAAGGGGGAAATTAAATGGATAGAAAAGTAATAGAGTTCAATGTGGAATTTCAATATACTTTTCATACAGCATGCATTTATCAACACCATTAAAATGTATAATTAATACATGTTTATCAAAAATGAAAGTACAGCTTTAGCTCTGATCTATTCGTTTTGTTTTTCTTTTATAGATTGGTCTCCTTCCCCACACACAGTTAAATCCTATCACACCCTTAATGTAATAGAAAGCCAATTTTTTAATCAAAAATCATCTTTAGGATCAAAGAAAAATATATTTTTAGGCGGATAGTATGTTAGTTATATCTTGTAACATCATATGGTTAGGAGTATTCAACTAAAATTAAAGGTGATATTCATAAAATTTTCAAAAAATCAAATGCCTCCAAATCCATCAGGGTGGTGGTGGGGGTGGATTTGAATCCTTTTTTCTTCCAGGATATTTTTCTCAAGTACGAGCGGAAGTTCTAATGAGAGACAGGCCTCCTTGCCATCCAGTGACAAATGCAATAGGTTACATGAAACCACAGAAAATGAGTCTATTTAAAAATGTCAGACATAACACTAAAGGAAAACTCAGTCTTGTATTTTTCCTCTTGATCATGGTCTAATAGAGAAGATTCAGAAATTATTTCTTCTGAACTTGGTGATATTCATGATTGAAATAGTGTTGTTAATGATAACAATGTGTAGAATTGTTACATGGAAAGTACTAATAATACAAATCATATGGTCCTTAGTTGCAGTTCCTCTGCATATTATTTTTTCCTAGGAATATTTGATTCCTCAGAGGTTAGCCTACTAAAACTTAGATTTGTACTATCATACAGAGAATAAAAACAAAGTTCGAAAATTAACCAAATTTTCACTTATGTCAGTTTCATCATATAAAATAACAACCATATATGAGGTACTAAACTAAAAACACTATTTCCAAATATTTTTGGCATCTGGTAAAAGTTTGCTTAGATGTTTCTCTGAGACATAATGTTAAAACATTTGTAAAATTATGAGTACTTGCCAAATCAAAGACACAGCTCTTATGTTTTGTCAAAATATGGCACTCACTTTAGAATCTTTAAATATTACCTTGATTATAACTTCCAAAAAAGCCAGAATTTTAAAAAATTATCTTCATATTTCATCCTGTTGCATATCTGATGGTTACAGGAAACTATGTATCTCCTCTGTAAGAAGCAACATTTATAAAGATGCATTAAGTCCTTATGTTTACAGATTATTTCCACTGATTTTAAGGAGTAATTAGATCAGATTTTTAAAATTATAAACAAGAACAGGCAGTGTCCTTTTCTCATATTATTGAATTTCTGGAACCCTATCCCAAAGCTAACAGGTATAGAACAGTGGGGTTTTCTTTAAAAAATAAAAAAAAGTTTGAAGTGGAGTATAGTGGCACAAGCCTGAAATCCCAGCAACAGGAAACCCAGGCAAGAAGATCACAAGTTCAAGGACAGACACAACAATTTAGTGAGGCCCTTGGCAACTTACGCCCAGTCTCAAAATAAAAAATGAAAAGGGCTGGGAATGTAGCCCAGTGGTAAAACACCCCTGGGTTCTATCCCTTGTACAAAAGAAGGAGGAGGAGAAGAAAAGGAAGAGAAGGAAGAGGAGGAGGAGGAGGAGGAGGAGGAGGAGGAAGAAAAACAGTTTGAATGGGAGAACATTTTTTACCAAAGACCTGGTATCAAACAATTCATAACTATGTCCACAATGATGAAAGCAAATACACAACTATAAATTTTATAACAATAATTTAAATAGCAAAAATTATGTTTCAAGTTTTATAAAACATACTTACACAATAGTTGTTCAAAAGATGTTACTACATCATATTGAGGTGTACATGATATATATCTTATGTGTATTATATGTGATATAGTAGATAAGGATAGATACAATGAATATATAACTATATATTCTATCCATACTATATCAGACAGTTCTACTAGTTTTGACTGCAATAACAAACAACCCCCCAAACCCATCAATTTACAACAACAAAGGTTTATTTCTTGCTCCATTATATGTCCTTAACTGGTTAGCTATACCTCCACTCCACATCTTCTTCATGAGAGGACCCAGAAGAAAGGAACAACATGCAGATTTGGGGCACAGAAAAAGAGAAGTGTCAAAATCCCACAATGGTAGAAGTCCACAGTGGACTCCCTATTAACATTCCATTACCCAAAATGAGCCAGATGGCCAAGCTTGATGTCAGCAGTACACAAAATACAATCTGTCACTGAAAATGTCAGAAGACTATTGGGAATAACTGAAAACAAACTGCGTGCAATGGTATACCTGTAATCCTAGCAACTCAGGAGGCTGAGGCAGGGAGATTATGAATTCAAGACAACAGAGAGAAGGGTAGGGAGGGAGAGAGGGAGAGAGAAAGAGAAGGGGAAGTGAGAGGAGAGGTGGGGAGAGAAGAGAGAAGAGAGAGACTGACTCCCTGAAAACATATTTACCCAAAGAACAGATCCCCTCAATTATTTCCTTCACAGGATAATAACTGAAGCAACAAATTTGCTTGCTTACAAATGAGTGTTTTCTCCTCATTACATCAGAAACATAGGATACAAGCAAAGCAAAATTCAAGGAAAATTCATAGCTAGAAAATTTATATTCACAAATAAGAGTCAAGTTAGAAAAAAAGAATCCCAAGGAAATCAGAAGGAACAAATCATAAATAGACATTCAATAAAGAATTTAAAAAGAGATGCTTGTGGAGCTAATAGGTGAATACAAACATTGTTTCTACTTAAAAAAAAAAAAAAAAAAAAACTACTTAATATATAAACATAAACCCTTAGGTCATCCGATCAAGTGGAGAAATGGGAGATAGTCTAAAAGTACAAAAATTAGAAATAATAATGGAATGACCACAGAGGAAATTTAAGATTTAGAAGTGACTACTTTGTGCAACTCCAAGTAAATATGAGAACACGAATTAAAAGAACAATCTTTAGAAAATGTAAATTACTTATAATTCCAATACTATTTAAAATTTTTCCAGAGTGCAGGCAATTAAAAGGAAAACACTTAAATTCCTTTTATGAATCTATGAAATCTAGTATAATTTTGATAACAAAACCCCTAAAAGATAGCCAAAATTAATCCTACTTCAAAAAATTAGCATAAAATCATATATAAAATATTAGCAAAGAGAATATAGCAGCATATTGAAACAATATTTTATTTTTATATCTTTGAGATGATCCTCAAGATAATATCCTTCATTCCCTGGAAAAAACTGAGAAATAAGAATAGGAATAAAGCCGGGCCCGGTGGCGCACGCCTGTAATCCCAGCACTTTGGGAGGCTGAGGCAGGAGGATCGCGAGTTCAAAGCCAGCCTCAGCAATGGCGAGGCACTTAGCAACTCAGTGAGACCCTGTCTCTAAATAAGATACAAAAAAGGGCTGGGGATGTGGCCCAGTGGTCTAGTGCCCCTGAGTTCAATCTCCGGTACCAAAAAAAAAAAAAAAAAAAAAAAAAGAATAGGAATAAAGCATGTGGGTACCAAAATGTCCACCTCATTTCGGAGAAAGGATATATTGGAGTCCACAACTGGTATGAGAGTCCAAAGGGCCTGCAAAGTGAGGCCCAGAAGTAGGCAGACTTACCCACACCGTCACAAGAGTATTCTGCTATGGAGTGGGGTGTCTTGTTCAGGTTTTTCTTATATTGTGAAGAAGCAAAGACCTCCCACTCCCTGTGGGAAGCAAGCTCAAAGAAGGGAAAAAAAAAAAAAAAAAAACGTGATTCAAGGACTCACAGTTTATTCTTCCATGCTTTACATGTCAGGCAATTCACTCTACGTTCATTCCCTGGGGCAGAGTGAGGAAGGGATAGAGAGGCCAGGAATTTTACACTAATTAAGGTACTTCACCATGGAAAGAAAATACTGGAAATGGAAAATATATTCCAGCTTGTTGGATTTTTGTTTGTTTCTCTTTTTAGTTTCATTTGATTTGATCATTACCCTGTGGGTATATCTTCCAGAGATAGTCCCACTAGGAGAATCTTGCTCCTTCCCCAGGAGGCTATTACACCACAAACTTCTGTTTGGGTGTTCTTTGGGTCCCACTGATGGGCAAAATAGATATTTCTCCCAAAAGGCTAGGAGCTGAATCAGAAGAGTGCATTACTTAATGAACCTAAGACCACAGTGTGCTGAAATTTGACTCTGCATTACTATACTTTGAACGTGATTTCCCCCGCCAAAGTTTCATGTGCTAGAGGCTTGGTCTTCAATGCAGTGATGTTGAGAGCTAGTGGAACCTTTAAAAGGTGAACCTAGTGCAAGATAATTAGGTCACAGGGGAACTCCCTTGGAAGGTGGAAGGAATCCCCTCAAAGGATTAATGTATTGTTTGCAGGACCCCAGTCAGTTCTGAAGAGAGCAAGTTGTTATAAATTGAGGCCATCTCATGCATTAGTCTCTTACACATGCAGCCATCTCCCTCTCTTCTCTACTTTGTTGTGATACACCAGAGAGGCTCTCATCAGGGGATAATCAGATAGGACCTCCTGATCTTGTACTGTCAACCTCAAAAACTGTGAACTAAATAAACCTCTTTTTCTTCATGAAGTATCCAGCCATGGGTATTTGTTATAGCAAAAAAAAAATGGATTTATACATCTATTCTGTTTTCTGTTTGAAATTTTATCTTTGCTGTGCTATCTAAAACAGCATATCAGATATTCTGTGATGAGATTAATAACAACATTAAAGTGCTCCAATAGTAAAACAAAAATACATATTGTTGGCCAAGAAGCCCCAGAGTAGAACCAGGAGGGTACAGTCAGTCAAGTCTATTTTTGAGAAATTGAATATGCACTGGATATTAGAAGATGTTAGAGTTAATTTTGTGAGGTGTGATAATGGCATTATTTTGAACTCTTTGTTAGAGATTCATACTGAAGTATTTAAGGTTAAAATAATACAATGTCTGGAATTTATTTTTACATGTTCCTTCAAACAAGCAAACAAAGATCATCATGCAAACATAGTGCAGATGTAATACATGGTAGACAATAGATCTGTTCAAAGTATTTCTAGAGCCCAGAAGCCTTAGTCAACCTGAAAAGCTAAGTATAGTGATATTTGAGTGTTAAAAAATAAGTAGGGATTTTTCTGGGCTAACTGGGGTATGGTTATCTGAGAAGGAAATAACATTTTAGGCAGAGAATATAGATTATATAAGGGCAAAGAGGTTTGGAAAAGCATGTTGAACTAGGATGGAGCTCAAGGTAATTCTGCAGCAGAAACTGCACAACCCCACTGAAAACATTTGAAGTAAGAGTGACATCAGTCTGGATTGTACAGACCTGAGACGAGTCAACTTTTCATCACTGGATCATGCTGCTTCAGAACACTTAATACATTTTGTTAAGTTAATCTCTTCATCCATAATGCTACTTTCTCTTTTGAGGCAGGACTCAAGAATTCCCTCCAGTCAAAGCCCTCCCCATCCAATTCACTGAACCCCACCCCTTCTTAAGAGTATGCTATTCAACTTGGTACTTGATGAGCTCATTGACAGCATCATTGACAGCATCATTGACAGTTCTACCTGGGATAATCTCGCCTCCTTAAATAGAAGGAGTTATCTCAAATCAGGCCCAGTACAAAGCAGAGGAAGTTATAGGACTCATACCATGGGGCATTCTCCAAACACAGGAAGAGGTCCAGATGTGGGCTGCCAAAAAGTTAACATAGCTACTCAACAACACCCCCCCACACACACACACACATACACTCTTTGGAGTTGATATCTCAGTTTTGACATTTGAGGAAAAAATTTTAAGAAAAAAAGAAAATGAATATGGTTCCTTGGACTTTGTAAAATATTATTAAAAATGTATGACTCCAGAACTAAAAGTTGGAATGCTTTAAAAATATTGAAATTCCACATTTCTTTTATATTTTGGATTCACTTTGTCAATTACAGTTAAGAATTTTACACATAAACATGAATGAAAATGGAACTGAAGGGTGAATTTGAACTCTCTGTGCAAACAATATGACTACATTTTGGTGATTAGGAGATAGACTGTGAAAAAACAGGTAAACCACAAGGCTTTTACAGTTCTCTGAATCTAAGAAAACAAACATGCAGCAGAAAAACCACAATAATATTTTGGCAGCAACTAGTCCTCTGTGAAGCCTGAAATCTTCCTACCTAATATCATTAGCTTATTTTCAATACAGAAATGTCTGAGTCTTCATTAATTTGATATATTCATGTCTTATGGTTGCTGCAACTACTTGCCACAAATTAAGTGGCTTAAAACAACACAAATATATTATCTTACTGTTCTGGACACCAGAATTTCCAATACTCCAGTTTCTATGGGCTGAAATCAAGGTCTTGGAAGGCCAGTGTTCCTTCTGAAGGCTCCAGAGAACTCACATTTCTTATTTTTTTCAATATTAACTCACTACTTAACATTCCTGGGCTTGTGCCCCGCCTCCTTCACCTTCAAGTGAGCAGCAGAGCATCTTCCAATCCCACTCTGACCATGACTCCTGTTTGCACCTTCATATTTCCTTCTCTCCCCTGCTCCCAATGTTGTAGTATCTTCTGTAATGGGGACACTCCTCCCTTCCCCTTACATTCACCCTAGTAATCATATTCATCCCACCTGAATAATCCAGAATAGCCTCCCCATCTGAAGATCCTTAACACATTCTAACCGTACATGCAACATCCTTTCGTCATGTAATGTAGCATGTAACAAGTTCCAGAGATTAGGATGTGGACATCTTTGGAGAGCCACCTCCAGTAGGCCACAGTCAGATGGATGGTATGAGAAGGAATTTTGTTCTGTGAAATACTCTATTCTTGTTTTTAATGGAGAATAAAAAGTCTCCATTAAAAATTAAAAAGGAATGATTTGTAAAGTTCTGTAGCAGTATTATTAGTCTACAAAAACCTTGTTGAATGAAGCTCTTAGTTTCTGAGGAATCCAATAAAATGGGAACATACTGTACTCTAAAGGGGTAGTCATCTGTACCTAGTCCCAATCTGTACTTTGTTCTTAATTTATAGAGATAGTTGAACTACATATCCCACATTTTTTATCCTAATTCTATCCTGTCCAGCCACTAAAAGCCTCTTTATCGTGTTGCTCCTTGATGGGGACCAAGGGACCACAGCATGAGTTAAAACATTTGGAGTTGTACTTATGCTTATATGGTGAATTCTCTTAAAAGTATTAAAATACAAATATTATTTTAGTCTCATATATATGCAAACATATATACATATATATGTACATATATATACACATATATATGCAATTACATCTCCAAATACATGTGTGTATTTATAGTTTGCATGGTTTTTGATGGCAAGGACACCTAAATGTTGGTGTTTGGTGTTGGTGCTTACCTGTTTTTGTTGCTCTTATTATTATTGTTCAGTCTTTTTATAAGCCAAATGCCTCTATGAAGGCAGTATAATCCATGAGCAGAACTTTTGAAAGAATCTTTGACTCTCACTGATCAAATTTTCTGACTTTTGTTAGGGTTTCTGCATTATCGGATGTCAAGAGGAACAGTTTAGTCATAACATGGAAGTTAAATATAGTTTTGTCAGTGTTTAGGTGTTACCTTTACTCTCCTTAGATTTTTAAAGATTAAAATAGTACATTTTTTTATAAATTAAAAAGAATGCATCTTAAGTTTAAATTTATGCTTAAGATGACACATTATGTGGATCTGTTTTCTTTAAAAAAAGTGTTTGAGAAAAGAATTCATGAGGATTTCAGGGAACAACAGTTCCATTTTGTGGAGTTTGCATTAAACAATTATACACTGAAAAGCATTTAGAATTATCTCTACTTATAAATGCACAAATAAGAAAAATTCACTATAGAGCCAGTGGAAAACTACAATTTAAAATTCACTACCGTTTGTAACTAGTAATCTTATCTCTAGAATGTACATTAAAAAAATCTTAGTTATCTAATTTTTTTTCTTTTCTCTTTTCTTCCTCTTGTTCCTTTTTATATGATCATCAGTCTGCACATACTAAACCAAGGGATGTCTAAGCAGAGAGTTTCTATTTTCTGTGTAATAGAGTAATAAGGGAGAGGACAAAACTTCTGATTAATAAGCACAGGTCCTTCTAGTGTTCTCATAACATCCACCCGGATTATTTTCTTCTACTATAAAGACGCAGGTATTGCCCATTTCTCTGTCTCATTTTCCTTGCTATTGTGGAATACTCAGTCCTCTCCAGAGTGTCCCCAGATACTCCTTCACCTCCACTAGAGGGTCTCCAACTGTCGCTGCCTGAAGCGGAAGTCGCTTGGAGCAGCGAACGCCACAGGAAAATTCGGAGGCAGGATGAAAATGAAAAAAGGTCTTTTATTCTTCTCCTCTCTCCAGCTCCAGCAATCACTCCAAATGCTCTAACTCCAACCACCACCTTCTTCTTCCCCACACACACTAACGAACCTCACCCAGTTATATACATATAGCTTTAACAAGGACACGTGCTTACAGCTCGAGCTTACAGGTGCGTCACGCAGTGTTCACGGGCATACAAAGATTCTTTGAATAATGTATCAACATCAGGTGGAAACTAGAACATCTTTTATGGCTCTCAGCTAACCGCAATCTTTAGCTATCTCCTTGATTATAGGCTCCTTCATCCAACAACTGTGGAAGTTCCTGGGCATTGTCTTCAGGCTCCCTGCATAGTTGATCTTAGCCATATCACAAATGCAACCTTTCCTCTCTCTTTCTCTTCAATGATGTTATCCACAAGAAGCCAAAGCGTTCTCAACTATCCACTGCAACTTCCTTCTTGTAAGTGCTTCATGTGACAACAATCCCCCGAAATCATTCACATTAAGGGACATCAGGCTGACTTTCTCTGCTTTACAAGAGGTGACTTTCCTCCCCTTCCACTATATTCCTTGGTACCATAACCTGTCAAGGTCCTGAAGAACATGGTATTGGGATTCCCAAATCACTCTTAGTTGGGTTGCTCCTGGCTTTCCAACCAGGAAAAAATGTATGAAGTATTACATGTGTATGTTTTAAAATGCTGCTTCTGTAAGTTATTAAACAACAGAACACGAATACACTTCTCATTATCTCTAACCTTGCCTTTCGGTTCCCTTTATGCTGTCATAATTTATTAATTTGTTTAATTTGCTCGTATTATATTTGTGAGATTGGAGACTTTTTGTTTGTATTGCCTTTGTATCTGCAATCTGGAAGAGTGTTTGGAATATAACAGGTAGTCAATAAAAAATGAACAAGTAATGAGAGTCTAAAATTTTTAATGTAAAAGGTAAACATGTCAGTTAAGATTAGTACACAAGGGTATACTTTTATGCCCTTTGTGCTTCTGGCAGACACCTCTGTGGAATGTCTGTCCCATTAACTATGATCATCTTACCCATGTTAGCAGAGGGCCAATACAACCACTAGCACTTGTCACTGATGATTGGACAATTGCTGTACACCAGACTAAGCTGAGTCAATGAGATATTTTCTCCTGGACATTTAGAATAAAAATTCAAAGAGTGAGAAAAAAGAATCAGTGTGTGGCTTTCCCTCCACATCAATTTAGACAGTTTCTACCGTACTATAGTTGCAAAAAATGGAACAATCTTGAGAACTTTATAAATAAAAAAGGTTATTTCTTTTTCATAGTATGTCATCACATGCTGAGTATACTCTTGGCAGAAACAGCTACACAAGGACACAGGCTGTTGGCACAGACACTATCTTGAATGTTGCTATCACCTCATCAAAGGAAAATGTGAAGTGTCAGAGGAACTCACACAAAAACCAACTGCTCAGTCTAGAAGTGACCCACCATTCTTTTCATATCTCATTGGCCAGAACTTCTCACATCCTATCACTCCTCCCTTATCCTCCATACACCCAACTATAAAACAAGATCAATTTTACCATGTGTCTGGAAAAGAGAAAGTAGAAACCATCTGAACAGCATTAATGACTCCATAAATGGCATAAATTGCATGAGCCATGACAACTATATTCTGTCATGTAACTGAGAATTAAATAATGATGAAACAGATGCCCAGAGAAAAATGGGAAAAAATTTTCCTCAGCTCCCAACTGTTTTTCAGATCCCATTTCCACGTTGTAATAAGGTGTGAATGAATTCCTGCCCTTGGAGTGGGAGGTCAACAGTTCTGAGTGTAGTCATTTAAACATAGACTTACAGCATGCTTGCCATTTATCATATTCTATCTAGACCTAGGAAATACAAAGTGAAAGAACAAAGAGGTATGTTTTCTAGGATCTCACAGTCTAGTGATAGAGACAGGCAAATAAGTATCTTAACAGAAAAATGCAAATGATAATACAGAAGTATAAAGGAGGAGACCTCACCACACCTGGGGGGCATCAGGAACCACCGTTTGAAAGTGATCCTTGTATCATGTGTTAAGAGTAAATTAGTGGAGAAGGGCACAGTCGGGAGGGAAAGGCAAACAGCAATCCAGGCAGAAGGAACAGTGTATGCAAAAGTATGACAACTTTTACTATATAGAACATGTGCATTCCAAAATTAACAAGGAAAGAGAGAAGATGGGGAGAAGTAGCTGCAAGTAGTTTAGGTGTTTGAACCACAACAGAGGAAATGGTATCATCCAAGTGTAATGTTTGTGTGTGAGCCTGATGTGTGTGTGTGTGTGTGTGTGTGTGTGTGTGTGTGTGTAATGTAATGTAGTAGAGTCCGGTTCTGCCAAATGACCTTGGAGAATTACTGAATTTCTCAATGTCTCTTTTTATACTATGGGTAAACAGAAATAATACTGACTTGCCATAGGGTCTGGAAAGATTGTTTGTTTAAGACTGAACCTCTGGTTAATTCTGCCACAGGCTTAATGAAATCAGAGACATAAATCACCCAAAGCAATGTATCACAAATACATACGCAAGGATTAAAAAATGCTATACCAGTAAACCATGTTCCTGAGATTTTGGTACTATTGAACCATATATTAGTAACAAGGGAAACCACCTAGGACATATCATGTAATGTCATTATAATGTAATCAATCATTTATGTGTTTGTGCTTCCAGACCCTACAATCACTAACCTTACAGGAATGCTCTGAGGATTAAAAAAAAAAAAAAAAAAAAAAAAAAGAGCTAATTTATGAAAAGCTTTTAGCATAGGGGGTTGTTTTTATCTGAACTCATTAAATGTTACCCCTGAGCATGAGAAAGAGGTACCAGTCTACATTCAACAGCTGATTGGATGGTGGTGTGGACTACTGAGATGTTGAATTTAAAAGGAGTAAAGCTCCTTTTCTAAGTGTTAGAATCATTGATGACTTGTTAGTCTAATTTTCTGCTTCTTGCCTAGCTGCAAGACTGTCGTATTCACAATAGTGCATATTTGGTCAGACATACGCTGATCACCTGCTCAGTAGCAGGTGCTTAGGATACAAGTCACACAGACATAACCTCTTGTCTTCACGGAGTTTGGGGGTGGTTAGTTCAAAGTATCTCTGAAATAGTAATTTTTAGCATTATCCTAAAGTGTGGAGCACCTGAGGCTGGCCACACGAATATTAATAAACGAGGTCAGTTGAGAATCAACTTTCCTGTGTTCGTGGAGAAAGGAAGAGATGCAACCGGTGATGCAGGAAGGGAGAAATAGGCATAAGAAACAAAAGGGGAGAAATAAAGAAAAAATGAGAGAGAAGAGAAGGCAGGAGCATATCAAGGATGACAGGCAACAGGAGGCAGATAAAATTCAAACGAAAGAGAAGAGAACACCGCTCCCGTTCCACGTAGTCGAGCAGCATCTGCACACCCGGCCCCACGCCAGGAACACCAACATCCCACCACCAGCGCGCAGCGCGCCGTAAAAGCGTCAGTGTCCCGCGAGCGGAGCGTGGCGCAACGCAGTGACGTAGAGGAGGCGGGACTTCCGGTCCCGACCTCGTCTCCCAGGAACCCCAGCGAGGGCCTTGTGGGCAGACAGGTGAGGTACAGCTCTTCACGCTTCGCTGACTTTGAGGAAAGCCAGACAGGCCGGCTCGGGGCCTCCTTCTCCCTGCAGCTCCTCACGTAGACTCTGCGGCTTCTGGTCGGACCTTCCGCAGAGCCGGAAGTAACGGTGCTGAGACCGCTCTGCATTCCAGAGCTTTTTGGAGGGGGAGACCCCGGGGCTGCTGGCGCTGCCACTGCTCCCTAGAGCTAGGGAACGCACCTTTTGTACTGCTAAACGCAGCCCACGGCGGGGAGTAGGGTCCTGGACGTTGGGCAGCCGGCCCGCAAGACGCGGCCAGGAGGGATCAAAGTCTGGTCCGGGCTGTGCTTTGCAGCGAACGTATAGTGCGCACACCGCTTTCCATTCACCCTTAAGGCCCACTGTGTACTCACCTGGGGGAGATTTTCCCCACCCAAGACAGTATGCAAATTGGGACTCTTTGTTCCTTCCTTCATTCATTCATTTGTTCTTCACAAGTACTTACAGGACACCTGTTTTGTGTCCTGTCTGCTGGTGCTGGAGAGTTTATAATCTCCCTTCTGAAGTTCTTAGAACAAGCCCCAGTCTTTGTGCAAAAGGTTTACATTAAACTTCGTTCTGAAACTATGAGTAGGAATATCTGAGGTGTCTGTTGGGTGTTTTCCATTTTTCCACCTAAAAGTGAAAAGCCTGAGGACCTAAAGCCTGGCTTCCCAGCCCGTAAGATGTTAGGAGACAATAAAGGCAACCCAGCAGCTGCTTTTCTGAAATTTTACATTTTAATATTTTGTATTTTTATAACTAAGTCTTTTAGACTAGGTGATTTTCTAACCATAAAAACAATGATAACCTCAGCATTTTCTTGCTTGTAAAATTATTATAATATACTTAGGATCGAGCACTTAATTTTGAAGTCTATACTTTGAGCAAAGGGAAATTAATATACTGTTTTAATGCGTATTTAACATGCAAGTACTGTAGTCTTTTCAAACTTGTGAAATTCTCGTCCTTGATGTCCAGAGGCTGAAAGCTGTTTTTTTGTCACATTAAAAAAAAAAAAAAAAAAGAAAAGAAAAGAAAAAAAGTGCTTACAAATTTGATGTAACAATTGGTGAATTAGAGGCAACAAAGGAGTTATGGAAAATGTCTTTTTAAAGTCAAAATAATTTAGCAAATCCATCCTGAGTGTAATGTGTGCCTTAGTTTTTATATTTCCTCAACAGTAATGATAGATTTTATATTGATCATCTAAGTTTGGTTTTCTGACCCAGTTGGACAGATGTGAGAAGTCTCATGCTTGCTGTGCCTTCAAACAGCAAATGTTCAAGTAGCAAAATTAGAGAAAGTTTAAAAAGGTGCAAGAAAAAAAGTGAAATGTAAAAAGTGTAAGTGGAAAAAAAATTGTAAAATTGCTGTTGATATATCCACTTACCTAGCAGAGGCTTAGAACACTGCATAGAATCTTGGTCTAACACACATCATACTTATTCCCTCTTGGACTTTCTCCTACAACATTATGTAATTTGTTCTTTGAGTTCTTAAATAGTACATAAAATTTTGACGTAATACGTAGCTGGAAAAATAGTGTAATAGGAGTCCAAAGACTATAAAATTGATTTTGCCATTAAATGACCTTGAAAAAACTTTGACCTTCATTTCTTACTCTGTTGATTGCACTGTCTACTTTGCAGGCTTTGTTCTGATGAGAAAGAATTTGAATGTACTTTGCAAATGAAAAGAACTAGGAAAAGAAAGTGGTTTGTTGCAAGTGGGGAAATTATCAGTAAATCAGGATATAGAAAACAATTACTTCCTTTAACAGGTTATTTTGGAGTAAGATGGGGTAGATACAAATAGTTACAATGACCTTAAAGGTATTCTTTATGCATTTATATTATATGTTGACTTGCAACTGTATGTTTTGAAGTTTATGTGGAGCTGTGTGGTGTTCCTGATTTTTCTTTGCCATACCACTTACACAGTTTGCAATTAAACAAATAAATGAATAGTTAAGTTTTGTGGTTTTAAAAAAATTTTGTTTTGAAATAATTATAGATTTTTTTAGAAGTTGCGAAAAAATTGCACAGGAAAGTCCCCATTCCCCTCTCAGCCAGGCTTCCCCAGTGGTAACATTTTGAATGGCAACAAGGTAATATTAAAACCAGGAAATTGAGATTAACATTGGTAGAATATATAGAGCTTATTGAAATTTCACCAGTTTTATAAGCACTCATTTGTGTGTGTACACAGATCTATGCAATTTTATCACACATGTAGCTTCTTATAATTATTATAATAATTTGTCAAGACAGAAGTATTTCATCAGCACAAGACTTTATGTCTGCTGCTTTATAGAACTATCTAGTCCTATTCCAATCTCTCTATCTCTAAAAAATTATCATTTCAAGAAAGTTGTATAAATGGAATCATACAGTACATGACTTTTTGAAACTGGCTTTTGGCTTTTGTTTTTTCTTTAATTCCGTATAATTGCTTTCCATTCCATCCAAGTTATTTGTATATCAATCATTCATTTCTTTTTTGTTGCTGAGTATTATTCAGGGATAGCTGTCATATACTGAGTTTAACCATTCACTCATTGAAAGACAATTGGGTTGTTTCCATTTTTGGAATATGATGATTTGAGCTGCCATGGACCTTTGTGTGAAGGTTTCTAAATCAACATGAAGTTTTTATTTCTCTGGGATAAAAGCCCAAGAGTAAAATGCTGGGTCACATGGTAAGTGTGTGGTTTAGTCAATTGATATGACTTTTTTAGCTTATTGATATAGTGAGTTACATTCATTGATTTTTTTTTCTAATTAGTTATACATGACAGCAGAATGCATTTTATTTCTTTGTACACAAATGGAATACAACTTTTCGTTTCTTTGGTTGTACACAATGCAGAGTCACACCTTTTGTGCAATCATACATGTATCTAGGGTAATGATGTCTGTCTCATTCCACCATCTTACCTACCCCCATGCCCCCTTCCGTCCTCCACTTCCCAAAGTTCCTAGATTCTTCCCATGCCCCCTCCCCCCATGGATCAGCATCCACTTACCAGTACATTCGGCCTTTGGTTTTTTGGGATTGGCTCACTTCACTTAGCATGATATTCTCCAATTCCATCCATTTACCTGTAAATGCCATAATTTTATTCTCTTTTAATGCTGAGTAATACTCCATTGTATATATATATACCACAGTTTCTTTATCCATTCATCTATTGAAGGGCATCTAGGTTGGTTCCACAGTTTAGCTATTGTGACATTCATTGATTCCTGAATGTTGAACATTCCTGGAGTAAATTTCACTTGATTGTAGTATAATATTTGTTTTATATGTTGCTGGGTTCTGTTTACTAATGTTTTGTTAAGAGAGGTATTGGTGGTTTTGTTTGTTTGTTTTTGTTCTGGTTTTGTTATCAGTAATGGTATTGCAGGGTCTTTAGCAATAACTGTTTCATTCTTGATTTTAGCAACTTGTGTTTTCATGTCTTTTTCATTGGCAGTTTATTTATTTCATTCTTTTTTTCTTTTTTAATTTATTTGAGTTAGTTATACATGACAATAGAATGCATTTTGACACATCATACATAAATGGAGTATAACTTCTCATTTTTCTGGTTGTACATGATATAGAATCACACTGGTTGTGTAGTCATATATGCACATAGGGTAATAATGTCCAATTCTTTCTACTGTCCTTCCTAACACTATACCCCCTCTCTTCCCTTTACTCCCCTCTACCTAGTCCTAGTCCAAAGTACTTTTATTCTTCCCTAGCCCCCCCCCCACCATAGTGAATTAGCATCCACATATCAGAGAAAATATTCAGCCTTTGTTTGGGGGGATTATTTCACTGTTCCATCCATTTACTGAATGCTATAATTTTATTCTTCTTTAAGGCTGACTAATACTCTGTTGTGTATATATACCACATTTTCTTTATCCATTAATTTGTTGAAGGGCACCTAGTTTGGCTCCATTGTTTAGCTATTGTGAGTTGAGCTACTATAAACATTTATGTGGCTGTGTCACTCCTCAGAGCATTAATCTCCAAGATATACAAAGAACTCAAAAAACTTAACAACAACAACAAAAAAAACAACCAAATAATCCAGTCAACAAATGGGCTACGGAACTGAACAGACACTTCACAAAAGAAATAAAATTGATCAACAAATACATGAAAAAAGTGTTCAAAATATCTAGTAATTAGAGAAATGCAAGCAAATTATAAAGCTTTCTGTGTAAATCTTATAACTCATTTGTTAGATTTGTTTGTAAGTATTGGATTTTTTTCGTGTAGTTATAAGTGGTATCTTTCTAAAAGTTTCATTTTCTAATTGCTCATTGCTGGTATATAGAACTCTATTTGATTTTTAATATTAATCTTTTATCTAAGGACCATGTTGCATCCACTTGTTAATTCAAATTGTGTATATGTATTCTTTTGGATATTCTCTCATGTGATCATGTTGTGAAGAATGACATTTTCTTCCTATGCAATTCACATACACTTATTTCTTTTTTGTGTTTGATTGCATTGGCTTAGGACCTTAAATACAATTTAGAGTTAGACGTGTTGATAGCAGACCTCTGTATCTAGATTCCAAACTCAGAAAGGCATTCGGTATTTCATCCTTACTAATATGTTTGCTGTAAGTTTTACATATACTTTATATTTACAAATGTATTTTATATTTATATTTCATAAAAGAAGGTATATTTCTTTTTTAAGAGTTTTTCATGACTATTGGATTTTATCAAATATACTTCTGTACAGATTGAGGTAATTATGTGCTTTTTCTCCTTTATGTCAATTAATAAAGTCAATTAAAATGATTAAAATTTGAATATTTTAAAGAACCTTTTGCTTCAGATACATACAAAATTTGGTTATCATGTATTGCCCTTTTATATATTACAAGGTTTGATCTGCTAATATTCTGAGTAGAGTTTTTTGTATTTATACCCATGAGGGAGATTGGCCTGTAATTTTCTTTTCTTATATTATCTTTCTCAGGTATTGATACCAAAGTTTGCTGGATTCATAAAATGAATTGGGAAGCAGTTCTTCTTTTTCTATTCTCTGAACATACATGATTGATATTTTTTTCATTAAAGTATTGATTCTTTCATTTGATAAAAATTATGAATTCTGTGTTTTTAATAGACATAGATCTATTAAGATTCTTCTAGTCTTTGGGATCTGTTTTTCTTAGAAGTTTTCCATGCCAAATTTAGTGGCATAAAGTTCTTTAAAATCTTCCCTTTTGTGGGGAGGGGAGTGGTGCTAGGGATTGAACCAAGCCAGGGCCTTATACATGCTGTGCCACTGAACTACATCCCCAGTCCCATATTATTTTATCACCTTTTTCAGTGTGGAGAGATGACCCTTTTTCACCTATAACATTGATTATTTGTGCTCTCTTTTTCCTTGATAAGTCTCTTCACAGGCTTACATATTTATAGGTTTTTCCAAAGAACAGAATTTTGGGTTATCATTAGTGTTTTCTAATAGAAACCTTTGTCCCTGGCTTATTGATTTCTACTCTTCATCATTATCTGTTTTCTACTTTCTTTACTTGCATTTTTCTGCTTTTTCATATTCCTTTACCTAGACCCTTGATTTCCATCTTTTTTCCTAATACGTATATCTCAAGACTAATTTTTCCTGTATTTATGCTTTTATTTGTATTCTGTATGTCTTGATATATTTTTAGTTCTGTCTCATTTCTCTGTTGTCTTCTTAGTTTTATATTAGTTGCATTTTCTGTTTCCCCTTTCATACACTTGTTATATGTTCTTACACAATTCTTATAGTGGCTACTGACCTTTTGAACAAATTTTAAAAAATATTTCCTCTGGCTTTTCTAATTGTCCTCCATGGGAGATTATTTGGAAGCCAGCTAGTGTGCCTTAGCTAATGCAGATTCAAACTTAATGAATATTTTAAACCAAAAAAAAAAAAAAAAGTACCTTTAATTAAAAACAACTCTCAGACTCACCAATGTTATTTGTATACTAAACATTGAATGCATATAACCAGCATTTTGATATTTACTATTAGGCCAGTTAAAAAAAAAAAAACTTGAAATAGAACCATTGACATTTTGACATTTTGTTTATTTTCTTGTATTGTTTTTTGATGAGTTAGAAACCTTGTATCTCTTCTATGGGCCTTTAAATTTTTAATCTGCATTTTTCTAGTCACCAAATACTTTACAAGTAGGTAATATTCAGACACATACAAAGTATATGCTCTGCTGTTTTACACTGGGACAATAACACAGGTCCATGATGATGTCCATAATATTATGTATAATGCCTTTGGCATTTGAGGAAGTTTTCAGAAGCTCTTATCCACTCTTGTATGTAATAAATAATACAAGTTATTATTAGACATTGTTAATGCTTAAGCCTTGGAAGAAAACTATCTTACTACCTCTTTTTCAAGTTAAATGTAATTTAATTGAAGACTATCTGGAAATAGCAACACAAGTTTTTTTTTTTTTCTCCCCTTAAATTAGCATTGGCAGTTCCTACATGAATAAAGCAATTTCTAGTGCCTAAAATAAAATGCAGGCATTATTTGGGTTTGTATGCTGAATCCTGAATCACATATATTTAAAATTCCACTTATTTTTGTTCATTAGTTCAATCCTAGGGTCATTTCTAGCTATAGTATAAAGACTTTATATAATAAAGATTTACATTATAAATGTTATAATAAATAACAAATTTTAAAGATTTTAGCCGGGCACGGTGGCGCATGCCTGTAATCCCAGCACTTTGGGAGGCTGAGGCAGGAGGATCACGAGTTCAAAGCCAGCCTCAGCAATGGCGAGGCACTTAGCAGCTCAGTGAGACCCTGTCTCTAAATAAAATACAAAAAAGGTCTGGGGATGTGACCCAGTGGTTGAGTGCCCCTGAGTTCAATCTCCAGTACCACAAAAATAAATAAAAAATAAAAAAAATAAATTAAAGATTTGAATCTCTAAGATTTATACCCATCAGATGCTGGTTTTCTGTTTTAAATATTATCTACCTTTCACTTCTCAGAAGAAAATATATAATCAATCAACAAATACGTGAAAAAAGTGTTCAACCTCTCTGGCTATTAGAGAAATGCAAATCAAATCCACTCTAAGATTTCATCTCACACCAGTCAGAATGGCAGCTATTAAGAACACAAACAACAATAAATGTTGGCGAGGATGTGGGGGGAAAAGCAAACTCATACATTGCTGGTGGGACTGCAAAATGGTGCAGGCAATATGGAAAGCAGTATGGAGATTCCTTGGAAAACTGGGAATGAAACCACCTTATGACCCAGCTATCCCACTCCTCAGTCTATACCCAAAGGACTTTAAAAAAAATTTTTAAAAGGGGGGGAGCTGGGGTTGTGGCTCAGCAGTAGAGCGCTCGCCTAGCATGTGCGCGGCCCAGGTTCGATCCTCAGCACCACATACAAATGAACACATTGTGTACAACTAAAGCAAATAAATAAATATTTTTTTTAAAAAACAGCATACTACAAGGACACAGCCACATCAATGTTTATAGCAGCACAATTCACAATAGGTAAACTGTGGAACCAACCTAGATGCCCTTCAGTAGGTGAATGGATAAGGAAAATGTTGTATCTATACACATTGTATACAAAATGTTTTATATATACACAATGTTGTATATATACAGCAATAAAAGAGAATAAAATCATGGCATTCACAGGTAAATGGATGAAGTTGGAGAATATAATGCTAAATGACGTTAGCCAATCCCCAAAAGCTAAATGCCGAATGTTATCTCTGATATAGGGAGGTCAATTCACAGTTGGGTTGGGACAGGGAACATAGGAGGATTACAGGAACACTAGAATGGCCAATGGGGAGGGAGGGAAAGGGAGGGGACACAAGGGTGAAGAAGAAAAAAAAAGATGGTAGAATGAGATGGATATCATTATCCTAAGTGCATGTATGAAGACAAGAATGGTATGAATATACTTTGTATACAACCAGAGATATGTAAACATGTGCTCTATAAGTATAATATGAAATGCAATGCATTATCCTATCATTTATAACAACTTAGAATTTAGAAAAAAATGAATATTGTCTAGGTTTGCATACAATTTACTTGGAAAAAATTCTCTTACCACATAAAGTTAGGAAACCATTGGTAGATAAATGAACACCTGCATTTAAGAAAACAGGTCTGCCTAGATTGCACAAGTTGTGTTCACGCTTGACTTTTACCCTGCCTAGATCTTGATGCTTATCATATTGATTTCATTCAAGGTCATTTATAGTCTGAGGCTGAAGGTGGAGCTATCACTTTTTCTCAATATATAATTGTAACACATTTTTCTTTGTTAATCTGACACTTGCTTGCAGAACTGAATTACTTTGGATTCTTAGGTAAGCAAGAATTCAAAATCTCATTTTTGAATTTTCTTTTGCTTCTTTTACACAGCTGCGTAGGAGTCAGAAATATAAGAGTAAAGGAAAGTAAAAGATTCTTTAGAAATACATGTCAATTTCATGCTTCTGTTCTATTTTATTTGAAATGTTTTATAATTGCAACTGCTTGTTTTCCAATTTGTATAATACTATGCTTGAATTTCATATCTACTTGGATTTTCATTAGTTTGGTGGCTAATCAAACTCCCAAGATGTCATAGTCTTGTATTTATAAGTTGAATGTATTTAATAACTTGGAATTTTCCTCTGGTGAAAGTGTGGCCAGTGTCTTCACAGTCAGTTCTGATTTAATACTGTGTTTAACAGCTCCATCTAATATTGTTTCTAACAGATGGTAAAAGTCAGAAGACCTTTACAAATATACTATTTTTATGATAGTTTTGGAGACTGGGCTATAGTGACATTTATTAGTGAATTAAAAGTCAATTCATACCAAAAGTTGAATGATACTTTTATTTATTTAATCAATATATTTTGAATAAAGAGTGGTCCCCATCTTTTAAGTAAGGATTTTTTCATTTTTCATAGTATTGCTATTTAAGAAAAAACTGAGTATGACTTTTGATTAAATATGGAGGTTTAGAGTATATATTATTTCTTCCTACTCCCTAAATTCACTAAGCTGACAGTAAAAA
Source organism: Tamias sibiricus (assembly GCA_025594165.1). Taxonomy (NCBI): domain Eukaryota; kingdom Metazoa; phylum Chordata; class Mammalia; order Rodentia; family Sciuridae; genus Tamias; species Tamias sibiricus. Next base: position 82,569,846 of record CM046670.1, read on the forward strand.
TAGTAAAGGCATAAACAAAGAGAATGGGAGAGACAACAGAACATCAGACTGGAGAAGTGAAATCTTAAAAATGTTAGTAAATGGATAAATTATAACCATCTTCAGCAGTCTTGATGGACTATAACATTTGATCATAATATTGAACTACAGCTTGTTTACATTCCCAAAATCAAGTCATGATATAATTTTTAGTATCTGCATATTGGTTTATCATAATTTACTTATGCATTCCTCCATTAATGACTATTTAGGATCTTCAACTTTTCATCATAATACATAGCATTCCATGCATTAGTTTTAAAAAGTATTTTGGATATTTCTTTAGAATCAGTTACTCAAAATAACTAAATTGAGGTATATGCCTTTTATGGGTATTGACCAATGCTGCTAGATTGCTTCCCAAAGGCTGTTTTCATTATTACCATCCACGTATATTTTTTCTTTCAATCCTAGAACCGAGAGTAGCTGTTGGGTGTGCCACACGGTGGCACTTACTATAATCCCCTCAACTCAGGAAGCTGGGCAGAAGGATCACAAGTGTGAAGCCAGCCTCAATTTAATGAGACCCTATTTCAAAAAATGTAAAAGGTGGTGGGGATTGGGGATATAGTTCAGTGATAGAACACACCCCTGGGTTCAGTTCCCAGTACATCCCCCAGAAGAATAGCTGGCGAGTCTTCTGTATGCACTCTAGCATTTCCCTCTTGGTATTTTGAAATTTGCCTTTTTAATTCTTCAGTATTATTTTTGGCTCAAGGTTTTACATTTTGCTGCTTTTCTCCCTTTATTTAGAAATGGACTCAGAAATCAAGGAAGAAATTCTTGTACATGAGGAATTTGTTCTGTGTGGTGGAGTTGAAACACAGGTTCTAAAATGTGGTCCCTGGAGTGACCTCTTTAATGATCAAAATGTCAGCAGACCTAAACTGCTTATTTTCATTATTCCTGGTAAGTAGAAAAGTCTGGATGAGAAGACTTTATACAGATACCAATCACTATTTGTCTCTCTCTCTCTCTCTCAGTTGGTTTGAAAGTGAATAGCATTTAGAAGAAAAAAATCATTTTTAAATTTAATAGCATATACATTAAAAATCCAGAAAATTAACATAGAATTTTCTTAATTAACTAACTACCTGAGTCACTTCTTTTTCCCCCTATATACTTTTTGGCCTGCATATTCTTTGCTCTCCTCTCCATATTACAATTAAAACAAAAAAAAGAATAGATTGATATTCTCATCTTTCCTCTAGTATCTGTGGTCAAAATTTGTTTATTATTATCAGGTTAAAAATGATTTATTAATCAGCTTTATAACTCTTGGTAACGTCATGCAAACTTTTAGGGTTGTTGATAAAATTGGAAAAATCTCTTGAAAATTGATAATTTTCACTTACACATTACTTTAAAATGTTAAGGCAATTCAGGTTTTCTTGTTTGGGACAACTGAAAGGTTCTTTGAACTGACATCCCTCATCTACCAGGTGAGTCATTACTATCCTCACTGTAGTGGCATGTTATGAGTTTTACATTATCAGTGTCAGTTTTTAGTGTCACATAGCAATAAATTATCTTATTTTGATGTGTTTTTATGATTCACTTCTCATTATCAATTGGTTGTCAAGTCATTTGAGAATCTATTTATTATTTCTACTACAAAATTATCTTCCTCAGAATGAATTACTGCTTTGGGTATGATATAAGCTTTTTAAATTAAAACTCTTTTCCAGTATTGAAGTGATACATCTTTATTGCTTTTAAATGTTTGACTAATTTTATATATATTTTATTTCAGTGCATTAACAAACTTTAGTGTCAAAAAAGCTTACTTTACAGGCACATGCAGATAAAGGGTTTGTGATTTCTCACTGGTGCTGAAACCTACCAAAACAACTTTTCAAATTGCACTTAAACTGGCATATTCACATTTTATCAAATTTTGGACTAATTTTTTTGCATTCCTATTGTGTTAGGATTTTTTCTCTTGATTCTTTAAAACTATGTATTAGAGTACTCATAATATTGTTATATCCATGTTGCATCGACTGAACAGATTTATAATGGCATTTTTCTTTTTTCTTTTTTATTATTCTAATTTGTTATACATGTTTGCAGAGTACATTTCATTTCATATTACATATAAAGAGCACAATTTTTCAAGTTGCTGGTTTTATATAAAGTATTTTTACAACAATTGTGTCTTCATACATGTATTTAGGGTAATCATGGATAACTCAGTCTATAATGACATTTTTCTATAATTAAACTCTTAAAAGAAAAACTCAGTTAATAAGGATACTATATCAATGAATCTGTAAAAATCCTCATATATAACTTTTTCAAATATCAGAACAGTTAATAGTACCAGGTCTAATGCAGGCAGTTTTTGCATGTCCTGGGATATTTGTGTGACCAAGCCCGGTAAGTTGGAAGAGTGGGCAGGAAGAGTGTTCCTGGAGGACATTTCTATGCTAGACTACATGGTGGTAACTCACCTTTATAGGGAAGTGATTGTGAACCACATGCATTGATCCTATAAAATGAAAATGAACCTAAACTTTAACTAGATCATGCAGTTAACTAGATCATTGCAGCCACTCCAATTCTACCAATCATGAGGAGAAGTGTGCTAAAGGGAAGTTTAGATAGACAGTGGTCTAATTCTTGGATCCCTATATTGATGTCATTCGTCAGTTAGGGTGTAAGCTGCCTGTCGTGGCCAGCCACAAACACCGCGGGAGGAAAACTCTTGGAGGCAGAGTAAAGCTATTACTACTTTTACTTCTACTTTCTTAGAGAGAGCTTAGAGAGAGAAAGAAAGATTTTTCTTCTTCTTAGAAAGAGCTTAGAGAGAAAGATTAGAGACAGCTTTTTCTTCTTCTTCTTAGAGCTTAGAGAGAAAGAGAGCTTGAAAAGAGAGAGATTTCTTCTTTAGAGAGAGAGAGAGAGCTTAGCTTTTAGAGCTTCTTTCTTCTTTGTTCTTTCTTCTTTCTTCCTCAGGAGCCTCGGCCTGACTCTGACCAGGAATTACTTCTTCTATCTGGTTTCTCTTCTGTAACCGCTCTGCCTACATTCTGGCCGCTCTGATTCTTTTCTTCTTCTCCAACCCGAACTCTTCTTCCGACCGAGCGACTGCATGACTGACTGAGTGAATTCATTCTTCTCCTGACTCCGACCGCTTTCACCCGGTTATATACCTTTAGCTTTGCGGGTGCCTCACGTGCATTTACAGGTGCGTCACATACATACTTATTATCAGGTGGAACTTATGGCTTCCAGCTGACCGCAATAGCCATCTCCCTAATTGGGTCTCCTTCATTAGGGAAGAGTTAAAATCTCTCCAGATGTTTGTTCTGACCTAGTGTCTCTTCTCTGAGACCCTAATTACGTGTATGTTATACCATTTAGTATTGTCTGTGTCTCTCATCCTCTACTTTTCTTTCATACTTTTTCCTTTCTATACTTCAATTTGGAGAATTTCTACTGACTTATATTCAAGTTTACTACTTCTTTCTTTTGTGTAGTCTGCTGTTAAGCTGACTCACTGAATTCTTTACTTTAGTACTGCATTTTGTAGCTCAATAAATTCTATTTTTGTTGTTGTTGTTGTTGTTTTCATTTCTCTGCTGGAATTCTTTATATCTTCACCCATTTTGCCCACATTTCTTTGTACAAATATTAACACATGTATTAGTTGGGATAAAATATTTTTTTACGCCAACTCTGGTCATCTGTGGACCTGTATTAACTATTTTTTTCTTTTGCTTATTGGTCATATTTCTCAGTTTAGACATGCCTCTTAGTTTTAAAGTTTGAATACTGAAGTTTAGGTATAACAGAGCGGTAAAAACTAAAGAAATAAGTTCTCCAGGAAGTGCCTACCCTTTTGTGTGTCACGTATATTGGACTAGGACCTGATAACTTCAATCTCAGCATTAGTTGAGCCAAATTAGAGCTGAGGTTGCCATTATAGTTAATTTAACCCACCTCTGGTTTCGAATATCTGATGTGAGATCACCCACCCCACAGCAGGGATGTGGGATCCAAGCACTATGACATTTCTCTGTTTTTCCTGTGTCATCACAGGGAATGTGCCCATCATTTACTCCATGAATTTCTGTGAGGAGAGTTGGCAATAAAGATGTCCAGCTCTGTGTTTGGGATTCCTCCAAATTTAGTATAACATCAACCATTAGATTCTCAGTTTTCTTTATTCCTGACAATTTTCTCTACCTGTGGCATACTTGCTTTTCTGCTCATCCATGTCCCCAGGAATGGAAGGGGTCACTGGTTTACTCATCCAAGATGGGCTCATCCCTCTTTGGAACTTAGTTTTATTTAGATTTTTTAAAAATGACTTTAAAGAACAATAAAATGTAAAAGCATATCAAGTGTTTTCTGCTTGCTGTGATGACTCATCACTATTTTTTATTTTAAAATTATTATTAAGAATTAACTGTAGAGAATTTGGAAGGAAATGAAATTTCTCAACCTATTGATAACAACCAACTTTAATTCTTTGCTGGGTTTTTAAGCTTTCTTCTATACATTATGGAGGGCTAGCACCAAGAAAAAAAGAAACTGATTTTCTAATGAATTGAGAGGATTTCTTTACTTCTGAAGAATACAGACACAATCATTAACCCAAGGAAAGCTAACAAAAACATACAAGAAAGGAAATGCAATTCAAAATGCCCTATAGGCTTAGCAAAATATAACATTATAATAATAAAAGCATAGAAACATTGATCTAACCAAAAACTGCAAAATAACCAACCTAGGAAGACAGGGAAGGAGGGGAATATGTTTACATACAGGGAAGAAAAAGTATAAGAAACCTAATCCTTGTCTTTCATGAGGGGTTCAATAGATAATATTCATAGTGAGAATTCAAGAAATAGCATTATATTTAGAAATGTGCAGAGGGGTACCCCAGTGTTGAAAGTTTCTGCCTCTGAGAATATTTGTTGGAACTAAAACAACTGATTTTCACGATCACACAAATTTTTTCCTCCTAATGAAGCCTCTCCTTCCCCCACAAAAAAAGTTTAAAAAGAGCCTGAGGCCAAAAGCAGAGAAGCCAGAAAGTATTCTGGAAAAGAATAAAAGTGAATAAGGACAAGATCTAAAAGATATGTAAAGGTATCATAAAGTTGCAGCTGTTGAAAACATGAAAAACATAGGAAGAGGCAGACAATACAGAAACAGATCCCAATCATACTTTATGATAAAATTGGCATTGCAAACCAGTGAAGAAAATACAAGTTATTTAACTAATGGCTCTTGGGATCTGGTCTGGACTGATGCTCTCTTGACCTACACAGCTGCCAACTGGGAATTCCTGTCACTTTCTCCTGATTTGGATCTCCTATTTCCTGAATCCCATGTTCTTTGTATTTGCTTATTCCCTTGTTTTTGGAGGTATGCTTCTACTGGCTTCCTTAGAAAGAGGTGCAGGGGAAATAATCTTGTAAACAAACACATTAGGAACTGCCTTAGACTTCTAACTTATAAATAATTTTTTCCTAGAGTTTAGAGGACATTGATCATTATTTTTCAGGGATCAGAGCTACTTATGAAAAGTCTTGGTATTGTTGTGATTTTTAATCTTTTAGATATGAAACTTCCCTACACTCCAGACCTTTGACACCTTTTCTGATATTTTACAATGAAGCACCTTAGTGTGGGTGATCTTTTTGTACATTGTACTGGGGTTTTAGTGAATCCTTATAAACTAGAAACTCATTCAATTCTAAGAGTTCTTTTTTCTCATTCCTTTTCTTATAGTATCCTGTTTCATGAATGCAATATCATTTTCTTTGGCTGCTTATACTTGTTAGAATTTTCACTGTTCCTTTTTCTCTTTGTGTTAGTGTTTATTTGTCCTCAAATGTTTGGTAGTCTTTTACTACCAATTTATCTTTAAGAGGAAAACACAGAAAACTAACCAGAGGCTTTATATTCAGAGGTAGGGCTTTTTCTACAAGTGTTCCTAGGTTGATCAGCCATCCTGGTTTGCCTAGGCCTAAAGAGGTTTCCCAGGCCCATGAAAGTCTGTACTAAAATCCTTTACTGGGACAAAACAGGATGGTTGGTCACCCTGAGCAAGCCTCACCCTAGGATTATTGGGCAAGAACCCAGCATTTCATTGAGAGATTTCCAGTTTTCAGTGTCTGTAGCTCTTTCTTGGATTATTCCATTTTCCCAGGAAGGAATCTTCCAGCATCCTGTTTGAAGAGTGGAAGCGTGTCTGCTCATTTTCGGAGTGGAGCAGGGGAAGGAGGTGTTGGGAGTTTCAGTGTTCAGTGTCACTTAATCAACCTCTTCTCAGTATGGTACTTCCATTTTTGGCTGGGTTAAGCTTCCTGACCTAGACTCTCCGTTTGGTTTAACCTATTCAGGGAATAAATTTCCAGTATTTTCCCGGGATGTAATATTCTTTTTGAAAAGCAGTTTAACACCACCTATTAAAATTAGAAATACACATACCCTGCCAGTAGTAAGGGAAAGTTTAAAATTAGAGGCATGACAAGTGTCATTTAATGGAACAGAGATTTGGAGGCGATAGGATAGGATAGGAAAGGAAAAATAAATAGAATAATTATCTTGGACAGGAGAGAGATAGCCTCATGAAGCTGGAAGGAAGGAGGAGAAGTTGGTTCCTAAAATGGAGAATTGTGAAGCCAGGTCAGAGGAAAGTGATGTAGTCCCTGCCTCCTACTCTGTTTTCTGTTTTCTCTGTTAAGGGTTGAGGTCATTTTGTGAGAGTGATGATGGAGGATGAGTAGGGTCCTTGTGGAATGTGGCCAGTGTTTAGAATAGCAGATACACCAGATAAAAGGAATTGTTCACCAAAAAGAAGTAAATGGACTTTTTGAGCAGCTCTGTGATTGAATATCAGGTGTATTGAGAGCAACACCTAAAAGGACAGAAGATTACACTGGAAAAGGTCTAACCGAGTTAAGGTGCTTTGTGTGTTAACCATTCCTCTTTCTTTCTCTCCCCCTATTCCTCTTTTTTTCTCTCCTCTCCCACACACACCTCTCCCTCCCTCTCTCTCTCTCTCTCTCTCTCTCTCTCTCTCTCTTTCTCTCTCTCTCATGCTGGGGATTGACCTAGGGCTTCACACATGCTAGGCAAACACTCTACCACTAAGCTACATCCCTAGTCCAAATATTAAACCATTTCTGGCTACTGAAAATATTTAGGTCCATGGTTCTTAAAGTTGGTGTCAAGACCAAGAGTATCATCTAAGAGCTTGTTAGAAAGCAAGTTCTCTGGCCCTATTCCTGACTTTCCAACCCAGAATATTTTGGGGTCATACAGACAGTTTTTTAACAAGCCTTCCAAGAGTCTGATATATACACCTAGTCTAGGGTTGGCCACAGAAATTAATTGCTTAAGTTTAACTTAGATAAAGTCTTTGGATTTGATCATTATCAGGAATTATAGGACAAAGCTGTTGGCTCAGTCCATCCAACTGGACTTTAAAATCTTCTAAGGATATGTCATTTAAGGGTCAAAGTTTTCAGGGAATGTGTGAGGAACTAGAAAGTTGACTGGTGGGAGTGGATGACTTGAGTCTTAAAGGAAGAGAGGTTGCTAAAGTAAGGTTGCAGCCAGCCTGCTCCACTTCCCACCTGGAGGTATTCATTATTCACTTGTTCTCCCTAGGTGTGGGCAACACTGTGTTGCACACATTTTGCTCCCCTGAAGCATGTGGGGTATTAGAGCAGAGTGAGTGAGGCCTCTCCTGCACAGGCCTGAAAGGAGGAGAGGCCCTCACATGGAGCCAGGTGGTCTGAGAAGGTGAGGAGGTAGAGGGAGCTGTCACTGACGGCACTGCAGAGGAAGGGAAGCTCAATCAGTCCTTATTTTACAGTCTACTTGCATGTAGGTGACATTTTCCCCCTGGCTATTGTGTATGATTCCCCTCTATTCTCATTGTGGACTTTAGCTTTTTCCTTGGATTCCTCAGAGCTAAAGGCTGGTGCTGCTCAGTAGTCGGGATTCAGAATTGTGTGTTATTTCGGACCTAGTGTGTTTAAACTGTGGAGGAAATTAGGATGACTCTGTGTGTGTGTGTGTGTGTGTGTGTGTGTGTGTGTGTGTGTGTGTGTTTAAACTTTTTATTTTACCAATTTGTTATGAAGAATATTACAAAGGTGTATGCATGAAGAAGTGTGTAGAGCAAGGTATAGGAGAGGAGCATGGAGCTTTCATGCCTTCTCTGGGCAGTCCACCCTCACAGAACCTTCATCTTCCGCTATCTGGATTCTCTCCTGAACCCTGTTTTTTTATGGAGGCTTCATTGCAAAACCATGATGGCTAATAAACTGGGTGAGGAAACCCAGCAAGGCCTGTCTATTCAGATTCTTCTTGGTCTCTGTGTAGCTTTCCTTCCTCCAGGGTATATCTTATGACCTACTAAGGTAAGGTAAGTTAGACAATTTCTTTACAGCCAGTCCTAAGACAAAGAAGCAGGGATAAGTTAGAGTTTCTGTAACTATGGACAAAACCATATGTGTGTGTGTGTATAATGTATATGTATATATCATGTTAGAGACCACCTCCTAGTTTTTAAACACAGATCCCTTATATTAAAGGGAAGATATACAACTCAAATGATAATGCCACATTATAAGTATCACATTTAGTCAATAATAATTATTCCAGTCCAGTTGAATGAATATGAGTTGTGACCATATTTCAAGGATTATTAAGGCACTATAGACACCGTGTTATATCCATCTATAATAGACTGCTATAACATAAATTACTTTGCTTTTGCAGCTAGCAAAATTAATTCTTCACTTTTAGGTTAGTGATGATAATAGGGAATTATTTATTGGAATCTGCAGATTGAAGAACTTTTAATTTAGTTTCATCTTTTCTAGTGAACCTTAGATCTAGAATTTCTGTTAAACAACATTGTCTTTGGACTTATTTTAAATAGTGAAATAAGCAAAAGAGGCAATTTGAGAACTCACTGTAGAACATACTAAATCATTTAATTCCCAACTGGTAATATGGAATCGTGAAACATCTTGTGCTATGAATCCAGTTATTGGAGATCTAGCAGACAAGGCTCTGTGGAAGAGCCTATAGTTCTCCATATGACAACATTCTATATAAATGGTGAGTCATACTAACTTGATAAATATGACAGTTTTGTCCCCTGTAAAATTAACTGGAAGGCATAAATCTATAAGTTTAGGGTTTAAATAGAGTTTATTGACTGTCATGGTCTAGATATTATAATCATAGTCTCTGTTGTACTTTGCTTGCACATTTGACTATTATATGTTCTTTGGGTGTGTGTTTATGACACATTTTGATACAAACATTTGATTTGAAAAGTATTTACTTGCCTCTCTGTACTGGAATGTTTTATGTATCTAGAGACCTGAGAGAGAAAGACACACACACACACACGGGGTGGGGGGGTGGATAGCTCTTGTTTAGTTGCATAAGCAAAGCCCATGTAATTTTCTGTGTGGTTTCTTAACCAGGAAGTTTAGTTCATGGTTTGTAAAGTATGACATAAGTCATAACATTTAAATGGTGAAGTATAAAGCATGCAATCATGTTTAAACATTTTACATTGTGTGTTCCATTTTTGTCTCTGTTATAAATTGGATCATCATGTTATTGGCCATGTATTCATTTTGAAAAAACTTACTGTAAATGAGTGTCGTGTGTCCAACCCAGTGCTGCTAGATACCACTGGATACAGAGAACTACAACAAGCCATGCAAGCCATGGCTACTTTTCTAAAACTTAAACTTTTAGGTTTGATTAAGATTTACCCAGTGAGAAATAAATAAAAAATGAGATAATTTATTTATTTCTACTTAATATGCAAACATACAGGAAGTAATAGAGTTAGGACGGTAATAATATGAAGTTGATAATCTGATGGAGTTTTTAGTGGAGGCCAAGGGAGAACAATAGCTAACACACCTTCATTAAGAATTTCGCATTGTGTTCCCCAGGCCTTCAAGGGAATAGAAGTTACATATTCCAGCCGGGCGCGGTGGCGCACGCCTGTAATCCCAGCACTTTGGGAGGCTGAGGCAGGAGGATCGCAAGTTCAAAGCCAGCCTCAGCAATGGCGAGGCACTTAGTAACTCAGTGAGACCCTGTCTCTAATAAAATACAAAAAAGGGCTGGGGATGTGGCCCAGTGGTCAAGTGCCCCTGAGTTCAATCCCCAGTACCAAAAAAAAAAAAAAAAAAGAAGTTACATATTCCATGCTTGTAAAAGGAACTAATGGAACTGGAGAATACCCATTCTCTTGGATAACTCTTCCCTTTACTTGTGCCTAGCCTCAGTTTCAATTACACACTGATTATTCCCTATTCTGCATACATATTTTAATTAACAAAATTTACATATCTGTATATATTTATGATATACACAATATTTTGATACATGTATACATTGCAGAATGACTAAACCAAGGTAATTAATATATTAATTACTTCACATATTTTTTTGTGAATATTTGAAATCTCCTAGTAATTTTAAAGGTTACACTGTTGTGAACTGTAGTCACCATGATGTATGATAGATCTATTGGATTTAGTCCTCCTGTCTAACTGAACTTTTGTATTCTTGGCCAGCATCTCCCCAACTCCCTTACTTCCCACCTTGGTAACCAGCATTCTGCTGTCTGCTTCTGTGAATTTGACTCTTTTAAATCCTGTGTATAAGTGAGATCATGAAGTATTTGTCTTTCTGTGCCTGGCTTATAATGTCCTCTGGGTTTACCATGTTGTCATAAATGGCAGGATTTCTTCCTTTATAAAGGCTGAGTAGTATTCAGTTATGAATATATACCACATTTTCTTTATCCATTCTTCATTTGATGCACACTTAAGTTGTTTCCATGTCTTGGCTATTGAGAATAGTCCTGCAATTAACATAGGAGTGCAAATATCTCTTCAAGATACAGGTTTTGTTTCCATCCTAGAAGTGGGATGTTGGGTCTTAGCTAGTTTGAGTTTTAATTTTTGGAGTAATCTCCATTTTTCATAATGGCTATACTAATCTACATTCCCACTAACTGTGTGCAGAATTTCTCTTTTTTCCACATCCTCACCAATACTTGTCTTTTGTCTTTGTTAATAGCTCTTTTAGCAGATGTAAGGTGATATCTCATTTTGGTTATAATTTGCATTTCTCTGATAGTTGATGATGTTGAACATTTTCTTAAATGCCTGGTAGTTGTATGAGCTCCTTCAGTATTTTGGGTATTAATTCCATATCAGATGGATCTTGATCATTTCAGAGTTACATACAGTTGTTTAAAAAAAAAAAAAGAGGAGGAAAAGGAAAAATAGAAAAGAAAGAGAAAACTCTTAATGTACTGATATGGAGCAATCCTTATAGCAAAAGAAAAAAAGCAAGGATCAGAACAGTGTGCATCACTGTCATTTGTGTATAAAATGTGAAAAAGTACATACATGAAATATCTGAAAGGATACACAAGAAAAGGGAAACTTTGAAGCAGAAGAGCTGCTGCCTACTGAAGGCAGGAGCCTGGATTTCCATGCTGGTACCATACCTACCACTTCTTTTGCCCCTGACACATTTAATCTGGTGCCTGTAAGCATTTGGAAAACAAAAGCTTTCTAATGAGAGTGAATATTTATTTAGAATTTAGGATATTTATTTAGAAATCCTAAATTTATTTAGAAGCACTACAAATATAATAAGCACCAAATTAAAAATATGACAAAATACTGAAAACATCACAAAATTTGGGAAATATCAAATTTTTAAATTAACTGCCTGACACACCTCTATGAAATGTTTTCTTTGTTTATTGGCCATCATATTTTCATATGATAGTGATTTAACAAAAATAATTCTAAATGATTTTTAGCATGATTGAATTTTTAATGTTGATGCATGGATTATATAAAATACACAACGTCACACATAGATGTATTTCTCTTAATGGTGCTCTGCTGCAATTGTTTAACCTATGGATCAGGAATTCTTCATTTTATTTCATGAAGTTCCCATTATTGTATGGCACATTTATAATTATACATGCCATATTGTTAAGTATATTCCTGACAAGAAATAACTTCCATTTTTCTGTGTGAATTAAGAGGATCCTATTATGGTTTTCCTTTCAATTTGTAAATGTGGTACATAATATTAGTTAATTTTTGAATACTAAACCAATCATATATTCCTGTGATAAACTCTACTATGTCATGATATATTTTTTATTTTAAGATTTTTATTATAATAATTCATACATATTAATTCACGGTAGTATTTCCATACATTATGTTTACATTTTGATGGATTCAGTTTGCTAAATTTTTTTTTTAGGATTTTTCTAGCTATCTTCAAGGGGCCATTGATATATAGTTTCCTTTTCCTCTTTTTTTAAAAAAAATTTTTTTTAATGTCTCTGCCTGGTTTTGGTATGAAAGTGATGTTGTCCTAATTGAATGAGCTGGAAAACATTCTTCCTTGTCCATTTTCTGGGAGAAAATTTTATTTCATAGTAGTTGTATAGATTTGGTGTTATTTTTTCCTTAAATATTTGGTAGAATTCACCAGTGAATCCATACAGACCTCAATTTTCTTTGTGGGAAGATTATTAACTAAAATTTTAATTTCTTTAATTGATAATAGGACTATTCTGTTTCTTTTTGAGTGAGCATGATAGTTTGTCTTTCCAGAAAGGTATCCATTTCATTCATCTGTTGCTAAATTTATTGCTACAAAAATTTTCATAATATTTCCTAATTATTCTTTGGATACAGGAAAATATTTTTAAAATGTAAATCTGTTCATGCCTAAACCCTGCTTATACTCACTTAGATTAAAAGTCAAATTACTATTGAGCGTAGAGATACACACCTGTGATCCTAGCAACTCCAAAGACTAAGGCAGGAGAATCACAAGTTTGAGGCCAGCCCAGGCAATTTAGTGAGACCCTGTCTAAAAATAAAAAGGATTGGTAATGTAGCTCACTTGAGTTCAATCCCCAATACTGCACAAACACACAAAAGTCAGATTTCCTGTCATGGCCCATGGGTGCTATAAAATTGTATTCAGTCACACTGATATATCGGATATAAAAAAGAGGAACCAAGAATTGTGAACTCTCTTCTGCTGCTTTAGGAGCCACATTCTTTTTTTTTTTTTTTTTTTTTTCATGTTCTTTATTTCCTGAGAGCTTTTGCCTAGTGTGGTCTTTCCTCAGATTTTCACATGGTTGTTTTCTATTTTTTCAGTCTCAACTAAAGCCAACTTCTCAGATCTTTTTCTTATATCGCACTAATTGCTTTCCTTGTCTATTACATGATTCCGTTTATTTCACTCATAGGGGTTATCACATCCTTAAATTATCTCACTTATTTGTTTTGTGTATATATTCTTCCACTAGTATGTAAATTTCAAAAATGCCCTTATCTGTCTTGTGCCTTGCCTGGTGGCTTCCATATGGTAAATGCTCAATAAATAATTGATAGCCTAAAGAATATACAAGATAAGCTATAATACCAAATAGAATGAATGAGCATGTAGAAATAGGCATCATAATTTACTTGATGATGATGAAATAATGTCTCAGAACATTAAGGGGGTTTGCTTAAGACCTTATGGTTGGTAAGGGAAATAACTCAAACTTATACCCAGCGAAAGGGAGAAAATTTTATTTCATAGCAGTTCTATTATCTGGTACTCATTGGTTTTTATATATCCTGTCAATGTAGATATTGCATCTAAATTGTATAGTTGTTATCATTACTATCTTCTTAATGTTAAATCAGTTTTTAATTATAATAATAATAGATATCATTTTATTGAGCTCCTACTGTATGCCACATATTGGTATAAGTGGTTGTTCATTCACTATCCCTGATGACACCTACTTTATAGAGCTGTTATTAGACTAATTAAAACTACATATGCAGAAGATCCTAGACCAGGTCATTTGTGTAAATTTTTTTATTCAACATTATTATCTTCTTTCATCTGTTCTTTCAGTCATCAAATACTTATTGAACACTTGCTATCTATGTGGCCTTGGGCAAGTTATTTAACCTTGGGCAAGTTATTTTACCTTGTCACTATCTCATTCAAAGTGTAAATAAGTAAGTGTATGTAAAACACTTAAATACTGCATGCAGTAACTTACTGCACTTAAAAAATGTTAGCTTTTAGTAGTTTCTAGCCATATGAAGTATTCTGTAGAACTTCCACAGTACAAAACATTTGAATATGGGGTAGAGCACACTCCTAGATTATACCCAGTGATATAAAAATATTAAATTTTTTTAAAGCAATGTATAAGTAAGGATGGATTTTTAATAAGAATCTAAAATAGATTTTTAAAAATTTGAAATTAGTGAAACTAATCCTAAAGTTTATGAGACTAGCCTTGAAAATTTAGAAAGAGAAAAAAATAAAGAAAAGGGATTTGCCCTACCAATTACTGAAAAATTAAAACCCATTGTAGTAATTAAGACAGGATGGTACTGGCAGAGGAGAAAAGCAAAAATAAACAGGATTATTTGGAATCAGAATTAGCAAGCTAATGTCAAAATTTAGTATTGGCTCAAAAGACATTTCAAATCAATGCAAAAAGAAGAGTTATATAATATGTAGTCTTGGGACACTTGGCTAGCTACTGGGAAAGAAGTTGGATTGGTACTTTGTACTTTATACTTAAAAATATTCCAAACTGGGGCTGGGGTTGTGGCTCAGCGGTAGAGCGCTCGCTTAGCACGTGCGCGACCTTGGTTCGATCCTCAGCACCACATACAAATAAACACATTGTGTACAACTAAAGCAAATAAATAAATATTTTTAAAAAATATATTCCAAACTTACTGAAGATTTACATTTACAAAACAGTTGCACAGCCCCTGTGCTGGTACACCCTTCCTCTCTTCCATCTCCCTTAGCTAAGAACACATGACTGCATTTGAGGAAGTTCTGACCTTATTTGACAAAAATGACAATAATCATTTTTTTTTTCCATCACAAAAAGGAATTTGGAACTTGGAGCAATTGGAGTACTAGGTTAGAATGCAACAAAAGCAAACTGACACTATGGCTATACATTAGTATACAAGTTTGAATTGCTAACATTTATGTAGTGCATATTATGTTGCAGGCAATGTTGAATTAATTCACTTAGTCATCACACAAAGTAGTATGACTATTATCTCCATTTCATAGATGAAGAAACAGGACACAGAGAGGTTAAATAACTTGCTGAATTTCACAAAGTTCATAAGTGGGGAAGCCAGGAATCCAAACCAGGCTCTCTGGCTCCAATCTTTGCCTTTTTTAAAATTAAAAAAAAAAAAATTATGGTGATACTGGGGATAGAATGTGGGGATAGAAATTTACTCCTGGGGCTGGGGCTGTGGCTGAGCAGTAGAGCGCTCGCCTAGCACGTGCGGGGCCCGGGTTCAATCCTCAGCACCACATAAACATAAATGCATTACATTGTGTACAACTAAAGCAAATAAATAAATAAACAACCTTTCCCTCTATAAAAAAAAAAAAAAAAAAAAAAAAAAAAAAGCCGGGTGCGGTGGCGCACGCCTGTAATCCCAGCACTTTGGGAGGCTGAGGCAGGAGGATCGCGAGTTCAAAGCCAGCCTCAGCAATGGCGAGGCACTTAGCAACTCAGTGAGACCCTGTCTCTAAATAAAATACAAAAAAAGGGCTGGGGATGTGACCCAGTGGTCGAGTGCCCCTGAGTTCAATACCCGGTACCACAAAAAAAAAAAAAAAAAAAAAAAAAAAAAAAGAAAAAGAAATTTACTCCTGACCTACATCCCCAGCATTTTTTTTTTTTTTTTAAATTTTTGAAGTAGGGTCTCACTAAGTTGCTGAGGCTGGCCTCTTACTTGTGATCCTCCTACCTCAGTCTCCCAAATCACTAATACTGCCTATAAGGCCATTATAGGGGATTACAGGTGTGTGCCACTGTGCGCAGCTCCTTATTTGAGATAGGTTCTTACCATATTGCCCAGGTTAGTCAAGAGTTCCTGAGCTCTAGTGATCCTCCAACCTCAGCCTTCCACAAGCATGCTGCACTGCATCTGGCTTAGAAACTATGCGCTTAACCACTTTGTTGTGCTGCCTAACTAGGAAACTGAAAGATATGAACAGTTGAGAAAAAAATCAGTGAAGTTTGGCAGTAGTTATTTATATCAGTGCACTCAAGTAAGGTGGAGAAAACCTAACAACATGAAGAAATCGAGAAATTGATTGTCAAATAAACTTTGATAGCAATGGACTAGTAAATGTGAAGATGATCCAGATGCAAGATGTAAA
The DNA here is from genome assembly GCA_025594165.1 of Tamias sibiricus. Classification (NCBI taxonomy): domain Eukaryota; kingdom Metazoa; phylum Chordata; class Mammalia; order Rodentia; family Sciuridae; genus Tamias; species Tamias sibiricus. Next base: position 82,586,169 of record CM046670.1, read on the forward strand.
CCCCATTTCACTGTCTTTTCCCGATGCACGTGTATTAGATTGAATCTTTTTAAAAAGATAATTTATTAATTCGAGATTCCTTTATACCAAAATTATGTCAAAAATATTTTTGAATACACACAAGAAAAATATGTATTAGTTTGTGTCCTTCAAAGATAATACATTAATCTACAGAGCAATAGTAACAAAAAGCATTGTATTGGAACCAAAATAGACTTGTAGACCAATGGTATAGAATAGAGGACACAGAGACAAACGCACATAACTACAGTTATCTTATGTTAGACAAAGGTGCCAAAAACATACATTGGAGAAAAGATAGCCTCTTCAACAAATGGTGCTGGGAAAACTGGAAATCCATTGCAACAAAATGAAATTTAAACTCCTATCTCTCACCATGCACAAAACTCAACTTAAAGTGGATCAAGGACCTAGGAGTTAAACCAGAGACACTGCACCTATTAGAAGAAAAAGTAGGCCCAAATCTCCATCATGTTGGATTAGGCCCCAACTTCCTTAATACGACTCCTATAGTGAAAAAAAAAAACAAAATCAAGAATCAATAAATGGAATGGATTCGAACTAAAAAGCTTCTTTTCAGAAAAAGAAACTATCAGTGAGGTGAATAGAGAGCCTACATTTTGGGAGTAAATTTTTACCACACGCACATCAGATAGAGTACTAATCTCTAGTATATAAAAAGAACTAAAAAATCTTAACATCAGAAAAACAAATAACCCTATCAATAAATGGGCCAAGGAACTGAACAGACACTTCTTTGAAGATGATATAAAATCAATCAACAAATATATGAAAAACTGTTCAACATCTCTAGCAATTAGAGAAATGCAAATCAAAACTAAGATTTCATCTCACTCCAGTCAGAATGGCAGCTATTAAGAATATAAACAACAATAAATGTTGGCAAGGATGTGGGGGAAAAGGTACATTCATACATTGCTGGTTGGGACTGCAAATGAAATATGAAAAGCAGTATGGAGATTCCTTGGAAAACTGGGAATGGAACCACCTTTTGACCCAGCCATCCCACTCCTCAGTTTATACCCGAAGGACTTAAAAACAGTATACTATAGGGACACAGCCACATCAATGTTTATAGCAACATAATTCACAGTAGCTAAACTGTGGAACCAACCTAGAAACCCATCACCTGATGAATGGATAAAGAAAATGTGGTACATATACACAATGGAATAGTATTCAGCATTAAAAGAGAATAAGATCATGGCATTTGCAAGTAAATGGATGGAGTTGGAGAATATCATGCTAAGTGAAGTTAGCCAAACCCCAAAAACCAAATGCTGAATGTTTTCTCTGATATGTGGATGCTGATTCATAATGGAGTTGGCGGGGGTAGGGGAGCATGGGAGGAATGGAGGAACTTAGGTAGAGCAAAGGGGAGGGATGGAAAGGAAGGAGGCATGGAGGTAGGAAAGGTGGTGGAATGAGATGGATATTATTACCATACGTACATGGATGAAAACACGAATGGTGTGACTCTTCTTACTTTATGTACAACCAAAGATATGAAAAATTGTGGTCCATATGTATAATATGAATTATAATGCATTCTGCTGTTATATATAACAAATCAGAATTTAAAAAGATAATACATACATCAGTTTGCAGCATAAGTACTTGTGATTATTACGAGTCAACACTGAGTACTCCTTGATGTTCTCTTTGTGCAAGATAGTAACCCTGATTTGACTGGTCTGTTTGTTTAGCCAGTCAAACCTTGAAGGGCCTTATAGGCAGTGTTAGTGATTTCAGACTTTATTCAAATGACAGTGGGAAGCCACTCAAGGGTGTTTAAAAAAGGATACTATTATGCTTTGATTTGAGGTTTGAATGTGTATCTGTGTGGTTTCTTGAAGAACGGATTCCAAGGGGACAAGAGCTGTTAGAATGCTGTTGTAGGAAACCTGGGAAGTGATGATCACTAATGGAGAGAGGTGGGCATTTTTTAAGCTAACTTGGCAGAACTTATTGGTAAGCTGGATATGAAGGACAGGGAAAAACCAGGAATGACTCTTAGTGTTTGGATTTAAGTACTTGGTTTGTGTTTAGTGGTTCTACTTAGTGTATTGAGGAATAGGGGAGAACTTACTTGAAATAGTTTGAGAAAAAGCAAGAACAGAAATTTCTGAGTGGTTATTCTCAGATCTAAGGTAGAAAGGGTATTAAAAATTAAGGTATAGGTGTAAAATTACAGGATTAGTAGAGGACTGTATGAGGAGAAATTGACCCTTCCTTTCTAGTCTACATCTTCTTACAGGAGTTTGGTTAATCTAAGGTCTTTGTCTCTTTCCTAGGTAACCCAGGTTTTTCTTCTTTTTATGTGCCATTTGCAAAGGCTTTGTACTCTTCGACAAACAGATGCTTTCCAGTTTGGACTATCAGTCATGCTGGGCATGCCTTGGCCCCCAAAGAAACAAAGATTCTTACAGCATCAGAAGGTATGTCCTTGTTAACATTTAGTTTCCTTTACAGTGAATGGGTATTCTTTTTTCTAGAAAGTTGCTAAGATTAAGAGTTTTACCAATGATTTCAGCCCCCACACTTTGGGCCACCATATGTAACAGATAAGAGCTGATTTTGATAAGCCTTGATCAGATTGCAGGTACATGAGCAAAATAAATATTGTTATTGTTTTAAGTTACCATGTTGTGGGAATGGTTTGTAATAACACAACAGATAACCAAGTGAGACCAAAAATTTATTGATGAGCTTCTATATTTGTTTTTGTAGATATATAATTAAGACTAATTTTACCTAACAGTCTTGCAAAAGAGAGAACTGACTTTTCAAGTAATAAATAATTGCTACCACCCACCCCCAAAAGAGAGTTTTTACCAATGAGAACCCCTGCGTAGGACACATTTTGGTAATTTTAGGATTTTTAGAGATACTTTAAATCTTATGCAGGAATTTTCTGTAAGAATTTGGGTAGATCAAATAGTCTGCATATGACCTTCCTTCTTTGTTTAATTCACTATGTATTTATCAATCACATATTTCCAAAGTTGTGATAGGAGGAGGAGTAGAGGAAAAATAAAAGGCATAGTCTTTAAAGAAGTGATCTCCCAGGCCAGGAGTGGTTAGCACATGCTTGTACTAAATATGATTACATGCTGAACATTTTTGAACAGCTTCTAAAGCTTGGTTTGTTAATCTGTTGTTAGTTTGGGTAAGGGTTGCAGGTCCTATAAACTGTATCAATTCATCTACTTTAATCTGGTTCTTTTTATTTTGTAGCAAATCTTTTAGCTACAATGACTAACATTGTACAGTTTATTTTCAAAATGGATTAGCATTCTTTATTGTATTTTTGTATTAAAAAGTTACATGTGCTTATTATTTAAAAATCTAGGCAATTCAGATTAAATAAGAAAGTAAAACAAAACAGCTTTCCATAATATAAAGGTTGAAAAGAGAATGCTATAGCTTTATACTGTTTTATTTTAATTATGTTTAAATTTTTTCAACCCAAATCAAACAAGCATTGGCAGCTTGGCAGAGAAATGAGATTTCCCAATGCCTTTAACACTTTCTACAGTAGCTGAAGAGTTTTGTCCAGGCTGAAATAAGTATTTAAGAACTATCTAAAAAATGAATTTTAATGCCTTCTTCCCTATGACAATGTCATGGTAAAGTGTATATCTTAAGCCTTAGTAAAATGGTTACATTTTTATTCTGAGGGTATTTTTTCCAAAATTTATTTACTTCGTATTACCTGTACAAAAATGTAAGTGGGCATATGTTTTGTACCAAGAAAACTTTCAGTCAAATGATTTAAAAAACAAGTAGTGTACTTCCCATTTCATCTCTGATGTGTAGAACTTGGAATTTGTCACTCTTATCCTCACAACAAGAGAAAAGCTGAACAAACTGAAATCCAGTGATTTTTCTTATATCTGGCAGAGAATTGAGGTCACAGGACAAACTGCCATGGGAATCTGAAGAGAAGAGAATACCTGAAGCAGAGGATCAGAGAGCCATAAGCTGATAGAATACACAAATAGTGCTTTTGATGAGTTGTTGGAGGTGAAAGTGAGAAACTCCCAAAGGGATCTTCTTACGCACCCTCCTACACTTTCCTGGGTGTTACCTCTAGAAACCCTATTAGATTATTGTTTGAATATCTGAGAGAAATTTTTGCAGAGTTTTTGACCCATGGAAAAGAATTTTGCAGCATGATTGAAGACCTGAATTGTACAAATATACTCTGTATACAAACATTGTATGTAAAAAGATGCTAAATACATGTACTATGAGTTGTACATATTAAAAATTATAAAAATAAAAAAAAATTTAAAAAAAAAGAATTTTGCAGGATGCCCAGAGCACTCTCAACAACAGTCTTCCCTTTTGCCAGAGCCTTATCTAACCTGAGGAAGGACACTTAGCCAGTGTACCTGAGGAAGGACTTCTCTATCCTGGAGGGGGGAAAAAAGACTCTGGAAGATCACAGTACAGGATTTCAGGCCCACTTACAGACTGAGCTTTAATCATAGGTTATAAGATGCTTTTCTCTTCCATATTTTACCACTACCTCAACAGACCTCTGTTGAAAGAGAGATTTATAATAAAAGTGTATTACAACTACAAAAGTCACAAGACACAGAGTTTGTTTAATGCGGTGTTCTTAGCAAAAGCCAGTGATGACAGGGGATAGAAAACAGGAACTTATTGGAAACTGAAATCTTTGGCATCTACAAGTACAGTAAATGTTAAATACAACCCAACTTCTAGCCATTAATTATTTAACAAAGACTTACATAAAAAATATTTTTAACTTCGTTCCTGTTACCTAATACATCATGTCTGGTTTTAAACAACAACAACAACAACAACAAATTATAAGGCATTGTAAAAGGCAAGATAAACCAGTCTGACTAAACAAAGCATGGAGCTAAACTCAGATCTATGCTTATTACCAATTTTGAAATTATTGGCCTCATAGAATGATTCTGGAAGAGCTCCCTCTTTTTCTATTTCCTGAAATAAATTGAAGAGTATTGGTATTAGTTCTTCTTTTATGGTCTTGTAGAACTCGGCTGTGTATCCATCCAGTCCTGGGCTTTTCTTGGTTGGTAGTTTTTTGATGGCATCTTCTATTTCCTCACTTGAAATTGATCTGTTTAAATTGTGTATAACCTCCAGATCCAGTTTGGGCAATTCATATGACTTCAGAAATTTGTCAATGCCTTTGATATTTTCTAGAGTACAAGTTTTCAAAATAATTTCTAATTACCTGCTGTATTTCTGAGGTGTCTGTTGTGATATTTCCTTTTTCATCATGGATGTTAGTAATTTGAGTTTTTTTTTTCTCTCCTTCTTTTCATTAGCGTGGCTAAGGGTCTGTCAATTTTATTTATTTTTTCAAAGAACCAACTTTTTGATTTGTCAATTCTTTCAATTGTTTTTTTAATCTCAATTTCATTAATTTCAGCTCTGATTTTAATTATTTCCTGTTTTCTACTGCTTTTAGTGTTGATCTGTTCTTCTTTTTCTAGGGCTTTGAGGTGTGATGTTAAGTCATTTATTTGTTGGTTTTTTTCTTCTTTTAAGGAATGAACTCCATGCAATGAATTTTCCTCTTAATACTACCTTCATAGTGTCCCAGAGGTTTCAATATGATGTATCTGTGTTCTCATTCACCTCTAGGAATTTTTAAATCTCCTCCTTGATGTCTTTTGCAACCCCTTGTTCATTCAGTAGCATGTTGTTTAGTCTCCAGGTGTTGGAGTAACTTTTTTTATTTTATCACTGATTTCTAATTTCATTCCATTATGATCTGATTAGAATGCAGGGTAGTATCTCTACTTTTTTATATTTGCTGAGAGTTGCTTTGTGGCATAATATATGGTCTATTTTAAAGAAGGATCCATGTGCTGCTGAGAAGAAAGTATATGTGTTCACTGAGGGATGAAATAGTCTATATATGTCCATTAAGTCTAAGTTTTTAATTATATTAATGAGGAATTTAAAATAACTACTATTACTACAGTATAGGACTCTAGTGGAAAGAGTAGCATGTTAGAAAGAATGGATAAAGCAAGCCAGAGTTGGAGGCTCTTGAGAAATTTTCAAAAAAAATATACTAGGAAATACTGCAATAAAAAATGAAAGATGTTTACAGAGGGGTCACCAGTAGACTAGGTGTAGCTGAGGAGAGAATAAGTGAGTATGAAAATATGTCAATAGAAACTTCCCAAGCTGAAATGTAAGGAGAAAAAAATTATTAACTGTACAGTCCTATCAATTGATATAGAAAACAGTTTAAAAAAAATACTTGAGATTTTTAAAAAAATCTCAGCAACTAGTTATAGATGGAAACTTACTCAAATTGATAAAAAATATTTGTAAGAACTACAGCTAACATCATACTTTTAAAATTCTAATTAGTTATACATGACAGAAGAATGCATTTTGACATATTATACACAAATGGGTAACACCATACTTAATGGTAAGAAACTAAACACTTCCTCCCTAAAATAGGGAACAAGACAAGTTGTCCCCTCCCACCACTCATATTCATCATTGGGTTGCAATTCCTAGCTAAGGTAGTAAGACAAGAAAGGGAATTAAAAGGTAAGCAGATTGGGGGAAAAGAAATAAAATTCTTAATTTTCTGAAGACATGATTGTTCGTGTAGGACATTTCTAAGAGTCCACAACAGCAACAATGACAATAGAACTCTTGGAATTAATAAATGTTTATAGCCATATCAAGGATGCAAGGGTAATATATAAAAATCAGTTGCTTTCCTATTTAGCAGCAACGAAAAATTAGAATTTAAAATTAGCAATACCCTCCATTAGAATCAGGGCATGTTTTGTTTTCAGGGCATATTTTGAAAGGTGAATGAATGGTGATTATCTAACTATAAAAGATTTTTAAAAGAGTAATGAAATGAACTTAATATACAAATTGCAGCCTTGATTAAAAATTTCTCTTTCAGGGTTGGGGATATAGCTCAGTTGGTAGAATGCTTTTCTCTCATGCACAAGGCCCTGGGTTCAATCCCTAGCACCCAGGGTGGGGAAAAAAGTTCTCTTTCAAACATGACTGAAAGTGAATAAAATGTCAGACATACTTACTCTGCTATGAAATATTTTCAAATATACCTTTTTATATGCCCCAAATTGGGGCTTTATTATCATAGTGTTTCCTTTATCAGGAAATTCTGGTGTGTTTAGAATATGTTTTTTTGCAGTCTTGTGTTTCGAAAACAGAGCTATTAAGAGAATTTTTCTGGAAGGGGAGTGGGGGGAAAGGAGGAGGAAAAGGCTAGGGGAGGTATTAGGGAGTGAAATTGATCAAATTATGTTATGTGCATGTGCCAATATGCCACAATTAGACCCTCCAATTTGTATAATTAATATGCACCAACAAAAAAATGTCTTCAGTGGTAGAGTTCTTGCCTAGAATACAGGGCCCTTGTTTCGATCTCTAGCACTAGAGGAAAAAAAAAGAATTTTTCCTAGAAAACAGATTCATTTGATGTGCCAACTTCAAAAATCTGCCAGCTGTTCTAGGCTATTTTCTGAAATCAGTCAAGAAAAGAGATAATCCAATGACAGGGAGCTAGGAAGAAGTGAGAATACTACAAGGTTCCCAGGGGAGGTTAATTCCTCTTCTTTTGCTGTGTCAACTTTTTAATGGTGAGTAGCAAATGTATCTTATTCCTACAGTTTTACTTTGGTGAGAAAGGCCATGCATTGTAGATAAAAGTTATGTATCAAATTCCTTAACCAGGGCAACTTCCAACTCACATTCGCCATTAGAACTCATGCTAAAGACAGAATCTGCAAACATTTGAACAGAATATGAATAGCAGCTTTGAAAGTCTAAACAGACTGGGAAGCATTGCCATGGATCAGGGGTTCTGAAACTTTGGCATGCATCAGAATTACCTGAAGGATTTATTAAAACATAAATGGCCACCCCCAAGGGTGTTGATTCAGTAGATCTGTGGTGGTATCTAAGAATTTATATTTCCAACAAGCTTCCAAGTAATATGGATGCTGCTAATTCTGGGACCACATTTTCAAAATCATTGACCTCTGTGTGCCCCATTGGACACTGATGAACAAAACCAATAGAAAGTATGTGTTGTGTGTCTTCATTTCTAGAACATGTCTTTAACTCTTGTTCTAAATCAACATCTTATTTGCAACTTTGAGTATGCTTATTGCTATTTGGGCTGCATCTGTACATACTGTTAATAACTTAGTAATTGGAGCCTGGGTTCTTTGCTCTCTCATGAGAACAGTGCCATCTAGAGGCATTAGCCCAGAGGGCCACCACGGGCCAAAGGAGGCTATGGTTTCTAGAGGGGGTGAAAAGACAACTTGTCACCATCAAGAATTTATTGACAGCCAACTATATTATCATGTGTGGTATTGCAGGGGACTAGAAGAAGATAGACATGCCAGTCTCTACCTTTTAGTGTAGTGATTTTCCATCTGTGTTCTGGGTAGCTCAAAAGTTCTGTGAAGGCTAAGTGGGGCCCTGGGCCCTACCAGTCCCCATTCAAGCAGAACAGTTGTGCTTTTACCTATTTTACATGTCGAAGGTTACGTTTGCAAGTGTATACTCTAGAAGGTTGCTTTGTGTAGACTGGACAGATATATTATTTGCCATCCAAGATTACTGTCCTAAGGTACAAGTTTTCTGACACCCAAAATGTGGTGTGAAAAATATGTATCAAGAGAAAGCCATAATTACACATCAGATGGCAAGAGTATGTTTTGCTTCATATTAGCACGTGTTAAAATTATGCACAGTTGGAAATAATATCCTAGTTGCACCACATTATCACAGTCACAAATTGACTGTAATTGAGAGAACAGATGTTCACCAATGTCAGAAGGGATGATTAAAAAATAAAAATAAGTGAAAAGAAAATTCAAGGAATTAGAAGTATAAACTGGTTTTTTGGCTTTGATTTCCTAGAATCATTATCAACAGTTTTAAGTCATTTGTTCACGAAGTACAAAATAGAAGCTAGAAATCACACTGGTTCAGCTTAACAGATAAAAACATTGCCTAAAAATATCTCAAAAAATCTTGTAATTAATGATGAATTTGAGTCATGCATTGTCTAAAATGTTATCAACTACTGCCACTACAATGGAAAGAAAGAGAAAAACCTGTAGAGCTTTCTTTCTTGACAGGACTAGACAAGCAGAGAGACATGAGGAAAGATGGACTGACTAGATAAGCCCAAAGCAGGGACAGTCAGTCAGTCAGTCAGTCCAGTTTCAGGGCTTACAGTCGCTAGGAATGAAAGCAGGTCTCTGGGTGGAAAGAAGTAGAAAAGCCAAGGGACAGAGCAAGGGAAGAAGTCGAAATCAAGCACAGTGTTAGAGTCTCAGGGCAGAGGGAAGGACTAGGGAGTGTCAGCATGGCAGTTCTGTCCCATATCACCGACCAGACCATGCTGCTGCAGGCTTGCAGTCCTTAAAGTCTTCTTACTGCTGAGAAAATGAAAGCAGACTCCTTGGTGTGATTGGTGTGATCAGTGTGATCATCCATGCCCTTCTTGGTTAGTCACAATCTTCCTTTTTGTTCCAACTCTCCCTGTAACCACAGATAGCCACAGAACTCATGGCTGTTTCTGAAATCTCACCTCACACTTCTGTGCTTCTTGCTCTGTTTTCTAAGTCTATAACAGTATGTTCGTGCTGAATCTCTCTCCTGTTTCCCATACTTCTTTTGATGAAGTCTTCAGCAGATCACTGGTGTTAGTCAAGTGGAAAGCATAATCTGAGGACCCTTGATTTCACCGTCTATTTAGAAAATAATAATTTAAAAATATCTTTAAGATGTATGCTTGGAGTTTACAGTTTTTTTTTATTATTAAGATAGCAGTTTAAAATAGAGTGCCTATCTACACCTTCTCCACATGTTGCACACCTTCAGAATTAGGAGCCGCACCCATATTTTGATACGGGGAACTTACAGAATATTTAGGGTACCCAGAACAGATGAGCCTAAGGTATGAGAGTAAACTTTCACATCAGCTTAGCAAATGTGGGTCAGTTGTGAAAAAAAAGGCCTTTTAGATCTGTGAATGAAATAAGCATAAAGAATTAAGGACCACAGTTATTGCCCAGCTGCTTCCCTAGTGTTTCACATAAGCCCAGAAAGTTCTTTGATTCTGTGTCCCATTTGAATAATAAAGAAATGAAGGATAGTTTTCCCTATACAATAGAGGTCATATAGCTGGGAACAACATGTTCAAGCATTGTTTTAATATTTTCAGAAATTTTTAAAAACATAAAAGTTTAATAGTTTATACAATTATATAACAGTTCAAGTTCTTTTACTCACAATTGACAGATAACACTGCCATATACTTTGATATTTTTATCAATGAAAATAAATGAAATATAATATACTAATAGGTTCTGTCTTCTTTGTAGAGCATCTCCAGTTCTGCTATCATAAATTTAGAGTAAATATTTAATGGTTCTTTTTATATTTTTTATTATTTATGTAAGATGAACAATACATGGTATGGTTTTGTGTCTTCTAAAGAACTTACCTAAGGAATAAACTGAATACTCCTCTTGCTCAAAGCATTTTTTTCAATATGAAGTTCTGTCATTAGCCTTTTTATTTCTACATATAAGTTGTTTAATTACAATTATTGTTAAGATGTAGCTTTGTAGGACAGAATGGAAGAGTTAAGTAGTTAAGAAAATTCTTGTGTGAGATGTGAAGAGTTATGGTTTACAGACCTAGTCTTTGCAAAAGGCTCAGGTAGTGTTGTAGTCATATCAATACTGTGGTCAGGGAGGTCTTTAAATACTATATGAAAATATATAGTTAAAGTTACCCCGCTGACTACCTGTGTGACTCCTACCTGCCCACACTGTGACCTGGAGAAGTAGCAGGCACCAGTGGGAGGAAGGGCCCAGCCACCTGCCTGCCTGACCGCCAGCCCATCCTGCCACTGGGACTAGGAGCAGCAGGCCCCGGCCTGAGGAAGGGCCCTGCCACCCTCCTGCCCAACCCCTACCACCAAAACTAGACTGAGAGGAGACCCAGGAGGAGGAGAGTGGGGAGAGGAAAGCCAGACTGCCTGCTCCACCACACTGTGGCCAGGAGGAGATCTGGAGAGAGAGGCCTACCCCACGCCTGCAACATGGAGAGGCAACCCCCGTCTGCCCAGAGAGACACACTGCACTGGGGGTTCCGTGGCTCTACAACCCAACATCAAGATAGGCTTGAGGCTGCCACTGCCACAAAACTGAGATAGTGAGCCTACTATCAAGGAACAACAAAAAGGTCGTGGTAAGACATCAATAAGGTCCCTGTGGATCAGGCTGTACCAGAGGGTGCTCCACTAGAGGTGCTACCAGTTATCCTGTTGTCAACTAACAGGGAGTCTTACATGGGGATGCCTATCTCTTGTTTCTCCTACTAACAGCCAAATTCTTATGATTACACTCTCACTAGTCAATTAATCTAATACCTCTATTATCTCCCATCCTACCTCATAAACTTCTTAGCCAACCCCTAAGTCCCTCCCTTCTACCATTAGATACTGTAAACCACCATACAAACACAGAGACTATATGGTATAAGATAATTGATCTCATCATTTCTGTTTATAGTGACAAAACTGTAAATATAAAAATAGAAGCTGATATATGGATACATGTTGGGTACATTTAATACTATAATATTGATCTTTCCTTAAAAGGTGAGGTTTCAGGTAACGTGTAAGGACACTATAAGACAATAGGGCAGGGGCTGGGATTGTGGCTCAGCGGCAGAGCGCTCGCCTTGCACGTGCGCGGCCCGGGTTCGATCCTCAGCACCATGTAAACATAAATGCATTGCATTGTGTACAACTAAAGTAAATAAATAAATATTTTTTAAAAAAGACAATAGGGCAGAAGCCGTAATACCTCAGGCTTACCCTGCAAGAGAGGAAAACACATAGACAACATGAAAAAACAAGGGAGGAAAATGCCCCAAATAAACCAATAGAACAATAGAAGCCATAGAAAGCACAGTAGGTAAAATGTCAGAGAATGAGTTCCGGACATACATAATTAAAATGATTTGGGATTTTAAAAATGACCTAAGTGAGCAGATACAGTCAAAAATTGATCTCACCAACAAAGAGATAAGAGATCAAATACAGCCAACCATCGGTCGCACCAACAAAGATATAAGAAAACAAATACAGGTAGCAAAAGATTACTTCAAGAAAGAGATAGAGAGTCTGAGATTAAAAACCAAACAGAAATCCTTGAAATGAAAGAAACAATAAGCCACTTTAAAAATTCAATAGATAGTATCACCAACAGATTGGATCACTTGGAAGATAGGACCTCAGACAATGAGGACAAAATATGTAATCTTGAGAATAAAGTTGACGTCACAGTGAAGATGGTAAGAAACCATGAACAGAATATCCAAGAATTATGGGATACCATCAAAAGACCAAATATAAGATTTATTGAAATAGAGGAAGGTGCAGAAATTCAAACCAAAGGAATGCACAATCTCTTCAATGAAATAATATCAGAAAATTTCCCAAGCAGGAAGAATGAGTTTGAAAATCAAATAACAAGAGACCTATATGCCAAATGTACAAAATTACAACAGATCTACACCAAGGAACATTATAATGAAAATGCCTAGCATACAAAATATAGAATTTTAAAGGCTGCAAGAGAGAAAAATCATATTACCTATAAGGGAAAACCAATTCAGATCTCTGCAGATTTTTCAACCCAGACCCTCAAAGCCAAGAGATCCTGGAAAAACATATACCAACCTCTTAAAGATAAGGGATGCAAACCAAGAACCTTATATCCAGCAAAATTAAGCTTTAGATTTGATGATGAAATAAAGACCTTTCATGATAAACCAAAGCTAAAAGAATGTAAAACAAGAAAGCCTGCACTACAAAACATTCTTGGCAAAATATTCCACGAGGAGGAAATGAAAAATAACAATGAAAATCTGCAAAGGGAAGAACTACGATAAAGGATAAAAACCAACCAAAGGAGAAACCAAGTCAAGCTAAATACCAAAAATAAATTTTTAAAAAAATAACTGGTAATACAAATCATGTCTCAATAATAACCCTGAATGTCAATGGCCTAAACTCACCAATTAAAAGACATAGGCTAATAGATTGGATTTAAGAAAAAGACCTAACAATATGTGGCCTTCAAGAGACACATCTCATAGGAAAAGACACCCATAGACTGAAGGGAAAAGATGGGATAAAATATACCATTCTCACAGTCTACGTAAGCTAGCAGGGGTCTCCATCCTCATATCAAATAAAGAAGACTTCAAGCCAAAGTTAATCAAAAGAGATAAAGATGGACATTTCATACTTCTTAAGGGAATCATAGATCAATAAGATAATTGTTATAAACATATATGCCCCAAATAATGGAACATCTACTTTCATCAACTAAACTCTTCTCAAGTTCAAGAATCCAATAGACCACAACACAATAATTATAGGTGACTTTAACACACCTCTTTCACCACTGGGTAAATCTTCCAAACAAAAGTTAAACAAAGAAACTATAGAACTTGCCAGGCACGGTGGTGCACATCTGTAATCCCAGCACTTGGGAGGCTGAGGCAGGAGGATTGCGAGTTCAAAGCCAGCCTCAGCAATGGCAAGGCACTTAGCAACTCAGTGAGACCCTGTCTCTAATAAAATACAAAAAAGGGCTGGGGATGTGGCTCAGTGGTTGAGTGCCCCTGAGTTCAATCCCTGGTACCAAAAAAAAAAAAAAAAAAAAAAGAAAGAAACTATAGAACTCAATAATACAATCAATAACTTAGACTTAACTGACATATATAGAGTATTTCATCCATCAATGAGCCAAAACACTTTCTTCTCAGCAGCACATGGATCCTTCTCTAAAATAGATCATGTATTATTCCATAAAGCAACTCTAAGCAAATATTAAAAAGTAGAGATAATACCCTGCATCCTATCAGATCATAATGGAATGAAATTAGAAATTAATCATAAAATAAGAAAGAAAAGCTACTCCAACACCTGGAGACTAACTAACATGCTACTGAATGAACAGTGGGTTGCAGAAGACATCAAGAAGGAGATTTAAAAATTCTTAGAGGTAAGTGAAGACAACAGTACAACATATCAAAATCTCTGGGACACTATGAAGGCAGTACTGAGAGGAAAGTTCATTGCATGGAGCTCATTCCTTCAAAGAAGAAAAAGTCAACAAATAAATGAACTAACATTACATCTCAAAGCCCTAGAAAAAGAAGAACAAGTCAACCCCAAAAGAAGTAGAAGACAGGAAATAGTTAAAATCAGAGCTGAAATTAATGAAATTGAAACAAACAAATAAAAAAAAAAAACAATTGAAAAAATTGACAGAACAAAAAGTTGGTTCTTTCAAAAAAATGAATAAAATTAATAAACCATTAGCTATGCTAATGAAGAAAAGGAGAGAGAAAACTCAAATTACGAATATCTATGATGAAAAAGGTAGTATGACGATGGACACTACAGAAATACAGAAGATAATTAGAAATTATTTTGAAAATTTATACTCCAATAAAATAGAAAATATCAAAGGCATCGACAAATTTCTAGAAACATACAATATGCACAAACTAAATCACAATGATATACACAATTTAAATAGATTAATTTCAAGCAAAGAAATAGAGGATGCCATCAAAAACCTACCAACCAAGAAAAGCCCAGGACCAGATGGATACAGAGTTCTGCAAGCGCTGCAAAGAAGAACTAACACTAATACTTCTCAAACTATTTCATGAAATAGAAAAAGAGGGAATACTTCCAGACTCATTCTATGAGGCCAATATCACCCTGATTCCAAAACCAGGCAGAGACTCATCAAAGAAAGAAAACTACAGACCAATATCTCTAATGAACATAGATGCAAAAATTCTCAATAAAATTCTGGTGAATCGAATACAAAGACATATCAAAAAGATAGTGCACCATGATCAAGTGGGGTTCATTCCAGGATGCAAGGTTGGTTCAACATAAGGAAATCAACAAATGTAATTTATCATATCAATAGACTGAAAGATAAAAACCATACGATCATCTCAATAGATGCAGAGAAAGCATTTGACAAAATACAGCACCACTTCATGTTCAAAACGCTAGAAAAACTAGGGATAATTGGAACATAACTCAACATCATAAAGGCCGTCTATGCCTGAGGTCAACATCATCCTAAAGGGAGAAAAATTGAAAGCATTCTCTAAAAACTGGAACAAGACAGGGATACCCTCTTTCACTTCTCCTATTTAACATAGTTCTTGAAGCCCTAGCCAGAGCAATTAGATGAAAGAAATTAAAGGGATATGGATAGGAAACGAAGAACTCAAATTATCACTATTTCCAGATGATATGATTCTATACATAGAAGATCCAAAAAACTCCACCAGAAATCTTCTAGAACTAATAAATGAATTCAGCAAAGTAGCTGGATATAAAATCAATACCCATAAATCAAAGGCATTTCTGTACATCAGCAACACATTCTCAGAAAAAGAAACTAGGAAATCCACCCCATTTACTATAGCCTCAAAAAAATAAAATAAAATACTTGGGAATCAACTTAATAAAAGAAGTGAAAGACCTCTACAATGAAAACTACAGCATGCTAAAGAAAGAAATTAAAGAAGATCTTAGAAAATGGAAAGATCTACCTTGTTCACGGATAGGTAGAATTAATATTGTCAAAATGACCATTCTCCCAAAAGCACTATACAGTTTCAGTGTAATCCCAATATCATTCCTCATAGAAATAGAAAAAGCAATCATGAAATTCATCTGGGAAAATAAGAGACCCAGAATAGCCAAAGCAGTTCTTAGCAAGAAGAGTGAAGCTGGTGGCATTACTATTCCCGACCTTAAATTGTATTACAAAGCAATAGTAACAAAAACAGCATGTTATGGGCACCAAAATAGACCAGTTGACCAATGGTACAGAATAGAAGACACAGAGACTAACCCACACACCTACAGTTATCTTATATTTGAAAAAGGTGCCAAAAATGTTCATTGGAGAAAAAAACAAATGGTGTTGGGAAAACTGGAAATCCTCATGTAATAAAATGAAATTAAATCTCTATCTTTCACCATGCACAAAACTCAACTCAAAGTAGATCAAGGACATAGGAATTAAACCAGAGACCTTGTACCTAATAGAAAAAAAAGTAGGCCCAAATCTCCATCATGTTGGCTTAGGCCCTAACTTCCTCAATAAGAACCCTATATCACAAGAATTAAAACCAAGAATTAATAAATGGGATGGATTCAAACTAAAAAGCTTCTTCTCAGCAAAAGAAACAATTAGTAAGGTGAATAGAGAACCTACAGAATGGGAGCAAATCTTTACCACAAGCATATCAGATAGCACACTAACCTCAAGGATATATAAAGCTCTCAAAAACTTTTTTTTTTTTTTGCTTTTCTTTTTTTTTGCCCTTTTTTGTATTTTCTTTTTTAAATTTTTATTTATAGTAGTAGTATGTATTACAGTTGATACTACTCATATAGAGCATCTTTTTACACAAAACAGTTTGTATACAAAGTATATTCATAGCATTCAAGTCTTCAATCATGCATTTAGAATAATGATATCCATCTTATTCAACCACTTTTTTTTTCCTCCCCCTTCTCCCCTTGCCCCCTCCCCTTCCCTCCCTTCCCTTTGACCATTATAGTGTTCCTCTAATCCTCCTATGTATCCCGACCCAACAATTATGTGAACCAGCCTCCTTATATCAGAGGAAGCATTCGGTATTTGATTTTTGAGATTGACTGATTTCACTTAGCATTATATTCTCCAACTTCATCCATTTACCAGCGAATGTCATTATTTTATTCTCTTTTATTGCTGAGTAAAATTCCATTGTTTATATATACACCACATTTTCTTTATCCACTCATCTACTGAGGAACATCTAGGTTGGTTCCACAACCTAGCTATTGTGAATTGTGCTGCTATGAACATTGAAGTGGCTGTGTCACTGTAATATGCTGTTTTTAAGTCCTTTGGGAATAGACCCAGGAGTGGGATGGCTGGGTCATAGGGTGGTTCCATTCCCATTTTCCCAAGAAATCTCCATACTGCTTTCCATAATGGTTGTACCAATTTGCAGTTCCACCAGCAATGCATGAGTGTGCCTTTTTCCCAACATCTTCTGCAACATTTATTGTTGTTTGTGTTCTTAATAGCTGCCATTCTGACTGGAGTGAAATGAAATCTTAGAGTAGTTTTGATTTGCATTTCTCTAATTGCCAGCAATATTGAGCATTTTTTCCTGTATTTGTTGATGATCTTGTATCTTCTTCTGAGAAGTGTCTTTTCAATTCCTTAGCCCATTTATCGATTGGATTATTTGTTTTTTGGTGCCAAGTTTTTTGAGTTCTTTATATATTCTAGAAATTAGTGCTCTATCCGATGTGCATGTATTAAATATTTGTTCCCAGTTAGTTGGCTCTCTATTCACCTCACTGATTGTTTCTTTTGCTGAGAAGAAGCTTTTTAGCTTAAATCTGTCCCATTCATTAATTCTTGGTATTAATTCTTGCGCTACCGGATTCTTGTTATGGAACTTGGAGCCTAATCCGACATGTTGGAAATTGTAGCTTTCTTTTTAACTCTGGCCAGAGCAATTAGACAGATGAAAGAAATTAAAGGGATCCAGATAGGAAAAGAAAAGCTCAAATTAGCACTATTTGCTGATGACATGATAATATACCTAGAAGACCCTAAAAACTCTACCAGAAAACTTTTACAACTAGTAAATGAATTCGGCAAAGTAGCAGGATACAAAATCAATACCCATAAGTGAAAGGCATATTTGTACATCAGTGACAAAGCCTCTGAAAGGGAAATGATGAAAACTACTCCATTTACAATAGCATCAAAAAAAGTAAAATACCTGGGAATCAACTTACCGAAAGAGGTGAAAGACCTCTATAACAAAAACTATAGAACACTAAAGAAAGAAATCGTAGAAGAGACCTCAGAAGATGGAAAGACCTACCTTGTTCTTGGATAGGTAGAATTAATATTGTCAAAATGTCCATACTACCAAAAGCATTTTACAGATTTAATGCAATTCCAATCAAAATCCCAATGACATTTCTCAAAGAAATAGAAAAAGCAGTCATGAAATTCATCTGGAAAAATAAGAGACCCAGAATAGCTAAAGCAATCCTGAGCAAGAAAAGTGAAGCAGGTGGCATCACCATACCAGACTTTAAATTATACTATAGAGCAATAGTAACAAAAAACAGCATGGTATTGGCACCCAAACAGACTAGCAGACCAATGGTACAGAATTGAGGATACAGAGACTAGTACATATAATTTCAGCTATCTTATATTAGACAAAGGTGCCAAAAATGTACAGTGGAGAAAGGATAGCCTCTTCAACAAATGGTGCTGGGAAAACTGGAAATCCATATACAACAAAATGAAATTAAACCTGTATCTCTCACCATGCTCAAAATTCAATTCAAAGTGGATCTCAAAAACTTTAACACCAAAAAAAACAAATAACCCAATCAATAAATGGGCCAAGGAATTAAACAGACACTTCTCAGAAGATGATATTCAATTAATTGATTAATATATGAAAAAATGTTCAACATCTCTAGCAATTAGAGAAATGCAACTCAAACAACTCTAAGATTTCATCTCACTCCTGTCAGAATGGCAGCTATCAAAAATACAGACAACAATAAATGCTGGCAAGGATGTGGGGGAAAAAGCACACTCATACATTGGTGGTGGGACTGTAAATTGGTGAAGCCAATATGGAAAGTGTTGGATTCCAGGCAGGAGGCTGTGCCTCCCAGGCAAAAGCACAATACATTGGTGGTGGGACTGTAAATTGGTGAAGCCAATATGGAAAGTGTTGGATTCCAGGCAGGAGGCTGTGCCTCCCAGGCAGAAGGCCACACCTCCCCAGGTACTTTGTGAAAAGACTACCTTTCTCAGGTACCCTGGCCACTACCTCCTGACCTCTGGCAGCCTATAGGGAAAGGACCCACTCCAAGGGGCTTTCTGACCTCCACCCTTCTATTTAAGCCTCTCCCGGACTGAAACCGCTCTCTGTTCATGCTTGCCCCTGTTCCCGTCCGTCCCCTGATTTTCCCTTCTTCCACGCGTGGCCCCCAATAAACTTCCCTTTTATTAAAATGGCATTCCCAGCGTAAGAAACTTTGCCTAAATTCTAACAGAAAGTAGTATGGAGATTCCTAGGAAAACTTGGAATGGAACCACCATTTGACCCAGCTATCCCACTCCTTGGTCTATACCCAAAGACTTAAAAACAACTTACTACAGGGACACAGCCACATCAATGTTTATAGCAGCATAATTCATAATAGCTAGCTTGTGGAACCAACACAGATGCCCATCAGCAGATGAATGGATAGGGAAACTTTGGTATATATATACACAATGGAACACTACTCAGCACTAAAATAGAATAAAGTCATGGCATTTGCAGGTAAATGGATGTAGTTGGAGAAAATAATGCTAAGTGAAGTTAGCCAATCCCCAAAAAACAAAAGGTCGAATGATCTTTTTGTTATGAAGATACTGACTTATAAAGGCAAGGGATGGGGGGATGAGAGGAATGAAGAAACTTTAAATAGAACAAAGGGGAGGGGAGGGAGCAAGGGGATAGGAATAATGGTAGAATGAGTTAGACATCATTACCCTATGTACATGTATGAAGACACAGTTATTGTGAAAATACTTTATGTAAAACCAGTGAGTTGTAAAATTGTGTTCTTTATGTGTAATATGAAGTGAATTGCACTCTGCAAGCATGTATAACAAATTAGAATAAAAAAAATTTAAAAAAAAAAAGGGAAACTGAGAAACTGATCCTATAACTTGGGCAGGCACCAAATTTTAGAAAGGGTAAAAAACTGGAATTGTAACATTCTCTGGCTAGCACTGCTTAGCAAAATCTACATACATATATTTCCCACCTTTTGTCCCATTATACCCACTTTGTTCTTATAAAAGTTGTTTGTGCCCTCTAATCTTCCCAAAGATGGAGATTTGAGACAGAAAAAAATCTCCATTAGCTTTCCTCAGGGCTGGCTTTGAAAAAACCTGTTTTCTTCCACCAATAAATAAATAAATAAAGTTATGTATTTCTGTTCAGTGTGTAGCTGGACACATATGTGTGTGTATATATGTGTGTGTGTATATATGTACATATATACGTATGTGCATATATATAGTTAAATATGTTGTTTATATATAGACTGTTCTGCTTGCATTCAAATATATAATTTGTACATTTATAGTAATGAGCATGTAACAAAGAATGTTTTCTAGTATATACTTTGGGTAACTTAAGGTTACATTATTTTTTATGAATCCAAAGGAGGATTATCTTTTATCATGATCCATTAAAATCCTATTCTTTTCCCAAATGCTTTAGATAGTTCCTTGAGATTTTTGTAATTTTTATGTGTGTTTTTTCTTCCTGGACTGTTATCTTCTTGAAGGCAGGGATAGTTTTTCATTAGATCTTGAAGAATCTGAAAAAATAGTTCATTTGTGACAGAAAAGAAAGTTCAAGTAAGTCAAGATGTACTGGTTAAAAGGAACAGTTTACAACATTCCTACCTAGATATTTTGAGTTTTTTAAACAAAGATTGTCTAAAATATTAAAGCAGTGTAGGACTTTCTTGGTTGTTTATTAATAATAAAAACTAATCTATGTTAGAAAAATATAAGCCACGCCGGGAAGGCGTTTTAATAAAAGGGGTTTATTAGGGTGCCACGTGGAAGGGTATGGAGGTAAGGGAAGAGGGGGTAGAGAAAGAAGTGGTGTGGAGGGGCAGGGAAGGTAAGGACAAAGGGAAAAGATAAGAACAAGGGTGGTTTCATTCCGGAGCGGGCTTAAGTAGCAATCTGGTGGTCAGAGGGACCCTGGAGCAAGTCCTGTCCCCATAGGCTGCTGGAGGTCAAGAGGGGGCGGGGAGGGCACCTGAGGGCTAGTCAGCAGAGATGGCAAGCCTGAGGCACCTGGGAGGTGTAGTCTTTTCTCAAAGTACCTGGGGGGGGGGGGGGGGGTGGCCTCCGTGTCCAGAATCCAACAACCTAAACTAGAGATTCTCAATGTGTGGTCCTGGAATCAGCGTATCACCATCTCCTAGAAACTTAGAGATGCAAATTTTGGGGCCCAAACCCAGACCTAATGAATCAGAAACTCTGGTGGTAGGACCCAGCAATCTGTTTTAACAGACCCTCCAGGGAATTCTGATGCTTGCTCAAGTTTAAGAACGACTTACCTAATCTACCAGTAGTTCATGGAATTGTTGAAAGTTCATGGGCTTTGAGGACAAAAAGATCCAAATTGGAGTCTTACCTCTTCTGCTTATTCTGGAACTGTCAGTCTGTTACACAATACCTACAGTATTGAGATTTTCATCTGTATAATGAAAATGATAGTATTTTCCTCTCAGGATTGTTGTGAGGATTGATTGATATTATTTAAGTACCTAATACACTGTAGCCTTCTATTAAATGATAAGTATTTTTTAAGATTTTTCCAGTTTAGTATATGTTTACTTATTGAATGAAAGCATGTTCCTGTTTTTGATTTTAGATGCAAATGCTCAAGAAATTAAGGACATCTATGGACTACATGGTCAAATAGAACACAAACTAGCTTTCCTGAGAACCCATGTGCCAAAGGAAGTAAAGCTTATGCTCATTGGCCATTCAGTAGGCAGCTACATTGCTCTTCAAATCTTGAAGCGTGCCCCTGAGCTTCCAGTAAGTATGCCTTAGGAGGTGACTGTCCACACCTGATTGTGCACTGTGTACATCCTCCTCAGCTTTCCTTTGCACTTTGTCTCTTGGTTAATGGAGAGAGGGATACTTGATGGCTTCCTTCATCCTTACTTCCCATTACTGTGGGCCTGGGTAAGTGTATGTTCATGAAATTCCCATAGTTTCAAAAAAAAATAATAGAGGGAAATGGAATTTTCTCGATGAATGCCTTTGAATCTAGGGTAGTCTAGAGTTCTGATGTTGCATTTAACTTGCTGTGTTTTATAAAGGAATATTTAAGAGTAGTTACCATCTAAGAAATAGAAATCTCTCTTTACTGGGAGGGTGTTTTGCAAATATTTGTGTCTCCTTTAAGAAGCAAAAAAATGTATCATCATCACTGATAGGTAAACAGCTTCCTTATGGAACACTAAATCTTTATTTAGTCATAAATCCAGATCTTTATCTTTTGTAGCTTGCCAGGCTTTTTGAGACACATTTGTTCTTTCATTCACAAATATTTAATGTTATTGTGTATCAGGTATTATGTGAGTTACTGGAGTCAAGAAGACCTATTAAAAGTGCCTAGGACATTATGCTGTCATATATAACAAATTAAATTGTTTTAAAAACGTGCATAGGAAAGCAAGATTACTACATAAGACTTGAAACAAAAACTTGTACTTTCACTAAAATGTACCATTAAAATGACCCATTGAATGGATGCAATCCATAAGGTGATTTATTTCTTCATTCAACAAACTTATATTAAGCATCACCATGTGTCAGACACTGTGCCATGTTTTGAAGACATCCCAGTGAATAAGACAGTTTGAGGGAAGAGAGCCTGGATTGTCAAGGAGGACACAGCCTAACCAGAGAATTGCTACCTTGTAGCATCTCTGTCCTAGGATTTTGACTTTTCTCCCTCCTTCTCACTCCATGCGATAAAATATCTCCAGTAGGATCTTGGAGCTCACTAGGAATTTGTTCCTTTTCCCACCAAATTGACATACTCATTTACTCATCATTGCCTGGAAAAGGTATTAATTATAGCCTCGCTGGCTATGGGTTTTAATACTAACTGTGGGTTTTTAAAAATTTTCTCTTGTTGGGTATTAAAAAACATATTTTTCATCTCTAAATGTAAATTCAAGCTTGCACTCCATTTATTGTATTATTGCTCTGCTCTGTTCTCCCCAGCCCCCAGATAAGGTGTTTTGAAATAAGAAAGCACTCTTTATTTCTGCTTTTAGCATTTTGCTTGACGTCTGACCTCTATTGTGCCTTTGAAATTTCCTCTAGTACTATGTTATGTGGTTACTATCTTCACAGTGTCCAGCCTTCCTCCTGGTGGTTCTGCTTTCATAATTGCTGTGAGCTCTGTTCCTAGAGCAAGACCACCCAGGTTCAAATACTTGCTGTCATGTTTTTGTCTGTGTGACCTTAGACAAGTTATTAAGTCTCTAACTCAGTTTCTTCATCTATAAAATGGGATAATATTATGTTCTTCAAAGGATTCTTGTGAAAAAATTATATAAAGTATTAACAATGATAACTGTAACTTAGAAGTTCCAAATAGGTCTTACCTGTTACTGTTATGGAAATGACACTAGAATCACCAGCTTAGTCATTAGGTTAACTTTTATACGGTTACCTACTGCTGTATATCAAATTGCCCCAAATTTAGTAATATAAAACACATTTTGTCTCTCACAGTTTCTACTCAGACATCTTGCCACAGCTTAGCTGGGTCCTCTGTTGTAGGGTCTCTCACAAGTTTGTAATCAAGTTGTCTTCCAGGGGATGCATCGTCTTCTAAAAACTTGAGATGAATATTCTTCCAAGCTCACTCATGTGGTTTGCTGGCAAGACTCAGTTCCCTGAAAATTGCTGGACTGAGAACCTTGGTTTATCACTGGCAGTTGGGGGTGGGGGAGGGAGATACCCTCCTTAACTTCAGCCTCTCTAGCTTGCTTCATCAGTGTAAACTTGGGAGAAGAGCCAGACAGACTCTGCTACAAGATGAAAGTCACAGTCTGTAACCTGTAACCTACAGAAGTGACATTATATCACTTTTGCTCTATTCTTTTTGTTATAATCAAGTCACTAGGTACAGCCCACATGTAAGGAGAGGAAACTACACAAAGGCCTGCATTCTAGGAGGGGAGGCACCTTGGAAGCCATGTCAGAAGCTGCCTATCCCACCACTGTATAATTAGGATTTCACTCATGTTCTATATATAAATTGAAATACTGAATTGATTTTCTGGTATAGGCAGTGACTTGGACCTGCCAAATAAAATGCAGCAAACTGATATGAAACATAATTTTTGGTTATTAGTTCTTCCAGGTGTTTTTAAAGCTTTAAAAACATTTTAAAAGTTTCTTTCATATTTAAAATAATAATTTACCATTCTATAAACATGAAGAAAAAAATCTCATTTATAAGCTCCTCAGAGTCTGTTAACCTAATCACAGGTCTGTGTTTTTTGTTTGTTCGCTCCAGATCCATACTATATGTAATGTTTGGTTTCTCTTGTGTATACTGAAAATGATTGTTAAACACATTCATTTTGAATCCTTCTCAGATGGGGGGGCTTGCCTTTTCAATGTCTATTGAGAAAGAAGTACAATCGTGCATCTTAAAGTTAATGAACATTCTTGTAGCTTCTTCAACTTCCTAACTTTATATTATCTTATTTTCTGTATTTTTGCCCATGCAAAAGTGGTAGTGAATGGGACTCTGAGTGTGGCTCAGTGGTAGAGCATTGGCTTAGCATGTGCAAAGCCCTGGGTTCAATCCCAACACCAAAAATAAATAACAAAATAACAATTTTTAAAAAAGTATATTGGAGAAAAGGGAAAAAAGATGAACCATAAGCTTAACCTAGTCTTATTGGTAGAGACATAACTCACACTGTGATCATAGAGTTTGCAGAGACTGTTTTATCTTCTTTAAAATGGTGTATGCTAAAAAATAATGTGTGTAATAAATTATTCATAAAAGGCACCTTTGTGGGGGGTCATCTGTATGATTTTTTTTAATTCAGAAGTTTTATCTGGTTTCAGTTAAGCACATTTTTTGCAACCCCAACCCCAAACACCTGGGCCAATTTATTTTAGTGGTGTGATCCCTGCCGAAGTGTTGAAATTTCAGTGTCTCTGGGCTACTCTAAGACAACACAGTGCCTGCGTGCCTGAAGTTAGCATGACACGCTCCATTTGAGATGCATTCGACAATCAAGTGAGTTTGTGTAAGCCAGAGTGTTGCAATCCCTAATCATTTTGCCAAAAATAAGTTAGCTGTTATGTTTTATAACATATGAAGTGTGATAATAAGAAACTTGTGTTTTCATCTCTTCTGTTATTTTTACTGGAATTTTTGACTCCCAGAAGATTTCGAGATCATATTTGTAGTTGAGTAGCTGGTTTATTCCATTTTATTTTGGTTCAGTTCATTTTAATATTTCATAACTTATTATAGGCAACCTTGGTCTTAAATCATTTTAAGAGACATTGCATATTTGAGATATGTTGTATGACCTATATTTTAATATGATGTTTATATATTTTGTTTCTTTAGGCAAGTTTGATACAGACATATAGAAATTTCTCGGGTATTTTGACATTATTGTCCAGAATAGAGAATTTTAAAAGAAAATAATTAATTGAAAACTATTGCGTAGTAGCTGTCATAATAATAAGCACAATTGTCTCTGGACTTATAGAATCTTGGAACTGAGGTGGGCTTTAGAGACTATCTAGCTACATCTTTCATTTCATAGGTGAGAAGTGAGAGAAAGGTACCTTGCCAGGATTTAGCCTTGGCTCTGTCTGAATCCTGGGGTGAGGTACACGCACATTAGCTGTGGGTATAGAGAGAGCCTAAGAAAATATCTCATGGCTCTCAGTGATAGCAGCGAGTGCTGATGTGATGGTATGCCCCTATAGTACACATGAAGAGATTTATGTGACATGTTGTGTTGTAGCTTGAGGAGTACGAGGCCCAGTAAAGCTCTAGCAATTAGGAGAGAAAGGGGACTGATGACATAGAAACAAAAAAGTATTAGTCTTATCCTCACCATCTGGAATCTGCTTTCTCTCATCATCAGCCCTCTGTCTGTTAAATGTGCCATCTGATTTTGCCAATAAATCATTTGCATAAAATTCAAGATTGGGAGTTGCCTGGGCATTGCACTGAGTTGGGGGTAGACCTCAAGTAATTAAATTATTTTCCTCTAAGAATTTATGTAGCATTTAATGATAACCATTCCTCTCCTTCCAGAGATATCATATACTTTGTAAACTTTAGTTTTTAAATTATTTGGCCTTCTTGAGGGAAAATGCACAATAACATAGAGCTTCTTTTGTCTGCCTGCTTGGCAAGTTATCTTCTGAGTGAAACTTCCCAATTGCTTAAACTGACTCCTTTAAGTACAAGATTGTTTTGTCCAGTTGTATAAAAATCTATTTATGGGCTGGGGAGATAGCTCAGATGAGAGTGCTTGCCTTACATGCACAAGGCCCTGCGTTCAATCCCCAGCACCACCAAAAAAAAAAATTTTTTTGTTTAAAATATATTATTTACTTGTCTGAATGCATATCGACTATAGAGAAATTTTTACCATTTTGAAAGCTAAAATGAAATGTAGTCAAAGAGATTTGCCTGTCTTGAAATTTCTTAAGGGATAATGTTTCTTCTTTTCTTTTTAAAAAATTTTGCTTATCTGTTTATTTTACAGTTTCTCTGTCTCCTCCCTCAGTGTTAGGTGCCACTTCTATGATTATCATTTGTTGCTTCTAATCTGATATGGGTAGAGAAACAGATAACTGTGCTATAATTAGTTCTTAGGAAGAAAGAACAGATCCTAAATAAAGATGAAAAGTTAACATTGACAAACTTAAGTGTAAGGGGTATTATTATCACTCAGTCTTGTTTTATTTTGTTGTTGTTTCTTTCTGTTGAGATCCCCCCAAAATAAGTGTTTTGTAGTGTTTTAGATACTCAAGTTTTAGAGACTCAAAATATACCACAACTGCAGCTGAGAAGCTTAAAGAAACTATTTACAGAGGTAGCATATGTAATCCTGTGTGTTATTTCAGAAGCCTATCCTGTCTACATGAGGAAAAAAACACACAAATATTCTGCCAACAAGGAGACAATGGAGACTGGAGTGTGCTGCACTGTTCTGCTAACCTTCATGTCTGCAGTCAAGTCAGTCAGACATGTTTGTGAGCAACACTCATGAAATCACTATTGTGTTGAACAGTCACGATCTGAGGGGAGTAACTGTTGTCCAAATCCTGTCCCTTGATTGATGATAAGAAATGGAAGGCAAAATGGGGAAGCACTGTGAGGTTCTGGATATTTTAAGGAGAGAGGAGACTTCCAGCTAGGAAGATCAGAAAAAGCTTCATGGAAGAGCCTTTTTGAACAAAGTATTTGTCCAAAACCAACATATTTGAACAGGGGTGATGAAGATGGAGTAGAACATGGAAGTAGAGCATTTCAGGATTTCATGAGGTGGGGGTAGGGGGGTTTCTATGCATTCTAAGCAGTGAAACAGTATAAAGAAAGAGAACTGGTTTTTATCACTGGGCACATGAAGAGAGCAATGGGTGGTCTGATTGGGTCTGAGAACCCGGGCTGATGGAGGTGGGTTGAGGGAAAATAAAGCTGGGCCAGAAGGTTTGGACTCACTTTCTGGACAGCAGGAAAGCATGGAAGATCTCTGATGATGATAGTCATGCAGGTAAATTAATCTCTCAGAAAAAGGAGAATGAAAAGGGGAGAGAAATAATGTAGAATGAAAGCAAACAACCAGGCAGGAGACAAGTTTACTAGACCAAATAAGAAACCATGAAGACTGTATTGAATAAAATTGCCAAGGGAGATTGTTAAGGGAGACAAGAAATAGGTCATAAATGTGTATATTGGGGGAGCATTTTCATTTTTTGTGAAGGTGAAGGAAGAGGAAACAGAAAGATGTAGAAAGTATAATAGTTTTTAGATGTGTATATTGGGGGAACACTTTCATTTGTCATAAAGGACAAATGAAATGAAGAGGAAACAGAGAAAGAGGCAGAAAGTATAGTAGTTTTCCACGTTGTGACCTGCAATTTGTTAGTGAATGCTGAATTCCATTATTGGGTTGCAAACAGTGGATCAGTCAAGACAAAAATAGACTATGACACAGTGACATAGTGTCAGTGACTTTAGCAACAAAGGTTTGTTTCTTGCTTACCTTCTGAGGTTAGGCTGCCCATATGTAGGTTTTTCAAAGCAGCCTACTCCAGAATCCAGACTGATGAATAGCTTCTATCTAGAATATTCTGATCTCATGGCAGAGAACAGAAAAGAAGTAGTGAACCAAACTCAGCATTCTAAAACCTCTGCCTGGACATGACTGAGCAAATCACTCACATTTCATTGGACAGAGCAAGTTACGTGATTGAATCTTCTATCAATGAGGCTGTGAAGTATAATCCACCCCAAAGAAGGGAAGCATATGTTTGTGAATGATAAAACATCATTTTTTAAAAACAGAATGGAATAGAATACATTTATATTGTAATAAAGGCATATAATTATAAAACATTTGTTTATATTATATAAGTGTGTGTTGATATCTTAGATTACAGTATGGAAGGAATATCTTATTGTGAGTCAAGGTAAAAAAACAAGAGCTTGAAAACTTTTTTTAAAATAATTTTTTTAGTTGTAGATAGACACAATACCTTTATTTTAGTTTATTTTTTATGTGGTGCCAGGGATCAAATCCAGTGCTTCACACATGCTAGGCAAGTGCTCTACTACTGAGCCACAACCCGGCCCTGAAAATTTTTAATCTAGACTAAATTATACTACAAAAACAAAGAGAAGAGAAAGGAGGATATCAAGAAAGATAACAGTCATATGGAGAACTAAAGATGGCCACGGATTCTTTGCCATTCCTCTCTTAAGAAGTGAAGTCTGTTTCTTTCTCCTTTGAATTTAGGTTGGGCATCTGACCTGCTTTCACTAATAGAATGCAGCGGAAGTGATGTTATGGTACTTCCAAGCCCTTCCCTTAAGAGGTCTGAGAACTTCTTCCCTCTCAGCAGCCATCTGCCATGTAAAACGTCCAACTGCCCTGTGATCTCCATGCTGTGAAAAAGCCCAAGCTGGCCGTACGTGGAAGATCATGAGGCACCAGAGTTAGGAGTGAAACTTTCTTGGACCTCCCATCCTATCTCATCCTATCCCAACCCATCCCATCCCAACCCATCCCATCCCATTCCATCCCACCCCATCCACCACTGAATGCAGCTGAGTGAATGACCCCAGCCCACTGCTGTTTGGAGCAGAAAAACGATCCAGATGAACCTCTTGTTGAATTCCTGACCTACAGAATCATGAGAAAGTGGTTTTAAACCCTAACTGTGTAGATGGTATATTAAACAGCAATAGATAACTGGAAAAAGAAGGTAACTTTGAGTACAATAAAGGTTAAGGAGGATGAGAACTTTAGACATCTGGCATTAGTAACTGAAGGGTCATCAGTGACCTTGAAGAGAACACTTAGTGAAATAATGAGAGGAGGAGGTAGCAGGATGCTAGGTGATAAATGGATAGTGATCTAGGAGCTGGCCAGTGAGGGGAAAAGAGAAGATGATAAATTAAAGAAGAAGCTGATCAAGGAGCATTATTTTCCTATAAGTAGAAGAGAATTATAACACAAGCTGAGGGGAATACCCATGCAGAGAGAGATGTTAAAAATAAAAAAGAAATAGGAACATTTGTTGGAGCAGTTTTCATTGTATTTGTCCTTTAAGCTGGTGCACCTGAAAACTAGGAAAATTGGTATTTTCTTAACATTTGCATCCTTGCAAAAATGTTTTTCCTAGGAGTGGAGGATGTGCAGCTTATACTTGGTTTTCCATCTCAATCTAGAAGCCTGAATCCGTTTTCAGATTGATGTTATTGCCATTGCTAACAATAATAATACCAAATGTTTGTTTGAAGTTGACAAAACATATTCACTTGTAACAAGGCCATTTAACAACTTTATTTTTTCCACCTAAGAAATGAGACTGAAGTTCCAGGGAGTTTGATGTCTAACCTGTATGTCAATTACTAGTAAGTGACATAAAAGGACTCACTGTTCCTTTTTCTCACTTTCCCATTATCTGCTTTCCAGTTGAGTTAGTTAGGAATGTTAGAATTATAGATGGCTAGAGCAAGTTACTTTTGCTAACTACTAAAACCTATTCAGCCTAAATTTAAGATTTCTATTGTTGGTTCTTTGATATTTGAGTTCTTCACATACATGAGGAGAGTTTGAATGGGATTCAGGTGAATGCTTTCGAGAGAGTTTGGAGAGAACTGGGAGCAATGAGAATATGTGTGAGTATTGTAAAGCAGAGGAGACAAAGGGAGTGGGCCTTGAGGCCCAGGCCAAGGAAAGAAGTTGATCTGAAAAAGATAGTGGATCAGAATCCTAGAATTGAGCTGGATATAGAGGGACACATTAAAGTGGGAAGAAAATTGGAGTATTCTGTAAATATAATGCATAGTCATTTGACAGTTGTCTCCACGTGACCCATTAATGAACCCTGAGATATGAAAACCACAGAGGTCAGACAATCAACAACTAGCTACTCTGACTTGTGAAAGACCTTCCATTTCAGAAAACAGTAAATCTCCTACATGGAGGAAAGTTTGTATTGAATATGGTGGAATACCACTTTTCCAATGACTTATTAATTTGTTTATACATGTATATTTATCTCTTTGTGTGTGTATGCATACATTATCTTTTCTGAATTACCAGGAGATTACCTTGCTGAAAACTAAACACATGGAAAGTTTCAACTTTTCAACTTCAGCCACTTTTTAGTTATCTGCATATTTTTTAAAATCCTGAAATTGCTTTCAAAGTGGAAAAATTATGTGGGCTTTTTTCATCTTTTCATAACTCAAAACTTTTTAATATATTTTTCTCAAACTTTGAAAAAAAAATCACCTTTGGGCTGAAACCAAGCATGGAAAATTTTACCACAAAGGGCTAATTTTTTGGAAAGCTGCAAGAAAGTAAAAACAGGGATTTATAATAGAACATTCTTCATGCATGTTAATACTTAGTACTTTAATGCATTTCATCTGAGGATTTCGGAGCACTTTTCAGACTTAAATATTGAGCCATCTTAATATTTGTGTATCCATGTTATACTGTCAGATATAGAAAATTTCCACCATCCTCTCAACTCTTGGGCATTAGTGAGACATATGTAAAGTGAGGCTGGGCAAATGAAGAAAAGCAGCCACTGGTCAGAGAAAGCCTTACACGCTTACTGCTTCACATATCTTACCACCACCTGTTCCTAGCCCAGGAGTATTATAAAGAGAATATAATACATGACACTAGGCACTGGTTCTGATATCTAAGCCAGCACATCTCTAAGCAATATCAACATTACATGGGATCTTATAAGAAATGCAAATTCTTAGACCTATCCTGACATACTGCATGGGAAGTTCAGGGGTGGAGCCCACCAGTGTTTTAACTAGTTGTGGTTGTTCTGATACATGCTCAAGTTGAGAACCTATGACTCAAGCTTTTCAAAAGCTTAAAACTTAGATAACATTGAAATGCTATGGACAATTAAATTTGTTCTCGGTCTTTCTATGGTGTGACAGTTCTGTGTTCTCATATCATTTCTGGAAGCGGGAAGAATACTAATCAGGTCCTCTGAAGGAGAGGTCTTTTCTCTACTAAAGTACTCTCTTTCCCCCAAAACCTTTTTCACAAGCACAGGACTCCAGCTTGTTCAGTGTAACAGCATTATCAAGATATATTTTCCCTCATTTCCTTGAGCTATATGGTTCAAACCTGGGATGGGACTGTATTGTATTTCATTCTCATTTCTTTGAAGTCTGAAGCTCCAAGATTTAAGCAGCAAGATGTCAGGTCTGCCAGTGGAAGCTGATTTAAGCTCTGTTCTCTTTTTACTTCCTTTTTAAAAATTTATTGGTTTTTTTTAGCTATATGTGACACAGAATCCATTTTGATATAATTATACAAGCATGGAATATATCTTATTCTAGTTAGGATTCCATTCTTATGGATGTATATGATGGTGAACTCACTGTACTGTTTTCATATATGTACACGGGAAAATTATGTCAGATTTGTTCACTGTCTTTCCTTTTCCTGTCCCCCTTCCTTCCCTTCATTTCCCATTGTCTAATCTACTCGACTTCTATTCTTCCCCTCACTCTCCCTCCCCTTATTGTGGGTTGGCATCCAAATATCAGAGAAGACATTTGACCTTTGGTTTGGGGGGGACTGACTTTATTCCACTTAACATGATAGTCTCCAGATCCATCCATTTGCTGGCGAATGTTATAAAGTCATTCTTCTTTGTGGCTGAGTAATACTCCATTGTGTATATGTATCACATTTTCTTTATCCATTCATCTGTTGAAGGGCACTTAGGTTGGTTTCAAACCTTAGCTATTGTGAATTGAACAATGATGTGGATTCATCACTGTAGTATGCTTGTTTTAAATCCTTTGGGTATATACTGAGGAGTGGGATAACTGGGTCAAATGGTTGTTTCATTCCAAGTTTTCTGAGGAATATCCATACTGATTTCTAGAGTGGTTACACCAATTTGCAATCCTACCAGCAATGTATGAGTGTACCTCTTTCCCCACATCCTTGCCAACATTTATTGTTACTTGTATTCTTGATAATCGGCATTCTGACTAGAATGAGATGGAATCTCAGTATAATTTTAATTTGCATTTCTCTAATTACTAGAGATATTGAACATTTTTTCATGTATTTGTGGACCATTCTTATTTCTTCTTCTGTGAAGTGTCTGTTCAGTTCCTTATCTCATTTATTTATTGGGTTATTTGTGGGGTTTTTTTGGTGTTAAGTTTTTTTTAATTCTTTATATATCCTAGAATTGAATGTTCCATCTGAGGTGCAGGTGGCAAAGATTTCCTACCATTCTGTAGGCTCTCTCTTCATGCTCTTGGTGTTTCCTTTACTGTGAAGAAAAAGCTCTGCTCTTTTGTGTGGAAGTTCTCAATCTTGTGCTCTGCAAGTGGCCCTCTGGATTCCAACAAACACCAATGTCTGTGGCATCATAACAAATTTCAAGAATATTATCCTGGTGAAGGAAATCACCCATGTATTTTATGTGAGGCTTTAGTTAATCACTCATGTCTGGTTTGGTATAAGAATAGGAAATTTAGGCATGGCCTAAGTGAATTAAAGGAGTTTAAAAGTACATTCAGCAGCAATCCATCAGTGAAACATATAGCTATATAAGCTATTATTGAGGAAAAGGAAAAAGAAAAATACATGTTTTTAAATTGATAATTTAAAATTTTACCATGAAATTTTTGAAACAAATAAAAAGAAAAGGAAGATATTTTTAATAAAACTTTATTATGAAAAATTTCAAACAAATAAAAATAATTGTATAATGAACTTCCAAATATCCTCTATCCAAAGTGACATAGCTACTGAAATTTTGTAATGTTTACCTCATATTCAGATTTTCCTTGTCCCCAAAATGTCTTTACAATTCATTTGCAATACTACTTTAGGGCTGGGGTTGTAGCTCAGTGTTAGAGTGCTTGTCTCACACATATGAGGCACTAGGTTCGATCCTCAGCACACATGAAAATAAATAAATAAAATAAAGGCATTGTGTCCATTTGCAACTAATATTTAAATAAAGAAACTTTCATTTAAATACTACTCTATACGTGGTAGAATAAGATGGATATCATTATTCTAAATGCATGCTTAAAGACTTGAATAGTGTGAATATACTTTGTATACAAACAGTGTTATGTGAAAAGATGCTCTATATGTGTACTATGAATTGTAATGCATGCTACTGTTATAAATGCAACAGCCTTGAAAAAAAATACCAAAAAAAAAAAAAAAAAAAAAAAAAACTACTCTAAAGTCCCCCCCCCAATTATAAAGGTTAAAATATTTGCACATTTCAGGAAGGTAGAAAAAAAATAAAAAAAAAAAAAAAAAAGCAAAGACACCTCTGAATTAGTGTCCAGAGAGACTTTCATACTATCTTCGACAAATTGCTTTTATAATGCAATAAGTGGCTTCTTAAAACCATATGAAATTGGCTTAAAGAAAACTATAGCTTGATCATTGCATTTTGTTTTAGAGATATTTGGTGTTAAGAGTTCATGATTTTACAAAGGTACAAAGGTTTAAACTAATTAACTTTTCACTCAAGTTTCCATTCTTAGACCAGAGAAAATAACATAGTACTCCCCCTTGATATTTTATTTAATAAAAAAAATCTGTATTTACATTGTTATTTATTAGGATATTAAAAGTTATTTAAGGCACATAATTATGAATGCTTATAGTAATTAAAAATAAAATTACTTAATAAGTATTACTATAATTATTATTTATTATTATGGTTTAAGAATGTTGTTTAATCCTTTCAACAACTCTTTGAGGAGGCTATTATTATTCTGTTTTATACATGAGAAAAGCTCATGTATAAAAGTAAAAAGGTAGCCGGGCGCAGTGGCGCACGCCTGTAATCCCAGCACTTTGGGAGGCTGAGGCAGGAGGATCGCGAGTTCAAAGCCAGCCTCAGCAATGGCGAGGCACTTAGTAACTCAGTGAGACCCTGCTTCTAATAAAATACACACACAAAAAAAAGGCTGGGGATGTGACCCAGTGGTCAAGTGCCCCTGAGTTCAATCCCCGGTACCCAAAAAAAAAAAAAAAAAAAAAAAAAAAAACAAAAAAAGTAAAAAGGTTCATCAGCATTAGGTAGCTACAAAAGGACTAGTTATTTTGATAACTGTTGAGGTTCATTCCTCAAACATTTTTAAGTACTACATAGTTAATAAGCAGACATCATTAAGTACTAGCATCTACTAATTTATTAAGCACTGTGTCACATGCTGTACTAGATAAACTTGCTTCTAGAAGTAACCAACAAAATATAGTAAAGGTGACAGTAAGTATATGATTGTGTATATGTGTTTTATATGTGTTTTACATACCATAAGCAGAGGACCTAGCCAAGCCAGGTCTTAACTTCTGGCCTGAAGAATCTCTGAGATAATAAATGTGTTTTATTTTAGGTTTTAGTAATTTGTAACATATCAGTAGGTAACAAATGAAGAGAAAAGTAGAAGGACAATGTCAACTGCATGATTTCTCTGCAGGAAAACTCACCCCTAAGACCAGTGGTGATACAAAGTCAGTATCAACATCTTTGGTAATAACAATTATATTGACTCCTCACCCTTCACTCTTCCCTCTCTGCCCTAGCTTCCCTACTTGAGATTCTCCTCTTCTCCATTAGGTAGGCTGTTGGCCTTCCTTGCAGTCCTTTATTCACAATGCCTCCTCCCACCTCAAAAGAGCAAGTGGGGTTGTTGATACGTAAGCCTTTTGAGCTTGCCTCCTGGTGTTTCCAGCTTTAATAACAAAATCATAGGTGGATAATTCCATCTACTTGAGAGGTGACAGACAGGAGAATCATGAATGTGAAGCCAGCCTGGGCAACATACACAGAAGACCTCTGTCTCAAAAAAACAAACAAGAAATCACAGGTGGAGATTAGCATCATTCATTCTACTGCTAGGTTGAAGCAGGCCTTGTTTGAAAGTGTGCCATATTCAAATCTCACCCAGCTATGAGGTTCATAGTGATAGGATATTAAGAGGCTTTGCAATGTGAGTGAGTAGGCAATGCTAAGTCAGAATATCTCATTTGTAAATTCCCTTGCAACTAGCGGCTATTCTGAAAATTGTAGCTTGTACCTTGCTGCACATGAGCCTTGTTCATAAAAGAACAAATTCATGAATTCTCAGTGGATGGATCATAACTGTTAGAGAAGAGATAACAAAGAGAAGAGTGGAAACAGATGAACAAAATTCTTTGAAATTGCCTTTTTGTGGCTATTGTTTGTTCCATCCAGAAGCTTCTTTCTATTTGTCTGTTTGTGGAGATGAGAAATATGAGTGTGATCATCAAGGGAGGAAAGGCTCTCTACTATGGTTATCTGGTGTGTATGAGGTTGTTTTACACTCACATCTTGCTTGTATTGAAAATCTGTGAATATTATGCAATGCAGACCACAAAAAATTCCCTAAGTGGAAAAAGCCTAGCAGGCACTAAGTGAAAGATACATCACAAGAATAAAATGTGGTCACTTTGAGGTCTTACATTCCAGGCCAGACTACTTGTATTAAGAAGCAAGATTGTCAGGTATCATAAAGGCATATTGATGAGTGGATAAAAGACTGAAGACAACAGTCCTGAAAACCTAGGGTACCTTCCCTTTAATGGGCACAACCCACAAGTTTTGTTTCTTGAGCCCCATAGATTTCCAGAAACTTCTTCAGTTTCTCAGTCTCTTAGCCACTACACTAAAATCAGAAAATAACTAAGAAAAACTACCTTACACTCCTTTCTGAGTTTCCTCTTTCCCTGAGATTTTGTCCCTTCAAATCCCTTTGCCTTTGGTGTTTTCAAAGGACTTTTAAACAGTATTTTTCCAACTTTTCTAATTGCTTTAAATTGGGAGATTGCTCTCTATCAGGGTAGTCTTCTTCATGCACACCATGACCAGCTACTGCCCAGCTTCACATTCTGCCAGCCCTGCTATTGAGAAGTGTGTCTTTTTGAGTTTTTTTACTGAATGTAAGAATTGATTTTCCCTCTGGAAAGTCTTAGATTTTCAGTTTATCCCCAGTGTTATATTTTATGCTCATATTAACTTGAACTGTTATTGTTTTTTTTAAGCTAGAAACTGGCATGCTTACTAAGAACTTCTTATGTCTTTTTCTCTCGTTTTATTGTTATTCATGTGTTATGCTTTTACAAATGATTCTCTTCGTTTATCTTCCATTGTCCATCTCTTTTGTTTTTTAATTCTATACGATCAGAAATGTGGGATATTTCCCCAAATTTATCTTCTGATTCATCTAATTAAACTTTTTATTTCAGCATTCATGTGAATAGTTTCTAAGGAATTCCTTGTTCTTTGTTTCCTTTTTATATTTTATTTCATGGAACTCTCTCGGGATAGAAAATTTTTGGAGTTTTGTCTTTTGTTGTCTGTTCATTCTGATGTATTATTTTCTAGAGCCATTAAGTTTCTCCAGGGGTGGGGGGACTTTATTTTTCTCTTCCTACATTTTTTATTGGTGTATTATAGCTGTACATATTGATGGAACTTTTTTACATATTTGTACATGCACTCAATATAACAATATTATTTGGCCTATATCACTCCCCAGGACTTCCCCCCTCCCTCCCCATCTTCCATGCCTGGTCCCTTTCTTCTACGGATCTCCCTTTGATTTTTAGGAGTTCCTCCACCCAACTTTCCCTTCCTTTTTCTCTTCTAGCTTCCACATGTAAGAGGAATCATACAACCCTTGAACTTGTGAGTTTGGCTTATTTTGCTTAACATAATGGTCTCTAGTTTCATCCATTTTCCTGCAAATTGCATAATTTCATTTTTCTTTATGGCTAAATAAAGTGTGTGTGTGTGTCACATTTTCTTTATCCATTCATCCATTGATACACACCTATGCTGGTTTCATAGTTTGGCTATTGTGAATTGTGCTGCTGAAAACATGGGTATGCATGTATCACTGTAGTATGATGACTTTAATTCTTTAGGATAAATTCCAAGGAGTGGTATAGCCAGGTCATATGGTGTTTCCATGCCTCATCTGTTGAGAAAACTCCATGTTGATTTCCATAGTGATTATACTAATTTACAATCCCACCAACAATGTTGAAGTGTTCCTTTTTCTCTATATTCTCTCCAGAATTTATTATTATTTGTATTCTTTTTTAAAAACAATTTTAGTTGTAGATGGACACATACCTTTTTTTATTTGTTTGTTTTTATGTGATGCTGAGGAGCAAACCCAGCACCTCACATGTGCTTGGCGAGCACTCTACCTCTAAGCCACAACCCCAGCCCCTATTATTTGTATTCTTGACGACTGTCATTCTGACTGATACGAGATGAAATCTCAATGTAGTTTTTTTTAATTATTTATTTGCTTATTCATCATGCACAAGTATAGTATCTTTTTACATACAACTGCTTGTATACAAAGTATATAAGTACCATTCAGATCTTCAATCATGCATTTAGGATAATGATATTCATCTCATTCTTGAGATCAATGTAGTTTTAATTTGCATTTTCCTAATTGCTAATGATGTTGAACATTTTTTTCATGTATTTGTTGGCCATTTATATTTTTATTTTGAGAAAAGTCTTTAATTCATTTGCTCACTTATCAATTGGATTATTTGATTTTTTTGGTGTTTTTTGAGTTCTTTATATATTCTAGATCTTGATCTTCTATCAGAAGAGTAGCTAGCAAAATTTTTCTCTCATTCTATATGTTCTTTTCACATTCCTAATAGTTTCCTTTGTTGTACAGAAGTTTTTAAATTTGATACCATCCTAAGCATTAACTCTTGGCATTATTTCCTGAGCTTTAGGGGTCCTATTGAGAAAGTTGTTGCGTGTGCATATATGCTGGAATGTTGACCCTATGTTTTCTTCTAGGAGTTGCACAGTTTCTGGTCTAATTCTGAGATCCTTGATCCATTTTGAGTTAGTCTGATTCTTCTACATATGGATAACCAGTTTTCCCAGCACCATTTGTTAAAGAGGCAGTCTTTTCTCCAATACATGTTTTTAGCACATTTGTCAAGATCAAATGACTGTAAATGTGTGGATTTGTCTCTGTGCTTTCTATTCTGTACTATTGGTCTATGTGTTTTTATGCCAGTACCATGCAATTTTTGTTAAAATATCCCTGAAGTAAAATTTGAAGTCAAGTATTGTGATGCCTCCAGCATTGCTTTTTTTGGTTTAGAATTGCTCTGGTTATTCTGAGTCTTTTATTCTTCCAAATGAACTCCCCCCGCCCAGTTCTGTGCAGAATGCCATTGATATTTTGATATTGGGGTGGGGGGCGGGATCTTTAAACCTCTTGTCCAAGGGCAGCATCCCTAAAGCAAACATCTCAGCTATTTAGTATTTGGCTTTCACTTATTCCCCCTTCTTAGGATGTCCCTTCCCCCTGCCTCTTTTTCTGCCCAGTTTACCCAGGTCCAGAACCTCTTTCAATTTCTACACAGAATAATCCTCTTGGCTATGCTGGGGTTGCAGAGGAGTTGCTTTGGTAGTATTGAATGAGGAAGGTGTCCTGGGGAACTGGCTGCCTCTCAGCCAAACTTTCATTCATTTAGGTTACTCTGTGCTGTGTCTTTTACTGAGCACCTGTGAAGGAGTTGGGTGCATCTGTGAACAAAACAAGAAAATTCAACAACACCTTGCAGAGTTAGAAGTTAGGAGAGAAAGATACGGATGTGCATAAAAAATTAGTAAGTTAATATACTGCCTTGATGGAAAGAGTGAAGCAAGATAAAGGGATTTGGAAGTGCCTTGGCTGGGGGATAGAGGGCAGTGGTGGACTACAAGTGATCTTTTAATATTTTATTTGGAAGCCATTTCAAACTTAGAGTTGCAAGAATAGAATAGTGCAAAGAACACGATATACACTTTACCCAGATTTACTTACTGTTAATATTCTACCTTGGCGCTGGGGTTGTGGCTCAGCAGTAGAGCGCTCGCCTAGCACGTGTGCAGCCCAGGTTTGATCCTCAGCACCACATAAAAATAAAGGCATGTGTACAACTAAAGCAAATAAATAAATATTTTTTAAAAAATATTCTACCTCATTTGCTGTCTTTGCACTCTTGTTGCCCTCTTTGCACTCTCCCTCTCCCTCCACTGTGTGTGTGTGTGTGTGTGTGTGTGTGTGCACGCACATGTGTGTTTGTGAACGTTCTGGGGTTGAATTGAATGTATCTTTCATCCTTAAATACATCCTTAAGAGTATAGTTTGTAAGAATAGGGATATTCTCTCTGAACCACAGAACAATTATCAGCTTCAATAAATTTAATATTGATGTAATACTTTAGTTTATCTCCATATTCCAATTTTGTTGTTTGACCCACTAAAGCCCTTGATAGTATCCCCCTCCCCTGAGTATGATACCCCATCTGGAATCAGGTATCATGTTTAATTTTCATGTCTCTGTACTCTTCCTTAGTCTGAAACATCTCAACAACATTCCTTTGTTTTTTCATGAAACTGACATTTTGAAGAATATATTCCCTTGGCAGGGGGGAGGGGTGGGGGAACGAAGTAGAAAAAGAGTATCCTTAATCTTGCATTTGTCTCATGTTCCCTTTTGATTAAATTGAGGCTGGCTACATTACCACAGAGGTGATGCTGTGTCCTTCTCAGAGTTACACACCTGTGGGCACATGACGTTCAGCTGCTGCTCATTGGTAATGTTACTTTTGATCACCCAATCAAGATATCCAAAATTTCTCCACTGTAGAGTTATTATTTTTTTCGTAGTAATTAATGATCTCTGGGGAGATGCTTCTAAGATCATGGCAGCATCCTTCTTTTTATCAAAAATTTCTCCTGTATTTAACACACATTGTCTGTCCTTACCTAATCTAATCTTTGCCATGATGATTGCAGAATTAATTTCCAAGTCTAGCGTTCTCTCCATGGGGGACCAGCTGTCTCTCATTCTTCTATAAGCCCTACTTTCCCTCACATTGTATGTATTTATGTATGTGTATATATATGTATTTATTAGCATGGACTTAGGAATTTGGTTTATTAAAGGTGTATCATTATTGTAATTAATTATTTTGGAGATAAAATTATTCCATATTTGACCAATGCTAATTCTTCAATCTGAATTTCATATTAAGCTAGGTGGTCAATAAGCCTCTTTGAGAAATGATTTGCAGGAGGGGGAATTAGCTATGCCTGTCTAGAGGACAGGGATTCCAGGCTCAGAAATAGTTATCACAAAGGCTTTAAGCCAAGAATATGCCTATGTTTGAGGAACAGCAAGGAGGCCAGGTTGGCTGGAGCAAAACAAATAGCGTGGAATAATAGGAAAGTTGTCTAAAAAGTTTTTGTTTTTACTCTAAGCAGAAGAGTGATATATGACTTGGATTTTAAGAGGAACATTCTCACTGCTGTGTTTGGAATAGACTGTAAGAGAACAAATTTGTAAGCAGGAAGGCCAGTGATGAGGGCATTGCAATAATTCAGGTGAGAGATGATGGGGTGCATATGAAGTAGATCATAGAGGTAACAGTTGAGGTTATCAAAAAGGAATCTGATTCTGCAAATATGTTGAAAATAAAACCAAATAATTTCCTAATTGATTAAATGTGGAATGTGAATGAAAAGGAGGACTAAGGATGACTGTAAAGTTTTAGGCTGGCCATCAACTAAATTAAGAAAGACTGAGAGTAGATTAGCTTTGGAAAAGATCAAATGTTTCACTTTGGAAGACTAAGATTGAGATGTTTAGGCATTGTAAGTAGAAATGGAGAGTAGGGAGTCACTTTTTTTTGAAATGCTGGGGGTAGAGCTCAGTAATAGAGAGCTTGCCTGGCATGTATAAGGCCCTGGATTCAAGACCCTGGATTCAATTCTTATCGCCCTTGCCCCACCAAAAAAGTAAATACATAAAAATTTTTTAAAAGTCTGGGGTGTCAGCTCTCAAAGGTGATTGAAAAGGAGAAACTGAAGAAGTGAAAGAAACCCCAGTCAATGTAGTATCCTTGGAGCCAAGTGAAATAATATATCAAGAACAGAGTGACTCACTCGGTTGGATATTTCATAAATTCATATTACATGAGGACCGAGAATTGATCATTAGGTATAGTGATGTGGATGTGGCTTTGAGAGACTTTGAGAGACTTGAAAGATTAGGTCTGATTTATTTTTCTTTTTTCTCTCAGAGTACTGTGAGAAATTTAGCAAGATGATGATATATGAATGAACTCAGTTAGTATTACTTATAATCTTGTCTTCTGTTACAAAATGATCAACTGCTCCTCAGGTGCTGGTGACCACAGAATTAGGCTTCTTTTTTAATTCCTCACATGTACACTGACACTTTGAAGAACTTGAGGTATTGCAGTACATAGGGCACTTGCAGCCTTGGAAGCCCTGCCCTTTCTCCTCAGGCAACCCTTAAGTCATACCATGCCCTATCTTTAATGGACCCAGTTGGTGGCTTCCAAGAGATGACTCCAGAAACTGCCCTGGAGATCTCCCCTGGTGAAATCTGTGGCCTCAGAACACGCCCTCACCCCTGGACCCAGCCTAGAGAAGTTGGTGGCCTCAGACCCCTGTTGCTGATGCCACCAACACCTCCTGGCCCAAGGCTACCTGGGATTTACACCAGCATTTTCAATTGATAAATCCAGTGTCCTGTCCTATTTGTAGGCCAAGTATTCTTGAGGGCCAGTGAAGATGCCTCCAGGGTGTCAGGGGTGCTGTCAAGTCCTGTCAGGGAGGGCAAGTCTTCCAAGCTCTGTAGCAGCCGAGAGCTCAGTGTTGAGAGTCCTGCAGTGGCAGGACTGGGTTGTCACCACCAGGAGGGATGCTGCCCTCATGAAGCTGGACACATCTTTATTTTTTCCCTCAACTGAATAAAAACAGATCCTGACCTGTTTGTTATCAAAGCTAGTGGGAATTGGTGTGCTTCCTTCAGTCGCTTGGGCCTTACCTTTGGCCTCTGAGTTAACTGTGTTCCTGCATTATAGTCTTTCTCCTGGGGCCTTACTGTCCTAACTGATGAATTTACTTTTTGCTGCATAAAATGGAGCTAGAAAGCTATACTGTGTGCCTTCCAGTTGACATCTAAGAAGTTGAAAGTGTTCTGTGACAGCTTCTATGGCAGAAATCCCTCACCGTCTGGTGCTTTGTGCTGAGTACATGCCTCTGACTATGGGACTCTCCATTTTGTCACTCTTTTGCTCAGAAACCTTGTGTTTCTTGGTCAGCATCACCATCCTTTTACATACTGTATAAATTTGCCATTAGGAATTGTAGCTGCCTACAGCAATAGCCACTTTCAGCAATGATACCACAGGAGAAAACTTGGAGGCAGACTGGAAATGAAAAAGTTCTTTTATTCTTCTTTCTTCTAACTTCTCTCTCCGGCTTCAACAACCTCTCCAACTCCAGCTCCAACCACCCCTCTAACTAATCCTCACCCAGTTAAATACTTTTTGCCTTAACAAGGACATGTGCTAACAGCTCAAGCTTACAGGTGCGTCACACAGTGTTCACAGGCATAAAAATATTCTTAGATAAATGCATGAATATCAGGTGAAAATACTTGAACACCTTTATGGCTCTCAGCTAGCCGCCATCTTAGCTATCTCCTCAATTAGGGCTCTTACATTTCCCCCCTTTTGTTTTAAAAAAGGGGATGCCTAGGACGTCCATGTGCAACCAACATTCTTACCCATCATCGGATAATCAAGGCTGTGCCCTTGATTCCTGTCTTAGGTTGATATGTTGGCCACATGAGACTGTCCCGTGGATGGGTGACGACCTCATCCGGATCGACTGTGCCTGTCTTAGGTTGTCCCCCTCTGGGGAATCTTACCTGTCATTGGCTAACCAGCCGTCCAATCAAGCCCTTCAGGATCGACTGTGTGTTGACTAACAGCCGTCCAATCGTGAGGAGACGCTGCGGCTTTAAGGCAGCAAGCCTTCTGCTGACAAGCCAAGTTCCATAGCGAACCAAGGTCTTTAAACAAATCATGTGCCTTTAGTTCCATCAAGTAACACACTGAGTTCTCTAGACAAATACCCACAAGGTATTGTCCCATAATGTCCCAAATAATGAAAGATCAAAATGTCCACTTGTTATAACACGTTGATCTAGGAGGCCACATGCATGCAGAGCAGAGGCCACACTGCTGGTGAGGTTGTTTGATGGTTGAGCAGCAGGGATTCTTGTAGCGACCGCGATCTCTACAGCTGTAGCAGCAGCCATCCTTTTTATGTCTAGACAATGCCACCAGCAAATCTTCAGGGCCCGCTACCTAAAAACTCAAGCATCAATTATTAAAGGAAAGGCAGTGCGATTCCAGCACTGAGTCAAGAGGCGAGTTGTCAAACTAAAAAATAGAATTATTAGATTAGAAAATTAAAGTTGACCTCTGCTCACACACATTGCTGCTTGAGCTCCCACAAACATAACCTGGCAAAATATCATATTCAGAACAAATCAAAGAAAGACTGAGGGTATTTACTGCATTAAAGATAGATTAAAGAAAAGCTAAAAGCACTTTGGAAAAATAATTTGTTAGCTGGAACCCCAGAGTCTCTGCATACACAGCAACCTTCTATGAAATTACCTGTTGAAATAATTCAAATTAATCAGCTATTAAACAAATAAAGTTAATTACAATAAACAATCTCATGTCAAATACCAAAATATTAGGTTATACAGTATTAGTCATATTCTTTGCTGAAGAGAAGTCCCAGGGACACCTATAAATCAAAATTGAAGGTACCTTCACTTTTTAAATTGTTTACCCAAATTGAATCCTCTAAACTTAAATGAATTAAAGTTATTTGGATCCATATATATATATTTTTTATAATTAAATTTTTTATATTATTAATTTTCATAAACGCTTTGTTATTTGTGATGTCACACTGGACAGACGCACATACAAACATATATTTGTGACGTCACATTAACATGAAATTTAGACAAATGCACAGACATAAAGACATATATAAAAAGAAAAAATACAATTGTGTGCACACTAAAGAGAGATCCTCTCGTCCCGCTGGGAGGAATGAAACTTAAATTGTGAATTTATTGGAGGACTCTTTTAAGGGAATCATTCCATACCTTCATCTTGGTCCTCTTGATTTTGTACTTGTTTTATTAATCTTGATTCCTCAATAATTTCATCTTGGTCCTTTTGATTTGGTATCTGTTTTATTAATCTAGATGGTATCCATATTGGGGAGGACTCATGCTGTGGAAAAAC
Organism: Tamias sibiricus; assembly: GCA_025594165.1. Lineage (NCBI taxonomy): Eukaryota > Metazoa > Chordata > Mammalia > Rodentia > Sciuridae > Tamias > Tamias sibiricus. Next base: position 82,630,985 of record CM046670.1, read on the forward strand.
ACAAACAGATCCTCTCCCCAAAATTAATACTGGATCTGGACCCTTCTATGCACCTGAAAGAACATCCTTCCAGTAAACCAAAGTTTATGTTGTTGGTGTGGATTCCAGTGTCTGTCTCCAGCCGAATATCCATTAGAATCTAAAGTTAAAAAATTGAAGGTAAACAGGTCAACTGCCAATCCCTAGGATTTTTCCAATTTCCTTCTTTTTGCTTTAATATCATAATTTTGAGTGTGCGATTAGCTCGTTCAATTATACCTTGACCTTGAGGATTGTATGGGATACCTGTTTTATGGGATATATTAAATTTTGCGCAAAACTGTTTGAAAGATGAGGACGTATATGCAGGGCCATTATCTGTTTTAAGCATTTTGGGGATGCCCAATGCAGCAAAAGCTTGCAGACAATGAGATGTAACATCTTTAACTTTTTCTCCAGAACGTAAGGAAGCAAAAATCATGCCTGAGCATGTATCTGTGGTCACATGAATAAATCACAATTTTCCAAAACTTGGCTCATGAGTGACATCCATCTGCCACAAATGATTGGGCATTAATCCTCTTGGGTTAACCCCATAATGTGGATTGGGCAAATGTGTCACACAAGATTGACAAGCCTTCACAATTGTTTGAGCTTGCTCCTTTGTGATTTTGAACCTTTGCTGTAACATAGTACTATTGACATGAAATTGGGAATGGAACAAGGTAGCTTGTTGGACTGCTGAAAATATAAAGATTGTTTTAGTGAGGGCATCAGCCTTTTGATTACCTTCATGGAGAGGACCAGGCAAGTTAGTATGAGCTCTGATGTGTCCAATAAATAAAGGTTCTTTACGTTCCCATAGGAGATTTTGAATTTGAAAAAACAACTTAAAGGCTGGAGTATGTGGTGCTATTGGACCTGCTAGCTCCAATTTAGGGACAGCATGTACAATATAGTGGCTGTCTGAAAAAGTATTTATAGGCTGTTCTTTAAAACTTTCTAGAGCTATAATAATAGCTTCAAGTTCAACTAATTGGGCTGATTTTTGACCAGTAATATGAATCATATTTTCTTTTTGAGTGACTACTGCAGAAGTACCATTAGAGGACCCATCTGTAAATACATTTAATGCCGTAGGAATAGGTTGATTTTTTATTACCTGTGGAAATATAATGGGATGATTGACACAAAAAGATAGTATAGGAGACTTAGGAAGATGGTTATCAAAATTTGCAGAAGTAGAGCATCTAGCTATAGCCCAGTCATTATCATTGAAGCACAAATATTCAACCTGTGACAATGAATAGGGAGTAATAATAATAGTAGCAGGGTGAATGCCAAATATTTAGTAGAAGTCTTAAATCCTTGAAGAATAAGTTTAGCCACCATGGAGGTATAAGACTCAATTGTACTTTTAGGAGAGATGGGTAAATGTATCCATAATAAAGGTCCCTGTTGCCAAAATACTCCTGTGGGTGTATATTGTGAAGAAATAATAATCAATATTAGCGGTTGAGCAAAATCAATTCTGTCACAATGGGATCTTTCAATGGCCTTTTCTACTAACTTTAAAGCTTCCCTAGCATCAGGAGTCAATGTTCGTGGTGAAGATGGATCAGGGTTCCCGCGAAGGATAACAAATAAGGGTTTTAATTGTCCAGTAGTGAGGCTTAGTGTAGGGCAAAGCCAATTAATGTCTCCCAGCAGTTTTTGGAAATCATTGAGGGTGGTCAAATGTTCTTTATTAACGGAAAGGGAGGGGAGGGAGGGAGTAAAGGGGGGGGGGGGGGTTGGAAAAAAATTGGTGGTTGAATGAGATGGATATCATTATCCTAAATGCATGATTGAAGATCTGAATGGTACTTATATACTTTGTATACAAGCAGTTGTATGTAAAAAGATACTATACTTGTGCATGATGAATAAGTAAATAAATAATAAAAAAATTAAAAAAAAAACAGGGGGGAAAGAAAGCTCCATTGATCTTAAGAGATTAATACCAATAAATTTTATTTTACAATTTTAAAAAAAAATTTTTTTTGAGGCCTAATAAAGGTATCCACGATTTTAAATCCTAAATATAATATGGGAGATCTAGTTTGAACCTTTTCCTCAGCAATTTTTAATCCATATCTTTTTAAATTTTCTGTCATATCACTGAATATGGTAAATAAGATTTCTTGATTAGGGTGAGCAAGCAAAACATCATCCATATAAAGGAGGCACATAAGGTTTGGGTGTTTGTTCTTAATGGGCTGGATAGCTTTGTCTACACAGATTTGACATATAGTGGGGCTATTAGCCATTCCCTGTGGTAGCACTTTCCATTGATATCTTTTATCATCTGTATGGATGTTTGAGGATGTTCCTCGTCTAATGCCTCGTACATTTGTGGGCCCCGAGGTATTGGGCCCCGTGCCCCGTTTTTTGAATTCCTGGACAAAACATTTCCATAGATGTCAAATTTAGAACTGCATTTATTGGCCCAATGATTTCCCTTTTTACACCTGGGGCAGCAGCCTGGGGCACAGTATGAGCTTGGTCTTATTTCTCTTTGGGGATATTGCCTGGAATATCCTGATTGATTATAATTTTTAGGTTGAGCCCTTGTGAAATTTTGAAGGGAAGCACCTCTCATTGCTGCTGCAATCACATTGCCTGTTACAAAAGCATCGTTAATGTCCTTACATAATCTAATGTATATAGAGAGGCCTTTTTTATTTTTCCATGGTCTTATAGCATCTTGGCAATATTTGTTGGCATTTTCATATGCCAACTGGACAACTAAGGGCACTGCTTGCTGTACATCCCTGAATATTCTGCCTGCCATTCTTAAAAGTCTGTCAGCAAAATCAGCATATGGTTCATTAGGCCCCTGAATTACTTTAGATAGGCTGCCTTGCAAATCACCTGTTCCTAGTAAGGTCTTCCAGGCTTTAACAGCGGCATTGTTTATTTGTGCGTATACCCCAGGATCATAATGCATTTGGATTTGTAGTTCAGCAAACTGTCCTTCACCTGTTAGCATATCTACATTACAGTCTGGGAAGCCTGCAGTCGCATTTCTTCTAGCTGTTTCTATACAAAGCTCCTGGAATTGTGTCTTCTATATCAAGTATTGTCCCCCACTCAATACTGCCTTGCATAAACTTTTCCAGTCTGAGGGGGTTAAATGAAAGTGTTAAGGGACTCCAGCATGCTCAAAGTGAACGGAGCTTGGGACCTATAGGTCATTATAGACTCTTTGAAGTTCTTTATTGTTTTGAAGTCTAGAGATTGGTGGTACCTTTGCCTATTTTCATTTTCAAATACTGGCAGGTCCCAATGTTCCTGCAGGTTTTGGCGTTCGAGGGCACGTAAGCACTCAGAAAAGCCGTTAATCTCTGCCTCAAGGGCACGCATATGCTCAGAAATACCCCTCATGGTTTCTGTAATGGATTCCACCCATGAGGGAGCAGAGGGCACAAGTGGTTCCTCTACTTGACGGTCCTTTCTGGTCTTAACTGATTCAGTGGAGAAGGCTGTGCTTTCATGGTTATTTGGCTCCTTCTTACTACTATCACTTTCACTGTTAGTAACATCCTGAGTTTCAGATTCTATGGAGAGTACGTACTCTTCGGCTATTTCTAACAAGTCTCGGATAGCTTTTGCAGCTCTTATCTTCATTATTTTTGAGTTCACACCAATACTATCCTCACTGGTGTTATCTGACTCAGCAGAGGCTTTGCTTTCACAATCACTTTCCTCCACACTATCAGCTATATCAAAAAAACTCTTCCATAGCTTTTATTATTTGGTGCTTGGATATTTCCGCACCCATCTTTATAGATTTCTCAGTTCTTACCTGCCGATTCCGAGTTCCCCGTATGGGCCACCACTTGTAGCTGCCTACAGCAATTGCCGCTTGCAGCAACGATACCACAGGAGAAAACTCGGAGGCAGACTGGAAATGAAAAAGTTCTTTTATTCTTCTTTCTTCTAACTTCTCTCTCTGGCTCCAACAACCTCTCCAACTCCAGCTCCAACCACCCCTCTAACTAACCCTCACCTGGTTAAATACTTTTTGCCTTAACAAGGACACGTGCTAACAGCTCGAGCTTACAGGTACGTCACACAGTGTTCACAGGCATAAAAAGATTCTTAGATAAATGCATGAATATCAGGTGAAAATACTTGAACACCTTTATGGCTCTCAGCTAGCCGCCATCTTAGCTATCTCCTCAATTAGGGCTCTTACAGGGAATCACTAAAAAGGCCACAGTAGTTAATGTGAGAATATTGTAGGTGTAGATGTGAGAGTGGGTTTGCAGTTGTCACCATTCACTGAATTCTGAGTCTACCTGGAGAACACTATGCTCAGTGAGAGATTATTATGTTACAGAGCAGCTTGTAAAGAATGATCTTACGTTAACCTATGAAATTGATATTTTCTGAATGAATTCATAGCGATTCTGAATCAGAAAGACTCAAAATAAAGTGAATTCCAAGATATTTCAATCTGAGAGAAGAGCATTTTACATTCAAAAATGAAGGAAATGTAAAGTATATAAAGTGATAAAAGCTGGAGAAGAATGGGGATATAGAAAAAAATTTTTAAAGTTTCAAACATTTATGTAATCATAAGTTATATAAAGATCTCTGCAAATATGCAAGCTGTCTTGGTAATTAGCAATATTAGCATGTAGATTAAATACTTGAAATGACTTTTTACATTCATTCAAGTAATTAAAGTATAGTAAAATTTCTGCCCCAGGAGGTCTGAGTATAATTCAATTTAATGGAAAATAGTAAAAGTGATATGTTTCTTGAATACCATCTTAACCAAGACATATTGAAACAGCACAATTTTGTTCCAGTAATCAGTAGTTGTAAGATTTAATACTTTATTTCTTAGAATATGGACTTAGTTATTTCTGAGGCTAAATGATTTGAGATACTTGTAGAGGTATAGCCCATGTTTGACAATAATGATAGTTATTCATTCAAACATGAGGAAATTTTGTCTCCAAACAATAATGATTACAAAGAAATTCTTTTGTGGATAGCATATTTAATGGTTAATGACATGGGCTCTGAAGTCCAGGTTTTATCTTTGTTACTTCACAGCTGAACCTCAGGTTTCTCACCTATGAAAAAAAAAGGAAACTTACTTCAGAGGGTTATTGTTTTTATTAAATAGGATACTAAGTATAACAAATAAGATGATCATAAGTGTAGAATATTAATGTAGTGCCTAGAAAACATTAAATAATCATTATTACTATTATTCTAAGTACTTCCCTACTGTGGAGCATATTTATATCTTACATATGAAATTTTAAATACAGAATATAATATCTCAAAAAGCAAGCTCTCAGTAATTAAAATATAATGGCATTTTCAGTTTATAAACTGCATACTTATTAAATAAGCCAAATAGGCTTGTGTTTTCAGTCTGACACTAAGGAGAGGAACACCTGACCTTATGAGGAGAAGAAGTAAACTGGGATTATTTCTAGATCTAGACTTTGACTGTTAGCAACTTTATCTTTGATGGCTGTCTGGATTATGTTATACGTTTGTTAAGACATGCTTTAACACTCTTGGCAATCATTTAAGAAGAAAAACTGTGTGCTACATTTTCTTCTTTTCATCTGTAGAGTGGGAATACACAGTGCCTTTACTGCAGCAGGCAGTCCAACCTAAGAAACAAATAGGTAGAATAGCAGTGATGCTGTTCTTTTGAAGAAGTTGGAGTACTATTTGTCATGGCTTCACTTGGTCATAACATGTAGGCATCATTATTTCTCTCCCAGGAAAATGGATGCCTCTGTAATAAGCTAACTATATGGTAAAGTTTATAAAGGATTTTTTAGATTTACTCTGCCTTTTTAAAAAAATCCTATTTAATGAAACATACATATAAACTACACTGTAACATCATATTCTTTACTTTATGGCCACACCTCAAGTTGTTTACCTTCCATTCTGAAGAATGATTAATAATAGTAATAAATTCAAGAAATATATGCACCAGAATATTGTCACTAACCCCCATAAATGTATCCAACATAAAAAGTCCCAATGTGCTTATTTACTTTCCTGTACTATTCAAGAAAACATTGTTGTGCTTCATTATCAAAAGTTGAGTGTGGTAGATTTCTAATGAGAATGTGAAATATGTGAAAATGTTTTCTTAGAATAGAATGAATTGGCCAGCCTAGAAGTTTTTTTTTTTTTTTTTAATGAGACAGTAATATAAGAAAATATTTTGTCATGTACAAAGATTTGGAAACCTTCTCTGCACAGCTGTGTTACAAAATTAGGTACACTTCCTTGACCTGAGTGATTTTTTTTTTTTTTTTTGCTAGTAGGTTTCTATATGAAAAATAAAAGAATTTCTTATTACTTTGACTTACACTACAAAATTTAGACTATAAATTTTATTGAAATTATCATTATGATATTTGGGAAAAGTATAAGTTTCATCTAACAGGTTATAACTATTGTTCTGCAAAGGCAAAAGAGGAAAACTAGTCTATGAAAAAGGTATTAGTTGTGATAAACAGTCTTTGGTCTTGTATTTTTGCGAGGCAATGAGGCATTCAGAGTACATATTAGAACTTCCTTATTGTTTTGGTCCATTCCCATGATTTCAGAGTGCACTTTAATTCTCAATTTGTTATTGATATAGATCAACCAGATATAGCCCTGTGGTTGCTCATGTATGTTTAGTTTTGCTTGCATGCAGTTTTGTTTAACATGGGTCACAGTAAAGGATCATTTATAAAAGTAATGGATTTCTTCCTGTTTTTGCCAGCTGATTTGATCAGTCTAAAGTTCCTTATGTATTATGGGTTACATAACTAGCATGGATTCTGTGTGGTATATTTTTTAGTTTGACAGTAACTGAATTAACCATCTATATTCTCTAAATCTTTGAGGACATTTTCACAAACATAATAAGGAAGCCCTTCTTTTGAAGTGAATAAATTCAAAATTAAAATGAAGAATGAGTTACCATACCAGACTAAATGATCAGACTTCTTGGCAAACAGATTGTTTTCATTAATTGATTGTACTAGATAACTATAGATTTGCCAAGTGGAAAAAAAAACAAGAATATTATTTTCTAACTTTCCTATGTAAAATGTTTGTAATATGTTTTAGCATATTATCTGCATTCAGAAATAGAGTATGATAGTATGTAACTTAGTTTTACTTTCCTAATAGAGAATTTTGTATACAAGCAGTTGTATGTAAAAAGATACTATACTTGTGCATGATGAATAAGTAAATAAATAATAAAAAAATTTAAAAAAAAAAGAAAAAAGAAAAAAAAAAGAGTTCTGGTTTTGAATATCTTCTCTAGAAAGCAAGTTTTCTCTACATTGTAGCCAGCACTTATCTCTCCTCTTATTGGTAATAGCCATTCTAACAGGAGTAAGGCGATATCTCATTGTGCTTTAATATTGCATTTCATTGATGATTAATGAAGTTGAACATTTTCTATCTATTGGCTGTTGGTGTGTCTTTTTTGAGAAGTATCTATTCAGGTCCTGTGCCCATTTTTAATCTACTGCTAGCATCATATTCAATGGTTGAAGTTACTTATTTCTTGCTTTTGACTTGTTTGAATTTTTATATATTTTGGATATTAACCACTTGTCAGATGTGATTTGCAAATATTTTCTTACGTTTGGTAAGTTGTCTCTCCACTCTTGATTATTTCCTTGGCTGTGCAGGAACATTTTATTTGATGTAATCCCATTTAATAATCCCATTTGTCTCTTTTTGTTTTTATTATCTGTGCATTGGTGATCATATTCAAAAAATCATTGTTCACACAATTTCACAGAGCTGAAAACCTTATGTTTTCTTCTAGTAGTTTTACAATTTCATGTCTTGTGTTTAAATCTGTGATCCATTTTATTTTGCATATATTGCAAGATACGAGTTTAATTTCATTCTCCTGCATGAGCATATCTGTTTTCTCCAACATTATTTATGGAAGACACTGTTATTTTTCCACTGTGTGTTCTTAGCACCTTTGTTGAAAATCAATTGACTGTAAATGTGTAGAGGGTGCTATATTATATTTTGTTCTATTGGTCTTTGTGTCTATTTTTCATGCCAATATTGGCTGTTTTGATTACTAAAGCTTTGTAGTGTTTGTTTGGTTTTTTGTTTTGCAATGTTTGCAATCAAACCCAGAGCCTCACACATGCTTGGCAAGTGCTCTGCCACTGAAGTAAACCCCTGGTTTGTGTAGTACATTTTTGAAGTCAGGTAGTTGATGCTTCCAGCTTCATTCTTTTTGTTCAAGATTATTTTTTTTTTTTTGGATCTAAAATCTGTACATATTTTAGGGTAGTTCTATTTCTGTGAAAATGTCATTGAAATTTTCATAGGGATTACATTCAATCTGTAGATTGCTTTAGGTAGTATAGATATTTTAGCAATATTAATTTTTCCAATCCATGAACACAGAGTAACGTCTTTCCATTTATTTGCATCTTCCTCAGTTTCTTTCATTGGTGTTTTATCACTTTCAGTCTACAGATCTTTTGCCTATTTGATTAAATTTATTCTATAGTATTTTATTATTTTATTTTTCATAAGCTCTTATAACTGAGAACATTCTCTTGATTTCTTCTTTGGGTAGTTGTTGTGTATAGAAATAATACTGATTTTTGTATCCTGAAACTTTACAGAATTTATTTATTCTAACAGATTTTTGGTGGAGTCATTAGGGTTCTTTCTATATAAGATCATTTAGTCTGCAAACAGCAACAATTTAACTTCTTTTGTTTTTTCTAATTTCAATGCCTTTCATTTTTTTCTCCTGTTTGTTTTGGTTGAAACTACTATTATTATGTTAATTAGAAGCAGTGAGAGTGGGCATCTTTGTCTCACTCCTAATGTGGAGGAAAAGCTTTAACTTTTCACCACTGAATATGATGTTAGCAGTAGGCTTGTCATATATAGCCTTTGGTATGAGACGCATTCCTTCTATACCTAATTTGTTGATGAGAGTTTCTATTATGAAAAAATGTTGAATTTTGTCAGATGCTTTTTCTCCATCTATTGAGATGATCATGTGATTTTTGTTCATTCTGCTAATAGGGTTTGTTACATTTACAGATTTGCATATTTATTGTTTATATCATCCTATTCAAAAAATAGTAAGAAAGAAGAAATAAGCTGTACCTAAGGAGAAAACATTCCTAGAAATGAAGAGTCACTTCATATTCATAAAATATTTACTCATAAAATATTTACTCCATCATGTATTACAGTAATACAAATGAAAGTGGTAACATCATCACTACTGGTAGTACATAAATTAAAGTATAATAGCAGGGTATTATAAATAAATTTATGCCATAAGTTAGAAATTTAAATAAAATGGACAAATTCATAGAAAAAGATAACACCAAAACAGATGCAAGAAGACATAGATGCCTGAATGAACTTAAACCATTAAAGAAATTAAATAAATCAGTAGTCAAAACTCTTTCTAAAAATAAAACTCCAAGCCCAGATGCTTCACTGGTGAGTTCTACCAAATATTCAGAGAATAAACAATTCTGTTATTTCACTAAATTTTCAGGACAATGGAAAAGGGAGCCATGCTTCCTCACTTAGTTTTTTCAAATTAGCAAAACTTTTATATCAAAACCTAGGAAAAAAATGTGAGAAAAGGAATCAACAGAACAGGCTTACTCATTAACGTACAGAAATCTTACACAAAATATTAGGAAACCAAATATAGTAACATTCATAAAACTAGTACAATGACCAAGGTATGTTTATCTCAAGAATGGAAGTTTACTTTCACATTAGAAAGTCAGTGTGATAGTTTATCACATTAATAAATGAAAGTCAAAAAGTCACATTATCATCTTCAGAGATATAGGAAAAGCATTTGATGAAACTAACATCAATTTAGGATTTCAAAAAGTAATTTTCAAGCTGGGAATAGAGGAAAAAGTTTTTCTAATCTGATAAAATACATCTCCAGAAAACCTTCACTCATATTTTCATTTACTGGCTAATTCAAATGATGATGCTGAAAATTTTTCCTTAGAGATTAAGAATAAGAATTATCCCATTCAGTATTTTACTTAAGGTTCAGGCCAACTCAGTAAGTAAAAGAAATAAAAGGGACATGAATTTTAAGGGAAGAAACAACACTGTCATTATTTGTGGATGATATGGGTGTATACTTAGAAAATCCAAGAAATCTACAAACAAGTTATTAGATCTAGTAAGACACTTGAGTAAGTATGCCTGACACAAATTCAATATGTAAGTATTATTTGTATTATAACAACAACCACCATTTAGGAAGTGAAACTTTTGGATACCCTTAAAATAACATAAAAAATAATAAAATCTTGAAAACCTGACAAAAGTGGTGCAGGATGACTATAGGTCCACGTCTAAAATGTCTTTTACAGACATTAAGGAATATTTACAGTAGAGGGAGAACTGTCCTGTGTTCATGTACTAGAAAACTCAATATTGTAAAGGTATTACTGAATTCAGGACAGTTCCAATCAGAATCTCAACAAGATGCTTGTAGAATTTGGATAGCCACTTCTGAAGTGTTCACAAATATGCAGAGAGCCAGAAATATCTAAGGCATTCTTTTGTGTGTGTGTGTGTGTGTGTTACTAGGGATCAAATCCAGGGCCTTGTGCATGCTGAGTAAGCACTCTACTGCTGAGCTACATCCCCTACCCTTTTTTAAATTTCATTTTAAACAGGCTCTTGCTAAGTTACCTAGGCTGGCCTCAAACTTGCAATCCTCTGCCTCATCCTCCAGAATAGCTGTGATTACAGGTGCACACCACCACACTAGACTCCATGGCATTCTTGAAGAAGAAAATGAAATAAACTTACCCTACCAAATGTCAAAATATATTATGAAGCTTTAGTAAATATGACATTGTGATCTTGGCACAGAGTTAGAAAAACTAGGCTAGTGGGACAAATTAGACAGCCCTAACTTGGGTCCATTCACACATATACAGGATTTACAACATGAGTATCATTCAGAAAAGTAGGGAAAGTCAGCCTTTGCAGTTAATCGTGCTAGGAAAATTGGGTTTCCATATGGTAAAAATATTAAATGAGACCCATATTTCACAGCATATGTGGAAATAAGTTTCAGGTAGATTATGGACTTACAGGTGAAAGGCAAACCCATCAGTCTTTTCAAGATATTGCTCAAGAATATTGGCTGCCCAGGGCTCTGCAGCAACTATAAACTGTGGCTGACCTGGCTTCCTTACCAGATCTTGTTCCTGTAGCTCCAGGTGGGACTGACTAACCAGGACACAGCCACAGCTGAGAAGTCAGCTTCATAGTTTTCTTTACTGCTGCCTCATCTGCTAGCAAGAAACCTACTCCCTGGCCTAGAGGGAAAGCTCTTCCTGCAGAATGGAGAAGTAGTTCCTCCTTTGCCCTTCACCTAGTAGGCCTAGGCAGAGTAGTGAGAAGCCCTTCCTTTTTCTACCAGCTACATCTTCACATAAACCACTCGTTTGAAATCCATCAAGTCTTTTGAAGTCCAACAGAACATCTATAGCACTTTCAAGAATAAAAGGACTCATAATATAAAAATTAACTTAAGAGATAGAAGAACTCTGAATTTGAAGATGGAAAATAAGTGGTTGTTTGTAGCACCACTCTGAGTACAGAAAGATTTTTCATTCTTTTTTTTCCTCTCAGACTCTTCAAGTGTGCTGTTTAGCATCCAAGTAAAATATCAGATCCCTAAATTGTACTGTTAACATTAGATAATATAATAAAAACTTACTTTCTATGTGAGCTCCAGACATACACTAAGGTAACTATACTTTGAAAAACAGAAGAGAGAAGTATAATATTTTATAAATGTGGTGGTGGGCTAGAGTTCCTCTTGATCTACATCTTCTTCAATGTTTAGTATTATTAGACTTGTTAAGTTTTGCCAGTCTGAAGGGCATAGGACAGCAGTCAACATGAATTTGAGCTATTGATAGCAGTCCTGAAAAAATAAATATCTTTGGACAATAGGCAAAGGTGAAGTAGTGGCATACCCCCTGTACCTCAAATGTGACAGTGGGAAGATTTCTGCTCCAGAGCTATGGAGACCTGGCAAGCTGTTATGTCATTTCTTATGCTTCCTGTACCTGAAAATGACTAGTTATAATGATTGTGCTGTATACTCTGCTTACCTGTGTCTTCAACATTGTAGTGATTACCAGTGAATCAGGAATTTGTATCCCTTTGTTATGCTATAAGGGGAAAAAGATAATGATCAACCATTAGAAAAATGCTGGCTTTCCAGAGCTGATCTTTCCTTCTCTGTGTTGGAATGCCCTGAGTTGGAGTTTATGATGAAAGTGGTATCCAGAAAGGGCAATTCCTTAAGCTCATGGCAATGCAGGCAACTGGCTCTGATTTGTGGCTTCTGGAGTCTGTCTTTGCTGACTTACTGAAGCCTATGACATCTCTATCACAAGTGCCCATGCATGCCCCATGAGGCCTTTATTAAGCACAGTTCAATGCACCCAGCACCCCCTCCTCTGCACTTCACTTGAGAAGATGCCAGAGTAGCAGAATCTCACTTTCATATTCTGACTGAAATCCTGCATTTATTCCAAAAGCACATTAGAAACATTTGCACTGCATTATTGCCAATGTAACATTTAAAAACTGTCTGAAAATGTTGCTTCCTCCTCCCAAAGAATGTTTTTCACTCATCATCAAGGTCATACAGGTGTTCAAGGAACAATATGTTTTTATTATGTGATAGAGGAGGAAATCCAGTGGAGGTCAGGTTATTATAACCAAAAAAGAAACAGCTAAAATATCTCAATTATTGTTGAGAGAAAAGGAAAAAGTCTACAGGAAATAGCTGAGCACTTAGCTGAGAGATATGACCAAGAAAAAACAAGAAATATGCTGGAAAGAAAAAAGTCCTCCACAGTTTTGACCCTCAAGGCCCTGTTCTCTGTTAAAGAGATATATGAAGGCAGAATCACAGGGAGTATCTGATAGGCTTCAACAGTTGGGCATTGCCATCAAACAGGCTATTATGAAAAAGGTCTGTGTACAGCAGTAGATGAAAAAGACACAAAACCCACCTTTACTCTCAGGTACTACAAGAGAAGTGCATTTGCTACTTTCAGAAGGAGGAGTGTAAATGCATAACAGAATTGGTAAATGAAATCACTGATATTTGATATCAAAGGCACTGGATCACAACTGAAGCCAAATACAAAGGCTTAATAGGTAACACTATCTAATTTATTAAAGAAACATTTTGTGTTTTTTACTTTTTAATTTATTTGTTCTAATCAGTTATACAAAACAGAATACTCTTTGATTCATTTTACACAAATGGAGCATAATTTTTTACTTCTCTGGTTGTGCACAAAGTAGAGTCACACCATTTGTGGAATCATACATGTACCTAGAGTAATGATGTCTGTCTAATTCCACCATCTTTCTTACCCTCATTCCCCCTCTCCTCCCCCGCTGCTCAATCCAAAGTTTTTCCACTCATTCCATGCCCCCCACATTATGGATTAGCATCCACTTATCAGAGAAAACATTCAGCCTTTGGTATTTTGGGGATTGGCTTAGTTCACTTAGCATGATATTCTCCAACTCCATCCATTTATCTGCAAATGCCATAATTTTATTCTCTTTTATTGCTGAGTAATATTCCATTGTGTATATATACCACAGTTTCTTTATCTATTCATCTATTGAAGGGCATCTATTTTGGTTCCTTAGTTTGGCTATTGTTAATTATACTGCTATAAACGTTGTATTCTTGATAATTGCCATTCTGACTAGAGTGAGATGAAATCTTAGAATAGTTTTGATTTGTATTTCTCTTATTACTAGAGATGTTGATCATTTTTTCATATATTTGTTGACCTATTGTATATTTTCTTCTGAGAAGTGTCTGTTCAGCGCCTTAGCCCATTTATTGATTGGATTGTTTGTGGTTTTGGTGTTAAGTTTTTTGAGTTCTTTATATATATCCTGGAGATTAGTGCTCTGATGTGCATGCGTGTAGTAGAAATTTGCTCCTATTCTGTAGGCTGTCCCTTCACCTCGTTGATTGTTTCTTTTGCTGAGAAGCTTTTTAGTTTGAATCCATCCCATTTATTGATTCTTGATTTTATTTCTTTGTGCTTTAGGAATCTTATTAAGGAAGTCAGGGCCTAATCCAACATGATGGAGATTTAGGGCTACTTTTTTTTCTAATAGGCACAGTGTCTCTAGTCTAATTCCTAGGTCCTTGATCCACTTGAGTTAAAGAAACATTTTGAATGAAAAAATAATATCTTCATGATTTGGGGTCGGAGAAGAATTTCTTAAATAAGACACAGGACACTAACTATTAAAAAGGAAAAAATAACTGAACCCAATATAAAAATGGGCAAAGGACTTAAATAGAGATTTTTTCAAAGAAGACATACCAATGGCCATCAGGTATATGAAAAGGTGCTTGACACTGCTAATCATCAGGGACATGCCAACTAAAATCACAATGATATATCAACTAACACATGTTAGGATGGCTATTTGAAAAGCACAAGATAATAAGTGTTGGTGAGAATATGGGGAAATTGTAATCTTTGTACATTGAGTGCACTGTTGGTGGGCATGTGCTACTGCTGGGAAATAACTGGTACAAATACTTTGGAAGTAAGCCAGTCCCAAAAAACCAAAGGTCAAATGTTTTGTCTTATATGTGGATGCTAACACACAAGGGTAGGGGGTAGATGTTCAGTGGATTAGACAAAGGGGAATGAAGGGAAGTGGGGGAAGAAATAGGAAAGACAGTGGAATGAATCTGACATAACTTTCCTATGTACATATATGAATACACCACAGTGAATCTCCACATCATACACATTCTCAAGACTGGGATCCTAATTAAAATAAGATATACTACACATTTATATAAATATGTCAACATTGACTCTACTTTCAGGTATAACTAAAAAGAAGAAATAAAAAATAAAACTTGCATGGAAGGCACAAAAAAATTGGAATTGCTACTAAACAGAATATATGCATGTCATACCATATGACCCATATGACTTCAAAGTGATAGAGCCAACCAAAATACAGGAACACCTGCACCAAGAGACATGAACAAAAATGTTAATAGGACTTCTGCTTTCCAGGTCCATGTGTAAGAGTTTAGAAGTTGCTACTCCATCCTAACAAGTGAAAAGCCAAACAAACTGAATAATCAACTCCAAGTCCTCCCCTCCCTAATTTAACCCCAGCACCCCAAGAGACATCCTTAGATCCTATCCAAACTGGTTATGGATTGAGAGGGAGGGCAGTAGATGGTGGTTCTTCTCAGTCTGAAGGGGAGTCTAATCATATTCTAACCTAGTCATTTGTCATTATTGTATAGAAAAACAATAAAGGAATGAGCTATCCCTTAAGAAAACCTCTCATCAAAGTGTGTTTGTTTATTTTAGGTCATTCACACCTTTCTGCTATTCCCAACCATTGAGCAAATGGCTGAGTCACCCAACGGCAGGATTGCCACTCCTCTTCTGTGCTGGTTTCGATATGCTCTCTATGTGACTGGCTACTTATTACTTAAACCGTGTCCTGAGAAAATCAAGTCCTTGTTAGTCAGAATGGGCCTTCAAGTAATGAACTGGAAGGCTGAATTTTTACAGACGAATATATTACAACCGTTCTGCCTCGGTAAGCACATTTTAAAAGATATATGTTTATTGTTGAATAAGGAAGTATTTACAGAAAAGTCTTAGGCAGAGAGTATCAAGCAAGCAATTGTTTGTTGGATTTTCCCCAAAAAAGTTTAAAACCAGAGATAATTAAATTAGAAACAGGAGTGAGTGAAGGGAGTTCTATATGACAAATGGTAGAAAAGTCTCATCAAGCTTTAATTTTACCTATGCTTCCGATTCTCCAGTCTCGAAGCAGTTCTGTGCATAGTACATAGCATGTATAGAGTACTCATGGGAGCCCAGGGTGTGCCCTGTTGGTTCAGTGCTTTGCAAAAACAGCCTAAGAAAACCAGGTCCACTATTCCAGTGGAGTAGATGGGTTATGCTTTTATTTTCCTCCTTTAAATCTTGTTGTGGGGAGCTTAAATTCTAAAAGGAATAATCATCACACCACAGTGTTCAAAGCCAGGTAGTGTGTCTTTCACCGTAGCTGCTGCAGTTGTCTTTTTGCCCTAGTGGATGGTAAAGTCAGGACTCCTGAATAAAGCTTAGCCTCATCTCCTGTATTGAGAATGCCACAGAATCACATGCACAATGATTAACTAACCAATGTCCCTGTCCAGCTGTACAGCCACAGATAGTATGTGAGGTGTTTTCTGAATATGTAGCTATCAACAGTCATCACAGATACAAGGTTCAATACATTTTCTATGTCTGTGGATTTTTTTTCTCTCCTCTCTCCAACTCCCATTCTTTTATTATAGCCTTAACATAGTCATGACAAAAAGATGAGATAGGGAGAGGGAAAGCAAGGCTGAAGACAGTCATAGAAATTGCCAGAAGTTGAAGTTGGAGATGTCCCTTAAAGAATACTCGCTGGTCTAACTCCTAACCTTTTGCCCTATTTACAGACAAGGGGTTGTCTGGAGAGTGGAAACAGCACTGCCTGGGACCAGAAACCCTCATCTCTCAAATTGGGTCAGCCTAGACTGAATCTGTGGCCTCAGTTTAGTCACTTTCCCTTTTTGGTTCTGTTGTTGATCAAATTAAGAATTAGACTAGGTGATCTCTCAGGACCAGTTTACCTATGGAAATCATTTGAGACCAAATGGAAAGCAACATTTGGAATTCTGACAAATGTATGTAAAATTTTCTATATGTTCTTCAATAAGATCATCTTAATTTCCATCCCCAACATTTTCTTGGTACCAAAAGTGTTTCAGATATCTGAGTTTTTTGGATTTGGGGGAATATTTGCATAGACTGTACAGGTTGAGCATTCACAATCCAAAAATTCAAAATCTGAAACTCTCCAAAATCTGAAACTTTTGAGCCTTATGTCAGTGCTCAAAAAGTTTCATATTTCATATTTTCAGATTAGAGATGTGCCTTGTAGTAAAAATCCAAACAATCCACTTAGAAAATGGATTAAAGACATGAACATACATTTTACTAAAGAGGTTATTCTGAGGCCAAGTAAGCACATGAGAAGTTATTCAACATCATTAGCCATTATGAAAATGCAAATTAAGATCACAATGAGATATCATTATACACCTGTCAGAAGAGCTGAAATAAAAAATAGCAACAGCAGACTCCAGTAAAGATGCAGCAAAATTGAATCACTCATACTCTGTTTCTGTAATATAAAATGATATACTACTTAGGGAAAAAACAGTTTGTTTCTTAAAACACTAAATGTACAACTACCATTGAACCTAGCTGTTGTATTTACAGGAATTCATCCCTGATAAATGAAAACTATGTTCACACAAAGACCTATCTGTGAATTCAATAGCAGCTTCATCCATAGTAACCTCAAACTGGAAACAACCCTGATGTCTTTCAGTGGGTGAATGACTAAACAAATTCTGATGTAGCCATACCACAGAAAGCTACTCAACAATAAAAAGGAACAAACTCTTAACATACACACACACACACACACACACACACACACACACACACACACAATGTTTAATCTGTCTCCAGAGTATTATGCTCAGTGGTGGAAAAAAAATCCCAAAGGTTACATAGGTATGATTCCATTTAATAGCATTCAGGAAATTCTAAAATTACATATATGGAAAACAAATTAATAGTTGTCAAGTTTTAAGGATGGAAAGAAGGCAAGGATGGAAATGGATACGTTTATAAAGGGGCAACAAGAGAGATCCTTGCAATGATGGAATTTTTCTTTAATTTTGACTGTATAAGTGTCAGTGTCTTTGTTATAATACTATACTGCAGTGTTGTAAGATGTTGCCTTTAGGAGAAACTGAATAAAGGGTACATATATTTCTCAAAAATTACACAATGAGATATCATTGTATCTAAAATTATCTTAAATAAGAGTTGAATTAAAAATAAAAGCATTCACCAGACCTGGTGGCACATGCCTGTAATCCCAGCAATTCAGGAGGCTAAGGCTGGAAGATTGTGAATTCAAAGCCAGCCTCAGCAACTTAGTGAGGTCCTAAGCAAGACCCTGTCTCTAAATAAAATATTTTTTAAAAAAGGGCTGGGGAGGTGACTCAGTGATTAAATACCCCCAAGTTCAATCCCTGGGTACCAAAAATAAATAGAAATAAAAGTATTCTTCAGCTGGGGACTTCATTTTCCTCCATAGGGTAGGTGTTTTCTTCAACCTGACTGCCTAAATTAGGTGTTCTTTATCCTTGAGACACAAGAGGGTTGAGGACCCACAGCCCTAGGACTAAGGACACATCCCACAGGTAGCTACCCAGCTTTCCTTATGCCTCCTTGGAAATATTTTCTAAGCCCAAATCAGGACATGGGATATAAGAAATTTTTATTTGTTTTTCTATTTACAAATGAAAAGTCTAGTAAAATGAGTCACAATTATATATTTAGTGAATATATTATACATATAACATATAGTCAAATGCTTATTTTTTATTTAAAATGGTGTTTTATATATAAAGGTATTTTTCCATTCATCTATACCTAAGTAATAAATGCCTATTAGAGAAGCAGGCCTCAAAAACTACACTTGAAAGAAAGGAATCTTCCTTTTAACTGCAATGATTGACCTCCAATTGCATCTTCCAGCAGCCCCAAGGAAACAGGGAGCAAGGCAGGTTAGGCACAGGACACATTCCCCGCCCTGACCCAGATCAACCAGAGCCTTCCAGCCACATCATTGCTTAAGGAACCTGAACTTCCTTCCCCACACAACCATAGTAGAGTTATGCTACATGCAAAATATACTGTAAACCAGACTGAACATTCTTCATCTCATTTTAACAAATCAACTTGAAAATGAATAGCCCTTATTTTCCGTCCTTTCCTCCTCTGGTCTTCTAACTCTATATCTAACTTCTAGCTCTAGATCTGGCCTTCTGATATCCAAGTATTCATTATTACAGTAGCCTCCATTTCGTTCCTATTACCTACCCAGTCTCTGTAACTGGATAAAGGGAAAGGAGATGAGAATTACCTGTCCTCTTTCTCCTTTGGGTTCTTAGTTCATTCTCTACTTGGATACTTAGTTCAGTCCCTTAATAGTGACCCCAGGCTGATCATTAACTAAGTGTCTCAAATATCCTAGCCAGTTCTTCTCACCTGTCTCCTCTAGATCCCGTGTCTTTCTGCCTGCTCTTGGCAACCACCCTCACAGAAGCAAGCTTTGTCCAGGCATGCCCTAGCCATCCTTAGGCAACTCCTAGTGGCTTGCTTACTACAAATGGAAGAAGGTCCCAGCTGAGAGAGAGCTCAAAGTAGAAGACCTGACCCTTGTAGATGATTAGTGGGTTCTACCAGAGCCTATGCCCCACAAATGGTGAAGGTAACCAATATCGTATAGTCACCTGAATTGGTGGCATGATTTCAGATTTCGTGAAGAGAAGGTTACCAAGGGAAAAGAAGTGGTTCTGTCTGGTCCAGCTAGATATTCCCTCTGCAGATCTCCTTCTCTATGACTTGACTGTCATCTAGACAATGACCCTTAACTTGCCAGCTTGACTTGTAGAGGCCTTGCAGTGTTTGCACATTATGTAATGTCTGTGCTTCAGGAGAAATCACACGGAAACAAATGGAGGAAGTTCGCTATTCCAAGTAGTGGATAATAAATCCTACCCTATCTAGATAAAAACTATTCTTCTGTATCCTTTAGTTTATATACTCACATTTTTGTTGTTGTTGTTATAAGCTCTGAAAAATTCAAGGAATCAAAATATTCGAGTATTTCAAATGCTGCTACCCTTTGGCAAAGATGGCACATCCCTTCATGGAGACTGGTGTGCTGTGGCATTAGTGTTCTTCTCCAGCATGTGTGAAACATCATTTCCTACCCAGCATTCAGAAAAGAGTAACCCTAATCCAGTTAGCATGCATTATGAACACTACCAGTATTCAACAGTGTAATCTTTGTAACTAGAATGTTTTAAATGTTATTTTTAAAGAACATTCATGGATATTTCCCCCTTAATTTCAAGTATAGAGTGTTTGCTACTCCATATTTTCTTTAGAGTAGATGTTCTTCCATTTCATGAGAAGTAGACTTTCCACCCAGACAACTAAATTGGATTTTCTGATCAAAGCTAAAAGAAGATATATGTTAGCTCAGCAGTATCACAAGTCAAATAATTAACTTTTAAAAATATTCTAAGTTCTTTTCATTGGGCTAAATTGATGTTTTAATTTCTTTCAGTTACCTAACTAGAAAAACATAGCACAGAGACATAGAGAATTCCTGGTGGGTTACTTTGGTGAATATGTTCTTGCAAAAGAAACTTTCATATTTTTCCTTTCTTTAATCAATATGGAAATAACTTTTTAAAACATTTTAAAACATTTACAATGACATCCAATGAACTGAACTATTTAATGAGCTGACAACACAAGATTCACTGAAGAATCACAAATTTCTTAGAATATTTTTAAGAAGAAATTCTCATGCTGCCTATTCTTTCATTTGTGTGAGCAGCTTGTGAAAATCTGTTTATAAAACCCAATTGCAGCTTTTAATGATTCATAGAAGTTCTACCTCAAATTCAGGAATAAAGGGGGAAATGAGGCATTTTTAGTTTTTGTCAGTGTTTGGATTTAGGGCCAATAATGATTAAATATGATGCTAGGATATCATCTCTGATTTAGAATTAAATGGGGTTGTGAATATCCTACTGTATTTATCTGAAGAAATCTTATATTTTAAAATTATCTTTCAATCTAAAAAGTTGTATTATTTTTAAAAAATGGTATCTTGGGTTGCATTTTTCTCTTGGGTGAATGCACTGTCACTTGGGTGAGTTATCTATTTGCAGACTAAACGGATGATCGTAATAGCCAGAATCCTGGCTTACAAAGAAATACATAATAAATCGAATGAATAATTGACAGTTTTCCATATTACACAGAACTTTTATAATGGGAGAATTTCTCTTTCAGTTTTGATTTCTACACTGTTAAAAGCCACATTTGGCACCATTAGTAAATATGGAAAACAACCTGGAAAAAAAAAGAACTGCTAAAGAAATTCCCCTTGTTAGATGGCTTCATCCTAGTTTTTGAGCCTGTCTAGCCCTGCTAAATCTTTTGACAGAACCTCCTATTTTATGGCTCTTTGAATACTCCATCTTGCTCTGCTTACAGTGGTCTGCATGATCTTTGATAAAGTGGAAACTGCTTAGGTCTCCAGATTATTTAAGTCTCGTAATCTGGCCTCAACCTCAGACTTTGCTACCATACAGACCTGCTTGGCTCCAACATTCCTGAATCCCCCAACCCAAAAATCTTGCCACCCTCAGGGATAGTCAGAAGATGTGCAAGGAAGGGCTCTCCTTGGAAAGGCTCTTTCCAGTCAGCCACTACCACTTCTTTCTCTTGGAAACCCTAGATTTGTGTGGATGTGGTATGATGCCACCTTTATTCTCCACTCCATTGCCAGAATCTCATGGAAGTTAAGCACAGCAATCCCTGTGCTTGGAACAAAAACACCTAGAAAATTCAAAGGCACTATATTTATTTTTATCAGCTGGGATGAATTTGACTATAGTTAACAGAAAACTATGAATCTGACTATAGTTAACAGTGGCCAAAATAGAGAGGTCTATTTTTCTCATGCACCAAGAAATTAAGATGTAGTAAGATGAAGTAAATAACATCCCCACAGTGCCATCAGGGCTATGGGTCATTGGTACATTTCCACTCTGTTGTCCTTAGCATGTAGACTTTGCCAGTGCTCAGCATCTCATGCTTACATGATGGTTCCTACAACCCTAGGCCTCCTACCTGACATTCCAACAGGAAAAAAAAAAAAAAAAGAAATAAAAAGGGGGGGGGGGGGTGGAGGGAAAAAAGGAAAAGGTCTATTTTTAATTAGCCTTTGGGTTATTAAGAAAGAGAAATCCTCCCACAGGATCTTCCTCTTCTAGATTAAAAGCTAAAACTGTCACATCACTCCCCATAAATGATATAGAGAAGTCACACATTGATTTTCCTTGTCTCCTGTTAAAGGAAGTCAAGGGAAATGAAGAATTTTTCTACTGGCTTTTGGATCATTACATCATTATCTACTACAGCCTCCTACAAGATGGTCTTAAGACTCATCTTTCATGTATTTAATCACCTACCAAACACCTCACTAAGGCAGTTAACTCCGTTTCCTGTCCACCATGACTAATCAATCTACCATAGCCATGTTTATCCAAAATGTCTTTGGGCTTTATAACCCTTGGCAAGGTAAAACTTCAGTCTAGGGTTTACAGTGTATTTCTTAATTGCTGCTGGCCTTCTGCAAAACATGTGTAAATGTTCCTGTCCATAGTAGAGCCCATTTCAGTTCCTATGGTTATTATTACATTTTTTATTTTAAGGGGAGTTTAAAATAGAACATTTTACTGTTTCACCTCTATTAGTGCTTACTAGTGACTTCCTTTCCCAGCCACCCTTCCATCATCATGGAGGTAAATATACCAAACTTTTTTCTATCCACCAAATCTTATGAGAAATATATTTTAAAAGATAATTATTTTTCCTTATAAATATCATGATTTTGGACATATAGACTCTGTTGGCCCTTTTAAAGAATCTCAAAGTGATAAAAGTAATAGTTCAGTCAGAATAGATCAAGAGTAACCATCACACTTTACATTGCAGTGTGTACACCATACATGACAGATTTCTTGTCTCCATGATTCACCTGTCATCATTACACTATGCCTGTATCCAGTAATTCCCTTTGCTTCAGCACCAATTACCTTTTCTTCCTACTATGGTGACAAAATCAAACAAACTATGGCATTCTACTATGGAATCGTCCCAGTGGCACTAGACCACATACTCCCAAAACAGCAGGACAACTTTTCTTCCCATCTTCAAGTTCTGCTTCAGAAAGCTATTCATGCATCTCTTTAAAAACCTTCCATTTGATCATTATCTGTGATTTTATTTGCCTCTCTGCCATCCCTGGATGCTATGTAACTAGTGCTTATGTAGTCTAG
The DNA here is from genome assembly GCA_025594165.1 of Tamias sibiricus. Lineage (NCBI taxonomy): Eukaryota > Metazoa > Chordata > Mammalia > Rodentia > Sciuridae > Tamias > Tamias sibiricus. Next base: position 82,654,137 of record CM046670.1, read on the forward strand.
TTTCTTACTTCTCTCAACAGAAACTCCTAGACCTGCCCTCTGTCCTGTGATTATTCATCCCACTTGTGTACCAACGCCTGCCAGCTTGGCTTATCAATCTTGGTATGTTTCAGGTTTCACTTTTGGCCTCCATTGTGATCTCAGTTCTTGGACCACTTCAAATGAGGCAGTAGACTTATCCTCCCACCCTCCTTCTTTACAAAGACATGCCATAAACCACACTGTCAAGCATGGGGGAAATAATAAGTGAAATATAGGTCCTGCCCTTAAGTTACTGACAGTGCACTAGTGGAAACAAATGTGGAAAATGTTTAATTTAACACAGTAAGGGCTCTCGTGAAAATAGATGCAGAGTGTGGGTGATACTTTGAAAGAGAGATCATTCTACCTGGATAAATAATAGAGAAGATAAGTAAGCTTGGACTTGAAGGTGACTTGGTATTTTTCCAGACTGACAAAAAGGCAGCAATATAGGTGATAGTATTAAGCAGAAGGAAGCCTTCTGCTATAGATTATGTGCACTTGGAAAACTCAGTGGTAACATTTGAACTGTGAAATGAATGTCCTACTAGTCTTCCAACTTTAGCCCCCACTCAGATATTTCAAACCTTTTAGCCCTTCTACTATAAGTGGAAGTCCCAAAGTAATATTTGAACATTAAGCAGATTTCAGAAGATGGTAGTAGCCAATAAAATAGACTGACTCCTCAGTGAGTCCTTTTGTTTGTACCTATATTTTTATTTATTTTTTAATATGTATTTTTTAGTTCTGGTTGGACACAACTACCTATATTATTATTATTATTTTTTTTATGTGGTACTGAGGATTGAACCCAGGGCCTTGCACGTACTAGGCGAGCTCTTTACTGCTGAGCCACATCCCCAGCCCCTGTAATTTTAATGCAACTAAAGTAAACAATTAACATTCTTTTGAATCATTCTTTCCTTCGTGTTTTTGTTTCCATTATTCCTGGTACTAAACATTTCCTTCACTATGGTTCTTGAAACTCTGAATTCTGCTGGGTTTCCAGGAATGCTGTTGACAGTCATTGCCAAGAGAAATGTGTTTTCCACTTAGGAAATTACACTTCTATTTGGTATTATTATTTCTGACCACTGTGTTGCATTAAGAGCATTTCTGAGGAATGACAAAGATGGCTTCCTAAGAGCAATTACTGGAAAATAAACTCGTGTTCTGGTTAAGTGTGGGGAGCATGGGTGGAGGGGAGAGTATACTTAGAGGGATATTACCAAGAAAAAAAAACAAAAAAGAGTCATAATAAAGGGATGGGGTACATTTCCTGATGAAACTTTTGTTTTAAAAAATGTTAGGCTCTCTAAAAGTTATTTGAATTTTAAGTTTTTAAATTTAGGAATGACAGAAAAATGATTAACATATAAAAGTACACCATGAATTATCTCAACACAATCTTCCCTTAACTGCCACCCAATTCACGATCAACTGCCTGGATCTGAGAAACCCCTTTTAACCCCCTTTAATCCCTCTTACTCCATCTCCAAATGTAGCTACTTTCTTGACATCTACTGATATTATTTAGTTTTGCCTGGTTTTGAATTCTATGTCACTTGCTTGTCCTTTTGTGTCTGGCTTCTTTCATGCAACGGAGTGTGATATTCATCTGTTTTGTTGCCTGTGTTTTTTTCATTTTAATTACTCTGTACTTTGCCATTGGTTGAATTATACTTCAATGTATTTATTCTGTTGTTGATAGTGTTTGGGTCATTTCCAGTTTGGGACTATTTAAGTAATACTGATGCTTTCCCTAGGTTCTAGTTGTTATTCACATGATTGTACTGATCAATACTTCGCTGAAACTAAATGGGAACCCTCTGCAGATCTCTAGAGCTTTCTCTCATTCACAGCAGATCTCTCCTCCCCACTATTTTACCTTGTCAAAAACCAAAGCATTAACCTCCCTAGACTGTCAGTCCTGTCTCCTTGTTTTAAAATGTACCTGGAATTTGTTTCAGTCAGGTATGGTAAAGTGACAGACATGAAAACAAACTGTGTTGAAAGAGAAGTTAGTTACTTACAGTTCCCAGGAGGGCAGAGGGACATGCTACATGAGGCAGGGTTAGACAGGTAAGTACCCCAATGGGTCAGTAAGCAGAAGGAACACAAGTGAACATGGCCCAGTGCTTTGGCTATGGATTCCAAGGGAAGGAATGGGTGAGGCAAGTTTAAGATAGCTAATTTCGATAATTTTAGCAGGCTCTAGACTGTTGAGATGGTCCCTAGTTGTCTGATACCTGGCCCTGGGGTGATTTAAAGCAGGAAAAACACTGGCTTGCTGGCTTGTTTTCTAAAGGAGTATGGGCTTTGGATTGGTTGGCTTGCATGTGAAAGGCGTGTTCGCAGGGAAATCAAAGAACTAACTAACCCTGAGAGAGGTAATCTCCCCCTGGTCAGCAAGGCCCTCAAGATGTCGGTGCATCATAAAATGTAGAATATAAAAAAGATGAGTCATGCTCTCCTCAACTCAGGGAGATTACCAAACTCTGCATGTATTCCTCCTTCCTGTACTGCATCATGAAGACTTTTCAACACAAATAACAAGCTAAGATGATTATAAGAGTCACCTCATCAGTTTCACTTTTCTCTAAGATCATTGCCCAATACTCAGTGTCTTGAAAATCTTTTCTTCTTCATATATTTTATTTGTTGCCCTTGTTTTAGAGAGGAAATCAAATCAGATCCAGTCTCTATCACTCCATTTTGTTCAGAAATGGAAGAACTTTTTTTTTTTGGTACCAGGGATTAAACCCAGTGGCACTTCACCACCGACCCATATCCCAGCCCTTTTTAAAATGTTTTATTTAGAGAGAGGTCTCACAAAATTGCTTAGGGCCTTGCTAAGTTGCTAAGGCTGGCTTTGAACTTGCAATCCTCCTGCCTCAGCCTTCCAGGCCTCTAGGATTATAGGTATGTACCACTGTGCCCAGACGGGGTCATTTCCACTTGAAAATAAAATTCACTTGAGATTTTTGGAAACAAGAATGTGACTTTTATTTAAAATTCAGCAATCTTCTTTAACAGGTTGTACTTTTCCATCTCTGAAAACATTTTTGTTTCATCGAAACTTGAAACATATCTCAAATTTCATGAGGAAGATTTTGTTTTATAAACAATGTAAAATAAGAAATCTTTTAATTAACAGTTATTGAAATTTAATTATTTCTTGCCTTATAAAACTTTATTAACAAAATGCCAAATATGAGGCATTAAAACCACACATTTAGTGCTATAACATATATATACTTCAAATATATAGTTGTGGGGTCCTGGGAGGCATCTCCCATGGCAGCCATGTACCAAGGTTAGGCCTCCCACACCCCACATCAGAGCCTTATCTGGCATCATCTAACAGTTCCCAGGTGACCTTTCTATTGCATTTATAGCCCTCAGTGTTATGAATGAGGCCTTACTGAAAGTTGAAGAATGTCTGACGTAAGTACTCATTGTTAGTTACCTAGTTAGAATGTAAAGTGAAGGCCTCTGTTACCATAGGACATTCCCCCCAAAGGGAAACAAGTGCCAAATTTAACACAGTTGATTTAGAATTTAGCTTTTGCAATAAAATTCTTTTGTAAGTTCTAGACTGTCTATACTGGCCTTTTTATAGGAGGGCTAAATAAGGATATGTTACTCTATATTTTATACTTCTGACATAATTGGTATATATACAAGAAATGAATTGATTTGATTATGAACATCACTGGTCAACTGGAATCTCTGTAATGGATCTAGAAAGGTAAAAGTAAATCTACTGTTTATAATTATAGAGTAACACTTTTTTGGTGGTCAGAGTGTTTTGTGTTGAATTTCAAGCACCTGGAATTGCAGTGAGAAAGGTATACTATATAAGTCACTCTTGGACTAATTAGGACTGCTCCTGAGGTTCTTTTGTCACAAACAAGAAAGTACTGTGCTTTCATTCCTTGTAATATGGCACTCAGCCCCTTGGTAACAAGAAAAAAATCAGACCCACTATGTCTGCAGGGAAGGTAGGGGAATGAGTTATATCCACCTATCTTGGCTAAATGGGGCCTTCACTGCAGATAAGTATCATTCTAACATTGTGTCAAAAAATGAGAATCTAGCTGAGACTAGCCTATCTATGTCACACTCAGTGATAGCCACATTACATAGGAGAGCTGGAAAGTGGATTGCTGTCCAGCAAGGCCTGCTGTAACAGGAAAGAAGCTCATCATCTGACTGCATTTAAAAGGGAAAGCTTTCTACCTACTCATGAATGAACAGGGTAACTCATGTCCAGGGACAAGGACCTGCACTCTCAAAATGAGACGGACATCATTACCCTAGGTGCATGTATGAGTGCCCGAATGGTGTGACTCTACCTCATGCACAACCAGAGAAGTGAAAAATTCTACTCCATTTGTGTACAATGAAAGAAGAGCTTTCCACTGTCATGTATAACTGATTAGAACTAATAAAGAAAAGGTCAAGGCTAGAAGAGGAACACAAGTAAATACTTTTCCTGAATAGATGCTTTATAAATCTTGTATTTGCAGGAGGAATACCTTTACCACTTGGAAGGGAGGGAGGAAAGGGAGAAGAGAAGGGAGGACATGGATTCCATCAACTAGGAAGAATCACTGTTATTATTATTTTATTGTTCATCTTTTCATATATCTGTTCCGCACATCTGTCTTTATTTACAACAGGATCGTACTATATCATTTTGTAATCTGCTTTTTTTCAGCTACTATTATGCTTAAATATGTATTTGACATTATATGTTCTTTAGCATAATTTTTAATAGGTTATATGTTGAATTAATTGGATGGATGGACCGTAATCTGTTAACCTGTTGCTTTATTTGGTGATTATCAATTCTTTGGATTATATTACAGTAATACAGAGTGCTGACTTTGGAAGTAGGACTTTAGAGTCTTGTATTTCACATCCTTACTATAAATCTGTGACTAAACAGCCTTTCTTGATTTAGATTAGGCCAAGGAAATGCAGAATATTTACCCCTATGTGTATTTATCACAGATGGACAAGAATAATAAAATCTCACTTTGGGAATTATATCATGGCTGTATTTAAGATCTTTAAATGGAGGAAGCAGCTTGTTATTATTACACATGGTATAAAATAAATAAAAACTACTTAAGTGTAAATTCTGTGGGGTAGGGATTATCTCTTTGTATCTCCTTGTGCCTAAGACATAGTAAGTGCCCCATTGTGAACAAAGAAACTGGCTAAACCAATAATTAAATATCATGTAGATGTTGTTTAGGATTACTGTGGGAATTAAAGAAGTTAATAAATTATTTCTTTAAAAGGCAATTTATTACTTTAAAAAAGCAAAGATTTCTCTTTGAAAAGAGCTAATTATAATACTTGCCTTCATTTGATAAAAATTATATCAAAGGAATTTTTGAGGATCATGAAAGAATGATTGCTAACAAGAAATTTCAGTGAATTTATGAAAGAGAGTAAGTAAGAGTAGGGGAGGTTGATGAAGCAAGGTATAGGGAGCACTCACAGTCCTGCTGTCTAGTACAGAAGCTACCTGTCACATGCAGCTGTTTAATGTAAAATTAATTATAATTACATTAGAAATTTAGATCTTTGTCACACTAGCCACATTTCAAGTGGCCAGCAGCCACATGTGATAAGCAGCTACTATATTTGGACAGCAGGTACAGAACATCTCTATCATTTGTCTTGTGAAATTCACTTGTAGAGCAATGGCTGAGAAGATGGTATATGCAGTTACAAAAGAACCTGTCTCCCCCAAGACCCCATGAGAAGTTGAGACTCAGAAGTCCAAGTGTGAGAAGGAAGATGAGCCCGAGAAGGCCTCTGCAAAGAAATTCACCAGCAGGCACCCCACCCCTGCTGTCTTGCACAGCACACACATTGTCCAAATTAAAACCTCAGTAGAAAGGGCAAAAGACAAAAGTGAGGTGAAGAACCAAAAAATAGAACAACAAGAAAAGTTATGTATTAAAACAGGAAAGAAAAGAGCAAGTAAATGAGAAAAATGAAAACCAAGAGGAAACAGTTATCAACAATACAAGAAATTTCCCAGAACTGAAGGTTTCAGTGAATTGAAAATGACCCACGTCATGACACATCATCATAAAGTATGAGAATCGTGACTGATATGTAGAATGTCTTAAATACTTGAGAGTTGCACACACACATGCAAATACATTCAAAGGAAGGCAAATCAAACTGACTCTAAACTTCTCATCAGTAATAGCAGATATTTAAAGATAGGGGAGCAGATGTCAAAGATATCTTGAAAGTGAGGGTTATTTTGCTTATTTTGCAACCAGTATAATGGAACTAATCCTCATTAAATACTATTAGAGATCCTTTAAATCTATCCTTAAAAATGAGCATTCTTTTTTAGTTCTTTCCTTTAAAATAAATCACCAGTATCATTTCATATTAGTAATCATATGCAGTTTCCCTGGTGTACATGATTTATCTGTAACAATTTGTACTTCTAGTCCTTAAATCACAACAGTGCAAATTGTCAGGTACAATTACATGTGTCTACTGTGATATCTGATATCAAGCTGTTGGACAATTAAACTTTGCTATTGAGAAGCCAAGCAGGGTTGAGAGAAGGTTCTTTGGAAGGACATGCTCTTGTTTCCAGAGACTATGCATGTCACCTGTCTCGTGTGCCTCTCTTAGATTCGCAAGTATGTCATGTCAGATTACACATTTGGTTTATAAAAAAGGGAGGTAGATGAATTGACTAAAATTAATTTGACATTTGTGTTTGTTTTACATATTCTAAGTGTTTGACTTTTTATTTTATAAATATAGCTAATGCTGCCTACCTTGGAGGCCAAGAAATGATGCAGGTGGTGAAGAGAGATGATGAAATCATAAAGGAACATTTGTCTAAGGTAATTACTTTATGGCTGAAAGAAGAAGATGGGCATAAATATTTACTGATCATGAAAGGTCAGAATTGGGAAGAATCTGCAAAACCTCAAGAGTTTGTAGATTCAGACAGAGTCCTACTTCTAGTTCAAATTAATATCCTTGAGAGTTGCATAGAGTAAGTAAAGTTGATTACATGGTTTTTTAAATATATTTTGCCACCTGTTTTGTTGAATCTACTTTTATAATCAATACTTTTCTGTTCTAACAACTGAGAAGTTTCAATAATATTTATGGAATAAGTGAGTTATGTTGAAACATAATAAAACTGAAAAAAAAAAAAAACATTAATGTGACTTATTACCCAATGACTAGTAAGCCCATCTTTCAGATTATTCAGTACCTTGCAGTCAATGTCTCATTCTGGCACAAAGAATAGTTTCCTAAAATATTCAGCATTTGCAAATTATTCCTGCAAATGAAAAACTCTTGCAAAAACACATTCAGAAACACTAATCTGTAAAACTAGAAGACTACCCTGGTTTAGAATATGTCTCAATACCCTTGAATTTGGGTGGGTATAGCACTTACTATGTCAACATTTGTCTGTCTTTCCATCCTGAATAGAATACAGCTGCACTTTATTTTTGTATTGTTCACAGTGCTGAGGATTAAACCCAGGGCTTCATGCAGGCTTAGCAACTAACCAACACCTGTAGCCTAGAGGTGTGCTGTTTAATATGATAGCTATCTACCACATGTGGTTTTTTTGTGGCTAGTTTGAGTTGAGATGTGCTGTAAGGATAAAGTACACATTGAATTTCAAATACTTAGTACTTGAAAAGGAAAATATTTCAGTAATATTTTATATTGATTACATGTTGAAATGATAATATTTTAAATATACTGGATTAAAATAAAATACATTATTGAAAGTAATTCCATCCATTCATTTATACTTTTTTAAACATTGTTATTAGAAGTCTCTTAAATTGCATATGTGCTTTGCTTTATCCTTCTGTTGAACAGCACTAATCTAGAGCTTTATAGTTAGTGCCAAACAATGGTATCTGCTGGGAACACTAAAATAGTCTCTGCTGAATGGCCATCTCTTATAGGGTCCAGACCCTGCAAGTCAAATTTTAGATACTCTACTGAGTTTAGAGTCTCTTCATGAGAGACTATACTTGCCTACAGTGTTAACCCATATTTCTTTAACCTCCCAATGTAATTTTCCTAAAGCTAAAATGAGAATGTTTTTAAAAAAATATTTTCAGAATAGTGAAAATATACACTATATATAGAGAGAAGACAATCTGAGTTTGTCTTATGGACATAGTGGTCATTGTATTTCTTAAGTAGCAGTTGTCTAGAGAGAGAAAGTTTAAACCAGAAGCAAGCCCTCACTAACTGAATGAAGAAGTTGGGGGCCTCAGGAGAACCCTATATAACTACTTCCAGCCATTGAGGAATATAAAAATATAAGAAAACAGTGTTTTATTTTTCAGCTAAATTGTAAGTGAGCCTGCTTCAAAAATGCATTTAAGTTCTCCAGGTTGGAAGTTCATAAAAACAATTCAACTCCCACTTAATAACAAGACTGGCAGATGCTCACTTCCAAACCTCACACTTGCCAAATGACTAGACCCATCCTGTGTCAAAGCCTGTCTTACCACCTGTGGAAGCCAGCAGCTATAAGATATTCATCAGTTCTGGATTCTGTTTGTATGTTGTGCTCAGAAAGAGGTCAAAGAAAGGTGCTAACTTATTCCTGTGCTGAGTTAAATCCATATGCATGTGTAATCATTCCCAGATAGAGGTCTGTTCATGGTAACTCTGTCAGGGATGTAAGTTTACTGAAACTGTAATGGGAGAAATACCGGAGTATAATGGTAGATGGCAGACATATCAAGGTTTGTGTGAACACACAATACAGAAATATGCTTCTCCAACCCCAGAGAATACTTTTGTTTCTAAGACACTGTTAAATGTATTGTGTAGAATTTTGGGAAACAGAGCATTGTTTAGTTTAATGGTTCACAACTACCTTGCAATTCATTGATTATGCTTTCTGCAAGCTAAATTTGAGCTCTCTACTTAAATAATATAATTCCAATTCCTAAGTGAAACTAGGTACAAAGACACAAGAAGTTTATTGCAATTTTTTTGTTTCTGTAATGAAAAAGAGGAAGCATGCTATAATTCAATATTGATAAAAGTCAAATCAACATAACATGTCCCAGTATGCTGGAGAAAAAATAAGGAAAGTTAACAGGATACATAGTTCTAGGAAGAGAGTGGGCATTGCCTTCCAAACACCCTGATAATTAGTTAAACTTGAAAAACAACTCCTGAGATTTGAAATATCCCAATTTTAGTTATTCTGTGAAAAGATATGCTATTCCAATTTTAGTTATTCTGTGAAAAGATATGCTATTCCATTTCTACTCAAACAAAGGCATTTAGGAACTTCATACCTATCCAGGGCTGTCCAATGAAAAAAGGTTTTGAGCCACACGTTGTTGCAAAAATCATTCCATATATCTCAGTTCTTCAATCAAAAATAGTTCTAAAATATATAACTTTGTGCCACATAGCCAGAAAGCCACAGGAAAGTTAGAAAAGTACAGTGTCTCTACTGTACCATGCAGGTGGCTTTCTGATTCTTTCTCATCCCATGGAAAACTGGCATACCATAATCAGCAGGCATTGGTTATAAATTCAAATTTTGCACCACTGGATTTCCATTGTCCACATGAAGAGGGATTTTGTGTGTGTGTGTGTGTGTGTGTGTGTGTGTGTGTGGTGCTGGGGATTGAACCTAGGGCCTTGTGCATGTGAGGCAAGCACTCTACCAACTGAGCTATATCCCCAGCCCAGGATTTTTATATTCTTGAGGAAAACTGGCCTTTTAATTCCAAATATAAAATATATATATATATATACTGAGCTGATTTTCTTTCTTCTAAGGTCTATAGACTTTGTACCCAGTATTGGACAGTTGTGTTTATTTGCAGTGCTTCAATGCTCAATACTTACTTTCCTTTCCTAAAGCCAATATATCATACATATAATTTTTTCCAGAAGAGTATACTATGGTTTATGACTTTATGGATTGTTATTTATTTACCTGATCAAATCCTACTTGTACTTTAAAACTTGATTCCATGTGGGGAGAGGAAGAATAGAAGTCCATTGGATTAGACAAGGGGAACAAAGAGGAGGGAGGGGGAGGGGAATAGAAAAGCCAGTAGAATTAATCGGACATACCTTCCTATCCTTGTTTATGAATACACAACCAGGGTAACTCCACATCATGTACAACCACAAGAACAGGATTCTAACTAGAATAAGTTATATTCCATATATGTACAATATGCAAAAATATACTCTATTGTTATGTATATCTATAAAGAACAAATAATAAAAATAGTAAATAACTTGGCTCCATTGTTAACTCCAAGAGGCCTTCCCCAGCCCTGGTTTTGGTAAGATGGTCCTCCCTTTGACTTTCATGGCTACATATATAAATTGATAATATTGCATTTGTCACACGGTATTTAAATGGTCCCCTCTCTCCCACCTTGAGGTTAGGAACTGTGTTATCCTCATTTTGGGATTCCCCTGAGACCCAGCACAATTCATAATACCAGGTTAAAAAAAAATCAATAAACATGCTACATAGATGGATGGAGTGACATATCAATTGGGAATCCTTTGGAGTATAGATTCTAAACTTTTTTGTACCAATGATCTCTTTGGCTCTCTCACATAAAATATGTGAACCTCTTCTAAGAATAATGTTTTTAAGGGCATAAAATAAACACAGGAGGTTACAAAAGAAGTCAATTATACCAAAATATAATTATCAAAATATTTCAAAAACTGATCTTTGATATAGTAATATGTGCATCTTTATTAACACATTGAATAACAAATTATAATATAATTGCTATGGCAAATTTATAGTGATAAGTTTAATTAATTTTTTAGTTATCTACAAGTTTACTGTGGTTTTAAAATATCCATAATTTTTATAGATTACAAAATATAGTCATTACTAATACCAATTTGTTGCTTGTAATTGTAACTAAGGGAAACATCAGATGGTAAAGTTTAATTAAAATTAAGATATAATTTTTCCCCAAGTTTACATGATCCTGATTCACATGTCATGGACATACATAGGTCAGTAGACCCCAGGTAAAGAAGCCCTGCATTAAAGAAACTAGAAAAGGTTAGGTAGCATGGCATGGTGACTTGGCACTGGTCTGAGAACAAAAGCCATGATATACTTCACTAAAGAGATCAAGTTTTTGGGGAGCCACTGGAGTGTCCAAACAAGGAGGTAGCAATCAGGGTGATATTCTGAATATTTGACAACCACATGACATAGCCCCTTACTAATTAGAAATGTATCAGCTATGAACAGCCAGTGCACGTTAGTTAGCCCTCAGGATGTGGTGAGATGAACAAATGAGAAAGAGTATTTGGGGCAAAACGTGTGGCAGAATATTGGGAAATAATGAAATTATAGATGGGAAGACTATTTACAAGGCTTTTACAAGAATGAAAGTAAGCCGGGCGCGGTGGCACATGCCTGTAATCCCAGCACTTGGGAGGCTGAGGCAGGAGGATCATGAGTTTAAAGCCAGCCTCAGCAATGGCGAGGTACTTAGCAACTCAGTGAGACCCTGTCTCTAATAAAAATACAAAAAAAAAAAAAAAGGGCTAAGGATGTGGCCTAGTGGTTGAGTGCCCCTGAGTTCAATCCCTGGTACCAAAAAAAAAAAAAAAAAAAAAAAAAAAATGATAGCAGTGAGTTTAGGGGTAGAAAGATTTAGGAGGTAGAATCAAAATGTGAGACAGTTCAAACAGAATGTGAGAGAATGCTGATGGAGGAATCTAAGATTATTTCTCTGTGTCTGGATTGGGCACTAAGGAAGGAAAACGGGGAAAAGCAGCCCCAAGTTATGGGAGGTGGTTGAGAGTAATTAATATGGTACTTGTGTTTGAGATAACATGGTCCAGCCAAGTGAATACATGTTTGCAGATAGCTGGATATATGGATTAAAGCTTAAAAGAGGAGCCTGGGCTGAATAGATTTGGACATGTTAGGCCTTTAGATGAAGCCATGAGCATGGAGAGTGGCAAGCTACGGAAATGTGCATTGTAGGGAGAGACAACATCAAAAGACCAATCCTTGGCAAACCCAGCATAAGGGTAGGGGGGAAGAGGAGCCAGTGAATAAGATGGAGATGGAGGGGGAAGGAACGTAGATGAGAACCAGGATGGACTAAACCAAGGGAAGAGAATCAGCTGTACGTTTTCACCACTACTCTAGTCCCAATGTGTCTGAGAGCCTGTGGGGCCTACTCTGCTTTATAAGGCACCTGGCATGTCCAAGACAACTGAGGTCAGCATTCCCTTGTTCTGTCATTGTTCTACACTAAAAGGGAATACATGTCTCCTTCACAGAAAAGTGCATCAGCACTTGGTTATAAACTTGAAGTTTTCATTTAAAACTCACTTAGGAGGGAAATTCTAAACTGCCGTGACCATCTTTGGCCCAGGCTATGGAAACAGCTGGTGTGTGCTACTTCCAGACTGAATCTGAGCATCACTATCACTGCATAAGAGTCTGAAATTTCTCTTAAAGAGGACACATGAAGTGTAGCTTTTCCATGAAGGTGGGCAGAGGTGAAGGGGCTGCCTTCAAAGAAGTGCTGCCCCTGCCCCAGAGTGCCAAGCAAGGGCCACAGTGTGGCCTGGGAAAGGGTAAAGTGTCCTCAGAAACAGGAGATCTCTGCAGTAGTTCTCTCCCTTTCCTCCCTAGCCAGAGGTGCATGCTGCCTTTGGGAAGAACCTGCATGCCATTTCTTTCAGAATGGCCATGCAAATCCTTCTGACATGCACGTGTCCTGCTTGGTGGAGCATAGGAAGTGCTCCGTGGACCAGCTAACCAAGACTGCCTTTCCGCCAAGCCTTGGTCTGAAATGGATTGTGTTAGTTCTGCCTGTTTAATTTGAAGCCTGTCCAGAATGTTATAATCATCCTGGAAGCAGATAGGTTTGTTTTTTATCTTGATCATTTTGACCTTGAGAGCTTCATTTGAGACAACTGTATTGACATACCCTTGAGCACTCCAGTGGAGCCTGCTTGAAAGGAGGGAAGTGTATTGGAGAGCAGAGTCCCTGAGAGTCCTCAGTGCCATAGCCTAGATTCAAACTCCAGCTCTGCCACTTAGTTCAGAGCTTGCTTAAGATACTGAACCTCACTGTTCCTCCTTTTTCCATCAATAAAATCATTTAATACTAGTATCTGTTTGCACGCAGTTGTTTCAAAAGTATAATGCTGTAATTCAGACTTTACAATAGTATCTGGTATGTAGTAAGTATTCAATGAACATTTCTTATTTTACATAAGTTAGTTATAGCCTGTGTATACCTATGAGTACTTTTGAAAAAGACTGCTCGCTGAACTTTTCTTTCCCAAACATATTCCCTTCCCAGATATTTTCATTGTGTAATAAAAGACGTGAGTGATATAAAGTATTGGTCAAGAGACCCTGGAGTGCCCAGTCCCATTCTGTTTCATAGCCACTGCCCCCCCTCCAATGCCTATGGGAGCTGTCTACAGGAACCTTGATGAGAAGAAACACAGTAGCACTTAATTTTTACTAGGACTCAGCCCAGTACCCTAATGCAGAGAACTTTATGAGCTGAACTCAATGATTTCTCAGTTAGTTAAATAGAACATTCCAGCACATCTGCAACTTTCCTGAGGCCTATAACCAGTGAGGAACATAAATACAGGAGGATAAATTTTTGACTCCCACTACTTTGTACTCAGCTGCCTCAGCAGGAGTGAGTAGACACCTTGGATCAGCTTCTCCCTGCAGTCTCAGGTAAGGAGACAGTAAAGCTGATATCACTAAGTGGCTTCATGACTTCCATGACAAGGGGGAGTGATTTCTGGCCCTGTACACAATAGCCACACAAGAGGGAAGGAGCCTCGCTCAGCCTGCCTTTGGAAATATGGAGAAGGTAGGAATGGCATCATTCCTCGTCCTCTCAAAGTCAAGCAGAGGAGACAGAGCTCCTCACTGAGCATCTGTGTCATCCTCTGGTCACCAGAGCCATCAGAAGGTGGTCCAAGCAGGGTCCTAAAGAGACCAGCTCCTGCTCCTTTGACACCTCTGTTCCCCTATTCCCTAGTGCCTACAGAGATAGCAGGCTTCCATGACTGGGAAAGGTTATGTTTTCCCCTCCTTCTCCTTTGAGATTTTAATTCTTATTTTCTCCAGAATAGCAATTGAATCAGGTAGGAATAAAAGGAAGAAAGAAAATAAGTTAAATTGAAAATTAAATGTCCTAAATAATTTTCCTTTCTTGTTCAGAAAGACCACAGTGAAATTGTAAAGCATTGTAGCTACGTATGTCCCTAAAGAGGTAAGAATAAATAAAGGAGATGCTTGTACTACAGAATAGATTTCCTTTAATGCCACAAGGTCAAGGCCTGATTGTCTTGTGCCCTGGTGGGAAAGTGGAAGCAGAAGCCTGCTGCTGTCATCCAGCCTGTTCTCTCTATACTGAAAGACCTAGAGTTGTACCTTCCAGTCCTAGAAGGTTGGAAGGGTTGAAAACAGGGAGATAAAGGCAGGACAGAGATCTAGCTGGCAAATAGGGGTCTGCCTTAGTTTGGGCCTAGAAGTTCTTCCAAGCCCCGTGTGTTGGTCCCCATCTTGGTACTATTAGGAGGTTATAGAACTTTCAAAGATGGGGCCTAGCGGGAGGTCTTAGGTCATGGGTTGGTATGCCCTCAAAGAGAATAGTGGGAATCTAGCCCCTTCCTGTCTCTTCACTTCCCAGCTGTCATGAGGTGGTCAGCTTCCTTTATCACATGATCCCTGCCATGATATGCTGCCTTATCACAGGCCCAAAGCAACAGGACCAATTGATGGTAGACTAGATACTGTCAGCCACAATAAACCTTTTCTCTTTATAAGTTGATTGTCTCAGGTGTTTGGTACAGTGATAGGAAGCTGACTAACAGGCCTCCTGATATGTGTTGGTGCATTGGTGAGCAACTGGCTGCTTTGTATCTGACTTTTTACTTCTTTAAAAAACAAAAAGCTTGGTCTGGTGGGAGCTATTTCAGAAAGGAAAGTAAAAGTAGAGAAGGTAGGAACAACATCCTTTTCTTGACCTCTCAAAGTCAGAGAGAGGAGACCAAGCTTCTCACTGAGCATCTGCAACATCCTCTGGTCACTTTTGCCAGAGCTAACCAGCTGTTTATCCCACCCCACACGTGATAGCTCAGGACACTTTAAAGAAATCAACACATGACCCTAGCAGCAGCCTGCTAATTCAGCACCCCAAGAGCTACAGATCTTTGTAGTATGTCAGAAAGGGTGTCTCATGCAGCCCAGGCAAGCAGTTGCCCTAGCTGCCACCAGAGTGAAAGTTAACAGACCCTGGGCGCAGGTCCCTTCCTATACTTTGGAAGATTTCCAACCAAAGATACCCAATTGATACTATGGCCTAGGTGCAAGATCTTACTTACAAGGAAATGTAGGTTTTATTTTTTTAAATGGATTTAAAGAATCTCCTCCATGAACTGAATCTTTATGACAGTGTGAGGACAGGAAATGTACTCTCTGTTTATTAGGTTGATGAATTATCTTCCATCCAATCTCTTTCTTCATAATTTCTAGAAATATACATACACAAATACTTTTGCTGTAGGTTTAGAAAATATTGAATGCCTGTTTTTCTCAGCCTGCCTTATGTCAAAATTAGCTTATCAGAAGAAAACATATTTTTTCAAAGACTAACTGAAAATCATGTGATACATTTCCCATTGTGGGGCAGAATGTAGACAGATTCCTGGCTCCACCCCACCAGCACACAGTCTGTGTCTGGGAGGTCCTTTTGTCCTCATCTGTCATGCAGCCACCCTTTAAGAGTCCCTACTGTGTGTAAAGCTCTTCCTGTGTTTAGTCTCCTGATCTCACCACTAACCCACAAGGTAGCTGTTTTTATCCCCACTTTACAGATGAACAAATAGGAGAGGCAGGCTGAGCAACTAGTTCAAGTTCACCGTGCTAATTAATGCAGAACCAAGGTTCCAGTCTGGATGGGTATGACCCCAGCACAGGTCTTAACACTGCACCAACCCACCATGCCCTCTCCCTGTCCCGCATAATGACTGAGTAGTTTCACAAACCACTCTCCCTAGTGTAAATAAAATTATTTCACTGTACTGTGATATAAGAGCATTATGAGTAATCCTTTCACTCTGAGCACGACACCCCCAGAAATGCCACTTCCCACTCTGCTCCAGTCTACGCTGAATCATGGAACAAACTGCCAGAGACTGCCTGAAGGAGTGAAGCTCAGTTCATGCCAAATCTGGCTACATGGTGAATTATGATCTACAGAGCTTCTAAAATTCAGTTTATCCACAAGGTTAAAAAAAGAAAAAGTGCGTGTGTATGTACACACACATACTTATTAAACTTTGAAAAACTATCCTTTATAGGACTTGCCGTTCCTATAATACCTATGGCCCCACTGGCCTATTGAACAAAGAGATATTTTGGTGTGACTTTTTTCATTGTCAATATTTTAAGGTGTTACTATGTCATTGAATGGATTTTGTTAGTTACTAGCCAAATCATACTATGGTTTCTAATATTTCTTTGTTCTATTAGTATTAAATTCTCTATTAGTAACGCATGAAAGTCAGTAACTCCAAGTACATATTCAAGGCTTTGCTGACTTCCTCGGGGCAGAATTCCTTTTTCCTGCTTTGTCCTGCCTCTTGTCTTCCTGTTGTGTTTGAGGGCCATTGGTACAGACCTGTTCTCCCCCCGGGTCTTTGAGCTTCTGTGTTCCTCACTTCTACATTTCAGCCACTTACCCCGTACCAAATGTGGGATATGTTCAGAGTCATTTTGGGTGAAACTCTTTTGAATCTGTCATCTTCAGCAATTCGCTGTCCAAAAGTTCATGGACCAAAACAAACAAACAAACTAAAAACAAAACCTGAGGGGGAAAAATGTTGCTTCTGCATGCCAACAAGCTGCAGCAACTTACAGGAACATCTTCAGAAGGACACATTAAAGGAAAATACATCGAAGAGATCAGAGACTGTTGTAACCATAATTTCACTTTCCTGTAGAAAACACAGGAAGAACAGCAAAAGCACCATGCTGGGAAATCAAAATCTAGAAGAACTGAGAAAATTAAATTTTGTGTTAGTAGAAAAAAAAAAATTACTTAACATGACAATAATTTGAGAACAAATCTCCATTTCAATAATATGTATGTTATCAACTCTCATGAGTATTGAAACAAATGCTAAGGAGAAATAAACCATAGGAAATAATTAATGTTCTAAACCTTTGAATATAAATATCCTGCTAATAGTCTAAGATTCGTAGTTAACAATTGCAGTATTTTTACAGGAGTTATTACCCCTGTGACATGCAGTACCGTGACACATAGTGCCCACAGAAAGGAGCTACACAGGCGTTGAGAAGGCTTTAAGGAAAGGTGGATGGGTCTGCTCCTGTCTGCAGTTATTACACTTGTTAGTTTTCATACCCAGCTTAAGACCTCCCAGTCTTCAGGCTTTGTGTTTTATAACCCAACTTTACAACTCATTCATTGCTTGAACTTAAGCAAGTTAATCTCACTAAGCCTCAGTTTCCTTTTCTGTTCAAATAGGGATAAGATACCACCCTCAGGGCACTGTTGCAAGGGTGCACTGAGGTAATATGAGGAAAGCATGCAGCACAGGGTCTGCTGTATCATCCTCAGTTTTCCATCAGTTGTTCATGTTTAAATTCAGTAGGGCAATCGTGTGCACTCTTAGCCACTGTGTCTTGCTATCCAGTTAGTTCCCTTTCGTTCTACTTCACCTGTCCTCCCACATCCCTCACCACCACCTCCACACACTCCATACTTTTCCATTTTCCTGTTTAGGGTTACAGTGCAGGGTTGCCTGGGCAGACCAATTGCTTGTGATTTATAATCTATAAGGAACAGGAAGTATCTCGAGCCAGTGTTTGTGAAGGCATTAGATAACCACGTGTTTTACTTGTAAGCCAAGATTTTCATAGAGAGCCCTTCAGTGAATTTAGCCTGAAGAACTTTTGAAACAAAACAAAACAAATTTTTAAAAACCTTAACCCCTCTGTCAATTAGGGATTTAACTAAACAGAGCCTACTCTGTTACCAGCCATGGAGAATTGGGAAGGGAACTCAGGTGAGCATAGGGGAGTCTAGAATCCTCACTATTACCTGTATTGAACACTGACACCACTTTTCATAACCTGCCATGGACACTATGGGCCCCCATAATTACATCGATGTGGTTTGTTTCTTGACACCCTGAGGTGTGGGTATAGGGTCCCTATTATCCATGCTGATTACCCCACTCAACTACACAGCACCCTATGCAGGAGGGAAGGGCTGATGGCTCATCAAGCTGTATCTCGCTGGGAATATTTCAAGTTTTAATTGTCTCACTGAAAATGTTAGCTTCTTCATGGAAATTGTCCCCAAAATGTCAATTAGAAAGCAACAGGAGATGTAGACAGTGATGTTCTTTGCGAGGAGAGGTCTTTTCTGCCTTGCTTTCTTCCGGCTGCCTCTTCTATCTTACAGTTTTTACAGGACTCTCCCCAAAAGCATGTTCTGGTAGGAGGGTCCCAGTGTGGCTTTTTCTGTACTCAGGCATCTTCAGTCAAAGGCATGCACCAGAGCACATCTGCTGGGCACCAACCCACATCTGGACTTTTAGACTTCATGGTGTCATGCTCTGGGGAAATTCTGAACAATCCTGCAGGTGACTACTCTGTATGCTATTTCCCTAGTATAGTTTTCAAGATTTCCTGGTGGTAAATGTAGAAGGTGATCTAGAGAGAACCTCAAGTTTTTAGCCCTATTGATAGGTGGACAGCTTGTACTTTTAGCAGTTTTTCAAGAAGAAGCTATAGCAGAGTGGTTGCTGAGAGATCGTGGGAAATGTATGCTTCCATGACTAGCCACAGTAGTGGCAACTCTAGAGCAATAACAATGAACTCTTAGAGCTACTGGAAGCCAGGAGGAAGAACCAGGCAATTGCTCGGCCCTCCTGTTCTCCAGGAAGCAAAAGAAATTCATAGTCTGCTAAAATCAGGGCAAAACAAGTTTTCTTTTTAGGGGTTTTGGATTGTGCAGAACTGGTTGAAGTGAAAGTGGGAATAATAAATTATATGGTTAATGTATAAGCCACAGGTCCTCTGCAGCATTCAAAACTGGAGCCCAAGTAACAACCAGAAAAATCTCTGTGAAGGGATTCAGAGTAAGTCTGCTCCTTAAGATTTGGTTGCTAATAATTTACCCTCTGGAGTACTACAAAATGAGGGAAGACCAGCACTTCTATAAAAGCAGCCTTACCTGTCCCATATTCAGATTAGGGTTGATACAGTAAAAGTGTGCTGCGTCACATCTGTGTTGGGAGGGAAAGTTTTTCTAACACTGGATGCTGTCTTGGCTTTCAGATTACATTTTACTATGGTGCCACAGATCGCTGGTGTCCAAAAAAGTACTATGAAGACATCAAGAAAGATTTTCCAGAAGGAGATATTCGACTCTGTGAGAAAAACATACCTCATGCTTTTATCCTCCATTTTAGCCAGGAAATGGCCGACATGGTTGCTGACTGGCTGAAAGATAATCTCTTCAAAATATAAATATGACGCAGGAAACAAGCACCTACAGCCAGATCATGAAGGCGGTAGATGTACTATGCTTAAAAGATTAAGTTTTACTTTTGATCTTTAATGTTAGGAAAGAAAAAAGTGAGAACCTCTAGCTTAAAAACTCCCAGCTCTCCGTCTAAAAGCTGAAGTGAACACATGTGGTGAATCATTCCGTAGCATCAATAGCACATTTTCCAAGACTCCGGAACACCATGATCCACACAAGCACTCCTCTTTGCACAAGAGCCCAGTGGTACTATGTGATGTATTTTGGCCAGCAGGATTCTTACAGACAAAAGAAAAATCTAAATTTAGGTGACTAATTAAGTTACATTGTAGAATAGGCTTTTCTGGAGGAAATTATGAAATACTCAAATGAAAATGTAAGAGACATACTTAAATGAAAATAAATAAGTGAGATTGTGAGAAAATATAAGAGACCAGTGAATGTGAAGAGTGTGGTCAGTTATGTGAAGTATACGAGTTCACAACAAGTACGCAGGAAGTGATGAGCAGTGGATATTGTCAGTGAACATGGATGGAAGGTGAGAGTAAGTCCAGTCTACATTAGCACAGGTCTCGCCAGAGATCATTAGGGTAATGATCTCTGCCTGCATTAGACTAAGAATAAAGTTCACCACAGTATTCTGGTCAACTAACCAGATAAAGAGTCGTTGAAGAATTCCAACTCTGCCTCCTGTCACAGGGCAGCCAGCAAGCTGTGTGTGGAGCCTTAGCCTGCCAGGTGATGAGCCCCCTGCAGACCCCTCACCTCCTGAGCCAGGAAGGGGATGCTCAGGGCTGCCCCAGTCAGATCTGTATGGGCCCACGTGCTATTGTTCCTTCTATGGTAAAGGCCAGCAGAGAGCCAAGTACTGCATTAGCCATTGGTGAGAATAAGGTTCTTAACTACTGTGAATTTTTTTCTTCTGAAAATCTCCTAGTAAATAATTTGGGGAAAGGCATTTTAAATTCCTGAGTACAGCATTAGCATAAATTGGTTCTCCATTTACATTAACATTATTTGTTGGATATAGATTATTTTGCTAACAAACCAAAGTAAGCCATTAAATTATGTGATTTCAACTTTTCTGGACATGTGGAGGTCTAGTAGAGAGAAGGAGGTTCTCTGGCTGAGAACTATATACTGAGACCTTAGGAGCCAAGAAGTCCCACAGCTGCAGTGACAGTTGATGACCAATCAGAAACATTCCAGTTTTCTTCTAGAGGAAAGCCCTCTGGGCATTATCATGCTTTAAGGACAATGAGATACTCTCCTTCCTCTCAAAACTTAAGGCCCCCTTATAAAGGATCCAGCTCCAGTGTGCAGCCAGCCCTGTGGTGAGTGTTGAATCAAGTTATTGTCCTTTGGCCTGGCTTCTGCATCCAAGCAAATGGAGCAAATGATGCAAAGGGGGAAAGCCAAGCTCCACACAAGGGGTGTTATTACTGTAAAGGGAAGAGCCCTTAGGTACACGGGTTGTGGGCATAGGGCTCCACTCGAGTTCTCATCAGCATCTGTGTGGGGAGGCCCTCTGGAAAGCTGACATTAGAAGCCCAGACTTGTGGCTCTGAGTCCTATATACAGTAGGTGCCTAATAGCACTAAATCACTGCACATAAACAAGAACTGGTAAATCAGACCTGCTGTACTAAGAAGTAATATCCACACCTTTTTTAAAAAATAATACTCTGTATGTCAGAAGTCTACACATACAAAATTGTATAATTTTTAATTTTTAGAGTTTATGGGCTCTTAATTCCTGCTTATCATCTAAACACCAGTGAATTTTCAAAATAAATGTTTTACCAGCACTGTGACTATGTCTGGTCTGATTTCTGTGTTGGGGAGAGAGGATACAGTTTAAGTAGTTTGCCCAAGTTACATTGGGATTTAAGTCTATTAAAGTAAAAAAACACTTTCTTGTTGCTTCTTTTAAAGAAGGAAGAATCAGATTTCAGGAGACTATAAAGTCCACTTTCTTTCATTAGGAATTACATAGAAGACAAAAGTCAATAAACAGTGGATATAATCCATTTTTCAGAAGTTCTGCCTGTATGTTTCAGGTAGCCACAAGGATGGTCTTTGTCAAAGATTTAACATTTGCCAGATGTGGTGGTGTATACCTGTAACCCCAGCAACTTAAGAGGCTAAGGCAGGAGGATTGTAAGCTTGAGGCCAGCCTCAGCAAATTAGTAAGTCCGTAAGCAATTTAGTGAGACCCTGTCTCAAAAAATATAAAGGGCTGGGGATGTAGCTCAGTGGTAAAATGGGACAAAAAAAAAAAAAAAAAAAAAAAAAAAAAAAAAAAAAAAACTTCTTAGAAAGCTAAGCTATCTAAATACTGAATGAAAAGTGTTAGCTAGAGCCTTGACCCACAGTTATTTGTTGTCTGCTCTGGGCCATGAGAGAAGCTCCAGAGGCAGTCCCCTGTAGCCCCAGTGGCCTGTGTCCGAGACTGCCAGAGTCTCTGGCCATCACTTCTCTACTCAATGCCCGGAGAGCCAATGACCTCAAAAGCCTTGATTTTTCTTCATCATACATTATATTAAAATAAAAGCAATATCAGACTACAGGAGACAGGATATCCTAACACCTGAGTCTGTATTGGATGTGTTTGTTATAAAATATTGGGACAATTTGTACAACTTGAACATGGTCTGAAGATTAGCTGGAAGTAAGATAATGATTAATTCGTTTTCTGATTTCAGTGGTTATATTGTACAGAAGTCAGAGAATAAGGACTCAGTGAAGTATCTGGGAGTCATGGAGTATCATGTCAGTTTGCTCTCAAGTGTTTCAGGGGAAAATAATGCTCTCTCTACTTGCAATTTTTTTTTCTTTGGAATTTTGAGGTGGTTTTGGAATTTATAAAAACAGTTATTATTTTTTTTTTAAAAAAACAACATGTTCTCTCCTCATCTGTCTCATTGTTTCTTTTTCCAGAAAGAAAATTTCTTCATGACAGTAAATGGGGACCTGGGTTCAAAATCCCAGATCTGTGGTTTATTAGGTCTTAGATGCTACGTAAGACTTCACAACTTCCCGGTCCCTCTCCCCCCAGTTCCCCATCTGAAACTGGGATAATATGAGTACTTACCTGAGGTTTTCATTTGGGGGAACATTTTTTGCTTTGTTTTTAATGGGGACACAATGAGGTCATGCATGTGGCATTTGGCCCCTTGCTTGTGGTGGATACTCTATGAAATGGTACCTAATGGGAGAGGATGACAAACCTGTTTTCCTCTCACCTGTCTTCAGTGCAGTGGAAGACCCCGTGCTAGCTCAGTCCTAGCACTGTTTCTCCCAGCCTGTAACTTGATTCGTGCAGTCTTAGCATCTCTGGCTCATAACAGTGGGGTGACACTTGCTCACCTGGCTCTGCTTTCTAGCCTCAGGCCACTCAGCCTCCCCACATAGCCCAGGCTGCTCTCACAGTTGACTTAGAAAAGGTGCAGGAAGCAGAGCCATTTCTTAGATAGCATGAGATATTCCCTTTTTTGCTGCCTTCTCTTGCAGGAGAAAAGAGGTAAGGACCTACTTGGGCTGCTCCTTCCCTTAGGGGTTGGGCTGAAGGAGAGGTCAGAGGCAGGGACTAAGTGTGCTGTCTGACAGCTGTATCTCTGAGGCTTTGAACAAAGCTTTCCTGACAGATGGGTGAGGACAGAAGTGTCTAAATTGTCCTTCTGATTGCTTCCCAAGGGGACTGAGATTCCTGACAGTGTCCCAAGCAAATGTAGATAAGTGATCACATTGGCCAGGTGGAGAGTGGCTGTGGACATGGGTTTGGCCTCTCCAACCATAACAAAGACATCTCCAGAGCAAGCTTGGTGTCCCTGAGTATGATGCCCCGTGAGACTAACGGTGATGTCCTCAGACCATGGCAAGGGCCCAAGAGCCCCCTGGTTGCCGTAGTTTTTATAAAGAGAAAGCTCCTAAGGAGAGAGGGAAGAAGCTGTCCCTACTCCCAGAAGGAAAGGTAGAACTTGGATGGGTTTGGAATAGAGAAAAGCAAATCCAGGTCAAGAATTCCTGTACTGTTGCAGTGGCTCACAGAGGCCTCCAATCCTGGGGGGCTCTGACTGTGCTCAGTTTCCGGATCACCCCTGAGGTGCAAAGGTAAGTGCTTTGCTCAAGATCCAGCAGCTGGTGGGTGAGCTCTGGGATTCCAGTTCAAGCCTCTACTCCAGAGCCTTCTCTTCATGCCCTTCTTTCCTCTGCATTGGGCTGCCTCCTGGAGGCCACAAGGGGAACCTCGCAAGAGTGGAGGGATGGGAAAGGGAGTCACATGAAGGGCAAGTGAAGGCCTGGTTGGCAGAGGAAGTGAAAAGCAGGTAGTTGGTAACAACTGAGCCATTTTAAAAGAACAAAAGCTGCAACAAAAGGCAAAAACCGCATCCAGCAGTGGGTTAAGAGGAGGAGACTGGAGACTGGGATTGTGGCTCAGTGGTAGAGCGCTTGCCTCCCGTGTGGGAGGCCCTGGGTTCAATCCTCAGTAATACATATAAATAAATAAATTAAACAAAGGTATTGTGTCCATCTACAATGAAAAAATATATATATTAAATAAAGAGGAGACTGGAGGCTGGCCCTAGGCTTAGCACCTCGCACAGTCACTAGTCAGCCCCTCTACACATGTGCTGTGCTCTTAAGCCTTGGGATCACTGCCTTGGCTTCAATTTTGCGTACTTTTATCCCACCCATGAGATTTGGCCCAAAATACCAACTGCTCCAACCTCCTCGAGCAGTCCCTCCCTCCCTCTGAGCCTCCATGACATCCTGTCCCTGGCTGCACTGAAACACTCTCCATTATTGCAGGCATGATGCCTTTATTGGTCTGCTTGCTGCCCCCACCACCAATACTCCTTTCTGTCCTTCCAGAAGATGAACTGTGTCTTAACTACTTCTGTACTGGCAAAGCTTAGAGAATAGGGCTTGCCCTGTGGAATACTATATAATTTGGATACCAAATTTCTGAAAGTTTCTGCCATGTCTAAAAGGCAAGCTGTTAAGAAGTGTGCGTTCTCACAGTTGGTCAGACTATCAGGAAAGCACATTTCAGGGCCTCCTCATCCTCCAACTGGGTATGTCAGGGCAAGTGGTTGGACACGTACAGTTGCTCTTTCATCCTGTAAGCACTTCCCTGGCAAAGCAATGCACAACTGGGTCAGACAGATCCAAGCACATCAACTGCTTACTTCCTGGCACCAAGGAGCTACAAGAAAGCAAGGCTCCTACACTTCATGGTGCGTTCATCTTGTCCAGTATGACTGCAATTATTACTTCCATTCATCTATGATTAGAAAACCTCTGGGGCTTGGTCTTAGCAACTACCAAATATGTGACTTATTATTTGTTGAGCACTGGCCCCATGTAGCACCCCAAGTGGGAATTCTAGCAACAATACATGAGATGGTGCTTGGGGATAGTAGAGCATTCTCATTCTGTGTTGCATTCCTCAAACATTCTGGCAAAAGGGCCTGTGCTGACCTCTCCACACTGGGACAGATTCCCTTGCTGGTAAGTCTATGGGAACATTCCTCTTCCTTGGGATGGGAATGTGACCCCATGACTGGGTGTCCATTACAGCCAGGGGGTGTGGGTGCACCTGCAGGGTCTCCCTCCCTCACAGAGGGACTAAAATCCCGCCTCTGCAAATCCACCCTGCTCGGGCTTTGCGGAACATCTGGGCTTCCTCCTACTGGTCACTGCCGAAGGGCTGCGCACCTGCATGTGATTAGGCCTCAGCAGACGCCCATAGCCCCTAAGCTGATGGTTGAGCACTGGTGACACATCCCGGTGGACGTGTTTCTGCCCAGATCACTGTTCCTTCTGAGGTGAGGTTCAGAGGCCACAGGAGATCCGCGCATCCATTACCACATCAGGTACCACCCTCAGTGGAGCAGCTGTTGGAGGCATCTTCACCTTGACCTGCTTGGAAATAATCAGGTAGCAGGGGCAGACCTGGAACAACAGGGCCAGGAAGGGAGCAGAGGGAGTGGGTCCCAGCCCCCTCTTAGCATCCGTCATTACAGAGCTTTTCAGACTTACTCTCATCAGTGTTTTGGAAGTCAAATAAATGTTTAGATACCACCGTGACTTTCCTCTCCCTCAGTAACTGCCCCTTCTCTACTAAATGTGGAAACCTCTTCACAGAATGCTGAGGTGGGTCAAATGGAGACTAAAAGGTAAGAAAATGAAAAACTGACCAAGGACTATTATTAAAAAAAAAAAAAAAAAAAAAAAAAAAAAAAAAAAGCATGAGACTTTACCCGTTGGCAGGGTCCAGAGCTTACATATTTACTGTGCCTGCCAAATGACTTAGTTAAAATAAGAGAATACAATTTTTCTTCCAAAGAAAGAAAAATTCTCCTTCATTTGGTAGTAATGAAATTAAGGAGCAGGAGGAGAGCAGGTTTCTGGTCCATCTTTCAGCAGAGGGAGAGACTCCCATGACCAAGGGACTTGCATTAATATTGCCATGGGAACACTGGATTCCGAGAGGACAGGAACTGCCATACTCTGAGGGAAAGGTGGGTCACACTGACAGACTCCATGTCTCCCCCAAGAGGTAATGCTGGTAACGAGTCCTTAATTGGGGCAAGTCCTTAGCAGCTTTCCGTATCTGCAGCTCTGTCACTAATCCTCTCCCAGGGACATTTAAGAAACAGGTGAAATAGCTTTCTCCTGCATCTGTAGGAAAAATTCCGTGTGGCACCAGAATAGCCGGGGAAGGCAGCACTGTGGTCCTACCCTGCCCTGCCAGGAGAGATATTTAAGGATCCAAGGTGGTGTCACTGAACACACAGGATCTCTATCCTTGTCACAAAAAAGGACTGAGCAAAAGTGGCCTATCAATTTTGCTGGAAGACTTTATTGGTTTCTCTAAAATATGTCATTGGCCTTGCAGAGAAAGCTGCTCCCATTGGACCTAGTGCCATGGTACCTTGCAGGATGACCGTGCAACCTGCAGGGGCACACTTTCTGGAGTAAGATCACTCCTACAGACAGCAGCCTGAAGTGTAGGCAAACCAGAAGGCTTCTCCTTCCAACTGGGTTTGGAGTGAATACTCAGGATGTAAATTATAATGCTCATTTCCCAAAGAGAAAATGTTTTCCACTGCATTTTGGCCTCTTCTCCCTGAACCAAGCTTGATATTTTACCCTCCTATGCAGTGACATCATGCAGTGTGGGGCTGCACACACTATGCGTTTCACAGGGGGCTGCAGCTGCATGCCTGAGATCCCCCACGCCCCATTCACATCTGAGACCCTGGTGTTTCAAGGGGCAGTGGTCAGCATAAAGACTAGAAGCATCAGGCCTACCTTGTAACTGCCCCTGTTTCAAAGCAGTCATCCCTGATGCCTGGATGCTTGGCTGCTGTCCTCAGATGCACAGGAGAACTAGACTAACACAGAGGCTGAACAACAAAAGCCAAAACACTGTTCCCTAAAGACCAGTCATGAGCAGTTTTCTGAATAAAATATTTAATCAACTTATCTGTACAAAATATCAAATGGTTAATAACAAGTATACGAGCATGTTTAACAAATATATACTGCTATGTAATAATCAAAGAAAAATAGAGTGCTGTTTTACAGGTCATTTACATTCTGATATGTACAATCTATTTAAATTTGAGAATACATATACACATGGATTTATACCTGCCCTTGAAGGATTCCCTGTAGCTGGCCTAGTCACAGACAGCATTTCATGATGCCAGTGAGTGCTGCCCACATAGCCAGGCTGGGCAGCAGAGAGATGACCAGTCTGCAGCCGGCAAGCCTCAGAGTCCTGCTCTGGCCAAACCAGAGCTGGAAGATTGCCCACAAAGACGATTTCAGTTTGCATCAAATGAGTTTTTAAACACCCTCCCTACCCCCCATCTCCTTATTCCCAAGCCAAGCTGAAAAACAGTGGGTATCACTGCAAAATGAAAGGGACTTGCCCTAAAAATAATTAATTTTGTCTTTAGCTGTGGAGGGAATGAAGCATAGTTGAGCCTTGATGGCATTACCGTCACTTCAAGTTTTGCCATTTCCTTCAAATCACAGTATTGGAATCTGATTAAATTTGCTTTTGAAGCTATAGGCCACTCACCATGTGCAGGATTTTGCTGCCCACCCACAGCCTATTTAGACAGCATTGCTATCAAAGCAGGTGCTGGAGTCTGGGCAGCTACCTTCACAGTGAAAGGATCTGCTTCTTTATGCACAAACAAAACAAACAAACAAAAAATCCAAACTTATCAGAATCTCCTATTGTCATCTGCTGAAAGGACACATTGCAGATGGCATGTTAATCCTTGTTTTAAAAAAAAAAAAAAAAAACTCATTACCTTCTCATTTGGGTGGGCGTGGGGGGAAACCTTCCAGCTAAAAGACCTAAAGTGACTCAATTATGATTCTCTGTCAAAGAAAACATAAAAGCTATTTGCACTACAATCTAAAGTGAAATATAAAAATAAAATCACTCTAAGGGTGCGCATGTTCAGTCTGTGGTCTAGCCAAGGTGGAGAAGGCCAGAACAATTCTCATTTCCAGAGTCTCTGCTCCTGGCTTAGAACACTTGCCCAATTCCCAGCCAGGAAACACGTTTCATCCTGAGCTTGCTTTCTCCCCCACCTTCATCATCATTTTCTAAACAGAATGCTGAATGGCTGGCTTTCTCTGATGCTCACAGGCCCTGATCCAGAAACGTAAGTTGCTAGAAAACAAGCCCCGCTTACAGGGCCCCCCTTGCTCAAGACAGCCTGCTCACCTAGAGCCAAGGGGGAACCCAGGACATTGCACCATTTTCTGGTCTCGGCAGCCTTCAGACACTGAGGGATTTAAAAAAAAAAAAAAAAAAAAAAAAAAATGCCACAAGGAAAGGTCCTCAACACACTTTGTCACTGCTTTTCAGACTTGGCCCACTAAGAAACCTGGTGAGGCCTGAGCACCTGAGAGCAATCAGGCTCCCCAGGGAGCCTGTTACTACCAACTACCATGCAGCAGTTCACTGGCCTAGGCTGCCCCACCCCATCCAGTGTCCCAGGGAGTCTCCTCAAGGGAATTTGGCTTGTGTGCATCTAATCCACTTGCATTTACTTCTAATTCAGCAGGACTTTGAGAAACAAGCCTTACCAGAAGTCCTCTCTGGGTCAGCCACGTGCACACCTTAGCTCCCAAAAGGGCCAGCTATGATTCTAGGTGATGGCAAGTGTCTGGGGACCTCCTTGAAGAACAAGCCATTCACCCAACTCTAGACCCAGGAACTAGGTGTGGCGATTGCCACTGCTGGTCCAATGGTGCATTGTGGACAAAACTGCAAAGACAGCCACGTGCCCATGACCTGCCTGGCCACTTCTCCTGCCACCCCTGCCCTGCTCCTGTCTGCCAATTCCAAACATGGTAAAACAAAGATAAAGGCAAAACTGCCAGCCTCGTCCCAAAGGTCTGCAGCACCCTGACCACCAGCCTTTCCTTGTTTTTCTTTTTTTTTTTTTTTTTTTTAACTTTTTTTGTTGTAGATGGACACAATACCTTTATTATTTACTCCTGTGTGGTGCTTAGGATCAAACCCAGTGCCTCACATGTGCTAGGCAAGTGCTCCAGCACTGCGCCACAACCCCAGCCCTCATTGTTTTTCTAGACAACTTATTTCAGCATCCTTTGAAAAAGGATAAAAAGTTTATGCACCTTATATTCTCCCAGGCAGCCCTCTCTGAGCCCAGAGTTTCTATCCCAGAAGGAAGTTCACCTGTCAAAAGCAAAATGTGCTCCTTACACCTTCAGCCTACAAACTCACCTGCCTGCACAGAAACTCATCTCTCAGAAGTTTCTGTGGACACTGCAACCCTCTTGCCAATGAAGGGGATGCATGTGAGAGAAACTAGTCCTTTCTTTGTTGCACAGAGGCAAGCATACCATGCACAGATGTTGAAGGAAGTCTGCAAGGACAAGAGGAAGCAGATCACTGGCTGAGTGTACTGCTCCAAGCATGAATTTGAACGTTTTCAGCAATAGCAAGCAAATCTTGAAAATAGACTGACTTCTTCAGTGACCTCACACTTCAACGGCCCCTGCTGTCTTGCTCTGACATGGCTGCCATGATGCACCAACCCAAATTCTGTCTGGCTGAAGTCCTTGTGCCAAGTCTCAGCATAGCACGGCAGCAGCTGAGCTCTGGTAAAGCACATCATGAGCAGAGCATGTCCCTGACTGACACTCGGGGTTCACAGCCCTTAGTCACCCTCGCTGATTTAAGAGACCAACTTCCAGACTCTCTCTGAAGTCTGTGTCCATGCAGGTGACGCTTCAGGTTGGGATGGTGGCCCTCAGGAGAAGATGAGCTTCCTTCACCTCACTCCAGGTCACCTGTTCATGCAGCTCTGTGCTCTGGGCACAGATCAAAGACCCAAACAGCAGCATAAGAAAACTGAGCTCCAACTTCAATGGTCAGGTGACTCCAACTGCAAAAGGCTGAGTGTCTGAAAAATTCAAAATGAACCATTTACCCATGATTGCCATGGTCATGACACCAAGTGAGCCATGAGTATTTGGTGAATTAAAGATGATGAAATTGATAGGTGTAGCTTGTGAATTGTTATTCAACAAGTTTTGACATTGTGGAAAGACAATAAAAAATAAAAATTTCTGACTCCTCCCTTCCTCCTGGTGCTTCTCAATGTTTAACTCCACAACCACCTTCCAGGTCATGAAAAGGTCTCTGACACCTGCCCCCAGGGTCACTCCCCTGGAAAGATGAAGAAGTACCTCAGAGGCAGACATAGCAGGACAGTGAGGTATGTGAAGATGAGGTAGGGCCAGGTAGGGAGCAGCCCACCCCAAGACAAGTTTCTTGCCTTGCCCAGGGACTCTGGGACAGTCCCAGGCATCTATCTGGGCTGCCAACACCCACTGTGGTCACTGACTCTGGCACTTGGACATTCCAGTCCACACAAGGATATGGTGACTTTCCACTCACTCCTGAAGTTTTTTCACTACCGGGTTTACTTGTCCACATCCTCTCTCCCCTTCCCAACCCTTCCCTCTGCTGCCACAACAGAGGTACCTACAGCTGGTTGGAGCTTTCTTCCAGTTCTCTGTCTGTGATCCAACCCACCTTATGTGGCACAGGTGCTATTCAAGTGGCTTAGCAGTGCCCCTCAACCAGGGGGCACAAGACAGCTATCAGTTTAGGGGAAGCTGAGCCCTACCCCTGAGGTCCTGGCCTGCCCTGCACCTGCTCTGCCCCAGGTAGAAATCGGAGCAACATCTATGAAGCACCCACAGAGGCTAGGAGTAGGCTAAGAGGGCACCCACTCACAGGCACAAAGGAAGAGCTGTGAAACTTATGAGATGTGGCTCTATGATTGGGGTCAGGAGGGGACCTTTTCCAGGAGCTCTACCTCACATTTGCTCTACCTTGGAATCATGTGAATAGGATTTTGGGACAGCAGCATCCTAGGATCTCTTGGCTGGAGAGGTCCTTTTTTGCCCCCCAGGGCCTGGCACATGCTAGACAAGCACTACCACTGGGCCACATCTCCAGCACAGAAGTCCTCATTTAAGGGGCAGAAGTTGAAGCTCAAGCAGGGAGGTGCCTGCCCACGACTTGCCTCAGGCCTCTCAGGAGATGCCCTGTAGAGCCCTCGTGTTGGACTGTCTTCCTACCAGGCAGGCACAGGCCACACTGGGGAGATAGTTAACTCCTGGGGTGCAGAATCCCACAGTGGACCCTGACTCTAGCACCACTTGAACATGCCAGCCCCCAGTCTTACTTCCAAAGTTCTGAAGGCTGGATTCACTGCTCCATGTCCTCTCTTCCCTTCCCAACCCAGACACTTCCTGAGGGGCAAAAGCAGGCCCTTCACTCCCTGGACAGACTGCTGCTCTCAGAGCCTGGTTCCCTCAGCCACCTGCAAAGGCCATCTGGCCCTAAGCCATTGGGGGAGGTCTGTATCCTGAGGGGATGGGCTCTCAGGAGAACCAGCAAAGCCCTGGGACAGCTGCAGAGCTTTCTCTTCCTGACACTCAGTTTTCAGGAGACCAGACTCAAGCAAGGGGAGAGCTCTGTGCACAAGCTGCTCCTGGAAAAAGTTCAGTTTTGCTCTCTGCTTCAAGAAGAAAATCGGCCTACAACCCCAGTGATTTTCTGCTATGAATAGAGTGAGACCACTGACACAATAAGAACTTGCAGGACTTGGGTTGCACCCTGCTCCTTCCACAGGGTTCCCCTCCTCAGGACACAAGGCCAGGCCTTGTGTATACCATGTGCTGTGTCAGGGGAGAAGCTCTTCACAGGCCTTGCAGGGGCTTTTACCCCCACACAGTCTATACCTCTTCTCTTTCTGTTCCTCTTAAGCACTCAAATGCCAGGAAAGTATCCTACGTAACAAATGAGCACAGCTCTAGCCTGGCTTCCCCAGGCTAAGACCACAAAGCCTGCCACCTTCTCCACAAGACCCAGTCCAGCTACTTGGAAAGCCTGAATTCCACAAAGCCAGCACTTGGGAGTGGTGGAAATGTCCACCTGCCAGTATAGGGGTCTCCCTTAATTTAAAAAAAAAAAAAAAAAAAAAAAAAAAAAATCTGGTTTCAGGCCCAGACTGTCTTAGTGTTTGGCAGACCCAGCAACAGCGCCCTCTGGCCCCATGCTCCCTGAGCAAAGATGTCAAACCCTGTTCATCCACAAGAAATAGTTGCTTAAATGATCTTAACTGGCAGTGCACAATTCTCCCCAACAAAGTGGAAAATTCGGCTTACTTTAGTAAGCACACTTTGGTGACTTCAGATGGAGGGGGGGCACTTTCACTCATGGTTCTGACACACTTGATCCCAGTTCCCCATCAGTGGTGTCTGGAGATTCCAGCTGGGGACAGAGCAGCTGGGTTTATGCTGGTCACCCAGCCTGTTCCCCACCACCTACAGGACAGATGGCACAGGGTGCTCCCAAATGCACTGACAGAATGCTTTTCTCCACATCTTGGCAAAGCCAGTTTAACCACATCCTAGCAGCAGAAAACTGGCCACCCCACATGTGGTGGCCCTTTTGCTGTCATTGAGAATGGATTCTGAGGAGGCAGAAGGCTGGGCAGAGCTGAAGACTGGTAGGCACCCTGAGCCCTGGTGGTCCCACACAGCTTCAGGGGAGACCCAGGAGACATTCCCTCTATTCAATAAACCAAGGAACACCCTGGGGCCTCAGGGGCCATGGAAGGAACTGTGCTATCTATGGACAGCACCTCTCCCCATGTGCAGTCTGGAAAGATCCAAGGAGACACTGACTTCCTATATCACCCCAGACACATGCTGTTAGAAAGAGGTCAGCAGCAAGAAAACAGGAGAAAGGGACACTTTTTTCCCTACCATAAAAAGCACAGGTTAAATCAAGACATTTCTCACCCCAAAGGTTTGTTTCCTAGTCACTAAAATAAGTATCAGAATGTTTGCTTTTGTCCAAAGATATTAAACACCCTAAAATTTCCTCAAAATAATATTGCAATGTGATTTTTTTCATTAACTTTCTTTCTAAATCTTCTAATACTATAAGCTGTAACACTTTTGTGCAATTTTTTAATCTTCATAATGAAAGGTATCAGAGCAATCACTATTAAAATTATCATTTAAAACAAAAGAGGACGGTTTCCCTGGAAAAATCCATAAATCTGGGCACCATATTTGCTAGTCAAAAAAAACAAAAGCAATTGTACCTGAGTGGCCACTTCTGACTTTTTTTTTTAATCTGACGAAACTGTATTTTCTGGTTATTTATGGCTATGCCCACAGTCACAGCATGTAAATTCACATTACAATAGAGGAAAAAACTTAATTTTAAGAATAAGTTATATGTGGGTTTTCCCCCTTTGGGGGAATTTTAAAGAATAAAAAGGACTCAGGTGGGGCCCTTAACTAAATCAGTGATACCTAAATTTTTAGTCTTTCCTCTTCATCAAGAGTGTAAAATAAACCACTAAGAATTAAAATATATATAAACTTTCCTGGATCTTAGCATCCAAGACAAGGGCAGAATTAACGCCTAACCAAGGACCCTAAAAAAGAAAGCCGGCACAAAGTTAAACAACAGTACCAGGAGGGCTCCAGGGTGTTTCAGAGCAACCCTGGCAGCCCCTGGCAGGTGAAGGCCAGCTTCTCTTTCTCTTCCGACCATTGACAAAAAGGCACAAAGAACTTCTGGGCATGAACAAATTAAAGACACAATGAAGGCTGGCATGTTGGAACTCACTTTTACATAAACAAACATCCTAACATCAATAACTCTTCTGGGCAAAATTTGGGAACTGGGAGACAATCTCGCACCTCTGCTCCGCCCACACCAAGGCCCTGCCCTCCAGAAGGAATCACAGTGAAACCGAGCTAGGAGCAGAGGAGGCGACCTTCCTCCTGCTCTGAAGGTCTGGGCTATGAGTTTAAATATGACAAAAGCACTTTTGTGTGGCTTCACTTCCCGTTACTATCACCCTGCCAAAAACTTCAGCCACACCGAGAAAGCATGTATAAATCCAAGCAGGCGCGATCATTAAGCGCCAGGACACTCCGGCCCACTCTGGACATGCTATTTGAAGGGGGCTGCGCCTACTTGGCAGACAAACCAGCGTCCTCCGCTGGAGCAGGCCTCAGGAAACTCAAGCCCTGACAGCATCTTCGCCAACTTCTTAGGAAACCCTCCTGGAAGAGCAGCAGCTGTCCCCCCCCCACCACCACCAACACCCTTTCTCAATGCCCCTAAGACACTGCTACTGCCTCCTTCTGACTAAGTGCAGGGCTTCCAAACCTGAGACATCCCACCTCAACCCCCGCCCCCAATATCACATGGGCTTAGACTTCGCAATTTAGAACCTCTTCCCTATTTCATTTTCCTCCAAACAGAAAAGGTCTTTCCACTTTCTAGATCACTGTCCACTGGAATTGATAAAAAGGGGCGGTGCTGACCTTTGCAGGGATCTGGGCCGCTCCAACCACACATTCTTTCAGACAAAACTGCCCTTTCAAAACTGAGGCACCGCCACATTAAATTTTAAAAGTTAAAGGGAGAGGATACCTTTTGCAGCGGTTCTTTCTGAGTGTAAATGGCCCGAAGCAACACAAACCTCTAGAAAGGGGATTGCAACCCTTCAGGGGGTCCCAGGGTGCAACACCAGGAACACAGCCACCCAGCGGGGCCAAGCCCCCCACCGAGCCAGAAACAAAAAGAAGACAAACATACTCGAGTACCCCTTTAGGCCACCCATTCTGGAACCCACAGTCCTAACCCGTTTCTACCCGGGTTTTAGTGAGGGTTAGTGAAACAGAAACACAAACTCCCTCCTCTCCCAAAACGGGGCAGTGGGCTCTACAGCGATCTGCTTACAAAATACACATGGCTGTGACTTCAGTAGCGGCAGTCTCCCCCTTCCCAAGGCTTACGGATGCTGCTGTGCACTGCGTATGTGTTCGTGAGTGAACGAGTGTGTGGGTGTGAGTGTGAACTTGTGCTCTCCTTCAGCCGGACGCGGCGCCAGAGTCCGACGCGCACCCGTGCTCGGTGACAGGCCCGGCCCAAGCTGCTCTTCAGCAGGAGTCCTTGGCGGCGCGGCTGCCCCCTCTCCGGACCGCATGCTACCTGCAGCCGCAGGCCTCCACCACCATGTCCTCGTACTGCTTGTAGACCACGTTGTTGGCGGCGTCGATGTAGAGGATGCTGATGGGGCTGAGGCGTGCGGGCACGCAGCAGGAGGCCGGCGCCGCGTCTGGCGCCATGGAGTTGAGCAGCGTCTGAATGATGGCGTGGTTGGTGGGTTCGAGGTGCGAGCGCAGCGGGAAGTCGCAAACGCCCTCGCAATGGTAAGCCTCGTAGTCCAGTGGCGCGATGATCCAGTCATCCCAGCCTAGCTCCTTGAAATCCACGTGTAGCGGTTTGCGGCTACAACGGCTCCGGCCCCTGCGCCCGTGGCCCCGGCCCCCGCCCCCGCCGCTGCCCTGCGCGGCCCGCGCCCCAGCCAGCGCCGTCCGCCGCCGCCTGCGGCCGCCCATGACTATCCTCGATGGCCTATTGCCGGGTCCCGGGTCGGGCGGCGACTCTGCGACCAGAGCGGCCCCGAGTGCGCGGGCCTGGGCGCGGATCTCTCGGAACAGGCTCTCCTTCCTCTGCGTGCGGGAGGAGACGACCAGCAGCGCGCGCTCCTCAGCCGCAGCGCTGCCTCCGCCCCGCCAGCCGAAGCCCAGCAGCCGCAGTGCGGTTGGACTCCGGGAGGGACCGACCACTGCGCGGAGCAAGAGGCAGAGCGCGCGGGTGGCGCGGGGCTCCTGGCGGTGGTGCCGCACGGCGTCAGCCACGTCGAACACCTCCCACCGCCGGCCGTCCAGGGGCTCAGCTGCACGGGAGTGCAGCAGGCGTGGTGAGCGGGCGGCTCCCGGACACGTGGATAAAAGCAGCAGCGGCGGCGAAGTCCCGCCGCCAAGGCCTGGCTCTGAAGATCCGCGGCGCAGCACGCGGAGCTCCGCACTCACCACCTCGTCGGCATCTGGAAGGCTGGACACATCGAACAGAAAGCTCTGACCAGTCTCGGCTGCCGATTCGTCTGCGGGGTACCAACAGAAACAGAGCGAATTGAGAAGGAAGCCGCACTCCCCGCCCCGGGTCTCCGAACTGCACCTGGCGCCGCCGCCCTTGAAGCAGGATTAAGGCCCTTTGGAGCCGAAGCCCGCCCCCGCGCTGGGCCCCATCGGGAATACGGCCAGCCTGGCCCAGAGCTGCGAGCCTTGGTCCTGTCTGAGACTTTGGTTCATAGAGCCACCGCGACAACTACGGACACCCCTATAATCACTAAGCCTTGTGGGCATAGGCGTGCCACCACACCCGGGGCCAAGATTTAAGGCCACAGCAGCTCTGCGGCATGCCTTGAAGTCATAGATTTGCAGTAACGGGGTTGGAGGCCAGACTTCTGGGCAATAGGCAACAGGAGGCAAGGTGGGCTCCTTAGAAGTCATGCTTTCCTTACTGAGGTCCTGCGCTGTGTGGTAATTGCTCCTTACAGCGCTGCTGAGCTCGCAAGACAGCCGCAAATCCCTGCTCTGCGAAAACAAAAAGTTTCATGTCCCCTGAAAACACTTTCCTCTTCAGATACTTCTCGTCCCCCAACCCAGCCTGGACATCTCGGCCGCCCACGGTCTCCCATGCAGGCTGGGCTCTGCGAGTGGTCCAACAGGGGAACACGCAGCTCCGCGGCGGAGATCCTCTAGTCCAAACTCCTCATTCGGTCGAAGGGAAACTAACGCTAACGGAAGCCCAGAGAAAGGTCATGCTCTCCCAAGGTCTCGGCAGTGAACGCTGCTGATCGCCATCTGGACCCTAGACTTGGTTCCTCCTAGCGCTCCTGCAGCTTCGGAAGGAGGGCAAAAGGCAGGAAAGGAATAAGCAGAGGAAACTTCTCCAAAATTTGGGGGGCAGCTGAATGGCCCCTGTGAATTCCACCTTCATAAAGAGCCCCCTTAGTGGGTTTATTCTTTAGCTCTGTTGTGACTTAGGCTTGGGATTTTATTTCTGATCATGGGCACTTTTTTCTTTTGGGGTTGTGGTGGGGGTTAAATTCCACCAAGCAGTGGATAAGGAGCTCCCTTTGAAGGAGATCATATGGTTTCATTTTGCCCCAAACCAGGAGACACTGTACAGACTCCCCCCACTATTGGGGATTTGCTCATCAACCATAGACATCACCAGGCTCTGATGCCTAAGATCCAAACTCTGGGTGTTGTCCCTGGCCTCTGAGGACCACTCCAAGTTAAGTTTCAGGGGACAGAAAGAGGGGCAGAAGAGGCACTCGGCAGGAGCTCCAGCGCCTGCTTCCTCCCTAGGGCTTTCGGAATATTTTCTTTGAGTTTCCTCTGCAGCCCTTGGCCTCACCCTACTTCCCCAGTCCTGCCACTGCATTTCCCCCTGAAGCAGAGAAGAGGTGATCTCAGGTCTTGCTAGCCAAGCAGAGCTCCCCAGGAAAGGATTTATCGCCTTCTACATCAAGTTGACCTAGCCTGACTTGAGAAAGTCTGGTGCTTCTGCTAATTCAGGGCCTCTCCTGCAGCCTGGGCACTCCCTCAGCAGAAGCGACCTGAAGCCTTCCTCTCCTGGTACACCAGGACTGGGGTTTTCTATCCAACAGTCCTAGTACCCAGTGCAGAGGCCACGTCAGGCCCTCAGCAAATGTTTGCCAGTTCAGATGGTCCTATAGGGTCATTTCGTACCAGGATTTTCAGGTATCCAAAATAAAGCAATCTGTGCCTAAGGTGTGCAGACTGTCAGTGGCTCCCGAGTCTCAGAACAGCAGCCCTTATCCAGTCCTATTTGCCTGCCTTTCCCTCCTGACT
Source organism: Tamias sibiricus (assembly GCA_025594165.1). Classification (NCBI taxonomy): domain Eukaryota; kingdom Metazoa; phylum Chordata; class Mammalia; order Rodentia; family Sciuridae; genus Tamias; species Tamias sibiricus. Next base: position 82,692,136 of record CM046670.1, read on the forward strand.
TCCATGCTAAGTCTCTGGCTGGACAGAATTAAAGCCAAAATTACTTGCATTTCCGCCTGAAATTAGTTAAATTTTCCCTATCTGTCTGCTTTAATGACTTCAATGGAGATTAATAAAATCCAGATGACACACAGCAACCACCACACGATCTCACCCACTTACCTTTGGAGGGCCCAGCACAGGGTAAGGTGGGGCACTTGGACAGAGAGGTCTGCATTCCTGCACGACTCCCCTCCCAACACAGAGTCCTAGACCTCTGGCTCTCCCAAGGGCCCAGCACAGAACGCAGGCACCTAAAGATACTCACTTCCCACACTGAAACCACTACCACCAGATGCAGCCTGCTGAAAAGGGCCCTTTGCATACCTGATATGCCACCAGTCTTTCCAGTCTGATACCTGCCTCTGCCCATGGACCCCTTGAATTTGTGCACCCCCAATGATATTGGGAGCTGCAGATTGCTCCAGGGAAGCAGCCACCCTTGTCGCTGCGCAGTCCCTCCTGGCAGTAGCCCCAAAGTCCCAATCCTGCCTTTTCTTCTCCGAAGACTCCTGGCCAACGGCCACTCTAGACCCTTCCCCAAGAAGCAGATCTTGGACTCAGCCTGCCTTCTTCGAGGGGACCTACCAGCCGGCAAGGCCAGGGCAGCTCGGTAGAGGGACCCGCTCAGCCCTCTGAGGCCGGCCTGGCCAGCTGCAGCGACTCGCGCCACAGTCCTGGCGCAGCGGGTTTGGGTGCGTTGACCACAGCGGCGAAGTTTTTCTCTAACACCTGAAGCTGGGACTTGCGGGGCCTCAGCCCCAAAGGGAATGGAGCAGGAGTATGGCTCCGGGGTTGATCTCAGCCCAGGATCGCACGGGATGGGCTGATGCAGAAGAGGCGCAAGTACCTTGGGTCGCCAGGTCTGCGAAGCCGGTGATTGTGTCCGCACGGTCGTGGCCCGAGGTGGAGGCTGCCCCAGCGGGAGCCCTCCCGGCCAGACTCCTGTAAAGCGACATCATGAAGTGGTGCGGCACCACTGAGCCGTTCCTGAAGCTGGAGCCCGCGGCGCGCTGCGCCGCCCGGGCCCCCGGAACTACCGCGGCCTGGACAGCCGAGGCGCCCGTGCCCGGGGCGAGGGTCCGTCCGTCCGCGCCGCCGCCCCCCGGGCTCCAGGTCTGCCCTGCCCCCGCCGCTCGCAGCACAGCCGCCGCTTCCAGCCCGTCGCGGGGGCGGCAGGCACTCAGCAGCCAGAGGCACAGTGCAGCGGCGGCGCTCAGGTCCATGGGCTCCGTGGGCCGGTCGGGAGGGCGGCGCGGGTTCCGTGGCTCCGGGAAGTCCCCCGGCGCCTTTTGAACATAGTGTTTAATAATGGGGGAAGTGTGCGCAGCGAGCCGCGGCCCCCCCTCCTCTCCCACCCCACCCCCGCCCAACGCCCGGAGCAGCGCCCCCTGCTGAACACTCTACTGGCAGCGCTGCGCCCCCAACTCGGGCCTATTGTGGAGTCCAGGGCAGGAGCCTCCTCCTGCTACCGCAGCGCTTCTCAACCACCCTCGCCAAGTGAGTGTTACCGGCCCCAGGCTCCCGCCACTACCCAGTGCCCCGCCTCCCCTCCCCACTGCAAGACGACCCCACTCTGCCCGGCGGGTGCTGCGCCCCAGACAGACGCGCGCTCCTAGGTTCCAGGCTACGGGCGTGGTGCGTACTGTCCCAGATTCTTCCCACTCTCAGCGGAGAAACACCCGCCCCCTCCCCACTCCTATTCCGTGAGCCGCGAGAGCCCGGGACGCCAGAGGTGGGGCCGCAGAAGGGCTCGGCTCCTCCCGTCCAGTTTGGGCCGGACCCTGTGGCCCAGGCGCACAGAAAGGCCACAAGGGCGCCCAGGGCAGCCGCAAAGGCTCCTTTTGGATTCCCGGTTCATCTGCCCCCTACCCTGCCATAGCCCCAACGATCGGAGCCGGCGGCCAGGGCAAGGGAAGGGACCTGTAGGAGAGGAAGAGAAGGCGAGCGACTAGAAGGACAGTCCGGAAAGACAGATAGGCATGCACCGTCGAAAAGGAAAAGCTTGGGAACCGAACTTGCGCTAACGCTGGAGCCAAGCTTTTACAGGATTTTGGGGATTACAGGGGCATCCGGGCGGGGGACGGTGATGGGGGGACTTATTCACGGAGTGACGCTCCAGTTCGAGTTTTCGTCCAAGTGGCAACCTTCCTCCCCGCTTCCGGGGGGCTGGCGGCCACATTTCTTCAGGGTCTGGCCGGAATGGAGACTCTCGACGGGTATGAGCTCTCACTGCCAGAAGCCGGGAGGGCAGGCAGCGCAGAGAACTGGGGTGGCGCTCTGGACCTTCGTTTCCCTGCTGCTGTTAGGGCACTCAGCCGGGGTGGGTGGAGAGGGTGCCTAGTGTCGGCCAAGCCCTGTGCTCACTCGTGTGAGTGGCAGGGCACTTGAGTCCATAGCCGTCAGGGGTAGGTCCTGGAGAGGGGAGGCGCAGAGGAGGGAGGTCATCAGCGGTGTCTACTGAGACCGCACATCTTTTCAATTCTGGGATGTCCAGCTGGATGAACCGTGTCCAGAGGGCCTGGGCGGGATAGATTCCCAACGAAAGGCCCTTTTCCTTTAAGGTTTCTGTTGCTACTAAACTCGACGTCTAGACCAGGGCGGTGCGTCATGATCTGGGTAATCACCGTCAACAGAACTCTTTCTCATCAAAAGCAGCGTGGATCCCACGCTTGCCTGCCTGCCACACACCCTGCCCCATGGAAGAGGCCCGGCGCGGGGATCTCCTGGGCCAACTGCTGTCCAGACTTCCGAGTTCCCTTGCACCCAGGCGAATTCTTGAGGCACTGCCATCCAGGCCATCCCGGAGACGCGGCACCAGGGCTCTGACCTACTCAGGGCTCAGGGACGTTTAGTGACTTGGAGGGTTAATACTGGCAGACCCCAAGGCTGACCGGGTGGGAGGAAGAGAAATGCCTGATATTAGCGTGAGAGGGTCCCAGGGAAGGGAGGACCCCTGGTGGAGATCAGCAAACCGGACTTGAAGGTTTACCTGCTACGGAAATGTGCATATCCAAGGATGAGGGTGCCGGGATCACCAGGTCCACCATGCCCTTGGGACTGAGCTTGGAGAGTAGGCAACAGAGTTATGGCCATGGGTGTCCCTTTTTTTGGTGCCAGTAGAAAGTAGCAGTGCAGGAACCCACATAGACTCTCTGGCAGAACACACACACACACACACACACACACACACACACTGGCCTGCAGGGGGTCTCCCTGCTAAGGCCAATGCTGGATCCTGTTGACTTACTCCACTTGCTTTCTGCTGCTGTTCAGGTTTTGAGTGTCATACAAATCAACTCCACTGTGATTCAGGCAAACATCCTAGAAGCTCTGAGCTGGGATCAGTGAATCCTGGTTCCAAATCTGACTTTGTTCTCTAAACAGCAAGACCCTCACCTTGTCTTGGCTTCAATTTCCCCAGCTGTATAAAGGAGAAAATTGGCACAATCTTGGCAGAGTGGGTGACAAATGTTTGATTACAAGAAACCCTACCCTGAGGTCACTTTGATACTCAGGAAATAGGGGAGGGTTGTCATCCCTTTCTGTACTCTGTAGAAGCAGGCCACTTAGCTTCTTTCAGGCTGAATTTCCTTATCTGTAAAATGTGAAGTTTGTGTGGTCAGGATAACACACTGCCACAGAAGAGACTCAGTAGCCTTGTTCCTCACCCTCAGGGTGTTCTGAGAGCCAGGGGTGACTGGCTGAGAGAGAAGCATGTTACATGCACTGGAAACCTTTGGAGGAGACTGCAGATGGGCGGTGGATGCTGCTGGAACCAGTCCACCAGCTGTGTGTGGAGCAAGACTTAATCTCTCCCACCTGTGTTTCTTGATCCAGACCTTGAGGGAAATCAACCATTCATTCATCCATCCATCCCTCCATTCATTCCTTCTTATTGCCAGGTACTCCATATGTTGTGAATTCATCGATGCACGGGATGAATTCATGGAAGTTCAGGGTGGCAGAGGAGACTGAGAGCAGCACACGGATGTAGAAGATCCTGTCAAGTGGTTCCAAGTAACTTGATGAGAAACCAGGGCCCGGGGAGCTTTTTGATCAACAGAGAGCAGCACACTGGAGCTGCGCCCAGAGAGAAGGGAGACATAGATTTGGGCCATACCTGGCTCCCTTTTCTCCTGCTCGAGTAATGACACTAGCCCATTGTTTTCTGCCCATTGCTTTACATGCCTCGTGTTATCTCATTGTCACAGCTGCTCTATCCTGTGTGGCAGGTATTATCATTTCCATCTTACAGAAAAAGAGTCACCATGAAGTTCAACATCTTGTCCACAGTCATCTGGTGAGTGGCAGAGCCTGGACTCTGCCCAACCCTTGACTTTCTTTGTTCTGATGGGAAAGGACTGTGAAGAGCTTTGGTCTACTGACCATATCCCTCAAGCTCCATGGACACCCAGCGTTCCTGCCTTCCATGTCTGGCTCTCTGAAGTATTCTTGGCAGAGAAAGAAACTCTTGGGTTCAGGTAAGATTATGAAAGTATCCCCAGGGGACCTCTTTCTGCCACTGCTGTCAGCAGGGCGGTCATAACATCTGCCATGGAAAACAATATTTTGTTTTGTTTTGTTTTGCTTTGTACTGAGAATTGAACCCATGGGTCCATGGGTGCTTAACCACTGAGTCACATCTCCCAACCCTTTCTTATATTTTATTTAGAGGCAGGGTCTTGCTGAGTTGCTTAGGGCCTAAGTTGCTGAGGCTGGCTTTGAACTTGCAATCTTCCTACTTCAGCCTCCTGAGCTACTGGGATTACAGGTGCACCACCGTGCCAGCAACAGTCTGTTCTAGCAGCAGCAGGGCCTCCTGTGCATGGGTCCCCAGGTGCCCTGCCCATGGTTCTGAAGCCATGAATGAGCACTGAGGCCTGGAACCCCGGGGCCATCTGTTCCTGACTCCTTGAAGCCAGAGCCCTCATAGTAAGCAGGTGGTCCTTTGGGGGCCCACAATCTCAGCCCATCCCAGGCCCACTTGCAAGGTGTGGAACATTTGCCTGCTTGCTGAGCAGGAGAAGGCTCATTCCCAGCCTGGGGACCTTGACACTGAGCACTCTAGGAAGTGTCTGGATTGTTCCACCAGTTGATGGAAAGGGGTTGATGTGGCCCGGAGGCGGATGGTAGGGGCAGAGTTCATAGAAGATGGGGAGCCAACAGGGACTAGAAGTTCTGTTAATCATCATCTGTCTGGTGGCCAGCCCCAACCACAGACCTCAGCCTCTAGTGGTCCCCTTCAGAGAGGAGAGGTGAGATTGGCTCTAAAACAGACCAGGGAAAGCGGCCTGAGTGGGGTGTTGTTTCTTCACTGGGGTGACAGAGCGGGTCCTGCACTCTGGTCCCCATGTCCTTCCCTGGGAGCACTTCACTGCTCATCCTTTTCCTGAAAGAGCTCTTGGTTTTCTTTGAACACCAAGTCCCTGGTTCAGTGTGAATCCTAAGATGGGAAAGAACCTTTGGGGTTGTTTGGACCAGCTTTCCATGCAGTGTCTGAATCATAACAAATTTCCACACTGGCTGTTTTGCATACCAAAAAGACCAGTGCTCCCCTTCCCAGGCCACTGAATGTGAGGCAGTTCTTAGGCTGCACCTGCGAGAATCACATCTCTCAGAGGCATCTTTGTTCTGGAGGGTTACACAGCATCTGGGTAGATGCCACTTGGGAGGTTAGTCTTGGATCCTGCCAGTTAGAGCCCCATCTGTAGTGACCTTTGGGTACGGGAGCAACCCCAGCTGCAGCCTGCTTTGCCTTGCACAGGGTGTCCTGCCCCATCCAGCCACCTGGCCCCAGTGTATAATGACAAGAGAAGCAGAGGTCCCTCAGAGTTGATCTACTCCGCAGCTCACATCGTCCACATGAAGATGCCTAGTCCCTAGTGAGGAAAAGTGACCAGCAGCCTGTCATCTGGTATCACAACCATCTAGGATCAGTGTCCCTGCTGTGAGCTGGGCCTTTGCTTTCCATTGCTGCACAGAGGTCTCATTTTTAGCTCTTCTCAGGGTTTCCCATAGATGAGACATGACGAGGGTCAGCCTCTGCCCTGTCTGCTCTTGGGGGTGCTTGTGCCCCTGCAGTCATGCACTAACTTGGAACATAAAAATGGATGCTCTGGACAGTCAAGAGATCTGAATTCAAACTGTGTCTAAAGGCATGTCCCTCACCCTTCCTGGCTTTAGACCCCATGTGCACAGTGAGGCTAACAATCAAATGTCCACTGAGAACCTTCCAGTGAAAGGTGGAAAGAGCGAGGATGGGACCAGGAGTGTGTCCTCTGTCTGGACCCACCATGGCCTCTGAACTTTCTGACTCAGAGCTGGAGAGAGGGTTAGAGGGGAGGACACAGGGCCCTGGGCTATGTCTCCTAGGAGGGTGAGAGAGGGAAAATGGTAATAATCACCCACAGAGGCATCTTCCTGCCTTCTCTGCATCTGGAAATGCTGGCCTCCCCTTAGTGCTGAGGTGAAAGTGTCCTCAGCCCTGAGATGAGCTATAAACATCTCCCCCAGAAAGACCTGGGGCAACAGAGATGAGATTCCAGCAGGCTGGGCCTCAGCCCCCAAGGCGGGGCTTCTGGGCTTCTGCAAGCTCCAAGAATTTCTCCTGCTCAACTCACAGCTACTACCGCTCAGGTTACCCCCAGCAACAGCTCTGGCATCCACACCCAGGTCAGTGCAGCCCTGGCCCCAGGCCACTGGGCGTGGCCTGCCCTGTCCCCCAGGCCACTGGGAATGGGAAGGGATGAAAGGGGACAGAGGGCAACAGAGAAAAGAGAAAGGTAGATTCTTTCCCATGAGCCTTTCATAGGGGACATCTCAGAGCCTTTGGTTGGGGGACAAATGGCAGCAGGCTGGCAGACACTGCCACCTGCTGGCCACATATCACAACAGCTTAACTGTGTGGCAGAACCCCTTGCCTCTGAGATCACTAAAACCCTGATCTTGGATTGGTTTCTACCAGTGCCCCTTACTCTGGACTCTGTGGTGAACAAGCTTACCCGATGCTGCAAGGCATCCTGGGAAATAAGGTAACCACATACCTCTATTGAAGTCAGGAAAGACTACTGTATGGGGTGGTGGTGGAGTCCTGGCTTCTGCACCACCTTGCTGTGCACTAGCTTTGTAACCTTGAGGGAGCTAATTACCCTGTTGTCATCCTGTCTCCGCATCTGTGAGTGAGGACAGGAATGGCTGTGTATTGAGTGTGCCGAAGAATACAGGAAATGAAGCAGGTTCAGTCTCTAACATGCATGCTGGCTTATTTGATGGTGACTTTTGTTGTTATCTGGGTAAATCCTGGTTTAACAATTAGAAGACTAGTTAATCTAATCTGCCCATCTGGTCTCCTCTGATGGCTACTGTCCTTGTGTCATTTCCCCTGTGTGGACTTGCCCATCATGAATACCAATATTTTCAATGGTCTGGAGTTGTGTTTTCATTAGATTCTCTTGGAGACCTTTATGGACACATATGATTTTTTAAAATTTAGGAATAAAAGCAGATAGTGCAATAATTTAGAATGTCCAGTCCATCGACCTTGGTCAGGTAAAGATCTCAGGGTTTCTATTCTAGACACACAGTGATTAAGGGTACAATCTATCTTCAGCCTGGGGAAATAGGGTCTGGCAGGCCAAGGCCAGGAGCAGAGATGGAGGGACCAGAATGTCCAGGATGAGACCTCACAGCCAACTGGGACCAAAAGGTCTCCTGGGTTCTGCAACAGAGTGTGGAGCAGGAGCACCACGGGGCTGACTGGATCTCATCGGGTTGGGCAGGCGGTCTCAAGTCCTTGGGCCCACATGGCAAAGGCATTCATCCAATTGCCTATAGAAGGTGGTCCCTGAGGCTGCCTTGCAGAGGAAGGGGGCACTGACGTGTGACTTGACCCTTGGACATGGCAGTTCTAGCAATTTCCTAGTCAGCCGACCCAACCCTAAGGGCTCTGTCCTCCCAGACTCCATTACTGTCTATGATAAAGAGCTACAGGACTCTCATCCAAATGTTTCTCTTGATGGCCATGAACGCAAATCTGGAAATTAATAAAACCATTGGGTAACAGGATCAAAATCCAAAAAGTTATCAGTAAATTGCACGCTAAAAGAACAATGAGATAGCACTTTATTTGTCTCTTAGGTTGGCAAAACTGACTAAGAAAAGATCTATTTATTGATGAGAGGATGGGAAGATGGGCACTTCTCTATACCAGGAGCATAAGTTCATAGACACGTGGAGCAGTTTGACAGCGTCAATGTTTGAGAAAAGGAAGCTTTTCACTTATAGAACTTTCACCTATAGAAATTTAATTCAATTTCTAGATCTACTTGAATAAGTGAAGAATTTAAAAAACGTGGAGTAATAGTAAAAATGGGAAATGACCAAAGTGGCATTTAATACACTAAGGACAAAATAAACTATGATACAATCTCTTAGTGGATGACTGTTTCCTGCTGTAAAATTGATTTAAATTTGCATGCATGATGAGGAAAGATACCCTGATGTAGGATGCCCAGCACAGGGTGGGCAGAATAGAAGGGGAAGAGACAGTCTCAGTCATCCACACCAAAGGTAAGCCACTCTAACAGACATGTCCGTCCACCTGTCACTATGTCTGTTGTGTGTAAATGTCCTGTCATACTCAGGAATCCCTCTCTCTTCCTTGTTCTCTGACTCAAGTCTTACATGACAATAATACAGTAAATCCCTCTTGGAGGTCTTCATTTTCAGGATAAAATCAAGAATAAACTCATTCTTCCCAACATAGCACTGGAAACAGAAATGACAGATTCTCGAATAGAATAGAAAATCCAGAAACACATAATAATGGTTGAAAGTATTTAGAATAAAATACTGGTGACAACAGCATGAAGGAAAAGAAAAAAATGTTCAATAAAAGTTAGTGATGAGGACTGGGGGTATATAGCTCAGTTGTTAGAGTGCTTGCCTTGCATGCACAAAGCCCTGGGTTCAATCCCCAGTACACACACACACACACACACACACACACACAAAGTTAGTGATGAATGATCCTATGTACTTGGTTAAATATTTAGGGAAAACATTTACCCTTATGACATAAGCAAAAATTAATTTCTAGTGAATCAAATGACCCTAGAAAATGAAACTATGATGAGCAGATTTGAAGGAAATATGTGAATGTTTATTGAGACTGGGTAAGGAATACTTAGAAAAGTATAATTTCATTATCAAAACTACCAAGAGTAACAACGTCCACAGTTGGAAGACTTGGACTCATCAAAGATGTCAGTGTGCCAGGCGTGGTGGCGCACGCCTGTAATCCCAGCACTTGGGAGGCTGAGGCAGGAGGATCGCGAGTTCAAAGCCAGCCTCAGCAATGGTGAGGCACTTAGCAACTCAGTGAGACCCTGTCTCTAGTAAAATACAAAAAAGGGCTGGGGATGTGGCCCAGTGGTCGAGTGCCCCTGAGTTCAATCCCTGGTACCAAAAAAAAAAAAAAGAAAAGAAAAAGAAAAAGATGTCAGTGTGATCAAAGATGAAAATGCCTGGGAACAGTATTAGAATACAGGGGACTAAAGGGACATGATAATTAAATACAATGCAGGACCTTCAATTAGATTTTTTGATTGGGGTGGAAAGGGAGGAGATGGAGTTGTAAATAAAAGACATTGTTGGGACAGCTGGGGAAAGTGGAGTCTGGGCCGGCGTTAGATAATCAGATTGTATCCATGTCACCTTCCTGAGTCTGGCATTCTTGGTGATGCAGGAGAATGCTCTTTTCCTAAGGAGGTACATGCTGAAGTGTTCAGAACAAAGTGTCACGTCTACAACTAACTCTCCAATGTTTCAGGAAAAACAAAAAAATCAGAAACTGGGTGGGAGGCAGGGTAAAGCCCACAGGGTAGACTGTGCCCAGGAGCTCCCCCTGTGGTAGGCTCCTGCCTCTACTAGGATTGCTCTGCCCAGAGCAGCTTTGTCCCCAACCCCCAGGTGCTGCCTAACCTACTTCCTGTGGCCACTCTCATCTCAACAGAGACCCCACCTGTGAGATAAAGTGACATCTCTTGGTAACTCTTTAGGCTTTCTGTGAGTTTGGAACCTTTTCAAGATAAAAACTGAAGGAAGGGAAAAGACAAATGAAATAGCATCTATCCCAAAAGATTAGTACCTTCAATATATAAAGCATTCTTACAAATCAACAAGAAAAAGACAAATGGGTGATTTTTTTTTTTAATACACAAAGGAAATCAGGATAATCACAAAGAAAAAAATACAAGACCAACAAACAGGTGGCAATATGCTCAGCCTCACTTGTGAAGGTATAAATGTACTTGTAAAATGAGAGATCATTTTTCACTTACCACCTTTCACAGGATTTTAGAAAATGAACCTGGGCTGCTGAAGCGTGGAGGAAAGTGTGCTGAACACAGCTGAGAACCTTCCACAGCAGCCCAACTACAGGGCTGAGGACTCTGCCCAGGCACGATTCCTGAGGAGTCCCTGAGCCTGGGCTGATCCCTGCTGACTTTGCCACTTCCAGGGACTGTGGGGCTCTGGACATGCTGCACCCCACGCTGGACACCATTTCCTTCTTTATGTCAAAGGCCGTTGCCTCGAGGTTGCTCACAGCAGGTCTGAGGCACCAGCACCCTGGGGAGGGAGCACTACAGAGCAGAGCAGGACCCGTGGTAGAACTGGGACCCTCAGTCTTCCCGCCTGGGGCCCGTCCTCCCTCCACACCCCGCTCCCTGAGCTCCGCAGTTAACAGCAGTCAACTCCCCCCAAATTTAGGACTTTACTAAGCAAAGAAATGGAGCTCCGTGTCCCATGTCTCTTGTCTCCCTGTCCCCAGACCCCGTGCAAAGATGGACAAAACGGACTCCCGACGGCACTTGTACCCCGAGACTTCCTCCCAGCATTTCAGAGGTCACCTGGCTGCCCCCTCCGCAGCCTTCTCCTCAGGGGCACGTTGCTGAAGGACTACGCACGTCCACCAGGGTATCTGTACACGTAAAATTATGGTTCGGGAGGTAATTGACCATGGAAAGACATTCACAGGTTAATAAATTTAAAAGAAGTTATAAAATAGCATATCCACTAAGATTCAGTATTCTTTAGAGAGTGCAACTTTTTTTTTTTTTTTTTACCGGGGATTGAACTCAGGGGCACTTGACCACTGGGCCACATCCCCAGCCATTTTTTGTGTTTTTAATTAGAGACAGGGTCTCACTGAGTTGTTAAGTACCTCAGCCATTGCTTAGGCTGGCTTTGAACTCACGATCCTCCTGCCTCAGCCTCCCAAAGTGCTGGGATTACAGGCGTGCACCACCGCGCCCAGCTGATGCAGTATTCTTTAAAAGAAGAGATATATCATATGTACAGGCAGAGGAAAAACCGTCAGGATGGAAGGAATGACAGCATGTTAATGACTGTTGAGAGGTCATCTATGTCTTTCTTTCTTTTTAACTAGTTTCTCGTTTTTCCACCATGAGCATGGATTCTTCCTGTATAATGTGGACTTTTGTGTGTGTGTGTGTGTGTGTGTGTGTGTGTGTGTGGTACCGGGGATTGAACTCAGGGGCACTCGACCACTGGGCCACATCCCCAGCCCTTTTTTGTGTTTTTTTTATTAGAGACAGGGTCTCACTGAGTTGCTAAGTGCCTCGCCATTGCTGAGGCTGGCTTTGAACTCGCGATCCTCCTGCCTCAGCCTCCCAAAGTGCTGGGATTACAGGCGTGCGCCACCGCGCCCGGCATGTGGACTTTTTAAACCCTCTGTTTACCTCCTGTGCTCCGCAGTCCAGCTTTTGGGGGAAGTGGGTGCCTCGTTCCCTTACTTCCCTCTCCTTTCCAGTCTCCTCCTGACCCACAGGGACTCCACCCTCCTCCAGGCCAGAGAAGACTCTTCTCTCTGATAAAGGCTCTTAGCTTAACCAGCCTTTAGTTAGGATCCAGAACCATCTCCTATGCCCATCTGTGTACTTCTTCGTAAAACCTAACGTTTTTGTTAGGTTTTTGTCAGTACGACCAAAATACCTGACAAGAATAACTGAGAGGAGAAAAAGTTTATTTTGGTTCACAATTTCAGAGGTTCCGTCCATGGGCTGCTGACTCCATTGCCCTGAACCCAATCTGAGGCAGACCATCAGGGTGGAAGGGCCTTGCAGAGGAAAGCTGCTCTGTTCAAGGTGGCCAGGAAGCAAAGAGGCGAAGGGGTCAGAGGACATGGCCCCAGTGACCTACAGCCTCTAGGCACAGCTCATCTGCCTACCCTCCTCTACAGTAGTCCTTTCAAAGTATTAATGGATAATCCACTGATTAGGTCACAGCTCTCATAATCTAATCATTTCACCCCTGAACATTCCTGCATTAACACAGGAGATTTGGGGGGGGCACCTCTTGTCCAAACCATAACACCCAGTTTTAGCAAGATCCCTGTTAAGAGAGTTTAGCAAGAACCTCCGCTTTCCACATCTGACCGGGTTCCTGCTAAGTCGTGTCTGATCACCCAGCTGGTCTTCAGCAAGAATCCTGTTAGTTTGGTTTAACCAGGATCCCCTGACTCCTGATGTTTCTTCTTATTTTCCACCCACTGCTCCCCACCCTGATACTTGGCTATAAATCCTCCCCCATGCTGTATGAGGAGTTGAGTTCAGTTCTGTATTATGGTTCCCCCGCCATGCAATAGTCCTGAATAAAGTCTGTTTGACCACTCTAGCTACTACCCAGCTGCAGTTTCCTTCGACACCTCCTTACCTTCCTTGATTTTCTGAGCATTTGCCATTGCTAGTCGCACCCTGGTCCCCTTCCTGAAACATGCTTTTCCCTTTGTTCTGTGAGCCTATTTAAGTTTTGCATAGCACAGAAGGCCCTTCCATCACAGGCTCCTGATGGCCTCTGCCACTTCCTCTCCAGTGACCCCCTGTAGTCCTCCTCCCCAGCTCCCCAGAATGTTCTGTCTCTCTCAAGACACCTACCTGGCTTTGCACAATTGCCTAGAACACACTTTATCTCTTCTCTTCCTCCTCCTCTATCATCCCTTCCCCCAAGGAAGCAGTTTTCATGCCAGGTGTTGTATAAGTACTTCACAACTGTATCAACAGGGAATCTGCTACGGAAAATCCTACTTAGGGTGGTTTAGGTACTCATGCAAGAAGTCTAGAGAAAGAGTCCTGGTCTGATATGCTAGTTCACATGCCATCAGGTCCTAGGCTCTTCTGATCCAAATGTGTAGACCCCAAACTCAGGTTTGTGCCTCATGCTCCCAAGATGGCTGCTATGTATCCAGCATTAATCCTCTTTCCAGGGAGAAGACAGGGAAGGGACAAAGAGTTTTCTCCTAGCAAGATCAACCTTCTACAGGGACTTCTACATACATACCAGAGTTGTATCAGATGGCCTTTTCTAACCACAAAGGGAACATGAGTGTTTTACCTTTCCAGCTCCTATGGCTATAAAAGCAAGAGGAAGGGGGCCAAGTATAGATAGCTTTTGCATAGCTAGCTGATCTACAGTGCCTGCCAAGTACTTCATCTCATTTCAATCACATTGGATCTCATTTCATTTGCAGCAATGATATGAATTAAAAGTTTCTGTTATACCCATATCTTTAAGGAGAAAACCAAGGCTCAAAGAGAGAACACCCACTTTTCATGACTGGAGTTTAACACTGCCTCCTGCTGGAAGAATTCAGCATGTACCCCAAACCTAGGCTATTATGTGTCCTCCATCTCCATAGTGCACCCACAGTCCCCTGGGTCTGCTTCCCTGTTGAAATCTCCAACTGTCCCTGAGTCATCTAAGAGTGTCCCTGGACAAGCCTCTGATTCCTTTTGCATCCCCCAGGCCTGGCATGAGTAATGGCTGAGTGACAAGCAAGGTGGAGGTCTTGCTCTGTGTGGAGGTGCTCAGACCCCTAGAACCTCTCAAGCATCTTATTAGGAGACAGAAATAAATAAGCAGATTCCAAGAAGACCCACCACACTAGAAACGAGGACAATGTCAGTGCTTGGCATGGCCAGAGTTTAGATCCCCACTACCGGCTGTGATTATCTCTATGACCACACTGCCCCTGAGGCCAGCGACTTTCCCTGGTGGAGACAAGCTGGAAGCATTCCTCCTGGGGCAGTGAGAAAGAGAGGAAGAGAAAATCTTTTGCAATGTGGTTTGTGTTATCACAACTGCAGCCATGGAAGGGCCTCCTCGAGTCAAGCAGGAAGCAGAAAATATCAGATTTAGAGCCCACATTCCATGCATTGTATACAATTATACACTGGAGCCACTCGGGGACAGGCAGGACCCATGGAGGCAGAAAATGGGATTGCTATCAGGGATGGGGTCACTTCCATGGGAAGACTCGCTTTCTTGGCAGGCAGCAGGTGTGCTTAGGCCCCCTGTCCTGCACACTTGGCAAACTCAGACCAGAACAGGGGTGAGTCCCCTCCTTTATGCACAAGGCATTGATGATAGACATGCTACCAGCTCCACATCCATGGGGAGTCCCTTCCTTTGCAGCCCCTACCTCTGCTTTCCTAAACCCTACTGAGCTGTCTCTTTATGGATTCTCACTAGGTGGGCTCATCCCAACCCCAGCCTCCTTTCTACCCAGGACGCCACATCAGAACCTCCGGCCCTGGCCTGCCTCCTGAGGTCTATACCCATAAACTCAATCACTTCCGCATCCCTAGACCCTCAAGCACCACTTGTCCAAAGCAGACTCATCGTCTACCATAACTCTGTTCCTTTTGCAAGTGCTTTGCCCAGAGAATGACACCACCGTCCAGCCACTGACAGGAAGCAAACCATAGTGCATCTCTACTCCTCCAGCAACAATCCATTTAATTCCCCAGTCTTGACCAACTCCACCTTCTAGGTCTCTGCAGAACATGTCCCTCTTCTCCTCCTGGGCAGCTATCACCCTAGCTCAAGCCGTCACTCTTCAGTCTGGACTGTTCTGCAGCTCTACGTATCTTCTCGCCTTGAGCATAACACGCTCCAAGTCATCGCCCTTAGCTTAGCTGGCCAGGCTACTCCTATGTCTGCAACCCTCTGATGGTCTTGTGTGGGTCTCACGATCTATGCAGAGCCCCAAGACTGGTGCACCAGGTGCTCCAGGATCCAGCCCCTTCGTGCCTCTTCTGCTAATTCCCTAATACATTCTTTCTCATCTCTAGGATGTTGTAGATACTCCTACACAGGCCCTGCCATTCCTATTTCTTCAGGGTTTACCTTGGACTTTGCTCCTTTAGAAAGCCTTTTCTGACCCCTTTCCATCCCAAGGATAAGGGCAAAGAAGCCTTCTGAAGCCAGGAAATGTGTCTTGTTCACCGCAGATTCTCAGTCCCCAGCACGTGAAGTGTCTTGGGTAAATGCGCAATGGCGATTGCTGCACTGTGGACGCCACACCCGGATTCCCAGAACGCTAAGCCCTTGCTGTTTTCTGACACTCCCTGAGCTCCCTTCCTCTAAAAGAGGGTGTGTCACTTTAAATAAGACATGGAGACAATCTGCTGCCATGAACCTACCCTGCAGACAGGCCAACAAGCAGACAGCAGGCTGTGGCTCTCCAGCCTCTAGACTCTCCCCTGCAGCCTCACTGGTCCCCCTCAGAACTCTCATGTACTTGGCCATCCTTCCCTTCATTATTGCTATCCTGTCTGTTAACAAATCTGAAAGAAACCCAGTAAGGCATTTGAACACTTATTCAAAAGATACACTGAAGCCGGGCGTGGTGGCGCACGCCTGTAATCCCAGCACCTGGGAGGCTGAGGCAGGAGGATCACGAGTTCAAAGCCAGCCTCAGCAATGGCAAGGCACTTAGCAACTCAGTGAGACCCTGTCTCTAATAAAATACAAAAAAGGGCTGAGGATGTGGCCCAGTGGTCAAGTGCCCCTGAGTTCAATCCCCGGTACCAAAAAAAAGAAAAAAGAAAAAAAAGATACACTGGGAAAAGTTTTTTTTTTTTTTTTTTTCATTCAAATTTTTTACTGTGGGATTTCTTCATGACAGACAGTACAGGTAACAATGATGTTGATGATGATGGCAGTGGTTTGTCTGCTAGGAAATGTGGTCAACGACACCCGATGGTGAATTGTGGGATGGCTAAACCCCAGCTTCTGTGTCTTTTGTACCTGGAACAGGATAAAGGCCATGGTTTGCACCTGTCTCCTGACCCTGCTTCCAGAATCAGCTATTCTCTTCCTGGGCAACTTTGGTAGGTAAGAGGACCTCTGCTTCTCAGGACAAATGAGTCTACCATGAGCACGTCTGTTCCCTTCTGCAGGCCACCTAAGCCACCTTGTGAGGAAAACTGGTCCTGGGACCCCATTGCCCTGGCCCCCAGCTGGGGACCTAAAAGCAGCCATCAGAGGTAGGCCAGGGGTTCCCAAGGCTCTGCTAATCCACAGAAAGTGGCTGTCTGAAGCCCCTCAGTGAGGCAGAGTGCCTGCTGGGTACTGGCAGTAGGAGGAAGAGAACCTCCAGGGCAGGGCGGGGAAGGGAAGAGGCAGAGGGCCTGTGACACATCGTGGTGTTCACTCTGCAGTCCCCAGTCTCCACCGCGGAGAGTCCCAGCCCAGTAGATTTCTGTGACCAGGAGGGAAAGAGAGGGACCAGCAACAGAAACAGCAGTCCTGTCGCTTCAGGGACTAAGCATTAGCGCCACACAAACGCACCGATTAAATGTCACCACGCCAGGCCCTGGGATAAGTGTTTCCTGGGTGGTTGCAGGACCTGGGAGTCGGAGCCACAGCGGAGATCAATCAATGCGGGGCCCCAGGCCACCGAGGCTCCGCCGAACCCGCCGCGGCCGCCAGGGGGCAGCGGAGAGGCGGCGCGGTGCCGGGAGCGCCGGGCGGGGCGCAGCGACGTCGGCGCCGCCGGATCGCGTGATCGCGCCCGCCCGCAGCCGCCGCAGTCATGCAGTCCCCGGCTGTGCTCGTCACCTCCAGGTGAGCCAGACTCCGTCCCGCGCCTCCCGCAGAGCCGAGTCGGGTGCGCGGGGCGGAGGGGCAGCGCAGGCCGACACCGGGCGCCCCGGGCGGTTCCTGCAGGCCCAGCCGCCGCGCGTGAGAGGTGGCGTGCCATCTTGTGTCGCCTTTTTGCAGATGAGGAAAATGAGGCACCCAGAGGGTAAAGAGCTCACCCAAGACCCAGAGGAAGGCCGGGGCCTGGCGCCCCAGAGGAGCCACTGCTCCCTCCCCTTCCCACTTGGGTGCATTTCTTCGGGGCCTGAAAATCGAGTTCCCCACCCTTCCGGCGCTCACCGTGGGCCAGGTTGCGGCCCTACGGGGACAGACCCGCGCCAGGTGGCAGGTGCTGGGAGGGAGCTGTGCGTTCCGGTTGCCGTGGACCGCGCTAACCCCTAACCCGGTGGAGGAGACTAGGGGCAGCTGCCAAGGAGGGAGCTCAGGGTGAAGTTCCAGCAGAGGCCTCTGATGAGTCCACCCTGGGTCAGACCTAGAGGACCCAGCCGGGATAGATCTTGGAAAGACTGGGGGGAGCATGGTTTTACTCTTTCCCCTTTTAAACCGCCGCAGCGATGCACTTCGGGTATTCTCATATGTGTCAAACCTGTGCTGTAACACAAAATCTTGGGCTAAGATGCCACTTTCTCGCGTACATGAATGTGTTGCCCAACCCAAACGTTAACTTTCCAGCTGTAACCCAAGCTACCCGTGACTTCAGATCTAGAAAAATAGAATTCTTTCTGTGAACCTTGGTGTGGGAACCTGGTGGTCTCTGCTTGGTAGTGAGGCTGCAGGTTGCATCTACGTTGGCAGAAGAAGTTACCCTCTTGCTTCATAAGTCTCCTCTTTCTGAGTCTCAGGTTCCTTTTCTGCAAGTTGGAGGTTTATAAAGTTAGCAGCTAAGAGCACATCAGCAGATTCCTTGAGTTGCACCGTGTAGACCCATAGAATGTGATTTGGGGGCTGGGTAATTGGAAAGGGAGCTTTCCTCACTGCCCCCCAACCTCCCCCTCCACACACGGTACGTTAACAGGCATGGGGTGCTGCTGGTGGTGAATCCTGCTCATTCCCTCCTTCCAGCAGGTACTGGCAGACCCAAAGAACTTGCCTGCAGAATATGTCCAAATGCCTTACTCCAGCAGTGAGGGTGGCCTTTTCCTTGGGGGCCAGCTCATGTTCCCAGCCCAGCTTCCTCCCACCACCCATCTCCATGTGCATCCTTGCATTAATTCAGCCATAAGTGCTGAGGGCCTGTCCTGTGCCAGGGACCTGTCCAGACTCTAGGATACAGTGGTGAACAAAACAAGGTCCTGGCCCTGGTTCTTTAGTGGGGACAGGTGAACCCCAGGCAGATCCAGAATATGGCAGCAGAATATGGATGAAAAGTCCCTGGGAAGAGAAATAAAATGATGGGGTAGACAGAGTGATAGGAGTGCATGCTGTTGTATTTGGTGTGGTCAGATGCCATCTTTCTGATAGACTGACAGCTGGGTAGGTCTCTGCTAGGCTCTCTGAGGGACAGAGCCATGAGAAAGAAATCTTGACAAAGTGTGTACTCAGGCAGAGAGGACGGAGTCTTCTGAGCCTAGTGTGGCTGGAGTGCAGGGAGCAGGGGAAAATGTCAGGTGATGCGATGATGAGGTGGGATTGGGACATCAGGAAGGGCCTCATGGGGTGGAAAGGCCAGGGGACTTCATTGTGAGTTTGACAGGATGCCAGTGTGAGCTGACCTGGTTCACAGGGATCCCGTGGCTGCTGTGCTGATGTGGTCTGCATCTGAGCAGAGCCTTCAGCAGGCACCTGCAGAACAGCATTCGCATCCGCTGCAGTTTCCCCAAGAATGCATGGAGAGCAGGTGCTGGGTTGGTCAGTGTGGGAAGTGAGGACCAGAATGAGGAGGTGAGACCAGCTGCGAACCTTTTGTCCTCAGATGCTGAGAGAATGCAGTTGCTGCTTGTTGGATGGGAAGACCTCAGGGGCAGGTTTAGGGGTAGAGGGGAGTCAGCACTTGCCTGGCAGGTTAATTTTGAGGAGCTCATTGGCAGTCAAGTGGAGATGTCAGGAAGGTGGTTGGAAGGAGGGTGCCCTTAAAGGGAGAGTCTGGATTGCAGAAAGGAATTGGGCGTCGTTGGCTTTTAATGGTATTTAAAGCCTTGAACCTAGTGAGATCACCCTGGGAGGGTACCACAAGAAGAAGAAGGTCTAAGGAGGGCACCGTGGGTGAGATAGGGGAACCATCCAGTTGAAGTAAGACTGCACAGAGGTCACAAGTGAAGTGGGCAAGGGCAGTTCAAGTGCATCATGAGGACAGTAGTTCTGTTGGAATGGGTTAAGGTCAAACAGGAGAGGGAACATAGGTCACTTTTTGAGTTTGGCTGGAAAGGGGAGAGAGAGATGGAGGGAAGACAAAACGGGGTCAAAGGACAACTTCTGTTATAGGGGAAGCAAGAGTATGGCTGCCTGCCAAGCAAACGATCCAGTAAAGAGAGAGCATTGTGGTGCAGAAAAGAGGGGCCAAGTGCAGAAGCTGCATTCCTGCGGAGGTGTGGTGCCAGGATCCACTGCTCATGGAGAGGCCTGTCTTAGGAGGAGCAGCCAGTTTGGCCACTGCCCCAAGAGGGAGCAGCCCCAGTGGTGGATCTTCTGATTGCTTTATTTCCTCAGTGCAGTAGGAAGCAGCATCATCAGGGGGTAGTGGGTGTTGGGGGTTTGCTAAGAGGAAGGATTTAGGCTTAGTGTCTTGCTACTCAAGGGCTGGTCCCTGGAACAGTGGCACAGAGCAGCATTAGCATCAGCTGGAGTTTAACCCCAGAGGCTTGGACTCAGAATTGGCATGTTGAAAAGATCACCAGGGGCCTTATAGGCACATTCCAATTTGAACAGCTTGGTCTAGGATGCAGTGGGGCACATTCTGTCTGTGGGCCACATCCTGCCCACCCCTTGCTTTTGTGACTTGGGGTTCTATGAGAACACATCCTATTTGTGTAGGTGTGGTCTGTCGCTACTTTCATGCTCCAGAGTCGGAGGTGAATGACTGCAGCTGAGATCAAGGGGCCTGAAAAGCCTGAAATATTCCTGCCTGGTCTTTTATAGAGAAAGTTTTCCTAGGGGTGTAGGAATGGAGAGTGAGTGACTTAGACCCAGGTGCATCAGGCTCACAGCAAGGGAAGATCTCCGGTCCAGCGACCTGCGCATGCCTGTCTCACAGGTTCCCAGGTGGTGCTAATGCTGGTCCAGGGACCACACTTTGAGAACCCACATATAAGGTGAGGGAGGGTTACCAGAGCCACCAGAGCTGCAGCTTAAAGTTAGTGGCCATGAGTTTCAGGCAGGACTAGGCAGTATGTTTGTGCCAATCATGTTGAGCTGCCACGGCACAGGGGCAAAGGAGCCAGAAAACTAGAAACAGTCTTTATCCAGGCCAGGTCAGCCCTAGGTGAGAAGTCAGGGTAGCCGAGGCCTAGGGCGATGGGAATCCAGCCGTGGAATGGGAACCTCAGCCAATGAGGGACAGGCACCCTGGTGCTCTCAGACCTGGGACACTTCCAGGGAGCCAGCCCACTGAACATTTTGGCATTTGAGGGATGAGAGAGAGAGAGAGAGAGAGAGAGAGAGAGAGAGAGAGAGGAGGGGAGATGAGATTTGTCCTGAGGTCCCCTCCAGTCTTTCTTGCTGCGAGGCCCTCCCCTCTGTCCCTCCCATCCACCTGTGCTTCATTTTCATCATGATTCTAAAGAAAAGGTGCCTCATTTCTGTATCATGCCCCCCAAGAGGCCACCTGGGCTCTAGTACTTCAGGGATTGAACCCTGGCCCTGCCTGGACCCACCGAGAGCTTACGTGCCACTCCCTTGGAGCCCGTTTCCCTGTCTTGAAGGTGTATTTGAGCAGTCACGCTCCCGGTGAGGCTGGGGGAGGTGGGAGTGACTTAGCACAGTCCACCTGCTGGGGGCCTCGCTGCTGTTGTCCCACTCACCCCAGCCTCCAGTCTTCTTTCCCTCCTGTCCTGTGCCAGCACACTGAGAAGCCATGAGCACACACAGTCTGCTCAGCATCAGGCAGAGGACACTGTCATGTGACCACTGGCAAAAGAAGGAGATTGGTCACCAGTTTTTCTCAGAGCATCCCTCTGCCCTCGCTGCACTTTGACACACAGGCCTGTGGCACATCCTACTGCAGGATGAGGAACCTGCCTCACGTCTGTGCTCGCTTTGCAGAGAACCCCTCACGGCTTCTTGGCTCCCCAAATAGCCCCCTGGTATCTCAATAGCATTAAAAACTCTCCACGAACTGTAGTTTAGCCAGTACCTCCTCAGCCTCCCGTGGGAGATACCGACTGCCCAGAGGTGGAGGCTGGCCTGGTCAGTGCCTCACTGGTCACCTTCAGCGTCACTCTCATTCCCCAGCTGGGCAGGCTCGGTAGCCACCCCGCTGCCTTCTCATTGATGGAAGAGGTGTGAGTCTGTCCAGCTTCACAGACCAGGCTCCTTCCCTGGTCTGCACAGAGCTCCGGGATGCCATCTGTGCAAGTTCAGCAAGCTCACACGCTGAGTGTGTTGAACTTGCTCTTCGTGATTTTCTGTGAGCCTAATCCTTACCTATTTCCTGCTAGGAACAGGCTTTGTGAGGGGCTGGGATGTGGCATGATGGGTGGCCCGGAGCAGTGACCACAGAAGGTAGCTAGCAGAGCAACCAGGCACCCAGGCCCACCAGGCCTTCCCGAGGTCTGCCTGCATTTCACTGGTGAAGAAGCAGATGACTTAAACCGAGCTTTGCTTGCCTTCTTTTCCTTTGGTAGGCAAGTTCAGAATGTCCACACGGGCCTTGACCTGACCGTGCCCCAGCACCAGGAGGTGCGGGGCAAGATGATGTCCGGCCACGTGGAGTACCAGATCTTGGTGGTCACTCGGCTGGCTGCATTCAAGTCAGCCAAGCACAGGCCTGAGGATGTTGTCCAGTTCTTGGTAAGCAGGGGCCCATAGCCAGAATGTTCCAAGGGTACCTAGAGTCCTGATGGGCAGAAACACCAGGGTGCAGGTAGCATCAGGGTGTGGGCACTTCCCCATCCAGTGCTTGCTTAGTGTCTGGAGTGCCAGACCATGTCACGTGGGGGCATTGCTCTCCTTTTGTGGTTGGGACAGGTCACTGATGGCTATGGGGCCCGGATGGGCTGGGAGCTCATACTTAAAACTCCCAGCCTCTCATGCTTTCTGGTTGGCTCAGCCCACATGGAGGAGTCAGGCCAGCAGGGGGCGCTCGGCCCCCACCGCTGCCTGCTCTGCCTTCTTGGCTGGAGTCACCAGGTCCTCTAAACAGCGTGGTCAGGGCCAGTGTTACCGGACCCTCTTTGAGAGGATCCCCCTGCCTTTCCTGAAGGGCTGTTCTCAGGAAAGCTCTAGAACCAGATTTATGTACTGACAACACTGGTAGCAGCCCCCTGTCCCAAGTGACTCCCAACTTGGGATGTTCTGAAGCCCCCCAGCCATCTCTGGTATTTAGAACCTTAAAACTGGGGTTGCTGAGTGATCTAGACATACCCTATGCAGTGGGCCACCAGACCTCCTGAACCCAAGTGCATGAGATTGTCTATCCCCTGCTTGCTGGCATGTTCTAGAAAGTGCTAACGGTGCAGGCCAAGACTAGGGGTATACACGTAAGTCACCGTGCCTTTGCCTCCACATTGCCACAGATTCACTGGGGAGACAACCCCAGCCTCTGGGGAGGCACTGAGGAATCTAGCAATGAGGGGGATGCAGGCTTTTGGTGGAGGCTGTGGCATAGGGCAGGTGACTTTTCTCCTAGCCCATGCTTGATTAACAGACTACAGCAATGGCACCACACCCACTATGCTGTCACCACTCACCCATATAAGACCTGAGCCAGCTGGAATATTCCAGGTGGAGCAAACATAGAGCAAGAGCTTGATAAGCGAATGAGTAGATGCTCAGCTGCCTAGGAGCAGTAGGGAGAGGCCAAGGAGGAAGAAGAGGTGGTCAGCCTGCAGCCCTGTGGGAAACTGAGCACCACCCTTGGGGACTCTGATGGCAGTGTAGAGAACCAGTTTCAGCAGTGCCTGGTTCCACTGGGGCTTAGGGTTGGCCCTGCTGGAAGGGAAGGCTGCTGCTGATGTACATGAGACAGCCAACAAGAGATCTGTGCTAAGAAAAGGTGACACATGGCACTGCTGGAAGATGACAGGACAGTCTTCTAGCTGCTGAGATCACCGGCTAATGCACGGAAAGCCCAGGATGGAGGCGGCAGCAGTGGTCTCTTGCAGGCCAGGGAAGGGTCCCTGTATCAGCTGTCTTTACCTGGACCTGCAGCAGTACCTGGAATGCCACCATTGCTGCAGCTTTCCTTTGGGCCTCTAGGATTTTCCTAAGGGACCAGAGCCTGAAGTGGGGAAGCTGGTGGAAGGGCAACAGGCAGGCCTGCCCTAGACGCACTCTGGCGCACTCCTGCTGGGACGTCTGGTTTTGGGGCAAGAAGACCTCTCCCCTCCTGCTCTTCATTCACGAAGCCTTGTGCTCCTCTCATTCCAGGTCTCCAAAAAGTACAGTGAGATCGAGGAGTTTTACCAGAAGCTGAGCAGTCGTTACACAGCGGCTAACCTGCCCCCGCTGCCCAGAAAGGTGCTGTTTGTTGGGGAGTCCGACATCCGGGAAAGGACAGCCATGTTCAATGACATTCTGCGCTGCGTCTCCAAGGATGCCCAGCTGGCGGGCAGCCCAGAGCTGCTAGAATTCTTAGGTACCTGAGGCTCTGTCCAACATTCCTTTGGTCCCCCTGGCCCAGAACCTGGCCTTGCTGCCTGGGCTGGGCAGAAACGGTCCACAGCTGCCCCACCACCACCATCCCCCCCCAGCCTAGAAGCTTTGACCAGGCTGTGGAGGCAGATGGACCTCACTGACATCGTGAGCTGAATGGTGAACGAGAGAGCCGGCTCTTGAGGGACTGACCGTCAGGGTGCCAGAGGGGCTCACACTGTGTGTTCTCCCTCGTGCGACCCCACCGTGGCCTTCCTGGCCAGATCCCTCCCTCAACACACACACACACCCTCCCCCTCCTGCCAGCCAGGCCGAGGGGCTGTGACGTAGAAGGAAAGCTGTGCTTCCACCGCTAGGCTGGTGACCTGGACCCTTGGGACACTACCTCTCTGCCTCTGCCCCCCACAGAGAGGCTTGTGATCCAGTACCCCTGCCTTCAGTAATGGAGACCTTGAGGGCTTCAGTCTGTGCCCCAGCCCTTCTCTCCTTCTAGTTGTTTCGTCTGTAAGGTGGGGAAGTGACCAGCTGACAGGTGGCCATGTGTTGAGTGGGCTAACACACGAAGCACTTAGAACAGGGCCTACCACACAGGAAGTGGTGGCTAAGATGACACCCCACCCCAGCACACCCTGTCAGCTCCCACCCCCACCCTGCAGCCCAAAGGCAGGAATTGTTCCCTGAGCCCTGAGGACAGGCAGGCCCACTGGGAGGGCTGGCCTCTTACCTGACTGTCCCTCTTCAGGTCAGTGGCTGAACCACTGTGCATCTCCTAATTCCATAGGACAAAAGGGAATTTTTCAAAAGAAGGTCAATAGCAAATAAACCAATTTTTTAAAATAAGGGTCAGGAACAGAAGCAAAACCAGCAAGTACACAGAAGGGCTTGGACAAGACAAGGTCGCAGAGCCCAGGTTTCTATATCTATTTCTGTGCCCTGCGCACGGGTCTGGGGTCTCTTCTGTCCTGTTTGATCCAAGGCCAAAATCCTTCCTTCTCTGCCTGGCCTGTGATGGGGGTGTCTGCAGCTTGAGGAGAGGTTCTGGTGTCCCCACCTGCTCTGTTACGGAGAGACAGGACAGGGTGGTCCAACTTCCCTTGCTGCTGTGCCTGGTTCCTCTTCTGTAAAATAGAGGTAGCTTAACGTCTCACAGCGTTTGTGTATTAAAATGTCAGGTGCTTGTTACATGAAACTAAAGGGACATGAGCTTTTGAATGTCTAAAAGAAAAGAGCAGAGTATACAATATAATTATCACCACTCAGTACATCCTGTATGGGCGTTAAATAACACTGTTAAGTATTTTTTTACCTACAGGGAAGTATTTTAAAAAGTGAAGGCTCTGAAAGATAAACTTAGAGACAAACAAGTAGTCAGA
Organism: Tamias sibiricus; assembly: GCA_025594165.1. Lineage (NCBI taxonomy): Eukaryota > Metazoa > Chordata > Mammalia > Rodentia > Sciuridae > Tamias > Tamias sibiricus. Next base: position 82,717,263 of record CM046670.1, read on the forward strand.
CCCACGCTTCTCAGACTCTCCCCAGGGGAGGACTAGCTTTTTTATTCCCAGCCTTCACAGACATGTACTTTCACAAATGCCACCCACAGATGCTGTGGGGTGCCAAGCTGCTGTGGACGTTTCGGGATGCTTGCTCTCCCTTTCTGAACTTCCCTCATCCTGGACACCTGTCTGTGGGCCACACTTTGAGATCTAAACCAAATCGTAATGGAGTGATACTGTTCTGGAATCTTCTACATGCTCACTCTGTGTGCTCATCGAGGTCATGGTCTGATTGCCCCAGCTCTGTGAGGCCTCTGGTTTGATTGGCAGAGCCCATTGCCATCCCCCACACTGAAAAATGGTTCTAGAAGTTTTGGTCCTACTCGAACTATGCTGTACACCGGCCGGTGGAGCCCTCCGCAGCTTAGGGGATGTGGGCTCAGCCAGTCCTGCCCCGCTGACAGGCTTTGAGCTGTTCAAGAATCACCACCGTGGTCTTGCTCTGAAGCTCCCCGTTGTGACTGTACCATGCCAAGCATCCCTGGAGAGCTGCAGTAGGCACCTGATTGCCCCCCAAATGATTGCTGCCTCCCACCACCTTGACCTGTCATCCTGTTCAGACGGAGCTTGGTCCCAGGGAGCTGTGGGAGGCCCCAGGCCTCAGATCCTGGCATGAGGGAGTGCGGTGATGTACCTGTAGCTCTGGGGTAGGCTTCAAGCTCCTCTTCTGCTTTCTCCCACAGGCACCAGATCCCCAGGGACCGGAGGTCTCGCCAGCAGAGAGTCCTCTGTACTAGATGACAAAGCCAGCCAGGCAGGGGACGACGAGGAGGCTTTTGACTTCTTCAAGCAGCAGGACCCTGTGGCAGGTGAGGGCCCACCCATCCTGGCCCATAAGGATGCAGAAAAGCCCTTGGAAGAGGAGGAGGAAGAGGAGGAGGCGTTGGATCCGCTGGGCATCATGCGGTAGGTCTCCTGTTGTCACAAGTGCCCCCTCAGGCTCATAGTAGGCTTTGTGGAGACAGCCCCTCCCTCCCTTTTCTGGAGTCTGAGAAGACGCTGAGCTTCCCAGGTCACTCACTCACAGGTGTGGGGCCAGGGCCTTGGCCCAGTGTGCTTAAGGGGATTGGCTCTCTGCTCACCTTTTCTCTTTTTTAATTTCTTTTTAGTTACACATGACAGTAGAGTTAATTTTTTTTTTTTTTTTTTTTTTGGTACCGGGGATTGAACTCAGGGGCACTCGACCACTGGGCCACATCCCCAGCCCTTTTTTTGTATTTTATTAGAGACAGGGTCTCACTGAGTTACTAAGTGCCTCGCCATTGCTGAGGCTGGCTTTGAACTCGCGATCCTCCTGCCTCAGCCTCCCAAAGTGCTGGGATTACAGGCGTGCGCCACCGCGCCCGGCTAGTAGAGTTAATTTTAACATATTTATACAAACATGGAGTATATCTTATGCTAATTAGGACCCCAGTCTTGTGGGTATACACAATAGTGAGATTCACTGTGGTGGATTCACATGTGTACACAGGGAAGTTACGTCAGATTCATTCTACTGTTTCCTGTTCTGTCACCTCCATTCCTTCCATTCCCCTTGGTTTAACCCACTGAACTCTCTGCTCACTGTTCATGTCACCCACATCTTTGGAGCTAGGCTGAGGTATCCCTGCCCCTCCCTTGTCACTGGGTGCCCCCTACCCCTGGCTTTACACCAAGGCCTGGCAGAGCTGCCCCCAGGACAGCTTGGTAGCCCAGGCTGTTGGACCCGGCCTCCTGCCACCAGGACCTGGGCTTTCCTTCCAGCCAAGTGCCTGGCACCGTGACTGCACCTCCCCAGGCCTGCCTCACCATCTGTCAAGTCGGAGGGTTTCCCTGGGCTCCGCCCCCAGGGCAGTTGGAAGTTCCCATGACTTGTGTGGTTGGAGGGGACTTGTGACCACAGATGTTGTGTGTGTGATGCGGGAGGTAGAGTGCACATGGGTGCCTCGGCCAGTGGGCGGTGTCCCCTTCCTGAGCACACACATGCACACACTTTAACTGGAGATGAAGAGGCAGGCCAGCCATACCACCCTTTTCCTTTCCTGGCCTTCTAACTACCTTCAGCCAATCAGTGAGCTGCTCCTGAGCCCCTAGTACGTGGACCACCCTGTGCTGGGAGTGGGAAAAGGGGACACCATCCAGACATCTGCTTCCAGGGCCTGTCTGGTGGCACAGTCTGAGAAGTTTGGTCATAACATCCCACCCAGAGGGCAGTGGCTTCCTGAGGCTTGGAACTAGGACACTCAGCTACCCCCAAGGCCCTTGCTTTTTTTTTTTTTTTTTTTTTTTTTGGTCCAAGCAAAGTGAAACTCACATTTTCTGAAGACCTACTATGTGCTGGGCATTGTACTTTGTACTTCACATACTTTGTCTCATTGTCTCCCTGCCTTACGAGCAGCTGGCAGTATCCCATTGTAGAGAGTAAAGAAACTGAGCCTGCATAGGCCAAGTGCCCTGCCTGAGGTCAGACAGTTGGCAAAGACTGGTCCCAGGGTTGGAACTGAGTTTGAAGTTCTGGTCTCTGGAGGGCTTGAAATCCTGACTTTGCCATTTACCAGACACGTGTCCCTGGCCATTTACCTCTTCTCTTCAGTTCTCCCCAGTGAACCTGGGCTCATGACAGTACCTACCTCTCTGGGCTCTCACGAAGATTAAATGAGTAATGTAGACATTAGCCTTAGCTGTCATCATGCCCCCTCTTTCTATGGAATCAGACCCCAGACCAGGGTGCCCCTCTCCCTGCCATGATGAGTAGGTCTTAGGGATTTACTAAAGACCTCAGTCTGAAGAGGAGGGAGCCCTTTCTTGTAGGACCTGCTCCAGAAAGGAACTAAAGCCAGGGAGAAATCAGGCAGAGGCAAATCCAACCTCAGCATGGAGAATGAGGCCCTAACAGCTCTGCCCCTCTACCCCTCTCAGTGGGATGTGTGAGCAGTGGGCTACTGGGGGATGAGATTTCACATTTAGAAAAGCACCCCAGGCTCAGGAAGCCACAGCAGAAGCAGGGATCTGTCTCCTGGGCGACCCTCCAGCCAGCCTTGTCCTGGGAGTTAGGGCAGTGCAGATGGTGGGCTGATGCCAGAAGTCTGTAATAGCCACTCCTTATCCTCCTGGCCCATCCAGAGGCCCTTCTTGGGCTCTATTTTGGTATGGATAAGGTGTTGTTTGAACTCACTCTCTGTTGTTCTGCATAACTACATGTAGTGCCAAACTGAGATGGACTTCTGTGGTTTGTGCCAGCCTTTGGCTGGAGGACACACTTAGCAAAGCGGCTCCTTTTTTGGGTAGGAAAATGCTCTTTGGGATTAGCAAATGTTGCCTTGAACTTCCTACTTGCTCCTTTAGCAGATCACTAGGGGGATGTGTGAGCAGGCCCAGAACCCCTTGCCGCCAGCTCTGCATTCCAGGATCCTGGCTCCCGAGCCCTAGGAAAGCTTAGCACCTAAGAGGAATCCCCTCTCCTGCCAGTTTTTCTTTTCAGAACCATGTGACACCAATTGGTGTTATCACCTCTGTCAGGAATAAGTAACATTTGTGGAGCTTATTAAATGCCAGGAGCTAAGCTAGTTAGCATTTGCTTGCATTAGCTCATCCTGTCTTGGAGACAGCTTTTCTGAATCTTTTTGCCCCAGCAAAAATGATGTTGTATGTCATGACCCAGGACATACATATTTCCTATAAAGTGGAAACAAAAGTTTGAAGAATTCATGTGAAACCATACTTAAGTGTATTGTGCTCTGATGGTTCCTATTCTGTTTCAGTTTTTGAAAAGGTCATGATCAAACTGCTGTCAGGATCTGCCTTGGGCACAGTGTGGGAAGTGGAGCTCTGGGAGGCTGATACTGGCATTGACTTCATTTTGCATATTAGGAAACTGAAGTTCAAAGTCAAGTTGCTTGTCCACATTCATAAGGCCTACAAATGGTAGAGTCAGGACGAGAGGCCACCTGCAGTCTAGTCTTTTGGTGGTATGATTAGAAGGTAGGGCCTTAGAATTGTCCCCTTTCACAAATAGGGAAATTGAGGTCAGAGCTAAGCAGGGACTTGCCAAGAGCCTGGTGTGTGGTAGGACTGAGCCTTGAGGTCAGGTTTCCCACTGTGCCTCTCGTGGACACCCAGGGGTTCCTGTGGGTGGGCTTAGAGGCTATCAGCTCACCCTTTGGTGGAGAACAGTCTGTCCTTTGCAGGCAGCTGATGTTCTGCAGCATCTTTCTCCATGCTGTGCCCTCAGTTCCTCTGCACACACAGCAGCCCTGGCCTCCAGGCTGTGCCCACACCCCACCCCAAGCTCCCATCTGGGCCTGGCTCTGCCTTCCTGAAGCAGCCACATTTCCATGCGCCAAGCCTCAGTCCTTCCCAGCCATGGCCGCGGTGGGGCGCTGTGGCTCCACCTCAGAGCTGCCTGGGAGGGTGGGAGTCGCCAGCACAAAGCTGGGGTCTGACAGCGCTTTTCTTTGTCTTTTCAACCTGCCTCTGGTTAGGAAGAAGGGCATTACTGTGCCTTTAGAGAGACTGTAGGACAGAAAAAGCCCTCGCGCTGGCCCATCCGACACTGCCACTGCCCTTACTTGCTGGGATAGTTCTCTGTCCCTGACCCTGTACATGCACATCACCACAGACATGAGCACGTGCCTTTTTATACTCTGCTTTTTTACTTGTGTCTGTTTTGGTTGCCTGTCCATGTCGTACATAGTTTTCGTATTTAACACATTTTTAAGCTTGTTCCTGGTTCTAGGAAAATTGAAGTTATGCCATTATGGTTCTGCCTTCTGCTAGAAAAACTTGCTAGGGACATTTTTCATTGTGACTCAAATAAGATGCAACTAGTAGAGAAAAATGAAGAGCACAGGAAGAAGTCCTTTCCCATCGGGGGTGTACACTTCTGAGCATTCACATCTTCTTACCCAGTGGGGTGGTGGTACCTGTTCTGTTCCATGGTATGGTTTTTCAGTGTGTGTAGGTCTTTCCAGGTCAGTGAATCCACTTTTCCAGTCATGCACTGCTAGTCCCTGAGGCCATGTGCTGTAAAGCACTGCCAGACCCTTCGGGGAGACACTGGGGTATCTTTCTGGGCTTTTCCTATCATAGGTAGTAACTTTGGGAAGTTTTGCATGTACAGAGCTTGTGTCTCCTCGAGCATTTCCCCCAGGTACAGAGTTCAGCACAAGGTCCCCCAAAGCTTCAGCAACGGGGCTCCAGCAAAGGGCTCCTTGACAGCTAAGTTCCCTCTGTGGCTGGGTGGGGCTCTGCTTTTACTAACCCCTCCCACTGCAAGACTGCTCCCTCCCGCCTCTCCCTGGCCCACTGCCCAGTCACAGGGAGCCCGCTGCAGGTCCCAGGTCCCTGAGGATTCAGGTGATCTTGAGTCAGGCTGCCTCTGTACACACCTGAGAGCCAAATGTCCTCCCAGACTCTTATTTATTTATTTATTTTTTGCTGTGCTAGGCTAGAACCCAGGGCCTTGAGCATGCTAGCTAGGCAAGCGCTATACCGCTGAGCTAACCCCACACCATCCAAGACTCTCGAGGGGGGTGGGGGGCCACCCTGTGGCCTCCAGTGGTGAAGCTGTGTGTTTCTTTGGAGTGCTTTTTCATCATATTTTTATATAGATGTTTGCTTCATTTCCATAAAATAACTACAGGTGTTTCAATATAAAAATAACATTTTACTACTTGTGTTGGGATGAAATTGCTGCTCCAGGAGGACTCCTTGGTTTTGAATGCCCCTGCAATACTGCAAATGTCACGAATTTCCTGACCCTGCATTCAGAACTGAAGCGGACACCCAAAGTGAGCCATGATTCCCATGTCCCCACTCTGTGGACAACATAGCCCTAGCCCTACCCCCTGAGGGGCCCTGGACCTGTCACCCTTGAGGGCCTCTTGCTAAATAGTGTATTATCCCTCCTGGACTAGGGCCATGAGCCCAGGTACCCAGGTCTTCCTTGATACCACCGGTAGAGCAGACAGGCCTAGAGCTGCATAGAGATGCAGATTCTCAGGCCCCCTGGGACCTGGGTGGAACAGCCCTTGAGGTGAGTCCTCTGTGAGCTCATATGAGCCCAGAAACCAAACTTAATTGAGTGCCTGCTGCCCCAGGGTGTCTAGGAGGGTCCCATGTGCAGGGCAGCCCCTCCTTGACTCTGCTCCCCCACCTCCATATGCTCCTCTTGGATTTCCCCTCCTGCCTGTGCTTTCTCTTGATTATCAGGGCAGGGGAGGCATGAGCCAGGGCTGGTGGGGCCTTACCTTGCACTGTGCCCCATGGCACCTGGCTGTGCCCTGGCCAGATCCCATACAGGTAAGGAATGCAGGAGGCAGGAGGTGCAGCCCTCTTTGGCCTAACCCCACTGCAGAACTATATTTCCCGTCGAAGTCCTACTCTCCATATGGCCTGAATGAAGGGACTCAGGGGGACCACAGAAGGAATAGTGGTTTCTGCCGTTTTTACTTCAGTAACAAAATCTTTGGTTCAAGAAAAGCCTCCTACTGAAATCTCCTGATGTATAAAACAGACCAAAGTAGAATTGCTTCGGTTCAGACAGGAGCCTCAGCCCCACATTCAGAGGTGGCCCTAGGCAGCTTTGCAGAAGCCAGGGCTCCTTAGAGCATGATTTGCAAGCCACTGGGAAAACTGGGACCCCAGGATATGTGGACCCAGAGCCGGGTTAGAGGCTGACAGTTCTAAGATCAAATCCCAGCTGCATGGAGGCACTGGGCAGTTGGCTGAACTTCTCAGAACTGCAGTTTCATCTTTATAAAGTAGGCTGAAGTCCAGGCCAGGAGTTCAAAGGATGAAAGGGAAGTTCTTTGTAAAGCGGCACCACCACTCCAAGTTCGGGCCTCACCACTCCAGGTCCGCTCTGAAGAGATCCCCGTGTGCGTTCACAGCAGTGAAGTGCAGGAGGCAGCTTTCTCATTTCCTGTCACTGTTACACGAATATCAGCACCGTGTGACTCTGTGGCTTTGCCCACTGCCAGGTGCACCAGTACACCTGGAGGTGGCAGCCTTGCCTCCTAGTCTCTGTGCCTGAGAGGAAGGGCCTTGCTGGCTTTAATGGTGTGTTACCAGTTGGGGATGGGATCTTGGGGATTCGTGTCTGCCGTCCTCCTGTCTGAGGCCATACCCAAGTTGAAACATTCTTAGCATGACAGAGTTGTTAAACTATGAGGTTCCCAAGATCACACAGGAGCAGCCTGATAGCAGGATGGGGGTCCCCTGACTGTGGGCCTAGGACTTTTTCCTTCATCCCTCACGGAGACCCTCGATCTGTGCCAGGTACGGGGTTCTCAGCCCTCATCCGTTCACTCTGCACTCTGATGATGTGGGGGATAGGTATCCTGCGCAGCAGGGGCAGCCAGCTCCCTGCACACATCATGTCACATTTGGAGTGTCGGGGGAGGGTTGTGATGGCATAAACATGAAGAGCGCCCCAAATGAGAGCCAGCACAGGCTATTTGCTCAACTTATGGTAGCCAGGAAGGAGTTGGCCACCATCATCTGCGTTTGCCAAAGACTCTTTAAGCTGGCAGCTTAGAGAGTGGCCAGCATCACGGTGGACACAAGAAGGCTCTGTGGGCCCTCCCTGGAGATTATTGACATGGGGAAGTAGAAGTGGGATGTTGCTGCCTGAAGCGATGGTCACTTGGAGCAACGAAGCCGCGGGAAGAAGTTCAGAGGCAAACTGGAGACAAACAGCTTTTTATTCTGATAACTTTTCTCTCTGGCTCTAACAACGACTAACACGCGCCGCACACACCACCAAAATGGCGCTGACCTGATCAGCAATCTCGGCCAAGTCACTCGAGATCCCGGGCCAAGTCCCGTGAGACTATGGAAGGCGACAATGCCCAAATCTCCGTGGCCCATAGTCAACCGCAATTCAAGCCATCTCCCCAAACAGGGCTCCTACAGTGGGACATCCTGCATCCTACCAGATCTATTAGGGGAGCATGTTTGGCTTTCTCTGACTCGTGCTACTGAACTGGAAATGGAGGTGACAGGGACGTGGGTGATTATTGATCAAGACTTGACTGTTGCAGAGGCCGTGGTTTGGCATCCTGGGCTGGCTGCTGCAGGCTGTGAATCAGAGTTCTACTTTTATATGTGGCTTGTCCCTTGTCCCTTTGTATACTCAGTCTCCAGGGATGACGTGCGTGCTTGCCTTGGGAAGGGGGCTGCAGAGCCCCTGCAGCAGGGACATTGTGGTTTCCTGATGGTGCATGATGGGTGAGGACAATGCTGGCCCCTGTGCAGAGAAGGTGAAATGGTATCACCCACAACCCAAGAAGGGGGACTTGTTGCTGAGGCCCTGGACCCCAGGGTAGGGATTAGCCCTGGAGGGATCTGGTTTTCTTGTTTTTCTTCTTCTTCTTCTTTTTTTTTTTTTTGGTACTGAGGATTGAACTTGATCACTGGGCCACATCCCCAGCCCTTTTTTGTACTTTATTAGAGACAGGGTCTCACTGAGTTGCTAAGTGCCTCGCCATTGCTGAGGCTGGCTTTGAACTCGCGATCCTCCTGATCCTCCTGCCTCAGCCTCCCAAGTGCTGGGATTACAGGTGTGCGCCACCGCGCCCAGCCCTGGAGGGATCTGGAAAGTCAGACTTTGGTTATTGAAAGGATGACCCTGGGGACCATAGCAGTGATGTGCCTCCCCACAGTAGACCCTTTTCCATGTTATGGCCCAGGCATAGTCTTCTGGGTGGAGAATTTAAGTGAACCTGGATGTTGTCAAGCAGAGTCTGCAATCTGGGGCCTCTGGCCTAGCCCTCTGCTCACCTGCACGTGAACTCCAAAGTGTTTCTGTGTCAGTTGCTCCTTTAACAAATGAAAAAGTGCATTTTGTGCCTGGTCTGGGTCACACACAGGTCCTCCTGCATGCCCTTCCATTGCTTCTCCCACGTCAAAGGCCGAACCACCCAGGCCTCTCAGGATGTGCCAACTCCCCTCAGCCCCCCTCTCTCTCTGTGCACCTGCTGCCCAGCTGTTGAGCGCTGCCACCCTGCCAGGCATTGCCCACCATGGCATTTGCACAGCGCTGTCCCCTGCTGGAAGCACAACATTTGCACCTCTGTTCATCCTCCATCCAGTCCTGAGAAACCCCAGTGAGGTGTCCTGGCCATCAGGTAGGGGTGGGGGGACACTTCTCCTGACAGTTACTCTCCGAGGAAGCCTTGTGCTGGTGCCACCGCTGATAGCACTGGGCTAGGATGAATTTCAGAAGTTGTTTTACCTGCACGATGAGAATTTTCTCTAACTGAAGCAAAAAACAGAGCGTAAGATGAAAAAATGAGAAGTTCTTTATTTTAAAGGAGAAAATTTGCATCATTGGAAAGGAGGTTGATTTGCCTATTTGGTTAGGCATCACCCTGGCTTTGAAGGCAAGGGCCCTGTGGTGGGTCTGGCTGTGGAAGGGACTCTTCTCCTTCTGTGCAGACCCCGTTGAGCTGGCTGTGTCTGGAAGCTGCTCTACCATTCCCTGGCACAGGGGCCCGGGCAGCTGGTGCCCAGCACTGGTCTGTCATAGTAAGGAGGCTGAATCTGGAATGGCGCCACCGGCCCCCTGGGTGACCAGAGGGGAGGACACTCTCACGTGTCAGTCACTATCACAGAAGAGCCTGAGCCACAGGGAGTAAAACACTTCTTGGCCAGTCAGAGCTCCGAAGCTGTCAGCCACAGCAGCTGCTGCCCCTCACTCCCTGGTGCCGCACTGCACGCCTGCCTGCAGATCGCGGCCTGGGCTGCGCATCTGTCTGCTGTCAGGCTCGCAGCAGGAAGGCTGGCGTCTGTGCGTGCAACACGCGGGGCTTACGCAGGAGCCCTGCCTGCCTCGTATGCCTTGTACGCAGCCACACTGCCTTTCAGGTGGCTCTTGTGACCTGGACAAGTTCACTAGGAAGCCAGGAGCTGCACTCCCATTCTCAGAAGACCTCTCTGATGCCTCTGGGCCCCATCCTTGGTGACAAGAGGGCATCCTTTGTCACATCAGTGAGGTATTTGTCTCCTGTCAGTGCCGGGTAGGCTGCGGGTGGGTGTTGCAATGCTGGGAGGGGCGTCTGCCAACAGCTAGGTGGACACTGATGGAGGGGGAGGGGGAGGGGGAGAGCTCCAGGGAGTGAGGGAAGGAGGGGCTCAGGGACTGAGTGGCTCACTGCACTGATGAAATTACTGACCCCAGCCATCCGTCAGTCAGGGCAAGATCCAGCAGCAGCACAGACAGCTCCCTCTGCGCAGGCCTCACCTTCCCCGCCCTCTCTAGCCGGGTGTGCCCCCTGGAGCTCTCCTGGCCTCTCCTGGCCTCGCCCGCCTCCCGCTGTGCTCTGCACCCTCACCAGGCTGCTTGTTTTCTCTGTGGGTCATGAGCAAAGGCTCCATGAGGAGCCAGGCTTGCTGCCCCTCCCCTCACTGTGCTGCAGACCTGAGGGGTTCCTTGTCACTTAGGGACCTGGGTTCCTGGTTATGCTCAAGTCAGGCTCCTGCAGACCCTCACAGGGTGACTCGCATCTCTTCTTCCGGAGAGGCTCTGAGGTCACTGCCCACCTCCCTACTGCCTCCTCCAAGAAGCCCTCTTCCCTCTGCTCTGGCTGTGACATACTGGATCCCCCTGTTTGGTAGTGATCAGTGTATCTATGCTCATCCCTGTACTTCTGGGGACAGTGGCAGGTCTCATTCATGTCTGTCCACATCACCTAGCACAGGTGGTGTATGAGGGAGGTGCTGGGTGAGTGCTGGTCATAGGAAGCGCTCCAAGGGGATGGGTAGGTTGCTCTCAGGGTGGCTGAGGGGCTGGTGGGGAGCCCCATCGGTTGACTAGGAGATCTTCAGGGGAGCAGTGGAGTGGCGGGCCTTCCAAACAGGAGTGCCGAGATGGATGCTGGGAACCTGCCTCTCCTCAATCCCTTTCCCCTCATCCCTGGGGAATAAGCAGAAAAGTCTGAATTAGAGATGTGCTGTCTGCCTGCCTGCTCTTCCTCTTCTCCTTCCTTCCATCCATCAACTGTCCAACCACCCAGATGGTGGATGCCTTTCCTCCTTCCTCCCTTCTTTCTCCCCTTCCACCCACCCATCCTCTCATCTTGTATTCACTGAGCATCTGTCTGGACCAGGCCCACTGCTACATCCCCAGAGCCAATCAGAACCATGAGGCTTTTAGGCTCCAAAGCTTCACATTTCCTGATGTCCTTTGCCTTCCCTTGGTGGGGTCTGAAGTGTTGGGGGGCAGGAAGCCCAGTGGGTGGGGTGGGGCAGAGTGCCTGGCTAAGCAGCCCCACATGCCGTTTGTTTGCCTTATCTTGGTTAACTAAAGCTCACAAATTTTCTAGGGAGAAAGACACGATGCAAACACAGTTTGAGAGGGAAACCCACCTGGAAGGAAAGTCTGGCCTCATTTGTGCTGTCAGGGCCAGAAGCAGGTGTGAGAAGGAAATTGCTGAAATCCACCTGGCTTCTCCAGAAAGCTTCCAGAATGCTCCTCCTCTCTGTTCTTCAGACATCACACACACACACACACACACACACACACACCTGAGCTTCCTCCCATTGCTGGTTGATGGAAACAGTACAGGTTTGATCCCAGGAAGCAGGGAAGGGTCTGCTTGTTTCTGAGGGGAGCATGGAGGTGACGCTGCTGCTGCTGCAGCCGCAGAGCAGCCTCAGGCTGCACTTCTGGAACTGCCTGACCAGGTGCAAGTGTGCTGAGGTGGGAGTCTCCACCCTTTACTGCCGCAGTCCCTATCAGATCCAGGGGCAGGGACCAAGCAAAGGATGGTTGCAATGAGTGCTCAAGGGACAGAGGTGACAGGGCAGAGCCATTGCATTCCACAGGAGACTGGAACTCGGTTTCCAGGTTCCATCTGGGATTTCTGCCCAGAGAATCTTGGCTGGGGCCATCTCCCTTGGGTCCCTGGCCTCTGTTGGTGCCCACTTTGCAGGGGTCATGAGACTGCACTGACTCTGCCTGATGGGTGAGAATGAAGGCAGCTGAGCTCTCCTGCTGCATGTTTTAGGAGGAGCTGAGGCACAAGTTTCTGGAAAGTATTTTCTGTTGGGATGGAGGGTCCCTCCCACCGTCCCCAGTGCCAGCCCCGCAGGGCCTCAGAATGGTGCAGAGTGGCCTGGGCTGGATGGAGAAAGTCAGGGACTGGGGTGGAGTTTCCTGAAACAGACCCTGTGGCTGAGTCCCTGCACTCCGTCACTAGCTAACCGACCGTGGGAATGGTCACCTTAGTCCCTGCCACTGCAGCGTTCTGTTATTCTTATCTGCCACTGTTTAGTCTGTATCGCTGGTTTGGGCAGTGCCAGCCTCTCTGCATAGTGTTGCAAACATGAGCTCAGATGGTGACCTCAGTCCACTGCCTGCCAGGCCGACAGCCGCATGCAATTTCAGTTTCCAGTGCCACTTTCTCCCCAGGGGACAGTAGGTTTCATCTTTTGGCCCAAACCTTGTACTGTATCACCTGCTCAGTGGACATTTGGAGAGGACAAGAGCAGAGGACTGGAGAGGTGACTGCCCTCATTCCAGTCCCAGCCCACCCCTGCCTGCTGTGTGGCCTCCAGCAGACACTCAGCATCTCTGAGCCACTATTTCCTCATCTGGCAAACAAGCCCAGCCAGAGCGAGATCCCCCGAGTGTCCACAGCTGCTCCTTCATGTGGCCTTCCAGAAGGGTGCTCCCAGCCTTCTCAGCTTTTTCCCACCTCAGCTGCAGCAGCAGGCATCTAACTGACCATGGGAATGGTCACCTCAGTGCCCTGCTGCTGCAGCGTTTTGTTATTTTTATCTGCCACTGTTTAGTCTGTATCACTGTTTCGGGCAGTGCCAGCCTCTCTGCACAGTTTTGCCACATAGTGTTGCCAACATGAGCTCAGATGGTGACCTCAGTCCAGCGGAAGTGCCGGCCAGGCAGACTGCCGCAGGCAATTTCAGTTTCCAGTAAAAAGTGCATTCTCATTGGCGGGAACCTTAAGATGGCTTATGTGGGCAGCAGCCGTAGGGCTTGGGTCAACATATGAAAATGGAACCAAGTTTGTTTATGTACCATTAGTGTCACTTAGGGTGACATGGGTGACATGCACAAGTTGTGAGCATGCAACACATAAATGTCTGCCCATCCCCCCATCAAGAAATGAAGCACTCCCATGCCCCAGAAGCTCCTGGGCCCCTCCTGCCACAAGCTGGTCCAGAGGGGCCTTCTTAGCCAGTCAGTAACCAATCTGACCTGAGGGTGGCAGAGCCGCGTGGGACCCTGAGTCCCCGCCCCGTGGGACCACAGCATCCGCTAGAATAGTGGCTGTTACCCCATTCATGGGGGCAGGGGGGCAGGGGCTTCCAAGGCTGCCTTTTGCTCTCCCAGGTCCCTGCCTCATGTTATGTTCACGCGTCTCCACGTGGCAGTGGAGGATGGCTCTGGCCTGGTCCCCAAGTGCTGCCTCCATCTCAGGAGAGAGAGCGTGTGCTCTGGCCTGTGAGCAGGCCACAGCCCGAGGCCCGAGTGGGCCTTCAGAGCTGGGAGCTGTCTGACCATCAGGACCTAGTTGAGATGGCCGCTTGGTTTCTCCCTGCCCTCCCCAGCACCAGTCATTCCCAAACACGGCGTGCGGCTGCTTCACTAGCAGGAGCCTCACCACTTGTGGTCAAGTCATGGTAAAGCAAACCGACCTCCTCCCAGCTTTCTCTGCCCGCCTGCTTCTCCCTCCTGGGGAAGGAGGACCTGTCTGTTGGTTTAAGAGCCACTTCAGTTGCTCTACCTGCCAGGATTGCTCTGACAGGGCTGCTTTGGGCATTCCCATGGTTTCCTTCTGGCCTGGCCTTTTCTGGCTTCCAGCAAGCCCAGTGCCTGGGTGTGTCTCAGAGGCCATCTGTGGGCCCAATGCCTGGGTGCATCTAGGAGGCCACTGGTGCTCTCACAGGTAGTCCTCACCTTGTGTATTATCTGCAATTCTCCAGCTCCAAGAAGTCCAAGAAAGGTCCCAAAGTGACAGTGAAGCCCAAGCCCTCACCCCGGCTCACCATCTTTGATGAGGAGGTGGACCCCGATGAGGGACTCTTTGGCCCAGACAGGAAACTGTCCCCACAGAGCCCCTTGAAGAACACACCCCAGGATGGTAAGTAAAACCTAGCGTCAGTTCCCTTTGCTCTCGGTATCTGCTTGATGGCTGACGTCTGTCCCAAACATCCTTTGTGAGTGGGGTATAAGTCTCCCTTTTATCCTGTTCTCATGGGATACAGGATTGGCTCATAAAGATTTTCTGCTGGAGAAATCCAGCCTCATACCTGGTGTCCCTACAATGGGGAACACTCTTGGGCTGTACATTCATTCTAAACATTCTACAGAGGAGGAGGATGGCAGGTTTCTTTGTTGCTTGGAGAAAAAGTGCCTTCATTGTATCTGCAGATAGATGTGGCCCTGGGGCCTCCAGGCACCCTTAGGATGGAGGGTGGGTGCTGGTCCGCCTTGGGCGTGTATGCAGCTCTGTATGATTTTAATGTTAACATTTTGCGCTGCCTGCGTAGACCCCACTGGAAGGCTTGGTGCAGAGCTGGCAGAGGAAAAGCTGAGTAGCCTGGGGACTTCGCCTGTCCCTGTCCGACCTTTCCTCCTGCTTGCCCAAGTCCTCCCCCAGGGGGAGGGAGTGGATGTCACCCATTGATTGAGTCAGTACTTGGTGAGCAGCCACTGATGGCCAAACCCCAAACACACTGGGGAATAAGACCCAGTCCCCATTCTCAGGGTCCCATGGGGAGATGGGACATTACTTGACAACTGCAGAGTAGCGCGAGTTTGTGTCAGGGCCGAGCAGAAACACTGGTTCCCGTGGAACAGCAGGGAAGACTTCTGGGTGGCAGCGTGGCCGGCTGGGGCTGTACCTAGGCTGGGTCCTTAATGTCACCTGGAGTTAGCCACACTGCCAGGAAAGGCATTCCAGGTAGAAGCCGCAGTTGACACTCCCAAAGGGCAGCTGAGAGCAGCCCAGATGGGAAGGCAGGCTGCCTGCAGGCCGGGACTTCGGCAGGACAGTGAGTTCAGGGACACTGTGGCAGCAAGAGCCCCTGGCCAGCAGGTGACACTCAGTCCTGGCTCATTGGAAGACAGTGTGGCCATGGGGTGAGCTGAGGGGTCCAGCTGTATTGGACCTGGGGGCGTTACGCGGTGAGCCAAGAGGAAATTTCCCCTAGAGCGGCCGGAAGCCAGTCAGGACGAGGAACTGGAGTGGGGCAGAGGCAGATGGGTGTCCACGGGGGCTGCTGTCCTCACCTCATCCTGCCCACACCTGCTCCCATTCTCTGGTTTCCTTGCTCACTCACCTGGTGGCTAGGAGCCTGGGTCAGTGTCTCCACTCTGTACCCCAGCAGTTAAGGATGAGCCAGGGCTTCTCTGACCACACTGCTGCTGCCTTCCCCACAGCCCTGAAGCTGTTTGATGACCCTGACCTTGGTGGGGCCGTCCCCCTGGATGATCCCTTACTGCTGCCGGCCGCCTGTGAAAATGGAGGGCCCACATCAGGCCAGAGCCTCAGATCTGCATCTGAAGAGCTGTTCAGGTACTGTTGTCCCAGGGGGTTTCCCAGCTCTGAGCCAGCGACCTTCCCAGCAAGGAACGCTTCACCAGCCTTGGCCTCCAAGGGGAAGGATCCCGGCCTGTTCAAGGCCTGCGGCTGGGAATGACCAAGAGGCAGCGATGGGATTTGCAGCCAGGGCAGCTCAGCTGGAGAGGGAACTTCAGTGTTCAGCCAGTGGGTTTCCTTTCACACATACGTTCCATTAGTTTGTTTAAAGAATAATAATCAAATTACGTAGTTCAAGAGCAAGTGTAACTGGCATAGATGGGTTTGGGAACAAATGAAACTGATATTTGGTAGCATGTGTCTCTCCCAGAGGGAGGAGAGCTCAGATGTACCTACAGTGGCCCATCCCCTGGGAGGGTCCCATCAGAGGGAACAAAGAGGGAGGCCTACTCTGTTAGCTGGAGGACTTTGCGTGGAAATGAAGACTGCTGTTTCCTGAGCTCTTGCTGAGTGTCCTGCAGTATAGGAGACTCTACGACTTATTTAATCTTCACAAGAGCCCCCACGGCAGCTGCTGTTCTTTGCATTTTACACAAAATCAAGCGCAGGAGAGGTCACTTGTCTGAAGCTGCAGCTTCTGCCTGCCTCTGTCCTGACCTGCACTCCTTCCAGAACTCTGAGCACTTGGAGGCTGGGAGATCACCTCCCTGCAGGAGCTGTGGGTTCTCCTGGGCCTCTGCCTCTGCCACCATGTTCTCAGCATGCTCAGACTAGAGCAGTCGTCCTCATCTGCACCCCAGGATGTAGGGTGTACTTGGCCATTTACAAGAAGCTGAGCTGCTTCTTTCTAGGAACAGTTTATGTAACACCGAGGACGTAGTCCCAGGAGGCTGTCATCTGCACCCCTCGTTAGCAGCCCCAGGCTATTAGACAGCCCTCCCAGTGCCCGCCAAGCCTGAGTCACTTTGATGGCTTCTTGTGTCTACATCTCCCCAAGGCCCCCGACATCTGTTCACTCTCGTCCTGTGTCCTCGCTTCAAACATTCCAGCAGGGTGAAAGGAACCAAGATAACTGCTGTTTCATCAGGGAGGAAACTGAGGCAATGGGGCAGCCAATACTAGATCATTTGGGGAGCAGCAGGGCCAGGCTGAGTATATCCCAGAGGAGCAGGTCTCGTGGGACCTATCCGGTGTAGTTTATTCTAAATCCATTATTTAGCCAGGCCCAGTGGCATACACCTGTAATCCTAGCAGCTCAGGAGGCTGAGACGGGAGGATTACAAGTTCAAAGCTAGCCTCAGAGAAAAACAAGGTGCCAAGCAACTCAGTGAGACCCTGTCTCTAAATAAAATACAAAATAGGGCTGGGGATGTGGCTCAGTGGTTGAGTGCCCCTGAGTTTAATCTCCTGTACCCAAATAAATAAATAAATAAAAATAAATAAATCCATTATTTACCAGTCTGCTTTTGGCAAAGCGTGGTAGAGTGGGGTGTTATCAGGCTACCTTCAGAGGGTTCTGTGGCCAGGTGATTTGGGGAAATACCAACGGAAAGCAGGTCTCCTGCAGGCCTGTCCACTGGGCAGACACCATGCAGCATGTCATGTTTCTCACTGGTCCCTGGGACCCTCCCTTCCTGTCTCGTAGCAGGCTGCAGAGCACCTTGGGAAGCACTGCTTGCAGCATGTGAGCCCTGCATCCTCCCCTCACTCCAACGACACCTGGTAATGAAGAATTAGCTTCTTGAGAGCAAGAGCCATATTCCATTCTTCTTTGTGTCTGCCCTGTTACCACTCAGGTGTAATTGGACTTTCTTTTAGTACAAAGCTCTCCAGCAGAAATTCCCAGCCCTGCTTCATTCCTTCACTGATGCTTTCACCCCTCCGTTCATTCCATCAGCAGCCTGAGCTTCAGCCACCCTGAGGCAGCACAGGGTGGGACACGAGCAGGGTGTGGCACTGAGGAGCCTGTGTTCCCTCCTGTTCTGCAGCCACCAGGACTGGCCTCCAGTTTTGATCTTTAGCCAAGTTCTGTCCTCTGCAGGGACTTTAGGACGCCCTCACCCCACACTAGTCAGCCCCACCAAAGCTGGGCCTGGGAGAGAGCGGGACTGGACCTCGTGTTAGTGAGACCTGTTCTTAGGTGTGTCTCAGGGAGCCCACATGGAAATAGGGTGCTTGGAAAGAGGGAGCCCAAGCAGCCACCTGTATCCCAAGAATGCCTAGAGCACCTCTGCACAGCCTCCCATCCACGGCCTCCACCAAAGAGGGAAATCCAGCTTCAGACAGGTTCTAGAGAGTCTGCTTTGCCTGAAATGTGACTCGGGCTTTTAGCTGCTGCTTCATTTTCCTAAGGACCCCTGTTTGAGGATAATTTAGTTGCTCTCAGCTTTTCCTGGTTACCCTTGGCCTCCATGGAGGATGTGAAGGGGACCAGTGGCTGACCCCAGGGTGTCGAGGAAGGGCTTTGGCTTGGAGGGAGCTGGGGCACAACTGCAGCCAGATCGTGAGTGACACCTCCCGAAATCTCCCTGAACCGGTGCGGCTGCTGTCTATAGAGAGGCTTTGGTGGGTCCCGTGGGTCTGGACCAGAAGGATACTTTTTGTTCACTTCTCTACCATCCGGGGCAAGCTCAGAATTGTCTCCCCCAGAGGCAGGTAGGGCATCCAGAGCTCTGTCGAAGGCAGGTTCATGGCAGGCAGCCCCTCTGGGGATGCTGTGCCAGCCACCTCCCCCTCACACAGGCTCTGCCAGGCTTTTGTGGTACCAGAGAGTTCTGACCAGGTTGCCTCCACTCTGCTCCTGTCCCTACCCAGCCCTGCTAGTGTCTGAGCGGATGACACTCTTGGTTCTGCGGTTGGGACGTGCTGCTCAGGCAAGAGAGCTCTGCCGTCAGCCTGCTTGGCTCCTTTCTCTCCTTCATTCCCTCCCGCCTCCAGACCTCTGCTCTCTGCTACACCCTTCCCCAGTTTCCCTCCCTAACTCCCCCGCGCTGGGCCTTCCCTGCTCCCTTTCCTGGGAAGCTTGCCTCACCTGCTCTGGCCATGCACTTCCCAGCCTCCGGTGACATCAGGACGCTTGTAATTGTGAGATCTGTTGGACTGGCTTGCCGGGTGCCTGGGGACCTCTGCAGTGCTCCTTTGTGCCTTGTGCCTGCTCTCTTCAGTGCCCAGTGAGTGTCGGCTGGCACCTGCAGGATTCCCTTAGATCTGTGCAGCACTCTCCAGCTGTGCCTGTTTGATCCTTCCACGGATCCTGGCGAGGCTGGCAGAGTGAGAGAACTCCTGCTTTACAGATGGGGCGGCCACAGACCAGGGAGGTAGAGTGGCCTGAGGCCTCCAGCCAAAGGAGCCACAGGACCAGGAATAGCAGCCGCTGCAGAGCCAGCACCTCTGTGCCTACCGCTGGCAACCCTGCCAGGTGGTGCCACTGGTCCAGTTTTATAGGTAGAGAACCAAAGCTTGGAGAGGCCAATTACACCCGCATCCCAGGTCCTCGGTCTTCCGTGCCTGTGCCCCCTCACCTAAGCCAACGTGGCCGAGGAGTAACTTCTTTCTGAAGCTGGAGAAGGGGCTTCCATGTAGACGTGCCCCAGGAAGGTGAACGCCCCCCAGAGAGCCAGCCACATGTGGGCCACGTGTTCTTCGTCCTCAGGATAGCTGTGCAGACCAAGGCAGGGCTCTTCTCTGCACTTACGTTTTCATGTCTATAAAATAAGGCTAATATCTGCTACCAGGCAGTGTTTGAGATTATTAAACAATTGAGTAAAAATGGAATTGCCTCGACGTAACAGGCACCCAGCATGGTGCAGGGTGGTGGGTGTGTGGCAGGCTGAGTCCTCCAGTGTACATCTGGCCTCTGGGAACCGAGTTCCTCTCGCAGGAGCTGGAGCAGGAGCCCCCCAGGCCCAGAGCAGAGATGGGCAATGGCCTTTCCTTCCTGCCATTCATACCTGCGGATGGTCCTCCATGACTGTCACTCTACTACAGCTTTTAGTCCCACCTGCCCGCAGACAGTCAGAGGTGTGGGCCATGACTGAGTCTTGGTGGGCCCTCACTGGGCCTGTCCAGCACCTGGGGGCAGGCAGACCCCACATCACCACAGCTTAGGGCCCCTCAGTTTTTCTTTCCCTGGGTGAACTTGGTTTGGCTGCATGCTTGGCCTCCAGGGTCAGACATCCTACTTCTGACTTGGGCCCTGCCACATACATCGTCCCAGCTGGCCACTCAGCTCCCTGGGTTCCAGCCTCCCCTCTACAAGGTGGACACATGGGTGCACTTCCCTGGAGTGGTGTTTTGAGGACAAAAGAGATAATGTGTCTGAAGTGCTGGGCACAGAGCAGGGCTTGCCACCTGGCCGTGGGCAGTTATTTCTAAAGGGGTTGGAGGGAAAGTCCCCTGAAGAAGCCGGCAGGCTTAGAGAAAGGTCCCCTGAAGAGCGTTCTCAGGAGGCGTCTGAGGGGCTGGCTCTGCTCCCCGTGCTGTGGGGTGGAGGGAAGAGCGCTGCCCTTCAGCTTCTCCCCCAGGGTCGGGTGGGATGGGGAACCCGGCCTGGCATGGGCTGGTCTGGGCGGCAGCTGCCCAGTGCCCCTGTGTGGAGAGGTGCTGCCTGGGGGTCTCGCTGCCTTCACAGGGGTGGTCACACTCAAGGCTGCTCCCTTTGGTTCCCTAGAGTTGAAGAGGACTTGGACCAGATTCTGAAGCTGGGGGCTGAGCCCAAACCCAAGCCCCAGCTGAAGCCAAAGCCACCAGTAGCCGTGAAGCCGGCACTGCCCAGCAAGCCACCTGTGCCCCCCAGAGCAGGTGCGACTGAGAGCCTGGCCAGGGCTGCAGCAGCAGCAGCAGCAGCAGATCCAAGCCATGGATGAGATGGACATCTTGCAGTACATTCGGGACCATGACACACCTTCCCAGGCCTCTCCCAGCCTCTTCTGACCCACTCCATGCCACCTGGCCCTGCACACCTTCTGTGGAGACCTGTGTGTGCAGAGCCAGGACACCCTGGGACAGGTGCAAGCCTGGGCCCCAGGACACACGGTTCCCCTCTCTCCTGGGCTGTGGGCTTGGTGTGGAATCCCCGAAGACCTGGCCTGACCTGGGCCCAGGCTGGGATGAGGGAGTACCCGTGCCAGGCCACCCTAGAGTCTCTGCTCGCATGCCGGGCCTGGAGAGGGCCACTGAACAGAAGAGCCCTGCCGTCCAGAGTGTCCTGATGAGAGCCTGTCCTGACCTCCTCAGGTCACCAGCCCTAAGGGGAGCAGCTGGGCCCAGCCTGCCTCTCTGGGGCATGGAGGACTGCTGGATCCCAAGTCTTCCTTCTACTTCCTTTCCCAGGAAGGGTCTGGCCAGTGGTGACCTCCTTGGGCCTCTGGGCACAGAGCCAGCATCCCTCAGAGCTCTGTGGGCTTGGGACTTGAGTTGGCTTTCTTCCAGTGCCGTCTCCTGCTCTCCAAGGGACAGGGCGCTCCCAGGCTTCTGCTCCAAGGCCTTGCTGTCCTCAGAGTCTGGACTTGTTCAGTGGCCTTTCACCAGTAGAGCCACCAGCCCAGGGAGGAGCCTTGTTCCAGGGCAGGCCAGTGCCTCAGAGTTCTCCCAGCCCCCCAGAACCACAGTGGGGCACACAGTGCTGGGCAAGACGTGGTGCCCAGGAGACTCAGTGAATGATGCTTCATGGAGCAAAGAATGTTAGACTGTCTTTCTTGGATATATATTCTTCATATTCAGAGCTAGTTTTTAATGAAACAAAATAGTTTTTAACAAAATGCAACCACTGTTGTTTCTTGGTGCTGTCCTGCCTGGCTGAGGCATTGGAAGAGGTCGAGACTAGGCCTCTGACCCTTTCCTGATCAGGCCCAATAACCAGCTCAGGGGAGGCCCCAGGTGATGTGGGCCAGCTGTTTGCCACTCTGTGACCAGTATCCGCAGCTCCTGCCCCGTGCAGGAACTGCAGGGCTGGGTTGGGGGCACTGGGTCTGGTCTGTCCCATGTCTTACCACAGCCCTCATCAGCTGCCTGGCCCTAAGCAGGCCAACACCCAGTGAAAAGATGTAGGTGGTACTGGGCAGAGTTCTGCCTTGCCTGGGTCAGAGGTCTGTCCCTCCCCAGGGCCTAGGAGCTGGCTGTAGAACAGCTTCCACCCGGGCTCACCTTTCCCTTTCACCATCAGGCCTTCAAACCCTCCGCCCCTCAGTGTCCGGAGCCCAGCCTTGCACCCCACAGTCTCTGCTGACTATGAAGGGAGGCCTTGTGAGGACTCAGGGCCATGTAGCCAGGCCTTCCTTTGAGAGTCTGCCCAGCTAGTACTGGCCTCCGCCCTCCTTTGGACTCTTCCCAAGCCCTGCCCTCTCCTCTGCATCCTGGCTACCGACTCCTTGTCCTTCCCCACCTCCCTGCCCCGCTGCTTTGAGTGACTGGTAATGTAGGAGCAGAGGGTGTAGCTGGCAGGGTGGTTATGGGACTAGTCCCCTGGCTTGAGTCCGTGACAGCATCTGGCCAGACACTCTAGGGTGGGTTTGCCTACTGCAGGTCCTGCCTCCTTGGTGGCCTGGAGCTCTCTAGATGCCTCCACAAGAACTGTGCCCCCGAGACACAGATGCTTCAGTTATGGCTTGTTCTCACCATACGTCTAAGACCCACAGCCACTGGTGACACCCAGTCATCCAGTAAAGTCTGTGTGCATGCCTCATTCCGGCATGTGCTAGTGATTTCCTTTTCCATCCCCGGACTGATGGGAAATGGCGGGGTGTGTAAGGGTGCAGGATATGTGTGTAGGGGATTGTCCATAGCAAAAGATAACCAGAAGAGCTTCCCTTGAGGGACCCCACATCTTCTGTGGCTCTGCCTCAGCCTCCAAGCTACCTCTTACTAGTGTAGGGGATGAGGATGAAGAAGATTCTGGTCCTTTCCCATTGTGTAAACTGAGGCAAAGGGCCCAGAGACCCAGGCCCAGTGGGGACATTGGGCCAGTAACTGGTCAACCAAGGCCTGTGTAGAAAGAGGACCCCTTCCTTCTCCAGGCCTCACCTCCCACCCCCACACTGGGAGCTCTAGGCTGGAACCGTTTAATGTCACACAGCCCTTCTGGCATCTGCTCTCCTGCCAGAGTTCAGGTTCTAGGGTGCTGCTTCATCCCTGAGACCCAAAGGTTCAACAGCAGGCGCTGCAGGGTGACACCCAGTGGACACCTGGGAATAGGTTCCCAGGGATGCCACGGCCCGTCCAGGGCAGTCTGTGGGCTGACATCACTGCCTCCCTCCCCCACTCCTCGGCTTGGCTCTTGCAGCCGAGATTGAATTGGAGTCTGGGTTCCCACAAACCATCAGGCTGTTCTGAGAAGCTCAGCCCAAGAGCATGCAGCTGAATTCACCATGGAAGAGAAACTGAGAGGTTGAACTGGGGACAGTGTCATTTGTTTACTTGGAAGGCCACTGCGAGCCCGTGTACAGGATGTGCCATCTGCGGCTGGGCCCTGCTGCTCCCTTTCCCCTGCATTGTTTCTCTCAGGAAGCCAGGAGCTCGGGCCAGTTCTGGAAAGTCCCATTCTTCAGGCTGGACCTGGCCAGGCCGGTGTCCTGGGCTCTGTTAGACAGAGCTCTGGTCTCATGACCATGTCGAGGCAATGTGTCCAGACCTCAGCTCACCCAGTGCACCCAGAGGGCTGCCCTATGGCTGGAGCCCGCGTGCCAGATGCAGGCAAGACAGCTAAGTCTAGCCACTCTTGGGGCCCTAATCCTCCATGCCCAGCTGTCACCTGGGTTTTGTGGATTTAACTGATGTGGAAGGTCGTGCTCACTTCTGTGGCTCACCGACTACCCAGCTGAGCATATCCTAAGAAAGAAGGCCACAGAGCTACCAATATGGCCCTGGATGGTGGCCCTGGATGGACAGCAGGCACTTTCCCGTGCTGCGTGTGTGTAGGCTGCTGGCCACCCACGGCAGGCACAGTTAACAGACCCCTCTAATTTCTCAATTCCAGCTTTAAATGGTCCTGCTCACTGCAAACTCCCCTGGTTCAAACCATCCCTTGCTCTGTGCCCTCAGGCCTGTACCTAGGGGAAGCTGCCCAAGGGGCAGGTGGAGTGACCATGAGTGGCTGTTGGTTCTCCTGTAACCCACAACATCCTGGTGAAGCAGTGGTCAGGCTGAGTCACCATGGAGCAATCTGGGTTCAGCCCAGCTGGGCTATGTGAAGTCCCCTCACTCCCAGTATCAAGCAAAGACCTTTACCTGGACTTATGTGAATGTAAAATCCCATCTGTGCCTAAAAACTGTTTTAGTGGCTGGGCCTTCCAGTTCCTCACAGAGGGACCCTCTGCCCAGGAAAAGCTGGCTGCTGGGTGCATGACCAGAGGCTGGTCAACTTTAGCTCAGCCTAGCCTCCAGCCTGGCACTGGCCCCTGATCTCCATGCTGGACATTGTGCTACGACATGGTGAAAACAGCAGTGTGCAGACCTCCACCGCCCTGCGTGCTGGCCTCTGGCTCCCGTTTTCCATGGCTTCGGCCACTGGTAGGAACTGAGGGATTGAGTCTCTCTGATCATGCTCAGGATGAGGCCGCAGCTCCTGATACAGGGATTGTGGGCTCGGCACGGGGCTTGGTACGTGGACTCTATCAGCAACTTAGAGGCCTGATGTGTCTCTGCTGACTCCTAAACAGCATGGCCTCTGAATAGATTTTTAATAAAGCTGGATTAACTCCCTCCAGCCCAGCTGGCCAGTTGTGTTATGGTTCCTCATCCTCAAACAGTATTCAGTGGGCACCAACTGTGTGCAGGAACTGTGTCCTGTCAAGCAGGGAATCAGGTAGGAAGAGGCCTAGGAAGGCATAGAAAAGCAGGTCAGCCCTCCTGGCCAAGAAGCACCACATTGCCAGGTGTGGTGGTGCCTATCTGTAATCCCAGCGACTCAGGATGCTAAGGCAGGAGGATCACAAGTTCAAAGCCAGCCTCAGCAGATTAGTGAGGTCTTGAGGTCCTAAGCAACTTAGCAAGACCCTGTCTTAAAATAAAACATAAAAAGGGCTAGGGGTGTGACTTAGTAGGTAAGTCCCCCTGGGTTCAATCCCTGGTACCGAAGAAAAGAAGCACCTCATCATGGTGGCAGTGACAGTGTGTGAGTGCGTACCAGCTGCTGGGAGAAGGAAGAGGGCACAAACCATACGGTACAAGCAGAGCAGAGAGGGTGAGGGACGTGGCAGCTGCAGCTCTGGCCAGAGAGGACTAGGCCTGTGCAGACCGTTGACATTCCCATGGAGCTACAGTCTGCAGCGCCTGTTCCAGGCATGATGGAGGACGCAAAGACGGAAAGCTCCACCATGAAAGCTGGTCCTACCAGGAGCCGAGCAGAGCCCTTGTTTCAGTTCTTTTCTTCAGGGCCTCCCACCCAGATACAAGTAAAAGAGGCGCCTTGTCCTCCATGCACCCTCTCTGCCCCCTGTCCTTTCCTCTTTGCTGTCTGCAGCAGGTACGGTTTATTGTAGCAGCCTGAGCCCAGCTTTTGGTCCCCACACCAGTGTCCAAGGGCTGCCATAACAAAGTGGCTGTAAACAACAGAAATGTGTTTTTTTTCACAGCTAAAATCAAAGTGTTCACAGGGCCACAGTCTCCAGAGTTTTCTTTCTGGCTTCTGGTGGTGGCTGGCAACCCTTGCATTCCTTGGCTTACAGCCGCATCACTCCAATCTCTGCCTCCATCTTCGTGCGACCCACTCCCTGTGTGTCTCTGTCTCCACACAGTGGTCTCCATTGCCCCTGTGTCCAAAGTCCCCTCCAATTCCCCTCATTGGAAAAGGACCGGCTCTAATCCAGGGTACCTCGTCCTACCTTACTCACATCTGAGAGAGCTGTTTCTATACAGGACCCTCGCAGGTTCCAGGTGGACATAATTTGAGGAGACACTCTTCAACCTGGTAGAGACACCTTCTTCCCTGAGTGCTTGGCATTCTGGACTAGGCCAAGGCAGGCAGCTGCCTGCTCTTTCTATCCTGCAAAGCCGTGGCCTCCATGCCGGTCCTTGTAGGGAGCCCCTTGTCCTGGCCCTGTTCCTCAGACCTCCCACCCCTGGAACGTCAGTGACTCACTTGGAACTGTCATGCTAGCAGTGGGCAGCAGTGCTCCTCCCTTTCTGGAGGGCCGCACAGCTCAGGCAGGGTCTTCCCTGGTAGGCAGCACCTGCCACCCAGAGACCTGGTCTCGCATGGCCTGATGGCTGTCCCAGGCAGCTGGCTCCTGGGGCTTCCTGTCTGCATCTCATCATCTCTCCCTGGGCCTCCAAGGAGATTGGAAACGTTTCTTTAGGGAGTCACAGTGGCAGGAACCCTGAGCTTCCAGAGCCTGAGGGCCTTGAACAACTCTTCTGCCCCGCATTCTCAGCTGGTTTCCGGCGTCTGGAGAGCAGACTCTTCCACGTGTGCACTTCTGTTTTTTCTTTTGGCTTAATGGCCACTTTGCGGACTTCCCTGCAGGAGCCCTAATTAAGGAGATAGCTAAGATTGCGGTTAGCTGTGAGCCATAAGCATTACCACCTTCCATGTCTCGTGAGACTTGGCTCGGGACATTGTGGATCGGGTCCGCGTCATTTGCATGATCTCCCAAGACTTGGCCCAGGGGATTGTGGACGGGGTCAACACCATTTTTTGGTGTGGTTGGAGGAGTGTGGATTGCGTGTTGGGGTGTTGTTGGAGCCGGAGAGAGAAGCTGGCAGAATAAAGAGCCTGTTCGTTTCCAGTCTGCCTCTGAACTTATGACAGCGGCTTTGTTGCTGCAGGCGGCCATCATTTCAGGCAGCAACACTTCCCCCGAATTCTCTGGTCCCAGAGGGCAGTTTTTATAGAGCAGAAGGTAGACAGTAGACTTCTGGTCTACCTTTCCAGCCATCCACAGCAGAGAGTCTGAGTTTGATGTACCCCTCCCCCCACAACAGCCATGCTGCACTCTGCAGGCTGATTCTAGGACTCTCGTGAGGTCCCCTCTGAGTTGGAACCCGGACCTCCCAAGCTGCAAAGCCCCTGAGTGTGGGAATGGAAAATGGTACAGCACCTTGGAAAGAAGTTGGGCAGTTTCTCATAAAAGCCGGATATAAATGTATCATACAACCCAGCAAACTCCACTCGTAGGCCTGTGCCCAGAAAGAAAGGGAAGTGTGCGCCCACACAAAGGCTTGTACACAGATGTTCACAGCAGCGTTATCTACTGTGGCCCCGAAGTGGAAATAATGGAAAAGTCCGTCAGCTGGGGAGTGGAGACACCATGACGTCTGTCCATACGGTGCAATGTCATTCGGCCATAAAAATGGACTGAAGAGGTGACACCTCCTACCTCATGGACGAGCATCAAAGCATCATGCTAAGTAAATAAGCCAGACTCAGAAACCACTTACTGTTTCCACGTCCACAAAGTGCCCACGGCAAATCTCAAGGCAGAAATTAAATTAGTGGATGCGTCAGGCTGAGGGTCGGGGCCAACAGTGACTGCAGGTGGCCATAGAAGAGCTTTCCTGGAGCAGTGGAAATGTTCTCAAATTGGATAGGTGTGAGAGTTGCACAATTTTGTAAATTTACTAACATCATTTAATTGTACACTTAAAACAAGTGAATCTTATGGTATGTAAATTATACCTCAATAAAACCATTAGGAAAAAATTGGTGACTAGGAAAAGAAACAACCAAACAAATTCATGGGCAGTAGAAAGCAGTGGCTAAAAGTGTGAGCCAACTCTTGTCTCTCTGGCCTCCTAGCAGTTTGTGCCTGGGCCAGTTCCTTAACCTCTCTGTGCCTTGGTATTCCTGCAAAATGGGAACGACGATTGTATTTGCCTATCAGGCAAGCTAATATTTGGGAAATTCTTTGATCGGTGCATTATGTACATTATATGTGAATTATTAAACTTATGTTTAGTTGTCACTTCATCATCCGGTGCCTGGGGATTCTGGAGTTCATGTGCTCCCCGAGGGAGGGCCAGACTTTGGGGTGGAGAGGGAAACCAAGGGGGGGCTGCCGTGGAGGGCGGATGTAGGTGAGAGAGAGTCCCCTCCCGTGAGAGGTCATTTTCTGCCAGGCACTCCGTTTCTCTGAGTCCATGTGCCAGGGGGAGTAACAGAGCCCGCTTCTGCTGCCTCTCGGTGCTGTGGGGACATGGGAGATGGCACATGCAAAACCATTTGAGACCCACCAGGGGCCCAGCATGAGGAGCCTGGAGCCTGGGGGGCCTGGGGTGTGAAGAGGGGCCAGATCTGGGTGGGCCCTGGAGGGGTCTGGGAGGAGGTGGATGGAACATTCTGGAAGCCGCCATTCTGATGAGGATCCCTGTGGCAGCGGGAGCTCGCCCCCAGCTCACCCCACACTGCAGACCAAGTGCAGTTTCCCCAGCACCATGGAGATGCGGAAGTAAACACACTGCCCTCCCTCTCAGGGCCCCTGACCTTTTGTTTGGAGCAACTGGCCTGGCGGGGAGGGGGCGGCAGGGCTGAGGAGGCAGGAGCTGTCCTCTTCCGTGGAGCGCGGCTCCGCTTCCTCATCCACTCCCCGCCCTCTGTGGGTAGGAGTGAGCCCTCACCCCTTCCTCCCAGGAGAAGCCGCCCACAAAGACTTACGCAGAATGTCCACAGCAATTCCCTCTGCTCAGAGGAAGCCACCCAAACGGCCATCAGTGGGTCAGCAGACAGACCGTACCTCCATGTATGGTGCAGTGCTATTCAGCAAGAAAAGGGACAGCTTCCGGTGGCTATCCCATGAGCAGATCTGAAAAGCATGTGGAGTGAGAGAATCCAGACCCCGAGACGTCAACTATAGGCTTCCATTTATATGGAATTCTGGGAAAGCAAAGCTATAGTGACGAAGAGCAGGCACTGCCAGGTGTGGGGGCAGTGGAGAGGGGACAGCCAGGAAGCAGAGGGGACTGATAGCAGCAGGAAACCTTTAGACCCATGGAGCATGACTTGAGTGTGACGATAGGTACTCACCAAAACTCGTTGCTTAAAAATGGGGGACTTTACTTCATTTCAATTATAACCCAATAAAGCCATTTCAAAAGGAAGCACACTCCAAAACTGAACATTTATCAGATGATCCAGCAATCATGTTCCTTGGTGTTTACCCAAAGGAATTGAAAACTCATGTCCACATGAAAACCACATGTGGCTGTTCACAGCAGATCTCTTCATAATTGCCCAAACTTGGAAGCAACCAGGATGTCCATCAGGAGGGGAATGGCTAGATGAGCTTTCACACACCCGAACAGTGGGGTACTATGAAGCACCAGACAGAAATGAGCTGTGAGGCCGGGAAACATTACTGAGGGGCCTTGAATGCACAGTACTCAGTAGAAGATCCAATCTGAAGGCCCCGGATGGTATGATTCCGATTCTATAACATTATGGAAAAGGCAAAACCACAGAGACAGTAAAAAGGTCAATGGTAGCCAAGTGTGAGAGGGAGGGAGGGATGAGGAGGCAGAGGACAGGATTGTTAGGACAGAGAAACTGCCTGTTCAATGCTCTGTGGATACGTGTCATTTTGCATTGGTGCAAACCTGTAGCGTATACACCGAGCGTGTGCTCTGGTGTGGACTGGGCCGGATGACAGTGAGGTGCCACGTAGGTTCATTGGCAGTAGAGTCTGTCTGTACTTCTCTGGTGCAGGGTGTCAGTGGTCAGGAGGCTAGACCTGTGTGTGGGATGGGAGGATACAGGAACTCTGTACTTTCTGTTAAATTTTTCTAGGGAAATCACTCTAAAATTGCTCTAAAAATATCTACTTAAAAATAAGTCAGGGAGCAGCTCAATTCACAATTCACAGCTAGACTATGGAACCAACCTAGGTGTCCCTTAATAGATGAATGGATAAAGAAAATGTGGTAAATATGCTCAATGAAATATTATTCAGCTTTAAAGAAGAGTGACATTATAGCATTTGCCAGTAAGTGGTTGGAGTTGGAGAATATCATGCTAAGCGAAATAAGCCAATCCCACAAAACCAAAGGCCAAATGTTTTCTCTAATATGTGGATGCTAATTCACAATAAGGTGGGGTCAGGGGCACTAGGGAAAAATAATGTTAGATTAGGTAGAGGGAAGTGAAGGGATGGGAGGGAGGGGATGTGAGGATGGGAAAGATAGTGGAATGAAACAGACATTATTACGTATGTATATATGTGACTACATTACCAGTATGATTCTGCAACATGTACACTTTGAAAATGAGAAATTATATCCCATCTATGTATGATATATCACAGTACATAAATGCATTCTGTATGTATAACTAATTAAAACAAATTTAAAAATTAATAAAATTAATTAATAAATAAAAATAAATCATGGAGGATGCTCCCTCACCCAGAAGACCCTTGAGATGTCAGCCCTGCACCACCGTCTATGGTGTTCCCCACCTGGAAAGCTAAACCTCACCTGAAGAAGGGCAAAATGGAGGAAGGAGCTGGGGGCACCCCTTGAAATAAAGGAGGTCCCCAGAAAGGAGCTTTCCTTGAAAGCTCTCTCTCCTCGGTGTGACTTCCATCTTCCCTTTCCCTGAAGCTGTCCTGGATGGGCAGGTGGGGAGGACGCGTGGCAGGATGGCAGGACCTCTCAGAGGTGGGTGACATGCCGCTGAGCAAAGCCAGCTAGTGGGGCAGCCCACCCTCCTTCTTCTCTCCCTTTCGGGATGAAGATGAGAGCAGCCTTCAGCACATCCAGGGTGCTCCCCGAAGACCTCAGTGAGCTCCAGGGCCTTCCCAGGAGGAGACCCCCTGCTCCCCCTGGGCCCCTGCAGTGGGCTTTAAAGTTGCAGTCCTGACAAAGGTCCCCGCAGGCCCCCATGCATCAGAGAGTGCCTGTCCTTGGCTTGTGGGAACAGGGGAAGTGCTGCTGTGTGGCTCTCAGGAGGCAGAGCGAGGGCCATGGCCCTGAGGCCCTGGGACTCTCACAGGGTGCTAGAGCAGTGGGCAGGGTCCTGGTGTAAAGGTCCCCTGGCCTCTGCCTCCCAGGACAGGGAACTCCTACTGCTGGCAGTGGCCCAAGAAGGTGAAAGTGTTTTGTTTTGCTTTGTTTTGTTTTGTCCCATGGTTACATAAGGACTGTGGCTAGCTGCCCGGCTACAAACTAGGCACTTTGCACAGGTCGTATCCTGTCCCCTGCTCTGCGTCTGCTGTTGCCCCTGCCTGTCCCTTGTATCATTCCCCTGCGCCTCCCCCCCTGGCATTGATGCTTTGGGGCTCAGCTTCTGGAGAACCTAGACCTGAGGCTCAAGGGTCCTAAGTTTAAGGAGGGGACCTGGGAGTCCAAATCCCAAAATGGGGTACCTGGGCTCGTGTGGAGATGAAGGCAACAGAGTGACCTTGGCAAAAATGCAAAGCCATGGACAAGGTCCCCGTCACCTCCCCAGGCCTGGCCTCCCCTCTGCCCTCCCTCTGGTCCTTTTCTTACCTGTCCATCACTCTGCTGTACCCCTTCCTAGTTCATCAATAATTATCTGTTTCTTCTATGGGTATTAGATTCATGTTTTTCTGACTTTTTTCAAGTTAATTTTGGTCATTTATTTTTCAAGGAAATTGTTCACCATATCCAGATTTCAAACATATGTCTTATTCTCTTATAACTTTAAAAATTGCCTATATCTGTGGCATCAGTCCAGTTTTCATTTCTAGGGTCGTTATTTGCTCATCTCTTTATTACTACTTGTATTTATGAGAAATATGTGCTGCTGGTCTTTGTAAAAAGCTAGCTTGGTTTTTAAGGATCTATTTTACTATTTTTTTCTATCTAATTCAATATCATTTTCTCTTTTGAACTGTATCATTCGTTTCTTTTTTAATTTTTTAAGTCATTTTTTAGACTCATGTCAAATTTTTATTTGCTTTTAATTTTGTTGTTTAATTTTAGAAAAACACTTTGAGCTACAAAATTTCCTCTGAGTGCGGTTTGGGCCATCTCCCATACATTTTATCATGTGGCATTCTCGTGTTTATTAATTTTCAAGAAGTCTAAATTTGAAGTTTCTCCTTCTTGTTTAAAACTGAGAAGCTGTTTAGAGTGCAAGTGGTGTTTGTATCTTTGCTCCCAGAGTTTCTTACTATTATTGCTATCTTTTCATAATTCATTTCTAGTTTCATTGAACTATATAGTTTGAGGATAGAAATCTGTATAACTTTTACTTTCTGTAATTTAAAATTTTTCTTTGCAACCACACATACACACACCCCACACACACCAATAGTTACAAATGTCCCATGGATATTTTATATATACACACACACATACCTGATTTGGAGAATATATATAGTTTCAAAATCATTGATTATGTTTCTCAGAATTCTATTTCCTTACTTACTCTGGGTCCACCTAACATTGTTTCTGAGGATGTTAAACTGTCCCACTGTGGTGATGGTTTTGTCACATTTTTCTGGGAGTCATTTGGTGCTGGTTCTGGCTGAGGGTGCTGGCGGACTCTGGCCTTGCCTCAGAGAGGTGCAGAATCCCATGAAAGTCTCCTCACCTTGTGCCTCAAGGTGGCTTAGCAGGAAACAGGGGGATGCTGCTCACCTCCTGGACTCATTCTGGCTTCTGACTCTGGGCTCATGCTCCAAACCCATGTTTGTGTGTCTCACGTCATTGCCTTCACAGGTGCCTCGGGGACACAGGCAGCAGGGTGGGAGGGAAAGGAGTAGAAGGCTCTGCATACAGATAAGAGTTCCCATGGCTTGTCAGCAGTCTCCACCTGCCACAAAGCCAGGTGTCCTGGACACCTGTGTTTCTTGGAGGGCCATCAGTTCTCCTGGGGCTCCTGCCAATCAATCAGCCTGGCAATATATGGAGATTTGTTTTTCCTGTGCCATGCAGGCCCAGACACAGTTATTCTCAGCAACCCTGACCTTCTAGGCTTCCAAACATAGACCCCAGAACTTCAGGACCCTAGAATTTATGAGATGCACACCTTCCCCTTTGGTGCTGAGGGCTGAAAGAGGAGGCCAGGGGGGAGACAGGCTGACTGACTAGGATTAACTCAGGGGCTCCTCAAAAAACTCCTAATCAGAAAGACAGGAAACTCAACTGGGAAGTAGGAGGCAGAAGTGGAGACTATAGGGTGTGAGTGTGGCAAAGGCTGGAGAATAGTTTCCCTAGGGCAGTAGAGTGGGCAAGGGAGGGATTTGGACTCTCTGGGGACCATGGGAGATGAGCCAATGAGAGGCAAGAGAGCACTGCTCGGGCTGGGGCTGTAGCTCAGTGGCAGAGCGCTTGCTTAGCATGTGTGAGGCACTGAGTTCCATATAGCACTGGTTCCACTTAGCACCACATACAAACAAACAAACAAAAAAAAAGCCATCCTGTTCATCTACAACTACAGAGAGAGAGAGAGAGAGAGAGAGAGAGAGAGCGCACTGCTCCACTAGGATCAAAAGATCCAAACGCCTTCACTCCCTACTTCTACTTGACACTGACTAGAAGTCCTAGCCAGAGCAAGTAAGAAAAAAAGAGAAAAAAAGCCATCCAGATAGTAAAAGAATCAGTAAAACCATCTCTATTCGCAGATGACAAGAGCTCATAAGTAGACAATCCTAAAGAAATGCACGCGCGCGCACACACACACACACACACACACACACACACAAAACCCTATTCTAGCTAATACATAAATTTCAAAAAAAAGAAGAAATTGAAGGATATAATAGTCACAGAAAAAAATCAGTTCTATTTCTGTACACAATAGGAAAAGGAAATTAAGAAAACCATTTAATTTATAATAGCCTCCAAAAAAATAAAATGCTTAGAGATTAATTTACCCAAGGAAGTGAAAGACTTGTACACTGATAACTATAAAACACTGTTGAAACAAACTAAAAAATACCTAAGGAGATGAAAAGACATCCCATGTTCATGCATTAAAAGACTTTATATTATTATGATGTAATAATCCCCAAATGGATATACAGATCAGTGCCATCTCTATCAAAATCCGAATGACCTTTTTTAAAAAACAGAAACAGAAAAGCTAATATCAAAATCCATATGGAATTTCAAGAGACCCTGAATAGCCAAGCGTCCTTTAAAAAGAACAAAGTTGAAAGACTCACACATCCCAATTTCAAACCCTACTACAAAGTTATAGTAATGAAAACAGTGTGGTATTGGCACAAGACTAGACATCTACATCAGTGGAATGGATGTGAGAGCCCAGATACAAATTTGTACAACTATGGCACTTGATTTTTTTTTTTTTTTTTTTTTTTTTTTTGGTACCGGGGATTGAACTCAGGGGCACTCGACCACTGGGCCACATCCCCAGCCCTTTTTTTGTATTTTATTAGAGACAGGGTCTCACTGAGTTGCTCAGTGCCTCGCCATTGCTGAGGCTGTCTTCGAACTCACGATCCTCCTGACTCAGCCTCCCAAAGTGCTGGGATTACAGACATGCGCTACCGCGCCCGGCTGGCACTTGATTTTTAACAAGGGTGCCAAGACCATTCAACGTATATGTAGTAGTCTCTTACAATTCAACAAGACAAATAATCCAATTACAAAGTGAGTGAAGGATGTACGTAGATATCTTTCTAAAGAAGAAACACAAAGAGATCACAAACATGAAAGTCAGTGAATGTCATTAGTCCCAGGAAAATACAAATCAAAACCAGCATGAGCTACCACTCATTTTACCAGGATGGCTAAAATTAAAAGAAAAATAAATGTTGGTGAAGATTTAGAGAAATTGGAACTCTCATACAATGCTGGTGGGCATGTAAAATGATACAGTCAGTATGGAAAATAGTTCAGTATTTCCTCAAAAGGTTAATCAGAATTACCATATGACCCAGGAATCCCACTCTTAGGTATATTACCAAAATAATCAAAGACAGGCATTTGAACAAAACTTGTTCAGGAATGTTCATAATGGCACTATGCACAATAGCCAAAAGGTAGAAACCACCCAGATGTCCACCAGCTGATGGATGAATAAACAAAATGTGGAATGGAATACAATGGAATGCTATCCAGTCATGAAGCCCATGAAGTCCAGCCCATGAAGTGTCAGTACAGGAAGCAACATAGATGAACCTTGAAAACATTGAGTTGAGCAAAAGAGGCGAAGCCAGTTACAAAGGCCTCATGCCATACAAAGCCATTTTCATGAAATATCCAGAAAGGCAAATTCAAAGAGAAAGAGAGCAGCTGAGTGGTTGCCAGGGGCAGGGGAGGGAAGCTGGGAAGTGACCACTTGGTGGGTGTAAGCTTTCCTCTTAGGGTGACGAGATGTTCTGGAAGAAGATAGTGGTGACCAATGTGCGACATTGGGA
Organism: Tamias sibiricus; assembly: GCA_025594165.1. Lineage (NCBI taxonomy): Eukaryota > Metazoa > Chordata > Mammalia > Rodentia > Sciuridae > Tamias > Tamias sibiricus. Next base: position 82,752,067 of record CM046670.1, read on the forward strand.
TTGTACTAAACACCACTGGATTGTATACTTTAAAATGGTACATTTTATACTTTGTGTATTCCATCACCCCTCCCCCTTAAAAGAAGTGTATACCTAGGGTATGATAAGAATAAGCCCACAACAGGAGGTGACCTTGCCTGCCAGGCCAGGAGGCCGTGGAGTGGTACATGATGTGGAGCAGGGGGTGACCTACCTGGGAAATGAGGGGGTCTCGGAGTCTGGAGGTGTGAAGCAAGCTGGCAGAAGCAACATGTTTCTATAGTTGATGTCAAAATCCTGGTGAAGAGAGGCTGCTAGGAGCTGCAGGCCTCCCAGGTTTAGGAAGCTCGTGTGTGTGTGTGTGTGTGTGTGTGTGTGTGTGTGTGTGTGTGTGAGAGAGAGAGAGAGAGAGAGAGAGAGAGAGAGAGAGAGAGAGCATTTCCTGTAACTAATGTGGGCTGGGACTTGTCTGTCTTGGCTGCATTAAACTGAAGACAAGTTCTCCCTGGTTTGGCAGGAAGCATGTGAAGCTACTGCCAAGACATCTGTTTCATCTTTCTTGGCAACGTAAGGCCTCCTGAGAGAGAGACTGCAGCTTGGAACTGGGAACATCCGTACTTCTTTCTCCTGTTCTCCCAGGGGACTTCACACAGACGCTCCTGGCCTCAAGTTTAGAGAGTCGCAGGCAGGAGCCTGGGCTGCAGAGAACCCACCACTGGGGGGAGAGGACCACGTGGGGTGTTGGGAGCTAGTGGGGGCTGGTGGGGGCGGGTAGCACAAAACCAGGGGAGGCCCAAGAACAGCCCCGAAAATCCAGAGTTGGGAGCAGAGTCTATCCTCCTCTGTGACCTGCTTGGCTTCTGATGTGGGGAAATTGGGGGAACTGGTCTGGGAGGAAGAACATATGGGCTTCAGCTCAGACAGGCCGGGTCTGAATCCCAGCATGCTTATTCTCTGAGTGACCTTGGGCACGTTTCCACAGCCTCATCTATGAAAGAGAAAATAACATCTACCTCAGGGGTTGGATATTGGGGTTCAGTGAAGGAATGCAGCTAGGGAAACACAAGTGGAGTCTAGCACACTGAGGGTGGGAGGGAGCTAAAGAAATGCTCCCTGTGGACTCCCAGAGGACTGGCCTGGAGAGGCCCATGTGGCTGGGCCTCCCTGCCCCGTGCCTCCATCTTGTCTCTAACACCAGGGACCTGGCACTGACTTGCTGATATTTTATGACAAAACTCCAGTCACAGAGCTGTCCCTGGGAAGTCCTTAAAAACAGGTGCTGAGAAGCAGAGTTCAGGGTGTGCACACAAAAGCTTCTGATTCTACAGCTGAGACTCACACTTAAATGACCATGGTCACAAAGACAGCCATCTCTCTGACCAGCCCCCAGACTCCCTATGGAACAGGTACAGAAGTAGTGCCCTTACTTACACTACAGCTCTTGCCTTCTGGAACTTTCTCTGAAGTTCTCAGGCCTGTAATGTCTGAAGAATTTTTATTTAAATATTTAAACAATAACTAGACCAATGGCAGGTAATCCCTATAAAGGAAATCTGCAGGCCCTGCTTATTTGAGAAGTTTAACACATTCTGAGGGCAACGTCTTGGAAGCATTTGGTCTGTTTTCTGTTGCTATAACAAAACACCTGAGACTGGGTGATTTAAAAAGAATGTTCATTTGGCTCACAGTTCTGGAGGCTGGGAAGTCCAACAGCAAGTGCTGTCATGTGCTTACCATCTGACCTTCTTACATTGCTTCATATGACGAGTCAGAGCAAGTGTGCTGGCTTGGGTGTCATTTCTCTTCTTATAAAGCCACTAATGGGATCACCATGGCCCTACCCTCAAAACCTAATCTAGTCCTAATTAGCTCCCAAAGGCTCTCCATCCAAAGATAATTAATGTATAACTTTGGGAATTAAGTTTCCAACACATGAACTTTTGCAGACATGTTCCAACCATAGCAGGTCCTCTGGGAAGCAATGTATCCAGTTCCTGCTGAGTTCTGGCACCTTCCAGTCCTGCAGGAGCCCACTGTGCATCAGGTGCCATCGTCTCCCTCACAGGGAGTTGCAGTGACTTGGCGGAGGAGGTTATGCCTCTGAGAAGTCACTGAGCTGGAGTTAGAACCACCTCGTGACAACACATAGACCTGGGGTCCCAGTCCCAGTCTACAGGTGGGTCAGCAGGGTAACCTTACAGGTGATTTTTTTAAAACAGCCTTATTGAGATAAATTTCACATACCCTGCAATTCACCCATTTAAGTGTACGATTCAGTGGGTTTTACTGTATCCATAGAGTTATTATACATTCACCACCACAACCAGTTTTAGAATTTTTCATCATCTCAAAAAGGAACTCCACACTTCTTAGCTATCACACTCCCATCCCCACCCCTCAGTCCTATATAGAGACCTTCTGTCTCCATTTCCCCTCTGAGCATTTCATATAAATGCAATGATGTAACATGCGGCCTTTCGGCAATTCTGAGTATTTCACCTTGTAGAATGCTTCCCAGTTTCATCTATGTTGTAGCATGTCTCAGTACTTCATTTCCTTTCTATGGCAAACAATTTTCCATTGTATGAATGCACTATGTTTTCATTTATCCATCCATTAGTTGATGGACATTGGGTTGATTCCACCTCTTGGCTATTATGAATAATGTTTTTAGGAACGTCCATGTATAATCTGTTTGTGTAGACATAGGTGTTCATTTCTCTTAGGTACACCCAGGAGTTTTGCTGGGTCCTGTGATAATTGTATGCTTAACTTTCCAAGGAACTGCTAGGCCATTTTCCACCATTTAACATTCCCCTCAGCAGAATATGGAGCTCCCCATCTCTTCTCCTCCTGGCCAGTCCTCGTCGATCTTTGTCTTTTCGATCAGAGCCATGCTTATCCAAGTGGCATCTCCCTGATGACTACGTCGTTCAGCATCTTTTCTTGTGCTTGTGAGATATTTGCATATCTTCTTTGGAGAAATGTCTATTTAGCTCTTTTGCCCATTTTTAAATGAGGTTGTCATTTTACTATTGAGTTGTAAGAATTCCTTATGTATTCTAGATATAAGTCCCTTATCAGATACATGATTTGCAAATATTTTCTTCCATTCTGTGGGCCATTTTTTCACATTCTTGGTGGTGTCTATTGAAGCACTAAAGTTTTCAATTTAACTGAAGTTTATCTAGTTTTTCTTTTTTTTTTTTTTTTTTTTTTTTGGTGGTACCGGGGATTGAACTCAGGGGCACTCGACCACTGGGTCACATCCCCAGCCCTTTTTTTGGTTTTTATTAGAGACAGGGTCTCACTGAGTTGCTAAGTGCCTCGCCATTTATCTAGTTTTTCTTTAGTGGCTTGTGCTTCTGGTATCATAGACTTCCCAGTTTTTTCAATCAGTTTTTAACATGGATAATTATGACGACACCAAAACAGTCCTTTGGTTTTTTAAAAATCTACTCAATGAGAAATCATAAGGATTTAAGAAACTGCTCAAGAGCTGTTGGGTTTTTGTTTTTTCAAGCCCAGACTTAAAAAATATATATATTCTTTCATTATATTTCACTTCATTCCAAAAATAATTTGATGCCACTTTTGAAAATTCAAATAAGGCAAAATGCTTTAAGTAAGGAATTCTGGACAAATTGAAGTATGCACTGAAGGCAAATCCAAGGGTAAATTAATCTGTATAATTGCATACATGGAGTTTCCCAGGAGCCAAAGCAAAGAGGAGAATGCAGTTATTTATGATATATGCAAGCCCGTGACATAGAAACAGACCAGTAATTTAGGGGAGGCATGGCTTTCTCCAGCACAGAGGCCAGAAATAAATTTCTTCCTTGGCTCATCTTAAAGGGAAGTGCATTGAGTTTATCAGCTAGAAAATAGTACACGTATCTTGTCCCTGATACCCTATCTTTTCACAGTCCAATTTCCTTCTCTTTGTTTTTCTGGATCCACAACTCTCTTCCTGCCAATAGTTTTGCCACACAAGAAATTGCCCTTGTTGTAATAATCATTTGAAAAACATAAAATCAGGTTGGAGATGGAGCTCAGTGGAAGAGCATGTGCTTAGCCTATGTGAAGCCCTGGGTTCAATGGTTAGCACCAAAAATTTAAATAAAAGTGATTAATTAATTTAATTGCTCTAAAAACACAAACACGAGCACCTCACTTCCTTTCTGGAAGTTCTTCAATAGCTCCCAGTTGCTGTCAGGATAAAATGCGACATCATTGATGCGTCTTTAATGTGACTTAGAGGAAGCGTCAAGCATGAACCCCAGCCCACAGGCGCCATGGGTTTGAGTCCTCTCCACCCTAGAGCTCAGCTCACCAGCGCCTTGGCTCAGACCTACGTTCTCTTGGTTTACTCACATGTCTTGCAAGTATATGTGGTTTTTTCCAAGATGGCAACAAAGTACAATCACCAAATTAGAAAGACTGTGAAAGAGTTGCTACAGGTAGAATTCTGAGGCTGAGGGTCTATCAGTAGTGGAGGAGACTAAAAATCATGAAAAGCAAATCTAAGTATTCAGTAAATGGGATCATCCTAGGCCACTTAATGCACTTCTTTCTGCTCATCGATACCCCAAAGATTATCCATGTATTATATGATATGGTAGACTTTGGCTCCATCATCATGATAAAGTTTATGATAAACAGCCGGGCGCAGTGGCGCACGCCTGTAATCCCAGCACTTTGGGAGGCTGAGGCAGGAAGATCGCGAGTTCAAAGCCAGCCTCAGCAATGGCGAGGCACTTAGCAACTCAGTGAGACCCTGTCTCTAATAAAATACAAAACAGGGCTGGGGATGTGGCCCAGTGGTCGAGTGCCCCTGAGTTCAATCTCTGGTACCACAAAAAAAAAAAAAAAAAAAAAAAAAAGTTTATGATAAACTATTTTATTATACTCAACTATAAGAAGGCATGAGAATATGCAGTACTGTTTTGAGTAATTTTCTTTATCCAGCCATTCCTTAGTATGCTTGGGGAATTGGTTCCAGAACTTCCACTGATAATCAAGTCCCTCATATAAAATGGCACAGTATTTTCATAGAACCTACACACATCCTCCTGCATGCTTTGTTTTGAAAATTCATGTATGTATTCATTTACTTATTGCTGCATTGGGGCTCCAACCCAGACAGAGCCTTGTACATGCTGGGCAAGTGCCCTGCCACTAAGCCACACCCCAGCCCCTCCTGGAGACTTAAATCATCTCTATTTTACCTTATAATACCTAGCATGATGCAAATGCCAGGTAAATAGCTGCTCTGCATTGTTTAGGAAATAATGAGAAGAAAAGAAGTCTGTACATGTTCATTTATAGACACCATGGTTTTTTTTTGTTTTTTTTTTTTTTTTTTTTTTTTTTTTGGTACTGGGGATTGAACTCAGGGGCACTCGACCACTGGGCCACATCCCCAGTCCTTTTTTGTATTTTATTAGAGACAGGGTCTCACTGAGTTGCTAAGTGCCTCGCCATTGCTGAGGCTGGCTTAGAACTCTCTATCCTCCTGCCTCACCTCCCAAGTGCTAGGATTACAATGTGCGCCACCGTGCCCGGCTTGACACCATGTTTTTTTACCAAGTATATTTGATGGGCGGAGTGGGTGCAAAAGGCCACCTCCATACTGGCTAATGTGAAATAATTTTTTAAAGCATTATTACTTGAATTAATAAATTATTAGTTACAAAGAAAGCTTGACTCTTCAAAACAGTGCCTTCTCATGGGTTTTGTTAACCGAAATTTGATTCCAGAGGGAAAGAATGACAGCCCTCTAATTCTCTGCACCAATTTTTAAGGGAATTAAGGTTTTTTAGAAATAACAAGACAGCTGGGTATGATGACAGATGCCTGTAATCCCAGGAGCTTGGAAGGCTGAAGCAGGAGGATCGCAAGTTCAAAGCCAGCCTCAGCAACAGTGAGGGGCTAAGCAACTCAGTGAGACCCTGTCTCTAAATAAAATACAAAATAGGGCTGGGGATGTGGCTCAGTCGTTGAGTGCCCCTGAGTTCAATCTCTGGTACCAAAAAATAAAAATTAAAAAAAAAAAAAGAAATAACAAGAGAAATACTTGTTCATTATAGAGAATACAGACAAATTAAAAGAAAAACAATTATACAATTTCCCTTTGTGAAGATAATTGCGGCTAACATTTTTGAAATATTTTCTTCTAAATTGTCCCTGTAAATACATACATATGAGATTGTTTGTTTGTTTTATAAAAATGCTGCCTTATTGATAGTTTTTGTGAAGGTTTCCCATGTACCATAAGGATTTTAATTTAATAAACATAATCAACGTCATCATTTGAATGACTGAAACCTGTGTTACCACTTGGTTTTACTGTGTTTAAGAAGGAACTATTGCCAGGCGCGGTGGCACATGCCTGTAATCCCAGCACTTTGGGAGGCTGAGGCAGGAGGATTGCGCGAGTTCAAAGTCAGCCTCAGTAAAGGCAAGGCACTGAGCAACTCAGTGAGACCCTGTCTCTAAATAAAATACAAAAAAGGGCTGGGGATGTGCCCTTGAGTTCAATCCCTGGTACCACAGGAATAAAAAAAAGAAAGAAAAAAAAAAAAAAAAAAAAAAAAAAGAAGGAATATTTGGGTTGAACATTTGGGTTCTTTCTACTTTTTTTCTCGTCCTCTTCTGATTCTGGGCTCCGGGGTGACTTTTTGGACCATGCTGGGGCCATTCTTTTTAGTTTGCTGGGTTCTCTGTGACTTGAAAGCATGATGTATCTCCTGGTAGGGCCATTGCGACTTGTAATAATGGCGCTTTGTGGCTTAATGAGAACAGGGCTCTATTAATCCCTCTTTGTCTGACCTCAGCCAACCTCGCCCTCAGTGGAAGCAGGATTCTTAGGCCCTTGGGACCCTTTTGAGCTGTTGTCATAGTGATTAGTGCCAGGGGCAGGGTCACTGAGCCAATGTCCCTAACCAAACCATCTCTGTCTTAATGAAACCCACAGATCATGGCTGTTCAGTCCCGGAGATGGAGAGAGAAGTGATTAATCAGGCAACATGGCCAGCATTTGGTCTGAGTGCACTAAGGCTGGGGTGCCCTACAGCCTTCTGGAGCCTGGTGTAACTTTCCCCAACAGAAAGTTCAGCTGACCTGCCCAGAAGTCCTCCAGGCTGAGAATGTTGTAGCCCCAAGGCTCTGGAGCCAACTCCCAAATGTAGCCCAAGCTCCTGCGGGCCTGCCGGAGATTGCTGTCACTGAAACAAGCTCTGACCCCCGAGTCGGTCAGGCCCATCTCCCTGTGGTGCAGGTGGGGAAACCGAGGCCCACCAAGCTGGCTCTAATTCCAAAGCATTCAGCAACTGAGGCTCTAAACCAGACCCTCTCCCTCCCCGCCTTCCACTTCTGAAAAGGAGTCTCTTTAAAAACAGTTGGGGGCTGGGGTTGTGGCTCAGCGGTAGAGCGCTCTCCTGGCACGTGCGCGGGCCCAGGTTCGATCCTCAGCACCACGTAAACGTAAATGCATTCCATTGTGTACAACTAAAGGAAATAAATAAATATTTAAAAAAAAAAAAACAGTTGGTATTTTTGCAGTAAGGTTTTTTTTTTTTTAAAGTATGATCTGTTTAAAAATAAAAAAATCACTTTTTTTTTTTTTTTTTTAATTACACAAGCAAACCATTAGTATGTTTTCCTTGAAACAACAACAGCAACTACAAAACCCCAGAGCATTGCAGATGAGACTCAAATGCCTTTGGCCTCGGACCACTATCCACGGCAGCACCCTCCCCAGACAGACACGGACTCCTGGTGTGGTGCGTGTCCATATCTGATTTCAAATCATCTAAATCTCATTTGCTTGACTTGAGTGGCCTGGGCAATTGGGGTGATGTAGTTCTGTGTCCCCAAACCAGGCATGAGCCCAGGCAGCTCACTGGGGTCAAGGCTGCCCCTCGGCCGCCCCTCGGCCGCCCGTGGCTGGCAGGATCATGCATAGGGACATACTTCCTTGAAGTAAGTGGGACTTGTTGACTCTTGTGCTGTCCTCATTCAACCTGGGGCTGTGACAGCTCCTCCGTCTTCCTGACCCAGTTGTTCCAGAATCCAAACAGCCCCCTGCTCCTGGCCTGGATTGGATGCCAGAGTCTGAACAGAAAAATAGAGATGTCGCCATGGTTTAGCAATCTCTCCAGCAAGCTGTGGACCCTAGGGACAGAGCTGAGGCTGTGGGCCCCAGGCCTACCTCCGGTTTCCATCCACCTCACCCCATGCCAGCCTCTCTCCCCCAGCACAGCAGGAAGCACCCTATTCAGAGCCCCCAAGGGAGCACGGTCCTGCCAATGCTGTGATTCACACTCCAGAACTGTGAGGGAGACATTTCTGTTGTTTCAGTTACACGGTTGGCGGTCATTTGTGATGGCCACCTTGGGACACTGATTCAGATGTGGACCTATGGAGGGACGAAGCAGAGGAGGGGCACACTCCATGCTAAAGGATCCCTCTTCCTGCTGTTTGGAGAAGTGAGGGCGTGGAGGCAGAGAGAGTTCCAGGAAGTTGCTGCTATGACACACCTGGAATGAGCTGGAGGGAACAAGAGGACAAGCCCCAAAGTCCTGGAGAGCCGGAGGAGGGAGCTGGGAGGGGTAAGGGAGGTGGTGGGGGACACTTGACACTGGGGCCCAGGCCTTGGGGCTTAATGAGCCAGGTGGAGAGGAGCCCCTGGCTAGCTGGGGCAGAGGAGTCTGCTGGAGAGGGGCTCAAGAGAGAGGTTGCCACAGGACAGGACCGGCTTCTGACATCTTTTGCACCCTCTGGGGAGCAGAGGAAGAGGAAGCCAACTTCCTCTAGGGCCAGTTTCTGGCCCTCTATGTCTGCCCTGTGCTGTCCTCTGACTGTCCAGGGCACGTGATGTGGAAATGTATCCCCCCACCTGTTACCTGGTGTAAGATTTTACAGCTTCCTCAAGCAGTGACCTGTGGCTGTACTCACTGCCCAGAACTCTCAGAAGTGACCACACAGGTGCCTGATGCCCTGATGCCCTCTGACCCCTTGCAGCCCTGTGTGGTTACTTCTGCTTTGTACCATTGGCAGCTTCCAACTCTGGGCTCCCAGATTCTGAGCGGTGAATCTCTGGGGACTGGCGGCCAGGCTCAAGCCTGAGGGTTGTTGTGGCTGGCGACAAGCAAGACTTGACCCTCTTTCTGTAAAGCAGGAGAGAGGCTTGGATTGTACAGAGGTGAGTGCCACAGACAAACCTTCATCTCTGGGGAGATGACAGAAGGGCTCTCTTCCCTTGGCAGCTCCTGGGAAGATAGGGGCTGGTGGCACTGCAGGGACAGGGCACAGATGGAGATGTCTCTTTTGAGTGGCGGGGCAGGCTTTGATTCTGCCCCTTGCATTGTGTGAGCAGCTGCAAACTATCAGAGCCTCGCTGCTGGCTCCGGGCCTGCCCAGCGTGACCAGCCTGCCCCTCTGTCCTGGCCTGGAGGCTGGCATCCCTCCCACAGGCTCACCAATGCTCAGAATCAGGAGGCCTGTTACAGAGAGAACGTGGAGCAATGCAGAGGTGGTGGGGAGTCAGGGGCAACACAGGGACCCTGGTGGCCACCTGGGAAAATGCTGGGCATGAAAGCAGGAAAATGGGGTTTCCTGGTTCCCTCTGCTTGATCAGATTTGGACCTTTGCACTGACACAAGTCCTTGTGGAATCCAGGTGCTGTTTGTCCCTGGTCCAGTAGCTTCACCTCTCTGAGCCTCAGTTTCCTCCAATGCAATGTGCACTTCTCACAGCACCTGCAGTATTCACTGACTGTATTACCCACTGACTGTGGAGAAATACAGGTTACCCAAGAAACTACCAGCCTCAGCCATGGGTCCCTCTCTGTTTATGAGAAGACCTGTCATCCTGGGCCAAGTGTGGCCAGGCTGGGCTTAGCTATCTGGGGGATGGGGGCCAACTGGGGGAGGGGAAGAGCACAGGATAGTGAGCTGATAAGGCCGAGGGAGCAGCAACTGGGGAGGTGGAGAGGCCCGGAAACTTCTGGGGTGAGGGGGGGGGTGGCACAGGGACCCACAGATCCTCCACCATCTCCCAAGGTCATATCCTGCTGCAGAGCCCTAAGGGGCAATAGATGGTGACTCCAGCCTCAGTAAAGAGCAAATGGAGCCAGGCATGGTGGCACCTGCCTGTAATCCCAGCAGCTCTGGAGTCTGAGGCAGGAGGATCATGAGTTCAAAGCCAGCCTCAGCAAAAACGAGGCACTAAGCAACTCAGTGAGACCCTGTCTCTAAATAAAATACAAAGTAGGGCTGGGATGTGGCTCAGTGGTCAAGCGCCCCTGAGTTCAACCCTCAAACAGCATAATTTAGAAGCAACATAGTTTCCTGTGTGGTTCTCTGCGTGGAGATGACCCACTGTCCCTCTCGGCAGTGCTTTTCGCTTGAGCCTTACTGTACTTTCACTTATAATAAAGTTCCCTTGCTTGGGTTTTCCTGTCTGATTTTAATTTTCTTCCACTGGAACACAAGAACTGAGGTTTGGAACCGCAGCTCTCCACTCTGCTGTGACACCAGGGCTGAGAGGCACTGGGAGAATTCTGTGCCACACATCAGTCAAAAGGTCCAAAGAGCTTATTAGGTCAAGCAGGGCAAGAGGCCACCAGTGCAGCTCTGTGGACCTGGCCAGTGGTCAGGCTGTGCCTTGGTCCTCCAGGAGGCCACATCTTCCCAGGAGGCTGTGCGGCGGGGTGCTTTGCTGTCTCCTCTGAGAGCCTGAGCCACTGCAGAGGCTGCGGTGCTGGTGGCCATCCCAGGTTCAGCCGACACACTTGGTGGCCCTCCCTGCCCTCCTCTCCATGTGTGGGGCAGGTTCTTTAGAAAAGACCCTGGGACCCAAGGAAGAGCTTCCCGCTTCCAGCAACCTGCCCGGGAACAATGAATGTCTGGGCAGTCTTTTGGGGTGAGGACAGTCAAGACCAAACATGCCCAGGTGACTGAGTTCCCACGGTTGAGTTACAGTTTGGGATAACTAAACAGCCCTAGCCCCTTGGAGAACTCAAGCTCGTGCACTGTGTTCAGCCGGTTGGTGCCAGATTCCCCGCCTGACAGACTCGTCAGAGGGGAAAACATCACAACCTGGGGATCGCACTGCTTTGCAACCTATTTTTTTTTTCAACTGATATCTTATAGTTCTTTTTCCTATGCATGAACATTCTTCAAAAATACCATTTTAAATGGCTGTGTAATCATACGGGTGTATCATAATGTAGTTATTTCAGAACATGGGCTTCCTTTTTGTTTTTGCTATTCAATATTCCCTTTATTGATCATCTCTGTACATAATTTTCTATCTAAATCTCAAAATCATTTCCTTAGGGAAAATTCCAAGAATTGTTTAGTTCAATACCCTAGATACATTTTACCAGATTGCCTGCAAACGGGATGCCCCTCGATTATGTGCCTCGTTTGGACAGGGCTGGTGATGTGGTTCTGCACCAGCTTAGGGTAACTCTAGTGGAGCAAATCCTATTATCTGAAAGGCAAATAATGGTATTTTCAAATTATAATTTATATGATTATCAAAAATCAAAACATCACATAACATTGCAAAACATTCACAAAACAGTAAGCCATTTTCAGGCCAGATTTACTTATTTATTTTTGGCCAATTAGCTGCTTTCCTTACCTGTTTTCTAGCAAGGTTTTGATGGATTTATTGAAAAGTCGTTTTAGGAGCTTTCTATATGATATCATTATGGTATCTGCCACATATGTGTTTTACTAAAATGTGATTTACTTTTCTCTTTCTCTCTCTCTCTCTTTTTTTTTTTTTTTTTTTTTTTTTTTGTACCAGGGATTGAACCCAGGGGCACTTAACCACTGAGCCACATCTCTAGCCCTTGTTTGTTTTTAAATTTTATTTTATTTAGAGTCAGGATCTCATTGGGTTGCTTCGGGCCTCGTTAAGTTGCTGATGCTGGCTTTGAACTCGCGATCCTCCTGCCTCAGCCTCAGGAGCCACTGGGATTACAGGCACGTGCCACTGTGCTCTGTTGGAATGTGGTTTACTTTTGTTTTTGGTTTCAGTGGTTTTTGACCTGCCAAAACTTTATATTTTTATTGTCAAAGTGATTGGCTGATTGCTTTGTGACGTGTCTGTGACTTACAAAGTCCTTCCTGAGAGATGGCTTTCTAACTGGGTTTAGAGATTGCCTTTTTCTCTTCTTGGGATCTCTATTTTTGGTAAATTTTGAACAAACATCCTTTTCCCAAATACCATTTTTCCCGGGAACATCTGGAATACTGGAATGTGTTTGCCTTGTCCCTCCTCCCCAGAGCACTTCCACTGGGATGCTCTCTGGTGGGGAAACTGGCGGGAGGAGGGAGTGAGATTCAGAAATGGCTCTTTCTGCAGCTTCAGAGCAGCCATGGTCTATTCTGAAAGGTGTCTATCTTTCCCACCAAAGAAACTATCCAAGGTCTCTTCCCGGTGATGCGTCTGCATGATGGAGAACACCTGTATATGGCCTAGATGAGCTCAAAGGGCAAGACTGTCCTGCTCTTTGATAGGAGGACATACTCTGGGGACCTGTGGATTTAGCCGTTCTCATCTCTGCTGTTTCCCCCACCCCCAGAAAGCCAATCCCTTGGAGTCCAAACAGCTTCCCATCATTTGGTTGCAGCAGAGCACTGACAACAGTGCATTGACCCCACGTCACACAGTTAGGATCACTAAGTTCTAACCCCAGTCCTGCCTCCTCCCAGCTGCCCGACCTGGAGGAGTTTCCTTTCTGTAAATGGAAGACCCTGTCATCTACCTTGTAGGGCTGTGTGGGGGGTCAGGCAATGACACCCTGTGCAATGCCTGGCACAGAGTAGGAGCACAGTGCTTGTGCACCTCATGATAATGCTGTGGCTGCTGATGCACAAACCATCGCTGCACACACCGTCCCTTGAGAGAAGGAAAAAGGAAAAGATGGCCAAAGAGGGTGGGGCTAGGGAAAGAGCTAACAACAGGACTTCGTTATTTTTCTAGTATTTAGGGACTCCAACTTCTTGGTTCTTCAAATCATCAGTGAAGGGTCTTAGGTGGAGAAGTGTGGTTTTGTGGTTAGTGAAAGAGCGCTGGAGTAAGAGCTGAGTTCCTGACAGTTTCTAGATCTGCCACTTGTAGTTGTGTGACCTTGGTCAAGCCACTTCTCTAAGCTGCATTTCTTTCTTTCTTTCTTTCTTTGGTCACAGGGATTGAACCCAGGGGCGCTCAACCACCACTGAGCCACATCCCCATCCCTTTATGTTTTTTATTTTGAGATGGGGTGTCCCTTGGTTGCTCAGGGATTTGCTAAATTGTTGAGGCTCACTTTGAACTTGGAAGCCTCCCGAGTTGCTGGGATTATAGGCGTGCACCACTGCACTGGGCTTAAACTGCATTTATTTATTTATTTATTTATTTATTTAATTTGTTATACATGCTTTTAGAGGGAAATTCCTTTCATATTACATATAAAGAGCACAGTTTTCCAAGTCATTGGTTTTACACAAAATATTTTCATACCATTTGAGTTTTTATACATGCACTTAGTATATCAATGTCAAACTCCTTCTGCCATTGTTTCTATCCCCTTGCCCCTTTCCCTCTCCTCCCCCCTTTTTTCTATTTAACATTCCTTCATTCCTCTCCTCCCCCCTCCCTTGCCACTATAATTCAGTATCATCCTAGCAAAGGAATTAGTTGACCTTTGTAAACTGCATTTCTTTAGTAAAATGGGGTTACTAAAAGCGCCTCTCTTGAAGGGCAGTGTTGGACCTAAAAATGAAACAATTTAAGAATGCCTACTGTTAGGACCAAAGGTGGAAGGAAAATACAGAAACAGACCAAGGAAGAGGACGGACCTCAACAGGCCAGACCAACTTTATTGAGCCTTGGAGAGGAGCGCCAAGCCCACCCCAGCAGTCAGGAGGGAACGGCATGTGGTGACAGAGAGCGAGGGCTTTTTGTAGGCAACTTAAGAGGAGGTGGGTACGAAGGGCAAGCTTCAAAGAAAACACACTGATGGTTAATCGAACTTGAGCAATGGTTTTTCTGTCTAAGAATAGGCCTCAGGGTGTCGGTGGGGTGGTTCAGGGTGGTTCAGGGTGGGTTGGAGAAGGGTCAAGCCACCTATAAAGTTAAGGCAAATATATAATTACCTTCCAGAGTGGGACACTTTGGGGAGGGAAAGGAGGCTATGAAAAATCGCCCCAGTAACCCAGGATTGTCCCAGCCAGCCTGGGCACATTGCCACCCTGTGTGAAGGGCCCAGGGCAGGGCCTGACCCGGAACATGGCCTCAGTGATGACAGCCAGGTGTGGGGCTTTCTCTTCAGCAGCAGTGGCCCATGCTGGACTAGATGAGAACCCTGGGCTTTTTTTTCTTTTTTTAAATATTTATTTATTTGCTTTAGTTGTACACAATGCAATGCATTTATGTTTATGTGGTGCTGAGGATCGAACCCGGGCCTTGCACGTGTAAGGCCAGCGCTCTGCCACTGAGCCACAACCCTAGCCCCACCCTGGGCTTTTCGATAGAGAGCCCTGAGCAGGGTGGAGTGGGGTGCTCAACTCACAGCTATACTCTGAGGGGGACGGGGAGCCACCAGGTCCTCAACAACCTGTGTCCTCTGGGAGGCTGTCTTCCATGTGAGGACGTAAAGATGGAGCAACCCCCTTCCCAGGGTCACTCCAGGGGAGGCCCTCTTGGATTGGCCCCTGTCCATTTTCCCCCGTTTAATTTGTGGGAGCAAATTAAAGCCAGTTCCCAAAAATGCAAAGCGTCTGTTCCAGCTTGGATCAGGCCCTCCCCTCACTGGGTCTAGGACTCCCTCCCAGTAGCAGGTAGGTGGCTCCAGAGGTCACGGCCTAGGTCTTCTCCCCCTTGACAGGGCCTCAGCCCTAGGCCTGGGGCCAGCCAGACCCGGAGTGAGTGAATGGCTGCTGTGTGCGGTCCCTCCTCAGCCCCTCCTGGCCCTAGCTTCCCTCCGGCCCCTTAGCATAAACACATTCCTGAGGCCTGAACGGGAACCAGGCATGACTCAGGCCTCAGGAATGTGCAACTGGATCCGTTCTTCTGCGGGAGAATTCCTCACCCTAAGGTGAGCCACCAGCTGGCCAAGCCCAGAAGCCAGAAAGAGGGCCTCTGCTTCTCCAAAGAGCATCAGGTGACTGGACAGGTTACCAGCCTGCCGTTGCCACCACGCTGCCTCCCCCGCAGCCCTCCAGCAGCTCCACGGTGCTGTGGGGATGGTGGAGCCAGGGCGGAGGGAGTGTGCCGTGACCCCACTCCAAGTTCAGGTTCAGTGCTCAGAGAGTGGAGCAGGCAGGCTGACTCAGCAGGGGCAGAGGCCAGGAGCAAAATGAGGCTAGACATCCACACTCCAGTTGTCCCATCAGTCCCTGAGCGTGGGTAGAGAAGAGATGCTCCTGCCTCTGGGACTGAGAGAGCACTCTGGCCTGCCTGGCCCAGGGAGTCCTGGCCCTCTGACCTCCCCAAAACAGCCATTGAGAGGCTGCATCTCCAGGTTCCCCAGGCCCTACCTGGCCGACGCTATGCCAAGGGTTCTCTGGGGACAGAGCTGTGTCCTTGTTCAGTGCCAACAATTATTTTAATAGGAAATCTTGGGTTTAACAGAAATTTATAGATAGGAATTTATAAATAGATCCCAATTTACTAGAGATTCATAGACGTCCCCCATTTGATGGCTCTGAGAGTAGCCATATTGCTGGAGGGTCAAAACACCAATGAGACCAGAGTACCAAATACAATAAGAATCAGAAACGTGAAGTAATGGGACCTCGGCCGACGCCTTGCTTGGCTTAGTAGAGGGGCTCAGGTCTGGGACTAGACAAGACACAGTCATTAGCCATCACCATCTAGAGGACAGTGTGCAGGTATGGTGCTGACCAAGTCCTAAGAGTGACCTGCCTTTCTTCAGCGGGGCCAGGGAGAGTACAGCCCTGCAGCATGGTCCACTGAGCAATGCAGAGCCCTAGGTGTTGTGATCAGGGCCACACCCCGAGGCCCAGTATCTGAACACCCTTCCTATGCTGGAGGACCCCCAAGGAAGGAAGAGAGCCTACCTCCTCCCACCATGGGAGACCATGTGGGGCTAACCCTTCTCCCAGCTCCTGGGCCAGAGTGACATTGTTAGTGGGGCTTGGCCAGTGAGCCCTTCCCCCCAGGACTACAAATGTGCAGGGGTGAGACAAGGCTTCAGTAGAGGCACTGAGGACTTGCAGAGGCTAAAGGACTCCAGCTGTGTCCATCCAGAGGTGGCAGGTCCTGGCACACTCTCTCCCCTAGTGAGATCCCGTTATGCTCCCTCCCCAAGATCCTACTAGTTCTCGGCCTGGTCTTCCAGCCTGATAACCCAGCGAGCCTTCGATTGGCCCCTACCACAACCCTGTTCCAAGTGAGTTGGCCAAAGCTGGTCCTGTGGATTGTACTGAAGGTGCAGTGCCATTGGACAGCATGTGCCCAGGCTCAGGTGTGAGAAGTGGACTCAGGACAGCTCAGAGGGGTTATCGGTGGAGCCAGGCCCCACTGTGGCTGGCAATCGCCTATTTTGGAATCCCTGCTCGCTTAGGGCATTGAGCAGAGGCTGGAGTAACTGAGGGTCTTGGTTCTAAGTGGAGGAGCTTATCTCAGGGCCCTCAGGTGAGGCTGGGGATAACAGGTGTGCCATGGGGGGAGGGCGGGGAGTAGCCCAGGGCAGGGACTCCTCCGTGGCCTGGTCAGAGCAATGGCTTCACAGGCATTCGAGGTCCTGACCCTGCTGAGAGGTTGTCTGCCTGGGTCTGAGTCCCTTGGGTGGGAAGAAGCCCAGTACGGCAGGCACTTGTCCACATGTGACAGATCCTCCCGGACGCAGAATGCGCTGAGCCCAGTGGGCTGAGGTCATGTCTGCACGTGACAATCCTCCCACTGTCCTTTGGTAGGGACATTTGGTGCTGTCCTGCTGACCTCTATGTTCCCATGAAACCCTCATCAAGAAGGGGTAGTGGCAAAGATGGGGGCAGAGGAAGGGGCTAGAGGGAAAGGAGCTGACAGATGAGGGGACACGTGTCCGTTTCTGGGCCCCCTCAGCTGGAAGTGAGAAAATCTAATGACCCTCCCAGGACCTGCTGCCCTCTGCCCCTCACTTACCCTTGTAGTCTGAGAGCCAGACCTTCCCCGGGACCTCTCTTCCCCTCTGTTCCTTAGCACCCGGCTCCATCCAAGCCAGCTGTCCTTCCAGAGCTCCCATTCCCTGATGGAGACAGCTGCATCTCTCTGGGTTCCCTGGGCTGCCGGACACTCCATCTCCCCTCAACAGAATGGTGGTCTTCAACTTCCAGAAGGTGTCAGGCAGTGTTCCTGCCCCGTGACTCCCAGCCCTGGTGTTCATACCCTGAATAAGTCCTCCTTTTGGGTGGGGGTACCAACAGAGCAGGGCAAAGGTGAAGGCGTTGTACAGGTGTAAACAGGGCCCTGAATCAGCTGGGTTTGGGTTAACCAAAATAGATTGATCTCTGGGGTCCTGGCTCAATCACATGAAAACCCTTGCAAGAGGGGTGGCCCTTCCTGAGTAGAGAGCATCTCCACAGAGGTTTGATGAAGCAAGCAGCCACCTTCAAGAGGCCCAGCTGGTGAGGAGCCACAGGCAGCCAAAGGGACGCTAAGGCAACCTCTGGCTGGCAGCACAAATACTCGGGACCACTATCATTTCACTGCAAGGAAATGTGTGAGCGTGGATGCAGATTCTTCCCCAGTTGAGCCTCCTGATGAGATCGGATCCCAGTGAACACCATGATGACAGTCTCATGAGACCCTAGCTCAGGGTCCAGGTAAGCCATGCTCAGACTCCTAACCCACAGAAATGGGAATGAGAAAGGGACGCTGTCCTAGCCTGCTAACCTGGAGGTGATCTGTTGTGCAACAATACAGACTAATACAGGCAGGGAGTTGGGAGGCTTCAGGATGTCCTGCTGGAGCTTGGAGACGGCACAAGTGTCTTGCCTCACCCAGAGTCTGAGCCTTGAGAAGGCCACCCCCCACCCCAAGCCTCCATCAGACCAGAATCAGCAGCTGGACAGTGGGTGGGCCCTGTGCTGGGGCTGGAGCTAGTCTGGAGATGAGGGTCTTCCCTGGGGCCTGGTTGTCTGAAGAGAATCTACAAACTAGGAAGGGTATGGCCAGAAGTGTGTGCCTGCCTTAGGCTGGGATCTGAGTGGGACATTCACCTGGGGTTCTGTCCTCAGCAGAGGCATCCTGGGGCCTGATCCTCGTAGTGAGCTCAGCATGGGTGGGTTCCTGCTCACAAGGTCTGTGCATACTGAATTCATCCATTGGCCGGGCGTGGGGGTGCACGCCTATAATCCCAGCGGTTTGGGAGGCTGAGGCAGGAGGATCATGAGTTCAAAGCCAGCCTCAGCAATTTAGCAAGGCGCTAAGCAACTCAGTGAGACCCTGTCTCTAATAAAATACAAAATAGGGCTGGGGATGTGGCTCAGTGGTGGAGTGTCCCCGAGTTCAATCCGTGGTACTAAAAAAAAACCCAAAACTCTGAATTCATCTATTGACTTTCGGTGAAAACTGCAGGCTTGCTGGGCTTGCTGGCCACTTGCCTGCCTGTGTGCAGCCCCTAAGTGTTCCTTTAACCCCCACATCCTTGTCAGTGTTTGACATTATCTGACCTGGTAATTTTTGCCAATTACATGGTATAAAACAGTATCTCGGGTTTTTTTTTTTTTTTTTTTTTTTTTTTTTTTTTTTTTGTGGTACCAGGGATTGAACTCAGGGGCACTTGACCACTGGGCCACATCCCCAGACCTTTTTAGTATTTTACTTAGAGACAGGGTCTCACTGAGTTGCTAAGTGCCTCGCCATTGCTGAGGCTGGCTTTGAACTCGCGATCCTCCTGCCTCAGCCTCCCAAAGTGCTGGGATTACAGGCGTGCGCCACCACGCCCGGCTATCTCAGTGTTTTAATTTGTATTTTTCCAATAACTAGTGAGGTTGGCCACCTGTTGGTGACCTTGTTAATCCTTTGGTTTCCCTTTCTGTGAACCCTTTTCATAACCTCTCTTTGTTCACTTTGTTTCTTTCCTGGAGATTTCTCAGGGCTTCCCACTGGTTTGAAGGCCAGGGGCACCTCTCAGCCCTTGGCAATTCCCACAGCTCCGCTCAGCTGGGGCCACCAGGCCCTGTGCCTTCTGCCCCAGCCCTGTCCCCTTAGTGCTGAATCCCCCAGAATGGGCCAAATTCTGAGAAGGATGGTGGGTATGAGTTCAGGGTGTTTATACCCTAGGTAAGTACTTGATGGTAGAAAAGACCCATAGCTAGCTCTTCTATTGAATCAAAGCCTTCTCCCTTATTTTTGAAAGCCAGGAGGGAGAGAGAGGCGGGGAGAAGGGAAGACCATGTGCAGAGCCTTTGTGGACACAGGCCTGAGCTGGGTATTTTATGTGCCTAGCCTCAGGTCATTCTGACAGTAGACTTGTCTTTTTAAAATTATTTTCTCCATTGGGAAGATGGCGCACAACGGAATCGCCAAGTCTTGGAGATTAAACCATGACCCAGAACCTGGTTCTCCGCCTCCCAGACCAGGTCCTGGTCCTGTGTTGGGGGAAGGGTTCCCCATGGGCCTTGTGGGTGAACCACTGAATAGTGATTTTCCTCCCGTTGCAGGGACCCAGGCAGGCCGGTGGACCCCACCTCCCAGAAAGAGCACAGTGACCGAGAACTAGCAAGAAAACACAAATGACCCCATTGAGTCTGCTGTGTGTCCTAGGGGCTTCCGGAGCAAACAATGGCCTCTATGTCTGTTGTCTCCTGAGGACCGGAAGCCCCCACTGCAGGGCCCACCAGATGAGTCATGCAGGAGATATCCTGCCCTGGCTTTGTCGTGCCCGACAATCTCTCAGCCCAGACTGAAAAGGCAGATGATCTCATCAGGCAGGATCTGGGGAAGCCCTGTCACTTTAGCCCCAGGGAAGCTCACCGCCCACAAACAGCCCAGACACTGGAGCCCCGGCCTTGAGAGAGTTCCTGGAGGCTGTGGGTAGATGCTGGGCAGCTCCCCTGCTCCTCGGCCAACCAGGAGGAAAAACCTGTGCCCCTGGAGTCGAGGGAAAGCCCCGCTTTGTTCTCTCAGGACACAGCGCGTGTCTGGTGGCCGCCCACCCTCAGCTGCGTCCTGTGGAGTTTCCTGGCTTCAAGAGAAGCCCCCATGAGTACATGAGGAGTCCAGGGAAGGCTGACCTGAGACTGGCAGGAAGCCGAGGGCTGGTATGGCTGCCAAACCTGACTATCTGGGAAGACTGGGAGGGAACACACCAGAATTTCCACGTGACAGCCTTCAGAGGACTTCAGAAATAGAAAGCTGAAGCGTGCTGAAGTATTTGAATTCTTTGAACTTGGATATTACTGTTGTTTGTGGTTTAATGTGTACCTCACTGTCTGCTACAGAACAGCGCTCTGGGGTCCCAGCCTGACACCCACTAACGATGTCCAGGAGCAAGTTACTTTTCCTTCCCAAGCCTCAGTTTCCTCCCCTGACAAATGGTGGCAGTGGTGCTGTTCAGACAGCTGTCATAAGCACGTGTGGGACTGCATGGGCCCAGCACCCAGGTCATGGCCAGCAGGAAACAGGGCTTCCCCTCTTCTCTTCACTCCCCCAGAGCTTTGAAGAGGCTCTAGGTTGGACATCTGTTCCTCGCCTCTCTGTGGTTCATGGCCTGAAGCTGTTCCTTGGGAACACCCACCTTTCCTCAGGACACAGGTGGTGGGTGGGGGCACCTGCTAGAGCCTCTGGGGAAGAACTGCCCCAGTTGTCATAGTGCCAAGGATGGTGTCGTTGACACCTGGGGATAGGGCTCTACATCTGTTGGTTACCATGGTGAGTGACTGCTCAGAGGCCAGATCAGAGGAAATCACTTAGAGATAGGAAGTCCAGATCCTCAGGGGCCAGGCATCAGGTGTGGGGATCTTCCCTGGAGACCACAGAGACCAAGTCCTCTCCTGTGCAGACTGTGTCCTCTTAGAGCGGCCCTGGAGACACTGAGATAAGACACCAGGCCCTAGTCAAGAGCAGCCATTCTTATCCTTACCCTGGGCAGCCTCCTGAGCCCCTCTTCTAAAGCACAGTGGCATAAGCCTTCTTCCTACACCTCTGCCAGGGAGCAGCAAGTTACCTGTGGGGAAGTGACACAGGTCTGAGTGTTCCCTACCAGAGCTTTCCAGGCTACTAGATCATCATGAGACATCAGACACACTACTGCGGCTTTTGCAAGTCCCTGGTCACCCCTGGCCACATTATCCAGCTGTGAAGGGAGTTGAAGAGTCACTCTGGAGATGTTTGAAGAGGCCACCTTGGGCAGGCTTAGACAGGTGGTGTCTTTGCAGGTGGTTCTGACATACCAATGTATATATTGTAGAGCTGTATGACACAGTCCCTGGGAGCCCAACACTTACCTGGCCCCAATGCCAGAGAGCTCCACTTGACAATGCCCCCTCATACTACAATCTTCTGCCTACCTGAAGGAGTAGCTGCTCTAGGAACATGGTCTAGCCCGAAGCTCAAAAATGTGATCATTTCAGCTCAGGCACTGTTATGGTTTAGATACAAGGTGGCCCCTAAAAGTTCATGTGTGAGACAGTGCAAGAATGTTCAGAGGTGAAATGATTGGGTTCTGAGAGCCTTAACCTAATCAGTGGATAAATTCACTGATATGGATTTATTGGATGGTAACTGTAGGCAGGTGGGGTGTGACATGCCTTTGGGGTTCATGGTTTGTCCCTAGTAACTGAGCTCTCTCTGCTTCCTGGTAGTCGTGAACAGAGCTGCTTTCCTCCGCCACACCTTTCTGCCATGATGTTCTGCCTCCCCTTGGGCCCAGAGCTATGGAGTTAGTTAACCATGAATTGAACCTCTGAAGCTGTGAACCAAAATAAACGCTCATTCTCTAAGTTGTTCTTGTCGGTCTTTTGGACATAGCAAAAAAAAAAAAAAAATTGACTAAAACAGCCACCAAGGTCTTAGCTGATGGCCTCTTCTTACTTCTTACCTCCACATGCTACCACTCTCTACTTCCCAGTCTGCCTCAGCCACAGAGAAGCACCCTATACTCCCCAGTGGGCTATGCTTTGAAGTTCTACCCATGCCTCCTAGGACTAAGAGATTGGTCTTCATACCCCTGAGTCAGAGCTGTATCAAAGGCATGCTGATTCAAGCCAAGTAAATGCAAGGAGGCAGGAAGGTTGCGTGGATCCGACCTCCTCTTTGGGAGAACACTGCATGTGGTTCAGAAGAAGTCTTGGATGAGCCACTTGGTGAGGAGTGGAGACCCCCAGGAATCATGCTTGCTCCTGACCCATGGTTGGGCAGTCTCCTAAGGAGACCCAGCCTGCAAGCTTTAGTCTTTCTGAGTGTCTGGGTCCATCGACAGGGTCCTCCTTTTCTCCCCTCTCCCCACTCAGCTCACAGAGGCCCCTGTGTATGTGAATACTGAATTGATGGTAAAAGAATATCAGTTTGTCACATCCTGTATTCACAATTTCCCTGAGCCACCCCACGTCTCAATCCAGGGCCAATGGCAAACACTGCTGGCTCTGCAAACCCAGCTCAAGTGGCTCTTCCTCTGGGAAGCTCAGCACAAAGTCAGTGCCAAACACAAGGACTGCTTCTCACTCTTTCTCCACACTCATGGCGATGCCTGGCCCGCTGGAGGGGTGCAGTGTTTAAGAAATGAATGGCGGAAGCTCCCTGCCCCTCCCCGGTGTGCAGCTGTGAACGCCCCCACATCACCCCCTCTCTGCGCTGACAGTGCGGAACACCCGCTGCATGGAGAGAAGAAAGGTACCTGATGTCATTCCAGGTGTCTGGCATGGGGATCCTCCCTCTTCCTGCACAGATGTGCTTACCCGCCCAGGGCCCTGTGCTGTCCTGGGCCCTGAGCTCTGAGCACATCACTAGCCCGCTGCAGGTCAGGCAGCAGGGCCACCCTCACCGTGGCCACTCACGTCCAAATCCAGCTTCCTATCCTCTCTGCACAGGGTCCCTGGCCTCCCTGTAGTCTCCTTGACGTGGTCCCAGCTGGCCTCCCTGTCACCTACCCTCCTGTGAGCCTACCAGCCACAGTCCCTCCCCCTCTCTGGCAGGCCCACCACAGCCTGTAGTCTCCAAGGCCCAGCTCAGTCCTCAACTACCCCATTGCTTCCCTTTCTGGCCCACACAGCCCCTGTGACCTCAGCCTCAGTGTGTGGATACACACTCCCTGTGGACTGAGTATTCCAGAGTTGGACCCTTTGGAGCTTTGGTCTACTTTACATAATTATGAGCACCTGCTGTATGCAGAGCACTAATCTCAAATACACCTTCAATGTCAGATTCTCCATGTCTGCTTGGACATGGGCTCCAGGTGTTAGGTCCTCTGGGACTGGTGTTGCCACAGGGCTGAGGACCTTTGGGGACACTTCTGTGATGTGTGAATCCAGCTCAGTACTTTCCTCTAGAGTGGTCAGTTCTGGAACTAGAGCCTCATTCCAGAGGTCCCAAGAAAATTTCCAGGGAATTCTCAGGAACCATCCATCTTAGACATTCACCTGGAAAAAAATCCATTGGTGGGAATTCTATTCCCTATCAATTGTTTTCCACTGACCGAAAGAATCTGACCGGTGTCCTTTGATTGTTAGAAAGCAACTGTCGCCATGATGAACAGAAACTGAAACTTCAGCCTGGAATGTCCTGCTGCTGATAAACTCTGCTTCCCAGAAGGTGGGTTGACCCAAGAACCGGAGACTCCCCTCTACCCATCAACTTGCACCTCGTGTGCGCACTAATAGCCCCCAGCTGGCAGCAGGAGCCCCACTTACAATAAAGACACCACTCAAGACCTCTCTCCCCTGCAGAATTTTCCAGACCAGCAATGTAGCAGGCACTTTATGACACTCTGAGATGGTCTGTCCCCACTTTAGAAAGTTCATGGAGCTAGAAAATGGCAGAGCTGGGGTGTCAACTCAGCCCTACCCGATGTCAACAGCCTCTAGAATCTGGTGGGGGTCTCAGGTCCGTGGGGAGACAGGACTGCCTAGCTTGGAAGGCATGACTTGAGTGACAGGAGGGGTTGCTCTGGGAAGGCTCCTCAAAGGGAAGTTCCAATTGGTTCTCTGAGGACAGAAAAAGAAGAGGAACATCGGGGTGGGGAATTCAGGTGGAAGAAGTAAGGTGAGCAGAGGTCCAGTGCGGAGGTGCCTCACGGGGAGGAAGATGGGAAAGGGATGGGTTTCAGTCCCCTCCTCAGTCTCCCTTCCCCGTGGCTGCCAGGAGGCCCTTGCAGAGTCCTCTTCATGAACAGTTGCCCTTTTAAAAGCACCTCCCCGCTTGTGTGTGTGTATCAGGGCTCGCACTACTCCCACCTTCAGGTGATTTCTCAGCCACACCTGTCCTTCCTGGCTGGAGTGACGGAAGGGAGAGGAAGGCCCTGAGGGTACAGAGGAGTCATTGCCCGGGCCCCATGTGGAAAAGCCCAGCCCCAGGGACCAGGCCTGTGGATCAGCAAGCACACACTGGGGCACACCTGGAGAGCTGAGGAGGAGGAGTTTCACCTGGGCTTCCTCCTGGTGTGCTGCCCTCACCTGGTGCTGCAGTGGGGTCTCCAAGGAAGCTGCACGTGGGGCTGGGCAGCCTTTGGGAGCCTGCAAAGTGGGAGCAGAGTGTGGCTGGAGGATGAGGGCTCCCTATTGAAGCCAAACAGCATGTTGGGGCTCAGAGATGGAGGAGGAGGCAGCCAATACTTCTTGGCCTCGTCTGGCTTTAAGGGTCAGCTGACAGGTTCAAATAAGCCCAGGAGGCTCTGGACTAGGGATCCCGGGCTCAGGGGTAGATACTGATGCTTCCGGGCTTCATGCCCTTAGCACTACCACTGCGGCTATAGCACCAATTCAGGTAAACATCCCACCAGGCCCCTTACCTCTGGAATGAGGCTTCTGCCTCTAGCTCAGCAAATGCCTCCCTTAGGGGTGGGAATCGCTGCAGAACCAATAACCCTCAGAACCCCTTGTTCTGAAAGCTCCAGAAAAACCAAAACAAACTCCCAGCCAGGATGTGAGACCGAGTGGGGAGAGCAGGAAAGGCCCGGGCTTTGTCTTAGATCCAGACATTTACATTTTCCACATTAACGAGCTGGGAAATGGCTCTTTTAATGCCAATAATAACAACCACTGTCCCCTCTGTGTTCTCATTTAATCCTGGCAAACACTAAGAGAGGCCACCATTATGATCCCTGTTGTGTAGATGAGGGGATTGAGATTCAGAAAGGACCTATGATTTCCCCGAGGTCCCGGGCTTAGTTCACACCTGAGCTGGGACTTGAACCCAGTGTCCCCTCTTCTTTCCCAGTTTTGTTGGTAGGGCATTGTATGCCCATTCAGGGACAGGACTGGACCGAAGGCTCTTTCCTGGTTCACTTGAGTCTCCCAGCATGGCTGCAGCCAGATAAGGAAGCAGACGCCTGTGAGGTGGCCAGGGGGTCAGCCTGGCCCAGCACTGCCTTTCCTAGTGCTGCTGAGTGGAAGCCACATGCCAGCCAAGCAAGGCTAGCCAGGTCATCAGCCAGGCTGACCATGTGCCCTGGAATATACTCTCATCTTCCCTGGCCATGTGGCACCTGTTCCTTCCCTCTGATTCCCCCTGGCCCCTCAGGGCCTGGCAGTAAGTTCTCCCTCACTTCCTCTGAGGCCAGGTCGCCAAGCCCAGGTCCTCTGAAGCAGCAGGAATGGGGGCAGCCCCAGATCATCCGCTTGCAGAAAATTAGCCAGGGACTAGATCTCCTGGAACACTAAGATTTCTAGTCTAATATCTGTAATAGAAAAGGAAGAAAATATTGAATTGAGAAATAGTGGTTTTGCAAGTGCATCTAATTCCAAAGCTCACTGCCGGACAACTAGCATTGGCTCTCTGAGGATGGCCAGGTGGTCAGTGGAGTGAATTCTACCAGGTTCACCTGGGTCTCAGAGCCTTACGTTTTGCATCTCGAAGCTGCGTGTTACCGCACTTCCATCTGGCAGATGGCCTCGCCACCGCAAGGCACTCAGAAGTCAGGAGCAGGAGACAGCAACAGACGTGCAATTAATCAGAGCAATTGCTTCCCCTGCTGTGAACACGCCACTTCCTGGGGCGTTGGAGGGCAACGCATGGGAGGACCTGCTTTTGCGTCTCTGTGGCATTCGAAACCATGTCGACTATGCAACGTGCTCTCATTTCTGACATTGGTCTACATGAAAACTGCTGCAGCCACGAGCCAGCCAAGGTGCAGGGCAGCAAAGTCCCTGGCTCTCCTGGCCCGGGCGGGGACGAGTGTTGTGCTTCTTCAGAAGCCAAAGTTTCCCTCCAAGTCAATACAATGAAAGCTTCTGACGGAGACTGGCTGGAATCCGGGCTTTGCTAATTGTTATTTTTTATGGGAAAATTACTTGTTTTTGTTCCTTGTGAACCAGAAGAAGGTGGTTGCTGACCAGGGAGGAAAAGCGTGCTGGCTCCCTAGGGGGATGACACAGGAGCTGTGGATTTGGTGGAACTGAGGGAAGCAAAGTCCCAGCGGCTAGTCTACCCTCTGCTAGTGCTAGCCTGGGAACCCCTGAATCTTGGGTTTCAGTGTACAGACTGGTGATTTAAAACCTGCTGAATTATGTGGGTTTGGGGATTAAACTAGTCAGGGGCTCGGGGCTCTCCCTGAGAGGAACAAGTAATAAAGAACCCCAAGGGGGCTGGGATTGTGGCTCAGTGGTAGAGCACTCGCCTAGCACGTGCGCAGCCCGGGTTCGACCCTCAGCACCACATAAAAATAAACACATTGTGTACAACTAAAGCAAATAAATAAATATTTAAAAAAAGAAAAAGAACCCCAAGGTGTGAGGGTGGGAGCAGGTACCCACAATTCAGGAGAAGAGGGTCCTTTAGTGAGAAGGATAAGGCGGGTGCCTCCCCTGGAAGTCCAGGGAACCAGGCAGATCCTGAACAGGCTGGATCTCTCGCTGTAGGACCCAGGGCCCGAGGAGAAGCCCTGAGGCCAGGGGAAGTCACCCTGACGATTTCCCCCACCCCAGGTGTCTGGGCTCCCCTCTGCTCCCCACATTTTTAACTAGGCCTTGGGAGAGAGGGCCCTGATGGCCCATTTCAGCTACTGGGCTAAGAGGAAGCTATTTGCATTTTCACCTTCACCCAACACAGCAGGAGAGAGGCTTTGGCTTGGGTTAGGTGGGATAGGGGCTTCCTTCTGCTTGCCAGTTGGGGAATAAGGGAATGGGGGAAGGGCTGGCCCTAGGTGATGCTCCTGGTGTCACTCCTTGAATATGGGTGAGCCCCTGAGAAGAGGGACCTGCTGGGACCTCTACAGGCCACACCTGTATTCCTTTCTTACAGCTCCAAGTACCATGAATCTGGCAGTTTAGAACAGCAGCTGTCTAGTCTCTCCTGGCTCTGGAGGCCTGAGTGTAACATCATGGTGCTGGCAGGGTCGCGCTTCCTCAGCCAGCTCTGGGGGAATCCCTCCTTGCCTGCCCACCTTCTGACAGCTCCCAGCATTCCTGGGCTTTGGAAGCACCACTCCTGTCTGCCCGGCTTCACGTGGCCTTCTTGCCTCTGGGTGTCAAATCTCCATCTTCTATCTCTTATAAAGATACTAGTCATTGGGTTTTGGGGCACCGGAAATTCATCTCAAGATCCTTTACTTAATTACCCTTGCAATGCGGGGCATGGTGGTGCACACTTGTAAACCCAGTGGCTCAGGAGGCTGAGGCAGGAGGTACGTGAGCTCAAAGCCAGCCTCGGCAACTTAGCAAGACTCTGTTTCTAAATAAAATATCAAACAGGCTGGGGATATGGCTCAGGGGATAAGCACCCCTGGGTTTGATTCCTGGTACCAAAAAATAAAAAAATTAAAAAAAAAGAATTACACTTGCAATGACTTTATTTCAGATAATGTCATACCCCCAAGTGCTAGGGGTTAGGACTTGAGCATGTCTTTTAGGGGAGATACGATTCAACCCACTATGGTAACATTTACAGGTTCCATGGATTTAGACCCAATTTCTTTGGGGCCTTAATCCATGGACTCTGCATGCCATATCTCCTATGTTTTGATGGCCACCAGTAGGCTCTGGCCCTGGAGACTACAGATTCCTAAACTGGAGTAGGTGACAGGCAAGATGCCCAGCCTTTTTGGCTCCACTGGTACCTGGCAGGGATAGGGCTGCAGCTCTAGATCCATGGCTGCCTGTGTGTCCACACGCTTCTGGGCAGGTAGACAGGATCATCTGGGGCTGACCCCAGGAGCCCAAGCTCCCCGCTGGAAACAGGAGGACAGAGCCTGTGAAGATTACAGTAATTACTGCCATTTATTGAGGCTCTTGTCTGTTCTACGTACTCTTCTTCCTTATTTCACTAAATACTAACAATCATTCTGACCATTTTGTAGACGAGAATACTGAGGCTTGGTAAGCTATTATAACCTGACCAACATGTCACAGCTTATAAGTGGTGGAACCAAAGTGGTAACCTGGGTTGCTTACAGGACACAGTCAGCATCTCTACTTGACAAACTAGGGTTCTGAATCGCAGGCATAGGGTAGAGTGGCGGGTAGGGAGAGAATCCCAGCCTCAGGGCTACGCCAATGGCTGAGTCAGGGGTCTTCGTGGTCCCATAGCTCATGTCATGGATGGTGGTGGTATTGGTGGTGCAGGTTCTGGTGGGAACAGAGAAGTGCCCCCAACCTGGAAATCCTGGTGTTCTAAACAGACAGAGCCAGACTGGGAGCTGACGGTTGACAGGGCCAGAGCACTGCTTCCCAGGCCAGCTCTCCCCAGTGCCTGCTCTCTCCTTCCAGGAAGGGCTTTGGGACTGAGCAGCCCTGGACATAGCAAGAAACCAGACACCAGGGCTCGGCCACGCCCCTCCACCCCCACCCCGTCCTGGCTTTATCAGTTCTGTGACTTTCGAAAATGATTCAACCTCTCTGAACCTGGAGTCCCAGCAGGTGGGTAAGGCAGGCAGGGGCTGTGAACTGGTCAGGAGTCTCTGGTCCTGTCCTCCCCAGATGCTCTGGTCTGCTGGACGGGAGCAGACAGAACCATACAGACCTGATCAGTGTTCTGCCCTGGCCTCCCAGCACTGGAGAAATGGCAGGCTCTATTTCCAGCTCTTGAATTGACACCTCATCTTGGTGTGGGGACCCAGGGGCATCCAGCATTTGCTGCCCCAGTGGCTCCAAAGAGAGGCTCCCTGCAGAAGTCCTGGCGCTCATGGGCCCAGGGAAGGAGCTCAGAAGTGCTGTGGGCAGCTGGGGGCCCTGCTAGGTCCTGGAGGGCCTGAGGGGAGCAAGCAGGCGGGAAGGTGGGTCTCCTCTACTGGCTTCTCCCCTCAGGAGGAGGGGGGCCTAGGGGCTCTCAGGACTGTTTTTCTAATCTGTGGCGCCAGTCCCAGTTTGGCAAATGACCCCTAAGGGAACCAGGGCAATAAAGTTGGAATGGCTCGGGCACAGGAAAAAGGACACAAAGGCAACAGTGCAGGGAGGGTTCTGCAGGAAGAGATGGGAACCGGGGTCCTGGGCTGCTGGGAAGGTCACAAGCTCCAGGAAGCACATGGTGACCCTGGGGCCCATGGGCAGCCGGGGTTGGGAGGGGTCTGTTATGGCAGACTCCAGAGTCTGACCAGAGCCCACTCCCCAGCCTGGACCTGGGTGGGAAAACAGATGGAATGAGAGAGCGGAAGACTTGGCAAAAAGGGTGCAGCCTAAGGAAGGGGGTGCTGGGGTAGCATCTCTCCTGGCTTCAGGCCAGACGGGTTGAGGAAGAGCTGTCTCCAGAGTCAGGCCTTAGCTTTCATCTTTCTTTTCTAAGGGCAAAGTCGATTCAGGTAATGTGTAACCCCTGCTTAAAGGAAACCCGAGGAGAGGGGACTTGGGGCACTGGCCCAGAAGCCAGTCCTCCCCACTGTCCCCACTGGTCCAGCTTTCCTCAGGTCCCCCTCCTCTCTCACCTTGAATCCTGCCATCCTCTCCAGGCCTCCTGTGGCTTCTCAGGGTCCTTTGTAAGATCCAAGCTCCCAGGTGGCCTTTGAGGCCCCCTCATGATCTGGCCCCCGCTGTCCTCCCACCCCCAGCCTTAACCCCCACACTTCTCCATCACAGAGAGCCACTCGCTTCTGACCTCAGGCCCTGCCCATTTTGCTCTCTTTTCCGAAGCACCATTTCTTCTCTTCCTCCCTAGCAGGACCTTACTTGCCCCTGGGATCTCGGGGCAGGCAGTGCTTCAGAGGAGGCTGCCCCGCTCTCAGCCTTGGTACCAGCAACACCCTCCCCACGCAGTTCTGGAAACACTGCGGTGATTAGACATGTCCCCTCTCTCTCTCACCATCCCAAGCAGCCTGGGAAACAATGGAGCCTCCCCTGTGTCCTCACACACCCAGGATCAAGTTCAGCCATGCTGAGTGAGGGCAGGTGCCCAGAAATCATTTGACAAGAGAGTAAGGTGGAGAGCTCACGTTCAGCTACCTGGGGGCGAACTTCGGACGGCTGAGGAATGGAAGGGATGGGAAAGTGCATGCCCCTAGGGCCAAGGTATGATGCTTTAGAATGGAGGTGGGACTCCAGGTTCTGGTGTCTCTGACCAAAAAGAGGCAGAAAACGCCTTTCTTAAATATTGCCATGTGAACCAGGTGCTGGGGGAGAGGAGTCAGCTCCGGGTGCCCAGCGTCCTGGAAGAACCTGTGGCCAGGGGGCACTGCTGTGGAAGTGATTTAGGTGGAGTCCAAGGACAGAAAACTTTTGGCTTCTCTGCTTCAGGTAGAGGCCAGGAGGCCCTGGACAGGGCAGAGCCACTCCCATTAATGATGGAGGTGGAGGGTACTGATAAGGGGAAGGAGATGGCACCACCTGTCTACTTTCCTGAAAGTAGAGGGCAGGGCATTGCTGCAGATGGAGGGCTGAGCAAGGTTAAGGGGGTGGGTAGGGTTTGGGCCTCCGGCTGCTCTACAGCTCAGACGGAATCCTGGCTATGTGTGGCTTGAGGTCTCTAAAGCCCAACTCCAAGGGCACAGCAGAGTTGGGCCAATGGCTGAGATCTCCCTGGGGTCAATGGAGTTGGGGACTGGAGCCAGAGATCAGGAACCAGTGGGACTTGGTGCCAGGAATAGCATGCCCAGGGGGCCAATGGTGGACTTTAGAACAGTGTTGCCAAGTAAAATACAGATTACATCTGAATTGCAGAGATTTTTTTTTTTTTTTATAATTCTAACTATGTCCCAAAAATTGCATGGAAATACTTTTAGACTAAATAAATAAAAAGTATTTGTTATTTATCTGAAACTCAAATTTAGCTGAGTATCCTGTATTTTTTATTTGCCATATCTGGCCACTTCACTTCAGTTAGGTGTCAGACTGATCTGTGAGGCACTGTGGCCTGCAAACCCAATTCCAGTAAAACAGCCCTAAAGCAAACAAACCCCCAGCAGCTTGCATAGAAAAATAAAACACGTAACTTCCCAAGAACACGTTATTGTCTAAAGGTGGAAGTCTGTGATTTTTGAAGGAAAAAACAGTCTTCTTCTGAGGAAGAGTGAGTCACAGGCAAGCTGAACGTGTTTCTCTGGCTTTTGAGGGGGTGGGCTGAGTCCTGCTTAAAGGGCACCATCAACCCTACAGCCCACACCACTCCTGGCTACCAGCCTCTCTGGTGCCTGATGTCAGTCAGCCTCTGACTCTACTGGGAGGCTTCAAGTTGCAGGCCAGACTGTGGGTCAAGCTTTAGAGATGCCAAGGCAGCCCCTGGGTCCCAGGGCAACTCTGAGCCAGAGATGGAGAAGAAGAAGTCCCCAGGGAAATCCTAACTCTGAGCTTGGGGCTCAGAGTGGGGAGATTATAGCAAGGTGACCAGCACCCCAACAGAGTAGGTTCCTGCCCAAGAGGTGTGAGCTGCCTGGGAAAATTAAACGTCTGAAACAATCAGTAAGAAATAAAGACAGAACCAGCAATTAGATTCAAAGAGGAGCACCTGATGGGTCATCCAGTCCTGATAGGAGCTGGAACAGAAAAACTGAAAAAGGGCCCCATTCTTTTTTTCTTTTTAAGACACTTTTTTTAAAATTCAAAGTTATTGTATCTATAATACTAATATGCATTATAATTCATAATAAACATATAGAGCATCTTTTTACAAAACACTGTATACAATGTATATTTGTACCATTCAAATCTTCAATCATGCATTTAGGATAATGATATCCATCTTATTCACCCACCATTTTTTCCCCCTCCATCCTCCCTTGCTCCCTCCCTTCCCCTCCCTCCCCTTTGACCATTCTAGTGTTCCTCTACTCCTCCTATGTACCCCGACCCAACTCCACTGTGAATCAGCCTCCTTATATCAGAGAAAACATTCGGCATTTGGATTTTTGAGATTGACTAACTTCACTTAGCATTATATTCTCCAACTTCATCCATTTACCTGCGAATGCCATGTTTTTTTTAAGTATTTATTTATTTGCTTTAGTTATACACAATGCAATGTTTACGTGGTGCTGAGGATCGAACCCGGGCTGCGCACGTGCGAGGCGAGCGCTTTGCCGCTGAGCCACAACCCCAGCCCCGCGAATGCCATTATTTTTTTCTCTTTTATTGCTGAGTAAAATTCCATTGTGTATATAGACTACATTTTCTTTATCCACTCATCTACTGAGGGACATCTAGGTTGATTCCACAACCTAGCTGTTGTGAATTGTGCTGCTATAAACATTGAAGTGGCTGTGTCACTGTAATATGCTGTTTTTAAGTCCTTTGGGAATAGACCCAGGAGTGGGATGGCCGGGTCATAGGGTGGTTCCATTCCCAGTTTTCCAAGAAATCACCATACTGCTTTCCATAATGGTTGCACCATTTTGCAGTTCCACCAACAATGTATGAGTGTGCCTTTTTCCCCACATCCTCTCCAACATTTATTGTTATTTGTGTTCTTAATAGCTGCCATTCTGACTGGAGTGAAATGAAATCTTAGAGTAGTTTTGATTTGCATTTCTGTAATTGCCAGCGATGTTGAGCATTTCTTCATGTATTTGTTGATTAATTGTGTATCTTCTGAGAAGTGTCTTTTCAATTCCTTCGCCCGTTTATTGATTGCAGGCTAACATTATCTTAAATGGAGAAAAATTGAAAGCATTCCCTCTAAAAACTGGAACAAGACAGGGATGCCCCCTTTCACCACTGCTATTTAACATAGTACTTAAAACTCTAGCCAGAGCAATTATACAGACAAAAGAAATTAAAGGGATCAAGATAGGAAAAGAAGAACTCAAAATAGCACTATTTGCTGATGACATGATAATATACCTAGAAGACCCAAAAAACTCTACCAGAAAACTTTTACAACTAGTAAATGAATTCACCAAAGTAACAGGATATAAAATCAATACCCATAAGTAAAAGGCATTTTTTGTACACCAGTGACAAATCCTCTGAAAGGGAAATGATGAAAACTACCCCATTTACAATAGCATCAAAAAAAATAAAATACCTGGGAATCAACTTAACAAAAGAGGTGAAAGACCTCTATAACGAAAACTATAGAACACTAAAGAAAGAAATTATAGAAGACCTATTCTTTATTTAAGGAGGAGTACATCAAAGGCACGGGTAGGGTTTCAGCAGGAGGAGCCTTGGTTGGGTGCTTGCTTCTCGGTGTGGCAGGGGTCTTGCAGTAAACTGGTTGATTGGCATTTTGGCAAGCCACACCCATCTCCAAGAAGCTGTGTGGCTCCAGCAGGTCACCCCATCTCTGGAACTATGCTAGAACTTGAGTGGGAGCTAGAACAGGGTACCACCTAGATTGGGAGTTCTCAAAAAAACCAGTGGATTCCATCTAGGAGTTCCCGAACTCAGGATTCCCTGCCTAATGGCTTCAACATTGTTCAGTTTACACAAGGCTCCGTTCACATGTGGGTCATGGATGGCTTCCGGCAGGAGATGCCTCCTTGGTCTGCCTGTCTCCCGCCAGATGGGAGTTCTTTAAATCACCGTGTCTTATGACTGTCCATCCTGTGAGCACAGGGCCCCGTGAGTGGGAAGGCGATGTGGCCAGACCGCTGTCCAGCCCCAGGTCCCACTCCCGCAGAGGAGCTGCTGCTCAGAACAAGCAGTGGTGTGTGCAGGGTGGCAGGGCACTGGTCGGGCTGAGGGGCCTCCTACCTGGACTCCTTCCTCCACCTCCTGTCTGGTCCCCATGTGGGAGCAGAGGGTCCTGTTAAAGCCCCCAAGTCTATTGCTGTCGTTCCACTCAAAACCCTGTGGTGACCGTTGAAGGAGCCCCAATTAGGAAGGGCTATTGCGGCTAGCTGGAAGCCATAAGTTCCACCTGATATGTATGTGACGCACCTGTAGGCACCCGAAAAGCTGAAGGTATATAACCGAGTGAAAGCGGTCGGAGTTAGGAGAATTAATTCATTCAGTCAGTCGTGCAGTCGCTCGGTCCGTCAGAAGAAGAGTTCGGGTCAGAGAACAGGAAAAGAATCAGAGCGGCCAGAACGTAGGCAGAGCGGTTACAGATAGAAGAAGTAATGGCTGGTCAGAGTTAGGCCAAGGCTCCCGAGGAAGAAAGAAGAAAGAAGAAAGAAGCTCTAAGAAAAGCTCTCTCTAATCTTTCTCTCTAAAAATCTTTCTTTCCCTCTCTAAGCTCTCTCTAAGAAAGTAGAAGTAAAAGTAGTAATAGCTTTACTCTGCCTCCGAGTTTTTCTCCCGCGGCGCTGTGGCTGGCCATAACAGGCAGCTTACAGACCGTGACTGGCCAGCATGAACGCTGATGCCCAGCAAGGGCCACTTGGCCCTCCATGCCCGCCTGACCTCGGCACCTAGGACCCCTCCCTCACTGGCTCTGCTGGTCTTGCTGGTCCCTGAACAAGCAGGACTGTGGTCTGCTGTTCCTCTCCCCTCAGTAGGCACAAGGTAAGGTTCACCACCTCACCTCCAGGCCTCCACCTAAATGCCTCTTCCCCTGACCGCAGCCACCCCCTCCCCAACACGACTGTTCCTCGTCATCTGTGATTTCTTTCTTTTCTTTTTTTTTCTTTTTTCTTTTTTTTTTTTTTGTACTGGGGATTGAATTCAGGGGCACTGGACCACTGGGCCACATCCCCAGACCTTTTTTGTAATTTATTAGAGATAGGGTCTCATTGAGTTGTTGCTAAGTGCCTCGCCATTGCTGAGGCTGGCTTTGAACTCACAATCCTCCTATCTCAGACTCCCAAGTGCTGGGATCACAGGCGTGCGCCACCGCGCCCGGCTCCATCTGTGATTTCTTTAGGCTTCAGGTTGGTGGTCTGTCATCTCCCACTGGAAGGGGCTTCCCCTCTGTTTTGCTCACACACAAGCCCCCCTCCCCAGCTCCTGGGACAGTGTGGCACCCAGCAGGAGGGAGGGGCCCCGAGGCACCAGCAAGCTCAGCCCTGGGGGAGCAGCGAGGAGGGACTGCCCGTCCACATGAATGCCAGGGAGCCCCTGCGGCCTGGCAACTGGGGTGGGTGTGGCGCTGACGCACGGGCTGAGGGGGCAGAGTGAGGGCTATCTGAGCAAGTGACCATCAGCAGGCACTGCCCTCTTCCTTTAGCTTTTGGCAGGTTCCACCGGCATGGAAGGGACACTGGGGGTCCAAGGAGGCGGGAACCCAGCCAACCCCAGGGACTGGGGTGGGAGGGCAGGATCACAGGTCAGGGAGTGACCTTCTAGGCTGGGGTCAGTCTTCCGGGCACAAAGGCAGCCTCTCCTCTGTCTGTAGGAGCCTTGAGGCTGTCTGGCCCCACGACATTCCAGACATTCTTTGGGGTCCTGGAGGCTGAGGGCTATGTCTGGGGAGGAGGGCTTTGTGCAGGGGAGGAAGTATCCAACTGACCCAGACCCCTTTGTTCAGCTGCCAGCACCTCTAGCTCCTTCCTCCTGCCTGTCCTGACTGACCAGCTGGGGCCGGGCTGGGGGTGGGGACAGGACAGGAGTCCCTGGGGCCTGTGCCCCCTGCCGCCCTGCAGGCACAGAGCCCTTGGACTCCCACAGCCCCCTGGGGCCTGGCCTGGGGAGATCCAGAGGGAGTCTGAGAGCAAGACTGACATTCCCCAGGCTTCTACCCCTCATCCCACAAGTAGGGCTTTAAATGGGATGTGGCCAGCCTGTGGGAAGAACTGTCACCCATGTTGGTTCAAGTTCCAACACTGCCACTTGCTAAGGTTGTGTGACCGTCTCCCAGTGATGTTGACTCTCCAAATCTTGGTTTTGTCATGTGTCACATGCTCACTGGATCCTCTTAGTGAGGGATTAAAGGAGTGGGGCTGGGGTTGTGGCTCAGCGGCAGAGCGCTCATCTAGCATGTGCACGGCCCGTGTTCGATCCTCAGCACCACGTAAAAATAAAGGCATTGCATGTGTACAACTAAAGCAAATAAATAAACAAATAAATAAATAAAAAGAGTGTGTGTGCTGGGGACCAGGACATGGACATGTCCGGGCCATGTGGGCACCCAGTACACGTGAATTCCACAGAGATTCCCAGAGGGGGATGGAGTGGATGGAGAGGGGATCCCTGTCTTCCGGGGCTCACAGGGTAGAGGGGCATCAGGGAGAGCCCTGGGAAGGGAAAGGAAGGGAAGGGAAGGGAAGGAAGGGGAGGGGAGGACAGGACAGAAGAGGGGGGGAGGGGAGGGGAGGGGGGAAGCTGGGAGCAGCCCACAGGCCTCGTGGCTGCATGTGGCCACAGTGGAGGGAAAGTGCCCACAGTCGGGTTGTGAGCCAATGACACCCATTCCTCCTTGTCTTGGGCCAAAGAGCCAGGGGCATAAGGCCTGGCATGGTGCAGAGAGTTCCAGACATGTGGGGCTGTGGCAGCTGGACAGAAGCGGGCAGAGCTGGGGTGTCAGTCACCACCTGGGGCAGTTCAGAGGCCAGGCCTGGAAGGAGGTCATCCCAAGTGCAGTCTGTGAGTTGCCCCCAGGTGCAGTTGGGGGCCTCAGAGGGGCGGTGGCACTTGGGCAGTTGTCAGGAAGTGGTTTCAACACAGCTGCGGGGAGGGTTGGTGGGACTGAGCCCCATCAGCACTCAGCCAGGGACCAGGCAGGGCTGGAGACTGCAGTCAGGAACTGCAGAGGCCCCGGTGCTGGGAAACAGGCCCTGTGCAGCTGTGAGGGTTCAGAGCTCCTAAGGGGTGAAGTGAGCTCCCCTTCTGGCTTGTGGCCTGCAGCAAGGTCTGCAGACCCTTCATTAGTCAAGTGGGATGGCCACAGCCATGGCGCCAAGTGGCAGTGGGTGCAAAGCAGCCAGCAGGAGGCTCTCACCAACAAACAGCGAGACACGTGGCTGCCTCTTTCTCCCAGGAAGCCTGGTCCACGAGGCAGAGCGTTCCAGGTCCAGCCCTGGCTCCAAGTCCAACTCACTGTGTGGTTCCCAGCAGGCCTCTGACTGTTTCTGGCCTGTCCTTTCTCCTTTTATATCCTGAGAAGAATGACAAAGCCCTCTTATTCTGACCTACTTGGTGACTTTGGCTTGTCCCTGGGAGTTTTGCTCCATGCCAACAGAGCAGGGCCAAAGGTCCCACGTTCATCTCCCAGCTGTTATTTGATGTGCCCAGCTGCAGGACATGTTGGAATGTCCTCTGGAACATGGCCAGCCTGCCTGAGAGGGTCAGGTACCCACTGCTGCCCACTCTAAGTGGGCCCTAGGCTACAGGTGCCTGCCAGGGTCAAGCAGGAGAGGGGCCTCTTGGGTGCCCTTGGGTCAGGGTGTGACGTGCAGCAGGGAGCCTCATTCCATCAGGACCAATAACTATGGGGAGGGGCCTGCAGGGGCAGAGGGATGGAGTTCAGAGCCATCCCTAGACCATGTGGCCAGTGGATAGAGCGGCTGGACAGAAGCCTTGAAAATGTCTGGTCAGTCTGGGAAAGGAGCCCTTGCTACAAGGGCAAGAGCAGGCTGCAGGCCAGGGGGTTCAGGCACAGGTAGAAATGAGCCACATTTGAGGAGTGCAGTATTTGAGGCCACCAGTGTTCAGAATCCTGGGTGTGGCCTCACCCCGACTTGACTTTAATCTCCACGCGCAGCTTGGCACTGAGCTTAGGGCCAGCCCTTCTGGGGGTCCCCATGGTCTCAGGTCTTGCCCTATTTATTGACAGGAGAGGCTTGCTGCTGCCAGGGAGGGGTGGAAGTGAGCCCCTGTCTGTCTGTCTGTCTGCTGTGGTTCTGCATCTTTCCACAGAGAAAGCGAGGCCTGCCACTGGGACCAGCCGCCTGAAAGTGAGCTTGAGGCAGGTTAAGGCTGGGGTCGGGTTTCTGCTGATGTCCCTTTCCTCTCTGCACGAGGAAAGCTAGTTTGGACACAGTAGGACATCTTCCAGAAATACAAATAAGATTGCAGAAACCTGGGGCTGGGATTGTGGCTCAGCGGTAGAGCACTTGCCTAGCATGTGTGAGGCACTGGGTCGATTCTCAGCACCACATATAAATAAGCAAATAAAATAAAGGCCCATCAACAACTAATAAAAATATTAAAAAAAAAAAAAAAAATTGCCCAAACCTGCTTTTCAAAAATCCTTCAATCAAACCGTAGCAAAAAATCTGGTCTCCTAAATGCAAATTAAAATTACACTAAGATTCCATCTCACTCCAGTCAAAATGGCAATTATCAAGAATATTAGTAACAATAAATGTTGGGGAGGATATGGGGAAAAGAGGTATACTCATATTTTGCTGGTAGAAATGCAAATTGGTGTTACCACTATAGAAAGCAGTATGGAGGTTCCTCAGAAAATTTGGAATAGAATCACCATTTGACCCAGTTATCCCACTTCTTGGTATATACCCATAGGACTTAAAATCAGCATGCTACAGTTATATAGCCACATCAATGTTTATAGTAGCTCAACTCACAATAGCAAAGCTATGGAACCAACCTAGGTGCCCATCAACAGATGAATGGATAAAGAAAATGTGGTATATATACACAATGGAACATTACTCAGCCATAAAGAAGAATGATATTATGGCATTTGCTGGTAAATAGATGGAACTGGTGATTATCATTGCTAAGTGAAATAAGACAGTCCCACAAAACGAAAGGCTGAATGTTCTCTCTGATATGTGGATGCTAACACACAATGGGGGTGGGTGGGATAAAAGTTCATTGTATTAGACAAAGGGGAATGCGGGAATTGAAGGAGGATGGGATTAGGAAAAACAGTAGAATGAATCAGACATAACTTTCCTATGTTCATATATAAATACACAACCAGTGAAACTCCACATCATGTACAACCACACGAATCGGATCCTAATTAGAATAAGTTATATTCTCTGTATGTATAATATGTGAAAATACACTGTATTGTTGTGTATATATATAAAAAAA
This sequence comes from Tamias sibiricus, assembly GCA_025594165.1. Classification (NCBI taxonomy): domain Eukaryota; kingdom Metazoa; phylum Chordata; class Mammalia; order Rodentia; family Sciuridae; genus Tamias; species Tamias sibiricus. The sequence continues at coordinate 82,791,450 of CM046670.1, forward strand.
TCTCATCTTTTTAGTGGGGGCTATAAACAAACGTGTGTGAGTGGAGGGTATAAACATGCTTGAGATCTGACCTGCTTGGGTCCAAATCTTAATTAACCTCAACACCTGCCTCCTGGGGCTTGGGGCTACCTGCTGAAGGGCCTAGGAACATCTCCATGGGGGTTCCCAAGTACACATGTGCAGTCAGGTACACACGTCCTTGCACACACGCACACAAACATCAGGGGTGAAAGGGGCAGCCTGGTTGCCCCTGTTCTTCTCAGCTTTTGAAAACTCACTTCGGTCAACAGCCAGATGAACCTCATCCTGTCTCACAGACAAGCACTTGAAGAAAGTGGAGCAGGCTGAAGAGGGAGTCAGGAGGTGGCTCCGAGCCCCAAGCAGTAGGTAACTGCCGCTCAGGTGGATCTTAGAATGAGGAGGACAGAGGAGAGGTACAGGACCAATGAGGAGGTGGAGGCGGGGTGGGGGCAACAGGGCTTGGATCTGGTCACTGCCAACGGGGATGGAGAGGGAAGAACAGTGCACAGTTATGAAGGAGGGGGAATGAGCAGAGTTCCAAACTTGGCATGGGAGCACGGTGGAGAGAAGGGGAGGGCCTGGAAGGCTGGGGCTGAAGGTGACCTGAGCTTGTGGCTTGGACAGCTGGGCAACAATAAAGCTACTCAATAAGGAAGAGACAGCAGCAGTGCTGGGGAAGGGGAGGAGGAGTCGCCTTGGAAGCCTGAACTTGAGGCCTGCGGGACGTGCAGATGGAGCTGTCCAGAGGCTCACGTCCTGGCCTGGAGCCCTAGGAGAGGGCCAGGAGGCAGGGGTCTGGACTCCCTGTACTGTGTACATGTTCTGGCCCCAACAGGATTCCCTGAGAAATGATCCTTCGGTTCCCTGGGGAACCAAGTCCCTCTAGTTCCAAGTCCCTGTGGCAAGGGGCCCATTCCAAGCTGACATGCCACACCTCTGCACCATTTGCAGGACAGTGTCTGCGCAGCTTGGGAAAGGCCTGTGGAGGGGCCACCTCCTTGTATATTTGACTTAGCTGAGCTGCTGTGGCTGCTGGTCTGAGATGCAGGAGGACGGGGCGGAGCGAGGTCGGCACCACACTCTGATCCCAGCGGTGGGACTTCCACCTCAGTGGGGGCTTCTTCAACAGTGTGGCAGCCTCTGCAGTCAGTGAAGAGAGGCACATAAAGTGACTTTGCAAACACAGGTGGAAAAACCATTTCTGATGGAGTAAGGAGGGAGCTAGGGAGGACCTGGCTGGCGAACAGAAACCCCACCTGGGTGAAGCGCGGTAGAGCTAGCAGGTGGGCCCATGCAGGTGGCGTCTGCTCCTCTTCTGAAGGCTCCGTTAGTCACAGTGTCCACCCTGCAGGGGACAGCCTGACAGGTGCCAAGCTCCCTGTCACAGCTGGGACCAGAAAGCAGCAGTCAGAGAGATGGGAGGAGCCTTCAGCCCACGGAGGAGGCAGCCTGGATGAACTTACAACTTTTATTTCCCCAGATGCCAACACTCCATGGAATTCCCCAGCAGCAGCAGCTACTTTTCACTGTGGATTTTTCATCCTAGGGATCCTTCCTTTCCTATTTCCCATCCTCCCTGATCCCCGCCTGGCAATTAATATCATCATGTATGTACATTTGGTCACACGTGTCACTGGGCCAGACCTGATACTAAGTGGCTCCAGAGGCCAGTGCTTCTCTGATTTAATGAGTAGAATCACTTTGGGGTCTGAGCCAGTTTCCAATGAGCTCCCAAGTAAGACCAACCTATTGGTCCCGGGACTAAGCTTTGAGAAAGGAGGCTGACCCCTATTCTCGATCTTTGGGGCCATTCCTAGTCTCCCCTGCCTGAGAAGAATAAACTTGTCCTAACAGGGCAGTTCTACAATGGCCCAGGGACCCCCATGGGACCTCACCTCGTGGTTACTGAACCCAGTGAACTGCTTCCACCTGTAGGAGCTGCCGCTTGAATCTGCGGAGTGTCCGAGGCCTCAGAGCCAGGCTCAACCTAGGGCTCAGCCCTGCCCAGCCCTCAGCCGCACTGGGGGCTCTGGACTGCAGAGCCTCCTTCCTCCTTTAACCTATCTGCAGAGCCCCTCCCTGGGTCCCAGGCCTGACGTGTGTCCTTTCCTTCTCTGGGCCTCAGTTTCCCCATCTGTAGTGTGTGGGTAACCTGGAGGCTGTCCCAGAGGATCTAGCTGGCTCCCTGAGGATGCATGCCTTCACAGCCCCTCTCTGCATCGAGGGTTCAGATGTTTTTAGGAAGGTTGGCGCCTCCTGGGCTCTGATTCATTAAGGCAGCTGATGAAGATCAGCATTCTTTGAAATCACAGTGGGAAGCTGAGAAGCTTCCCTGGTGCTGCTGTGCATGCACAGGGGAGGGGGTCATGGGGGAAGGAGGTCAGAGGGAGGAGGGGACGGGGGAGGGGAAGCAAGGGCGTGTGCGTGGGAGTGGGCAGGTGTTCAGGATAGAAAAAACCAGAGTGCTTTTCCTACTGTCACAACTGCTCAGCACTACTCTTCTGATACCAGACAGGCGAGCGTTGACTCCCCACGTGCCAAGTGATTCTCCTGCTGGTGGCCTCTAATCAAACAACACTGACACTGTCTACCTGGAGATAGTCCATTCCACAGGGTTGAGGGTTCAGTCCTACCCCCACTTCAGATGCCAATCACAAGCCCCAGGTTGTGACCTGTATTTCTGCTCAACTGGCTATAAATTGAGGTTCCTATGATCATTGCCTGGCCCAATCCAATTAATTTGTGAGGATGGCTCTCAGAATTCAGGGAAACATTTCATTTACAATTACCCATGTATTATAGTGGATATTACAAAGGATTCGGATGAAGGGCAGATGGAAGAGCTGTGTCGGGCCAAGCATGTGAGCACACTACTCCATGTGGTCAGCAATCTAGAAGCTTCCAGAACCTAGTCCTTTTGGCTTTCTGTGGAGGCTTCATTATGTGGGCATAATGGTGACCAACTTGACCTTCAGTCATTCTCCCCTCTTGAGGCTGGGGGTGTGGCAGAAATCCCCAACCTTCTAATAGTGTCTTGATTTTTCTGGTGATCAGTGCCCATCCTGAACCTATCTAGTGACCTACCGCCTGTCATCTCATTAGCAGACAAAAGAGCTTACTCTACAGGTTTCAGGAGACTCTACAGTGCAGGAGCCAGGGGAGGAGACACAATCTCTTATGACATTGTGGTGTCGCAGCAGGACTCCTGGGAGTGTATATTTTGGAGCCAGGGGCTTGGTGCTCAGAGCAGGATTATTTAGCCATGACAAAGCATGACATCCTCAAAGTGCTTTGAGTGTTCTGGAAAGGTGTGGGGGGGGGGGGGGGGTAGGGAGGGGAGCCAGGGGGTACATTGTGGCATCATGGACAAGACTTCAAGGCTTCTTTTGCTCTATTCTATTAGAATGGATATTAGATTAGATTAGATTAGATTAGATTAGATTAGATTACATTCGATTCGATTCTTGTGTGTATGGTCTTTATTTATGCCTCTGTTGTCCATCCACCCATTTATTCTGCAACTGTGTATCAGCGCCTCCTCTGTGTGGGCCCTGAGACAGGCGCTAGGGACAGAGAAGAGCCAGGCACAGTGCCTGCCCTCAGGGCTCCGAGCGCATGGGAAGGCAGGCTCCCTGTGGCCAGCTCTGAGCAGCAGGATGGGAAACCCTGGAGCAGGCTGGGCGCATCCTAGGGGAGTGGGCACTTGGCAGGACGTGGAGATGTGACTGAGGACAAAGGACTGCTGGGCAAAAGCACAGAGGTGTGACGAGGTGGGGCCAGTTCAGAGGTGGCCCGGAGGAGGCAGCACAGGTCCAGCCCTGGAGAGAGCTGGTGCCGGGGTGCAGGCGGGGGTTGTACTGGCTGCTCTTTGAGTTCACTGCTGCCCTCTGTCCCCCTGTGGGGACAGAAGAGGCCCCTGAGCCCTGACCTTACTCCACAGCAGGGGCCCAGCCCTGGCTCCAGCCCCTACTTTCTCGTCCCTTCTCGTCACTTCACACCACTTACCTTCACAGCTGCTCTTGGCCACAGCCGAGGGAAGTGTCAAAGTTAATGGCGAGCACAGTGTCCTGTTCTACCTTCCCGGGCAGCTCCGCCAAGGGGCCTGCAGGAGGGGGCGGGGCAAGGGCAAGGGCCCAGTCTGGCTCTGGATTGACTCCAGCATTCTCTGCTGTGTGACCTTGGGTGAGTCCCTTCCCCTCTCTGGAACTTATTCTCCTCCATCAAATGAAGGGGTCTGTGTATATCATGGTTTCTTTCCTGCCTGCCTCACTGTTTGACACAGGCAAGGCCTTTGATAGGCACCGAAACGCCATTCCTGCTATGGCTGCAGAGCAGAGCAACTGCTTCCTCGCCCCCTCATGGACTGCACCACGGCTATCTGGTGGACGCTGCTCCTGCCCACAGGGCCCTTAGTTGGGGTGGTCAGCCACTGGGCTGGGACAAGGTAGGGAGGATGGCTCCAGGTCCTGCCTCCTGCCTACCACAGATGGGAAAGTGGGCCTGGCCCTGGCCTGGCCCCAAGCACTGGGACACATAGCTGCTGTAGGATCCGCCTTCCTATTTCTTTTTCCTGGCCTGTGCTCAGAGTTCACAGAAGTGTCCCTAAGAGTCAGCCTGGCTGTGCCCAAGTACAAAAGCTGCCAAACACCCGTGGGGTCTGTGACTTCTTCCAGTGCTAGCCAGGATGCCAGATGAAAGTTGGTGTGGGGTCATGGGCAGCTGCTCCAGGCGCGAGAAGACTTAAACCGACCCCCGAGGATTCCAAGACCCAGAGTCAGGCATTTCCCTTTCCTTCGCACAACCTCCAACACTCCCTATAACCTCTCAGGAGCCTAGTCACTGTTCTAAAACAGGCTCCCTGGGCGGGTAAGACAGGCTGGGGACAAGGGCAGCACAGGGCCTGAGCAGGGCCTGGAGGCAGAGGACCTGGGGACAGTGACGTCCATTTACTCGTCCATCCACACGCCCCACAGCACCGGCTGCACTCCTCTGTTGATGCTGGGAAACACCAACAACAGGATCCAGGCCTACCCTTGAGTGCTTAGGAGGGACAGATGCAGGGACAGTGGCTCAGCCCAGGCCTCATGGCACAAAACTTCAGCCTACCTGGAGGAGTAGTTTAGGTCCTAAGGCAGGCGGCTTCCAGGGGCCCTGCAGTGAGCGGGACTGTTCTGGGGGCCAGGGGGTGCGCTGTGGAGCGAGGAGGGCAGCCGCCCTTTCTGGCCCCCTTCCACGTGGCAAAGAGGTTGACTAGTGCGGCCCAGGGCCAAGACGCAGAGGTCTGTGTCTCCTTGCTGCAGGCACTGCAACTGTTCAGCCCGTTCTGTCCCGCTGGTGGGGACGCAGCCAACGTTAACGAGCAGCCTCGGGCATTCTGCAGACCCTGCCCACCTGAGCAATGCCCCCCACGCTCTGTCAGTCCTAGTTTATCTTCAAACCTGCCACTATGATGTGACCCCCCCACCCCAGCTGCCACTCACGCAGATTCCTGGAGTGAGGAGCCTGACCCCTCCCCCCATGGGCCTAAGCTCCGATTTCTAAAATGGCCAGTGGGCTCCCCAGCAGAGCAGTCCCTCCCTTCCCCAAAGCCTAGAAGGCTGAGCCTGTCTGGGGGGGTGGGGGGGACACAGGCAGCACAGGCCCAGTGACCTCCTTGCTCATAGGAGTTTATCTGTTACTACAGGAGAATCAGGCCCAAGCCGTGCACTTCTGAACCTGTCCCTGTGCTTTCTCGATCCCTGTCGGTTTGTCCCCTCCCTACAGGCAGGATCCAGAGCTCATCACAACTCCTCTTCATGCCACCCAGTGCCCGACACACCCCCTCGCTGAGTACTTCTGAAGGGGGACGCTCGGCGGCAGGGCAATCTCTGCTGCTGGCTTTCTCTAGGGAGCCGAGGCCGACAGACCATGCCCCACTGACCCCAAGAAGCACAGTAAGAGATGGGGCAAGTGGATGGGAATCGAGAGAACAGAGGCACATGTAGCCAAAGAGGAAGGAAGAGGGGCCACATGCGGTTCAGCCCCTGGGGACAGGTGGGCTACTGTGAGTGGCCCTGTCTTCCATTTGGCAATGTCTTCCACGATCTCCCCGCCTCTTCCCTCAGCCCTCATTGCCCAAAGTCCTTCCCTGCCATTTCCCACCCACCTCTTCTCCTTCCAGGGGTTCCCTCATGTCAAAGCCATCCATCTTAAGCTGAAAGGGGAGAGCGGTGTCCTGTGGGTGGCACCTAGCTGCCTGTGGCCTCTGCCTTGCAGAGCCTGGGCTCAGGCAGCTGCAGAGCCAGGTCAGCCCCAGGTTCCCACAGAGGCTGGGCCACCCTCCCTCCTCCAGGCTCTGCCAGCCCACTTGAGTGGCGGGCTCGCCTCCTGCTATCCTAAACACTGCTCTCCCCACCCTTTCTCTGGACACCCTCTGTGGAGGCCATCTCAGCCTCTGGCCCCAGCCGTGATTTGAGCCAGGCTGACTACACCGAGGCTCTGCTTCGGTCACAGGAAGTTATGCCCTCTTAGGCACCTGAAAACCAGGGTAGCACCCTCCTCCTTTCCAAGAAGGACCCAGAATCTTCCAGAGGGGAGTTTTGTGTTCCAGATGGTGGTAGAAGCACAGCTTCCCCATCTCACTGAGATGCCCTAGAAACCCACACACGGAAATTCCTGTCAACATGGCAAAGAGCTCCCGGGGTCAAACTGTTGACTTTCTGCAAAATGGGAGGAAAACCAGAGTAGCCCCTTCTCTGATTTGCTTTCCAAGGTTTGAGTTACTCGTGGTCAACACAGCCTGAAATATTAAATGAAAGACTCTACAAATAAGCAATTCATAAGTTCTAAGTAACTTTTACAACCGTGTATTGTTATAATAGTCTATTTGATTATTAATCATTGTTGTTATCCCTTATTGTGTCTAATTTATAAATTAGACCTAATCACAGGTATATATGTGTAGAGGCTGGTACTATTTGTGGTTTCAGGGATCTAAAGGTCTTGGGATATATCCCTTGTGGATATGAGTGGGGTGACTGTATACTGAACTGATAGCTGAACAAAGAAGGAAATCACAACTTAAAAGTGGCCCCGGAGAGATCATTAGCACAGATCCTCCAGAGAGGGTCAGGCGGGGGCTCAGCCCTCATCATTCATAATTCCAGAAAGAGAAAACCAAGAACACAAAATGACCCCCACTGTAAGACATGGGTCTTTGTTTAAAGAGGAACCTGAAAAATTCTTGTGATATTTCAAGCATCCAGTTATAAGATCTTGGCTTCCAGGCAGTATAAATGGGCCACCAGCAAGGAGTGGGAATCTAATATCTGATGCTAGAGGCCAGTGGATTCAGAGGGACAATGATCTTGAACTTCTAATCCTATGACTACACCAACTGTCAAGTAAATGCCTTTTCAAACAGAGATCATTTGAGGATATACTAGTTGCAAAAAAAAAAAGGAATCTCAGCCAGGTGTGGTGGAGCACACCTGTCATCCCAGCAGCTTGGGAGGCTGAGACAGGAAGATCATTAGTTCAAAGCCAGCCTTAGCAGCAACTTAGAGAGGCCCTAAGCAACTCAGTGAGACCCTGTCTTTAATAAAATACAAAAAGGGGCTGGGGATGTGGCTCAGTGGTTAAGTGCCCCTGGGTTCAATTCCCGGTATCAAAAATAAAAAAGGAAAGGAATCTCAAGAAGAGGAGGTTGTAGGGTAGAAGAAACAGAGGAATTCACGCAAGGGGATCCTGAAGGGAATCCCATCAGGGGCTGCATAGGAACCCAGAAAGCCAATTTAGATCCCTCCAAACAATGATTAAAATCCAGTGATTAAGCCAGGCCTGGTGGCGCAAGCCTGTAATCCCAGCACTTGTGAGGCTGAAGCAGGAGAATCGCGAGTTCAAAGCCAGCCTCAGTAATGGTGAGGTACTTTCAGTGAGACCCTGTCTCTAATAAAATACAAAAAAAGGGCTGAGAATGTGGCCCAGTGGTCGAGTGCCCCTGAGTTCAATCCCCGGGTAAAAAAAAAAAAAAAAAAAAAAAAAAAAAAAAAATCCAGCGATTATAAGGATGTGAAAAAGAAGAGTGTGCTCCTTCTTGAAATGAAAAAAAAAAAAAAAAGGCAGAACAAGAGGCAGCCAGGGAAAAAAAAAGAAGTGGATAAGCCATTGCTGGAATATGTAAGAGGCAAACCTAACACAGCAACGGAGGGGTCCGTGCAGCCGAGGGCATGTGCAGGGTTAAATAAAAATGACAGGCGGCCAAAGACCAGACTAAAATAAAAATGGAGTCATTCATGCTAAGGTTCCACATCACCAGCCTGAAACTAAGCTATTTATCTGACCTCCTGAAATCAGGATTAGAGAGATAACAGCCAATTTTCCCCAAATAGGCCAATTTCATTGGCATGATAATGAAGTTCCCTCTGCTTTAATCCTTACACACTCACAAAAGAAGAAACCTAAAATAACCCGATGTTCTCTGATGTTCCTGATGTTCGCTGTTTGGTTGTTTTCCTCATGTTCTGTCATCCCTTTCCTGCCTTACCAGGAAAGGAAGTTTGCAACCACCAGTCCTCTTTCTGTTCCTACTCCTGACAGCAAAACCAGCCTCCTCTGCTCAACCTACTGAAACTCACTCTATTTGATGTAATGAAGTGTCCCGAGATTCTAGAATTGAAAATGAAGCCAATTAAGATCCTTAAATTACTGTGCTTTTGTCCTTTGGCTGCGGTGGGAGAATCTCTCTAATCCCCAAAGTTCTTGTCTTTCTTTTCCTGTAGCCTTGGTTTAGTGACTCAGACACAGTTCCTTCCCTAAGGGATCCCCTTGGACAGAGCTTATGTAATCACAGTGCTCTGAAAGCTACCATGACATCAACCATAGACAAAGCCCAGAAGTCCGGCTTGCAAATGCTATAGCCTCGATGATGTAAAAGAAGTCGATAAAGTCGAACAAATTTGCTAAGGCACTTGATAAAGTTAAAGCACCTGGTCCTGTAAAACAAGTCGGAACATAAACTCAGATTGAGGAGCAGCGGAGGCAGAAACTGTTTTCTTCTTGCAGAGGGGACACCACACTGTGTGACACGGGTGGAACAACACATATGGATCTTTGGGCAAAAGATGTACTCTCAATCACTTGTCATGGCGGGAAGTGAATAGAAACTGTTCAAAGTTAACAAACCATGAAATAAAGGTCCAGGCGCTTCTAGAACTATCATTCTAACCACCAGCTCTGTAAATAGAAGTCGCTAAATTCATTTCCTCTGGGTGGTAGGACGGGGTATAATCAAGAGACTTACTTTGGACTTGATATCATTGTCTCCTCTTTGAATCTTTTTTGTGCGTCTGCCTAAGGTACTTTTACCATCAACACATCATCATGACAGATTTTAAAGCCTTACAGGGGAAGAATTGAGGGAGGGGGAAGGGTTTGGCTGAGTGGACAGAAATTATGCAGATGGGGAGTGGGGAAGAGGAGAGAATTGGGGTTCCATTCCTCTCTTGTGGGTGTGTATGGAACTTCCTCAGGAGCGGGAGACCCACTAAATGACACCAAGACTGACACTCACAGTAGGTGCCCCAAGAATTTTCATAACTGAATAGAAAGAAGTAGATAATGTCAATGTTAGGCTCCTCCTCCTTCACCTAGGAGGAGGGAGGGAGGGTGAGAGAGAAGAGAAAGAAGGGATGGAGGGAGAGAGGGAGGGAGGGAGAAGGCAGAAGGAAGTAGGGAGGGAGGGAGATCACCACATGGAAACCCAAGGCTTCCAGAAGACTCTGTTGGGCAGGTTGCTCCCTCTGAGGCCCTTTGCCTTCACAGGGTCCACAGGGTATAGGAAGGAGCCTGATGTTACCACCAGTCTGCGAGGCAGCTCCTGCAGTCTGGCCTGGCTTCCTGGGTGAGTGGCCTTTGCAGTCACTTGGGGCTCCCAGTTAGAAGGGCTACATGTTCCCTTTAGCACTCTGCTGTCACTGCCTTGTGATTCTTAATTTCTAAGCAAGAGAACCCCACATTTTTATTCTGAACTGGGCCCTACAAGTCAGAGAACCTGTTCTGCCTGCAGGCCTGTCACTGGTCTAACTGCAACCACCTCCCATCTTGAGTCTTGGCCCCCAGCCCTGGCCTGGGGCGCACTGAGCAGATACAAAACAAGTCAAACAAAGGCTTGTTTCCCGGCAGCTCCCAGCCTAGGATGGGAAGAAAGTCCAGAAAACCTTGGATGACTATCATATCACAGCTCAGAGAGACAATGGACTCTGTAAGCACAAACTAGGAGGGAACACTGTGTAGAGAACAGTTAGCTCCACAGGCCAGTGATTGGTACCGGATGTATCTCAGGCTAAGACAGGGGGCGCATGTGAGAAGAGGGTGGGTGGATGCCCCAGAAAGTATAGTGCAAGGCTTCTGCACAGCTCAAGAATGTAGTGCTGGGCTGGGAAAAGGGGCGCAGGGCCAGACCAGAAATTTGGAGATCTGTCCTGAAAACAGTGGGTTATAAGTAAAGAGAAACAACCATCTTTCTAAACTCAAAGGGTCACCATAAGGTGTGCAAGGTGTGTGGAGCATAGACGGAGGCAGAGACGCAAGCTAGGCATAATCGGCTCGGACACAGTGGGCAAGGCACCATCCCAGTCCCTTTCCAAGCACTTTCTAAGCTTTGGGTATGTTTATAGGACAGTGACACCTGTGTGTCACTATGCATATTTCCGTGCAGGCTGAGGTGTGCTCATGTGCTGTCTGAGCGTGTGCTGGGAGTGTGTCAGACTGTTGGGATGCAGGACTGTGAACCCAAGTGTTAGCAGACAATTGTCGACGGATCTCTTGAATTTCTGCACATCTTGCAAAGTGAGGTGCTCACTGTCCTTCGTTCTGGACTATCTTTTCAGGGATGTTGTATAATGAACAGTCTTGGTAAATACCATCATTGTCTCTCTCCTGAGTGAAGGGAAGGCATGTTTCCTGCTAATTTTAGACATAGGTGTCCTAAGCTCAGAGTTTTTCCCCTACAGGGTAACTGAGGTGTCACCTAATCTTCTTGACATTACCCTGTGGAAATTAGTGCTCAGAGATCTGGCACTAAAATACTCATATTCTGGTTACTATTATTGCTGTGAATACTAAACTGTCCTTCATCTCTGACCCAGGAATCTCATGTCCTTTACCAGTGTCCTTTAAGTCAAGTCAGGGAATTTGCTGGCTTGTACGTAGGGGAAAATCTTGGGCCATTCACAGTTCTTAACAATGTGTTTCTAGATATTTGTGTTTCAGTGAATCTGACTTTGACCACATTTGTTTGTATATGTGAAGATTAGGGGTTTTGGTATCTGGGGAAAAGGGTGTTTCAGAGTTTATACACATTGGGAAACCAGCCCTTGGATAGTTTGCATCTATGCCAGAAAATGATGAACATGTATTTAATGTGGGGATGAACCAGCTCTTCTCATTGAAAGACAGGGAGAAGAAATATGGAGAGCTAGATGCTTCTCCTCCAGCTTAGGTTTATGGGGACCAAGGGGGTATTCTGTTGAGTTTAGGAGCACTGGATTTGAATTGGAATGACTGTGACCATAGGGAGAGGCCCACAGAGGACCATCTATGAGGTAGTCTGATAAGGAGCTCTGTTTTGTAACAGAAAACCTTCTTCCCCATCCTATCTTAAACTCACTAACTTCTACAACATTCCAACTTCCATCAGTGCCCAACGAATCCTAGAGCAATTGAGCCATGCTCTGAGATGTCACCTGGGGCTCCAGTCTGGGTTAAAAGCTACTCTGGGTGTTTCTGTTCTAGGAGCTTGAAAACCACTTCTCTGAGGTAACGGTAACGGTTGTCCCTTTCCAGATAAGAAAATGGGATGGTGGAGCAGTGGTTCTCTCTATGCTTTGAATGTAACCCTTGCTGCTCTGCCACTGCCACTTTTTTTTTTTTTTTTAGTTGTACACAATGCAATGCATTTATGTTTACGTGGTGCTGAGGATCAAAGCCGGGCCGCGCACACGCGAGGCGAGCGTTCTGCCGCTGAGCCACAACCCCAGCCCGCCACTTATTTTTAGAATGGACCTGTTTCTTTCTCTTCCTCTTTCCCTGCTCCTCCCTAATCTCTCCTCCCTCTTAATCTCAGGGAGAACAAGATTACCTTTCTTCCCCACCCCAGGCAGAGTTGTCTGTCCCTGAGTACACACCCACCATTAGGAACAAAGAGATCCAGACTTGGGGATGGCACCAGAATATCTCAGAAATGACTATCTGCTGAATTAACAAGTGAATTACAACTCCAGGCAGAGAACACGTGGAATGTAGCCTTTGAGTCACCTCGGTAAAAGCCCCCCGTTCCTGCTGATGGGCACAGCCTTTGGGACAGGAGTCCCCTGTGTTTCTCCTTTGCTAGCAAAGGAATAAACCTTCCTTTTCCTTTTTCTCAAAACCTTGTCCTCATTATTGGATTGGCATCGGGGACAAGGACCAAGGTTTCGGCAACAATGGGGCATTTGTAAATTCACTATCTCATCGTGGGGTTAGGACGGGAGCTGACACCTATCCTTGAGGGATGCTATACTGGCCCCAGTGGTTTTGCTCCCATCTCTCGATCCAGTGCACCTGTGGAGGGGAGGCTGGTTGGGAAGAAGCCACACCCAAATACCCGCTGCTCTGAGCATGTGCTCTCTGTTCCACCTGCTTTGCCTTTTCTGACTCTTCCAAGTAATGCTGAGGGGTGATGCCATTTCCCCATGTGAGAGGAGGGGGCTGAGGACCAGCGGAGCTTGGCCATTGGTTCATGAAGGAGCAGAGTCCAGCAAAGCCAAGGAGGTGGTGAGGAGAGATGAGACAGGACGTGAGAGGAGGACCCCGATTGTCAGAGGTGGCTGACAGTGCCGCAGAGACAACCACAAAGGCACCGATGGCTTACTAGAGGAGGTGGACGCACGGGACAGGGGGACAGCAGGAGGAGGGCGGGGAGTGTTGAGAGGTTGGCTGGCTGGAGTCCGGCGGTGGCTTGGATGAGTGACCCCCAAAGGCCCATGTGCGGAAGGCTTTGTCTCTAGGGTGGCTTTCTTGGGAGTGGTGAAACTTTGTGGGAGGGGGCTGTGGTCACTGGGGGTATGCTTTTGAAGGGGATGTGAAATGTGAGTCTTATCTTTTTGATAAGACTCATGGTTCATGATGTAGCAATTTGCCCCACCATATACTCCTGCCATGATGTGCCACCTCTGCCAGAGGTACAAAGAATGGAACTGGCCAGGCACAGTGGCACATGCCTATAATCCCAGCACTTGGGAGGCAGAGGCAGGAGGATCACAAGTTCAAAGCCAGCCTCAACAATGGCGAGGCACTTAGCAACTCAGTGAGACCCTGTCTCTACTAAAATACAAAAAAGGGCTGGGGATGTGGCCCAGTGGTCGAGTGCCCCTGAGTTCAATCCTGGGTATAAAAAAAAAAAAAAAAAAGAATGGAACTGCCTAATCTTGGTCTGGAACCTCTAGAACAGGAAGCCAGAGTAAGCCTTTTTTCTTTATAAGTCAATTGACTCATGTATTTCATTATAGTCATATGAAGCTGACTAATGCAAGTCCAAAAGCTTGCAGTAGATGGAGGCCCTGTAATTTGTAATTACAAGTGCACATTTAGGTCCCTGTGTACCAACCCAAGGCTAGAAGCCAACTACCCTCATCCCATAGCCACACCACCCCTGAAGTTTGTGGATGGGTCCATCCCAGCAGACCAGCCCAAGAGCAGGCTGAGGAAGTCTCCCAAGCAAACAATGGCCTTCCTGCCTCCTCTGGCCTCTCCCAGCCCCTCTTATTAACATTCAGACAGCTCCCCACACCGTCCATCCCAGGCCACAGAGGAGCTTAGATTTGATCTAGCCTGGCTGAGCCGCATTAAAATCAATTAAAAATGAGAGAGAAGCCTCTTCTCTCCCGCTGAAAAATCCACAGGAGTAAGAGAAAGACACACAGAGCCCCACCAATCACCCGCCTCTCTGCTTTCCTGGGCTGCTTTTTCTAGACAGCTGCTGGGGAGCCAGCTGAGAGGAAAGGACTTCTTGCAATGGGGTTGTGGCCAGGAGCCCCCAGGCTGGATCCCGGCTGCCAACAGGATGTGCCCGCTGTACTTGCTATCCTGTGATCAGCCGACGGCCCGGCAGTCTGGCCATAGCTGGGGGCGGTGGTAGCAGGGAGCGTCTAGAGGGAAGCCCAGAAACCTGTCCCTTGAGTCGTCTCCGAAGGCCTGACACCAGCTCCCTTTCCCCACCTGGACCCAGAAAATTTAGGCTTCAGGGAAACCACATATTTCAGGCTTATCTTTGCTTCCCATGGAAAGCTGGGCAGAATTAGATTCCCTTGCTCCTCCTTGGAGGACTTCTACTTCTATGCTGTGAAGCTGCATTTACTAATGTTTCCAAGATAAATGTGTGTGTGTGAGTGTGTGTGTGTGTGTGTGTGTGTGTGTTTTATGCACTGGGACATGCACCCACACAGAGCTTGGCACATTAAGTCAGTATTTAGTAAAACACTAGTCAAATGAATGAAAAAATATGGCTAAAGTGCATGTGCCACTCCCCTGCCATCACCCACCAAGCAGGCAGCATTTGGTACAGTTTAGGTAGTTTTGGTCTCAACCATGATCAATTTAACTTCTTTGTTTGTATTCAACCAGTGAGCAAGTCTTTGGTAGGTCTCTCACTGTGCTGAGAAAATGTTCATTCATACGGGGGTACCTAGCCCCAGCCCTGTGTCACACCCAAGACAGCAGACTTGCTGGGTGGAAGCAGGTGGGCTTGACGTCAGCCTGGAACAGTGAGTGTCCTTGGCTAGGCAAGGCTGGAGGGAGAACATAGCATATCCTGATGGCCAGAGAAAGAAGCCTGGCTGTGGATTGTGTGGGTCACTCCTCATTATTCTAGAGATAGCCTGCCCACCCCCCCCCCCCAAATGATGATTTCATGTTCTTCCCTGAGTCAAGATGACCCTAGAGAGGATGACAAAAAGTGTCCTGATCTGGGGTCACTGAGGTTTTATTGAGCATTCCCCCATGAAGACGATGATTGGTTTAGATTTAGAATACAATTCTTCCTAGCAATTTATAGAAGGATATGGACTCAAATGTAAAATTATTTCAAGTAACTGGAGCACTTTGCAACTCATTCAGTTAGGGGTTAACCTATAATATGAGTTGGGAAATTGCAATGGCAAAGGTTGAGAACTCGTGTCACTCCCTCTGATCCAAAGATGTCTGACGGACCCAAGAACTATGGGACGCATTTCTTTGTAGGACGGGTGCATTCCCTGCTTTTCCTGGTGCAGGCGTATGAAGACACTGCTGGTTGGAAAGAGAGAGTCAGCTGAAGGAGGTGAAGCCCTTACTATTCGCTATGGTGCGGTTCGAATAAAACTATTAACTGGTTGAAGGGCTCAGAGCTCAGGGCTGTGCCACACAGACTGTTCCCAATGTAAGACCAGTGATGAAAAGGACCTTGGGCTGGAGGTGTAGCTCAGCTGGGGACAGAGTATGCATTTAGCATGAGTGAAGCTTCGGTTCAATCCCCATTATGGGGAAGGGAGGTGGGTGGGCTTAATCACCAACCCTGACATAGGGGTTCTGAAAGCAATTTACTTTGTGACTTTGGAGCCCAGATTATTTTGTTCATTGATTCATTCTGCAAATATTTATTGAATGCTTTCTTTCAAGGCCGCTGGAAAGGGAGATTTTAAATATATATTTAACAACCAGGGAAACAAGCAATCAGAACAAGAAACTGACCAATCAGAATGGACACTGCCTGTCAACAATCAACACAGCCTGATTTGCACAGGGGTGATCTCAGCCCTGGCACTGCAGCCTGGAGCATGACTGGCAGCTTACCTTCTAGTGGCCTTGGCAGCAGGGTGGGCAAGGCCTTCCCAGAAGAGATGATTCAAAGCCAAATCCTGCAGAAGCAGAGAAAGAAAAGAAGGAAGCAGAGGTTTCTGGCAACCCTGGGTTCAGGGTAGACACTATATAGACACGGTCCTATAGCAAAACAGCCAGAAACCTTCCAGTAGCTGGGTGAGGCCCGTGGGAGGTAGTGATTCTAGGAGGGTTCAGATCACAGAATATCTCAGTCGATTGGGAGCTATCAAAAGATTTTTAATTGGGGAGAGGTTGGATAAAATTGTCTTTCTAGAGTTTTGGGCAGATCATATCTTTATTCTAATTAAAAGATGGGTATTAAAGGTGAGTATTAAATGGCCAGAAATTTCCCAAGGAAGAACAGGCAAGCCAGAATTTAGAATAGGGGGCATGGGGACACGAGGATGCCTCATATTTGCCTTAAGTGGGACATTTTTCTGTCTGGAAGCAAGGGTGATGCTACGGACCTGTCACCACCCAAGCTAACAGTTTCATGAACACGACAGACAGGTGTGTTAAGCAAGCACTTCCTGGCTGTCCGGGCCACTCATGCCATCCCAGGCTGGCCCTTTGGAAAGGTGGTGGAAGCTCTGAGAGGTGGGACCTATGGTCACTGGGGCTGTGCTGAAACGACAAGCTTTTACTGTCTCACGGTTTGTATTGGTGAGGAATTTGGGCAGCTTAGTTGGCTATTTCTGGGTCAGGATCTCTCAGGAGGTTGCAGTGAAGACACCAGCCAGGGCTGCCATCAGCTAAGGTTGGACTGGGGCTAGAAGATCCATTTCCAGGATAGCCATGGGGTCCTCTCTTACAGCATGGTAGCTGGCTTCCCCTGGAGAACGGATCCAAGAGAGAAGCCACCACGTCTCCTACACCTAGTTTCAGACATTCCACACCCTTGTTCTGCATTGTTCTATTGATTACACAGGCTAAAGTACATGGCTGCAAGAAGGCAGAGATTAGCGGGGCCATCTTGACGGCTGGAATTCCCAACTGTCCTCACTCACTGTCAGGCTTTCCGTGTTTTAATCAGTGCCTGGCACATTGTAGACATTCAAATACCAATTTCTGAATGGAAAAAAAGGGGGTCTGACTAGTTCATCCAGTTCAATTAGTCAGGATTCCCAAAGCAAACCTGCCTACCTCCCTTTGCATTTCCAGCAAATTCTCTAGGGATATTAAGCCCAGCTCTTGGTTTGCCCCTCTTGGCTCCAAAACCTGGGTATCCTATTCAGAGCGTTAAGAAAATACTGTCAGGCCCCAGCCCTGGCTGAGGCCTCAGGTGAGCATCCTGCCCTGGAGCATGCGCCCTCCCCTGCAGAAGTTCCCAGCAAGCTGCTCATTCCTCAGATGTTTGCACTGGAGGAATGGCAACTGGGAGAATTGGAAAGTGCTGGCTTCACCTTATTTGCTTGTTCTGCGTCAGCTGCCTTCCAAGGAGGACGCGGGAGCTGCACAAACATTTCTGTCAAGTGCCTCTTTTTTGTGGCTCTGCCAGATCTCAAATCTCCATCGCAAGGAGCAAGGGAAGCGGCTGACACGCAGCCTGCAGTCCGGATGTCTCCCTGGTGTGTCTGCCCCTGAAAACATGGCTCTTCAATAATGCATGGAGCTATTAGCACCAGGCCCGGGATGACTTGCTCCCTCCCGGCAATCAAAGCTGCCGCCCAGGAGCCGAGAGGTTGATCAGATTTCATGGGTTCCTTATAACCGCTGCTCCTGGTATGAGATTAGAATGGGCTGTTTCATGTCCAGGGATGAAAGCAGCAAGGATTTGGGAGAAAATCCGGCTTCTCAGAGAAATCAAAACGTTTCTATTTCATTACAAATGGATGCATGACACAGCTAATCGCTCCTGTGAGAGGCAGCACTGCGGGACCAGCTGCTACCTCGGCAACTCTTCTCAGATGCTCTGTAACGTGCGTAGGATGCAGGACCAGGGAAGCCACTCCATTTCCTTATGTCTAGGGCATCTCCCAGACCATAGCTACCTGTCACGAGTCCCTGGGAGATTAGCCTCCATCCCAGAGTGCTAGCAAAGGTGGGGTGCAATCCCCTTGGAGGTAATGGGGTGACTGAAGCCGAGGACCACTGAGGAGCAGGAGGCGGCAGCCGGCAGCCGGCAGCTGCAATAATATTAACAGCGCCTCATTACTGTGCACGATCATATGTCTAGCATTTTGCATACAGTATGCCACTAATCCTTGCAGCAACTGGCAGTGTATTATTAGATCTTGCTACAATGAAGAAAATGAAGAAACTGAGGATCAGAGAGCTTAAGAGATCTTCTCAAGGCCACCCGGTTAAGACGCGCTGGAGCCAAGAGAAACCCTAGGGCTGTGCTTCTGCCCCAGAACCAGCTGCTCCCTCGGGTCTTCCAGAAGCAAAGCCTAAGTCCATAGCACAAGGGAGAGCCCCGGGAGGAGCGGGCCTTTCCTGGTACACAAAAGTGTGGGGCATTTAGCCAGCATCACCATGGGAACTCTGTTGGGATTTCGGAGGCTTCCAGTCAGTCTCGGCCCTCGTCCCAGCTGTGCTTCTGTGTCTTCTGCAGGGAGCTCTGTCCTTTGACCCAGGGATAGTACCAGCTGAGATTCTGACATATTCTGGTTACTGGCTCTGAGCTCCTGGTGGGTGATTGTCCTCTCTGGCCTTGCTTCCATTACCTGTGAATTAGAGAAAAATGATACCCCCTTAGTGACAAGCCAGAAGGGGAGATGCTCAGGCCATGTAGTTAAATGGGACTCTCCTGGTTGGAGACCACACCCAGTGCCTGCCTAGCCTCCATGCCCATGCCTTCTTTCCTCTGCAGTCACTTTCCCTGTTGTGCCTAAGTCCCCAGACTCTGAAGCTGGAGTCCAATCTGTTTCTTCTAAAAGACCTTTTGCATGTTGGCATTCCTAGCAGCCTGCCCTGGAAGGGACTGGGCTCCACCCAGCGTTTCCAGCTTTGTGAAATGAGGTCCCATTTCACCAGCTCAGCCTGGAGCGACTTGGAGCAGGCTCTACCTCCACCTCCTATCGGTCTCCCCCGATCCCTGCCTGGACCCCATCAGGGCCGCTAGTGACCTTGTAGACCCGGCTTCAGCATGTTGGGTAGGCTTTGGGGAAAGGATCATCAACTCTGTCAATCCCCCTGCCCCATGGACCAAAGGGAT
The DNA here is from genome assembly GCA_025594165.1 of Tamias sibiricus. Classification (NCBI taxonomy): domain Eukaryota; kingdom Metazoa; phylum Chordata; class Mammalia; order Rodentia; family Sciuridae; genus Tamias; species Tamias sibiricus. The sequence continues at coordinate 82,810,501 of CM046670.1, forward strand.
CCTCCTACAGGCTGAGGAGTCAGAGGCAAGCACCCTCAGCACTCTCCCTGCCCAGGCTTGAATATGTCTGTGCCCCTGATAGACCCAGAGCAAAGATGCCATCTAGGAGGCTTGCCCACCGACCCTCTGCCCAATTAGGCCCTCAAGGGGTGGACTGAGTCTGATTCATGCTGTGCCCAACAATTCTGCACAGGAAGATGCTCTGAGTTTAGAGAGACGCTGGGGGCTGATGAGGACTGGAGCTAATCTGGCCATGTGGGAGGGCATCTCAGGAAACTAGGAGATTTGGCAAAGCTGAGTTGGAGAGAAGGAAGCTCAGCCAATGGGCTCTGTCTAGGACACGTATAAATATTCGCATGCAAGTTGTGGAGCTCGTGCTCCTGCACAGAGCTCCCAGCCCTGTATGTCCACTGCCAGATTTGCTCTCATTACTGCCAAAGTCATCTTGCTGCTCTCTGTGTCACCCGCCACCTGCCCACCCAGGAAAGGATGGCAGTATCAGTGAACATGCATGGACTCCAGCTCCCAGTGGGTCCTCAGCGGCCAGCTACACTGTGGGCACTCAGTGTGACTGAAGTGAAGACAGCTGGGAATGTGGCCCATTCCTGGCCCAGCTACAAGCAGCCCAGCCCCAACCTGGACTAAACACCCTGCATGTGCCTCTGAGCCCGTAGCTAGCTGTTGGCTCAGAGATGTCCCAGGGATCACCTGTCCAGCTCGGCTGAAGACTGCCATTCTGACTACAATGACAGTGCTTTTTCTCATGGGCCATACGTAGACAACATCCCCTCCAAAGGCCCTCAGCAGTCCACTCACCAGTCATTGAGGGCCTTTGGTGGCTTCCTCACCTTTCCTCCCACAGACTCCCTCTCTCTGACTTTGTTCCCTGATAGTGGACGCTCCCTTCTATTAGGCCCAAAAGCCGCAGCCTGTGGTCCACCCTCCCTAGAATGGGCATGTTGCAGCTGGGTGATGTGGACATGGGTCATTTCCACTTGGCTCACCTGTCCATTTCCTGGCTGGCCTCTCTTCTCCTCAGACCCCAGCTCAGAGGTCTACCCTTTTTAATCTCTTTTTGGAACCAGGGATTGAACCCAGGGCCTTGCACATGCTAGGAAATGCTCTTCCACTGGGTTACATCTAGACTGGATCTAAGTTGCTCAGGCTGGCCTTGAATCTGTAATCCTCCTGCCTCAACCTCCTGAGTAGTTAAAATTACTGGCATGTGCCAATATGTCCACTAAAGATTTTTGCTCTTAAACTTTTGATCTTGAAATAATTTTGTGAGAGAGATCCCAAGTAATCTTGACCCTGTTTCCCCCAGAGAGAACACCTTGCAATGCCCTAGTCCAATGTCATAAAGAGGATATGGAGAAGCTAGTGTTGCTGCAAGACAGAGAGCAGGTATGTCCCAAGGACCCCTCATACTGCCCATTTTGCAGCTGGTAGGTTTCTAAGCTCCTCTTTGCTGGGGTCCCTGGCTCCCCTCTCCTGCTGACACATGTCTTGGGCTGGGCACCCACAGCTCTCCATATTCTACCCCTCAAACTCAGCGGCAGCCTTGGTGTGTACTAGGAGGAAGAAGCTCTGCCTGGGTGACAGTGCAGCCGGTGCCTCCCTGGGGAAACCCAGCAAGTGGGGTCCCCCCCCCAGGTTCAGTTTCCTCACTCATGTCAGGGAGTCAAAGCAGGCAGTCTCTGTAGAGCCCCAGCCCTACCACAGAACAGCCATTGTGAGATTTCCTACTCAAACTCCTAATGCTTGTGTGGGGGAGCCCAGCCCTGACCACAGCTCTGTTGGCCTGAGGAAAGTCAGACTTTTACCTGTCAGAATTCTCTTCCCTCAGTTCTCTCTCAGGTAGCTCTCGGTGTCTACCCACCGAGCTAGTCACTTGTAACTGGGCGTGTCAGGACAAAGGCCCACATGGCCCATGCAGTTTTTAACTCAAGTACTTGTCTGTTCTTTCTTGTGCTTTGGAAGCTACCCGTGGGTTGAAGCAAAGCCTTGGCTCGCTGACCAGGGACAACAAACAGCTGCTGCACCCTCTAACGCTGCACATGCAGGAGCCAGCACCCTGGGACACTTTGATGCCTCCTTTGGACAGGGCAGGGGGCCTTGATTGAGCACATAGCTCCAAGGAGAGAAGTGTAAACAGACATCCGTGTAATGAATGTAAATTTTTCCTTCTGATGTACATATGGCTCCAGTTTCCTTTCAGCAAGGCTGGGGGGGGGGGGGGGGGGGGCGGTGGCGGGGAATCTTTCAACAGGAAGAAGATCAGAGCAGATGTCATGGGGACCAAGCCTGCTCTGAGCTACGTGACCCTGGGTGTGATCACACTTCCTTTCTGCTATGGCAGGAGCTCTCTGGGTCTGGCTGACAGTTGCCTCTACTGACACTCACAGACTGGTCTGGTGGCTGCCCAAGCAGAGGGTCACAATGATAACCATCTCTTCCGGGTTGGTGCTTTTGAGCTCATGCTGTGCAGAAGGCATTGGATGCCTTCGCAGTTCCTGGCAAACGAGTGACAATGGCTCTAGACTGTGCACTGTTGTCACCAGGCTCAGACCCAGCATGACCTGAGCACCCCCAGGTTCTCACACTGGACTGGCCCTTCTCGCACACGCCTTTTCATGATGGCCTCAGTCTTCCTTGTCTTCTGAGGAATCGGGTGCTTCTTGACCCAGAGCCGGGTCCCTCGCTTCATTTCTGCACTCCTCCTTCTGCCAGAGCTTTCATTCAGCCTGGTTCCTCACTTTTTTTTTTTTTTTTTTTTTTTTTTGCAGGGGAGAGGTCGTGTGGGTGTGTGGGTATGTTTGTAGTACTGGGGATTAAACCCAGGGCCTAGCATGTGCTTAGCAAATGCTCTAGCACTGGCCTCTTCCCCAGCCCTTTTTATTTTATTTTGTGAGGGTCTATTTTGAGACAGAATCTCACGAAGTTGCAGAGGCGGGCCTGGAACTTGCGATCCTCCTGTCTCAGCCTCCCGAGTCATTGGGATTACAGGTGTGCTCCACTGCACCTGGCCTTTCTTTTTCTTCTTTATTTTCTTCAGTGCTGGGGATGGAGAGCTCAGGGCCTCACACATGCTGAGCAAGCTCTATACCACTGAACTATGTTCCCAGCCCTTCCTCTTTCAACACTAAAGATACAAATGTTCATCCCAGGGGTGGCGGTATTCTGTCCTTGATGTTGCATGCTCCTTTCTCCAAGTCTCTCTTTCCCCATGATGCAGTCCTTTCTTGCACCCTCTCAGGCCCTTGTCATACTGTGGCTGTGGTTATTTCACACCTGACTTTGCTACCTTGAGCTCCCCAGGGTATGAACACTGAATCGTTCAGTCGTGGGTGACCCCTCACCCCAAGCGCTTGCTGAATGAAAGCAATAGCGGTGCCCTGGCTCACGCCTTCCTTGAGGCCAAAGACCAGGAATTAAGGTTTAGGGATGTAGGCAGACCCCCGCAGGGGTAGCAGGGTAAACTCATTTAACATGAGAGTGACCTTGTGACACAGCAGTGCTTATCCATCAGAGACTCTGGAGCAAGGGAAGCTGGTGGCACCCAAGTGCTCTGTGTCAGCCATAGATCGCGTGGGGCAAGGCCCAGCCTGCTTCCTCAGGCCATCTGCAAACTGCTCTTGGCCCACAGATCTCAGGGGATGCCTCCAGTGGACATGCTTTGTGTCCTGCTACAGCCTCGCTTCTAAGAGAAAGCAAGCCCACAGCTCTCTGGGACTTCTAAGAAGATTGGTGGAATGGTTCTCGCTTTCTAGATCACTGTGCATTTTGCTAGAGACACACCAATCATCTTTTGCACAATCAAAGCCAAAATCCACAGCCTGCAGGAACAGAATGTTCTAGGCCCACCCTCCTCTCTGCCTGGGGAGGCTGTACCCAAAGGAGCACAATGGGCCTGGGCCTGGGCCTGAATTATGTGCAAGACCAGCCTATCACAGACACAGCCCGCCCATTGGGGAGATGCCTGGGCTCCAGCCCAATCTTCCTGCACGTGACTCCTTTGTCTCTACTCAGGATTGCCAAAGAACCATGGCCCCGGCCCTGCTCCGACATATACTGAGCCCGAAGTTCACATATGCCATCTTGAAAAAGGGAAGAGGGAGACCTCCTGGGCTCTCTGAGGGCTTGAGGTGCCGGTAGAGCAGCCACCAACACTTGACCAAGGAAACCAGCACCCGGAGCTATAAATGGGGAGCTGCCTAAAGGTGAAAAAGGTCCCCCAGAGGGAGCGATGGAGAAGGAGAGGATGGGTGCATGCACAGGTTGAAGGAGGCAAGGATGTGTCAGAGCAAGGTCTGGAAGGATGGACAGGTACAGAGAGGGACAGGGAGGAGTGTCCAACTCCAGACCCCCTCCGGCATGTGTGTGTGCTCTCCAAGAGCAAAACTGACCAAGAGACCCGCATCACCGAGTGTGGCAGCCGGGAGAGGAGAGGAAGCTCTGCAGAGGCTCAGCCAGCACCTCAGGGGCTCTGCCACCCAGGTCCACGCGTGACTTACTGGGTCAGCTCCTCCTGGGCCAAGCCCTGCATCTATCTCTAAAATCTTTGACCTTGAAAACACACCCTTTGCCCCCTTCCAGAGAATGACATCACCAAGTGTGCCCTCTGTCTTGTCATCTGTACTCCTGGAAGCTCTGAATGTCCCTCAGCCCGGACACTGACCCCAGCCTGGGAAGTTAGATCCATCCCACCTCTCTCCCATCCCAGCCCAGAGGAAAGAAGACAGAATCTGGAGTTCAAACACACATAAGTTGGATCTTGGTCCTGACACAGGTAGGAGGTTCCTTCCCTCACCGCTCTCAGCCTTCATCTCCTGGTCTGTAGGGTGGTTGCGCCGACTTACCTTGCAGTTGATGTGGAGAGTCAAGGCGACTGACTGTCATTCAGTAGGTGCTCACTAAATAGTCACTTCCTGTTTTCTGTCCCCGTTCTAACCACTCTGGGGGCCTCTCCTGCAGCCTATCCTCAGAGCTGAGGCCAATGTTGGCCACGTGACTGCTTCGGGCTGAGAAAGCACACCTCAGACGCTGACTTCCCTGGGCTCACCAGGGCAGTAGAGAGAAGCCATGGGTGGAGCCGGGGTAAAAAAGGAACACAAGATGTCCAGGAAGGGGAAGGGGCCTAGCATGAGGGAGATTCAAGGGTCCTGATTATTTCTTGTTCCAGCTAATCCCAGCCCCCTAGCAGTGGCCACCGCTGTTCCACCCTCCCTCTTCCCAAATGGCCAGGGCAGCACCAGGGAAGGCCTGTCAGCCCTCTGAATTCTGCATGTGGATGGACAGGATGCAGCCAGACCCCAGCCCTTGATGCCTGATGAGCCTGCCCAAGCCCTCAACACCCCTGATGTTCCCCAGGACCCAGAGAGGAGAAAGAGCCCTCCTTTGGTGAGCAGAGACTCTGCTAAACCAAGGAGAGCGACGGAAACCAGGAAAGAGCTCCCAGGACAGCAGCTGCCAGAGCCAGGCCTTGCTCCCCAGCCCGACCCCACACAGGGAGACCCCACCTCTCGCCCGCCCCTGTTTTTCAGCAGGGGAGCTGGGGCTAGCTCCCTCCTGCCAGCTGAGAGCCAACCCCAGGCCACCCAGCCTTTCTGGGCAGAGCCAGGGGGCCCAGGTGCCAAGGCCGTCCCACGTCTCTCCTTAGCAGTCCAGGCGCCTTTTTGTTTTAGATTTGCACCAAAGTTGCAAAGAATACAGAGAGTTCCCATGAATCCTGCACCCACCTTCTGCTAATGTGAACATCTTACATAACCACGGTACACTTGTCAAAGAGACAAAATTAACATTGGAACAATACTACTAACTCAACTGCAGACTTTATTTGGATGTCACCAGTTTTTCCTTCATGGACATTAAATGGTCGTTTTTCTGGTGCAGGCTCCAATTCCGGCTACCACGTTGCACTTGTTGTCACATCTCCTTAGTCTCTTCCTTTCTGAAAGAGACTGAGCATTTTCTCAGTCTTTCCCTCTTTCTTGTGACCCTGACCATTTTTTTTTTTCTCCAGTGTGGTAAAATATATGGAAATGTAGCATAACATTTGCTATTTTAACCGTTGTTGAGCATACAGTTTGGTGGCATTAGTTGCACTCACGATGTTGTGCAACCATCAGCACTATTTCTACAATGTTTTCATCACCACCAGAAGGAACTCTGTACCCATTAAGCAATGCCTCTCCCTCCCCCTTCTCCCAGTTACCTCTTAAGAGATGCAAAGGAGCCCCCACCTAAGCTTAGAGCCCAGGAAAATGTTCCTGGCCAGAACCAGTCCTTCTGGACCCCACTGGTGCACAGAGGCCTGTGGGAGGCCTGGCTGTGTGGCACCCACTGTGGGCCTATCCTTGACCCTTTCCAAAACATGGACCTTCTAGAAAGGGCCACCCTGTCATTTCTCTGGAAACTGTCCTGCGTGGGCTTTCTAGCAAAGGTTGGGACACCTCCTTAGCGTATCCACCAACAGTCTGACTGAACTCCACCACCAGCCCTGGCATTTCTCTTCCTGGGGCCAATGGGGCTGTCGGGCAACTTCTCCTGCAGAGCTCTCCAGACAGCGGCTGCTCACCAGCCCCAGCCCTGATTTCTACCATTGTGGCTTCTCAGAGGAGAAGGCTCTGCTGCCGTCCTGACCTTGGGATGCCCTCCTCAAAGGGCTGGCCCCAAGTGCCAAGGGCCTGCTGGGCATGGGATGGCCTAGAAGCTAGGCATGGGCCCAGGTTCAGGGGCATGCATATCCCACCTGCTAACATGCCCCGAGCATCAGTGTACCTGGCTTCCGGCCCCGTGCAGCAGCCCCCTGACCACCATCTGCAGATACAGCCTTGCCGCAGATCGGGCAGGCGAGACCGGCCGCCTGTGGCCAGACTCCTGTCATTTGGCTCCAGCCACCTGTCCAGACACTCAGGCCCTCCGCCTAGACATGCTTGCTGCCTGCCACACTGCTGCCAGGGCCCCACACCCTGGCTCCTCTGCCCTGATGGCCTCCCTCTTACTGCTTGCTTTTCCCCACTCACCCACGTCTAGTTCTAGGTCCGGGCTCCTCCATCAGCCCGTTAACACTACTGTGCCCGTCTCTGTTGGGCATATGCAAATGCCGTGTCGCCAAGCAGCCGGGGCTGGTCGTGGGTGAGCCTGGGCCTTCTCTGCTGACGGTTGAGCAGAGCGTGTGTTTGCTGCCTGCTCAGCGAGGGGAGAGCCTCCTTGTGCTCCAGGGACTGCCCCATCCTGCAGCCTGCGGGCAGTGCTCTTTCCCCACTGGGAGTGGCTATTGGATGGCCCCTTAAGGCCCCTGTCCGTCACTGTGGGGCCAGGCCAGGTCCCCTGAACCACCCACATTACTCACTGAGGCCTGTCCTAGTCAGACCTTGAGATGGACAATGGGGACACAGAGGTAGGAAAACCCAGCCAGCCCTGGGGCTGCTTGCAGCTGTCTACTGACACAGAGAGGGTAACCAAGGGTCATAGTGCAGGCCATCTTTCCAGAGCCTTAGAGGCCTCAACTCAGAGAAATTCAACGCAACTTTCATTGTGAGGCTACAATACCCACCCCCTGTCTTTCTAGAGCTTCATCCTGACACAGGTGACTCCATGGTTCAGAGGATTAGCTTTGGAACCAAACACGCCAACCCTGAAAACCCACCCCTGCCACTTATTTGCTGTGTTACGTGGAACAAGTACCATACCGTCTCTGATATTCACTATCCTCATTTGCAAAATGGAGATCATTATTTCCATTAGGTAGGAATAAAGTGGGCTTGATTTATAGAACATGCATGCTTCTTCCTCTTCCCTTTACCTCCTCCCTCACCCCCCCCAAAAAATAAAAAAACTTCTATAACTTACCATGGTTCCAAACATGTTATCAGTATATTCAAAGCCTATTTCTATTTGAACCCAAGTTAGATTTCCCAGGACAGTGAAAAACTCACCCCAATTTGCCTAGGATTTTCCTGCTTTTCACACTGGAATGCCTGTGTCCTGGGAAGCCTTATAGAGCTTCCCATTTCCCAGCCTCCTCACCTATAAATTCCCACCATGAAAGCCCAGATTATTCACACACCCAACGGGTCCATTCCTCCTGACCTCTGACCTTCACAAATGCTGTTCCCTCCTCTTGGAAATGCCCTTCCTCTTTTTCAACTGTCAAAAGCCAATGCAGCATTCAAGTGCAACTCCTGTCAGACCTCCACCCTCCATCCCATCAAGGTTCCCCTTGTGGCCCCAACACAGCTCCAGCCACTCCCTCTCTTCCCCAAATAATGAGCAATACAGCAAGGGCAGACTCAGCCGGCATTGCCCGCTGCATACCATAGGCGCTCAGTAAGTGCTCCTATCACAACCTCCTCCAGCTGGCTTCTCTGGGCCCACTTACCTCGTGCCTTTGCTCCACAGGTAGACTCAGCAGAAGAACCCTCCCCCTGGGTGGCTCAGATTAGGCCGCAGCCAGGATAGGCCTCAGCCCTGGCCAGGGGACTGGACTCCCCAGTGGACCCCTGCCCTGTCCCGACACTACCCCGAGGGCAGGAGCCCTAGTCGGGGGCTCACCTGCTTCCAATAACCATCCCGCAGTCTGTCCCTGCCTGCCCTTACCTCGGGAGGCACTGCGCATGCCCTCGGTGAACACGGGCCACAGATGGACGCTGCTGCGGCGGCCGCCAGGGACATCTTTCTGAAGCAGTTTGGAGCAGCTGGTGGGAATCTGACCATTTTACTCAAATCACAGAGTGGCCAGCCAAAGGCCATGGATGGGCCCGCAGCACGTTCCTAAATCAGCAGCAGGGCTTTGGGGGGATCGTGGGTGTGAAGAGAGGGCTGGAGCAACAGATGAGCCAAGGGCACTCCTGTCCCAAGCAGGGACAGCCTCAGCCTCACATCCTGGCAGGCCAGGGAGGGCAGGTGATGCCAGGCAGGCTGGCGCTGCCGGGAGCCTGACAGTAGTGACACGCCCCATGCCAGGGCAGGAGGACAATATGAGGCAGGGCAGGGTGACCCAGCCCAGAGACCCCCGCTTCCTTTGGGGAGCCAGCTCTCACCGCACGCCTCTGCGTCTGGAGAGGCAGACAATGGAGCCTCTGGCGGCCACAGAGGATGGGCGTGGTAACTGGGGCAGGGACATCCCTCTCTGGTGAAGCTGAATTGGAAGGAACAGGGCTGGTGTGAGGCTCAGATACTCCTGGGAGTGTGGAAGGACACCGTCAGTAACTGTCACAGGGGCCAGGGCACACAGAGCTGGGGGCAGGCAGCAGCTACTGCTTAGTTTCAATGCTACGCCAGTCTCGGAGCCGTGTACTTCCCTGGCGTGATTTGTTCAACAAACATTTATCGTAGGCCAAGTATGCACCAGGGATAGAGCAATGAGCAATGTAAACATGGCCCTCGATCCTCTCATTTATTTCTCTCCTGCCTCTGTCACAGGGGGCCAGCCTCGCTATCCCCATCTTACCAATGAAGAAATTGAAACTCAGACGTGGGAGATGGGGAAGCACTCACAGCTGCGTGGCTTGGAGATTTCCTGACGCGGGACAGTCCTTCCCTCCAAGGCCCCCGTCAACCTCTCTCCCACTTCCCAAGGCTCATGGGACCCTTCTCTGCAATTCGGAGGCCCGTGGGTGACTGTGCCCTGCAGTTTCTGGAAAGATGTGAATTGTAGCAAGCCTGGGACAGGGCACACCAGCCAGGACACCACCCTCCTGGATGCCACCTGCACTCCTGGCCCAGGAATGCTTTGAGAACACCGTTGTGCATTTCATCTGGGTGTGGGGAGCTGGGGGACCTGTGTCAAGCTTTTTCCTAAGGCGTGTGTTAAAGGAGGAAGGCTCCATTTACAGGGGAGAAAATCTGGAAGACAATGCCATTAACTCAGCCTCCCAGGGGAAGGCAGCACTGGGGACCTGCTCCCAGCAAAGTGTTCCCTCTAAGCCACCAGGCACCCTGCTGGCATGTCCCAGCCCTCCTCTGCCCTTCTCCTGTTTCAGCCCCTTTAGGACTCCGAAGGCCTGAGATGCTTGCTGTCACCTGTCTGGCAAGTGCTGGTGGTGTCACCTTCCCTTATTCTGGAGAGGTAGGACGAAGGGTGGCCTTCTTACCAAGGGAGGACTACCTGGGGTAGGCACCAATGGTGGGCAGACCCTGGGCTCTGGCTTTTTTTGGCACTCAGATCCCCCAGGTGGGTACCAGCCTCTCCCCAGGTTGGGCCTCACCAGAGCCCACTGCTGAGGGTGACTGCCACCACCTCAGCAGCCCCAGAGACAGGGCACATGCCTCTCCCTGTCTCCCACTCAGAAATTAAAGGAAAACCCTCCGTTGGCCTCTGTCCTGCAAACACTTCTATTTTCTGCTCTTTTCCGGTTCAGAATAAAGAGCGACTTACCATGTGGACAGAGGGTGGGGGGACGGCCACGTGGGCCCCTCCCCGGTGAGATAAGAAATAATTCACTGCTCTGAGACTGTGAGGGATTGTCCCCGAGCCCCTCGGAGACGCCCTGACAGCTCCCGTGCCGATTGTGGGCGCCATGTCACAGGAACTGTGTCCTCCCTGTCCTCACTGCCCCGCGGATTGCAGCTGGGTGGAGGATGGTGACTGACCGGGATTTCCACAGCACAGCTGGCAGCTGACCTGCCTCAGAGGTCTCCCCAAAACCCAGGCTCTGGCTGCCCCTCGGAGCCAAAAGGCCTCCAGCAGAGCTGGGCCTGGGTCAGGTCCAGCGACTGCTTATGTTTTCTCCTGGCAACAGCTTTTCTGCCTCCCACACTCCACACTAAGGGAGAGAGTTTCCTAGGGCCACATACTTTATCAAGTCTTCTCTCTGCTAAAAGCCCTTGATATAAAGTGGAGACTCCTTGAGACAGCTAAAGTGGCCCTTCACCATCTGGCCTGTTCAGCTTCTACCAGCAAATCCCAGTGCTCCACCATGGCGGCCAGGGCCAGCTGTTGGTACCACAGTGCCTTTGAACTGACTGTCCTTCTGAAGACTGTCCCTCAACTCCTATCTTGTACTTTTTTTTTTTTTTTTTTTTTTTTTTGGTACCGGGGATTGAACTCAGGGGCACTCGACCACTGGGCCACACCCCCAGCCCTTTTTTGTATTTTATTAGAGACAGGGTCTCACTGAGTTGCTCAGTGCCTCACCATTGCTGAGGCTGGCTTTGAACTCTCGATCCTCCTGCCTCAGCCTCCCAAAGTGCTGGGATTACAGGCGTGTGCCACCACGCCCGGTCTATCTTGTACTTTTGTCTTCTCCCAAGAGCTGTCCCAGGGCCTGGCTGCTCTAGAGACCTTTTCCAGGAGCTCTGTGGTACCGTCATGGAACAGTGACAAGACTGAAAACCACGCTGCTTTCTGCCATGATATTGCAGACCATTACAAGCATCCTGCTCATGACAGCTGGAAGAACCCTTGCTCTATGGCCAGAGGGCTTCTCTGAGGACATGTTTGATGCCACTCAGAGTCCCCAGCACTTAGTTCAGCACCTGATACCAAGGAGGTACTCAGTACATGTTTATGGATTAAAAAAATGGACACAAGGCCTCTATACCTAACATTTACTTCCTTCCCTTCTTCCCTGTCACAGCTAAGTCAGGAGCAGGGTGGGTTCTGCTTCCTAAGAAGCCCTAGAATATCACTGGCATGGAAGGAGACATTACACTCAGAACTCTCTAATGGGTAATACTAGGAATACTGCAGGGAGCCACTTGGGGAGAATCAAGTAAAAAGTGACAGCTACGGCAGACTCAGGCAGCACCCAGGTTCCCTGGTCTCCCTGTCGCTTGAGGAGGCTGAGCCGCCACCTGGAAGGCTTTACTTTGCAAAGTGGAGTGAGTAGTTCAGGCTTGAGTCAGAGCGCTCCACCCCACCCCCACACAGTCCTCAGACTGCCAGCCCAGGACACCCCATGTCCAGCCCTGAGCCCAGCCAATTCCATCAGGCCATCGAGGCCCAACTCCCAGCCTCCTCCTTTCAGGAAGCCTTCCCTGATGCCTGCATGGAAATGCCATGTCCCCCTCCTTGTTCTTCTGCCAAGTGGGGGTGTCTCAGGCCTCCACCAGGCCTCCAGCTGCTAGAAGGTAGAGCTGTCTCCTCCCCCTCCCCACGCAGAGGATCACCCCACCAGAGAGGGTAGGATCCATCAGGGATCTGCTTTGTGTTTGGAGGTTTAAACAGATCACAGTGTGGGAGATAGGCGGCTGGCAGGAAGGGGAGGGACCCCCCAAGGGGGACACAGTGACTTGATTTGGGGCTGGATCCAAGTGAGAGGTCCAAGAAAGAAGAGGCCAATATTTCTGTGCATACCTTCTGCAGAAGGCATCATGGACGCTGCTTTTCCAAAGTGTTCTACAGTCACATGAGCATGGAGGTGCTCAGTTTAGTCAGGCTTAACTCGCGCCTTCAGAGGGGAACCTCTCAGCCCATTCGCTGACGTGCAGCACGGCTCTCTAGGAGAGAGAGTGGACAGAGTATGCAGCGTTTCTCAGGCTTATCTGACTACAGAACCCCTGGTTCAAACAATCCGGTATTTCATGGAACACACTTTGGAAGAATACCACCAAATCTTGATATTATTTTTTTAACAGTCTTCCCCTTTTGTAGTGGAAAAAATAAGACCCAGAGACGTGCCAGTAGACTTGGCAGAACCCAGGAGCATCCTAACTCACCTTGACCTCAGAATCATTACCAGGGTGAGACTGGGTCCCGAGGATTCAGGTCCAACAGATTAAGGCATAGTGTGGCTTTGGGAAAGTCTCAGCTCAACCTGCCCAGGCCATGGGCTCCCCAGGAAAGGCCAGGGTCACAATCTGCGTCCTAGACTCAGTTCAGTGCTGGTTTAGGGGACTCAAGGGTTGGCATGGAGTACACTGGTCTTGGTTTATAGGATGGTGGCAGGAAGCACAATGATCCTCAGGCCCTGGCCTTAGCCATCCCAGTAGAACAAGGAGGGGCCGTGGCCTTCCTGAAGGTCTCCTCTCCAGGGAGCTTGAGAATCTGGGTGGGGACAAACTGTTCTTTAATAATGGATCAGGCGTTTGTCTTCAGAGGGTCATGACCCTGCTCAGTTTTCTGCTGGCTTCTGGTGTTACCTTCTGCACCCAGGTCCTGGGAGAAGAGAGGAGAAGCTTGCACCTTCCCAGAAAAGCCTCCAGGGCCCATTCTAGAGAGTACACAAAGAATCACACGAGGCTCTCCTCTGGGTGGCATGAGCAGGCCAGATGACACAGCAGAAGGTGACAGAGCCCATGGTGACATTGATGCCATGGAATCCTGGGTAACAAGAGTCTAGTGAGCAACAGAGAAAAGGCAGCCCCCGTGCAGGCAGCCTGAGTCATGGTTAAGTACCCAGAAGCTTGCTGACACCTTCCAGCCATGGAACCATGGGCAGATGCTGAACCCTCCAGTGCCTCCGTGTCCCCGTGGGTACAATGTGGATGGCAATCATGGTACCTCCGCACGTGGTTGTCAGGAAGAGTCCATCTGTTCATTCGTCAGAACATGTCTGACATGTGGTGAATGCCCCTAGGGTGGCCTAGAGCAAAGGCACAATATGGAAACCAAGGGTGGGTGTGGAGCAGGTCCTCCTGCCTCCTAGCTGAGCAGCCTGGCTTGAGTATCCTCCTATCTCCCCACAGCGCACTTTCCTTAGCTAGAAAATGTGTTGATAAGGTACCCACAGAGTACTTGTTAAGCTTAAAGTGCTTGGAACCATGCCTGCTACAAGATCAACACGAAAGCACATTAACCCTTTTTTATTGGGGGGTGTGGGTACCGGGGATTGAACTCAGGGGCACTCAACCACTGAGCCACATCCCTAGCCCTATTTTGTATTTTATTCACAGACAGGGTCTCACTGAGTTGCTTAGCACCTTGCTTTTGCTCAAGCTGGCTTTGAACTCGCCATCCTCCTGCCTCAGCCTCCCGAGTCTCTCAGATTACAGGCAGGTGCCACCGTGCCTGGTGAAAGCACATTAACTCTGAATATTTTATCAGTGACACAGAAAATGGGGACATAACATAATATGAAGCAAAAAAAATCAATAAATGAATAAAAGAAAGAAAATTAGAATACAAAATGACCTGAGCTTTGTTTCCCAGGTCACGTGAGCCAATTCCAAAAACCTGAGGCTGCGCTGAGGCTGGGTAGGGGGCCAGTGTGCCAAGTCACTCCTACCCCTGAGCCACCATCCTAGGAAAAGTCTCACGTCCCCAGCACTCTCCATACTAAAGGCGTCTCCCTCTTCATCCCGTGCCCCACCACCTGCCCAGGCCTGCTCCCCTCTGGAGTCTTCAGACCAAACCCAGGGGCCTGAACATCTGTCCTGAAGCCCCTTTGTCAAGTTCCACAGGGGTGCCCAGGGTTATAACACCACTCTTGGGTTTTGGCCTCAGTATCTTAGAGTTCTCCCTTCTCCCAGGTAGGATGAGCCAATCACTTCTCGCTTTCTAGGGGCGGGCTTTGCTGAGGACCAGAAGTCAGGTGTTCTAGTCTCTCTCTCTTTTTTTTTTTTTTTTTTTAAATATTTTATTTATTTTGCTTTAGTTGTACACAATGTGTTTATTTTTACATGGTGCTGAGGATTGAACCCAGGCCGCGCACATGCTAGGCGAGTGCTCTACCGCTGAGCCACATCCCAGCCCTCTAGTCTCTTTTTTATTGGGTCTTTTTTTCTGTAAAATTTTCAAAACACTCCTCCCCTCAAGAGCTCTTATTTTCTCTGTCCCCAGCTGGATGTGCTGTCTCGAAGGACCCTGTGCTTCTTCTTTAGCCGCCCCTGTGCTTCTTGAAAGAGGATTTGACACTTAGCAGAGGTTTTTCTGAGCATATTTACTATTATCCTTCAAAGAGACCAATCAAAACAGGCCAGGGACTTGTCCCCTTTCAGCAGACAGGCAGGCTGAACCACCACAAGATGCGGATACTGTTCAAATGTGTTGAGCTACACACACACACATCTCACACACACACACACACACACATGGATTTTGGAAGTCACACGCATATGCATCAATCAAGCTACACTATCCCCAGTAGCAGAAGAGAAAGAGGGATTATTAGAGTAACAGCTAAGTTTTAAGAAAATTTACCAAGTGCCAGAGATTATTTCAATTATTTTATAAACATATCTTATGTGATTCTCAAGGCAACTATAGGAGTAGTTATTATTATTATTATTTGTTGTTGTTGTTTTGTTTTGTTTTTTATCCATGCATTCCAAGCAGATTTGTTGAGCAATATTCTCAATTGCATCAGCTTGTCATCTCACATGGCAATGTTGGCTTGAGCGTCTTTGAGATTTTTTTTATTGTTTTTGAAATCTACTAGGCAATGGGGCAGGAACAGCTGGGAGCCCTCGGTGACATGGTCATCCTCTGTGAGTGGCCCATGTTTCTCCCAGGAAAAAAGAATGGATCTTGGAGCCAGACAGGTCTGGATTCAAATTCCAGTTCTGTCCTTACTCGCCATAACCTCTCCCAGGCTCTTGGAGGCCCAGCCTGACTCGCCATCTCTGCCAGAATTTGGGTAGTCAAACAGCCTAGCATTCAGGTCAGCTGGTGACAGAGCCTGGTTGTGCCCTGTGGAGCGTTTCCTGCCTCTGGCTGCCCTGACTTCTCCCAAAAGAGCCCTGTGGTTGCCAGGGCCAGGTAGGAAGCAGAGCTGGGGACTCTGAACTGACATGTCAGTCATGGGTTACTGATAGCAGCCAAGGCCTGCGAGGCCAGAACATGGGTCTCCCTGAGGACAGCGCCCTGTGACCGGGTGCTGGTGAACACAGCCACTGGGAGCCACTTCTGCTGCGTCTTCAGCCTGGACCCTGTTTGCTCTCCCTCGCCCTTGAGGAAGGGAGGCCCTGAGGTCTCAGGAAAGCAGCATCCCAGGGCAGGTGCCTCAGACCCAGCCAGGGTCACACAGGGAGGCTGGCAGGACAGCCGGGAAACAGAAGGCTTCCATATCCTCAGGGCCCCTGACCTCCTGTCCTATATGGGGAACATTTGTTTTGTCCTGTGGAAAGTCCCCAAGTAGACAGCTAACAGTTGATTCCAGCTGGGCCCGGGCTGCTGACTTTGGCCATGTTTCCAATGCTCTCCGTTCCCCAGATCCATCCCCTGCCACTTCCCAGTCAGAAAGTGACCTCCTGGGCCTCCGTGGGATGCAATTGTCCTCCTGGCAATTGGAGCCAGGGCTGCTCCTTCCAGTGGAGTCATCTGAGCCCTCCCGCCTCTGCTAGCTTTCCAGTCCCAGCAGGGGGCCTCCCTGGGGCCTCCTTTAAACAAAAAACAATGGCCTCAGAAAGAACTGCTGGCCTCCTCCCTGTAAGGCTAAAATTACCAGAAACTGAATAGGGCGTTGCTGACCTCCCTGGCCACAGGAATCCTGGCAGCCTGTGACAGCTCCTGCTCGGGGCCCAACAGAACCAGAGCAAGTAGCTGCAGTGTCTGTAGCCAAATCCCAGTAGAAGGCCCCAGAGTCCTCTGAGCTTCGCCTGTTTGCCCAGGACAAGGCAGGCTCCTTCCCAGAGAGCTGTGTCATCCATTTCTTCTGGCTTCACGCCACACACACAGAGCTTCAGAGACCAGCGCTGGGAGCCCAGAACACCTGCCTCCTACCTTAGCACCACCACTGCCATTGCCACAGCCACACCCCCGTGAGAACCCTCCTGGAGCTGCACAGAAGGTCCCCCGGGGTCCCCCTTCCACTGCCGGCCCCAGAGCTGTCTCCACGCCTGCCTCCTCCTCACCCTTCAAATGTCTGTTGTTTTCACTTGGTACTGGATGTGCCCCAGTCCCTGTGTTAGTCCACTGCACTCGGAATGCTTCCATGAGGGAATGTCACAGATCCCTTCCTAACCCTCCCAGAGAGGTGTGCTCAGGAGTCGAGGCCCAACAGGAAATACCCATGTGTGTGCTGACGGAGAGCCTGGCAGCCCCCTCCCTCTGTGTCCCTCTAGCAAATACTCAAGTACAGACACCAAGCAGGAGCAGCAAGCACGTCTCGCAGGGTACAAAGCCCCTCACATCTGCACCATCCCACAGAGGCTTCTCAAGATTCCTGTAGGGCAGGAAGGGCAGCAGTTAAGCCCAATTGACTCAAGGCTCAGCCCAGATGGATTACTCTATCTATCTGGTGGCTGGCTTCTCTTACTTGGACTCAGGACTAAGTCTCAGCCCCCTGACCTGCAGCCGACGCCCTTAGCAGCAGCCCTCCTAGTCAGGCTGCCTTGCTGACCAGAAGTCAGGCCAGGGATGGGAGCAAGTGGGGGAGGTCTGTACCCCAAGGCAGGGGCAGCACATACTCATGGCATTGGAGGGAACTTTTGGCTCAGGCTGAGGCAGATCCTCCTCCATCCCACCCCACCCCACCTCCAGACTAGGAATTGCTCTGTCCTTGCAGATGGCTTCCCGAGGGAGGTAGCTCAAAGCCATTTGGAGGTGCTAACTAGGGCCAGTGCCCAATGGGTATGGTCTAGCCCGGAAGGACCTGAGTGTCTTTATGAGCCCTTCCACTGCTGTTCGCTCCAGCTCTTCTGTTTATTATGGTCATGCCCCAGCAGCAAAATGCGTCAGATACAGTGCATGAGGCATTAGTGTCTGAGGGCTGCGGTGACAGGAATTTGTCCTCTCACAGTTCTGAAGGCTCAAAGTCCAAAGTCAAGGTGTTGGGAGGAACTTGCTCTCTCTGAAGCCTCTAGGGGAGAGCCCATCTTTGCCTCTTCTGGCTTCTGGAGTCCTTCGGTTTGTGGCTGCATGATCCCAATCTCTCCTCCATCTCCACGTGACCTCCTGCCTTCTCTCCTTCTGTCTTACAAGGCCACCTGCCTTTGAAATTAGGGCACCTCTGGACAATCATGGATGATCTCATCTCAAGATCCACAACCTCATGGCATCTGCAAAGACACTTTTCTAGATACAGTCATATCTGCAGGTTGCTGTGCTTAGGATAGAGGACGAACCTTCCTGGGGCCACCATTCAGCCCACGAGAGCCAGGTTGAAATCCCGTCTTAACTTACTTACCGGTTGACCTTGGGCAAGTTTAGGAATATCCCCAAATCTCATTTCTTTATCCTTAAACTGGAAAGAACAATGCCTACTTCCTGCTAGGGTTGTTAGGACAGTTTAAATGACATGGCTGTAAGCTGCCTGGTACCGTAACCCGGGAGGATAAACTCTCGGAGGCAGAGTGAAGCTTTTACTACTTTTACTTCTACTTTCTTAGAGCTTAGAAAGTGAAAGAAAGATTTTTAGAGAGAAAGATTAGAGCGAGCTTTTCTTCTTGTCTTCTTAGCTTAGAGTAGAAAGAAAGAGTAAAGAAAGATAGAGCTTAGCTTAGAGAAAGATTAGAGCTTCTTTCTTCTCTCTTCTTTCTTCCTTCTTTCTTCTGTCTTCTGTCTTCTGTCTTCCTCAGGAGCCTCGGCCTAACTCTGACCAGTCATTACTTCTTCTATCTGGTTTCTCTTCTGTAACCGCTCTGCCTACGTTCTGGCCGCTCTGATTCTTCTGACCGACCGAGTGACTGCCCGGCTGACTGAATTCTCCGTTCTCCTAACTCGGACCGCTTTCACCCGGTTATATACCTTCAGGTTTGCGGGTGCCTACAGGTGCGTCACATACATATCAGGTGGAACCCATGGCTTCCAGCTAGCTACAACAGCCCTTCCTAATTAGGGCTCCTTCACATGGCTACTTGCCATAAGGCTCACACTCACCCAGGACAGCATCTCCTGCTCGCCTGATGTCCCTGACACCATGGGAAGAGCATTCTCCAGGTCCCCGCCTCACCTGGGAGAAGAAGCAGCTGGTCACAGCATCTCTGTCGGGTTGTTGACCATTGACCACGTGGCCAGCATGGGGGGGGGAGCTCTTTCCATGTGCTGTCCCATTCCTATGAGATAGGAGTGTTCCATTCAGGGTATCCCATTCATTTCACAACCAAGATGGTGTACTTGGCTGTGACGGTCTACCATGAGGTTCCGGCCTCCTCCTCTGTGGTATCTGCATGGACTGACCCTCACATCAGGCTTTGCCAGGGGCACGGGCCAATGTATAAATGAATCTCCCGGGGGATTGGCAAGGCTTCCTTTGCCATCTGCACACAGTCTAGTTTATGATCTGTGAAACATTTTAAGTCCTTAGAGAAAGGGTACCATTGTAGATGTGCTCTAAGATGGAGGATTTGTCAATCTTAAAAGTTTGTTTCCCCTTAAATCATTTCAGGAGCTCCAACGGGGGCCAGGATAAGGTCTGGTCTTCTCAGCGTAGCTTGCAAGACCCTGCACAATCTGCCCTTTACTACTACGACTGGCCCCTGCTACTCCCTGTCCCCCAGAGTCTTGCAGGAGTTGTGGGATTCTCAGCAAACCAAGCCTGTTGGCCCCAGTGCACTTTTGTACAGGCAACGCTCCTGCCCAGAACACTCACCTCTGGTCTGTCTGGAAAACTTCTGTTCATCTTCAAACATCCAACTCACACTTTGGCTCTTCCATCATGAAAGCAGAGGATACTCAGTGGATGACGGATAGAATGGAGTGATCCTCCTGGAGTTATTTCTCTCTTCTTCTATGAAATCAGAGGAAAATAATAGAGACCAAGTGTGTTTAATTTTCCAAGTCCAAGGTAAGTGTTCCAAACCCACACATTTCCTAAGTACTCCAAAGCGTACTAGACCATTGAGGAAATACATGCAGAGCATGGTACTTGAGTGTCTTCATCCAAAAAAAAAACAAAGACCAAAATGTAAAAATTATTGAGACATCTGAAGAAACTACCTCATTAGTCTTTGCCTAGGCTATTCGCAGACCCACCACCATGTGGGGTTCTACAGGGGAAAGCCAAATGTCCCTCCAGGTACTGGGATCATTCTAGAATCCACTGGTCAGGGTATTCTAAGAAGACAACTGATTTCTAGAGTCCCCTGCATGGTGTTGGCCTTATCAAGTGGAGTAAGGACCTAGAAGCTGGGGAGGGGGCTACTGATTGTGGAGGACCTCCTGAAGAAGCCAGAGGGTCCTTCTAGTTTTCTTCCCTCCCAACAGCTGCCCTTGGGTTCACCCCACTGTTCCTGCCAGGCAGCAAAGAGCTGCTGTTGGCTTCCTTCTCTGGATCTCAGAGCCAAGGGAGAGCGAGGGGCTCAGGCTGCAGCTGAAGGGCAGACCAGGGCTGTTTTCATGAGGACAGTGTGGATTCTGTTTTCAAAAGGATGAAACCCCACTTCTGAAACAAGCCACTGTGGGAAAGATGTGAAAGGTAATGCTTTTCTTTTCACCTCTTCTTTTCTTTCTGGAATTACAAAGTTGAGTCTGGAAATTGAAGGAGGTAAATATCTAATAAAGTTGTAGAACATTCCTTCCCACTTTCTAACGTATTCATTTATTCATTTCTAAGAAACACGCAGAGCCAAGGTAAGTGCAAGGGATCTGAGTATGGAAGACCCAGAAGGTGACCTCAGCTCAATGTCACCTAGAAGCTCTAGTCCTCCTAGTGGTACCTGCAGCAACTGTGGGGTACCCAGTTGAGGTCCCTAGCAGACACCTTGACTTGACCCAGCAAGGGGCAGGCAGTGAACGGGGGCAGGCCTACCCCAGGAGAGGCTGGCCCTTGCTTGGCATTTGCTCACTCGAGGATGCACATCTAAGAAACCTGGGCAGCTGCAGGGACCATTCCACTGGGGTGGGAGAGGACAAAGTGGCCTCCTCCCCAGCTGTGTGTAGAGCTCTTTGATATTTCCCTAAATAGGATCAGATTGAACATTTTGAAAGGTTCCGCCTTATGTAAGGGCTACCTTCTGAAATAGAAGTTCTGCTTCATATTATTTTCAGCTTACTAAAAGTGAGCCCCAGATTCTTCCAAGAACTCTTTGTCCAGGGCAGACAGAGGGAAGGTTAGGAAGACAGAGGCCCAAAGGAATTGAGGTTATTTGTCTTTTAGAATCACAGACTCCCCAGAGTGGAAGGACCCACATAGTCATTACCCACAGTCCTCTGCTCCAGGCAGGACCGTCATTGGAGCACGAGAAGGTTCTGACCACAATCTGATGCCCTGAGGCTACACTGGTCTCTTTGCATATAACCAAGCAGCCCAGACTCTCCTGCCGCCCTGGGATGCGGGTGGACGGACTCTTACTCTCGACATTTCTGCCTGTGTTGGGCTCAGGTCTTCCTACCTCAATTTTGCCACCTTCTCTTTCCTTGCAGGGACAAGCTGGCACTTTCCCCTGTCCTGTCCCTGAATGCCAGGCAGATGGCAGGTGCTAAATTGGTACTTGCAGGATTGAGTCAGCCAGGCCTCCTCAGCCCTGCCAGTTCAAGGCGTGTCCTCAGCGTGCCCCAGCTCGCTGCCAAGGCCTCCTGAGAGTCCCCCACGTCTGCTGAGCACCTCTCACTGCTTCACAGCCTTGTCCCACCACCAAGCTTCCAGGACCTTTGCCACCAACAGGACACAAAAGAAGCTCCAGGGCCCCCCAGGCCTGGTCAGTTTCAAGAAGGGGAGGAGTCATTAAGTCCCCCTGGCAAACTGTGGCTTCTCGCCTCTCATCTGGTCCAGGCAGAGGACACGGAACGACTTCACCTATTTGCTCTTCCACCCAGTCCTTGGCCAGGACCAAGAGGTGGCCAGGTATGTGCACATCTGAGACATCCACCCTGCCCTGTCCTCCCCCACTGTCAGATGACCTGTGGGGAGGGGGCTCAGCCCCTCCTCCTTGAGCTTGCCATCACAGGGCGGGTCCAGTGCTCTCAAGGCACTTGGGACTCATGGCATGGCCACGTGTCGTATGACCTGCGGGGACAACAGAGAGCACTTGGGCCTCTAGAACCATGAGCCTCCCCAAAAAGCCTTTACTCCACACTGAGTCAGGGTGAGGCCCCTGCCCCTGCCTCCTCACCTAAGAGTCCTTCAGGGAAATATTAGGGCTTGTCCCCCGGGGGGACTCCTTGCCCAACAGAAAACTGAAGGGAAAGAGACAAAAGCAGCTTCTAATTGGACCCCAACCCCAGCCCCTGCCTTGCTGAGATACCCTGAATAAGGGTCTCACATTTCCTGCCTTGGTTTCTCCGTATGCAACAGGGGAGCACAGAGAAGTTTCCAGGGTGGCTAAGGCCTAGATGGCTCATGCTGTCCTCTGTCCCTAGGAAAAGGCTACTGGCCTGAAGGAGCCCTAATTAGGAAGGGCTGTTGCAGCTAGCTGGAAGCCATAAGTTCCACCTGATATGTATGTGACACACCTGTAGGCACCCGCAAAGCTGAAGGTATATAACCGGGTGAAAGCGGTCGGAGTTAGGAGAACGAACGGAGAATTCATTCAGTCAGTCGTGCAGTAGCTCGGTCGGTCAGAAGAAGAGTTCGGGTCGGAGAAAAGAATCAGAGCGGCCAGAACGTAGGCAGAGCGATTACAGAAGAGAAACCAGATAGAAGAAGTAATGGCTGGTCAGAGTCAGAGTTAGTTAGGCCGAGGCTCCCGAGGAAGAAAGAAGAAAGAAGCAAGAAGCTCTAAAAAATAATCTTTCTCAAAGCTAAGCTCTCTCTATTTTTCTTTCTCTCTCTCTAAGCTAAGAAGACAAGAAGCTAAGCTAAGCTCTATCTTTCTTTCTTTCTCTCTAAGCTAAGAAGACAAGAAGACAAGAAGAAAAGCTCTCTCTAATCTTTCTCTCTAAAAATCTTTCTTTCCCTCTCTAAGCTCTAAGAAAGTAGAAGTAAAAGTAGTAATAGCTTTACTCTGCCTCCGAGAGTTTTTCTCC
This sequence comes from Tamias sibiricus, assembly GCA_025594165.1. Taxonomy (NCBI): domain Eukaryota; kingdom Metazoa; phylum Chordata; class Mammalia; order Rodentia; family Sciuridae; genus Tamias; species Tamias sibiricus. Next base: position 82,833,230 of record CM046670.1, read on the forward strand.
CGTGGCGCCGTGGCTGGCCATGACAGGCAGCTTACACTGGCCCATCTAGGGGAAAGTCTGTGCACTTAATTTCTCCCTTCATAGTGGGGGACACACCTTATCAGGGTTCTCTGTGCCCTCAGACTTCTCTTTAAGAACACTCTGCCACTGCTATAAGATAGACTCAGACCGTCATTCCTCACCAGAATGTATGCCCAAGGATGCCCATATTCACAGGAATGAGAATGCCTGGTTGCATAATAGGGGCTCAATAAATATTTGCTGAACAAATGAATGGATGCATGAATGGATAGATGTATGGATAGATGGATAGATGGATGGATGGGTGGATGGATGGATGGATGGAGACTCCCTGATAGAAGAATCACCATCCTTGGGTTGGTTGGGGGCTGACCTGTCACACAGAGAACTCACCCCAACCCTGTTAGATTGCCTCCTCAAGGGGTGGCCATGCAGAGAGACGAGGCGAAGCACTAGAAACCAAGAACTAGTGAGAAGGGCCAAAAGAGCCACCCACGGCTCCCTGGAAGCACAAGAGGAAGGTGCCAAGGAGAAGTGGAAAGGGACAGGACCCGAGGAAGGGCAGGTGTGCTCAGGCAAGCGCAGGTGCCAGGCAGCATCCATGTCCTGTGGCTGCCACAGCCCACTGCAGCACACTTGGAGCGTATCCAATAGAAAGGTGCTGTTCTCACAGTTCTGACGGCAGAAGTCCAAATCAAGGTGTCATCAAGGTGGGTTCCTCCTGGAGGACCTGGGGGAGAACCCGCTCCAGCCCCTGAGCTTCTGGCGGCTCCTGAAAGTCTTGGCTGGCTTCCGGTGCTGCCCAACACCTGCTCGTGACATGCCAAATGAGAAGTATGATCCTGCAAGCAGATCCTCGTCTCTGCAAACACCCTTGCAGGGACCCGGACATGACGGGGTCAGCCCCTAACTGCCCTTGAAAGACCGAACCCGGGAACCCAGGCAGCAGCCCTGCCCATCCAGAGAGGGGTGTGGGTCAAGCCTTCCCGCTGCTCCACAAACCAATCATTTAATTAAATTAGTGCAGATTCCTACTGTCTCTGAGAGTGTGAGCTGTCGACAAAACCGACTGACTTGGCAGGTCCTAAGAGGAGGACTGCAGAGGAAGCCGCACAGAGCTCAGAGACCCTCTGTCTGGGCTGCGAGGCCTTTGCCTGGGGGTCCTTGAATACTCTGGGCAGGCGAGGAGGCCTGGAGTCAGGTTCCGGGTAGAAGGCGCAGCTGGTGCCTGGTGAGGTCACGGCCTGTGCCCAGCTGTCCCTGTTCCTCACACGTGTCCTCTTTGGCTGCTGGGTCCAGCTCCACCTGCTTTGCTTGGCCAAGTGGAGCCCGGTGCTCAGCGTTTCTGTGGGGTGGGAGCCAGGGGAGGGGTTCCTGCTGCAGGCCCCAAGGAACCGCTCAGGCCTGTCTGTCTGCAGCCCCCGCCGCAGGGCACACGGGAGCCTTCTCTCACCACCCCGCCTCCAGCCCCTCCTGGCAGACCAGGGCTTCTCTGGACAAAAACAAGCTTGGAGGACAAAGGTGACTGCAAAGCTCTTCTCTAAATATCTGCAAGGAGCTTATCGCCTGGCCCAGGCACCACCCATTCCAGGCCTCAGGCAAAACATCGGCTGCACCCTGAGAAGTCCATCAGGGTGACACTGACTTTAGAAATGAGTTGAGGTGAGGGAGGAAGTACTGCTGGAGGGTGACTCAGCTGAGACTATGCTGTATGTTATCCGATTCCTGTTTTCCAGGCACCGTGGACCATGCCTCTGCATTGCGTGGGCTCCATGCAAGTAAATTCTGACCAATGGCATAACACTAATTGCTTGTTCCAACAATAAGCTCGCTCTGAGTTGAAAATGGTGACACTGGCACTTGGGGATATAGTTGGGAAGCACTTAACTCTACCTACTCTACCCTCTGTTGGGAGGCAGCATGGGGTAGAGGCTTGGGAGTAAGCTATGACTGGGTTCAGGTCTTAGTTCTGCCAATTAGAGCTATGTGACCTCCGACAAATTACTTCTCTGAACGCATTTCCCATCTGTAAAAATGGAATAATCTAATATTCAAGGTTGTTGTAAAAATTCAGTTTAGGTAATGCACAAACAGTGCTTACCCTGGGTCCTGATTCACAGATGACCATGAAAATAACAACGACTGTTATTGTATTAAATTGAAAATAGTTTAAAAGATTATTTAGAAACGTTTATCTGTGTGTTTAAAATTGCCTGACTTATTTCATAAACAGCATGAATGGAAACTAAGAAGAAAGAAAGCAGTCATTTGGCTCCCTTAAAGTCCTGGACTAAGTTACCAGACTGGAAATTTAAAAAAAAAAAAAAAAAAAGATTTTGAGAACAGTTTGTTCTGAGCTGTCCAGAGAGGCAGAGGAGGGAGGCTGTCATCTTAACAGGACGGAGAGCCGCCTGACCCGGCCAGCTTCACACGTGGTGCTGGGGTTGATGGAGACCCAGCAGGTGGCCAAGGCTGCAGGTGGTGGGGGGACTTCCTTACAGACCACAGTCCACTCTGGAGATGGGATCCTTGAGTCCTGATTTCAGAACTGCCCTGGCTACCACCAGACACCCCTTGCTAGCAAGGTGTCCATGTTGTCGCTATCTGTCATTTTAGCCATTCTGATAAGCTCGTAATGATGTCTCATTGTGGTTTTAATTTGCATTTCCTGTTATCTAATACTGATGACATATTTCCGTAAGCTTATTTTCCAACTCCATCTCCTCTTTTCTGAAAGGCCTTTCACCCACTTTCCAACTGTTGAACTTGAAGAGCTCTTTACATGCTCTAGGTAGTAGTCTTTGGTTATGTATTTGGTTTGCAAATATTCTTTTCCAGTCTGTAGGTGTGTGGTGTTTTTTTTTTTTTTTTTTTTTTTTTTCTTCACTATCTTAGCAGGGTTTTTCACAAAGTGTAAGTTTTTAATTTTGCTGGGATCCTCTTTATCGGTGTGTCCCATTATGGGTCACGCTTTCACTGTCAAGTCTGAGGACCCTCTGCCTAGCACTGGCTGGGGGAGCCATCTGTGCACCATGAACCACAACCTCACATTCACCCACCAGCTCTGCTGGGTGCTATCTGTGCCACGCCTCTTGCTCACTGCTGGGCGATAGCCCCAGTTTACTGTCTAAGGCCCACTCCCCAGGGAGTGCTGCAAAGTGGCCAGTTCTGACCAGGTAGCCTCAGCCCAGACCCCAAACCCACCAGGAGCTGCTGTGCCAGGGCCCAGGTTCCAGAAAAGGGCTTCTTGTCACCAGAGGACTCCTGGCTCTGTGTGTTCTGCAGGTAAACACAAATGCCTGTTCAGACTGGAGTTGGGAGATGCTCAATGATGAGAGTCCATGCCTGCGCTGTGGGTGGTCCTTGACACCCAAGACCCACTTTTCTAAGACAGCCATCAACAGAGGCCTAAGTGAGGTAAACAGAAGGCAGATTTGCAGGTTGTTCTCCCTGCTGGTTCTTGAGATTTGGGGACTTAGGCTACACTGTAGAAACTTTTTAAAGTTCTTAATTAGTCATCCACCTGCAATCCCAGGTGCTGTGAGGATGGAGCCTAAAGGCAAGGGCTGCTCATTCTAGTTGCTTCGAGGCGCAGGCAGCTGGGCTCCTTCTCTACCCAAGCAAAGTTTAATTAGTTTCCACTCACAGAGAATTCATGTCTAATTATTCATTCACCCCTGCTGGTTATTTTATTCCTGAGTCCCAAATCCTCTCCATTCTGGGGACAGTAATTTGAGGATTACTGCATTTACTAGGCCCTTGGTTTACCTTGAATGTCTGGCAGCCATCGTGGCTAACCCAGAGAGACCTTCTCAACACAAAGGCCCCAGATTCATCCAGCCCATAAGTCTCCCGAGGGATGATTGCAGAGACTTATCCTGAATTAAGCCAGTGAGGGACCAGAGCCAGGGAGGGCTTCAGTTTGGAGTTGCAGGAGGGGTCTGGGCAGCGCCAGCTCTGCAGAAAACCCAGATCATGCTGGGAGAGACTTCAAGAACTTCCGCCCAGTTCTCCCTGTTCAGTGGAGAAACGTGGGGTCTAGGGTGCAGGGATGAGAATTTGAACATAAACTTAAATGACAAGGCTCTTAAGAAAAAAAAAAAGACTATTTTTCCAGAAAAAATGTGTATGTGCTGTTTATTCAAAAAGTTGGATAAATGACAGGGACTGCAGACTCCCTGAAATTCATCTTTACAATCTAGGTCAGGAAGCAAAGGCTTAGAATTAAAAAAAAAAAAAAAAAAAAAAAAAAAAAAAAAAAACTTTTAAATGACAAAAGACATAAAAAGACAAGTGAAAAACTAGGGGAAATATTTTCAATCTCTATAAAAGACAAAAGTTAATATTTCTAATTAAAAAAAATAGAGCATTCGGGCTGGGGTTGTAGCTCAGTGGTAGAGCGCTTGCCTAGCATGTGTGAGGCACTGGGTTCGATTCTTAGCACCACATATAAATAAAATAAAGGTGGAAAAAAAAAGTACTGGGCCAGGCACATGGCACACGCCTGCAATACCAGCAACTTGGGATGCCAAGGCAGAAGGATCCCAAGTGTGAGGCCAGCCTCAGCAATTGAGAGAGGCCCTAAGCAAGTCAGTGAAACCCTGTCTCTTAAAAAAAAAAAAAAAAAAAGAAAGAAAGAAAGAAAGAAAGAAAAAAGAGCATCCAAAAATTAGAGGAGAAAGGGTCAAACAATTCCATTTAAAAATTAATAAAATGTCCCTTGAACATACAAAAAACTATTCATATTTACTCATAAGAGAGAGGCTGATTAAAACTACTCTGAAATGCCATTTCTTACCTCCTAATGCATTAGCAAAAATATAAGTTTGACATTTGTGTTAGTCAGCTTTTTGTCATTGTGACCAGAATAGCTGACATAAAAAACTCAAAGGACAAAAAGTTTATTTTGGCTCATGGTTTCAAAGGGTTTGTCCATGCTCAGCTGGCCCCAATACTTTGGGACTGAGGTAAAGCAGAACATCATGGCGGAAGGGCTTGGCAGAGGAAAACCACCCAGCTCATGGCAGCCAGGAAGCAGAGAGGGAAAAGGACTGGGGACAAGCTCTACCTCTGCAGAGCACACTCCCAGAGACCTACTTCCTCCACCTAAGTCCCATCTCAGTACATTCAGCCATTAATGAATTACTTCACTGATGAAGTCAGAGCCCTCAGGATCCAGTCACTGCACTGGGGATCAAGACTTCAACACATGAACTTTTGGGGAACATCCCAAATCCAAACTACAGCAACATTACCTATTTCTATAGAAGCCATGACATTTCCATACTTGAAATGGAAAATGTTATGACCCTCTAGAAGACAAATGTCTAGGAAAATTACCATTATGGAAAGCAGTATGGAGATTCCTTGGAAAACTGGGAATGGAACCACCTTATGACCCAGCCATTCCACTCCTGGGTCTATTCCCAAAGGACTTAAAAGCAGCATACTATAGGGACACAGCCAATTTAATGTTTATAGCAGCACAATTCACAATAGCTAGGTTGTGGAACCAACCTGGATGCCCCTCAGTAGATGAGTGGATAAAGAAAATGTGGTATATATACACAATGGAATTTTACTCAGCAATAAAAGAGAATAAAATAATGGCATTCGCAGGTAAATGGATGAAGTTGGAGTATATAATGCTAAGTGAAGTTAGTCAATCTCAAAAATTCAAATGCCGAATGTTTTCTCTGATATAAGGAGGCTGATTCACAGTGGTGCTGGGTCGGGATATATAGAAGGAGTAGAGGAACACTAGAAAGGTCAAAGGGTGTGGGAGGGGAAAGGAGGAAAGAAGGGGGTACGGAAGGGGGAAAAAAGAGAAGGTGGTAGAATAAGATAGATATCGTTATCCTAAATGCATGATTGAAGACTTGAATGGTACGAATATACTTTGTATACAAACAGAATTCTGTAAAAAGATGCTCTATATGTGTATTATGAATTGTAATGCATGCTACTGTTATAAATACAGCAACTTTGAATTTTAAAAAAAATTACATGTGCATTATATTTTGTCCCAGAAATCCTACTTTTAGGAACCTATCCCTAAGACACACTGGCAAAAATACAAAAAGATCCATGCACAAAGCCACCTATTAGAGGAAAATAATAGCAAAAGACCAGAATCTACAAAATGGAGTATTATGCACCTGTACCCCCCCCCCAAAAAAAAAATGAGGACTACATTTGCTGCTATCAAGTAATCTGCCAGCTATGCAGTTAAGTAAAAAAAAAGCTAAGTGCAGAGCCCTGTTCATATTAAGCTATCATTTATCCAAAAAAGGAGGGATGCAAGTATACCTAGTGTTATAGACTGAATATTTACGTCATCCCTAAAATCATATCTTGAATCCCTGGCCCCCATCATGATGTCATTTGGAAATGGGGCCTTTGGATGTTAATCAGGTTAAATGAGGCCCTGAATGAAAGGACTTCTTGAGGGGATTAGTGCCCTTCTGAGAAGAAACACTAGAGAACTCACTCATTCTGCAAAGGTGATGCCATGTAAACACACGGCAAGATGGTGGCTGCCTACAAGCCCAGAGGGAGGCCTCAGAACGCAAGCTACCTTGCTCACACCCTGACTCCCCACTCTCCGCAACTGTGAGAAACAAACTTTTGCTGTTTAAGCCATCCAGCCTGTGACATTTTCTTATGGCAGCCTGAGCTGGCAGAGATACCTAGATTGTGGCCTCTAAAGACCACTTCCCATCACAAGGAACGAGGGGTCCTTGAAGAATTGGCCAATTCTGGATCCAACGAGGGAATATGCAAGAGCGCAGCGCTTCCTATCACACCAAAGCCTGTTATCGATCAAAACTCAAGAACTGATTTGAATAAGTTCCCACCGGCTAACAACGGGGACAATCTGAGCGTAAACAGAAACATAACACAAAGGACGGAAGCCCAAGAACCGTAATTAAATCCATGCATTTGTAACTGATGCCAAAACGAGATCTTCTCATTGGTCACCTTCGGAAGATTCGAGTGAACCAACTCATTATTTTGAGAACCTTGGAGAACAAAGGGAAGCAATCAAGCGTTTTCTCTGCCTCTCCTACATGAATTGCACCTCCAAACAATCAGCTCATTAATGAGAGAGAGAAAAAAAAAATCCCTCCTTAGAACCAGTCCAACTAATTCATGAAGAAGGGGTGGTAGGACTAGAGCAACTCCATTTTGCACCCCTAGCGAATGAAACGATAAAGACACTGTGTGATCGTCACCAGTGCTAACACCTCAACAAGTGGGACGCAGACACGGGTGCCACCTGACCTATGTCCACAGCACCACCTTTGCAGCAGTTTGTCAACACAGAGAACCTGATCTGAACAAACTCAGGGGATCACACCGGAAAAGGACTCTAGGGAGGCAATTATCGAGGTGCAGACTCTACGGGGTCTTTAAATACATAAACTCTAAGTAGACTTCATAGAATAGAGAGGAATATTACATTTAAGAGATACAGCAACTAACTAATCACAGGGATCCTAGCGTTCTTGGGTCTTGATTCCAACAGCAAACTATAATTACAACAATGAACGATAAAACCTTTCTAAGAGAATTGGGGAAAGAGGAGTGCCAGAGATATAACCTAGGTTCTCCTAAAGACTCTTACCTGGCAACATCACAAAAAAGGAACCACAGGGCTATGGGTAAATGGACTTATGGGAACAGCACTCAAAATCTTCATTGGTGACTCTTTTTTTTTGGGGGGGGGGCAGGTACTGGGGATTGAACTCAGCGGCACTCGACCACTGGGCCATATCCCCAGCCCATTTTTTTTTTCTGTATGTTATTAGAGACAGGGTCTCACTGAGTTGCTAAGTGCCTTGCCATTGCTGAGGCTGGCTTTGAACTCGCGATCCTCCTGCCTCAGCCTCCCAAGTGCTGGGATTATAGGCACCAGGTTAAAATGGGCTGACACTAATAAAAAGGGTAGCACAGCTTTACCATGGTAAGTGATTAAGGAATGCATAAATAATACAATCAAGATAATGCTCTACTCTGAGAAAAGACTGGAAGTGTACTTGTGGAAAGTCAAAGCTTGCAGCTGTGAGTCACTGGGAAAGGGGGGTGGGGTCACCTAGAGTCTGGTGGAAGTTGTAACACCAGTGTGGACATCTGTGGCTCTGATGATCCCAGACTCTTAGAACAATGAGCAAAGCCCCTCAAAGAACAGGACTTGTGACTCTGGCACCCTCAGCAGCATCCCCAGAAAGACGCTCTTGCTCTTGCTACACTGACTTTTCCAAAGGTGTGCATGACTAAGAGATGGAGACTCCACCCACACCCCAGTACCAAGGATGCTCCCTGGTAGGTGATCTCCAAATCCATCTCTCCAAAGCAGATGAGTCCATCTTGCTGCCCACAGACCAGAACGCAAGCCCCTCGAGTTCCGCAGATCCCTGCCTGCGTTCATGTCCCCTCAACCCACCCACCCAGCGGCTTCGTTATCGCAGGTCATAGCAATATGACCACCCCGCCCCCACCAAGCATGCAGGCTTTCCCTTCTGCAAGTGCCAGCTTCCTCTCCCTTCCTGGACAGACCCAACTGAGGTCACCTATCACAGGCAAACCAAAATGACAAGGTGCTGCGGGGTCCACCCTATTCCACACTGTTTGCCTGTTCCTCTCCTCTTCAGCCCCGCCTTCAGTTCAGAACACCACAGCACCCTGAACCACTGCAGCTATGTCTTGTTTCCGTTTTTGCCCACTTCCAATACAGTCTCCTCTCTGCAGTGCGTGGGATTTTAAATGCAAATCCCACTGTTAGTCCCCTGCTGAAGAACCTTTCTGTGTCCCCTGTTCCCCAGTCTCCTGGGGGATGCGAGGTACATCCCTTCATGCCATTTATGCAATATTAGCTCTTTTTAGGCCCTGAGCCTCCCCGTTCTGTTCTGTCCCTGGGCTCTGCTCACCTGTGCCCTGTCCCGTGATGCCCACACTAGGCACATGGGACACAGTGCCCACCACTCTTGCTATTAAAATTCTTCACATCCTCCAAGGCCTATTCCCAATGCTACCTCCCCCAGAAAACAATCTCTATTTCTTTCTCTTTCTACCCTCAACTAATCTCCTGCCCCTCCACTTTGTCCATAGCCATTGGCAGGTCGTCACTTGTGTCCTAGATGTTTGCCCACCCAATCGCCTATGACTTTATGAAGGCAAAGCGAGGACTGTGTGGACCTCCAGGCCACACATCACCTGTTGCCTCCTCTTTTCCTGTACTAAGAAGGAGTCATGATACCCTGGCCCCCCGAGCATGGGTTTCAAATGGTCCATCACAGATAAATCCAGGACAGTGACCCTGCTGGACTAGACGCGGGGTGGCTGCAGTAGCTGCAACAGGCGGGTCTCGGGGTAAAGGGCCTCGCTGCAACTTCAGTTTAAGCAATGTCACCACCCACCTGCGTGTGCCCTGATCTCCAGAGCCTAGAGGCTCTCACACCCAGTGTGTTCCAGTGAACTCTTGTCAAGTTCACTGCTAGGTTTTTCCTTCACTGGTGAAGAGTCTGGGGGTCTGATCTATGAGAATGTCAGTCCTTGGTGCTGAGCTGCCTCCTTGAAGTCCCAGAGAGTCCCCTTGGTTGAGGGCCAAGGCAGAAGGCACGAGGCACTGGGACACGTGACTGGCTTGGTGCCACTTCCTGCTGACCCACCTCTCCTCATGCCTGAGTTTGTCTCGCAGCTTCTCAAACTGCACTGACCATGCAGCCTCCCCGGGGGCCGGGAGCCTGGAGCTGCGGTCCTGAATCCTTCAGCGTGACTTCTACTTCCCCTGAGGGTTTGGAAAGTCCTACGCTGCCTGCTGCCACCGTCCAGCTTGCAAGTCCTTTATTGCCCAGCCCAGGACCCTCCGCGCCCGACTCCTCACAAGGTAGACATTGAGGTCTGGGTGCCCCCAAGATCTGAGCCAAACCGACAGGAGGAAGGCCTGAGCTGCAGGCAAGACCTCAGTGACAGAGGAGAGGAACACATGGCCCCATCCTCTCCCGAAATCTAGTGTGTGACATGCAGTGCCCGTGTGACCCCAAGCAATTTAATTTCTTTTCTATTTTCTTATCTGTAATATGAGGACAATAACAGCATTTTCTTCCTAAGGTGGCTATAAAGCTTAAATATCATTTCACACCTACTAAGATGGCTCTAATTTTAAAAAGGAAAATCACAGATGTTGGTGAAGCTGTAGAAAAATTAGAGCCTTGCTGTACAACCAGCAGAAATGTAAAATGTCGTAGGCGCTGTGGAAAACAGCCTGGCAACGCTTCTGCAAGTTAAACATGGAGTCGCCGTAGGATCTAGCGGTTCGACTCCTAAGTATATATTCTAGAGAACGGAAAGCATATGTTCACACAAAAACACGAATCTTCATAGCAGCAGCAGCATCAATAAAAGCCCCAAAGTGGAAATAACCCAAGCCCGCCTCAACCAATGAGTGGATTAACAAAGTATGTATTTTACACCATGGAATATTATTCAGCCCTAAAAAGGAATGAAATACTGATCCTTGCTACAAACTGGATGAAAATTGAAACGTTATGCCAACTAAATTTTAATTACATGAAACATAAGGGGCCACGCCTCTCATCTGATACTATGTATATGAAATGTCCACAACAGGCAAATCCTGAGACCACAAGTAGATTCAAGGTTGCCAGGGACTGGGGGAGGGAAGAATGGGGAATGATATTCAAGAGTACAGGCTTTCTTTTTGGAGTGATGGAAATGTTCCAGAACTAGATAGTAGTGATGATAGCACAATCGTGTGGACATCCTTAAAAAACTAAATTGTACTTTAAAGGAGTGAGTTTTATGGTATGTAAATTTTATTTCATAATAATAATGAACAAACTAATACACACATACGTACACACAGATTAAATATGTCAATACCATCCCTGACCCATAGTAAGTGCTCAGTAAACGAGAGTTGTGTTGAACCACAGTACTCAGGCACCGTGTTTGGGTTTTCTGTTGAAGGCCTGGGCATCAGGGTCAGAGCCATTAAAGATTGAACTTGTGTCTTGCTACTTCAGCAAGAGAGTATATTTAAAATGCCCTGTAGTTGGCCTTGGGAATGATGGGTCACTTGTCAGGGAAGAACAAAAAGTATTTCTGTCCTTTGGCAACTGCTACAGCCTGCCTGCACTGTGGTGGTCAAGACCTAAACATAGCAGCCGTGGGGCCCTGGGGAGACCAGGGCAAGAGGGGAGGGAAGGGGCTCTGGCCCAGCTCCTGAGCCAGTGCCAGTCTCGGGAGCTGCCATGGCCAGCAGCCTGAGAAAGGACCTCCGTGGGCATCCTGGGGGCACCACAAGCCGTGGCTACAGTGGCCACCTCAGTATCATGGCCCGGGGACTCAGTCAGGTGGATACTCCAGCATCCCTGGTTTTCAGGGCGGCTGCTAGGGAGAACGGTGAGGGCCTTTCCTGAACCCCAACGGCGTCTGCACGAGGCTCCTTGTCGCTGTGGTAGGGAATAACCCAGATGTTTCCCAGGACCCACGGGGGCTCCCTGAGCTCCTCACAGGGAAGGGGGCAGCCTGGAGCATACAGTTGTGCCCAGGCTGAGGGCAGCAGCAGGCCCCAATCCTATGGGCTCTGTCCAAGCCCTGGCTCTTCCATTGCCCACTCTTCCCATTTCTACCACTGCCTTCCCAGTCAGTGCCCAGTGGCCTCCCACCTGGGCCTCTAGCTAGCCTCCCACCTGGGCCGCCAGCCAGCCTCCGCAGAGCAGGCACACTCCATCTGGCTTTCTTCTGCCCTGCAGGTAGACCCACCTCCTGATCTTGCTCTCACCAGCTCAACACCTCTCCAGGGTTCAGTACGCACTTGCCATAGCCCCCCTGGCCCACGGGCACCTCCTTTAGGGAGGAGCGCCACTTAAGTTAGCAAGTCATCAGACACATGGAAATAATCAACCCATCTTTTCTCCAGTTCCCTGCGATCACCAGGCACAAGGCCACCTCTGCACTTCTGTCCCCATCATTCTTCACGTCCTAAGCCCCCCTCCCCCTCTCCACCTGCTCAAACCTCACTGCAGGGGAGGCCTGAGTACCCAGCCCCTGCCAGCCACAGCCAGCAACGTCACCAGAGGAGCAGGAGGCTGTCTGCCCCGTCCAAGGAGGAAGAGGCCACACTTGGCTCTGCAGCTGCTGCCTTTGCAGCTGTGCCCAATGCCTGGCTGAGGAGTGTCCCCAGACCTCCCCACCCACAAATGGAGGGCAGAGAGGGAGCTGCTCCTGTGTGGTCCCCCACCTCACAAACCTGGCCCTGCCCCTGAGGCCCAGCCACTGGCCTGCTTCTGCCAGGGTCTGGGGATCCTCGGTCCGGCAGGCCACACAATTCCAGAAGGCCAAGCGAAACGTTCCTGCTGTAGGAAACAGTGTTCTGAATGCAGAGATTGACAGACACTATTTTCACCTCTCAGAGCGGTTTGGTGCTTTCTGAATTGCAAGCTCCTGTCACCGTGGGAGGGAAGCCTGGGTGCCAAGGGTTTGATGAGTTTCCAGAGAAGCTACAAAATGCAGATCTGCCTGGTGGGAGCCACTCCTCCACCAGCCACCGCCCACGGCCTCCTGGAGTTTCACGGTGACAGGAGAACAGCACTCAGTGCCCTGACCCCTGCTCTGTGTCCTGGGGGGCGCAGCACTGACGCATGCAAGGTGGCAGGCTCCGGCTGCGCCCTGTGCCAGGACACAAGCAGAGCTGCTGGGGACCCTTCTGCTACCTTTGCTTGGAATTGCTTTTGTCTTTTCATCCTAACGAGGTGGAAAGAGAATGGGAAATAAGGGAAAGGGAACAGCTCAACATAGTCTGTCCCCAAACGCCCCTGCCCCCACACTGCCACCCACTCAGACCCCAGAATGTGGAACGCAGCTCCTCCCAGCAGGGAGTGTGGTGGCATGTCACCATGGACATGGGCCAGAGAGTAAAAGGAGCTAGTGTGTCCATCCCAGCACAGTGAGTCACCAGACAATGACAGAGGACCAGAGGTCAAGGAGTACAAGTTTTTCCTGCTCCAGTGAATGCCAAAATGCCCCATGGGGATCCTCAGGGTTCTTGTCTAGAAATAGAAAATGCACGCAGAGAGCATTGGGGTCTCAGGGCCTGTGGGTCAGCGTAGTCTCATGTTGAAGGTGTAGGTTTGAATGCCACCTTTGCCATTGACTTGATGTGTAACCTTGGGAAAGTGATTTGACTTTTCTGTGCTTGGACAATGGAGATATAAACCTCTTAAGGTTGTCTTAGATCAATTAATACCTAATGTCTTAGTATACAGGGCTTACAGCCATGCACAGCACACAGGAAGTGCTACGTGTGTTAACTAGCTTCGGGTGAGTCAGTATTCCAGAAATCAAGAGCACAGGCTCTGACGATGATTGGAATTTGGATTCTGGTTTCTGTTCCTAATTGTGTGGCTTTGGACCAGTTAGATGCTTTGGGTCTCAGTTTTCTCATATAAGGGAAACTACTACTAGAAGATTAAAGGATCAAACACTATGTGCAAAGTGCTTAGAACAATAGCTGGCACTATGATAGTTGTCATTATCATTATCATTATGTCATCATTATTATTAGGCTCTCATGGGTCAGTGGTGATGATGATCATGGCTGCAGGAGAGAAGCAGCATCTGGGTCTTGTTTCCCAGCCTGGAAGGAGGAGGCTCAGGAGCCAGGACGGGGCCAGCAGGTGGAGGTTTCCCCGGCTCTGGGGTAGCCTGCAGGGTCCTCATTTGCCTTCTGAACAGAAGCAGGTGACAGCTCCTCTGTTGGGAGAAAGTGCCATTGAGAAGGGCAGCTCAGACCATCACCATCCTTGTGGAAAAAGCACCTTCACAGATGTGACTGTTAGCCTGAGCTTGTCACTCAGCAACCATGACCTTGGGCACGCTGCTGGACTTCTGCTCCGCATTCCTTCCCTCTACCTTTCCAGCAGAGCAGCCACCCAGGGCTCAAGAATATGGGGACCTTCTCTCCTTGCACTTCCTGACCTCCTTCACTCTGAGATCTGCGGCCAACAGAGACTGCTGAGAACTTGGAATTTAGGAAATGCTCATTTCAATTCTCTTTCTCCCTCAGAACCAAAAGCTGCAGCTGAATCAATTTGATAAACCTGAGTGTTGATTTCCCTTTCTTCACTGGGTTCCCAAACCTAAGCAGGCTCCTATGCTGTGATACTGTAGAGTTTTTGTTTTTGTTTTTATTTAGCCCATGGATACATATAACATGGCTAGTGGTAGTTTTTTGTTTGCTTGTTTTTGGATTTTGGAGGGATACCGGGGATTGAATTCAGGGGCACTCAACTACTGAGCCACATCCCCAGATCCCCCCTTTTATTTAATCAAACAACACAGAAGTATTTTGGGTAAGAAGTGAGTATCCCATTTTATAATCAGCCTCCCTTTTCCCCCTCCTTACAGAGGAAACCACCATTAATCACCAGTGTTCAGTCTTTTTAGACTTTCCTCTGCATCTACAAATATTTTTATTATTTTACTCCTATAGATCCTACTATGTATGTTATTTTAAGACATCTTGCTTTTGCTTAACATGCACCAAGGTCCTTCCTCACATCAAGCTGCCTCAGTCCTTTTAATGGCAGCAGATCATCTGTTTGTGCAGTAGATGATCCACTTACCATCTTGTCCGTTGTCCGGCAGACAACAAGTGCTTACGACTTTTCTTCTCTTGTGAACATCTGTGTGCATGCGTGTCTGTGCACATGTGTAAACATTTTCTGTGAGAGAAATGGGATTCCTGGGCCAAAGGATTGAAAGAACCACAACATACCCTACCCTCTTATCTCCTGACCCTGTTTTATTTTTATCAATGGCATTTGTTACAAATTACAGTAGATATTTTTTTGCTGGCTGGCTGTTTTTCCCTCTAGAATACAATTTTCACAATTATATCTGTCTCATTCTGTGCTTCTCCCCGACATCTAGAAGAGTGTCTCCCACATAGTAGGAATTTAATAAATACTTGTTGAATGAATGGATGGGCGGGTGGACGAAAAGGCTTATACATTTTTCATACTGATAGGTGTTACCAATTGGTTTTTTAACAATTGGTTTTGTGTAATTCACATTGTTTCCAAAGAGTCGAACACAGTCTCCTTGCATCCTTGATACCACAGGATGTGATCAACTTTTAATTTTCCCCATCTGAGAGGGGGAAAAATCGTTATCTCCCATTTACCCCACTGCCTGGCGAGTTCCACCAGAGCAGTCCCTGGCCCCTCACCATGGGACTGATTGGGAAGTTCCGTTTGCAGTGACCATGCCCAGAGCTGTGGGCCTGGAAGCCAGCCCCAGAGATGAGTCAGGGAGAGCAGGGGAGCAGGACAGAGCCAGAACAGAGCTACAGCCCAGTAGGGAGCCAGTAGGGAATGGGTCTGGACAATGTCAGGGCTGCTCCCGCAGCAGCTGCAGGGATGACAACAGCCACTGTACAAATGAAAGCAGAAAAGCAGCAGCAACCAGGGAGGGGGAGACCGGGCCCAAATCCCATCAAAGAGAACCATGTGTGGGCAAGAGGCTGCCAGCCACAGCCAGCCCAGCCCTCACAGAGGGATCAGAGCATCCAGGCCCCCAACAGCCTTCAAGTCACTGACCATCACCTTCAACCATTGTTCCCCAGAGACTCCTGTGATCCTTCCCTCCCTGAGTGACCTAGTGCAACCCAAGTGCCTCAAACCCTCTGTTCTTGTTCTGTACCGTGTCCCCCTGCCCCTTCAGCAAGCCACCATGACTTCCCAGTAGGGACAGCATCTCTGGGGTTCTGAACTTCAAAGTAGAACCACAAGTGACCCTGCACCTGTCAGTGTGATGCCTGCCGATACTCCATGGCCCCCCGGGGGTGGGAAGCAGGGCCTGTCTCCTGGCACCCCTGCCTGGGAATCCACTGGTCCCGGGACTGGTTGCAATCTGCGCTACTGACTTGGTTCCTTCAACCAGTCTATAGCACAGGGGGAAAGGGCAGGAGGGACTTTCTAGTATGAAAGTGACCAAAAATATGTAACACCTAATGCAATATGTGGATCTGGTTTGGTTTCTGGTCACAAAATGCATTTGTGCAACAGTTGCAGGAATATGAGTATGAACTATTAGATGATATTAAAGAATTAGTGCTGATTTTGATGGATTATGTTCATGCAGAAAACTTCTCTTAATATTTAGAGATGCATACTAGTGTATTTCAGGTAAAATGTACATCAGCAATTAGCTTTGAAATAATTAAATGTAAAAAAAAGATGAAGTAAAATGAAAATAGAGTAAAATATTCATAATGGTTAAATCTCAGGGTGGGTGGATAGGGTTTATTTTGCTATCCTCTCAGTTTTTCTGTATGTTTAGCCATTTTATAATAAAAATTTAAAACAGGAGAGAAGCAGAAGAGAAGGAAGGACAAGAGAGGAGGGAGAGGGTTAAGGCTCCACAGTCTTTTAGCAGGGCCATCCCTCTCCCAGAGACAGGGCAGGACACCCCAAGATGGAGCGAGTGGCCTTCCATCCCAACAACCAGAGGGCTCGTGTTGACAGGCCACTCCCGCTGCACCCAGCCTGGGGATAGCCTGCCCAGGCTCTCTGAGGACTGGAACTCGGCAGGAATGAAATCACAGTTCACAGTGTTGGCCACCTGGCTGCCCTGAGTCCAGCCAGACACACACTACAGGGGGCAGAGCCATTTCAGGATGGCTGATGCACCCATTTCAGGCAGAAAAGCTGAGGACCTGACCCAGCAGAACCCCAGGAAGTCAGAACCCACACCCTCCACAGTGCAGCCACGCATGAGCCAGCCTGCCTGCAGCTGCAAAAACTGAATCAGCATAACCCTTCCCAGAAGTCAGAATGGGCTTGTGTAAGGCAGAGGAAGCAATCCATAGATCTGACTATGGGACCTGGTGACTAGCCAGGGCACCAGCACACCTTGGCACCCAGGCGTAGAGCCCTCCTGGAGGGAGGATGCCATCCACTCCATTCACCATCCACTCTTCATTCCACCTACAAAGTGGCCTTGACCCTGATGCTGCCTGCAGTGTGGTCAGTGTGAACTCCCCAGGGTGCTTTCTGAAGGTTCCAGAGAGATTTCAGAGGCAAAACAAGGCATTCCTCTTGTCCCAGGGATCCACATGCTCAATAAACATTCACTGAACACCAACTTACTGCTGCAGCCAGCCCGGTGCCAGGTTGAGAGCCCTGCCCCGTGCAGCTCACAACCCATGCAGGGGCCAGAGCCAGCCCCAGCCCACCCAGCTCAACATGGAGGTTCAAAGCATGGGGTTAGGTTTATGGGGCTTGGCAGGAGAACATATCTTCACAGCCACGACCAACTTGGGTTAGCAGGCTCTGGAGAGACATAGCAGAAGATATAGAGCAGTTGTTCTCAAATTGTGGTCCCCAAAACACATGTAGCAGCAACCTCTGGGAACTTACTAAAAAGGTAAATTTTAAGGACCTGTTCCAAACCTACTGCCTTGGTCTTAGTCTCTTTTTGTTGCTGTAACAAAGTACCATAGGTTTGATGGCTTATAAACAACAAAAGTGTATTTCTTAACAGTTCTGGAGACTGGAAGTCCAAGATGAGGGCACCAAAATGGTTGGTTCTTTTGAGTTGCAGATTACTGACCTCTCGGCTGCCTAACATGGCTGAAAGAGGGTGAGTGAGCGCTCTGTGTTCCCTTTTATAAGAGCACTAATCCCATTTGAGAGGGCTCCACCTTCATGACCTAATCCCCACCACCATGTTGCGGGGTAGGTTTCAACATATGAGTTTTGCAGAACAAACATTCAATCCATAGCCCCCCACTGAATCCAAAACCAGGACAAAGTGCAGGTGGTTCAGATGTGCATTTAGGTTTGAGAACCATCCTACAGAGAGACCTGGAGTGTCCCAAGATGAACCTCACCTCCTGGGTGGGAAATGGAGAGTTTGGAGAAAGCAGATTTCAGGGAAGAAACAACTTTACACATCTGATAGCTGCTCAGCAATGAGCCCAGCAGTCTTGGAGAAGTCCCATCCCCACAGGTCTGGGAAACAGGCTGGAAACATCCTCCAGGCCAGGCTGGGTTATGCTGCAGTAACAAACAGCCCCCAAATCTGAACAGGTTGATCTCTTGCTCAGGCAAAGAGGGCTGGATGTAGGCCATCTCCCCACAGATAGCCATCCTCTCTGCAGGGTCCAGATGGTTCAGGCTGCTTTGACTTGGCTCAAGAACTTGTTGATCAATGCTGAAGAGGAAGAGGACACTGCAGAATGGCACAGAGACATTTCACCACCTTAACTCAGGAGTGTGACACATGAAACTACTGTTCATTTAACACGCCATGTATGGCACGTGGCCCTTTCCAACTGCAAGGAGTGTGGTCTCCCAGAGATCCAGGAGGAGAGGCGAAGCCCTGGGGCGTCCACCGCGAGGCTATGCTTCCTTGCATGGAGACAGCAGGTGAGCACAGAAGTCGCGTGAGACTGCTGTGCTGGAAAGAAGGTAAGTTACTTCCAAACTTGAGATTTTCTTTTTCTGTAGTTCTCTGGTTCTGAGAATGCTTTAATTTGCAAAGTAGTTCTAAGTTTCCAAGAGGTTCTGTGGTTCTGGGAGTAATTCAGCTCATAACGGTACCACTGCACCCATACAGTCCCCCTGGGATTCTAGGCTCCAGAAACCAGGGTCCAAGGAAAAGCAGGGAGCTGTGGGGCTACCTCAGGCAGGGCAAAAGCTTGAGATCACAGGTCTGACAACCAGGCCTGGCTCAGGGCTGGGTCTATGAGAAGCCACACAAGTCTAGTAGGGCCCTTAGCCCCTCTTCCTAGTTGGGCTAAGGAAGAGAAATATAGTCACATCCTAGGGAAAGGGAAAGATAAAAAATAAAAGTGGGTTCAAGTCCATGTTCCTGGCCCTGATCTGGCCCACGATCGAGTTGCTTAGGACAGCAGCTGCTCTGGGACCCCACCTGGGTGCTGACCTCAGGAACATGCCCTCCGACCTTCTTGGGGCAGCCCCACAGCAGTGTCCTTGCAAGCTAGGACAGTGCTCCCCCATGCTTGGGGAATCATCCTTCTTGTCTCATCTGAGCTGAGACCCGGGGGAACAAGTAGGGAGAAGGAAGATGAAGCCATCGCGAGCAGCTTTCTGCTGCCCCCGAGGCTGGCAGCCCTGCTGCCCCCATGAACAGGAGGGGCCACTCCAGGGCAGCTCTGCTCAGCACTGTGGCATGCTGTGCACCCCCCCTTCCCTGCTCCGTTTTAGTTAAGATGTCACCATTATGGGGACTCCAGTGGAGAGGTCCCTAATGGGGTCAGAGCCCAGGGCACGAACACTGAATGCTTCTTCCTTCTCATGAGGACAGATGGGACTAATGGCCATTGTTCTTTGGCTTCATGTATTAAGTCACTGTGCCCTTTGCTGAAAGATAAATTGCATATCTGCCCTGAGGGAGGATGAATCACATTGATAATTCCCTTGATTAAAGTCCATTTATTAAGGATCCTATGAGAGGTGGTGTTTCTTCCCTCTTCTTTGTTAATAGATTAGGGAGTAATTCAAAAAAAAAAAAAGAAAAGGGCACAATCATTGCGTTTCTCTTTGGCTTACAGTTTGTCCTCAGAGTAAAAAGGACTAGGGCTAAGTTCCGTTTGATCTGGGGGGTCAAAAGAGAGAGAAAGACAGAAAAAGAGACAGATACAGATGCCAGCCCTGTGTCCACTCAGCCCCTTCACCAAGCAAGTGGGAAACCTGAGGCGGGGGAAGAGAGAAGGATGAACCACAGGCTGCTTCCCGGAGGCAGACCAGGGGCTGAGCCCATTTACACCCCGCCCAGGGCTCCATCCCCCAAAGAGCTGACTCTTTTGCATTTTAGCAGAAGTATTTTGCAGGCTGTCTGAGGCCCCCAGATGTGGGACACCCCCAAACCACACTTAGGACTGGATGTCCAGGACTGTAGAATCCATGCCACCTCCATGCCTGGACCAGACAGCAGACTGAGGCCCCCAGCAAGTAGAGTCTGGCTTTAAGATGTAGCTGTAAATACTGGGCTGGGAGCCCTCCAAACTCTGTCTCACATGCCCAGAAAGCTGGACTAGCCAGACCCCAAAAAGGTGGTCTTCAGGAATGGAGGAGAGTCTATTGTTACCAAATGTCCTGGGCTCAGTAGCCACAAGCCTGCATTCTGCCTAGGAATTATAGGATCAAAGTGCTCCTGCCCTGATGTGCAACTTGGGCCCTGAGGCTTCACCTCCCCAGGGCTTCATTTCCCTGTCTCTGCAGAACACTGGTGAGAGATAGTTTGGACAGGTCTCCTGGGACATTCTTGCCTACCTATTAAACATCTGTACCAAGTGCTTTGAAATGCAGCCAAATCTGTCACCATGTCCTGTGCAGCTTGGAGGAGCAGCCTCTCAGAAATGGCCAAGTCCGTTTTCACCCTTGGATTCCCCCCTGCTGGGCTAGAATATCCTGCCATGTGTGCTCCAAGCTGCAGCCAGCAGCAGAGAAAGTGGGTGTTATGGGGAAGGTAGGCTGGCTGGAGCCCTTTGCTCAGGGCAGGAGAGAGGTCACCTTTGGTGGGCCACAGCCCCTCATCAGGTGCCTGAATTCTTGCCTTTCATTTCCTGCAAGGCACAAGAAAAATGGAGAATCCAACTGCCACCCCCCCCAAAAAATGCAAACCGGGGGCTGCGCAGGTGTCCAGAGTCCCAGGTTTGGGCCAGATCCTTCTCAAATATCACCACCATAGCTCCATATGATCCTCCTTGCTGCGACCCTTCCTCTGACTCTCCTCAGCCCCGTTCCCCTATTCCCCATTCAGTCACGCAGAGGCAGCTTTAAACGACCTGCTCGGACTTCTAGAGGCCCCAGGATAGAAGGGAAGGTGCGTGGATGTCCTTGAGGAAGAGGCTGACAGAACGCAGAGACCCCACTGGAAGGCAGCTGCAGGCACTCAGGTCGGAAGCCCGCACGGCCTCCCAGTCGGCTGTGTGATCCCCTGACCGCAGGCTCAATTGCCCACCCAGGCTCCTTGTGGGGTTGTCCTGTCAGGAAGAGCCTCTTCCATGACCCCACGTGTAAGACCAAGTCGATGCTCTGATGCCGCCTGGAGCCACCTGCTGTGGTCAGGAGGCCCTGGCGTGGGGCTTTTCAGCTGCAAAAACTTGTCAGCCAGAAATCCAGCTGATGAGGGAAGAAGAGAGCGGGGCCTTTCAGCACAGGGAGACTCCCAGGCAAAGGCCCTGAGGAGGGGCTGACCCCTCCATGCACCCAGCAGACTCAGACATTTCTCCCACAACTCAGCTCCCTGGGAAAGAAGCTGTGAGAACACCATCTCCCTGGGAGGGGAGGGGCTGCCCGCGTGGCACTCTCGGTGGCCCTTACCCCCGACAGAGCTGAGTGCCAGGCCCTCCCAGCCCAGTCGGCCCTGCAGTTCATACTTTAATTACACAGTGGGGTGCTAAACTGCATGTCTGGTCCAGAAATCTCTGAGTCCTCCCAGGCAGGTTGTCTGAGGAACTTACCAGTCCCGCCAGCCCAGGTGGGAGGTGGGTGGCAAGTTGGTACAGAAGACTCTTGTCTGGGTGCATTCTGACCCCCTTCATTAGCATCACCCATCTGCTCCATACCTACTCTCCTCCCATGCCCCCATCTCCCCACAGCGGGCCCGTTGTGCCCCTACCATAGTCTCGGATCCCCTGAAACTTGGATTATAGGAACCCATCTTAGTTAGCTAAGATTGTCAGAAGAAGACATCACAGACTTGGTGATTTAAATGACAAAAGTTGTTTTCCACCATTCTGGAAGCTAGAAGTCCCAGTTCTGAATACCTGCATGGTCAGGTTCTGAGAGGGCCTCTTCATGGTTTGTAGGTGGCTGTCTTCTTGCTGTGTCTCAAGTGGTAGAAAACAAGGAACCTCCGGCCTCTTCCTCCTCCTATGAGGACCAATCCCATCATGGGGTCCCCACCTTCATGACCTGCTCTGAACCGAATCACTTCCCAAAGGCCCCACCTCCCAATACCATCACACTGCGAGTTCGGGCTTCGACCTAGGAATTTTGAGAGGACACCAGCTGGCTTTCTGGCCATAACAAGCCATACCAACTTGCGGCTCTCTTCTCCAAACTCACATCTCCATCCTGGAGCCCTCTCCTGAGTGCTGGAGGGAATCAGGAGGGACAGCAGGACTGTAGTGAGGAGCAAGCCCAGAGCCAGGGTCATCTCAGAGATTGTCTTCATGTACAGAAAGCACCTCTTCTGACCCCACCACGCTGAAAATTCTGCTGCAGGCCCTACCCAGGTTACTTCCCGCCACTCCCAACAGCCTGTCATTGTGTGTTACATGCACAGCCTCCGTCTTGCTATCACTATGCAGGTCATAGTCCACGTCAATGCCACTTGGACATGGCCACAATGAGCAGGGGCACACTCCCTCAGGTAATCTCACCAGCCTGGTTCCCTCTGCTACAGAGGAGACTGCCTGGCTCGGCTATAACGGCAGTCGAATGAGATTGTGCATGTGCCGGCGCAGAGCGCGGGGCCAGGCCCCCCGAAGGCTTGTTCAGCTACTATCTGTGGAACCCCAGGGGGTTCTGGAGAAATCTCAGAATAACTGTGACTTCCTCTCTGCCTGCCTTCCCCTCATCTTCACAGGCTCTGGGACCAGAAGAGGGAGAAGTGTGTTCCCTGGCCTGCGCCAAGCCCTCAGCAACCTCATTGAGCCTCTCTGCTATGTGAAGTCCAAGTCGCCATGGCTGGCTGGGTTTGGGGTGCAGACAACAGCAAGGCCCAGCTAGTCGCTTTCCCTCTCTGAGCTCTTGAGCTCTGATGCCTCCTCAGCAAAATGCTGGTGTGAAGTCCTCCCACTTCAAGGCTGGTGGGTGTTCTCAAGAGAAAATGCTGCAACACCGCGCAGTGATGGGAATTCGGGTTCCCCGTTGGGCTGTCTTGGGAAGGCAAGAAACTAACAGGAGAGGAAAACAACGGCAGGCCCAGAAAAGAATGAGCCTCCTTCAGGGTCTGGGCTTGGAACGAGAGAGGCAGGCAGGCAGGACGCCTTTCCAGGTGTAGGAGCCAGGGCTTGGGCCCTGGGGGGGGGTGGGTGAGCCCTGTGGCTTCTGCTTGTGCTGAAGCAGCACCCACTGAAGAGCAATTTAGTTCAGAGCCCTCCTGGTGGCCGCACCTGGCCAAATATGTCAGAAACTCCCTTGCCAAGGAACGCCCTCTCCAGGGAACGCCCTCAGCGGTGTGGGAGCAGGAAGAGCTGGGTGTCCAGTGTCTGCCTTTTTACAAGAATGAATTGGGATGCTGCTACTGCCATGTCACTTAGTGAGTCTTGTCTCCCTCGTGCAGGGAGGGATGGGCCTGCTCACTCCCTCGGGATTCTGGTTTGACCATTCCGGGTCTGCTTTAGGCTTAAAAGTACAAGAACACGTGGCTAGACTTGTGGACACACACCACACACTGACAGGCACCTTCACACACACACACACGTTCACATGCACACACATAAACATACAGATGCACACACAAATCATAATTCATTTTTCTAAAACACTGAAATGAACTCAGCTTGGAAAACATTTTCCTTCCCCTTTTTGGGATGAAGGCCAGGTTACACTGTTCCCAGAGAACCAAGCCAGGTCACAAAGAGGCTCTTTTTTCCCTTTTGATTTATTGCTTACCATAAAAAGAAAAGGAAGCTGAATTAATTTATTCTCAACAGTGAAAAATGCTCCTTCTGTCCCCCAAAATAAGTAGCTGGATAGGATCTGTTCAGTAGTTGGAGCAATCTTGATAAGAAAACAAACTGGCAGCTCCTTGTTCCCTGCTGTGGCTCCATAAATCACACTATCAGGGCAAGCAGGACCCTTGGGGACACCCCTCCATGTTCCTTTAAGGTCCCGTTGGCCAGACACGGTGGCGGTGGCTCATGCCTGTAATCCCAGCAGCTCGGGAGACGGAGGCAGGAAGATCATGAGTTCAAAGCCAGTCTCAGCAAAAGTGAAGGGCTAAGCAAATCAGTGAGACCCTGTCTCTAAATACAATACAAAATAGGGCTGGGGATGTGGCTCAGTGGTCAAGTACCACTGAGTTCAATCCCTGGTATCCACCCCCTGCAAAAAAAAAAAAAAAAGGTCCTGCTGTCAAGACATGTAGACTCCTGTAAGACTGAGTGACAGAGCTGGGCTTGGTGGTGCACACCTGTAATCCCAACAGCTCAGGAGGCTGAGGCAGGAGGATCACAAGTTCAAAGCCAGCCCCAGCATTCAGTGAGGCCCTAAGCAACTTAGATCCTATCTCAAAATTAAAAAAAAAAAAAAAAAAAAAAAAAAAGAGGAACTGGGACGTGTCTCAGTGGTTGAATGCCCCTGGGTTCAGTTCATGATGCCAAAAGCCAAAAAAGAATAAGTGACAAAATGAAGGGCCACCACAGGGCCTTGGGGCTTGAAGTGTTCAGGGAAGAGTTTATAGAGAAGACAAAATTGTAGCTGAAAGAAACGTCTATTTAGATTAGTGAGGAAGGCATCCTGAAAGATGGACTAGCAAGGACCAAGGCAAGCAGGCCTGGACTATTCGAGAGTTCTCCAGAATTCGGAGTCCAGGAGCAACCCAGCGGAGACGCAGAAGAAAGCTTTCTGGGACGTGATAGAAGAGATCGGTTGAACTTCACGCAGTGGGGTGGTAGAGGAGACATTACAGATTTTTAGTAGGAAAGAGTTATAAACTATTTTAAGAGCAACATTTCTTAAGAATTTGACAGGATGACCCGAAGGGAACAAACCCTTCAACCACTGTCATACACAAGTCATGCTCAAGCAGCTTCCCATGTGGTTCTGGGTGGCCTGGACACCATGAGGTCACAGCTAGAGGCTGCCTGACGCTAGTGAGAACCAGTAGCCAACTCCCCGATCACCCACCTCCCCACCGCAGCTTTGGATGACAACGTTTCTGATCGCCTCTTCATTATTTTCACTAAATTAACTACAAAAATATAATGTTTGCTTTTTTAAAAAAATTCAATCTTTTCAACCAAAGTCTGTGGACTCTGGATAATTTCCATCATTAGGTGTTTTATTCTTATGAGTTTTATGTCAACTGCCCTTCAAGATGGGCTCCTCAAAATGCAGCATTGATTTCATTCATCTCCACCTCCCTAGTCCCTAACACAGGTACCAGGTAGAGTAGAACTAAATAGACCACGAATTGGTAGACTCAGGGAATGATATCTTCATTCCCACAGTTTGCCAGAGTCAAGGCATTATAAGTGATTTATTTTGCTTTGGAGGTTAAACTATGAAAGTTGATGTCATTCATTTACCTTAAAAAACAAACTGGCAGGCCCTCAAATCTGGGATTTTTTTCCCTAAGGAAAGTATTAATTCTGGGCTTAAAAAAAAAAAAAAAAAAAAAGTTCAGCTTGATCTTTGTGGCAGAGAAATTCTTTCTAGCAGGCATCAGTCTGGAGGCTTTGAATAGTCCCCTGCTTCCAACCCATGCTGACTGAGGCCAAGGACACAGGTATGCCTATCCCTCCTGCTGGGGACACCCCGTGCCCCAGGCATTGCAACTGTGTAGAGAAGCCAGTGGCAAATCAGCTGATCCCCAGCTAATCTTGCACAACATCCTTGTTGCACTTGGAGTGACCCAGAAAGTGGAGTGTGCAGGAAGATTCCTAAAGAGACCTTGGGGCAAATGCGGGGGAGCAGGACTGGGCAGAGGAAGAGGTTGGGCCAGATGACATCACAGGACCTGCAGAAACCTCTGAAACTGGGATGGCCCTTCAGCATTGTCCCCAGCTGGGACAAGGCCCCCCTTTGACAATAACTGGCTATGTCTGCTCCCGAGATGGGCCATAACTTGGGTGAGGCAGAGGTCCTCAGAGAAGCTGTGAGCCAGCAGTGGCCCCAGCAACTGGCAAAAAGTCCTTTCGCCCCAAGTGGGGGACTTGGTGCAGCACAGCAACCCCTACAATCGTCACAGGTACACTCAGGTGTGGGTAGGGCACTCAGAGCCTCAGAGTCTGGAGAAAAAGACTAGGTAGGGTGGCTAGGAGACACAACTGCATCAGAATCTTGACTCTGGCACTTATAATCTATACAGTTTAGATTAATATCAAAGTTTCTGAGTCAGTGTCTTTATTAGTAAAATAATAGCACTATTAATCCACCTTACAGTGTTTTTACATGAAGATTAGGGAAGCATTAAAAAAAAAGTGCTTGGTACGCTAGCTACAATCTTTTATAAACAGTGCTGATAATGGATGGCCAAGCAATTGTCACTATCTTAGCAACAGCAGAGGCAGCTGACTCCCTGGTATTGGTGCCAGATGCTTGCAGGTGGGAACCATGCCAGAGTGTAGGTTAAAAGTCACCAGGTATAGGGACTGCTGGGTCTCAGGGGGTCTGTGAGAGTGCCTGGTCATTTCCTGAAATCTCAGGCCAGTGTCCTGCTTGGATCAAGGACACTGCTTAGAAACATCAAAAGGAACAAAGGACAATACTGGGAAAGAGATTTCAGCTGCCAGCAGAGCACAGGGCAGCCTCAATGTGCCAGGCACCAAAAGGGAAGGGCCCTGGGGCTGGGTGAGACAGTCATTTTGCAGGCTGTGGGCATCACCAAGCTTGCTGGCTTGTCCCAGGGGTGAGACCACATGACAGATGAGGAGTGTTTAATTTCACTGTCTCCTCTTTCAAACTGTCAGCAAGTAGGAAAAAACCCTGCCTGGAATGATTTCTGAGTGTATGGGAAGTTCAGGGTGTAATGCCACCATCAAGGCCACCTGCGTGGACATCAGAACTCTGATCTCCCTTCCTATTAGAAGTTTCCTCTGGGAGCGTTGGGGACTTTACAGTCCTGAGTAAGATTCCTTTCCACCTAGACAGGAGGTCCCACGAGGCAATATAAAGGCTCAGAATCACAAAAGCCCTGAATTTGAATCCAGTCTTCATCTGTTATCAACTATGAGACCTTGGACAAAGGTCACTGCCCTTCAGCAGAGATCAAGAATGCACTTAGTGGAATGAATTGGGTTTCTTACTCATTGCAGCAAAGGAGGGGGTCTTAGCAAGAGGGTGTTGGCAAAGCCTATGGCAGAATTTGGATTTGGTTGGGTGATTCTGGATCTAAATCTAGAATTTGGATCTGGTTGGGTAAGGAAGCAGGAGTTTAGATGTTGTAAGAAGAGGGACAATTTCACGAAGGGGTGTCCCAGTAAATCTTATCTCTAAGGAGGGGAAATATGAACAGGACAAAGCTGTGACTGGAAAGAAGGAGCAATCCCTCACTTCGGTCAAGAGGGTTGTTTGGCATTTTTGTGGGTGGCACAGTGACCTTGTTTTCACCTGTGCTTAGATAAAATAAAGGAGCAGCCTTGCTTCATCTCATCTTTTGGTGGTGCAGAGTTGCTTGTCTGAGGTTGGTCACTTCCAGGAGGAAAATGTGGGCTAGCTAAGAATAGAGGGGCCACTCTTCCAAATGTCAGGGCCACTCTTCATTCTTTTCGCAGGTTACTAAATCCCTTCATGTCTAAGTCTCTCCACCTGTAAAGTGGGAGTGAGAATATCTACCTCATAGTGTAGTTTTGAAGAATAAATGAGATCATGGAGAGCATGGAGCAGGGCCTCAAAATGCAGCAGTGTCCAGCCCAGCCCCGGAGTCCAGCACCGGGCTGCTGAAACTGAACAGAGAGGCCCAGCCCAATTCAGTGAAAGTCAAGACGAAATGGGCTTCGTGTCAAGGCAGCACCTGAGCTTCCTGTTTTGAGTCGCGGCTCAGCCCAGCAGGGCTGGCACTTGAAATGGATATCCTCCAGCAGCAAATAGCTGCTGACAATCCAGACAGGGTGGCGGGTTCAGCCTGGGCTTCACAGTGGGGCTGGAGCATTGCCCAGGACCTGGGGGAGGGGGTGGGAGGTCTCCGCCAGGACCATTCTATCTGTGTTTTACTTGGCAGCTTTGGGCTCCTGGACACCAAACCCAAGAAGCACCTTGAAGGAGCATGAGCTGCAGCTGACCTGTCAGACAGGGCTGGGACCACAATCACCTTCATTTAGTTCCCACACATAACCTTGTCTGATAATAGCACAGTTCATCACAAGTGAGATTTCCAGAGTAAAGCCCACCCAGGCTGATTTCCCAAATTATACCCTTGCCCTGGTAATTGCAGAGTTGTTCAGAGCTTGCATCTGGCTTATAACAGCATTTCCATGAAGACCAGATTGAGTGCCACCTCTCATGTGGTGGAACAAAAGGAAAATTACACACTTTGATGATTTGGCTTCCCTGGCTTGGGGCACTGAAAAGCAGCAGGCGTGAAATCTCTGGTCAGTTTCTTCAGCTATGTGCATTTGGGAGTATGCCTTGCATGTTCAACTTAAAATGGGACCGAAATGCCTTTTTTTTTTTTTTTTTTTTTTTTGTGGTACTGGGGATTGAACTCAGGGGCACTTGACCATGTCACATCCCCAGCCCTTTTTTGTATTTTATTTAGAGACAGGGTCTCACTGAGTTGCTAAAAGGCTGGCTTTGAACTCGCGATCCTCCTGCCTCAGCCTCCCAAAATGGGAACCGCCAATGCCGAAATGCACTCTTCATAAGCCCAAAGATGGCAGCAAAATTAAATGCTATATTCACTCGTGAAGACATAGGAGCTCTAAAAATAATTATAACACACTGTTTTAAAGTGTTTCCTTTATAGTAATTTTTGCTTATCAGCAAATAGAACAGATTTGAGGCAAAATGAATGGGTCACATTATAACTTATATCTTCTACAATGATTCAACTAATGTTTTCCATAATGCTTACTAATGACAGGTAATTTTTGTCCCTGCAATTTTTCCATGTCTTGTTTATTATTTTTTTCTCACATTCTGTACACGCCCCCCACCCCAACCCTCCAGGGCAGAGGATTGAGCCCAGGGCCTTGCATGTGTTAGGCAAGTGCTCTGCTACTGAGCTAAATCCCAACCCCTTTTCCCTGCAATTTTAAAAACCACCCCCACCCCTCAAAGAAAAGACTGGGGAGAGGGCCTATGGGCTCTATTTACTAAGGCAAAGAAGTTGACTCATTACATATTACTTGATCAATCTATTCAGCAAAGATTAAGGGAGCATGTTTTTCTGAGCCAGCCCTAGTTCTAGGAGTTTGGGATAATTGTTAGGAAGTAAATTCATTGGGGCCAGGAATGTGGTTCAGTGGTACAGCATTTGCCTGGCATGTGTGCTGGGGATTATTTATTTAATGACCTGAAAGGATAAGGAGGCTGTTTGCCTTGTACACTGGCGGGGAGATCTAGGAAAGAACCAAACACAGTGTTCCAAGACTAAACCAGTCAGAGTCACTCCAGAAGAACTGGGCTGACACAAAATAATGACACTCAGAGAAATACCTTTGTCTTTGGGTTCTGTGATGGCTCCTCTGACCCAGCTCCCACAAAGGAGGCAAGGCAGGCAAGAAAGAGAAAGAATAGCCTCAAACCCAGTTTTACTGGGGAGAAACCATTCAAATGAGGCAAGGGGTCAGGTTTCAGGGGGTTGAGTCTAGCTAGCTTCAAAGTGATGTCTTGCCGGTCAGCAGGTTGACTGACATCTTGGAAGGCCACGCCCACTCCTGGAGCCACATCTCATTATCCAAGTGGGGCAAAAGTCCAATGCATTGCGGGGTGCAATAACAGTTCAGTAGCCTTTTACTCAGGACTTAAAGGTATGTGCATAGCTACTGTCCAGAGCGGCTCCCAACACAAGCCCAACTTGAGTTACCCAGTTCAACACCCTGCCTCCCCTGCTCCAAGAGTAACAATGGCACTAGACTGGAGCTCACAAAATGATCAGACTTGGGAGATAAACTGCCAAGGACCATAGTGTCTCCAAATTTCCCCACTGAAAAAAAACAGATATATTCACCAAGAAGTCCTGGAAACCGACTCTCCAGGCTGCAGAGCCACTGACATAGCTCTGCCTTTAGCCCTGACCAGCTGTGGCCCATTGGAGGCTGGCAAATATCTGGATCTCCAGCAGGGCCCAGAGCACTCCATCCATGCCACGGACAGCATCTTTGCTACTGGTCCTTCTGAGCAACCTCTGGCCAAAAGCGGTTGAGCCCAAGACAGGACAATTGCTACCGAGAAGAGTCCCACATTGAGACAGGGCCCTCACCCTCTCCTCACACAGACCCAAGCTGAACAGAGCTCATCCTCAGACATACAGCTTTCCTTCAGAGCAACTGTTTCTGCCTCTTCAGTATGACCTCCTTCTCTACTTCAGGGACAAAACAAGACATCTCCTCAGCCAATGAAAGTGGTCTCACCCTAGGGTGATCCATCTCTTCTACTTGCTTCTCAATTAGGCAACACTAAATCTGGCTCTTTTCTAGGTCTCCCCACCAGTGCACAGGGCAACAGCCTTCTTGTTCTTTCAGGTCATCAAATAGATAACGATCAGCTCAAACACACACACAGAGACAAGCACACACACACACACACACACACACACATACACACAAACACAGACATATTCACACACTTTCTCTCTCACACACACATATATACTGCCAAAGAACATTCATTCAGGGATAAAGAAAATGTGGTATATATACACCATGGAGTATTACTCAGCAATAAAAGAGAATAAAATCATGGCATTTGCAGGTAAATGGATGAAGTTGGAGAATATAATGCTAAGTGAAGTTAGCCAATCCCCAAAAAAGCCAAATGCCAAATGTTTTCTTTGATATAAGGAGGCTGATTCACAGTGGGGTTGGGACAGGGTGTTAGAAAACTGCTGAAACATAGTTAACTTAGCTGGGAACACCGTGTTAGTGAAATAAAAGGCTTTATTGGGGTGCCACATGGGCAAGGGTAGGGAAGGGAAGGGGGGGGTAGGGATAGGGACAGGCAGGAACAGAGAGCAAGAACAAAAGGCGGCAGGAACAAGAAAAGGGACGGCAGGAACAGGGGGCTGGCTTAAATAGAGTAGGGGCCATAAAACCCCCTTGGAGTGAGTCCTTGTCCTATAGGCCAGCAGAGGTCAGGGGGGGTAGTGGACAGGGGACTTGCTGGTCAGGTTTTTGGTCACGCTGAGGATCCTGGGAGCTGTAGTTTTTCACAAGGCACCTGGGGAGGTGTGGCCTTCTGCCTGGGAGGTGCAGCCTCTGCCTAGAATCCCACACAGGGCACATGGGAGGATTAGAGGAGCACTAGAATGGCCAATGGGTAGGGAGGGGAAGGGAGGGGGCAAAAGGGTAAAGAAAAAAAAATGGTAGAATGAGATGGATATCATTACCCTAAGTGCATGTATGAAGACACGGATGGTGTGAATATACTTTGTGTACAACCAGCGATATGTAAAAATGTGCTCTATAAGTATAATATGAATTGTAATGCATTCTGCTGTTATTTATAACAATTTAGAATATAAATAAATAAATAAGAACATTCATTCATTCAGGGTCATGATTGTATCGAGAAAGCAAACCGCATCTCTAAGTGTGCTCAGCCCGGTATGCTGCAGAATGGGTTAATTCCCCTTTGTTCTGCCTCCTGTGTTAAGACTGGTGTCCCTGTTGGTGCATAAGAAAGAGGACCCATTACAGAGCCATCTGCCCACCCTCATGCCCACCACTTCATCCTCCAAGACCCAGCAGAGGCTTCCATTATTTTCCCTGTACATTTTAGGTCAGGTCACATTCTTGAGATCTTTCCTGCTCTTGTCTAAATAACCCCAAGGGGCTTCGCCAGTCCGGTGAGGCAGGCCATGAAAGAATCATTTTCGCTGGATTACCCAGCTGAATATAAATGTTGCTGAGTGGATGAAAGGGGGGACTGGGTGCCTGGGGGAGCTCATTAAGGGACAGTGCAGGCAAACGCTGCTCAGTCCTCCAGAGGTCACCTCTGGGGCTTTGAGGTCGCATTCTGCCCTGAGAGCTCCTCCAGCTGCTCTGCTGGGGAGCTCGACCTCTTACCCAGACACAAGCCCAAGAACCAGTGGTTAATGGCTGAGCCTGACCTGACGCTGGAGCTGGATTCCTGCCCCAGCCCACAGATCTCCTCTTACAGCCCCTGCTCACCTAACCACAGGCTCCTGCAACCAATGGCCCATGTGGGTGTGTGGCCAGTGCTGAGTAAGCACAGCTCTGAATCTCCAAGCTCGGAGTCCCCCCAGATCAAAGTAGGAGGCAGCCTGGTGGTTTATACTCTGTGGCCTTTTTCAAAACACCTAGAAAAATCCTTGCTCCTGGCTATAATTTATGTTGAGACAGAAAGATTCAGAAAAATAGAGCAGAGCCCAGTCCTACGGTGGCTCACCAAACTCCTAGGGTGAGAAGATAGGCATATGGTGGAGTCTCCAGGCAGCAGGTAGAAAACCCCAAACATTTTGTGGTTTCCAGTTTTGTGTTGTCGAGAAACCCTGAGGTGAGGGACACAACAGTTGTATTTAGCCTGCTTTGCTCAGTCTGCAACTGGAGTTTTGGTTTCCCTGTTTGGGGGGCTTGCTGTTGCAGGAACCCCCTCCCATGCAGGGATGGTGAGGGCTTCACAGCCACATCTGGGAGGGTGGCTGTGTACTGACCTCAGGACGGCTGGCCTGGAGCCCAGTACACATTAGACTCAAACTTCTACATGGCGGCCATCAACATAGAGCTGGGTGGGCCCCAGATTACAAAGCTGGGACCCCTAGACAGATGGTACCAGAGGGTGGCCTCTCCCTACAAACCCTTTCCAACAATGGAAACGGTGATCTTGTCCCTCTGGAGGGGTGTAAGCAGGGTTTGGACAGCCTCTTGGCAAAAGTACACTGGAAAGTACTCCTCAGGGGGGAAGTTGGGCCCAGTCAACTTTGAGGTCTTTGTCATTCAAGAAGGCCTTGCCTCTGAGTCTGTGGATAGGCTGAGTTACTTTCAGAATGAGGAGGAGTGGTCCCTCGGCAGCATCAAAGCCTCCTGCCCCCGCAGGGCATTCCTGAGCAGCTTTTATCCTTAGGCTTTGAAGGGAGAACAATAATCCGATGTTTAAACCAAAACATCTTGCTCTGAACAAGTCCTCCATCTTTCCGGCCATCCTGCAGGCTCCAGGGGCTCCCTGAGTGAGGCTGTGGGCAGTGGAGGCCTGCCTGCCACCTGGCTCAGCCCAGCCATGGGGTCTCAGCTCTTTGTCGGAGGGAGCAACTGGCATTTGGGGCGATTTCATTTGACTTCCAGTCATTTGAAATCATCCATAATAGCCGTGACTTTGTGGAATTCTATGGAGAAATGAGACACCACAACCATCCTGGTATCTTTCCAAGATGTCTTATCTTAGGACAAGTGACATTTTGGATGTTGTTTCTAAGGGAAACCTCTTCCTATTTTTGAGTTCTTAAATTAACTTAAAACTTTAAATGGTTTAAAGAATCCACTGGTCTTCTGGATTAGCTAGCTAAGCAGGTGGTGCCATTGCTTTGGGTCTCAATTTTATCACCTGACAAATAAGAGTCATATCATTTAGATTGGCATGTGTGCTCCTGGGACTGGTTGTGCACAGTAAGTGTTTGTGTGAATGTGTGTGCATATGTGTAAGAAAGTACAATTTTACATATTGTTGATATCTGATCTTTGCTTAGATTGCTCCTTCAGCCAGCATGTTCACGCCCCACGAATCACCAGCTCTGGCTTAAAATAAAAGATGGTGGGACTTCTAGATCCTCTGGACTTCCAAAGTCACTGGACCAGACCTCTGTCAAAGCAGCATTTCTAAGAGGAGGTATTGAGGCTCAAGCTGTTTGATCTCTTGCAAAGGACACTAGAAAGGGGACTTCTTGTTTTGGACACACACACACACACACACACACACACACACACATTTCTAACATAACTTGCCTTTGAGGACACAAACCATATCTGATTCTACTTAGTATTCCTGAATCTAAGCACAGTGCTTGGCATAAGGTAGTTTCTCAACAAAACCTCATAAAACCTACTGAGTTTATACTGCCAATGTCCTGAAAATGTGCCAGATCATGTTCCAGTTATTCCTCAGATCTTTCATCCAAGTGAATGTTTAGTTAATAACTAAAGAATCTTAAGAACTTTTTTTTTCAGTACTAGGGATTGAACCCAGCCAGGGGTGCTCTAACACTGAATCTCATCCCCAGCCCTTTTTAATTTATTTTATTTATATTACTGAGACAGAGTCTTGATAAGCTGCCCAGCCTGGACTCCAACTTATGATCCTCCTGCAACAGCCTCCCAAGTAGCTAGGATTACAGGCATGCATCACTGTGCCCAGGTTTGAGAGAGAGAGGAAGGTGACTTGGCTTCTTAATTCTGCTCCTAATGAACTGTGTGATCTTGGGCAGCCACCCACTCTCTGGGCTTTAGTTTTCCTTCTTTAAAATTAGGGGTTTATTGGAAAACTGGGAATGGAACCACTGTTAGAAAATGCTGAACAAAGTTAACTTAGCCGGGAACACCGTGTTAGTGAAATAAAAGGGTTTATTGGGGAGCCACGTGGGGAAGGGTAGGGAAAGGAAGGGAAGGGAGGGGGGTGGGAAGGGAGAACAGGAAGGAAGAAGAAGAAGGGGAAAAAAGGGCCGGTTTCAGTCTGGGACAGGCTTAAATAGCAGACTGGTGGTCAGGGAGACCCCTGGGGGCGAGTGTCTCCATAGGCTGCTGGAGGTCAGGAGGCATGGCGAGGGAGGGCCAGGCTGAGGCTCCTGGGAAATGTAGTCTTTTACCCGGGGAGGTGTGGCCGTCTACCTCCCTGCCGGAATCCAACAACCACCTTATGACCCAGCTATCCCACTCCTCAGTCTATACCCAAAGGACTTAAAAACAGCATACTACAGGGACACAGCCACATCAATGTTTATAGCAGCACAATTCACAGTAGCTAAACTGTGGAACCAAACTAGATGCCCTTCAGTAGATGAATGGATAAGGAAAATGTGGTATGTTGGATTCCGGGCAGGGAGGTAGAAGGCCACACCTCCCCAGGTAAAAGACTACATTTCCCAGGAACCTCAGCCTGGCCAGCAGGTGCCCTCGCCACTGCCTCCTGACCTCCAGCAGCCTATGGAGACACTCGCCCCCAGGGGTCTCCCTGACCACCAGTCCGCTATTTAAGCCTACCCCAGACTGAAACCGGCCCTTTTCTCTTCTTCTTCTTCCTTCCTGTTCTCCCTTCCCTACCCCCCTTCCCTTCCTTTCCCTACACTTCCCCACGTGGCACCCCAATAAACCCTCTTATTTCACTAACACGGTGTTCCCGGCTAACTTTGTTCAGCATTTTCTAACATGGTATATATACACAATGGAGTATTACTCAGCAATAAAAGAGAATAAAATCATGGCATTTGCAGGTAAATGGATGGAGTTAGAGAATATAATGCTAAGTGAAGTTAGCCAATCCCAAAAAAGCCAAATGCCATATGTTTTCTCTGATATTAGAAGGCCGGTTCACAGTGGGGTTGGGACGGGGAGCATAGGAGGATTAGAGGAAACACTAGAATGGCCAGTGGGGAGGGAGGAGAAGGGAGGGGGCAAAAGGGTGAAGAAAAACAAAAAAGATGGTAGAATGAGATGGATATCATTACCCTAAGTGCATGTATGAAGACACGAATGGTGTGACTATACTTTGTGTACAACTAGAGATATGTAAAAATGTGCTCTATAAGTATAATATGAAATGTAAAAAAATAAAATAAAATAAAATGAGGGGTTTGGACTGAATGGCCTGGGATGTCCCTGCTACTTCTGGCAGGGGAATAAAATTAAACCAATAATATCTTACAGAAAAAAAAATAGTTCTGATAATGACAGTGATTTTGAAGTTGTGAATGTCTACCTCCCTACTCTTTGTTCTATCCATAAACTTGAATACCAATTTCTTTTAATTGTCTACGAAGCAGTTGCAAAGGCTAAGAACTGCTCTGGGCCACCTTTTAAAACTCTGATACACACTTTTCCTCTTAGGGGAGACATGGTCTCCACTAGAGGAGTTCAAGAAAGAGCAGCACAGACCCTGTGCAGCACTGCTCACTGGGCACCCTGGGGCAAATCAGAAATTTCACAGGTCAGCCTTTCAAAGAGCTCCTGATTGACTCTGTTCTGAGCTCCATCCATAGCAGCAAGTAGCAGTGACCCACAGGAGTTGGGCAACATGTGTGTGGTTTTTAGGGTTCCTGTCTCAAAACCGGCCCCCCTACATCTGTGTGTCCCAGAGACAGTCAGGTGGCTTTCCTCATCACCGAGTGTGACTACCAGTGGCCAGCCCACCCTACCAGACACGACAGGTGTGGCCCCCTGGGATGGAAAGATGTCCCCCTTCCAGGCTCTGGCAACAAGCGTCCCACAGACATGAAAATGCTGGTCTCCGTATGAGAAGTGAGCCCCTGAGAGGGCTTTGAGCACTTCAGGCAGGTCCTGGCCCACCAAGATCAAAGTGCCTGAACCTGAGGGAGGGAAAAATTATCCGTACCCTGAGAAGATGCTTTTGTGGGTAGTAAACTTACTCGGATGTAGTAGGATCCTCAGGACTAGCCCTACAGAGGTGGAAAATAACCGACATCATCAAAAGGTACTCTGGGGGCAACACTTAATGTTCTCCAACCACGCCGGGGAAATGACCCAATTCCTTGAGAGGGTGGGATGAGATTCCTGAGAGAGCCACACTTTTGAGGCCACTACTTAAGAAGTGCACCCCAGGCGCGGTGGTGCACGCCTGTAATCCCAGCATTTGGGAGGCTGAGGCAGGAGGATCGCGAGTTCAAAGCCAGCCTCAGCAATGGCGAGGCACTTAGCAACTCAGTGAGACCCTGTCTCTAAGAAAATACAAAAAAAGGGCTGGGGATGAAGCCCAGTGGTCGAGTGCCCCTGAGTTCAATCCCCAGTACAAAAAAAAAAAAAAAAAAAAAAGTGCACCATGAAAGTGTCCAATGCCAGTCACAGCAGCAGAGCTGGGAGGAGGCATGAGGTCACTGACTGGCTGCTTACCACTCCCTGAGGTCACTTCAGGTCAGGTGGAGCCAAGAAACAAAAGCAGCTGCAGATTAAGGCCAGGCAGAAAAGGGGAGAGAGACAATAACTACCTAATGGTGGCCTAGTAGAGTCCCTGCAAACCACTCACAGCCCTGCATGGCACAAGTCAATTTGCCAAGTGGGTTCCAGGGCCAAATGTCCCCTGTGTTCCCTGGGCCCATGCTGTAGATTGACAATGTCCACTTCTGTGGGCAAAACTGGATGCATAACTCTCTGGCCCCGAGCAAAATGAAAATGCAGGATTCCTTGGTCAAAAACTATTAAGAATTTCAAGATGGCAACAGCATTGAGTTAAACCAAGTACAGAGGCTTCTGACCATGCACCTAGGGAGCCGGCCCTGTTGGTGGGGATTTTTCTAAGTCCTTCCCACTGGAGTTTGCCTCACTATTTTAAGGACAAGCTAATCATGAACACTGTTTTTAATGTGGGAAGAAGAAGAAAAAGAAAGGGTGGGAGGAGAAGGAGGAGGAGGAGGAGGAGGAGGAAAATGCAAGAACTGAAGAACTTCCATTCCATGAGCCCTACCCCAGGCTAGGCACTATTCAAGCTTCGTGGGCTACAGCAGTAAACAAAGGCCATGCCCTTGTGACACTTACCTCCTAGCCACTGGACTAAAGTATGTTTCTTCAGTCCTTCCCCAAAACATTTCAGAGATGGCTCACAGACCAGCAGACTCTAATTTAGCTCTTCCACAATCAACCTCGATCCCAGGGAGTCATACAGATTAATACTAAATCATTTTTGGAATTTTTTTCCACACCTGTTATCTTCACTTCCACAGCAAAGCCCTAAGCTCTGTTTCTTCCAGGTAAGCTGCTCATTTAGTCTAATGTTCAACAAATATTTCCTTAGCACTTGTGCCAGGCCCAGGTCTAGATGTCAGTGATGCAAATAATTGTTAAGACATAGTCCCCATAATCCAGGAGATCCGTTGTAGAATAATACATAGAATTGATTAATGACTACACTAAAGAGGGGTGAGGATGGTTATGAAGAAATAAATAATGTGTTTCTTTTCTCTTCTGAAGAAGAGTAAAATAGAGGAGGTCAGGAAAGGCAAGAAGAGCATTTGAACTCTGCTTTAAAGTCTCAGTAGGAACAAAGGGCAGGATTGTCTCTCTAGAGAGCAGGCCCTAGCGAGTTCCAGGTTCCTCTCCTCCTCCTACAGAGAGGTCTGGGGAACACCTCTAGCAAGTCTTGTCTTTAGAACCCTGCCCAAGTGATACTTGAATCCCCCCACAACATCTTAGATTCAGGTTATCCAGCTGTGGCATGACAATGACAGATCTTATGACCTCCAACCTATGACCTTTTGGCATGTTCTGATGACTTTAATGCTCTTCCTTCTTTCGAGCCAAAATTGGGCTCTCAAACTTCTGCCAGTTCTTCCCTTGAGGCCCACACAGAATTGACTGGTCAATTCATATGCTCACCAATGGTCACTGCACATTTTTGCAAGGTCCAGCTACCATGCTGGCCATAGTCTTTGCCTTCTGGAGCTCATGATCCAGTGGGTGACTTTTGGAATATGATGGATAAGTATAAATCAAGGTGATGGAGAACACAAAGAGCCCTGAACTATTGCTGTGGTTTGGATATGATTTGAGTGTTCCCCAACACTACTTGGGTTGAAATTTAATCCTCATTCTAAGGTATTAAAAAGGGAATCTGTGGTGTGTTTGCCAGCCTTCTGTCACTATGACAAAATACTTGAGAAAATCAACTTAAAAGGAAGAAAGGTTTATTTGAGCTTTTGGTTTCAGAAGTTTCAGTTCATGGTTTCTTGGCTCTATCACTTTGGGACAGTAGTGAAGCAGAATATCATGGTAGGGAGCATATGGTGGAGCAAATGCTCAACTCATGATGTCAGAGAAGCAGAGAGAAAAAGGGAGGAAGGGAGGGGTCATAGTTCCAATATCCCCTACAAGGAAATGCCCCAGTTCCCTCACTTCCTTCTGCTCGGCCCCATCCCTAATGTTAATGTTTCCACTATCTCCTAGTAATACCACAGGCTGGCAACCAAGCTGTCAACACTTGAGATTTTATTATATTAGAATATTAGATAAGGTCATCAGGGTAGAGATCCCACAACTGAATTACTGGTGGCTATAAGAGGGGAAGAGAAGCCAGAAGACACACACACACACACACACACACACACACACACACACACACGTACACACAGGTATGTCTGTTTTCTCTGTCTCTTGCTGTGCGATGCCCTGCACCCCTTTGGGATTCTTTCACTAAGAAAATCATCAACAGTTGCAGCTTCTTGACCTTGAACCTCCAGAACCAAGAGCAAAAATAAACCTCTTTTCTTTATAATTTACCCAGTCTGTGTATTATTAGCAACAGGAAATAAAATAAGACAACTGTCCACTTCAGTCTTTTTTTGTGGGGAGAAGGGGTAATAGGGATCTAACCCAGGGGTGCTTCACCACTGAACGACATCCCCAGCCCTTTTTATTTTTTATTTTGAGACAGGGTCTTGCTAAGTTGCTTAGGGCCTTGTTAAGTGGCTGAGGCTGCCCTTGAACTTGCGATCCTCCTCCTGTCTTGGCCTCCTGGGCCGCTGGGATTACAAACCTATAGGACTATGCCCAGCTCCACTACAGTCTTGAGAGGTCAAGGGAAGGTTGCTCATAGGAAGTGATACTTGTCCCAAGGCCTGAAAGAGCAACACCCCACCTAGGCCCCAAAGCCCAGAGAAACAGCCATAATCCACAAGAAATGGAGAGACTGGTGCTCTCTAACACTATATTTATTCCCAAGGCAAAAATACTAGAGGATTCTGATTATGGTAGCCCTGCGCCTGTTCTGTTTACTGACATCCCCAGCAATTGAGGGAGGTGCTGCCACAGTTCAGCCAGGAGCCTGTTGTCCCTGCACCTGCTCACAGGTCTAGGACAGCAGAACAAGGGTGTGGCATTGACCAGGCAGCCTGGGGTGACTTCCCGAGCATAGTTCCCCAGTATGCTTTGCTATGAAGGGCTGGGGGACCCAGTAGGAAAGACACAGGGAGAAAAAGGGTACAGAAGGTTACCCTAAAACTGGCTTTCTCTCTTGAATTCTCAAAGGCTGTGCACAGAAATAGGCAGGGTTCCCCTGCACCCGCCTGCTGCTCTCACCGAGCCTGCCTGTTCACTGTGCTTATGAGGGTCTAGCACCCTTCACCATCCACACACTCAGGCAGGTCCCAGGACTGATGGCCTGGTAGGAGGCATCCTAATCGCCAGGCCCAGGGAGCCAGATGGGAGCCAGATCTAATCCCATGCGTAGATTGCTAGCCTATCTCCCCTTAAGAGGGAGCCACAAAAACTTTTTTTAATCTGGGTCTGAATCCATTCCTGGTGGCCCTAACCTGGCCTCTGGCTTTCCAATTCCTGAACCACTGGGATCCGACAGGCTCATCCACTGCCCTCCAGGAAGCAAGTTCAGATCCATCCAGTTCAAGCCCTGCCTCCTTGAACTCAAATGTCATTTTGACTCTTGGTCTACTTTAGAAGGAGGGAGCTCATGACTCTTAGTATGATTTGAAGACAATGAGTCAGAAGCCAGCTCAGAGATCCATCCCAGACACCTGGTTCCAGCCCAAGCTCTAAAAGCAAACTTACTGCCAGGCGTGGTGGCGCACGCCTGTAACCCCCGCACTTGGGAGGCTGAGGCAGGAGGATTGCGAGTTCAAAGCCAGCCTCAGCAATGGCGAGGCACTTAGCAACTCAGTGAGACCCTGTCTCTGAATAAAATACAAAAAAGGGCTGGGGACGTGGCCCAGTGGTCGAGTGCCCCTGAGTTCAATCCCCAGTACCACAAAAAAAAAAAAAAAAATAATAATAATAATAAAAGTAAACTTACTGCTTCCAAACAAGGTGAGAGACTGATTGACTTCTCCTTCTACTGCTGACCACCAACACACAACCCCTGCCCCCATTCTGGAGATCATCAGGCCGTAGACCCCAACATTTGGCCCAGATTCCTCAGAAATTGGAATTTGGAATTTGGCACGGTTAAATTGATTCCAGCATCCCTTTCCAAGTTACTTGGGAGGGAAACCTGCTGAAGAGAATCAGGAACAGATCAAGAACAGCCAAGTCTCTGATTTAGTAACTCTCCTTCCCCCAAGACACTGCCCAGATCCTGTCAAGGTCAAGCATTACCAGAAACTCAAGTTCAAAGTCAGCTTTCTGAAAAAGCTGAAATTGGGTGGATGATGAACATGGAAGGATTTAACCTGAGTGCAAATTTCTACTCTTCACCCCTGTCCTGTGCTTCAGACCCTAATGATATGTTTTTGTTTTTGTTGTTGTTTTTGTTGCTGTTGTTGTTGTTCTTACTTGACAAGAAAGTTTAAAAAAAGAATTGGGGGCGGGGGTTGTGGCTCAGCGGCAGAGCGCTCCCCTTGCACGTGCGCGGCCCGGGTTCGATCCTCAGCACCACGTAAACATAAATGCATTGCATTGTGTACAACTAAAGTAAATAAATAAATATTAAAAAAAAAAAAAGAATTGGATCCAACCCTGAACAAAGTCTCTCTTCTGGTTGAATCCTGCAGTCTAATTAAGCGTGGCTTCTACCTCTGTGCCAGGAGAACCAGTTTGCCCAGACGTAAGGCGATTACTAGCTCACTTGCAGTGGGTCTGGTGAACTGCTACAGAAATGGCGCTCCAAGTTCTGGCTCTCAGAAGCACTGTGGTCAGGTGACCAAGCCATCTCACTTAGGTTTTCTATTTTATACTGGAGCCTGACAATTTTGCTGGGCTGCCTAAGAGACAGAGACTTGCTTACTTGGGTTACAAATGCAGCTGTTAAATTTTGAACCTAATAAGTGTGGATCTTGCTCATAGAAGACTAATGGCTTGAGCTTTTGGGCACACATTTCCTGATCACTTAGGGGCAGTCAGCATTTTTCCCAACATTCACTTCACCTGGGCAAGTCCCCAACTATCCTTTCATCCCTGGCTACATTGGCCAGGTGAGACTGGACAAGCCCTCTGCAGTATTCTGCCCTGGCCAGCCTGCTCTTCATTATGAGTCACTGAGTCAGCAGACTGGTACAGTGTCAGTTCAGCCTCTGCTAAGAATTCATGAGCACCGTGGACCTTAGACCCCTTCCTCTGCAGGCACTCTATTTCTGTGACCACCTCCTCAGGGACCTAATTGATGGGCACTTCTTCCCCAGATGAATAAACCTGCGAGATTCATCCTGTGCAATTCTCAGAAATAAATTCAGTTTTATCAAGGACCCTCTGAATTTAAAGTATAATTCCATAACCCCCAATGATGCTGAGGTTGCAAAAACAAGTATACGAAACCCTGATGAACTTATGCTTGGGAAAGTCCTCTATAAACAAAACGAGTTGTTGTTATTATTATACACTTATGTATTCAACAAAAATTTTCCCACTTCTATTTCGTGCTTAAGGTACTAAGATGAATCCACTTGAGGGAAAGTAATCAAGATATATTGAGGACTTAGAATGAGCTAGGCACTGTGCCAAGTACTTGGTTTGATCTTGTGTAATCTTTGAAATTATTTTACGAATGAAGAACCTGAGGCAGTAGAGGGTAAAAATAATTGGCCCAAGAATGTACGGATTGTGATAGACAGGGCAGGGCTTGATTTTTCTACTAACCATATTACCTGCATGCACTACAGTGAAAGGAGATGAAGCAAGGATGGGGAAGCCTGGTGAGAGAGCAAGGGAGGCTGCCCCTCCTGTTCCACTCACCCATCTCTTTCTTGAGGCCCCCAGCAAATTCCATGAACTCCAGTCACTTCCATTGCCCGCTGAGAATGAAAGCATCATATACGCCCAGGAGGATCTGTAGCCCTGGCTGCTGCTCTGAG
Source organism: Tamias sibiricus (assembly GCA_025594165.1). Lineage (NCBI taxonomy): Eukaryota > Metazoa > Chordata > Mammalia > Rodentia > Sciuridae > Tamias > Tamias sibiricus. The sequence continues at coordinate 82,876,112 of CM046670.1, forward strand.
CCTCCTCTGCACGCCACTGTGGCCATGCTGGGCATGAATTCTCTTGGTTCACTGGTGAAAGACTGACTGCTCACTGTGTGTTCACTATGGTCATGGAAAGGGATCAGATCACAATAGCCTCTGAGAAAACTCTCGGCTTTCTGAGCTCAGCACTTTTCCTCTTTGAGTTGTTTACATGTTCATTGCATTTCATCTTTATTTGGTCTTTCAGATTTGGCAGGTAGCCAGCTATTTGATCTGTATTTTCTGCCATGACCCATAATGTTAAAACTTTGAACACTTTTCCCCTGGCATAGCTAAACCCATCTCAGGGAACCAAGGCCAGCTAACTTATGTTGGTCTTATCTTGTGCATTAGTCTGGGTCTCCATCTGGCCTACAGTTTCAGACATCCTTGGAGGAAACTCATAGCCGCAAGATTATGCAACTTGAAGAAAGGGAGGTGGATGGATCTTCCCATTTACAGAGTCTGCCTAGTTATGTGACCAAATATCCGAGTTTTCCATATTTGGTCATTACTGAAGAGTGTGTATTTTACAAGTGATTTTTTTTAGCACTTATATAAATAATACTTTTCATACTGTCAGAGTCCCATTTAAAACTTTTCTATCATTAAATGGCAAATGCATTCTTACATTCCTTTTAGGTGCTTCTAGAGGGTTTCTATTGTTTATTCAAAGGTCAAACAAGCTCTGGAATTAAATGGAATCAATCATTAACAAAGCGATGAGAAACTTGCTTCTTGTAATAGTAGTTTCTTCCCATTTCAGGACTGAAGAGAGAACACAAATAACTCCAAATGGACCCAGAAGGCAGAGATAACACAGTTATGAAAGCCTATTTCCATAGGCTTTAGAACACACTTTTGGATCATGATTTCTAAAATGAAAAGGTGGGCCAGTCATGCCAAGGTTCCAACCAAGAGTCCAAAACTATGCCCAGCTTCCTCTGCCACTCTGAAGCTCAGTTCATGGTGACAGCAGCTGAGCACATCCAGCCACCCAGGTGGTCCTGCAGAGGGTGGCCTTCAGCCTGGAAATGCACCCCTCGGTCTGCTCACCCCAGGCTCACCAGGACTGTTTCCCCAGGGACATTGTTGGGTTGAGCACATCATGCATTTTTCCTAAGGGTGGGATACAGAGAAGGCATTTCTCTGTGTGTCAGTGCCCAAAGCCTGGCCTTAATGGAGAACTTTCCTAACTTCCTTGAGCAGAGGAATTCTCCATGTAGCCCAGTCATCCTTTAACTTCCCTTTTCCTCATTGCCCACAGAAGCTGTTCCAAACCTTTGTCACTTCCTTTTAAGTTGATGCTTCCTGGTCGTCTGTCCTGTCTTTCACTTGTATTCACTCAACCACTCTGTATTGAGGTCCTAGCATACGTCCAGGTCTGTGCTGGGCACACTGCAGTGAAGGAGCAGACTGGCTTATTCTTGTCACGGTGCTTATAGTCAGTCTAGCTTATAGTCATTCTCCTCTTACTCCCCACTCTTCCCAGATCATCCCATCCCTCTCCAAGGCTTCAGTTACCACCTGTACCCTGATGGCTCCCCCTTTCCTCAGATGACCTGGAAATCTAACCGATGAGACGAATGTCACACAGGCATCCTGACTTGTAGTTGACAATGAGGAAAACAATCCCCATGAATAGAGGAGGGTTGAAAAGCAGAACCACAACTCTTATCCCAGAATGCCTTCATTGCTGGACCACTTGCCCCAATCCAGATGAAACCACCTTGATGGAATCTTGTTTCCCTTTCCCATCTGCTTAGCGTGGATAATGTTCTTCCCTTAAATCCATCCCCACAGCAGTGTTATAGTCAGGCTAGCACGCTTAGCAAAATTTTATTGAAGGTGCCAAGATAATTAACTATCCACCAGGTGTAACCTGCAGTTGGCTATCTTAACAGTTTCTCCTAAATTCCACTGGCCTAGACCACCTTTGAAGGATCTCTCTGCCTAGCCAAGCCACCTACTTAGAGCAGAAGTCACCTCCCCTCTTCATATTCCATCACCACCCATCAAACCTTCCTCACATCTACAATGTGTTCACAAAGAAGGGGAAGTAGCCCTCTTTCCCTGCTGTATAAGGTCCATTTCCTAAGACCACAGTTCCCAACCCAGGATTGGCTACTTCCTAGAAAAGTTGATCTGATAAAGTTCCCTCCCTTTAGGATGATTTGTCTCGTCTGTATAGACTGTGACCTTTCTGCATGACCTTGAACAGGGCACAGTAGTCTGCTTCTGTACAGAAAAATATATGGATTGTGTTATAAGAGGTTGGGAAGGACAGTGGTCACTTCCAAAGACACCTAGCACTCAGTGTGTATAAAATCAAACTCAACAGGTCCTTCTGGTAGCTTTCCCCCAAATCTGCTCATCTTTTCTTACTCTAATTTTAAACAGTAGCATCAGCATCCCCAAAGTCTTCCAGCCCAGAATCCCAGGGATCACCACAGTGACTCCCACTCAGATTCCCACACCTTCAACCTCCTAAATGTTTTTCCAATATGCTCTGTCTTCCTCTTGTCTATGCCTTGGTCCAGGCTCTCTCATCTCTACCTGACCAAGGCAAAGTCTTCCTCACTGATCTTCCTGCCTATACTCCCCCTCACCCCTACTCAAATTCATCATCCACACTGTAGTCAGGGCGATTTTTCTCAAATTATAATCCCACCATAGATGCGGAATTATTGTCTTGGAGCCAGACTTCCTGGGTTCAAATTTATTAGACTTTTATAATCCTGAGCCGGTTGTGAACCTTCTCTGTGGCTCCGTACTCTCATCTATAAAATGAGGAGAATAGACCTTCTTCTGAGTTACTACAGAGATCATAGGTGGCTATTCCTAAAATGGCTCCCAGTGAACCCCCCTTCTGGTTTGCACACCCACATGTAATCCCCTCCCATTGAGTGTGGGCTGGACCCAGTTACTTGTTTCTAATAAATAGAATACAGCAAGAGGGATGAGACAACCCGTTCACAATTAGATTTTGAAAGTTGTGACTTCTGGGTTGTGCACACTCTTTCTCTGGCCCATCTCTCTTGCTTGCTATAAAGAAGCCAGTGGTCATGCTGGGAGCTGCCCTCTGGAGAGGCCCACAGGACAAAGAACTGAGGGAAGCCTCAGCCAATGAAGAACAGAGTCCTGCCAGCAGCCCCCTCACCGGGCTTTGGAGGAGATCATTCCCCTGGAAATCCTTAAGATAAATCCAGCCCCAGACGCAAGAGAAACCCAGAGCCATAAGACCCAGCTAATCTGTGCCTGCTTCCCGACTTGCAGAAACTGGGAGGTAATAAATGTTGTTCTAAGCCACGGTGTTGGGATAGTGTGTTATGCAGCAATAGATAACTGATAGAGGATTAAATAAAATAACACACATATAGGGTTTAGGCCTTGTTCATGGTCGATCCACTGTAGCCATCAGCATCATCATCACCATTACTTGCTTGGACTGAAAACTCTCTGAGGGGAGAGATTTATCTACTGCAGCCCAATCCCCTACCACACTGCTAAGCCCAGAGTCTTTGGGTCAACAATAAATATTTGCTAACTAAAAGAATGAACAAGAAGGAATAAACTGGGACCCCACAGATTCTTACCTCCCAGGCCAGAAAAGAGGCTGCTGGGAGTTGGAGGATCAGAGCTGCTGGGAGTCTGAGGGCCCAAGTCTCCCTCCAAACAGAAGATGGACCAAGTAAAGTGGGTGCATGTATCCCAGGAGCAGTTACCACAAAGCTAGCCCTTGTGTTGTGCCACATTCTTGGAAGGCACAGAGAAAACAATAAAACCATCATCACCCACCTTCTCTCCTGGTCTGCCAGATAGATGCTCCCTGAGTTGTGCATAGGAGGAAAGGAGAGGCTGTGTTTTAGTTGGCTGTGTAACACCATTTTTCTTGACTGAAGAAATATATGCCAGAGGAGCTGAATGTAGAAAGTAGTTCTCACCCAAAAGAGCTTTATTCCCCAAAGCCCAGGCCCCACGGAAGTAAAAAGAAGCTGTGTGCACCATTATTGCATGGATGGCCCGTCCTCCGTCCTCCCATCCCCCAAGATTTCCTCCATCTACACATCACCCACCCCTGCATTAAGACTCAGCTTGAATGCTTCCTCCTCCATCACACCTTTCCCAACACGCTAGGCAAATAGAAGCACCCTGGGCTCCGTCTCACCCTCGCCTGATGCCTCCATCAGAGCACACTAGGTTCCAGGCTTGGTGAGTGCATTTCTGCAATTGTCCAACTCACAGGGACTGTAAACCAGCTTCTGGAGGGCAAGAACAGTGTCTCATTGCTTCTGTATTCCCATCTCATCAGAGCTGACAAAGTAGGTGCCAATGCCGAATGCAACTACAGAGTGCTGTTTCATTCTGGATACACAGAAATGACAGGATTAAATCTCTCAAGGGAATTCAACCCCCTTTTGCCCAAGAATGTGGGGAAGAGAAGATAGGGGTTTACTCTAGAAGGAAAGCTTGCTGAGAGTTCTGTATTCTATGGGGTAAGGAAGTTGTGCAGGACACAACATCATGAGTCCACAGAATCCAATCTGCTTTAATATGGAAACCACCCCCATTCTCTGGGCATTGACAAGGACATTCCCTTATTCTAAGCCAGTAGTTCACAGTGTGATCTCCAAATCAGCAACATCAGCATCACTTGGGACCTTGTTAGAAATTCAAATTCTTAAACCCCAGCCCAGACCTACTGGATCAAAAACTCTGCAACTAGGACCAGCAATCTGCGTTTTAACCAGCCCTCCCTCCATATGATTCTGATCACACTTTAGTTTCAGAAACCCCATTCTAAGTCTACTAAAGCACATGTGGAAAAGGCCTTAGAAATACAATCCATATTGATTTAATAGTAAGATTAAAAGAGAACCCAAGATGATGCCCCTTGCTGTAAAATGCCCAGGATCAATGAAACTCCCCACTATTTTCCACAAAACCGTTCAACAGGCAATTAAATGAACTCAACACATTTATTTTAAATGTGCAAAATGAATTTTCATATCCTAAGAGTAACACCAGATGTTTTACCTCTTTTTCCTAATTGATTTTCCAGCCTACAGCAATTCGTCTTTATATTTTCCAGTTGGATTCTAATGTGGCAAGAAGAGTATGTTCCGGCAGAATTATTAAATGCCATGCATTTTAAAACAAGCATAACTCAGACTGCCATGCATCATCTGGATGGTTGTCTCCCCAAAATATAAAAAAAAGACAGCTATAGGTACCAGGCAGGAAACCCAGAGAAGGCCCTTTTGGAAGGTGGGATCTCCAGGCTCTTGGCTGGCTACAGAGCTGAGTTCTGGGCATTGGGCCCAAGCCTGGGCTCTTCCCACAGAGTCCTGGACTCCCTGGTACTGAAGGATTTGCTGGCTGTGAAGGATTTGCTATGTGAAACCTGCAAGTAAACACCCTGCTTTTTTCAATGGGAAGTTTTGTCTTTAAAATGGAAAAGAAGTAGGGGATGAGGTGGAGGTGAGTGGAGCCAAAGAGGCAAGGAGTGGGGTTACTGCTCAAAGAAGCAGCCAGCTGGACCATCCCTGTCTCTCTCAGTTCCTGGTGCAGCCCAAACAGTCCCCCTCTGTTGGCCAACGTGCCCCTGCCCAACTGAGCTGGAGGCCCTGTTACTGCATGTTTGAGCGGGTGAAAGGTCATTACTGACCAGGTTTTCTTCACTCACAAAAGCTCTTGAGTCTGAGAGAAGACAAGGAAACCGAAACCTCAGCTTTGAAGCAAACAACTTCAAAGGAGACCTCCCCTGCAAGGGCCCTGGGTGGGGGAGGTGGATGGAGAGGATGGTCAACAGCCCCCAAACCCAGAAAGTGCTGAAAAACAAAAACCACACTTGTTAGATAGATTGGAGAGGTTGGCACTCCCTTCCCTGGAAGCTTCTGGGAGCTGGCAGGTTTGAGCCCTCATACCTACAGCAGGATTTCAATGTGGTCTTCTACTCTAAATTAACCTTTCTACATTCCAGAACCACTACAGAAAAGATAAGGACCTGAAATCATCTCATCATGATTGAATCTCAAAATGGGGCTACTCCAATATTAAGTAGCAAACACCCAGTCTTCCATCTATAATATGGCCCTTCTCAATCCTTAGAATAAAGCATTCTAGGCTCCTTCCAGAAACATATTCAGATGAAAGTTCAAGAATCAGCTCCTTATTTGAATTCTCTCTCCCACTTTCATTCAGGAGCTTAGGCCCCAGCAGTAACAGTCTACAATCTCACCCAGGGTAGATCTGAAGGGGACCCAGTCACCAGCCTGGCCCACAGGAGTAATTAACAAAAAAATGTTCTCTAAACTTCAGACGTGCACATAACAATTTTCCAAGTTTCAAAGACGCAAAGCCCCCAAATAGGCTTCAGACTATCTTTAAGACATACTGATGAAATAAAACCAAGACCTTTGGCCTCATCTAATTGGACTCAGTACACATTAGGTCCAAGATTTTTGCTATGGGTGTCCAAGTAACCCTCTCACCTTCCTCTAAGAATGATAGGAACAACCTGGTCTCCCTCAATCACCCAACCCCACATCCCCCAAAGGGACATCATCATCATTTATTATAGGATAAAGAGTTGCTACCAAGAAAGGGTCTTACCAAGGAGAGTTCTTCCCTTGTCCCAAATTCACAGATATATTCATACACTATTAAACCACAGGAGCCATTTATAAATGTCATCATCATAGTCTTTTAATATTTTACATACAAAACTGTATACACAGCTTATAGAACTTTTATGTAAACATCATAAGCTCACCACTTTGTCATTTGTCAGTTTATTTAAAAAATAAAAAACAAGACAACAATTTAGTAGAAGTACCACTGGGCTGGGAGAAGAGACAAAAAAAGGAAATAGGGGCAGGTTTATTCTCTGTACAGAGATGCAGAGAAAATTTCACATAGCTGTAGAGACTGCCTTGTGAAAAAAGAAAGTTTTAAATAGACCCCAATACTTTTTACCTTCCTTTATCAAAATAGTGTGCATAACCTGCACAAATAAAATCACGAACAGTGTTGCCACTTTTTCAAGAAAACAAAGCAAAAATTAGCGGGGGGGGGGGGGGGTTCCTCTCCTAGTTTAAAAGTCATCATCATTTTTTAAAAAACATCAGAAGTAGATGAGGTTACAGCATACAAGTGTGGTCAGAATGCTACTGTCTTATGCAAATGACAAGTGCATTAAGTGTCAAACAATGAAACAATTGTGCAAAGAATTCTTTCAACAAAAAGTTTTTAGCTTTTAAATAAAACAACATCAGTTTCTTGGACTGAACAATTTTCACTTGTAGGACAGGCACAAAGTTCGCTTATGGCAAAAACAGCCCCGCAGCGCAACCCCCTCCTGCCGCTGGTGGTTAGTGAGGGGTTTGCTGGGGGCTGATCCGCAGGAGACACTGTGTCTGGAAGCTGTGTTCTTCTCAGCCCCAAGTCAATTGCAAATGTTTTCTTCAGGGGTCGGAAAGATGGCCAAATCCAGTTCATGCTTGGATGGGCGCCTGATCCAGCCTGGGCTGGAGCGGTTTGGGGGCCCTGGTCATTTCACTCGCCTCCACCATTAAATAACACCATCTTACCTCCGAAAATAAAATTATATCTATATTTATAATAACACCCTCCCCCAACCTCCCCAGCCCTCCCCTCCCGCAGTTCCCGGGGTTTATGTTACAGACAAGAGACAGCACGCGCTCGCTGGTTGTGGGTGAACAACTGATGGGGCGCGGCCACACTCCTGCGCCCTGCGTGTCCCTAGGGACCAGAGACGGGGGCGGGGGTGAAAACGGGGCGGGGGGGTGGGGTCGAACAGACACACAACCACACACTCTGAGGCCTGGCTCTTCCGGAAAGGATGCTCAGGAACCCCTTGGCACTCAGCAGGGCGTCCGGGCCTGTGCAACACTGCTGGAAGCACAGACACTGGGAAGGGGGCACCCGATGCCCACACCAATTCTCGGCGCGACAACCAGAGCAGCCAGGAGAAGCCAGGTGGTCCGGCGGGGTCCTTGGGGGACGTGGGTCTCCCCTTCTCCCGGCTCGTGGGGGACGGGCCAGGGAGGGGGAGCCAAGCTGGCAGGGGCAGGCGGGGCGGGCGCGGCCCTCATAGCACCTTGCAGCAGTTGATGCAGCCGTTCTGGGAGCCGTAGCGCTTCTGCAGCGCGGCGCGCGTGGCGGTCTCGAAGACCTCGCGCACGCCCTCCTTGGTCTTGGCGGAGCACTCGAGGTAGTCGTAGGCTTGTATGCGCACGGCCATGGCGCGGCCGTCATCCGTGCGCACTGGTTCCTGCTTCATGCGGGCCAGCTCTGTGCGGACGTGCTCGTCGCTGCGCAGGTCTTTCTTGTTAGCCACCAGAATGATGGGCACGTTGGGACAGAAGTGCTTCACCTCGGGCACCCACTTCTCGGGGATGTTCTCCAGCGAGTCCGGGCTGTCCACCGAAAAGCACATGAGGATGACGTCGGTGTCTGGGTAGGAGAGCGGCCGCAGGCGGTCGTAGTCCTCCTGACCCGCGGTATCCCACAGCGCCAGCTCCACCTGCTTGCCGTCCACCTCGATGTCCGCCACATAGTTCTCGAAGACGGTGGGCACGTACACCTCAGGGAACTCGTCCTTACTGAACACGATCAGCAGGCACGTTTTGCCACACGCGCCGTCGCCCACCACCACCAGCTTCTTGCGGATGGCCGCCATGAGCGGGCCGGGCCCGGGCAGCAGAAGGGGGCCCGCGAACGCCTCGCTGCCGTCCCGCTCGCCGCTCACCGCTCACCTCGGGCTGCGCGCTGGGGGCAAGGGTCGCTAGCTGCACCCAGGCCCCGCGGTGGCGCGTTCTCTCGGTGCGCTCGGGCTGCCGCGGCGGGGGCGGTGGGAGCGCGGGGGCATAGGGTGCGCCGTGCGTCTCGCAGCGCTGCTCCGGGGCTGTGGCCGCTCTTCTCGCCCAGCCCTGGGGTGGGCGGCTTTGTGCGTAAAAGTGGCTGGAGCTCCGAACTCGGCCTATCTCCCTCCGGGATCTGTCTAGGCCTTGCGTACTAGGGTACTGACGACTAAAGCTCGACTGCGGTGGCAGATGCGGGCTGCGGCCCTAGCGCCCGCTATTTAAAGAGTCCGGCCACTTTCTTAATATAGCCGCCCAATGGGAAACGAGCCGGCTGAGCTCATCGCTGCGGATCTTGACTCGGATTGGTCGCCCGCTGCAGCCCAAAGGCGGGGCCGGACGAGCTTGATTGACGGCCCAGGCCGCCGGGCTGGGAGAGGCGGCGACTGGGGAGTCTGCGCGGCGGCTGGCCCCAAGGGCCTGTGTCGCCACCCGGGTACTTGCCTTCGCTGCAGCTGAAGCGCGCGAGGCCCCACTGGCAAGCTGGAGCCCTCAGGGTCTGGGCGAGCGGGTCCGAGACTGGGTGCACTTTGTGGGGCGTTGGCGACTCCCTGCCCCTCTTCCTTGCAAACTCCCGGCGGGAGGGTGAGGAGAGGGCAGGGGTCGAACTTGTGGGGGAGGGGAGAATTTTTGAAGAGGTTTTGTTTTTAAGTAAACGGCCACACGTGTAAACTTTTGTCTTTTAGCAAAAGTTTTTTTTCCTTTCTTTCCTAGGCGGCCCTCCTGTGGTCTGGGCCGGCTCACAGGCTCACCTCGCACTGGCCCTGGGGCAGCCACAGAGGTTGACTATATATATTGGGTGGACCTGGACTCAGCCTCTTCCTCCAGGGCCTACCACCACCCCTTTCATGGCCCCCGTTTGGGTCTCTAGGTGAAGATGAGGGGAAGGAGCACTGTCCTAAGGCCTAACCTTAGGACAATGAAAAGGGAAGGTGGATGCCAGTCCATTTTGAAGATTTAACAGACCCCAGGGAAGGGCAGCTTCCACCCTACTCTGCATGACTAATTGGGATCCTGGTCATTGAACCAGTGAACTGTCAAAGGTAAACGGTACAAGAGAATCCAACCACCCCAAAACCCATTGAGCAGATGAAATGGCTTGAACCCCCCCCCAAAAGTGGAGTGAGGTGGAGGAGGATTGCAGGTGGGGACACAGCAAGTTAGTGTCTGGTGGGTACTGGATCTCTAGTCTCCTAATATGCACCAGGATTTCATTCATCCATCCCCTGTTCCTGGAGGAGATGACACCAACCTCTGGGCTAGGAATAACTTAAGTCAACCCACTTCAAGGGACTGAAGAGGAGGGAAGCAAGCAGGCAGGGGAAGTCAGAGAGGGCCTCCCAAGAAAGGAGAAACAGCTTGAACTAAGTGGAAGGTGGGAAATGTAGGACACCCAGTAGGAACAGGCAGTGGTTTGGTGTGACTGCATATGAAGGAGAAACAGTTGAATCTCAGATCAGAGTCCATCATGGAGGCTAAAGTACCAACTAAGCAGGGAGTTGCATCCAGGGTAGAACTGGGATGCTTCTCTTTCTGCAGAGAGGTCCTCCTCCACCATGGTGAGGTTATTGCCTCATAGTTTCATCTCCCTCTCTCAACTTATTGGGGCAGGGGACAGGATTTTGTCTCATCTCAGTATCTTGAAGACCCAACACAATTCCTGGCCTTATGCAAGAATCAGCAGATATGGGTACGCTGGCACACAACTTTAGCCCCAAACAATCAGGAGGCTGAGGCAGGAGGAGCACTCAAACTCAGGAGCTGGAGCCACACTGGGCAACATAGTGAGACCCCCCCATCTCAAATTAAAAAAAAAAAAAAAAAAAAAAACAGTAAATGTATGGAAAGTTAACCCAAATGCTCAAGAACTCCGCTGAAACTTCCTAGGGGTTTAATTCAACTCCAGATTCTGTTTTAACAATTATCTGACCAAATCCTTGTAGCCAGCTATGTCCCAGCATTTTCACTTATAATTCATATGTTAAGATTTAGATGTTTATGTGGCTCTACAGATATAATTAAGTCAAAGAAGACATTAGGCCAGGCGCAGTGGCGCACACCTGTAATACCAGCACTTGGGAGGCTGAGGAAGGAGGATCGCAAGTTCAAAGCCAACCTCAGCAATGGCGAGGCACTTAGTAACTCAGTGAGACCCTGTCTCTAATAAAATACAAAAAAGGGCTGGGGATGTGGCCTAGTGGTCGAGTGCCCCTGAGTTCAATCCTCAGTACCAAAAAAAAAAAAAAAAGAAGACATTAGTGCAGCTGGCCCAGGAATGCTGTGCTTCCTTGGCACTGGATTAGCTCCACTCCAAGGCCCCATTTTTATGTTTTGTTTTGTTTTCAGATGTAAGGAACTAATTTGTCAGCAACTAAATAGTTTTGTTGGTTGTTGGTAATTTAGGGCTTCATTCTGGAATTTTTTTTTTTTTTTTTTTTTTTTAGCTAGCCTATTAGAAAAATCTTATCTACACATGTTTTTCTTCTTTTAGTCAAAACTTTTTATGGCTGTATTGTTAACACTGCTTTCCTTGGTCTTAATATAGCTTCAGAATCTTGGCTATGTCCGTAAGCTGCAAATATTACCAAAATATAAAACAATTAAAGCTTTGTACCATGTGTTTTTTTTAAAAAACTTAAACACAAAAGATCAGGAAGAGGGATTAAATTCGTTGGTTTCCTGATTTTCAGACACTCTCTGAGGTATTCTAAGCTCAAATCTCGGTATCAAAATAACTTCTAAAAATATGCAGGATCGATGTCAAAGTAAACAAATAGAAATATCTGTGTTCTACAGAAACTTCTTTTCCTGGTGCCCCCCCCCCCCCCCCAGGATACTTTGACCAAGCCTGCTTCAAAGACCGAACCATTCGGTGGATGAACTTTTCCAGACTAGTGATGTGCCCCACAGTCTCTTCCCTCCCCCTCGCCCTTCACCATGCACTCTGGATGAGAGGTTGGGATAAACTTTAATTTTGTGGGTCAAGTGATTTTAGTTATTTATTTTATTAACATGTAGATTCATTGTATGACATATCCCCACCAGTGAGAGAGGGGAATTCCATTTCAGGGAAAAGGAAGATATTAATTTATTCTCAATCTTCAACCTAATATGTTTTGTCTTTGTTTATTTTTTGCCCAATGTCTCCCGTAAATCACTCCCTGCCCTTCAGACCGGACCAGAGCTTAGAATTTTCACTAGATTTTTAGTGCCACCTTGTGGCAATCATTGTGAATTTATTTTCCTTTAGAAAACAATTTTTAAAACCTTTAAAAGCAGGCCCTTTGTGAATGTTTTTATTTTAAAATCTTTTACAGGATATAAATTCACTGTGTATATGTTTACACAAACAATAACCTCACTAATTTACAAACCAATGAGTTTCATTTTCCCCTAATTATGATGTAAAGCAACTTTACATCATAATGTAAAGCAACTTTAAAATGTAAAGCAACTTTACATCATAATGTAAAGCAACTTTACATCATAATGTAAAGCAACTTTACATCATAATGTAAAGCAACTTTACATCATAATGTAAAGCAACTTTACATCATAATGTAAAGCAACTTTACATCATAATGTAAAGCAACTTTACATCATAATGTAAAGCAACTTTACATCATAATGTAAAGCAACTTTACATCATAATGTAAAGCAACTTTACATCATAATGTAAAGCAACTTTACATCATAATGTAAAGCAACTTTACATCATAATGTAAAGCAACTTTACATCATAATGTAAAGCAACTTTACATCATAATGTAAAGCAACTTTACATCATAATGTAAAGCAACTTTACATCATAATGTAAAGCAACTTTACATCATAATGTAAAGCAACTTTACATCATAATGTAAAGCAACTTTACATCATAATGTAAAGCAACTTTACATCATAATGTAAAGCAACTTTACATCATAATGTAAAGCAACTTTACATCATAATGTAAAGCAACTTTACATCATAATGTAAAGCAACTTTACATCATAATGTAAAGCAACTTTACATCATAATGTAAAGCAACTTTACATCATAATGTAAAGCAACTTTACATCATAATGTAAAGCAACTTTACATCATAATGTAAAGCAACTTTACATCATAATGTAAAGCAACTTTACATCATAATGTAAAGCAACTTTACATCATAATGTAAAGCAACTTTACATCATAATGTAAAGCAACTTTACATCATAATGTAAAGCAACTTTACATCATAATGTAAAGCAACTTTACATCATAATGTAAAGCAACTTTACATCATAATGTAAAGCAACTTTACATCATAATGTAAAGCAACTTTACATCATAATGTAAAGCAACTTTACATCATAATGTAAAGCAACTTTACATCATAATGTAAAGCAACTTTACATCATAATGTAAAGCAACTTTACATCATAATGTAAAGCAACTTTACATCATAATGTAAAGCAACTTTACATCATAATGTAAAGCAACTTTACATCATAATGTAAAGCAACTTTACATCATAATGTAAAGCAACTTTACATCATAATGTAAAGCAACTTTACATCATAATGTAAAGCAACTTTACATCATAATGTAAAGCAACTTTACATCATAATGTAAAGCAACTTTACATCATAATGTAAAGCAACTTTACATCATAATGTAAAGCAACTTTACATCATAATGTAAAGCAACTTTACATCATAATGTAAAGCAACTTTACATCATAATGTAAAGCAACTTTACATCATAATGTAAAGCAACTTTACATCATAATGTAAAGCAACTTTACATCATAATGTAAAGCAACTTTACATCATAATGTAAAGCAACTTTACATCATAATGTAAAGCAACTTTACATCATAATGTAAAGCAACTTTACATCATAATGTAAAGCAACTTTACATCATAATGTAAAGCAACTTTACATCATAATGTAAAGCAACTTTACATCATAATGTAAAGCAACTTTACATCATAATGTAAAGCAACTTTACATCATAATGTAAAGCAACTTTACATCATAATGTAAAGCAACTTTACATCATAATGTAAAGCAACTTTACATCATAATGTAAAGCAACTTTACATCATAATGTAAAGCAACTTTACATCATAATGTAAAGCAACTTTACATCATAATGTAAAGCAACTTTACATCATAATGTAAAGCAACTTTACATCATAATGTAAAGCAACTTTACATCATAATGTAAAGCAACTTTACATCATAATGTAAAGCAACTTTACATCATAATGTAAAGCAACTTTACATCATAATGTAAAGCAACTTTACATCATAATGTAAAGCAACTTTACATCATAATGTAAAGCAACTTTACATCATAATGTAAAGCAACTTTACATCATAATGTAAAGCAACTTTACATCATAATGTAAAGCAACTTTACATCATAATGTAAAGCAACTTTACATCATAATGTAAAGCAACTTTACATCATAATGTAAAGCAACTTTACATCATAATGTAAAGCAACTTTACATCATAATGTAAAGCAACTTTACATCATAATGTAAAGCAACTTTACATCATAATGTAAAGCAACTTTACATCATAATGTAAAGCAACTTTACATCATAATGTAAAGCAACTTTACATCATAATGTAAAGCAACTTTACATCATAATGTAAAGCAACTTTACATCATAATGTAAAGCAACTTTACATCATAATGTAAAGCAACTTTACATCATAATGTAAAGCAACTTTACATCATAATGTAAAGCAACTTTACATCATAATGTAAAGCAACTTTACATCATAATGTAAAGCAACTTTACATCATAATGTAAAGCAACTTTACATCATAATGTAAAGCAACTTTACATCATAATGTAAAGCAACTTTACATCATAATGTAAAGCAACTTTACATCATAATGTAAAGCAACTTTACATCATAATGTAAAGCAACTTTACATCATAATGTAAAGCAACTTTACATCATAATGTAAAGCAACTTTACATCATAATGTAAAGCAACTTTACATCATAATGTAAAGCAACTTTACATCATAATGTAAAGCAACTTTACATCATAATGTAAAGCAACTTTACATCATAATGTAAAGCAACTTTACATCATAATGTAAAGCAACTTTACATCATAATGTAAAGCAACTTTACATCATAATGTAAAGCAACTTTACATCATAATGTAAAGCAACTTTACATCATAATGTAAAGCAACTTTACATCATAATGTAAAGCAACTTTACATCATAATGTAAAGCAACTTTACATCATAATGTAAAGCAACTTTACATCATAATGTAAAGCAACTTTACATCATAATGTAAAGCAACTTTACATCATAATGTAAAGCAACTTTACATCATAATGTAAAGCAACTTTACATCATAATGTAAAGCAACTTTACATCATAATGTAAAGCAACTTTACATCATAATGTAAAGCAACTTTACATCATAATGTAAAGCAACTTTACATCATAATGTAAAGCAACTTTACATCATAATGTAAAGCAACTTTACATCATAATGTAAAGCAACTTTACATCATAATGTAAAGCAACTTTACATCATAATGTAAAGCAACTTTACATCATAATGTAAAGCAACTTTACATCATAATGTAAAGCAACTTTACATCATAATGTAAAGCAACTTTACATCATAATGTAAAGCAACTTTACATCATAATGTAAAGCAACTTTACATCATAATGTAAAGCAACTTTACATCATAATGTAAAGCAACTTTACATCATAATGTAAAGCAACTTTACATCATAATGTAAAGCAACTTTACATCATAATGTAAAGCAACTTTACATCATAATGTAAAGCAACTTTACATCATAATGTAAAGCAACTTTACATCATAATGTAAAGCAACTTTACATCATAATGTAAAGCAACTTTACATCATAATGTAAAGCAACTTTACATCATAATGTAAAGCAACTTTACATCATAATGACTCTTATCAGTTAATGGTGAGAACTCTCCTGAAATCCAAGTTCCCAGAGATCAGCAAAGGCCAACCTTGTAAACAGACCTTTATGTGAACAAGCAGTGGGACCTACTCTGTTAGCTCTTTTTGTGGGGAAGGTGAGTAGTTTAAATTGAGGTAACAGGGAGTCAAAGAATTTTTTTAAATGTAAATATGTAATTGTACTGAGAGGTTAAGGAGAGGGTGACAGTGGTGTTTTGTTTCATAAGGCCATGGTGGTAGCAGTATGGGAGTCTCCGAAGATCAAAGCAGGCTTCAGATCCAGAGGCCCCTCTGGGTATCCAGGCAGAGCAAGGTTGGAGAGAAGGGGATGGATCTGCAAAAACAGCAGGACCCATGGTAAGTATGTTTTCACTTCCGAGGATGCCACCTTCTCTCCCACTCAGGGAACCTCAGAGAAAGGCCTTGTGTAGCCAAGGTCACCAGCTGTACTGTCCCCAGCCCCTGGAAAGATCTCACCTGCAAAAAA
Organism: Tamias sibiricus; assembly: GCA_025594165.1. Lineage (NCBI taxonomy): Eukaryota > Metazoa > Chordata > Mammalia > Rodentia > Sciuridae > Tamias > Tamias sibiricus. The sequence continues at coordinate 82,892,445 of CM046670.1, forward strand.
AAAAGATCTCACCCGCTAGGCCCATCAAGGGATGTGAGTGTATGTGTGTGTGTGTGTGTGTGTGTGTGTGTGTGTGTGTGTGTTGGGGTCATCACACATCTCACACCTCTTCTCCTGGGTTATTGAGGAAGATATGAGGAAGGCACCTGTGTGGGCTGTGAGAGAGGAAGCTAGCAGGCTGGATCTCTATCCACCTAGGAGGTCCAGCCAACCACCTGGGACCTGAAGCCCTTGCAGGGCCAGGCTCTTCTCCTGCTCTCTTCCCTCCTGCCATTCAGGAGGCTAACACTGTCCTGGATACCACTGGGACTCAAGGACATACCTAGGTAGAAGGGGTTCTGTGGGCCTCGAGACTTCTACCACTCTAAGTATGGTCCATGGACCAGCAACATTGGCAGAAATGCAGAATCTCCGGCCCCAGCCCAGCCCAGGACCCACGGAGTCAGAACCTGGATTGTAACAAGATCTCCAGGAGATTCATCCAAACATTAAGGTTAGAGAAGCTCAGCCCTGGACGTGGCCCCTGTACTCTGCCTGCAGGAAAGTGGTTATGGTGGTTAAATTGAGAGTGACATCTGCGAAGCCACATGCAGCTCTGCCCGGGTCCTGCTGGTACTAGCCATGGAGTCTTGGCATCATCTTCCCATGCTTCAGTGTCTATTCTGTGAACTGGGAATAGCGCCTCCTCCAATGGGTCACTGTGACTTAGATGAGTCATTGCACATACAGGGCTTGGAATGGGGCCTAGCACATTGCAAAAGCCCAATAACTATTAGACTTTGCTGCTAAGCGAGCGTCAGTGGCCCTGCCGGTGCTGACCCCACCCATTAATGTGTACACACATTCCCCCACTGACCTGGCAAAAGAGTGTCCCCCAACACACTGCCCTGATGTAGCTCTGCCCTTAGTCTCCAGGTCTCCTGAGGTGCCACAAGGAGTAGACTGTCTTGTTACAGGACAGACCTTCCATTCTGGGAAGTCCCTCCCCTTCCAAGTCCTCTTTAATCTGGGTTAATCATTTGTAGTCCCTACAGCTGATCTCTGCAGGCCCTGGCTGCTGACCCCTTGGCCATCCTGGGAGCACATGGCCATTTGTCTGTGTCCTTCAAGTACACAGCCAAAGTCAGGGCACCGTCATTTAGGAATGGTTTCATGATTGTCCCTTCATGTCTGCTGAGTTTGCAGGACAGGCCAGTCAGGTGGCCACAGAACAAGGCTCCTCTGCCAAGGGCTACCTCTAGGGTAACCCAGGTAGAGTAGATGCTGAGCTTCCCAAGAAGGCCCATATGGAGCAGCAAAAAATGGAATCCCCTGGAGTTCAAAGGTCAGCACACAAGGGCACACCTGAGGGAAGATAAGCCCAGCAGTCTCCTCACATTTCCATGAGCTGACTACAGCAATGTGCCTTGTCACAAATAGGAGAGGACAGACAGTGGCTCATCCCAAATGGGCAATGCTCCTCAACCTTTGGATCACAGTTGGATTTAGAATTTCCTGTTAAACTTTTGGTCAATGTTTCTGGAATGCAAATAAAGTAAAATCAGATCCCAAGGAATAAAAAACACTTATAATACTGATACATAATACTAATAAATAAATAAATAATACCAAAATACTATAGCTACTAGTGTTGATGGATGATTCTAAAAATAATAATCACTAACATGCCGGGTACAGAGGTGCATGCCTGCAATCCCAGCAGTTCAGGTGGCTGAGGCAAAGGATTGAAAATTTGAGGCCAGCCTCAGCAATTTAACGAGACCCTAAGCAATTTATTTATGTCTCAAAATAAAACATTAAAAAAATGGGCTGGGGATGTGGCTCAGTGATAAAGTGCCCCTGGGTTCAATCCCCAGTACCCTGCCCCTAACCCTAACCATCACCCTCCAACAAAAAAAGAATAATCACTAACAGTTGGGGATTGATTATGTGTTCATGCACTAGGTCATCTAACCTCATAATTGTGACAGGGACAAGGTTATTGGCATGGAGATCCATTCTTCTTCAGTAGCCAACTCCCTTACCCAATTTCCAAAGTGGATTCTAGGCTTGCCTGCTGGACTGCAGGCCCTTTGCTGCGACCCTTAGTGAAGTTGAGGAATGAAAGGGGCCTAAAGGCTAAATTGGTGCACATTTTATTTTATTTTGGTACTGGGGATTGAACCCAGGAACATTTTACCACTGAGCTGCATCCTCAGTGCATTTCCTTCTTTCTTTCTTTCTTTCTTTCTTTCTTTCTTTCTTTCTTTCTTTCTTTCTTTCTTTCTTTCTTTCATGGGGTCTCACTGAGTTCCTTAGAGCCTCACTAAGTTTCTGAGGCTGGCCTTGAACTTGTAATCCCTCTCTGCCTTGGCATCTCAGGTCACTGTGATTACAGGCATGTGCCACTATGTGCAGCCTGATATGTGTTTTAAAGAACCATGGAGCTGGGCGTGGTGGCGCACGCCTATAATCCCAGCACTTGGGAGGCTGAGGCAGGAGGATCTCGAGTTCAAAGCCAGCCTCAGGAGAGGCACTTAGCAACTCAGTGAGACCCTGTCTCTAATAAAATACAAAAAGGGGGTGGGGATGTGGCCCAGTGGTTGAGTGCCCCTGAGTTCAATCCCTGGTACCAAAAAGAAAAAAAAAAAAAAAAAATAGCAGCCATGGAGCTTCTCCTGGAAAAAGGCAACTGATCCAAAAGGACAGAAAAGGGGGTCCAAAGGGAAGTGGAGGTGAGAGAGAAGGAGCCAGCCCAGGACAGAGATGTGGAAAAGAGAAAGGAGGGATCTGGGAGAAGAGCAGCTCTGAGGACGGGGTTCTGGGGTGAAGAGAGGATTTAGGGGATTTTAACTGACTCAACAGCTCCCTCTGCCACCTCTTTGGTAAAGATCTATGTACATTTACATTTCTTTTCAAGATTTTTTGGAGGGAGGATACTAGGGATTGAACTCAGGGGTCCTCAACCACTGAGCCACATCCCTACGTCTATTTTGTATTTTATTAGAGACAGGGTCTCACTGAGTTGCTTAGCACCTCGCTAAATTGCTGAGACTGGTTTTGAACTCACGATCCTCCTGCCTCAGCCTCCTGGGCCACTGGGATTACAGGCATGCGCCACTGCACCCAGCTCTTTTCAAGATTTTTGTTTGTTTGTTTTTGTTTTTTGGTTCTGGGGATTGAACCGAGCACTGAGTCACATCCCTAAAAAAAGGGAGAAAAAGGGGAAAAAATTGGGGGGGGGGGGGAGGGGGGGGGGGGGGGGGGGGGGGGGGGGGGGGGGGGGGGGGGGGGGGGGGGGGGGGGGGGGGAAAGTCCTTCCATTTTACGTTTTGAGACCGGGTCTTGCTAAATAGCTTAGGGCCTTGCTAAGTTGCTGAGGCTGTCCTCAAACTTGCAATCACCTGTTTCAGCCTCCCTAGTTGCTAGGATTATAGGCATGCATCACTGTGTCTAGCATCAAGATTTTTTTTTTTTTAACTGCGTATCTGTGTGGATGCTACCCTGAACTGAACTTCAATCAAGGCAGACCAGCTGTATTTGTATTATACTATTATTATCCCCACAATTTAGAGATAAGGAAGCAGAGATTAGAGAGTTTAAATAACTTGCCTAGGGTCACACAGTCAGTTAATATTGAAATCAGCTTCCATGAGCAATCTGCTGGTGGACAGCCACTGCATACTACAGGGTTGGTTCCGACGAGCATTAGAGAACTCTTTTTGCTGGTGCAATTCCCATTGCTACTTCTCCATTTAAGGGGCTTCTACTTGCCTATTTACACAAAAGTGGTTCTAGAGCTCTTGCGCTGCGAGTACCATTTTGTTTACTGCTTCCTTGAAGTGTACTTCCCAGATCTCCCCACCATCCTTCTTTCCCTTCTCCATGAGCCACCCACCCCCTTCCTGAAGCAGGCCTCCTCATGGGCTTTTGTGACCTGCATGTATGAGCATACAGTTCCCATGGTCTTCACGGAGATTCCACCTTGTACATTAAACACAGCAGCAGCAAAGGTTGATGAGAGACCAATGGGCACAAGGGCACAGTTGGTGCAAGAAGTCCTGCCAAATCCATTCACTCCCTCAGGGATCCTGTATTGAGCTCACACTGGGAAACAGGTGTGCACCACTATGGCTGGCTCTTGTACTAATTTCAAATCATTGAGGTAATATGAAATTCCTGTTTACCCTTCTCTGATCCTATTCCCCAGCCTCCTCTTTTGACTATGTTGTTTAACATCTCTCTGCATATATTTACATATATTTATACATTTACTACCTGTGACTGTATCCTAAAGACTATCTGGTGGTGTTTTGCATATTTTTAACTTTTACGTGAATAGTAACATATGTTATGTAACTCACGCAACTTACTGTTTTTACTCAATGATGTTATTTTGAGATTTAGCTATGTATTAACAGGTAGCTCTTGTTTATTCATTTTACCTGTATCATATTCTATTTTGTAAATATTTACTCGTTCTCCTGTTGGGCATTTGGGATTTTTCCAAGTTGTTTCTATCTCTCTCTTTCTCTTTTTGGATACAAACTGTGCTGCAGAGACCATTGCTGTCGTTGGATAGACCAATGTGTGAACACGTGGAGGAGATTCTGGAATATATACCTGAGTCATAGAAAGAAGCTTTTTTTTATGACTAGAAACCAAATCACCTTTTTTAAAAATTTTTCATTATTCTAATTTGTTATACATGTCTGCAGAGTACATTTCATTTCATATCACATATAAAGAGCACAGTTTTTCAAGTTGCTGGAGAAAGAAGCTTTTTATATGATGAAAATCTGGGGTTGCTCTTCAAGTTTAGGAATTGCAGCTAGCCAAGCCGGAGTGAGATGTGTAGTGACACTGCCTCCAGCTTCTACATTGGGAGCCTGTGTCCTAGGTGAGCAAGTGTGGACACCTTTCAGCAAGCATGTGTCCCTGAAAGCCCCAAGCAGTGGTGCATGCAGTTGATCCCAGCAGCTAGGCAGGCTGAGACAGGAGGACTGTAAATTCAAAGCCAGCCTCAGCAATTTAGTGAGTCCCTAAGCAACTTAGCGAGATCCTGTCACAAAATTTTAAAATTTTAAAAAAATATTTGAAAAGGCTGGTGATGTGGCTCCTGAGTCCAGTTGTAACCGAAAGCTCAGTCCTCATCCTCAAAGCTAATTCAATAATGAAGACAAGGTCTTGAGAAAAGAAAAAAGAAGGTTTATTGTTTTGCTAGCAAAGGAGAAACACAGGGGACTCCTGTCCCCAAAGGCTGTGATTCTGCCCATCTGAAGGAACAGGGGGCTTTTATAGAGGTGATTCATAGAAAATGAGATTAGGGAGGAGAGATCAGGAAGAAGATCAGGAAAAAGAAGATCAAGGAGGAGAAGTTTAGGGAAGAGAAAAAAATATATAAGTTTCAAAACTACAAGGGATATAGTCAAAGCATCAAGTGAACCCCTGTTACACAATCCCCAGTACCAAAAAAAAAAAAAAAAAAAAAAAAGTGCGACCCTGAAGATGTCCTTTCATCCAGGTCAGACCAGAGTCACACATGTAGGCTTTGCTGTGAATCATTAATCTTGTTCAACTTCTCCTTTGTGTCTACAGTTGGAAACAGATAATTTGGATGAGTCACACGTCACACTGAGTGTGGCAGTGAGGAATCAGGGGGGAGGGCACCACTGTTCAGAGAGGGGGGAAATGGGTTTATCATGCGGAAATCAGGACTGATATTCTGTCAGCCTTTTCTGGGTTACTAACCACGAAGCAGAAATTTCCCAGTTCTGTGAGCTTCTTTGTGGTCTCTGTTGTATATTAATTTCAGCTGGGTTATCTGGGCAGGAAGGCCCAGGAGTATCACCCCCACATCTGAAAGTTGGTATTGGCTGTTGGCTGAGTCACCTTGATCTCTCTGCATGTGGCTTTTCACCCTCCAACAGGCTACCCAGCTTCCTCACACAGAGGTCTCAGGGCAGTATTCTATAAGGACCCCCCAGGGCAGGGCACAGATCTCAAATAGCATCACTTCCACTGAATCTGTTGGCCAAAGCAGGTCACAAGGCCAGCTGAGATTTGAGAAGATAATTGGATGCCTCTCTTTTTGGAAGGAGGAACAAAGACTTGTTGCAAAGAAGTATGGGAGGGCTTGTTTCAGACATCTTTGACAACAATTTCCCATGACTGAGCAATTTGGGCAGAGGTGTAACTTTACCACTCACCAGTAGAGTCTTTGTGCAATTTCCAAAATAGATGGGGATGATATCATTTCCATGTCCCTGGATTTCCTGGCTAGAAAGTGTTCACAGAGGGGTAGATTTTTTAAATCATTGGTGACTACTGGTTTGTCTCTTCATCTAAAAATGCCATAAACAATCTACCTTAAACCTTTGTGAAATCTTTCGATGAGTATTTTTTAAGCACCTGCTGTGTACAGGGAATTGTGCTAGGTTCCAGGGATATAGCAGTGAACATAATATGTATGTTTCCTACTGTCCTGGGGCTTTTTCCACGGAAAGGAAAGAAGCATTAAGCAATTAATTATAGAGTTAGATATTTCATTACTGTGGTATTAGGTATTGCAGGAGAAGGAAAGCATGCACAGAAAAAAAAAATCTAAGTGGAAGCTCTGACCTGGGTCAGGGTTAAGGGAAACTTTCTAAATCCTGAGGAACAAATAGGCATTATGCAGGCTTATGGGGTGGGAACACCATGTGTGTAAAAGGGAACAAACATCTAGGGCAGAAGAAGCAGCATGGATTGAGGTCCTAGAGGAGAAAGAAGCCTGCATGCTTGAGGAACTGAGAAGTAACAGAGGTAAAGAGGAAGCTGGTCAGATGAGACCAGAGAACAGGCAAAGGCCAGATCATGCAGGGTGTGTAGATACTGTAAAGGATTTTATTCTATCCTGAGAGCAATAGAAATGTGTAGGCCTGAATTATGGACTGAACTATGCCCCCTCAAAATCCATAGGTTGGAGTCTTAATCTTTAACATGATTGTATTTGGAGATGGGCACTTACAGAGGCAATTAAGTCTAGATGAGGTCATAGGGCAGAGCCCTAGCCCAATAAGACCTGTGTTCTTAGAAAAAGAGGAAGAAATACCAGGAAAGCACATGCACAGAGGAAAGGTCATGTGAAGACACAGAAAGAAGTTGACCAACTACAATCTAGGAAGAGAGGGTTCACCAGAAACCAATGCTGATGTCACATTGATCTTGAACCTCCAGCCTCCAGACTGAGAGAAAAATAATTTTTTATTTTACAGCAGTCATTGGAGACTAATACAGCATGTGATAGTGAGATTGATGCTCCTTAAAAAATATAAGCAGGATTGCCTGCAGGGTTTGTTAAAACTCAGATTGCTGGTACCCTCCTCCAGAGTTTCTGATCCAGTTGTTTGATTAGGGCTCAAGAAAACGTGCATTTGTCACAAGGCCCAAGGTGCTATGCTAGTCAGGGTTCACCAGAGAAACAAAACCAATAGAGTAATGTACATGGCATATTTATCTATCATAAGAAATGGGCTCATATGATTATGAAGGCTTACAAGACCCAAGATCTGCAGCCAGAAAACTGGAGACCTAGAAGAGTCACTGGTGTCACTCCAGTCTAAAAGTCTGCAGGTTTGAAACTCAAGAAGAGCCAATGTTTCAATTCAGATCTGAGGGCAGGGGGGAAAAAAATCCAGCTTAATGTCAGTCAGACAGGAGTAGGATCAGCTTTTTGTATTATAATTTCAATTGACTGGATGGGGCCTTCCATGTTGAAAAGGGGAGTCTGATTCACTCAGTTTACAGATTCAGCAAGTTGTTTTTATTATTTATTTGTTTATTTTAGTGCTAGGGATTGAACCCAAAGCTTTATACATGCTAGGCAAGTGTGCTATCACTGAGCCATACCCCAGCTGTCAGTCTACAGATTCAAACATTTGTCTCATCCAAAACACCCTCAGGACACACCTCAACCAAATATCTGGGCACCTTGTGGCCCAGTCAAGTTGACACAAAACTAACCATTACAGATGCTGCTGCTGGGGTGTGACCAACTTGGAAACCTCTGCTTCAGAGGCTCTACTTCCTTTTGTGAAAAATTCAGTCCTTATCCCCCTCTACCACCATCCCCAAAATTTAAAGGGGGTGAGCAGTGGCCACACTTGGCAGCTGACAGGACATGAGATGTAACTTGTCCCTGGACAAGTGGCTGGAATCCTTCACCTCCTGTCAGAGGATCACACGGGCCACTTCACCTCCCTAGGCTTGAGTCCCTTTGGGGTTCAAAGATAAAATGCAAAAACATGCTAAAAAGTTATTGGCCATTTATCTAAAATTCAAATTGAAATGAGCATCCTTTCTTTATTTTATTTGCTGGATTTTTTTTTTTTTTTTTTTTTTTTTGGTCCTGGGGATTGAACTCAGGGGCACTTGACCACTGGGCCACATCCCCAGACCTTTTTTGTATTTTATTAGAGACAGGGTCTCACTGAGTTGCTAAGTGCCTTGCCATTGCTGAGGCTGGCTTTGAACTCATGATCCTCCTGCCTCAGCCTCCCAAGTGCTGGGATTACAGGCGTGCGCACCACCACGCCTGGCTTTATTTGCGTGCTTGCTTTCTATCTATCATTCCTCTTCTTTTTCTTTTTTCATACAGGGGCACTTTACCACTGAACTACCCTCATCCCTTTTTATTTTGAGACAGGGTCTTACTAAGTTGCTTAGGGCTAAGTTGAGTGAAGTTGGACTTGAATTTACAATCCTCCTACCTCAGCCTCCTGAGCCACTGATATTACAGGTATGCACCACCATACCCTGCTTCAGATTTCTTTCTTTGTTAAGTGGGTGTCAGTGAAGTCAAAGTCATAAGATCTGGCAGGATATACTAACAGGACAGGCCACTGCTATGTTATCAGAAAGACTACTTTCAGCCCAGGCCATGGAAGGAAAGCAAACCTAGAGATGCGCTGTCCCTTCCCCCTGACCCCCCTCCAGCCCCAGCCCTGAGAAAATCCAGCCTTCCAACCACAGACCAGGTAGGGGACATGAGTTGGCCTGAGGGGAGCATGGGAGATATCACAGCTCACATTAACCACAGGAGAGTGGCCCTCTCAGGCCAATACAGACACCAGCAGTAAACAGGAAATTCCCTCCAGCCTCAGGTTTCCTGCTCTTCTTGCAGAGGTCAAGAAGATTCTAAACTAGGATTCAGAAGAGCAAGTGGTATAGCACTGGGCAACTCCAAGATGGAGCACTAACTCCTGACCCACAGGAGCCTCAGGTTTTCCAGCCCCCTGGCCAGAGGAGGCCTCTATACCCACTCCTCCTCCCAATGCTGGGGCCCAGACCAGAGAGAGAACTCCAAATCTGGCTTGGCAGGAGGAAGAGCTTCCTAGCAGACCCTAGGAGTACCCAGGAAGAGGTGAGGCATTGGGTGGGTGCAGTTCCCAACGTGGTGGTCTCCCAGCTGCTTAAACCACAGGCAGACACTCTCGCAGCTGTTCCCCGGCTGCTCCCAGGCACCTCTCTGTTCTATAGAGTCCTGTGAGTTCCATGGTGTTAGGAAGGGCAGAGCAGGAGAGACTGTCTCCCACCCCTGCACCTCCTCCCTGCCTCCTCCCTCTGTAGAGGTCCAAAGTCAAAACTAGAGGACTGAGTGGAAGCACAGGCCAGCTCCTAGCCTCAGGTCATTACTGCTGTGGGAGGTGATGGGACAAGACCCTCTTCTCCATAGAGCCCCATGAGGGCACACGTCTGAAGAAAAGAGAGAACCCTGGAAAACCAGTGGCTTTTTGTTGGCTCTGTCACAGACTTGGTGCCTGGCAGGTCATTTAACTGTTCCAAGCCTCAGTTTCCATTTCTGAACAGTGGAGATGTGACACTTCCCTGTCTGCCTCCTTGGGCTAGTCTAGGAAACAATGACCTGTGAAAGGGTTTTGTGAACTGTCCGTTAATACAAGTTAGCACTCTTTTAGTCACGGTGTGAGAAACCGGACATTAAGTAGGTGAGGCCAAAGGGGGGTTCATAACTGAAGACGGGGGGAGGGATGCCTCTCACCTCTCCTCGCATCCGCCATCTCGGGGTCTTGCTTTATCAGTCTGTTTTCTCCATGAGCCTGGAGCCAGCTTCACCTTTGAAGATAACTGCTTTTTTCTCCTGGTACCAACCTGAACAATCCCAGGGAGGGCCCTGATGGGTCCATCTTAGGTCACATGCCTACCCAAAGATACGGGGCACTCTTCTAGGAGGACATATTAGAGAGCTGGGAAGTTCAGTTATTCCAAAATAAACAAGGTATTATGCCCCACGGGGTCAGGGGGTGTGCTGGGAGGGCAGCTCTGTGGAGGTAATGTTTTATCAATAGCATTAGTACAATCATCATCAACATCATCATCAGACATTTGCCATATTTGTCTAAGTCCAATTATCCTCGGGTAAAATAGCACGGTAGCTAAAGCCACATGCTTTGGAGATTTCACTTTTACCACTTTCTGTGTGACATTGAGCAAGTGGCCTAACCTCCCTGCACCTCAGTTCATAAGTTGGTAAAGATTAAATGAGTTGGTACATGAAGAGTGTGAAGAGTCATGCTTGGTGCCTGCCAGGTGCTCACTAAATGTTGTTTATTGTTATTGTCAAAGAAAAAAGTGAGGGGCTGGGGTTGTGGCTCAGCAGCAGAGCGCTCGCCTCGCACGTGCACGGCCTGGGTTCGATCCTCAGCGCCACGTAAACATAAATGCATTGCATTGTGTACAACTAAAGTAAATAAATATTAAAAAAGAAAGAAAGAAAAAAGTGACAATACCTGGGAATCCCCATGTAAGAAACAGCCTAGAGCAAAACCACTGCTCCCCACTTAACCCCCAACTTCCCTCCAGACACAGTACAACTCTGGAAGTTCGGCAAAGGCTTACTGAGCTCTTCAGTAAGCCCTGAGAAGTATGGAAGTTGATGGACACATCTCTCTCCTAGAAGTTTGTTGCCAAGTAAGGCAGCGGATGTGTGAAGAGGCATTCTACTGCGCTAGTCGGCCCTGGACAGCGGTGCGTGCTGTGGGAACCCAGAGCAGGGAACGTGGTCCAGGAAAGCTGCCTGAGGGAAGCCACCCTTGCACTGAGGTCTGGGGTTTGGAGGTGTGTAAGCTGCCTGTCGTGGCCAGCCACAACGCCACGGGAGGAAAACTCTCGGAGGCAGAGTAAAGCTATTACTAATTTTACTTCTACTTTCTTAGAGAGAGCTTAGAGAGAGAAAGAAAGATTTTTCTTCTTCTTAGAAAGAGCTTAAAGAGAAAGATTAGAGATAGCTTTTTCTTCTTCTTCTTAGAGCTTAGAGAGAAAGAGAAAGAGCTTGAAAGAGAGAGATTTCTTCTTTAGAGAGAAAGAGAGCTTAGCTTTTAGAGCTTCTTTCTTCTTTCTTCTTTCTTCCTCGGGAGCCTCTGCCTGACTCTGACCAGGAATTACTTCTTCTATCTGGTTTCTCTTCTGTAACCGCTCTGCCTACGTTCTGGCCGCTCTGATTCTTTTCTTCTTCTCCGACCCGAACTCTTCTTCTGACCGAGCGACTGCATGACTGACTGAATGAATTCATTCTTCTCCTCTCCGACCGCTTTCACCCGGTTATATACCTTTAGCTTTGCGGGTGCCTCACGTGCATTTACAGGTGCGTCACATACATACTTATTATCAGGTGGAACTTATGGCTTCCAACTGACCGCAATAGCCATCTCCCTAATTGGGGCTCCTTCAGAGGTGAGTTTGCCAGGGAAAGGTGGGCGGGGCCTGGTGCTGCTGTTGGCTATTGAGTGTCACCCACAGACCCACACTTCTCTGCTTGGTGCTGCTGGGGCTGGAAACTATGCCAGTTGCATGTCCCCTCTGTCCAGTAGGCCCTGTCAGGCTGCTGTCGAGGCAGCACCAAGAAACCCGACAGCAAAAGGAAAGAAGGGATCTGTTCCTCTTTGCTTTCTGTCCTGCCAGCTCTCCCCAGCCAGGGCCCTTCACCCCAGAAGCCCCAGTTGATGCCTCCAGCTTTCATCAGCCTCAGCAGCTGGAAGCCACAGGGAGCAACTGGCAGAGCTAGAACTGAGAGGCAGAGACACCCACCGCAGGGAGGCAGTAATTTATTTATTTATTTAGGTACCGGGGATAGAACTTAGGGGCACTCGACCACTGGGCCACATCCCCAGCCCTTTTTGTATTTTATTAGAGACAGGGTCTCACTGAGTTGCCAAGTGCCTCACCATTGCTGAGGCTGACTTTGAACTCGCGATCCTCCTGCCTCAGCCTCCCAAGTGCTGGGATTACAGGCGTGCGCCACCGCACCCGGCTTCGGGAGGCCATACTTTAAATCAGTGAGCAGGTAAAAACAGGAAGCTTCCCACTGGACAAAATGTGAGGTCAGGCATGTGGACAGACCTCATGTCCAGCACTGGGTACCAGAAAGGAGCAGCTGGGGATAAGAGCCAGCCCAGTGCAGTCCAGAACCAAGACCCCAGGCCATGGGAGAATGAGGCCTATCACGGAGGGCCTGGACCAAGGAGCTCTAGAGCCAAGGCAGAGAACCAAAGTGCCTCAAAACCTTCTCTGAGCTCCAAGCACTAATGGCATTTTCAGACGTCACTGTGGTCTCCATTCTGAGTCCTGGCAGCCAGACCCAGGCCCAGGACTCAGAGTGTGGTGGGCTGAGGGAGGTGACTCTTAGGACAAGAGCTGGTGTCTGCACCTCCAGACAAGGGGCTGGTCCTATCTTCCGGATAACTGGGAGCCAGCATGGACAAAGCTACCCCCATATTATCCCCATATTAAGAGGGAAATTCTAGGAAAAATTCCTGTGTTGTACATTCTTGATCCTTGGGTGTGGAACTTGAGTGTGGTAACCTAGATGTAGGAGGCCTCTGGGCCAAACACTACTTTTCTGAACCTGAGTGATATACCCCACAACCAATCAGAGAGCTGAGGAAGTGTGGTAACTGAGAGCCTGGGCAGGTGTCTTGCCTTTCCTGATCCCCACATGTGCAACAGGAATGCAGCTAGAGGGCCCCCCTCGCCCCAGCTCTGGGTCGCAGCAGGGCAGCCTCGGCCGTGAGGATCACTCAACCCAGAACACCATGGATCCCTCCCCGAGTCTGGGAGGTGTGTGTCTACAGATCTGAGGGGTCTCCCTCCTGGCATAGCTGCATAGCTGCTCCCTGATGGAAGCATAGCTGCCCTCATCCCTCCTTTTCTTTCAGTGCCAAGAGCCAGATTCCTCTTCCAAAGCACCACTTTCCTCTCCACGGCTGCCATGGAACTCTCTTGCCTAAGAATCGAGCCCAAATGCCTCACTGGGCCCTGCAGTATCTGAGCCCAGCCACCCTTGCAGCTCCTCACTGTATCCCTCACCTGATCCTATGCTGCCCAGCCAGGCTCCACCAGACCCCTGGCAGGGAGCCCAAGCCCCAGACCTGGGTGCTGACTTCAGAACTTCAGGACAGCAGAGCTAGATGGTTCTCCCCTGGCCTGTGCCCTGGCCCGAGGCTCACACTGATGAGACTGCTCTGGGGGTGAAAGATGAACCCACCAGGGTGGCACCAGGATGGAGGCACTGCACATAGAGGTGCCTACAGTAGGGGCAGCAAGACCAAGTCCCGCCTCTGCTGCCCTTCACATGGTCCCCTGGCCCATGTAAGGGCCCCACATGTGCTGGAGCCCAGGGGCAAGTGAGGATGAGCCAGTAGTTCTTTGCTGCCAGTGGCTGTCTTTCCCCCAGTAATTGCTGAACCATCTTGACTTTCTTCCGTCTTTTCATCACCGAAGCAGAGTCACCTGGCCTTGGTGACATACTGATCCAATCACCTCCAATGGGAAACTAGCTCTAAAGATGTTATTTAGTCTTTGGTTCTGAAATTTACATTTTTTTCTATTTTGCTTTTATGCTATGGGTTTTTGTTTAGTTGTTTGTTTGTTTGTTGTTTTGTTTTTGGTACTGGGGATTGAACTCAGGGGTACTCGACTACGAGCCACATCCCCAGCCCTTTTTTGCATTTTATTTAGAGACAGGGTCTCACTGAGTTGCTTAGCACCTCACTATTACTGAGGCTGGCTTTGAACTTGCAATTCTCCTGTCTCAGCCTCCTGAGCTGCTGAAAAATTATGTGCAAATATGTACTATCACATAATTTTACACCATTAAAATTTGTACAGTGTGTGTTTACTATAAAACAAAAAGCGTAGAAACACAAACCTAAACTTAATTCCCCAAAACAACGTTTCCTAACAGAATATATTCCAAGAAAAACTTACAAAATGCTATTTTTTCTGTTAATTTATTTAGGTGTGTTAATAGCTTTCAATTTCCATCTACTCCACATTACATTTATTCCCAAGATTCCTGAGTACATGATAGATTCTGGGCCAGTAAAAAGATATTTTTTAAGTTCTAAGATTATTTCACAGAAAGTTTTAATCCAGAGTTTTTGTAAGTGAAAAAAATTCATATCATAAAACCTGCATGGTATATATGCATTTTACTATAATTAAAACATATATTAATTTATAGGGAAAAAATCATGGCAAACAGCAATATTGAGGACCGAAGGAGGAGAAGGCCTGTGATTGGACCACCGCTTTCCTCTACACCACGATGGTCCTCCAGCTTTGCTTATAATAAAATGCAGCAGAAATGACAATTATTTATGAAGAAAAGCCAATAATACTAAGCATCCAGTAAAAAAGAGGTATGTGCTGACAATGGTTAATTTTAGGCTTCAGCTTGTCTGGATTGAGGAATATCTAGAAATATGGAAAAGCATCCATAATGTTTCCAGAGAACTTTAGCATGTGAGCTGAATGGACTAGATAGAGAAAATCCACCCTCACTGTGGATGAGAACCGCCCAGACAGGGAGCAAACACAGAAGGCCACTTGCTCTCTTCCCGTGGGAGCTGCACCTGCTCATCTCCTGTCTTGGAAGTCCAGGCTGTCTGGTCCTTGAACTCCAGTACTTTCACCAGCAGCTCCTCCCTGGGTTCAGGCTTTCATTCTCAAACCCAGAGCTACACCATCAGCTTCCCTGGTTCTGAGGCCTCCGACTTGGACTGAGCTATGCTACTAACATCTCAGGGTCTCCAGCTTGCAGACAGCCTGTCCTAGGTCTTCTCAGCTGCCATAATTGTGTGAACCAATTCCTTCATAGATCCCTCCTCATCTCTCTGTATACATATTTAATTGGTTCTGACTCTCTAGAGAACCCTGACTAATTCCATGCTGATATAAAGGTGTTACACAAAAATCCCTCCCAGATAAATCATTTAGGATTTTTTACAAAAGTGTATAGTACAGTCTCTCCCTACTATAAAATGGATGTTGTACACAGGGGTCTATCTGTGGGGTCAGGGTTATAGCCCAAAGTTGTCATCTGCTTGTTTCTTCTGCACATTGACCTCCCTCTTTCTTGAGCATGGGTGCCTCAAGAACTGGGCTGGGTAGTTTTTTTTTTCCTTCTTCAGCCCACACCAAAGCAGGGGCAAAGATTCAGAAGCCCTCACTAAACAAAATTTCTTTTAAATGCATGTTTGCAGAACCAGATTTTCCTCTACCAGAGGTAAAATAAGACTGTGCCTGTGGAAAGGAAGGAAGCAGGAATACTGGTACCAGGAGGAAGACTGAGAAAATGGGTGAGGGATCAAGGACATGGGACAGAAGATCCAGGGAGAGGATGAGCTCACATCAAGTGTGGCTTCATCGCCAGCTCAGCTCCACAGCCAATATCTACCTGCTGCTCAACAGCCCCAGGCATGCATGAGACTCCAACAGGAAGAATGAGCAGTTGGGATGGGCCAAATTATGCTGCAATAACAACATGCCCCCATCTCAATGGTTCAAAACAACAAAGTGAAAGGAAATACCTGAACTCACAGTATCGGGGCATCAAAAGTGGGTTTTCCACACCAAGCAATTGCCCAAGTCTCTTGACACTAACTTACTAGGTTTCTTATAATTCAGTTCAGTTCTGATACTATCTACCCAGAGCAAGCACAAATCCCATGTTCTTGGCAGAGGCCTAACAATGAGGATCCCAACAAATCAGATTTAGTCACTAGTCCCAGAAAACAAATGGAAAAGTAATGGTGAAAAGCAGGAAAGGAACTTTAATCAGTATAGCTATACTGGCAAGACAAAGGGCCAGTATTTCCAGTCCTGTCTTCCAGGGTACAGACATGAGCTTCCAGATTATACAGACAAAAAGAAGTAGAGATATGCACAGTATGCACAGTGAAACAGTCTTGGGCAAACTGTGGTCTGGTTGATCATTATCTCAGGATTAGTCAGGCAGGGCCTGGTGTAAGATAAGAAAGTTGCTCTTGTCGGAGGGGGAGTTTGCACTCATTGCAAGATGTTTATCAATCAGACCCATCCTTCCTGGAATCCAAGGTGACTCAGAGCAAAGGAGACAGATGCAAAATGGAGGCAGATGTGCCAAGATTTTAATCCTGCTCTTAGCGACATATTGGACCAAGTGACATATTGGACCAGGCCCAAGTGAACAGCCTTACTCCTTGTTAAACCCACAGGTTAAAAGCTCAGTCACAGGATACTGCCCCCATGTTGATGCCACTTTCAAGTCCCAGGTCTCTGGTCCTTTTGGCCAATTAGATTACAAATCAGAGGTTCCCATAACCCCCTCCTCATGTTTGATAATTTGCTCTAATGACTTTCAGATCTTGGGAAAACGCTTAAGTTTATTCTGCAGGATACAAATGAGCAGGGCAGGGTGGGGGAAGATGGAGTTTCTGTACCCTCTCCAGGCACTCCATCCCGCAGCACCTCCTGTGTTTAGCCCAGGAAGCTCTCCAAATCCCTTTCACTTAGGGTTTTTGTGAAAATGCCATTATGTGGGCATGGCTGATTAAATAATTGGCCATTGGTGCTTGAACTCAATCTATAGCCCCTTCCTCCTCTCCAGAGGTCAGGGAGTGGGGCTGAAAGTTGCAATCCTCTAATCACATGGTTGGTTCCTCTGGCAACAGCTCCATCCTCCAAAAGTCACCTCATTAACATAAACTCAAGTATGATTGAAGGGGCTTGTTAGAATTTTTTTAAAAGGCACTCTCTCATCCCTGTGACTCATGGAGCAACAGGGTTTTAGAAGATCTGTACTCAGAACTGGGGACAAAAACCAAAAGTATATTTCTTCTTATATCACAGTATCACAAGGTTAATTTTGTTCATTGTACATGTACATGCCCATGCAGGGTCGGCTGGACATGTCATTCTTATGCAAGGACCTCATCTATGTCATTCTCACACCAGGGCCCAGGTTAACAGAACATCGCCAGGCACCAAAGCATGGGGAAATGAAGTGTGCAGAAAATTGTTTACTGGCTCTTGAAGCTTCAGCCTAGAAGTACAACATCATCTCAACTCACATGTTATTGACTCTAACACGTCATATTTAACTCCATGGAAGGGAAATGCAGTACTTTTACCATGTTCTCAGAAGGAGACCTAGAAATATATGGTACCCAGCACTACTGAGAACTCAGACCTGGGGTCTGCAGATGGAGCCATGAAACTTCCCCTTAACAGGTGGAACTGAACAGGTCATTATTTTCCCTGCAAGCAGGGCAGCAATGGACCCTCCACTGTTATTTGTATGTGCATAGGAACTTGTTAGGGGGAAGCAAGGAATCTGGTTGCTCTGCAGATGGAGAATGTAGAGGGAAAAATTAGTTTTCACTTTACACTCTTGTAATGTTTTAAATTTTAACCCATGAAGTTAATTTGTGTGGATCCATCTACGAAACCCAGTGCCCCCCAACACCACCAACTACTAAAGAATTGAATACTTCAATTAATTCACCATAATGAAACTATAAAACCAAGATAGGGGTTCATCAGTGGATGGATGGCTGAAGAAAATGTAGTATATATACATAATGGAGTTTTACTCAGACATAAATAAAGAAGAATGAAATTGTGTTATTTGCAAGAAAATGGATGGAACTTGAGAACATTATACTAAGCAAAATAAGCCAAACTCAGAAAGCCAAAGGTTGTATATTTTCTGTCAAATGTGGAAGCTAGAGAGGAAAAAGGAAAAGAAAGGTAGTAGGAGGCATTCATAAAAATTGAAGGGATATCAGCAGAGTAGAGGAAAGGGATGGGGTCAGAGGAAAGAAAAGGGGAAATACTGGGGATTGATATTGGCCAAATTATATTCTTATAGTGTGTGTATCTACAAACACGTCACAATAAATCCCACCATTACATAAGATTGTAATGCACCAATAAAAAAGGGGGGGTGGAAAGAATTGAGTGGTTATTAATTAGAAAAAAACAGACTTTGGGGCTGGGGTTGTAGCTCAGTGATAGAGCGCTTGCCTAGCATGTGTGAGGCACTGGGTTTGATCCTCAGCACTGCATAAAAATAAATAAAAGCAAAGGTATTGTGTCCATCTACAACTAAAATTTTTTTTTTAATTAAAAAAAAAAAAAAAAAAAAAAACAGACTTTGCCCAAAACAGAAACATCCAATGCTGATGGACCACTGTTTTACTCCAGGAGCTGGGCCAGCACCTGCCCCAGATAGTTTCTAGAACTTTGTCACTTCTCTAGAGGATACAGGTAGGACTCCTGGCCCTTGTCCTCAAGACTCAGAACATTGTTTCCAGTGTAAAAACCAGGACAGTGCTACTTCCTAAGGTCATCTGTGACCTTATGGAAAAGAAATAACTATGGTGACCATGACCTTGGAGGAGCAAGAAAGTACTACCTACTAATTTGCTGAGAAGTCTCAGTTTCCCATTTGGGATCACTCCCCACTACTCTCCTGGAGCCACAGAGGCAGAATGGGTGTGCTGGGAAATGGCA
This sequence comes from Tamias sibiricus, assembly GCA_025594165.1. NCBI lineage: Eukaryota > Metazoa > Chordata > Mammalia > Rodentia > Sciuridae > Tamias > Tamias sibiricus. The sequence continues at coordinate 82,911,255 of CM046670.1, forward strand.
AGGGAGATGAAGCTGCTCTCAGAGAGCCTCAGCAGGACTGAGAGCCAAAAGGCAGTTTGGGGAAAGATGAAAAGATTGAGTCACAAAGTGAAGCTCTGTCCAACTAAGGGTATGACCCAGGGCCCAGTCTGTGCCTGGTTCTGTTGTGCACTTGTGGGCAAGCATCCACTGACAGCTGGAGGGACACTGCTTAAGACTTGAAAGAAGTCTCTCCTTACAGAAACTTCTCAGGACAGGATCTTGGAGCTGGAGCTGCGGGGAGGATGGGTTTGGGCACACAGCTTAAAAACATAAATGTGATTCATCCAACAAATTATGTTGATTCACCAAACATTATTGATTAGCAAGGAGTCCAGGACCCCTACCCTCACCAAACCCAAAAATGAGTGGGGAATATGACCCACTATCAAAAGAAACAGGCCCAACAAGACTCAGGAAAAACACAGAAAGTTTGGTAGCAGCCCCAAGGAGAAAAGGACCAATTCCTGCCCAAGCTTTCTTGGTGGACTTACAGCCTAATTCTTGGCCTCCTTTGACAGGATCTGGGTAGTACAGCCTCCCTTGTAATTTTCTTTTCTCTGCAGGAGATTGTCCTTGCTGAGGGGAGAAGGGACATGAGAATTTTCTTAAAATTACACTGGCAGTAATGTCCTTGGGAATGGCGCTAATCAAGAGTTCACGATTCAGAAGTGTGTAGAACAGAAAATAAATATTTGGTTTTTGCCCTCAGTTGCTGGCACACAGTTAAAACCCTTGTGATCTCTGCAGTCTTAAGAGTGTCTTTTGTATGCTAATGAGATGACAGGTGGTTGGGCCTCCTAGTTAGTTTCAGGTGGGACCTTATTGCCAGCAAGTCCAAGGTATGATTATGGGGTGGAACTTTTGCAGCCTCTGGGGTGGGAAGAGTGGCTGGAGATTAAATTCAAGCTCCAATGGCGAAGATTTAATCAACCGTACTACCTAATGAAACCTCCATAGAAATCCCTGCATGACAGGATTTGGACAGCTTTCAGATTGGAGAACATATCCAGGTGCTGTGAGGAAAAGAACACGGAAGCTCCACCCCATCCCCCATATCTTGCCCTGTGCATCGCTTCCATTTTTCTGTCCCTAAATTGAATCTTTTATAATAAACTGGCAATGGTAAATAAAGTGGTTTCTCAAGTCCTGTGAGTCATTCTGCTACCAAACCCAGATTTGGAGCCTCATTCCATGGAAAAATCAAATGTATGAGAGATGAGTATTGAGGAGAAAGAAAGGCTTTATTGAGTGACCAAAGGATGGAGAAGAGGGAGTTTTGCTCATAAATCAGCTTCTCAATTTCAGGGGGTTAAGAGGTTACAAAGGCTAGGAATAATGAATGAGAGAGAGAGAAGCTAATAAAGGGGTAGAATATTTGTGTCTAATTCCTATTCCGAGAATAGGCAAAGATCTTCCATGGTCTGGTGTTTCTGATCATAGAAGCTGTAAGTATCATTAGTCTTGAAGGGAGTTGGGAGAGAGAAACTAGGCAAATCTAGGTCAAATTAACCCTATATTATAGTTTTGGACAAAACGCATCTCAGTATTTAATAGGCCTACATGCAGAGCTGAGAAGAATGTGACATGAGAGTTAAAGAATCAAAGGAGGGCTGGGGTTGTGGCTCAGCGGCAGAGCGCTCGCCTCTCACGTGCACGGCCCGGGTTCGATCCTCAGCACCACGTAAACATAAATGCATTGCATTGTGTACAACTAAAGTAAATAAATAAATAATAAAAAAAAAAAGAATCAAAGGAGACATACACAATATTAAGACAAAGATGCCAAGTCTTGCCTGTTCCAACCATCCATGGGACATCTGTAGGCCCAAGCAAAGAGTCAGTGTTTTCAGTTAAAGTGGTCCTCAGGTCCCTGAAGAGTAACTTAGGCAACTGTTATCATCAGAACCCACACATCAGAGGTGTTACCTACAGGAAAGCTCGTGGGGAACTAATAATGAATTCCCCACCTGTTACCTCCAAAATTAGCAAGTGATGCTAGGGTTTTCCTCAGTAATAATTCTAGCAAATTAATCAAACTGGCAGGGAGGTTATGGGAACCTATCATGTCAGACAGAAGCGTGGGGGGTCTGAAGTGAGTAGCTTGGGGACCCACTTATTACTAGTGTCTGAAGTGAGGGCAGTCTTGTGGGACTGAAACCTTAAATCTGTAAAGTCTGTGCTCACTCCAGATAGTGTCAGAATTGAATTGTTGGACTTCCAGTCGGAAAGAAGTCAAAGAAATGGAGAGTTAGTTGATGTGATGAAGCAGATTCATTCAACAAATTCAGGCCTGAATTTGTTGCGGCCTGTTCCTGCCTTATGCAGGCTATCTAGGTCCAGTTTTCAGGAGTGGAGAAGCTGAATGGCATTCTCTAACCCCATCCTTTGAGTCAACTCCCCAGATGCACTCAGGGCTGCACTCCCAGCCTGATTCTAGGCACCATGTCATTCCTTCTTCCCCCTCTTCTCCTTCATACCACCAGATATCTCTGATCCCCTGCCTCTATTTAGTCCTATAACCACATTAGCCTTCTGGGGGCCAATCTAGCCCCGCATCCTTTCCTCTAGAAATTTAACCCAAAGGGGATAACCCTTCCTTCCCAGCATATGATTCTTAAGGTATCAGATTGTCTTAGAAAATAATAAGTCAGGCAAAGCTTGGGGATATAGCTCAATGGCAGGGTGCTTGTCTAGTATGTGCAAGGCCCTAAGTCAATCCCCAACACAGCACTGGAAAGAAAAGGGAGAGATGGGGTTGGGGGGTGGCTCAGAGAGGACCATTGGATGGCAATTGGACCATAGAACAGGAATCAGAACTAGAAAACCTCAGGGCCAAGGCTGCTACACTTTTGGATTCCCACTTCCACCCCCAACCCAAGTCTTCAGGGGCCCATTTCTCAACATATCTCAATGTGTATCTCCTTCATACTTCTCGTCACAATGGCTTTCTCTACTTCTCTGACCATATGATGGAAGAAGGTCCCATATAGATTCCAGGATATACAATTCTTCAGCTCAAGTCACCACCAGAGAACAAACAGGACCACAGAATTCTCATGTCAAAATCCCAAAGAAAGGAAGTCATCCCATGTTGCCCAACAAGGTTACAAATAATGATCAAATGACTGATGGCCTATGTGTCTATGTTGAAGGAACAGTTCTTAGAGAAGGAGGGCACTGCCCTGGTGAAAACCCAAAGCTCAACAGCAGCTGTGTTACAGCACTTAAGAGCTTACTAGAATTCTGCATGGTCCACCTACAGAGAACCTGAAAAGGCCACCCATTTGGGAAAAGAGGGGTCTACAGCAAACAGGGCAGTGCAGAACTTATCCAGTTCCTCAGTCAATGATTTTTAGTAGTTGGAGCAACTTCCAGGAGCAGCTGGAGATGTAAGGTGGCCATCTGCAAACATCTGGGCTGGCACTGGAAGTAGATAAACAGGAAATACGCCAGGAAGCCACTGAGCAGGAACAGGAAGACATATAGGAACTCCATCTGGGGATTGTCGATGATGGGTGCCATTACCAGGCAGAGAGAAGCCAGGAGCATGACGACAGGGATGAAGGTGGGAACCTGCAGTGGGCAGAAAGTGGGTGGGCATTTGGCCCCTGAGAACTGAATGATGAAGGGGGGCCTAGAAGGTGATATGTGTTCTCTGGTCTCTGTCCCTCCTGCCTGCCTTCCTGTTGCTCCCACAGGCCACTAGCTCTTCTTCCCCACTCCCTGCCACAACACCACAACTGGGCTAGCAGGGCACCTGTGAGGCTACAAGGAGCTCTTTAGGTAGCAAATGCTTGAGGTGCAGAATGGACCTTTCTGTGCTATGTGAAACCAAATGTGTACATGCATCCTCTGCATTTGTGTCCTGGTATTCTCCCTCGGGGTCCTCCAGAGGAGAAATGGGTCCCCAGCCAGCAGAATCAATGCCTCGGTAGCCAGTTGGCCCTCTCCTGCCCCATCCCTTCTCCAAAATTCTCTACCAAATAATATGATAGTGGCAACCTCGTACATTCTTCCTCTGGGCCTTAATGAAGGTGTGGCCCTAAGGCCTGCCTTATGTGGGAGCCAAGGGTCAGAAAAGCCCTATTTCTATTCCAAAGACTACCTTGTAAGTTCGGGGAAGATTCTTTTTCTTAATCCGCAAGTACAGGAGACAGCTGATAGTGGTTCCATAGGTGATCCAGGATAGGAAGCTGCAAGGAAGACTCTAGATCAGGATTTCCCTGATGGGCCCTGGCTGGATCCGGAGGGAATGTTCAAAGAGAAGGAGTGTTTGTATTTTTAGAAAGTAGAGCCTGGTAGGAATCTCAAGGAAGCCCATGGTCTCTGCAGGGTCCAGCACATTCCTAGCAGAGCCCCCCTCCCAACCAACCTTTCCCCTAGAGTTGGTGACATGATGTGTGGGCTGCTTGACGAGCATACCAACAAACCCTGACCTTTGTGGTCCCCAGCGTCTACAGTTGAGTGACTGATGTCAGATAAAGACTCCATCTGAGCTTGGAAGCAGGGTCCAGACCAAGCCATGTCTTGAGGAGGTGAAGACTGGGAAGCATTGGGTCCTAGTTGAGATGGATCATTCTGAGAATCTGACTGTGCTAGGACATTCTCTGTCACATTCCCCAATTTCCACCTGAACAGTGGCCCCCATACTCACTATAGATTTGGTTTTATTCTCACAATATGATGCTTTATTCTTTCTTATGGGGAAAAGATAAAAGAAAAAAAAAACTGTTACTTAGTGTTCTTAAGAGTCACATCCAGCTCTGTGTGTTCTGTTCCAGATTAATTAAAAAGCAAAGGATGAGAACATGTAATGCCAAAAAAATTACTGAAAACTCTCTTTGCACCCAGACATTTTCATTGCCTGCTGGCTATGCATCTGCCTATTGACTATGCTTCAAATGAGCTCATAAATTACAGGTGGATATCACAACAGCCTGTGACTTCTGTCCTGGGGAAAGTAGCAAGGTTAGTGTGGGTCTGCTCTGAGTTCAACAGAGGTTATTTTGGGTCAGAGTACAGAATGTAGACCATATTATAAAGAGGAAAATCATGCCAAGACCAAGGCTACAAGTAATGTTAATGATGCCCTTAACATTATCTTAATATCAGAGTAAAGGAACAAGTAAAAAAGAAAAAAATGACCAGGGCATGAGATTTTGTCTGCCTCTGGATGAAACATCTGACTTATTGAATTTTGGGCGAATGAGAAAGAGAAGAGAGAGCTACATTTAATTTTGGAAAAAGGATTGGATAAAAAGGGCTGAAATGTGTAAGCACAGCAGGGGCTCTGAGCCTGGGCTTCCAGAAGTGTGTGTGTGCTTGTTTACATCCATGTACATGTGTGAGTGTGTACACATGGAACTCAAGAAGTCTGCATGTGATTGTTACATACATGTGCATGTGTGTGAGTAGATGCAGACGGGGGCCTAGAAAAGCACATGCATGTTTCTATATCTGTGCACATATGTTAGCACACACACAGGGGAATACAGACACCCAGCCTGGGAGAACAGGTTCACTTGCCTCATTAAGTTCACAATGGTGCTGAAGTTTCCTGGGATGACCAAGATCAAAGCCACGGCCATGGTGAACATCAACGCTGGAGCTGGTGTGAGGTGACGCACATGAACCATGGACAGAAATCGGGGCTGGGAAGCAGAGTCAGGTGTCAGGCAGGCCCCAGGAGAGCCACAGTGGGTGCCCCTTTCCCAGGCAAGCATGTTCTGGACACCAGTGTGCCCAACCTAACAGCCGTAACTGGTCATTACGGCTTCCAAGTTTGGTCTCTGTGATTTACTTGTAGTGATCAGGCACAAGGAGGAAAAGATTGAGCAGGTATGGATGGATCATGGACAGGAGTATTAGATTATTGTGAAAGACTGGAATTCTGCCTATCAAATATTCAATCTTTCTTTCTCAACCTCTGTGGGAGGAATATAGTTCCTCATCTGTTTATGTGAGCCAGGCCATATCACTGGCTTTTGGCCAATAAAATGTGAGCAGGTCTAAGTATATTTGCACAGTTTGTCTCAGTCTCTTGAATCCTTGGCACCTGCTCTAGGCAAATATATGCCCCAGAAGCTACTACTGCTTTGGCCTGGATCCCTGAGATAGGAGCAGACTTGGTCCAGTGCAAGAAGAGTGACACATAAGCAACAACTAAATGTCATTGCTAGCCCCTGGGATTTAAGCTCATCTGCTATTCAATACTATTATTATAGTGAAAGCTAACATAGGGACAAAAAAGCTCTAGGGGAGGGGTCATTATGTGCCCTCTGTGCCTCATCCTGTGGCCTCTACACCCTTGTCATACACAGACATCCTTATCACTGACACCCTTCACCTTGCACTACCAGTACCATGATAGCCCCACACCTAGAAGTAAAGGGATTGGCATCAAAGCTGACCAGTATGGATGCTCGAGCCCTGCTCTCAAAAGAAAAGAGGGCCAAGTTTACTGGGGGAGTCCTGGTGTGGGCCAAATGCAAAGCTCAGACAGGAGAGAGTTGGCAGACCTTCCAGCAGCCCTCCTGCAGCCCCCATCACCTTGCCTGGTCCCAGACCCGTCTCTCACCAAGTGGCCCTCTCTTGCAGCCGCATAGCACACACGGCTGCCACTGAAGAATATCCCATTGACAGAACCAAATGTTGAGAGTGCGACAGCCAAAGGCACCAGCCAGGCCCAGGACCCCAGAACCTGGTTCCTAGGACAACAGAGGGGAACTCTGGCAGCGACCTGGAAGAAGGCCACAAGGCCCCACACAGAAATGGAGCAAGCAGTACGTTCAAAGGCAAGTTCAAATACACACCGAGTGCCAAACTTCCCCCATCCTGAAACCCCTGTGGGGTGTCCAAGGGACACACCAAGTGACTCACTTACCCCCATTTCACAGCTGTAGCATCAGAGGAGAGGATCTCACTGGGTGACAGTATCAGCAGGTAACTGATGTTGACCAGGACGTACAGGCTAGTGACCAGAGGGATGGCAATAATCAGTGCCCACACCAGGTTCTGCTGCAGGGTCAGAGAGAGGTGGGCATATGTTAGCCAGTGAGGTCTTTCTGGACCCCAGTGCTGAGCTCGTCTGACTGTAGGACCTGGGTCCTGAGGGATGAGGGTCATGTGCAGCTCCTCCATGAGTCCACAATCCCCATGGGAAGGGCACACATTCAGGAAGATAGGCTGGGGGCCTCACGGGGCACTGGGCAGAGTCAGGGCAATAGAGGTACAGAGGGGTTGATGGGCTGGGGCAGAGACAGAGGCATCACCAAAGCTTCCAAAATAAGGAGGACCTTATGCTGGGCTCTCCTTGCATAGAAGAGATTCAAGCAGGTGGAAAGGAGAGAGAATCTTGGCGAGGGCAACCATGGTAGCCAACCACAGAGAAGAAGACAGGAAAGTTAAGGATCCTAGTCAGGCACAGTGCTGCATACCCATAACCCTAGAGACTCCTAGGCAGGAGGATCACAAGTTCAATGCCAGCCTCAGAAACTTAACAAAGCCCTAAGAAACTTAGTAAGACCCTGTCTCAAAAAGGGCTGAAAACCGCACTATTCGTAATCTGTCAGGCTGGCTGTGGCTGGCGGGTTCCATTCTGGTGCCACAGCATCTCCAGCAACACATGACTGACTGACCAGTGGCTCTCAGTTTCAGGTCTTGGAGACCGTGTTTCACGAGGGGCTGTGGGTTAGGGATCTCGGGAGCCTGGGACCTGGGACTGTCTGTGTCCTGCCCTGTGCGGCCTACCTGGCCTCCGTGACTTATTTTAAAGGCAAGACCCACTAAGTATGGTGGTACATGCCTGTAATCCCAGTGACTCTGGAGGCTGAGGCACGAGGATCACAAGTTCAAGGCCACCTTGGCAACTTAAGGAGACCCTAAGCAACTTAGCATGACCCTATCTCAAAATTAGAAAACAAAAAGGGTTGGGGATGTGGCCCAGTGGTAGAGCATCCCTGGGTTCAACTGCAGCATTGCATAATAAATAAATAAATGTAAAAAAAAAAAAAGGGCTGAAAAAATTAAAAATCTCATTAGTCTGTTTTGCACGAGATAAAATCTTCCCTCATTAAGCGCCTGCCACTGATTAGCATATCTTCTCCTCTTCAGCTTTATTTAAAAAAAAAAAATGCAATTTCTAGACCTCTCTGCCAAGGTTGAGAAAACCTTGAAGGTAGGGATGGAAGGGAGAGCCTGAGGACATTGAGGATGGAGCTGTCATCTCAGGACCAACTTCAGGTCCCGTGGCTGGCCTCAGTGATGACGCTATCCCCACTCCTCCTCATGTTGCCTTAGTACTCCTCCCCTTTCTGGCCTCCAGATTCATTTTCATGTTGCTTTTATGGAACTATGTAGGCACAAAACACATCAGACCTTTGAGGCAATGGATTTTCATATGGTGCGGGTCCTTTCTCAGGTCACTTACAGCTCTAAAACCTGGGAATCTGGGCACAAAAATAATTGTCCCAACCACAGCATGGACATACTAGTCAATTCTTATCACCCCAGTGCTGAAATCTGGTTCTGCCTACGTCTAGACAAGGCCACCGGTAGCAAAGGTGATCCAGGGTTGTCCCTCCCCTTGCGGGATGCAACGAGGTGAGCACCCAGCATGTATGACTCAGCCTTACACATAGTAAGAGACAAGGAACCCGGTATGCTTTCAAACTTGACCTCTCCCTGGAAGCCTTCTGACCAGGAATGAGCTGTGATAATGACAGAGCCCTGAGTTGTGGCGTGGATAGGATTCTGGCCAAGATGTCACAAGAACAGTGAGATCGCCAGATTTCATTCTCAGGTACCTTAATTCTTCATACAAATCCAAGGGAATCTGAACATAATGCTATCTTATTGGGGAAAAAAAGCATGAAATTAACAAAGATTCACCTCATATGTGCTTTAGAGGGCCAATTTAGAGTTGGAGCAGAATCTCAAATGCCAGCATTCAGAAGACCTGCTTAGATTTTTATTTTTAAAAATATTCATCAAAAATGCTCTGAGCCAAGCTGGGTGTGGTGGCACATGCCTGTAATCCTAGCAATTGGGAGGCTGAGGCAGGAGGATCTCAAGTTCAAAACCAGCCTCAGCAATGGCGAGGCACTTAGCAACTTAGCAACTCAGTATTCTCTAATAAAATTTTATTCTCTAATAAAATACAAAAAAGGGCTGGGGATGTGACCCAGTGATCGAGTGCCCCTGAGTTTAATCCCTGGTACCAAAAAAAAAAAAAAAAAAAAAAAAAAAATTGCTCTGAGCCAGGCATGGTAACACACACCTATAATCCCAATGGCTCTGGAGACTGAGACAGGAGAATTGTCAGTTCAAAGCCAGCTTCAGCAAGGCAAGGCAGCACTAAGCAACTCAGTGAGACCCTGTCTCTAAATAAAATGCAAAATAGGGCTGGGGATGTGGCTCAGTGATGGAGTGCCCCTGAGTTCAATCCCTGGTACCTTCCCCCACCCCCCCCCCAAAAAAATGCTCTGAATATAGCAGGGATCAGCAGCAGCAGACTATGGCCATGGACCAAATCCAGCTGGCCACCTGGTTTTGTTAATAATGTGTGTTAGAATACAACCACACTTCTTTGTTTTCCTGTGGCTGTTTCCTTACTACCACAACAGGGTTGAGTAGTTATGACAGAGACTGTATGACCCACAGAGTCTAAGATCTCAACTTTATGATCCTTCACAGGAAAACTTTGCCAATCCCCACTGTAAGCATGGCAGCTTGTCTTACCCATCTTCAGGCCCTATACCATTTCCCTGTTGCTGCCCGAAGCGATGGCCGCTTGGAGCAACGAAGCCGCGGGAAGAAGTTCAGAGGCGAACTGGAAACAAACAGCTTTTTATTCTGATAACTTTTCTCTCTGGCTCTAACAACGACTAACACACACCACACACACCACCAAAAAATGGCGCTGACCCCATCAGCAATCTCGGCTCAAGTCCCGCAAGATCCCGGGCCAAGTCCCGTGAGACTACGGAAGGCGGCAATGCCCAAATCTCCATGGCCCATAGTCAACCGCAATTTAAGCCATCTCCCCAAACAGGGCTCCTGCATTTCCCCAGCTCAGCTCTGAGCCCAAGACCTGGTGGATTCAGAGACAAGGTGCTATCATTGTGATATGAAGGAGTATATGCATTATTGCTTCTGTTCTGAAGCCCGCTACCCATCTCAGAGCCAGCCTGACCACATGCTATCCATTCCCCTAAGAGCTACCACTGTACAGCTGTTTAAGGCACTCAGAGCCCTAGGTTTCTCCATGGGTCATGTCACCACTGATACCTGAGAGCCATCTGAGGAGGCAAAACAGCTAAAATGATTTCATTTTGTAGGCAAAGAACTCAAGTACAAGAAATTACATGCAAAAAATAAAACTTAAATCTGAGGTTTTTTTCTGTTTCCCCATCTCTCTCTCTCTCTCTCTCTCTCTCTCTCTCTCTCTCTGTGTGTGTGTGTGTGTGTGTGTGTGTGTGTGTGTGTCTCCAAGATCTTCTTCTCACAAACTCCCCTCAAGAGAACCTTTGCCAAGACTTAAAAAGTTGCAGTGGCCTCTGAGCCAGCCCAGTGGACTCAGGGGGAAAGCTTTGGAGTTCTCATTCTGTGAGAATTTAAAACCCCTGCAAGGGAAAAAGAAACCAAACAAATAGCATCCTAAGCAAATAGATGTAGAACAAGAATTGAACATCCATAGTAACCAAAGATCCAAATACCCTGAGTCCTGGGGTGCCCTGCAGGACTAATCAGTCCCAGGTTTATGAGTGGTGTGAGCAGGCAAGACTGGCTTGTTCTCTTGTCCCAAAGTGTCCTATCTCCAGTGGTGTTCCCTGGGCTTCAGCAACTATGAATTATCTGCTACAATGTGCTGGAAAGAACAATCCAGGAAATATTGATCATCAAGCATGACCTCTTCCTGGCAATTTGAAGTCAAAATAATGTCCCTCTAAACCTCAGTTTTCCCATGTGAAAAATGGGTGGTAATGCCTACCTCCCAGGTAGGAAGATGAGACCATGGGTATGATAAAGTTCTCAGCTTTCTTGAGAGGTCATTATTTAGTCAGTGAATCAGCATTCAAGTCTCACAAGTGCAGGATAGAAACCCTTATTTCTGGCTGGGTTGTTTGTGAATTTGGTCACCCCAAATTTGAATAATCATCACTTCAATAACTGGAACTGTCAGCTCAGAGATTTACCCCCAGAGTGGCCACATGGACTCACCTTTGGATTCTTAAGTTCCTCCATCATATAGTTGACGTTATTCCAGCCATCAAAGGACCATAGCCCCTGGTAGAAAGCCATGCCAATGCGCCCTGCCTGCTGTGTTGTGTTGTGGAAGGCAGACAGTAGGAATTCAGTACGGCCATGGCCCTGGACTAGCACCACAGCCCCACCCACCACGATGACCAGCAATGCAAACACTTTGGCAGCTGTGCACACGTTCATCAGCATGGTAGCCAGCCGGGAGCTCCAGAAGTTGACCAGCATCAGCAGCAGAATGCAAGAGGCAGCCACACTCTTGACCACAGCCTGGGGAAGGGAGGGGCAGCCAGGGTAAAAGGGAGCCAGTGCATACTCAGCAAAACTGAGAGAGATAGCAGCTATAGAGGCTGGTCTGCCCACCAGCACGTATACATAGATGACCAGGAAGGCTGGTAAGGAGCCAAAGGTCCGCAAGATGTAAGCATACTCTCCCCCAGATTCAGGAACCAGGGCACTTAGTTCAGCATAGCACAGGGCACCCAGCATGGCCAGGAGGCCACAGAGTGCCCAGACCACAAGACTGGCCCCGGGGCTGCCCGTGTAGACCAAGACCCCCTGTGGAGACATGAAGATGCCAGAGCCAATCATACAGCCAGCAATCAGGGACACAGCGCTCCACAGACCAATCTCCCTTCTCAGAAGGAGGCCTGGTGCTCCGCTGCCCAGCTCTTGCCCTGCCACCCTGACACTGCCACTTCTTTCCTTACGTCTCTCCATCTCAGAACTTCAACAGACACTACCACCATAGTGGTGAGAGGCACTCACGTTGGTGAGAGGCAAAGGCTCTGGTACTTATCTGTGGGCTTCCTGAAGGAGTTAATGATTATAGCGCTGAAGAGTTCTGAGCCAGCGGTCAAAGAGCCAGGGTGTGGTTTAGAAGGAGCTGATCCAGCCAGCACCTGTCTGACTGAGGACCCCCAGGGAGGCAGTCTGCAGGAGCCGCTTGCCAAACATTCCAGGAGAGCAGGTGCTGGGAGGTCAAGGAGGAAAGAGAGGTTTTAATGGAAGCTTCTGTTGCTGGCTGGAGGTGTAGCTCATTGGGAGAGCACTTGCCTAGCTAGCATGGGGAAGAACCTGGGTTCCATCCCTGGTGCTGCAAAAAAGAAAAGACATAAAAGAAATCTGTTTCCAGTTCCACAGCAATACGTGGAGAACCACTCTCAGAGGAGTGCTCTGTACCCAAGAGCAGCTAAATAGCTGCACATCAGGAGCCTAAGACATTCTTAGGACAGCTTTTTCTTAGCCAATTTATCTGGACACACAGTTTTCCAGCCTGTAATGCAAACAGCCTGTAATGAAAACTGCAAACCCTTCCCTAAAGAGGAACCAAGATGGCCAAAGAAGAGAACCAAGATAGTCCAGCACAGAGCTTGTCTAGTGAGCCCAGCAAGCACCTAAGGGAGGAAATGTTTAAGGCTAAAATTTATTAATCTAAAAATAATGTTCAGGTAACTATTGTATGGATTGGTGGGATGAGATGAGGTCAGCCTTGAGTCTCAAAATAAAATTAAAATTGTAGTGTGTGTCCTGGAGCTTAAGAAAGAGCTTTCCGGGTTGCAGCTCATGCCCTGGTGGGACTTGGATCTCACACACACGTACCATTATTAACCTCACAGATATTATGTCCATCCCTACCTCCCACAGTAAAGAAGACACTCAAAATTTCAACACTCTCCTTCCAGATAGAAGAAATGGAAAGAAGGAGGAGGAGGAGGAGGAGGGGAAAAAGAAGGAGAAGAGAGAGAGAGAGAGGGCTGTTGTTGGCAGATGTGCCCTGGTGGAAGTTAGACTAATTGCAGACACTCTCCTTTTGAGAAGAGTCCAGAATTTGAGAACAAAATTACCCACACCAGTTGCAAGTTTAGGGGACCCAAGACCATCCTTAGGTTCCATAACTTATTAAAGGACCTACAAAACCCAGTGAAAGCTTTCATACACATGGTTATGGCCTATCACACCTGGAGGATGTGGATTAAAATCAGCCAAGGGAGGAAGTACAAAGAGCAGACTCCATAAGGGTTCCAAACAAATCTTCCAGTTGTCATCTCCCACAGAGTCAGTGTGACCTGCTCAGAAGCAATGTATGACAACACATACATGATTTGCCAGCTTATAGGACCCTGGGTGTCCAGAGTCTTTATTGAGGTTGAACTTCTATCATAAGACACAGTTGACTGCTCAGGTGGCTAATCTCAGTCTCCAGTCCCCCAGAAGGGACTTTATGACCCAGACCCTCACCCCAAATCACATCATTGCTATTTGGCTGACCCAAGATCCCAAGCAAATGAAGACACTTCTGTCAAGAATGACATTTCAAAGACTTTAGAGAATACCTCCCAGAAGCTGAAAGCAAGTTCCAGACCTCTCTTTGGGCCAGGTTAAATTCTTTATTGTACAGGTATGGAAGACCCTGTGGCCTAAAGAACATTATGAGAACATAACAAAGATTTTCCTTGTTGTTTTGAGGATTGAACCCAGGGCTTTTATGCATGCTAAGCATATACTCTACCACCGATCTACACCCCCAGCTCCTAAAAATTGTTGTTAATGACTCATTTTGTCATGCAGTATATTTAAAAAGAGGAAGGTTCAAAATTCCAGGCTTGGATCTGGACAAAAATGGAGGAGGTGTTCTCTCCCCAACTTTGTGACATACTTTGTCACCTCAACCTGGAACTGCACTTACCCATATTCCCAGAGATGATCAAAGTGTAACCACATAATAGGGTCACATTTTCTTAGTACTCAAACTGACTGAGTCCCCTGACAACCTCACCTAAGAATAGAACTTGAAGCATGTAAATCTTTAATTTAAGAGATGGGTCCTCTCTATGATGCCCAGAGTGCCCCCGCAAATTTCTGACCTCAAGGAATCCTTGGGGAAGTAAGGATTTCTGAATCACTGGGATTATAGCGGCATGCCACTGTGCCCACTTATTGGGGGCTGTCTTTTATACAAGATTGGCTGCAATAGGAAACTCCCAAAAGTCTGCTACTCCCTAAAAACAATGAAGTGTGTGTGTGTGTGTGTGTGTGTGTGTGTGTGTGTGTGTGTGTGTGAGAGAGAGAGAGAGAGAGAGAGAGAGAGAGAGGTCCTGGGAATCAAACTCAGAGATGGGAATTCGGATCACCAGCTGGTAAATAAAGAAGGTTCCATCTCCTGCTTTTTAAGATTGACTAGTGATTTACTGCAATCTTACCATAACATTTTCCTCCTTCAAAGCATCTGTATGTACAGACATGAGCCACATCAGACTGGAATTACAGGCATGAGCCATATCAGATGTTCTTTCACGGGTGGGCTCAAATCGGTCACCGCAGGAGGTCCAGACCCTCACAAAGCAGAGAACTCCACAAGAGAGGGTGCATCAGAGGATCTGAGACTCCTGTGTGCCCAAGAGCCACAGCCTTGACTCCCATGAGCATCTTGCTGGGGCCTCCAAAATGTTATGGTGAGATTGCAATAAATCATCAAGTCAATCTTAAAAACAGGAGACAGAACCATCTTTATTCACCAGCTGGTGGGCCAAGGGCAGGCTGCCAGTCTACACCTTTTAACCCCCTCCAAGGGTTAGAGTACACCTTTATAGTCCAAAACTACATTAATCATAAGTGGCTATTGCTATGATTCAAAACCATAAACAGGGATCTGGGGTTGTGGTTCAGTGGTAGAGTGTTTTCCTGGCATGTGTAAGGGCAGTAGGTTTAATCCTTGGCACCACATAAAAATAAATAAATAAAATAAAGATATTGTGTCCATCTACAAGTAAAAAAGAAAACAATTTAAAACACCATAAACAAACATCATGGGTTCTAAAATCATAAGCAGAAGGGGAAGTGGATCAAAACGACTCTAGTTGAATACAAGGTAAAGAATGGTTACTAACATCTAGATGATCATTTTCTGACAGGGTACATTGTTCAAAAAAAATGGGAACCAAAAAGAGAACAATTTTATATTGTATAAGAAGAACAGAATACTTTGCGTTTCTAAGCAGGGTATGCTAAGCATGATCAGGATAGCAGAGGTGGAGTTTTCTCATGGGAGAAGCACTTCTTACATGACATGGAGTCTCAGGGTAAAATGGGGTCTGTTTGGTCATTGCCCATATAGCCTGGCCCATAACACTACCACTGAGTTACATTCTTAGCCCCTTTTTATATTATTTATTTATTTTTCTTTCTTCTTCTTTCTTTCTTTCTTTCTTTCTTTCTTTCTTTTTTTTTTTTTTTTTTTTTTTTTTTTTTTTTTAGTTTAAACAACACAAATTTATTATCTTAAACAGCTCTGTAGGTCACAAACCCAACATGGGTTTCACTGGGCTAAAAATCATGGTATCATATGCTGTCTTCCTTTTTGAAAGCTCTGGGGAAAGACCCATTTCTTTCCTTATTGATATTGTGGGCAGAAGTCAGTTCCTTACAGTTGTAGGATTGAGATTCCCACTTTCTTGCTGGCTGTCAGCTGAAGGCCATTCCCAAATTCTAGAGGCCACCCATATTTATTGGCTCATGGCCCACGTCTTCCATTTTCAAAGCAGCAACTGGTAGATCAAGTCCCTGTCCTGCCTCAAATCCTTCTTCCTTCCAACTTCTCTCTCTCTCTCTAACTTGAAAATCTCTCTGTGTTGAAGGACACATATGACTAGAATCCATCCCCTTTTTATTTTACTTTGAGACAAGTTCTCACTAAATTGCCTAGGTTTGCCTCAAACTTGCAACCTCCTGCCTCAGTCTCTGAAGTCACCGGGATTACAGGTGTGCACCACTGCACCCAGTTAACAGTAAGGGGGAAAAATGTCAGAATCTATGTTTTTTCAGAATTCTGAAAACTGAGCAAAAGCTTGCCTAATCGGGGAAGTGCCTAAACCAGGAAAATAACTGAATTCTGATAAAAACAGGGAGCTTTGTGTAATTTTAACTTATTCTGGCATCTCCTACTCTCATGCTCATCAGTAAAATAACAACCTTAGTTCCTAGTATCAGAAACTGTCCTGGAGGAAGCAGAATGGCAGCTCAAAGAATTGTAACTGTTGTTTTTTAAATTTTTTTATTTGTTCTAATTAGTTATTTAAATGTCTGGTAGATGTCTGGAAGATCGGCTCAAAGGCTTGCCTTTATGTCACCTACCTTGGAGCTTGGCCAGGGTGGAAGCAGCAGGCAGCAGTTAATAACAGGGCAAACAATATACTAACCAAAGTGCTTAGAAGGAAAGGCTGGGGAATGAGACCTTTTGGGAGAAAAGGGTTCTAGAAACCTCAGACATATTCCTGAGAATCTATATGGCCACATCCATACCAGGGCGTGTACATACTTGGAAAATACCTGAGAAGTTTCTAAACTCACCTCAAGTTTCTGTGAAAGCAGGAAGCGAAGGCTAAGGCAGGGCTATAGACTGCCTAATGCATGGTAAAGATGTGCCCCAACATATACACAAGGTCCATTTGCAAACACTGGGAGTTTATTGTATCAGGTGTTGAAGGAAATCTCTCTCTCTAATCATCACTAAAACCCATGGGAAATGGAATCTAAATTGAGAGTACAGAAATAAATCCTATGTTTATGGTCAACTGACTTTCATCAAAGGTCATTCAATGAAGAATTTTCTTTTCAACATATGGTGCTGAAGCACTGGCTACCTATACAAAAAAAGAATGAACAAGTGTTCACTTTGGCAGCTCATGTACTAAAACTGAAATGAATGAATATGAAATTCTATCTCACATCACCTACAAATTAACTTAAAATGGATCCAAGACCTCAATGTAAGAGTTAAAACTATAAAATTCTTAGAAGGAAATTCTAATTAATTAGTTGTAAATCCTCATAGCCTTAAATTAGGTGATAGTTCTTTAAATATGCCACCACACACAAGCAACAAAAGAAAAAATGATAAATTAGAGTTTATCAAAATTTAAAACATGCAAGAAAGTGAAATGAGAGACAATATTTGTAAATCATATATCTGAGAAGGTTCTAATATTCAGGATCTATAAATAACTCTAAAAACTAAATTTAAAAATCCTAATTTTTAAAAATGGGCATAAGATTAGAACAGACATTTCTTCAAACAAGATATTTAAATGACCGTCAAACACATGAAAAAATACCCAACATCATATGCAAATCAAAGTCACAATGTTAGTAAGAATGTGGAGAAATTTGAGCCTTCCTGTATTGCTGATAGGAATGTAAAATGGCAAAGGCTCTGTGGAAAAATAGTTTAACAGTTCCTCAAAAATTTAAACAGAAAGTTACCCAATGACCCAGGATGTTATTTTGCTTTCTGTTATTGTAACAAGTATCTGAGATAAATCAATTTTAAGAGAGAAAACATTTCTTTGGCTCACAGTTTAGGAGGCTTCATTCCATGGTTGGGCAGATCCATAGCTTTTGAGACTATGGCAAGGCAGCACAACATGGTGGGAGAGCACAGTGGAGCAAGCTAGTACCCCAGGGCAGCCATGAAGCAATAGCCTCTTCAAGGGCACACCCCCAATGACCCAATTTCCTCCTACTAGGCTCCATCTCTTCAAGATTCCACCACCTCCCAGTAACACTGGGAGACCGTGCCTTCAACACATGGACTTTGGGGGAAAATTATAGCACGCAGCAATTCAACTCTTGGGAATCGAAAACAGTTCACTCAAACTTGCACATGAATTCTCCCAGTAACACTGGGAGACCGTGCCTTCAACACATGGACTTTGGGGGAAAATTATAGCACGCAGCAATTCAACTCTTGGGAATCGAAAACAGTTCACTCAAACTTGCACATGAATTTTCATAGTAGTGCATTTTTTTTTTCTTTATACAGGATTTTGTTATCTTGCTAAATTGCCCAGGCTGACCTCAAACTTGTGATCTTCCTTCTCGGCTTCCCAAGTTGCTGGGATTACAGACATGCACCACTAAACTTGGTAGTAGTGTTGTTCTTAAAAACCCAACATGGAAATAACTCAATAATTTGACTATTGGCTAATAAATGAGTAGATAAATAAAATGTGGTATAGCCACCAGGCACGGTGGTGCACACCTGTAATCCCAGCAACTCAGGAGGATCACAAATTCGAGCCCAGCTCAGCAACTTAGTGAGAACCTGCCTCAAAATAAAAAAATGAAAAGGATCTGGGGACATAGCTCAGTTGTAGAGTTATCCCTGGGTTCAATTCCAAAAAAAAAAAAAGTGGTATATCCAAATAACAGAATATTATTGAGCCATAAAAAGAATGAAGTAATGATATATGCAAATACATGGATAAAATTTGAAAGCATTATGCTAATTGAAGGAAGTCAGACACAAAAGGATACATATTGTATGATTGCATTTATATATTGCATTTATACAAAATGTCTGGGATAGGTAAATGAATAAAGATAGAATATGGATGAGTGGTTGCCGAGGGCTAGGGGGAGGGAAGATGAGAATAACTAATAGATATGGAGTTTCTTTTGGGGGTGATAAAAATCTTCTGGAATTTGATAGTACTAGTGGTCATACAACACTATGAATTTTAAAAAATACTGAACTTTACCTTAAAATGGTTAATTTAAGGTTATTTAAATTTTATCTAAGTTACCTTCATATGAAAAGAAAGATTTTTTTTTGAGAATATGTACAAATGCTGCATTCTTTCTTTAATTTACTAATTTATTTTAATTAGTTATATATGACAGCAGCATGCATTTTGATTCATTGTACACAATTGAAATGCTGCATTCTTTAGCTTCAAGGGAAACTTGCCTCTGTTCCCCCTCACTGCAGTAGCAAGAAGTCCAACCTTTTCTTGTGGTTCTCCCCTAGTAACCCAAAGACTGCTTATGCTCCTCTGAGAGTCAGTCCTCTTGTCAATCACATGCCACTTTTCTGGGAAGGCAGAGCCAATGACTTGCTCCTAAGTCCCTTAAGCCCTCCTTGACCTGGGGAGGGGTGTTCTCTGATCCTAAAGGAGCTGGCCCACCCCTGTGAAGCCACAGGGTTGGGAGATAGTACAGAGGGACTGCTTCTGGGGTCTGCAAATGGGGTCTCCAACCTGCTGGTCTAGGTCTTTCCTCACAGCCCACCCCCTTCCCAACCAGTTCCTTCCATTTTTGTTCCTCTCACTTGGAAAAGTTCAGTTTCTCCCAGCCTGACTGTGCCTTCAGGGGTGACTCCAACATGCTACTTAGACATAGCTTCCCTTACCTCTGATCACAAGGGGCCTTTCAGGAGTCCTTGGGAAATGTCTCACCCTGACAAGTAGCCCAGAGTGAGGGGACATGGAGCAAGCCAGGGATTGACATTGGGCTTTCAATATCCTGGACAATAGTGGTATTTAAAAAAAAAAAAAAAAAATCCTTCTAAGAACACCCTGAGACACAAAGGGCCCAGTCCCCTACTCCTTAAGGCTCTTGGCCCTTCAGCCCCATGAGAGAGCAAGGGAAATGATGGCCCATTCTCATTCTTTGAATAGGTCCCAGGACTTCTCTGGACCCCATGTTCCCATCTGTCCAGGCAGGAGTGTCTGGCCACAGTGTCTATGCCTCAGAAGGCAGAACCAAGACTTAGTGGCTCTTGCCCTCTGTCCCAAACACAGTATTTCCCACTATAAGGGGCCCATACAAACAGGACTGAATCTTGGGAGAGGAGCAGTCCCTAAGTCTGTGGGTCATCTTGGCCTTGTTCCCTTACCAGAGGGCAGGGCACAGGCCAAGTCCCAGAGGATGGATGGACCCTGGGACCTGGATTGGCAGATGCTGCCCTCTAGTGGGCTCAGAGGGATGGCAGGAGAGAGAACTGCACAGAAGAGAAGAGGGTAGGAGAGCACCTCAAAGAAAAGAAGGGGCAGAGGGAATGGAGGAGGGCATGAGAGGTGGAGTAGGGAGAAGGGAGACAGGCATCCCTGAGAGAGCATTCCCACCCCCGGGTCATCCTCTTTCTCACCATGCAGTCAACATGTCCACCCAACTTCTACGTCAGTGCCTGAGAGCTCTTTCGGGTACAGTGAGACCAGGGCTTGCTCATTCAAGCACTGACCAGTCTGGGAATTCCTGAACCCACAGCTTTTTGCTCATCTTCTCCAGATGCTCCTCTGGGAGGCCCTTCTGGGGACCTGCTGCCAGATGGGTTAACTCGGGAATCCTCGCCTTCTGACTCCAACTATCACATTGATTCCTTTGACTTCCACTCTGTTCTTGCTAAATGTTTTTTTCTGTCCTTGACCTCCTTTCAAAGCTTCAGGCCTATACATCCAGTTACCCCTCTGTGCATGTCCCTCAAACTCACCATGTTCTCCAGAGCCCTCAAACTCAGCATGTTCTCCAGAGCCCTCTCTTCCTTCTGGCATTTCTACTCTCCCTGAGCCTCACCATGTTTCCTTGATATGGCGGATGCTGTGGTGGGCCACCAGGGTCCCACTAAATCACTGCCAGTAGGAAGTCCTTAGCTGTCCATCTCTTCAAGATTCCTCAGCTACAGAGAGCCACCTCACCTAGGTCTTCTCTGTCTTCACAGAGAAGTCCACATCCAAGGACCAAGCAATGTGGGAACACGAGAATCCAACCCATTGTAGAGCTGATGTGATTCTGCAGGGTCATCTCAATTTTATAGCTCCCCAATGTCAGCCAGGGTCTCATCTGAGGCTGCAACTGCAGCTCAACTTCTCCATCTGCCCCATGCTGCTCAGTTCCACCCCCTCTTTTATAAGGTATTGATCTCAAGGGAAGTGCTAATCAACAGATCTACCTTTAGGATGCTCAGAGACTTCTTTCCAGGTAACGCAATCTGCAATGCCTGGTCACAGGGCTTGCAGCCTTAGACTCTCACTGACACCTTCTTTCCCTTACCCACAACCAAGAAGACTGGGCTGTCCCCCTCACTTGTGTCTCACATCCCTCATGCTGCTGCAACTGTCCAGGTCTCCTGAATAGCTGCCCTCATCCCTCCTTTGCTTTTAGTACCAAGAGCCAGATTCCTCTTCCAAAGCACTACTTTCCTCTCCATGGCTGCCATGGAACTCTCTTGCCTTAGAATCGAGCCCAAATGCCTCACTGGGCCCTGCACTATCTGAGCCCAGCTGCCCTTGCAGCTCCTCATTGTATCCCTCACCTGCTCCTATGCTGCCCAGCCAGGCTCCACCAGACCCCTGGCAGGGAGCCCATGGCAGCTGCCAGTGCTGGAGCCCAAGCCCCAGACCTGGGTGCTGACTTCAGAACATCAGGAGAGCAGAGCCTGGCAGGATCTCTCTGGCCTGTGCCCTAGTCTGAGACTCACACTGCAGAGGCTACACTGAGGGTGAATGATGAACCACCCAGGGTGGCATCAGGATCAGAGCACCATAGATTAAAAAAAAAAAAAAAAGAGCTGCCCAAAGCAGGGCCACTGGGACCAAGACAGTAACACAGGATCCTCAGCAATTTCATTCAGCCCCAATTGTCCCCCATGTAATCCCCTGGCCCATTTCAGGGCCCAAGACAAGGGCCCAGTGGGAAGTGACAGGAGACTGGAAGCATTTCATTGTCTTTCCACCCAGTTCCTGTTACACCATCTAGACTTTTCTGTCTTTTATCACTGAACTCCAGAGTCTGATTTGGTGGTACTGACTAGGTGATATACTGATCTGATTATCCTTTGTGTGAATTCAGGCCTATGGATGCCATTTACTCTTAGTTTCAATTATTTTTTCTCTTTAGGGTTTTCTTTCCCTAGTTTTTGAGGGATTATTTCATTTTATGTTGTTGTTGTTGTTGTTTTTAAAAGAATAGTGTATTTGTTTTTTGCTCTGTAAAGGTTTGAAGTTGCATTTAGACAAAACTATAAAATTCTGCCTTTTTTAAAATTAGTGAATAACTGTACAGTATTTGTTATATGTAAATAATTAAATAATATGTGAACATATGATATGTGGATATAAAATATATGTGAATGAATGAAGATGATAATTATAATTAGAAGCAAATCCTATAAACTCTGTATTACAGTGTCTGGCACAGCAATGGTAAACTATTGTTCCCTTTTGAATTTTTCAAGAATCTTCAAAGGCAAAAAAAAAAAAAAAAAAAAAAAAAATTACTGAATAAGCAGAGCACGGTGGCACATGCCTGTAATCCCAGCAGCTCCGGAGGCAGAGACAGAAGGATTGCGAGTTCAAAGCCAGCCTCAGCAAAAGCGAGGCACTAAGCAACTCGGTGAGACCCTGTCTCTAAATAAAATACAAAATAGGACTGGGGATGTGGCTTTGTGGTTCAGTGTCCCTGAGTTCAATCCCTGGTACCAAAAAAAAAAAAAAAAAAAAAGAAGGCAGAAAGAAATAAAGAAAAAATTAGTGAATATACATTTTCACCTTCACAAACTATGGGAGCTTTGTACTTCTAAAGGAAAAAGATGTGCATATACACATCCAAACTTTATGAAGAATACTTCATTTTGAGTGATCCTCAACAAGTTGTGTGCCTCTTGCACTATTCAATGTCATTGCTAACTATTTTACATTTGCTCCCATGAACTCTGGTTGCATGTTAAAATTAGGGACTAGGGAGATCTTCCTACAAAAAACAGTGTATTCTTTGATTCTCTTAGAAAAGACATCCAAACAAATGTCCTTGAAATCAGTCAGCAACCAGACCAATAGCCAGTGTGATCCCATTTATTCTGCACACGTACATACACATATATGCACACACATATGTATGTTTATGTGGGCGTGGAAGTTTTCTAGAAGGATACAAAAGAAACTTTTAACTATAGTTGCTGAAAGGAGTGAGGTTAGGAAGTGAATGCATCTTTCTGTGGCTGCTGGCATTTCTGCTGTCAAGCCAGGTTGAGGCATTTGTCTTTTTCTTAGTTACTAAGGCTGAAATCTCAGCAGCCAGACCTACCTTCTGGGTGCAGGCATTTTTATGGGCATTGTAGCCGAGGCAGGACACTGGCTTTCTTGGCAGGCTGCTTCTGTGGAGGTGGGATAGAGGGGCCATCCGTGGAAGTTTGGCCTCTGGTCAGATCCCCCACCCCTATTGACCATTTGTAATCAACTGCCTCCCTGTATTAAGTCTCTTTCTCCTTCAATTGTCCAGTGTCACTTCCACTATATGTGACCATACCTTAAATGGACACAAAGGAGAGGGTAGAAAAGAGACTCACAAATCTCAGCCAAGGCGATTTGCACAGTACATCACCTCTCCCTTGGAGGTCTAGTGGTGAGGCTCACTATCCTTTGCTTTGTTTTGATACTGGGGATTGAACCAGGGGCACTTTACCCTGTTTATATTTTATGTTGAGACAGGGTCTAGATTGCTTAGTTGCTGATGTGGCTTCAAACTTGTGATCCTCCTGTCTCAGTCTCTCTAGTCACTAGGATTACAGGTATGCACCACTGCACCCAGCCCTCCATGTATGAGCACCATTCCCTGAACCTGATCCTGGCCTCTGCACAGCAGTGCTCATCCCTTCCTTGCCCTCCTCCTCCATCACCTCTTCAGCAAATCACCTCCTTATGCAACATATCTAGTAAATTGTATTATATCATAGGCATATAGCAAGGAGGATCATGGTGAGCCATTCCCTTTCCTTCTTCCTCTTTTTAAAACTCTCTTCCTCTCTTTAATGCAAATTTCTATGTTAGCTTTTCTCTTAGGCTGGCTGTCCTCTACATAAAGGTAATTATGACTGCTGATTAGCTCTTGGCTCACATCACAGCTTGTAAGAGAGAGGACAGAAGCTTTCCTCTCCCAATTTCACTTTGAAAACAATCCTGAAGGATAACTCCAGTTGAATTAACTTGGCTTTGTGCTTTGTCCTGGATAAATCACTATGTCATGAGTGTGGCTTAGCTTGGTTCAAGCAGGCCCTGCTACAGAAAAAAAAAAAAAAAAAAAAAAAAAAAACTAAAAGATGCTTAAAATAAAAAAAAAAAATGATCATTCTGATGTGTCCCTTGACTGTTCAATACATGCACAACCTATCTTATAGTATATGTGCAATTCTAATCATGATTTTGCTTAAAAACTGTGACTCTCAAAGACATTGAAGACCATATTCACTATCATGTATCATTTCAAAAACAGCTGCAATAATTCCTCTTTGTGGGTGGAACCATGTCCTCAAGTAGTCCTAACTGATAAACTGGTTCTCTGAAAAGAGAAAAAAAAAAAAAAAAAAAAGCCCTAATTTATAGTGTTTGCCAATTTCTCTGGTGTAAATACTTCCACCATGACTAATGTCAAGTACTAGCTGCTTAACAACCAGCTTGCAAAATTACTGGGGATTTAACAATTTGTTTTCAAGCTTTCATGCCATTGGCCCCGCTCATGCTAGATTGGGGTTTGGTCCCATGTCAGTTTATGTGACAGTAGCAAACTTGGAGCAAGCAGACTTAAAAAGTGCTTGCACGTTGAATCTTGCTCCACATAGAGCTTTGCTATCAGCTATTGAATGGGATAGATAAACGTGCTGGAAATTGAGAGACGTGTGATTAATTACCCTGGTCACCAAGAGCCAGGAGCCAGAAATGTGAGTGACTAGAGGCCTCAGACACTGGAGCAAGGCCTCAGAGGCTTGAGCCAGCCCAGCTAGGACCAGGGAACTGCCTACTGGACCCAGCCCAAACTGCTGACCCACTAAATCATTGACTAGTTAACAATTACTGTCTAAAGCCACTGCATGTTAAGGTCATTTGTTATACAGCCAAGTTCATTGACAGACTTATCCTAGTTCCCAAAGGGAAACAACTAAGGATTGTTCCAGCTGCCATATTCAGCTGAGTCTAGGATCTCTAATGGTCTCCATTCTTCTCAGAAAGTTTAGGATATGGTTCATCATCATTATACAGCAACCCACACAATAAATAATAAAGCCCATCATCTCCAAAATACCTAATAAAAAATGCTGGAGAAAAACACGGGATAATAGAAAGTCCCTTTCAGAAAAGAGAAAAAGGAAAGCAAAATGACATGTACAATGATACTTGTCATTATTTTTGGCTGCCCAGCATTTGAACTGCTCTTGATATTTGTAGAGCCCTTTACTTTATGAAGCAGAGCATATATCCCATTGTAGAAACCATAAAAAGTCCCCAGACTTTTCTTTTTTCCTCTTCTGCTCAGGTGTGGGCACATGGCCTAGGCTCGACAGTCAGATGTATTTACATCTTGAATCAGAAAATCGTGATGTGAGGAAGGTCCCAAAGCCCACTTGGTTGGTGACTGTGGTAGGGCTGGCAGTTCTAGGGATAGCATGCAGAGCCAGCCTCAGGGATGTTAGCAATGTAAGTCTCAGTGTTTCTCCAGTGTCCTCACCACGTAAGTTTATGTTATAGTGATACTATTTCTAAAGGCAGAAACAGTATTCAGCCTAGTTGTCTAATCCTGCCCTCTCCCTGACATATACATCACTCTTCCATCAGTTCTACAGAGTGAAGTAGGCTATAGAGACTGGAAATCCAACTACCTGGGCTTTAGCCCTAACTGTACCACCAATTAATTAGTTGTGTGGCCCTGGGCTAACTCCTTTACTACTACTACTTCTTCTTCTTCTTCTTCTTCTTCTTCTTCTTCTTCTTCTTCTTCTTCTTCTTCTTCTTCTTCTTCTTCTTTCTCTCTCTCTCTCTCTCTCTCTCTCTCTTTTGGTACTGGGGATTGAACCCAGGGCACTCAACTACATCTCCATCCCTTTTTATTTTTTATTTTGAGACAGAGTCTCATTAAGTTGCTTAGAGCCTTGCTAAGTCGCTGAGGCTGGTTTTGAGCTTACCATTCTCCTGCTTCAGCCTCCCAAACTGCTGGGATTACAGGTATGCACCACAATGCTTGGTGCTACTTAACTTCTCTGTGCCATTTCTCTATCCACAATGTGGGGTTAATGATAGTATCAATCTCAGAGGTATTATTATTGTTGTTATGAAGTTCATGTTAAGGATTACATGAGTTTCACACATACAAAAATTTAGAATGATGCTTAAGTACTTATAAATGTTATACTTAATAAATAATACTTAATACTTAATTTATTAAGTATAACATTATTTATAAATCCTTAATAAATGTTAGCTAGTATCATTATTTAATATATTAATAAATTCCCTTTTCTGAGTAAATCAGTCAGCTTCTGTTACTTGCAATTAAGGATGCTGCTTGATGTAATTAGTCTCCAATCCAGTTTAGACCATATCCCGCTTAATGGGAATTAGATGGTACATCTACTTATTAAATTTTGAATAAGCCACTTAGGTTCTACAGGTTTTATTGATCAGAAGGAACCACTTTGCCCAGGATCCTGTACAGCCCATTTCAGGGTCTGCACTGTCTTAACAGCTGAGCTGCTATTGGTACAAGAATAAGAAGCACGGGTACTCCACCCCTCTGTAACCATGGGAGACGAGGATGACCTTTTTTTTTTGTTTTTGTTTTTGTTTTTATACAGGGGATTTAACCCTAGGGCACTTTACCACTGAGCTACATCCTCATCCCTTCTTATTTTTCATTTTGAGAAAAGGTCTCACTAAACTGCCAAGTCTGGCCTCAAACTTGCAATGCTCCTGCCTCAGCCTCCTGAGTGGCTGGGATTACAGATAGGTTACCACCATACCTGGCCAGAGGAGATGTCTTGAGTCACTCTGCCTAAACATGCTGTGCCAAAATTTCCACATTTCTATACTGCATCATGCAGGTTTTCATGACAGGGGATTTCTAAAACTGATGTGTTTCCTGGTTACCACCCCCCCACACACACCTTGTGGAAACGAGCATGGATTCCTCTGGCTTCGGGTTTCCAAATATATCTGGATGTTCTCTGGTCTCTATGTGACATGGCCCAACACATACACACCTGTGTTCATGCGCAAGGAGCAGACAGCAAGATAAGATTAAATGAGTGAGCAATTTACTGGGGAAACCCCAGTGGTGGAAAATGGGGAGGAAAGGCCAATCCATCAGACAAGTCTGACCACCAGTGGAGAAAGGGAAGGAAGGAAGAACGAGGAAAGTATCTACAATACAGTGGGAAGGAAAGTTCAGCAAGAACTTGGAGGAGTCCTCAAGCCAAAGTCCACGAAGGGGCTTACCTTAGTATCCCTGCCATGCTCAGAGTGACTGCCTGGGAGAGATGGTCAAGAGGGAGTCATTCAGCATATGACATTGGCACAGTATAGACAGCCAGCTTCCTTACCTTTGTGCCATTAAAAAGTCCAAATGCTGGGCACAGTGTGGTGCATGCTGGGATGTGGCTCAGTGGTAGAGCACCCTTGGGTTCAATCCCCAGTACTGGGAGAAAAAATCTAAATGGATTATGAAGATTATGAGAAAAACAAAGTTATAAGATAAAGTAAAAAAAAATAGAAGAATTAAAATACAGAAATATTCCCCTGTTATATATAAATAAGAAATACAAATGCCAGAAGAAAAAAGAAACAACTGTGGGTGTCCAGACTGATTCTCTTAGGGATAAAAAAAAAAAAGAGGATGGAAGGAGTAGAACTGGGACCTGAAATATTTTTATTTTTGAACAATTGAGTACAACTAAAATTAATTTTTGAAAAGGAAAACAAGAGAAAACTATGGAATATTTTTAAACAACCTTGAAACAACAACAAAAAGACTTGTGTGATACTATAACCATTAGATAAATTAAATCAGAAGCTGAAGCTTTAAGTAGGAAGAAGGAGAAGAAGAAGAAGAAGAGAAGAAGAAGAAGAAGAAGAAGAAGAAGAAGACGACGACAACGATGACAAAGACGGCGGCAACAACGATGGCAGCAACGGCGGCAGGTCTAGAAAAATTTTACAAGAAAATTTTGCCAAATTTCAAAAAAAAAAATAGATAATTCCACTATTATACAAAGTCTTGGAAAAAAGAGAAAAAAAATGAAATTGTCACCCAAATCATTTTATGAGGCTAAAATAGTTATACTACCACCAAACACAATAGAACAAGAGAGAAAAATTTAAAACCCAACCCATTTATGAACATTGAAACCTAATTTCTCAACATAACATTAAAAATTGAATTCAACAGCATATTTTTGAAATGTATCATGACAGATTTGGTTTTTATCTCACCAATGCAAAGTTATTTAAGTTTCAGAAAATCTATTAACATAAATTATTTCCCATATTAACAAATTAAGAGAGAAAAAATATGTCTGCAGCTTCAGAATAAAAAACAAGTATTTGCTAGAATTTAGTATTAATTGTGATAAAAAATGGAAAGGAACTAAAAAGAACTTTTTTAGCCACATAATGTAAATCTACAAAAAACTTAACAATATAGGCTGGGGCTGTAGCTCAGTAGCAGAGCACTTGCCTACCACACGTGAAGCACTGGGTTCAATCCTCAGCACTACGTACAAATAAACAAATAAAATAAAGCCATTCCGTCCATCTACAACTACCAAAAAAAAAAAAAAATAAATAAATACAGTAAACAATATATACAGTGCCAACCTGAAAAATAAGTCAAAGAACACCAGGTGTGAGAACAAAGAGTTCACCCAAGACAAAATGAGGATGGACACCTGGGGAGAAAACATGAGTTCTAGTTGCCCAGAATAGTCATGGTGGCTGCGATTGGGTGGGGGGGTGGTCAGGGTTTTTATAGACTAAAAAAGAACAGGAAGAGGTTCCAGCAAATCAGTTGTTACCATTGTAATAGTTGGCAAGAATAGCACAGGATGTTGACTGGCCACAGGTCACTTATGTTATGCTTTCCAGGTAAGAATTGCAACGAGCAGGAAAAGGCATTTGCTGGGTGTGTTTGTTATCTTTCACTGGTGGTATTTGTTGTCTTTATGGCATCAGTGAGTCCACAGAAACCTGCTGTGCTAAGTCAAAATGACCTAGGTGACTGGAGTCTCATGCCTCAGGTTCTTTCTTCAGACTAAAGAATTCTGTGACCTCATTCTGGTGACAGAATGATGACATCCCCCTCTTTAAAACTATCTGTTCCCCCTGGAAGTTAGCATGACAGCCTCTGTAACATGAGTCCCTTGCCTTTCTCATTTGCTAGAAAATCAGTAAAATTGTTTCCTCGACCCCCCCCCCGCCCCCGAAATTTGTCCTTATTTATTGGTTCAGCATCAGGAGCAAGGACTGAGCATTCAGTATAAATTTTAGGAGATTCTTGTAGGGAAGGGATTTTAGAGCCTGTGGATCGTCACAGAAGTCTAAATCTAGCTGTTCTGGTTGTTTTTGTTGTTGTAATAGCTCTGCTTGCTCTAGCTTTAAACCTCACCTCCCCAAGAAGGGAATGTGCAGTAAGAATTTCTAAGAAATCCAGCTGAGATGTATTGGTATAGATGGGACAAGCAGAAAGATAGGAGAGCCTAGATGGGGCTCCACTCGGAACATTACAGGTTGGGACCTGTAAATGGTCATGAAACAATTAGAAACTCTCAACACTTGTAAGATCTTGGCACTCCCAAGAAGAGGATAATTTAAAATGACAGAGGTGAGAACAGAAAGTCACTCTAGTCAGTGTCTATGAGAGCCCAGGTTTGTTCACCACTAACAGATATTCTAGCTCTACAGAGATGCTAATAAGGAGGAAAATGAAAGACCTCCGTGAATCC
The DNA here is from genome assembly GCA_025594165.1 of Tamias sibiricus. Classification (NCBI taxonomy): domain Eukaryota; kingdom Metazoa; phylum Chordata; class Mammalia; order Rodentia; family Sciuridae; genus Tamias; species Tamias sibiricus. The sequence goes on from CM046670.1 coordinate 82,941,073, forward strand.
CTGGAGCATCTCTAGCACTGGCATGGGGGGGCGGGGGCACAGCTAGAAAATAAAATAAAACAAATACAGAAAATGAAGGTGCATGGGGGGGCAGGGCACAGCTAGAAAAATAAAATAAAACAAATACAGGTGCAATAGTTTTAATTTTTGTTTTTTGCCCTGTTGAGGATTGAACCCATGGCCTCATGCATGCTAGGCAAGTGCTCTACCACTGACTTACATCGCCATCCCCAGAAATTTAGTTTTAAAATAAATTATAAAGAAATCAGTACATACAGAAGATAGACAATGAAGATCCAACCAGCACATGAGCAGTCCCGACGAAGAAAAGCAAAACAATAGAAGTAAACAAATAGTGCAAGAAAATGGTCCTGAAATTAAAGGCAATTCCATATACTGTGTACCAGGGCAAAGTGACATAAAATAATCACTGCCAATAATTATACAAGTAAAGTTATTAGGTGTTAAAAATAAAGGAATCCTTCTTCTTTCTAGTCCTCTTTCTTTTCCTTTCCCTGCAAGTCAAATCAGCCCAAAAGCAATTTGGTCACACACACACACAAAGGCACATGTTTAGGGAGGAGTAGGGGGGGTGCTGCACCCCCAAAAGTAGTGGTGCTGGAGCTTGGACTTCAGGTGAAAGAGTGACCTATCCTGGGATTTCAGAGCCCAGGTAGAGTAAGGGGAGTGTCCTTGCTGGAGGGCAGCCTGGCATGGGGTGTGGGAGCCTAAGCCAGTGAGGACATGTTGGGACAGCTCAGCAAGGGGTGGTAGAACTTAACCAGTGTGAGAATGGTCTCAGCACAGTGTGGGAGGCAGTCCAGCCTGAAGTCTTGCAGCCTGCCCACAGCCTGGGGCAGTAAGGAGGCAGGCTAAAGGGAGCCAGTGCACACTCAGTGAAACTCAGAGAGATGGTAGCAGTTGTGGCTGGCTGGATGTTAGGACCAACATGAAGGTGACAAGAAAGGCAGACCAGGAGCCAGGGGAATGGCTCTCTCACACCCAGAGAGGAACCAGGTTGCCTAACTCAGCATAGCACACAGGCCCTGACACGGCTGCCCAGACCCTGAGGCTGGCCCTGCATCTGTCCGTGTGGACCAACACGACAGCAATGCAAGGCATGACACATAACATGAAGGCGCCAGAGCTGATCAGAGACATGATAGACACTTTCCAGGTCAATTTCACTCCTCCATAGTGCCCCATCACCAGCCCTTGCCCTGACCCCACACCACTATCTCTTGTTAATTCTCTCCATATTGGGACTTCAACAGAAGCTGTTTATAGTTGTGTTACCAGGCAGAGGCCTTCCAGGAAGTTGAAGCAGCATGGAGGCTCCCCTTTACCCTGATTCTTGCAATCAGGCTGGAAAGATTTCAGACATGCCCCTCAGAGTAACAGGCATGACTTTATTAGAAGGGATAGGAAAGCGGGAAAGGGGATAGACTCGAGGAAGAGAGTAGGTCCTTTCAGAGAAGAGAGAAATGATATGCCTCTCATGCCATCCAATTTCACTGGGGTCCCAGGGAAGTTTCCAGAGAGTTCTACCCAGGTCCACCTCTTGACTTTTGACTGACAGCAAGATAACATCAGACTTTCAAGCCCCCATTACTATGACAACTCTAGCTCATTTTGGCCCATGCTGAACAGTTCTAACTGGAACCTGCTCTTATAGATTTTATGTTTAGAGGAAATTATCCTTATCTGAGTTCTGGGATCTGGTCCGTGTAAAGGTCACAAAAGTCCTCCCCTTCGGGATAACTTGTATTCTTAGCATTTGGGGTCTGCATTTCTCCTACAGATAACAGGTAGTTTGCTGAGGAATATAACATATCCTATCGATTTAAGCCAAGCAGGACTGCAGATAAATTGCTTTTTAAAAGTGAAAGCATGTGGAGGCCCAGTTTATAGAATTATTCCCTTAACCTTATATTCCCACAGTTTATGTCTGTCTGTTCCCTATCAGTTGAGCAGAGGCAGTTGCGCTGTGGGCCTTGTAAGAGCTAGTAACTGCAGCTGCCCAAGGCAGTCTGAACCAGAGGACAAGCAGGCTACTCTAAAGAAACTGGCTCTGGGACCCTTGACTCTCTGTCTGGCACTTCACTGACTCAGACTTGTGAAAATGCAGGGCCTCATATTCCCAGGAAAACAGCCGAGTTTCAAAAAAAGAGATATTTTAGTACAAACTCCTAGTACCCAAGCCCTAAGCCATAGCAGTAAAGCTAGTTGAAGAGAATTCTGTGCTGAAAATGTGAATTCTAAGAAATCATACTTGGAAAAACAGAAGTCTTCATAAATGGGCGTATGAGCAAAGATTTCAAGAGGTGCCCATTCTAAGCCTAATAGCATGGACTGAGGGACACAGATGAGAAAGCATCAGGATTAAAAGTAAGGAAGATGTAGACAGGGCCAGGACAGAAATGTTCTCATTAGTCACATCTGGATAAGGGTTTCACCAATTCCCTAACGTAAAGAGATTGAATTAAATGCCAGAGGGACACCCCAAAACAGAGCTCCATACAATAAAACTTCCTGTGATACCAAAAATGTTCTGCAACTGTGCAAATACAGTAGCACTAGATATGTGTGGCTCTTGAACGTTTGTAATGATGCTCATGCAGCTGAGGAATCATGTTTTTAATTTTATTTCATTTTAATTAAGATATTTAGGCACACGAGACTGGTGGCTACCTTTTTGGACAGTGGAGCTGTATAGAATTTATGACCATTGTTTAATTGACTATTGTTAGGCTGTGTGAGGTATTTTGGTGATTTCCAACTCAAATAACTGAAACTTTTTTTCATTCAATATAAATGAAATTATTTGTGTAAATCAAATTTGCAGGGTTCTAGAGTCTTGTGTAGGCAAGTTAAATGAACTCAATTGCTAATTGTGGTTTAGCTGATGGTGTCCAGAGTTGGCAAAGCACACAAGAAACTTCTCCCAGATAGGCATTATTAGAGCACAATAGTGATCAGTTGCTAGCTGGTTATTTGTTGCTCATGTTGTGGAGGGGCTTTATGAATGGGTGAAGTGCCAATGAATTTCCCAGTGGAATAGAATTTCCTAATGATCCACCCATATCTGAATCTTCACCATTAAAACCTAGTAAATAGAAGCTAGATGATGTGGGCTTGTTCTACTCAGATCAGCATTCATACGGTTTGTTAGTGTAGGGGGTGGAATGGAGGGGCATATGAGGAGAGAAGAGAACAGATGGGAAATGGGGGGTAGAATAGAGTCAGTGGGAAAAGGAAATTACCTGATGTCTGAGGCAAGAAACCAGCAATTTCCAAGACCACCCCTGGTGAGAATTTATTAATATTTAAACAGCCCACATCCACCAGGGGATAAGATTCTTCTACGACCCATTCATCTACAGGAAGATGTAGATATGAGCTAGGCTGACACCATTGATCAGCAGACGCCGGGCACTGAAAATGCAGGTAGAGAATAAGATTGGAGAGCTGGGAACTGCCAGGAAAATACGGGGCAAAGGGAAGGAGCCTGGTGCTCTGAGGCTCAGCCCAACCTCAGAGCCTTCTTGGTCTGGGAGGAAGGAGGACACTGAGGCTTGCTGGCTGTGCCTGTCGTAATCTAGTCCTAACACTGACCTTCCCCGGTTGTTAAACCCAAATGGGAGAAGTTACATTTGCACCCATAGGTTAGATTTGCTATTCTTGCCTAGAATAGCAAATTCTGGCTCTAGACTCCAGAGCCCTGAAAGTTTCCCTCCAGTATTGTAAGGGGGGTAGGTCCCAGGGTTATTTCCTAAGTGCTCACATATCATTCTGTCAGCTACGGTTAGCACCAGTCACCTTCATCCTATGTCCCTCCTGCTCCTACTCTTCTTGTCAATGTCCTGATTCATGATTCTGTAAATAAGGGTGCCTTACCTCTGCCTTCAAGGACAATGACCCTAGTGAAAATGAGAGTCTGTACCAAGAATGCTTTTTCCCAAGTTTCCAGATTTGCTGAGCAGAGGCACCAGAGACGCTGGGCTCCTGGAAGAAATTTCCCTGATTTTGCAAAATATTTTACCACTTCAGCACTGGAGCAATCTTGCTTGTGTCACCCAAATGCCCAGACCTCAGCAACCTGTGATTGCCAAATAAGGTAAAACAAAAATCCCTAACTTTGAATAATAATGAAGTCCTCATCCACCTCCCACCTTCTTCCTTCTGAAATGAAAGCCCAGATCAGTAGCTCCTCTTTCAGGTATTTTGAGGCCCATGATTTACTCTTCCTTGTCATTCATCAGCTTCTCTGCCCAGAATGGTATTCAATTATAGCCCTGGCAGCCAGACTGCAAATGTCTGGCCAGCCTTGCAGCAGGTCTGGGTTCTCTCCAAAGTACTTGGTAGGACTGTGCCCTGAAAAACCAAGGCCCTGCATTCAGAGCTCCCAGTGTTCTTCTATAGAAATGGTTTCTCTGAAAGTCTGTAAGATGCATCTTCCTTTGAAAATAGGTGCAAACTCCTCCTTTCAATCTGAGAAGCCCTGCTGGGAGCACCCCTAGAGGTGAACTGAAATAATGCTGACATCATTTCTTTTCTCCTGGTGAGGTCAATCCCTGCCCCACTAGGCTGGTCATAACCAGAACTCAAAATGAGTTGGATAGGAAAGGCCAAATTCTGGAAATGAGATCATGTCAGTTTTTGAGAGCTCTTAGCCTCACCCGGCTGTTTCAGATGCACAGTCAAGTGTTTATAGGTAACTTCACACTCTCCAGTCCCCAAGGAGAAGACAACCATCACTCAAGTCCAGCCAGAGTCCTACAGGAAGTCTGAGCTGGCCCAATGGCCCCCATGTCTAAGGTGGATGGGTTTGGCCAACCCTAAGACCTTAGAGTTGTCATGCTCCTTTGAAGACTCTGTGGATCCCCCACAGCCTCAAAGCACCCACAGGGCACTTCTGCCACTGTCAGAGCTGGCCCTGCTCATTAGTGCCTAGACTCCAGTTTCAGGTCCTGAGTTCCATTCCAAACTTTCAATGAGACTGGCTTATCGTTTGGCCCTCTTATGTCTCTACTGGAGACCTCCTCAACCATAGAACTGGCTGGCACCCCCAAAATACTCTGTCTCAAAGTAATACATCCCATACCATTTTCTGCACTCCTTTTTGGCACAGTCCCTTTTCCTTGGCCACAGCAAGCCATGAGCCCTTGCCAGGGACAGGGTCCAGCCTATCAGCAGGTGAAGCTCTGGTTCCAAAGCACAGGGCAACAGGACATGGATATATCTATTAGTCTTTCAGGGAGTTTGCAGCATTTGGGGGAGGGGGCTGAGGGGTCTCCATGATGAGAAGCAGTGGCGAGAACCTCCAGAGGTTGCACAGGCCTCCTTGGGTCACAGAAGTCTCAGTGGCACAGGCAGCACAGGTCTCTGAGACAGCTATACTCACTGCCTGCAGCTGCCTCCCCCAGGGAGAGAAAAGGGAAGTCTGAGAACTCAAGGGGTGTGATCAATCTCTTGGTAGACCATGAGCTCCTCCCTGGGTTCCTGATGTCCAGATTCCCAGAAAACTTCAATACCTAGAACAGTCCCTCCAGGACCTCAGATGGGGCTTGACACATAGTGCACACTCAGTAAATGTCTGTCAAATGAGTGGAGGATTCTGGAAGTAAGGTCTGCTCACCTGCAACAGCTGCTTTTATGGAAAACAGGTGCTTTGTATATTGGGAAGGCACCCAGTTCCCTATGCTTTCTCATCAAGAACCCCTGCGCCTTTCCCTCACAACTTCTGCCTCCCCTGCAGGGAAATAGAGTAGGATTTGGGGCTCCATGAGTCTCCAGTCTGGATATAATCCTGACCTCACTCCCATCAGACTGGTTTAGGTGACTTCATTTCATGGCACTTGCACTCCTCAAAACAGCATCCTAAACACCTCATGACATCATCTTGGCCACAGCTCAGCCACTCTATCATGGGGCAGCTACAGGCTATGGGGAAGACAGAAGCAGAGGCAGATACTGTGGAAGGGACAGAGGCCTTCTGAAGCATGGTACCACATGGGGTCTGAGGAAATGTGGGCAAAGCCATTTCCCCAGTGATGCTTAGGCAGGAGGAGCAGACACCTTCCTGTGAGGAGCTCATCCTTCATTCCCCTTCACCCCTACTCTAGCGCTGTCCACAAGCTGGAGTGCAACAGGGAACAGAGCTAAGTCCCTGCTCTCATGGAACTTATATTCTAGTGCAGGGAGCTGACAATAAATGAATAAACAACACTTTAAGGTGGTAACAAGTGCTAAGAGGAAAAATCAAGGTAAGCAAGTAGAAAATGGCTGGGTGATGGATGTACTATCCAAGGACAAGCATTTGGAGAAGGCATTCCTAATAGGGTGTCTGAGCAGCACCCTGAAGTGAGGAAGCGAGCTGTGTGGGGGTCCAGGCAGAGGAACTAAAATCACAAAGACCCTGAAGCAAACGTATCTGGCAAGTTTGAGGCTCAGCACCATGTCCAATATGGCTTGAGTGAAGGTCAGAGAGATTTGAGAAGTAGCAGGGAGCTAGATCATGAAGGCCATGGTAGAGATTTTGGACTTCTTTCAAGTGACATGAAGGGTTTTGAGTGGAGAAGTGGCATGAGCCAATTTTTGTTATGAAAGGAACATACTGGAAAAAGCCAGATGCAGAAAGAAATAACTGCACATTCTTATTCACAAGTGGAAGCTGAGAGTCGATCTCATAGAAGTAGAGAGTAAAATAGTGCTTACCAGAGACTGGGAAAGAAAGAAGAGCCTAGAGAGACGTTGGTTGATAGTTAAGAAATTACATTCAGATAGGAGGAGTAAGTTCTAGTATTCTATAGCATTGTGAAGTGAACATCGTTAGCAATAATAGATATACATTTCAAAAGAACTAGAAGAAAGGGTTTTGAATGTCCTCATAACCAAGAAATTATAAACAGCTGAGGTGATAGGTATGCTAGTTACCATTATTTGATCCTTACATATTGTATATGTGTATTAAAATATTACACCGAACCCCATGAATGTGTACAATTATTGTGTCAATTAAAAATAAAGTAAAAATAGGGCTGGGGATGTGCCTCATTGGTAGATTGCTTGCCAAGCATGTATGAGACCCTGGGTTCAGTCCCCAGTACTACAAATAAATAAATGAAATGAAAATGTTAAAGGAAATCCTTTAGAAAAAAATAATAAAATCAGAAAAAATAAATACAAAGAAAAGTTGCTATAAAAAAGATGTTGAAAAGTGTGAAAAATAAGTCAATACATGAATTTAAAAAGGGAATGCACACAATACCTGATCTGAAATTATACTACAGAGTGATAGTAACAAAACCAGCATGGTATTTACATCAAAATAGACATAAAGACCAATGAAATAAAAGACACAGAGACAAACCTACAAACCTACAGTCATCTGATATTTGACAAGTTGCCAAAAATATATCTTGAGGAAAAGACAGCCTTTTTAATAAATGGTGCTGGTAAAACTAGATAGCTACATGTAGAAAAATGAAATTAGATCCCTTTCACTCTGCAAAAACCTCAATTCAAAATGGATCAAAGACTTAGGAATTGGATCAGAAACCTTACAACTCTAGAAGAAAACATTGGATCAACACTTAATCATACAGGTGATAGCACTGACTTCCTTAATAAGACCCCCACAGCACATGAAATAAAACCAACAATCAGTAAGTAGGGTGCCATTAAACTAAAATAAAAACTTCTGCACAGCTAAGGAAATGATTAAGAGGGTGACAAGAGAGCCTACAGAATGGGAGATAATCTTGGCCAGCTACTGCTACGAGATTAGTATCCAAATATACAAAGAACTCAAAAAACTTAGCACCAAAAACCCCACAAATAACGCCATCAGTAAATGAGCAAAAGAACTGAACAGAAACTTCTCAATATAAAAAACTCAAAAGCCCAATAAATACATGAAAAAAATGTTCAAGATCTCTAGCAGTCAGGAAAATACAAATCAAAACTACAACTAAGGGCCTGGGATTGTGGCTCAGCGGTAGAGCACTCGCCTAGCATGTGCGCGGCCTGGGTTCGATCCTCACCACCACGTAAACATAAAAAGCATTGTGTACAACTAAAAGCAAATAAATAAATAAATATTTAAAAAAAAAACCTACAACTAAGATTTCATCTCACTCCAGTTAGAATGGCAATGATCAAGAATACAAACAACAATAAATGCTGGCGAGGTTGTGGGGAGAAAGGTACACTGTACATTCTTGGTGGGATTGCAGACTACTACAATCACTCTGGAAAGCAGTTTGGAGATTCCTCAAAAAACTAGGGATGGAAATGCCATATGACCCAGCTATCCCACTCCTGAGTATTCTCCCAAAGATCTAAAATAGGCATACTACAGTGACACAGCCACATTGATGATTATAGCATCACAATTCACAATAGCTAAATTATAGAATAACCTAGATGCCTGTCAACAGATGAATGGATTAAGAAATTGTGATGTGCATGTGTGTGTGTGTGTGTGTGTGTGTGTGTGTGTGTACACACATACAATGGAGTTCTGTTCAGCCATTAAAATGAATGAAATTATGGCATTTGCTGGTAAATGGATGGAGAATATCATGCTAAGTAAAATTAGCCAAACGCAGAAACTCAAAGGTCAAATGTTTTCTTTCATATGTGGAAGCTAGAGTAAAATAAAGATAGGGAAAGAGAAGGATAAGATTACATAAAGAACCAATCAAATACATATTAATAGATGAATGAAAGGAAGTCTTGTAGAGTAGAGGAAAGAGTGGGGAGAGAATGGGAAGGAAAATGGGTGATCATGAATTAAAATCGATTTCCATGCATGTCTGAGTTTGTTGGGATGAACCCAACTACCACGTATAGCCATAAAGACCTAATAAAAAAAATAGAAGGGGATGCACTGGTTGGATATGAACTAAGCTAGAATTAGGTGAGTTTGGGAGCAGGGAGACAGGGGGCTTTTCAGTAATCCAGCTTAGGGATGATAGTGGCTTGGATTAAGGTGGTCATGGTGGACATAGTGGGAAATGAACACATTTCAAAGGCAGAGCCAATAGGATTTTCTGGTGGATTGCATGCAAGGCTTTAGAGGAAGATAAAAGTCAAGGATGACTTAGATCTGAGAAACTAGGAACAACAAAGCTGTGGAGAGGAAATGCTTTCAACCCTGAGATCTTGATTTTTTTTTTTTTTTTTTTTTTAAAGAAGATGAAAATCAGGAACTGAGGAAATGACATGAGAAGGACCTGGGAAAAGGGGGTCATAGCTCACTGAAGTTGGTAACCCTACAAATATGCATGCTGATGGACACAGTGAGGACCATGCTGCAAATGGTGGGCATGTGCGTTCAAGTGCACATGAGTGCATTGCATGCATAGAGGTGGTACTTCAGGTGTGCGTTGGAATATGCATATACCATACAGCATACCCAGAAGATTCTTGGTAAAATAGCAGCCTGAAGGCAATTACTCACCTTGTTTTGACCACTGTACATACTAGACTTTTGACATGAATCATTCAGTAAGAATCCAGCTCTAATATATTCTACAGCAAAATCTTGAGGTTTTACTGGGGACCTTGTATATGAAGAATTCTCTCCCTAAATGAGAACCATAATGAGTTTACTCTAAATTATCATTAATACGAAATTATAAATGCTATACAGAAGGGTTTAATCCAGTTTCTCCTCACTCAGAAGGTGATGAAAATCTATAAGTAGTGTAGCCAATGGTATAGTTATTTCCTCTCAGGTTTCCTCTCCCTAAGGATTCTTCCAGGTCCTCTGTGGGGGACATCACACTGACATAGTCCCACCTGGTAGAATTTGCTCTGGGATGTTTATTTCTTGCCTCAAACTATTACTCCCTATTCGTGGTCAAGGATTCTTCCTTTTTGCTTACATTTATATTCCAAAGAGGTTTGGTTTCTCTTTAATATGCTCTACAAGATGCTCTATAAAATGAAAGTTCTACTTTCAATCTGAGAAGGCCACACAGTGGGGTAGTTCTATCTTCCCTGCCATACTATTTCTTTCTGGATTCAGTTTTCTCTGTGACCTTCGGCAATAGGAGGAATATCTTTTTCTACCCACTGTGGTACTGGGGATTTAACCCAGGGCCTTGCACAGGCTACATGAGTGCTCTACCCCTAAGCTATAGCCAGTCTTTTCTTAAAATTTTATTTTGAAATAGGGTCTCACTAAGTTGCCCAGGCTAACTGAACATGCCATTCTCCTGCCTCGGTCTCTCTTTTTATAAAAAAAAATTTATTTATTTACTTTAGTTGTACATAATGCAATGAATTTATGTTTACGTGGTGCTGAGGATCGAACCTGGGCTGCGCACATGCGAGGCAAGTGCTCTGCTGCTGAGCCACAACCCCAGTCCATGCCTCAGTCTCTTGAGTAGCTGCAATTACAGGCCTGTGACATCATATCCAGCAGGAGGTATAGCTTAAATTGCTTCAGCTATTGTTCAGATAGGGTTTGAGTGTGTTCCCAAAAGATTCTATGTTGAGAGGTTGTAGAACCTTTACGAGGTGGAGCTTAGTACAAGGTAATTAGGTCATTAGTGGCACTGCCCTTGGAAAGAACTGATATTTGTCTCCTGGAGTGAGTTAGTTCCCATGAAAGGGTTGTTATAAAAGAGCAAGACTGGCCCTCCCCACTGTCTGCCTTCCTGTTTTGCCATGTGATCTTTCCCTCTTGAAGATGCTCTCACCATAATGCATTCCACTGTGATGTGACATAGTCATGTGATTCTTCACCAAGCGCCTATGCTGTTTTGACTTGCAGCCTCCAAAACCACAAGCTAAGTAAACTTTTTTGTTTACAAAATTACCCAGCTTCAAGTGTTTCATTATAGTAATAGAAAACTGACTAATAGATGCAGTGGTGCACGCCTGTACTCCCAGCAACTCAAGAGGCTAAGGCAGAAGGCTTGCAAGTTTGAGGCAACTTACAAGACCCTCAACAACTTAGACCCTGTCTCAAGATTAAAAAAATAAAAAGGAGGGCTGGGATTGTGGCTCAGCAGTAGAGCGCTCGCCTAGCACCCGTGTGGCCCGGAGTTCGATCCTCAGCACCACATAAAAATAAATGTACTGTGTACAACTAAAGCAAATAAATAAATATTTAAAAAAAAAGCACTTGGGAGGCTGAGGCAGGAGGATCGCGGGTTCAAAGCCAGCCTCAGCAATGGCGAGGCACTTAGCAACTCAGTGAGACCCTGTCTCTAATAAAATACAAAAAAGGGCTGGGGATGTGGCCCAGTGGTTGAGTGCCTCTGAGTTCAATCCCTGGTACCAAATAAATAAATAAATAATAGATAAATAAAACAAATAAATAAGAAGGACTGAAGCTGGGTGTGGGGGTGCATGCCTGTAATTCCAGCAACACAGGAGGTTGAAGCAGGAGGAGCCCAAGTTTGAAACCAACCTCAGCAAGACCCTGTCTCAAACAAACAAACCAAAAAAAGGCCTGGGAATATAGCTCAGTGGTAAAGTGCCCCTGGATTCAATTCCCACTATAGAAAGAAAGCAAGCAAGCTAGCTGACTGAGAAGAGCCATTCTCACATACAGTACAAGGGGACCATGAACACTGAAGCCAAGCCTGCTGCAGAAGCAGGAAGTTTTCAGTATTTTATATATATTTTTCCTGTAGGAATGTATCTCCAGTTTAATAACAAAACAAACAACCAAATACAAAAACACAAACTACTTCCAAAATGTCCATTCCTAGCAATCTATAAAGTAGAAGGTACTAGTAAGTTTTCCTTGACACCATGGGTTTATGGTGATTTATTTCTTAACTTAAAAGCATAACTTGACTCACTGACTCACCTTCTCACAAGCTGAGAATCACCTCAATGGTATGTAGGTCACACTTTGGGAATTAAGAAAGTATAGTGGGTATGAGATAGGGTCTCTTTGTCAAGTTTTGCTCTTGCCTTAGAGACATTGGATAAGGTCATAGATTTCCATGTCTAAAACCTACCAAGAAAAGCCATATTTTCTGCTATGCTCAAGTGTAAGAAAGAGCCAGGATTTTCCCCACTGAGAAACCATAACATGTTGTGAAAACCCACCCTATCCAGGCATGTTATACTCAGGGAAATGCCTCTGGCTTTCCCTCCAATATTCAGTTGGTCTCTCCTTGAGGGGGGTCAACAGAATATAGAGGATTATAACAGAACTAGCCTCTATAAGCTAGAAAAACTGTCCCTAGAACCACAACGCAGAAATCAGATCCCTATTGTTTTATTATGTCATGGAAGAACAACAGGTAGTCAATGTTTAGCCAACAGCAAAATCTTTATTTGGTATAGGCTTTCAAGCAAAGGGATTAAAGCCTGCGCGAACCAGGTTGCTCCTTAGAATACCATCAGAATGACAGAAATACATTGTAGAAATTGGAAATAAAAGCTTTGGAGAAATCCTCTACTTTAGATTGGAGGTTTCACTTGAAGAATAAGGTATTATTCAGTGTTGTGGAGGTTCATCAGACAATGGTCACTGAGAAACTTCCTCACGATTTGGAAATGAGAAGTTGATATAAACCAAACTGCTACAGATATACAAATCCTGAAGCAATCAGGCTCTGTCTTGGAAGAAGAAGGAGACTTACAGCAGCTAAGCATTGTCTGGCTCAGAGTACTTGCTCTATTTTAGCATTGAGATGGGACTCTAACAGACCAGGTTGCTATGATGGGATAAATCAAGAAGCAAAGCAGATGTCATTCTAGATTGACATCTTCCAGGGTACTCTTAATTGGCAGAACATGCTGAAGCCCATGGGAATGAAATAGACTTGTGAACGGCTGGCCTGGGCCTTGGAAAATAATGTTCCAGAAGATCTCTACTAAGATCTAGGTCCAGAATCTAGGTCCTCCAGCAAAAATTTAACTTAGCACTGATTAAGTCTCCCCCGCCGCCCCGACCCCGGCCACCACCAGTTTCCTCAGGACTCAGAGAAGTGGCTCTACCTATACTACACCCAGGACTCAAATTCTAGCTCTGAAGGGAAGATACACTGGCCCCAGCTGAGCAACAAAGCCATCAAAAATATTTTACTTGCACTAGCTCAAAGCAAAAAAGAAAGTGTGTGAGGTCTGCTCCTGCTAACTTTGACCAGCAAGATAAAAACAAAACAAACAAACAAAAAAAAATGACCCTTCCATTAGGCAAAACGTACCTCAGGCAGAGTAGGAGGAACATATCTTACAAAATAAAGAACCCCATCTGAAAGAACTGTACTGTAAGAACAAAGGCATGTCACACAAAAACTTGTACATGAACGTTCATGGCATATGATTTATAAAAGACAAAAGGTAGAAACATCTCTAATGTTCATTAATTGATGAATTAATAACAAAATGTCTGATAGTCATGTGATGGAATATTATATGGCCATAAAAAGAATAAAAGTATTGATACGTGCTCCAACATGGATAAATCCTTAAAAGATTATGTTAAGTGAGAGAAGCCAGTAACATAATATCACAGTTTATATTATTCTAATTATGTAAAATGTTTGGAATAGGCAAATTATATATATAGATAAAAAGATTAGCGGTTGCTTAGAACTAGGGGGTGGAAGATAGGGGAGCAATAGCCTAAGAGTATATTATTTGTTTTTGAAGTGATAAAAATATTCTAAAATATTTTATGATGGTTGTATTTATCTGTGGACATACTAAAAACCACTGAATTGTACATGTTAAGTAGATAAATTATATATCAGTTATATATCAATAAATCTGTTTTGAAAATAACAGCTAGCAATGGCATCTAAAATAGACTCATTTAAATAAACAAAAGATGCAGAAAATTTGATAATAAAGGCATGGGAGAAAACATTTTAACAAAAAAGTCACATTTTCTGTCGATGCTTATTGTAGAAAAGAATTTAATAACATGACTTCACATGATATTAAATGTGAAGACATGAGTTCAATAGAAAAAGTTAGAGAAGATTATGCATTAGTTAAGGTCCAACTAGGAAAACAGAAACCACTCTGAGTATTTAAACAGAGAGAATTTAACACAGGGAATTGGTTACATGGACATTCAAGAACTGATAAAAACAAAAAGGGTCAGTGAAGTAACAGAGTTGGTAACTTCAGTAAGCAGCTACCACTCCTAGAAAAACAAAGTGCAGGAGTGGAGGTGGGGGGACAAAGGAAAGAGGTGGATGGCATCTGAACTTAGAAACTTGAAGGAGGAGCCCCATGTAGCTGGGACATATACTGCCAAAAAATGGCTGCCTTTGTTTCTCCTGATAGCTCAGGAGTTTAGAAAACCAGCTCCTGGAACTTGGTCCTAGACTCTGAGGAGGGGTATTGCCCAGCTGCAGCTCAGCTTTCTGAAAGGGTACCATGAACTGGTTCTAGGAGTGTGCAAAAAAGTTAGACATGGCACTGAGCTGCTGCAGTGGGGTTGATGTGCTGTTTGGGGGTCATTCTGAGAGGAATGAAATGCAAACATGAAGGAGCAAAAGGCTTCTCCATTCCCCTGCCTTTCAGTGTCTCTACAGCTGCTCACTGACAGGGAGCTAGCTGGTGAAGAAGTGTAGCTTGCAGAATCCTAGCTTTAACATTGCCAAGTGTGGAACTGAGAGACAACAGAATAATAATCAGTACAAATGACTTGACAAAACCTCAGAGTGAGATTAAAAGGATGACTGCAGGGCTAGGGTAACACTGAAAGCAAAACATTACTATGAGTTTGCACCACTGCACAATTTGGCAATGAATCATTATTAATTCACAAACTGAATTAATAACATGGATAAAAGATTGATTTAATCATAGGAATCTCAGAAGAAAAAAGCAAAGGTACTAAAGCAATTAGATGATGATCTACATGGAGGATGAATATATTTCAAGTAAGAAGAACTGTAGTCCCTAAAGTAGAGAATCTATCAAAGATCAAAGAAAATAATATTTGGAAATTTTTTTATATTTATTTATTTGCTTTAGTTGTACAGAATGTGTTTTTTTACTTTTACATGGTGCTTAGGATCGAACCCAGGCCGTGCACATGCCAGGAGAGCGCTCTACCACTGAGCCACAACCCCAGCCCAATATTTGGAAATATTTTATGGGAAAATTTCCCTGAAATGATGTTAGTTTTTCAAATATAAGGGTTATATTGTAACATCAGAAGAATCTGTTAGAGAATGATGGATATTGAGACACATTGTGGTTAAGTAGGGAAAAAAAACCTTATGTAGGTTAAAATCAAACTAGCTTCAAAATTTTCATTAAAGCAATGTTGATAAAGTTCTGAGTGTAATTTTTTTTAGAGCAAGACCAAAAATATTTGTTAAATTTCAATGAAACAGGAAGGCATTTTCAAACATGAAAAGTTATGAGATTATCATGAGTATGAGATTATCATGAAAAATTGCAAATGGACACAATTTTTTTTGTTTGTGTTTTGTAGCTCTTCTATCAAAAGGTAGTCTGTTTCTTTATTTTTGAATCAGGGCTGGATTTATAATTTGTTTTGACCAATAAGCTGTGGCAAAGGGACACTATATGAATTCCAAGCCTAGGTCTTACAAATTCCATTCTCATTTTCTGCTCCCATGTGAACAAGCTAAGCTGCTCTGCTGATGTGGGGGCTGGGGGTGTATAAGGCGCCTTCACTGATACTAGACCTCAACCATCCAGCCCCAGCCAAGCCATCAGCCAACAGCAACTGCATAAGTGAGCAAGGAGAGATCCACAGAACCTCCCAGTTGAATTCAGCCCAATTCACCAAGCCACAGAATTGTGATCTAATAAATGATTGTTGAGGTAAAGGCTAACTGATATGTAATAAAATCCATATAACCAAATCAAAATGAAGAAATAAAGAACCAGTGAACAGCAAATACAGTTAACTACTGAAATTAAGGCAAACCATTAGAGAAATGATGGATAAAATTAAAAGTAAATATATAAAGCCTGACAGAGTAAAAAAAATCATATAAGGAAAACTTAGAAGTCTGAGAAAGAGGTAGCAGAAAGTGAGAGTTTTCTTTATTTTCAGTACCAGGGAATTCAGTACTAACCAATGTTAAAACATATAGTTTGAAGTTACTCTGTCCTATAAATGATTATTATAATTTTGTTTAATCGTTGAAAAGTCTTTATGAATCACTTTTTCCTGTGAAGTAACATGCATCTGAGCAGTTTCTCCAATATTTTTTGCTCAATTCAAGGAAAAATAAATTTGATACTGTATTTTTAAAATAGCATTTACAGAAGGGACCTATTAATACTAATGTCACCCCATGTATCTTTTTATCCATCCTTCTATCTGTATTTGTATAATAACACTATTCACCAAACATGGACAATTTAATATCTGTGATAGTAAAATCAGGATGATTTGAACTTTTCTGTATTTCTGGAACTTTTTATAAAGGGCTTGTATTATTTTTATAAAGATAACATAGTTGTAAAATGAGTTTACAAGAAGTTTCACAAACTGTCTCAGTGGGAAGGAGGCATTTGCTTAGGGAATATTAAAACGTTGTTACGCTCTTGGATGTGATCTGTCTAAATTGCTGGTTCTCAATTATGGCTACACATTATAACCACTGAAGAGCTTTTTAAAAATACCAATGTCTAGGCTTCAGCCCAGACCCATTAAACAAAAATCTCAGGGGGTTGGGCCTGGGAATTGATAGGTCTTAAATGTTCCCCAGGTGATTCAGATGTGCAACTCTGGCTGAGAATAACTCGACTCAACAGGCCACAGAGACACATTCCCAAGATGTAAGGCTTGTGACTGGAAAGCCAGAATACTCCATTCTGTCGCTCCTCCACCCCAAAGGAGGATCCACATGAGGACCAGTTGGTACTAAGGAAGAAAGAGAGAACAAATAACTACTTAGGTTACTAGTAGTCTCTGCCTCAGCCACAGCCTGATTTCTCTGGCCTAAGATGCCTGTCAGCAGGAACTGAGGCAACATGTGTTCATGTTTACATCCAGGAGAAAGAGAAAGATGGGCTTTCTTTTCCCAGAAGCTCCAAGTTGGCACCTCTTTGTGCCTCACTGATTCAAAATGGATATGGCACACCCATTACAGAACTGATTTCTAGCGAGCGTGACGGGACTATTGTAATTGGCTTACTAAAGCTTCTCAAACTTTATTGTGTATAGGTATTGCCCAGGAATCTTGTTAAAATGCAGATTCTGATTCAGTGGGTCTGGCAAGAGGCCAAGATCCCCATTTCTAACAAGCTCCCAGGTGATTAGAATGGCTGTTGAGGTGTCAATTACGATGTCCACCTTAACTACCAAGCACACAGGATATTAATATTAGCTGAGGAGTACATTCTTTGTAGGTAAATCTAAAGAGAAGCCAATTATAATCAGAAGTGGTTAATGAGCATGGCAGATTGCAAAGCATATGTGAAGGCACAGAAGCAAAAAACTGCTTGCAGAGGGACTCATGAGCTGCAGAGATAGGGACACAGAGTCAGATCAATGAAGGGCTGGGCTTTAATCTGTGTCCTACAGAACACAAAACCATGAGACCCTCTGAAAGAGTCTTCTAGGGTCAAATTTGGTTGGGAAGTTGCATACTATGTCCCTCACTTGGATAGTTAGAAGGTCTATTTTGATTTTAAAGGTGCTAAGAGTCTACCTGCAGTAAAGAAACATTTTCTCAAATAGAGACAATACTTCATAAGCAGAACAGGCTATTATCAAATTTGTGGAGTTCAGTGCAAAATGAAAATGAAGGGCTGCTTTTCCAAAAACCATTAAGACTTTCTGGATGGTGATAAAAGCATTAAACCAATTGTAGAAGGAACCCTTCTAAGTGAGGCTTGTGCAAATACCTATAGCTAGCCTTGCTTTTGGGGATACAGACAGCATTAAATGACAAGTGCCTGCATGCTCTAAGCACTAAATAAATAATAACTATGATACACAGAATGGCTTTCAGCTAGAGCTCTTGGTTGTAGCAGAAACCCACTTTATCAAGCTTTAGCAAAAAAGCAGAATTCGTTATAAGGATCCAGGCATGTGTTTCAGATTCCAACTGCAGAGGCAGCCAATCAGGCATAGGAACAAGTGGAAGTGAAACACTGACAGGACTCTATTATTCTCTCTCAATTCACTCTTCTCTACAGGTTCTCTACTTATATGGTGGGGCAATTTAGCCCAAGAGATCTCAGATTCAAGTGACTTCCTAAGTGATATTGGGGTCTCTTGGTCCCAATTCCATATTCTGAGGAATATGATTGGTCTACCTATTTCCACCCATACTAAACAACCGTATTAGACTCTTCTGCTTTAGCAGCCCAATGGAGAGTGAAGAAGGCAGGCAAAATGTATATGTCCCAGAATCTCCCATGCTCACCTGATGACAGGACAGTTTTTTCTTTTCCGTTAGTGGGGATTGAACTGAGGGGTGCTCTATCACATAGCTACACCCCTATCCATTTTTACTTTTTATCTTGATAGGGTCTTGTTAAGCTGAACAAGCTGGCTTTGAATTTATGATCCTCTGATCTCAGTCTCCTGAGACACTGGGGTTACAGGAGTGTGCCACTGTGCCTGGTTGTGGGGCATTTCTTAAAACAACATCTATTACAATGAACAGAGCACGTGTGGGAAATCTTGGTGTGGATGTAAGGAGATGGAATGCTTGAAAGAGGGAGTGCCACGAACTAGATTTGCATTTTTACCTGGCAGTGAGCAGAACTGATTGGAGGGAGTGAGAATAGAGACAGGAAAGCTGATTACAGGACCACTACAGAAATTCAGACCTGGGAAAGTAAAACTTGTATCAGTGGGAAGACTGAGGAAGACACTCTCTTCTCTACAGAAATATTTAGGAAATAAAAATCTGCAAGGTTTGGCAAAGTTATCTGTGTGGACAGTGGAGGAATAAGAGGAAGAAATAAGGCCAGTTCTGAGGAGTGATTTGGGGGATGAGTAGGTGAAGATAGTGCAAGTGTTGGGCTTAAGGGATGGGTGTAACTTTAGTTCTTAATGTGTTTCGTGACAAGAAGAAATGGTCAAGTGGAAACATCTAGAAGGCTGAAATTGAGGGTGGAGGTGAAGACTTGAGATGATGCTATGCTTTGCATGTGTCTCCAATTTCATGTGTTAGAAACTTAAGTCCTCAATGCAACAGGGTTGGGAGGGGGAGGCCTAATGAGAGGTGATCAGGTCATAAGTGCTCTGTCCTCATGAAAGGATTAATGTCATTATCAAGGGAGTGTGTGTTATCTAGAGAATGGGTTGTTATAAAAGCAGTTCAGCTCCCATGTTCTCTTGGCCTTTGGTATTCCACCATAGGATGACAAAGCTCCAAGGCCCTTGTCAAAAGGCAGCAACTTGATATTGGACTTCCCAGCCTTCAGAATTGTGAGAATTTTTTTTCTTTACAAATTAGTCTGGCGTTCTGTTAACACAAAACGAAGACAGATGGATTTCAATGTCAGTCATTTCTTGTAATAATAAAAAAATCTAAGAGGCACTAGAGGACATAACACGGAACAAAACACACATGGCGGGCTGGGGTTGTGGCTCAGCGGTGGAGCGCTCCCTGGCACGTGCGCGGCCCGGGCTCGATCCTCAGCACCACGTACAAATAAAACCCATTGTGTACAGCTAAAGCAAATGAATGGATATTTTAAAAAAAGAAAGAAAGGAAGGAAGAAAGAAAAACACACATGGCACTTGCCCTGCTGGAGCTTACAGTTGCCTGGTGAAAACTGTACATTAAGCAAGGTAATCACAAGGCCCTGGATATTTATGAAGTACAGAATGTCAGACTCAGGAATTGTGCAAACCATAGAGAACAAGCTCCACACTTGCCCCTGGTCTCCCACACTACAGCTGTGACAGGGAGTGGCCACAGGTTGGGTCCAAATCGCGAAGTAATCACTTCTCTGCAGATTCTAAGCCAGAAGGGCTGCGCCTCACCAGGGCAGGTTTGGAGTCTTCAACTAGCCTATAAACTGGGAAGGAGAATGCATTCAATCTGTGATGAATATACAGCTCAAGTGAGAATCAGTGACCCAGCTGGAGACTCCTGTTACCTCTGCACTTAAGCTGGTCAAACACATGGGGCCCACAATTTGTTCAGAGCTGGATCCGCTTGTTCAGGGAGCAGCCTCTAGGAGAGTGACAGTCCACTTACATGCGTGCAGTTTTCACCCCAAATGCAGCTCCAACATCTGGGTGGAGGGAGAGGTAAAGTGTCAAAACTACAGCCTTATATTAACGTCCGACTCTTGTGTGTATCAGCATCCCCAAAGCGAAGCAGGAGTACCCCCGAGGTGGGGGGCGTGGGAGCCGACACCTATACCGTCAGTCAGGGAAGAACAATGAAGTACAGGAGAGGCTACTGAGGATGAGCGAATTCGGAAGTCCAGGCCCCACGCGGGAAGACAGCGGAGTACAGCGTTCTGAAACTCCACGCCTGCGCCGTCCCGCGTGTCCCCACTGGGAGCCCCGGAGGGGGGGGGGGGGGAAGAATAGCTCAAGTCGCCAAGGCCCAGACCTAGCCCTGAGCCCACAGGGTGAGGGCGGGGGAGCGCGCGAGCGTGGGGAACGTGCGCACGCGCAGAGCCGCCGCCGGCCCGCGCCTGGAGCGCGGGAGAAGAGACGCAGGCCACTGAGAGAAGCCGCGCCTCGGTGAGTGCTCCCCCTCCCCTTTCTCCCGGAGTGCCTTGCGCGTGCCCGGTGGGCGGGGGGGAGGGGAGGCGGCGGTGGCAGCCATGTTGTTGTGAGTCTCTGTGTCTCACCCTCGGTACTTCGGTGGTTCGGAGAGGAGGAGGAGGAGGGGGAGGAGAAGGAGGAGGTGGGGTGGGGGGGAGGGAGGTAGGAGGAGAAAGAAGACATTGCCGCCCACCGAAGGCGGAGGAGGGGGAGGACGGCCAAGAGCGACGCCGCCGGTGCCCAACGGTCGGTGTCCCCGGCTGAGGCAGCGCGGCCGCAGCAGCCCCGTAAGTCAGCCTGCGCCTGCTTCCTCTCTTGTCCTTCGGCGCCGCGGGGGCTGGCTCCGGGCTTTGTGTGGCGGCCTCGGCGGGAGCAGACCGCCGGCTGGAGGGCGGACGGGGCCTGCGGACGCCCGTGCCGACGGCGGCCTGGGCCCGCTCGCACAATGCAGGGGGAGGGGATCCGGAAGGGGGTGTGCGCGGCGCGGCCCTCCCGCCGCCTCCCCCGCGCCTCCGCCGAGCTGGCCCGGGACCGCCACCGGTCCTCGCTGGGCTCGCTCCCGCGCGCTGGGGCTGGAGACCCCGAGGTCTGCCGGCGCGCCCGCCTGCCCGCCCCGGCGCTTTGGGCTCGGAGAGTCGGGGGAGGCTGGGTGGATCGCGAGAAGCGTGCGAGGTGGAAGTGAAGAGGAAGAAGTGGGTTTATGAAAACAAGTGTGGGAATGAATCCTCGAGGACCCCGACGTCCAAGAAAAGCTTGGGGTGGACAGATGTGGGTATGAAAGAAACGGTGACTTGGGTTCGTGTTGTTTAGGTGCCATTCGTAAGGAATGTTCTGTTTTGTTCGAGGAACCGATTTCCATACTCAGAAAAATATGTAAATTAAAACCAAAGGAAAGATGAGCGGCTCCAAATACTATAGCAGTAGTTTTGTGTCTGAATTGGGTCAGATTTTGGGAATCAAGTGTGAAAAGTTTTATGGCCACACGTGCAGGTTGGTGCTACTTCTGAGAACACAGCTGGAGAAAACCCACTTTTCTTAGTTTTACATTCTAGTATTTAAACTTTGGGGGAAGGGCATGAATTGCCGACATGTTAGGTACAATAAGACAAATCATCTCAAGACTTGGTACTTTGAGCTTTATTACTTAAGAAAACTAGTGGCGGAATTTTTGTTTTGATAAAAGACTTTAAGGAAAACGCTTTTAAACGCTTAAGAGAAATATAATACCGGTAAAGATATTGTATGCAAGAAAGTAATTTTAATAAAGGGAGTTACCCTTAGGATTTTAAAGACTTGTTCCTTGCTTAAGTTTGTGTTGCATAGGTGACTCCTCACCATGTGACCGGGAGTGTTAGTGTATGGTTGAAGAAATTCTGGCCAGGAATCCTGGTAAAGATACAAGGATGAATGTTTTTAATTGGTTAGTAAGTTTTTCTTTTTATTCATTTAATATCCATTCTGCTTTTTCAAACTTTTTACTTCATTAGCGAATCAAATAAATTGATGGTATTCCTCTTGTATCAAGAATGTCTTTCAAATTCCAATGTTTGGTGAAATTGAGTTGTGTAGATCTGTCCAGTTTTGGTTTTGATCTGGTGTTTTTGAGGGCAGTTATTTAATACACCAAAAAAGTTATACTAAGTTTAAAGTTATATTTCAGAAACCTTAGACTAAGTTCAGGTTTTTATCCTTCTAAGTTTAGTTTTTCTATTCCGTGCATAAGTCCAGCTGTTTTTACCTTCCAGGTAGATTTGCCATTAACAAATTTAAACCTCTTTAAACAATTTTAGTTGTTTAGTTTTAACATAGTCTCCTTAATTTGTTTGAAGTCCAGGATTCCCTTAAATGTTTCAATGTTCAGTAAGATTTCAAAGTAACTTTTTAAAGAATCCTAAAATTAAATACATTTAAATTGATTTTACAAGGCTGAATTTTCTTAGGCATTACAAATGTATACAATTCAGTCAACACAGATTGATATTTGAATTTTGTTTTTCTTAAATCTTCCATACTTGTTTATAATATATTTTTCTGATGGTTAAAGATAATTTGTCTCCCTGAATATGTTTCTTATTCAAGTTAGCAAAAATATTTATGAGCAGAAATTTGGGCCAGGTGGTGACATCCAGAGCCAATCTTTTCCTGGTGCTGGGAATAGAAGGAACCCAGGGCCTTTCACATGCTGGGCCAGAGATCTACCACTGAGCTACATCCCAACCCTGCCTCCTTTTTAAAATTAAGAAGTCACTGACAGAGTGTTCATAATTTTAAGTGGAGGTTGGTTCCTATCTGCTAAACTCAGGTTTATGTATTTTGTTGTTTATTCTGTATTTTTTTATAGTAAAACTAATGAACACAACTAAGTAGAACAAATAAATACTTTTAAAAAATAACAAAATACAGTATCTAATATTCAAATCTCACATGACTTTGTTTGACTTGAATTCACAGCTTGAGGCCATTTTGCTAACAGGTGTGATTATGATTAAAAACTGTACTTCTAGCTGGGTGAATTGATTTGTGATCTATTAAATAGGTTTCTTGCTGTTTGTAAACAAAAGCATAACAACTCTGACTTGCTCCTATTATCCTTCCTCCTCATTCTTCCATTTGGTGAATTTTTAAGAGGGAACTGATCAAGTATGACTGAGGCCCTTCCTCCCTTTCTTTTTGAAAGTCTGCCCCTGCAGAAAATAATTTGTTTTGCCTCTTCCTGTAGCCACAAGGGATAGACTCCCTTTTTTTTTTTTTTTTTTTTTTTTTTTCCTAGAGGAGAGTACAGTAGTTGTCCAGTGCTACTTGTGACTGGGTAAGAATAATTAGGGGGCATGATGTTAGGAAACCCACTTGGCTATACCTAATTTGTGCCCTCCATTGTGGCTCTATCTGGAGTAAAGGAGATGCTTGCATTACCCTCAGTCTTTTGTGTTTTACTAAGTTCTGAATTCTGGTATGGCAGAAAAAGGTTTCTTCAAATCCTATTTTATTCAGAGCTAATACTTTAATAGTGATTTTTATCTTTGACAGTATATAGACAGAAAACAATTTTCATTTAAAGCTTTGTGCTTTGGGTGTTGAGAAGTGAATTTATGGAGAGAAATTTTTTTTCAAGCTTTTCCAGTAAATGAAGCACTATAGGAAGGTGTATGATAAATGAATTTTCTTAGAGTTTCAGGTGGCAGTGTGTTTAGAGACAAAGTTAATAGTTTTTAAGTGATTTTTTTTTTTTTCCCTTCCAGTAACTCAAAAGACCAAACTTATATTTATAAGTGAAAAATTAACATTTGGCATAATTAACAAGTATCACCTTCCAGAGAGTGATTTTAATTCTTAGTGTAATTGTAGATAACATTTGTCTTTCATTGACCTTTTTTCTTTTCTTTTTTTTTTTTTTTTTTTTTTTTGTTTGTTTTGTTTTGTTTTTGTTAATGGAAAATTTTGTTTGATCCTTGCCGGATTTGACAGGTAAAGAAGATCGTTATCATCTACTTGACAAAATATATGTTTGAAACATAGTAACCTTGAAAAAATTTTGCTGAAAGAGTTGGTGGGCTTGGATGTACAATGGTTCTAAAAACTATCTAGTTAATAATGTCTAGGGAAATAGAATGTTAACTGACACTCAACATCTACAATGTGTGGTGGAATGGGAAAGAAAGGAAGGATTGTGTGTGTATATATACATATTCATTCCTGAAAACACCAATAAATGTGTAAAGGACTTTTGAGAATAGATGTTTGTGATTTCTATTTTAGTGGTAGACATGTCAAGAATACGAATTCTAGATTTTAATCTGATTCCTGGTTTAGGCATTGTTTCTGAAAGACTTATTAGAGATCAATGAGATTGTCTTTAACTAAGCACAATTTTTTACCCATTCAAATGTTAAAGAAGGTAAATGAGCAGTAGAGACCTTTACTAGGCAGTCAAATGAAGCAAATTATAAGTAGAGAAAATATGGGCTGTTTTGGATTTTGTTAACCACCAGAAAAACTATATACCGAGAAGGAGATAACTTGAATAGCTATAGTATTTTACCAGTACTGTCTGTAATTAAATGCAAGGCATTTAAGTTTTCTGTAATAAAACCCAAATCTTTAACACCAATTCAACACTAGAACAGTTTTGAAGTTAAGAGAGGGATCATGGCTCCAGGTTTTACCTGTTTCTTTTCTTTTTCTTTATGTTATGTTATGTTATTTATTTATTTATTTTTGGTGCTAGGGATTGAACCCAGGGGCACTTATCCATAGATCCACATCCCCAGGCACACCCTACCCCCAACCCCTTGTTTTTAAATTTTGAGACAGGGCCTTCCTAGGTTGCTTTAGGGCCTTGCTAAGTTGCTGAGGCTGGCCCCGTCAGCCTTCCTAGTTGCTGGGGTTACAGGTGTGGGCCTCCTTGCCCAGTTCATTTAATTTCTAAATTACATGAATTTTACATCAGCAAAAATAGAAGTACTCTAGGCTCTTGCTAAAGATAAATGGCCATTTTTTATTATAATTCTTATTGAGAAAATATTCATGGAGTATTGTTTGAAGAGCATTTAGTATATTTGTTAGTCTGAATGTTGTTAAATTGTATCTTTTCATCAGGATAGACTACCAGAAGCTTGCACACATTTTTAAGGTTGTAGGCCTGTCTTGTGCCAAACTGTCCTTAGATGTTGGTGATAATATGGTCCTTGACCTTGAGGAATTTACAGTAAAGTGTAAAGAAAGAGAATTAAGCTTTTTAATTATAGTGCATTACACTGCCATCCAGGTGATGTTACGAAGGTGCTGTCCTTATGTTGATAGAGAATGCTGGGATCAGGAAAAGCTTTTGACAAAACATAAGACTGAATCTTAAAAAAATAGAGAAGTTACTTTAGCCAAAAGATGAATGAAATGGTATTCAACCATATAGATAGATAGATAGATAGATAGATAGATAGATAGATAGATCCTGATGAGGGGAAATGACAAGGTTTTAAAGTGCAGATATGTAAGGAGAATTGGCAAAAGGTATAGAGTGATAGGAACCCATCAGAATGAAGGGCTTCATCTAATATGAACAGTCCTGAAGACTTTGGAAATCAGGATTTAATTTAGGAAGATTTAGGCCATATTCTCCTTTAACTCATTACATAATTAACTATGGAATTTCTTTCCCTGGATTATGTTGGGAGTTAGGTGTATAACTTTCTTGAGGGACTAAGAATAGTTAGATTATGAAACCTTGCATCTGTTATGGGAACGTTGTTGAAGGTATTTTCTATTCACAACTGTGTTCCTTCTATAATATCCCATATGAAAATTTTGTTGAGCTTAATGCTAGGAATAAGTTTGCCTTTAGGGAATTGGTCTCATTTCTTTATATGGATAAGGTTGTATATAACCTACTGCTTTTTCTCCTTTTAACTTGGATCATCACAAGTAAGTTAGTAAATTTAGAGTTTTATATACTACTTTTGTTATTTAGTATCTGCTTTGTGCCATGTGAGGTGGCACACTCCTGTAATCCCAGCAGTTCAGGAGGCTGAGGCAAAAGGATCACAAGTTCAAAGCTAGCCTCAGCAACTTAGTTATCTGCTTTGTTGTTCTAAACAAAAAATTTAGTTTTTGTTTTATTGTGTATATTTTTTATGAGGTAGTTTGTTTAAATTTTTTCGTTTAAATGAATAGAGAATAAATTTTACTTAAATTATTGAAGAGTCTTTCTACCACAGATCCTTTAAAATATATGTGTATATATAGTTTGATACTTAATCTTGAAAATAACCTAGGTTCATTTGGTTTCTTTTTTCAGTCTGTCTAGGTGTGTGTTTGTATTTTTGTGGTACTGGGAATTGAACCCAGGACCTTACATGCACTAGGCAAGTGCTTTACCACCAAGCTACACCCTCCCTTCTTTTTGTTTTCTAAACAACAACTTTCCCTTTTTTCAACTGAAGTATCTTTAGAAAATTGGTTTGATTATCTCACTTAAAGTTATTGGGAACAAATGATTGCAAAGTCAAGACTTGGTCTTTGAATACAGGAGGAAACTTTAAAAATTCGTGCTCAGCACAGTGGCTCATGCCTGTGATTCCAGCTATCCTTGGCAAGAGAATTCCAACTTTGGGGGCAATATAGTTAACCTAGCAAAACCCTGTCTCAAAATAGAATAAAAAGGGGTGGGCAGGCTGGGCACGGTGGTGCACGCCTGTAATCCCAGCACTTGGGAGGCTGAGGCAGGAGGGTCACGAGTTCAAAGCCAGCCTCAGCAATGGCGAGGCACTTAGCAACTCAGTGAGACCCTGTCTCTAAATAAAATACAAAAAAGGGATGGGGATGTGGCCCAGTGGTTGAGTGCCCCTGAGTTTAATCCCCAGTACCACAACAAAAAGAAAAAAGTGGGGGGCATATAGTTCAGTGGCAGAGCACTTGCTTAGCATGTGTGAGGCTCTGGGTTCAGTCTCTAGTATTGTTTAAAAAACAAAAACATTAATTTATACTCATCACTTAAAAGGTTCTTCTTAATTCAAAGGTTTGTATAACCTGTATATTCTTAGACTATTCATAAGTCATGGATGGGGATGTGGCCCAGTGGTTGAGTGCCCCTGAGTTTAATCCCAGTACCACAACAAAAAGAAAAAAGTGGGGGGCATATAGTTCAGTGGCAGAGCACTTGCTTAGCATGTGTGAGGCTCTGGGTTCAGTCTCTAGTATTGTTTAAAAAACAAAAACATTAATTTATACTCATCACTTAAAAGGTTCTTCTTAATTCAAAGGTTTGTATAACCTGTATATTCTTAGACTATTCATAAGTCATAGTAAACATTTTAAAGCCTTTATAGCTGTCACAGGATAGGAATTTTATAGACAAAAGTTGAAATACTGTTCTACCTAGCCTACACAAGAAAGTTGAAATATGTTATATAGGTCACATTCATTTTTCTATAAGTTGTCTTGGAAATAATAATTAAGCTTTTTTCTTGTTAACATTTACATAAAGAGTTAAGATGATACTGGGTTAAAGTTAAAACAGCTTAATAAAAAGATGGTAGAATGAAATGGATATCATTACCCTAAGTGCATGTATGAAGACACAAATGGTGTGAATATACTTTGTATACAACCAGAGATATGTAAAAATGTGCTCTATATGTGTAATATAAATTGTAATGCATTCTGCTGTCATATATAACAACTTAGAATAAAAAAAAAATAATTGGAGGCCTTCTTAGAACCTTCACTGTGATAATAACAGTGACTGGGAGATTGAGCGTGTGCTCAGCTTGCCAGAGAGTTAGGGGTGCCAGGAAACAGCATATCCTAAAGGTATTGGACAGGGAACTTATTTCAGAAAAAAATGAGTTGATGCTGAGCACCGTGGCATACATCTGTAATCCCAGCTGCTTGGGAGGCTGAGGCAGGAGGAACCCAAGTTCAGAGCAACTTAGAGAGGCCCTAGGTAACTTAGTGAGACCCTGTCTCAAAAAAATTTAAAAGGGCTGGGGATGGGGTTCAGTGGTTAAGTGCCCCTTGTCAATCCCTGGTACCAAAAAAACAAAAACAGAGTTGGTGAATAAAGACCATATTTAGAAAAATTCTGAAGAGAGCATCCTTTTAAAACTGTATTAAAGGGCTGGGGTTGTAGCTCAGTGTAGAGCATTTACCTAGCACAGAAACCTCCTAGGTTTGATCCCTAGCACTGCCGAGGGGTGGGGGTGGGATGTGCCTTAAAGTCATCTCTGACCATCCATTCAAACAGCCTATATTAACATTACTGAAGTTATTTTTCTCTGGTTCTGTGTTTTAATTGATAATATGTAACAGTTGCAGATTACTAGATGGCCATATGAGACAAGTTTTCACTTGTTAGGCATTCAACCTGATACTAATAGGAACTAAAAATAGCACAAGATTTCTACTATCACTCTTGGATGATAAAGCCCCAAAACTATAGTGCATTTAAGCTCTGATTGATATAGTACCTTTTTTAAAAAAAAGTTTTTTCGTAACATTAGTGAGCCTTACAACACAGAGAAATACGAATATAAAACCAACAGTCTTTTCCTTTACCAAAGTTGAATTAGGTATTTATTCATATTTCACACAAAAGTCATATTGTCCCCCTCCATTTTCTGAATAAAAATGGGGTTCTATACATGTCAGCCAACTTGGTATTTTTTACCTAACACCATGGACTTTTAAAATATTAGTACGTATAACTTTTACTTTTTTAAACCAGGGATTGAATCCAAAGGCATGTAACTACTGAGCCACATCCACAGCCACCCCCTCCTCCGCCCCCTTAAAAATATCTTATTTAGGGATGGGGTCTCACTAAGTTGCTGAGGCTGTCTGGCTTTGAACTTGTAATCCTCCTGCCTCAGCCTCCCTCCCAAGCCCTGAGATTACTGGCCTGTGCCAGGGCACCTGGCTGAGTATTTGTTCATATAACTTTAGTAACAACTCTTAGTGTGTGACCTTTTATTATTTTTAAATCATTTTTCTGTTGTTGTTTAGTTTATTCAGTTTCTGGTTTTGAACCATATAAGCAGTGGTGCAGTAAATATTCTTATATAATAGGCAATTCTGTTATGTCGATGCTACTGTTTGTGTTAGGTAAACTCCCAGAAGAGAAATTTTTGGATCAAAGATCTTATATTGATTTTAAACAAACAAAAACTGTTCACCTGTTGTGGTGGGTCATTAATACTTTAGGAAGAGAAGTATTACTTCTCTTGGTCTTTTTTTTTTTTTTTTTTTTTTTTTGGTAGTTGTAGATGGACAGAATGCCTTTATTTTATTTGTTTGTTTGTATGTGGTGCTGAGGATTGAACCCACTACCTCACACATGCTAGGCAAGTGCTCTGCCACTGAGCTACAGCCCCAGCCCACTTCTCTTGGTCTTTGATAACCCTGTGAGGGAGATTTTTCTGATTGCAAATCTGAAAATATGATCAGAGGGTTTACATAATCCCAGTTCATTCTCCCAGAGACAGCCTTGGAACTATAATCTAGGTCTTTTGGTTCTGGTTTCCTTTATACCATGAAGAAAGTTACCAACTTTTTTTTTTTTTAAACTTCAAGGTTGTGGATATATTCCTTAGCCATGTAGTGATATGTAAGGGTTGCATGCACCCCTTAGCCACTCCTGGAAGTTAAAAAAAAATTCTATGCCTGTCTCCCCACCCAGACTAATTTATACATGAGCCTCAGGCAGGTGGGAATTTTAGCATCTGTAGGGTTTTGTTTTTGTTTTTTGGTACCAAGATTTGAACTCATTCCCAGCCCTATTTTGTATTTATTTATAGAGACAGGGTCTCACTGAGTTGCATAGCACTGTGCTTTTGTTGAGGCTGACTTTGAACTCAGTCAGGATCCTCCTGTCTCAGCCTCCCCGACTGCTGGGATTACAGGTTTGCACCACCACACCCGGCATCTCTGGTTTTTAAAAGTCTAGCAGTCTAGATTCTGATGCACTGTGAGGGTTTGAGAACAAGTGATCTTAAAATTGTAATATTTATAATTCTTGAGGAGCACATGAAAAGTTTCAAAATGTCTGCATTTGGCCTTCAATTACAGGTCCTCATCCTGTGTACTAAGAAAGCTATAATTTTGATCCATCCCAAATCTTACTGTGGTATATTTGATTCCAGATACGTAAACTTTCTAGGCACCAAAAGGTCAGCTTTCTTTAGTTATTAATCCTGTCTTATGTGCTTGCTGTTAGAAATGAAACAGAACATCAGAATGGGTGTATTTTGGCCTCCATTGGTATCTTCCGAATTCAGATCAGTGATGGTCATGGGTACTAGGAGTAATGACAAAATTTTTAAACATTTGCATTTTCCTGGTCTACCTTCAAAGAACAATACCAAAATATTTTCAGAAGTATATAAATATATTATGGCATACTGTCAAATATATTTGATTTTAAACATATGATTCATTTGACTCTATTTTCAGTTTGAGGAGTGTAACAAAAGACAAAGGCAGAATTAATCAGGGTGTAACTATTTCTTAAAATTAAGTGATGGGAGAATATTTAGATCTACTGTCTAGTTTTTGCTTTGTTCAAAACCCAATTTTCATGAAGGTATGGCTAGAGATATTTATGCTATAAAAGGTACTGAGTATATATGTAAATTCTTCTAAATTGCCTCCAAAACTGTTAAAAACTTTCAAATAAGACTAAATGAGACTATTTTAAAGTGATACTTTATTTATTGAAGAGAGGTTTTTCTGTCCTTTCTTTACAAGTCATGGTATATGGTATGTATAGCAGTATTTATGTTAGGAAAAATCTAGTCTTGTTCACACATGGCAGTAACATAATATTCCTTTGAGAGAAACTATAGAAATCACTTGTTTTTAGTGCTCAGATGTAGCATTTTACTAACTACCCATGAGATCGTTGATTTTTCAAGTTAACATTGCTATGGACGGTAGAAATGTGTTTAGTATGTATTTTGAATGTTTTCAAAAATACAAGTAGTTTGTGGGGAATAGTCTAAGATTAAAACACTGTAAAATGTAACGATCATGTCTTAATTCCCAGGTGTGACCTCTGGTAGTCTTTTTATTAAATTTTAAAATTTGTTTTAATTAGTTATACATGGCAGTAGAGTACACTTATGCACTGTGATATATCATATATAGATGGGATATAGTTTCTCATTTTTCTAAGTGTACATGTTGCAAAATCATGTTGGTCATGTAGTGCTTTGTATTTGCAACAAAATACTCAAGATAATCAACTTAAAGGAAAGGTCTGTTTTGGCTTGTAGTTTTGAAGGTTTCAGTCTGATCAGTTATCCCTGTTGCATTTGGGTATGTGGCAAGTCCTAGTACATCGTGGCAGAGGAAAATGTGGCAGAGGAAACTGCTTACCTCATAGCAGCCAGGAATTTCGCCTTAGGGCATCTTCGAAGTAAAGAGGAAGAGAAGGCACAGGGGTCCCAATATACTCTTCAAGGATTTGCCCCCAGTGACCTAAATTCTTCACACTAGGCTTCACCCCTTAAAGGTCTCACCGCTCCCAAAAGCCCCATGTGGGCTAGGGAATCAAGCCTTTAACATATGGGCCTTTGGGGGAATTTTCCAGATCCAGATTGTAGCACTAAGTAACCTATTCAATGACTCTAGAAAAGTGTATAATAAAAATCTCAAATTACTAGATGTTGATAATGAGCAGAAACTTTGAATGTTAAATCATTTTTATTTTTATTTTTTTGAAACAGGGTCTTGCTAAGTTGCTGGTACTGGCCTCAAACTTGCAATCCTCCTGTTTCAGCCTCCTAAGTAGCTGGGATTATAGGCACGCACCACTACACTTGGCTCTGAATGATAAATGAGGTTCTGTTATAAATACCTAAATTGGATTTAGGCTTGCCTTTGTCATGTGTATAATGAATTACTAAATAAATTGATTTTTGTTGGCAGATTTGCAAAAAAAATTATTTGACACGCTGGGAAGAAAGTTCTCTTTAGGATTTTAGCAGTGGATGCCACTGACTTTCAATGGTTAGGTTTATTAAAAACTGTCCAAAGAGGATAACTGCCAAGAATATGTCATAAGCAGCTTAAGTCACTCAATTTACTTCCATTTTAATTCATCAGTTAGGTTTTTACGTAATTTTGTTGTTTTTGTAATTGCTATAAAAAGTAACTTCGGGCTCTAGGAATAGAGGATCAGTTGGAAAGTAGTGCCAATGGGAAGTTGTACTTACTAGTCATTTGTAGCATTGTTTTTTGTCTTTCTATTAAAGTGAACATTGTGTATTAAATATATAAACCAATTTATAGTCACCATCCAAATATGAGTTGGTTTCATGATCTGAATTCACATTTTACAAATAGCTCAAATTTTGAAGTTCTTTATATGTTGAACATTTAAAAGGCAAATCCCTTTGACTCTCCAGAGTTTAATTTCTATCTTGACCTTAAAGCATAACTAATTATATAAGACTGTGAAAATATGATTAGTGTTATGTGGTAGAGTGTTTTAATACCATTTATTGTGGCTTTAAATGCTTTCCCCACTTCCCATCTTATTTTAATGATAGGCATTTGGTGAAAAGTTGAATTACATAATGGGAAAATCAGTTTTCTTAGTGATATGATAATATTAAAGCACATTCTTGATTCTTGATACAAGTTATTTGTAAACCATTTGGATTATGTTTTTGCCATCACAGGACTTAAAACAAGTTATTTGAGGTGCTTTATTTTTCTTACAAAATCAGTAATAATCTGCCTACAGGTAAATTAGCTAATGTTTTTAAAGTTTAGACTGACTGAAATAAGACACTGCCATTTCTTGTGCAAGAAACAATCTAGAATCTCAAAAAACTCTTTTCAAATTTACCTCAAGGTTATGCTGGGTCTTGATCATAGAAAAGTTTCTATGATAACAAATTCAAATTGTTCATTAAAAGAAATAATATTGGGGAATTTCAAGCTTTAATAACAAAAATAAGTTGAAG
Organism: Tamias sibiricus; assembly: GCA_025594165.1. Classification (NCBI taxonomy): domain Eukaryota; kingdom Metazoa; phylum Chordata; class Mammalia; order Rodentia; family Sciuridae; genus Tamias; species Tamias sibiricus. The sequence goes on from CM046670.1 coordinate 82,974,199, forward strand.
ACAATATATATCCTAACTCCTGAATACATTTTCTTCTAATGAACAGTTAATTCAACATTGTGTAACCAATTACTAGAAAGGTTCTATTGCTTGTTAGAAGAATTGTCTCCCTAAGCTCAGCCATTCAACTTGTAAAGTTTTTAAATTCATATCAGAATTTTAACTTTCTTTGTTATTTAATGATACTAACATTTGTAGTGAGACAGCAGATTGATATTTCATTAAAAATTTTTTTTGAGTACCACTTAATAGCAAATGTGTGTGTGTGATTCCCTCCTCCCTTTCAATTTTATTATTGTCAATATGGAGATTATTATAGGAGAATTGGGAAAATGTTTTATTCTTGTCCTACTGACTTGTCCACATTTTCTTCCTCATGATTGAAATACATAGTAACATTTTAAACTGAAAAGCTAAGTTTTAAGATCTGCTGTGTAGGGATGGCGGGGGTGTTTATTTAAAATTTTAAGGTCATTTCCCTGTAACCTACCCTGGCCATTGAAAATAATAAAATCATCTTCATTTAGATGAAATCTGAAATTCCCATTCATTATAAGAAAAAACAATGGTAGGGGTATTATAAATGAAAAAGTTAAAAACCAAGTCCTGATGGTTGAATTTGGCTTATTACTCTTGTGTCTGGGTCACATATAGCCAGCTATCTATGATTGTGCCATAGTGAACTGTGTGTTCTGTGTCAATTTTAATATGCTCTCCTGCTGTGTAACACTTAAAAACAAAACTATTGCTCCTAAATTAATTACTCAGAATTCATTTTAGTGATTGCTCCTCAGGAAGCTGGTGGTACCTATCTGTAAAATAAAAGACAGTTTTGGAGTTAGTGATTGAAACTCAGATTCATTGATATCTGAGGTTGGTCTAGCATCATGGTCTGACCCAGCATTTCACTTAATTTCATTTTACCTGCTGTGGATACCAGTAATTTTTTTGCTTTTATACTGTTAGTTTGCATTTCCTTAAATTTCTAGTGAGCCAGCTCCCTGGGAGTTTTATCTATCTCTAAATTCCATTGGTAACTCTTAACCTTTAGTAACTAAGCACAGATCAGCTCTTGCCTTCCATATCATGGAGCCACCTAGGAATCAAAAGTTTCTCACCCCTCAACCTTTCACCTTTTCTATTCCCAAACCATGTGTTTTTGTAAGCCCGAGTTGTGCTTGCAAGTCCTCCTTCTAACACCAATGTAGAAGCTGTAGGGGGAAAACCACATTCAATTCCTCCTACTATACTCTCATAATACAGAACATTATCTGTGACCCCACATATATGGGGGCATTTCCCCACACATCAAGCAATCAGTTCTACAGAGGATTCTTCAGTAGTTACCAGCTATGTGTTCTCTTGAGTTTGAATGCTATATCCAAATGATGGCTTCATATCCCACAGGTAAGGGCTCAGTCCCATGAGAATGTCCCCCACTTCCTATACTAGTCACAAACAGGAGGTTGTCACTTATACTTCTGACCAACCAGCTATAAGAGGTTTTCTTTTTTTTTTTTTTTAATATTTATTTATTTACTTTAGTTGTACACAATGCAATGAATTTATGTTTACGTGGTACTGAGGATCGAACCCGGGCCGCACACGTGCAAGGCGAGCGCTCGCCGCTGAGCCACAACCCCAGCCCCAAGAGGTTTTCTTGACCCTCTTCTTTGGTTTTATTAGTTTGCCAAAACAGCTTACAGAATTGTGGAAAATACTTCATTATCCATGTATTATAAAGAGTATTACCAAGGGGGCTGGGGTTATAAAGGCATTGTGTACAACTAAAACAAATATATATATATATATATATATATATATTTTATTTTTATTTATTTTTTTTTTTAAAGCATTACCAAGGATTCAGGTGAACCAAATGGAAAAGAAGTAAGGAACCTTGAAAAGTTCAGTTATCTTGAAGCCTCCAGAATTCAATCCTTTTAGTTTGTTGTGCAAACCTCAGTTCGGTAAGCATTAACTCATTGGCCATTGGACAGTTCAACCTTCAACACCCCTCTGTGCTCCCAGAGGTGGGAGTAGGTAGGACTGAAAGTTTCAACCCTCTAATCACATGTTGGATCCCTGGCAACCAGTCCCTATACTGAGGCTAAGGGCACCCTGCTACCAGTTGTCTAATTAATATACAGAAGACACTTATCCTGGTGTAAGTTTTCCAGAGCAAAAAGCTCAATATATTTCACAATCCAGTTATGCACTGCATATGGAATGACATTTTGGTCAACCACAGGCCACATACACAATGATGTTCTCCACGAGAGGGGAAGATTCAGTAGACTAGACAAAGGGGAGTGAAGGGAAGGGGGGGTAGGAAAAGCAAAGACAGTGGAATTAATCCAAAATAATTTTCCTTTGTACATAATGAATATACCATAGTGAATCTCATCGTTATGTACATCAACAAGAATGGGGTCTTAATTAGAGTAAGATTCTGTGCTTGTATAATTATATCAAATAGAATTCTACTGTCCTGTATAACTAAAAAGAACCAAGAGGGGGAGAAAGAAAAAAAGCTAAGTCTCATAAGGGAGAAAAAATATTTCAAGAACATAAAATCAAAGATCTAAGTAATAAAGAACTGTGGGTGCTTATTGGATCTTCAAGAATTTTTGAGGTGTTTCTGCATTGGAGGGGAGAGAAAAATGTAAGTAAAAAGGTTGAGTTCTGGAAAATAAGAAATAGAACAGTCTATAATATGAAAAGGGCTGAAAGTTTAGTTCTTAAGGGCATTGATTTTTTTTTAACCAGCTATGATTTACCTCCCACTACACCACACCCCGAAAGCATATGGCAAAGTGCAGTGACTTTTTGTTGTTGTTGTTGTTGTTGTTGTCTTACTAGGAGGGAAGGCATGATTGGCATCTAGTAGGTAGAAAGTTAGGATGCTGCCACACATCCTGATGTGTAAAGGTCAGCCCCCTTGTCACCACCACCACAAACACAACAAAGACTCCTCTCCTGCAGTGCCAGTGGTATACCTTTGAGAAACCTTGCTGTAGAGTTTAACATATGTAATAGTATTACAGCCTCCAGATTTTGCCAGAGGCATATGGAGAAGTCATAATTTCAGAACAATGAATTTATGTTTTTCAGTTGGCCAAAGGGAATCTGTATATTTTTTCCCTAGACATGCTATTTTAGGTAAGTATGTATCTCTGCTTCCTGAGCCGCTGGAATTATGTTCTTATATGCAAAATTGTTGAGATGAAGTGAAGATGAGAGGTATGAGGAAGTTACAAGAAAGAAAAATAACAGTCACTATTTGGGAATTATTCTAGAAGAAAGCCTCCTTACCATAGGAAATAACAACTCTGCAAGTGTTACTCTCCCTTAGACACACCGGTGGGACAAGAGGTGGAAGATTCTGGTATTGTAACTGAACCCGGTTCTTTTACTTACCACTTTGAAAAAGGCCAGTGACTTGATGACAAGTTGTTGGGGCAAGAAAAAAAGACTTTTTGAAAGCTAGCAAATCAAAGATGGGAAGTTGCAACCAACAAAGGCCCTCTTAGGGGGAACTCTTGGCACAAAGGGCTTTTTTTTTTTTTTTTTTTTTTTTTTTTTTGTGGTACTGGGGATTGAACTCAGGGGCACTTGACGACTGGGCCACATCCCCAGCCCTTTTTTGTGTTTTTATTAGAGACAGGGTCTCACTGAGTTGCTAAGTGCCTCGCCATTGCTGAGGCTGGCTTTGAACTCGCGATTCTCCTGCCTCAGCCTCCCAAAGTGCTGGGATTAAGGGCTTTTAATGGGTGGGTGGATGGGGCAATGGGCAGGAAAGCCAAGTACTGAACAGGGTCTAAGTCATCCTGGGCCTGTGTGTTCTCTTCTAGAATAGCCTTGTGATAATGATCAGTTTCTGTCTCCTAGGTCAGTTTCTATAATTTTTTAGATACACCTGATTGCCCTACAAAGTTAAAGATGATATTTTTCTTTCTTTTAAATTTATTTATTTTAATTAGATATATATGACAGCAGAATGCATTTTGATTTATTGCACACAATGCAGTACAACTTTTCATTTCTCTGATTGTACTCGATGTAGCGTTGCATCATATGTACAGTGATTTTTTTTTTCTTTTTTTGTGGGGGGAGGGGTACTGGGGATTGAACTCACAGGCACTCTACCACTGAGCCACATCACCAGCCCTATTTTGTATTTAGAGACAGGGTCTCACTGAGTTGCTTAGTGCATTGCTTTTGCTGAGGCTGGCTTTGAACTCCTCTGTCTCAGCCTCCTGAGCCGCTGGAATTACAGGCGTGCACCTGCACACTGGCTAAAATGATTTTATTTAAGGAATAAGATTAGCAAATTCTTGGCCCATACTTTGATATTAAATCTGAAGACCCTCAGCTGAGCTTGGTGGCTCGTGCCTGTCATCCTTGTGACTCAGGAGGCCAAAGGAGGAAGAATCCCAAATTTGAGGCCAGTCTTTGCAACTTACACCCTGTTTCAAAATAAAAAATGGATTGGGGTGTGTAGCTTAGTAGTATAGTGCCCCTGGGTTCAATCCCCAGTACTACAGAAACAAAACTGAAGACCATCAGATATTCTAAATTTTGTAAATCTACAGGAAAGTTACAGATAAGTAAATTTTATGATTGGTTTCTTTTTAGTTTTTCAAAGAAATACCTAACTTTGCAGTCAGCCATTAAGACACAAAAGGGAGGAGCTAGTGAAAGGCAACAGATTTAACCTTTTAGGCTGCTTCAGTCAGAGGTGTCATTTACAGTCATTTATGGCCAAGTTAGTGGGAGGCTAATAATATATTACTCAGTTGCATGACCTTCATAATTAGTGGTTTTTAAAGTCAGCTAAAAACAAAGCTGGAGGGTTTATTTAGAGTTTTTCTTCAGTTATAATATTTGATTATCCTGATCCTGTGTAGGTAATGAGTGTGTTTATATCTTAGTTTTTAACCAAATGTTTAATAAAACGTTAAAAGAAAATTAAAGAAAGCTTATAGAATAGGACAAATTATTTTTGTACAGCTAGCTGTGCAATGTTTTTGTTTTAAACTAAATTTTAAAGAGAAAACTTTTATTATAGTAAGCTAAGTTTAATTTCTTATTAAAGAAAGGAAAGAATTTTAAATGAATTTAGTGCAGCCCAAGTTAATTTTGTTTGTAATGTCTCCAGTATTGTAAGTAATGTTTTAGGCTTCCACATTGACTCACCACTTACCAGCATCTTTCAGTTCACAAGCTCTCTTTGTAGTTAAGTGTAGTTAGATGCATCATTTTAAAAAATCTTTTATACCATACTTTTACTATACCTTTCTTATATTTTGGTATGTTTGATATATAGATAGATACTTACCATTGTGTCACAATTGGCTGCAGTATTCAGTACACTTAGCATGCTGTACAGGTTTGTAACCTAGGAGCAGGAGGCTGTACCATTTAGGTTTGTGTATATTCTGTGATCTTCCCACAATGATGAGATCATCCAGTGACTCATTTTTCAGAACATATACCCATCATTAAGTGACACATGACTATCACAGTTTTTATTCTTGGAGAATATTTTCACCAAATAGAAAATTCTGGGCTTGCATTTTTTTCTTTCAGCAGTTTAAAAGTTTTAACCTAGACCCCATTGTTTCTGGTGTGGAGTTAGCTGTCGCTCATGTTATTGTTCCCCTTTATGTAATTATGTTGTTTTTCCTCTGGCTGCTTTCAAGATTTTCTGTTTCTCTTTGCTTTTTACACACATACATGTGCGATCCCCCCCCCCCCTTTTTTTTAATTTTGCTAGGAATTCACTGAGCTTCTTGAATTTGAAAATTTAGTTCTCACCAAATTTAGGGGAAATTTCTGGTCATTGTTTTTCTAGGTGTTTTTTCCTATTCTCTTTTCCTTCTGGAATTCCAGTTACATGTAAATTTTATCTTAACCTTGTCCAAGTCCTGACCCTTTCTTATCAGCAGTCAGCTAGTAAACTACAATGACAGTACTGGTTTAAAAAAAAAAAAAAAAAAAAAAAAAAACTATGGAGATGTTACAAGTTATCTCCTTATCTGTATATAGTTTTTCTGGTGGTTAACAAAATCAAATACAGCCCATATTTTCTCTACCTACAATTTGTTTCATTTGACTGCCTCAGTAAGGTTTTCTACTGCTCCTTTACCTTCCTTAATGGGTATAAAACCAATTGTGCTAAGTTAGAGCCCACCTCCACACCCAGACCTGGCCTCAGACAAAAAAGCCATTAAAAACAAACAAACAAAAAACCTTGGGGCTAGCTCTGTTGGTAGAGTGCTTGCCTTGGATGCACAAGGCCCTGGATTCAATCCCCAGCACCACAAAAAAAAAAAAAAAAAAAAAAAAAAAAAAAAAGCTATAAAAATCCTTAGTACCAGTTCTTTGTTTTAACTATAGACTATCTTCTAGTTTCTGTTTTTTAGTAGTTGTTTTCCATTGCTTTCTATTGTCTTGTTGTTTTTATTTTTGTTTCCAGAATTTATAGTTTAGTAGAAAGTTTTGGTCAGATGCAGGCTACTTTCCAATTACCAGGCAATTCAGGAAATCCTACTACATAACCTCTTTTCAGAACAATGATCCTATTTGAGTTCATTTTCTTCTCTAAGATCTTGCATATTGAAAGTGCTTCGTGAAAGCTTACTAAATAATGGACGAATGAATGAAACGTTTACTTTGTTAGAACTGTTAAAGAATTCAGCTTTTCCATCAAGTTCATGAGAAAGAGTAGCTTATTTGCTACCTACATATCTACTTTGTTATTCTGTCAGTTCTGATCGTTTGCCCATTTTTTGATTCTGTGTTTGTTCCCTCTTTTTTAGACTTTCTTTGTATATTCTAGACTTAAGTCCTTTATTAGATATGTAATTTGCAAATATTTTTCTCCTAGGATGTTGTTTTTTTATTTTAACAGTGTCTTTCATAGATAGTATTTTAAAAAAATATTTATTTATTTACTTTAGTTGTACACAATGCAATGCATTTATGTTTACGTGGTGCTGAGGATCGAACCCGGGCTGCGCACTTGCAAGGCGAGCGCTCTGCTGCTGAGCCACAACCCCAGCCCATAGATAGTATTTTTAATTTTAATGGTGTCCAATTGCGGTTTTTCATTTATGGACTCTCTGCTTTTGATATTGGTCTAAAAACTCATTGCAAAACACAAGGTCACCCCCCTTTTTTTCTAGAGTGTTTCAGAAGTTTTGTAATTTTAGGCTTTATATTTAGGTATATGATCCATTTTGATTAATTTTTATGTTAACGTGTAAGGTATGTGTTGGTTTAAAAAATTTTTTTGTATGTGGACATCTTACTATCCCAACACTGTATGATGAATAGAAAAAAAAAAAGCTCTTTTTAATAGCTGACTTTTGAATAATTAGGTGCCAGCCACAATTTTAAGAGTTTTGTTGTCTACTTCATTGTTCAAAGCAAGTCAGGTCTATGTGGTGGCTGCTGCTGTTGTCTTCATATGAAGAAATTGAGAAAAAAACAATTTAGATTACTTGTCCAGAATTGTAGAACTTCAGGTACCTGAAATACAATTTGAATCCAATTCCATCTCTTACAAGCCACAGTAAGGAATTTGAGCTTTATCTTTGGTGACAGATTAAAATATGGGAGTCACTTGTTCAGAGTACAATTTGGAAAGATGACTGATTACATTTTTGGAGATTAGATTGTAGGATGGGAAGAGGATTGCATTGATTTAGGTAAAGGATGTGGTCTCTACAACCATACTGCTGGAAAATTATGGATAGATTAAAGTGAGGTAGGAGTTTGACTTAGCAGAACTTGGTAAATGATTGGACATTAGGTGTAAGAAAGGAAAGAATTAAAAGTGGGAAGAAAGAATAATAAAATTGAAATTTCCTGTGATATCTAGGAAACAGGAGGAGATAGATAATTGGAAATTTTGAAGAGAAGAGAGATGGTAAATACAAATGGTTGGGGGCTAACCATAGATAGCTCTCAGAGCATTGGTGGTAAATGAGATTTCTCAAAGGGTAGAGAAGAGAGTATCTTAAGCAGAATATAGAATACTGAGGAACACTGACATTTAAAGAGTGAGGAGACAAGTAGGAGTCTGATAAGAAGTAACTTCTTAGAGACCTAGGAAAGTAAAACGAGTAGTTGTCATAAGAGACCAGAGTAGGAACATAGAATAAGTACTAATGGAAGGGAGGAGTGCTTTCATATACCAAACACTATCGTTTTTAGAGGGAAAGAACTGTCTGGGAAAAATAAAGAGGATTTTCCCAGTAGAATTTGAAAGCTGTAAATTTGTGGTGGTTTAGTCTTGAATGGTCTCCCTGTCCCCAGTATTATTAATGTAGAAGGCAAAGAGCCACTGATTCAGCACTGTCACATAAAAAGTAGAAAATACTCTTTAGACTCTCAGGAATGGAAAGATATAGAAAGAGGTCTTAGTTAGAAGAGAAGGAGAAAGAATTAATTATTAAGGAAACCTCATTCTAAATACTACAACTACTCGCACAGTGATTTACATGTTGCTTTTAGATAGAACTGGATCTAGAAGCAACATTTAAAGCAGTCTATTGAGTATATTTTGCTACTTAAATATTGAGAAGTGAAATATTTAACATTGGTACAAATAATAAAATTCAGAGAATTTTTGAAAAATTTTAAAGGATAAAGTAATACAATATAATAACGTAATGGAAAATACAAAAATATAACTGTTTCAATGCTTGAGCCTGCTTTTTCTTTATTTCCATCTCTTCAGGGATTGAAGTCAGGGAAGCTTAACCACTGAACCACACACATCTCCTGCCCTTTTTTGAGACAGAATCTAAGTTGCCATGCCTGGCTTTGAACTTAGGATCCTCCTGCTTTAGCTTCCCAAACTGCTGGAATTATAAGTGTGCGCCACTGCACCTAGATACCGTCCCTTTTGCTCAAGAACAAAGTTTTCTGTTAGCATGCAGAATAATTAAAGAAGTCGTGACCTCATAGTTTTAAAGTAGATTGCTCTCGTGTACTCTATTTGGGAAAACCTGTTTTCATAGAGAAATCTATTCTTGATCATCACATGCTAATATTAGTAGTAGCAGCAATATAATGTAAAAATAGTTTATACTTTGTTTAAATTTTCTTTCTAATTTTTGGTTTTGTTATTCAGCAGGTTTGATCTGTGGATGAAATGAATCATGATTTTCAAGCTCTTGCACTAGAATCTCGGGGAATGGGAGAGGTAAATATTTACCAATACCAAGAACACCTCACTTTAATTATTTGTACTGTTGAGACTTTTTTTTGAACTGTAATCTTGAAAATAGTGGTCATATTTTCTAAACTATATGGGTTTTCATTATTTTAAATCTACGGTTGTATACAATTTTGTAGTTGTGATTTTCAGCTACTTTAAAAAAACTATAGCAAGTAATTTTTAGTGATTTTTATGTGACATATTTAGTGTGATTGTTTTAGGTGATTTGATTCACTTGGATAGATATATTATATTTTGGTAATGAATCATACATCATTAGCTTTGCTCAGAAGAAAAACTTCCTTTATCCTTGTTCTGCCGTTTTATGTATGTATGCTGTGTTTGCTGTAGCCACACTTGATTGTTCATTATTCTCCCTCCCTAAAATCTTTCTTGTTCACCAAAGCTGTTTGCTTAATAAACTTCTAATTCTTGACAAGACTCTACTGAAAAGACTTACCTATTATCCCATTGCTATCTACAGTAGAATGAATTATTTTCTCATCTGACTTTCCCTAAATCTTTATATATACTTTTATTATATTACTGGTTACAGTTTGTTTTATATTTGTCTCTCCTGTAAATTGCTAGCTTTGAATGCCTAGCATAGTAGGTACTCCACATTTTAAAATTAATTTTATCATTCCTGTTAATCTGTGATTTTCTTTGAGGCATCCAATTTAACCTCACCATTACATATTTTAAGTCAGCTAAAATACTTAGTTTTCCATACACCTAATGAAATTTTAGAACATTTTGATTATGGAAACTCTTGTGGTCATCTTTATTTTGTCATGTTCTATACTACTAACATAGTGTGGACTTTGGTAATAGAAAATAACAGTAAACAGACCTAAGATGTGTAATTAACTGCTTGCACCTGGAGATTATTTTACTTTGGTAGATTAGAGACCTTCATGAGACTCACACCATCCAATGCTGTGCTCTTCAGATGCAGAAAAAGAGTCCAGTCACTCCTTTGGGCCACAAGAGGGCACCCTGCAGCTAGCTAACCCTCCCTTTCTTCAGCGTTTTCCAAAGAGTTTGTCATTTTCAGAGGACTGATTTAAGGGTGAGTTAAGGTGCTTAAGCTTAAGTATTGCCAAAATGAATTTGTTAGTCCAGTGCACAAGGTAAAATTCTGGGCCCTAAAATAAATTTGAAAGAGGAAATAAGTTTTTTTGTTTATAAAAACTATACCTTCACTGCAGCACAGTGACTTGCTTAGGCATTATTTACATTATGGGAAACAAAAAAGAGGCAGAAAGGGCTTTTATTCTTTCTTTGCCATTTGTTTTCTGTGGTCTTTAGAAAGTAGAATGATGTAACTTAAAAGCAGGTTTGAGCAGTGTTTCGGCCTTCTAGTCTGTGACAGACTTGAACTTCTTTCTTTTAAGAGCAAGTAAAGTCACACTCCTACATTAATTCTGATGCTACTTCTTATACTTTACTTACCAGATGTATATTGTGTGTGTATTTACAAATGGATTCTTTTTCCCCCTTTCTAACTAATATTTGATAAATCTAAAGAGCTTTATAATTCCAAAATGTGTCATCATTAGAAACAGTAGTTGAAAGAGTATTTGGGGATGCAAGAAGGTTTTAGAAAAAAAGAGGAGCTTGTTTGAATGTATGTTATGTAAACTTAAATCCAGGCTTTATAAATGGACATGTCAGATATGCAGAACAAAAGTGTAGTCACTTAGGTATAGATTGCTTACTATCTGTTGAATAGCAACAGGTCAGTGTATCTGTGACCGTTAGCCAGTAAAAATGTATTCTTAAATAAGCTGTTTTTATGATTTTTTTTTTTTTGCTTAATAGTTTACCAATTACTGTTGTTACCTCTAAGAGATAACTAAGAAACCTACTCAGATTTCTGTCTCTGGGTTTTCTCCCACAAGCATTTCTATCTTTCCTCATCTCACAGGCAGCAGGGAACCTTCTGGGATTTCCTTCTTTGCCTGTCTCTCTCTCACCAGTCTTCTCCTTTCCTGACAGGTGAGGTTTTTTTGGTTTTGTTTTAACCCAGAATTCATTCTTTGGAATAAATAAAAGCAGCCTTGAGTTTCTGGCTCTTGTGTTTTCTAAAATTGCTTGTTTTTTTGTTTTTTGTTTTAATTTAATGGTAATGCAAAATCCTTTTTTTGATGGATTGTTCTGTTCTTTTTAAGATAAAGTTTTGCTTATTATGTTTTAAGTGTTGTAAATTTCTAATGTACAAAGCACTGCATTTACATATAGGACTCATTTCAAATGTACTTTTTTTTTGTAGATCACAGTAGCTTTACAAGTCATCATCAGAAGGGCAGTTTCTTGGTTGTTTTTCCAGAAATAGAAACAGATTTGTATTCATCTATTCATGTTTTCCCTTTCTTTTTTTAAAAACCTAATAGCAATTTTTGTCTAAAGTTCCACTGATTTGCATTATGTCACATGGCTTAAAAAGAGCAAAGCATCCATAGGAGATATTCAGCATTGTTAGTATATGTAGTGTTTTAATCAAATGTACTTCAGAGGCATATTCCTATTGTCATCTCCAGGCTATTAGACTATATATAACTGGGTTCTTGTTTTTTTTACATAATGGAAAAAAGGACCCTGCCTGAAATTTCTTTAGGGAACGCAGAATTTAACTTTAAATCACTTAGTATGATAAATAATGCTTTTTCCTTGTTTTGATACAATAATATTTAAAGAAAATTTTTGCATCAAGATCCTAGGTAGTATGGTAAAGTGGAAAACATTAGATAGGATAGTAATGAAACTTCTCTTTTCTCTCAGATCTCTCACTAATGCTATGAGCTTGAGTAAGATTAACTTTATTTTGAAGCGTTGTATGGGTCACATACATCTCTCAAATGCTTTAACTTTGAATGGTTAGGGGTAGCTTTTAGGGATAGTGTTTAAAAAGTTGATCATAGTTTATCTATATAAATCCTGTCTCAGTAATTCTATACTAAAACTCAGTAATTCTATACTAAAAGTTTGTCCATGATAACAGGAAGAATATCACAGTATCTTAAACTGCTTTCATGTTTAAATGATAGAAATTCTCAGAAATATCAGTGAATTAGACTATAATTTAAAAGATCTATCTGTGGTAGTTATATGTGAAGGGCCTTAGAATTAAACAGATATAGGGTTTCCAATCCCATTGCTGCCATTGACTAGTTATATGTGTAACCTTGAACAAATTAACTTTTGGCTCTTTTTTCCTTATGCAGAATGTAACTATATTTGGCAACTGTCTTTCCTAAATAATAGGGTTTTTAACTTCCCCCCAGAATATTCGAATTGACTCAAGAAAAAAAAGAAGGCAAACAGTTCTTAGACAAAATCTTTGTAATGAATGAATGATGTAATTCTTTTAGCCAGTTTAATGTTGCAGACAAGTGGTTGACTCATGTATAATATTATAGGATTTATATTTTAAGGGTTGTGAAAGCTTCTAATATTTATGTAACTGCTGTATGTTAGTTGTGTTAAGTGGTTTACTTATGTTATTTCATTCTAGTCTCATAACTTTCACAACCAGAGCTTATTATCTTTCCTTTAGAGATAGGAAACTAGTTCAGAGAGAATAATTAACTGGCCCAAGGCCACACAATAATACCTGTACAGCAGTTTGAACTCATGCCTATCTTGACTATTTTTAATGCTACTTTCCTTTGGAAATGTCTATATTTGTTGCTAGCTGGTTAGTATTACGGAATATTAGGAATGGAGAAGATGGGGAAATGATGAATTGAAAAATTTAAAAATATTAATATATTTTATCCACACAAAAAAATGAAATCCAGAAAAGCACCATTCTTTAGAAAATCGCTTTCTGTTTTTTGTTCTCCGTACACCTTGGTTTTTGGCATCTGTTTTTGTCTTTTATGAACTTATATTGTAAGTAGAGAGGCCTTGCATCATGATTTGCCCAGGATAATCCAGTTACATATCTGTTATGGCATAATTATTATAATAGCATCCATTTTTTCAAGTGTCCCAGTTTGGATGATGTTATATGAACACCTTAATTTAAAACAATAATGTGGACATTTAGTTTTAAGTCCTTCTAAGTCCTTGGATTATCTTTATTTGGCTCTTTTAGAAAAGGATTTTATGTAACAGTTTGTATTAGAAAAATCTGACGTATAAGTGTAATTCAGTAAATGTAGAGCAGGAATTTGATTTAATTTTATTTTTGAGACAATGTGCTGGGGAACCTTTTTTTTTTTTTTTAAATGGGGAAGTCAAGCCATAAATACTTGTGAAGGAAAGAACATTGTATGTACACTCAGTAGTATCTGAGATGAAGGATAGGTCAGGTTGACTAAGAAATACTGAGTGTACTGACCTTAATTTAGAGTTTCTGTGAGTTAGGGAATAAATATGAAGGTGGTATGAATAATATATTTTACAGATGTTTAAGGTTTTATTTTTAGCCTTGTTTTCTATATTTCTATTATAGCAAAAAAAAAGTCTCTGGGGGCAAATATCTTTTTTTATTTGTTGTTTACATCAATTTTTTAAAAATATTTTTTTGTTTTAGTTGTACACAGTGCCTTTATTTTTATGTGGTGCTGGGGATGGAACCCGGCCGCGCACGTGCTAGGCGAGCGCTCTACCACTGAACCACGACTCCAGCCCCTACATCAATTTATTGTTTAACCTTTAAAAATTTTTTTCAACTGGTCTTTTTTTCTGAAATTTTGCCTGCTCTTAGATTTAGTCCATTTTAACCTGTTCCTGGCCACAAGATAGTGGTTTCTTTGAAAGTATTTGAATCACTTGTCTAAATTGCCACAGAAAGCAAGTTTTGGAATGTTTAGATCTTTTCTAGAAGTATTAAGTTAACTACTGAATGCATGATAACTTGTGTTAACGAGAGTTGTAGTACAGTGCTTTGCAAAAATATTCACACTTGGTAAGTGTTTAACAGATTTTTTTTTCCATGTTCTTGTTTGTTATACCTATTTTGTATTCTTTACTTGTTATTCCTATTTTGATACTGAAATGTTTTTCTTCATGAAGTATGGGCAAAGCAATTCCTTATTTCAGGGATGGTTTTCATCCTCCTGAAATGACTTGCTTATGCAATATTTTTAAGTGATTAACTTGGGTTTTACTATGAATAAGTGTTTATTTAAATATATCAAATGATGCTATAATGTTAGTATTATCAGCTTTATATTTTGTTTGAATATTTACATGAATCTTTTATAATGAGATTTTAGGAATGGAGGCTGTTTTAGTTTAGTTACTGTGATCTTTAGTAATAGAGTAGATGATTGTGTAAAATATCTGTAATCATTCATAGCCAAGAAGATCCTAAATGCAAAAACTTTTCTATTTTAAAAAGCAGAAGTTTTGTTTCGTTTAAAATTTTGCTTATTTAGCAAAAGATCTGTAAATTGGGAACAAGGCCAAATTGATACTGTCCCCCTATCTTCAGAGCTGCTTCTCCTGGTCTACTCGAAACATCACCACAAACTCCCCAACTCACCTAATTTTAGTCAATGACACTATCATTTATCTTTTTAACCCAGTTACTAAGGTTTTTATCCCTTTTATCCACCTTTTCCCATTATCCGTATTCAGGCCTAAATTTGACTGTCCAAAATGCTTCTCAGATCCATTTTCTCGGTTCTTTCTGGTAATAGTACCCTCTTTCAGTTCTTGCTGATTGACTCTATTGTAAATAATTTTCCTAAACTGGTCTCTTTGTCTCTAGTCTTTCCCCTTCTGTTTCTTATTCCTTACAACTTGTTGTTTTTCAAAACATGTCACTCTTGCCAACCTGTCTTGATTTCTTCTATTACTTAAATATGTAACATCTGAGATGAAGGATAGGTCAGGTTGACTAAGAAATACTGAATGTACTGACCATAATTTAGAGTTTCTGTGAGTTAGGAAGTAAATACAAAGTGGTATGAATAATATATTTTACTTAGCATGTTTCCTAAGAGTCCTCATAATTGACCTGGTTAGCTTTACCAGTATTAAGTCTTGGCCTTCCCACATCTGCTTCTCTTATATCCTGTTTTCCACACCTTGCATTTACTCAAGTTTTGCCTTTGTTTGTGCTTGACTGTATTTTATTTATGCTTTTTTTCCTTACTTTTCCTTTCCACTTTCAACCTCTAGCACCCACCCCAACACAGTATATTCTATCTCAGACCTCAATTTGGGTATTAGTAAGTTATATTTTGCTATAGTCTATATGTATATGAGTTCTGAAGATGAGGTGAGGATGCCCTTAAAGAAGCAAACATAGATAATTTAGTATGATGTGTATTTTACTAGAAGTATACACAGGTTTGATTATTAGCACTGAAGGACTGGGCACCTAATTATGGGTTGAGAGTGTCTTATGAATGCTTATTTAAAATACCAAATGTATGTCTCAAAAAGATTGTATATTCAAACAGACATGCCAGGTCTGTCTCCTGAGCATCAGGGATAGTAGCAAGGAAAGACCTGAATGGATATTAAAGAATAGGTAGGAGTTATACATTTTGATTAATCAGTGAATGGTTTATCAACTCAATTTTTACATGCTGTGTATATCACCATGTAGAATATATAGCATAGGGCCTTAAGATTGTTGTTTCAAAAGTATCTGTAGGTTTTTTTTCTATGTGTGTTTTCTATCATCCATAGCTTTCTGATTTGGAATTGGTGGATTCATAGTATTCAGGAGCTAGTAAGAATTGTGAAGTTCACTTTCATTAAATAACTGAAGTGAGAAAGAAAAAATATTTCCTATCCTGGAAGTTGTAGGGTAGGAGGTTGTCCAAAGGCAGTTCTTGAAAGCGAAAGAAAAATGCTAATCATTCTTTTAATGATCTCTTTTTGAGTCAGAAATTTAATAGGCCTTTTGAAGAAATTTACATGTAAAGAAAATCACATAACAAAAATGTTTGAAAAACAGTAGTCAGAAGTGGACTTTGATTTATTGTTTAGGTTCAGAATTATGAGAGCCAGAACATAAATATAAACAGGGAGTTACTTTACTATTAATGAGAAAATTTAGAAAACATCATTCTCATTTTCATTAGCGTCAAAAACTAATGTGTACATATTAGTGATATGTTTACTATTCCCTTTGTATTCTTTGTAATTAGAATAAAATTTAAATGTAAATTTTTTTCTCCCAAATAGCTTTTGCCTACCAAAAAGTTTTGGGAACCTGATGATTCAACAAAAGATGGACAAAAAGGCATATTTCTTGGGGATGATGAATGGAGAGAGACTGCATGGGGAACTTCTCGTAAGTTATTGCTGTATGCATGAGAATTATGCATAAACTCAATGTTTGTTTTGTACTTTTCCAATCCCCACCCTGGCCCCGGCGGCCTTAGGGTGTCACCTACCTTTCCCCCTCAGCCCTCCACCTCAGTGGATTTTTTTGTTGTTGTTGTTGTTTTAAACCCTGCCTATTCCTAAACAATATTCAGAGAAAATAGGATTTCATAAGTCATTATAATTCACATTTTCTTGTGGCAATTAACCCTTCTATGTGGCACACTTGCTTCATTAGCACAATTAATTGATTAGATGTATTTATCATATTAAGGCTTTCAGGGTTTTTGTCAGTTTGTTTTCTTAATTAACTCTGATTATAAAATTCTGAATTACCACTAAAATAGAGGACACATGTTGAACCATAAGAAGTTTTACTTTTAAACTGTTTTGTATGATAATGACTGATTTATCTACTTGTTGCTCAATTAAGCTTTATTAGACATTGGCCACATCCAGAAAACTAGAAAAGAGCAGGTGAGTGTTTTTGATTCCCATAAGGAGTAAGGAGACAGTTGGATCTAAGAAACTCTTAAGGGGAAAAGGAATTGGCATGTAAGGAGTGTCAGTATTTATTGGTAAATTTAAAAGCATATTTGTAAACAATTATATTTTGGAAATGTTTCTGATTAGTAAAATTTGAGAGTTGTATAGACAGAACTGTTAACATATTTTACCAATAAGTTTTCTCTTTTTATTGCTGAGTTTAATGCAGCTTGCTTCACCTATGCAAAATGACCAAAGTAATAAAAAACCAAGTTCCCCAATAAAACTATTACCTAAAAACTAAAACTCAAAGGTTAGAGAGATCTAAAAATTTTTAATTTCATTTTCAATCAAATAGATAGAAAACTTTTGGTAATAGCTAATTTAGGCTGGTATTTCCTTAAAATATTGGAAATTTTCTTTCAGTTTAGTGTTAACAAACAGGTAATATGCCAGGTTTGGAGAACAGAAAGATATTAGACCCTTAAAGTATTCACATATAAAGCATCCTGAGCAGAACATGGAAATGAATGGTTATTTTCAGGATGGAAGATAGAAGGAAATATCAGATTTATCACTTCAGTCAATTCTTGTATCACTTCTCCCAACTCTTAGTTGGATAGATTAAAATTTTAATAATGTCTTTTACCAAAAATCATGAGAAAGTTAGAAATGAATGGAATTTTATTTACCTAACAAACATTTATTGGATTCCAAGCACATACAAATATGAATAATACATTCCTTGTTCTAAAGGATTTGTCATTCTAAGATTTTCCATGAGTGCAGGAGACCTAGTCATATACCGTACTCATTCTTGCTTGTTTTAGTCAGCTGTTTCTCTGCTGCAACTAAAGAACCCAACCAGAACAACTTTAGAAGGAGGAAAGGTTTATTTGGAGGCTTATGGTTTCACAGGTCTCAATCCATAGACAGCAGGCTCCATTCCTTGGGACTCCAGGCAAGGTAGAACATCATGGTGGAAGAATTTGGCAAGGGAAACAGCTCACATGGCGATCAAGAAGCAGAGAAGTCTCCACTTGCCAGATAAAAATATATACCAAATTGCCACATCCCCAATGAACCACTTCCTCCAGCCACACCCCACCTGCCTCCAGTATCACTGAGTGAATGCCATCAGGGAGCAATTCACTGATTAGGTTAGGGTTGTAGCACAATCATTTCTCCTTTGAACTTCTCGCATGTGAGTTTTCGGGGACACCTCACATCCAAACCATAACATCAGCTAAATCAATATACTTGTGATTATCAGTTTCAGTATGTTCTCCTGATACTTTCAGGCCTTTGAAAAAGTGGGTTTCTGTAACTGAAACTTTTGCTCTCAACTTTCCCCCACACTTAAACTCTTTACCCTTCATATTCAGCTTACATGTCACTGCTTTGGGATTCACTCAAAGCCTAGGAAGAATCAAAGCTCCATCTTTTCTGTTGCCATAATATCCTGGATTATTTTTGTTGAAGCACTTTTATCCTATTATGATTGCTTTCTATTAAATCTGTGCTCTTTGAGGACAGAGATTATCTTGTTTGTTGTTGAATTCCCCTAATGTAGCACAATGCTTAACATAGAAGGGACAGTAGATCAATATTTTAAACTGTGGATGAATGTTTGAATGAAAGGATATAATGGCTAATTTCTCCTGCATATAGACGCTGAAATAGAAATGTTTTAATATAGTTCAACAAAAGTAGCAATCATTCAAAATTATTATAGTTAAATGAAATGATAATTGAATACTGCTGTGTTACTCAAACCTGGATAGTTGAAGGGCAAAACCTAACATCAAGTATTGTACCTGTTTGTGAATGAACCAGAAGTAACTACTAACTTACTGGTTCCTTTGAAGAGATTTCAGCAAAAACTATTTGAATGTTGCCTCCCATGTGTTAATTTTGTTTGTATTCTGCTAGCTTTCAGATTACTGCCTTTTCTTTTCATCATAGGAATATGTAAAAATAGTATTTGTATCAGGTGAAGAATTTTATTTAAAAATTACTAGGGATTGACTAAGGAGTGCTTTGGCACTGAGGTCCATCTCCAACCCTTTTGTTTTTTGAGACAAGTCTCAAATTGCTAAGACTGGCCTCAAATTTGTGATCCTCCTGCCTCTGCCTTCCATCACTGAGATTATAGGCATGTGCCCCTCTGCCCAGCTAGAAGAGACATCTTCCTTCCTCCCTCCCTCCCTCCCTCCTTCCCTCCCTCCCTCCCTCCTTCCTTCCCTCCCTCCCTCCTTCCTTCCTTCCCTCCCTCCCTCCCTCCCTCCTCCTTCCTCCCTCCCTCCCTCCCTCCCTCCCTCCTTCCTCCCTCCCTCCTTCCCTCCTTCCCTCCCTCCCTCCCTCCCTTCCCCCTCCCTCCCTCCTTCCCTCCTTCCCTCCTCCTTCCTTCCTTCCTCCCTCCCTCCCTCCCTCCCCTCCCTCCCTCCTTCCTCCTTCCTTCCCTCCTTCCTCCCTCCCTCCCTCCTTCCCTCCTTCCTTCCTTCCTTCCCTCCCTCCCTCCCTCCTTCCTTCCTTCCTTCCCTCCCTCCCTCCCTCCTTCCTTCCCTCCTTCCTTCCTTTCTTGGTGGGGGTGAGAGTACCTGTGCTTGAACTCCAGAGCTCTCAACCCCTGAGCCACATCCCCAGCCCTGTTTTGTATTTTATTTAGACAGGGTCTTATCAAGTTGCTTTAGCACCTGCTGTTGCTGAGGCTGGCTTTGAACTCTTGATCCTCCTGCCTGTGCCCTCTTGTCAAAGAGTTGTTTGTTTGTTTGTTTTGTTTAATCTTAAGGTGATAGTTAGCCTTTTCACCAGGAAATTCTGTGGTATTATTGGTTTTTCCCAACTCACTCATGTTTATGGTATGACAACAGTATGAGCTGTGAAAGTGCCACCACCAGTTTGGAAGGTGTTTTCTGTTTTATCCCTTAAAAACACCTCTGATTTCTTAGGACTCACCAAAAGAATATTAACTTTTAAATTTAATGCTTATAAGCAACTTTGCTTTCAAGTTAATATTTCCACTTCCGTTGACCTTTTTGGTTTGTTTTTTGTATAGTCTTTTCCTATTTTTTTCTAAATTGCTCTTTCCATTTGTATTTTCAAGAGATGTGCCCTAGCCACAGACTCTTAACAGAATGAAAAGCTGTTTACAAGATTGTAATAATAATAATGTTCAAAATAAAATGAAGGGCTGATTTTTCTTACTTTAGTGTATTTGTGAAACTCCATTTTGCTTAACTTGAAAGTACAAATATATAATTCTAATCTTTATTCCAAACAGATCATTCAATGTCCCAGCCTATTATGGTACAGAGAAGATCTGGACAGGGTTTTCATGGAAACAGTGAAGTAAATGCAATACTGTCTCCGCGATCAGAAAGTGGAGGCCTTGGCGTGAGCATGGTAGAATATGTACTAAGTTCTTCTCCTGCTGATAAATTGGATTCTCGTTTCAGGAAAGGAACTTTTGTAAGTATTTTGAACAAAGACATCTTTAATATTTGATAGTTATTTGGTTATATTTTATTTTTAAGTCAGTTTATATTTCCCTCCCTTCCTAGAGCTAAAGAATTTTAATAGCTGTTTGGACTCTTATTTTCTTCACTTACCCACTTCATGAAATACATGAAATGGTAGAACCGCTGCAAATATTTATAATCTTAACCATTTTACAAAAATCAAATCACATTAATTTTAAAACATTTTGCAAAAATTAAAAATTATTTCTTGATCTGAAAGTAACTTAATGAAATTGCCTATGCATTAAATATTTTAATCTAGTTTGTGGTGTTACTGCTTTTCTAGCACCGCTATAGTTAAGGTTGCCTTAGCCCTTCTGTTATAAATCACTAGTTTGTATTCAAATTTTTGGTTTTTGCTAACATAGAGTTGACTATGAACTTAAAATAAGTTTCAATGCTTTCTCTTGTTTTCATGCACCATAGTGTAGTTTTAGGTCACCGAATGGTGCCTTTTTGTGTGTTCTATTAAGTATTCAGAATCAAACAGATTCTTTTTCCTCAGGGCACTAGAGATGCTGAAACAGATGGACCTGAGAAAGGAGATCAAAAAGGCAAGGCTTCTCCATTTGAGGAGGACCAAAACAGAGATCTTAAACAAGGAGATGATGATGATTCTAAAATAAATGGCAGAGGTTTGCCAAATGGAATGGATGCCGATTGCAAAGATTTTAAGTAAGATTTTAACTTTTTTGAGAAGAAAAGATTATCTCTTTTTAAGGATTATTACAATTAGTTGATGTGACTGATTTTGACATTTTTCCAACTTCTGTTTATTTCCTTTGTACCTGGTGTTAATCTGGACAATTATTTTTTCATAAGGAAAATTAGTTAATGATTATGAACAATTAAAAAGAAATCTTCAAAACAGTATCTAAAACAATACATTCTATTGAAGGATTAATATCAGAAGCTGCTGTTAATTTTCTGCTGATATAGTCTAAATTTGAACTTTTTCCTCTGCTAGAATTTAATGAGACTTGAGAGACTTCCAAAGTTAGCTT
The DNA here is from genome assembly GCA_025594165.1 of Tamias sibiricus. Taxonomy (NCBI): domain Eukaryota; kingdom Metazoa; phylum Chordata; class Mammalia; order Rodentia; family Sciuridae; genus Tamias; species Tamias sibiricus. The sequence continues at coordinate 82,995,738 of CM046670.1, forward strand.
TGGGCTGGGGTTGTGGTTCAGTAGTCGAGTGCTTGCATAGCACACGTGAGGCACTGGGTTTGATCCTCAGCACTGCATAAAAAATAAATATATATATAAAGTTGTTATGTCTGTCTACAATATTAAAAAATACTTTTTAAAAGTTAGCCTTGAGCTCAAAATTCTTTAATACTGTTTTAATTCCCTCTCTCTCTCTCCCTCCCTCTCTCTTTTTTTTTTTCCTTGTACATGGTACTAGGGGTTAAACCCAGGGCCACCAACATGCTAGGCAAGTGCTCTATCACTGAACTACATCCCCACCCCTTTTTAAAATTTTGCTTTTGAGACAGGATTTTGCATATTTGCCCAGGCTGGCCTTGAACTTGTGATCCTCCTGCCTCAGTTTTCCTACTAGCTGGGATTATAGGCATATGCCACCATGTTCAGCTGTAGTTGTCTTTAGGCAATTAAATACTTTTTTAACCTTTGACACTAAATTAGACCATGTACCTTTAACTATATCTTAAGGAATTGTTACTTCATACTGATTTCATATACTTTTACACTATAGTAGTTAGATAAAGACTTTACCTGAAAATGAACTGTTTTTTTGAGATCTTGTGAACCATGGAATCCTAGATAACAAAGAGTTTAGGTACATAGAGGGTTGCATTTATTGCCTTTAATTATCGAAGCAGAATAACAATTGCTTCTTAAAAGCATTAGTGTTTCTATCTGTTCAGAGTGCAAAAAAGCATCCAAAACCTGTAAAACCTCTTTTGGTTTCTTTTAAAATCTTATTCATTTTTTGATTTTGCTCTTTTCCTAAGTTTTAGTAAACAGCATGCACTTAAAACTAAGTTGATTATAAACCTTCAGATTATACATTTATAATTGAAGTGTTAATACACCACTAACTATAGCAAGAGCACCACTGGTAGTACAATGATTTTTTTTTTTTTTTTTTTTTAATGTCCTCTGCTTTGTGGTATTTGAGTTATTTTGTGTGAAAGTTTTTCCTTTTCCCCTTAAAATATTAATACCATTTTTATAAGCATTCAAATTTTATTATAGATATGTGTTTAAAACCATTAATTATTTTAAATACATTATTAATCATTACTTGGCAATATTAAAAATGTTTCAAAAAGTAGCTGTGGCCATAATGTTCACTATGTCAGCATGTCATGGATCTATATGTTAAATGATATATATCAACATATACATTACTATAGTAGAACTGAAATGAATGAAAGACCCAAAGGAAACTTTGTTTTGTTTTTTAATTGGCTGGTTTTAAACAAAATCATTTCCGTTTTTTTTCCTTCTGGTATGTTCCAGATGAAAAAAGGAACCTTTGAAATTTTCCCATGCAAGTTAGATATGGCTAAAGAGGAAAGGAGTTTAAAATCATCTAATGTTGTAAGGACAATGGCTGATTTTAAAATGTATATTCAGTTAAATATCTGGAGAAGAGTTCTTATAATTGGGTATTGGCTTTGCAAATTACTCTCTGCATGCTAGATTTATGCCAATGTGCAGCACCTGAATTTAGGGACAGAGTTAGATGGACATAACAATTGGCTTTAAAAGCCAGGTAAAATGCTTATTGCCATTAACTGAACATATTTATGTTTGAATATACTATAAATGCATGGTTCCTCAGAACAGTAAACTGATTCTTTTTTATAAGGGAAACAGTTCTGTATAAAATATTTATGAAGAAAATATAGACTGTAAATGAGGATTAGTAAAAGGTAAGAATATAATTGAGACCATGAAGGGTGTGTTTATGCAAAGAGAGAAACTGATGTTTAACATCAATGTTGTAACATTGAATTTCTTGGGAAAATTAAAGAGGACTTAGTAGAGAAAGGTTTTGTATTTTTATTTTTAAAATTTTTTGTGTGATAGGGTTTGAACCCAGGGTTTTCTACCATTAAGGTATATCTCCAGCCCTTTTTTGAAACTCAGACTTCGAACTTGTCAGTCCTCCTGCCACAGCCTCCAGAGTTGCTGGGGTTAACAGGTGTAAACCACCATGCCCAGCAAAAGATGTTTTAGGGAGGTAATGAGGGTCGAACCCAGTGGACCCTCTGACACTGAGTTACAGCTCCAGCATTTTTGTTTTGTTTTGTTTGTTTGTTTTTGTTGTTTTTGTTTTGAGACAGTGTCTTAATAAGTTGCTAGGGCTGATCTTGAACTTGGAATCCTCCTGCCTCAGACTTCAAAGTCTCTGGGATTACAGGCATGTGCCACTGTGTGCCCTGCCTTAATTTTTGATACATATATTATACATTTGCATTTCTTTCTGGTGATTTAAACTGAAACAATTTGGTATGATAAAGGTGGTCTCTGGAGACCTGTCATAGAGGACTTTCATAAATAGTTTCTTTTATTCTTGTTAATTGGAACCCCCAGGTCATCTGCTTAGCCTTGATAAGGAAATGGACCTGAGAGATGAAATGATTTGCTAAAAAGTCATATTTAAAAGAGTCAAGAGTCAGCCTTTTTGGTCTTGGTTTGGTTCCATTTTCTGTTGTCTAGCAAGTTTTACCCTAGTTAAATCATGAAGAACATAATGATCTATTGCCAATTTTTTTTCCTATAAATAATAGTAAGCAAGATGTTATGACAAAATTACATGCTGGTGGGCAGGATAGCAGAATGATGGGTGGGTTTTGATTTTGAATTTTCCCACATTTGCTGCATAATAGTTTGATTTTCGTACCTACCATTCATTTTGTTTATGATTTGAGACAAAGGTTTCAGGTTTTAGCCTAGATTGTAATATTTTGTAGTTTTTCCTGCTGATAAAATTGAGTTGGTCATTATAATATTGAAATTGAGGAGAGTGATTATTAATAATATAAAGAACTACTAAAACCGAGTCTTTGTGTTTGTGTGTATGTGTGTGTGCACACGCGCGCACTGGGAATTGAACTCGGGTGCTCTTATGACTGAGCTACATCTGCAGCCCTCTTTATTTTTTGAAACAAGGTCTTACTACCTTTCTCACACTGACCTTGAATTTGTGATCCTCCTGCCTTAGCCTCCCAAATAGCTGGAATTATAGAAAATGCCTCCATACCCAGCTGAAACCCTGTTACCTCTTAAGTTATATTAAATAGGGGGAAAATGTGATAGTGACCCAGAATGCCTTATTTGCTTTCATATTTTATAACGATTTGTTTTTCATTATTTTCATACTTTCCCATTTTACCTTTTGACTTATATTTACTCATGCTTTTCTCTTCCTCTCTCTCTCTTTTTTTTTTTTTTTTAGTCGTACTCCTGGAAGTCGTCAAGCCTCTCCAACTGAAGTAGTTGAGCGCCTCGGCCCCAATACTAATCCCCCAGAAGGATTGGGTCCTCTTCCTAATCCTACAGCTAATAAGCCACTTGTTGAAGAATTTTCAAATCCTGAAACTCAGAATCTGGATGCCATGGAACAAGTTGGTCTGGATTCCTTACAGTTTGACTATCCTGGTAACCAGGTACCCATGGACTCTTCAGGAGCTACTGTAGGCCTCTTCGAGTACAATTCCCAGCAGCAGGTAAAGCATGCACCTTCTTTAAGAAAGTATACTCAATATACTGGTGTATCCCAATGCAGTATGAGGCACTGATATGAATGGTGGAGTTTCTTGAACGTTTAATGTTTTATTGATTAAAATATCCCTGCATTTGAGTGCTTCTGATGAGTGCTTAAAATATTTTATTCACAGCATTCTAATTAGAAGTGAAATATTTTGACATTAATATTTGTATTAAATATTTTTCCTGATAGCTCTTTCAGAGAACTAATGCACTAACAGTTCAGCAGTTAACTGCAGCTCAACAGCAGCAATATGCATTAGCAGCAGCTCAGCAGCCACATATAGGTGAGTCTGTAAATTGCCGTTTTTGACTAGAGTGTTAGAAAAATCTTGTTAAAAGTCATTAGAATGTTACTTTTTTTTCTCTCTCTCTCATTTAATAATTAGTGCTATTTTGTTTGTTTTTGAAACATCCAGTCATCCCATTGAGATCAACAGTACTAGATTATATGGCAAGGGTATTGATTAGAGGAAGAATTATTTCTGGTTTGTTTTTGTTTGGCAGTACTAGGGATTGAGCCCCAAATGCTCTACCACTGAGCTACATCCCCAACCCTTTTTATTTACTTTTATTTTGAGACAGGGACTCACTAAGTTGCATAGAGCCTTGCTAAGTTGCTGAGGGCTGGCCTTGATCCTCCTGCCTTAGCTTCTTGAGCTGCTGGAGTTACATGTGCCTATCACTGTACCTGGCTTATTTTTAATTTTGAGACAGGGTTTCACTGAGTTGCTCAACTCAAATTTGTGATCTTCCTGCCTCAGACTCCCAAGTATATGGAGTTACCAGTGTGCATCCCCAAAACCTGCTCTGATTATAATTTGCATCACTGGCTAAATAAAGATCTCAAACTTGATGAAAGTTGTCAGTGCATAAGTGTCCTGTCGTCCTGTCCCTGTCCCCTCCCCGCAATATTTCCCACTCCTCACCCCTCCACCCCCACCCCCGCCTATGTGAAGGCTAGAGAGTTAAATGTCTGGACGTTCAAGTGTGGTTATTTGTATTCACTTTCCAGTCAAAATGTTCATTTTTTTACTGCTTATTAATACATGTAAATCTTATTAATACATATAAACCTTGCTATCTAGATTTTACTTTTATTTTTAAATAGTTATAGATTCACAGAGGAGTTACAAAGAGAGTGCAAAGTTTCCCATACCCCCTATGTTCAATTTCCCTTAATGGCTACATCTTATAATTACAGTACAGTATCAAAGCCAATAATGTGACATTGATACAGTATATAATTTAGTCATTTTATTACATGTGTAAATGTTGTGGAACCATATTTATTTTATCTGACTTTGACTAAACTTTATTTTCTAGTTAGAAAAGTTGTGAATACTCTGATATCAGAATCTGTGGAAGGAAGGATAGATAATGCTAAATTTGTTCTTTTCCCTTAACTTAGTATTGTTCTGTATCAGTGCAATAAGGTTTTTACTTCTGGTTTTAATCAAAGATGTCCACATTTGTAGTTGACCTTTAATAGCAATATCCACCCAGGCCCTGTTTTCTTTTGTCTTTTTTCCTCAATTCCTTTTATCTGTGTACTTAATTCTTTCTTCTCTCATTGTTAAAAATGTACTGATTACCGTATGTTCATCCAACACACAGTTTATATTACTTGAGGCTTTATGGCATGTTTTAATGTTGCTCTTTGGATTTTTGAAACTTTTTTTCCTCATTTGCCTATTTGCCATTGTGGGGTTTATTGTTTGTTTTTGTTTTTTGTTTTTGTTGTTTCTTTCTTTTATATGAACTTCAGAATCAGCTTATCTACTTACGGAAGATCAGGTTAAGTTTTTAAATTAACTTATGGAAAATTAGTATCCTTATGACAGTAAGTATTCTTATCCAGGGCGTAGTGTGTCTTTACTTGATTATTCAAGTCTGTGTTAGTGTTGTTCATGAGTGTTTTAAAGTTTGTCATACAAGTTTGAATATTTATTGATAAATTTATTCTTAATATTTTATTTTGCTATCAAATGACCTGACATTCATTAAATGTTATGCATGAAAGATCTTGAATATCATATTAGATTTAATGAATGATATTTTCTAAAATTGAATCATGCTTCCATTAAAATAAAAATTACTTGTATATATTTGTTCTTTTAACATACTCTTTCAATTTCTGATATTTTATTTAGGATTTTTGCATCAATATTAAAGTGACTTTACTCTCTATTTTTGCAGTTTTTTAAAGTATTTTTAAATCAACATACTAACATCATGGAGTATATTAAGTAATATTGGGCTTCTATGACCTTCAAAGATGTGGCAAAAGAACTCTGAAACCATATAGATAATTCAAGTGAATTTGAAAACCTGAATGAGAGAGAATTATTCTAAGAAAGCATAACTTATCTAAGCTGACCCCACATTTTAATCTTAGTTCCACTGTTAAATGTATTAATTTTTACCATCAGTCTTTTTTATCAAAGTTTGCTCAGTTTTCTCTTGGCTGACTGATGGCTCATTTAGCATTATCTAATAGAAATATAATATGTAGTTTAAAATTATTTAGTAGTCACATTTTAAAATCTAAAAATATGTGAAATTAATTTTAGTTATTTGTTATTAATGGATTATTTATACCTATTATTATTATTTATACCCATTACCTAAAATATCATTTCAAAAGATAATCAGTAAAAAATTACTGATGAGAAATTTTGTGTTCTTCATATTAAGTGTTTGAAATCAGGTATGCATTTTCCTACTTAAAGCTAATGTCAGGTTACACTAGTCTCAGTTGAAATGCCCAGGGATTATATGGGCTAGTAACTGCTAGGTTTGTCAGTGCAGCTGTAAAGATTATTCTAGGATGGGGGTTGAAAAAATTTTTTCTATAAAGATCTATGGTTAATTGGTAAGTGGGAAAAGCATATTAAAATATTATAGACTAGAATATCAAATGTATGAGTATATGCATATAAAAATTGAAGGGTTTAAGCCAATTATTTTCTAATTGATAGATTCCAATAGTAATTTGAATGTTTTTCTTTTTTGAAAAATGTTGATATTATTATTATTATTTTAGTTGTTGATAGATTTTTATTTTATTTATTTATATGTGGTGCTGAGAATCAAACCCAGTGCCTCACACCTGCCAGGAAAGTGTGCTACTGCTGAGCCATGGTCCCCCAGCCCAATGTTTTTCATGATAAACCATAAAATATATTTTTCCATTAAGTATGGCCCAGCTTTTAGATTTTTTTTTAAAGTGGCATAAGAATGTGAATACTAATACAGAATTCTCTATTCTTATGATAAAGAAATTCCTGATAGATGAGAATCTTAGAGGGCATAGTTTAGAATATGACTTAGCAAATGAAAGGGATTTTACTGAGCCCACACTATAATTTGTAATTATTTTTATAAAACAGCAGATCTTGAAAATGGCTATTTGTGCTTGGGCATGAAATCACTATTGTGGGTTGTGGCCTATATTTTTAAAAATCAAATAGATAATGTGGAAAGTAATAAATTAAGAGCTGCATAATATAGAGTTCATTGGAATTGCAAAGGGTAATTTTGTAGGTGTTGGGAATTGAACCCTGGGCCTTGCATGTGCTAGGCAAGCAAGCACTTTCCCACTGAGTCTCATCTCCAGTCCCAGTAAATTTTTTTCTGCTGGAATTGTTTTGTGGCATTATTCTGTATGTATAAGTTTGATCTGAAATATATTTCGTATTGTGGATCATAGTCAAACACTTTGAAAGCTAATATAATATGGTTTTAAAGTAGTTTCAGAATCTTGATTTTTAAGGCCTAGATAAAACATATTTTACATTTTTCTTTGGGTAAAATTAGTTTACATTCATCTACTTAGACCCATATCCCCCATTATCTTTCAAACTTGAACCTTCTTGATCTCCTTTAGCTTTAAATACATCCTTATTCATTATTTCCTTACTATTCATTTATCTCAGTTACTTTCCAGAAGAGACAACCCTGACAACATATTTTCAAAGAATTTTTTCAGTAACTGGTAAAAGTTCTATGGATAGTAGCCCGTATATTATGTGTTTAAAGCTAAAACTACTACTGTTCAGTAGTAGTTTCTCATTCAGTCTTTAGTAAGCCATGCTGAGGCTTAGGAATTCAACACAAGGAAGGAGGATTAGATCTGTCCTGACAGGCACTCTATCTGTCAATAAAAGTCAATTACCAATTAGAAAACAGTATAGTAAGTGCTATGGACATAGGGAGGAGGGATATTAGATTTGGGAAGGGGTTGATGGGATGAATGAGCTGCAGAATAAAATAAAACTGGTGTTATAACCAGAATGAAGTCTCCCAAACTTCCTGATTCATACTAAGTGGTTTGGACTTTCTCCTAAAGTTAATAGGGAGATAAGGAAGAGTTTAAAGAAAAGTGACTTTAAGTTCACTTCTACATTTAGTAAAGGCTAAAAAAAAAAAAAAAAAAAAAGTGAGCATACATTTCTAGTACTCCTGAGTATTAATTCTCACAAAAATCATACTGGGTGACTGATGGTATGGTATACCTATTTCTTAAATGAAAAACTTTAGAATCAGTTACTCTTACATACACAGGGTCACTTAGTAAAAAATTAAACCATTATAGGGCTGCTTTGCTTCCCCATCCCAGATTCAGAATAGAAGTGTTTTTACTTAATGAAGAAAATATACTTTGCATTTTTATTCATTATTTCTCCTCCTTTTAAATGTAGCTGGTGTGTTCTCAGCAGGCCTTGCTCCAGCTGCATTTGTGCCAAATCCATATATTATTAGTGCTGCTCCTCCGGGGACCGATCCGTATACTGCAGCAGGATTGGCTGCAGCAGCAACATTAGCAGGTAATTTATTGTTCATCTTTGTTGTTTGTTATGGATTTAGTTTTAATTTGGGTTAAGCTTTATTTTTATCTATTTGGGCAATTTGAAATTCCTAAGAAAAACTGAAACATCCAGAATGAATTGAAATTTTCAGCAAGTTTTTGTTTTTAAACTTTTTTTTAGATGTTGATGGACCTTTATTTTTTATTCATTTATTTGTTTGCCGTGCTGAGAATCGAACCCAGTGCCTCTCACATGATAGGCAAGTGCTCTACCAGTGAGCCACAACTCCAGCCCCTTATTTTTATTCAACTGTAATGTCATGGAAAGTCCTAAGCAATAATTCTTTTATTTTTCTTTCCTATATGTAGTTGTTGGCATTTTCGGTTTTTAATTTTTAGAAATCTTCCCTCGTTGATTGTGCATCTCTGTTTTAATACCTACAGAGACAATGAAAAGTAACATTAACTAGAAAATAACTAGAGGTAGGTAGTATGAATATCTGGGTCAGGCTTAGTATTAAGATCTTTAGCAGTCTTGAGAGAATACAGATCTAAAAGTTTCTTGAGTAATGTTAAAATGTGCAAGCAAGCTGGGGGGAAAAAAAGGGCAGAGCTGGTTGCTGTGGTACACACCTGTAATTCCAGCAACTTGGCAAGATCCTGTCTTAAAATTGAAAAAAAGAGAAAGAAAGAAAAATGTTAAAGGCTGGGGTTGTAGCTCAGTGGTAAACCGCCTAGGATTCAGTTCCTGGTACCAGAAGGGGGTAAAAAAGGTAGGATGGAGTTGGAAAAGAACTTTCTGAAAATGTTACCACTCAAAATCTGACATAAAAACCAGTGTATTGGGGCTAGGAATCCATAGCTCAGTTGGTAGAGTGCTTGCCTCACCTGCCTAAGGCCCTGGGTTCAATACCTAGCACACTCCCCACTCCCCACCCCCAGCCCCACAAAATGTAGTTATTGCTTATTTCAGTGGGGAAAGAGTTGTGAGGTGCTCAGACACAGTCTTTGTGAGCAGTGCTATTTGCTGATTTTATGTAAGGTTGTTGGGAAAAGTTTGTTTTAGGTTGAATTGATTACAGAGATAGGCATGGTTTATGTTGTTTATAGAGGCAAGAATGGGTTGCTGTTAGCCTTAGAAATGTGTTTGTTGGAGTGAGTCTGCTGATGGGGGCTGTATTCCAAAACTTGAGGCTGTGACTATTTTTTTTTTTTTTTTTTTTTTTTTTTTTGGCTTTAAAAATCATCTCTGAAGTGATTATCATTTATCAATTAGATGTTTTTAATGTACTACCGGGTATTTATTTATTCATTATCATGACTGTTGAACAGTCTACCTTTCTGGGAAGTTGGACTTTTCAAACTCAAGATCTTTTTTAAAAAGTGAAAGAAAAATATTAATTTCAAAATCTTGCTTGATACTTAACTGGTAGACTAAAACTTCTCATAGTCAGTGACTTTTGGTGTAGAAGTGTATACCACACAACTCAATAATGTGAGCTTTTCTGGTGCTGTTTAACTGGATGTTAGTACATAAAGTGCTGGTATAATACACATACAGAGAACCATTTACTTATGGGACTGAAAGCAACAACTTTAAGAGGTCATTTAGTTTGGGAATAGGCATACTACACAATCTGGCCAGGCTTTCTAGCAACAGTGCTATACAATAGAAATGCAGTGTGAGCCAGAAAATGAACTTTAAAATTTTCTTGTAGTCACAGTGTAAAAGTAAAGAACAAATGAAATTTATCTCAATAATACATTTGATTTAGCCCAACATATCCAAAATATATTTCAGCATATAATGAATATGTTTTAATAAGTTTTTTTTTTCATGCTGTCTTCAAAATCCTGTGTAAGTTATTCTCTTAAAGTTTATCTCAGTTTGGTCTTTTTTCTTTAAATTGTTCAGTAGCCACAAGGGGCTTCTGGCCATGTTGGAGAGTGAGGGTCTAGGTAGGTGTGTGACTATTGCTATTACAATGTGTACTTTCTTAGGAGTTTGGGAACTTTCAAACTTAAGATTTTTTAAAAAATATTTTAATACTCGTTGATACAGGTTGTGCTTCCTTGTGGTCTTTAGAAATACTTTTTTGCATTTAAGTTTACAGAATATTTTAGTTATTTGGTCAGTAATACTTGGCTCCGTTTTCTTCTATAGCAAAGGGAAACTAAGTTTGACTTTCTAAAATATTCAAAGCATATGTTCTAAATTTTGACTAATAAAATCTTAGAGCATTTGTTATATAAATTAGAAATTATGATATTCATTATTTTAATGGTGGCCCTTATTGTGCATATAATTAATTCTATTTGCTCTTCAGAAATCAAATATCTTTTTTTTTTTTTTTTTTTTTTTTTTTTGTGGTACCAGGGATTGAACTCAGGGGCACTTGACCACTGGGCCACATCCCCAGCCCTTTTTTGTATTTTATTTAGAGACAGGGTCTCACTGAGTTGCTAAGTGCCTCACCATTGCTGAGGCTGGCTTTGAACTCGTGATCCTCCTGCCTCAGCCTCCCAAAGTGCTGGGATTACAGGCGTGCGCCACCGCGCCCGGCATATCAAATATCTTAAACAAAGTAAAATAGAACAGGAACAACTCCTTTTGTATTTTCTAATTTGCTTTCTTACCTCTATTTTTCTCTGAGCTTGTGTCTAGTTCTTTCTTGTTTTGACTCACAAGTCTCATTTTTCTAACCACATAAATACGGATGTCTCATTTGTTTTCACATAATTTTCTATTGCTTTGTTAGAATTGTGGCTAATTCTGTTTCAAATACGAAGAATTGTTTAAATTGAATGCTTGCAATTCAGATACTTTTTGTAGTAAGCTTGGTACCCAAACATATCCTAGTTTTATGTTACATTTGGAAAAGCAAAAGGGAAAAAATGTAATTCATTTCTGTTATCAGAAAGTATTCTGTTTTAGAGAAGTAACAAATGTTCCTTAAGAAATTCTAACAAGTATCCTAATCTAATGTTCCCTGAATATGTTATGTATGTTTGGCTGTATCAAGCCATAATTAGCAGTCAATACATGTTGAATATAAAGCTAAGTGTCCTGTCAGTTTATTGGTAATATTTTAGCTTTGCTTCATATCTCTCCATTAAAACCATAACTGTTGTTCTTGAACACTTTCTTCTCTTAATAATCTGAACGTGAATGATATTTGCTTATTAGTAGAATCAGAAAAAGTAGAAAGGGTATAGCTCATGTAAGTGGGTAGAGAAGAGTCTAAGGACATGTTCTGCTCTTAAGTCTTACACCTGTCCCCTTTTGTAATCTAGTGGTAATATAAAATTTATTTGTTGGGTGTTTTGTTTTGTTTTGTTTGGATGGGGGTTTAGGTCCAGCCGTGGTTCCACCTCAGTATTATGGTGTTCCATGGGGGGTGTATCCAGCCAACTTATTTCAGCAACAAGCTGCAGCTGCAGCAAACAATACAGCTAATCAGCAAGCAGCCTCACAAGCTCAGCCTGGACAGCAACAGGTAAGCCTTCCTTCATTAAATAATACCTGAGAATTTTTTGTTAAAGGTGTTAATTCCTCTTTCTTTTTTCCTCTGTGAAACACAGTAGCTGTCATATAGTTGGTATACAACTATTTATTGCAGAATTGGTTATATTTTATTTCTATTATTCTTAAACTCTCTAGCAGTTTTTAAATTTCCTTTCATCACTTAAAAATGTAGTAATAATGTTACTATCAAAATAATTACCCCTTCATTTTTATCCAGGCATTTAAATTACAAGTTTAAATATTAGTATGTTTCCAATGTAAAATTAGATTATTAGATACATTATTATTTTTCCTCCCACCATACTGGGGATCGAACCCATGGATGTTCTACCACTATATCCCTGGCACTCCCCCCCCCCACACACACACTTCTCTCTTTTTTTTTTTCTTTTTTTCTTTTTTTGTAGATGGACAGAATGCCTTTATTTTATTTGTTAATTTTTATGTGGTGCTGAGGATTGAACCCAGTGCCTCACGCTTTGGGCAAGTACTTTGCCACTGAGCTACAGCCCCAGCCCCTCCCTAGCCCTTTTTATTGTGAGATAGTTTTGCTAATAAGTCTCACTGGCTGGCCTCAAATTGCTATCTTTCTGCCTCATCCTCCATATATATATATATAAATAAATAAATTATATATATTATATAAATAAATAATATATATTTTAGTTGTATGTGGACACAGTACCTTTTTATTTTATTTATTTATTTATTTATTTATTTATTTATTTATTTATTTATTTATTTATTTATTTTGGTACCAGGAGTTGAACTCAGGGGCACTCGACCACTGGGCCATATCCTCAGCCTTTTTTTTTTTTTTTTTTTTTTTTGTATTTTATTAGAGACAGGGTCTCACTGAGTTGCTAAGTGCCTCAGCCTCCCAAGCACTAGGATTACAGGCGTAAGCCACTGCACTGGCCCTTTATTTTATTTTTATGTGGTGCTGAGAATTGAACCCAGTGCCTCACACATGCCAGGCGAGCGCTCTACCTTTGAGCCACAACCCCAGCCCCAGGATACTTTATATTTGTAAATAAGAAAAGATGAAATAATTTTACTAAAGTTCACCTTTAATTTCTTAAAGAAAATGTTTATCATGAGATTATTTTTTATTTCATCCTCTTTCTTAGATAAATGCTAACAAACTATTGGCAAATATCAGAATTCTGGCTGTTAACTTTCATCATATTTATACCAAAGAAGCAGCTTAATACAATGGCATTGCTTACTTGGCTGTTAAATTTTATTCTGAATTTTCTTTACTATATTTTAATACTTGATGCTCTGTTGGGTTAGTCCTTGTATATCATATCACAGCATTATTGTATACATTATTTTTTAACCCATTATTATTTAATACACTTTTGTGTATTGCTGATGAAGGTGGGTGGATTTACAGTGAATCCACTTGTCCTGAATTGTTTGTGAACTTCATCATGCTTGTATATCAGCACTATAACAGTTGTGTGTGGTGCAAAGTAGTAAAATTTGAGCAGCCTCAAGAATTTTTCACCTTGTATTAATGTTATCTTGGTGGGCTTTTTTTTCACTTGAGGTTTTATGTTTAAAAAGGAGCTGTTAAGTGGGTTTTTTTTTTTTTTTTTTTTGGTTTGTGAATTCTGAAAACTTGATTTGAAATTTTTGCTCACTATCATAATCTCATAACAGATAAAAATCAGAATTTCTTCCTTTAAGCTTCCTGTGTTTCAGTTTCAATCTTAGAAAATAATTTTAAATTTTTTTTAGTCTTCCTCTAATTCATTTTCATTCCTCCCCACTTTCAGTATCTATCTATCTGTCTCTATCTCTCTGTTCTCTCTCTCTCACCACCTTGATAAGAGAACAGATATTAGAAATAATTTTTACCTTCAGACCTTCTGGAAGAACCTTTATTGATTGTTAAAGTTGTCAAGAGCAAGTGATGTTTTTGATGTGAAGTATTGTGTAATTTTTCATGCTAAACCTAAATTTCGTTGTATGAAATGTGTTTACATAATTGTCTAAGGTAAATTGTTATTATATGATAATGCTTTTAAGAAAACCATCTGTCCTTTGTAGGTTCTTCGTGCTGGAGCAGGCCAGCGTCCTCTTACTCCTAATCAGGGTCAGCAAGGGCAGCAAGCAGAATCACTTGCAGCAGCTGCAAATCCAACTTTGGCATTTGGTCAGGGTCTTGCTACAGGCATGCCAGGTATGTAATTGGTTAATTGTAGTTTTTTGTTTTTGTTTTTTTGGGGGGTGCTGTAATCTGTAGAAATTTGAATAGATTTAAAATGTTATTTGTAGTCTCTCCATACTGAAGAGTGAATAAATCAGAAGTGTCTTTGAAGTCTTACCTACCTTCTAATAGATTTAGAATTCACATGCTAAAAGTTGAAATCAATATTGAGTTCATGAGACTCAGTGACTAGAATAGGACATATGTATATCAGAATTCTTAGTAAAGCCATTTTCTTTTTTTCTGTAACATGAACCACAGCATCTTTCCAACTGAATCTAGCCCAGAATTTTCGGTGTAATGTTTAGAAATTAAAACAAGTTGGTTAGAGTGGGCATATAAGACTAAAACCTATTTGCCATTCCTGCCTCATAAGAATAATCATTTAGTTAGTCAATATTGAGAAGTTTGCAACTAATATTTCTAATTTCGACATTGTTCATCATGTTTAACCTGTTTATAACATTTTAAACTATTGTTATTTATAATCTAATAGCAACATTGTCTCTGATATGCCTGTGAAGACCTAATGTATAGAAAATTGCAGTATAAAATTTCTGTCTATTGCCACTGTACAACTTTTATTTTTTTACAACTTGCTTTTTAAGGGCAGTGAGAGTGGGTTTTTTGTTTGTTGGTATGTTTTTGGTGAAACTGGAAGGAAAATATTTTCTTAAGACAGAAACGCATAACCAGGATTTGTTTTGTTTTGATTATGGTTAATTTGGGGGGTGGGGGTGCTGGGCATTTTACCCATTGTTTTATTTGGGGGGGATTTTGTTTTTGAGTTGCTACAGGTCAGGGGCTCATTCACTACCATTAAGGTACATCTCCAACTCTTTTAGTTTTAAAAGTAAAATTTAAAGGCCACGTTTAATATCAATAAGTATGCTAGTTTTCACTTTTGACATATGAGTGGTTACTTCTGTGTTATATGGATTACTTATTAGTGAAATGTGAATTCCAATTTCCATTAATTGTAAGATTGTGACATTTTCTATTCAGATCATTTAGAAAATGTGTTCAATGTGTTGAAAAAGATCTTTTCTAACATCAAAGGTTTCTTTTATGCAGATACATACTTTTATATGTTATTTTAAGGATTTATATATTAATTTGCATTCATTCTGTTCTCTCTGTAATTCTGTTCTCTGTAATTCTAAGGTCTGAGTTTATCATCTCATCTAGTTCTCTGGATAAAAGATAGTTTCATACTTCTGTCCCTGAAGTACCAATAGTAGTAAACTAGGGGGCATTCTTGTTATTTTCTTCTTTTACCACAGCTATATATTTCCTTACTGGGAAGCTACTGTTCTGGAGCCATTGTAGATTAGAAACCATGGCAGAAGCAACCTATTGAGAAATGGACTGGGAAGCTGAAATTATTATAGGCAGCTGGAGTAAGGGCTTAAAAGAAGTGAGTCAGGGGTTTTTGAAAGCTATTAAAACTAAGACTATTGTGGTTCTTCTTGGGTTTTAGCTACCGGTAGACAAGGAAGTCATGGAGAACTGTAGTGCTTTCTGCCTAACTAGGTTCTCAGTGGATCCTGGAATTCAGAACATGCTTCTGTGCTATGTATATATGCTGCTGTCTATAACTATTACTTATCAGTCAAGGTTCTTTTTTTTTATGCTATATTCATTCCTTATAAGTGTCTTTTTTTTTCATATTCAGCTAGCTGATAGTCTTATTTCTCATCTTACTAAACATAGCAAAGTATTTTTCTATTACATTTTATCAACTTTAATCTTAGAATTTATTTTTATATTCACGTTTATTCTTTCTGTCCTATGAGAAACCTCTTTATTGTTACTTTTATTTTGGTGTTGTGGGGATCAAACCCAGAGCCTCATTTATGCTGGACTAAAGCTCTACCACTAAGCTATATTCTCAGCCTCTGTTTCTTTTTTGTTTTGTTTTGTTCCACGGTGAACTCTGTTGATAATTCTAGAAGAAAACATTCTTTTATACTGTTTTTCTGAAAACAATTGTATATTTTTGGAATAGTGATAAAAGTTGGTAAAACTTGTAGGATATATCTTTATAGTAAATTATTACTTAACGTTTTGGGCTACCACATTTAGCCCTTTTAGAAATAAGAATGTAAAAAATCAGTCTCATAAGGAACCTTACTAGATTTAGTATTTGTATATCTCAGTGACTTGTGGGCTGTTCACATGATTCCCTCATTCATATCCTTTCTTTAATGCCTTCTATATTTCCATTCTGCATGGAGTATCTCCAACTTTTCATATTTAACCAGTTACACAGTTATAAAGCTTATGTGCTACAAAAAGAGCTCACTTGAGAAAATTGATATTCCTTCAAGTCTCTTTTTTTTTTTTTTTTTTGTACTGGGGATTAAACTCGGGCACTCGACCACTGGGCCACATTCCCAGTCCATTTTTGCATTCATCTTTCACATTCTGATCATTCTCTTTTATTTACTCTTTCTGCCTGATTCTTTGTGCCATCTGTACTATATCTCTTTACTTTAATCTCTCCTTCCCTTTCCCTACCACTCATACACTCACTTAGCCACCCCCAAACTTTCTCGGTAACAAAAGAATAATACAATGGAAATTAGAAACTTTTGAACTGAATTATAGTAAATTATAAAAATTTATACTTGTGGAGTGCAATTAAAACTACATAGATGGGAAATATCCAGACTTAAAGCATATGTCAGACTAGAAATCAGTGAACTGTTTATCCATTAGAAAACTGAAAAGAGGAGAATAAAGCCAAAGAACATAAGGAAGAGCATAATAAAGATAGATGCTAATGTGAATGAAATAGCACACATACAATGAAAAGGATCAATTATCTCAAAACTGTTTTTTTGAAAAGACTAATAGAGTTGTAAACCTCTGAATGAATGGCTCATCAAAAAGAAGGACTGGGGATATAGCTCAGTTGTGGAGTGTTTGCCTAGCATGTACAGGGACCTGCTGGGTTCAGTCCTCAGTACTTGGGCTGGGGGTGGGGGGTATGGCTAAAGCCATAAGTAACTAGTGTCAGAAAGATTAAATAATCATAAGATATTAGGCAGAATCTCGTGTTAATAAATTTTACAGAAATATAGACTGGGTAAATGCCTTGTGTTGTCCATCTCCACTGCATACTAAATAGCAACTCCATTCTTTTAATTAAAACTTTGGCCAAACATAGGAAGAACACTTTAGTCCATTTTTCCTAACACTGTATTTCTAGTCTCAACAAATATCTAACTGCTGGGTCTCACAATCCAACTCTTCCCTCTCTTCTTTTCTGACCTGGTCACCATTATGTCTCTCATGTGGATTAGCTTTCTGTCCAGGTTCCCATATTTCATGGTGTCCCCAGTCATTTTGATTAATCCTTTTCTGTCACTCTGTTTCAGCCATACTGGCTTATTTTCTCTCTCCTCCATTTGGAGAGCTCTTTGTATAGCAGTCTGCTTGAATTTTTCCTCATAAATCATATTGTTCTTCTTTGCCCCCAGTTTAAAATTATCAGCACTTCTATCGCTACTCAATGCTTCCTTTCCACTCTCCCTATCTGATATTTCTATAATACTTAACATACTCTGCTATTTTTTGTTCTTTTGTTTATTTGTGGTAGAAAATAAAATCAAGAGTAAAGACATTTCTTTTTATTGTTCCTTGCTATATTCCAATACTCAGAAGACTGCCTGGCATTTGGTAGCTACTTGATAAATATTTTGCAAGTGGATGGATATGTAAACAATAAATTAAGCTAAGTTAGGAATGGGAGAGGGAAAGAAAACATCTTGTTCAAGGAAAGAATACACTGAAGCCCTGTGGTGGGAGGAAACAAAGTGCCCTTAAGGAGTTTGAAACTTCCTTATTCCCAGAGTGCAAAAAGGTCTGGAAGTGCCAGGTGAAACTAAAAAATGGCCAGCATACTAGCAGATCGCATTGTGGGTTGGATTCAGAGTTGTGGTTTTCATTTTAAACCCATTAAAACGTTTTGAACAGGTTTGTGATAATAAAAGATCATTCTGGAGGTTCCTCAAAAGACTAGGCATGGACCATCATATGACCCAGCTGTAACACTCCTCAGTATTGATCCTAAAGAATTAAAGTCAGCATACAGCGATACATGCATATCCATGTTCATAGCAGCACAATTCCCAGTAGCCTATGGAGTCAGCCTAGGTATCCACAGTGAACAGATGAATGAATAAAGAAAATGTGGTATATATACACAATGGAGTCTTATTTAGCCATAAAGAAAAATGAAATTTTCATTTGCAGGAAAATGGATGGAACTGGAGAACGTTGTATTAAGCAGAATAAGCCAAACTTGGAAGGCAAGGGTCATATTGTTTTCTCTCATGTAGAAGCTAGATGGGAAAAAGGGAGAGAGAAAAAAGGTGGAGGCAGGATGTCATGAAAATTGAAGGACAATCAGTAGAGGAAAGGGAAGCAGGGAGAAGGGAGGAGAGGAGGGAAAATACTGGGGAATGATATTGGCCAAATTATATTGTTACGTGCATGTACAAATATGTAGCAACAGATCCCACCATTATTTTCAACTCTAAAGCACCAATTAAAAATATGGGGAGGGAGATCACTCTGAAGAATGGGATACAGAATTGGGGCAAAAGCATGAATAGACCATGTAGATCTCATTGTATAGGGTAGTACAATCAGGAGAATAAAGATTTGAGAAAGATTTAGGAGGTCAAATAAACTGGTCTTAGGGACTACAGGCAAATTCCTCTGTTTGGGAATTTATATATACACTACCTTGTTAAGTATGATTTATATGCTGTTTAATTTTTCAGTAGAGTATTTGCAGTCAAATGTTCATATGGATTAACTTTTATTTTTTAATTGGGATCTAATAAACAATGATACTTTTGAAAAAGTTATTTTCTTTATGTCTTGGATTTAGGATTAGGACATGCGTACCAGTTAAAACTATCAACTGAAGAAAAGGTGGTAGAATAAAATGGATATCATTATCCTAAATGCATGATTGAAGACTTGAATATTACAAATAGACTTTGTATACAAACAGTGTTATGTAAATAAGAGGTTCTATATGTGTATTATGAATTGCAACGCATACTACTATTACAAATACAACTTTGAATTTAAAAAAAGGAAAAAAATCTATCAACTGGCATCTACAGTGTAAGATTTATTAGTAATGTGGATATTTTATTAGCAATTTACTAATGCGTATACTTGGTCAGAATTGCTGGATTTACTTAAAATGCATATGAAAGTGTCAGCCTTACTGCAGTGTTTGTCCCAGCACAGTTTATTATTATACTTGAACTGCATTTATCCCACTGTGTTTGAATACAGTAAAGTTTTCATGCTGCCTTATGACTAATTTTACAATGACTTGCTTCTGCATAGTGTTCACAAAATAAAATTCAAGAATTGGTATTAGACTATATTTAATTGAGTATATTCTGGTTTTGAAAAACTTTTATTAGAAGTTGCCAATACATTTTCACAGATAGTTGTCAGACAGGCATGAATTCTTATTACTGTGGAAGGCAGCCTTTCTCAACCTGAATTCCAGGAGAGAAATAAGCCTTATTTCCCCTAAAGTAGCCATCATTATTTATAGTTATCTCCTCTCTGTGCCTCTAGAGCTGTACTTGTAATGTACTTACAAAATAGTCACTTGAATAATCTTGGGTTCAGAGGAGGAATTTCTCTGAGAAAGGCTGCTAAGAGGTAAACTTGACTCTCCTGTAGTTACAATAAAACTAATGCCTGCAAGATTTTATTCAAACATTAGTTTGAGAACCTTTACAAATAGACTGATGATTTTGGCAGGGGGGTGCGGGAGGTACTGGGGATTGAACTCTGGGGCACTCGACCACTGAGCCACATCCCCAGTCCTATTTTGTGTTTTATTTAGAGACAGGGTCTCACTGAGTTGCTTAGTGCCTTGCTTTTTCCTGAGGCTGGCTTTGAACTTTGATCCTCCTGCCTCAGCCTCCCAAGCCATTGGGATTACAGACAATTATGATTTTAAGGTATCTTGTCGATTTATATTTTAAGTTTTTGGAGAGATGCTTACAAATGAAAATCTAAGGGAATGTTGGCAGTGAGGCACTTAGAACTTTTCTGAAATTTCATAATAACCATTTTTATTGTGTTCCTCTACTTTTTCTACCTATCCTATCACAAGTGACTAAATGGTGATATTTTCCTGTTGTCAACCCTTGATAGCCTATAGTTTCTGTATTAAGGAAAATAATTCTTTTTTGTGGTCCATAAGTGAATGGCATTTTTGCTGAAGGTAGCTCTTAAAATTTAGAGAAAAAAAAAAAAAAAAAGGCTTAACTACATTCCAGCAATTTTTCTTCAGTAACACTTTCTTAAATATGTTGTTTTTCATATGGTAGGTATTTAAGGGTTTTATACTGATAATACAAAAAAGCTGTTTGTGGTTGACAAACAGAAATGCAAGGGAAAATAAACATGTATGTTTTCTATAGTAAGTGTTTTCCTTGGTAAACATTTACTTTATGTTATCTAGGTTATCAAGTACTAGCTCCAACTGCCTATTATGATCAGACTGGTGCCTTAGTGGTTGGCCCTGGAGCAAGAACTGGCCTTGGAGCTCCAGTTCGATTAATGGCTCCAACACCTGTTTTAATTAGTTCAGCAGCAGCACAGGCTGGTAAGTGTAACTGCATCTTGAAGGATAATCGTTTTCTGGTTGTTTGAGATGTGATTTTTATAAATAACGAAAATTTTTCTAAGTGGTTTTTCGGAAATTTGTTTTACAGCAGCAGCAGCAGCAGCAGCTGGAGGAACTGCAAACAGTCTTACAGGCAGTACAAATGGTCTGTTTCGGCCAATTGGCACTCAGCCACCTCAGCAGCAGCAGCAGCAGCAGCCAAGCACTAATCTGCAGTCTAATTCATTTTATGGGAGCAGTTCTTTGACTAATAGCTCCCAAAGTAGTTCTTTATTTTCTCATGGACCTGGTCAACCTGGAAGTACATCTCTTGGATTTGGAAGTGGTAGTTCTTTGGGTGCTGCTATAGGCTCAGCCCTCAGTGGATTTGGTTCATCGGGTAAGTTTGTTTTTAAGATGAGTTTGCTCTGCTAAGTGGACATGAGGTACTTGTTTTTAATATTAAGATGAGTAACAATAGCATATAGTGTAGGAAGGACACAAAGTATTTGATTATTGGTTTGATTTTCTAAAAGAAAAATATCTGCTGCACCTCTTTTAAACACCAAAAATGCTCATTTCTAGCAGCTCTTCCTTCACTCAAATATAATACATTTCCTTTTCCCCCAGCTTTAAGAATTTATTACTGTATTTTTCATTTTAGTAAGGTTTGTTTGAAATGGCATTACATGCTAATTACTGCTCTTCCTTATTCAAGTAATGTAAATGTTTGAGGAAATAAATACCATCTTAAAATTTTGGAGTTATAAAAATAATAATTCTGTGTTTATGAAATGATTCCTTCTAAGTTCTGGTGATTCATTATGGTTTACTTTATTTGGCATAATACCTAAAATATATTTGATATAAGCGAAACATTCTAAATAAGCCCGGATGAAACATTCTAAATGAGCCCCTAGAAAGTTAACAGTGAGCTGGGCATGGTGGCACATACTTGTAATCCCAACTACTTGGGATACTGAAGCAGAGGCCAGCCTCAGCAACTTTGGGAGACCCCGTCTCAATTTTTGAAAAAGGAATGGGGATATAGCTCAAGGATATATGCCCCACTGCTGCAAAAGAAAAGAATCAAGCAAACTACCAGTGTACTTGTCTTTATTTTAAATTAAAAGCTAGCATTTGTCACTAAAAAAAATTATTTAAAAGGATATTTTTTAGCTTTAAACAACACTCAAGTAATTATGATTTTAAATGGCTTCACAGTAGGAAAAAACAGCTTACCCTAATTCTGTTGATAAAATATAAAATTGACAGCCTTCACAAGGCAAAGAGATTAAATTTGGACCTCAAGAGATTTTCTATTTCTGTAACATAATGTCCTGGAAGAATTATTATTATTTTGTTTTTCTTTTTTTTTTTTTTTTTTTTTTTTTTTTTTTTTTTGGTACTGGGGATTGAACCCAGGGGCACTTTACCACTGAGGTACATTCCCAGCCCTCTTCCCTTTTTAAAATACCTTTATTTTATTTATTTATTTTTATGTGGTGCTGAGAATTGAACCTAGTGCCTCATGCATGCTAGGCTAAAGTGCTCTACCGCCGAGCCACAGCCACATGTCCTAGAATATTTAATATCTATTTCTTACCTATATTCTTACCACATCAAATTTATGTTCTTCTCTGGTGTGGAAAATGACAAAACTAATATAATGTCAATCATCAGATGCTTGCCAGTTATCTGAGGAAGTGTCTTCTGAGCTCTTTTACCTTTCATATTTACAGGAGAGGTGGCCTAGAACATCTGTAAACTTGTAGGTACAGATTGCTTACTTTCTTATAATGAAACATATTAAGGAATGTCATACTTGGCCTGGCACAAAATTGTCTAAAGAATGGGCATAATAACTTCTGAGGGAAAATCCAGTGAACATGGAGGCTCTTCATTCTTTTAATTTTTCTACTTTACTTTTTTCATTCCTTTTGGAGTTAAGCAGTCCAGCTTGAACATTCCTGTAAAACTCATTATAACAGAATGGGTATAATATGTTTCCCCCCACAGAATTCCAAATATTCTGATGAAAACTTAACAATCATATAACTTTATTTAAAAAAAAAAAATAAACTTTGTGGAAATAATTATTTCCTAAACCTGAAATTGTTGAACCAAAATAGTCCGGGGTGGGCGGTGGGAGGGGGAGCTGTTAAAAGCTCTGTGTTCCCTTTCTTAGTATGTCACTGATGGTCTGGTATAGATTTGAAGGTCCCCTTATTCAGTACCTCCAGATTCCCATTTGTTTGTTAAGACTTTTTTCCTCTATCTTTTGGAACTGTTTGGCATGAACATTTTGTCCCCTACAGATGCCTCTTTTCCAAAAACTAACCTTCATGCCTCCCTTATTTATAAACATTGCTTACTCAGTTCCAGTGTTCGGGTCAGGAAAGGTGCATTGTATCTTATTTGAAGTGGGCTTGAGCAATTGCCACCCCTGACAGTCACTTAGCATGCTATGTATCATCTTCTCCCTCCTTTTGGATATTTTCTGAAAGTTTATTTAAATGCTGCGCATATGTCCCCTTATAGTGAGTCTGTCCACTGCCATTTCACACTATAGCAATTGTAAATTTATTTGAAAGCTAAAATATAATAGGGTTGTGTGCATATGTATACACACAGTCATTTTTTTTACCTATATGATGAAATATTGTTGAACAATATTAAATACCCGAGTTTGTAATACAATTGGTCAGGAAGCTTAGCCATTCTAATATAGTAATTAAATCATCATCCTATGACCTTTATTTTAAAATTACTGTTAATAATCAAAAGTTTATAATTTAGCATCCTATACATAGTCGATGAACGATTAAAATTTCCATCATCTGTCTAACCTTTTAGATATTTTAGGTAGATTTTGTTTCTTATGTAATGAAGTTGCAGATAATTTAGACATAATAAAACCTGAAGAGCCAGTTTTTAATGTATAAAGTGATTTCTAAATTATTTTTTTAACATTTGGCTTGACTTTTCCATTCTGGAAGAAAGTAATACTGCACGTGTTAAACTGGTTTCTTTGGTTAGTTGCCAGAGGAATGATAATGCTGCTGCTCTCATTAGAGAGCTGATGTCTTTTTCCTCTTCAGTTAAATTACTTTTTGAGATAAATAGGAATTTAAGATGTAGTATTTAATACAAATGTTTTTGAAAAAGTTGCTTTGACAGTGTCCTTTTAAATTAGCATAGTTAATGTCTCATACATTGACAATTTCCCAAAACCAACTCCAGAAAAGCTATATTTTACATTAATATTTATATTCATTTTGCTATTAAAATATACATAACTATCTAGCAGTTTCCATTATATGATGTCTTAAAAATGTGACCTTTTTAATAAAACATGATCAGTTTTTCAGAGACTGCATTAGCTGATATAAAAGGTTGAATAGTGTTACATTCTTGTGCCTAATATGGTAGGTAGCACAAGCCTGGTTTTTTGTTGTTGTTGTTTTGGGTTTTGTTTTTTTTTTGGTTTTGGTTTTGGTTTTGGTTTTTTTTTCCTTTGTCCATTGTAGAATTTTAAATTTGGCAAAACCAATGTAATTTTGGTTCCTATCTATGTTATAAACTTAACTTGGTTTACCCATCGTGTACTCTGGCTAATTGTTTTCTTTACTTCATTCCCTGTATGACATGACCTGTGATTAGAAATCCAAGATTTAATGAAACTTTACAATTCCTTGAAAAGAATTGCCATATTGGTCCGAATATAGAGCTTGTCCTTCAGAACCTTATTTGGCAGATTAAGAAGTATAGTATGAAATTCTTTAGATGTAAAAGACATTGAGTTAAAAGAAGCTAGTGCATAGAAAGAGGAAGGAAGGTATACTTAAATAATGGGCTCTAAAGAAGGCTTGAGAATTGGAAGTTTGGAACAGCCCTCAAACAAAAAACACCTGGTAAAGAAATTGATCATCCAAATATATGTTGATTAACAATCAGATTTTGGGTTGACCTTCTGAGTGTGCATAGCTTACCAAGGCCTATGTGATTAGGGTGATTCATGATTCTATTATTTTGTGATTTTTTTTGTTTATTTATTTTTTGTGGAATGAAAAAAGGAAGAAAATTAGAAGGTTAATAGAAGTAAAAGAATTTGGCATGTAATGTGAAAAGGAATATGAGATACAATAAATTGTATTTCTTCTTATTTAAAAAAAAAAAATGCAGTCTTCTACATGAGTAAGGGACTCAAGAGGCTAGTACTAGGTAGAACCTTAGGAATGACAAGTCCTGGAAGTGAAAGCATGTCTTTGGTTTGGGTTGGATGACAGTCATGAGAGCTGTTAATTTCCCAAGAGAATATTCAGTAGTTTCATGTATATTCTGTAATATTAGCTGTTGAATAATATGGAGAATGTATAGTATGAAAAGTACTCAGGAGTTAGCTCCCATCTATATTTCACACTGACTAATATTCGGGCCAATATGGGCTTATAAAGAGCTATGTTTTGAACACAACAGCCAAATCAAATGTAAATGGTGAAGGAAATGTATTACTATTCCATTTATTAGCATAATCTTTTTTTGACATTGAGTTAAAGTGTAAGAACCAGGTTCCATAGATCAGGATAATACCAAAAGTTATTTGAGTTTATTCTTTAGCGTGTCCTAAAGCAGACAACTTGCAATTTCAGGGTTTACAAATCATACCAGGGTATTAAAGCACAGTAATCGTACATGTCAGTGCTAAATGTGTGAAATAATGAAACATGACTGCTCTATTAAGTATTTGCTTACTTTATTGGGGTGCATTTATACCCTTTTATGATTAATAAGTTAGCATATCGTTATCACAGTAATTATCTTCTCCAGAATGTTCTAAAAATAATTATTGTGATCACATCTGTTATTGCCCAGCAAGAGTTGGGGATAGGTTTTATTCAGTTAACACTGTATGTAATTAGGGTTTTTTTTATTTCTTCTTCAGTTGGCAGTTCTGCAAGTAGTAGTGCCACAAGGAGAGAGTCTCTATCTACTAGCTCTGACTTGTACAAAAGATCTAGTAGCAGCCTAGCACCCATAGGGCAACCATTTTACAATAGTCTGGGATTTTCCTCCTCTCCAAGTCCAATAGGCATGCCTCTGCCAAGCCAAACTCCAGGACATTCACTTACGCCACCGCCATCACTTTCATCACATGGATCCTCATCCAGTTTGCATTTAGGTAAAAAAAAAACCAAAACCCTTTTTATTTGTATGTATACATGTATGTGTGTTTGTGTGTGTGTTTATAATATATGTAAAATATTTGATGTTGGATTAAAACATGCCAAATTGCTTTTGCTTTTAGATATTAGCCTTTTGAAAAAGTTCTACTTTCCTGAAAATCCAAAGTGAGGGTCTAATGTACAGTAAGGTAAAGACCCCCTGTTGTATCTTATGTTCCTTTTACAGAGTACAATGGTGTGTTTTTTCTTGTCTGTGCTTTTGATTTGTGTGTTTTAGAGCATCTGAGGAGTTGTTTCTGCGTGATAGTGAAAGAGAAATTTCAGTATCAAAGGTTTTCGCACACCATAAGAAAAGTATTAATAAAACTACTTCACACAGTAATTGAACTTAAATAATTTAGTTTAGTGCAATGGTTTTTGCTTTGTCCCTTAAATGCTCAACCATTTTTCTAAAGAGTTACATCAAAGGATATGATTTTAGTATGTTTGTTTGTTAGAGAAGCTGATGGACCTGGGCCATGTACTTCTCTTATTTTCAGTATGTTAAAGGGAAAAAAAAAAAAAAGTTTTAAGCTTGTTATATCCCTGAAACTGGAATATATAGAACTTCTTATTTTGAAATTGTCCTCATCCCTATATTATAAAGTTTATGATAACCTTTTATCCCTCTTTTGGAAGTGTTTATCTGTCTAGATAACAATGTATTTTGAAAGGTTTTTGGACATCAGAGCCTCTGTATGAATCCTTCCTCATCGAAGAAATTAGGTTTTGAATTTTTTTTTTTTAACTCTAATTACCTCAACTGAAACTGAAAGATTCTGTTGCTGAGTTTTATGTGCTTGGAAAGATTTAAATTAGCTTGTGGTTTAAAAAGTAATGTTGCTGTTATAAGCAGATAGAATCTAAGTTGGTAAGTCAGTCGAACCCACAACTCCCAATCATATGGGTATAACTGTTTTTTCCTTAAGCTCATTAATGCAGTAAATGTCCATATAATAAAGTTATATGTTGCCATAATCATCATTTAAATTTATGTTATTGCACAGTGAGATAGGTTCCTTCCTTCCTTCTTTCCTTCCTTCCTTTTTTCTTTAGACTTTGGTTCTTCTTTCCAAATTCTGGATCTTTGCTCTTTTGGAGATGTTGAATATATACAAGGAATTAATTTATTGAGATGGAGTTTCTAAATCATCTTTGCAGTACTATTCATATGGACTTAACCAAATATGGCTGGTTTTTAGCCTAATATCTTTACTTATTATCTGTTCTTCTTAGTTACTGAGTTGTTCAGTCTCTGCTCCTATTACTACTACTGAGACACCCCCCACCCATCCCATAATACATGCCTTTAAAATGGACCAAAAATTTGGAGCACAGGAAATCTAAGAATAGATTGTCATATAGTTTTGTGTTTTATTGTTAAGATTAAATTTGTCATGTCCTGTCATCTTTTCATAGGTAAGTTTCAGATCAGATTCCTGTTTGATTGTTAATGCTTGTGTTGTACTTAGAGCCTCTGTAAATGACATTGTTCTGCATGGCTTGCAGAACAAATTGGATATAAATGACTTTTTAGATATCTCTTAGATCAAGCTGAATCTGGATCAGCTTCTCTACTTTCCTTTAAACTATAAAGAATCTAGCCTAATATTTACCTAGAAAGGAATTCTAGTTTGGGGAAATAATCACCACTTGAGCCATCAGTTCTTTATTACAGATTAGCACTTTTTATATTCATAGTTAAAACTCCTTAGATTAACTTTAGCTTAAAATTCAGTATTCAAACACACAGCTCTGATTGGAATTAATAATTGTATTATTTATTTTCCTTTATAATCCCCTAATTTCCCTTAGCTTTAGTTGTAATACAGCTGGCAACATTGTTAACAAAGAATAGAGTTTGCCAATTTGAAAATAATTCAGGTTTCATAAATTTGCTCTTTGCATACTGTTCATAATAAAAGGTGTCCATGCTCCCTAATCTAAAAATATATATATTTAAAATTTTATATCCTTGAAATGGATTTCTTTTTTAGTCAAATCTTAAAATTCTGATGATTTTTTGAGTCGAGTCTTCAAAAATTCTGATACATAAAGTTATACTAGAAATGAATTCACATTCATTTTTGTAAATCATTTTACTCAGCCTAC
Source organism: Tamias sibiricus (assembly GCA_025594165.1). Lineage (NCBI taxonomy): Eukaryota > Metazoa > Chordata > Mammalia > Rodentia > Sciuridae > Tamias > Tamias sibiricus. Next base: position 83,023,863 of record CM046670.1, read on the forward strand.
ATTTGTATGACATATAAAGTCGTACAATATAGATAAGTTCTCTGTCTCATTAGAATTGATTAGAATTCTAAAATTTTCTCTTATGAGATTATAAGACATGAACATTATAACAATCAGTATAGTTATCAGTAGGGCTTGAGATTTTTATTCCCAAAGTATGTGATGAAACATTGTTTTTTTTTTAAACCTAGCCCTTCCTTTGATTTGTGCTAGCTTTTTGAAATTCATAGAAAATGCCCTATAGCAACATTCTGTCTTGACTTTACAAAACAGATGATTTATTTTTTCCAAAGAGTAGGTATTATTCAACATGTTATTAGCAGAAAGACTAGTAGTCATTTTTTTTTTAAATTTTAATTATTGATGAACCTTTATTTTATGTATATATTTATATGTGGTGCTGAGAATCGAACTCAGTGCCTCACACATGCAGGGCAAGTGCTCTACCACTGAGCCACAACCTTAGCCCCTAGTAGTCACTTTTGATTGAGGAACAATTATTTCAGCTTATAAGTTTTGGGTGTTAGTTTTTTATAAATTAACATTTCTATTGAGATTTGCAACCCTGTTCTTTAATGTATTGAAGTATTAAAAAATAATTCTTCTACTTTGTAATATGTAATATCTAAGAGATTCCTTTTTTAAAAATATCATACCTTTTAAAATTATTTTCTCATTAACTCTCTGATTTCCCTAATCAAATATATTTTTTTACAGTTGTTTTTTTTGTATCAGGGTCCAAATAAGGTACATACGTTGCATTTATTCGATGTTTTTAAATCTGCAATTGTTTCTCCTTCATTTTTTTTTCCTTTTTCTTTATTTATTAAAAAAAAAAAAATCTTTGTCCTGTTGAGTTTTCTACATTTTTGAGTTTGATGATTACTTCCCACTAGTGTGGTGTTTAACACGTGCCTGTCAGTCTATATTTTCTTTAAGTGGGATTTGATCTAAAGACTTTGTCACATGGTTGGTTGGTTTATTTTGGCAAGATGTGGTTCTGTGTGCATTGTTTTGTATCAGGAGACACGTTTGGTTGTCTCCATTGTGAAATTGCCAGCCAAATCTTCTGATCATTTTAGCTACCTCTGATCATTACCTAAATATTTCTTCAGAGCTTGCAAATTGATTATTCTCTTAATTTTGTCATTTCTTCTACACTTATTATCTGCAAATTTTTACAAAGAAAAAAATTCCCTCATTAATAATGAGCTTAACCTGAAAGACAATTCATATAGAACTCAGGATAATGTTTAATTCTTTTCCTTTATTTTCTAACTTTCAGAATAATAGTCAATGTTTTAGCAATCTCTAAAGATGATTCATTGGTTTTTATCCTTATTGTTACCTACAAATTAATAGTTTTGGGGGTAATTGTTTTAGTCCATTGTGTTCTGAGAACCACCCTAAAATTATACAATCTTTGACCACTTGAGCCCCTTCTGATTGGCTCCCATGTTGACTACTTTTTTAAAAATAGTTCTTAAGTTACTGGAGTTCAGTAAAGAAGCAGAAAGGAACAAGGAGGGAGAACGTTAATGGTTTAACCTGAAATGCAAAAGGCAGTGTAAAATTATGGGCTTTAGGTTTAGCATTCAATATTAAATGAATTGTTTTCTTTTCATGTTACATTGAACACAAGAGATTGAGAAATCTTCTGCCTGAAGTTGTTTTATTAATCATCCTTTCTACTTTAGCATTACAAAAGCATGCCTACCCATACTTCCATTCTGTTTTTTGCTTTCATTACAGTATTCAGTAAATTACATGAGATATTCAATACTTTATTATGAACTCAGCTTTCTGTTAGTTGATTTTGCCCAAATGCAGGCCAATGTAAGTGTTCTGAGTACATTTAGCATGGGCTAGACTAACCTAGGGTGTTTTATGAAGAATACTGAGTATTTCCAGTTTTTTTTTAATTCTTCTATCTGGAGCTAGCCAGCTAGTTCCACCTATATCCTTTCTTTTTCTTCTTTATGTAATTGGTGAGTTCTGAATTGCCTTGATTTTTGTGCTCATGGTAATTAGATTGGTGTGGAACTTTTTAGATATAATGTAGCATTCTGGATTTTATTATTTAACTTAGGTTTTGGCAGACTAATAAAAGATGTATAAAAGTGTAATGTGAGTTTTGAATTCAGTGAAATTAGTTTATTGAAAGGTCACTGTCAGTTCTGAAGATTAATGTCATACATAACAGTAAATAAATGGGAGTGTGTGTGAATTTGCTACAGATTGAAAAATATCGTAACCTGTCTTTAATCCTAATCAGAAATTTTTATATTAAAAATAGTATGTTATTGGGGCTGGGGATATAGCTTAGTTAGTAGAGTGCTTGCCTTGTATGTACAAGGCCCTCTGTTCAATCTCCAGCACCACACACACAAGAAAGAATATTATTAACTCTTAATATCACTTTTTTTCTATTAAAAAACAATTATTTGTTAAAATGCTGGCTTTGTGACCAACTTGGTTGTAAGGCCATGTGCCATTTTTCTGTTCCATGTATAGTTGTTAATTCATTATTTTGAAGCTTTCACTGAAAATACTGTTGTCCTTCAAGTCAGATTCCCTGTAACTCCAGAGCATATGGTAGTTTGCTCAAGAACCTTCTTATTTCATTTCATCCTAGTTCTGGACATAGACTGTCTCAGTGATAAGTCCATTAAAGATCAGATCCTAAGGGACTTGTTCAAACAAAATTGAGGCTAGCATGCAATTCTGGCTCCTGATGTTAGCCTCACTTTTTCCATTATGCTAGTCTATAAGGAACTGAACAATTTTACCAAGCATACAAGTAGTATATTCTAACCAGCCTCTCAGAAACCATTTATCTTCATGTAGCCTAAGTTATGCTTTCTTTTATTTGTTAAAGCATGTATAAGATTACTAAGCTACTAGGTCTGTTTTTTAATTTAGTTATGGAGATTTATGTAGAAGTCCTTATCCTAGCACCTTTAAAGTACAAGTATTTGTTCATCTGAAATAGGCAACTCAGGGATTGGCTATGTAGAATAGCACATCCATACCTTAACAGAATATTGGTTTTAGGTTCCTGCAGATTAAAACACTACTGTAATTCTTTGATAGATCTAACAGTCATTTATTTACTGATGAGTAGAAAATATGTTGTGAAGATATTGGATTATTATTTGAATGGAGGAATTTATGGTGATTGGTTTTCTGCCAGTGAGTAACAGTGATTACTTTTTACCCTTGTGTTTTTTATTTGTTGCCCTTTAATCACGTTATCTGTGACTCTGTGGTTCAATGTCTTGAATGTTGTCACCAGTAATTTAGTTAAGGTAATCACAGATTTAAGACTAGAAAATACTTAGGCTAACCCTGTAGTCTGGCATCAGCATCGTGTTTTGAGCATGGAAGTGACACTCAAAAATTTTCTGATATTGGAGCATTTCATTCAAGTTTTTCAGATTAGGGATGCTCAAACAGTAAATTCCATACAAATATTCCAAAAATATAAAACTCAGAAATATGAAACATTTCTAGTCCTATGAAACATTTCTAGTCCTACACCTTTAGGATGAGGGGATATTCTTTTATATAGATATCAAAAGGAAGTGAACAGTTTATAATTCTGTAGCAATACCTTTTGCTTGTCACAGTGATTTTGTGCATTTTGATGGCATGAAATGCCCACCTAATGCTATACTTTTCATAATACAGAAAAAGTGATTGTCACATGAAAAGACTCCAAACAAAAAGAATTATAATTTACCTTTTATGTGTGCTTTGAAATGCTGCCTCCAATATATATTTTGCAGATTGAAACTTTTTCTTAAATTTTGCTGACCTTAATTCTGTATATCATTAACTGTCATTTTATTCTTTACATTTCATCTTCTCAACTTTCTATACTTTTACTAAGCTGCCAAGTAAATCTATATATTTTACATTGAAAATTTTAACTTTGCGATTTACTATTTTTTAATCAGTTTTTGCAAGATTTTACATTTTGTAACATACCCTAGGTACAAATTCATGTAAATTTGATTTTATATATAGAGTTTTCGAAAATGTGATTCTTAAATACGGGTTTATGTTGAAAATTCATGACTTACTAAAATAACTTGTAATTACTACTAAGAACTGGGTGTTTTATTTTTTTTTTTTAATCTACCAACAATTCACAGACAAGTTTATGTCATTGCTCGGTACATAATGTACCAAGCAAACACAGGACCAAAAAGTAACTCCATTAAAATATAAGTGGATTTGCTTTATGAGAGATTTTGTAGCCTTAGCAAATAACTTTTTTTAAATGAAAACAGCATATGTCCTGAGATGACGTTGAAAATTGTATCTTATTTGTAGAGAATATATTCATATAAAATTGTTTCTTTGTGATGTACCTAAGAATAAATCCAGCTGAAGAAGGGCAAATTCTTTACACTGTAAACTTGAAGACTTAAATGGAAGGACTCTCTATGTGTATGGGTTGAAAGACTAGTGTTATAAAGATTCCAGATTTCTTCTAGTCAATATATATATTTACTACTACCTCAAATTTTTTTCAGGTTTTAAAGAAAGCTAACAAACTGATTTTTAAAAATGTAAGTGGAAGTCAAGCATGGTAACATAAACCTGTAATCCCAGCAACTCCAGAGGCTGAGGCAGGAGGAGTGCAAGTTCAAGGATAGCCTTGACAAGTTAGCAAAGACCCTGTCTCAAAATAAAATTTAATGGGCTGGGGAGTGTAGGGATTGTATCTGATGGTTTGAGCACACCAGGGTTCAATACCTAGTACCATTGACAAAAGTAATTAAAAGATGTAAATGGAAAAGCAGAACCAAGAATGGTCAAGAAAATCTTGAACAAATTTAAGGAAGTTAATATTGCCAAATACCAAAACCTATAAAACTATGATAACTAAGATTATGGTTTTGATTAAAGGATAGATAAATAGACCAGAGGAACAAAAAGAGTATCTAGATAGATCTGCTCTTTTAATTACCTGTTTTGTGACCCAGGTCCCACTCCAGTGTATATGAAAAATGTGGTCTAAAAAGCATGTTGGGCTGGAGCAATTGGTGTCAAATGAGAGTAAATGAACCTTGACTTCTGTTTCTCACTACAAACCATTACATACTACACAAATTTCATTGACTTGCTTATGATCATGAAATTATTAAGAGGCAAAACAGAAGCTGGGAGCGCTGGTGCACACCTGTAATCCCAGCAGTTGGTAGGCTAAGGCACAAAACCAGCCTCAGCAATGGTGAGGCACTTAGCAGCTCAGTGAGACACCCTGTCTCTAATAGAATACAAAAAAGGGCTGGGGATGTGGCCCAGTGGTCGAGTGCCTCTGAGTTCAATCCCTGATACCCAAAAAGGGTGGGGAGACGACAAAAATTGTGAGCCCAGGCCAATCTTGCTTATTCCAGGTTCCATTCTGTTTCTTGAAGGATGGTTTTGTTTCTGCATAATATCTGTCTGAATGAATTAAAAGAATCTTATTTCCTAAATTTAGAATCTTTATGAATTTTTTATAACATTGTAGTAAAATATAATTTTAACCTATTGTGTCTTGATGGAAGAAGTGAGTTTTGAATGTTGGTGTATTCTTGTTTTTTACTTGCTAACAATTAATCCTTAATCCAAAATAGATGTTTTTTTTTTTTTATCTTAAAGAGCTCTTAAAATACTTTACTGATTTTTCAATTATTTTGGATTTCAGATTTCTAATTTTTTTAAAGATGATTTTTTAAAATGTTGTTAAATAGAATCTAAATAGCAAGTTTTATTCATAATTACTGAGACTCATTGCTGTTTAATGTATTCATGTTTTATGTAGTTTGTTGGCTACCTTTTTATAGTTGTTTTTTTTTTTAATATTTATTTGCTTTAGTTGTACACAATGCATTTATTTTTATGTGGTGCTGAGGATCGAACCCGGGCCATGCACATGCTAGGCGAGTGCTCTACCGCTGAGCCACAACCCCAGCCCTTAAAGTTTTTGTATATGATCAAAGTTTTTACTTACTAATTCATTCAACCAATATCAAATGCCTACATGCCAACCTCTCTGCTTGACTAGAAAGAGAAAGCACAATTCTTATGTATTATGATCAAATTTGTAGTTTGGTAGCATACAAAAACAACAGCTACAATATAGTATATAAAGTATACTTTAATAATTCTATTCTATAGAAACAGTAATTCTCTCCATAAAATTACTGTCTTTCCTTCATGGTTTTTGTAGCAAATTTACTGCCCATTCAATTACATTACAATCGTTCTAGGTTTATTTTTCTACCAGGTTAGAAACTAGAAGTCCCAGACCTTTCTCTGCAACTTCAAGAGTAGTCTCAGATCTTAATTAATTAATATTTAGGTAGCTGAATTCAAATGGTTTTGTTTTGTCGTTTTATTGACACATCTTTTTTTTTTTTTTTTTTAATGAAAAACACTGGCTACTTTTGTTTTTACATTAATGGGCTTTTGGTTCTCAATAAATGTGCTTTTATTAAAGTGTGTCAGACCATATTCAGATAACAGTCTTGATTTCTTTTCAGATTTTAAAGAATTTACATAGATATAGTGAAAGATTTTGGGGATGAAACCGAAGTCTAAACACAAAATTGATTTATGTTTCATATGTACCTTTTACATGCCTCATGAGGGTACTTTTATATGTTGTTTTTAGTGTCTACATTTTAACTGAGACCCTTCACATGAGGTCCCATGTGGAAGTACAAATTTTTTCACTTGTGGCATGATTTTGGCAGTGTTTCGAATTTCAGATTTCTGTTTTTTTAATTAGGATGTGGAACTGTTGCACTATGAAAATGAAGTTTTATGACAGTTGTGGAGTTGTGTATGTGTGTGTAGTGTAATGTGTGCTTCTTGGTTTTTAAGATTTTTCATAGTACCTTCCCAGTTCAACCCTCTTCTCACCATGATAACAACCCCATCAGGAAATAAATGTGCCTATGTTTGTCTAGGATCTAAATTATTCTTCCCAGTATTCCTAATTTATGAAGTGAACCTTAATTAAGATGGCTTAAGCCGGGCGTGGTGGCGCACGCCTGTAATCCCAGCACTTGGGAGGCTGAGGCAGGAGGATCGCGAGTTCAAAGCCAGCCTCAGCAATGGGGAGGCACTTAAAACTCAGTGAGACCCTGTCTCTAATAAAATACAAAAAAGGTCTGGGGATGTGGCCCAGTGGTCAAGTGCCCCTGAGTTCAATCCCTGGTACCAAAAAAAACAAAAACAAAAAAGATGGCTTAAGACCTTATTAATCATGGTTTAAGAGAAAACTCCCAGCTTCTACAATTTTCCTACTCCTCAACCAGGAAAGGCAGTCTCAGCAGCAATATTTGAAAGAAAATAGAGATATAATTTAATGGTTTATTAACTATTACCCAGTGTTTTAACCAAAGAAAAGTCAAATGAATCTGAAAGGCTGAAATAACTTTTATCCATATTAGGCAACTAGTAGAGGCTTACCCTACTACTTACTCTTTTGTCAAGTGGTGGGGTTAGGTTTTTAAAGTGTCCTCATGTTCATCAGTCACAAAAGTTATAAAATCCAGGCAGTTTTTAAAACTATACAAAACTCTATCCCTTTTGATAGAATAATAGAAATTGGCAAGGAAAGTTATTGATGGAAATGATATAGTACTAGACTGAAGACTGTATGGTTTTTATTTTAAAACTCTATCTGTTAAACATGATCTTTGATGAATGAGGGAAGATTATATTAAGTATCTTCTGTGATGATGATCACCCTTTATCTTTATTTATGTGCTTAAGTTCAACTATTTGAGACTGTAAGGTAGGGTTTCTTAATTGCTTTTAGAAGAGAATCATAAGCAATAAAAATAGAAGCAATAGATTTTTGAACTCTGGTTTATAGTTTACATCTTATATTTGCTTATATTGTCATTAAATTTTTAGATTTAAGATTATACTTGACATGTTATGCTTTTAATAGTGGCCTATTAAAATGATGTGAAAGCTTTACTTTCAACAAGGATTGCTTTGTTTTTTAAAGTCATTGTATCCTCAGCCTTTTCCCCAAATAAAATGTTGGCTTCTTGACAAGCACAGTGGTGCATACCTATAATCCCTGCAGCTCAAGAGGCTGAGGAAGGAGGATTGCAAGTTGGAGGCCAGCCTCAGCAATTTATCAAGGCCCTAAGCAACTTAGGAGACCCTTCTTGAAATAAAAGTAAATAGAAAGAGCTGAGAATATAGGTCAGTGGTAAAACACCTAAGTTCAATCTGCAGTACCAAAAACAAAATAAAATTTTCGTTTTTTTAATATGGAAAATATATAGGTAACAATATTTAGAATACTTCATCTCCAATCATTTTCCAAGAGTGGCATATGACATTAAATATTTTTCATGAAATATAGTAGAGTTAGCTGAAAACTAAAGTGAATCGTTCAGACGTTTAAAGATTTTTAGTGTAGTCCAGGCATGATAGTGTCTGCCTGAAACCCCAGCTATTTGAGAGGCTGAGATAGGAGGATTACAAGTTCAAGGCCATCCTGGGTGACTTAAGAACCTGTCTCAAAGTGAAAAGGGCTGGGATTGTAGGTCAGTGGTGGAGCACCCTTTGGTTCAATACCCAGTAGTACAAAAAAGAAAAGTAAATAAATTTCAGTCTAATTACCAATTAATGCTTCCTTGAATGAGTTGTTCAGTTTAAATATGTTGTCACACATGTAAAAATGGAGATACATTTGTCTCAGTTTTATCAAGAGAATGACATTCTTGTATAGCAGTGTTACATTAAAGCATCATAAAATAATAGTACCAACACTTGCCAGTTTAGAGAAATATAAAATAATTTTATACTTTAAATGCAATACATAAAGTTTTCCGTATTCTAGCTAATACATGATTTTCTTTAGTTGATAAAGGATGGCATTTGTATTACTTTGATAGGGCTACTGTGACAAATTACTATAATGAGGTGGCTTCAAACAGCAGAAATTTATTTCACAGTTCCAAAGTCTAAAGTCAATGCATAGGTATAACGATGCTCTAAAAGGCTCTGGAGAATAAATATTTACTTGCCTTTTTCCAGCTTCTGGTAGTTACTGGCAATTCTTTTTTATATGGTTTGTAGATATATCACTTCCCCTCCATCAGCACATAGTGTTCTCTCTATATGTGTCTGTCTAAATCTTATAAGAACACCAGTCATTGGATAGAACCCATCCTAGTCCAGAATAACCTCATTTTAATATGGTAACACCTGCAAAGACCTTATTTCCAAATAATATCATAGTCACAGGTACTAGGAATTAGAACTTAAACAAACATTTCGGGGGAGGGACAAAACTCAACATTTATGGAGTTGGCCCTCTGGTTCACCAATAAAGTCTTAGCCAACTGGTAATAGATAGAAGGTAAAAGAACTTGGAGGTTTACTATAGAGCCAGTTGTCACAACTGAGTGGCTTAAAACATTTGTAATAATGACTTTAGAGGACACAGCATAGTATAGTATTTTATTCCAAATTTGCCTATCAGTCTTATACAGAATATTCAGTAAGTGGTAGCTGCCTCTTTAAAACAGTTATGTACAGAAGGATAAAAAGGCCATGTATAATGTCCAGAGAGTTTATTCAATTATAACAATAGTTTTTTTCTCAACAAAGTAATAATTTTTCTTTCTCAACAAAGTAATAAATTACTATATGCTTTGGACCCAAGGTCTACTTTATATTATCAACTATGAGTATTTAGAAATGTTACCATGATCCCAAAGTCATGTGTGTGTATATTGAGAAGCACTGCTTTGGAGTCTTTTTTTCCCCCACTACTCAACTTTTGAGTTTTACCACTAAAACCAAGCATCGTTCAGACAGATGTAGCAGAAAGTCAAATTGTCCATGGTTGTTAAAGTCTACTTTGAATGTTTCAAATACTTCTTTTGAAAATTGATTAGAGAAAAAATACTGAACTAAAAGGATCTCTGCGGGTTAGACATGAAGGGGGTTTTATTCCAGCTACCAGTTTTGTGTCATTGATTCTTTGATTATTACAACTAAACTAGTTAATGAAGATTCCAGAGCCTTGCCTTCTGAAACCCTTTTGGCCTACATGTAGTTGTGCCTTGTGCAGGACTCCAAATCTACTTGAATTGCCATTTTTATTTCAAATTAGTAGTTGACATCTATTGTAAAACTAAGCCTTTAACTAAATTATTTTGATCTTATTCATTGTTCTTTAAACTCTTCTATCAGAATAGCCATCAGGTAGATTTTTTTTTTAAACTAAGAATTATCTAAGAAAAGGTAATTCGGTATCTAAGGCTCAGAAATCTTTTCCTATTTATCATCAATTGGTTGTTAAAAAGAATATAATGATTTGACAGACAGATTGAGGACCTACCTGCCTTTGCAATCCCAAGAGGTTAGAAAACAAAGGCTGATCAGATTTTTTTTTTTTTCAGTTGTTGCATTGCTTTTCTCCCATATTTTTCCCTGTATTTTTAAATATTTTTGACTTCTGGCATTTAATAGGGAAAGATTCTAAAACAATAGATCTCTCAAAGAAATTAATGAAAAACTTGTAAAGTCTTAGAATTTCTACTAGTAAAATTGTAAAGTGTTTACTGTCAACAAGTTATCAAGAGTGAACTTGAAAGATACCTATGTAAATGGTATATAAGGGGCAGCACACTATTGTGTGATGCGTGCTCACCTGGAAGTCTCAACTGACTAGCTCCATGTCTTGTTACTTTTGGACGCTAGTGATCTCATCTTTGTAGTACTGTTCTTTGTGTCCTGTACACTCTTATTCACATAGTGATTAAGAAGTAGTAAGTGGTGGCGGAGACTAAATGACGAAAGGATCTATTATCCCTCTAGCATGTCTGGTCCAAAACATAATCTGCTTTTAGACTACGAACATCCGAAGTGTAAATATGGGTGACCTGTTTGTGTATTTTTAATTTTAGAATAATTTCAGGATTATGGGAAAAGTACACAACTTGTGTTTTAAAAATCCCAGGATATCCTTCACTCATATTCTCCAAGTGTTATCATTTTACCACGTTCATTTTATCATCCTCTCCCTTCCCTTCCACTCGAAACACATTTTGTTTTTCTGATTCTTTGACATTGAAGTTGTAGGCATAAAGTTCTGCTTATAAATTCGTCAGTATATATTTCCTGAAAATGAGGATAGTCTTTCATTTAACCATGGTTATCAAAATCAGGAGATTAATATGAACAATACTACTATCAAATCAGCCAGCTTTATTGCACTGTTGCCAGTTGCCTCACCAATGTCTGTTATAAAGGAAAGGGGAGGGAGATTGATTGGGGAGCCTATTATCCAGTCAACCAAGGCCCCTAAGTGATTTTGTATCACATTTATTTTTCATGGTTCTTCAATCTTGAACTGTTGTAGTTTTTTATTACCTTCTCTTTTTTGAAGAGCATGAGTATAGGTCCATTGTTTTGTTAGAATGTTCCCAACCCCACAGGTTTTAGATGACCTTTTTTCAATGCTTTAAATATAAACTACCATACTTAAAATATTTAATGAATGTTATAAATTGGGCTTTAAATGCTGAATAAAAATTAACGTAAGGAAGGTATTCTACTGGGTAAAATTATTTTTCTTATTTTATAAATGAGGCTAGTTTTTCTAGAACTGAAAGTCTAAGTCTTTTTAAAACTCAAGGCAGCTTAGCTTTATTAGACAATTGCCATGCAAAGAGTACATCAGGAGTTGGGTGTTAGGAGCTGATAGAACAGAATTAAAGAATATCTAGATATGGAAGGACATTCCTGGTATATATTGGTGTAGGACATTTGAAAGGTACCAAATATAATTAGTTTGGTCATTTCTTGGGGTAAGTATGCATTTTTGAATCTGGTATTGAAAATCCTTACTGCATAAAGAATAAAATTTAACCCTATGTTTAAAGATAAGCAGTGGTACTGAGATAGTAAAGAACATGGTATGCCAGGCACAGTGGCACACACCTGTAATCCTAATGGTTGGGAGGCTGAGGCAGGAGGATTGTGAGTTCAAAGCCAGCCTCAGCAACTTAACAAAGTCCTAAGCACTCAGTGAGGCCTTGTCTCTTAAAAAAATAAAAATAAAAATACAGAAAGGACTGGGGATGTGGCTGCAGTGGTTAAGCGCCTCTGGGTTCAATCCCCAGTACCAAAAAAAGAAAGTGAAAGTGAACAGTTAGTGTACTACAAGTAAATTTGCATGAGAAATAGGTTTGAAATAGATTTGAAAACTTAAAAGATTTGAGGATATATTCAACAGGATGCTATAGGTTTTTGCCATATCATCAAAATAGCCTTTGAAAAGAGAAATAAAATTGATGTGTATAAAAACATTGGAAAGTAAACTACTCTACCCTACAAAAAGGGCCAGGATGCTAGAGCAAACCCAGTGACAAGTGGGATGTGATAAAGACTGGATTAAAGTAGGATTTTTAAATGTCATGCTAATTGCATTGTTAAAGGATCAGGTGGGCTAGTTATTGTTTATTGTTATGAACAGTTCATGAAACTATATAAACAAATAATGGGGACTAGAAGAGTCTGAAGTAAAATTGATAATATTCAAACACTGTGGTTACTGAGGATGGCATGTAGAACAAGAAAGAAAAAAACAAGAATTTGTTATTAGTGATGTTGTATAAGATGAACTGTTCATTTACACACATTTTAAACAAGTTATGCTACAATGAAACCTTAGTCAGTCCATGCTACATAAAATGTTTATGATTCTAGTTGTTCTTCAGTAAATATTTTGCACCCACTTGCTGTATGTTAGACATTGTTCTAGGTGCCAGGTTATCTAACCTGTCAATTAATGTAATTTGATGCTACTTAACATTGGAGGAGTTGATTCTAATAAATATATATACATACATATATATATATATATATATATATATATATATATGCTGTAGAATAGAGAAAAAATTTAAAGCTAGGGCTGTAAGAACAGAGAGTCAAAGAAGAGTGCTCTAACCCTACCTTCATAAAACTCCTGTTTGCTCCCTGCCTTAATTCCTTTTGGCCTTTGAGGTCTCTCTATGACTTTGCACTGACAGTGTGTCCTTGGGAACATCTCTTCCCCATAGTTTCAACTGACTATATAGCTCTACTCTAAACAGAGTTGGTATATAATAACAGGTGATGGTGGATTTGATTTTTCTGAACCACTAAAATCTGCATTTTGCAATTGTCTTTGCATTTTCATTTTTAAAAGGACACTGTCAAGTACTTACTAATTGTTTATAATAAAAACAATTTTCTTCTTGTATTTGTTTTTGTTTCTATTGACTGCCCTTTAATTTTCTTACGTTGAATAGGACATAAGTTACAAGCTTTTTTTATTCATTATAAGTGGTTAAGGCTCTGGGAATAACTGCTGTTTTTTACTGCTATTTGTCTGCAAAATAATAGTATTTCATGGAGAGTATATTTAAATTGAAATTTAACAATCTTTTAAAATTGTATATACTCTGAATCATTACTGAATATTGTTTTTTTTTTAAGCTTCAAACATTAACAAAAAGTGGCTTGTCTTTACTAGAAGTATATATGACAATGTATTTTTAATGTTTTCTCAAAAAGTACAGATTTAACACTCTATATTATTCTATTAATACTTCAAATGTATTTTAATCAGATAACTTCAGTGGCTTAAAATCTGTTTGCTAGCTACTTATAACTTGCTTGTTAATGTTACTGGAAGCTTTGTTGATGCTGTTAGAATTATGGTATTGATATGAATACATATGACATTAGATCTTATAGTTACACTTAAGCTGCTAAGAGCAGATGCAAGTTTATTTTTCTGATGTTTTTTAGTCTCTTTTTTCATATGACCACATACATTAAGTATACATATGTGATATTATCCCCTCTAAGCTTAATTTCCTGTCATAACAGTAGGAAAAATGGGGGGAATATGTATTTATTGGCTGAATTTGTAATATAAGTAACTTTTATTTGAGAAATAACTTTGTCAAAAATATCTGCTGACCAGCTGCTTTGTTGTAGGAGGACTGACAAATGGTAGTGGTCGATATATCTCTGCAGCACCTGGAGCAGAAGCAAAATATCGAAGTGCTTCAAGCACTTCCAGTCTATTTAGCTCCAGCAGCCAGCTCTTTCCTCCTTCTCGGCTTCGGTATAATAGATCTGATATTATGCCTTCTGGCCGCAGTAGATTATTGGAAGATTTCAGAAACAACCGCTTCCCAAACCTTCAACTTAGAGACTTGATTGGACATATAGTTGAGTTTTCTCAAGACCAGCATGGTTCTAGGTAGGTGTTTATGATTCATGATACTTTCTTGCTTTATTTTTGCTTTGAAAATTGTTATCTTTATAAAAGTATAAATTTTTCTTGTCTTGGCTTAGCTAACTGCATTGACATTGGAAGCTCTTGAAACCAGCATGGATTATATTTTTTCTTTTCACATTAGGATAAATTATAAAAATACATGTGTAGTTAAATACTTTTGTGTTGCTTTTTGTTCTGTTTAGTTTCACGTGAGTGTGGCTTTTTTAGTTGGTATTTCAGTGTGACTTCCTTAAAATTCAAGTATGCTGCATTTTGTTATAGGAAAATTTGGTGCATTTTTACATTAAATATGTTAGATGTGATGCTTGAGCATTATGTGTGAATCTGCATTCTCAAGATATTAGAAAAATGGAATTTAATTTTTGTTAACTTTGAGAAGTTTTCTCTTTTTGTATTTTTTAGTTTATGATAAACAAGTAATTTTAGATTATATAGTTGCATACAAATTTTATCTCCCTATAACCAAAAATTCTTACATTACAAGGTTCACCTACAGTGGTTAATTTAGTAATTCATTTGTATTTGAATTTTATTTCTAAGGTTTTCTTTATATTCTAAAAATAGATTTTTTTTTAGCATGTGTATATATTGAAAAACAAGTGTCTAGCAATCTTTATAATTTCCTTTTCATTGATTATAACAAAAGAATTAAACTAAGAAAGATTATTTTAAGTTTTTTTTTTTTTTTTTTTTTTTTTTTTTTTATTTATTTGCTTTTAGTTATACACAATGCGTTTTATTTGTACGTGGTGCTGAGGATCGAACCCGGGTCGCCCGCGTGCTAGACGAGCGCTCTACCGCTGAGCCACAATCCCAGCCCCAAGTTCTTTTTTTAATATTTATTTATTTGCTTTAGTTGTACACAATATAATGCATTTATGTTTACATGATGCTGAGGATCGAACCTGGGCTGCGCATGTGCTAGGCAAGTGCTCTACCGCTGAGCCACAACCCAGACCCTAAGTTCATTTTTGATTAAGAAATATTATTTTAAGTTCATTTTTTATTAACCTAATAGTTTTTTTTTTTTAAAGTTGTTATAAAAAGACTTCATAATGTTTGTGTTTTGTTACAAACTAGCTATGTACATACAAAGTGTGTTAATTATGGAATTGATTTGGGGGGAGTATAATACTCAAGAAACAGATTTTACTGAGCTTATTTTCAACTCATTGTCATAGTGTTCAAAATTTTTCCCCACATAGGTTCATACAGCAAAAGTTAGAGAGAGCTACTCCAGCCGAGCGACAGATGGTATTTAATGAAATTTTACAGGCAGCCTATCAATTAATGACAGATGTTTTTGGCAACTACGTTATACAGAAGTTTTTTGAGGTAAGCATGCATGCATATTTGTATTCAATTACAATCCATATACTTAAAGCTGAGAAAAGCTCTGAACATGGGTAACAGTCACTTTATACAAAAATATTTGCAAGTCATATATTTGATATTGATTTTATATCTAAATACATAAAGAAGTTCTACAATTCAACAATAAAAGGACAACCCAATTAAAAAATGAATAAAGGATTTGAATAGACATTTCTCCATAGAAAATACAAACAGCCATTAATCCATGAAAAGATGCCTGAACATTCTTAGTTATTAGGAAATGTATATCAAAACCACAATGTGATGCTACTTTATACCTATTAGTATGGCTATAATTTTTTTCAAAAAGAAGAAAATATCAAGTATGGGTAAGGATGTAGAGAAATAACACTCATACATTGTTGATAGGAATATAAAATGGTGCAGCTCCTGTGAGAGAGTTCAGTGGTTCAAAGTAAATACTCTCAAGAATTAAAAACAGGAATTTGAACAGTAGTGTTCTTTGTACCATTATTTATAGTAGCCCAAAGTTGGGAAATGATCCAGTGTCAATCAAAAGATAAATGGATAAACAAAATGTTATGTACAAAACGACAGAATATTATTTAGCCATAAAAAGGAATGAAGTTCTGGAACGTGATACAGCATGGAAGAACCTTGAAAACATTAAGCTAAGTCAAATAAACCAGACACAAAAGGACAAACATAGGGTTTCACCTACATGAAAATCTATAAAAGCACATTCATAGGGACATAAAGTAGATGAGGGCTTACCAGGCACTGGGAAGAAAGGAGAATATGGAAAGTTATTATTGAACGGGTACAGCATTTCTGTTTGAAGATATCCAAAAGATTTGGACAGAATGGTGATGGTTATGCAACAGAGTGAGTATAATTAATACCACTGAATATATACATTAAAACGTGTGTATTTTATGGGGTAGGTGTAAATGTGTGTGTATGTTAAGTTTTTTAAATTTTACACATGGGGACCTACTTTATAAATAAAGTTTGTTAGTTCTGATATAAATACAAAATCCTAGGAGTAAGTCTTAGGTGAACCAATTAATGAATACCACTGTAGTCTTTATTTGAATTTGTGTGTTCTGTTTGGTAATTTACCTAAAGCATCTATTATAGAATGGCTTAACAGGTTTTCTCTTTAGTTGTATCAGAATACAATTTGAAAATTACCTGGGTGAGAAAGTTTTAGTGGTCTAAATGTATGGTTCCATAGTTCATATATTAAAGATGTTGGGGGTGTGTTAGAAATGAAGGTGTGTAACTTTTAAAAGACTAATGTCACTTTAAACAACAGTTAATAAGTGATAGTAACAAGAATATTGTAGATAATACAACTTAATAAAAAACAGGGAGGTATATTTTAAAAACAGGTTGAACAGATTTCAGAGCATCTTATTCAAGTTTAATTAATATTATGGTCACTTTTTATTAATGTTACTTTCTTTTCTGTCAGTTTGGAAGTTTGGATCAAAAATTAGCCTTGGCTACTCGTATTCGTGGTCATGTTCTGCCTTTAGCCTTACAGATGTATGGCTGCCGTGTTATTCAAAAAGCATTAGAGTCTATTTCTTCTGACCAGCAGGTAATTGTAAGTTAAGAAAAAATTTTGTAATATTTTATTCAATTTTTAAATATTTCCACAACTAATTTTTTTTGATAAGTCTAAAATAACTCCTTACTATTACTATTACTATTACTAAAAAGTTACAGAGCAGATCTTTTATCTGTCCATCTATTCCCTTCTGTATCTTTCCATCTCTCATAGAAGGTATTTGAGTGCCTACTGTGTGGCAAGCATAGTGTCAAAATGATACATGTTTTTTTGCTTGTCATAGTTGCTACTTGTGATTGAACCCAGGGCCTTCCATGTTCTAAGCAAACACTACCACTGAACTACAGCCCCAGACCATGATATGTGTTTTTTATATCAGTCATTAATTTTATTTTCTGTAATATCCAAATGCATTTTATTAAGTATTTATTTGGGTTGTATCTAATGTTTTATTATAAGAATAAAAATTGAAAAACCAATAACATTTGTTTATGCTAGCAAGCCCATTCCAACAAAAGTAACTTTATAATCCTCTTAATAAGATTTACAGTTCTTTTAAAGAGGACACACATAAATTAAATGAGGAAATGGATGGAAAATGTAAATAAGTGTTAGTGCAATTCTAGTCACGTACTCCTGATACTTTTCTTGTAAACATCAAAATAATGTTTAAAATTTTTTTGAAATAGACAGAAATATCGAGAGTAGAGAATAAGGATAAATGCTGATTCTCCGAATTTTAAAATACATACTGTGAAGGGAGGAGGAAAGGGAAAGGGGACATACTGGGGGACAAAACTGACCAAATTATTTTGTTCTGTTATGTGCACGTACAGCAATATGTAAGTGAATCCCACTATTATGTATAATTATGATGCACCAGTAAGAAAATTTTAAGTGTGTATGTATGGGTACACATACTGAAGCAACCCTGAGTGGGGTTCCTACATGAGATTAAACATACTTTTACTATGACATTAATTGGCACAAACACTCTTATGTATAAATGATTTCTATATTACAATGAAAGCATAGTTATGGAAATTTTTCCTTAAAATAATGTTAATAAGTTTAGAGAATCATTTTTTGTTTCATGTAATAAAAGTAAATTTCAGGATTAAAAATAATATGGATAAATGGGTATTTATGTGTATGTATACACATGTGAGTGTGTATACAACACACACACACACACACACACACACACGTTAATTACAGCATTGAAAATCTATGAGAAAGCCAAGTTTAGTGAAGTACACCTGTAATCCCAGCTACTTGGGAGACTGAGGCAAGGGGATGTAAAATGTTCAAGACTAGCCTGGGCAACTTAGCAAGACCTGTCTCAAAATAAAAAGGACTGGGAATGTAGCTCCATGTAAAGTGTCCCTGGGTTTATCTCCAGTACCACTACAAATAATAATAATAATAATTCCTGTTTGGGGGCTGCAGAGAGGCTAAGTAGGGCAAAACTTTTGAATTCTAAAAATACGTGTTTTTACCAGCTGAGAAAGATTAAAGGAAGGTGTATACAATGAAAATAGTAGTTTATCTACCATGCAAATTCAGCATCATTAGGTTATATTTCAACATGTCATTAACATTACAGTCCTACAGTATGTTTTAGTAATTCTCAGTTTCAATGGTTTCTCCTAATTATACTTCAGGGGAAAATTTTTTTTTTTAATTCTCATATATTTAAAAAAATTGGGGGCTGGGATTGTGGGTTAGCAGTAGAGCGCTTGCCTAGTACGTGCGTGGCCCGGGTTCGATCCTCAGCACCACGTAAACATAAATGCATTGCATTGTGTACAACTAAAAGCAAATAAATAAACATTTTTTAAAAAAATTACATGGGGCTGGGGTTGTGGCTCAGTGGTAGAGCGCTCGCCTAGCATGTGCTCGGCCCCGGTTCGATCCTCAGCACCACGTAAAAATAAAGGCATTGTGTACAACTAAAGCAAATAAATAAATATATATTTCTAAAAATTACAAACAGGAAATATTTTTGAGTATGCTGTTTTACTCACCCAAGTATTTTTAATCTTATTATGTTATTTGCTTAGTTAATTTTATATGGCATCATCTTTGCAGAGTGAAATGGTAAAGGAATTAGATGGTCATGTACTCAAATGTGTGAAAGATCAGAATGGAAACCACGTTGTACAAAAATGTATCGAATGTGTTCAGCCACAGTCACTGCAGTTCATCATTGATGCTTTCAAAGGACAGGTAAGATTGATATTTGGCTTCTAATTTGTTAACAGGGTATTATTTTAGACTGAATATTAACATTTTGTTTGAGTCTCAAGATAATACCAGCATGTAGAGACAAGACAGTAAATGTGCATTAATTTCTGCCTCTTTTATAGTCATTTCTCGCTGGTCCCCCTCCCCTTGCAAGTGGAAAAACTTAGTAGTTTGGTCTTATTATTTTATTTTAAGAAGTTAAGATAATCACTATTAAAATTATAAACCACAATGTTTTCCAAATTTCCGGGGGTGGGGGGGGTCGCAGGTTAATGAGAGAAGTCTTAATGGTTTTAAAAAGAAGGTACACACTCAACTCTAAACTACCCTTCTTCCATTCTTCAACAATATCATATAACCTCAATCTTCTGGTTAGGTTCCTTTCAGTCAAAATATCTTTTATCTATAAATTCAGTACTCTCTCCCACAATCTCCCAGTCTTTGCTACCATAGTAGGGGTTGTATTAAACGTGGATCAGAAACCTGTCTACTTTGTAGAACTGTTAAAAATATCAGAAGTTTGAGTTTTAATTATTTTGTTTTAAGGTATTTGTGCTTTCAACCCATCCTTACGGCTGCAGAGTAATTCAGCGTATTCTAGAGCATTGTACTGCAGAACAGACCTTACCCATCTTGGAAGAACTTCACCAACATACAGAGCAGTTAGTACAGGTATAAATTCCCTAATAATTTGAAATGTGTGTATGTTCTTGGAATTTTTTTTTAAGAAATGTAATTTATTATTAAACAGTAAAATGAATTTATTGTATTCTCTTGAATCTCTGGATTTTGAGGCAAATGATTAATATCTTTTAAGGAATTATAATTCTAAAGGAACAACTGATAGGAAATAATTTTTAAATATCTGTCTGTAGGATCAGTATGGCAATTATGTTATTCAGCATGTACTGGAACATGGTCGGCCTGAAGATAAGAGCAAAATTGTTTCTG
Organism: Tamias sibiricus; assembly: GCA_025594165.1. NCBI lineage: Eukaryota > Metazoa > Chordata > Mammalia > Rodentia > Sciuridae > Tamias > Tamias sibiricus. The sequence continues at coordinate 83,044,307 of CM046670.1, forward strand.
AAATCAGAGGAAAGGTGTTAGCTCTGAGTCAACACAAATTTGCCAGGTACTGCAATATTTTCTAATTTCAGGGGTCAGTTTTTTTAACAGTAATGCATGAAGTATATATCATTGAAGGGTAATCTTTCGGTGACTTAAGAACATAAAGGCAAGCATGGTGGCACATACTTATAGTCAGTTACTCAGAGTGTTGGAACAGAAGAGTTGATAGAGCTCATAAGCTTGAAACTAGTCTTGGCAGCATAGCAAGGTACAGTCTCAAAAGAAAAAGTGCATACAGGACATTGCCCTTTTTTTTTTTTTTTCCTTAAACACACATAACTAATTGGTTTTACCTGTGTTTATTCCATTTTTTAATCTGCATTTAGAAAACATTGGTCCCCAAGACCAGTAAGGAAATGCAAATGTATTCATAGTGCATGTTCTTGAAAGTCAGACTTTATTAACAATGTGGGTTTTTTTTATTATTATTCTTATTATTTTAACACCCATAATTAAACTTGCAAATGTCAAAAGGTGTGGGTTATTCTTTGGTGGCAGCAAAAAAGGGGTGTGTTTTGGTTTTTGGTGCTCAGGATCAAACCCAGGGCCTCATGAACACCAGGCAAGTGCTCTACTCTGAGCTATGTTCCAGGCTTCTTTAATTAAGTTTTAAAAAATATTTTTAGTTGTAGATGGACAAAATACCTTATATTTACTTATTTTTACATGGTGCTGAGGATTGAACCCATTGCCTCACATGTGCTAGGCAAGTGCTCCACCACTGAGCTACAACACCAGCCCCATAATTATTTTTTATATTTTATTTTATTTTGGGATAGGTCTTGCTGAGTTGCCCAGGCTGGCCTGGAGCTTGCGGCCCTATTAGCCTCCCATATGGGTGTACACCACATGGCCCAGCCCATATTCCTGTTTTCAAAGTAATTGTAAAACAAGAAAATCCCATTTTAATGCCCCTTCTGTTTTCTAATATGTTGGAGCAAATTCTTTGAAAATTCATGGACATCTTGCTATAAAGAAAAAAATAACAAGGTTTTTGTGTTTCTAGCAATGTGGTAGAAAAGTGTGTTACTCATGCCTCCCGTGCTGAGAGAGCTTTACTGATTGATGAAGTTTGCTGCCAGAACGATGGTCCTCACAGTGCCTTATACACCATGATGAAGGATCAGTATGCCAATTATGTGGTTCAGAAGATGATTGATATGGCTGAACCTGCTCAGAGAAAGATAATCATGCACAAGGTAATATATATTTTGTGTGACTTTGGCTACATGTTTAAACTTGCCTAGGTATAATTTCTTTGTATGTGCAATAACTGGAGAGGGGGGAAAAAAAAAACATGGATAACCTTCCACAGATGGTCTTCTTTTTATTAAATTCTTAAGGTAACCTGTTCACTAAAATCAGCATAAATGTTGTTTACCTGTGTTTAGCATTATTCTTTTCATCCCCTGTCTTATTTAGCTCATAGTACACAAACTGAACATTGATCTTTAAAATGTAATTATATTTTCCCACTAACCTGTTAAGTCTTTCCAAGGAGAATTTTGGGTTAATTTGATTTTTCACCCCATGTAGTAGTACCTCCTAATACTATCTGAGGTTGTTTTCTCCGCAGAATCTAATGACTGTTTAGGAAATCATTAGTTGCCATAGAAGAACTTAACTTTAAAAAAAAAAAAAAGAAGAAGAAATAATATTTAATGCTCTGGAACTTTTTCTAAATTTATTTCTTTAGGAAACATGAAACAAATTATAAAATAACCTCTTTGGATTTCATCATATAGAGGGAAAATGATCTCTTAACCCATTTTGTCCCATTATCTCAGATGCAGAGCACCTATAAAAACTTTAATTGAGCAACAAATACACTGCTGTGATAACTTTGAAATAATTATTATGTTCATGGAATTGAAAACTTGGGACTTACAGGCTTTAGATCCCTTCCTGCCATGAAAGTGTTTTGGGGTCAATTAGTAGCTAATATATAGTAATTAATTACTCTTAATTACAGTGCCAATTTTTAAAAACTATCTTTTAACTTGTACTACAGTTCCTATTTTTTACTTCAGTGTTTCTGCTTAAAATTATACATGCAGGGACTGGGGTTATAGCTCAGTGGTAGATCATTTGCCTTGCATGCATGAGGCACTGGCTTCAAAACTCAGTACCACATACATACATACATACATAAAACTAAAAATATATTTTAAAGAAAAGAACCTAAAATAAATTAGATTTCCTAAGCAGATTTTTTTGTTTTTCAGATTCGACCTCACATTACTACTTTGCGCAAATACACATATGGGAAGCATATACTGGCCAAGTTGGAAAAATATTATTTGAAAAATAGCCCAGATCTAGGGCCTATTGGAGGACCACCAAATGGAATGCTGTAAAGGAAAAAAGAAGGAAGATGATTTAACCATGTGAGAAGAATATTTCTTTTGTGAATTATCAAAACCCAACTCAACTATGAATCTTCAATTTTTTTTAATGCAAAACTATTTATTGACTTTATTCATCCATTTGTAAATTTTTTAAGGTTCTTGTGTATATTTGGGGGGTGGGGGTGGTGAATTATAAATTATATTCAGCCCTGAATGGAGACCTATCAGATTGGTTGCTGGCAAAGCACAGAATGCCTGTATATGATGTAACTGTATCAAAAAAAAAAAAAAAAGTTGTCACATATTTTGTAAATTTTTACCTTGTAAAGTCACAAAAATAGTTTTTTAAAGGAAAAAGTACAGTATTCTTTTAAAAAACTGGCTTGCAGTCTGGTAGGTCTACAACCCCATAGCACAACAGGTTTATAGAGATGTATATAGAATTATAGTCCTTATTTTTTTTTTCCTTTGCGTGAAGCCTTTTATAACAGATTAACAATCAACTGCATAAATATTATTAATATTTTAAAAAGAGAAAGTTAAGTTGTATTTTGATAATTCACAAACTATCATGCAAATAAAAACTCAGCAAGTAAGACAAGAATAAAATGATTTGAGATAAAAGGAACTTAACATTATTTACAGTTGATGTGGTTTTTAATACAAATACTGCCCTATAATGTCTTTGGCAATGTACAGAAGTATTGTATATACTTACATATGTAATTGTTGTAAGAGTTAGGAAAAAAAAAAATCATGGTGACACTTCCATCCAGTTAAGTGCACTAAATGAGAAGTTTCATATTAACTTTTCAGTTTGGTTTGCAATGAGAAAGAGTGGAAATTTGTATTTTGTTTTGCTTATAGAATTACAGACATGTGAGGACGTGTTGAGCTTTATTTTGCTTTTTCCTAGTAGATGCAGAAAGTAGGAAACAGGTGAAAAAGGGGCCACTGAAAAGTGAATTTGATAGCTCAACATTTAAGCATGATTACATATTCAGATAGCTTTTTTTGCTTCCTATAAATATATGCATTGTGTGTGTTGTAATAGATGTAAGTTTATACTTTAAAAGCAAATCTTGTTTCAATGTTTATTATAAAAGCCTTGCTAATTTAGTAGTGACACTTTCCTTGGTTGTACAGGTGTACATTTGTAAACCTTCATGCTGTAAATGGAATTTGTTTTATCTCTTTGGGAAACATTTGCATTTTAGTGTACATTTATGTCCCTGCCCTCTTTGACCTGGCAATATAGTGTTGTATAATGTAAATTTATTTCTCCAAATTGAGAGTGATTTTTTAAAAATTTTTTATCTTTATATGGTTTGGGAAGTATGAACCAGCTTTCTTTTTATTATTGTGAGAAACATTTTGTTTTATAACATAGTTGTTGACTCTGTTAATACAGACATGCTAGGATTTGGATCATTTTCAATTGAAGTCAGGGTATTGTGCATAATAGAAAGTATTGGACTGAGATATTTGCTTACCAAGGAGGCCAATGCTTTTTCCATCTTATTAAAATGTGATGTGATTTTTTTTCTTTGTACAGAAGAGTACTGTATTTTTGAATAGCCTACTCCCAAGTAAGAGCAAATCTGTATGATAACATTTTTTTCTCTGGACATAAGACATTATAAACAGTAACATGATGTACATTTACAAGCGGCCTTATGTACATTTCCCAACAATCTTTTTAAGGCAAAATTGTGACCATATGTGTATAATTAAAATCGTTTTTAATCCTTTGCCTATGAAAATATTTTGGAAAAAAAAACTTGCTTTGTATATTCAGTTTCTGAAAGATAAAGAAAGTGCTTTGTATTTTGTTGAAGTCAGTATTTTGTATAAACATTTATGTTGACCCATTTACGTTTAATGCTGAAAACTAAAATGAACATGCTATCTCTGTCATGAGTTGAACATGGAAAGGATTTTTTACTAGAGGTCTGCAGAAGAAAAGCAATCTTCTGAGCACAATATTATTGAATATAAAGGTTTTATCACTTAGCCGTTCATATTTTGAACCTTAAAATAATAGCTTAAAGATTGGGGTGCCAGGAATACCTTTTATGTTTGATGTTGTTATTCTGGTTTTCTAACCCAACATTCCTTGGTGAGGCCATTAAATCTAACCACTTGTCATTCACTGTTCCTTCTCAGTCACAGTGGTTCATCAGCATGTCCTTTTTCATAATATCAGTATTCCCCAATCCCTTATAAAGCTGCTCTCTCCCATCCTTTCCTAATTTTGTTTTGCCAGCCTCAAGAGTCTTCAACCCCGTGTCAAACCTTTCTTTCCACTTTCAGCCCATGGTCTCAGGATCAAAGCTTTCCTTGTTGGAGATTGGTAATGACTTTCCTATATTAATACAGTTGTTTCTAATTTGCCTTTATCCTTACCATACTCTGTTGGCACAGGCAGTTACCACTGCAGTTTTAGAAAATTCAAGTCCTAGAGAATGTTACATTTGGAAACAACCCTCCTCTAGGGGTCCTGTTGTTTCCATGTTTCTCAGTGCCAGCAACTCAACCCTCCCAATACTGAAGTGTATTCTAGAAAAATTCTTGTTCTTGTGGAAATTTATGGTCTGCCATTTTTGCTGCCCACCACAATTTCCTATTCCACCTTTTAGTATGTTGGCATGGAATTTTAGTAAAGTCTCACATTTCAGAATAAAGAAGTTTAACTGGGCAGAACCACTTAGGCTCAAGTGTCGATTGTCTCCTTTTGTATGGGTTGTTTCTGGACCAGTTTGTCTAAGTCCTGGCTCTTATTGGTTCATTTGAAATGTTATCTTCACTTCTTTGTATATTATGTATAAATTAGAAAATGAAAAATGTGTGAATAACATTGTATGAAATAAACCTGGTCTTGTGTTTTTCTCTAGATAAAATAACCCTCCGTATTTCAATTATAATTAAGATTGCCCGTTCAAGTTTATTCGGACTTAAGGAAAACAATATTTTTATTTAGGGGATGCTATTCTGGGGTCCTATCCTTCTGATGGTGTTAATCCCATCTTTTGATTAATATATAAGACCTAGTTAAAATTGCATGGAATAATTAGCTACATTCTTCATAGGATGAAACAGACCTGTTTCCTGATTAGGGAAATGATACATCTTCAAGCCTGTTTTGAAAATTAATAAAAGCCATACCTTTACACACAGGTATGTGCTTCTTTTCCCCTTGAGTCTGGGGCAGTGGTTAAAGAAAATACAAGTTGGGTTCTTCCCTAGTCTAGTTTTATCTTGATTTGGGTTTATTCTGAGCTACCCCTCTTTGCAGTGAAATTAAATATCTTACAAAAAATGCCATATTTTTCTACCCTAGCTTACCAACCTAAGAAAGATATTGTCCACTTCCTAGTGTCCTAAGTAATTGTGTCAGGACATTTTCTCAGTCCTGCTGGGGAAGAGCCTGCGCTACAGTGGGAAGGAAGCCTAGGACCTGACTGCTGTGCACAGAACCTTGGAGCTAGGGAGGATTTGACCCTGGGAAACCCAGTGTTGGTTGTGTGTGTTACTAAACCTGAGTACCTCCATACCTTGTAGGTCATTTTCTCCGGTTTCTTGGTTAACATTGCAATATAAAATTTTATGTTCACCAAGGAAGCTTTTCATTCAAATGAATGTTTCACTGAGTGTGAAGAGCCATCTCTGGTCATTCATAAATTTGTTTCCAGAGTTGAGCCACAGGCTTATAGCTAAGTGAAGAACAACCTTCGGTGTGTGTCCATCCACCTGAAGTAGACCACAATAACACTGCTGAGAAAAGTTATGCTAATTTGACTTCTAGGCAAAAAAGCACTGAATTGAGAAAGATGTGCCAGTTGTCCTAAACCGTTCCTTCTGCCTGAACAACAAAGTGAAGATGTACTTAAAAATCACAGGTGTCGCCTTCTGAGTCAGAAGATATTAAAGAATGTTGCCCAGTAATTCCTGGGGCCTGGCCATCAGTGACTTCTATGGCAAGTCCAGGACTGCTTGAGGTCATTTGCCTCCTCTGCACATGTTATAGGAGCAGGCCTGGTTCCCAGCAGTCAGTGCTGGGCCTTGTCTTCACTGTACATAGTGCAGCTCAAGGCAGAAGCTAGGTGGAGCTACACCTGGGATAAACAGGTACTAGTTACTGTCTACAGGAATCAAGATTTCAAGAATATGTATTAGCCAGGAATGGTGGCTGTAATCCCACTGTGGCTTGGGAGGCTGAGGCAGAAGTATCGCAAATTCAAAGCCAGCCTCAGCAAAAACGAAGTGCTAAGCAACTCAGCAATAGGGCTGGGGGTGTGGCTCAGTGGTGGAGTGCCCCTGAGTTCAATCCCTGGTCCCCCCCCCCCCCCACCACCACCACCAAAAAAATAAAAATAAGTTATTGTGAAGAACACTGACTGGCAGTGGTGCCCTAGACTTGAAAGGGAAAAGTGAAGTGAATAGAAATCAACTAGGATGAGACAACTGGGAGGTTGGGATAAGGTAGTCGTGGGGGCCACCCCATTCTAATAGGTTTATTGAGCACCTACTTTTTTTGTGTCAGGTGGTATTCTAGATGCTGCTGATACAGCTCCAGAGCACTCAGCATACAGGAAGAAACAGAATGAGTTTCTGGAATGTAAGCGAGTCTGTAGTTGGCAATAGAGAGGCATCCCAGGTTCTTGAGTAGGGTAGTGAAGGGTGCGGTGCCACAAAGGACCCACCAACAGGGTGGGCAAAGCAACAGAATTTAGGAAGAAGGGGATGGCCACATAGTTGTCACTGTGAATCACCCATGCCAGACTCTTAGGGGAGGAAGCCTTGAAAAGCCAGAGCTCTCACCACCTGCTGGACCTCTGTGTCACCAGGGACATGGTCCTCCTGGAGAAGGAAGGGAGGTTTGTGAGAGCTTCTATGTTCCACTTCTTTCAAAATGGGTTCTGGTCTGCGCTTGGGAATGGGGTGTGGAGGAGGGGCACCTGAGATCTGAGGAGGGAGAGGGTCGCCACCTGGAGTGGGAGGAAAACGGTTTTATATTCCAGTTCCACTCTCTTCCCGTGTAGGGTGCAGAACAGAGAAGGGACCTGGAGGTCCAAGCTGTCAGGAAAGGCCTGTCTCCAGGTGACCCAGAGTCCCTCTCCAGCCCAGCCCGGTGCACGCATCCAGGGGCCCAGGGTCACCTTAGACGCCCTCCTCATCATCCCTTGGTGCTTCAGCCTGGTCATCAGGCAGGGCTGCCTGAGCAGAGGCGCCCCCTGCCGGCCCTGCGCTGCGCTATGGCCGGCCTTCCCACATCCCTGCTGCGGGTTGGGAGGGGCCTTCCCAAAGTCCAGTTGCCCTGCACCTTGGGGAGTCTCAAGCTCCGGAAGTGTTCTTCCTTTAATTACTTGTAGCTGATCTCTCCAGGGCATTACACACACGTGCCCTATCTCCCTAAGCACCCACCACCTCAGTGGCTTCAACAGTCATTGCATGACTGACCCCAACTACATCTTATATCCTAGCAGTCATCTTAGCCAACCCAAATCTTTCTCCTAGGACCCAGACCCTAAAGTTGTAAAAATCCAACATCTCCAACTGCATCTTCCCCAAATATGTCCAAAACTGAACCATCTTCTTAACCCTTCTTTTCCTCATCCTCTTCCCTTTCTGGTTTAATTGGCACCTAAAGCCATAGGTGGACAACTAATTTTATTAAAAGTATATCCCAAATATTGCATGGGACATACTAATACTAAAAAAAATTTATCTGGCCAGGCGCGGTGGCGCACACCTGTAATCCCAGCACTTGGGAGGCTGAGGCAGGAGGATCGCGGGTTCAAAGTCAGCCTCAGCAATGTCGAGGAACTTAGCAACTCAGTGAGACCCTGTCTCTAATAAAATACAAAAAAGGGCTGGGTATGCGGCCCAGTGGTCGAGGGCCCCTGAGTTCAATCCCCGGTACCAAAAAAAAAAAAAAAATTATCTGTAATTTAACTGGGTGTCCTGTGGTCTCATTTGCTAATCTGGAACCCCACTGCCTTCCTCTCTGATGAGCCAATTTGCCCCACTCTTCTAGACCATCCCTGGAAGTCCCTGAGGCTTCATTAGGCAGATACAGGAGATTATGACTCCAGGTAAAATGTGATAATCCTCTGATGGCTAAATACTGCAACTGCTTGTTTTCCTGGGAAGTCCAGACCGGATGCTTCTCTCTTTGCCTGAAGCCTGATGTTAGGAACTTAGGAAATGCTCACAAAAGAGAGAGCCAAAGTCAAGAAGGTTTCAGTGGTCTGTCTCAATCAAAGGATTGGTCTGCTGCTCTGCCCAGTGGTCTACACTGGGCTGAGGATGTGACTCAATGATAGAGCGTTTGCCTAGCATGCATGAGGCCCTACACTTGATCCCCAGCGCGCGCACACACACCAAAAAAAAAAAAAAAAAAAAAAAAACAAAAAAAAACCCTAATTAATTGTGTGTGTTATGCTTGAATGAATTCTTATGGTTAAAAAAAAAAAAAAATTCAGTCAAAACCATACAAAGTACAAACAAAAAAAAACCTTCCCTTACCTCCCCTACCCTTCAGTTCCATTTCCCACTCAAGAGTTAATCACTGTTAACAGCTGCTAACAATGTAACTTCCAAATCTTTTTCTGTGTATTTATTAGGCCATAATGAAAAGTCTAATAAATTCCTAAAAGCTGAAATCATACAGAACACATTCACTGAGTACAATACAGTAGAATTAAGGGGATCAAAAAAATATCCTAGACAGAGAATTGTATCTATTAGAAAAGTCTATATTTTAGAATGAATTAGAAAAATAGCTTAGAAATTTTTTTAAATAGTCTTCTTAATAACTCATAATTTAAAGAGCTCATCTAATCTGGAATAAATAATTATAAAATAATTTCAAAATTAATAACAGTGAGAGTCTTATATATCAAAATCTGAAGGATTCAGAGAAAAATGTTTTAGCCAAGGAAATCTGAAGATAAATGAACTCAAGAAACTAGTAGAACACGTATGCCTGTAATCCCAGCAACTCGGGAAGCTACAGCCGGAAGATCGCAAGTTCAAAGCCAGCCTGGACAATTTACCCAGTTTCTGTCTCAAAGAAAAAAGAGCTGGGGGTGTAGCTCAGTGGTAGAGTGCCCCTGGGTTCAATCCCCAGTACTATTGAAACAAATGAACACACACACACTGGCTAGAATCATCTGACAGTTCACCACCATGTCCGGCATCTGATGCTGACTGTCAGGTGGGACTTTAGCGCAAGCTGTCAGTCAACATGGCCTATGTAACCTGGGTTTTCTCAATTCATGGCACCTGGGTTCTAAAGGTGGAGGGAACAAGATGGGTGGCAGGGGAAACTGAATTGCCTGTTTTGGCTTAGTCTCCAAAGTCACACAGCCTCACTAGAGCGAGTAACTAAAGTGCACTAAAAGGGATGGGAATATAGACTACAGCTCTGGATGGAGGGTTGGCAATTCCACATTGTTAGAAAAGCAAGTGGAATGGGATATATTCATACATCCAACTCTGGAAAATGTCAACTATGAAGAACTATGTGGGTCATGTCAAAAGGACCCAAAAGATAAACTGAAGGAGTCACCACTGGCCAAAACTAGGAAATTTTGGCTACTGTTTAGACTAATAATCACCGAATAATCACTGTAAATGGATTGAAACATATCAAATGTTTAAGTCCATGAGTTCATCAAGATTTTTGTTTCAATGGATCATTTTTAAAGCATGCTGGAGAACCAATTAATTACTTGTAAAACAAATAAGGAAAAGAACAAACCAAAGAGTTGATAAGTTCCTCTTTATATAAGTATTCCAACTAATGAGTGAAGAAGGAATAATAGTATTAGAATATCAACATGCTACATCCTCTCATGAAATAGTGAATGTGATTCATGGTGTATTAGGTTGAATTTTGGGTGCCTCTGCCCTGCAATTGATGTTCACTTTGAACCTGTGAATCTTATCTTATTTGGAAGTAGGATTTTTTTTTTTTTTTTTTTTTTTTTTTGTACTAGGGATTGAACTCAGGGGCACTTGACCACTGAGCCATATCCCCAGCCCTATTTTGTATTTTATTTAGAGACAGGGTCTCACTTGAGTTGCTAAAATCCGTTGCTGAGGCTGGCTTTGAACTCGTGATCCTCCTGCCTCAGCCTCCAGAGCCGCTGGGATCACAGGCATGCGCCACCACGCCCTGCTCCTTGGATGTAGGATTTTTATAGTGAGATCACACTGTATCAGGGTGGTTCCTAAATGCAATACAACTGATATTCTTATAAGAGGAAATTTGAACACAAACATACACAGAAAGCCAGGTGAAGACAGGGCTAAATATTCATAAATATTTGTTGAGTGAGTGAATGAATGAATGAGAGGTCTGGATGAGATCAAACTTCTCCTTAATTTCCAGTTATTGGTCAAATGACAAATGTACCTGATCACCTAATAAGTGATGGGCCCCCTCCCACTAGGATCCTTCGTTCTCTCCATTCATTCATCAGTGCCCTCCCTGTATGGTATGGGGGCCCAGGGCCAGGCCTGGGTTCTGGCCAGCACAGCTTAGGAAGTGAGGGAAAACCTCTCACCCACCTTTCAGGCTGTTACTTTTCCCTGACGTCTCTTAGGGTCTTTTAAGGTGTCAGCATTCCTGGGTTGGATAGGAGAGATGTCAGCCAGGACAGGCTCCTAATTCATCACAACAACAGGGGACAAGTTAAAAAGGAGGCTCCTCAGACTCTTTTTTTTTTTTTTTTTTTTTTTTTTTTGGTACTGGGGCTTGAACTCAGGGGCACTCAACCACTGGGCCACATCCCTAGCCCTTTTTTTTTTTTGTATTTTATTAGAGACAGAGTCTCACTGAGTTGCTAAGTGCCTCACCATTGCTGAGGCTGGCTTTGAACTCGTGATCCTCCTGCCTCAGCCTCCCAAATGTTGGGATTACAGGCATGCACCACTGCGCCCAGCTCTCCTCAGACTCTACATCTCCCCAATGCTGACCACTGACCACTATTCTAACTGGATTTTAAACTGACTGGCCTGGCTTCCACAGGCTTCATTAGTTGTACACAATGCCTTTGTTTTTACGTGGTGCTGAGGATTGAACCCGGGCCGCGCACGTGCTAGGCGAGCGCTCTACTGCTGAGCCACAACCCCAGCCCCACAGGCTTCATTTAAATAGGTCATTTCACCTCTTATCAATTTATTGCCTTAGATCATGTGGGACAGATAACACTGACCAGGGCCTGGACCACTGTCATGAGACGACCATGCCCCAGGTGGGATGTTTCTTCAGGCCAGGGCTGGCTCTCCCGAGCCCTCTGCCTTTAGCCTCCCCCTGTGACCCCAACACACTCAGCTCTGCACTCAGCCTATGTCCTGCACCCCCTGAGATGGATGTGTCCCCCATCTCCTCTGCCTGGGGGTTCCACGTCTGAGGCCACCAGACAAGGTCCCCTCAAACCTGAATCTCCTGTCCAGTGCTCTCTGCTGAGGTCCAAATTGTTTCTACAGTAACCTTCTAGAAGTTTCTTCTGGACAACACAGAGGTGCCTCTGGCTTCCCACTGCCACACTGAGCACACCGTGAGTCTCCCCATCTCCTCCATCCCAGTCCTGCTCTGCTCCCTCAGTCAGCCGCCAACGCCCAGAACCCGGAGGCCACCCCCATCTGAGCACACACCTCCCCCATCAGACATGTCTCAGAGTGAGGTGGTACTTCCAGAAGTCAATGCAACCCCAGAGCTGAGGTTCCCTGTCTATGCACTTCCTCTTTCTCACCTGGCAGGTAGTTGTTCCACAGCTTCCTGGCGTGGAGCCTAAAGAAAGTTACTTATATTTTGGGGTCACACAGTCCTTGTAAAATAGGGTCAGTATGAGATTGGGGGTGGGGCCAAGGCAGATGCTTGGTGTTATGTGTAGTTCCATTGTTGGACTTATTACAATGCAAATGTATTCACATATTATGAAATAAAAAGGGGATCTTACCATGTGACTCCATAATTCTGCTTCTTGGTATTCATCCAAATAAATTAAAAAATTGTGTCCATATAAAAATGGCATATAATGTTTATAGCAGCTGCAATAGTTTGGCCATACCCTCAAACAGCCTAGCAACACAGCAAGATCCATCCCTCACCCCCCAAAAAGGAGAAACTGAGTTGGGAGAGGGGCAAGGGGACACTCACTGTACTTTCAGTTTACTATTTCTAAAAACTTAAAACTGCTTTTTTAATAGCCTATTAATTAAGGAAGGAAGGAAGGAAGAGAGAGAGAGAGAGAAAGGGAGGGACATTCCTCCTCAAACAGGACCCAGTTCCTGGTGGGCCCTTGCCAGGTATGAGTTCCTGACTCCACCCACCAGCACCTGCCCTCTCTCCACCCCACTCCTGGTTCAGACTTCCTCAGCTGCGTATGAGCAGCCATTATCTAACAGCCTGCCTAGGGTGACAGTCACAGTCCTTAGCTTGGCATTGAAGGCCCTTTACCATCCAGTGCCAGCTTTGCATCAGCCTCACTCTGCTGTGCCACGCACCCTGGCCCTAAGCATTAGGGGTCACTATGACTCAGCAGTGCACGGACGGTCCTGGCCCTTGCAGGGCCCTGGATAGCTGACCCTCCTCCACCTGGCACATCCTTTCCCACTTGCTCTGCTGCCTGGCCAGCAGCTCCTCTGCAGTCAGGTTTCTACCAGGATATCAGTTCCTACCAGAAGCCTTCCCTGAGCTCCCTCCTCCCCCAGTGTCGGGACCCAGCTCCTGAATCCCCCTATCTTAGGACTCTGAGCCTACTCACCATCACCTGGTGACCTCTCCTTCCAGCCACGAGCCCTTCCAGGCAGGGCTCTGCTTGAGTCGTGGTGCACCCCCAGGACCCGGCTCAGAACAGGCATTTGGAATAATTTAAAAGCACAGCCTTTTGAGACAACAACTAGCAGAGTTCTCAGAATCTCCTCCAATGCAACCTATCTATTTTGCATGTTTGTATGCCATATGCAGGAGTTCACATGAGGATATTTTGCAGCATTGTTTGTGATACCAAAGCATTTAAAAGTGATGGGGCAGGATGGGAAGATGGCGGCAGTGCTGGGAGAGTTGTGTCCTTCTGGATATAAGGAGGAGGTGGGGAAGCTGGCCTTGGGTGTCATTGACAACTGGATACCCTGTGTGGGAGTAAGTAAGTAGATACACACATAAGACGAGAAGAGGTTCAAAATCCTCCAAGTACGAGATCTCGCCCCAGAAGAGGTCTAGAATCAAAGCTAGGAGCAACTAGTGCCTCTAGTACCCAGATTATGATCTTGATAAACAATTTCCTATTTAAAAGATATTCTGGGAGAAATGGCTGATTGCATATCTTAAGTAGAAAACCTACAAGATGGGCAATGAACATCTGGTCATACCAGAAAGCAAGGAAGCTATCAGAGGACCAGGGTCATGTAAAAACCACCCTGTGGATGTCCCCAGAGGCCCAAGATGGAACAGTCTCAGCATTCAGAAGGATAATAACTGCAGAGGGTGAAAACACATCAAATATGTTTATAGGCATGAAATCAGAATGCAACTTAAGGAGGGGGACCCCACAGCAATTAGTTACCATTAGAAGATCCAAGTGAGACAATTTGTTATTTTGTAAATGAGTGAATGAAGAAAAAGAATCCAGTGTTTATCCTCTTTTCTGTACAAATTGTATCACTAAGTGGCTAAGTAATAGGTGAAGGGAAGTTTGATTTCTATGAAGTTGGTAATGAAAACATAGCATAATTATAAAAGCATTAGTTTATAATCCTTAATAAATTAAGGGATAATGGAGGCATGTACCTCCTGATAGAAAAACACCAGGAAGGGGCTGGGATTGTGGCTCAGCGGTAGAGCGCACGCCTGGCATGTGGGCGACCCGGGTTCGATCCTCAGCACCACGTACAAACAAAAATGCATGAATAAAACGCATTGTGACAACTAAAGCAAATAAATAAAAATATTTAAAAAAAAAAATAAAAAAAAAATAAAAAAAAAAAAAACACCAGGAATCACCCAGGAAATGGTCTTTTCACACAAAAAAATGAAACTGAATTGATCACACGTCTAGGAAATACAGGAAGTGCAGAGAAAAAGGAACATGCTAAATCATATGTTAGAGATACACTCAGTAAGATCCAAGGCATGGAAAACTCTTCAGGACAAACAACCATTATGTCCAGCAAACAAATTACAAGGGGAAAAAAGAGAGAGAGACTCGAACAGACTACAGATCAAGAGACAAGAGAAATGTCAACTGATTTCCATGCACAGACAGTTATAATTTTAAAAGTATGACAGTCTGAAGCCACTGGAAATTTAAACATCAACCGGACATTTTATTCTTTTTAATGAGATACTTAGTGAACTGTTTATGGATAAAATCATACAGTCAAGGGGATTCATTCCAAAATAGGATGGGGGAGAGTAAAGCCTATATATAGGTAAGGTTGACCATAAATAATTATTGATGTTGAGTTTTGGATACATGGAGGATCATCATATTATCTACTTTTGTGTATGTCTAGGTGCATTGAAATAAAAAGTTCACACACACACACACACACACACACACACACACACACACAATGATACCCATCAGAAGGGGAAAGGCTAAATAAATCCAGAAATAGCCCAAATAATCCAAACTCCCAAGCAGCCATTAACATATTTAGCTCTGGCCTATAGATGACAGACATTTCTAAGACACATTGCTAAGTCAAAAACACAAATTGCAGAAGACATTAAACACACACACACACACACACACACACACACACACACATTTGCATTGGTGCCATTGATATGTATAAATGCAGAGAAAAAAGTCTAAATTAACCCCCACCAATAAGACACATTAGTGCACACCTGGAATTCCAGTGACTCAGGAAGCCGAGGCAGGAGGATTGCAAATTCAAAGCCAGCGTCAGCAACTTAGCAAGGCCCTAAGCAACTTAGCAAGGCCCTAAGCAACTTAGCAAGGCCTTGTCTCTAAAAATATATAAAAAGGGGCTGGGGATATGGCTCAGTGATTAAGTGCCTCTGGGTTCAATCCCAGTACCAAAAAAAAAGAAAAGAAAAAAAAAGGAGGAGGAGGAGGAAGGAGTGGAAGAGGAAAGAAAAGGAGAAGAAAAGGAAGAGGAAAAAGAAGAAAGCAATTTGGAAGGCCTTATAATGACCTGATAGCAGTGGCTACCCTGAGGAGTGAACTTGGGGGAAAGGAACTTTCAAGTTTTATTTTATATGCTTTGGTGCTGTTTGGATTTATGATGAGCAAATATTAATCTTGTTCTTAAAACAACGGGCCTATTTTCTAAAGAAAGTTTTGAGGATTGAGGGAGTGACTGGATGGATGAATGAGCTGGAGATAAGGAGACCTCTCTGCAGGGGCTCGGGCTCTCCCCCTGGTCTGTCCCCCCAGCCAGGAGGGCTCGTCTGGAGGAATGGAAGGTGGCTGGGCCACCCCAGCTGACTCAGGAGACCATCACTGCCCTGCTCCCTACTGCCTGTGGGAGTGGTCACCACCGAGGTGGCCTTCACAGTCCTGTGTGACCCCAGCTCACGCCACCTTCTCAACAGAGGTCCAACAACTGGTGTCCAGTGAAACACGCCTGCTGCCAGCTACCCTGTGCTGCTCTTGCTGTGCCCTCTGCCCAGAGCGCCCTCCCCTCTCCGCTCTACTGGACAAGCCATCAGAGTCTCCCCACTTCTTTAGGGCCCCCTCTGAACTCAGTCAGCCTGACTGCCGGCTCCAATTGGGCCCAGTATCTTGAATGAGGTTCTGTCTGCCCAAGCGGTGTGCCTCACACAGAAGGCAAGACCCTGGAGGGCAGAGACTACCTCCTGGTGCAGCTTCCCCACAGCCAAGTCATCACACCCAAAGCAATTACTTCCCAGCGTCACCAATACTCCAAGCCACAGGAGTTCAAAAGGAGGGTGGGAGAATGACCAAGTCTGGCACCCATCAGAGCTCACGGGGGCTCAGTGTCAGCAACAGCACTGCTCCCCATCAGGCCTGCACGTGTGGGTGCATTGGGTGGTCAGCATCCAACCAAGGGGAGACTTCAGGACCGGGAGGTTCCAGCGCCCTGTGTGGTCTTCAGGGATTATCAGCCAACAGAGGAAGACGTGAGGAAGACCAGCTGAGCTAGCTGAGGAAGGTTCCTGGCAAACTTCAACATAACAGCAAAAGTGAACATAAATATAGCCCGGCGTAGTGGCGCTCGTCTGTAATCCCCAGCACTTGGGGGGGGGGCTGAGGCAGGAGGATCGCGAGTTCAAAGCCAGCCTTAGCAAAAGCAAGGCACTAAGCAACTCAGTGAGACCCTGTCTCTAAATAAAATACAAAATAGGGCTGGGATGTGGCCCAGTGGTGGAGTACCCCTGAGTTCAATCCCTGGTACCAAAAGATAAATAAATAAGTAAATAAGAAAAAAGGAACATAAATATGATAAAATAATAATAAATTTAGATATAATAAAAATATAGAACATGTCATAAGTGCAGACCCTGAGTACTATTCCTATTCTATCCCATTCACCCTGGCTGTGCTTTGAATGTGTCCCCACAGTTCTTATGCTGGAGACTTGATCCATGACATAGGAAGCGTTGGGAGGCCGGTCTTTTAGTAGGTGCTAAGGTCATCAGGGCCCCACACTCACATGGGTTAAAGCCTTCTATCTCTTTATACAAGGACAAGCTGGGTCCTCTCTTCCCTCTCTCCCTTCCTACCTTCTACTGTGGAGGACACAGAAAGAAGATGCTTACCAGATATAGCCCCTCCATCTTGGACATTCCAGCCTACAGAACCATGAACCAAATAAATTTCTGTTGTTTATAAAATTATTGTGCGCCTGTGGCGTTCTGTCATAGTAGCAAAAAAAATGGACTCAGACAACTCCTATTACAACTCTGTGAGTAATGTGATATTATTATGCCCATTTTATAGAAGAAGAGACTGAGGTTTAGCAAGGTTGTATGACTCGTACAGGATGGCAGGGCCAGACGGTCTGCTGCCAGAGCCAGCACACTTCACTGTGGTTCCAGACTCTAGGACTCAGACCCCTGAGGGCCCAGGAAGTAGTGATGAGCTAATGACTCGTGACTTCAGCTCATCATTGCCATGACAAGATGTGGTCCAGTGTGCTAGTTCTCCTGATTCTGCTAGACAAAAGTTAGAAGTCTTTTGTTCTTTTTTTTTTTTTTTGGCACTAGGGCCTCACACATGCTAGGCAAGCACTCTACCACTGAGCTACATCCTCATCCCCTTTTAAATTTTATTTTGAGACAAGGTCTCTTTAAATTGCTCCACAAACCTCTGTCTTGTGATGTTCTGCCTCAGCTTCTTAGTAACTGGAATTATAGGCCTGCACCACCATGACTAGCAGAAATCTGGATTTTTATGTTCAATTCCTATATGGAAATACCCCCTGCCACCTTCTGTTTTTTAACACTGTAAGGGCAAAACACTTCTTCAGGGCAAATGTAGCTTAATGTAGCTTTGAGAGCTGTCACTTTGAAACCTCTGCCCCATATGGTCTCATCAATGAAATGCACAGTCCCGTTAGGTTGGAGGATCTCAGTCACTTATCTGTTGTGTAAATTTGTACGTGTATCCTGGGCTGGAGGTAAGGCACACCTGATGTATAAGTAAAGGTGTGCACACTTGTGCTATAAACAAGTACATGCACCAAAGAAAGCACTAGAAGTTGTACAACCCAGCTGGTGAGCCCAGGAATCCTTTTAGAGCCCACCTCAGATCCCCCCACACCCGGCCAGCTTTAGAACACTTTTCTCTGTTATTTCTAGGGTCCCATCTTGTGTGGGGTACAATGCTGTGTTTTCTATGCATGATGCAGAATGCATTCAGGATGCTTCAGGAACTTGCCCAAGGTCACAGGGAGAAAGGGCAGTGTGGCTGGGATGCACACGCCCACCTCCTACCGTGGGCAGCGTCCACATCCTTAGCAGGCAGGGAACAACCACAGGTGTGCCAGGCCCACACTCAGCTGGGCTTGCCTCACCCACTCCTCAACTCTATGAGGGAGGTACTCACCCTTCCCCTATTCAGAGAGCCAAATTAAATTGCAAGGAGGTAATGCTTGCCCAAAGGAAATTGCATGCATGCAGGGACTTTGTAAAGCTCACCCCTAGTTCTGAGGGTGGGCGGGACTGATACCCCTGCTCCCCTTCTCTCCTCCCCTAGCATCTTCCCACCAGGGGGCTGAGTCAAAGGGAGCCCTGGGCCTTTCACACACCAGGTCATTGATGACACCTCAGCCTCCTGCGGAGGCCTGGTGGGGGATGGGGACCAGCGGCCTCACCTCAGGAAGTGGCTCAGGGTGACAGGGCCTGGCGCACCTGGGAGGGTGTGGCTGCCCCGGCACACCTACCTTTCAGAGAGTTTCTGTCCAAGCCTCCAACAAAGGCGGCTCCTTGAGGCAGCCCAGACTGAGTCATGAGCCTTGGGTGGTGTCCACCGCCTGACTTCAGTACCCAGCGCTACCCCAGCCTAGAGGCCTCTTCACATGCCCATTAGGCCCCTCTGAAGCTAGCCAGTTACACAAGCCGGATGGAAACACAGAGGATTCCCAGCATCTCCAAGCCTCACAGCGTCCTATTACCTCTCATTATTCTATTTGACTATCCTGCTCCACTCCATTGCCACCATCCGTGTCTCTCTGTCTTCCCATGCTTCCTCCTCCAGTCTCCCACCCTGCAGTCTGTCCTCCACACAGTGCACAGAGGATCTTTCCAAAATGCAGCCCGAGACTTTCTCTCCATCACTGGAGAAAAGTCAGTGGCTCTTCTTGCCTGGGCATGGCCTGTTAGTGGATCATGAGTGTTAGCACAGCTCTTGCCAGGGGGACTGTGCCCTGGGTCCAGGCCACTGCAGACCCCTTCCAGGTCCTGAATGTCCTGAAGCTGTTGCTTGCTTTCCTGCCTACTCTTTGCTAGGTTACCTGCAGGAATGGCCTATGCCCGCTCTACCTGCCTAAGGTACCCTGCATCACAGCCTTTAAAAGGTAACTATATCCTAATCCTTTTTTTTTTTTTTTTTTTTTGGTACCGGGGATTGAACTCAGGGGCACTCGACCATTGGGCCACATCCCCAACCCCCCCCCCCTTTTTTTTTTTGGTTTTTTATTAGAGACAGGGTCTCACTGAGTTGCTAAGTGTCTCACCATTGCTGAGGCTGGCTTTGAACTAACTATCCTCCTGCCTCAGCCTTCCAAGTGCTGGGATTACAGGTGTGCACCACCACGCCTGGCTAACATCCTAATCCAATTTGGTGTGTGTTACCAAATAGGACAAAAAGAAAAGGGTATTTTTACAGAATTGTCAGATGCGATTAAGTTAAATGTGTGTGTGTGTGTGTATGATTTTTACTGGAAATTGACCCCAGGGCATTCTACCACTGAGCTACATTCCCCAGCCCTTATTTTATTTCATTTTTAATTATTTGAGACAGGGTCTTGCTAAGTTGCCCATACTGATCTTGAATTTGGGATCCTCCTGCCTCAGCTTCCCAAATCGCTGGGATTACACGTGTGCCACTGTGCCTGGTTTAAGTTAAGCATTTTGAGATGGGACAATTATCCTGGATTATTTGGGTGTGACCTAAATGCAATCACCTGGGTTTTTTTTTTTTTTTTTTTTTTTTTTTTTTTTTTTTTGCCTACCAGTACTACTCCGGGGGATTGAACTCAAGGGTACAATACCACTGAGCCACATCCCCAGCCCTTTTTATTTGAGACATGGACTTGTTAAATTGCAAGTCTTGAACGTGTGATCCTTCTGCCTCAGCCTTCCCATTCGCTGGGATTCCAGGGCTGCACCAGGAGCCCAGCAGCCTGTATTCATGGAAGAGAAGGAGGCACATGGAAGGGGAAGGCAGCGTGAAGACAGAGCCAAGGGAACCAAAGATGCTGCCACTAGTTAAGGAATGTTGGCAGTTGCCAGAGGCTACAGAGGCAAGGAAGGAGTCATCCCTAGAGCTGAGGGTGGAGTATCGGCCCACTGACATCTTAATTGCAGCCCAGTGAAACCAATTTTGGACTTCTGGCTTCCAGAACTGTAAGAGAATAACTGTGTGTTATTCTAAACCACCAAATCTGTAGTAATTTGTTACAGCAGCCACAGGAAGTTAATATACTACTCAAACCTCTTCCTTCATCCAAGATCAGGGTCTAATGGCTTCCACCCACCCCTGCCCCTGCCCTCATCTGTAAAACCTTTTGGAAACTTATCCCTGCATTTGGAATCCATTGTTTCCTCCAGCTGCTGGTAAACAAGCTAGTATTATACACACTTCTTTGTTTTATAAGGATCGTTTATATCTTTTTCTCCCCAAAGACAAACTTCTAGAAAATGAGAACCTTATGTTTTTACTTTTGTATCTCCGGCAACCAGCCCTGGACCGGCTCCCATAGGTTTTCTGCAGCTGTGGTCCTGCAGGATGGTCCACCTCCTCAGCACCATTCCCGCCAGATGCCAGGCCATGTGGACCCCTAGAACACAGGCCCAAAGGATGCCGTTTACATGGGAGGCACTGTGAGCCCTGCTTCCAGGGGATGGGAAATGCTGCGGCTATAGACACACTTGTCAAATGAATAGACTGGATACCACCCTTCTCCACCTCAAAAAAAAAAAAAAAAAAAAAAAATCTATCCCCATAAACAAAGGGTTTTTAGGTCTCTCTAGGAGGATGGACAGCATCAGGTAATAGGTGTGGTCTCCTGAGGGGAAGTAGATATTCTGATTTGGCTGTGTAAATTCTGATGATATTTACAAAAGGCATATTATTCTCTTTCTCTCTTGCTGAAATTCTAGCAAATATTAGACACAACTTAGCAAGTGTTGTTGGGGGGGACTACATATTAGAAATAGCCGGAGCCTGGACTGAGGAAGGTTTCAGGATGGAAACAGAGTCGCAGGCCCGAGTCCAGGACACCTGCTCTACACTGAGCCCCTTGCTGATTCTGAGCACAAAAGGAAAAACTGAAGCACTCTTGGTGGCACAGTTCTCAGGACGATGAGAGCAATCCTATTAGTTCCTTGTGAGAAACAAAAGCTTCCCAGTGCGCCCCCAAACAGCCCTGCAGGAGCCATGCTGAGGGGCTTCCTCAGGGCCCCCCAATAGGAGGGGCAAGTACCCCTGCAATGTGACCATGTGGGAGCAATTCTGTGGTGCCTTAGAAGAGCACGGGGCCTGGGTATTTCCTCTGAAAACACCTCTCTGGAGCAGAGCTCCTTCCTGCGTCCACCTCTTTTGGGAACAGGAGTTGTCAGGTGACTTGAGGCACATCCAAAGCTGAGCTTGTAGTCCAGGCCTGAGGAAGTGTCCAGGTCCTTCCTCCTTCTCCTCTTCCCCAGGTGCTCTCTCCCTACACTCTCCTGGGATTATCCACTTAGTCATGTGTGGAAGGCTGAATTTATCTGTGTATTAGGATTAGATTTACTGGCAAGTGACAGAAAATCCAGAATAACAGTATTTTAAAGAAAAAAGATTTTCCTTAACATGTACAAATCTAAGTGGGATTAAGTGGGCAGTGCAGGGTTGGTGCTGGGCTTCCCGAAGGGCCAGGGACCCAAGCTGCTTCTCATCTGCTTCTCTGCCAGGTGTGGCCTCTGTTTCCAAGTTCACTTCCTGGTCCAAGATGGCTGCTCTAGTTGCAGCCTTTGTATCTGCTCTCCAGTCAGGAAGAATGATAAAAGGGAAGGAAAACAGAATGCCTCCTTCTCTTCGTACTCCTCTGAAGGTGCATGTACCACTTCTGTTCATGTACCATTGGCAAAACCCTAATCACATAGCTACACATGGCGAGGAGGGATGCTGGGAAAGGTAGTATTTATTTGACTATGAGCCCAGCTAAAACTTAAAGGATCTCTACTGAGAAAGAGGAAGAGAACAGATGTGAGAAGCAACCAGAAAGTCTGCCCAACCAGGCAGCAATAAAAGACTTCAGCAAAATGTTTCATGATGGGAAGGACATTCAAAATCAAACAATGAGATACCACTTTAATCTGCACCAGGTAGGCAAAATATAAAATGTCCAGCAATACCAAGCCTTAGAGGTAGAAAATTGGCTACTCTCCTAACTACTGTTGACAGCATACTTTGCTATAAGCCTTTTGTAGACTGATTTGCTTAGAGAAATTGCTCAGAATAATTCCTAGCAAAGTTGAAGATGTTTGCACTTATAAGCCATGACTCCATTTCTAAAGAAAGTTTCACACGTGCATGAACGAGGTTTGAGAATTGACTACAGGGCTCAGTGGTAGAGCATTTGCCTAGCATGGTGAGACCCTGGGTTTGATCCCCAGCTCTGCAAAACAAAACAAAACAAAAAACAAATTTAAAAAAAAATCCCATAGAATTATGTGTAGTATCTTAGGGAAAAAAACCTGAAAACAACAAAATGTCCATGGATAAGTTATGACTTGTTTTTTATATGCAATGATGCCATGAATTATTATACAGCAATTAAAATAAATGAATCAGAGCTATACATATTAACATGGATAAATTTCAAAACATAAACTAAATTGAGAAAATCCATTTGTATTTGTTTATTAGGGTTCTCTAGAGAAGCAAAACTAAACATTTATATGAATAAATTTATTATGGGAATTGGCTCACAAGATTGCAGAGGCCAAAAAGTCCTGTAATTTGCTGTCTGTATGCTGAAGACCTAAGCGAGTTGGTGGTATAATTTAGTTCAAGTTCCAGGTCCTGAGAACCAGGAGTTCCAGTGTCCAACGGTAGGAGATGGATGTCTCAGCTCAAGGAGAGAGAATTTGCCCTTCCTCCACACAAACCTACTGGGGCCCTCAATAATTGGATCATGCTCACCCACACTGGTGAGGGTGGATCTTCTTTACTCAGTTTCCTGATTCAAATCTCTTCTGGAAGCACTTTCATGGACACACCCAGAAATAATATTTTACAGCTATGTGGGCATCCCTTAGCCCTGTCAAGTCGACACATAAAATTAACCATCACAATCTGCAATGCTTCATTTCATTAAAAAAGAAAGAAAGAAAGAAAGAAAGAAAGAAAGAAAATCACATTAAGATTTTATAAACTGGGTGGTTGTTGGACAGGTGTTCATTATGTTTGATATGGTTCACAGCAAAACAACTAACTGTCCTTTCAAATGCCTCTCAACAGAAAGAAATTGGTATGAAAGAAGCTGTGTTTGTGTTATCCTGAAGTAAGAATGCCCTCACATGCATCTGATGCTTTTTAAGAAGTCAAAATATTTTGTGGATGTGGTATTGGCTCCCCCAGATTCTAGCCTCGAGAAGATTAATCTAAATCCTTATTGGTGAGCAAACTTCCCTGGCCAGTGATGGGTTCAGGCGAGCATGGGACCCTCTTTTGAGGGACAGTGAGGTGGGGGAAAAAATGGAAGAGGAGGGATTTTGCAAGATATTTCCTCACTCATAGGAAAAACACTAGGAGAAAATGGTCTTGTCTTTGAACATGGCTGTCAGCCATGAACGTGTGATACTGGACAGAATACCGCCATCTTGCTGCCCTCTGAGGATGAAGCCACACAAGTGATGGTGGGGCTTTAGTGTGGGAGGAGCTTAAGTTCTGAGGGGGCGGAGTTTTGGTTGTATGGTAGGTAATGTGCGTATGGGTATTAGCAACAAACATCCTATTATTTAATGTGCTTGAGGAGGGTTTATGAATTGAGGTTGAAAGCATCTTAATTGAGTCAGTAAATAACTTTTAATTTTAAAAGTTAGACAAGTAATATATATTCTCATTATAAACACTTAGGAATACAGAACAAACGTGAAGTTTCTCTTATACTGTTCTCATCCCATCTTACACCACTGGACTTTCTTTATTACATATATACATATATATTATGTATATATGTATGCATATGCAAGTAATATATGTATATATGCATATATATTTATCACCCATATTTTTATTTTGGCCATTAATAAGAAAATAAATATCACTCTTTAGTTATTGTATATTATATACTTTATAATATACGCATTATATAATGTATATATATTATGTCTTTATTATATGTATATATTATATAATATGTACATAAAATATATGCATATAATATGTATATATATTATACATTATATTGTAGTCTCACTCTTTTCACCTAAAAATAGATTTTGAAGAAACTTCTCAGGTCAGGTCTTAACCCTATGGTATTGCAGTGTGGGAACACTCACGGTTATTTCACTTTCCCATTTCCCACTAGGGTAGGACATTTTAGACATGGCTGTTTGGACTCTGGAAATTCTTGTGAGGAGTAAAATGCACTGAAGGAGAATTCCTGGTGAAAGGGTCAGTGTGTGTTCAGTTTCATAGATGCTGCCTGCCTGCCGGGGAATGCCTGATCAGGTAAATGCCTATCACATGCATGGGACAGTTCTGTAGCCAGGTGCTGGTCCCTCTTGCCATATGCTTGCCACCAGCAGCCACCCCAGTCAAGAGCATTTCTCCCAGAGTGAGGCCCTGTGTGTCCACAGGAAAAACAGGAGAAAGGAGGGGAGGAGGCTGGCCTTACCTTCCAGTAACTTTCTTTCTCTTATTGGGAAAGGAACACAGTGATTCACCAGGGATGATATGGAAAATAACCCATGGTAAAGACACAAATCAGGATGGATACCTTTCTCAGGGCCAGGGAGGGAAGCTAGAGGCTTCCTGCTGAACCAGGCATTAACCCCTTAGTGGCTAGATGAGATGATGGCTCAAGATCTCTAGGCAGAGGGTGATGTGTGGATTGTGTAGACAGGAAGGGACAGAGCCACATTTATGGGCTGGAGGAGGTCTGAGGAAATACAGGACTCTGGGTACATGGTCTTTGAGAACGGTCTTGGAAGAAGACCAGTAGCTGGGCGTGGTGGTACATGACTGTAATCCCAGCACTTGGGAGGCTGAGGCAGGAGGATAGTTAGTTCAAAGCCAGCCTCAGCAATGGTGAGGCACTTAGCAACTCAGTGAGACCCTGTCTCTAATAAAATACAAAAAAAGGGCTGGGGATGTGGCCCAGTGGTCGAGTGCCCCTGAATTCAATCCCTGGTACCAAAAAATAAAAAAATAAAAATTAAAAAAAAAAAAAGAAGACCAGTGTGGGCAGGGGTTAGCCAGGCCAAAGGCAAGCCCCAAACCTTCTTCATGGGGCCCTTCTGTGGTGCCCCTCCTCTTTTCAAGTGTGCCCCCCTCCAAACAGACTGATCTGAGTGAATTTATTCAGTTTAAAAAATGACCAAACTCGTGATTTTTAAAATATGAAAAGACTGCCCATCAAACCCTCTACCCCAGGTTTTCCTATTTTGAGAAGCAGCAAAAGGTAAGATATTGAACTGACCCATCTTTCCTCCAAGTTGGGTTGAAAAACTAAAGGCTGACCTCAGACTGGGAGGACCATCCTCTGGAGATATATTCGGGGTCTGTTTCTACAGGACATTTTTAACCCACCAGAACTTCCTGAGCTCCAGGGCAGGCCATAGCTATGAGGTCCTAGATAGCTGACCCATCACCAAGGATTTTCAGATACCCAGTATCAGCCCCCAAGAGCCCTGATTAGGAACTAGCCCCACTGATAGGCTTGGGCAAACTGAGACCCCAAAGGGAGAGTTGCCTGAGATCAAATAGATATTCAGGGGTGGGGAAAGAAGCAACCCCAATTTTCATATTTTTAAATTTTCATATTTTGAAAATCACCAGTTTGGTGGGTTCCCCCCCTCCCCCCATAGTGAATAAACCTTCCCAAAGATCAATGTTGTTGTTGTTTTCCCCTCACAATGAAAAGTGCTATGAGGTGGTCATCGTCTTTGAGGCTCTGATGGAGAGGTGTGGCAGGAAGCTGCCTCACTCTAGGGAAACCTGCTTCATGGGTGGAGGGAAATTCAGGGTCCGGAGTCAATTTCCCTTCCTGTATTACCTAGAACCCAGAAAGGTTTAGTCCTTTAAAAGGAAAACACCGGAGACTTTCTGAGAAGCCAAGGAGCGTTAGGAGAACCTACTGGTTCTCAGTGCAGGGGTACCAAGGAAGCCTTCCCCTCTGCTTGGGGAAGATGACTGAGGAAGACGCCATCTTTAGTCTCCAGGTCCAGGTGCAAAGGTCATTTGGCACCCAGATTGTGGGCAGAGCCCGTTTGATTCTTTCCCTTTGCTCTCACGGTCATTTGCCCCACACCTGCAGGCTCTCTCTGGCCTTTTTGGTCCGATGCTCCTGATGGGTGATGGAAACACCGGTAAGGAACAGCAAAGGAGCAGGAAAGGAGCTTCTCAGATGGGCATGCCTAAAGCCATCTGGGAACAAAGCAGTTATTTATTTTTTCCTTTTAGTTGGGAGTACGAAGAGAGAGGGCATTGTCTTCTATAGAAAGACGCTGAAAACTCCTTTTTTAAAAACAGCCCTAAGAGTGTTCAGTACTTTGTGGATGTTGGGACAATGTGAATGCCTGTGAACACCTGTGCTGACCGGGCGGAGGGAGTCCCATCCTCCGCCAGGGGAGACGTGGTGTGTGTGTGTGTGTCTGTCTGTCTGTCCAGAGAATTAAGGTCTCATCTCCTCGGGGGGGGGGGGGGGGGCCCACCTGAAAGCTTTCTCACCGTAATCTGGGAGTCCTGCGTACCTGGAGGGCGCCACGCGTCCACGCCCAGAGGGCGCTGCAGACTCGCGCCCACATAGTACCAACTACAGCCCCTTCCGCCTTTCTCCGGGGCAGCACCTTAATACCGGGGCGGGCGCGGTAGTGGGTGCTTCCCGGACCCCATCAGCCCAGGATCACCCCAGCCGCACCGCTGGAAAGCACAGATTGCCCCGGACTGTGGCTCGGGAAGAAGGCGGGGTTCCGTCGCTGCCTGGTGGGAGTTGGGCGGGCTCGGACCTTAGGGGGCGGGGACTGTGCGGAGGTGGGGCGCTCCAAGGGGCCTGGCAGAGAGGCTCGGGGCGGGGCCTAGGGGGTGGGGACTGGGGCTGGTTCCGAGACCTGGCGGAGCTGGGGTGGTGGGGCTAGTTTTTGCAACGGCTAAAGGCCTGCGGGTTTATTATAAGGCGGAGCTCGGCGGGGAGAGGTGAGAGCTGGAGCAGAGCCGGACGCAGAGGAATCGGCTATCTGGAGCGGACTCCGACCGGTGGATCCCGCAGTCTTCGCCTAGGACAGTAGTGCGCTGGGCGGGCGCCCAAGGGAGCAGAGCACAGCGCAACCAGCAGAGCCAGCCCGGATCTCCGCGCAGCCCGCAGCTCCGACCCGCGCAGCCCGCCGAGCTCCCGCCGCCGGTCTGGACAGCATGAGGCGCGCGGCGCTCTGGCTCTGGCTCTGCGCGCTGGCGCTGCGCATGCAGCCGGCGCTCCCGGTGAGTGCGGCGCGGGGCCGGGCTGGGAGGCGGTGGGTAGCCGGAGCTCCCCACCTAACGATGCGGGCCGCGGCACGTGGAGGGGGAGGGGTACAGGGACTTCTTTCCGCGCTAGCCCGGCGGATCCTGGGACTCTGAACCCCGAAATTAGGGCTCGCGTCCCAATTCCCTCTGATGTCCGTTGGCGCCACTCGGATCCCGCCTCTCCGTGCCGGGGGCTGGGGTGCCCCGCGGGACCGAGCTTGAGCCCGGGCCCCGCGTTCAATTATGTAAAACGTCTCCACATGTGTTGGAACCCGCCTGCCCGCGGCGGCGCCCGGGTCTCCCACTCCCAGCCCTGTCGCTCTCGGCCCCGCGGCGGCCCGGTCTCGGCCAGTGACCCAGAGGGATGTAGTGACCGCGGCCACAACGTCCGTTCCGTAGACCCTAATTCAAACCAGATCATGGGCTTGCGGCCCCCCGCGTCGCCGAGCCCAAGCTTAGGGTGGTTTGCGTCGAGGCAAATTTGGGGTCAGCGAAGCCGGAGCGTTAGGATAGGGAGCTGGACCAGGGTTGCACAGGGACACTGGCGGGTGGCCGTGGGGTCCTTGGGCTTTCCCCTGGCTGCCGGAGGTGAGCTCGACAGAGCTGGCATCGGGAGGTTCCGGGAAGTTGGCCTCGGGACGCCGGAGAGCTGTGGAGCACAACTTTTGGGCTGCTGAAGTTGTGTTGCCCATGGAGGGCGCGTTCCTGTGCCGGGCACGGCGGAGGGGCGAGAGAGCCTTCCACGCGAGTGGACCTCGGATCCGTTCTCCCCCTCCCCCGACTCGGCTTTGTGCTGAAGCTGCGCGGAGGGAAGGCGGGTCCCGTGGCCCGCCCAGTAGAGTCGCGGGGAAAGAGGGACAAACGTGGAGCTCGCGGCCGGGGGAGGCCTTTGGATGGGATGTAGCATCCACCTTTGGTGGAGGTCGGTCTTCTCTAAAGAGGGACGTGGCCGACGAAGAGCATGCCGAGGGTCCCTAGAAAGTGGCTCTCCCGCCCGAGCCGCCGCCCGCTAGCCCGCCTTCCCCAATGGGGGCGCTTTGTTCTCGGCCCCTGTAACCCTTCGCTGGGATCCGCCCCGCAGCGCCGGCTCCTGACGTGGGCTGGGTCCTGGGCCGCCGCCAGGTGTCAGCGCTGGCCGCCGGGTGCCCACTCCCCCAGGCCTGGCACAGAGTGCGGGGATCCCAGGGGTCTTCAGGGAGGGCTGGCTGGTCCATCCCCTGGGAGGGAGGTGCGGTGCCAGCGGTTCTTCCCCTCCCGGAAGTGGCGATCTCTCGGCACCACATCTGGACAGCTGGACTTCCCTAGCTGAAAGGGAGGCACGTGGGCAGGGAATGAGGGTAGGGCACGGGGTGGGCACCTGGGCCCTGTACTTCCAGTGTGGGCATCTGTTCAAGATCCACTTCGAGCATTTCCCTCTATAATGTTAGTAGCCGGCAGTTATTAAAAGCTTTGGGGTTTGGCTCCCCAGGTGAGGTAGGTACTGTCAGTTTTTTTGAGGCTGACATGTAAAGCGTCTTTGTAGCTTCCCAGGTGTCTTGTGCTTTTGAGCACTCTGAAGTCCAAGAGAGGTCCAGATGCCCAGAAAATTGCAGATGACTTGGTCTGTGTTGTATGGGGTGCTGTGTCTGGGGGAAATAGGGAGGGATAATTTCCAAGCTGAGTCTCTAGTGCACTGCTGGCTTTCAGGCCCAAGAAGTTGCTCTACAAGGGTTGTGGTTTCTGTGGGACTCAGAGTACGCCTGGAATCATAGTTACCACTCCAGAGAAGAGAGTGGAGCCACTTGGTATACTTCCCTGACCCTCCTGGCATTACCTCCTGCTTCTCTCTCCAGGCCCAGGATGGGGCCTAAGTAGGGGCTGCAAAGGTGGGATACTGGGCCAGAATTGTGAGGGGTGGTTCTTTTCCGCCTGCCTTGGGTTGAGACAGACATTCCTGTGAGCTGGCATCTCAGGGTGCCCGTTACTACTGGGGAAGCAGCTGGAGATGGTGACTCCCTGTGGACTGTGTCCTGGAGTTTTTTGCTTTCTGAGTAGGGGCAGATGCTGCAGTAAGAGACACTGTTTTTGACCGAGAAACTTCAACACTGTAGGGAAACACAAGACCCAGGAGGCAGGAGTCTCAGGGAAAGGAGGGAGGGAAAGTCCTTAGGACTGCCGTTCTGGGAAGGCCTCTTGGAGGAGGGGGTTGAGCTGAGCCCTAAAGCACTTGCCTGAGTTTGGGGTCAGATTCCAGCTTGGAGCACAGGTGTTTGTTTCTTGTTTTATGAAGTTTAGTTTGTCTTCTCTTTCCTGGCCCTGCTGCCCTCTCCCTTTTACAGTGAATGTCCATGTTTGGTTAAAAGTGGGTGCATAAAGTGGCATACCTTCCCATAGGCCTCCTTTTGCCCTCCTCCTTTTTCCTAAAAGAAATAGGGAGTTGAGATTAGCTTAAAATGGGAGAAGTTGCCTAGATCTGGCTCTCTCCAAAGGAAGGCTCACTTTGGCTCCTGTGGGAAGCAGGTCAGAAACCCCCAGGGGACCAGTGAGGTAGGGAGCAACTGCTGGGTGTCTGATTTTGAATGGCAAGGGGAGGCTGCTGGGCTGGTGGTTGCTCACAGCCACTCCCCAGGGACTGAAACAGGTTTGTTTAAAAAGTCTGTGTGTGTGTGTGTGTGTGTGTGTGTGTTTCCATGTTTCCGTGATCTTTTGTTTCTGTCATGTCAGAAAAATGGCTTGTTCTGTAATAGTTATTTGCTATTTTTCTCTTTCTCTCTTCTCCTTCTTGAAAGGCATAAAATCCCTTTTGCCTTAATTATGGGGACTAGTAGAGACATTTCCCCACAGCCTGGGAGGGGGCGGGGGAGGCACTGGCTGCCTTGCCTGGGCTTAGCCTTCTAGAGGTGATGTCACCGCTGGCTGGCTTCAGCTCCCCAGAGAGGGTGGAGCCAGTTTAAGTCTCTACCTGTGGCTCTTGATGGGTTCCCATAAAATCTTATTAACACACATTGGTGAGGTGGGGGGTAAGGAAGGAGAGGGGTCTGGAAAGAATGACTGAAAAGCCTGATTTTTTGCAGTGTTTTATAGAAGGATCTTTTCAGCAGCAGAATTTTGGATTCCTGAAAGCCCTTGAGAATGAGGTGGCCTTGTTATCCAGGCTTTTTCGGTGATTTAAGAATCTGTATTACCCTACAAAGTATTCTTACTTTGGGCAGGACTCTGAAATATTTATTTACCTTCCTTTATCAACAGCAACAACAAAATGCTAGACATAATTTAATCTACTCTGGATGCCAGAACCCTCCTCCTCCTCACTGGACCAGGTTGTGGCACAGTCTCCTGGGCCTACTGGGCTCCAGAGGGCACTGTGTCCCGGTACCTGCTGGCCACCAGTTGCTCCGTTTTGAATTCTGATCTGGTCTTTTTCTTTTTCAATCCCTGTGTGATAGCCAAAAGTGACATTGGTGTGCCTGAGTACAGCAGCTTTTCTGTTCAATTCTAATTTGTTACTTTTTTTTCCAGCAGTGCTGGGAAATTTATCAGATTGGTTATAGTTATATCTGAGACAAGCCGCACGTGGTGGCGCATGCCTGTAATCCCAGCACTTGGGAGGCTGAGGCAGGAGGATCACAAGTTCAAAGCCAGCCTCAGCAATGGCAAGGCACTTAGCAACTCAGTGAGACCCTGTCTCTAATAAAATACAAAAAAAGGGCTGGTGATGTGGCCCAGTGGTCGAATGCCCCTGAGTTCAATCCCTGGTACCAAAAAAGAAAAAAAAAAAAAAAAAAAAAAAAAAAGAATTATATCTGAAACAAAGGTTGGAGGCTCTTGAGTAAGGGTCTCACCTGTGACTTCCATGATATGTGAATTTAGTGTCCTTCCTGGAACTCAGCTGGGACCTCTGTAGAGCAGTGACAAATGGCAGAAAGAAAGTGTTACTTTCTTCCTATAGGCTACCCCCCCCCCAACCTAGAGCAACAAAGAGATGCTGATTAGGAGAGGTACTTAAGGACCTCTCTTAGAGAAGAGAGATGAATGGATGAATGGCCTCTTGAATCTGCCTCCTCTTGTTTAATTTTTTTTTTTTTTTTTTTTTTTTTTTTTGGACTGGGAATTGAATGCAGGGGCATTTTACCACTAAGCTGCATCTTCACCCTTTTTTAAAATTTTTAAAAAATTTTTGAGACAGGGTCTTGCTAAGTTGCTTAGGCCCTCACTAAATTGCTGAGGCTGGCTTTGACTTTACCATCCTCCTGCCTTAGTCTCCTGAGTTGCTGGGATTATAGGTGTGCACCTGGCAGCCTGGTTTAATCTGTAAGTGACTTGTCAGTCCCAGGTAGCCTGGACTGGTGAGGCTAGTTTATTTTATGTCCTGATGAACAAGGGCCTTTTTTGTCCTTTAGCCTTGACTGTGACTCTCAGTTTTGGTCCTGTCTTCATCTCCTTACGTATGTTTGAGTTTAGTTTGTTTCTATATAATTTGCACCCATAGTGTTTGGCCAGGCCCAAAACAGAGCCCCAGGACCCAGGCTCAACTCTGACACTAATTTACTGCATAATCTTGGGCGAGTCACTTTCCAAGTCTTGTCCTAATCTCTAACACGGACATCACAATACCTGTTCTCCCTGCCCTCATTCTGTCATTTGTGTGTTCATTTCATAATGGATGTGTGAAAGTGCTTTGTAATAAAAGTGCCCAAGGAAAGTTAGCTGTCGATACAATTAAGGTTGCCTTTACTGGGTGCCTATGAGGGAATGCTTGGTTCTTTTCCTATATTCTTATTTAATCTTTGTCCCAAACCTTTATAGTATATATCTTTGTCTCGTTTTTTTGGATGAGGAAGCAAAGGTCTGTGGTGATGAGACCCTCCAAGGAGCAGAATGACAGAACTAGGATTTTTATATACATGTGGTCTGGAATGGGGGGCTGGGCTGGGCTGGGCTGGCTGGCACAGCCCCTTTAGGCAAACCCTGAGCCCTGGGCAATGTACTGATGGTTGCTCAGAGACAAGCAAGAGCTCCTCACAGCAAAGCTGAGCAGCAATGGGACTGAGGAGAGCCGGCTGGGAACTGGGTGCTGGAGCTGGGGCCTACACAGGCTTATGTCAGTGGTACCAAGTGGCCTGTTTGGATGGTGCCCTTGTGCCTGTCCTGGGCAGTGCCAGCATCCTGGGTACTAGGGAAATAATTGTAGAACTAGTAGGTCCCCTTTTAAGGCTAGGAAGTGGATACCAAGGCACAAGTGGGGTGCCCAGAACCCACAACTCTTGGCCTCTATACTGCATTCACCCTTGGTCCCTTCCAATGCCAGGTCCCACTAGGGGAGTAGCCACATGAGGAATTGGTCGTGATTTCCAAGTACTGGAACTGAAGTTGTCTGACTGTCCACTTTTTATCAGCCAATTGTGGAATCTTGGGTTGAAAGTCCCCTGAGGCCCTACCTTCAGTGTGCCAGGGAAAAGAAGTAAGAGTAAGGGGTCTATGGAAGAAGGGCTTTTGGCACCAGGATCATGAATCCTGGAACAAAGTCGAACAGTGTCAAATCCTGCTCAGCTGTTCCAGTAGAGGTTAGTTTTTGGGTGGGAATGTGCGTTCTAGAATCTTCCACAGAGTGTGACATGAATGCCCTGATGGGTGCCAAGGGAGGGCTGGCATATGTATATCCCTCACCACGAGGAGGTATGTTTAGGGTGCAGACCATAAAGATGAGGCCCCAGAAGGGAGACCCTGACTCAGGGCCACTTCAGTAACCAAGCAGTCCAGCTGCAGGCAGACTTTGGATGCCCCTGCACAACTGCCCAGCAGGGTGGGCTGACTGTGTGATGTGCTGCTTCTGCCTGCCCTCAGGAAGCTTCCATTCAGGTGGGGCAACAGTACGAGGAGGTCTCCAGCATTCCCAGGCCCAACACAGGCACAGCAGGTCACCACCCAGTGGCCAGTGTGGGGTGGCCCAGAGGAGGTGTGGGCACTGTCATGCCCTGCGTGGTCGAGGGGCCAGAGGTCTGGCAGGGCTTATTATGAATGTGGAAGGCAGCTGAACACGTCCCAGGGAGCATGCGGTGGTCACTGTCTTGGGACACTCACTGAATCAGGAGAGGGCAGGTGGTGGGTCTGCTCCTCCAATCGTTTGCCCAGGGATGCTTCCTGGTGACTCGTGAGCTCCAAGTGTTCTGGGTATGTCCCTCCTGCCCCTGGTCCCTCTTCACACTGGGAGCCCCTTAAGGTTCTCCAACCTCCTGGTTTATGGCTCTGTGGGCTGCCTAATTATATGTAGAGGATGCGCCTCCAGCCCTGGGAAAAACTCCTCTGCCTAGTGACTCACCTGAAGCTTGCAGCCCCACCAGGGGCCGTGTGTGCACATGTGTGTGCGTGGGCTGCAGCCACGCTGGCCGCTGCCTGGGCAGTCCTGATGCCCTCTCCCCACTGGGCTTTCTGCCTGTTCAGCTGTGGTCAGAGCTTTGAGGGAATCTGGTCACCACCTGTCTTCAACTTCCTCCCCAGAAACCAGGACGCTTGCTTCTCTCTCCCCTCCTTCCTGCTGTCTTTCCTCTTTTTAACTGCAGCTCTGACACTCTGTGTCCCTGGCTTAGAAATCTCTGGAAGTTATTCCAACAGAGAAGGGCAGCTGGGACACCTGTCCTTCCTAGTCTCAAGGTTGCCTCTGACTCTGTGTGGCTCGGGCACGTCGTGGCTGCACTAGGCCCGTTTCCCAATTTGCTCAGCGGCTTCTTTCCCTCCTTCAATTCTGAAAGCCGCATGGTTGCAGAGAGACCTTGTCCTGGAAAGGGTGAAGGTGACACTGAAGGACTTCATAGTTCTCTACCATTATTCCTTCTGGGGACTCAAGGTCTCTGTAGCACGGACTGCGCAGGTAGGCTGCTTGGAGGGGTGGACTTGGCGCTCAGTGTGGGAACCTATGGTGGACGGCAGCCCCCGAGCAAGGTCAGGCGGAGACGGGGCGGGGCTGTTCTCTGCACACGCCCAGGCATCCTGGCACCTGCCCTGAGGTCCGCTCATCAGCAGGAACGAAAGCCGTGCCGGGCAGGTTGGGGCAGCGGGGGGAGGCGGGCGTGTTTATCGTTCCACTCATCAGCTGAGTCATGGTGCCAGGCCCACGGGTGCTCCCTGGAGACTCACCCAGCCAGCCTTGACCCACTGGAGCCCACTGTCCTGTGAGGCCCAGTGGAGGGCCCTGGGGCTTGGCTTCCAGCCTGGCCCTGCTTCTCCACCGTAGAGTGGCTTTAGACGTGGGCCTCTTTGGGGCCCTTGTGTGAAAGGAGGAAAGGAGGCTGAGAGGCAGAGGGGAGGTCACGATGCTGGGGGTTCATGACCTCTATGGTTATGGCATGTGACTAGTGGCTGTCTGTGGGGGCGACTTCTGCTGCCCCAGGAGGATTCTGCTCACTACTGGGGGGTGTTCATGAGCCCTGCCTGATTGGGCCAGATGCAGAGCCTAGCCTAGCCTGTGCCTAGCCTAGCCTAGCCTGTGCCTCGCCTAGCCTGTGCCTAGCCTAGCCTGTGCCTCGCCTAGCCTGTGCCTAGCCTAGCCTGTGCCTCGCCTAGCCTGTGCCTCGCCTAGCCTGTGCTGGCCACACAGCCCAGTGCGGGGGCAGCTCCACACCTGGCCCAGGGCATGCATGAGGAGAGGGTGCCCATCACTGGAACCCAATGGGAGAGCTGGCCTCTGCAGACAGGCCTGAAGGGCATGACATAAAGGACACTCTCGACTCAGCCTCGTCCCGTGTCTCTTCTGTCAGAGGAAGGATTCTGTCCCAGAGCCCCACGAGGTAACAGTTTCCACCAGGAGGAGCATGGCTGTAAAGCACGATGTCTGTGGACCCTCAAACACAGGCTGCTTTCTGGCCGTGGAAATGTTTGGGTAGGGGTCTCCCTGTCGGGGGCGGCAGGAGCTGCAAGGTGGCGAGGCCTGCTTGGGACTACTCCTGGGCACACTGATCTCCATGACGGTAAGAAAACCCTCCCAGCCGAGACGGCTCCTGGGACTCAATCTCTTCCACTTGGGGCTACGGGTGCTTCTGTGGCCACATGGGTCCTTTTTGGGCCCCCTGTCTTCCCCATTAAGGTCGTTGCCTGGGCTTGGATGCCTGGGTCTGACTACCTTTGAAGGCCCAGTCTGGGGTCCCAACGCCTTGGAGCTGGGCAGATGAAGGGGACCTAGAACTGGCAGACAGAGGAGACAGAATTCTGGCTGTAGGCGCAGTGTGGATGGGTAGGGTGAGGATCACCCCTGCCCCCCAGGGTGGAATGTGAGAAAGAGGGAGGAAATTTCCAGAAGCTGGGGTTCTCGTGTCCATTTGTGGCATCTGGCATGTGCTGGTACCTGGAGGTCCAGGAAGGACCTTTAGGCCTTGGGGTCTGGATTTACTGTTTCCGTGCCACCCATACCATTGGTGTCTGCAGATGCTTCAGAGGCCTGACCTGGTTGAGGACTTGATGGTGTCAACTCTGTGGCAGGGCCACAGAGCGACAGTGGCTCTACCCTCCTCTCCAGCAGCATCTCAGCACTGCTGCCCAGGAAGGTCTCTGGGCCTTGGAGGGTCCATCTCCTGGGAGTGTTCCAGAACATGGTGGTGAGGTTCAGGCTTAGGAGGCCCTAGGCTGCAGGCTATCGCAGGAGCTGCTAAGACCACGTGGCAGCTGACCTCATGCCAGCTTCCCTGTTGCAAGCTGTGGGGGTGTGGTGCTGCTGTCGGGTGACCAGTCTCTTCCAGGATGGGAGTGGGGACCTGGGTCTGCAGACCTTCAGGCTGGCCAGGGCCTGCCAGCTTCACCTCCCTGCTCTAACCTCTGCAGGCACTCTGTGGGGACCTGGGGCTGTGGGGTGAGCACAAGTGATTTTCCCCGGGGCTGGGACTGGTGTTGTGGAGCCCAGGAAGCTGGCCTCCTAAGTCCCTGTGGGTGAATCTGAGGCAGGACTGGCGTCCTGGCTCAGGGAATTGTGTGAGGAACAGAGAGCTCTGGGACTCGACACACAGTGGTTGCTTGGGCCACCTGCCTTTCCTGCATAGAGCAGTCACCTAGGCCTGGCTGCCTGGGTCTGCCTACCTTTGGGGATCCCAGTTTAGGGACTGGGCAGGTGAGGGGACCAGAACTACCTTGCTAGTTTGCCTTAGCTAGTCCAAGCCCAGGCTGGGTAGTGAGAGGTGTTGGGTAGAATCTGGCCCACCTGGGTGTCATCCAGGCCTGCTCATTTCCTGCGTAGTCTTGGGCATAATTCTTTCCCCTGCTAAGCCTCGGTTTCCTCATCCGTAAAATGGAGTTAGTTTCTCATATCCTGCCTGAGAGGGTTTTAGAAAAGATTTAAAGAAGTCACATGGTATGATGGGCAGTCCCTTCCCTGCCTGGAGCATGTCTGGAGGAGGTTGAGACTGGCCTGCTGTGGGGAGAGCCACTGTGGCTGGTGGCAGGGGTACAGTCATCCCGTGTCAATGGCCTGCTGGTCTTGCCCCAGTGCTGCTGATGTAACGAGTTCTGCAAACATGGCTTTTTCCCCTTCTCGGAAAACCTGAGCCTGTGCCCAGGACTGGCTCCTGACCTGAGCCATGCAGGCTGGGCTGGCAGATGGGGAGGAGGCCTGGTTAACCCAGACCCTGTGGCACCTGGGTGGGGGATCAAGGCCCGCCCAGCAGGGGCCCGGCTCGGGCATGGTGGCCTATACCTACAACTTCAGACTCCTCTCTGCCCTGCAGAGGAGCCGGGTTCTCTATGGACGCCTTTGTGGCTAGCCAGGCTGCAGGCTGGGAGGGCCTTCCTCTGGGCTGCTACAGTGCAAATGACAGCTGCTGTCCTCCAGCCCTGTGACAGAGTGACTGGTTAGGAGCAAGCCTGCCTGGCCCCTCTCTACCTCTTGGCAGTGCGCCCTTGAACAAATGACGATCCCCTTTGCCTTAGTTTCCTCATCTGTCAGATAGGTGTGGTACTAGAGTGGAAAGTGGTTGTGAAGGTAATTAATTCAGGAAAAGTGTTTAGTACCTAGTACATACTACTCAGTAGCCCAGGTTAGACCCTGAGGATCTCCCACCTGCTGACTGACCTGGGGTCCTGGGCCGGGTTCCCTTTTCTGGGGTCACTGAGCTGCTAAGACCAGGGCAGCCTCCCCAGCCCCCATTTCAGCCATCTCAGCACTGACTACAGATGGGGGGGGGGGGGGTGCCTGGGAGCTCATCCTGGCCATCTGAGCAAGTGCAGACTCCTCAGGAGGGCTAGCTGCTGGAGAAGGGGCCCGGGGTGCTCTTCTATCCCCAGCCCCACTGTAGAGCCTCCACGGAAGATCCCGTTCAGTCTCTACTGCTCCGGCCACAAGATGCCCGCCCCACCCTGCTGTGAGGCCCCTTGGTGTCTCTCAGCAGCTTAGTGCCTCACTCTCTGAAGTGTCCTTTATCTGAGAGGCAGGATCCCAGACTAGCCTAGTGTTCTTCTGTACATAGGAGGAAAAGGAATTTAGTCTGTCATTCCTGCGTGTGGTTGTATTGTCATCCACATTCTGATAAAGGTTAAAAAAATTTGCTCTTGGCATCTTCTAGCCTCCCTTTTGTAATCCTTTCTGATTTCTGTAGCTCCTACTCAGTTCCAGTGCCCCAGTTCCAGAACTACCTCCCCCCCACAGGGAGCTGATTTATGCTATAGTGTGAATGACTAACGCCCTCAGCTTCCCAGAGACACTTTTGTTTTCCAGGGGATTCACCGAGAAGACGGATTTTGGTGATAAAGTTGAAACACTTCCCCCGGACCTCCCCACCCCCACCTGGAACCCTGCCTGGCTGCACGTGTGTTGAGAACTTCAGTTTCTGCCTCTGTGAAACCTGAGAGTACTTTATTTAGCCAGTGCAGGGGAAGGATGTCACTGGAAGTCCATATGCCACAGGTGTCGGGTCCCCAAGTGCTGTAGAGTCTAGGGACTGATCAGGTAGATGGCATTTCTTGGGGCCTTCCTGGGGATTGATTGGTCTTAGTTGGTTTGGTAGGACAGGCAGGGCTGGGGAGGGACAGTGCTCTAGAGGCCTTGGCAGCCCCCTCTGTCCCTGTAGGTTGCCAGTTGCCACCCCCAGGGGCACCTTTATTTAGGACATCTGCAGGATCCTTTCTGGACCACAACTCTTGGGGGAACTGAGAGAGAGGATTCTGAGGTGGTGTCTCTGTCCTCCACCTGCCCACTGGGCATCTTCCCGCCGCCGAGCACCATATTTGTGTTCTTTTGCCCCCGCTGTGGCTACTGTGCCTGGCTGCCCCTGGAGGGTGAGTCTGGACCACCCATCCAGAGAGCACTGGAAGAGCAGAGGCCACTGGAGTCCTCTTGCCACCATTTGACCAACCCCCCGCCCCCCATTGTGTAGATGGGCAGCCTGAGGCAGGGCTGTTTAAAGGTCACCCGCAGAGTGACAGAGCCCAGACTACAGTCCCATTTCCCTGTGCTGGTTCTCATTCTTTCCCCTGGCTGTCCCTGGTGGTCAGTGCCAGGGGTCCCTGAGGAAGGATGGCTGGCAAGCCCTGGGGCTTCCTCAGGAGAGGCAGCAGGCGTGCTGCTGGCTGGGCCTGGGCCAGGCGGCCCTGCTCCCTGCCAAGTGAAATCTCGCCCTACCTGGCCCGGCTGGGTTCTGGCAGGTGGGGAATAGCTGGGGAACTGGTCCTCCAGCCCCGCAGCCCCACACCCAGCTCTCAGCTGGGCCTGTTCTGAGACTAGTCCTGGCATGTGGGCTGCACGGCAAGCGCCAGCTCCACAGAGGGTGGGGCTAGGGGGCTGGGGGCAACACTGGCCCGGCACGGGCACCATGGTGGCATTGGGCTGCCAGGGTCACCTGCCTCCACAAACAGCCCTGACCACTCCGAGCAGCCATGCAGTGCAGGGGAAGGGCCTCGACTCTGGCCTTGACCTTAGGTTTCCCATCTAATATCACACTAAAGGGCAAATGCCGTCATCAAGGGGTCTTTAAATCAAGCAGGGAG
This sequence comes from Tamias sibiricus, assembly GCA_025594165.1. Taxonomy (NCBI): domain Eukaryota; kingdom Metazoa; phylum Chordata; class Mammalia; order Rodentia; family Sciuridae; genus Tamias; species Tamias sibiricus. The sequence continues at coordinate 83,084,016 of CM046670.1, forward strand.
GTTGTCCCTCCACCGGTGGCCCTTCCCAGGAAGCTTCCAGGACAGCGAGGTATCTGTCTCAGAGAGGGAGGGCAGGGACTGCCGGAGTGGTGGGGAGCTGGGTGTGAGCCCAGGGAGTCCCCAGAAAGGTGGTCCTCCCAGTGAAAGTGCCACCAGGGCGGGGCCTCGTGGGTACCCCAGGGTCCCACCTTCTTCAGGAAGGCTGCTGACGCCTTCCCTTTACCTGTCTGCCTGTTCCCTGGCCCCCGCCCTGGGCCGGGCCATCACTGCTGCTGTCATCCTAGGCAGGCCCCAGCTTGACTGTTGGTGGAGATGGCGAGTTGATAGATCACTGCGCCTGTCAGCCGGAAGTGCTGGTGCTGCCTTGAGGCACCCGCGGCGTCCCTCCCTCCTGGGTGTGGCTTGTGGGGGGATCTCAGGGGCCTGAGGCCCAGGTCTGGAGACTGGCCTCAGCAGGCCTCCCTGGCAGGCCAGTTTCCCAGCTCCCAAGTTAGGATACAAGCTCCTCCGTGTTTCTGGGGCCCTGAGTTGTGGTCCCACCACCCCGGGCAGGTATGTGGCCTCCTTGTCACCATTCACTGCCCTGCCTGGGCCGTGAGAGCGATGAAGGAGTTTAGGATTAGCCAACCAAGCCACTTCTGTTTCTCACCTGGACAGTGGGTCCAAAGACGAGGCTGCCCGGGACACCCGGCCTGGAGCCAGATCTGGCACTTTCCATGAGACCCTTGTTAAAGATGCTTCGGAGCCAATTGCTTCATCCAGGACTAGAGGAGAGGGTGCGAGCGATTCCCCACGCAGGGAGAGTGGTGACCAGCCCCCTGCCTCGGGACACCAGGGACTTGGAGGGCTGCAGTGGTGGGCGTGTTATTTTGTAACATTCTCTGTCCCTACCTTGCCCATGACCCTGAAAGGCCACCCCAGGGCCTCTCAGTGGCGCTGCCCTTGCGGCACAGCCCTCACCCTTGGGTCCACCTGGGTCTCTCTGCTCAGTAGGGCTTTCTTCTTGGTTCCAGCTCGGTGGCTGTTTCAGGGCAGCGAGGATGGGAGGCTTGGCAGACAGTGCCTGGGAGACCAAGGCTGTCCCCGTTCAGTCCCTGGTGGGACGAGTCTCAGCCCAGCTTCAGGACAAAGGTTCTTGCTTTCCTGTGTTGGGGCCAGAGGCCTGTGGAAGGGGGTTCCTGCAGCTCCCTGGTGAGAAGGACTGGGCCGGCACCATGGCTCCGTCGAGAGTGAGGCTGTTGGAAGTGTGGAGGGACTGATCCGGGGCCTTCCCGGGTTGCTCTGTCTTTGGCACTTGTTTATGGGTCTCTGTCGCCATTTCTTGCCTGGCCTTTGAATGCTGCTCTTGGTCAACAGAGCCGAGTGGAGATCGTGCCTCCTCCGGCCCCCAGCCTTGGCCCTCTGGGTGCCGCCTTCTTCTCTAGACTGTTGTTCTAAGCGCAGCCCCTGCGGGACCTGGGAACATCTTAAAGTCAGCCTCTGGGGTTGGAGCTCAGAAGACTTCATTTGGCACCATCTCCTAGTGACTCTTAGGGCCCTGGACACAGGTGGTGGTTCAGTGCCCCTCAGCCATTGTTGCTCTTGTGAAGTGTGTGTGGCAGGGAGGGGTGAAACCAAGCTCAGAGACCCCATGGTGGTGAAGTCTGGGGAAAGGGCCATCCGCAGGGTCTTAGATTCACAGATGTGACCAAGAAACTGAGGTAGCTGAAAACGATTTCTAAAACACTGAGTCTGTTTGCAGGCTCCTGAGGTAGTGTGCTGTTCCCTGGAGTCTCGATGTGATGGAAACGAGGGCTGCTTATTCTGGGGTGACGTAGGGCCCACCTGCCTTTGGACTCCAAAACGTGGGGTCCTACCAGCCCCAGAGCTAGCGTCACGTCTGCAGAATTCAGGCTACTGGGAATGACTGACCGGCTCCTTTGATAAGGGCAGCTCTTTGTCCCTGGTGTTGTGACTAATGGGACGTCAGTGACTCGGCTCCCACCCACAGAAGCCGGGGTTTCATTACTGCACTGGGGCAGTTACAGCAACCCACGGTTCAGCCTCCCTGCCTTTCCACTTGCGGTGCACAGGCTCCCGGAGGGTGGCCCTCTTTCTGGCCAGTGTGGGGGTGGGAGCTGGCAGGAGATGGCTTCAGTTGGTGTCTTGCGCTGACATCATCTTATCCTTTCCTGGGTCTGGTTGGGGCCCAGGCTCTGAGGCTGCCTCTTTCTAAAGGCTCTGGAGTGGGACTCCTAAGTGTGTGCTCTGAAGGGCTGGGACCTCTGCCAGCTGGGACCACACCGTTTCTTACCCTGTTTTCTCCCCAGAGTCCCTTGGATGATGGTCCTAGATCTTCGAAGTCGAGAACCCCCATTTCATATCAAAATCCCATTATCGGCCAAGTGCAGTGGCACATGCCTGTAATCCCAGCACTTGGGAGGCTGAGGCAGGAGGATCACGAGTTCAAAGCCAGCCTCAGCAATGGTGAGGCACTTGGCAACTCAGTGAGACCCTGTCTCTAAATAAAAATACAAAAAAAAAAAAAAAAAAAAAAAAAGGGCTGGGGATGTGGCCCAGTGGTCGAGTGCCCCTGAGTTCAATCCCCAGTACTAAAAAAAAAAAAAAAAAAAAAAAAAAAAAAATCCCATTATCTTCTTACATGCTGTCATACATTTAGGGCACAGGTTAAAATAGGAGCACAACCCTGTGACGTGAGTGGTGCTTTTTAAGAAATTTGTGTTTTATCCATCACTTAAACCAAGCTGCAGGTGACTTGTTAGTGTTTGAGGATGCCGGCTGGAAACCACCAGGTCTTTGGGCCTGGTGGCTGCAGGGTGATAGGGTGGGAGGCGATGGGCAACCGCTACAGTTAGCAACTGTGTCTACCATCGTCACTTGAACGTCTTGGAGACACGCGCTTGATACGCTGGCTTGTGACACAGCTCAGGTCTTGGGCTTTCTTGCCCAAGATGTCCTGGCAAGTGCTCCAGCACAGATCGCCCCTCCCCCCCGGGCACCCAGGGCAAGGTGCTCCCTGTAGGTGGAGATTGCCAAGAAGGGTGGTCCTCTTTCTGGCCCGTGTGGGAGCTGGCAGGAGATAGCTTCAGGCTGCCTTGTTGAAAATTCCTTGCCAGCTCTCTACCCACAGACTCCGGATGTGCTCTTGGGCATGGCTGGTAGCAGGGACGAAGACTCTCTCTGTGACTCTGATCTACTCCACACCATTCCTTCTGCACCTCTCAGGTGGGGACTGGCACCTGGGTACCTGCAGCCACTGGGCGGGGCACTGAGGGTTGAACCCAGGAATCCAGGGTGCTCTACCAATGAGCTACATCCCCAGCCCTTTTTATTTTTTATTTTGAGACGGCCTTGCTACGCTGCCCAGGCTGGCCTTGGACTTGGCATCCTCCTGCCTCACTCTCCTGAGTAGCTGGGATTACAGGTGTACACCGCTGTGCCCGCAAGAAATCTTGTCTCTCCTGGGAAAGGTGACCCTTAGGACAAGAGAGCAAGAAAGATGGTAGTGGGAAGAGCATAAGCAGCACCAACAGTGTGTGGACACTTGCTGGCTGGGTGGCCTTGGGCAGGTCCCTTGCCCTTTCTGAGGCTCTGCTCCATATCTGTCAGAGATGCTAATCTCAGCCTGCCTTCGCAGCTGCAGGCGAGTTGTAGCAATCAAAGGGTAATGGGCGGGAAGTGTTTCCAGCCGTAGGCAAGGCCTCCTGCCTTCACACCTTGTCTCCTGCTGGACCAGAGCCCTGCCGGGGCCTCTTGCCAGTGTCCTTCCCATATAGCCCCAGGGTCTGGCTAGGGTATGGCCGCTTGGCTCAGACAGAGATAGGCCCACCAGAAATTCTCTCACTGCCTGTGGCCCAGGTTCCCTGTGTCTGCCCTAGGATCCTCCAATTCCCAGGTGATCCAAATCTTCGGGCTTTGGGTTTTCAGGCCGGTGGGCTTCCAGGGGCTGCGCTGTGCTTTGAGAGACCAGAACGAGTGGCAGCCCAGACTTTCCTCACAGCGGAGTTTGTTCTGTGGACAGCTGACTTCCTTGGGCCCACAGAGGTGAAATATTAGACCGGCTTGCCTTTTGCCTCCCCAAGAGGCAGGAGGTGGGCTCCAAGCTGAACCCACCTGTCCCTGGGCATCCCTGAGCACTGACAAGCAGTCTCAGAAGAATCCTGGTCATGGTGACACGGAGGAGTCCCTGGTGAGCCCTAGAGGTGGTCTGTTGCAGGCTGGGGATGAAACCGGAAGTCACACCCAAAACTCCAGAGTTGGCCCGCACCTTGGTCATCCACATTTAAATTCAGCAGTGTCTGCTAATTTCCTTTTCCTTATCTGAGGTACTATGGAGAAGGTCCCAGCAGGAGGGGACATGGGTCCTCAGGGAGCCCCTCCCCTTAGTGAAAACTGGAGGCTCAGAGAGGAGATCAGCTCCCCGCCTGCCCCAGGGAGCTGGTTTGCTGGCTTCTGTGGAAAAGGTTTGCTTAAGAACTTGTTGTGTAAACAAGATGGAAGAGAGATAAGCCAGTCGAGCCAGAGGAACAAATTGTTGCTAGGCTCTGCCCGGCAGACCCAGAGTCTTATCTAGCCCTGGTCTCTTGGGAAACTGTTAACCTGTTGGGGCTTCTTTGTGTAGGTGAGAGGCTGGCCTCCCTGTGTTCACCTGGGCTCAGGGCGGAGCCTCCAAGGTTGTACCAGGCCCCAGTGTGTGTCTTCTTGGCCTGCGCGACCTCATCTGCTGAACGGGTCCTGGACCCCATGACTCTGGCTTCTGCTGGAAACTTGGCCTCTCTTTACAGTCGGGCTCATCTCCTCTGCTTGGAGCCCTGAGCCTCTTCCCAGTCTGGAGCTTTCTCTTGAAAGGAAGGAATCAGTGCGTCTGGAGAGGGCAGGGCAGAGGCCTTGGGTGAGGCTGTAGCTGTGATCTCCAAACCTGCATCTGCCTGCTGGACGGATGGCATTCTCTTTGCAGAGGGACAGGCTTGGGGGGTTGGGGAGGGCTAGGGGCAGCTTCAGAGCTGTGCAGAGGCAGCACCTGGGATGGCATAGACAGGATGTACCCTGATGTGGGGTAAGGGGTTTGGACTGTGACTACTTTTTGTGGATGGACCACCATGGGCTGTGACTGTTCCTGTGGGTGGGCCACCATGGACCATGACCCTTCCTCGTGGATGGGCCACTGTGGGCTGTGACTCTTCCTCGTGGATGGGCCACTGTGGGCTGTGACTCTTCCTTGTGGATGGGCCACTGTGGGACTGCTGGCCTAATGGCCAGGCCTGGGACTGCCTGTGGATGGCCCCTGGTGAACTCTACTATTCTTGATAGAACATGAAAGTCCCTTCTAGGGTCAAAACCTTGCTCTTGGGGGAAGGAGGGTATAGTTTTGCTTTTGTACTTTCAAAGGAAGTTCAGCATTATTTTTAGCCTCACGGTTTCTATATGTGACTGATGTGTCCCTGGACCTGAGCTCCTGGATGTGGAGCTTCTGCCTGCTCCCAACTCTGCCCTAGGGCTGCCTTTTGAGGCCACAGGTCTTGTCTGTCCCTCTCTCCTTCCCCCACTGAAAAGTGAGGCCCCTGGGCCCGTGACCAGGAGTGGTGTGGCCTCTTGGTCCGAGGTGTGTTCTCTTGGAGTCCAGTCTCTGGTGGGCCCTCTGACAAGCCTGTGCAGAGGCTGTTGGTGAACTGGCTCCCTCCTGCCCCCTTCTTGTGAGGGCTCATCTACTTCCATCCTGCCCTCCATCCAGACAGGGCTGCTGGCTCTCGAGGCTGCCGTGGGCCCCAGGATCCCTCCTCCTCACGACAAGTGACTCACTCCCCAGTTAGAGCTTGGCCACCGTGGGGCACTCACTTTTAGATCCTTTGCTTGCATAACCTCACTGAATGTTTGCAACAGTCCTGGAATGTAGATGTTACTATTGGCCCCATTTTATAGATGGGGAGACTATAGCCATAAGAGGTTTGATGACATTTAATAGGTGGCAGAACTCCAGGGGTCTCTAAAGCCCTTGTGCTACACCATGGTGTTCTGCGTCTTTATTCATTCTCTGTTCTGGTCCTCGACAGACAGGGCCCTTGTAAATTGGACTCAGTGAGCTGGGTTCTTTGAGTTCAACTCTCGCTGCTGAACTGGACCCTCACAGCTACCCTCTCTGCCCCCTGATTGTTATCCTGGAGCCAGTATTGGAGGAAGTCATGGTCCTGACTTTCTGCCTCCTCCAGATGCCCAACCCCCAGTCCTGCGGGCCAGCCGCTGCCTGAGGAGCTGGGCTGTGTGTGCGTCTTGACACCTCAGCCTCTCCTAGTTGGAGTAGGGCAAGGCGGGCCACTTTCCTGGGACTGCTGTTGGCAAAGAGGGCTTATCCCAGGCCCATTGCCCATTTATTGAAGCCTCCTTACTGCAGAGCACCTTCCAGAGTATTCTCAGCTGACCCCAGCCTGAGGGGTACACTGTCCTTTCTTCCCCAAGAAGGACAATATCCTGACTTAGAGGTCCAGGACTCGGTCCTTGCTGTGGATGAGAAAAACGGGCCCAATGGCCAGGCCTGGGACTGCCTGTGGGGACAAAGCTCCTCGGTGAGATAGCTCCCTGCTGTGCCCAGCCCTCACAAAGGCCCTTAAACCTGCGGGCCTTTGTCCATGAGCTGGTGTCCAGCACACCTTCAGGCTGCTTTTCTGGGTCCAGATTGTCTTGGGATTATTCCTGGGGCTCATGAAGCTCCCTAGCTGACAGCCCCCAAGACCTGATTCTCAGTGTGGCGTGGGCCACACCATGGCTGTGACTCTTCCTTGTGAATGGGCCACCATGAATTGACTATTCCTTCAGTCCTGATGAGGTCCCATGGGGGCTACAGCTGTGTTTTCAGCACAGCTCTCTGTCCTTCTGAGAGGCCTGGGGCTCCCTGACCAGACCAAGCTGCTCGCTAACCGGGCTCTGCTGACCAGCCGTGTTGCAGTGGAGGGGCCGTCAGGGAGACGCAGGTGGCTGCTCAGCTGAGGGCCCTGGAGCCGCACGTGGGCCTTCCTACCTGCACAGTCTGTGTTGTGCGTGGTGGCTGAGGCCACTCATCCGTCTAGGACAGAGACCCAGGGAGAGCAGGGCTCCCGCCAGGACTCCACTCATAACCTCTTCTAATCCCTTCCAGCAAGTTGTGCCCACAAATGTGCCTCCCGAAGATCAAGACAGCTCTGGGGATGACTCCGACAACTTCTCTGGCTCGGGCGCAGGTGAGCCCTCTCCCCGTTTCCTCCCAGCTGGTCAGAAGGGCGATGCTGAGGGTAAGAATGTAATTTGCGCTGCAGGGAGCTGCCTGGTTAAAGGGAGGGCATCCAGGGAGGCAAAGTGAAGGCTCCAGGGCTGCCCGCTGCCAACGGTCACACGTCATCCTCTTGGGAACCAACTTTGGAAGACTCGTGGACTCCTCCAAGCCTTTGTGCTTCTGTCTGTGAAATGGGCACGATACCTTGATTCACGAGGTTGCTGGGAGCTGTGAGGCAGCACAGGGCCTGCTGGGTGGGTCTTTCAGTCTCTTTCCTTTCCTGTTTCCCTTCTCCTGGGGGAGAGAAGTCCTGAGCTGGTCGTGGAGGCCTCGTAGAAGAGGCAGCTCTTTGGGACTTCAGAAGAGGGCTGAAAGCTCAGAAAGGAGGCTGAGGCATGAGTAAGAAGGGGCCAGCGTGGCAACCTGAGAGCAGGATGGTAGGATCCAGGTGTCTGCTCTTGGAGCCTGCACCCTTCTGGGGAGAGGGAGCCGTGTGTGCGCTGGGATAAGGCTCTTGTGCCCCTGAGCTTGGCCCCCACCATGGTCATGTAAAGCTCCTTCCCAGGTGACGCTGGGGTCTTTCTGGTGGCTCCTGGAAGCCAGACTGCCCCCAAGGCAGGTGCAGCGGGAAGGGCTGCTCTCCTCTTCTGTTTTCCATGTTGAGTTTTCCTTCAGCTGTTTTACAGGACGCAGCCTCTTGAGAGGAAGGATGACTGTCCTCGCCAGCGGGGAGTCCAAGCCTGAGTCCTTGCCCAGGCACCCACCCTCCTCCCAGCCTGAGCGTGGCTGGGCCGGGGTGCTCGGGGGCCTCTCCCACGCTGACATGCTCTGCTTTGGGCCCTGCAGGTGCTTTGCAAGATATCACCTTGTCCCGGCAGACCACGTCCACCTGGAAGGACATGTGGCTCCTGACAACCACGCCCAGGGCTCTAGAGCCCACTGCCAGGGACACCACAGTCGCCTCCACCTCCGTTCTGCCGGTTGGAGAGAGGCCCAAGGAGGGAGAGGCGGTGATCCTCCCAGAAGCCCAGCCTGACCTCACTGCCCGCGAGAAGGAGCCCGCCCCAGAACCCAGGGAGACCACACAGCTCCCAACCACTCAGCGGGCCTCAACAGCCAGAGCCAGCACTGTCCAGGCACCCGCCACCTCTCATCCCCACAGGGACATGCAGCCTGGCCACCACGAGACGCCAGCTCCTGCAGCGCCTGGCCAGCCAGACTCTCACATTCTCAGTGTGGAGGTCGGAGGTCCTTCTGCCACTGAGAGGGCTGCTGAGGATGGAGCCTCCAATCAGCTTCCAGTAGGAGAGGGTTCTGGGGAGCAGGTGAGTGGCCTCTGTGTTTCCTGGGACATTGGGTGGCCCCTAGTGTCTGGCACCTGGCAAGCCTGACACCCTGTGTCCTGTGAATACATCATATTTCCCATCATGAAGACAAGGTCACAGAGTCCCACCTTCTTCCGGCCCCCAAGGCCTCACCCAGTGCAGGGTGGACTAATATGGTCAGAGACAAAGAGTCCACAAAGGTCACTCCAGATGGGGCCCTCAACTTACACAGGGGCACAAGTTCTACTGAGTCTTATTTTTTGTCTTATGGTGGCTTGATAGTTTTATACTTTACACTAAAAATGAGTGTATTTATTTTCATACACAAATGTGTGCTTTGTGTCACTTGAGGTACCAGCTGTGCCACAGTCCAGCCAGGGCCCAGGGTGATGTGGCAAGGCGGGCTGAGCTTTAGAGTCCTGCAGGTCCAGGCTGGGGTGTGTCCCGGTGGGTAGCAGTGGAGACCAGACAGGCAGGAGGTGCTTCTGGGTTTGGAGGCTGTTGTGGCCGTGGCCCCAGCTCAGCCTGGTGTGTCCCCTCCCTTAGGACTTCGTCTTTGAAACATCTGGGGGAGAACACTGTGGTGGTGCCCGTACAGCCCGACCACCGGAATCAGCCCCCAGTGGACCCAGAGACCACAGGGGCTACAGGGGCCTCACAGGGCCTCCTGGACAGGAAGGAAGTGCTGGGAGGTGAGTCTCTTCTGGGGTGAGTGGAAGGGGGCAGACACTGGCTCTGGGTGGACCTGAGGCCCCCCCTGTGCTGCCCATCATGGGAGGGGTTGCTGCCGAACCCAAGGAGCTGCTGAGCTGAGTTAGCCTCCGTCCACCTTCCCTAGGGGTCATTGCCGGAGGCCTCGTGGGGCTTCTCTTTGCTGTGTGCCTGGTCGGTTTCATGCTGTACCGGATGAAGAAGAAGGATGAGGGCAGCTACTCTTTGGAGGAGCCGAAACAAGCCAACGGCGGCGCCTACCAGAAGCCTACCAAACAGGAGGAGTTCTACGCCTGAGCAGAGCATTTGTCCCTGCTGCTCGCTGCCACTCACTAGGCCCCCACTTGCCTCTTCCGTGAAGAACTGCAGGCCCTGGCCTCCCCGCCACCATGCCACCACCCCAACACTCTGCCCTCGGGCTGCTCCTGCCCAGGCAGCCCTTGGGTGTCCTGGGGGGCTCACTCTGCTTCTTCATCTTCTGCCTGGAGGTTTGGGCGCAAAGGGTTTCTCGCATCTGACCTTTCCACCACAGCCACACCTGGTGTCCCGCCATTCTGACTTGGCTTCTCCAAACTGGAGCAGCCCCTCCCAGATCCAGCTCTGGAGAGAAAGGGGCCCCACTGCTTTGGACCCGGATTGCCCAACTGTGGCTGGAAAATCCTGGGGATGGGGCTCGGCTGACACACCATAGCACTTAGTAGAGACAGCAGGCTGGGGCGTGGCCGCCTGGGGTGGGGGGCAGAGTTCAGGGCTCCATGGGAATTTACTTTGCATTGTGGGGAGGTCTGATTTAGATATTGACTTGTTTTTGCACACGTTTCTTCTAGTTTCTCTGTTCATAGCCCCAGTAGACTTTGTTACTTCCGAGGTAAGTTAAGTCAGTTGATTTGGTATTCCCCATCTTGCTTCCCATCTTATCTACGTTCAGGAGAGAGCATCAGGGTTAAGAAGACTTTGTTTTTGTTTGTTTGTTTGTTGTTTGTTTTGTTGTTGTTGTTTTTTAAACTAGGAGAACCAAATCTGGAAGCCAGAATGTAGGTCTAGTTTGTGAGTTGTCTCTGAGTTTGTCACTCATGTGTGCGACAGGGTCTGGGCTACCTGTTGGGTGGCCCCATTTTTGGTGGTCCAATTGCTGGCCTGACCAGTCCAGGCTGCTGTAGGGCAGCCACCTCTTTTGAGCAGTCATGCCTGTATCCACGAACTCAGGGCCACACCTGTGGCCTGGGCCACTGTGATGTTGGAAGAGCCTGCATGAGAATTTAATCCTGGAGCTCAGGCTGGGGATGGAGGAAAAAGGACTGCCAGGTGGCTGGAAGGGCAGCAGGGGGCCCAGAGACCCTCCTGCCTTTGGCACCATCTCTGGGGATGCTTTCTCCTGGAAGTTGACAAGAGGCATCTGTGAACAGCTGGCACAGGCTCCTCTATCAAGAACCAAGTTCACCTGAAGCTCCTGCAGCCCCTGCCCTGGGCGGAGTCAGGAATATTTCCCAAAGAGTGATAGTCTTTTGCTTTTGGCAAAACTCTACTTAATCCAATGGGTTTTTCCCTGTACAGTAGATTTTCCAAATGTAATAAACTTTAATATAAAGGAGTCATGTGAACTCTATGGCCTCTGCTTCTTCTCTGGGCTGGTTGTGTGGATGTGTCCAGCCTTTTCTCTGAATGCGGGTGGTTTTGGGAAGCTGGGCTAGAGGCTGTGTGCCTTTGTGTCTCTGAGGGGAGGGAGCCTGGTCTGAGCCTCTCTGGTTTATTGTTTTGGCTCAAATTTCTCTAGAGGTGGGTAGGTTCAGGCAAGGGTCTGTGAGGCCTGATGTAAGTCCTTCTACAGGGCTGAAGTAGCCAGACCACACACAGCCTGACCTCAGAGGCCATTGGCCCTGGCAGAGGTATGGATCTAGGCCCATCTGAGGCCCTCAGGCAGCCTCCCACACCTCTTCTGGGACCAGAGGCCCGGCCTGGGGCTCCTGGAACTCCTGTCCTTGCTTATTTAACTTGATGACTTTCCAGTTGCTCTGTTGACCACTCTGGGTTGGGCTAGCCTATGGCTCAGAGAGATGCACCACCAAATGAAGGGGACCCGTGCCCTATGTTGCAGCCTGGGACTTTCTGCTGGAGTGACTAGAAACAAGAGGGGTTGGGGGCAGGGGTTTGGGACTGTGCTCAGTTGCTGGTCTGTGGGACCACACAAGCCTCTGGCTGGGCCCATTTGTGTAACTTCAGTAAATGCTACTTGTCGTTTCTAGACAGCAGACACTGTGGTGGTGGTGGAATCTCTTCTTGGCCTGTCAGCATCCTACCCTGCCCCCTTTTGTTCTGGGAGCCTGGTTCTGGACTGTGCTGTGGAGTGCTGGTCCCGCCATTGTCAGGGAAGACGGAGCCCATCTCTGCCCTCCTTACCCTGCCACACACCTTGTGCAGGTCACCTCCTCCCAGGGCTCCTGGCTGTGCACCTACCCAGCCCTCCTCCATCCTTAAGACTGACTAGGTTGTTCCCTTCCTCAGGGACATGAGAGCCTCCAACTTTTTCCTAGTTGGCCGTCTATTCTGTGTGTATGTTTCCTGAAAACTCGCCAGAACCGTCTCAAGTGCCAAAGGCCTAACGGTACTGTCTGCATGCTAGGGGAACCAGAGAGCGAAAGATTTGGGATTTGAAGAAGCACGGTGCACCAAAGGGGCCCTGATATTCTGGGGCCTCCAGCTGCCTGGATGCAGGCCAGCCCTGACCTGGCCTACTTTCTGCCACTCCCTGGGCTGAAGAGTAAGGACACAGTTGTAGAACTGACTGCCTAGATATATTAATAAGGTCCCTTCCACATTGGACCAGCCAGGTTCCAAGACCCCAGCCCCTTCCCCCGACTCCCAACCCTATTTGCGTCCGCATAGATTAAACCACCTCCCCTTACACCTTTGTCAGCTCATCTGTCCCTCTGTCCTCTTGCTCTATGCTCCCACCCTGGGTCATCCCAACCCCAGGGCACTCTGAAGACCGCACTGAGCCCAAAAACAGACTTTATTTACTGAGATGAACAGAAAGAAGCTCAAGTGTGATGGTGGTGGTCAGCATCCAGTTCCTGGGACAGCCTGGCTCGGGGAACTTCTCCTCCCATCCCCCCACCTCAGCTCGCCACCCCGCGTCCCGCAGCCTTCACCCCTGCTCTTCCCTTACCTCTTTCCCAAGACTCCCCACCCCTCTGAAGGCAACGGTCGAGCACCCTTTCCCTTTCCCCGCCTTGGCTCAGGCCGTGGTAAGGCCTGGGGGGTGTGTTTGTCCTTTATATGGGAGTGGGGGCCCAGAATTGCCACCAAGAGCTCTTTCAAGTTATTTTCTGCACGAATGAGCCGTCTTCTCTTGGTCACTGGGTTGCGTTCCTACTTTGCAGCTGGTTTCTGTTTCAATTGCGTGCTTGGCCTTGCTTGCCTCGGGCTTCTACTCCTGATGTCACATCCAGAACGAAGATCTTGAACCTCTATCCTGTCCCCTGCTTTTGGGGAGGTTTGTGGCCTGTGGAGACAGAAGAATCTGAGAGTGGTATTGATGACAGTGCCACGTGGGCTGATGGAGGGGACAGTTGGACCTAACCTAGCTCAGTGTCTGGGTCACCAGAGGTGGACAACATGGCCCTTGACCTGGGTCTGAAAGGGCAGAGTGAGATTGGCCTCTCTAATACAGGGACAGGGCAGAAGGTCCAGCCTGGCCAAAGGCAGGACGCAGAGGCCCCGTGCTGGCTGTGCTGCGGGAGCAGGCACCAAGGACCAGGCTGGAGTGTGGTAAGGCTGTGGCTGCCACTCAGCCCTGTTCTGAGGGGGAGGGGGAGCTTGCAGCCTCTGCAGGGACTTTGGGAAAGAGGTAGAAGAGCAAGGCCAGTGAGAGGGAAGAGGGGGGTTTGATGATAGGCCTGGGCTGGGAAGCTCAGAGGTGACACTAACAGGATTTGTGAAGTGTGGCCCCAACTCACAGAGTGAGAACTTGCTCTGCAGGACGCGTACACAAGGGGAACCCGAGGGAAAAGGTGTCCATGTTGGGGTGTTCTCTGAGCTGGAGGTCGGTGCAGAATCTTACGGGAAGAGGAGGAAAGTGGCCCCAGAGCTGATCCTCGAGGTGGGTGATCTCACCTCTCAGGTTAGGCACCGATGGCCCATCCAGTGGGCCCCCAAAACAGCATCTGGAGAGAAGTCTTCTTCAAGTGGGTCTTCAGGTGACCACTACGCAGAGGAGCCCAAGGACCATGATCCACCTCTACCTCCGTCAAGCCAACTAGTCCCTTTCTCCCCAGCCGACAGTAAAGAGGTGCTGGGTGGCCACAGCAGGTAGGCTGACCTCTGGAGCTGAATGAGCAGGAACTGGGAGAGGCCCCCCGCCAGGGAACTAGAGAGGCTTAGAAACTGGGCCCACCAACCCTAATGCTGCAGAGAGTCCGACCTGCCTGGCTTCCTCCCTTCCCCTCACCCACTCCCCAACACTATTGCATCTCCCACCCTGCACCTATTTTGGACCATACCTACTGGTACTTGAGTGCAAGCATGCGTGCCTGGGCAGATTAGGGTCTCCCTGTTAGAGTGGGGAGTCTGTGCATTTGGGAGCCCATTGTGGCTGGCTGGGATGCTGTCTTTTTTTTTTTTTTTTTTTAATAAAATGTTTTTAGTTGGACACAATATTTTATTTTTATGTGATGCTGAGGATTGGACCCAGCACCCTGCATGTGCTACGCGAGCGCGCTACTGCTGAGCCACAACCCCAGCCCCCCCAGGCTGCTGTCTTGCTCTTAGAAATGTATTAATCAAACAAGATCCCTGAAAAGAACATGGTGTTGGAGGGAGGAGGAGTCACTGAGGAGCCCTAGGCTGTTGGACGGTATGCCAGTCCACACGAGCACTTCGGAGAGGCATGTGGTGAATTCATACAATGGAATACTACCCAGCAATAGAAAGGACGATGCCAATACCACACAACATAGGTGAATGTTCTAGGTAATCTACTGGGTACAAGAGTCCGGGCGCAAAAGAGCCCATGCCACACGGTCCGTCTCTGAAATTCAGGAGCAGGCAGAGGTGATTGATGATACCAGAAGCCAATGGGTACCTGGGCAGAGGGTGTGGCGTTGACGAGGCCAGGACATAAAGGAACCTTCTGGGTGCCGGAAATGTTCTCTGGCTTGATGTGGGTGGTGATTGCAAGGGTGAAGGTGTATGTAAATAAATCATCAAGCTGTACACTTAGATGAGTGTGCTCTGCGTATGTTATTCTGCAATCGGAAAGTTAAAGGAAAAAAAAAATGCTTATAAAAGGGCTTCTGAGATTCTAATTAGTTCCTCTAAACCCCACTGTAGCTTTTTCAGCAAAAATGAGGGAGGCCCACATGGCCTACCTTTTCTTCAGAATCCCAGAGGATTCTAATTTATGGGCAGAGAAGCCCAGGGCAAAATCCTCTCACAGCTGCATGCGGAGCAGGGCGAGCAGCAGGGCCCCACAGGGTAGGTGGTGCACGTCCCCTCCTCAGACAGCCAGAGGTGGGCACCGCCCACAGGGCAGCCCGAGTGACCGCTCCTCCCCAACAACAGCCGGCCTGCACTTCTCGGGTTCCTGGAACCTGCCCTACCCGACTGCGTTTCCAGCACTTAAGGCCGGGAGCTATGCCGTTCCTCCACTCCAGGAAAATATTTGTTCAGGGACTTGGCACCCGAAGAAGAGGAAATCAAAGCCACCTTGGAGTGGAGCGGCGGCCCTGCTGCTGGCTGCTTTGTCTGCCCCTCCAGTTTGCCTCAGCGCGGGCTGGCGTCTGGGGCCAGGCCCAGGAATGCCACCCCTCGACAGGCCCGCGGTAGGGATAAGCCTGAGGTGCCGGCTCTTGGTTAGTTCTCAGTCATCTTCCAGTTAGGCCAACAGATATTTAGGAAGCCTGCTACGTGCCAGGCTCACTGCTGGGCTCTGCACAGTGATCCTGGCCTGTCCTTAACTTTCCAGGCTGTTGGAGGGGCGTGAGAGCTGCTGGCCAGTGGACAGGTCATGACGGCAGAGTAGGAGTGTTGGCATGGAGGAGGTGAGGCTAGAGGATGACACCGCTCCTGAGGACAAGCACTGGGTGGGCATCTGGAATCAAGCTGAAGGACAAGAAAGGTCAAGTTAAGAGGCAGTCTGGAAGCAGGGGAGGTGATCTAGGCAGATGGAATAGTCCCCAAGGAGTTCTGCAGCATGGAAAGCTGATGAGGCCTGCTATGGGCAGAGCCAGGAGTCCAGAGAGAGGCAATTGGAGGGAAGCAGCCCTGGGACTGGCACCTCCCAGGGTGTCCTGGTGGGAGCGTGGACTTTATCCCCAGTGCAGTGAAGGTGTTTAAACCCATTGATTTTGATTCTTTTTCATATAGAAAAGTATAAAGAAGAAAACCAAATATGTCTCAAATCCCAACACTCAGATATTTCCTGATGACATTTAAAGCATTAAAATACTCTGTGTGCGCATGATTAGAAATCTAAGCAGAACAGGGAAGGACAAAATGAAAGTGAGCTCCTCCCCGCCCGTCTCTCGGGCCAAAGGCAACTTCATCTAACAGGTTCTCAGTGTCTCTTTCCAGAAAGTTGCCCCATCCGTGTACCTGTGAGAATAGGTCTGTGCTTTCAAAACTTCCATCTGGAGGGCGGTCTTCTACGCCTGGAGTTGCAGCTCCTTCTTCTGACCTGGTTTCATCTTGGCACATGCAGACAGTTCTGCCCCATGCTTGTAGGGGCTGCAGATGGACCACAAGTGACCCAGCCCTTCCTTCTTGGTGACACCTTATTTCTAGGCTTTTGCTCCTGTCGACAGTGCTGGATCAGCTCCTGAGCATTATGGGTACTCACCTGGCTACCTTTTCTAGCTGCAGGTCCTGGGTAGAAGGAAAAAAAAAATCTTCTTCCAATTGTCCTCCAAGAGCTTCACCAATTCCCCATTCTTGTCCCACGCCCAGTCCAAGAGACCACGCCTTACCTGTTTCCATATTTTACCAAATGGTTCCTTTTTCTTTTTTTCTACTGGTTTGTGGAATGGAGATAGTATTATGTGGTTTTGATTTTCATTTATTTAGTAAAAAATTAAGTTAGGAATATTTTCATGTTTTTGCCATTTTTCTTTCTTTCTTTCTTTTTTTAATAGAGGAACTGCTTTTTCATATTTGGGGCCCATTTTTCTAGGCCTTTTTTTTTTTCTTTTCCTTATGAATGGGTGTGAGTTCCTTGTATGCTAGTGGTTTTGAGGGGTTAGGAAGTCAGGTTTTGATCTTCAGCCCATCCTGCTGAAGTGCTAGGGAGTATGTGGACTGCTCAGTTGGGAGGGCCCAGATGGGGGTCCCTGTGACAGGTAGCTGTGGCCTGGAGCCATGCATGGTGTTGGTGGATATTCAAGGAGACGGACCGACAAGATTGGCCAGTGGTGGGGCTGGGGTGGTGGCTCAGCAGTAGAGCGCTCGCCTCGCACGTGCACGGCCCGGGTTTGATCCTCAGCACCACATAAACATAAATGCGTTGCATTGTGTACAACTAAAGCAAATAAATAAATATTTTAAAATAAGATTGGCCAGTGGATTGATTTTTGCACAATAGTCCAGGGCACTTTTGGTCCAGTGAAGAACACGTCACCAACCATCCTGCCCTGGTGAGGGCAAGTCTGCTACAAGCTTCAACACAAGTTTTGTGTCACTCCCTCCCTCCCTGGTGGGGAGGGACATGAGATGGTGTGACAAGGAAGAGGATGATTCCCAGGTCCCCACTTCATATATTATGGTCCATAAGCCATGGAAACATCTCAGAAATTCCAGTATTTCAGCACATAGTAACTAACGGACCCACACTGATCAGTGTTAGGCTGAAGCCATCCAGAGTCCCTAGGAACGCGTACAGTGGTACACTAGCCTGAGCACGGTATTGGGAGGGTGAGGAGGGCCTTGCACCCCCGAGTGATGGCGGAGGATGGCTTCTGGGTCCAACCTCCCTCTCTGGGTAGAGCACAGGACCTGGCTCACAGGAAGCACTTCGGATATACCCACTGGGTGAAGTTCTTGAATCATTCAAATTTAGGTTAAGGTCAAAAAGAGTGAGAAAAGAGAAGAGGAAATATATTTAAAAAATTAAAATGTGTTTTACGTACCCTTGCCCTTGTTGAAATATCATTTTTTCTTTACAAGTACACACAATCATTTTGTCACCCCCAAAACTTCCCTGTGTCCTTGGTCATCAACCCCTCCCCCATTGCCAGAGCATTCTGTCCCCACGGTTTTCCCTTTTCCAGATGTTCCTGTGAATGCAATCCCTGGAGCCTTTTGAGTTTGGCTCCTTCGCTTGGGAGACGACATCTGAGCTCATCTAAGTTGTGAACACCAGGAGTTTGTTCCCTGATGCTGTTCTTAGTGTTCTGTGGTGTGGATATGGTGACTTTATTTGTAATCACTCACAGAGTGTTCTTATTTCCAGATTCATGAACCAGAACACCTCCTTTGTTCAAGTGCAAATCTTGATTTGGAATCCAAAAGGCAGGGCCCATCTTGGCTGAGGGTGAGAAGAGCGGGAGGGAACAGGCCTCCCTTACGGAGAGACGCCAGGGTGTAGTGCAGGACAGGGCTCCCGCTCAGGACTCTTGGATAACCGTCCCACCTCTGTCAAGGCAGGCCTGGCCCCAGTCCACACAGCACCTCTGGTGAATTGGAAAAGGGGTCCCCGCTCAGGACCCAGCTCCACAGCGGAGGCGACTGTCCGGTAAGAGAAAGACCATTGCTCCTGGCCTGTAAGCCTGGCACCTGGAAGGCAGGATATCAGCCATCACTTTCTCCTTGACCAGACAAAGTCTGAAGGCCTCAGGGGACAGACCAGGGTTGGAGAGTCCCTTCTTAATGCAGGACAGAGTGTTGGGACTTGCAGACCCAAGAGTGAAAATCACAGAGCTGGCCCAACTAGGTGTCCTGTGGGCTGCCTGGGAGCACTCCAGGGCAGCATCCTTAATTCCAAACCTCAACAGCTCTTAGCCCTGACCAACCAGGACCCGCACTGGCATCCATCTGGGGGATGCACTCTAGCTGCCCCAGGTCTCAGGGCCTGGAGTGGTATGGGGGAGCAGGAGACATAGTCACCGCTTCAGAGCTCATGGAGGAGCGAGGACAGCATGCTGGTTCAGAGAAAGCCCTGGAGTTAGGTACTTGGGTGTCTGATCCTGGTTCCGCCATTTATCAGCTAGGTGATCTGTCTCCCAAGGCATCATGGGATGGTGCCTGGCCTCATCATAAATGATGGACATTGTTGTTGAACCTTTGACAGCACAAGGGCTGGGAGCTCTGGGGAGCCCAGCATGGTTGTCCACTTTCTAGGGCTCTCTCCCTCTGGACCTCAGTGTCCCCCATTTGTAGGGTGTGGCACTAGATAAGATGACTTCTCATACCTTCCATGATTCTTCCATAGAAGGTACCCAGACCTACTGACAGCCAGGCCCAGGGGATTTTGATGACATACACCCTAGCACCCACTTTCCTGATAGGTTGTCCCTGAAGCCTGAGGGCTAGGGAAGAGGGTCCACACTGGGCCCTAGGTCCCCAGTGCAGAAGTAGCCTGAGCCTCCCCTGTGGGTCCAGTCCAGCGACTCCTGAGCCTGGACAAAACAAGTGACATGTGGGTGTGTCCAAATTCCAGCTAATGTCTGCCTGGTCAGAGTCCTTGGGAGGAAGAATTTTATCAGCTGCTTTTCTCTAACCCTCGGGTTTTCAGTGTTCTTTATGTAAAACACTCATCTATTTTTCTCTTTTAATGTAGGGGTTTTGCCATTCCACATGTGCTACCACTTGAACCCATTAGAAACATTCCTTAGTGTGATGGACAAGTGGCTTCCGGGCCTGAGAATCCAGACACAAAGCAGGCCTACCCTCACAGGGACATGACCGTGCTTTGTGCATCAAGTGATGGCTTTGTCACGACTTTCCAGAGGACAGCTTAGGCGTCCTGGGATGTGCCTTGCAACCATGGTCCGACACAAGGCTGGCGACCCAGGGCTCATGGACACCCCTCCGAGGAGGGCTCTAGCTCTTGGTATCCTCACAGTGACTCCGAGGCCGTGTAGGGAGGAGGTCTCGTTCCCAAGCTGCAGAGGAGGTCTGGAGGGGAAAAGCTTTGTTCAAGGTGGCAGGGCCGGATCTTCAGCACCACAGGGTTCAGTTATGTGGCCCATGGTGGGGACCAAAGCAGTGACCTGTAGGCAGAGCTGGTCTGTGTCCAGACTGCAAGTCAGGCCTGCTGGCGTCAGTCCTCAGGCCTGGCTTGCCTTCCCCCATCCTCACCTGTGCCCACAGCACAGAGTTTCTCCTGAGTCCGGGGCCACCTCCATTCAGACCTGGTGTCTGCCGCCTCTAGCTGAGAGACCACAGCAAAGCCTCACACCCTTGGGTGTCAGTTTCTGCATTTGAAAACCAGGAGCACTTTGCCCACCTTAGAAAGAGATGTAAGAAAATACAGTCTCCTGCTAATTGCCACCCAGCTGGATTCTGGATAATTATGAATAAGAGCCATCATCTCTTACATGCCTACAACACGCCAGACCCTATACGCGCTACCCTATAATTTTAGGACACAGAGTGACACAGTGGTGGGAACAGGAACTTTGGAGTTAGGCCCTACTGTACTTGCTGTCCCACCATAAACTCCTCAGAATCTTGGTTTTCTCATTTGTGAAATGGGGCTAACAGCTCTGACCTCATAATTAGAGCGGTGGTGGCACTGAAGAAGGTAAGGTGTGTAAGGTGCTTAACATTTTCCTGTGGGCCCTTTGTAAACAATATATAGTAGCTGCTACACTTAAGGTCATGGAAACCCTAAAAGGTGGGTGTTACTACCCCATTTGCAAGATGACAAAACTGAGACACAGCCTGTTGTGTCCTAGCTGCTGAGCCAATGTGCAGACCCAGGTCTTCCCCATGCACTGTGCATGGAAGCTACCTGGACAGGTGTGGAGGAGGCTCTTCCAGGCTGGAACTGCCCCCATGATCCCTAAGGCTATACCAGGCACAGGGAAGGGTGGCCTCCCAAAATGCCTGGTGTTGCTGTGGGAAATGATAATGTGCCTGCAGGGAACTGTGGTCACAAGCACACAAGGGGGGTGGTGGCTCATTTCTGCCTCCCCCCAGACAGCTCTGTGCCCCTGTGTGCCAGCAGGCCGGCAGAGGGTGTCACTTGGTATATCTCAGATCCAGAAGGTGGGGGCCGCGCCCTCTCCAGTGGTGGGGTGAGTGTTGCTAGTGTTCTCTGTCCGTCCTGTAGCCTCTAGGGAAGCTGGCCAAGAAGGCTGTGCTGGGCTCTGCTGGGAAATTGAAGAGAATGGCCCTGGCCTCTGAGGGAGCTCTTCCCCCGGGGGCTCCGCA
Organism: Tamias sibiricus; assembly: GCA_025594165.1. Lineage (NCBI taxonomy): Eukaryota > Metazoa > Chordata > Mammalia > Rodentia > Sciuridae > Tamias > Tamias sibiricus. The sequence goes on from CM046670.1 coordinate 83,104,659, forward strand.
CCCTGAGCTTGCCCTACCTGAATGTCCCTCCTTCAGCACAGTCACTGAGCCATTTATGGGTCAAGATCTGAAACACAGAGACAAACCAGGGCACAGCCTGGCCTTTGGCAACCCTGCAGTCCTGTGGCAAAGACACACGTGTTATTAAACAATATAGAGGTCCAAGGGCAGGATTGTGGAGACACAGATGAAGGGGACCTCATCCAACTTGGGGAGTTAGAGAAGTCTGCTCAGAGGAGGAGGCAACTGAACTGGGGATCCTCCAAGGGACCGGCTGGCAAAACAGAAGAGGTGTACTCAGGGAACCCCAGGAGTCACCCAGTGTGTGGTGTCTCTACTGGGGGTGGGAAAGCATGAGGGGTGAGTCTGGAAGGACACCTGAGGCCAGTAAAGGAGGGCTTTGCATCCTAGGTCAAGGGTAAAGGGAGAGAGGGGATGGTGTGCTGGAACCAGCTCCAGCTGGCTTGTGAGAACTGATGGTGGACTTGAGTTCAGGGACCTCATATTGGTGGCTTGAAATTGCCCGAGGTGGAATTTTTTTTTTTTTTTTTTTTTTTTTTTTTGGTACCAGGGATTGAACTCAGGGGCCCTCGACCGCTCGGCCACATCCCCAGCCCTTTTTTGTATTTTATTAGCGACAGGGTCTCACTGAGTTGCTAAGTGCCTCGCCATTGCTGAGGCTGGCTTTGAACTGGGATTACAGGCGTGCGCCACCACGCCCGGCTGTGGTAGGAATCTTTACACCACAGAAATTGGCAGTTGCTACAAATCAGAACCCATTGTTGAGAGAAAGTGGGAGAGAGTGAGTGGTCTTTGGTGGATTTTAAAGTAAGAGTGGGAGATAATTAACTTTGTTCCTTAGGATGCTCCGGCTCTTGCAGGAGAAAGGGTAGGTGGAAGGCCTTGGTTGACCTCCTGAGAGGGTGCAAGGCTTTCCAGGAAGGATTTGGGTAGTGGGAGAGGACAGACCCTGGCGGTAACTGGACTCCTGATGTGTGGGGGCTCAGCCTGAGGGTGGGGTGGAGGATTAGATAGTTCTCCCAGTGTTCCTCAGCCAGAGCCTGAGAATCTGCAATAAAACAAACCCGTAATGAAAAACAGCTGGGCTCTGCCCCAGCGCCAGGCCCTGAGATGGGGATGGGAAGGGGATTAGGGGGCTGGAAGTCGGGGTGGAGAGAGACCGTGCACTCCATCTGCTCATTTGTTCAGGCGTTAACTCTTCTCTCCCCCAGTGCTCTGCTCCTGGGTGAGAAGGAGGAGTTGAAGGAAGAGGGGGAGAGAAGCAGCCCTATGGTCCCTGGGGTCACCTGCCTCACAGCACCTAATGTATACATGCCCATTCTAAGGAAGTTTCTGGTGCAGATCACAGTGTGTCAGAGCCACGAGTGGCCCAGGTTCCAGGTCTCCCAGATGTTTTCCCACAGCGACGTGTGTGTGTGTGTGTGTGTGTGTGTGTGTGTGTGTGTGTGTGTGTGAGAGAGAGAGAGAGAGAGAGAGAGAGAGAGAGAGAAAGGTTGGTGAGAATGTAGGAAGGATAGAGACTGAGGCCCTCACTCTCTCTGTCCCCACTGTCCAGGACACGTAGGAGAAGCAGTGACTGCGATCCCAGGGGGAGACCTGGCTGAGCCCAGAGCGTGCTGGAGTCTGGCCGGCTTCAGCCTGACCTCCAGATCAGAACTGGCCCCTGGGGCCTTGAAGCCTGGAGATTCAGGGTGGCTCTGGGAGAGCGGCTGGGCTCCAGCCCCCCTTTCCCCTTCCCTGGAGGGAGTCATCCGCAGGGCAGGACTTGCTGGGGGTCAAAGGGCACTGCCCACTCTGGCTTCTCAAGATGGTTCTGGGAGCTCCATGCACCGTGCTGCCTGGTCCAGTGCTCAGGCTCCCGGCTGGAAGTGCCAGTGGTCACCACCCAGGTAGGATGGTTGGAACAGGGACGCTTGGGCATGGGGCGGGGAGGAGGTGTGAATTGAGCTCCCAGCTGTTATTCTGAGGCCTTCAGTCCATGGGAGTTCTGCCCAGGAATGGAGACCCGCAGCGGTCTCAGGCCTGCAGGGCTCCTGAGTATCTATGTACATGGTAGAAACAGCGTCTCTCCTGGCAGATCCAGACCTGCGGCCACGTGGTCTTCATTGCAACTAGAAAGGAGGACACTCCTTCAAGCCAGCAGCCCTGGTGCGGAAACCAGTCTGCGCAGATGCACTCAGTAACCTGAGTGTGTCTTCCCGTGGCCAGCGGAGAGGGCTCCATGTGTTCAAACACAACCACTGCTCCCACACCCCTCTGCCCTTTCCCCCATGCTCCCCATTTCCTATTCCCAGTTTTCAAACACCCCTTAAAAGGCGATGAGGGGCCGGGCGTGGTGGCGCATGCCTGTAATCCCAGCACTTGGGAGGCTGTGGCAGGAGGTTCACGAGTTCAAAGCCAGCCTCAGCAATGGCGAGGCACTTAGCAACTCAGTGAGACCCTGTCTCTAATAAAATACAGAAAAGGACTGGGGATGTGGCCCAGTGGTCGAGGGCCCCTGAGTTCAATCCCTGGTACCAAATAAATAAATAAATAAATAAAAGGCTGTGATGGGTGAGAAGGTGGGGAGGGATGCTGTGACAACTGACATCCTCAAGCTTCAAGAGCTCTGGGAGGCGAAGCCCCCTGCTGTCAATACTGCACCGACAGCTTCCAGCAGGGGAAGCCCCCCATGCCTTCTGGGCACCATGTGGGGAGGGAGGCCCAGGCATCTGGAGATGAAAGGCACAAGACCAGCTGCAGCCCCAGCCACCACCCAGGAGGCAGCCTAGCCGCTCTTCCCAGGGCTTCCCTCTGGGGCCACGTGGTCCCAGCCTGCAGGCCTTCCTGAAGACACGTGGATCTGCAGTGCCTCCACAGATCCTCCCCGGCAGAGGAACCGGCCCTGTAGGCAGGCCGAAGTGAGGCATGGCGGCCTGCATTTCAGCCCTTGAGAGGGGAACATTCTTTCCAGTGTCTCGGCCCCTCTTCTGACCATTGACCCTCAGGGCAAGTCCTCTGGGGTGGGGGGCATGGAGTTGTGAGCCAGAAGGCCAGGTCTCAGCCTGAGACCTTAGCTGCTCTCCTTCCCTTCTGAGGCCTTAGGTCTCCTCATTTGTACAACAATCATCAGGAAGTTGCACAATGCACTAGTAGGAGTCAGAGGACCCAGGGCTGCCTGACTTCAGAGCTTTATCTCAGCACCGCAGGGTCCCTCCAGGGAGCGAGATGCTCACTGGAATGTGCCCCTCAATGGGATCTTGGAGGACAATGCTGCTCCTCCGTACTCCTCTGAGGTGTGTGGACTTCTGCAGGTCATAGAGCTGTGAAGATTCTTGGGTGCACACCCTTGAAATTGAGGTTCAGAGAAGAGGATTGATTGGTCAGTGGTGTTGGGAGGGTTGGTCATGGCAAAGCCCAGACTCACTGGGACTCTTTGCCCAAGATGGGGGAGTTCAGACGGGACAGCTAGCGTGTCCCAGTCCAGTGTTCTTTCTGCTGCACAGGGTGGCTGTCTTGAAACCCATCCAGGTTAGACTCCACTGATGTGGAGCCACGCTGTGACTGACGGTCTCCCTCCCAGGGGAGAAAAATGTTCCCCTGAAGGAGAAGTAGAGGCACCTTCCTATTCATGACTGTGGCCATCACATGACGCCACCCCTTTTCTTTGTCCCCACTTGCTGACTCGGAACAGCAGTTGGTTCCTGAGGGAAAAGGAGCAGCAACCAGTAACTGGTAGAAAGAAGTTACGGGCAAGCCCTCATTGGATCAGTGGCTAAGATCAGCTCCTCGGCTGGCGCCACACTCCAGGAAGCTTGGTGCCTATGGAGCCGGGCGTGGGGCTGAGCCCCTAGACAGGAATTCTGGGGGCTCCTAGCTGGGCCCCCTCCCTGAAGCATCAGGCTACAGGGAGTAGGAGCCAGGGTGGAGGGACAGGAGGGACTGAAGAGTCAGTCCCTTGCTGAGGTCCTGCTGAGCACCAATTGGATGCCAGGCCCCTGGTTCTCCTGAAGGATGGTCTGTCCTTAATCCTTGATCTCAGGACCCTGCTTCAAAGATGCACTTTAGACCTCAGGGCTGTGGCACCTGTGAGCTGGGGTCCTGCAGGAGCAGGGATTCTGGGTACCAGGGAGCACACTGTCAGGGAGGAGTCCTCCAGCTGGTCTAGGAAGATGGGTAGGAGGCCCTCTTGGGAAAAAACTGCAGAACTGGAAGAATAGGAAACCAAGTTCAGGAAGGGGTGTGAGCTGGGGGCAGGAGAGGGGGGCCTGGCCTCCCTGGGTGTGGGTGGTGGATGTTGGCTCCCCAGGGACAGTTTCCCCCCAGCAGATGCCGTATTGACTAAAGCAGCCACTCTCGAGGGGCACCATGGGCTAGAGGGTCTGTGATGACATGGGCTCCCCTGAATCGGGGACTGTGCTGGGAAGCACCACGGACCCTTGATTCCCAGCCAGACTTCTGCCATCCCTCCCTGCTCAAGGGCAACTGCCTAGAAAGGTCAGTCACTCTGTGGGGTTCCCTAGATGGGGGGGTTCAGACAGGACAGCTACTGTGTCCCCCACCCACTCAGTGCCTCCTCTTTGGGAAGACAGCTGTCTTGGTCCTTCCGGGTGCTTCCTTTGTCCTGTCCAGGGGAGACTTCCCTCTCAGCTGCCGCCTTACCCCACAGCTCCAGGGATGAACTTCTCTGGCAAAAGGCATCCTCAGGAGCGAGGCTCCTGGCTGAGCCCCAAAGACAGGCCATGGGGCTCCTCCTCCTCCTCCTCTCTCTCTCTCTCTCTCTCTCTCTCTCTCTCTCTCTCTCTCTCTTCCTCTTAGCCTGTGCAGTCCTAGCTTCTGTTTTTCCCAGCTACTTTCTCAGCAGTTGCCTTTTGAGTCTAAGACCTTCTGTACTCACAGGGAGGGCTTCCAGGAGGAGAGGGTCACTGAGCTGGACCCTGGAATGCTAGGAGAACTTGTCTGTGACTCCAGAAACCTCCAGGAGTCAGGGGACCTGGGAGGAGGCAGTCCTGGGGGTTGTGAATGAAGGAACTCTCCGCCTCTCCTTCCCACTTGGTTCCACTCAGGCCCTCAGATTCTCTTCAGGCACAGCTGGGAGTAGCGGGAGGATGACAGAGGGAAGGAGACAAAGAATTCCAGCTGCCCAGAGGTGGGGGTGGGGGCAGGTGGAGCGAGCTGCCTCAGGACCACTAGAGGAAGAGGCAGAAATTTGCACAGAGAGAAGGCGGAAGACCCCTCCCCTCAACGCTTCCACCATCCTGAACGCAGGAGCCGTGCCGCTCTCACACCTGCCTCCTGGAGTCTGCTGCCAGAGGAGCCCTCCTCAGCTTTTCCCTGGAGCCCCTGGGGATTCGGGGACAGTTTCTCCCTGTGCCAGGCTGTCAGGGGATTGCTGGGGGAATCCAACCCTGGGTGGTCAGTGCATACATTTGGAGCTTTAGCCAAGTGCACTGAGCAGAGAGACCACTGGATTGCTCAGACTTGTGACAATTACACTACTAGACCCCTCCCCCACTCTTCCATTGAGACTGATAACTTCCTGGAAAGGGGTTAAATGGAGGGTTGTGACATGGAACATTTGATGTGACCTGAGAACTTCCTGTTCAAAAGAACCTTAGGGCTCTTGACCTCTTCCCTGAAAGTGATGTGTGCAAGGTCAGAGTACCTCTAAGTCAGACTCCTCTAAGCGGAGCTGCTTACCTGTGAACCCAGCCCATGCCCCAGGATCCAGGTCCCCCTAATCTCCTGGGCTCTTCTGAGTTATTCCAGAAAAGCTGCTTGGTGACCTTGTGGAAGTGAACAGGGGAATCCCAACAGGAAGTGGGTCTTCCCATCAAAGGCTCTGGCGCCCCCACCTCCCTCCTCAGGGTGCTTAGGAAAAGGAACACGGGATGCAGGAGCCCTGTTTGGGAAGATGGATGAGATTGTAGTTGGCTGCGGGCCATGGAGAAGTTTGGGCATTGCCGCCTTCCGTGGTCTCACGGGACTTGGCCCGAGATCTCGTGGAACTTGGCCCAAGATCTCACGAGACTTGAGCCGAGATCAGAGCAGGTTGGCACCATTTGGTTGTTTGTTGTTTGGTGGTGTGTGTGGTGCGTGTTAGAGTTGTTGTCAGAGCCAGAGAGAGAAGTTAACAAAATAAAAAGCCTGTTTGTTTCCAGTCTGCCTCTGAACTTGTTCCCTCAGCGTCGTAGCTCCAAGCGGCAATCGCTTCAGGCGGCTACAACGGGACAGGGCTCTGAGGGCCCAGGGCTCAACCCTGAGGCCTTAAGGGCTCCCAAGTGTGAAGCTGCTCTGAGCTCTTGCTCAGGGCTTGTTGGGGCCTCAGAGATTCCTTGAGAAGGGCTGGGAAAAGCCACTTTGTAAGGACCTCTGCTGTCACCCTCTTCTATGAAGGGGACCGTGGTGGACGGCATGAGCTCAGTTCAGACTCTCCTCCCTCCCCCTCCACAGCATGGAGCCTTGGAAAGGCCTTCATCAGGGTGGCTAATTCTCGGCCTCAGTGTTCTCATTCATTACCTTCTTGTCTGTGGCAGACATCCATGCTTTGCTTTAAAAAAGAGTCTCTACTGAGTTGGGTGCAGTGGTGCACACCTGTAATTCCAGTGACGGGAGACTGAGGCAGGGGGATCTCAAGTTTGAGGCCAGCCTTGGTAACCTAGCAAAAAGACCATCTTGATACAAAAAAATTATTAAAAAGGGCTGGGGATGTAGTGCAGCAGGAGAGTGCTCGGCTGGTATGTTCCCATGGAAAGCCCCAGGTTCACTCTCTGCGAAAGGAAGGAAGGGAAGGAAGGGAAGAAAAAGGAAGGAAGGAAGGAAGGAAGGAAGGAAAGAAAGAAGAAAGAAGGAAGAAAGAAAAGGAAGGAAGGAAGGAAGGAAGGAAGGAAAGGTGAAAAGAAGGAAAGAAGAAAGAAAGTAAGAGAAAGAGTCTTTACCTACTGATTTCCATAGCGACTTCCCCCCTCCAATTCTGTTCTACCCTGGCTGCTCTGATGTATCTGAGCCCCTGGATGCAGTCTGTGGGGCTCATGTCCTACCTCCATGTTAATGGGGAATTTTGTGGTGGGAAGACCTGCTTCCTGCATGGAAGAAGGCTTTGACAGAATCACAGACACCTAGCCTCTTATATGGCATCATTAAGTCCCACTTCCGGGTGGAGAGGCGAGAGCCAGATGACAGCTCCAGGGGACTGTTCCAGGGGTCCTGCTTCAGTTTCGGCCTACTGAAGCTGACGTCCGCCCAGCTGTTCCTGTTAGAGGCATGGCCATCTGACTTGACCAACCAGTTGGTCAGGCCTGGGTCACCCCGGGCATTAGCTGTCTGCCTGCTGGGCTGTCTGTCTGTGAAGCAATGTGGCTGAATCAGATCTTGACCAGACAGTAATGAATACCAGCCCTGGAGACTGGGGCTCAAGGGGGCGGGACGGGGGCTTGATGGTGGGCCAAGCTCTCAGGAGAAGGAGATGTGGCAATTCTTGTGGGCAAATGGAGAGATGCGCTGTGCAAACTCCCACCCCCTCAACGGCAGTGAATGTGAGATAAGCGAAGGCCACTCCCGGCCCAGCCCTTTGAGGACTAACTGCACAGTATTCTGTGGGTGAGAAATAGCAGAGGCTTGAAAGCCCCTCCCAGAAGAGGGTAATGCATGACTGTGGTCAGAATGATGAAGAGGCAAAGCCAGAGTGTGTGTTTGATTTCCTGGGAGCATGCAAACTGAACAGTGACTCAATGGAGAAATAGCTTATCAAGTGTTTGTTTTTGGAAGGACAATGTAAGGTAGTCCAGTTACGAAGGAGATGAAGGTCTGGAGGGGCCTGAAGGGGGCTGACCCTCCCAATTCTGATACGTGTGCTTGTTCCAGCACCTGGACCCCCAGTGGAAGAAAGCCTAGACCTGACTCCCTGCAAGCCACTAGGGATTTAAATTCCAAATACCTCCCAGTGGAGGTGTGACATCATGTTCAGCTTCCCTGGATGATGGCTGTCTCTTGGCGGTGCCATTGACTGGTTGCTCTGGTTTATTTAATAGATTAGAGTCCTCCTAATCCTCCCTTGTGAGCACCAAATACACCTGTCATCTGAAGGGGAAGAGAAAGACCACCAACCTGTTGTTCACTGACCCTCTATAATGCCACTCTTAACATGGTGGCCCACCTGGAAGAACTGGATGGGCCATGGCTAAATGTCCTGTAGGAAACTGGGGCTCCAGGAACAATGGGGTACACTTCAGCATTTACCTACCTGGATGTCTTGCACGTGCCACCTCACACTCTTCCTTCTGTTGCCCCTGTCTGACAAACTCCCATCACACCTCCAGCCTGGCTCTACCACCGGGCCCTGCATTCCTCAAGCTCCAAAGGCAGCATCGCACGGTGGCCTGCTACGACTAGTTGTATGTCTTTGGGTAAGTTGCTGAATTTCTCCATGCCTTCATTTCCCCCTCATTTCTAAAATGGCGGCTGTGAAACCATCTGCTTCACAGACTTCCTGTGGAGCCTGTGACAAAATAGGTGAATACATGTGAATGCTTAGAACAAGTCCTGTTCAGAAAAGGTGCCTTTCAGGACCTTATCCTCACCACCTCTGAGGTCTGCTCCAGTGTCTGGCTCTCCACCAGGGGACAGGACCACAGGGCAGCCAACATATTCTATTTTCTCCATCCCAGGGCTTAGCCCAGAGAGGCACTCAGTGAGCCCAGGAAGGTACCGGGGTAGGCAGGGGTAAGAGGCCAAGGCTGTCTGGCCTCACATGTCCTTGGTGGGGAGGACTCCATTGAGCCTGAAGACTGAGGTCTCCCCAGTCTGGGATTTGAGGGAATAAACAGGATATGGAGCCCCAAGTATATGGCCCAGAACTTGGGTACCAGAGGCTGAGTGGGTGAATCTAGGACAAAAGTAGGATATACTTTCTCAGGCAGGAGTGGCCTGCTGCTTTTTAATTGTTGAAAAGTTCTTGCAGAGCCTTGGGGTGACATGTCCCTTGGCTGTGAGGAGGGTCCAGTTAGCCTATTCAGGTCAGGCCTTGGCACCTAGACCCCCGGGCTCTTGGAGGGACACCAGAAGGGTGATGTTCCTTCAGATTGGCTATCAGCCCTCATCAGACCAGGAGGGACCAGTCTTTAAGGACTGTTGAGGAACAGGCCCACAAGTGAGAGGGACAAAGGCCGACAAGCCCGTGTGTGGTGCCCCCACCCCTCCACCTTCACCGAAAACTATCTTTATAACCCTGTCCCCATGACACCAACCCTTTCCGCACTTTCTAGCTTCTGAAGCTGTGAAGCAGGACCTGAAATGGCACAGTTTATTCAGGACAAAGGACTTCAGTGCTCCATTCAACAAACAAACAAGAGGCTGAGCCTCCGGTGAGGCAGAGTGGGCAGGTGTGCAGACGCCGACGGCGATGAGTCTTGGCTCAGTCTGAGCTCTAAGTTCATCACCACTATGAGGCTTGGCCCCCAATAACTGGGAGGCTCCCAGGGAATGGCCCCGGGGGGCTGGGGTATGGGGTGCACACTCCTGGAATAGGAGCTCAGCAAGGCTCAGGGGCTTAGGGGAGCGGGGTACTATGGGCCTAAAAGCAGAGGGGAGCCCAAGACAGCTCCTGTCTCCTCCAATCCAATCTGGAGGCTGATGCTCTGTGGCTGGGGCAGTAGGAGTGGGTTCAGGTGACCCGGTCTGAGGGACATCTCCAGTGAGCCTGGTCCCACCATAGCACCGAGGCCTTACAAGATGGGGTTGGAGGACAGTGCAGAATGTGGTTATGTGTCTAGATGGGCTGTCCTTTATTTCCTCCCAGCTCCACTTCCTCCAACTTCTGGGAGCCCGCCTGGCCCTGCCCACTGGATTGGCCCCGAGCTGGGCAGGTGGGTGCGGCAGCCATTGTGTAAGGGGTGAGCTCACCCACCATGCCCGCCCCAGCCTGCACCAGCCTGCCCGCTGCTGGTTAATCATTGTTCAAACACAGCGTGCGGGCTGTGGAGGTAGATGTGATAGGGCAGGGCTGCCTCTGCCAGGTCTCAGCAAACCTCCAACAGCAGACCTGGGGTTGTTCCATTCCCTGGGACCCCCCTTGAGAGCATCCTGCAGTGGGGCTGAGACCACCTTTCCTAATTTCTTAGAGTTCAGTCAATAACTTTGATTGAATCAAATACTGTCCTTTTGCAGGTTTCTTAGGATGAATTCAAAGCAGTTGAGTGATGTAGTGAGGAGGGGAGGCACAAATGACCGAGTACTGTGGTTCAAACCACAGTCTGTCTCTAAGTGGCTGCGTGGCTTTGGCCAAGTTTCATAATCTCTCTGTGCCTCAGTTTCCTGGTCTATAAAAAAGTGCCTTTGCTGCTGCTGCTAATGCTGTCCTCGTAGGCTGTCTTTTAGTCATGAGGATTAGGGCTACATAAAGTGCTTACGGTGCCAATAACCTGAAACTCCAGTGCCTGGAACCAATACTAAAACACACGTCACTGGGCTCAGTTACTGCAAGAAAGAAAGACGAGCGGCCACCAGGTGTAGGCCGGGCTGTTTGTACGTGTTAAGCATCTCCACAGTTTCTCTTGCGAGTTAGGTACAACTCTCCCCATTTCCCAGATGAGGCACTCAGGCTCCCTGCCCGAGGTCATATGGTATAAGTGACAAGGGTGAGTTTCAAGCCCTGTCCCTTTGTGCTTGAATCTCACATTCTCTCTACCACCCAGTCCTGCTGGGTTTGCAGATCAAAGACGCAAATCTGAACTTGCCGGGCAATTAAATTCTGCCTACACTCACCCACTCTTCTGAGAGTGGGAGCAGGGCTGAGGGGGTTCTGGGCTGAGTCTGCTTGAGAAAGACAGAGGCCAGCAAGGCCCCCTGGAGAGCTTTGCTGAAGAGGAGACAGGAGGGACTGTGCACATGGCTGGCAGAAGCCCAGTGTCCCTGGGACCCAGAGGCTTGAGGACCCCGGGACAGGCAGGGCCTTGAGGCAGCATACTCTGTTCATCTGTTTTACACAGCATTTGCTTATTTGGTCTGGCTTGGGGTAGGGGTGGGGGGCAACAGAGATTATTGGAGGCCTAGAATCTTCTCCCTTGCACCCCAACATTCCCCATGATGCTGCTACTAGCTGGGAGGCAGGCAGAGACAGTCACGTGGGATGGTGCCAGTGACCCCAGCTAAGAACCTGGAAGTGGGGGATCATCTCTCAGGAGGTGTTCTGGGCCCTCCAGAGGCTCTGTGGTCTGCTTCAGAGAATGCCCTTGGGCCTATGTGGGCATTTGTGGGGCCCCATGGGAGCCAGCACTATGGGGTTGGTAGATAAAATAGCCAGTCAGATGTGCTGTCTGAGACCTTGAGAGAGAAAGGGCATTGAGGCCAGGTAATGCAGCACAGAGACCTGTGTGTGTGTGTGTGTGTGTGTGTGTGTGTGTGCATGTGGAGTGTGCGCATGTGTGTATATGTGTGCATGTGCCTGTGAACATGCCGGCTAGGGCAGTGATGCTTCTTGGAGCAAGGAAGTTAGAGAAAGTCATCTCCTGACAGTGCCAAAAACCTCTCTCTGGGTCTTCATGCCTTCCGCGGCCTGCCCATGCCCACACTGCTGTGCTCAGTCCCCAGCCCAAATGGGGCTCTCAGAATGTGCCGTGAGAAGCTTGCTCCCCTAAGCTGCTGGAGCCTGAAAACAAGGTCTCCTGTGAACCCTCACGGCTACTCCCACTGTTCGCTCACTGTCCTCCTGTCCCTAATTGCATGGCCTCTGAACAGAGAGTCCAGGAAAAGGGGCCTGGTGTGGACCGTGGACACGCCTGCTTTCTAGGACATGAGGCATCTCTCCCTGGCGGGCTGCATCTGGAGACGGAAGAGAGGCCTGGCAGTGGAGCAAGGGAAGCTGAATGCCAATCTTGGCCATCGTGATGGATTCTAGCCCCTGAGGCCAGAACGAAGCCACAGAGCTCTCCTACATGCTTGAAGACATACCTTATAGACACTTCCTGGACGTGGTTGAAGATACACACAGTGGTGTCGGCTATGTCAGAACCCGCAGGGCAAGAAGAGGTGTGCGTGTGTGACATGTGGTGGTGGCGTCAGCAAGTCATGTGGAAAGTGCTAGAAAGATCCTGAAGAAAGCTCTAATCTCCTTTGTAATCTGCCCTCCATGTACATCACCCACGTTATCTTCCAGATCTCAGCCAATTTGGCTGTTTAATGACACATGGTAGTGGGGCCTGGAAGGTATGTGGCATGCCTGGGAGACTTGAGAATGATAGACAATCTTGAAGAAGGAGTGGTTTCTAATCTCGTTTTCAATTTGTTTTCTCTCTCTCTCTCTCTCTCTCTCTCTCTCTCTCTCTCTCTCTCTCTGCTTGCGCCCCCCCATGATTAGCTTCACTGATCTCAGGCAACTTATCAAGTTCCTAGGTAAATATTTCTGTCCCCAGGAAGAAGTCTTCAGGCCTCACCCTTGCTACAAGGGGGCATGTTACAATAAAAGCAAAGTGCAGACCAGATTATTCCACAACAACATATTTTTAAGAGCAAATAGGTCCAAAACAGCCATTTGACCCTCTCCACCAATCTTGGAGGTGTCCTTTTTCTCTGTCCCTAAGTATGCCAACAGTCACTTGCATGACAAGGTTGGCGTTCCAAAGAGATGGCTGTGTTCTGTCAGCAGGAGCAGCCAACCTTCAAGTTGGACCAGGAGACAGAACCTTCTTGCAGAGTTGGGGGTGTGGAGAAGGGAGGCTCAGAGGGGGACCCAGAACCAACTGGGGCTAGATCCAGATCATTCGTCCATGGCCGTTAGGCTTCTGGGTTTGCTGGATTCTTCTATCTTGCTCAAGCAAAGACTTAGGTGTCTATGCCATCTTTTCAGACAAACATATTTCTTTTTTTTTTTTTTTTTTTAAATACAATTTACTTTAGTTTCAATGCAATGCATTTTTTTTTTTTTGAACCCGGGCCGCGCACGTGCTAGGCGAGCGCTCTGCCGCTGAGCCACAACCCCAGCCCTCTTTTTTTTTTTTTTAAATATTTATTTATTTACTTTAGTTGTACACAATGCAATGCATTTACATTTATGTGTGCTGAGGATCGAACCCGGGCCGCACATGTGCGAGGCGAGCGCTCTGCTGCTGAGCCACAACCCCAGCCCCAAACATATTTCTTGACAACCACTTCACCAAAGACAAATTACCTAGAATGACTAGTTAGTGAGTTTGGGGGAGTAGATTTGGATAACTATATTTGAAGCCCTTTTTGGCCACTTCTAGATGCCAGTTAGTTTGTCAAGTAACAGCCCCTAGAGTGTAAGTTGCACTGATTCCACACACAGGCCCATCCCTGCTCCTGTTCATGCAGAAGAGCTCGGAAGTAAGTCCTAGGCCATTCCACTGGCCCTGGCTTCCTCGGCTTCAGCACTGTTGGCCAGAGAGTTCTCCGCCCTGGGAGCCACCCTGTGTACCATGGCCACTAGCAGCATCCTTGGACTGTGCCCACTAGAAAACAGAAGTGTACTGTCCTGCTCCCAAATTGTGACAACCAAAGAAGTTTCCAGACCTTGTCCAGAATTGTCCCCAGGGCAAAAAATCCTTCCTGGTTGAGAATCATTGAATTGCCGTGACTCTATTTATTGTCTACTTTGAGGTTCTTTTTTTTTTCGTATACAAGAAAAATGCAAACAAATATAATAAACCCTCGACAGATCCACCAGCAAACTTCAAAAAATTGTCCACTTGGCCATTTTATTTCATCTCTACTCCCACTCACTCCCTGCCACCACCCCACCATGCTAGGTTATTTGAAAACAGAGTTGTCACCTTGCAGCTTTCATATGTATATACCTCTTCAGAACTCTTCAAACATAAAACTGTGATACTATCGTATCTTAAAAAATGAAAACAAATCCTTTATTAAAATATTTATTTGTTTGCTTTAGTTGTACACAACACGTTTATTTTTATGTGGTGCTGAGGATTGAACCCGGGCCGCGCACGTGCTAGGCGAGCGCTCTACCGCTGAGCCACAACCCCAGCCCCAAAACAAATCTTAATATTAAAAAAAAAAAAAAAATCCAATCAGTAAAAAAATCCAAATACTCTTGAGAGTGTCACTAATGGGGTGTGGGGACTGTCCAGAAACCCCAAGACCAAGCCAGGCACAGGAACACTTGTTCCGCTAACCCTAACCCTGCCTAGTGCCCTGGTCGGAAAGGTCATTCTCCTGCACAGAACCTCCCAAGTGCTCCCAGCGCTTAACCACCAAGCCCCAACTCAACAGCCTTCAGGACCCTCTGTGATGCAACCCTACTTGCTGCTGCTTTTGCCTCCCATAATCCTCTTCCCACTTCCAGTGGGCCAACATCTGGCCACTGCATCACCCAAGGACACCAGTCACCCCTTTCTGCTGCTCAGAGGAAGTGTGGGTGCTGGGGCACAGGCAGTGTGTGTGTGGGGCACCAGCGTCACCTGGATGTGGCCTCTTTGTTCACTTACAATTTAGCTGTCCCTCCTAGGCCCTTGAATTTGAATGTTAAAATAAATAAAAAATAAATAAATAAATAAATAAATAAATAAGTTCTGGCTTAGAAGTTTCTCAACCTAAATTTTGAAAAATATCTTTCCCTCCCCTCATCTTTTGAACATATATCCAAGGCCTGTGTTACCCTCTAGGGACTAAAACAACTTGCTTCTCCCAAATACTGAGGGTGCCGGTCCATTCACAGCTGTGCCTGGGGAAGGGTGCAGAGCTGGGGCTCAGCCATGGTGCAGAGAAGGAGCTGCTGAGAGCTAAGTGCCAGAGCCTGCCCTTGCCCCAAGACAGACAGACAGATAGACAGATACACACAGGGCTCGGCTGTTTAGAAGAAAGAGCTCTGCTGGTGCCCAGCAGGGCTTCCCAGAGCCCAGGGAGCCCGCTATAGAAGTGCCCCCTTCTCCTGGAAGAGGCAGCGTGTCTTTCCTCTTCGCCATCAGAGCTCCGCAGCCAGGCTTGCTGGGTGCCACCTCCACGTGACTCTACAAAGCTCCTGAAGTGTGCACTGGGGGACTTCTGGGACAGCACAATTACAAAGTATGAAAGGAAGCCGAACTGCTTGAGATGAAACTCAGACAGCTCAAGCAGTCTTCCAGACCCTGCGAAGACATAAAATGCTAAGCTCTTCCTCAGCCCATGGGACCAGGACAGGCTGAAAACTGGCTGCAGATCTTGGTCATCCCCTCCCCACACCCCAGGGTCCCTCTGGACAAACCTTACCCTGGCATTGTCAGAGCCCTGTCCTTGGCTTCTCCCCGCACAGCTGGCTCTCTGGTCACCTGCCCAGCAGGGAGGTCTTGTTTGTCCAGGTCCACCCCAGTGCCCTGACCCCTGGTGCCCTGACTGCTCCGTGTTGGCCTCCTGCTTGCCCCATTCTCCTGGTGGCTGCTCTTTTGGGCTTTTGGGGTTCTTTCCTGCAAGCATACCTTTATTTATTTATTCACTAAACAAATATTTCTTGAGGAGCTACTATGTGCCAGGCCCAGGAGTCGGTGCTGGGTTGCACATTAACACTACAAACAAAGCCCTGCCTCATGGGTCTTGCAGTCCAATGAGCAGTGCACTCAGGCCACCATGATGAGTTATCTGACAGGACTGGGTCTCCTTTCTCCCTAGAAACCCAGGGATCCTTATGCTAATTATTCCCCTCTTCCCAAAGGACCAGGTTCGCAGACCAAAGAGCCTTAAGAGATTTCTTCCCCATCGGGCCACAAAAACCTTACCCTGGACCATGTCTCCTGCCCCTACATCCACACAGAGCTGGATCTGTCAGGTGGCCTTTCTCCAAGGAAAGAAGCCACATCTGAGGTGACTTGCTATTTCCCCTAGAGGGGATGGAGTGTGTGTGGGGGGAGGGGGCAGCAGGGATTTGGGTCTCCATGAGCAATGTGGTGAATTCCGTGATAATTTTCTGTGGCTTCTAAAAGGATTCTATGACGCTTCTACATGGATTCCACTAAGATCACATACGGATTTTATGTTTATCCACAAGAAGTGTATGCGGATTCTATAAAGATTCGAAGAGATTTTAATGTGTGAGGAGCTGAGCCTTGAAGTGTGGGTGTATGGTGAGCTCTTTGCTCTCAGCTGCCCCCGCCCAGCAGAAATGAGCCCCCACCTCTCCCCTATAAACCAGGCGGCATTGATTTTCCACTGGGCTCTTTCTTGTGCTCGGCACAGAACCAGTTTAATGAGATGAATAAAAATAACGAATAAAAGGAAAACCCCAGAGCAAACAGCACATGGGGCGCTTGGCAGAGGACATCTCCGACATGAAAGACTCCGAGGAGCATCAAAGGTGCCGGGAGACAGACACGCACAGCCTGCCTCTCCCCGGGCCCTTCATAATGCTGAAGACAGGTGACTTCTGAGATGCAACAGATACCGCTTCCAGCCTGGCCAGCTTCCCCAGTGCCCTGCCTTCCTGAGGGGCAGGCTGCTGTTGTCAAGTGGTCTTGGGGAGATCGTCTTTGGATGTGGGCAGGTGTTGTTTAGGTTCCACCCCAGCTGGGCCAGTCACTGGCTGCCCGAAGAGGCTCGGCTGCTGCTCCCACGACTCCTGGCTCTTGGTCAGCTCCTGGCAGGTCCCCACAAGCCCCATCCTCCGCCCTTGGGTGGTGGCAGGCAATTGCAGACAGGCCTTAGGTCAGGCAGCTGGAAGAAATGAGAAAAAGCAAGAAAGCCTGCTGGGCCTGGGGCTGGGAGCGTGATGGAAAGAAGCCCTGAGGTGGGCAGGGCTCCTGTGATTTGGGCCTTCACCGCTTCTCCAGCTAGGAACCACCCCTGGGCATCTGGCTGTAGTCCAGCTGGTCAAAGCATTGTTTTCAATCTTATCTCACTTCCTTCTAGGCCCAGTGCTGTCCGTTTGAATTTTCTGCACTGATGGCTTTGGGTCTGTACTCTCTAGCAAAATGTGGCTACTGAGCACTTGAAATGGGACTATCACGACCAAAGAATGAAATTTTAAATTTTACTTAATTTTAACAAATTTACTTTAAAGAAATAATTTTGGGGGTAATACCTAAAGTTGGACCTAGGGCCTCATGCATGCTAGACAAGTGCTCAACCACCGAGCTCCATCCCCGGCCCTTTTCATTTTATTCTGAGACAGGGGCTTGCTAAGTTGCCCAGGCTGACTTCAAATTTTTGACCCTCCTACCTCACTGTCCCAAGTAGCAGGGACCTAGGCTCTAGTCTGATCACAATCCCGGACCTCCTGGATGACCCTGATCAGGTCTGTTGCTCTGTGGAGAGTGGATAATGCTTGACTATGCCCAAGGTTTAATGACTCTCCAGTGGTCTGGGCAGTGTAGCCCAGTAAGGCGTTCAGAGTCTGCTCCTTGCATCTCGTTCTCCTACCAAGCCCACCAAAGGAAGTAGGCCAAGGAAAAGTATTGGAGCTAATTAACCAAATGATAGTGGTTAAGAACTTGGCTTTGGGGTCAGACCAGTTTCAAATCTCAACTCCACTTCCTGCTACCTGGGGACTTCTCACACCTCTGTCAAAGTTGAGTGGAGGGGGTGAACATGGGCTTTGGGGTCAGAGATCCTGGCTTTAAATCAGTAGTGTGCTGCCCACTTCTACACACTGTTGAGAATAGATTGTGGACTTCTCAGGGATTTTGTGAGCTGGTTGATAAACACACCATCATTAACAATTAAATTACAGTTAATTAAACTATATTAAAGCAAAGATAATAAGAGTTCAAAATTCACCACTCCCTTAATATTTTACTATTGTCTATGCTCTTCAGGTTATCGGCCTCTGCAGATATAAATATTAAACAGTGGAGTGCTACCACACATCTGTCCCATCTCTGTGTTCATTGATATCACATTTGTGGCCTGAAGTCAGTTAAAGCAGGAATATTTACACCATGAAAATTGGCAAACACCAAATATCATGGCTTACTTTTTGTTTTGTTGTTTAGGTACAAGAAAGCAATGAAGAAAATGAAAATAGCACAGATAAAACTTAAGTGTGTCTTATCGTTAGTTACTACATTTCCAACTTTTTTAAAATGGAGGAAATATTTATGCATTTGGAAACTCTTACTGAATTCAGTAAAAAAAGTCATTTGTGCCATTGATGAAAGAGTGGAATTCTAACATGTCTGTGTTGTTTTACTTTTACTCATTAACAAAAATATTAACTGACATGTCGGAACTGCAGACGGAGAACTGAATTTTAAACATCTTCCTGTGCCCTGGGTCGACCCTCACCTCAGTTTAAGTCCTGAATTTCCAGTTGCTGGCAGGCAAGGTAACTCTGTTTCAAATGCCTCTCCTTTCTAAGCCCCAGTGTTGCCATCTATTAAATGAAGATTTAAACTGTCACATGCATTTGATAGACTGTCAAAATCATTTTCACTTCCTAACACACCCTTCTCTTTATTGGCAGCTAAAGATAGAAATTACACAGACAGACTCCCTTGCAGCTAGAATTCTGGGAGTGAATTCAATTCTGCCAAATATACACAAGAGAGTTGGAACACAGAATTGAGCCCATGGTCCAGTGGTTTTGGACAGTGTCGTGTGCACAGGCTCATTGGGCAGCAGTTCTTGGGTGCCCTGGCACCGTAAGTTTTCCTCTGGCTCTTCTCAGCAGTACTTTCAGGCTAACACTCCAGGGCCCTCATTGAGCCCAAAGGGAGAAGCCTAAGAACTTAGATGCTCAGAGGGCAGGTTCAGGTATGTGCAGGTGGGCTCCCACTGCTCACACCTGCTCCCAGGCCTTCTGAGTCCATCAGCCCATGCTCCTCCTGCCTGACTGCCTCAATAGTCCCCTGGCTTGTGTTCCTGGGTGGACATCTCTCCTGGAACTGTAGAAAGGGTTGCTGTGTGACTTGGACCAGCTAATTCTCCCCAAGACCTTCTCTAAAACTGACCAATAACCTTTGTCCTGGGTGGTGCTTTAAAAATATGTTCACATCATGTTTTTATGTCATTCCTTTATTACACTTCCCATCAAAATGTGGAATCTAATTGTCCTCCCCACATATCCTGAGCCCACAAGTAAGAAGTCTGGCTATCCTAAACCTGTCATGCTAGAGGGACAGGAAGGCACATCCACAGGGAGATAGAGGTGTGCAGGGAGCCCCAACTTCTCTGGAACCTACATATAGGGTCTTTCGGGCATGTGAGTAGATCCAGATGATTACTTATCTGAGGTTTCCCTTTCCACAGTTTCAGTTACCTGTAGCTGACCATGTTCCAAGTATTAAATGGAAAATTCCAGAAATAAGTTTTAAATTGCATGCTGCTTTGAGTAGTGTAATAAAATCTGTTACATACCTCATGAATTGTGAATCATTCCTTTGTCCAGAGTATCCATGCTGTATATGCTACCTGTCTGTTAGTCACCTAGTAGCTATCTTGGTTATCAGATCAGCTGTCTCAGGACCACAGTGCTTGTGATCAAGTAGCTCATACTTTACTTACCAGCGGTCCCAAAGCACAACTTTATTATAGTAAATGTTATAGTTGTTTTGCTTTATTATTAATGATTGTTTTACTGTTCCTAATATACAAACCAAAATTTCTCATTGGGAGTGTATATGTAGGAAAAAACAAGGGTTTGCCACTACCTGTGGTTTCAGACATTTATGGGTGTCTTGGAGCTACTCTATAGACTCCAGCTTCTGAGATCTGCAGATAGCCAAGTGGAGCGGAGACAAGCAGCCCCACCCATCCCTGTCCAATTTTCATATTCATGGACTAAATAAATATTGTTGCTGCTGTTTTAAGCCACTAAATTTTGGGGGTGGTTTGTAATACAGCATTAGACAATGACTGAGCACCCTACCTGCCTTCAAGAAAATACATCCTACCTGAAAACTAGGCCCACTTGAGCAACTGTTGGTCCTGAGACAGGGTAGCCTAGTCACTACCTGAAAGAGTTGTGTTCAGCTAAGCTCAGTCACTCAGGGTTTTCTGGAGGTGAAGACGGTTAGTCACCCCAGCTCAGCCTTCCTGGAGAGTGGTGTCTCCCAGACGGGAGCCAGGCCCTGGGGGTGGAATGGGAAGGGAGGTGCTCTTTTTCCTGCTGGCATTGCTCGAGGGGGTGGGATAGTGAGAGGGCCTGGGGACAGTGGGCCAAGTCTGGGCTGGGCCAAGTCTGGGCTGGGCCAAGGGCTGGGCCAAGGTTGGACCAAGACCACACATTCTACTTGCTACTCCTGCTGCCTCTCACATCAGAAGCAGCCCCAGGAAAGGGGCTGCATCTTGTTTATTTTGTAACCTCAGAATTGAACACAGTCTGGTGACATTAGGGGTCCAATAAGTGTTTGCAAGTCTGAGCATCTCACCTGTTGCCGGAGTGCCTGGGCCAAAGAGGGCAGGGTGGTGGCTGTGAAATGAAACACAGCCAGCAGAGGTTGCTGTGCTGGTGGCTGAGGAACCAGGCTGGGAGCCCCTTCTCCACCCACCCTGTGGGGAGAGATCTTGAGGGGCAGCTCTCTCACCTTAGTTCTGCTTGGTCCTCATATTCCATGACCTAAGTCCCCATGGCAATGCCTGCCCAGTGCTGCCAGTCCTGCGGGGTCGGAGTCCCATGCCTGGGGCCCTGCCCCTCACCACTTTCTCCCCACCCGTCACCAGAGCCTCTGCCGCCTGTTTGGGCAGCCTCCTTGACACTCTGCTCCATCGCGGCTGGCTGGCCGGGTCCCCGTCTTCCTGCTGGGCTGGCGGTACAAACCACAGTCTGATACCAGCTCTGACCGCACACTCTACCCACTCACCACTGTTCCCAGAGGACGCTTGTCCAGATCCAGGACTCAGCAGCCACATGGAGGGGACTGAGAAGGAGAAGAAGAAGAAGAAGAAGAAGAAGAAAAAAAAAAAAAAGGCCAAGTCGTCTGAGGTCTCAGACCATAAAGGAAGCAGCTCTGGCTGCCCGAGCCCCACACGCCAGCCTGGATTTCCTATTAGACAGAGCTTTACGGCAGGAAGGCCTGCCCGCCACAGCCCTGGGGCCTGGCCGCCCCATCCGCCTGCCCTGGGCCTGGACGTCTGCCCGAGCAGATGCAATTTAACTTAGTACAGGAGAAATATGTACAAAAAGTTAATATCATCATAAAAGCAGCCCATCAGACGCAGGGCTGGGTTGCGGCAGGAATGCCCGGTCACTAAGCCAGTCCCCATTTTGGAGGCCACCACGGTGGCCCCTAAATGCCTCGCTTTCTTTCCCTGCCCCACTCTTGGCATAAGAAAGTGTTTTGTCTCCTGACATCACAGAGCTACCTACGGGAGGCAGGTCAGCCTGTGCTGCCACGGCATTCCTCAGAGCTGTCCACTCCACACAGGGAGGGCCCTGAAGCCACATGCTCTAGAGACAGGGACACATGGTCAGGGCGCGGGCTGTGGTCCACGATGCACGACGTA
This sequence comes from Tamias sibiricus, assembly GCA_025594165.1. NCBI lineage: Eukaryota > Metazoa > Chordata > Mammalia > Rodentia > Sciuridae > Tamias > Tamias sibiricus. Next base: position 83,126,040 of record CM046670.1, read on the forward strand.
TGATGGACGGTGCAGCAGAGGTGCAGGGTGAGCTGCCTGGTTAGGGTGTTCTCTCCGGAAGCCCAGGAGTGAGGGGGAGGGGGTCCGCTGGCTATGGATAGGCAGACAGTTGTCCCAGGGCCTCCCCTCAGAGATTCAAGAGCCAGAGCTGTCTGTGGGGCACCTCCTGGGGTGTGGACTTTATGGTGGGCAGGGAGGGGTGTTCAGGGGAGCAGCAACCTTGCAGGAAGCATTTGGGGAGGGGAGGAGGCTCCAGGAGAGGCAGGAGAGGCCGGGAGGGGCTTTACCTCTCCATCACTGCCCTCCTCTCTTTCTTGAGCAGAGCTTGGAGCATCCACCCTGGGTTGGAAAAGATAAAGGATGCTCTACACAGGGGACAGGGGCAAGGTGGAGGTCCCCCTGTGGCCCATCTGCAAGTTTTGGTTGTGTTTGTTCTTTCTCCCACATCCTCCTTTCTGGGTCTGGCAAATACCTATGACCTTGGCACATGGCAATGCCAACATCCTGGGCACTGGGCTCCAGGGGAAGAGGAGGTCAGCAGAATTCCGTGCTGGCTGTATGCCCTGGGGGGCTCGTCTTGGCAATGGGAGTGGCCAAGTTTAACCCAGAGAGCTTTCACCTGTGGGGTCTGAAGGACAGTGCCTTCCTCGTGGGCACACGGAGAGCAAGCAGGGACAAGGGAACAGCTGGCACATTTGAAGGCTGAGCTGCTAGGACAGGAGACAGAGGAGGGCTGATGGGAGGTTTTGTCCCCTGTGACCCTCGAGAGTAGGTCCCCGTGAGGGCCTCTGGGAACAAGGGGGAGAGCAGACAGAGGGGAGGAGCCACGGGTGACCTCCCTCCCACAGACACATGCTGCCCCGCAGTGGGGGACTGCTGGGGTTTGCTGCAGGGAACTGAGAGCAAGACGTGCAGCAATGCCACCACCCTTCCCACAGGTGCGGGCCGCAGGGTCCGCTCACACAACCGCACACCTGTCTTCATGAGGTGTGCCGGAGACAGAAGCTCTGCGCAGGCCGCCATCCCTGGGCTCCTGTGGATTCTCCACGGGGCCAGAGAGGAAGGCAGGGTCTCTGCCCTAGCAGGGTTTCAGTCTCTCCCGGGAAAGACACACACCAGACTCCCGGGGCACATGGCAGAGCATGAGTAAGCACTAGACGGTGTCTGTGTCACCCCATTCTGTGGATGTGTCACCCTGCTCTGTGGATGTGAGTGTTGGGACTGCACAGTGCACGGGACGGACAGAAGACACCCCGGGCTCACCAGTCTCCTTCTCCTCGGCGTGGTGTGAATCACAGCCTCCGTCTTCCAGACACCAGCAGCCGTGACTGTCAAGGCCTTTCTCCCTGCAGACCCTGTCCTGCACTTTAATCCTGCTCTCCCAGTGCAGGGCCACAGAGCCGTCCCAGGAGACCCTGAAGGTTAAGTGGGGTCTGCCATGAAGCCCAGCAGAGGGAGACGTTAAGCACACACACACCTGTGGACCACCATGATGCCTTCCTACCTGGCCCGGATTCTACAGAGGCAGACGATTGGTTTGAAGAGCCCGCCCTGGAAAAGAGCTGAGTCAGCGGACGGAAGGGGTCAGTCAGGCTTTGACACTGTGTGTGTGTGTGTGTGTGTGTGTGTGTGTGTGTGGTGTGAGTATGTGGACTGTGTACACGTGGGTGCTGTGAGTGTGGCATGAACGTGGACACGTGGACATGTGTATATTGTGGGTTGTGAGTTTGGGTGTGTCTGTGTGTGTGGCACGTTCATATTCTGTGTGTGAGTATGTGTTGTGTGCGTTGAGAGTGTTGTGAGTGGCATGAGTGTGGGTACGGAGCATGTGGTATGAGAGTGCAGGGACCTTGAGAAGGACCAGAAGATCTGTCACCTGAGCCTAGCCTGGCAGAGGGCCCTGCTGGGGCCGGTAGTGAAAGGGAAAGTGACAAAGCTCAAGTCCCCTGTTCTAGGAGCACAAGGGTCAGGCTCACGCTGTTCTGTGGACAGAAGAGGTTTCCTGGGCCTGGCTTGGTGTGGGTGGGACAGGGAGGAGGAGAGGGAGGGACAGCTCAGAGGGACACTCATAAGCCTCTTGAACGGAGTGCTTCTGGGCCCAGGTCCCCCTGGAATCACACGCAGACTCCTGTGTGTCCACATGCTCCTCTGTGCCTCTAACGCCCCCCCCCCCCCCCCCCGGGCAGGCTTCTGTGGTCCCTCCCACGTCACAACCAGGTGGAGGGTGGAAAGCAGGAAGCTGGAGAGTCCCAGTGTAGTGCCTGGGGCCCAGGGTAGTGCCAGGGCTGGGGCTGCTGCTGGGTGTGCGTCCCTGGCTTCCCCAGACCTTCCACACGCCCCTCTTGTCTTCTCTCAGCTCCTCGGTAGAGGACAGGCAACCCCAGGACACCCCAGTGTCTCCAAGCCATATCCCAGCTCTCCCTCACTCCAGGGGAAGCAGGCAATGTGGTTTCCAGATAAAACACAGGTCACTCCGCTCAAGTTGAATTTGAGCTAAACAATGAAAAATCTCTTTAGTGCAAGTATGTCTCATGCAGTATTTAAAAAAATCATTCATTGTTCAGCTGAGACTCTGATTGAACTGGGAGTGCTCCGATCCTGTTTGCTGGACCTGGCGACCTGGAATGACAGTTACCGGTGTGAGTCATCCAGGAAGCCTTCCCACGTTCCAGGCTCTGGGCCGAGCCCTGGAGTGTGCTGTTCCCATTTCAGCCTGCTGCACCGCTCCCTGGCATACCACGCTTGGATCATTTGTTTACCACCTTTAAGATTTCTGTCTTCTCTTTTGCATACCACCTCTGCATTTTTTTATTTCATTCTTTTTCTTTAAATCAAGTTTCTTTAAAAAGAATACAGCAACTTTAATCCACTTATTTTATCTGATTCTGATGCTGGGGTTTGACCAGGGCCTTGGGTATGCTGAGCATGCGCTCTACCACGGAGCTCTGCCCCCACCCAACTTTGAAAGGACACTTCATATTCACTATTAATTGTCATAAGCAGCTGCAACATCAAATGCCAGGCCATCCTATTGCCTGTTGGATGCTCTTTTGAGACCGAGGTACTTTAACTCTCAGAAAGGAGTAGTCCAAGATCCACTGTGGCAGACACCAGTGATCTCAACAGGAATCTGACACCCTCTCTCTCAATGGATGATCCCTCCTCCAGTAGGACCTGAAAGTGCTACAGTCCCTTTCCTAGCCTCCATTCTTCCAGTGCATGGGTTTGTGGTCCAGCAGTTCCACTGAGATCTGAGTGAAGTCAGCTGGAAAATCCTGAGAAGAGCTACTTCTGGTTTCAAAACCAATCAAACCCTGGAAGCCACTTAAATGTCCACCAATGGGCTAGTACATAAAGACAATGTGGAAGGCACATACCATGGAATATTATTCAGCTTTGAAAAAAAAAAGAAATCCTGTCATATGCTTATTTCTCTTAAGCAAACCACAAAAAGACAAATGCTGTAGGATTTCATTACTGCGGTATCTAGAGTATTCAAATTCACAGAAAGAGAAATTAGAATGTGGTTAGGAGGGGTTAGGGGAGGAAGGGGAAAGAGTTGTTTTGTGGGTAGAGTTTTAGTTTTGCAGGATGAAAGTCTCTATAGAGATCCATTGCATAAGTGTGCATATAGTTACCACTGCACTGTACACCCACGAATGATTAAGATGGTGAATTTTTTGTTATGGGTCATTTATCACAACTTTTAAAAATGTTTTGGAACTAGATAGTGGTGGGTTGTACAATATTGTGAACCTCTGAATGATTGCCTTTAAAAGGGTTATTTTGTTAGATGGAGTTGGAGAAAATAATGCTAAGTGAAGTTAGCCAATCCCACAAAACCAAAGGTCGAATGATTTCTTTGTTATGAAGAGACTGACTTATAAAGGCAAGGGAGGGGGGATGGGAGGAATGAAGGAACTTTAAATAGAACAAAGGGGGTGGACGGGAGGGGAGGGGGCAAGGGGATAGGAATAATGGCAGAACGAGTTAGACATCATTACCCTAAGTACATGTATGAGGACACAATTGGTGTGAAAATACTTTGTGTAAAACCAGTGACTTGAAAAATGGCGCTCTTTATATGTAATATGAAATGAATTGCGCTCTGCAAGCATGTATAACAAATTAGAATAAAAATTAAAAAATAAAATAAAAGGGTTTTTTTTTGTGTGAATTTTATCTCAATATATATTTTTTTTAAATCTTAAACTGGGATTTAAGGTTTTTAAAATGTTTTTAGATAGGGACATATATGATATGTATGTATATCCTATTGCCTGTTGGATGCTCTTTTGAGACCGAGGTACTTTAACAACTATCAGAGAGGAGTAGTTCAAGATGCACTGTGGCAGACACCAGTGATCTCAACAGGCATCTGACACCTTCTCCCTCAGGGATGAGCCCTCTTCCAGTAGGACCAGAAAGTGCTACAGTCCCTTTCCTAGCCTCCATTCTTCCAGTGCATGGGTCCCAGTACATGTATATCATATATATAATTATATGTATACAATTCCCGGTGCTAGAGCAGGTATTTTGTAGCCACGAGGGAACATACCCAAGGGTCAAGCCAATAGGCCAAGGATGATAAAGAACGGTGGAAAGAATCTGGGTCTCTAGAGAATCTTCATTGAACTTCTGAATTTCCCCAGAACTGCTTCCCCTGGGTTGATTATGTGAGATAATACATTTTCCTCGTTGTCTTACCTGCTTTATTTCAGTGGTGGGGACTGAGCCCAGGGTTTCGTGCATGATGGACAAGTGCTCTACCACTGAGTTACACCTCTAACCCTTTATTCACTTTTAATTTGGATATTTTATTACTTGTACCCAAAGCATCCCACTTTGAATAATACCAGAGACTTTCTCCTTATTGTAATCACTGGGGACAAAAAAAGAAAAAGGAATACATTTTTTACCAGGTGGTTTATCGTTACTTAGAGGTATGTACACATGCTACATAAAATAATCTATCATACCACCCAATGGTAAGCAGCCTACAATTTGGGAAACTGTAGAATTTACTAGTACTTTGTAGATGAGAAAAGAGTGATAGTCATAAAATCAAGAGGCTGAAACCTTCCACTGGTACCAGCCCTGAACTGACCACTGAACTGGGTGTTTCAGCTGGGAAGAGTAGGTGGGATTCCAGCCCCGAGTCTCCCTTCCCTCTGAGGGACTCTGGCTTTCTGCTCCTGACACCTCTGTAGGACACTGGCCCAAGGCTACTGATCCTGCATGCCTTGTGATGCTCTGTCTCTTGGCCTCCTGACCCAGCTGAGATAGGCTAAAATTCTTCTGGGCACCATGATGAGTCCTGAGATAAACAAGGTCGGTAATCAGAGAAGCCCAGGATCAAGCCCATGATGAAGCCCCCTCAGCCCACTTCAGAGTCAGTCACAAGAGCTGACCAGCAGCTGTCTCGCTCCTCAGGCTCCCAGCCCACCCCAGCCCACACCCTATCTTATGTGGTGGCTACTCCACAAACCCAAGGCTTGGCCTCGCCATTCCTGCTGTCTGGCCTGCTGCCCGTATGAGTGTCGTCATTCACTGTGACGCCCGAGTGCTGGCCTCCTTCACTCCAATCCCTCTTTGCTGACCAAGCCAGGAATTTGGTCCTAACCCTGCCCACCAGTCTCCTCCATATGCTCCTCTCATCTTGTCCTCAGTGGCCTGGCCCCCACCATTGACCCCCTGGCTCGATAACCCTTTAACCTTTTCATGACCCCATAGCAGCACTTATGAGGTTGGACCTTTGGGTTCACTCATGGCAGGCCATGTTCACAGAGCCAGGTAGAGGCCACCAAAGAACAGAGCAGACCCAGCCTGTGAGGCTCGACTGCAAAGCAGTAGGGAGCCTGGGCTACAGCGGAGGAGGCCTCTTGGAACCTCAGTTGGAGGCCATGGACCGTCTGCTGGGGCCCCACACAAGTGAAAGGGAGACCCCCCACAGCTCTACTGTTGCTGTCCCCACACATTCCAGAACCTTCCCTGGAGCAGAAGTGTTCTGTGATGTAATGGGCAGGGCTCAGCACTGGGGGCCCAGAGGACGTACTCTTGGGTGGGTCCAGGCTTACCTCTCTGAGTTTCTTCTCTTCTTTACCAAAATATTATTTGCCACAGAGGGTTGCTATGAGGGTACCACGGGAACACCCATGTGAAAAGGCTCGGTGACAGTGGCCAATTTGAAAACATGTAAGAAAGGATCCTCTTTTCCCCACAATGAAAACTCAAGAAATATTTAGGGGCAGTCCTAAATAAAAGTGTGAGAGACATATAAAAAAAATAGAAACAACATTTAATAATGGACATAAAAGAAGACCGAAATAAAGGGAGATGTGTACTATTCTGAGAAATTATTTGATATTGTAAAGATATCCTTTGTAAAAGTACCCATAAATTCAGTGCAGTATCAATAACCATGGCAACCAGGACTTTTAATTAAAATTGACAAGGCGATTATTCATATTGACATGAAAGAAAAAAATACATAAAATTGTTTTTGAAAGGCAGAACAGTGAAGAGGAAGTTATCCTGCCAGATTTCAAAACTGGTAAAAAGGTCAACTGAGGCACAACAAATTCTAAAGTGATCCGTGAATTGGGCAGCTCCAGCCCCAAAGTGGTCCCACAACTCCCCTGGGGGGAACCCAAGAGGGAGACTCACAGGATGATCATGGAAGTGAAGCAAAGAAAATGTTCAATTGGCTGATTACACACTTGCCTTATGTGTTCCATTTCCTATTCGAAAAGTCCCTAGTCACACAGGTTTGTGGATGTTTCTTATTGGTGAAACTCATGTTCTAGTTTTTTAAAATGGGCATTGACAAGAAATGGCTCAAGTTCAGTTTTGCTTATGTTTGCAAATTAAGCAAAGTTAAGGTCACTTAAGAGTCCAGTTGGTTCTGTCTGTCCAGGGACTCTTTGAACCAGGTCTCTATTTTTATTTATTTATTTATTTATTTATTTATTTTTTTTTTTTTTTTGTGGTACCGGGGTTTGAACTCAGGGGCACTAGTCCACTGGGCCACATCCCCAGCCCTTTTTTGTGTCTTATTAGAGACAGGGTCTCACTGAGTTGCTAAGTGCCTCGCCATTGCTGAGGCTGGCTTTGAACTCTCGATCCTCCTGCCTCAGCCTCCCAAAGTGCTGGGATTACAGGCGTGCGCCACCGCACCCGGCTCTATTTTTATTTATTTTAACAAAACATATGACGGAGTTATAGAATGAAACGCCATAGATAAATAATTGAGAAATAAACCAAGGGGAACAGAATATCAAATGCAGAAACAAACCCTTGACTATATGGAAACTTAGTATATGATAAAATTGGTATTTCTTTTTTTTAATTTTTTTCTAGTTACACACGAAAACAATATCTTTATTTTGTCTATTTATTTTTATGTGGTGCTGAGGCTCGAACCCAGTACCTCACATGTGTGAGGCAAGCGCTCTGCCACTGAGCCACAACCCCAGCCCTAAAATTGGTATTTCAAAAGAGTAAGAAAACATTCAATTAAAAATGTTGGGAGGGCCGGGATTGTGGCTCAGCGGTAGAGCACTTGCCTAGCACGTGCGAGGCGCTGGGTTCTATCTTCAGCACCACATAAAATAAGTTAAAACTAAAGGTATTGTGTCCAACTACAACTAAAAAATATATTTTAAAAAAATGTTGGGAGAGGGCTGGGCATGTAGCTCAGTGGTAGAGCCCTTGCCTATCTCTGTGTTTGATCCCCAGCACTGAAAAAAATAAATAAATAAATAAATAAATAAATAACTGTACAAAAACTAAGTTTAACCCCTGTTTTATGCCATTTATAATAATATGAAAAATTAAACATTTTTAAACTGTAAAAGAATTAGGAGAAAACATAGAAGTTTTTTTTTACAGTTTTGTCACAAAAAAAGAAAGTAAATAAGATTTTAAATAGATATAGATAAATGAATAAATGATTCTAAAATCTATATGGAAACGTGAAGGAACAAGATAAAAAAACAATTTTGGAACAGAATTAGGTGTGGATTAGTCGACATAATGTCAAGATATTGTTCAGCTATGAAACTTAGGGCTGTCCGATATTGGATGAGGAGAAAAAGCATAAACCAATGGGACAGAACAGAGACCCCAGAAATAGACCCAAACACATCTGACAATGTGCAAGAGCAATCCTCTAGCTGAAGAATGAAGCCTTTTGAACAAATGGTGCTAAGACCATCAGACCCCATCCACAGGCAAAAAACAAAGCAAAGAAAAAATAACCTTGACCCAGACCCCATACCCTGTACAAAAATCAACTCAAAATGAATGACAGACTTAAACGTGAAGCATAAAAGTTTAATAAAACTTTTAGTGACATAAACACAGGAGAAAAATGTCTGTAATCTTAGGCTAGGCAGAGAGTTCTCAGCTTTAACACCAAAAGTATTTTTTCATAAAGGAAAACATTGATAAATTGGGCTTCATCAAAATTTAAAGTTTTTGCTTTAGGGTTTTGCCTTAGGAAAGACCCTACAAAGAAAAGTAAAGATAAGCTAAAGACTGGGATAAGATATTTGCAAAACATGTATCTCACAAAGAACCTGGATTCTATGAAGACCTCAAAATGAGTACTTAAGAAAACAGTCAAATGTGAAAATGAGCAAAACATGAACAGACATTTCACCAAAGCTAGTATAGTTATGGCAGTAAGCACATGAGAAGATGTTCAATATCCCCAGCCACGAGGGAAATGGCAATTCAAACCACATGAGTTATCACTGCACATCTACTAAAATGGCTAAAATAAAAAAAAAAAAAAAGTGACACCCTTAAATGCTGAGCAAGGGGTAAAGAAATTATTATACTTTGCAGATGGTAATACTGCTATAGACATTGGAAAACAGTTTGGCAGTTCATTTAAAAAACTTAACATGCAACTATCATTGAACCTAACAATTATGCTTTTGAACATTTCTCCCAGGGAAATGAAAACTTATGTTCACACAAAAACCTGTATACAAATGTTCGTAGTAACTTTGTAGCATCCTGGGGCTGGGAACAACCCAGATGTCTCTCAATGGATGAATGCTTAACCACGCAAGGAAGTATCCATACATGGATTACTTCTCAGCAATAAGGAACAACTACTGATACACCAAAAAACTTGAATGTGGGCTGGGGTTGTGGCTCAGCGGCAGAGAGCGCGCCTAGCACGTGGGCGGCCCGGGTTCGATCCTCAGCACCACGTAAACATAAATGCATTGCATTGTGTACAACTAAAGCAAATAAATAAATATTAAAAAAAAAAAACTTGAATGAATCTCCAAGGTATTAGGTTGAGGAAACACACACACACACACACACACACACACACACACACACACACACACCCCCCAAAGACCACATACAGTTGATTTTAATTATATAACATTCTTGAGGTGATGAACTTTTAGAAATGGAGAAGAGTTTAGTGATTGGTAGAGCTAAGAAGGGTGGGCCGCTAGGGTGGGGTGTAGGGGAAAGAACTGGGCGTGTCTCTTAAGGGGCAACAAAAGGCTGTGTAGTGGGGGAATTGTTCTACATCATGACCATAGTGATGTCAATATCCTGGTTGTGATACTGGATGGTGCTGCCATTGGGGGACATTGGGTAAAGGGTCCATGGAATTTCTCTGCATTGTTTCTTAAAAATGCATGAAAATCTAAAGTTATCTCAAAATTAAAAGTTTAGTTATGAATTAGTGATGGGGAAATCTTGTGAAATAAGGCACTTGATATGAAAGCCTTTAACGAAGGTCCCACCTACGTCAAAAGACACCATAAACAAAATCGAAAACTTCGCAACCAACTAAGAAAAAGTATTTGCAATAATTACAATTTATAAATAAATAACAAAAAATATGAATATCTGTTATAAATCAATACGAAAACGTAAACAATGCACAAGAAAACAGGGCAAAGGATATGAAAGGATAACTCACAAAAGGAGAAATTAAAATAATCCAAAACCTATGAAAAGATGTAGTGTCCCCAATAATACAGGAAATGTAAATTAAAACCTTTTATTCTACCAGACAAGCAAAAAAGAAAGTTTGCTTGAATCCAGGGCTGATGAAAATGTGCACAGTGTTCTCATAGTCTCTTGGTGGGAGTATAAATTGGTAAAAGCACTTTGGAGAGCAATTTGATAGAATCTATTAAAAGTCAAAATGCACTCACCTTATAACCCAGCAAACCTATTTCTTGGTACATACTGAAGAAACACTCGTGTGTGGACGAGACAGCAGGTAATGTATCCTTCCTGAAGTTCTCTTTATCCAAATAAAACACTGGAAATGACCTAGCTGTCCTCACAGGGCACTGGTTAAATAAACTGGTGCATCAATTCTGTGGAATACTGTATACACAGCACATCGGAAGGAGACAAAGCAAGTTGCTAAATTACACATGGAGAATGACAGACATCCTTAATGTAAACACACACATAATTTCTGGAGGTAATTTTCATTTAAATTCATGACCACAAACCTCAAATGATCATGCAACACAGCCTGGTAATCCCAAAATGTTGCCCTGCTAAGTTCATTTCTCTTTCTAAAATGATTATTTTGTGCATTCCATCTCTTCACATCTCCCAAGTCCCTGCATGGCATCCAGCTCATGACCTTGCTTAACATTTCAACCAGAGAGAGAGAGAGAGAGAGAGAGAGAGAGAGAGAGAGAGAGGAGAAAGAAAGAGAAACCCTGAGTCAGGGATAGTCGTGATGCCCACTTTGAAATCTCCACTCCTCCTTGTGTCTGTGCCAACGTTAACTTTGCCTCACCTGCCCACATCCTCCCTACTCTTTTCAAAGGACAATCATCTTCTGTCACCTTGCTGAGGACTTTGTTCCTGAAATTATCGCCTCTCTCCTGCATCATTAGATTCTCCCTTTCTATGCAAACTTTATCATCAGCGCACAAACATGCTCCTGTATTTTCCATATTACAAAATTAATGTCCTTTGATGCATACCTTTCTCGGGTGACCACCATATCTTTGCTTACGGTGGCGGGCAGCCAGCTGTCTACCAAAAATCCATAGCTCCCTTGTGTAGAGTAGTCTGCTGCTGGCAAGCAGCTGCCCAGCCAAGGGCCACACTTTCCATCTCCTCTCACATGTGACTGAGGTCTGGATAACAGAATGCGGCCACAAATGACATGCAACCCCCCAGTCTGGCCTGTAGAATTCTCCTCCACGATCCTCTACTTTCTCTTCCCCCTCTGCCAATGTAACGTTGACACCTAGGGCAACTGTGGACGTCATGTGCTGGAGATGATTCCTGGGTTGCAAGGCAAGTGCTTGGGACCCTGAGTGACTGTATGGAACAGAGTCCCATCCTCACTCTTCCTACTCCTGTCTCTGATTGGACGTTAGATGAGAAAGACATAAACTTCTATTTTGTTAAACTACTTAGAGTTGGGGGCGTTTATCATAGTATCTGGATTTATCTTAACACACTCTCCATTTATAATTAAACGTCTCACAAGAGTTGTCTCTAACATTTTGTCTGGGTTCAAAGACGAGTTTTTGTCATTTCCTAAATGTGTGGCCTCAGGCAAGTTACTTAAAAAGTTGTTCCTTATCTGCAAAACAGTATAATAATGGCACCTACCTCAGAGGACTGTAGCAGATTGATATATGGGAAAAACTTAGATCAATGTCTGACCCAAAGTGAATTTTATTTAAATTCTAGTTATTGTCATAATTTTTATCCACTCACCCATTCCAATATCCCTGCTGTCCTTACTACCCCATGAAACCGGTCTTGTCAAGATGGCCTCTATGTCACACAATCCACATGTACATTGCTCCTGCCTCACTTAATTCTCAGCAGCAACTGGGACAGGGGTCCACTGCCTCATTTAAAGAAATTCTTTGTCATGTATGATTGCAGGTGTCACAAATGTACTTCCTTCTTGAATATTTTCATGGATTTGCGATGCTTCACTCTTCACCCCCTGCCCAGCTCTCTGCCGTCCCCTCTCAGCATCCTTTGCTGGATCCCCCCGCTTCTCTCCTCCACCACTAAAGGCTGGTTGGTGTCTCCTGGGTTTTGTCTTGGGTCATCTCTTCTAGCTGTACTGATTACGAAGAACCATCTCCACCTGGGGACTCCCATCACTCTATTTTACATCCTCTCTCGCTGCGACACTCCAAACTCTTATAGCTCACTTGTTTGACATCTTTTTTTTTTTTTTTTTTTTTTTTTTTTTTGTGGTCTATTTGATTCTTTTTTTTTTTGACATTTTTTTTTTTTAAATTTATTTATTTGTTTTAGTTGTACACATGCCTTTGTTTTTACGTGGTGCTTAGGGTCGAACCCGGGCCGCGCACGTGCGAGGCGAGCGCTCTACCGCTGAGCCACAACCTCAGCCCTTGTTTGACATCTTTAACAGACATCTCCAACTTAACAAGTTCAAAAGAGAACCCAGTGTTATAGCCCTGACAATCCCACCCACCCCTGTCTTACCTGAATGGAGGAACGGTGCTGCTCTTCACAGTTGCTCTAGTCTAAACACCAACCTCGTCCTCAATTCCTTTATTTCCTTCACTGTCCCATCCCAACCATCACTAGACTCCAAAATTCATTTCAAAACTCTTTACTTCTCCCCTTCTCTGCTCTAGCTGCCCTCGTCCAAGCTTTCAGCCCTGCTTTGGATATCTTCAACATTCTCCTAATTTGTCTGTAGACAGCAAGCTGAGCAATATTATAAATATACAAATCAGTCACTCCCTTGCTTAAAATCCCTGTGATTTCATTTGAGATGGAGCCCAAAGCCTCCCCTGGTCTCCAGCACTCTCCTCGAATCCGCCCTGCGTCTTACACTCATTCTCGCCCGGAGGTCACCGCAGGGGAGGCACTCTGGACTCTTCTCCCTTTGCGTGGAACAAGTGTGTTCCTGCCCTGCCGGCCCTCTGCCTGCACGCTCTTCCTGCAGGTCTGCACGCAGATGAGCCGCTTCAGGTCTCGGTTTACCTGCGCCCTCCTCAGCACGGCTTCTTCCCCTCTCCCCCCACAGGTCACTCCTTCATGGCCTCCTCTTTATGTCCTTCACACTACTTCTCATAGTCTAGATTTTCTCGTTTATTGTTGTTGTCCCCCACACCTAGGATGCAAATTCCAACAGGGTAAGGACGTGTGTGCATTGCTACCACTGTGTCCCCAGAACATAGGACAGTGTCTACAGCATAGCAGACATTCAATAAATACTTGATGAATGAATGAATGAATGAATGAATGAATGAATGAAATTACATTCAGATGCATGGAAAATGATTTAGGCAAATAAAGGCAAACTGCTAAGGTTTTGTCTCTTGGGAGCAAGCTGGGATTTGGGAGTAAAGCCTAATGTTGACTTTAGTTTAACTGTATTGATTGAAACAAAAAAACAGTTTTTAAATCAGGAGACTATATTCATATGTTGCTTGTGAAACTAAAAATAAAGCAAATACTTCAATGTTTGTAAACTGGGGTGTATTATACACAAGAGCAAGGGGATTACATCAAAGAATACTATTAAGAGTGAAAAGACAGGCTATCGAATAGTTTTCAAATCATATGTTTGATAGGAATTAATATTTGGGATGTATAAGGAACTGCTACAACTCAACAACAAAACCCAAATACCCCAACTGAAAAATGGTCAAAGAATTTGTATAGACATTTCTCCAAAGAAGATATACAAAGGCCAATAAGCACATAAAAAGATAGATGTTCAACAGCATAGGACATTGGGATGTGCAAATCAGACCCACATAGGTTATCACATCACTTCATTAGGGTGGCTTTTATTCACAGGAAACCAAACACATGGGAAATCACAAGTGTTGATGAGGGTGTGGAGAAATCAGAACCTCGTGCATTTTGGGGTGGAATGTAAACTTTTGCAGCCACTGTGGGAAATAGGTTGGCATTTCCTCAAAAAGTTCAACACAGAATTGCCCCATGATCCAGCGATTCCACTCCTAGGTATATACCCCAATGAACTGAAAGAGTGATTCAAACACATACGTGTACATCCATGCTTACTGCAGTCTTATTAGCAATCGCAGAAAGGTGGAAACAACCCAGTGTCTATCTCAGATGAGCGGATAAACCAAATGCGGTTCTGACATACAACGGAATGCTATTCAGACTTAGAAAGGAAGCCAGTTCTGACCCATGCTACAACAAGGATGAGCTCGAGCTTTGTACAAATATGCTAAATGAAATAAGCCACGGCACAAAATGACAGATAGTCAAATTCAGAGAGAGAGAAAACAGAATAGAGGTTACTGTTGGCTGGGGGTGGCTATTGCTTAGTCGGTATAGAGTTTCTGTTTGGGATAATAACAAAGCTCTGGAAATGGATAGTAGTGGTGGTGGTTATACAACCTTTAAATGTGCTTAATGCCATTGAATTCTATATTTAAAAAGGATCAAAATGGAAAATTTTAGATTATGTGTATTTTACCTCCTGTTGTGGTTTGAGTAGGTTTGAGTGTGTCCCCTAGGGCCCTGTGTGTTGGAAGCTTGGTGCCCAGTGTGTCAAAGTTAAGAAGTGGTGGGGACTTTAGAAGGTGGGGGTTGATGCAAGAAAATCAGGTCTTTGTGGACACTGTACCTGGAAGGAATTAATGTGGTTCTCGTGGGACTCTCATTAGTTCTCAAGAAAGAGGGTTGTTATAGAAGAGCAAGACTGGTCCCACCCCTTCTCTACTGCTCCCTCTCACCATGTGATCTCTCCCTCTTGCACACACACTTCCACCATGATGCCATCTGCCACAGGGTGACCCAATCATAGGGGTCTTCACCTGAGGCTGAATCAGTGACTCTGCCCAATCTTGGACTTCCAGCCTCCAAAACAGTGAGATAAATAAGCCTCTTTTCTTTATAAAGTACAGTGGTTCCGGCATTTTGTTATAATAAGGGAACACAGACTAACACATGACTCCACCCATTTAAAGAATGAGGAGGTTTGTTATTAGTCTTTCTCCCTTTTGGAAGTACAACGGACCCTACTCAGTTTCTGAGGGCAGGTAAAAGAAAAACGCCTTGGTTTCAAAGACCCCCAAGTTAACCTAAAATAGAGCGCCTGCATACTGGATTCTTCACGGTCTGTGCTCTAGTGAGCTTTGCCCATTTCCTGGAGCTCTCTGGGATTAGGAGCTTCAGAAGACCCAGGCTGTCTTCTATGTCCAGGATCAAGATAGTCCTTGTTGGGAAAGGGGAAAAAAAAAAAAAAAAAGATAGCCCTTGTTGGGCACAGATGGCAAAACTTTTGCCAGCAAATAGGAAGTGGCAGGGTGGTCTGTGGGGAATTCATTTGCTAATTAGTGGCTTGTCCCAGCCTAATCTCTGGCCTCCACATGTCCAGGGCCTAAGTCTGCCTCATGTGGCTGAGGGTTGCATCAGGATCTGCAAGGCAGCCCCTGCAAACCAAGCCATGAAAACTAAACCATCTTTGGCTCCTGAGAAGATTTTACATGTCCCTGAAGATTTTGCAGCCCACATCGTCTGCCTGTCACCATATGCTTCAGGAAATGCATGAGCAATAAAGCAAATTAACCTCATGGAGTGTCCCTCACTTACTGGAGCATGTGTCTCCCATCAAAAATGGCTACAAGGCAGTGGTCTTTCAAGCGAGACTCATTTCTCCACTGATTTTCAGTCTAAAATGGGGAATATACATATATATATATATATATATATTTTTTTTTTTTTTTTTTTTTCTGGAGTAAAAAACTATGGGTCACCCAGACAGGACTTGAAAATACAGAAAACTTTAGCATATCATATATAGAGAACAATGTCCAGATTGGAAGAAATCTCAATACGATTTGCATATTAGCAACTCTACACTGTAAAATAGAAGAAGATAAATCATGAGCTATCATATTGAAGTAAGTCAAGTAAGTCTCCTCCATGTAACCAGAAGAAGGGAGTGAGGTTGCAGCATGCATAGCACCAGGGTCCTGGGTGTGACACCACTCTCTCCTCTTTATCCCCAGAGTAAGTTCGAGAAGCTCTGAAATAGCAGAAATGTGGCTAAGGTGCTGCTATGGTCTGCCCTCGGTGGTCCATGTGCTGGAATTATGGCCTCCAGTTTGGCAGTGTTGAGGTGGTGGGACTTTTAAGAAATGGAGTCTAGTGGGAGGTAACTAGGTCATGGGGGCTCCACCCTCATAAATGTATTAGTGCTGTCTTGAGGGCTGAGTCAGGTATCATGGGACTGGGTTAGTTCCTGTGAGAATGAGTTATGATAAATCAAGTTTGTCTGTTTCGATCTGCTCTCTTGCACCTTAGTGCCTTCTGCATGTAACCTGTCCCCTTTCCGTTTGTCCATCTTGTTGTGAGGAAGCCAGTAAATCCTCACAGGATGCTGGTGCCATACTATTTGGATCTTCTAGCCACCAGAATTATGAGAAAAAAAATAAACCCTTTAAGTATATAAATTTACCCAGCCTCAGGTATTATGTTACAGCATCACAAAACAGGCCAAAATAGTACCTAATGTCTTTAAGTGCCTTTCTCATAAATTGATTCCTGACCACCCCCCCTTTTTTTTAATTGACTCTGAGTACTTTATTATAAAAATAGTTCAGAATAGGGCTGGAGCTGGAGCCCAGTGGCACAGCACTTGCCTAGCAAGTGTGAGGCACTGGGTTTGATCCTTAGCACCACTCAAAAATAAACAAATAAAATAAAAGCATACTGTCCATCTATAACTAAAAAAAAAAAAAAAAAAAAAAAAAAAAAAAAAAAAAAAAACCTCTGAATAACTTGACTTCTCTAAACTTTGACCATTAATTCATTTAACATACATTTATTGAACACTATCTAAGGCCACCACTAGCAATATCAGGGTGAGTAAAATGGTAATATCTCTTGCCTTCCTGGGGCTTATCATCATGTGTCAGACCTGAGATATTACTAGACAAGTACATATTATATGTTATCATACTTACAGGCACACCTCAGAGATATTTCAAGTGTTGTTCCAGACCACCATAGTAAATAATAAAATGAGTCACATGGAATTTTTGGCTTCCCAGTCCATATAAAAGTTATGTTCACACTATACTGTCATCTATGTGAACAATAGCATTATGTATATGAATTAGAAAACTACTTAAAAGGGCCAGGGTGTAGCTCAATGGTAGAGCCCTTGCCCACCATATGCAAGGTCCTGGGTTTGATCCCTGGCACCGTACCAACAACAACAACAACAACAACAAAAACCTGCTGGCAATCATCTGAGTCCTCAGTGAGCCATAATCTTTTTGCAGGTAGAGAGTCTCACCTGGGTGTCTATGGCTACTGACTGATCAGGGTGGTGGTTACTGAAGGTTGGGGTGGCTGTGGCAATTTCTTAAAGTAAGACAACAATCAAATTTGCCAATTAGCTGACTCTTCCGTGAGATTTCTCAGTAGCTGCTTGGGAGTGCTGCGCTCACAGTAGAACTTCTTTCAAACTTGGAGTCAATCTTTTCAAATCCTGCCACTGCTTTATTAACTAAGTTCGTGTCATATTCTAAAGCTTGTGTTGCCAAGTCAAGCATGTCCATAGAATCTTCACCAGCAGTTGATTCCATGTCAGGAGACTGTTTACCTGGTTTATCCATGAGAAGCAACTCTTGTTCAGTTTAATATTATGAGTTTGCAGCGATTCGGTCACAACTTTGGATTTGACTCCGGACTCTATCTAGTTCTCTTGTTATTTCCACCACATTTTCAATTACTTCCTGCACTGAGGCCTTGAGCCCCTCAAAGGCTGAAGGAGCCCTAATTGGGAAGGGCTGTTGCAGCTAGCTGGAAGCCATAAGTTCCACCTGATATGTATGTGACGCACCTGTAGGCACCCGAAAAGCTGAAGGTATATAACCGGGTGAAAGCGGTCCGAGTTAGGAGAACGGAGAAATTCATTCAGTCAGTTGTGCAGTCGCTCGGTCGGTCAGAAGAAGAGTTCGGGTCGGAGAAAAGAATCAGAGAGGCCAGAACGTAGGCAGAGCGATTACAGAAGAGAAACCAGATAGAAGAAGTAATGGCTGGTCAGAGTTAGGCCGAGGCTCCCGAGGAAGACAGAAGACAGAAGAAAGAAGCAAGAAGCTCTAAAAAATAATCTTTCTCTAAGCTCTATCTTTCTTTCTCTCTAAGCTAAGAAGAAAAAATAATCTTTCTCTCTAAGCTCTATCTTTCTTTCTCTCTAAGCTAAGAAGAAAAAATAATCTTTCTCTAAGCTCTTTCTTTCTCTCTAAGCTAAGAAGACAAGAAGAAAAAGACAAGAAGACAAGAAGAAGCTAAGCTCTATCTTTCTTTCTCTCTAAGCTAAAGTAGAAGTAAAAGTAGTAAAAGCTTTACTCTGCCTCCGAGTTTTTCTCCCGTGGCGCCGTGGCTGGCCATGACAGGCAGCTTACAAAAGGCAGACCTGAGTGTTGGAATCAACTTCTTCCAAACTCCTGTTAATATTGATATCGACCTCCTCCCACTAATCACTGAAGTTATCAATGGCATCTAGAACACTGAATCCTGCCCAGAAGGCTTTCTATTTACTTCCCCGTCCCCCAACCCATCAGAGGAATGACTATCTGCAGCAGCCATAGCCTTACAATATGGATTTTTAAAGTAATGAGACTTGAAGTTGAAAGAAGTCGAAATTTCCTTGATGCAGCACTGTAGAAGGGGCGCTGGATTATCAGGCATGAAAACAATGCAAACCTTACTATAGATCTCCATCAGAGCCCTGGGTGATCAGGTGCATTTTCAATGAGCAGTAATATTTTGGAAGGAATCTTTTTCTGGGCTGTAGGTCTCAACAGAGGGCTAACACATTGGAAACCATGTTGTGAACAGATGTGCTGTCATCCAGGCTTGGCTGTTCCATTTATAGAGCACAGGCAGAGTCCACTTAGCATAATTCTTAAGGGACCTGGATTTTTGTAAAGTTAAATGAGAATTGGTTTCGACTTCAAAAAAATCACCCGTCCCAGTAGGCCCCGACAAGAGAGTTAGTCTGTTCTTGAAGCTCTGCAGCCAGACATTGACTTCTCCTCTTTAGCTATGACAGTCCTTGACGGCACCTTCTCCAAAGGAAAGGCTGTTTCGTCAACATTGAAAATCTGTGTTGCTGGTGTGGCTGCCTCACTGATCATCCTCGCTAGACCTTCTGGATGACATGCTACAGCTGCTCTGTCAGCCCTCATGGGACTGGAGAGAGTTAGGGGCTTGCTCTGGGTTAGTCTCTGGCTGGGGGAATGTTGTGGCTCGTTTGATCTTCTATCCTGACCACAAAACTTTCTCCATATCCATTCCATATCATTCACGTGTTTGCTGGAGTAGCACTTTTAATCTCCTCCATGAGCATCTCCTTGGCAGTCAGAGCGTGGCTAACGGGCACAAGAGGCCTAGCCTTCAGCCTTCCATGTGCCTTCTTCACTAAGCTTGATCACATCTAGGGAGAGACTCTTCCTTGCACTTGAACACTTAGAGGAGACTGTAGGGTTACAGACTGGGCTGATTTCAATATTGTTGTGTCCCGGGGAATAGGGAGGCCTGGAGAAGAGAGGGGAGAAGAAAGGGAGGGAGGGGGAAGTAGAGAGAAAAGAGAGAGGAGGAAAGGAGAAGAAAGAAGAGAGAGAGAGAAAGAGAGGAGAAGAAGAGGAGGGGGATGGGGAAGAGGATCGGGAGGAGGAGGAGGTAGAGTTGGGAAACAACCTTGGTGAGGTCAGAGCATATATAACATTTATTGGTCACATTCACTGTCTCATGGGGCAGGGCTCATGGTGCCCAAAACAATTACAATACTAACATAAAAGATCCGTTGATCGCAGATCATCATAACAGCTTGGGGAATTGTGAGAATCACCAAAATGGACCTAGAGCTATGCATGAGCTCAGGCTGTTGGGAAAAGGGCTCAGTAGACTTGCTTGAAGCAGAGTTGCCACAAACCTTCAATTTGTAACAAAGCAATATCTGGGGATCTTCAGGGTACAATACTGCAATGTTCAGTGGAATGAGGAACACCTGTGTGTGTGTGTGTGTGGTGTGTGTGTTTGTGCACGCAGAGTAGGTCAGTAACAGGGGCACTTAACAGAGGGACGTGTCCCTGAGAAAGATGAGCTGAGAGAGTAAGGTATGAAGGGAAGTCTGAAGTGCTCATTTGTTCATTCATCCTCTCAGCAGACAGCTACTGAGTGTTGACTATGTCCTGGGCACTGTCCCAGGCTATGGGGATGACTATGGGGAGCCAGACAAAGGCCCTGTTCCATGGAGCCAAGGGCCTGCGGCAGGGAGGAACGTGACATCCTCCAAGGACAGACAGGTGCTCTTTGGCTGGAGTCCAGAGGGGACAGAAAGGGCAGCTGCAGATGAAGCTGGCCTGGTAGGCAGAAGCCCTGATGAGAGCCCTGTGACCTCGGATGCCCACAGCCCAAGCTAGAACGCGCCTGTGTTAGCAGCTCCATTCCCAAACGCAACGCTTTGGTGTTATGCCATCGACGCGCAGTGGCTTACTGGACCTAATGAAGCACTGATTGCTGTCAGCCGTTATCTGATGGACTGGGTCTTGCTTTCCCAGTGCATGTATGACAGATGGCAGTGGCCTTACCAAGCCACTGTCACAAGATGGACTCCCTGGACACCCACAATCCACAGATTCTATTTGTCTGTCATGTTCCTTTGAGGAGGCCTTAATGTGACCAAGCCACCTACTAACCTCATGGTGGTGTGAAAGCTGCACCACTACTCTGAGCCTCAGCTCCTTCGGAATAATATACAGGGGATGGCAATGCCTCCATCTCCTTGAGTGAGATAGGAAAGTGTCCATTATATTGCTCAGCACGGGACCTGGTACCCGGGGCTCGGTCCACGGCTACTTCCTTTCCTTTACCCCTTACTCAATTTGCAGTTTTGTTAAGTGAATTTCTGTTAAGTAAGGCATGCCTAGTCTCAAATTATAGTAACTGCTACTCTCTGGGGCAAGAGGTTATTAGGAGACTTCCTCTTGCAGTGGGTAAGGAATGGCCAGGGGAGAGGGTGGGGAGGGTCCTTTGAGCTTCTGGGTGAGACTGTCTGGTAACAAAGGAGCAACAATGAGAAAAACCAGGCCTTTGTCTTCTCTCTTTGGTGGGGACCGAAGTCATGTGTGTACCTACGTGAGGGCCCACCACGTGAACAAGCCAGCACTTTAAAGGGGTGCCTCTGAAGGCTGGTCTCAAAACAAATTAATTGCATGCAGGCATGCTTTTTGATCACATCTTAATACCGATTTACAGCTCTGTTTCCTTGTAACCCCAAAGAAAGCCCTAATCATGGAGCGCATACCCAAGCTTAGCATTTCGGGTGTGGGGGAGTGGGTGTCTGTGAGTTGCATTTGCACTGGGGGCATTGAGTGGTGGTTTGCTAATGTTTAGTTCCCCTTCCCCAAATTAAGCCCTCCTTGTGGCTTGTAGGGAATTTTCATCTCAATGGCGTGGTTGAACACTGGAGGCAGAAGACAATTTTTTTTGTGGTTGCTCCAGGCCAGGCAGTTTTTCCATTCTGTTCTTTTATTATGATCATGATTACTTCATTACCTACCCCTGATGGGGTTTCTTTGGGTCCCAGTCTGTTTTTAATAAGAAGCAGACTAAAAACAAAGTTTTGGTTGTGTTTGAAATCTTCAGCTTTTTTTCCCTGAAATAATAGGTTAAAGAATTTTATTTGTCTTCTGAGGTTCTGAGGTTTGCTCAGAAATTCTCTGACCCGGGCCTTGGAGCAACAGAGAAATGGGACTTAGGACACAAAAATCAAATGCAGATTCCTGGCATCTGCTCCAGTCGACTGAATCAGATGCACCAAGGGGAGACCCTGGAACCTGTATTTTCAGCAAATATTCCAGGTGATTCTTGTGAATGGGTTGGGGGGGGGGTTGTTTAAAGTTTGAGAACAGAATATAGAAGGAAAAATCCATCAATCAATGTTTCTTCTTAATTACAATGGAATTCAAATTCCACATAACTCACCACTTGGAAGCACACCATTCAATGGTTTTAATATAGTTACAAAGTTGTACAGCCATTCCTAACCATCCAATTCCCCACCATTTCTATCATCCCCAAAGAAACCCCATACCTAAAAGCCGTTGGCCCCCATATCCCTTTCCCCCCAGCTGTCCCATGCATCTGCTTTCTGTCTTCATGGATTTGTTTATTCTGGATACTGCATATAAATATAATATAATTTAAAATCTTTTGTGTCTAGTTTCTTTCACTTAGCATGTTTTCAAGGCTTATCCATCTTATAGCACATATCAGTACTTCATTTTGTGACTGAACAATATTTCATCCTATGGTTATGCCATCTTTTCTTTACCCATTCATCAATTGATTATTAATCAATACTTAGGGAGTACTCCTTTGTGCCGATGGTCAGCTGGGCTTCCCAAGGGATGGAGACAAGTCTGTCAAGGACAGTCCTCCAACAGTTCAGGGGTCAACAGGGAGGGAGACCACAGTGTCTGGCACAAAGCCAAATGGATGGTTGAAGGAATGAGCAAGCAGTGTGGGGCTGCTGCCCGAATTCAGGCTCAGCAGTGAGAGACACTCACCCAGGTGTGACCTCTAGCGTAAGTTGGGCCTGGACCTCTAGCGTAAGTTGGGTCCCCAGAGTGAATCCAACATGATCCGTCCACGGAGCTCACAGACTTTGAAGAAGGGAATATGTGTCTCCAGGTAACAGGCGACACAGGGAAGCAGTGGAGAGAGGAGAGCAGTCATGTGGAGAAGGAAGAGCCCTTCTGGCTCAGGGGTCAGGAAAGATGAAGGAAGGGGAAGCACCAGAGTTGGGAACAAGTTACCAAAACATTCAGAAACAGAAATGTATGAGATGGGCTCAGGGACACAGTCCCGGGACACCTGTTTTGCTAGATCAGTCCTTTCAACCCTGTTTGCGAGTCAGAATCACCTGGGTGCTTAAAAAAATACCAAACCCTAGGCCCCTACCCTAGAGGTTTTGTTTTAACCCACATGTTTGGGGGGAGTCTGGGCAGCAGTGTTTATTCAAATCTCCCAAGGGATTCTCATGATGAGCCAGAGTTCAGAGGAGTAAAGGAGAGAGAGGTGGATTTAGCCTGGAGCATCAGGCTGGGATGGGACTGCACATGGGTTGGCCACATCATGTATTGTCCAAGCTGGGACACCTTTTTCATGAAAGGGGGTGCTATTAATTATTACACAGTCGGTATGAACTAGGCTGCTCTGGACGCCGGGGTCGTACGTTCACTCTGGCCATGGAAGACCTCTATTGCAAGCTCTGGGGTTTGGACTTCTCATCGTGAGTGGGAACTACTGAGGATTCTGGAGCTGAACTTGGCCATCTGATAGGAAGACAGAGGAATGTGGTGGAGGTGTGAGCAGAGAAATTGAGAAGGCAGAGAGAAAGTGTGAGAATGAGAAGCACTCTCTCAAGACACTCCAAAAATATTTGGCTTACATAAAAATGGTGTGCTTGCAAGCAACAATAAATGTTGGAGAGGATGTGGGGGAAAAGGCACACTCATACATTGCTGTTGGGACTGCAAAATGTTGCAACCGCTATGGAAAGCAGTACGGAGATTTCTTGGAAAACTGGGAATGGAACCACCCTATGACCCAGCTATCCCACTCCTGGGTCTATTCCCAAAGGACTTAAAAACAGCATATTACAGGGGCTGGGGTTGTGGCTCAGCGGTAGAGCGCTTGCCTAGCACGTGTGCGGCCCAGGTTCGATCCTCAGCACCACGTAGAAATGGACGCATTGTGTACAACTAAAGCAAATAAATAACTATTAAAAAAAAAAAAAAAACCAGCCACTTCAATGTTTATAGCAGCACAATTCACAATAGGTAGGTTGTGGAACCAACCTAGATGTCCCTCAGTAGATGAGTGGATAAAGAAAATGTGGTATATATACAAAATGGAATTTTACTCAGCAACAAAAGAGAATAAAATAATGGCATTTGCAGGTAAATGGATGAAGTTGGAGAATATAATGCTAAGTGAAATTAGTCAATCTCAAAAGTCCAAATACCGAATGTTTTCTCTGATATAAGGAGGCTAGTTCACAGTGTTGTTGGATGGGGGTACACAGGAGAATTAGAGGAACACTAAAATGGTCAAAGAAAAGGGAGGGGAAGGGAGTGAGTAAGGGGGGAGAGAGGGGTGAAAAAAAAAAAAGAAAAAAATATTGGTGGTTGAATGAGATGGATATCATTATCCTAAATGCATGATTGAAAATCTGAATGGTACTTATATACTTTGCATACAAACAGTTGTATGTAAAAAGATGCTATATATGTGCATTATGAATTGTAATACATACTACTATTATAAATAAAAAAAGGAAAAAAATGGTGTGCTTGGGGGCAGGGGCTGCTTCAAAACAAGCCCATCAGCCCCATCATTGCTGCTTCTTCTTACATGAAAATTCTGTAGCCACCCAAGGTAAGTAGTGGACACTGGGGCTTCCCCCAGCATCCTGGGCTTTGCACTTCAAAATGTCCTTTGTTCATCTGTCCACTAAAACCTCCAGACAGCCTTTGCAGAGGCTCAAGGGAAGGACTGCTCCTTGTTTCCTGATTCTTGTGCTGTGAGACCTGGCCCTGGCATGTCTAGGCCACTCCCCTGAGATTTTTACCTCTTAAGGGAGAGACCCTGGCCTCTTGCTCTAGGTCACTGGGAGGTGTTACTGTCATGGACTTTTTCTTCCCTTTGTCTGCCACCTTGCAGAGCTTGTCAGGTGCGGTAGACATCTGTCCCACACAGCCTGGAACTGGAAAACTGTGTGTGTGTGTGTGTGTGTGTGTGTGTGTGTGTGTGGCCATGAGTGTAAGAGTGCAGGCCAGGCCCTGTGTGTGGTGCTCCTTTTCCTAGAGGCCAGGGCCTGCAGGTCACACTGGTCAGTCCTGCCCTCAGAGTTGATGGGCATTTGGTCTCCAGTTGTAGAAAGTGTGGGCCTCGGGGCTGGAGTGGAGGAAGGAAGCTGCAGTCTGTCCTTTCACCCGCAACTAGTAGAATGCACTGGGCACCTCTGGGGCCAAACACTTGGTCCACAATTTGGGGAAGTGGTTGGGGAAAGGAAAGAGACTGGAAGGGGAAAAAAGCAGCTCCCAAGCACAATGACCCCTTCATTTGCCTTTTCTTTTTACCTGGGAAATTTGATTTAGTTGTCTCACATGATCTCATAACATCAACATCTAAATGCACACCAAACTACCCACACTTTGCATTCTAGTCACAGAGTGCTCCGGCCAGACAGATATCTCACCCTGGTCCCTGCCATGGGATCCACGGCTGCACCTGGAGTCCAGTGGTTGTGTCTAGTCAGGCTACCTCTAGGCTATACTGCCTGGGGCCTGGGGCCTCGGGCCTGCAGGGAAGCTCTGGTTCTCTAAGCAAGAGAACAACTCCAATGTGCCAAGAAAATGCTTGTGATGAATTCTGCAGTGCTGGAGGCTAGAGCTTCAACCTCTGAGAAGTTAGTGGATGATCTCAATGTCCTCATTTGGAGAATGGACAAATTCACTGTGCAGGTGGCCTTGTAACTCAGAACTTTAATTTTTCTAAGATAATCTTGCCCTCAGCTTCTTGAACTAGTCAAGAACAGAACCTCCTTTGTTCAGAGAAGTGTCTCTTGAATGCCCTCTTGGTTAATCACTGGTTAGACTAGTGGGACAGGGTGAGATAGGTCCTGAGTGGCCTGACAAAGACAGGTCCTTCTTGGTTCCTGCATGGAGGAGTAGGGAAGATCATTTACTCGGGGAATACCTGGGAAGAAAGAAATGGAAACTTAGATCTTCCACTGTGAAGTTAGAATTCCTCCAATGAAGATTGAGTGAAATGTCCTATTAGGAATCTGCACCCCCACCCAAAACACACACACACACACACACACACACACACACACACACACACACACAGGGATGGCTCCAGGAAGAAAGGGGGTCAGAACTAGAGACCTGATGCCACCATGCCCACACCTGGTGCCTGGGGCATGGGGTGTGGCTGAGGATAGAGTCCTCCTGGACTTAGCTACCTCCGCTGTGGCCATGCCCTGTTTGGGAAAATGGCCAGACTCGGAAGTGGGGGCTTCAAGAGCAGAACCTTGGAGCCCAAGGCTGGGGCATCTCTGCAGAGTAGGTGAGGGCCAGGACCTGTGGAGCAGGAGCTCAGCAGATTCTGCAAGACCATTTTCTGCAGAAACACCATGGCTGTGCCAGAAGCAAAGGGAATCAGGATCTCTGGATCCGGAATCAGGATCTCCAGCTTTTCTTGGATGATGATTTGCAATCACAATTACCGCTAGGATGGAGTATGCCCCAATTTCCTTGGGGCAAGTAAGAAATGAGGGGTATAGAGGAATGAGACTTCTTGTTCATATGGGCACATGGAATCTCAAGCAATCATTAAATAAATTAGATTGGCGAAGCATGGTGGTGCACGCATGTAATCCCAGCTATTCAGGAGGCTGAGACAGGAGGATTGCAAGTTCAAAGCCAGACTAGGCAACTTAGTGAAACCCTGATTCAAAATAAAAAGGGCTGTGGGTTTAGCTCAGTTGTAATGAATTTTTCTAGCATGCACGAGGGTCTGGGTTCACTTCCCAGTACTGCAAATAAATAGAATAATTTAGGTTGAATTTATGCCCCAAACTGGGGACACATATTTGCTAAGAAAAGCATCCAAAAGTTATGCAACAAAAAAATTATTAGTCATTGTCTCTGGCTGGTAAGATATCAGATGATGCCATTCTTTTCATTTATCCACATTTCCTGCTTTTTCTCTGCAGTGATCGTGTAATTATTTGAGTTATTAATAACACACTTCACTGTGGCTCAGAAGAATAATTAGCATCTAGAGGCCCTGAGAAAAGGCTACATTATGTCTACTCTCTCTCATTCCAGGAGGTGAAAAGGAATATATCCTGTTTTGGAAAGAGTTCTTTTTAATTTTATTATCAGTGCATTTTTTTAAAAAAATTTATTTATAGTAGTATGTTTACAGTTCATACTATACATATAGAGCATCTTTTTACATAAAACAGTTTGTATACAAAGTATATTCACAGCATTCAAGTCTTCAATCGTGCATTTAGAATAATGATATCCATCTTATTCAACCACTTTTTCCCCCTTCCCCCCTTGCACCCTCCCTTCCCCACCCTTCCCTTTGACCATTATAGTGTTCCTCTAATCCTACTATGTACCCCGACCCATCAATACTGTGAACCGGCTTCCTTATATCAGAGGAAACATTCGGTATTTGGATTTTTGAGATTGACTGATTTCACTTAGCATTATATTCTCCAACTTCATCCATTTACCTGCAAATGCCATTATTTTATTCTCTTTTATTGCTGAATAAAATTCCATTGTGTATATATACCACATTTTCTTTATCCATTCATCTACCGAGGGACATCTAGGTTGGTTCCACAACCTAGCTATTGTGAATTGTGCTGCTATAAACATCGAGGCAGCTGTGTCACTATCAGTGCATTTTAATTACAAAGAATAATGGGGCTTGTTGTGGTATAGTCACATATGCGTGGAATATGTTTTGAGCATAGCCACCCCACTACCCTCCTTTGCACTCTCCTCCCCCTTTCTCCGATCTCCTTCCTCTCCCCTGAGTGCTTCCCTGCTATTTTCATGTCATGCCACCCCCCCCCCACTCCCCCATATTCCACACATGAGGAAACCATGTGATACTCATCTTCCTAAGTGTGGCTTCCTCACTTAACATTATGGTCACTAGTTCCATCCATTTTCCTGAAGATAACATGATTTCATTATTCTTTATTACTAAATAATTGTGTATGAACACCACACTTCCTTGAACTATTCATTCGTTAATTGGCACCCAGGTTGATTCCATAACTTGGCTATTGTGATTTATGCTCAGATAAATGTGGGTAGGTATACAGGTATCTCGGTAGTATGCTGACTTTAATTCCTTCAGGTATATGCCAAGGAGTAGTAGAGTTGGCATATTTATGGAGTTTTCTGATTTCCATAGTGCTGTACTAATTTCCATTATCACCAGCAGTGTATAAGAGTTCATTTTTCCCAGAAGTTATTGCTTTTTGATTCTTGGTGATAGCCGTTCTAACTGGGGTGAGATAAAATCTCAATGTAACTTTGATTTGCATTTTCCTGATGACTAAAGATGTTGAAGATTCTTTGTAGAATTATTGGCCATCCATACTTCTTTTGAAAAGTGTCTGTTCAGTTCATTTGCCCATTTATTGATTGTTTGTTTGTTTTAGTTTTTTGGTGTTAAGTTTTTTGAGTTTTTAAAATATATATCCTGGATATTAATCCTCTGTCAGAAGAGTTAATGGCAAAGATTTCTTTTTCCCATCTGTATGCTGTCTCTTCACTCTGTTAATAGTTTCCTTTGTTGTGCAGAGACTTTTTAATTTGATGCCATTCCATTTGTTGATTCTTGTATTATTTCCTGAGCTAGAGTTCTCTTCAGGAAGTCATTGCCTGTTCTATGTCTTGAAGTGTTTCCTGTATGTTTTCTTCTAGCAATTTCAAAGTTTCTGGTCTCACATTTAGTCTTTGATCCATTTTGAATTGATTTTTATGCAGGCTGAGAGGTAGGGATCAAGTTTCAATCTTCTACACATGGATATCCTGTGTTCCCAGCACCATTTGTTTAAAAGGCTGTCTTTTCTCCAACATATGTTTCTGGCCCCTTTGTCAAGGATCAGATGGCTGTAGCTACATGGGTTTGTCTCCATGTTCTCTGTTCCATTCCATTGGTCTATGCGTTTTTTGTCACTATGATTCTGAAGTATATTTGAAACCAGGTGTTGTAATGCCTCCAGCTTTGCTCTTTTTGCTGGCGATTGTTTTGGCTATTGGAGCCTTTTTGATTTGTTTTGTTTTTTGTTTTGCTTTCATGTAAATTTTAGGATTGTTTTCTCTAGTTTTGTGAAAAAATGTCATTGCTATTTTGGTGGTGATTGCATTGAATCTGTACATTGCTTTTGGCAGTATGACCATTCTAACACTAATTCTGCCAATCCATGAACATGGGAAGCCTTGAGAAGACTTTTCTTTATCCAAATGGTTAAAATACAAAAGTTAGGTGCTTATTGTGATGCGTTTGGCTTGTTCATAAAAAAAAATTAACTATATCAATTGAGCTCTGGATCACTCCTCTAGAGCTTAAACTGCATGCTGGGAGAGACTAAGCCACAGTGGACTAGTTAAAGGAGAGAAAATTCAGGTGGGGTGAGGCATGGGCATGATCCCTAATTCTCTGTAGGGCTACCTGGGGTAGGGGAGCCCAGGGCCCCTACCATGCACACATTACAAGGGACCAAGCATCAGGCAGGCCATATAAGGAAGGCCTTTCCAGCAGCCTGGGAGGCGTGCCCGTAAGGATGTCTTAGGAGATGGTGTAATGGAATGACCTCAAACTTCAATCAACAAAGGTGTTTTGCCTGCTGGTTATTAAGTCATATTGAACATGACAGGAGAGCCTGTAAAGATGAGGAATAAGGGGAGAAAATGTGGGACAACTGATCCAGGCAAGAGGCTCCAAAGAGAGACAACACTAAGGAGGAGGGTGGGTTCCTGCTGGCGTAGATATGGGGAGACAGGAGAGGTCCAGCCAGTGTAGACACAGGGAAGGCAGGAGGTGTCACCTTTAAGCAGTAGTCTATATAATGCATGTGTACAAATTAGAAAAAGGTGCACCACAGGGTGGATGTCACTTGGCACTAGTAGAATGTGAGCTGCGTTTCATTAATCTATTTTTTTCTCAACCAGCTGCCCTTGTTTGGTAGACAGCCTGCACATATGTTAGGGGACCCTGGGCAGCCACAGCATGGTTGTGGATGGTTTTCCACAAATGACCTCAGCCAGCAGCTAGGGTTTGGGAGCAGGCTTCATGTATGGCCTGGTAACAGGGCCTGATGGAATGGGCTGCGGTCCAAGGCAGAGTTCTAAGAGTGGGAGTGCGAAGCAGGGAAACTGAGACAGAACCCCCTTTGTAAAGGCAGAGGCAATGTTGCAAGCAAATGGATGGGGGGTGTGACTTTGGGACTGCCCATGCCCCCAGGAGCTCCTTCATGGCAATGAGTTTCATTCCGGGTCTCTCTGCAATATCCTGCCTGTGGGAATACTGCCGCGTTTGACCAGGAGGTATCACAGCAGGGCAAGGAGAATGGGTCTGTGTAGGAGCACAGTGAGCCCTGGGACCCAGAACCAGTGGGTACTGACCAGGCTATGGTTTATGTCAGTGCTTTTTAAACTTGAGCATGTGTTTGAATCACTGGAAGGAGCAGGACTCTGGCCCAAAGTGTCTGATTGAGCAGATCTCGAGCAGAGTAAGGATTTATATTTTGTATTTCTAACAGAATCTCAGAGGATGCCAATGCAATTGGACCAGTGACCACACTTTGAGAACCACTGATCCAGGCATGTTCTCATTCCTGAAGCCCAAAGCATTCCATGACAACTGGTGGGAGCTGGGGTCCTCCCCGCCTCTCCTTGTCAGCTCTGAGGTCCTGGCAGGGCTCCTCTCACTGACTGCGGTGAGGCTGCAGCTCCGTCTCATTTTCCCTGGTCAGATTTTGCACCTGCTCTTTCTTTTCTGACCTCGTTGTTTTCTCTAAATCAACATCTCAGCAAAGAAGAATTGGCTACTCCTCACTTTGGGCAGCAGCAGGGTCTGGGCTGACCCTTGACCTCCTGCTGCTCCTGGTGCCTCAGTGCCCTGGAGGAAGTCACAAACCCAGGGAGTCTGCACCCTGACTTCTGGGGTCCTGTGGGAAGGATTAAGGGATAAGAACTTAGTGGCAGAGTAGTGCTCAGTCACCTAAGATCCCAATTGAGTCCTACATTAGCTCTTCAAGTCAGAGGATCAAGTCTTAAATGAAGTCTGGCCTCTGGACTAGAAGAAACTTCTCTGCTCTCTCTGGGCCTCAGTTTCCCCCACTGGAGACTGAGGCCCATCCCAGATAACCCCCAAATCCTTCCTGACTCTGAGGAGGACAATGGCTCAGAGGGAAGACAAGGCTTCTTAGGTTTGCTGGAGAAGGGGTGGAGGTGAAGGTGATGTAACCGTGGTCAACTGGGCCTGGAAATTCAATGCAAGTCACAGCATGACTGGGGCAGGGTGAGGGGGGCCGGAAAAGGCTTTACCAGGGAGTCATATGGTCAGACCATTGGACAGAGGCTGGGACTGGGGCTGGGCCCTGGGGTTCAGGGCCAGGAAGGCTGCCTCATGGTACCCTGTAGTCTGAGGCCCAGGGGAGGGGGTGGTAGGGGGCAACTGGACCACCCTCCCAGCCTCTGGAGAATCATAAGCACTCATCAGGAATGGTCCCATTGGGGTGATGGCTGTGGGGCCCTGGCCCAGTGCAATGTGAGTATGTGACTTAAGGAGGCTTCCAGCCATCCAGACCCCACTGGGAAGTCCCAACCTACACAAATCCTGCCAAGCCTGGTCCCCACCCTGACCTCAGCTCCAGACCTCGGTCCTGGGGCTGCCTCCTACGTGTGTCCCTGCTCTGTTTGTCTCGTGGTGCCTCACAGGGACGAGGGTTTGCTTGCTATTGTAGCTCCCTGCACATCCCAGCTTAGCACAGTGGGGACCCCCAGTGAGAAGACCAGCTAATGTCATCCTAAGGAGAAGGGGTTGTAGCTGAAGGTCTGATTGCCCTTCCCTTCCTTCCTGATTTTCCTTCTGTGTCCTCTGAGACTTTTGCAGAGACCCTTGGTGACTTCATGGTGCTGGTCACCATGCTGAGATGGGTATCTGAAGGAGCCTATAATCAAGGAGATAGCTAAAGATTGCGGTTAGCTGAGAGCCATAGAAGATGTTCTAGTTTCCACCTGATAGTAATACATTATCCAAAGAATCTTTGTATGCCCATGAACACTGCGTGACGCACCTGTAAGCTCGAGCTGTAAGCACGTGTCCTTGTTAAAGTTATATGTATATAACTGGGTGAGTTTGGTTAGTGTGTGTGGGAAGAAGAAGAAGAAGGTGGTGGTTGGAGTTAGAGCGTTTGGAGTGATTGCTGGAGCCGGAGAGAGAAGAAGAAGAAAAGACCTTTTTTCATTTTCATCCTGCCTCCGAATTTTCCTGCGGCGTTCGTTGCTCCAAGCGGTTTCCGCTTCAGGCAGCAACAGGTATCACCATGCCTAAATGGGCGGGCCAAGCCAAGGCCCACCATCCAGGTGAAGACTTACCTCTGTGACAGCACCCCTAGTGCCCCCAGTGTCCAGAGTCCTTGCTCATACCTCTCTGGAGGGCACTAGGCTTGTGGCTGAAAAGCTGCTATGGTCTGGCTCAGCCACAGCTAGCTGTGCCCTGGGTGTCTCTCTTTTTCACTCCAGGGTTAGCTTCCTCCTCTGTAATTTGGCAGCTATTATTCCTGAGCTACCAGATAACCATAATTGTTGTTACTAAAGTAACCAGGTAGGCCTATCACCCCTGTTAGGCTGTTGCCTTACTAGGAGAAAGATGCATTTTGGGCAGGGGCATTGCTGTCAGTCTCACACTTGGCCAAGGCCTATCATCGGGTCCCCTGGCTGGTCCAGAGGGCAGAGAGGCTGAGCTAGCCTGACTTCTTCCCCTAGGCTCCAAGCCATCACTTCAGGGCTTGGCCGGTGTGCATTTATCTTTGGATCCTGGACAAGGCTAGGGGCTCCCAGCCCAACTTAGCAGTGGTTGGAGAGAGTTAGTATCCTCCGAACAGGAGTTCTAGTCGAGGTGGGTTGTCTTGGGAGGTTACTTGAGGGTGCAGGAAATATTTGGAATCTATGGGAATGGGAACACAGGTCAGAGGTCACCTCAAATTAAAATTGCAAAAAGCCCCCTCTGTGAAGGGAATGGAAGGAGGTGAAGACATCTGCTCTTCAGAGGCTCCCAAACACAGATGTTAGTGATTAAAATTCCTGTGGGGCCAACAATGGGCACAGGAGCCACTCTTGGGCCTAGTGGGGCAGTGGCCCAGGGGAATGACTCCTCAGGTCCTTTCAGGACACTGACACCAAGGGTTACTCAGAATAGAGGGGCCTGGGCCCAAAAAGCTGGGTGCTATTGGGGGAAGGGTGTTCTGGGGTCTTGGCCTCCCTTGATTCCTCTCTCTGGACCTGTATGTAATAGCATCCTAAATCTCCACTCTGGTGGGAGCAGGGACAGCTCAGTAGCTGAAGGGCTGGGTCCTTCCCATTTATGGTCTGGAGTGAGGACCAAGATCCTTTGATCTGAGCCCAGGATTAAAGGCAGGAGATTCCTGGGTCTTAACTGTTATCAGCTAAGCTGATGCTGACCAGGACTCAGTTCCGGCCCTCAGCCTCCGGCCCCAGCCTCCCTGACTAATGCTTACTGGGTGGAAGAAGACGGAGCCTGCTGAGTTTGCTCCTACTCCTTAGAGCCTCCCAAGGCACAAATAACAGGATGGAGAGTTGACAGTTCAACAGGACCCCCTCAATTTAGCCCTAGCCTCAACCCATCCCTGACCCTATTCCTCCCCTCCCACTGACAAGTCCTTCCTGGGGTAGGGTGAGGGTCACACTGTGACTGGCCTTGTGCTGGGCACTGTGAGGAAGTGAGGTAAGTCTAGCAGAAAAAATAAGATATGTACATAATTTGAAATAGTAATTTAAAATAATGGACTGTGCTTTTGAAGTCTTGGACCCACTTAGCCTAGGGACTGCCCATTTGCATGAAGATTTTATTATGTTTTGTTCTTCTCCCCCTCCCCCGTTGGAGGAGGAGAGAGGAAGTGTGTGTGTGTGTGTGTGTGTGTGTGTGTGTGTGTGTGTGTAAGTACGTATAATATATTATATATGTGTATATAGGATGCTTACGGAACAGAAAGACACTTGGGAGAAAGGGAGAAGGCAGGAGAGGGAGGAAGATGCACTGAGACAGAGAAGCAGAGACAGAAGTCAGAGAAGTGTGGGAGAGGACGAGTGACCTGGAGACTCCCATGCTCAGTCCTGATTCCAGCAGGGTCTGAGCCTTGCTGAAAGTCCAGGCCTTTCAGGTGTGTGGCCCAGGAAATTCCCCTTGGGCTTAAGCTAGATCGAGCTGGGCCTGTCTTCTGCACAGAGTCCACAAATGCCTGCTTTGATGAATGCGTTCTCTCTAGAACACAGAGAGCACCCACTCTTCTCCTTCCTGGGCTTCCAGGGACAGGGCAGGGGAAGGGGAGGAGCGAAGCAGGCAGAGCGAGCCCTCCAACCTCCCAAGTCCATCTCAATGTGGAGGAGCCAACACGTCAGAGTGACAGCCCTGGAAGACGCCGTCCTTCCTAACACAGCATAGAGGAGGAGAGGAGGAAGGACAGGACAAACTTGGCAGTGGCAGAGGACAGGAGGACAAGGCCCAAAGGACAGCAGGACAGTTTTGCCTTGGTAGCTTGTAGAAGACTCTGGAAGCAGCAGAGGAGAGAAACTCCACTGCATGCCAGGTG
Source organism: Tamias sibiricus (assembly GCA_025594165.1). Lineage (NCBI taxonomy): Eukaryota > Metazoa > Chordata > Mammalia > Rodentia > Sciuridae > Tamias > Tamias sibiricus. The sequence continues at coordinate 83,160,502 of CM046670.1, forward strand.
AGTGACCTAAGTGGGGCTGGTCACCCAGGACTGGAAGAGCCAAATACCTCATAAAAAGGGCAGTGTTGTCATTCAGACAAGATGGATGAAGTTTTTCCAGGTAGAGCCTGGGAGTGAGGATATGTGATAAGGGATGGAGGAGGTTGGACCATCCAGGCAGGAAAGCTAATGTGGCTGCAGCAAAATTTGAGTCCACTGACCTGCAGGAGCTACTGAAGGCCAGTTCTTCCATGGAGCCCCAATATCGTATTTCTTCAAATCCCACCTCGTTTTCCACGGTCACTCAATTTCTCCTCTTCCTCCTCTCCCTTTTTTAAGGACAGGGCACTTTTTATGAGTTCCCTAGAAGAGAACTCCTTCCTCAGGGATATAGTCAGGCAAGCTATGGGTCACACCCCTAATCGTGGTTTGGTACCATTTGCCAAGCTCTGTCAAATGGAAATGCCACACACCTGCCATCAGCCAAGATACCAAGTATTTTTACTCCCCCCCCTCAAAAGTCCCCACATCCCCCACTGCACTCATTCCTCAGCTCCTACTGCTGGCCTCCAGGACCCCTGCCCTGCTTTCCTTGGCAGCAGTTTTGCCTTGCCTGGAGTCACGCGCAGGTGGAGTTGCGTGGACGTGGCCGCAGCCTTCTGCTTACTCTTCTTTCCCTGAGCTGCTGCACGGCTGCCACTGCTTCAGGGCGTCCCCCGAGCCGCCTGTGCACGCATTGCTGTTCTTTCCCTTTAACTGCCAAGTGTGACTCCATGGGTGGATGCTCATGGTCTTCCGGGTCACCAGTGATACACGTTCTTCCCAGTTTGGGGAGATGATGAGTAAAGCGTAGGAGGGCAGCGTGTCCCTGACCTAGGGACGCACTCACCCTGCCCAGGAGGAGTGGGGAGGGAGGGAGCCGGAGCCTGGCTCTGTAGCTGGGAAGGTGACAGCTGCCAGGACCAGGGCCACAAGACCCTAGAGAAGGGTGGGAGTTGGTATCCCAAAAGTTGGGGGTGTCAGAATGGACTTCCTGGAGAGCCTTAACTGTAACAGCTGCCATGATTTGTGAGCCTACTATGTGCTCCTATCTCGGTCCTCACTGAGCCACATGGAAGAGGGGCATAGCCCCTCCTGACAGGGAAAAGGTCACTCATAAAATCCAGGTGACTTGCTTAAGATGGAGAAGTTTTTAGGGGCCAGTTAGGATTCAGACTCTGTTTGTTGACCTCCATGGCTTCCCCCTGCCTACTATTTCCTGGAGGAGGTAGGTTTATCCTGGGAGTTCCCAAGGTCAAAGGCATTGAGACCAACTTCCAACCCAGCCAGGGAGGTGGGGGGATTGCCGAGGGTGTAAGGGCCCTTCCCAGATTACTTAAGTGACCCAAAAGAGTTGCTCTCCCCAACTACCCTGGGGTGTCCAAGGGGATGGGGAACAGCTGTGCAGGAACTGAGGCGCTGGGGGGGGGGGGGGGGGGGAGGCATAGCCTCAGGGGTTCCCATGGCCGGGCAGGGAAGGCCATGGACAGACTCAGGAGTCCGCCAGTGACCCAGGACTGTGAGAAGTGAGCCGACGCCCTGTGGGCCTCTCCCCTCCTCTGCCTGGTCGCTGCCTCTGCTTCTCTGAGAAGCCGACCCAGGGAGCCCCTGGGGCTTCACACCAGGATAACTTCTGCTCACCCTGAGAATCCGGGAGCCTCCCAAAGCTCCCTGCCTCAGTTTCTGATTCCTTTCATGCTGTTCCAGAAGAGGCAGAGGGACAAGGATGGGTTGGGAGTCCAGAAACCCAAGTGAGCGCCTGATTTTGTCACCAGCTTTGCAAATGCTCTCTTCCTCTTCCACCGTAACATGAAGCAGTTTTAGAGATGAGAGGCTCCGAGGATCTGCTGGAGGCCCCTGAGAGGGTGCAGGGTGCTCTTCTCTCTCCAGATACCCTGGGCCTCTCTTCTCAGGGCCTGAGCATGCCCATCACTCCTCCAGGCCTTGGTGGAGGCCTGGCCCCTCTGGGGGGTTGGGGAGGAGGAAGAGAGAAGAGGTGGCAGAGCCAGGTCCATCGAAACCAGGTCAGCCTCTTACACTCCTGACTATTATCCCAGCGAAACTGGGAGAGCACACACCTGGGGCCATTTGCGCGGCGTCCACGGTTTTACGATCAGAGCAGCCTGAGACAGGAAAGGATGAGTTCATGCCCACTGCCCCCGCCTCTCTGTGGGCTGGTTCCTCCCGAGGCCCATGCCAGGCCCTGCGGCCTTCACAGGCTGGCCCCGGGCGCCATATCCATGCAACACAGGCAAGCGGTGTCTGCTTAACCCTTAACCTGCTCACCTCAGCCCCTGGGGTGTGGTTTGACGGGAGAGGCTGCCAGCATCCCACCCGGCCAGGGTGGGCCGGGGAGGCCCAGGGATGGAGGCCGACAGTGGACAGGCGCTGGCTTCTTCCACTCCTGTCCTGTCTTGGAGCCCCAAACACAAGAGCACTTTATTTCAGAGTGAACTTAAGAGTTAGAGGAGGGCTATAGGATGATTCCTGCTTCTCTTTGTTTCTGGAACATGCCTATGAAAATGTGTGAACATCCCCTTCCTTCTCCTCTCCCCTGGCTAGTCTTCACTTTCTCTGGGACCTGACCCCCCTCTGCTGTACTGAAGTCCCCAGTGCAGTGGGATGGTCGTGTCCCAAGGACAGGTAGGGGTGGGAGCAGTGGCACCCTTAGGAGCTTATGCATGACTCGGCCCAGGGGTGAGAGCCACCCCTGCTGGACCAGGCCACAGCTGATGCTCTGGCTGCAGGGCTGCCCCCCCTTGCCCAGGGCCCAGCTCTTCCTGAAGTCTCACAGCCCCGCCACAGACCCTGAACCCTCTGTGGCATGGAGAAAGCCTTTCTCTAGGGTGCCCCCTCAGTCAGCTGCTCAGATGTCACCGTCCCCAGTGTTTCAGCTAGACCTTGGAAGAAGTTTTTTGAGCACCAAGAACTTGATTGGTGGGGGAGGGTGGCAGGGTGAGAAGGGGTGTAATAGGACCAGGCTTTGGTTCTAGTTCCTAGAATGAGGGGTGTGATGAAGCATGGGCAGGGCTGCAGGCACAGGGACCAGACAGGACAGTCTCAGAGCCCTGTCCCAGGACAGGGACAGGAATCCAGGCAGGACCGAGGGCCAGCCCCTATCATACACCAATGGCTGGGTGTCTGTGGGCAGCCTGGCCCCCTTCTGTCCTGCTTCCCTGGCTGCTGCCTTGTGCTTGAACATCACCTTCATCCCAAGCCCCCTCTTCCCTCCTCAGTGCATTCTCGGCCTTTTTGCATCTGTTGCACACAATTCCTATTCTGAAGAATTTTCCACATTTTGAGTTCCTCCCAATCAAGGCAGAAGCTAGAACTTCCATCCTAGCCTCCTTGGGCAACATCACTGTGGCCAGGGGGTCCTCACTTAGAGAGGTGGTGGAGGCCTCTGGCTCTTCAGGTCAACAGTGGCAGAGTTCAAGGTCACCACTAGATTGGACCTGTCTGCGTTGGTGCCTTCCTGTCCTCATGGGGCAACTCCTGCTGTGTGACTTGGGTCTCATTCTTGGCTCTGACTCTGGCCTCCTGGGAACTCTGTGAGTTTCATAATGTTCTTTAATGACAAGCCAGAGTGACTTGTGCTGTTTGTGTGTCCCTTCCCCTTCCCCTGGATGTTTTACCACTCAGAGAAACTCTTCAGCAAAGGGGAGAGGAAAAGGAATCCCAGAGGGGCTGGGCTGGGGCTCAGAGGTCACACACTTGCCTGGCATGTGTGAGGCACTGGGTTCAATTCTCAACACTGCATATAAATAAATAAAATAAAGATCTACTAACTACTAACACACACACACACACACACATACTCACACATATTTTAATTTAAAAAAAATCCTAGAAAATAGTAACAGTTTTTAGCCCCTCGACCTACCCTGGCACTTATAAAACATGTCCTCACCGAGCATTTTCTTTGCTCCATGGGTGACCCATATTTTCCAATGTTATGGCATCACACTTTCCTGTCATACGTAAATGAATTGGCTTGAGTCCCTATTACACGTGAGACAGAGACCACAAGAACCTCCCTTCACCATTTTCAGGGGATCTTGGGGACAATTAGGTTTATTCAGAATTAGGTTTATTTGGGTCCCTTCTGGATCCAATTTCTGCTTCTGCTCAACATTTCTGCTCTCCCCTCCTTTTCTTTACAGTGCCACTCGGCCCCAGGCAGACGCCCTTGAGGCCCTTTACTACCCAGAGGACACCAACGCTAGGCTGGGACCACTAACACAGGACCGGGTACTGAAATTTGGGAGTGAGAAAGGGGAAGGTGACATCACAAAACAGCACAGTAGAGAATATTTTGCTTTTAAAAATTCTTATTGTGAAACACATAGCACATACAGAAAGTGCATAAGACACATAAACGTACACTTTAACAAATGATTATAAAGTCGATACTTATGTAACAATCATCCAGGTCAGGAAATAGGAGGGGTCAGTTCTCCAGGGGCTTCCCATGTGTCCCTTATAAACAATCTTTTTTTTTTTTTTTTTTTTTTTTTTTGGTACCGGGGACTGAACTCAGAGGCACTCAACCACTGGGGCACATCCCAACACTTTTTTTTTTTTTTTTTTTTTTTTTGTATTTAATCGAGACAGGGTCTCACTGAGTTGCTAAATACCTCGCCATTGCTGAGGCTGGCTTTGAACTCATGATCCTCCTGCCTCAGCCTCCCAAGTGCTGGGATTACAGGCATGCGCCACCATGCCTGGCTCCTTATAAACAATCTTTAAGGAAAAATATTTCATACATTTAGAAGAGTGTATAAAAACTAATAGATAGAGTTGAAAGAATAAACCTGTAAGCACCATGTGCCTTTTAGTCTTGCTAACACCTAAGAGGCCCCAATCACACCTCCCTCCTCCCCCAACTTCCTTCCTCTTCCTTCCACCAGCATGTGTACCCCAACACTGTACTTCCACCGGCATGTGTACCCCACAGTGTGTGTATCTGTCAGCACCCTGGAAGAAAGCAGCCGCCCAAACAGGAAGGCTGAGGAGGAGTTGACGAAAGGACTATTTACAAGAACAGAGTGGAGGGAAACCAGAGGGAGGACAGGGAAGCCCCTGGGCTGGGAACCCAGGAGCCACTGTCACCTTAGACTTGAAGGCTCAGGAGAAAGGAGCAGTTACCAGAACCCCCAGGGACGCTGTAGCTCAGAAAAGGGCCCATGCTGGCCTTGAACAGAGGTGTGATGGGACAAGCAGGGCCCAGTAGACATCTGGCCTCGCTGCTCTGCCTCCTGCCTACTACCTGCTGGTGCTCCTCCCTGGCCAGGCCCAACAGGACCCCAGAGAACCCGGTGCACAGGGAGCCCGTGGAGGCCGTCTGTGAAGGTCAGCCTCCTGCACTCAGAGCTGGCTGGAGAAGGGGGAGAATGGCTCTGCACTTGGGCTGAGTTGGGGGGCAGACGGAGCCAGTAGGGAGAAACCGAGTAGCAAACCTCGAAGGAAAAGGCTAGTGCTGTTGGTGAAGTCTCGGAGAAGACAAGGTGCGCCAAGTCCCTGGACAATAGGCTGGCTTTAGCCTCCTTGACAGTTTCCCGAGCCCCGACTGGGAACCTCCCTGGTCAAGCCACAAGGGAGGCGAGGGAAGCTCCGGATCCCTGGAGCTGGGCATCGTCAGGGCTGGGCGTGGGCCAGATGCTGGACACCTGGCAGGGCACTGAGCTGCTTTGCAGTTTTTCCTTCTGAGCTCACAACGGTGACATCCTGTTCTTAGGAGGAGGGCAAATCAGGCAAAAGCGGGTAGGCACGGGCTCAAGACCAGGCAAGGGCAGATCACAGGGAGGACCACACTCGCCCTGACCTCCTATCCTGGGTTGGAAAGATGGCCGTGGCAGTGGGCATCCTCGTGAGAAAGCCTCGTGTGCTTCACCTCTCGTTGAAATCACGCTGCCCCCGTTGGGACTGGTCGTCCTCCAGCTGGTGAGTCCCTGTCTTCTTCTTCTTCTTCTTCTTTTTTTTTTTTTTTTTTTTTTGTGGTACCGGGGATTGAACTCAGGGGCACTCGACCACGGGGTCACATTCCCAGCCCTTTTTTGTATTTTATTTGTAGACAGGGTCTCACTGAGTTGCTAAGTGCCTCGCCATTGCTGAGGCTAGCTTTGAACTCGCGATCCTCCTGCCTCAGCCTCCCAAAGTGCTGGGATTACAGGCGTGCGCCACCGCGCCGGCTAGAGTCCCTGTCTTCTTACATGGTCCTCTGGGGAGATGCTCAGAGGACCCTTCTGTGTAGTCCTGCCTCAGCCTCCCAAAGTGCTGGGGATTACAGGCGTGCGCCACTGCGCCCGACTAGAGTCCCTGTCTTCTTACATGGTCCTCTGGGGAGATGCTCAGAGGCCCCTTCTGTGTAGGCTCCCCCAGCTCCCATGTCTTGCATCTGCTTCTGAGTTCGCCCCCAGTCTGGAGGAGCACATTCCCTAGCAGTTTCTTGAGAAGGGGGAAATTTTCTTGTGATGTCACTTGTGCAAAGTGCTTTTATTCTCAAATGTAATTGGTAATTTGGCCAAATAGAGCATCTCAGGATGAAAAGCATGTTCCTGCATTATTTGGGGTCTTCCATCTTTGTCTTTTGAGTCATTCTTTTTTAAAAATTCTTTTTTAATTTGTTCTAATTAGTTATACATGACAGCGAAATGCATTTCAATTCATTATACATAAACGGAGCACAACTTTTCATTTCTTTTGTAATTCTTTACATCTGCCCTCCCTGACCTTAAAGCTTGTGGAATTCTTTGTCCTTCATTGTCTGCAGTGTCCCAAAGTTCTGCTTGGTGGTGGACTATTTTTCAGGCACTTTTTTCCCTCTAATTTCTGTTATTTCAATATTAGAGTTCTGAGATCAATCCTCCAATATTTTGAAACCAATATTTTTTTTTTTTTTTTTTTTTTTTTTTTGTACCAGGGATTGAACTCAGGGGCACTGCACCACTGGGCCTACATCCCCAGCCCTTTTTTGTATTTTATTAGAGACAGGGTCCCACTGAGTTGCTAAGTGCCTTGCCATTGCTGAGGCTGGCTTTGAACTCAATGATCCTCCTGCCTCAGCCTCCCAAGTGCTGGGATTACAGGCATGTGCCACCACGCCTGGCTAAATATTTTTAACTCCTACTTCCCATCTTTTGGTCTCTCCTCCTCCTCTTCCTCCTCCTCCTCCTCTTCCTCCTCCTCCTCCTTTCCTCCTCCCTCCTCCTTCTCCTCTTTCTCCTCTTCTCTTCCCTCCTCCTTCTTCCTGATTTCTAGATTTCCTCTTTATCTTCCAAACCTTCCATCGCTGTTTTGGTGTTTTTAATTGGCAAGGGTGTTTCTCTTTTGTTCAGTATACTGATTTTAAAAAAAAATCACTCTGGGGTGGGTCTTGCCAAACATTGTCTTCACTAGGGACAGATGAGGGAGTGCCACTTATCAGGGACTCCTCAGTATCAGGATTTGGGTTTCCTCTTGAGCTGGCCAGATTTTTCAGAGACTATTCTCCTTATCTTCTGCCTAGAAGGCAGAGCTATGTTGTGGTTGGGATGCTTAGAGCAGAAGTGCTGGGAGCAGGGTCACCACGTGCACAGGACCCTGAATTTTCCTGCCTTGGAAGGGGTTGAGCTCAACTACCCAGCAGGGTGGGGAGGAGGAAGGATCCAAGGAGGTCACTTCTGCGGGCTAGGCAGGTGCTCTGCGGCTCAGCCACACCCGCAGCCTGTAGCTGCATCTTAACTTTCAACCAATCCTTCTTACTTAACACCCTCAACCCCTGCTCAGAAATTCCCTGCGGTGGGTTCCAGGCTCCAGAGCCTTCAGGAGATCGTTGCTGTGCTTGGCTTTCTCCATGTCTCAGGCAGGTAATGCTCACCTGTCAGCTTCCCAGGTCCTCCTGCTCTCAACTCCCTCTTTTGATTTCCTCATTCTTGCGGTCTGTGTCTTCCTTTTTAAGCTCTCTACCATTATTCTAGTGAGATTGGGGGGAAAGTGTAATTAGATGTGTGAGCAAGCTACCACTTTAAGATGAAAACCTCAAATATGCCTCGTCTTCCTGTCCCTGGCACTTCCCAAGGAGATTTCTCTCCTGCCCTCTCTTCTTAAACCCCTGTTTTCCTTCTATCTTGCGTGGATGTCCCCAACTCAACCACTTCTTTTCTGTGTTCCTCTCAGTGACTCCATAGCCCATCCAAAGCCTGCCTGCGCACAGGAGGGACAGAATGGCACAAACTGGAAGATTCCAGAGGGAGCGTCTGCCCTGGGCACAGAGATGGCAGGGCCTGGAGCTGCTCCTCACTGGGGAAGAGCTGGGCCCGGGCGAAGGTTTCTGGGCTCCACTCAGATCTTACCAGGCCGACTCACAGGCAGGTATTCCCAAAGTCCTGTGGTCAGTGCCAGCGTGGGTAAAGCACGGAATAGAGTGGGTGCCCGGAGGAGGCGTGACTGGCTAGCTGGGAGCATCAGGGCAGAACAGTGCAAGCCAGAGAAATGTCCTGGTCGGAGCTGAGTGGGTCTTGGCGGGGGAGGAAGGATGGAAAGGGGACGGTGTTTCAGGCAGGCCCTCTGCTGGCCTGTGTGGTACCTGTGTGGGAAGTAGACAAAGGCGCCCCCTCTGGGCAGATGCAGCCTGTGCATACGGTGAGCAGAGCAGGGATCTGAGCCTCGAGACAGCCTCAGCCTCAGTCAGCACCACCCTGGACAGAGGGACCTACATGGGGACAGTCACAGTGTGATCTGCAGCAGGCAGAACAGGCTCTTGTAGAGTGTAGATGTCCACGTCCCAAATCCTGGACCTGGAGATACTGCCTTACCGGGCAAAGGGACTTTGCAAATGTGATGGCATTAAGGATGGTGAGATGAAGAGTTCATTCTGGGTAGTCTAGTGGGGGAGCCCAGAGTGACCATAAGATACGTCTGTGTGGTTCTGAGCCACAGCCTGTGGCAGTTGGCTGCAGCAGCCATAGGAACTAATACGGGAGCCATGGTGCTTTCAGGGAGGGGCCGAGACACCTTGTCCTGAAGCCCAGGGAGGTGAATGGGGTGGGACCGAGAGAGCCAGGCAGGCAGAAGGGGGTTTCCCAGGCTTTCTAAGTCATAGAAAAGCATCCGGCTTGGTCTGGAGGTAGCCATGCTGAGCTGAGAGCAGGGGAGAGGTTTCAGGAGGGTCCTGCTGTGGAAGATGGACTGGGGGGAAGTGACTGGAGGCCTCGTGACAAGGGAGGGGCTGCTGCAGGTGCAGGGCACAGGGATGTGGTGTGGAGCCAGCTGGTGGCAGTGCGGGGAAGCAGAGCCCAGGCCTGAGACACGCAGAGGGCAAATTCCTCATTTCCCCTCTGCTTTTTCTTTCCTTTCCTGCCTCACCCAGCGAGGGGGTCAAAGGCTCCCAAGGGCCACCTGAGATAAGGTAATGACAGGAGAAACAGTAAATTCTGGGTAAGGTTCCCTCGGGCTGAGCTGGGCAAGGCTTCCTGTGTGTACATAGCACACACACACACACACACACACACACACACACACACACACACACACACACACGAGGGTTCTCACATGCCTGTGGCCTTTCTCCTCATTGGCCTCCTCCCTCAAGGGACCAGGGGCAGCTGCTCACTCCTGGCAGTCACAGTCGGACCTCCAACAAGGATTCCCATGTGGGGCGCCAGGCTGAGGACACAAGGGGTGGGTCTCAGCGGCCTGAACTATGAGTGGGATCGTGGAGCCCCGAAAGTCTTCTGTGAGCCCTGCTGAGGCGAAGCTCTGCTCACGTTGGTGAACGATCCAGATAAATCAAGCCAGCCTGGGACCACAGCTGCCGCGGTCACACGCCCGCACCCCACTTGGCCTCAGCTGCTCTCTCAGGCCTCCTGTGCTCTTGCCTCTGCAGACACCTGGCTCTTCCTTGGGCTGGGCCCTTCTCCTGGGTCATCTCCTCTGGGTTCCCCAGGTCTCCCTTCAATCAGCACCCATTTCTCATTCCTCCAGGAGTGCAGAGGTCAAGTGCAGGACCCTGGAGCTCGTTAGGCGTGGGGTGGGTCCAGCTCTATTGCTCACCAGCAGAGTGATCAGTGGGGGCTTTCTGAAGGCAAGGACAGGAAGCCCAACCCATGCTGGCACAAGTAAAAAGGGTATATGTTAATTTATGAAGCTGAGCTATCCCAGACTGGACTTCAGAAAAGGTTTTATCCAGGACTCAAATAACAGAACCTAAGCCAGGTTTTCCTACCCTCCACTTTTCAGCCTTGTTTTCCTGGTGTGAACTCCATTCTCAGATAGACTCTGTCCTGTGGTCCCAAGACAGACAGCTACAAGGAGTTCCCAGGTAGCATGATCCATGTCCAATTTTATATTCAAATTTAAATTGATGTAAAACTTACATATAAATAAATTGCATCAACATATCTACATACATATATTATATAAAATATGAAATAAATTATATTACATGAATTTGAATTGGCATAAAAATTAAATCTATTCATATTTTGAATTTATTTTATATTAAGAGCAAAAAGAGAAAAAAATGAATTATTTTTAAATGAAAGGCTATCTTTACCTCCTCTGCCTGTCCTGGTCCTCTGGCCATGGGAGAAAGCTGTGCTTGTAGTATATCAGAGGAAAATCTCTGAAAAATTTAGCAATGTATTTTTAAGAGCTAAATATTAGATGAAGGGCAATTAAAATTTTAAATGCACTTATCCTTCACCCAACAATTCCACTTCTATGCATTTATTCCATAAATCTATGGTACTTGTTCAAAATAATGTATGCACAAGGTTATCCATTATAACATTATTTGTAATAGTGAACAATTGGAAAGAATCAATGTCCAGTAATAGACAACTGGTTAAACAAACTATAGCACATTCCTGTGCTAGAATACTATGATAGCATGCAGTTGCTAACCAAGAATTCTGCATCTGAGGTGATGCAGAATGAGTTCCAAGACACAGTAAAGGCAAATAAGGATGCAGAACATTGTGCAACCATTTACGAAAAGTGGGATCATGTGTGTGTGTGTGTGTGTGTGTGTGTGTGTGTGCGCAAACTTGTATTATATGTAAAATATGGGTATGGTATCTGGAAGGCACAAGAGTGGGAAGAGCGTGCGGCTCTGGGAAGGCATATAGTGTGGCACTAGAACCCTTTGATTTTTGCATAGTTTATCTGTGTTTGCCCATTCTAAAATGCTAAGTTACTCTTTTAAAGCACTTTAAAGTAACGGAAACACTGTGGATGGGTGGTAGTGACTGCTGCACATCAGTGTGAGTGTACTTAACTGCTACACAACCAAGCCCTGAAAACAATGGTTAAAATGGTGTTATACTGTGTTAAAAGTAATAACAGCTATGTATAACTATAAAGCTTTAGAAAAAAATCAAAGGGAGATCAGTAAAGGAAAGGGACCCCGGTGGGGGGTGGGAGAGAGGGAGGAAGGAGGAAGTGCTGGGGAGTGATCTTGGCCAGATTATATTGTTACATTGCGTGCATGTATGTTGCATTGTGTGCATGTAAATATGTAGCAACTAATCCACCATTAGTACAACTATAATGCACCAGAAAAATGTGGGAAAGTAAGAAGATACAGGAAAGATCAATAGAGTTGAAGTAGGAGAAAGAGAGTAAGGGAGGAAAAAAAGGGAAGGAGAAGAAAAATGAAACGAATTTAAACTAAATCATATTCTATTCATATACAAAGATACTAAAGGGAATTTCACCTTTGTGTGTATGTAGAAGAAAGGAAGTTCACAGAGAATAGGGGAGTGTGGAGGTGAGGAAAAGAGGGATGGGATTGAGATGAAGTTCCTTGCATGTATGATTTTGTCAAAATGACCCTAAATACTATGTTAATTATAATGCCCTGATAAAATCAAGTTGGTTTCCCCCCCCTTGATTTCCTGTCAATGCCCTAATGAAAGAACTTTCCTGTTAGCCCTCTGGGTAGGTTTGGAGGGGGATTTGTATGCAGACCATACACAATAAACTCAAATTAATATGCTTATTTCCCTAAAACTCTGGAGGTGGGGGGAGTAATAACAGAGGAGACAAGAGGAAGGGAAAGAGAAAATACTGGAGATTAAAATGAAGAAAACTATGTTCTATGCATTTATGAATATGCCAAAATGAACTCTACTATTATGCATAAGTAGAATGCACTAATAATTTAAGAATTTTTTTTAAAGTTTTAAAAGATTAAATCATACAAACAATGTTCTTTGACCATGATGGAATTAGAATAATGGTCAAAATAATAATAAAAAGACATTTGGGGTGAAGGATATGCTAATTATCCTGATTTGGTCATTATACAATGTATACATATATTAAAATATCACATTATACCCCATAAACACATGCAACTGTTGTATATGAATTAAAAATTAAATAAAACTTCAAAAAGTAATAACAAAAATCACAAAGTATTAAGATGTTTTAAATGATAAACACACGTGAATAATAATGTTCTATAAACAGAAAATAATGAAAATACATGAATAAATGAACACTCAGATCTGGGTCTGGCCTAGGATGCTCCCTGATGAATTTGTCTGTTTTCCCCCCACCCAAGGCTGACCTGGCCCTTCCCTGCACCCTGGCCACACTGTGCACACACCCCCATCTTAGTAATTACATTGTCACGTCATAACCGCCCATTTCCATGCTTGTTTCTTCCACGGGACCAAGTGTGACTCCAGAGCAGGGGACAATGATTTTTAGCTTTCTGACTTCTGCTCCTCACATGGACGCAGGCATGGAATAGGTATGGGGTAAATGCATGACTGGATGAACTCACAGCTGAACGTATTAGAGGGAAGAAGGAAGGCTTCATTTCGGCTGTAGAAGTTCATGGCCCTGTAGCGGGAGAGGCCTCTCATGGGAAACATTCCCGTAAATACAGGTTGCGTGTGACAGTGACTCTGTGATCTTGGAGATCAGCACAAAAGAAAAGGAAAGATTCCCTGGAAAGTAATAATCAATAGGAAGGGTGGTGTTCAGACTTGCCACAAGACGGCATTCAGGACAGATGATGACGAAGGCTGTGTGTGTGCGCGGGGAGCAGTGGTGGGGGTGGGGGGGGTGGGGAGAGGGTGGACGGCTAGTGTGGGGGGGTAATAAAGGGAATCCTAGACTTTACCAAGATGGCAGAACAGTGCTCAGTTGGCCCACTACTCCCAAGAGTCCCACTGAGAGGAGGTTGGACATTCTGCTGTAGCACAGGCTTCTATCTCAGAGCCCTGCCACAGCATCTAAATGACACCTGAGCCTAACTCTCTCTGCTGCTTTGGATCAGCACTTGGGGTGGACCTGGGCGGCCAGTCAGTCCCTCCGCCTCAGTCTCCAATCATGCAGGTACTATTTTTCATGTGTGTCTTCTGGAAGCTCAGGCCCAGGAGTTGACAGGAGGTATATCCCTCTTCCTGTACTTATCCTAAAAACTGCCCTGCCTGCTCAGAATGGTTATTAACCTGATTCTTAACTTGGTGGGGGGTAGGTGGCAGCAGGCTCAGGAATACCAGCCAGTCTCACCAACTGGATATTGTGGAGGGTTTTGTTCATTTGTTTGTTTTTTAAATCTATCACTTACAACAAACCAGCCCCAAACTCAGTGGTTTTAAAGCAACCACTGTTTTGTGATCTCTCATTGTTTCGGGGGTGGGGGGGTCTCCTGGGATCTGCTGGCTGGTTCTTCTGCTGGTCTTGCTTGGGGGTCTCTCATGCAGTTGCTTTCAGATAAAGCCTGGGGCTGGCGTCCACAGGAGTCTCTGCTGAGATGCTGGGCCCCTGGGCCTCACTTGCTCTCCATGTTGGCCCCTCCACGTGGTTTCTTCACAGGGAAGCCCAACTAACATGATGCTCAGGGCTCTCCAGAGTGAAATTGGAAATAAAGGCCTCTGTTCCTCTTCAAGACTAAACTTCAAACTGGCTTGTTATCACTCCTGCTACATTTTGTTTGCTAGTGTGTGCCCCAGGCGAGCTAGATTCATGGGAAGGAGACTACCCTGTGGCGTGAACACTGGAGGAGCGCTTCACTGGGTACAGGAGCCCTGTTTGGGGAGATGGCTTAAATTGCGGTTGACTATGGGCCGTGGAGATTTGGGCATTGCCGCATTCCGTAGTCTCATGGGACTTGGCCCGAGATCTCGCGGGACTTGGCCCGGGATCTCGAGTGACTTGAGCCGAGATTACTGATCGAGTCAGCGCCATTTTTTGGTGGTGTGTAGTGCGTGTTAGTCGTTGTTAGAGCCAGAGAAAAAAGTTATCAGAATAAAAAACTGTTTGTTTCCAGTTCGCCTCTAAACTTCTTCCCGCAGCTTCGTTGCTCCAAGTGGCCATCGCTTCAGGCGACAACAACTGGGGCCATCTGTGGAGGCCTCTGAAGGTGTTAAGGTGGCAGCTGAGGCACCAAGGAGAGAAGTGACCACTGGCAGTGATAGATCCAGGCCTCAAGGTCCTTAAGGTCAGCTGGACTAAGGAGGTCCTGGGACTGGTCCCTGCCCTCCCACGCACAGCAGGAGCCAAGCCAAGCAGATCTCCTTATACATGGCACCCCTCCCCCACCACAGACACACTCTTTGCCTCTGCTCAGGCCTGTGGCCTCACTGTCCTCTGAACGCATGCCCCTTGAACACACAGTAAACGAAGCTCTCAGCTTGGCCATTGCAGCAGGAAGCTCTGCTCTTACACCTGTCTCCCTTCTGGTTCCTCCCCTGGCACGTCCCAAAGGCAACTCCAACTTAGTGTGGCAAGAACGAATCTCCCACCTCCTGCACCCACACTCTTCCAAGTAAGGCTTTACCCGGGAGCTCTGAAGTTGTCTGTCCTTGTAGAAGAGAAGGTTCACTGAGCCAGAGCAATTCTCTGGCCTCTGTTATGGGAGAGCAGAAAAATCAAGTTTAACGTCTGCAAGTGCTCTTGCCCTGTAGTGAAGCACAGGTGACAGCCACGCCAGGCCCACAGTTATCCCTGGATATGCAAACTGAATAAATCACGGGGAAGTCTGAAAGACGGCAGAGCACTATACCCAAGGGAAGTGCTGTTATTTAAGGCCGTGATTTTGACCTCTGTTGATTTATCTGTCTGACACTCATTCTCTGCCTTCTTCTGGGGGTGCTGAAGCCAGGCCCTCACACATGCTAGGCAGGTATCCTGCCACTGAACTACAGCCTAATCCTTCTTCTCCTGATGATGACCCTTTCTCTTAGGAAACTGTTCCCTGTGATTTGTTTGAATGGGACTAGCCTGTAGAGAAACAGCTACACACCTGTTATGCTTTGGGTCATGAATTTCCCCCAAAGAAATTTGGCACTATTGGGAGGTAGAGCTACCTTTAGGAGGTGGGGTTTAGTGGAGGGAAGACAGATCACTGGGGACATGTTCTTAAAGGGGATGTCAGGATCCCTGATGTCTTCACTGTTTGGATGCCATGAGGTGAACAGACCTCCTCTACCACATACTCCCTGCCATGGTGTCCTGAGGACCACCCCCAGTCTTCATGTGATAGGGCCAAGTGACTATGGAGTGCAACCTCTGAAACCATGAGCTAAAATAAACCTTTCCTCCTTTCAAGTTGATTTTCTCGGGTATTTTGTCATAGCTATGGAAAGTGAACAAAACAACACTTCACACCTAACCAATCAGAGAACTCCATACCTTTGTCCATGAAGATTGGTTTAGATATGGATATGTGACTTCAGACTAGCTAATCAGTCCCCCAAGGCCATTCTGCTAGAGTCCTCAGGAAAGACAAATTTCTCTTGAGTTGCTAAGGTCAGTCTGGCCTCCCAGTGGTGAGAGTCCAGTTGGGAAATGTATGGAGAGAGCCCTACCCTCTGGATCCCACACTGCCTGAAGCCAGACCAACCCTGGCTTTTCCGTTCCAGGAACCAATACATTAACTTTTTGTGGCTGGATTAATTTAGACTAATTAATTCAGTGTCTTTAAAAGAAAACCAAATACCAAAACAAAACCCTCCTCCCCACCTCGTTTTCACTATTCCACAATGGTGGAATGGTGAAAAGAGCTAGTTCAAACTCTTCTCTTCCAAGAATCCTGCTCAAATCGCCCCTCACATAGAAGATGCAGTTGAGACTGCATGTCCTTGTACTGGTTTGTCTATAACCTTACAGTGGAAGAGTGACTGTGGTTGCCGGAACCTTCATGGTCCTTCCAAGCAGCGCGGGAGCTTCTGGGGCTGGGGGTGTGCCCAGCTAGCTGCGAAGACCGTGTGCTGGGACTGGTGCCCTGGGTGGGGTGGGCGAGTGTGAGATCATAAGGGTGGGTGTGGGTGTGTGCGTGTGACCAGAGCAGAGGCGACGTGTGCACCTGTGTGTGAGCAGGTGCAGGAGGAGTGAGCAGAAGGGCAGGCTCTTTGGGCAGCAAGACCAGTTCAGGGACAAGTCCCTGCATGGCTGTCAGGAGCCCCAGAGCTCAGGGGTGTGTGTGTGTGTGTGTGTGTGTGTGTGTGTGTGTGCGCGCTGCGCGCATGCCTGCGTGCATTGGAAGCACTCAGCATTGCCCTCTGCACAGAGGGACAGGTCCTGCAGTGTGGTCTTGGGCTGAGCCCTCTTTATCTTCACAGTTCAATTTCGTCTCTTCGGCCACAGAGGCGGGGTCTTTTCACGTCTGTCCCCTTAGCTCCTAACCCAGGCTGTGGCATGTAGCTGGAGCCCAGTGGCTAGTGCTGAAAGGGTAAATGGAGAACTGGGTGTCGTGGATCCAGAAGATGGCCCCTCAGAGTCCCTTCCCCTCCTCCAGGCAGCCCCGGGAGTAGTGGGCCAGCCTCCTGCGGCGGGGCAGGTGAGATGTTGGCAAGCGCAGGTTTTCTCAGTCCTCTCCCTGGGCTCCCTCCCTTCTGGCTTTTTATGCTTTCAGGTGTCCCTGCCGGGCACATGAGCCTCTCCCTGCCTTCCCATCCTCTAGGTCTCAGTGTGGACACAATGTCCCCAGGAAACCTTCCTGTGCACGTGCTCACATGCATCGGGGCAGGTGTCCCGTCACCGTGCCTACAGCCCCGTGCTGCCATTTATGGAACTGTGCGTCCAGTTGTGCTGTGAACATTAATTTGTCTCCTTCGCTCCTCTACATTGGAGTCCCCATAACAGGGATGACCTCAGATTCTATTTTGGCGTTATCCCCACTTCCTGGTCTCTGTTGGCTCATTTACTGGTGCTCTGTTGAACACCTGCTGAGGTGTCAGGCTCTGTCTCAGCCCAGGAGATCTGGCGGGAACTGTGATGGAGAAGTTCCCTCCTCTCGGCTCTTCCACATTAGCGCAGTGACAGACAAGAAGCAAGGAGCCAAACAAGTCCTCGTAACAGAGCATCTCAATAAGAAGTGCTACCAGTAGGACAAATCTGGATGATGTAGCCAAGAGAGCCAGAGGGTCAGGCAGTACGTTTTATCTAACAGGCCATGTTTGAGCTGAGATGGGCGAGAACGTTCTAAGCAGAGGGAAGAGTTGAAGAGCTCCCCCCAAAGGTGGAACTGTCTCCTGCTTCCCAAGTTTGAACAGAGCATAAGGGCTGAGAAAGGGGAAAAGTGAGAGAAGCTGAGGTCAGAGAGGCAGGATTCTTGCAGGAATTGCAACGCCATAGGATTTCAGCTTTATTCCATGACAATCGGGAAGGGACAGGATCTTAATTAAAATTCTATGTTCTGGCTGTTGTGAATGGAGAGGTGATGAGCCAGGCTAAGGTAGCAGTGAGAGAAATAGAGAATAAAAGATGGGCTGGGACTAGCAGCGGCTCACCGTACCAGGGGGTACGTCCCAATCAGCCCATTGCAAGTTGAAAAGACAGTACGCCAGAAAGCCACACAACACTCCTAACCTGCAAACACCAGCACTTAGCCACAGCACACCACAGACTATGGGCTGTTTCCTTTCATGATTTCATGGATGACTGGGAGCCTCCACAGCTGCTACTGCCAGCATCACAGGAGAGAATCACACTGTGCATTGCTAGCTTGAGAAGACATCAAGAGTCAAAGCTCAAAGGAAGGTTTCTACTGAATGCTTATGGCTTTTATACCGTCGTAAAGTTGAAATCTTCATAAGCCGAACCGTGGCTAGTCGGGGACCATCGGTACCGAGTAGGGTTTGCAGGACTTGGGCTGCCTTCTGGCTTTCTGGTCTTGAGAAACTGAATGCGTGCTACTGCCAGTTATCAAGACAGGAAAGACCAGGTTGGGGTGGGGACAGAAATTGAAAGTTCTGCTTTATCTATGTTAATTTTAAAGTGCCTGATAAATATGCAAAGGGAGATGATGAACTGATGTGAGCCTATAGCTAGCTCAGTGAAGAGGTCAGAATTGACGATAGAAGAGTAGGCGGCCTGGGCACACATGGTTTCGGATGCCGTGATGAGATCATCTAGATGGGGCCTGGGGGGGGGGGTGGTTCTGGAGGACAGGAGGAAGCCTGTGACCAAACCTGACACATGTTACAATGCTGAGTGGTAGCCTGAATCCTGCAGAGGAACCTGAGACAGAGGGGGGCGGGGAGGAGAAGGAGGAGGAGGGGGGAGGGAGGTTGACCAAGAGAACATTTCAATGAAGAGACTTGACCAACCATTCAAATGCTGTGGAAGGATCCAGCAAGTTGACAAAGAAGTGACCCCCAGCTTTAACAGCATGAACATTGTTAGTGATCTTGACCAGAGGCAGTGGCTTTGGTGGAACAGCGGGAATGGAAACCCAACTGGGGTGGATGTGGAAGTGAGTGAGAGAGCAGGTGGGAACAGTTCCGTGCCCCATGATGTTCTGGACAATGACAAACCACATGTACGGGGATGGTCCTAGATGATGATCGCGGAGCTGGAAAATTCCTCTAACCTAGTATTTTTTTTTTCCTGTACCTTTTCTGTGTTTAGATACATTCAGATACACAAATACTCACCATCGTGTTACAATTGCCTGCAGTGTTGCAGTTGTGTGCTGAGTGGGTTTGTGGCTGGGCTACACCACTGAGCCCAGGTGTGTAGTCAGCTTCACCATCCAGGTTGTGTATGCACGCGCCGTGACGTCCACACAACAACGACATCGCCTAAGCACATTTCTCAGGACACATCCCCTTGTGAGGTGACGCTGGCTGCATGGGGAGTGTGTGAAAGATCCCGTGCCACGATGGGGCTGCTGAAGGGGAAAGGGCATCAGGGGCAAGATTCGGCTCTTGTTTGGAAAGAAACGGGTGCTTGCCGAGCATGCATCTGTGGTCATGAGAAAGTTCCCGTGGAGAGGGGGAAGGTCTGGTGCGGGAAAGAAGATGTAAGACAGTCTCGTGAGGAAGGCTTGGGAAGGCAAGAGGGAGGAGGTCGCGCTCAGATGGGTCTGGCTTCGGGTGGGCAGTGGGGCCGAGGGCAGGTGGGTGGGCACCCTCTGTGCAGGCGAGCTCATAGTTCTGGGCGTGGGGAAGTTAAGGGTTCCTTGCAGTGTGTTCTGGACTAGGAGACTGCATGGTCAGCTGAGCGAGGGGTGGCACGAGAGGAGAGAGGAGGCCTGTGTTGGGTTCTAAGGCTTCTGTTAACTGGAATGGGCTCAGTCAGCCACTGTGAGTTTCTCCCAAGACACATTCGACCACGTGGGCACAGGCACGGAGGAGGCAGACGGCGACCCCCGGAGGCCCCTGAGTAGGTCAGAGTGTGCACCCGACCACGGCGGTGGCTCTGCTCCGTGGACACACGGGGGGACCTGATCACTAGGCCAGGGCTCTCCTGCTTTCTGGGCCCAGAGTATCGGCACTTCTCTGGTCCCTGCTGGCCTTGAACCCACTCAGGGCAGTGTGTCCCAGCACCGGCAGCCTTTGGCACATCCAGCATGGCAGCGCTTCCAGAGGCTGGAGGACCAGGACCTACCTGGGAGGGGGCGGAGGGCTGAGATCATGGCATGGGATGGGTTCCCCCACCCACCCACACGGTGGATCCAGGAACACAAAGGCAACAGTGTGGGGCTGGGGCCCTGGCCCCGACCGTGCTTGAAGGAAAAACAGGCTGTCCCAGGACCCAGACCAGCCACAAAGAGCTTCTCAGAGGAGTTTTATTGGGGTGCGTGTGTGGGTCTATCTCCCTCATCATCAGGCACCCACACGCCTCAGAGAAAGGGCTTTTCATCCCTCACGTTAGTCATCCCTTCCTGCATGAATGACTGGTCCCTACCACAGCCTCTCACTCACCCAGGCCAGAGCCCAGCACAGTGCCTGGCACAAAAGGGTGCTTCGTAAATTCTTATTGAACAAACAGACAGACACATGTGAGTGACCGGTCCTCCAAAGATGAAAACTCCAGCTTCCTCCCGCCATCCGTCCGGAGGGCAGCCCTCAGGGGCAAGAGCAGTACCTGGTGCTTCAGGTCTCGATTCTCACCAGCAGCCCTGAGGTGCCTGACCTCTGGCTGAGGTCCCCAAGCAGAAAGGCCACCTCAGTGACTGCTGGGCCAGGAGGGCCACCAGCCCGCACTCATATCCAGAAAGGCCACTGTTCCCAGCAGGGCTTGCAGCTCTGGGGTTGTGTGGAGTGGTGAAGGGTCTGGTTCAGCCTGAGCAGAGAGGGGCCTTCCTCCCTCCTCCTGCTCCTCTCTCTGGTCCTGCTGCAGCTTCTCTGCCCAGATGCCTCGGCAAGGGATGGAAACCCCAGTCAGATTTCTGGAAGAAGTCAGAGAAGCCAACTTTGGGAAATACTTCCTGAGCCCCCTGATGTCGTTCTCAACCTGGCCCGGAGCTGGGAGGGTGACTAAGGCCACACAGGCTGAGGGCCCAGAGGCAGGTGAGGGAGGCCCAAAGCTGCTAGGCAGGGATGGGCCACTGTTGCCAGGGAGAGAGGGCCAGGGTGCCAGGGAGCTTGAGAGGGCTGACCACCGGCTGGGGATGGTTAGGAAGGAGCCATCTGGCCAGGCGTGGTGACGTACACCTGTAATCCCAGCGACTCGGGAGGCTGAGGCAGGAAGATGGCAAGTTCGAGACCAGTCTCAGCGAGGCCCCAAGCAACTGAGTGAGACTCTATCACAAAATGAAAAATAAAAAGGGCTGGGGAAGCGGCTCAGTGGTTAAAACCCCCTGGGTTCAATCCCTGGTAGAAAAAAAAAAAAAAAGGGGGGGGGGAGCCCTTTGTAGTAGAGCAGAGTGACCCCTTCCCAAAGTGAGGACTGGGAGAGGATCTTGCCCCTGCCCAGAAGAGCACAGGTCCCAGGAAATATGACTTGGTGAGGAGGCCTTGAGGACAAGCAAGGACAAGCCAAGAGGCCTGAGGAGTGAGCCTGGTGGCCCCTCGTGATCCTATTAGTCTCCTTGGGACTGCACGACAAAGTACAGGCCTGCAGCCTGGGCAGCTTGAGCGAGAGCGGTGGTGCTGGGAGCTGGAAGTCATTGGTGAGGGCATCAGCAGGGGTGGCTTCTAGGGAGGCCCCCGTCCTTGGCCGGCTGTCGTCACGGGGGCCGTTCCTCTTTGGACAAGAGCAGTCCGAGGAGATTACAGCCTCACCTTAATGGACAGCCTTAACTTAATCACCTCTTGAAAGACCCTGCCTCCAAATGCAGTCACATTCTGAGGCGCTAGAGGATTAGAGCTTCAACAGGCAGATTGGGGAAAAATGTAATTCAGTATAAATGAGCGTGACTATGGGAAGCAACGTCATCCTAATGGTGACTGCGCGTGTGGTAAACAATGGCAGCTGGGCCCAAAGAATGCTCATGTTAACAACAGGGCTGCGTGCCCCTCCACTGTGAGCAGACATGCATGTGTAGGCGTGTGTGCGTGTGTGTGTGTGTGTGTGTGTGTGTGTGTGTGTGTGTGTGGCAGCCTGCTAACCACCCACTAGGTCTGCTTCCCTGGCGTGCCTGATTCTCCCCAAAGCCCAGGGGGGAAGAGCGGCGTGAAGAGCCATTTTACAGCTGAGTTGAATGACCTTTCCCAGGTCACACAGCAGGCAAGGGGCAGCGACACCCCTGCCCGAGCAGACTTGGTGCCCACTGCCCTGTGCCCCTCAACGAGGGCACAGTGCGAGGATTCGCCACCCAGCTTGAAGAGGTCCCAGCAGTTCTTCTCTTCCTACACCAGGCAGAAGGAAATTGAGGCGGCAGCCTGCGTCCCGGAGGTGAGGTGACTCACGAGGTCCTAGGTTTACAGCCTACCGTGATGTCTTATCTGCCCTGACTCACCTGATTATCAGGCTCTGACAAGTGGAATGATTTGCCCAAGGTTTGACAGGTCCTGGTTCCCAGAGGGCAGAGCTCAGTCCCTGCTGGGCCCAACCCCCTGGAGGCCCTGAACTGGCCCTGGGGAACCTCCCCAGATCCGCCCAGAGCATGCTCCTCCAGGCAGGGCACATCCGGCCTCAGCTCCACCCGACAGCCTCCGGCCCTCCTCCTGGGGCTTTTGCCCCTCTCGTTCCCAGGTTTCTAACCCTGGTCCAGGTTTCTAACCCTGGTCCCTCCACTTCTGAGCAGAGGGTTCATCAACCCAGGAACCTTCTGGGGACGGATGAGAGCCATGGCAGGCCAGGCAGGGCACGGAGGGCAGTCAGGAGGCTGAATGTCAACTCCAGGGCACAGAGGAAGTGTTCTTGGAATTGGTTCTGCCTGGTCCCTTCAGGAGGAGGGTCTTGACCCGCTGCCCAGCAGCTCGAGTTTCCGGTTGGAAAGCTGTATCTAGATGTTCTAACGTGGTTAAACTCCCCAGTGCCTGGCTTTTTGGCCAGGGAGGCCTGAGGGCAAGTCCTTCCTTAACCTGACCATGGCAAGTGAGGGGTCCTGGGCAAGACTGCTGCTAGGAAGCTCATCTTGGACTGTTGGGTTCTTCCAACCAAGCAACCGTTGAAAGACCCTAAAGCAGGGACCCTAGAGTGTCTCTATCTTAAAACTTGGGCCTATTCGTGAACCATCCCCTCTCCTCCCTGGCCACGGTGGCCTGTGTGCAGATGGACAACCGCACTGTCCCAGTCTTCGTGACGGCCAGGTGTCTTCAGCTATTTGGGATCTCTAAGCAGCCCCAGTGTTCAGGTCCACCCGAGTCCAGTCCCCAGCAGAAGGCAGGACACGGTGGCCCAGGAGCACGCCCTGCCAGAGCTGGATGGTCCCCTCCAGACCAGCCCAGTCCTCTCACTGACTGTGTGGACCACGGGGCTGACAAGTCCTGGCTCAGGTCTGTTCCCAGGCGGGACCCGCCCCAGGTCCGCCACACCCTGGAGAAGGCCGTGGTAAACAGGCACAAGTGTACCTGCGTTTGTTGAATGAAAACATCAGAATCAGGCCCCCAGTTAGTTCACGCCCTCCCCACGGCCCCCCGGGGGGGGGGTCATGCTCAGGGACTGGCCCCTCAGGTCACCTGTGCAGGAAGAAGGGGCTCATCTCTTGTTCCCCAGGAGCCCCCAGGGAGCTGGCCTGTGAGGAGAGGCTGCAGGTTGGCATGGGCCCGCTGCTGGAGGCTTTTCAGAAAATAAAGAGGCATTGATCGCGGAGCCCTCCCGGCAGGTAATTGAACCTGACTGGTTCCCCGCAGACCAGACTCGAGGTGCTCGGAGCTGGCTCAGCAGTGAAGGGCGCTGACTGGGCCTGGCTGGCCTCCAGCAGGAGTGGCATGGGAACGTGGCCTTTGGTCCCTGCAGGCCCCACAGGGGAGTGGGTGGGACAGCTGCCGAGGGCCAAGCCCCAGGGTGCCCTCCGAGGGACACTTCTGGGCAAACCTGGCCTAGGTGGCCCCATACCAGCCACTTCTCCATCTTCTTTCTTCACGCGGTTCCCAAGGACATATTTTCTTGGTTGAAGGAGCTCAGGGGATTCCTTCATTCCCGGTGGGGCTCCCAGCCTGTGCCACTTCCCCCCTCAGGCCAAACCTGGGTGGGCTGGAGAGGGTGACCGTTGGAGCACAGCGAGGCCTGCGAGGGTGGTCTCAGAGCCCTGCCTGTGTCTTTGGAAGAAGGTCGTTTCCTAGGATTGGCGCATCAGTGACTGGATGTGGGGACCCAGGGGCAGGGGTGCTCACGCTGCCCTCCCTGTGAGTGGTGGCCCTACTCTGCCGGAAATTCCTGGTCTGGCCTGGTCCTCCAGAGCCTGAGGTGCACAGGAAACCGGCCTTTCCTGCCCGCCACTCCCGGCCCTGGTCGCGCCCGTGTGGGCACTGCACTCTCACCGATTCTCACACAGAGCGCCCGGGGGGCTGGGTTCCAGCAAAACGAGCTCTGGCCGCATCCACCCCACCCACCCCTCCCTGCCCCCTTCTTCCCTCTCCCTGGTGCAACGGAACGCGGTAGCCGGCCTTGGATTCCAAACCTGACCCTGGCCCTCCCTGAGGCCTGAGCCTGGCCCTGGTCTGTAGCCAGGGTTGGCCATAGCTGCTGGGGGCGCTGGGGGGAGAATCACTGAGGAGACCTGTGTGACGCCCCACCCCTGCCCTGGGGGCATTCCTGGATGGGTGGTCCTGTCCACCCACGCCCTCAGCCTGGGCCTGGGTCGGGCCTGGCCCGTGCCAGGCCCAGCCTACCGGGAGGTGGGCTTGGGCTTGCTTCTGTGGGACTCCCATCTTCCTGCTCCTGCAACGCCGGCTCCAGCTCCCCCAGAGCCTTGTGCTGGAAGGGGGCCGCCCTCCCTTCCTCCGTCCCCCAGGCCCCTCTCCCGGCAGGCAAAGGCCTCCTGTTCCCTGGACCTTCCTCAGCACCCCCGCCCCTGCCCCTTCGTGGCAGCTGTGAAGTGCTGGTTCTGTTTGCCCGTCACCCTGGGCCCTGTCGGCCCTGCTAACGATGCAGGGTCCTCACGGAGCGGCTTCCCCGCGTGTTTGACTCAGGTCTGATCGACACAGCCAGCATTCCGCCCTCTGAAGGAGCGAGGATGGTTTCACCAGCATTGCTGCTGTCCCTTCTACGTGCTGAGTGATGAGTGCTTTATACCCAATTCTCAGTCTTCACAACAACCACAGCGGGATGACAGCACACCCCCTCGTCAGATGGGTAGCATCATCCCCACTCACAGAAGCAACTGAGGATCAGAGAGGTTAAGTGACCTTCCTGAGGTCACACAGCTACTAAGTGGCAGATCAGGGACTTGACCTTGAAGTTCATGTACTTTCTACTATATAAGGAGAATTATTTCCTAAGGGAGAAAGAAAAGGGTGTGTAGCAGAGAATGGACAGAGGCTGTGCTTCTCACAACAGAAGCAGGGAGCCAGGGAACGAGAGACCAGAAGAGAGATTGCCTCTGGCTGGCTCAGAAGTCCTGGGGAAAAGAACAGGCTGTGTGGAAGCTTGTGCTCCACATCTCCAGAGCTACCCCTCAGCAAGGCTGCTGGGATGGGTCACGGACAGATATTGAGTCACAGCAGACCCTCAGTCCACCTGGGGCCTGGACTGACGCCCTCAGGGAGAGCCAAGCCCCAACACACTCGTGTTCTCCAGGAACACTCTCTCCTGGTTTGACTGGCCTCCCAGACTCCTCCACTTGGGATTTGGGCTTTAAGAGAGAGGCTGGGGAAGAGAGGGGACATTTATTTCCTGGGACCCTGACTGACTCACATGCAGTCACTGAGGTGCACAGGAAACCGGCCTTTCCTGCTCAGGAGCTTCCAAAACAAAATCACCTCCAGCTTTTGTCTGCATTTCAGAAGCTGTAAGCGGGGATCCGTCTGCTGGAGGACAGGGTCAGGAGTCTACGATTTCCAGCAAGCAGACCCATTCCACAGGTGACCAACCGTCCCCCCACTACCTGCCTCTGCGGCTTTGCTGGTCACGGCATGGCGGTGAATTATATGTTACTGGAACAGCCCAGATGATGAAGTCACCGCAGGCCTAATCCTACTTATTTCAATGACAGTTTGGCAGAACAGTAAATCTTGCTGCCAACCATGTCTCTTGAGGCCAGTTCCCCGAAGGAACAACTGTCTGACGTGACTCAAGGGAGGGGTCCTTCAGAGAGCCTCAATTGGCCACTTATCACCTTTTCCCTTCCAATGGGACGTTCTTCCAGAAAAGCCTGCCCAGGTGGCAGATTGATGGCCTCCACAGTGCCTCCTGTCCCATCTCCGTGCCCTCCTGCCATGCCTCCCGTTGAGCAGTGCTCCATGTCACCTCTCCTTGAAACTTTGCGACACCTTGACGGGCAGAAGTCACTGGTGAAGTGACACTATGTGACTTCCAAAGCTAGCAAAACACTGTGCACTTCCACCGTTCTTGGACTCTTGCCCCCCGAATCCGGCCGCCATGCTTGTGAGGAAGCCCAGGCCACGGGAGAGCCCACAGTTGTAGGGGTTCTGACTGTAACTCCCCGCTAGGTCCCAGCTGACCGCCAGCACCAGCCACCAGCCATGTGAATGGCGGCTGAAGACGGCTGCACAGAAGACCCTGCGTGAGAGCCACCTGGCCAGGCCCAGCCAACCCCCAGAACCACGAGAGATGATGCAGACGTTGGCTACCATTATTTTAAGTTGCTGAGGTTTGGGGCGATGGGTGAAGTAGCAGTGAATCAGCAGAGCACCCAGGGACAGGGGAGGTTGACAACCTTTGCCTCTCAGGCATCTGTTACTGAAAAGTGGGAGTCCACTCCTTCCTCCCCAGCTTCCCTTCGCAGGCTCTGAAACTTCCTAGTGTCTCAAAACGCATTGGAAAGCGTGAATTCCTGTCCTCAGAAGTTGTCCGCCACTTTCTTGGACACCAAAGTCCCAAGAAAGTATTTCTCTTTAACATTTCTACTGGGAGAGGTGGTGATGAGGTAGTGGAGACCTCATGACTCACCAGCAGGTAGGTTCAGGAACAAGTCCCAA
Source organism: Tamias sibiricus (assembly GCA_025594165.1). NCBI lineage: Eukaryota > Metazoa > Chordata > Mammalia > Rodentia > Sciuridae > Tamias > Tamias sibiricus. The sequence goes on from CM046670.1 coordinate 83,187,234, forward strand.
TTCTGCCACCTCCTGGTACTGTGTCCTTGGATTTGTCTCTTTACTCCTCTGTGCCCCAAGAGCCTCAGATATAAACGTGGACAGCTCGTGCCTACCTGGCTGAATTGGTATGACAATCCCAGGTTGTGTGTGTGTGTGTGTGTGTGTGTGTGTGTGTGTGTGTGTGTATGTGTTTTAATAACCAGTATCATTGTAAAATAAGGGTTTGAGACAAAGATGGCACATGTGAACTGCTTTGTGTCAGCAATAATAGCTGATCTTTGTCAAATGTCCATGACGTTCAGGGCACTGTCTGAAACACATTGCACATACTAAATTATTTAATGTCCATCACTATGGTATGAGTTAGATATCATTGTCATCTGCATTTTACAGATGGAGAAACCAAAGTCCAGAGATGGTAGGTCACTTTCCTGAAGCTAGGGTTAGTAAGTAGCAGAGCTAGAATTTTAACCCAGGAGGTTTGCCCTGGAGCCCACTGCACCAAATGCCTCTGGGTCAACATTTCACTCTGGGCTGAGGGGGCTGAGAATGTGAGTGCCCAGATCCTCCTGGAGGATGGATCTGGAGAGATCAGTGGTTGAATCAAAGTGATCTGCATGGTGAGCACCCTGGTGCTGAGGTGAGCGTATGGGGGAGATAGAGAGAGTGTGGTCACACCCAGCAGCTCCAGGCTGCTGTGGGGAGGGGGTGACAGGCCAGAAGGAAGAAGACATCTGAGGAAGAGGACATGTTGCAACATTTGGACCCTCTGGAGCCTAGATGGGGGCCAAGTCATCCTGGAGAGAGGCAGCGTGGAGCAGTAGGGCTGGCGTCGGGACAATTGACATTGACACTTGACATTGAGACTTACCTTTCTACCTGCCCCATCCCTAAAATGCTAAAACTTGTGCAACCTCCTGGGTGAGAGCAAAGGCCCAAAGTACTTGGGGAACCTGTAACGGAGCTCCATCGTTTTCTATTTAGCAAAGGACGCATTCTTTCAAGCTTCCTTAAATACATTTTAGCTGTTCTAGAGGGAAATTTACTTGCAATTAATAAAGTGCTTCCTAATCCTTTTGAACAGTCTTGAACATCATTTAACTTTTCTTCGTGACTCAGGGTTAATCATGAACGTTCGTTTCCATATTGAGCAGCATAATGGAGACCATCTCTGAAGGCCCTGCTCTGTGGAGGTGCGGCCCTGTGCCCCTGCACTGATGGCCCCAGGCTGCTGGGCTTGCTGAGGCCTTCTGATGGCTCTCTAGAGATCAGCAGTCTCACCCTCACTAAACCTGTCATCTGTCACCTCTCAGCACCACCAGCATGTGGGCCGGAAGCATCTAATGACCCCTTGATTTGTTGCTTCTAACCTGTTGCAGGTTTACAGCCCAGAGGCCAACATTTGTGAAAACTGTTTATAAAAGCAGATTCCTGAGTGCAGAGAACTGAGGGGTGCCACTCAAGGTCAAGTGCATGGAGTGTGTGATATCAAGCTGGACTTCGGCTGCTCCAGATTGGAGAGGTTTTACTGCAGCCAGTGACCTGTCAGGGCCTCTGTGTGTGTGTGTGTGTGTGTGTGTGCACGCGTGTGCGCGTTTATATAGACCTGTTTCTCTTCCTTCCTGCAACTGGTGCTTATTATAAGACCCAGTAACCTCAGGACAAACTCAGGTCCTTTCCAGGACACTGCCACCACCTGTCCCTTCAGCCCACAGCCTCCATCCATGCTCTTTCCCTAACCAACCTCTGCCCCAGCCTCCTGTCAGGACTCCTGGCAAGCATTCTCTCAGGGCCCCTGCTTCCCGCACGTGGCCAGTAGTGGCCCAGCTACCCCTTCCTTTCAGGAACTCCCAGTCTGCCTGAGGAAGTGAGGCCTAAGCACAGGAAGTTAGGGTAGAGATAGGACGTATGGTGAAAAGAGCCTGGCTGAATGGCCATCTGTGAGTGCCAGGGGCCATCAGGAAGTGTGGCTGGGACTTACGCTTCAGGAGGAGACTTGCCTGGCACAGGCTGGGGGGCAGCTAGCTAATAATTAGCAAGGCTCCAGTTCCAAAGCAGGCTGGCAGGAAGGAGATGTGGGCAAAGCCTGCCCAGGACCCTGGAAGAGCAAGGAGTAGTGAGCTGCAGGCCCTGGGGTTGGCTGATGGAGATACCACAGGCCGCCCTGCAGGAGGTCTAGGGCTGGGCCCGAGGCAGGTAGAACACCAGGAACACACAGAGGAGGGGGTGGGGCTGGGGGTCAGAGTCCAAGCTGGACTGGCCCCTTCACACAGCCCCTGAGAAGGCAGCAGGGTGCAGGGAGGGTGAGGACTGAGACACCGTCTGTGCGTGGTGCAGGGGGAGCAGAGCCCCAGGACCCCGGGGGTTCTGACCAGGCTGAGCTCAGACAGGTCCTGCACAAGCCCTCCAGCAGAACCCAGGCTCCCTGGGGCTTTGGCAGCAGAGACCTGGGGACAATTAGCAAAGTGAAATGTAAACAGAAAACCCGGAAGCCTCCCCTCCATCACCTTGACTTTGGTTTCCAGCAGTAGGGACTGAGAAGACACTGCCTCACACACTTCACACACACAGGCTTTACAATAAGAGGAAGCTTTTCACTGCGAATTTACAAGCAGTGACGAGTGCACAAGTGCACGTGTGCGAAGAAGGGGCTTCCGCGCCCCCACCCCAATACAGGGATGTTCCAGGATATGTGGGCCCAGAAGAGCTTCAGGTGGTCCCTCCTGCCAACCCCACCCTTGTGGGAACCCCGATCCAGTGCGGGATACGCGCCCATCCAAGGCCTTGCGGCCCAGGTCCCCAGCCACTGAGGACCTTCGAGGCAGTGCTCTGCAGCCAGGTCCTAGTAGAGATCCTGACCAGAGCAGGCGCAGCGTGGGATTCTGGACTCTGGTCAGAGCCCCCGGGGGTGGAGCAGGGTGATTGTGCCTGCGCTGAGCCCCACGCCCCCTCCGTAGACAACCACATCTCCACTTTGTTCAGTGAGGGCCCCTGGACCCAGGGCAATGCAGCCAGTGGTCCAGGGTCACACAACTGATGGTGACAAAGCACAGATTCATCATGGCTTTCAGGTTCAAGATGGAACGAAGAGGCCACCGGGGTTGGGGGAGGTGGTATGCCAATGTCATCTGTGTTCCATGTGTAGTGATCCCTGCGTTCCAGAAACCATGGACAAGAAGTGAGGGTCTCTGGTCACTCCAGACATCAGTGGTCCTGCAGACCAGTCCCCAGCTGGGTCCCACCCGAGGAGGAACCCCACCCCAGGGGTTCTGCCTCCTCCCTGCATCCTGCTCACCCAAGCCAGCCCTGTCCCAGAGAGAGGCGCCCAGTAGCCCTGGGCAGGAACATGTTGTGAGGTGGGTGGCCTGAAATTCATCTGGGCCCAAAGAAGTCACCATGCCTCTCTGAACCAGAGCAGGAACTGGCCCTGTGCACCCTACCATGTGGCCTGGGCCAGGACTGGGGGTACGGCATGTCCTCGCCCCTTCCTACCTGACCTACTATGCCCTTGAACCTCACAGAACATGAAAATCCAAAAGGCCTGGTCTTCACAGAGCATCATCAGGGTGCAAGCAATCCTGCGTCCTTCCCGCAACTGCCCTTCATCAAGGACACAAGCCTGGAGTTAGAGACCCAAAGGACAGCGAGTGACAGATGCCAAATAAGGGAAGGATCCCCAGCAGAGACTCATGAGGAGCGGAGGTGGCAATGGAACTGGAGCCTTCAGGGGAGGGGGGGGGGCCAAAGTCATGGCCAGAGGTTGGAGAAATGCGGCCCCAGGGTGCAGGTAAGGGTCCCTGGCAGGACTGGGTCGGGGAGGCCCTGCAGCACCCCACTGAGAAGCTGGGACTCTCCCTGGAGGTTATCGTTTCTCAAACATAAAGAGGATGGCACCCCTGCTTCCAGAGGCTTTGATAATTTGCATAGTAACCAGAAATCGCAAGACAAATGTGGCTGCTGACCTTTCTCCAGAGTGCATGCGAGTACACGATTAAATATTTAAATGAATGCATTTAAAATGAATACATGATGGAAGTTACAATGCAAACTTTTCTTGCATTTTAAAGCTGAACCAGGAGATTTCTGTCTCAGTTGAGCTGGGGCAGGCTGCTGCGGAACGTGAGTCCAGATACAAGGACACCATTCTCTCCACCAGGCCCTGAGAGTGGGTCCGTGGAAAAACACATGGAGACACCACTGGCAGGCTAATTAGTCACCGCACGCAGAGTGGGTCAGGACAGGAGGGTTAAGGTAGAAGCTGGGAGATGAATTATGAGGTTCCTGCATTTTCCAGACAAAAAGATGATGTTGGCAGGGACCAGGGTGGAAGAGAAGGGGAGGTGTGGCCAGAACAAAGTCTCGGTACACTGCAGAGGCAGCATCTTGCTAAAAGGACGGTGCCCAGGTCACATGCAACCTGGATGCGACAGCTGGAATCAGGTCTCTCAGGTCTGCTAATTCCCTGGCCCATGCTTCAGTGTTTTGCAGATATTATCTTTAAATCTTGCTGCATCTGGGAAGGTGGATTCTACCTGTCAGGTTTTACAGATGAAGAAACTGGAGTTAAGAAAGTCAAAGAGACTCTCCCAAGGTCACAGCACTGGGAAATGACTGTCTCAGGACCACAGAGGTCAGACTCCTACACATTTGCAAAACCCCGGACCTCATGACCTGATTTCCACATATGGAACCAGCACCAACCTCACCAGGTGAGGATGGCTGTAAGCACCTTCCAAAATCTCCTGCCCTAAAACATACTCTTTAGTGGCTCCTCCTCTGGTCTGAATCCAGATCCTCAGAGGCTTCTTTCTCCCTGCAGAGTGGCACTGAAGCCAGCTACCAACTGCACCGAAGCAACTCCTTAAACCCCAGTGAAGCTTCCAGAGTTGACAGGAGCACAGAGGGGCAGGAGCTGCGTGTCCAGGCCACACCCTGTGGATAGAGAGGGGTAGATCAGGGACAGGGCCATTTCTTGGGACAATTAAGACGCCTTTCTCAGCCTTCTTGGTTTACAGGAAAGACAGACTGTCCCCAGCTTCTGCTGAGGGGTCAAAAGTATCTCAAAATGACATTAGCTGTCAGAGCAGGCTCCAAGCAGTGGCTGAACAGGATAATAGGTGACAAATGCTCTGAAATGTTCTAGACCAGCAGGAATTGCTGAGACACTGCCCTCGAAACACTCACCCCCTGCTTGTGATGGACCTGCAAGTCAGGACCTCACCAGACAGAGAATAGCCATTTGGGGCTATTTCCTCCCTTCTCCTGCATACAGAGTATCCCAGGATCATGAACTTTGCCTGTCTCCATGGAACCTAGGTTCTTTGGATGAACAAAAAAAGAGAACTCAAATGCCAAAGGAAGAGAATTATTTTTTTTTCTTTTTTTTTTGGTACTGGGGATTGAACTCAGGGGCACTCGACCACTGGGCCACATCCCCAGCCCTTTTTTATATTTTATTAGAGACAGGGTCTCACTGAGTTGCTAAGTGCCTCGCCATTGCTGAGGCTGGTTTTGAACTCGCGATCCTCCTGCCTCAGCCTCCCAAGTGCTGTGATTACAGGTGTGCGCCACCACGCCCGGCTGAGAATTTTTTGTTTGTTTGTTTTTAATTTTAGGTTCTAGATCTCTCCCTAGACCTGTGGCTCACATAACTATATTTTTAAAATTTATTTTTCTACTTCTTTCCTCCTCCTTCTGCTTCTCCTCTTTCTTCTGTGGTGCTGGGGATGGAATCCAGTTAATGTAACAGTTCTCGAAGTGGTCTGGGGCCCCTTGGGCATTCCCAACACCCTTTCGGGGGATCCTCGAGCCAAACTGTTTCCCTAGTAAGAGGAAGGCTTTATTTGCCTTTACACTTATACCTGCATTCACAGTGGATTTCCCAGAGACAACATGACACCTTTCGGCAGGGGCTGGGTACGGAGGCAAAAGTGAGAATCCACCTGTCTTCCGCTGATCCAGACACTAAAGGATTTGCAAAAGTGTAAAATAAAGCCACCTTGGTTGCAAAATTTTTGCTTTAAAAAGCCTAGTTTAACCAAAAAGAACAAATAACCCAATCAATAAATGGAGAAAGGAACTGAACAAGGACTTCACAGAAGAAATATGAAAGAAAGAAAGAAATACAAAAATATACCAAAAAAATGTTCAACATCTCTAGCAATTAGAGAAATGCAATTAAAAGTACATGGAGAGTTTCATCTCACTGTGGTCACAATGGCAATTATCAAGAATACAAGTAACAGTAAGTGTTGGCGACGATGTGGAAAGGAACGTACTCTCATACATTGCTGGTGAGACTGCAAATTGGTACAACCACTCTGGAAAGCAGTACAGAGATTCCTTAGAAAACTTGGAATGAAACCACCATTTAACCCAGTTATCCTACTCCTCAGTGTATACCCAAAGGACTTAAAATCAGCATATTACAGTGAGGCAGCCACATCAATGTTTATAGCAGCTTGATTCACAATAGCAAAGCTATGGAACCAAACTAAATGCCCATCAACAGATGGTTGAATAAAGAAAATGTGGTATATGTACACAATGGAATATTACTCAGCCTTAAAGATAAATGGGATTATGGCATTTGCTGGTAAATGGATGGAACTGGAGAATATCATTCTAAGTGAAATAAGCCAGTCCCAAAAAACCAAAGGTCGAATGTTTTCTCTGATATGTGGATGCTTTATGGATCAGGATAGGAGGGCTAAGATAGAAGCTGAGAGATGAATTATGAGGTTCCTGCATTTTCCAGACAAAAAGGTGATGTCGGCAGGGACCAGGGTGGAAGAGAAGGTGAGGTGTGGCCAGAACGAAGTCTAGGTTCACTGGAATTAGAGACCCAAAGGGCAGTGGAGGTCGGAGGTTGTGGCTAACCCACAACAAGGGAGGGTGGGGAGGGGAAGAATAGAAGTCCACTGGATTAGACAAAGGGGAATCTAGGCAAGGGAGGGGGAGGGGAATAGGAAGGACAATAAAATTAATCGGAATCAACTTTCCTAGCCTTGCATTTGAATACACGACCAGGGTAACTCTGCATCATGTGCAAACTCAAGAATAGGATCCTAATTAGAACAAGCAATAACTTCACGTATGTATAATATGCCAAAATACATTCGACTGTCGGGTATATCTTAAAAGAAAAAATAAAAAGGAAAAAACATTTTAAAGTCTAGTTTATTTTTCTTGAAAGTGTTTTATTTTTGTGGTACCAGGAATTGAACTCAGGGGACTCAACCACTGGGTCACATCCCCAGCCCTTTTTTGTATTTTATTAGAGACAGGGTCTCACTGAGTTGCTAAGTGCCTCGCCATTGCTGAGGCTGGCTTTGAACTTGCGACCCTCCTGCCTCAGCCTCCCAAGTGCTGAGATTACAGGCATGCGTCACCACGCCCGGTTTTTTCTTGAAAGTGTTATGTTGCTACAAAATGCTATTTTAAAATGAGTTAAATATATTTTTAATTCTCTGTGTTAGATACTAATAGTATAAATTAATAAATACAAGCCATATAAACATACTGGTTCCTTGATCATTTTTGAGAATGCAAACTTGTGAACAGTATGAAGGGACAAAACATTTGGTCGACTTGGAGAAGGCCCTCTGTGGGGGCTGCTCGTCTCACCTCTAGGGACCAAGTAAAGCCACTGGTCACATCACACCAGGAGGTTTGTCTGACCTGAGCTGGAAAGAGGATAATGTGGGGGGAAGCTCTTCAGTGCCTAGTTGACATTACACCACAGCGACACACGAGGGCGCCCTTACCAATCAGCAGATTTCTTGTGGCAATGGATACAAGATAAACGATACTGTTAACTTTATTTATTACATTTTAAGAGAGGTTTTAGTCCCTTGTCTGTGATGATGTAATATGTGGTCCAGTAAACACGTACTGCATGTGTATCAATTCCATGCCGACCATCATCCTGGCCCAGGTCTGGTACACCTCTGTCACATCTCTTCACATCCGGTATCTGACACTAGTCTCCTGGAGTGGCAGCTAAAGCACTGACCTCCTGTGGAGTCCCAGTGAAGATGGAAGGACCCTTTGACCAAATGGAACCTGGGATTACAGGTGGGTGCCGCCACACCTGTTCTTTCGAAGGGGATTCTGCCTGGGTCAGATGACTGTTATGGGACTCAGGTGACATGATGGGCATTGTCAACCATGATGTTAAAGAATAAAGTAGGGGCTGGGTGCAGTGGCTCATGTTTGTAATCCCAGTGACTCAGGAGGCTGAGACAGTAGGATTGCAAGTTCAAAGCCAGCTTCTGCAATGTGATGAGGCCCTAAGTAACTTAGTGAGACCCTGCCTCAAAATAAAAAGTAAAAAGGGCTGAGGATGTGGCTCAGTGGTTAAGGGCCCCTGGGTTCAATCCCTGGTGCCCCCCCCCCAAAAAAAAGAATAAAGTCAAGGTATTCATGGAATTCTCTTACTTTCCTCCTTTGGAAGGGGTGGACAATAGGCAAAGGGTGCAGTCTCTTCTGTGCCTTAGAAAGATTTCTGTGGTGGCCAGTAAGGATGATCTTTTAGAGGACTAACCAGGTGGAGGACATTAGGAAGCAGTTAAAAGAGGCCCAGCAAGAGATGATGGAAGCCACGGGGTGGCAGATCAGAACAGAGGGCAGAGGGCAGAGGGCAGGTGGGTGAGAAGCCTCAGCAGCCCATGGAGGAGGCACTGATCAGGTGGGCACGGGAAGAGGCCAGGGCAGGAATAGCCTGGGGAAGCCCCAGGCATTAGGGAGTCATGCTCTTCCTCCTGGAGGTCATATCTTTTTCTGCTCACCCTTTTGGAGGATTTGTGACTGGCAGCCCTGAAAACTCTTAAGGGGGTCTCTGTGGCTCCAGATGGCTCTTCCTTCAGCAGTAAGGGTCCCCCTGACACAGTGGGATGGACACATGCCCCTGCAAACAGGACTTCTTTCATTATGGCAAATCATGCATTCAGTGGAGGCACACTTGTCTTTATAAGTACTATTCCATTGCCTTTCATGAGTCATTTTCAACACAGTGACGTAAGTGGGATTATGGGACATTACAACTAGTGAGACATTTAGAATTATGGTCCAACCCCCTTATTTTAAAGACAAAAAAAGTTATATCCTAATTGCTGAATTTGAATTTCCATTCCCAAACTCATGTTGAAATTTAATTGCCATTTTTTTTTTTCTTTCTTTTTTTTTTTTTTTTTTTTTTTTTTTTTTTTGGTACTGGGGATTGAACTCACGGGCACTCGACCACTGGGCCACATCCCCAGCCCTTTTTTTGTATTTTATTAGAGACAAGGTCTCACTGAGTTGCTAAGTGCCTCACCATTGCTGAGGCTGGCTTTGAACTCACGATCCTCCTGCCTCAACCTTCCCAGTGCTGGGATTACAGGCTTATGCCACCGCGCCCGGCTAATTGCCATTTTGATAGTAATAAGAAATGAAATCTTATGGCGAGGCACTTAGCAACTCAGTGAGACCCTGTCTCTAAATAAAATACAAAAAAGGGCTGGGGATGTGACCCAGTGGTCGAGTGCCCCTGAGTTCAATCCCTGGTACCCACAAAAAATAAATAAATAAATAAAATGGAATCGTAAAGAGGTAATCAGACCCGAGGGCTCTGCCCCTGTCTATGCTTTGATGCCTCACTGTAGATGGGTTGGTTACTGAAGGACTGAGTTCTGGTGAAAAGGATGGGTGCAGCCAATTTTCTCTCTGTCTCTCGTACTTACCTGCCCTTCTGCCAGATGACAGAGCCACGTACTTGGACTTCCCAGCCTCCATAACATGAGACATAAATTTATTTTCTTGTAAATTACTTAGAATTGGGCATGATGGCCGCAGAAGATGAACTGAGATACCAGATCATTCAAACAGCACTGAGCACTTACCATCTGACAAGTAAGACCAAGCAGATCAAGGCGCCGGGGACAGCTGGGTGTAGCGGCACTTGCCTGTAATCCTAGCGGCTCGGGAAGCTGAGGCAGGAGGATCTCAAGTTCAAAGCCAGCCTCAGCAACTTTGTGAGGCCCTACGCACTGAGCAAGACCCTATCTCAAAAAGAAAGGGACCTGGGGATGTGGCTCAGCGGTTAAGCAACCCTGGGTTTAATCCCTGGTACCAAAAATAAGAAAGAAAGAAAGGACTGTTTCTTTCAGGGACTGTTGTAGGGACAGATGAGGCAAAGCACCGAAGACAGCAGGAAACAGTTTTATGTGGCTGCAGCCAGGTCAGAGGGAACAGCTTTTGCTGTAGTCAATTAATCCCCTGAACCCTGAGTTCAGGTAGTTTTAGAACTTTATACCCAGCATGTAAGGGGAGGGACTCAGAAGTTCACAGTCTGCAGAAGTTCACATAAAGGAGCTTTTTCTTTCACTGTTTTGGGCAAGTTAACCCTTCAAGGACAACACCTAAGAAGGAGAGAGCTTCTTCTCCCCTTTCTTTCCTCCCACTGCCAGCTGTTACCATGGAGCCCAGTTAGTAACTTATCTTAGAAATGTAGACATCTCTGTGAAGGTTTAATAGTAATAAGTACTTAGACACTAAACAAAATAAGGGAATGATTTATTTCAGCAAAATCCTAAAAATAAGCAAGAAAAAGTCACTGAAGTATATTATCTAATCCAGCTGTGAATATCATTGGCATAGTAATAATAATAATGTAAATGCACAGGATTAATTTGTTTAAAATTATAACATAACTATATTTGAAGGGATAAGGTGCATGTTTTTGTATAGGGGAAAGGAATGAAATTCTAATCTTTTTTAGTGTCAATTCAAGGAATGACATTACAAGTGGGAGAATTAACTAGTGATATAAGCGCGCTATTTAGAGCTAAGGAGTTAAGTACTAAAATACAGACACTAAAGCACTGGTGTCTGTGCTACAGAAACCCAAACCCTGGGCTGTGAAGGTTTCTGGCTCACTTCCTCTTGCCCCCCAAGACCACAAGAGCCTTGCTTCGCCTACTGGGATCACCACCATGCTCCCCTCAACATGTCCCCCACTCCCTGGCTAGTCTTAAATACTGTCCTGCCCACCTCCAGCCCCCAGCCCCTGGAGCCTGGTCTGAGGGCAAGCTTGGTACAGGAGCCAGATTTTGCTGGGAAAGGTGGAAGGAGAGTTAATCAAGATATTGCTGTGTTTTCCCAGTGCTTTCTCCTGGAGCAGGGAGCCAGCTCCTACCCAGGTCCTTATCTGAGGGACATCAGCAAAGCTCATGGAGGAGACAGTACGAATGTCCTGCAGGGGGCGCCTTGGAGAGCAGCACCAAGGAAGTTGTTTCCCCAGCCTGGAGGGAGATGGCTGAGGCCTGTGAACAGAAGGCCTTCCGTGGTGCACCTGGGCCACGTGAACCTTAGACGCACGGCTTCAGCCTTGCCAGATACTCCTGCATGGGGCGTGTTATAGGAAAACACAGACCTGCCTGACCTGAAGGGGTCATGCCAGGCTGTCCCAGTCAGCAGATATTCAAGTGGTAAACAGCAAGAACTAGTGGTTGAGGACAGGAGGAAGCTTTCAATGAAGTTCCCACGGCTTTGGTGCAGTCCTAATCCAGGGATGGGCGGGGCATGGGTGTTGGGGACAGACTGAAGGTGACTAGGAAGGATGGAGGCATCTGCACTGCATGGGTCCCAAAGCCCACTGCTCCTGCAGCCTACCCGGAGCTGACCAGAGTAGAAGGTAGAGAGGAGGCTGGGGTGGGAGCCCCAGGTGCCCCTCTCATGCCTCAGTCTATCCCACCTTCAGAATTTCTCAAGCATGCAGTGTAATCCTGAGGAAGGGAGGATGGAAAGAGGACCAGCCTCTTCCTTCTGAGGATAAAGTACCTGAGGGAGGTGGGTGGAACCTGGCTGTCCTTGCACCTAGGGCAATGTGTGGGGGCCTATGAGGGTCAAGGCGAGAGGCCACAGAAATCTGTGCCTGGGGGACATGGGAACCCCTGCGAAGGCATTCTAATTTGGAGCAAATTGGAGCGTATCCTTGAGAGGCCCGGAGGTGATCAGTCAGAATGGACAAGAATTTCCAGTCTTCAAAGAGGAGGCATGACTGAGGGTTCTCAGTGGCTGCCACTCACTCAGGTTTATTCCTTTGTCCAGTGCCCTGCTGACCTCAGCGGCTCAGTTTGTCCCACAGTTAGGTTAAAGTAGAATGCGTGGCATTCCTAAGCTCAGTGAGGTACTGCGGCCCAGCCTGGTAGGCTTCGAGACTCTGTGGCTAGGCATAGTGCTTTCCCTGAGAAAACAGGGTCCCTGTGGCATTTTGCAGGGACCCCTGTTGGGATCTGACAGCAGGCCCAGGCAGGAACGGGGGGGGGGGGGCGGGGGGGTCACAGAGGTAGGGCAGGTCCCATCATCCAGAGTCACTCCACAGGGACGACACACCTTGGTGAGAACTAGAACAAGCACCTGGTCTGGACAGAGGCCTCCTGGAAAGGCACCGCTTCGCAGGTCTCGGACAGGACTTGACAAACAGGGCTCAGGCTGTCTCCAGCCTCCACTCCCTCCAAGTCCAGGCACTTGAGAACCATGTCCCTGGGCATCAGGGACACCCCAGAGAGCCAGACATGCAGCCCCAGGAGAGGGGACGGTGAAACCCCGATCAGAGCAAACGTTTCTACAATCCAGCGAACTCTAAGGAAGGAAACAGAAATCTCTGTAATCCCAGCATTTGGTCTTCAACCCTCAGAAAATCCGGTGCAGAGGACATTCAGTCCCTGAGGTCATCTAAAAGATCTGTGGATGATGTGCTTCATCTCCAGGCCAAACCAGGGCCTTTCCCAGAAGCCCGAGCCAGCTGCTCCCACACTAGGCTGCAGGCTGACCAGAGTGATGTCATCATTTACTTGAAAAAGTTACCCTCCTCTGCCACCTAGACTCAGGAATTCCATTCCCCTTGGTGAGATTCCCAAGTCAGATCCCTGGGATCACAGCCCCAGGAAATCCCCCGGGCTCTGGAAACCATTTATTGGATCATATGAATTTGAGGCCAGTTTTTGAGAACTTTCTCTGCCATGTCCTTTCCCCAAGGAAAAACAAAAAATCCAAACCAAAACAAGAACAACAAAATCAGTGTGTAAAACAGACAAAAACAAGAGACTGACTCCCATCCCCCCCACCCCTTACCCCCGCCCCCCACTCCAGCCTTGAGGGGCCGGACTCTCTAATCCCCTGCAGCTGTCTGTCCTGCTTAGAGCCTGGCCTCCCAGCTCCTGCCTGTCATGGGACACCTCTGCTGCCTGCCAGAGGTCTGTTTTAGGTGGTTTCTCTCCAGGATCTTTCCCAGTGGAGGCCCTTCCTCCTCCTCCTCCTTCTGCTCTCTGCATCAGCTTGTTTGGGGTCTGCCCTTGCCTTAAAGGGCCCAGCACATGAATGTGCCACAGTGGGGTCGGGGGTCATTTAAAGCTTCAAGGATCATAAGAGGTGGAGAAGTCAGAGGAAGGATGTTGTAGGACGAAAGTTAGGTCCTTATCCCCAAAGCCCATCCAATAATGAGGACACGGTTTTGAGAAAAAGGAAAAAAAAAAAAAAAATTATTGCTTTGCTAGCAAAGGAGAAAAACACAGGGGACTCCTGTCCCAAAGGCTGCCCCTCAGCAGGAACAGGGGGCTTTTAAAGAAGTGATTCAAAAGCTACATTCCACACTGTCACGGTTGGAGTTGTGATTCGATTGTTAATTTGTGAGATAGTCATTTCTGAGACCTCCTGGTACCATCCCCAAAGTCTGGATTGCCTTGTTCCTGGTGGGTATGTATGTACCCTAGGACAGATAAGTCTGCCTAGGATGGGGAAGAAAGGTAATCCTGTTTCCCCTGAGATTAGAGACGGGGGGGAGGGGGGGAGGAAGAGAAAGAAACATGTCCATTTTAAAAACAAATTGCAGGGGCTGGGGTTGTGGCTCTGGTAGAGCACTCGCCTAGTATGTGCATGGCCCGGGTTCAATCCTCGGCACCACGTTAAAAAAAAAAAAAAAAAAAAAAAAGCCGGGCGCGGTGGCGCACGCCTGTAATCCCAGCACTTTGGGAGGCTGAGTCAGGAGGATCGCGAGTTCAAAGCCGGCCTCAGCAATGGCGAGGCACTAAGGCACTTAGCAACTCAGTGAGACCCTGTCTCTAATAAAATACAAAAAAGGGCTGGGGATGTGGCCCAGTGGTCTAGTGCCGCTGAGTTCAATCCCCGGTACCAAAAAAAAAAAAAAAAAAAAAAAAAAAAGGCATTGTGTACAACTAAAACAAATACATAAATATTAAAAAAAATCATCATCATCATTATAAAAAATAAATAAATAAATAAATTGCAGTGGCAGAGCAGCAAGAACTCTATTCAAAGCATAAAGTGGACACTGTTACAAGAGCAGGCAGGGATGGGCAGGCCAATCAGTCTTGCACAGTGTTTCAACACACAAAAATGTCACTGTGTGCAAACATCACACCTGCATGCTCACACCTGTGTATAGCCAGTGACCTCAACATGAGCCCTAAGAACTTGAACAACTCCCTTAGTGTGGAAGTGGGTGCCAACAGCTTCTGACCCCAGATTAGAGGCCTCAGTTGTAGATCCTCCTTTCATTCCCTCCTCCCCTATTTCCTTTCTTTCCTCTCTCTTCTCTCCTTCCCTTCTAAAATATCCCTCCTCTACCATTTTCACCTCTTACCACCTTCAGACCCTAAAGCTCTTGTGTGTGTGTGGGGGGGGGGGGTACCGGGGTTTGAACACAGGGGCACTCGACCACTGGGCCACATCCCCATCCCTTTTTTGTATTTTATTAGAGACAGGGTCTCACTGAGTTGCTAAGTGCTTCGCCATTGCTGAGGCTGGCTTTGAACTTGCGACCCTCCTGCCTCAGCCTCCCAAGTGCTGGGATTACAGGCATGCGCCACCACACCCGGCTCAGTCCCCGGAAGCTTTAACCTGAGACTTGAACTGCAGCCTCAGCTCCTTCCTGGCTAGCCCATCCTGCAGATTTCAGACTTGCCAGCCACCATAACTGCATGAGCAAATCCCAGAAAAAAGTCTTTTTTTTTTTCTCTCTCTCTCTCTGGTTCTGTTTTCCCGAACACCCTGACAAGACAAATGGGGATAAACATGGGAATGCAATGAGCATGAAACCTGAAAGTGTATGGAGGTGTCCTCGTGCAGGGTGGCGCTGCTGTGTCAGGACCAGGCAGTGAATTCCATGGGTCTGTTGGCAGGCAAAGCCACACACAGTCCTTGGCTTTAAGGGACAGTTACATTTCGAAGAGGGAGGAGACAAACCTGCATTTGCTTTGTATACCTTAAATCAACTAGAAACCCTCTGCCTTTGTGTTCTGTAACAATGCAGATGCTTTCATTCAGCGAGTTGGGACATGTCACCACTGCCTGCAGAGTCCTAGGACAGATCTCTGCTTTTCTGTTAGTTCAGGGTGTGACCTGCCCTCGAATTCCTCAGCTGGCTTGTGTTCCAGGGCCATGTGGAGCAAAAACAGTTCTGCTGGGACCACCGGAACCAAACCCGGGAGGCAATGAGCTTTCACAGGCGGATGATCAGAACAAAGAGGCAGGAGGCAGGCAGAACATGGTGACAGCGCCTCACACTTCTGCCCCCATGCCCAGCTTACCAGGGTTAGGAAGCACTGTCTCGGTTCCAGGACCAGCCCACGAGACTGGAAGAGGCAAAAACACCATGGTACACGTGGGATGCCTTGTGCTGGCTTCTGAGTCCAAGGTCTGCCACCCTCAAGGAGCGGGGACAGATAGATGTCTCAGTCGGAAGACCTCACGGTAGAAGAAACTTCACCAGAGACGCAGCCTACCACAAGGACGAGACACTGAAGGAGCACACCTAGTGGGACAGAACACACATCGATGAGCTCGTTTGGGTTTCATTGGCTAAGATGAGAATCCATCAAGGTCAGATGATGTTTAATACCCGTGGCCTTCAAACTGTAGAGTGCACCAGCATCACTTAGAGGACTGGTTAAACCCCAGATGGCTGGGTCCCCATTAGAGATTCTCATCTACGAGTTCTGGGGAGGAGTTGGAGAATTTGCCTTTCTAGTAGCTGCTGCTGCTGCTGGCCTGGGGACCACGCTGTGAGAACCACTGCCAACATTGCCATCTCCACCTCTGGCTGATTTCCAAGTCACCTGGAGGGTTCTGTGTTAGTCAGCTTCCTGCTATTATAACAAAATATCTGAGATAAATCAACTTAAAGAGAGGAAATGTTTGTCCCCAGTCTCAGTCCTTGTTGGTTGGTCCCATTGTTTTTTTTTTTTCTCTCTTTTTTTTTTTTTTTGTGGTGATGTGGCACATGATGGAGGAGGATATGAGAGAAGAAGCTGCTCACCTCACAGCAGTCAAGAAGCAAAGAGAGACGGGAAGGCTCCAGGGTCCCAATACCCCCTCTAAGGGTGAATGCACAGTGATCCACCTTCCTCCCACTAGGTCACAACTCTTGAAGGTTCTACCACCTCCAGATAGCGCCTTGGAATGGGGACAAGCCTTTAACACGTGGGTCTTTGGAGGACACTCCGGATCCAAACTACAGCAATCTCTTTCAAGGGTACAGATTCTTAGGATCCTCCACCAACATACAAGGCCAATGTCCCCAACACTGGGCCTGTCACCTCTGGTTTAAAATGCGCTTCAAGTAGTTTTTGAGGAAGCACCTGGTTTAGGACCTTGAGTATAGAAACCACATCCTAGACCTTTTCTTAATTTTTATGGCATCATGATCATCTTTCTGATAATTTGATAATAACTACCAATCCGTCTCCCCTACCCCAAACTTCACACAGGCACAGCACTCTTATTTTTTTTAAATATTTATTTGCTTTAGTTGTACACAATGTGTTTATTTGTACGTGGTGCTGAGGACTGAACCCGGGCCGCGCACATGCTAGGTGAGTGCTCTACCGCTGAGCCACAACCCCAGCCCCACAGCACTCTTAACACACTGTCGAAAAAGCTCACAGGGACCCCAGGTGGAGAATACCAAAGCTAGAGAAAAAGATGCTCGGTGATCCTGATTTTAACTCGACAATTAAACTTTATAGAGAAGTCAGTCTTGTCCTGGGGGAGTGATGCATAATACATAAGAGTTTAAACATCTAGCAGAAACGCTCTCTTTCCACCAGGACAGGAGAGCTGATCTCTCATTGGTGTGTGACATTTCCAGCTGCAACAGAATTTCTTTCACCAGAGTAAATTCAGCAAGGATTTATTTAAAAAAAAAAAAAAAATCCAAATAATCCCAGGCTATCTGGTTCCAAACCCTGTGTGTCCCCCCCACAACCCCCACACCACACCGCATTATACCACAAGTACCAAGCTAGGCAGATCTTTAGTTATTTAATAACTATGATTAAATTGTTAAACTATAATCAACGGATGCAATTTAAAAACAAAATTATTGCATTCACATTCCCAGCACTGTGCTACAGGGAAAGCTAAGAAAAAGAACCTTGTATTCTGGTCAGGGAAGAGGATTCCCAATCAGGCAGCAACTAGAAACAAGGCAACCAGTGATGAAAGCAGAGAACCGCAGCTTCATGTCCAAGTGCAGACCAGGCTTCCCGGCAGAGTTGGTGAAAGGCCAGGGAGGTTGATTAACTGGAGAAGTAACTTTATGAGTTTCTTTTTCTCTTGCTAAACCTGAGGTTTCCCCTCGAGACATAGGGGGTGAGGACAGATCCCCCTAAAGGTCCTTCTAGCTCTAACTTCCATGATTGTCCTGAAGAATACCTTTGCTTATGCAAAGGCCCTGAGGCTGGATGGAGCCTCAGTGAGTTCATTTGTCTAGGAGTCTTGTCTGCTTAGAGCAGTGAATGCTGTTCCAGGGGATGAGAGAGCAAAGGCTAAAACTTTGAAAATGCTGAAGAGATTGAACTTGTTGCGGGAGGCAGTGGGAGCCATTGTAAATCCTGGAGGAAGGGAAGAGTAATGTGATGAATCCAAATTGTTGAGGACAGAATGAAGAAGGGATAGAAATCTGTTCACCAGTCTCAGTGAATATTTTCTGTTAGCCTCTCTGCCCAGATGCAGTCTCTGCTCTGCACTGTGCCAAAAACACCTGAGGATTGCATCAAGGGAGTTCCTGGCTAAGGGGAGGTGCAGCAGTTGATCAGAGGGCAGGGGGAGAGTGAGATAGGACATTTGCTCTTCCTCTTTCCTCTTCCCTTCCTGCGTGGCTGAGTTTGCATTTTGTTATCTCTGGGGAGCCTGGCCTCACCAGGTGCCTGGACCCCGTTCTCTGCCATTGCCTCTCCTGGCCTAGCTTCCTACTGCAACAGATCCTGGCACATCCTGAATACGGTGTTGCCAAGGGAAAAAGGTAGAGGATGCCCAGTTAAATTTGCATTCCAGGTAAATAATGAATGACTTTCTAGTATAAGTATATTCCCAACATCATAGCTTTAAGTATACCTGTAAATATTTGTCCTAAAATTATTCATTGTTCATAGGAAATACATGGCATCCCTTATTTTTATGTGCCAACTGTGATAACTCTGCCTCAATCCCCTGAAGCCAGCCTATGGTCTGTAACCGTCCCTTCATTAAACATTTTCAGAAGAGCCTTTGACAGGTCTTCCATTCCCCACCATTTCTGACCCATACACAGTGAGACTTCTGATTCCCACTGAGGTTCTAGGGGTTGAAGTAGCCTGTTCCTCTGAGGGTAAGCCTTGGCCAGGACCCCTACTCTGGTGCCCAGGTCTGTCAGCATTCATGCTTTCTCCAATGCATAGGCCCAGAGGCCCCAAGGGGAGTCCTCATGCCAATTGAGAGGTACTGATTATCTGCACAGGACAGAGCTGGCACTAAGCTGTGCCTGAGAACCAGCTGAGCAGGCTCAGCGCCCCACCACATGCCTCAGTACAAGTGCAGAGCCCCCCCACACACACACCATGGCACCTGCAGCATCAGAGCTGCAGATGGCTCAGGGCGTGGAGCAGCCCTGGCTGTGTACCAGGCAACACTGGAATCTGGCTTTGACATTCACCGTCTGATGGCCTTGACTGCGCCCCATCAATAACTTGGAGACACATTTACTATACTCCTCCGGTCATTGAGAGGAAGGGAGATAATCTGTAAAAATTCTGGCACATAGAAGGCCTTCCCCAAACAGGAATGATTATAATTAAAGTAGTCTGTCTCCCTTGTGAGGCTGAGGCCCTCGAGGCCAGGAAGACTGAAGTCTTTCCCTCTTCTTTCTTCTTAGGATCTGTCTCAGGGCTGGCTGAGAGCAGTTCTCAGAAATGTCAACGGAGAGTGAGCTAAGCTGGATGGGGCATCTGACAAAGGTCACAGAATGGGCAGAGCGGGCACTGTTGCTGCGAGCTGAGCTCCCCAGAAGGAAGAGCTCATTGCAAGAGGACAGGTGTGGACCTTCCAAGGCCCTGAGCAGGACCCTGAATCATGAGTGCAAAGTTCAGATAGTTAGCAGGATCGCTATGTTGATTTCTTTTTTCAGCTGTCAACCCCTCTCCCTTTTACGTGCGTGTGACTCAGCTTTGTTGGCGTGTGAGGTTCAAGCTTTTGTTGCGTGATCTAGCTCGGGCAGTGGACTGGGGCAGGGCGTTTCCCTGGCAGGGGCTCCCTCCACCTGGCACTTAGGCCTACGCAGTCTCTGTTCTTAGAACTGCCAGAATTGCTCCCCGGGCTGCAGCTAGCAGGAGCAGCTGGTCTGGCCTGGTTTCTCCTAGTTTTCTCATCAATTCTGAGGTGTCCTGGCCAGAAGCCCAGGGAGTTTGAGGTGGACTGAAAAGGGGGTGGGGCTAAGAAACCCCAAAGTGGAGCTCAGACTCTACTCCCAGGTGACAAGGGGCTTCTGAGAATCTTGGGCCTGCCACTGAGGCTAGCCAACTCCCGCTTTGTCATAGGGCTGGGTGTGGTGTCCATCACAGGCCACCCAGCACAGGCCTCATCTGAGCTTTGCAAAATAAACATGGTTAACAATGCCTGCCCACACCGAGGCCAGAGTCTCTCCTGGCCTGGCTCTCCGAGGTACCCTATGTTCCTACCTTGCTGAAGCCAGAGGCTTGGACCCAAGCCATACCAGGCCAGAGGTAAATCATGGAGACCAGAGAAAATCAGAGCTGCCTTGCATATCCAAGGGCCATCCCTCTGCCACACAGACACAAGCCATAGACCCGTTTACCAGGTGCTGTTCTGCAGAGAGGTAGGAGGAGGGAATAGAATGCCAAGATAAAACTGCCTTAATACGTTCCACTATCACGTATAGTTAATAAGAACAAATACAAAATCATATAAAAATAAATAAATAAAAGCAACAAGCATTAAAAAAGGAAGAAAGAAAAAGAAACGGCCTGAGTGACCCTGTCAGAAGCTGAGTAATTAAAAGTCAGCAATTGCACACACCTGTGATCCCAGCGACTTGGAAGGCTGGGGCAGGAGAACGAAGTTCAAGGCCAGCTTCAGCGATTTAGCAAGACCCTGTCTCAAAATGAAAAATAAAAAGGACTGGGGATGTAGCCCAGTGGTAAAGTGCCCCTGGGTTGAATTACCAGTACCAAAAAGAAAAAAAACAAAAGTCAGAATGTGTTCTAGAGGAATGATATAAGCTAATGCGTAGGATGAATCTCCCGAACACACTAAAGGCATTTTGTTTTAATTTGTGCTCAGTGGATAAATAGCTTGTTAGGAAGAGCAGACTGAGTCCATGCAAAATTTTTGCTTTTTTTTTTTTTTGGTACCAGGGATTGAACTCAGAGGCACTCAACCACTGGGCCACATCCCCAGCCCTTTTTTGTATTTTATTTAGAGACAGGGCCTCACTGAGTTGCTAAGTGCCTCACCATTGCTGAGGCTGGCTTTGAACTAGTGATCCTCCTGCCTCAGCCTCCCAAGTGCTGGGATTACAGGTGTGCGCCACAGTACCCGGCCAAAATTTTAAAAGTTGTTTTCTCTGCAAGTCTGAGTTGTGTAGTTCGATATGGGACTCAGACAAGCTGATAAATTATTTCAATAAAGCCAAGAATTATAGGTTCATTGAATTATATTGCTGTATTGTGTGCATGTACAAATATGTAACAATGAATCCCACTTTTGTATATAATTATCATGCACCAATAAAAAATAAATAAATAAAAGAATTGCAGGGTCATATAGGCCACTGAGGAAACTGGAAAGTTTTGAGGGCAGTTTTGAGGGGGACATTTGGAACAATAGACTGTTATAAAGTGGACAAGAACCATGACATCCAGACTTCCAAGTTCTCCCCATTGGGTAATTTTCAGCACTAAGCTCTCTTTCAGAGGTCCCCCCATCAGGAGCCACAGACCCTGGGTTTGGGTGTGACTTCAGGTCGGTCACAACTCTGAGGACCAGGCCACTTTGTGTGGCTACAGAACTGCTGAAGGGCAGGGGGTGTCCCAGTGACGGTGACTGAAACAGCCACCCCCCTGCCCAGCCCCCTCCCTGAGGTCTCTGGAACCCGATGAGGTGCCCAGTGGGTTCTTGGAGAGACATCTCTCATCCTTCTTCAAAGGGATAACAAGTTCCTTTCCCCTGACCCAGTGTGCTCTCTCCCTCAACAGTGCCTCTCCTCCTGGCCTTGCTCTCTTGCATTGGGGGTGTGGGTTCGATTCCTCTTGCCACCCCTTCTTTGCCTGCATCTGCCCTGGAATGCTGAACAGCCAGGGGAACTTCACACCTTGGGCTCCTGCAACCTGGAAGCTGAGAGTGTGCTCACTTTCCAACTGACAAAGTCATGCTGACCCAGGTCAGCTCCCCATTGTCACCTGCTCTGTGCAATCTCCTTCCCTGGGCAGAATCAATTATGGATCATGCTCGCTCGGTGCTTGGGGAAATATCATATTGTGCTAACTAGGACTTACACGCAAAATTCTATCCTCCTCCCCAACTACCAGCCCTGACAAGACTGGGAGCTCTTCAGGGACAGGGACCTTGTCTCACTCGATGTCCAATAAAAGTCTGGCAAATGAATGAGTGATGGAATGAATAGTTTCCATTCAGACTGAAAAACTAAACTATGGGTAGGCTGGATCAGGCAACTCAACCTTTTCTAGAATTTCACTGAGTATGTATTATAAAACATGCTTCAAATTCAGTGTGTCAAGATTAAGGTCAAAGATTCACCTAAAAGCAGATTTCCTCTGCTTTTCCTTAAAACTAGTGGAAGCCGGGCGCGGTGGCGCACGCCTGTAATCCCAGCACTTGGGAGGCTGAGGCAGGAGGATCGCGAGTTCAAAGCCAGCCTCAGCAATGGCGAGGCACTTAGCAACTCAGTGAGACCCTGTCTCTAATAAAATACAAAAAAAGGGTTGGGGATGTGGCCCAGTGGTCGAGTGCCCCTGAGTTCAATCCCCGGTACCAAAAAAAAAAAAAAAACTAGTGGAAACCAGAAACATCCTAAGATCATCAATGGTGGGGGAACTTACTCACTTTACAGGCATCTCCTTTGCTGTCATAACTTAAATCAGTAGAAGAAGCACTTGCCCTTAGCTGAAATCCAGCCTCTACTACTTTTAGCAGCCATGAGTTCTTTACATCTGATGCAGAAATTAGAAAGAAAATTTCGGAAGAGGATTGGAGTAAAAGGAAATTTTCTATAATGTTCACCAAGACGAAAGCAGTATTTATTCTAATAAACTCCTGTGCTAAGCAGACTGAATGACTGGTTTTCATTTGATCCACCAAAATAATCATTAGTCTAAAAAAACAAAAACAAAAAACTACTTATTCTTCTTGAGTAAAAGAAGGAAAGGAAAAGAGAAAAATTAAAGCCTTTTCATTTTAAAAAAAATTATTATCCTTTGAAGTTTGTTTATTTGTTTGCAGTTGTCCAGGCAATAAGTGTTTAATGAGCACCAGAATCCTGAACAGGGTTCCTCCTGCCCCTCTAGAGCTTCCATACTAAGGGGCAGGCAGACAGATTCACAATGAAGCTGACCTCCATGGGTGGTAAGTACCATGAGCAAAGAGGGAGAGAGAGACTGGGCCGTGATGGGGGCATGATGTTAGAGTAGATGGGGGAGATGGCGTCTCTGAGCTGAGATCTGCCGGGAGAAGGAGGCAATACTGGGAAGAATCAGGACAAAGAGGTGAACATGGTCCAGGCAGAAGGAACTGAAGGTCACAGGATGAGAGCTGGAGTAAAGTGGGGGCAGCTGGCTGGATGGGAAGGAGCAAGGCCGAGGGGCAGCAAACTGAATGGGAAGAGGAGGGAGGCAGGATCCAGACCACAAAAGACATTGGGGCCGTGGGAAGGAGGTGGGATTTACATAAGGAACTGATCATGGTCTGAATTTAAAAACTCCAGCATCCTTTCAGGTGAATGACCATTCCAGATTGCGTAGAGCTTCCTCAGTGTTAGCAAATCCTGTGTCCTTGGGAAGTACCTCCCTGCAAACACACTGGTGCTTGGTCACCTTAAATATATGACAGATCATCCTAAGTGTCACCCTAAAGGTGACCAGTGGTGACCCACAATGTATGACAGGTCCAAAATTGAATCTTGGTCTAAATTTATGTTCTTAGGTAGCATCACTTTATACCTCAGAGTTCAGTCTAATTCTGCCTTAAGCCCTTTCCTTCCTGAAAAGTCATCACTGAGACCACTTCCCCTTTCAGGATGACAAGGGAATCCTTATTTGGCATTCCAAAATTAGGGCAAGGGCCTCTAGTGGGTTTGGTGACAACAGGTGCCCTGATGATCTAGACTGGTGTGGTCCCTCGGTGATTGCCTTGGCTGCAGGTGAAGTCGCCCTCCCTGACTGCCAATCTCCCTGATGCGGTCCTCTCTAAGGCCTCTGACCTGGAGCCTTGGCTGAGCTCCTCACTGATCTCTGAAGCACAGCACTCTCGCCTCCCAGTGTGGGAAAATCTCTGACCCTGACCCTGCCTCTGTGTCCAGGCACACACTCTCCCCACCCCTTCCAGGGCACCTGGCAAAAAGTCATATCTGACTCAGGCTTCTGCAAATGCGGAGTCATTGCAACGGCCACTTTACCACCTTTCTATTTTTCCAGGGATGTGGGCTTATAAAACCTGTCAACCTGCTTGGAAAATGATATGAGGGAGAAAGAATGAACCGAAGAAGGGGAAAATAAAGAACTTTCCAGTGAAATTGTCTGCCACAAGCAAAAGCAGAGAGACAAGTCAGGAAGCAGTCGTGCACTCTGGGTGACAGAACGTGGTGGATTGGTTTAGAGAGAAGGTGGCACTTCCAAGCATACCTTTTGAGGCAATTCATGTTGATAGAACAGGAGATGAGGGGACAGAGGATTCTTCTGGCCTGAGTATGTGGCATAAGGTACCTACCTCAGTCTGAGTTGGATTTGGGGCACTTGTCCCCACAGCGGGCAGAGTGGAGCAGCAGGCACCTTATTTCTGCTCTGAGTGGGAAATCTCTGAAAGGATGTGGAGTTGATTGGCCCATTTTGGGGACTTCTCTGTGAACCCACAACTGGAACGACTTCAAAAGCAGCAGCAGGGGAAAGCCCCAAACCACCCAGATAGGATTCCAAAGAAAGAAGCACTGAAACTCAGGGGGTTCGGCCATGCATTTCTTAGGGGAACTTACTCGCAGAGTACTGTGGTTTAACCTCCAACAGACAATAGGAGAAAAGGTGTTACCGCCGTTTTCTTGAAGTATAGCACCAAAAAAGCACACCACACCAAGGCAAGTGTAGAGTGGAAAGTGAACGGCTTTATTACAGGACAGCAGAAAAGACTTCCCCTCGAGGGAGAAAGGTACCTGAAAGGCGGGGAATCCATGGGAAGGGGAGGGAGGTCTTCTCCCTTCTGTGTCTAAGGTCGTCTCTTGTTCTGCCTACATTTCTGTCCTTTACTTTGCTTATCTCCTTCTATCCTGCCTGTGATGGGAAAGCCAAAAGGTGCAGGACAGGTGGGCCTGTGGGGCGGGGGAGGAGTGATCTGGGCAGGAAGGGCCTAGGGTAATTTGATTAGCATCTCCCTGTTTGCTGGGAGCTGCTTCACTAACAGTTCTTTGGGATGGGCCAGGCCTTGGGAGCATTAACCTTTTAATCTCCCAGGTGTTGTTCTGGTTTCCCCGGGCTCAGATTGACTGCATTTTCTTTATGGACTCCATTTTCTTTATTAGATTCAATATTAGCCCCGATTTGCTTAACTACACTTGCAGGGCAAAAACCCACACCAGAAACCACCGTGTAGCAAAGGGGTTTACAAATGGTCAGTCAGGACCGTAGGGGCATGTGGAGGGAAGGGGAGAAAGGGGAAGGAGAAGAAGGGAAGGGGAAACCATGAAGGGGAAGGGGAGAAGGGAAGGGCGGCAAGAAGGGGAAGGGCAAAGACAGGGCAACGAAGAAAAAGGGACAGAGTTCCAGCCCGGAGGAGGGGTGCGGTTTAAATAGTGACTCTGGTGGTCCGAGGGACCCCCGACTCCATAGGCTGCTGGGGGTCGGAAGAGTGACCCCTGTGCCATGATTGGCTCAGTAAGGCACCTGAGGTGTGGCCAGTTTAAGACACTTGGGAGGTGTGTCCTGTTTAAGGTACCTGGGAGGTGTGGCCTGTCGGCCCAAATTCATCCAACAACACTCACTACCTATCTTTAAATCTGGCTTTAAAGGGATGCTCTACCTGGGGGTCTGCAGTGAGGGTCAGGGTGTGTGGGGGTTCTGATGAGGGTTTAAGGAATCTCTGCTCAGGGCCAGGGCCATCTTCTCCCAGGACTTTGGGCAACAACCTAAACATCTTTATCAGTGCCTGGGAAGTTCAAGGCTGCAGCTTGGCTTAAGCATGCTGGGAAAAGCCTGCTGT
The DNA here is from genome assembly GCA_025594165.1 of Tamias sibiricus. Lineage (NCBI taxonomy): Eukaryota > Metazoa > Chordata > Mammalia > Rodentia > Sciuridae > Tamias > Tamias sibiricus. The sequence continues at coordinate 83,212,971 of CM046670.1, forward strand.
CAGCTGGGTCACAGAGCAGTCAAGGCACTCTACGATTTTTGGTCAGGACACAGAAAGAAAGTAGCAGGAGCTGGAGGACCTTACACACTGTCACAGGAGGGGGGCAGGCATGCAAGTCACACAGGCAGTTTCATAACCAAGAAACTCTATGAGGCCCTGATGATATTTGTGTTTTGGAATGTGGTGCCGAATAACACGACACAATCCAGTGGAATCCAAGCTGCGATTTTCTCAAAACTCCACAGAAATGTGCTCACGCTCCTTGAAAGTGTGCAGAAAGTAGATAAGAATTTAGTTTTAGGTTACATTGAAAAAAAAAGAAAAGTTGTTGCATTTTTAAAGACAGCTAGGCCAGTGGGACAAAGTCCTTTAAGAACTTTTCCCTTCGATACTATAGGGAGTCAGCAGTTGATTCTTTGCAGGGTCCTGAACCATGAAATGCTAGTTTCAGGAAAAGGAGAAAAAAAAATCTAGTAAAGAATCTCCCCACCCCGCAAACAAAACAAAAAGAAACCCAAAGCCTCCAAAATGAGCTCTGGGTTGGGTGGGTGAGAGGGAGCTGGCCTTGGATCTCTGCTCACTGCTTTGGAAAGGCCATCAAAGGAGCGGGCAGGGTGGGCAGGGTGAGTTGGGAGGCAGGGAAGGAAGAAGGTCAGGAGAAGAAGGAGAAGGGGGGAAGGGGATAGGAGCCTGGGAAAGAGGACAGAAGGCTGGAGGGATTTGGAATTACACAGTGGATGTTAGCATGCCGTTAACTACTACCAGATGCAGAGTTTGCAACATATGCTGGCTTTTTAAATTTTTTTTTCCCCAGGCAAAACCCTGTTACTGTGGCGTCAGAATCTTAAAGAGCTAGGAACCTGTCCTCCCATTGCAGGGATTTCCTCTGCAGGCCTCCCGGGAGAAGGAGGTCTCTTTACGCAAATCTGCAAACCCAGAAGGTCAGGGCAGGGTGTAGTCTGTAGCCAGGAAGAGGTTTTGCTGGGTGAGGTTCAAGGCTTGGGGAATCTATGTCATCTTCCCCAACCTCAGGCCGAGAAGTGAGCAGCCCAAACTGGACAGCAAAGCAAAAGGCACGGTGTGGTGAGGCTTCTCCTCTCCTCCTCCTTCTTCTTCCCCTCCCCTTCCCTTCCCTTCACACACCCCTTCAGGCCCCCACCAGCCACCAAGGCCTGCTAATAAACCTCTCAGCTATGTGGCGGTCTTTGGTGTGTTTTTTTTTTTTTTTTTTTTTTTTGGTACCGGGGATTGAACTCAGGGCACTCGACCACTGGGCCACATCCCCAGCCCTTTTCTGTATTTTATTAGAGACAGGGTCTCACTGAGTTACTAAGTGCCTCACCATTGCTGAGGCTGGCTTTGAACTCGCGATCCTCCTGCCTCAGCCTCCCAAAGTGCTGGTATTACAGCCGTGCGCCACCACGCCTGGCTTTGGTGTGGTTTTTTGCCCTTCAGTAGGTCCCACAGAACAGGGGTGGGCCACACTTTTAGATCCTGTTCACATAGCTCTGGGCACCATCTCTGCTGGGTCCCAGTGGCCACCACCTTTGCTCCAACTTGGCTGCCCCAGGCCTGCGCCAGTGAGTGTAGGGTTGGAGCACATCTCTGTGTGGAACTGGGATGTCAAGCCAAGGCTGCTTCTGCACATTACAGAACATGTTAAAAATACAAAAGGATGTAGAGTGAAAACAAAACAAAACCCTTTTCTATTTCCTGTCCTCTTATACGCCGCCCCCCCCTCAAGAGGCAAACTTCTTCTTCTTCATAGCAATTTCTTTTTTCTTTTTTTTTTTGGGGGGGGGGACCAGAGATTGAACTGAGGAGCACTCAAACACTGAGCCACATCCCCAGCCCTATTTTGTATTTTATTTAGAGACAGGGTCTTGCCGAGTTGCTTAGCACCTCACTTTTGCTGAAGCTGGCTTTGAATTTGCGATCCTTTTGCCTCGGCCTCCCAAACCACTGGGATCACAGATGTGCACCACTGCACCTGGCTCCTCATAGCAATTTCTTACATCCATGATAATAATTTTATTTTTGGAAATTTTTTTATAATGGTGACATATTTTACATGTTGTTCTATTTCTGGCTTTTTTCATTGAGTAATATATCTTAGAGATAAATTCATCTCAGTACTTATAGAGCTGCCTTTCCTATTTTGAATGGTGGCATAGTTTTCTGTTTATACACTCAATGGCTAATTTTGTACCAATGTGGCTGAGCCCCAGGGTGCACAGGTATTGTATTTGGTCAAACATTCTGGATTTTTTTGTGGGGTGTTTTTGGATGAGATTTACATTTAAATTGGTGAACTCTGAGTAAGCTGTTTGCCTTCCATACATAATGTGGATGGGCCTCATTCAATAATTGAAGGCCCGAATAGAATATAAAGTTGAACTCCCCAAGCAAGAGAGAATTCTGGCAGCACACGGCCTTCAGACTTGAATACAACATGAGCAGCCTGAATGCTTTTGGACTTGAACTGCAACTCCTTTTTGAGTCTCTAGCCTGCCAGCCTCCTAATCAGATTTTTTCCCATTACAGGAAACAATTCCTTACAAAACATACATCTCCTGCCCACGTCCCTCGCAGGCCGGTGGAATTGGGGGATCCTCTTTGTGGAGTAGGCTAGCTGCGGAATAAAAGCTAATAAAGAGAAAACAACGAAAAAAAAAAAAAAAACACAGTACACAGGAAGTAATTTTTTAAAGCGGGGGTAGGAGGGCTCTCAGATCTTAGGGATCGAGCTTCCACACTGAAAAGAGAAAGGGAGCCCACGCTGGCTTTATTTATATGAGGGGAACATCAAAGGTTTTTGATGGAATGTTCTTTGCCAAGTAAGATAGGGGGTGGGCTGTCCATTTCCCAATGGGTTGGCCAACTCCGGAGCTATGAGAGCTGTCCCACTAGTAGATCGGGGGCAGAGATCTCACGCCTTGGGCAGTCTGATACACGTGGGAAAGCCAGGATCGTTCCCAAGGGAAGACCTGAGTCCCCCATGGCTCAGTACCAAGTAATGATCCCTCAGGTGGGTTTACAGGTGGCTTACCACATGTATACATGCATATGTGTGTCCATCCTGTGATTCTGTTTCTCTGAAGAACACTAACACAAAACTATAATCTATTTGATTGGGACTCCATTAATGGACACTTAGGTTTTTAATTTTTTGCTATTACAAATGATGATGCAATGAAGAACCTTATGTACATGTCATTATGCACATGCCAGCCCTGTGTTCCAACCACTATGGTGTTTTGCTTCAGTACAAAGGAAATTATAAAATCATCTCCCCTAGAAATATCCAGGTGGCACATGTCTGCAATCCCAGTGGTTTGAGAGGCTGAGGCAAGAGGATCACAAATTCGAGTACAGCTTCAGCAAATTTTTTTTTTTTTTTTTTTTTTTGGGTATTGGGGATTAAACCCAGGAGTGCTTAACCACTGAGCCACATCCCCAGCCCTCTTTTGTATTTTATTTAGAGACAGGGTCTCACTGAGTTGCTAAGTGCCTCACTAAATTGCTGAGATATTTTACATGTTGTTCTATTTCTGGCTTTTTTCATTGAGTAATATATCTTAGAGATAAATTCATCTCAGTACTTATAGAGCTGCCTTTCCTATTTTGAATGGTGGCATAGTTTTTCTGTTTATACACTCAATGGCTAATTTTGTACCAATGTGGCTGAGCCCCAGGGTGCACAGGTATTGTATTTGGTCAAACATTCTGGATTTTTTTGTGGGGTGTTTTTGGATGAGATTTACATTTAAATTGGTGAACTCTGAGTAAGCTGTTTGCCTTCCATACATAATGTGGATGGGCCTCATTCAATAATTGAAGGCCCGAATAGAATATAAAGTTGAACTCCCCAAGCAAGAGAGAATTCTGGCAGCACACGGCCTTCAGACTTGAATACAACATGAGCAGCCTGAATGCTTTTGGACTTGAACTGCAACTCCTTTTTGAGTCTCTAGCCTGCCAGCCTCCTAATCAGATTTTTTCCCATTACAGGAAACAATTCCTTACAAAACATACATCTCCTGCCCACGTCCCTCGCAGGCCGGTGGAATTGGGGGATCCTCTTTGTGGAGTAGGCTAGCTGCGGAATAAAAGCTAATAAAGAGAAAACAACGAAAAAAAAAAAAAAAACACAGTACACAGGAAGTAATTTTTTAAAGCGGGGGTAGGAGGGCTCTCAGATCTTAGGGATCGAGCTTCCACACTGAAAAGAGAAAGGGAGCCCACGCTGGCTTTATTTATATGAGGGGAACATCAAAGGTTTTTGATGGAATGTTCTTTGCCAAGTAAGATAGGGGGTGGGCTGTCCATTTCCCAATGGGTTGGCCAACTCCGGAGCTATGAGAGCTGTCCCACTAGTAGATCGGGGGCAGAGATCTCACGCCTTGGGCAGTCTGATACACGTGGGAAAGCCAGGATCGTTCCCAAGGGAAGACCTGAGTCCCCCATGGCTCAGTACCAAGTAATGATCCCTCAGGTGGGTTTACAGGTGGCTTACCACATGTATACATGCATATGTGTGTCCATCCTGTGATTCTGTTTCTCTGAAGAACACTAACACAAAACTATAATCTATTTGATTGGGACTCCATTAATGGACACTTAGGTTTTTAATTTTTTGCTATTACAAATGATGATGCAATGAAGAACCTTATGTACATGTCATTATGCACATGCCAGCCCTGTGTTCCAACCACTATGGTGTTTTGCTTCAGTACAAAGGAAATTATAAAATCATCTCCCCTAGAAATATCCAGGTGGCACATGTCTGCAATCCCAGTGGTTTGAGAGGCTGAGGCAAGAGGATCACAAATTCGAGTACAGCTTCAGCAAATTTTTTTTTTTTTTTTTTTTTTTGGGTATTGGGGATTAAACCCAGGAGTGCTTAACCACTGAGCCACATCCCCAGCCCTCTTTTGTATTTTATTTAGAGACAGGGTCTCACTGAGTTGCTAAGTGCCTCACTAAATTGCTGAGATTACAATCAGTCGTTGGGATTACAGGTGTGTACCACTGTGCCTGGCCCAGCTTCAGCAATTTGGAGAGGCTCCAAGCAATTTATCGAGACCCTGTCACAAAATAAAAAATAAAAAGGGCTGAGAATGTAGCTGAATGGTAAAGTGCTGCTGGGTTCAATCCCAATAAATAAGTAAGTAAATAAATAAATACATAAAATCCAGGCTAGCTTGGGTATGTGTTGCTATTTTGAATATCATTAGTCACCAGGGAAGAGCAAATGGCAATCATGGTGAATTATACTACATACCTACTAGAATGGCTAGAGTGATAGAGAATGGCCATGTTAAGTGTGGGTGAGGATGTGGAGCAACTAGAGCTCACACAGCCTGCTGATGGGATTATAAAATAGTATCACTACTTTGCAAAACAGTTTGGCAGTTTATTAAACAGACAAAAACATACCTATGATATTGCAGGAGCCCTGTTTGGGGATTGACTTGAATTGCAGTTGACTATGAGCCGTGGAGATTTGGCCATTGTCGCCACCCGTAGTCTCACGGGATTTGTCACGGGATCTCGAGTGACTTGGCCGAAATTGCTGATCGGGTCAGCGCCATTTTAGTGGTGTGTTTGGCGTGAGTTAGTCGTTGTTAGAACCAGAGAGAAAAGTTATCAGAATAAAAAAGCTGTTTGTCTCCAGTTTGCTTCTGAAGTTCTTCCCGCGGCTCCGTTGCTCCAAGCGCTTCAGGCGACTACAGGTGGCGGCCCATACGGGGAACTTCGGAGCGGACAGGTAAGAACTGAAAGGTCTCTAAAGATGGGTTCGAATATAACTGAATCCCAAGTGATAGAGGCTATGCAAAGACTCCTTGATATACCTGACTCTGTTCTCAGTGAGGAGTATATAGACAAAAGTGAAAGTGATCAAAAAAGTGTAGATTCCACTGGGCCAACTGAGACCAGTAAAGAGAGTATTAGAAGAGACCCAAAAATGACAAAAATCCAAGCTATTAAAGCTATTCGGGAGTTATTGGCGAAAGCTGAAGGATACTTGCTCTCACTGGAACCTGGGCCTCAGGATATTGCTGTCAGTGAAATTAGCAGTGGTGAGGAATCTAGTAAAAGTGATCCTGAGAAAATGAGGAAAAAGAAATTAAAAAAGACCGAGAAAAAGGTCCGTCAGGCAGAGGAGTCACTTGTGTCCTCTACTCCCCCATGGGTGGAATCCATTACAGAAAATATGAAGGGTATTACTAGGCATTTGCATACCCTAGAAACAGAAATAAAAAGTCTTTCTGATCGCTTATGCGCTCTCGAGGACAACTCACAGATACATTGGGAACCGCCAGCATATGAAAAGAAAAATGGACAGAGTGTCCATCAGTCAGTAGATTTCAAAACAATAAAAAAATCTCAAAGAGGCAGTAATGACTTATGGGCCCCAAGCTCCTTTCACGTTGAGTATGCTGGAGTCCCTTAACACCTTTAGCTTAACCCCCTCAGACTGGAAAAGTCTATGTAAAGCAACATTAAGCGGGGGGCAATTCTTGGTTTGGCGATCGCAATTCCAAGAACTTTGTATAGAAACGGCTAAAAGAAACGCGGCTGCAGGGTTTGAAAACTATAATATAGACATGCTCACAGGAGAAGGGCAATTCGCAGACTTACAGGCTCAAACAGATTATGACCCAGATATATATGCTCAGATAAATGCAGCTGCCTTAGAGGCATGGAAAACTGTACAAGGACCTGGGGATCTACAAGGTAGCTTGTCAAAAGTGATTCAAGGACCTAATGAGCCGTATGCCGACTTTGATGATCGACTTTTGAGAACTGCAGGTAGTGTGCTTGCAGATGTTGACCAAGCTATGCCATTAGTTGTTCAATTAGCTTATGAAAATGCAAATAAATGGTGCCAAGCAGCCATCAGGCCATGGAGAACTAAAAAGGATCTTTCCGTATATATACAACTATGTAAAGATATAAATGATGCCTTTGTCACAGGAAATGTGATTGCAGCCTCAATGAGAGGTGCTTCCTCTCGAAATTTCACAAAGGCTAAACATAGATATTATAATCAATCAGGATATTCCAGGCAAAATTATCATAATCAATCAGGCAATTCTAGGCAAAATCCCAAAAGAGAAATAAGACCAAGCTCATATCGTGCCCCAGGCCGCTGCCCCAGGTGTAAAAAGGGAAATCATTGGGCCAATAAATGCCATTCAAAATTTGACATCCATGGAAATCCTTTGTTCAGGAATTCAAAAAACGGGGCACGGGGCCCAATACCCCGGGGCCCACAAATGTACGGGGCATTGCAGAAGGAGTATCCTCAAGCATCCACTCAGATGCTTCCCCGACACAATCCCTACTACCCATCCACTCCCTCGCCAGAGGAACAAGAGGAAATGCAGGATTAGACCTCTGTTCCACCGCCCGAATAGTATTAACACCTGAAATGGGGGGTTTCAACTGATTCCCACAGGAGTCAGGGGACCTCTTCCCTCAGGGACTGTAGGACTTATTATCGGGCGTAGTCCTAAAAGCTTATTAGGTTTTCAAGTGACCCCAGGTGTAATAAACTCAGACTACAAAGGGGAAATAAAAATAATGCTTAGCTCACCCCAAAGTATAACTTCTGTTAATCAAGGAGATAGAATTGCTCAGTTGCTTCTCCTTCCCAATTTACATAATTCATTTAAAATGGGTATGCTTCAAGAAGGGAACAATAGAGGATTTTGTTCCACTGACTCAAGTCCCATGGCTTGCTGGGTTCGAGACTGTTCAAGGAGGCCTATGTGTAAAATAAAAATCCAAGGAATAGAAATGGAGGGATTAATAGATACTGGAGCTGACTATTCCATTATTAACTTATGCCAATGGCCCAAGCACTGGCCTCTGCAAAAAGCTTCAACCAGTTTAAGAGGCTTGGGATATAATAACCTCCCAGATAAAAGTGCAGTAATTTTAAAATGGGAGGATGATGAAGGCCATAAAGGAACATTTCAGCCTTATGTTTTACCTAATCTACCGGTTACTTTATGGGGAAGAGATATTTTGCAACAAATGGGAGTACACCTTGCAACCAAGCCTGCAGATGTTAAATGTGAAAACCTACAGGGTAATCTTAACCATAAAAGAACTCATTATCAAAAAGTACAGAGTAATCTTAACCCTAAAAGTAATCATTGTCATAAAGGAAAAAGATATTTTTTTTCGGGGGCCACTGAGAAAATAATTTTGAAAATACCATGGCTTTCTGATAAGCCAGTGTGGGTCCCTCAGTGGCCCCTATCTAAAGAGAAATTACAAGCGGCCCACCAATTAGTTCAGGAACAATTAGAAGCAGGTCATATAGAACCTTCCACCTCTCCCTGGAATTCCCCCATATTTGTGATCAAGAAAAAGTCAGGAAAATGGCGATTGTTACATGATCTTAGACAAATCAATAAAACCATGCAAGTTATGGGGCCTACTCAACCTGGACTTCCTAGTCCCATAGCTATTCCAAAAAATTTCCATGTTATTAGTCTTGATATAAAGGATTGCTTCTTTTCTATTCCCCTACATCCTCTGGATGCCCCCAGGTTTGCTTTTTCCATTCCTTCTATGAACAATAATGGCCCTGATCAGAGATATCAATGGAAGGTTTTACCACAGGGAATGGCTAATAGCCCCACCATATGCCAAATATATGTGGACAAGGCTATCCAACCCATTAAAAATAACTATCCAAACCTCATGTGTCTACATTACATGGATGATATTTTATTGGCCCACCCTAATCAAAAAATCTTATTTAATATATTCAGTGATGTGGTAGAAAAATTTAAAAAAATATGGATTATATATAGCAGAAAAAAAAGTTCAAACCAGATCTCCCATATTATATTTAGGATTTAAAATCATGGATACTTTTGTTAGACCCCCCAAAAATTCTAATAAATAAAGAACATTTGACCACCCTCAATGATTTCCAAAAACTACTGGGAGACATTAATTGGCTTCGCCCTACACTAAATCTCACTGCTGGCCAACTAAAACCTTTATTTGACATCCTTCGTGGAGATCCTGATCCATCTTCACCACGAACATTGACTCCTGATGCTAGGAAAGCTTTAAAGTTAGTAGAAAAAGCCATCGAAGGAGCTCATTGTGATAGATTTGATTTAACTCAACCGCTGATGTTGATTATTATTTCTTCACAATATACACCCACAGGAGTATTTTGGCAACAAGGGCCTTTATTATGGATACATTTGCCCGTCTCTCCTAAAAGTATAATTGAATCTTATACCTCCATGGTGACTAAACTTATTCTTCAAGGACTTAAGACTTCTACTAAAATATTTGGCATTCACCCTGCTACTATTATTACTCCCTATTCATCATCACAGATTGAATACTTATGCTTCAATGATAATGATTGGGCTATAGTTAAATGCTCTACTTCTGCAAATTTTGATAATCATCTTCCTAAGTCCCCTATATTATCTTTTTGTATTAATCATCCTATTATATTTCCACAGTAATAAAAAATCAACCTATTCCTAAGGCATTTAATGTATTTACAGATGGGTCCTCAAATGGTACTGCTACAGTAGTCACTAAAAAAGAAAATATGACTTACATAACTGCACACAAATCAGCTCAACTAGTGGAACTGGAAGCTGTGGTAAGAGCTCTGGAAAATTTTAGGGACCAGCCCGTAAACATTTTTTCAGATAGCCACTATATTGTACAAGCCGTCCCAAAATTAGAGTTAGCAGGACCAATAGCACCTCATACTCCAGCCTTTAAATTGTTTTATCAAATACAAAAACTTTTGTGGGCAAGAAAAGAACCTCTATTCGTAGGCCATATTAGAGCACATACTAATTTGCCTGGTCCCCTCCATGAAGGTAATCAAAAGGCTGATGAACTTACAAAAACAGTATTTATACTTTCAGCGCTACAACAAGCTACTTTATTTCATTCCCAGTTTCATGTCAACAGCACCACCTTGCAACGTAGGTTTAAAATCACAAAGGAGCAAGCCAGAACAATTGTAAAAGATTGTAAATCTTGTATGACACATTTGCCCAATCCTCATTTCGGAGTTAACCCTAGAGGATTAATGCCCAATCATTTGTGGCAGATGGATGTTACTCATGAGCCAAGTTTTGGAAAATTTCGATTTATTCATGTGACCATAGATACATGCTCAGGCATGATTTTTGCTTCCTTACATTCTGGAGAAAAAGTTAAAGATGTTACATCTCATTGTTTGCAAGCTTTTGCTGCATTGGGCATCCCCAAAATGCTTAAAACAGATAATGGCCCCGCATATACGTCCTCATCTTTCAAGCAGTTTTGCGCAAAATTCAATATATCCCATAAAACAGGCATCCCATACAATCCTCAGGGTCAGGGCATTATTGAAAGAGCAAACCGAACACTGAAAATTATGTTATTAAAACAAAAAGAAGGAAATTGGAAAAGTCCTAAGGACAGATTGGCAGTTGCCCTGTTTACCTTAAATTTTTTAACTTTAGACTCTAATGGTTATTCTGCTGGAGACAGACATTGGAATCCACACCAACAACATAAACCTTTGGTTTACTGGAAGTATGTTCTTTCAGGTACATGGAAGGGTCCAGATCCAGTATTAATTTGGGGAAGAGGATCTGTTTGTGTTTTTCCAAAAGACGAATCCTCTCCAATATGGATACCATCTAGATTAATAAAACAGGTACCACATCAAAATGATCAAGATGAAGTTATTGAAGAATCAAGATTAATAAAAAAGGTACAAAATCAAGAGGACCAAGATGAAGGTATAGAATGATTCCCTCAAAAGAGTCCTTCAAAATATTTCACAACTTAAGTGTCATTCCTCCCGGCTGGGACGAGGAGATCTCTCTTTAGTGTGCACACAATTGTATTTTTTTTTCTTTTCTTTTATACATGTCTTTATGTCTGTACATTTGTCTATATTTCATGTTAATGTGACGTCACAAATATATGTTTGTATGTTTGTTCGTCTGTCCAGTGTGACGTCACAAAGAACAAAGCGCTTATGAAAAAGAAAATATACATATATATATATGGATCCAAATAACTTTAATTCATTTTAGGTTAAGAGTATTCAATTTAGGTAAATAATTTTATAAATGAAGGTACTTTCAATTTTGATTTATAGGTGTCCCTGGGACTTATCTTTAGCAAACAATATGACTAGTGCTATATAACCTGATATTTTGGTGTTTTGACTTAAGATTGTTTATTTGTTATTAACTTCATTTGTTTAATAGCTCATTAATTTCAATTATCTCAACAGGTAAAAAATTGCTCTGTATACAGAGACTCAAGGGTTCCAGCTAACAAATTATTTCTCTCAAGTGCCTTTACCTTTTCTTTAATCTATCTTTAATGCAGTAATTACCCTCAGTCTTTCTTTGTTTTGTTCTAAATATGGCATTTTTCCAACTTATGTTTGTAGAAGCTCAACCAGCGATGTATGTGAACAAAAATCAACTTTAATTTTCTAATCTAATTATTCTATTTTGTAGTTTGACAACTCGCCTCTTGACTCAGTGCTGCAATAGCACTGCCTTTCCTTTAATAATTGATGCTTGAGTTTCTAGGTAGCGGGCCCTGAAGATTTGCCGGTGGCATTGTCTAAACATAAAAAAGACGTCTGCTGCTCAAACATCAAACAACCTCACCAACAGTGTGGCCTCTGCTCTACATGCATGGGGCCTCCTACATCAACATGTTATAACAAATGGACATTTTGATCTTTCATTGTTTGGGACTTTATGGGACAATGCCTTGCGGGTATTTGTCTAGAGAATTCAGTGTGTTACTTGATGGAACTTAGGGCAGCTGATTTGTTTAAACAATTTGATATGCTATGCAATTTGGCTCATCACCAAAAGGCTTGTTGCCTTAAAGCCGCAACATCTCCTCACAATTGGACGGCTGTTAGTCATCATATATAGTCGATCCTAAAGGGCTCCATTGGATGGCTGGTTAGCCAATGACGGGTAAGATCCCCAGAGGGGGACAACCTAAGACAGGCACAGTCGCACGGGACAGTCTCATGTGGCCAACATATCAACCTAAGACAGGAGTCAAGGGCACAGCCTTGATTATCCGATGACGGGTAAGAATGTTGGTTGCACATAGACGTCCTAGAGCATTACCTCTTTTAAAACAAAAAGGGGGAAATGCAGGAGCCCTGTTTGGGGATTGACTTGAATTGCAGTTGACTATGAGCCGTGGAGATTTGGCCATTGTCGCCACCCGTAGTCTCACGGGATTTGTCACGGGATCTCGAGTGACTTGGCCGAAATTGCTGATCGGGTCAGCGCCATTTTAGTGGTGTGTTTGGCGTGAGTTAGTCGTTGTTAGAACCAGAGAGAAAAGTTATCAGAATAAAAAGCTGTTTGTCTCCAGTTTGCTTCTGAAGTTCTTCCCGCGGCTCCGTTGCTCCAAGTGCTTCAGGCGACTACATGATATGACTCATCCATTCCATCCAAGAGAAATGAAAGCATATGTCCACATAAATGTTTTTACAAAACATTTTACACAAATGTTCACAGTAGCTTTATTTATAATAGTCAAAAACTGGAAATAACCAAATATCCATTAATTGGTAAATAAACAGACTGTGCTATGTCCATAGAATGGACTATTACTCAGCAATAAAATGACCTGTTAATTCATGCAAGAACAAAGATGAGTCTCAAAGTAATTATACAGCAAAAGAATCCAGATGAAATGTGAAAATATTGTAAGATTGCATTTCCACAGAATTCTGAAAAATGCAAATTAATCTGTAGTGACTGAAAGCAAATCAGGGTTTGCCTGGGAACTAAGTTGGAGAGCAAGAAAATATTTGGGAGTGATGGATGAGTTCACTGTCTTGACTGTGATTCCCATTTCACAGATGTCTATCTAGGTCAAAACTCATCAAGTTGTGCATTTTAAATATATGCACTTTATGGTATTTCAATTTCAGCAAAGGTATAACACTTAATTTGAATGTCAAAAGGTGAATATTAATGCTTTCTTCTTGTAGTCCTTCTAGAACAATCTTAATCTTTTCCCTTTAAATGAATGCCTCAAGCACTCAAATTGCTCAGAGTATTTTGCATACTCAGAAAGGCAAAAGAGAAAAGCACATTAAGATTTTTCTAAAATATCACCCCAGCAGCTAACTTGTATTGTGTGTGTGCCCCTAACCTCCACTCTGCTCTCCAGCCTCATTTCCCCGCACCTCCAAAAGCCAGTGAAGTTACCATGGGGAACTATCGGCTTCCTGGTCACACCAGTTGTGGCTACCATGAAAACCCCGGAACGTCTCCCGAGCAGGAGCTCCCTGCCAGCCTTAAGAGCAGGAACCCGAGGACGTCCAAGGGCCAGTGCTTTGCCCTGTCTAGATCTGAGCTCTCCTTGCCTGTTCTCAAGTTGTGAAAGAAAAAAGATGAACCAGGACCCAAGTGAAGGAGCCCTAATTAGGAAGGGCTGTTGCAGCTAGCTGGAAGCCATAAGTTCCACCTGATATGTATGTGACGCACCTGTAGGCACCCGCAAACCTGAAGGTATATAACCGGGTGAAAGCGGTCTGAGTTAGGAGAACGGAGAATTCAGTCAGCCGGGCAGTCACTCGGTCGGTCAGAAGAATCAGAGCGGCCAGAACGTAGGCAGAGCGGTTACAGAAGAGAAACCAGATAAACCAGATAGAAGAAGTAATGACTGGTCAGAGTTAGGCCGAGACTCCTGAGGAAGACAGAAGACAGAAGAAAGAAGAAGGAAGAAAGAAGAGAGAAGAAAGAAGCTCTAATCTTTCTCTAAGCTAAGCTCTATCTTTCTTTCTCTCTAAGACTCTAAGCTACAAGAAGAAAAGCTCACTTTAATCTTTCTCTCTAAAAATCTTTCTTTTCCTCTCTAAGCTCTAAGAAAGTAGAAGTAAAAGTAGTAAAAGCTTAACTCTGCCTCCGAGAGTTTTTCCTCCCGGTTTTCGGTACCAGGTAGCATTCACCCAAGTACACAACCAGATGCCAGCGGAGAGGCCATGCTCTCCTTACCACTTGGTGGCCTGAGCAGATGCCCACCTACCAGGCCCAGACAGGCCCTTGGCAGCTGCCCCAGCTATGGGGCTGAATGCTGGAATGAGCAATAAGACAGTCCTTTATGAAGCAGTCCCTCTTACTGTCAGCACAGGTCAGAGGCCAGAAGCGAATGAGTGTGCCAAATGGGAGGAAGAGCCGCCCTTTGCAGACCAGGGCCAAAGGGGGCTCCTGACACTGGCTGGCCCAGCCTCTGTCACAGCTGCTCACCAGGGCCTTTTTCATAATCTTGTGCTCACTGTGGTTCAGCAATCCTTGAACCTCATAGACTGGAATTGCCCAGAAGCAGAAGACACAGGTAAACGTTGATGTCTTCCATGTAGTTTTCACTAATATTCGTTGTTTTGGGTACATGGGTCCCCTCCACCCCCATACCAGCCTACTCCTTGTCCCTACCCCAGCTGGGTTCATGCTTCTCTTAGATGTCAGAGGACAATATTCTTCATTTTATGAAATAGACAAAAATGTTAACATCCTGCTCATCCCCTGCTCACCCAAAAGGACAAAACGTAATGTAATCTGCAGTATTTATTATTTTTTAAAATTATAGTCCAGGTGGGACTGGGGATGTAGCTCAGTGGGATGGCACTCGCCTAGCATGTGAAAGGCCCTGGGTTCATTTCCCAGAAGCGCGTGCGTGCACACACACACACACACACACACACACACGCACACACACAAACTATACTCCAGGTGTTGTCAAGTGCATATTTGGGGATGAAGAGAGAAAAGTTTAAAGGCCAAGATCTTGAAAACAAGAAGACTAAATTATTTGCTTTCATTCGCCCAAGATCCTCTCAATTTGCAGGCTTGTTGTAGCTCACAGACATAAGTTCCTTGTACTCCCTAGACACACACACACACACACACACACACACACACACACGCACGCACATATACACGTGCGCACACACACGCGCACACACACACATACATATACACACAGTGGAATATTCACTTTCAGTTTGGTGTATTTAGGAAATTCTACCATTGACAGTAGCATAGGTTAAACTAAATTACAAAGAATCCCCAAATCAAGGGTTTATGAGGTAGTAATAAACCACTAAAGACAAAGCAGTCCAGGAGCCTCATTTTCCCTAGTCTAGAATGTGATGGAGAATAGGAGCAAATTCATTCTGCCCAGTTAGGAAGTGTTCAACACTCATTGTCAAGGTTAGAAGGAACTGGATGGGAGAACTAGGGAGCCATGTTTTGTATTTTCCAGAAATAACCTGATACACACATCAGGATACAGATCAGATTGGAGTGCTTTTTTTTTTTTTTTTTTTTTTGTACCAGGGATTGAACTCAGGAGCACTCGAACACTGGGCCACATCCCCAGCCCTTTTTTGTATTTTATTAGAGACAGGGTCTCACTGAGTTGCTAAGTGCCTCGCCATTGCTGAGGCTGGCTTTGAACTGGCAATCCTCCTGCCTCAGCCTCCCAGTTACTGGGATTACAGGTATGCACCACCACGCCCGGCCTGGAGTGCTTCTTACCTACTGTATTGAACCGTCAGTGTCCCCCCAGAGACATAACCAGGCGGGCGGTAGGCCTTAAGAGGCAATTGCCAGGAACTGGCTTACACAATTGTGGGGGCTGGAGGGAAAAGTCCAGAATCCACAGGGCAGCTGTCAGGAAGGGCAGGCTGAGCTTTATGATGAGGGCTGAAGCTGCTGACCACAGGTAGAATTTCTTCTCCCCCAGGGGAGCCTCTGCTTCCGAGATCTTTCATCTGTAGATATCAGATTATCTAGAATAATCTTACTTAAAGTCAACTGATTATGGGTTTTCATCACATCTCAGAAATACCTTCACAGCAATGCGTAGATCAGTGTTTGAGTAATCAGAGACTGCTGCTTCCTCATGCTGTCACATAAAAAGGATATCACAACACGTTCTGCCTATGCATCTTGGTCTAAGCCATGTTCACACATTCTGGTGATTCCATAGATAAGATCAGCCAGAGCATCTGAGGAATAAGTTCCATGAGGGGCAAAGGGAAGGGCCCCAGCTCAGAAAATCTGGCACTACCAGCTGCCCAATATATAGGACTTTACGCCACACAATCCCAGGGAGACAAGAATCAGAACTGGACAAGCCCTTTAGACACCCCAAGTCAAATCCCTCCATGTCTATAGAGGAAACTATGCCTCCGATCAGACAAACAGCCAACACCTACTAGAAAAAGAATCAAGGTCTTCCATCAGCAAGAAGGGGTTAGAATCAGCAGATTGATAGTATGTACAGGGAAAGAAAGACCAGCTAGAGAATGTCCTTGAACTTTAGGCTTGGAGGGGACCTGGGATTTCCTGTCCAACACTTTACAGCACAGATGAGGAAACCAAGGCTCTAGGAGAGGGAGGGTCTGACTCAAGGTCACTCTGTGAATTGAGGGTAGAGCCAGGACTATGCTCAGGCCCATACTTGATACAGAGCTTGGTCCCTATCACCGCCCAACCCTTCTGCCATCCTTGGGGAGCTAAAGAGATTGAAGGCTGCCTGTCACCCCCAGACATGTGGAGTTCAGATATTTACCCCAAAGTTCTATTTCAATCAGAAGAATAAATTTTAATTTACATTATTAGTTCAGGAAGCAGAGGGCTTGGGGACTTTGCCATGAGAACAATTCCAAACCCAGTCTCTATTCTGGAAAATCATAAGTGCCTTGAGCTCCATTTTGTTATTTGTTCAAATGCAGGAGAGGAACAAGAGGACGTCCCTGCCCCACCATCCACAGGACACCTGTCTTGGGCCATGTGTCCCTCTAGGCTGAGAACTAGGAAGGGCAAGATAGGGGAGGCCTGTACTCACAGGTGGCATTAGTGTTTGTCCATTTTCTGTTGCCATAACAGAGTACCTGAGGCTGGCAATTTGGAGATTTATTCAACTAACAGTTCTTCAAGTCCAAAATCATGGCACCAGCCTCTGCTTGGCTCTGCTGAGGGTCTGCAGCAGATGGCACCACAGTGGCAGGAACAAGAGTGATAACGTGCAGAGACAGGAAGCCAGAGAGGGGGGAGGAGCCAGTCTAACAGCCTTCTCATGGGAACTAACCAGGGTTCCATGAGAACTACCCCAGTCACTTCTAAGGACAGTGTCCCCAGTGATCAACTTCAACCGTCCATGCCATGGGCATCAGGGAAGGTACACAGATGTGGATGGTGGGGCAGGGGCACCCTCTTGCTCCTCTCTTGCATTTTACAAATGACAGAAGGGAGCACAGGGAAATAATCAGCTCATGGCCCTCCCATAGGCTACCAGCTAAAAACTCTAGCCCTCAATTTCTCAATTCATTGCTGTTTTTTGTTTGTGTTTTTTTGTACTAATTTCCAGTTGATTACAGCAGGGAAGTCCAGCACATAGATAATATTGTGAGTGTACCCAGAAGTGTCCTTAACTGCTTGTTAGTGACTTAAGTGGAAAGTGGGCAGGCTTGGGAGGATTCAGTCAAGTGTCATTTAAGTATTCAAACTCTTACATTAGAGGAGAAATCTTCAAGTATGGGTTTAAGGTCTCATGCTTTAAAAAAAAATCATAAAGAGAAATCCTGTGGGCTTCTAAGAGACATGTGAGCCGGGCTGGCTCTGAGGCTGTGTAAACAATGGTTATGACCATGATTAAGCCAAGTCCCACTCTGCGCTCTGCAAACTGCGTCAGTTGTGCCTGTGGCTCGTGAAACTTCTGCCATTAGGGAACCCTTTTAGGAAAGAGGAAACTGACACTGGGAGCAGAGGCAGAAAGCTGCCCTGGGTCACGTCATGCAGCTGCTGCGAGACACCCTGTGTCACGAAAGGTCATATTTCTAAACAGCTAATGCTAGTACCAGACGTCAAAGCTGGACAGAATTAGGTTTGCTGAACTCTAAAATAGATGCTCTTATGAGATTGAATGGCCCATTTTTCTGCAATTCAGGGCTGATGACCCCATTTCTGGATGGCCCATCCATCAGCAAATATTTACCAAACTGAGCTTAGTGCTAGGTGGTTTTATATATTTAAAAACTGTGTAAACATGTCCTATCCCTCCAGGAGTTCAGGCTAGCCAGTGCAGTAAGACAAACTCATAACACATACTGAACCAAACCAGTTCATGTGTGCTTGTGCCTCGTCAGGGCCTGGGATCTGCCTGCACACAGAATCCACATACGTGGCATCCTCTGGAACTGGGCATGGTGGTGGCCCTTCCCACCGTGGCCAAGGCTGGAGATCTCGGGGAAAGGGCAGATCCCAGTGGGCTAGGCTAGCCAGGGAAGATGGCTGCTTTGTGCCCACCTCTCCCCTCTTCCTTCCAGGGCAGTCTTCTAGCAGATGACTAGCTATCTCTCTGTGGTGTTTGTTGATGCCACTTGTGACTTCCCGTTTTTCTAATCTGTCATGTAAAGAGAAGGGCAAAAGGAAGGTGCCAGCCTTCCCATGTGCCTCCCTTTAATGCCCTTCCAGAGAACTGTTGAGAAATAAGTTTCCACTGTTTATGTCGACCAGTCTAATGTATTTTGCTCTAGCAACACAAATGGGCCAAGAAATTAATTACTCCAGCCTCTCCAAGTGGTCTCCCCAAATCTGCCTCCACTCTCACGTGATGGTGCTGGCTATCACAACTCAGAAAAAATCTGACTCCACTTTCACTACACAAGTTTAGGAATGTTGAACTTTAATTATAAAGTTATATTTACTTCTCGAATGGACTGATCACAGCTACATTGCACCCATGACTCGGCGTCTGTAGCCACATGCGACCTCCTTTTAAAGGAAAGTCTAGATTCTGATGCTAATAACTATATTGATTAAAAGTATATTCCTTCTAAGCTTCCAACTTTTAAGTATTTTAAATTTTTTATTAGATCATACATTCATGTGGTTCAACAATCAAACCATATAAAAGGTTCTCAGTGAAAATTTTCCTCCTACCTTTGGCTTGTTGGATTGTCTCCAAGGTACCATATACCCTAGGTGCCATGAGGTCCTAACCAGTAATTGATTATTAGTTTTGTCTGCTTTTTTCTAGACCGTGTTTATGCAAATATACATAAATGTGAACGCTTTTATTCCCTCATCTTAATATATATTTTTTTAAACTGGGAATCGAACTCAGGGGCACTTGACCACTGGGCCACATCCCCAGCCCTTTTTTGTATTTTATTTGGAGACAGGGTCTCACTGAGTTGCTAAGTGCCTCGCCATTGCTGAGGCTGGCTTTGAACTAGTGATCCTCCTGCCTCAGCCTCCCAAGTGCTGGGATTACAGGCGTGCATCACCGCACCCGGCTCCTCATTTTAATTTTTACAAAAATATTTTTATTAACTTTTCTGTACCAATTTGTAATATTTTATATACTTTGTTTCTGCATATACAGAGAGCTTCCTCATTCTTTCCATTAAAATGACATGGCATAATTAAGCCAGTCCCTACTGATGGACATTTGGATTGTCTCCAAATCTGTGCTATTACTACAAGGCTGCAAGGAATAATGATGTTTGTACATCATCTCACACAGATGCAAGTACATCTGTAGGACAAATTACAGGAAGTTGAACTGTTGAATACATTTAAAATTGGTTGTATTTCACCAACTTGCCTTCCACAGAGGTTACACCTGCTTACATTTCTAGCAACGTGTTAGAGGGACTCCTATCACAGCCTCCTCAAGAGCCTGTATTTTCAAACTTT
Organism: Tamias sibiricus; assembly: GCA_025594165.1. Lineage (NCBI taxonomy): Eukaryota > Metazoa > Chordata > Mammalia > Rodentia > Sciuridae > Tamias > Tamias sibiricus. The sequence continues at coordinate 83,232,737 of CM046670.1, forward strand.
TGCAGTTTTGCCAAGCTATGAAGTAAAAAATATATATATTTCTATTCAAATTTTTGATAAATTTAATCTTGATATAGTGTAAAACTGACAAAACTTGTAGGAATGCATGAAGATTTCCTATATATTTCTATTTTTGGGGGGTACTGGGAATTGAACCCAGGGATGCTTTACCCACTGTGCTATATCACCATCTCTTTTTATTTTGAGACAGGGTCTCCCTAAGTTGTGTAAGGCCTCTCTTTGCTGAGTCTGGCCTTTTACCTGCAATCCTCCGGATTTGAATTTAAAATACTCACCTATATGTGTTGAATGGGGAATAGGAAATGAATGTATAAAATGAGGCTAAATGGCTTTTTCCAAGGATGGGTAAGATTCAATATTAAGTCTAGTAAACAAGTCTTAAATGTATAGAGCACAAAGAAAAGTACGTGCCCCATATGATCAGAATATACAGAAGTATGTGTGAGACTATGGCTATTTTTTGCTGAAGACACCGGTAACCAGTAATCTTTTGATCCATTTGAATGTGTTTCACACTTCTTTAAAAAATAGCACAGCCGGGCGCAGTGGCGCACGCTTGTAATCCCAGCACTTGGGAGGCTGAGGCAGGAGGATCGCGAGTTCAAAGCCAGCCTCAGCAATGGTGAGGCACTTGGCAACTCAGTGAAACCCTGTCTCTAATAAAATACAAAAAAGGGCTGGGGGTGTGGCCCAGTGGTCGAGTGCCCCTGAGTTCAATCCCCGGTACCCAACCCTCCCCCCCCCCAAAAAAAAAAATCACTGTTAATAGTAAAAATCCAGCAGCTAAGCAGTTCTCCCACTTCATCCTGCTTTCATTTTCTTTAATCTTTGCTTTTGACAGGGTTGGATGATATTTCTTTGCACGCACCAGGAGTTTCAGAACGAGGAAGGGCGGGAAAAAATTCTAAACCTTTATCCTCCACGAAGCCCTTAATTTCAGCGACAGCGCCCGGAACTCCTCCAGGGTTCCCCACAGGCACCGCCCTCTTCCTGCTCAACAATCGAGCTGCGTGCATAGGTCACGTGAGCGGCCCAGTCCGGTGACAAAGACAACGTGGCAAGGACAACAACGCTCAGAAAGGCCCTTGTGCCCACTTTCTGCCATCCATTCCACCGCATTTCTCCCTCCTCTCATTAGATGTTTCTTGGTCCCATCTGGGGGATGGTGAGCTACCACGTTACTATCAACCCAAACTATCCTAGACTCACAACACAGCCCTCAGCCTCACCGACCGAAAGCTCCTAAGGCGAGTTGCACTTCTTATTGGGCGTGAGGTCCTGTCAATCTCCAAGTTTTCCCCAATCGGAGACCTGGTCCTTACACCGTTCCTCATTGGCTTACGTGTAGCGGAAGCTGGAAGAACAGCTGATAAGCGTAGGTCGCGCGAGAGTGGCGCTCAGTGCTCAGTGCGCAGGCGCGAAAGACCTGGCAGGGGCCCGGACCAGGGGCGGGCTTGAAGACGCGTCGTTTGGGTTTGGAGACTGTGACTGAGCTCTCTGGGTTCAACCGCTGGGCGGAAAGCTTTTGGCAAGGACTGGCCAAGAACGCGGTCCGCGAGATACCCGATGGTGTCCATGACTTTCAAGCGGAGCCGCAGCGACCGGTTCTACAGCACCCGGTGCTGCGGCTGTTGCCATGTCCGCACTGGGACAATCATCCTGGGGACCTGGTACATGGTAAGGGCGGGCGGGCGGGTAGGGCCTCCCCGCCCGGGGGAGTGCGCATGTGCGGGAAGTCGGGGGCGCCTAGCCGACTCGGGAGGGGTGGGGCTGGAGACGGGGTGTTGGGTGGGGCGGGAGAGAAGGGGGAGCTTTCGTTTTTTTCCTTTTTCTTTCTTTCTTTCTTTCTTTTTTTTTTTAATGCTTTAATTATTAACTGAGCCTGGGGACCTTGAGAGAGACTTGTCCAGGAGATGGTTCCGTGGCAAGAAGTTGAGGAAAGCGGGATTTGGAGAGGCGAGGCCAGGAGGGGGAGGGACGGGGCTGCTGAGTTTCGGTGGGAGTTCAGGCATTGTTTTTGTACTTCTGCTATCTGAAAGGCAGTCCTCTATTCCCTCCGCACCTTGTGCTCCCTGGAATTAAAACACGTATAAAACGTATATATGTGTGTGTGTGTATATATGTATATATGTATGTATATATATGTATAGTTGTTGATGGACCTTTATTTTATTACATGTGGTGCTGAGAATAGAACCCAGTGCCTCACGAATGCTAGGCAAGAGTTCTTCCACAGAGCTACAACTCCAGCCCTTCCCTGGAATCGCCCCCCCCCCCCCAAAAAAAAAAAAAGTAGTGATGTGTGCAGCCTCTTTCGACCTTGTCTAGCCTGATGGGAAAGCGAAAAACTCTAGCTGTAACCCAGTTTCATTTGTGTTCTGGACCTTGATGTAGGCAGAAAGGCCTCTGTTGAGAGTTTGTTTTGAGAGCTCTTGGAGGCGATACCAGTTTGCCAGGATTTACACTTGATCAGTTTTTCCCTGGTGCAGCCAACCCCCTGCCTGCTTTTCTTATCAGATCCGCTCCGGGTTTTTTTTGTTTGTTTGTTTTTGTTTTTTGGTTTTTTTTTTTTTTTTTTTTTTTTTTTTGAGAAATTTTGTTGAGAGCCTACTCTGTTCTGGCCACAATATGCAGGCATTTTCTGGTTTGCAAGATCTGTATGATTCTGTCATAACCAGCTGGGCAATGCTGTTGATTAAGTGGTTCACTAGTAATACTTATGTGATTTCTGACCAGTCTTTCCAGTATCTGTAAAGCTAAAGCTATTTGCCTGTGACTTCTAAAATGCGATTATGTTTAGGTACTTTTAATTTATGACTTTACTGATGCTTTGACTAGCATCGTGTATTGTCGACTCAGCCACTAATGATGGTGATTTTGTGTGTGGGTGGAGGAAGTGTGGTATTGGTGATACTGTGCAGTTTCTGATAATTATGTGAACTGCAAAAGAAGAGAGATTGGTCCCAGACTCTTTTTTGCCTTTTTCTGTACTTACTTCCCCCACGCAGCATCTTGAAATCATTAGTAACAGTTTGGGCAAACACCAGATGAAAATCATCTTCAGTCAGGCAGATATTGTTTCTAGGCCCTCAGGGGACTATCTGGCCTCCACATTGTTGCTGACTGTCCTGTTATTTTTTTTTTCTCTACAATCTTTAATGTACATTTAAAAAGAGCAATAGCAAAACTTGAATGTATAGGTTTATTTGCTTGTGCTAAGTTTACTTTCAAGTTTCTTGCACTTTTGTATTGAGAAAGGCATGTTATTGGTATTGTATATTTATATCGCATTTTTCTTCAGAAACTGGCTCTTTGATATTTTAACTGATTTGTAATACTGTACATCAAATAGTTAATGACAGGTTGCATTCTAACTTCCTTTTGTTTCTTCTCCAGTTTGCTAAGGGGCTGAGTCCTTAATTTCTTTTGTTTGTCCTTAGCTCTGTATTCCATTCCCCTGAATGAATAATTCAGATCTTTAGGATTCTCTGGTCTCTTACTCTACTCCACCCCCATTACCTCCAGAAGATGACCTGCCCTCCTGCTTAGCTAGAGTCCATCAGCCTGGGACTCTGCCTGCAAACTTCCTGTTTTTTCTCAGATCCTTGCCTCACTCAAAGAACAAAGAACTGCTTAAGAAGAAAATAACCAAGGTCCCTATTTCAGCCATCCAAATCTGATTGGCTGTATTTCCACTGTTTTCCAGGCAGATTCTCACACTGTTGACTTTAGCTTATAAAAATGAAAAGAAGAGGGGGGAGGGAGAGGGAGAAAAGGAAAAAGAAAAGAAAAGGTGTTTGAATGAGATGGATATCATTTGCCTAAATGCATTGAAGACCTGAATTGTACGAATATACTCTGTATACAAGCAAATGTAAAAAAATGCTAAATAAAAAAAAAAAAAAAAAAAAACAATGTTGATACAAAGAAAAAAAAAAAATGAAAAGAAGAGCAGGAGAAAGTAGAAGTTGTAAATAGGAAACTCAAGGTGTAGAGAGTAAAACTTCAGTAAGGGTATTTATTCTTTTTTTTTTTTTTTTTTTTTTTTTTTGGTACCAGGGATTGAACTCAGCGGCACTAGACCACTGGGCCACATCCCCAGCCCTTTTTTTGTATTTTATTAGAGACAGGGTCTCACTGAGTTGCTAAGTGCCTCGCCATTGCTGAGGCTGGCTTTGAACTCGCGATCCTCCTGCCTCAGCCTCCCAAGTGCTGGGATTACAGGCGTGCGCCACCGCGCCCGGCTGGTATTTATTAACAAAATAGGGAGTGAGTTTAAATCTGTCCCTCCAGTTGAATATCTTGATATGAAAATATGTGTATATGAATATGAAATATGTGAATATTTCTCTTGTTCCATGCTTTATTTTCACAATTTTTAAAACATGCCATAGCTGTTCTTACTTTGCATGGACTTTTCAAGTTAGTAGCAATTGTAAACGCTTAAACCAATTGATCTGTCTCGAAGTAATAAAGAGATTTATTGACCATTTTCAATGTGAAAGGTTTGGTAGATACACAGGAGTAAGTCAGAGGAGCCTTGTGTGCCCATTATCTTTTGTATTTCTATTACTTGCTACATGTTTTCTTGTCTTGAACATGACATCTCCCCTTAAGATGTTTTTGTTATTTCAGAGCAGTGTAGAGCACAGACAAGAAAACAAAACTTATAGTACAGTAACAAAGGAGAAGGAGATAATGATCAGTGATATCAGGTTCTAATCAGATTAAGAACTGGAAAAGGGCCATTGGTTGTTTTATTACAGTATTGCAGGTTACTTTCAAACGTATAACTTCAATACCATAGCCATATAAAGATAATTTCTACCTAGTTGGGGAGACATGTGACACTTAGAGACTAGGATATAGTCCCATACCTCTAAACAAAGAGGATTTATTCAAACTTCATTTTTTGCCACATTTTACTAAGACTGAAAAATAAGATGGGGCCCAATGAGGTAGGATGTCACTTCCTTCCCTAACTACATTGTCATGGTACCCTTTCTGCCTCCCTAACTCCCTAGCTCTTCTTTCATCCCAGGTAATGCAGTATGAGAATATTTATGAATCTCTTCAGTTTACCTGGGCCAAGGCTTTTGAGGTTATGATTCCTTTCAAGTTTATGGAACTTAAAAGTGCAGCCCCCTTCCACCAGGCCCAGATATTATGTCAATGGCTCTGTCTGACCCAGTGTCATTGCTTTCTAGCTATGGCTACTAATACAGTATTAAGGAGATTGTAGTGCTGTCCACTAAGGTATTAATTGTACGGTTTTGAATAGTTCTGTGGGACATAGAGAAAGCCAGGACCAGTTATGTGTGCCAGAGGTACTGGTCCTGAAGTGTTGTTAACCTTCAGCGTTTCAGATTTAAAAGACACATGCCTGGCTTAATGCCTGGTTAAGAAGAAATTTCAGAATGAGTGCAAGTTTAAATTCTTGCAGTTCTAAAATTGTTTTTTTTTTTCTGTTGTTTATTAAATAATTTGAAGCCAGATTATTTTAAACAAGCTTCTAATGAGGTATAGGCTCAAATTTTTATTGAATGATTTAAAAAGGGCTTATTGAAAGTCAGCTGCACAAGGTTTCCTTCTTTATGGTTAATGGTATACTACAGGAACATGTTTTAAGAACTTATTAAGTCTTGTAATGTTAAGTCTTGGAATATTAAGACCACTTGTAATATTGTCTTAGAAAGATTTAATGTGTAGCTAATTTTTCATGAGCATCTCTATAAACAATCTAATCTTAGGTACTTGGGAGAGAAGTGAAGACAGATTGCCTCACCCAACTCCTAAATAAGTAAGAGCTTGAAGCTAGTGTCTTCCCTTGCATGTGCGCAATGCTCTTTCTTCCCCTGAACTGCTCTTTTCCAAGTCACTTTTTAAAGACTTTATTTAGGAAATTTTCAGACATGCAAAGGTAGTGAAATAGTATAAAAGTCTCTGTTTACTCATCACCCACCTCAACTATTGACAACATTTGCCAATTCCGGATAACTTTTTAATGGTTAGCTGAAATATTTTTATGGTAAAGCTTCCTGTACTTCCTAGCCAGAGGGGATCTGGTTTCCTCCCTGTGCGGTTGGCAAAGTTTCTACATACCTACTGTATATAATTATTAAACATTAGTATGATTATCTTTTTTCTTATTTTTCTTCTCACATTAGATGCCCTTTAGGACTAGGGATGTAGCATGTAGCTCAGTGGTAGAACACTTGACTAGCATGCCTATGGTGCTGGGTCCCCACACTACAAAAAAAAAAAAAAAAGAAAGTCCTCCTTGAAGGGAGGAGGGTGAAAATGTATATACTAGCTAACTTATTAATTAGAACATTTGAGGTGTTCATTAGACAGTCATGAAATAAACTGTCTTTGAAAAAAAACAACAGGAATAACTCAGTTGTAACTGCACATAATAGTAAACAACAACAATACTTTTTTGTGTACATTAAAAATTTTTATTGTAAATAAAATAATGGCATTCACAGGTAAATGGATGAAGTTGGAAGACATAATGCTAAGTGAAGTTAGTCAGTCTCAAAAATCCAAGTACCAAATGTTTTCTCTGATATAAGGAGGCTAGTTCACAGTATTGTTGGATGGGGGTACATAGGAGGATTAGAGGAACACTAGAATGGTCAAAGGGAAGGGAGGGAGCAAAGGGGGAGGGAGGGGGGAGAAAAGAAAAAAAAAGGTGGTTGAATGAGACGGATATCATTTTCCTAAATGCATGATTGAAGACCTGAATTGTACGAATATACTTTGTATACAAACAATTGTATGTAAAAAGATGCTATATACGGGCACTATGAATTGTAAATATTAAAAAAAAATTTAAAAAAATTTTCTTGTAAAGATAGTTTTGGTCTCTTATCAAAGAGCACTTCTTTGCTTAGTTTTGTAGACTAGTTCTCCTAGGGGTGCTCTCTGCCTGTAAAACCCTTATCATGGTGCCCTGAAGCAGTGTATTGTTTTAAATAATGATTATTATTTTTTAATGTACCCTATTCTCCAGGATAGATCATATGTTGGGCCACAAATCAAGTCCTAACAAATTTTTACAAAGTAAATCATATCAAAAACTTTTCTATTCACAATCCATAAAACATTTCTATTCACAATCCATAAGACTAGAGATAATAACAGGAGGAATAATGGAAGTCATGAAAATTAAACACCATTCTCCTGAACAACCTGGGTCAATGAGGAAATTAAAACATTTCTTAACAAATGAAAATAGAAACTACCAAAACCTATGGAATGCAGCAAAAGCAGTGCTAAGAGGTAGTTTATATCAGTAAATGGTTACATCAAGAAAGTAGAAAATTCTCAAAAAAGTTAACATTACCTCCCAAGGAACTAGAAAAACAAGAACAAACTAAACCCAAAGCCATTAGAAGGACAGAAATAGTAAAGATCAGAAAATAAATAGACAAAAATAGAAAAGAAATTAATAAAATGAAGAGTTGGTTTTTTGAAAAAGTAAACAAAATTGGCAAAGCCTTAGCTAGTCTTAAGAAAAAAATGACTTAATCAGAGATGAAAATGGAGACATTACAATTGATATTACAAAAATTCAAAGGATCATAAGAGACTCTTACAACTGTATGCCAATTGGAAAACCTAGAAATGAATACTTTCTTGAACATGTGACGTACCAAAATTGAACCATGAAAATAGAGAAAACCTGAACAGATCAGTAACAATTAATGAGATTGGATCAGTAATAAAAAGTTTCAACAACGTCTAGGACCTGTATAATTTCACTGCTGAATTTTACAGAATGCTTGAAGAAGAATTAATGCCAATTCTTTGCAAGTTATTTTAGAAAATTTGAAAGGAAAGGAATCCTGCCAAACTCATTCTACGCTGTCAGTATCACCCTGATCAAAATGAGATATAGAGATGCACGTAAAAAAAACTACATGCCATATTCTTGATAAACATTGCAAAAATTCTTAACACTGGCAAACCAAATTCAACAGCACATTAAAAGATAATTCACTGTGATCAAGTGGATTCATCCTATGGATGCAAGGATGTTTCAATGTGCAGATCAGTTAAGTGTGATATATCAACAAAATCAAGGACAAAACCCATATGAGTGTTTTAATAGATGCAGAAACATTTGATAAAATTCATTATCTTTTTATTATAAAAATTCAACAAATTAGATAGAGGAGGAAAGTACCTCAACATGGTGAAGGCCACATGTGATAAACCAACAGCGAGTATAAGCTGGAACCAGATGAGGATGCCTGCTTTAATCACTTTAGTTCAGTGTAGTAGGAAGAGTTCTAGCTAGTGCAGTCATACAAGAGAAAGGAATAAAGGACATGCAGATAGAGAAGGAGGAAGTCAAATTGTCCCTGTTTGCAGATGACAGTCATATATGTAGAAAATCATAAATACCTTGAGAAAATTTTTAGAATTAAATTAGTAAAGCTGCATGATACATCAATTTAGAAAAAATTAGTCGCATTCCTATATGCCAGTAGTGAACTATCTGGAAAAAATTTAAAAACCTATTTACAGTAGCTACCAAAACAAACAAAAAGCCTAGGTGAAAGACTTCAACAGTGAAAACTATAAAATATTGATGGAAGAAATTGAAGAGAAAACAAATATTTATGGATTGGAAGAATAGGTACTGTTTTAAAACGACCAAACTACCAAAGCCATTACAGATTTAATGCAATCCTTATTAAAATATCAATGTCATCATTCACTGAAATGGAAAATCCTAAAATTTATATGCAACTACAAAAGATCCCATAGCAATCTTGAGCAAAAATGAAGAAAGCTGGAGGCATGACACTACTCAACTTCAAAATATACTTCAAAGCCGTAGTAATCAAAACATCATGGTACTGGTATAAACATCGAAACAGCCTGATAGAACAGAATAAAAACCCCAAAATAAATGAACACACTTAACAGTCAAATGATTTTTGATCAATGAGCTAAGAACACATCTGGGTAACACACCCTTCAATAAATGGTACTAGGAAAGCTGGATGTCCACATGAAATGGATTAGAGGGGTTTAAATGTAAAACCTGAAACTATAAAAGTACTAGAAGAAAATAGGGGAAACACTGACACTAGTCTGGACAATATGTTGGACAAGAATGCAAACAGGCAAAAAGAAAAAGAGGCAAATGGAATTACATCAAATAGAAAAGCAGAAGAAATACCAGTAGAGTGAAAGACTACATACAGAATGGAGAAAATAATGGCAAACTATCTGATAAGAGATTTAATATCCAGAACACATAAGGAATTCAGACAACAGCAAAAGCAAATAATCCAATTTAAAAATCGGAAAATGATCTGAATAGTTATTTCTCAGAAGATATAGAAATGGCCAACAAATATACGAAAAAAAAATGTTATTTCTCACAAATCATCAGTGAAATGCAAATCAAAACCACAATGAGATTATCATCTCATCCCAGTTATAATGGTTCTAATCAGAAATCCCAGCAGCTCAGGAGGTGAGGCAGGAGGATGACAGTTTCAAGGTCAGCCTGGGCAACTTCATGAAACCCTGTCTCAAAATAAAAAATTTAAAAGGACGGGGCCTGTCGCTCACTGGTAAAGTCTCAGGCTTAACCTCTAGTACTGAAAAAATGAAAAGTTTTAAAAAATGGAATGAAAAAGATAGGGAGGTAGCTCAGTGGCTGAGTGCTTGCCTAGCATGTGGTTCAAAAAAGAAAGAAAGAAATTAAAAGTAGAACTCCATTATAATCCAGTAATCCCACTAGTAAGTAGTTTTCCAAAGAAAATTAAATCAATATATCAAAACAGATACACTGTAATTCCATGTGTATTAAAGCATTATTCGCAGTAGCCAAGATATGGAATCAACTGAGGTATCCATCCACAGATGAAAGTGTGGTATTTATCCACAGTGGCATACTGTTCAGCCCTAAAAATGAACAAAATCTTGTCCTTTGCAGTATCATGGATGCAACTGAAGATCATAATGTTGAGGGAAATAAGCCAGGCACAGAAAGAAAAATACTGCATGATTTTACTCATGTGGAATCTAAAAAGGCTGAGCTCATAGAACTAGTGAGCAGAGTAGTGGTTACTAGAGGCTGTGGAAGGGAGTTGGCAGAGAGAAACAGCCAGGTAGGAGGAGTGAACGTTGGTGTCCTTTTGCACAGACGGTGATTATAGCTGTCAGTATTGCATTGTGTAATCCAAAATAAAAAAGGATTTTGGATATTCTTATAAGGAAATTATAAATATGATCTTAAGTATCTTAAGTTCATAGATAACACAGTGCATAAATGGACCAAAACATCATACTGCAATCCATAAAGATATACAATTATTATTTATCATTAAAGAAAATTTAGAAAATACAATAAACAGCCCCTTCCCCCAGGCCTCAAAGTCCCTAAAGAATTCTGAGATAGGTAAGGATGCATGGTGAAAGCAAAGTGGAATTACTCTCCTGAGGCTGAGTGCTTACATGACTTTGATATACTGTTCCTTTGTAATAAGTACTATCTGACATCTGTTTCTTGTTTGTTTACTCAAAGGACTTTGTTTGACCCACTAAATTTAAAGCGGGCTCCTACATTCAGCAATGTATCCATTACCTGTATTAACAAGTGCTGCCTGCTCTATACCTCTCCATATTACAAGATTTAGAAGGCTTTAATAATTTCATTTGTATCTATCTTTCCTGAATATAGTCAAAGGGGGAAAACAAATCAGAAATAAATATTTTGGAATAATTTATATATAGTAGCAAGATATTTCAGAAATTTTTTATTCCAAGACTCTAGTTAATTAATTGTATGTATATTTTGAAAAATTAAACGTGGAACTTAGTAGAAATGTCAGCTGAAATCAAAAGTAAATTGCCAAGGCCTGTATATAGGTGCTCAGTACTGAGTCTTTTAAGATCACAAGGATAAGTTTTCCAGACTAATACCTTAAAATGTAAGTTGAAGCTTTAATGAAATAGAGTAATCTTGTGGAACGTAATTAACTTAATGAAGACTTGAAAACTTGTTTGAGCTTAATGAAATGGCACTGACATTTATTTCACCATTTTTTGATCCTTTTGATTATTGATTAGACCTATGATTTCTTTTGTTTAATATTCAAAGATGTGACCCACAGTGGAATGAAATTTGAATTATCACTAAGAATATTCAAAGTTAGTAACAGTGGAAGAATCTGGCTTATCCATAGAAGAGAAGAAAAGAGTTTGCGTTTTTTTTTTTTTTTTTTTTTTAGTACTGGGAATTGAATCCTGGGGTGCTCTGCCACATAAGCTACATCTCCATCCCCTTTGTAAACTTTTATTTTGAGACAGGGTCTCACTGAGTTGCCCAGACTGGCCTCAAACTTTGGATCCTCTTGCCTTAGCCTCCTAAGTAGCTGGGAGTACAGATGTGCACCACTGCACTTGGCTGAAAAAAAGTTTTTTTTTTTTAAAAAAAAGGGAGGCTGAGGCAGGAGGATCGAGAGTTCAAAGCCAGCCTCAGCAATGGCGAGGCACTTAGCAACTCAGTGAGACCCTGTCTCTAAATAAAAATAAGGGCTGGGGATGTGACCCAGTGGACGAGTGCCCCTGAGTTCAATCCCTGGTACCACCAAAAAAAAAAAAAAAAAAAAAAAGTTTTAAAATAAGTCCTACAAGTGAAAAGAATATTTAATAGTTAAAGCTTCTATATATTTTTGGCATGTCATTTTCTTTATTTAGTAATTGGATTTGTATGCTTTTCTTTACATAAGAATATCTTTTTTAACTGCACAAAATTGGTTTCCATACACAGAATATATAACATTTCAGTAGGTATATTTGAATGTTCAGTAATTAATTCATTTATTTCATTAACTCATACTCAAACACCATGTGCACTGGCCAAGACCTTTTTGCAACAAAAGTAGGTAACAAAAAAATGATCTTGGGGCTGGGATTGTTAGCTCAGCGGTGGAGTGCTCGCCTAGCACATGCGCGGCCTGGGTTCGATCCTCAGCACCCGTACAGGTGAACGCATTGTGTACAACTAAAGCAAATAGATAAGTATTAAAAAAAAAAAATGATCTTTCACCTTGGGAGCCACCTTGCAAATATGATTGTCCCTTGCAGGTCTTCTTAAGTTGAAGAATAAAGTGCCTTGCCTTTCAGCAAGACAAGGGAAAAGACATGCTAATGAATATATTTATTTAAAGAATCCAAGTAAAAACACTTTACAGCCTTAGATGATGGTTTCTTTTGGAAAGACCTTGAACAGGAGTCTTGTAGGAATGGTTAGAAATAACCCTGTAGTGCAGAGAAGCAGGTGTCTTAAAAACCAGTTTCAAATCGTGCTTCTTTCCTTAGTTCACTGAACTCAACACAAGTTTCTTTAGCTTCACCAAGTCTTGGTTTCCATATCTGCAAATGTACATTAGTAGATTTTACTCCACAGGTTGTTGTGACAAATAAGTGAAGTTATATATGTAAATAGACTTGTCATAGAGTAGATCCTTAATAAGTAACTGGTCATTTCTAAATTTGATATTGTGACATTGTTAGATAACCTAACCTAAAGATGAAGCTTTGTCTGCTTGGCCAGAGAATGTATGTGAAATGACTGGTAAAAAGAAAAACACATTTCTTGTGTTTTATGCATCATTCAGGGTGGAAAGGAGAGAAGTACATAAGAGAGTTTTTTTTTTTTTTTTTTTTTTTTAAATACTGTCAACAGGGCTCTTATATATCCCTTGAAAGTATCAAATGTTTGTATTTTCACCAAGGGGAGGAGGGTAAATTCTGTAAACTTTACATAGAGAAGGATAACTCTCATCCTAATAAGATTTTCATATTGAATTATTAACAGGACTGTTTCTGAGCACTTAGTGGCAGGGCTGATCATATAATCAAATGCAGAAAACTGAGAAAGTAAATGTGTAGAATGTCAAAATCCAAATCCAGAAAATCATGATGGGCAAGAATGTAATAAGATGAAATTCAGTTACAAATACATTAAAACCTGCACTTCACATCTGAATCCAATTGTACATATAAGTTAACAGCTGGTAACTTAGCAGGATCAAGTGAGTTAACTCTTACATGATATTCAAAAAATTTATAAAGCCAGTGCAATTTCAGGTTGCATTAATTGAAATTTGTTAGCTAGAATGGGGAGCTGAGATTTGTATTTTGATCACGCTTGATCTTAGCTCATTTTGATAGTGTGTGCATCAAACTAGAGCTTATGAAAAGAGGAATGCAAAAGAGAAATAGTGAAGTAGCTGAAAAACACATGCTAGATAGAGGAATCATTGAAGGACCTAAATGTTTATTCTAGAAAAGACAGTATTTTGGAGGAGCACATTGACTCAAACCATAGAATTAAGACCAGTAGGTGCAAGTTAAGTGGCATTGTGAAAGCCTTATTATGCAACTCCAAAGGAATGTAGTGCAGCTCCAGAGGAAATGAGCTCTTTATCAGTGGCTAGGGATGCTGTGGAGGGGTTTCAGGCATCTGAATGAACTGTAGCTTCTTCAGACATAGAAATTCTGAGGTTCAGATATGAATGAATATGTGCCTGTGAACAGGAACAGTTTGTAATAATTCGCTAGTTTTGATTTTTGTACCATTTTATTCTGGTGTATTGATATTAACACAGGGTTTAGCAGCTTATCTTCGAAGTGGTTGATATTAAATCTATACTTGATAAAATAGTTATTTTTTAACTATTTTCATAGTGGTAATTGCATGTCCTTTATCTCAGGTTGGCCCCTACCATTTTATATCTTTGTTACTTTAAAACAACTTTCAATATGAAAAAACACCTGGAAATTTTGCTAAAGACTTTTTCAATAGTAATTTAATTGATAAACTATTATTTTTCACAGGTGGTAAACTTGTTGATGGCAATTTTGCTGACTGTAGAGGTGACTCATCCAAACTCAATGCCAGCTGTCAACATTCAGTATGAAGTCATTGGTAATTACTATTCATCTGAGAGAATGGCCGGTGGGTGTTTAGTTTAAAACAAAATATTCCCTTCTAATTTTACATGTATAAAGCCAGTTTAATTTGTATGTATATGTTATTTAGAGGAAGATTGATTAAATCATGCTTTAAAGGGTTAAATAAGTTGCATAATAAGGTTAACATAAGCTCAGTGATATTTAAAACTTACTGAGCCAGGAATGTCTTTTGGTGAGTTTTTTCAATTTTTTTTTTTGTACCAGAGAGATTGAACTCAGAGGCACTTGACCACTGGGCTACATCCCCAGCCCTTTTTGTATTTTTATTAGAGACAGGGTCTCACTGAGTTGCTAAGTGCCTCGCCATTGCTGAGGCTGGCTTTGAACTCGCAATCCTCCTGCCTCAGCCTCCCAAGTGCTGGGATTATAGGTGTGCACCACCACGCCCGGCTTCAAATATTTTTGATAAGCATTTATAGTCAGAAGATGTAAAGGACTACTACATTTTTCAGAAATGTGTAGTTGTGTACCTTGTCAGGAGGAAGAGAAAAATAAAAGTGAACTGTAAACCTTTGAGGACTAGCCAACAAGTGTGGTTGGTACAGGAGTTGCCCATGGAGCAAATCGACTATTACAAAACACATAAAATACAAATTATTTGAACATTTGGTGATATGTTTTTCAGTGTCATAATTCTATATAGGATATAATTTATATGAAGAGGTAGTTAACACTGAGATAAGTAGTGTAGCCCTAGAATATTCATATAAATTGCCTTTTACGCCTATTTGTTCTCTAATAGCAGTAATTTTCATTAACATTTAGTACAGAGCCAGGTGTGGTGCATTCCTGTAATCCCAGCAACTCAGAAGGCTGAGGCAGGAGGATTGCAAGTTTGAGGCTAGCCTCAGCAACTTAGTGAGACCCTGTCTCAATATAAAAAAATAAGAAAGGACTGGGATATATCAGTGGTAAAGTGCCCCTGGGTTCAATCCCCAGAACCAAAACTAAAAATAAAATACAGGTACAGAAAAATTCTAGTTTAGATTTTGTTATTATAAATAATGTGATAAATTTAATATTGGAACAGAAAATTTATGCTTCAGATCTTTCAGCATTTATTTTAGTTTCACTTCAGAATACTGTTACCAGTTCACATGTATATGTTATATTTATATTATAGGATCTTAATTCTCAGATTTTTGGTTGTATTAGCTCTTAATCTGAAGTTCTGAGCTGCATTACATTTATGGCCTTCAGTGATCCATTGATGAAGGTTTGTATTGTTCACAGGGCTAACTTCATTTTCCAGGAGCCAAGAAGAATTTTGTGACTGTCATGTACAGGAGTATGAAAACAGCTAACAGTTGTTTGTTTCTGAAAGTGATTTTTAATAAATGATTTTTCAATGCTTTTTTAAAAAGTGATTGTTTTTAGATTAAATTATTTAACAGGGTTGTCAACTGCGATGGGAGAAATAACAAGAACACATTATAAATAGTTCTTTTTGGGATTTATTTTTCCCCCATAGTCTGTTTTTATTTGAAAACCCAAAAAGAACGGTAAAAAATTTCAGCTATTGCTTTTTTATAATTTCAAAAGTTTACCCTAGGCCATAAAATTTTAACTAATCTGCTAATGTCATCATTTACCCTGGCATGTATGTTTCTTCCAGAAATGAGGTATAGAAAAGGGATTTAATGGTTATTGAGATGTTTATTGGGCTGCATCTGTAAAGTTGTGAGTTTACTGCATTTTGTGTGAATATTCTAATTGCTTTAAAGGAAATCAGATGTATTCATTATTATATTTTTGTTGATTATAATTGTATAATAAGGGCCATAGTAAGCCCTTATTTTTGAGAATATAAAAATTTGTAGTTCTGTATGATAGTTTTTGTTTCTTTGGAAGTTGGCTTTCCCACAAACTCAATAAATTACTGATCCTTGACCTGATAACCAATTTTAAATAATGATTTTTATGATTATTTCTACTCAGCTAAACAGGAGGTGGCAGTCAGTATACACAAACCACTTTTATGACATATGCAAGCTCTTTTTCAGATATGCATTTAACCTCATCTACTTTCACTTTGGAAATGTTTTAGCTACAGGGGGAGACCCTGGAAGAGGTTCCTGATTGTCTTGGTGGCTGGAATCCTGAAGTTTTTGTTTAGCCTTTATGTTTTGTTTGCTTTATTAATTCACAAGTACTGGAGTGTCTGTCATTGTAGGCATTAGATGCCTTTCCCACCTGCCACCCCATCCCCGTCTCCCCCAACCTACTGTTTTGCTATTTATTACTCCAGTAAAAGACTCTGAACTTCATTGTTTCAAACTTCAGAAATCAAAATAAGCACACAGTTTCCCATAACAGATTCTTAAAAATGGATTATTTGAATTCTAAACTTTGAAGTTTGATAATAACCAATATCCTGTTTAACTTCACATTTTATTTATATCTGAATTCTTATAAGTGGCATATCTGGATCTATTAGTGTGTGCTAATTAAACTATTTTTTAAATTTCATTCTGTATGCCACAGCAGAAAATTCCTTTAAATCCTTAGTATTTAGCTATTCAGTATTTTTCAAGAAAAGATTAAGAGGGCTGACATTTAGTGTCAAATACTGAGGATAATACTGCTCAGTGGTAAAATTATATATGCATGTATCCAGTGGTATAAAAAATTAGCAGTAATTTTAATCATCATTACTAATGTCCTTCAGTTTCTCAGTGTCTCTCTGTAGTTAGAAAATCAATTATAGATTTGTGTCAGAAAAATCAACAAACCAAGTGTGTGGTTTGAGTATTTTATGAAAAAATTAGTGAATATGGGTTAATGGAGAGTTGAAATGATCTGAGAAAGAATTGAGGCACAAAGAAGAAAATAGAGCTGCTTTTAACAGAGAAGCCAGAGTGCAGGAGCAATGAGTTTAAATATTTGGGAGGAGAGGAATTAATGGGAAATTTTGAATTTTGGGTTGTATTTTATCTGAGGCAGGGGGGTAGCATCTATAGTTTTCTGTATAATCTGTCTTTTAAGCAAATAACAGATTTTCCTTCCAGTTAAACCATATTCATTTCACAAGACCAAACGTGTCATTTCTTTCATATTTTTCCATGATTCTCGAGGCCAAACTCATCATTTCTGCTTCTGTTATAGACTTGCCATGTTGGATTGTAATTACCTGTTTGCACATCTTTAGACTTTTGAATTTGTAAAGGCACCAGGCACCTGTTTTCCTAGCAGACCACATAGTTCATGAGCCACCCTAAACAAATATTAGTAGATTGTTGTAGCAATTTAACGAATAAGAGCTTTGAATGAGTTTCTCAAGATTCATTTCTTAATTCTGAGACTTAGGTATGTTTTTGTTGTTTTCCTGGATCTTTTCATAGCTAATTTTGAAAATATTTACATTTTAACACTTTTGGCTAACTGTAAAACATTTTGTTTTTTAATGAAGTATTTTGTTCTCTTTGTTGTATAAGTAGCTTAATTTTTTTTTTTTTTTTTTCCTTAGATAATGCCTGTGTCCTATTTGCTGTCTCTGTTCTAATGTTTATCATCAGTTCAATGCTGGTATATGGAGCAATTTCTGTAAGTCTGCCTCTTCTCAGCTTTTAGAGTGTGAACTTTACTGAATCTACTTAGTTATTTCATACATTTGCTAAAATGTGTGCTTACTTTCCTCTGCAGTATCAAGTGGGTTGGCTGATTCCATTCTTCTGTTATCGGCTTTTTGACTTTGTTCTCAGTTGCCTGGTTGCTATCAGTTCTCTCACTTATTTGCCAAGAATCAAAGAATATCTGGATCAATTAGTAAGTGTGTGCTAATTAAACTATTTTTTTATTTTATGTAAAATATTTTAATTGACATTCTGAGGTATTCCTAGGTTCTGTTTTTAAGTACCCCATGTTTTTTGAAGTATCTTAAAGTAACTAGTATGTTAAAACCTGTTAAGATGAAATTACAGTACAGTACAGTATTGCAAGTTCCTAAAGATGGATCACGTGTAAGAAGTAGTTCAGTTTTTGTTATATACTACAGGTATAATAATTTGACCAGATTTGGTATTCATTAAATTATTGGTGTTTTGTCTTTATAGGCATTCATAGCAAACAGCTGAGTGCCTACTATGTTCTTAGCCCTATGCTAGACACCATTGGTGAATGGTGTGAACATAAAGTTGACTTCCCTCTCTTTAGGGAACATACAATGTATTTGGGGTATTATAATATATGAAGACGTTGTCTGGGATAATGAATTGGAGCTGTCACACAGTCACAATAAGAACTTAAATTAATGCTGTATAGTAGGGCAGGTGACACTGGGCTGAAGTGGCCAAATAGGACTTCCTAAGAGTTTTGAAAGGAGTGGAGTCCAGCGAGATGATGAAAATGTTCTAGAGAAATGAGAGTCCTTGAGGCAAGAAGGAATGTGATACAGTCAAGGAACTGAGAGATGGCCATGGTGGCCAGCACACAGATGGCAGGTGAGAAAGCAGCAGTTGATGAGGCTGAAGAGAGTAGCTGGGGACAGGGCCTGTTGGCTTGATCACCTGTAGTTAGAAGCTCTTTAAGAACTGTTCTCTGATCATGTCATCTCTGGCTAAAAGAATCACAAGTGGTGCCCCTTGCCTTCTGTGTCCAACATCCTTAGCATAGGATGCTCCCAGGCACTGGCTACATTAGTACATGCAAAGGTATGAAATGAATTTGCTCTTCCTTTTGCCCACCATTTTCCTACCTCTATTTGATTCACTTAATCCCATGTACTTCCTTTGTTGGCCAGCTTATAAATCCTGACTTCTTCTTTTCTAATGCCTTTCTCCCCAAACTTAGCTCATTGCTTTGCGCATTGCCAGGTTTGAGTATTTGAATGAATATAGCTGATCCTTCTCAGTAGAACATAGTATGTGTACTGTAAATTGTATAATTGTGCCTGGCTCTTTGACCTGTGGCATGCTTTCTTTTTGCCTGATAAAAGTTGAGACAGACAACTAACTTTCAGAAAAATTATTTTCTCCAGGATTAACTGGCCTATGGAGTAGGTAGGTCTCAGTACCTACTGATTTACTGACCCAGGGACAAATCCTGGGTTCCATACAGGAGGTTGTGTTTTGCCAAATACCAGCAAGATGGAAAATAGTAGAAAGTAAGGAGGAAATAAGCTCAGTTTGGACTATTTAAGGAATATACTGGATATTTAAACAAGTGTATTTTAAGTGATTAATGATAATGAGACTTAAAAACACTTTGAGTTAGAGCCTGTTTATAAAGCCACATCCTCAATTTTTAATTTAGAGACAGGGTCTCACTGAATTACTTAGGGCCTTGATAAGTTGCTGAGGCTGGCTTTGAACTTGAGATCTTCCTGCCTCAGCCTCCCAAGCCATGCACCACCACACCCAGGTTTTGTTTGTATTCTTAAAATGTTCCCTAGGTTATTACAGAGTCCAGATGCCCTGCCTAAATTGTAAATTGCTTGTGTATGTTTGTTTTTTTAATAGCCTGATTTTCCCTACAAAGATGACCTCCTGGCATTGGATTCCAGCTGCCTGCTGTTCATTGTTCTTGTGTTCTTTGTGGTATTTATCATTTTTAAGGTAAGTTGCTAAATCTGTGGGCAGCTGGGGAGACTTAACACTGCCTATCAAAACCTTTTCACTGCCTTATTTCCTCACAGGTCACAGTAGATTAAGGACTTAATGGTGACAGTGTTTAAAAGTAGTACAGGTAGCTTCAAGGAGCATCCTCTGTCCTGTTGCCAGGGAATGGTTGAAAGTGTCAGGATCATTGCACAAGTGAAGGAACTTCTCTATGTTTTTGAAAGTGGTTCATGATTTGTATTGGAAATCTGTTACAATTACCAACATTCAGAACCCCAGAATTTCCTTTGCCAACACAGTGGTTAACAAACCTAAGTTGAAACCCCAACTCTAGTTTCTTTAGGAAACTTCTGACATTTAAATGAAAACCAGGAGTTGAAAAGGGCCTATGTGGTGCTAGGTCCTGACAGAGAACATGGTGGGGAAGTGTTGGATGTCACCTGCATTTAAAACAGGTAGTCTGTTGAGTTTCTGGTGTGTGTAAATTTTGTTTCTATCTTTTCAGGCTTATCTAATTAACTGTGTTTGGAACTGCTACAAATATATCAACAACAGAAATGTGCCAGAGATTGCCGTGTACCCTGCCTTTGAAGCACCTCCACAGGTTAACTACTGTTTCTTATGTTAAAATATTGCTAGCCATTATTAATTGTTCCAAAAGAACATGAAATTTTTGACTTTCTTTCCTGTGCCATAACTCTGGTTTGGGGTATGAATAGCTTAAATTTCATAGGATTTAGCATTTCCCAGTTGGAATCCTGGGTACACAGGCTAGACATACCTACACTGCCCATTGTGTCCAGTTGGCTGTTAGGTTTATTCATTAGTCCTCATGAGTGTTGTGTTTGTGGGAGGCATAAGATAGGAAACAGCTATGCTAAGGTCGGTTAGCCTGTAGGGCTTCTATGGATGGATGTAGAGTACTATTAACTGAAACTTATGTTGTTTAAAAAAAAAAAAAAAAAAATCCATTTGATCCAAAGGAGGAGCTGATCTGTCTGTGGGGAAATGACTGTGATGGGTTCTGTGAGTCTGTTGAGGAGGGCTGTGTCTCGGAGCCCTCTAATTGCTACTAGACTATTTTTTCCAGATTTTCAACACAAGGTTAGAATGCTACCTCCCTATAAAGATATGCCTGGCACCCTAGAGGGCATGGTAGAGGTTCATGCTCCTTTGACTACAGATTCTGATGAAACAGACTCCAGCATCTTACTGGAGGCTTCCTGTAGGTGTGGTTCAGTGGGGCCCTATCATCCAAATTCTCAATTCCTGAGGTGTCATTGGCACTGATACTTTATTGCAACAAGGGGAGAGCAGGTACAACTACTGCCTGTCAAGGAATCCTTGTTGCCTCAGAGTTAGTCAGAATTAGAGTTAAAATTCTCCTTGTCTGCAGCCTTCATCCATCATGTTCAGCAAACATGGGTCAGATCTCAGTTGCATGGAAAGTTGCAAGTTTTTCAGGTATCTCTGTTCCCAAGAACTACTGAGCTGACAATTTCTTCTGCTCTTTGTAGGTTTGTGTACCTTTATTAGGAGATAGTATGAAAGCTGAAAATTATTCCAGAAAGAGATTGTTAAGTTTCATGTAGCTTTTTTTCTGTCTTTTATAGTATGTTTTACCTACTTATGAAATGGCAGTGAAGATGCCTGAGAAGGAACCACCACCTCCTTACTTACCTGCCTGAAGATGCTCTGCCTCTGTCAATAAACCCTATACCAGCTTCTCGTCTTGTTTATTTTACAGAATGCTGCACTACAGGGCTCTTCAAACTTGTTTGATATAAAATACATTGTCTTTTGTCTAAGCATTTATTTTCAAACACTAAGGAGCTTTTTGGACATTCATTAGAAGTCTTTTTTTTTCCTCGTTAAGTCTATTACAATTTAATACTTTTCAAAGACAATCTAGGTTAAAGAGAACAAAGTGCCATTGTATGCCTTTAACTGGGGGTGGGGAGGGAGTATTCTCCACATATTTTCTTTTTTAACTTTGCACTTTCTTTATATAATGGTTTGTATCTTGGTTATTTGCTGCCCTGGATAATTTCAGGAAGATTGAATTCAGTATTCAGGATGAGTGAATTGGGTATAAGATCTGAAGTTTTCAGCTATAGAAGCAGGAAAAATATATAACATTTGACTGGACCGTGGAAGATGATGGTTGCATGTTTCTAATTTGTATGTTTCCATCTTTGTGATAAGATGCTTTAATAAATCTCTTAAATATTTACTGTTGTCATTTTTCAAAACTTTTTGTAGATAAAGTCCAAATTTTCTATTACAATATACAGTTATACCTGAGCTTAATGACAGGGGTACATTCTTACAAGTGATTAGGGAGATGATTTCCTCATATGAACATCAGAGTGTACTCACACAAACCTTGGTGGTATAGGCCAGTCACTCAGTGTGGCCTCTTGATTGCAGTCAAGATACAAAGCTGCTGTCAGCATGAACTTTTTTTTAAGTAGGAATACACTCTAAAACAACAAGTGTAGTAAATACATAAACTAGTAATCTAGTTGTTAACAAGGGTTACTGTATGTAATTATACTGTTTTACATGATTGACAAAGTGGTGGATTTGTTTACACCAGCATCACCAGAGACACATGCATACCGCATTGCACTTGGATGTTTCAAGAGCTACAGCATATGTCACCAGGTGATCGTTTTTCACTTCCATTAGGATCTTATAAGACTGGTCATATATGTAGTCTGTGCTTGACAGAAGTGTGTGGTATGTGACTGTAAGAATCCTGTTATGTAAGGATACAAAGCTAGGCTTGTTTTGGAAGCATTTTTAATCCAGTAATAACAGGACTACTGCTCTAAGTTAAAGTGAAGATGTTTCTTGAATCAGGCCAGAAATATCTAATGTTGATGGTTTGCTAGAAAAAAAATGTGATTATTGTACCAAGCTGTGTTTTTATGTTGTAAGCATTTCACTAGGTAATGAATTACTTTAAGAAGAATAATTCAAATTAAAATGCATCAATTGATCATAATGGGAACCGATACATCTAGACATCGAATGAATAAATCTGATGGTGTAGTGCAAGGACTATAGTTAATGATAACATAAGGAATTTCTAAGTAATATGTGCTCTTACCACAACACAGGTAACCATAGAAAGTGATGCTTAGGTTAATTTGGCTAATATCATTTTGCTATGTGTATGAAGAGTATGTTGTACACCTTCAAAATATGCAGCTTTTATAAAGAGGTTGGGGGAACCAAAGAGAAAGCAAACTGTTGCAACTTAAGGGCACGACAATTTAAATTTTGTCCTGGAAATCTTTCATCTTGCTAAGAATCCAGCAGTAGTGACCTTATACATACCATGTGAACACATGGAGAAATGCGCATCTTTGAAAGGAAGGACAGAATTGTTTGTAAACTCCTACTAATACCAGACAAAACCAGCATATATTTAGGAAGGAAATATCTAGGTATGTACCCAGTTTGCCATAGTGCAATACATTTTTCTGTTATCTATAGTTGTAGAACATTACAGAATCAAGGACAAGTCTTCTGTGCTGGACTCACTTGTTTCTGCATAAAAACTGATATGGAAGCTTTATATGAGAGCTACCAAATTTTTGTTGTTATTGATTAAATTCTGTGTTAAAGACCATGCTAAGCAATAAATAAAATACTAGTTATGGTTTAGATGTGAGGTGTCCCCCAAAAGTTAAGTGTGAATGCAAGAAAGCTTAAAATTGGTATGATTGGGTTGCTTAAAACTAATCAGTGCATTAATCCCCTGATAGGGATCAACTGGATGGTAACTGAGGCAGGTAGGGTGTGGCTAGAGGAGGTGGGTCCCTGGGGGCATGCCTTTGGGGGTGTATATTTTGTCCTTTAGAGTGGAGGAGCTTGCTCTCTGTCCTGGGTGCCATGTTCTCAGTTGCTTCCATCTGCCACACCCTTTGGCCATGATGTCATTCCTCACTGCTGACCCAGAGCAATGGAGTTGGCCATCTCTGGACTGAGAACTCTGAAACCGTGAGCCCCCAAATAAACTTTCCCTCCTCTAATTGTTCTTGTCTTTTGGTCCCAGCAGCAAAAAGGCTTGACTAAAACACTAGGCAAGCTTGCTAGACTTTTTGTAAGTGGTAAGAGTATATTAAACATCTGAATATCTGCTGTTGGTGGAAATGCAAAATGGCACAGCAGCTACAGAGAAAAGATTCCTCAAAAAAATTAATAGAATGACCATGTGGCCCAGCAATCCCACTTCTGGATGTTAAACCAAAACAGCTGAAATGAGTATCTCAAAGAAAAGAGAAGGACTCCCAGTTCATCACAGCACCATCTACAGTAACCAAGATGGAAATAATCAGTGAAAGCAAAGTGTTTATTGATAGGCGAATCAATAAAGTAAAGGTAATATATACATAAAATGGAATACTATTCAGCCCTTAAAAAAGAAACGTGTAATTTAAGACAAATGAACTTTGAAGATATAATTAAGTGAAAAAAGCCAGTCAGAGACAAATATTGCATGATTTCACTTACAAGTGGTACCTAAAATAGTCAAATTTATAAAATTCAAGAATGAAATGTTGGCTTCTAGGGGCTTGATGGAGAGGGCAATGATGGGTAGTTACTAATCAGTGAACATAAAGTTTTGGTTAAGATGAATAAGGCAGTGTACTTATAGTACATAGTAACAGTAATGGACACCACACTTTTTTTTTTTTTTTTTTTTTTTTTTTTTGGTACCAGGGATTGAACTCAGGGGCACTTGACCACTGGGCCACATCCCCCCCCTTTTTTTTTTTTTTTTTTTTTTTTGGTACTGGGGATTAAACTCAGGGGCACTCAACCACTGGGCCACATGCCCAGCCCTTTTTTTTTATATTTTATTAGAGATGGTTTCACTGAGTTGCTAAGTGCCTCCCCATTGCTAAGGCTGGTTTTGAACTCGAAATCCTCCTGCCTCAGCCTTTTTTTTTTCTGGGGATTGCAGGGGTACGCCACCCGCGCCCGGCTCCCCAGCCCTTTTTTTTTTTTTTTTTTTTTTTGCCACATCCCCAGCCCTTTTTTTTTTTATTTTATTAGAGACAGGGTCTCATTGAGTTGCTAAGTGCCTCGCCATTGCTGAGGTTGGCTTTGAACTCGAAAACCTCCTGCCTCAGCCTCTCAAGTGCTGGGATTATAGGTGTGCGCCACCGCACCTGGCTCATGAAATATTCTTAATGCGATATAAAAAATTTATGAACAACTATAAGCAAATTACACATATATTCATATATAGATATACGTGTCTACGTACACATACGTGCACTCCTTGACTTTTAAGACACTTTACTTTTTGCCTGTCTTTTTCCATCTATTCCATTTCCTTCTAGAGCTCTTTCACCCACATCCTCTTTTTGTGTCCATCCCATGTGTGGTCTGGCTTGGGTCCTCTTACCTCACTTTCTCAACTTTCACTTACTAATAAAGATGTGGCTTTAAACTCTACAGAATAAAGTTCCAAGTGTTTCTACCCGGTCCCCTCAAGAGTCTTAAGAAGCCTGTGTTCCCAGATTTGAGCTCACCAGCACACACCTTCTCTCATCATGGGCACATTTGGTGTAATGGAAGGTATGGCCTCAGGGATATCTATTTGAGTGTTCACTATCCACTTCACAATTCTCTATAATCTTGAGCAAAAGTTTAATTCAAGCAATGTATTTGGAGCATGTGTTTTATTCCAAGCGCAAGAGTTGTCGGTTGGACCAAACACTAAAAAGAGAAAAAATCGCTGATCTCATTTTAGCAGAGGAAGAGAGATGGTTTAAAATAAACTATACAGTAAGTTAGTGATAGAGCTCTGGAGAAAATAAAGCAAGAAAGGAGGATAAGGATTGGTGGGGTGGGGCAAAGTGTGATTTTAAACACCACCAAGAAAGGCCTTATTAAAGTGACATGTGAGACTTGAAGGAGATGAAGGAAGAAGTTCTGAGCAGAGTGCCTGTGGGAGCATGCTTGGTGTGTTCAGAAACGGTGAGCTTGAATAATGTGAGGAAGGCAGGAGGTAAGCTCAGAGAGGCATTGGGTTGGCCTTTGTATGACATTGCTGTGACTGTGTAATTCTTTAGTGGAATGGGAAGGAAGTTAACAGGAGGATTTTATTTTATTTTATTTCATTTTTTTTTAACAGGAGGATTTTAAACAGATAAGAATCCTGAAATGACTTACTGCACATCCTCTCTGAATCTGTTCTCTTATCTGAAAAATGGTTGTAAAACTTAACAGAGTTGTAAATAATGAGTGATATAACATGTGCATACAGCCCCTGGTATGGTGTATAGCACATAACCAAAAATCAGTAGATATTTATTTATTTAGTGGTACTGCTTACATGCTGGGAAGCATCCTACCACTGAGCTACATCTCCAGCTCCCCCAAATCAGTAGATACTATAAGGTAGGTTGTGTAGAGAAGCTGTTGAGATGGCAGATGTTGGGCACGGACAAACTTGGTTTTAAATCTCAGGTCTGCCCAGTGACCAAGCACAGCCAAATTACTTCTATGCACAATGACAATGATGAGACAGTGTGTATAGTGCTTAGCAAAATGGCAGATATAGTGAGTGCCAAAAAGAATACATCTATGTATATATTGAAATGTTTAAGAAATTATTGCATAAAAGTAGTTTCTGGTAAATTAGGTAAATTCTATAAATTGGGCATTCTCTCCTTTGATCATTTGGCAGATGGGCTTTCAGTGAATTAGCTTTTGGGGAACAATTCTTTAGTGCATTGGCCTGCTTCCTCTTCTCTTAGTTACTCTAGCACCTAGGATGCATCTCCATTACAGCTCGTGGTACACCAGATTCCTGGTTCCCTGGTGGTGAGCAACTTGGAGCCTGCATCTCCTCCTTTCTCTCTTGTCCAGCCACAACACTTGGCACAGTGACCACACAAAGCTGAGAGGAGAAGGAAATAAATGTTCACTGAATGAAAGAATCTGCCCCTACAAACTAAACACTGCTTTTAGGTTATTTTCAATATAAATTGTGAATAGCCAGCACTTGCACTACACTCATATTTAAAGTTCTTGAACTATGAAACCAAGAATCCATTCATGGATAAATTGTATGTTTTCTTACCTCTGTTTGGTGATGCAGTAATCCCTGTTTTCCCACCTTGACTAATTTGTTCACAGTCATCATGGAACTGACTTTGGTGGCTCTAATTGTTCCAATGTGCATTGTAGGCAAAGGATTGATATATCATTTTTAGGATTATTTTTCTTCTTTCAAAGAAGGAATGTGCCCAAGAGTTTGAGATTGCTGCATTTCTTGGAATAGTCATGATTTTGGCTATGATAAAATAATTTAAAATCAAGATGAATGTTGCCAAATAGTTTGAAATTTCAGCACGGGGATAGTGGAAGGAGTCCAAGGTCTGGAGTCAGAAGACTGAAAATCAGTTCTTGTCTTCACCAGGCTAATGACTCTCTAACGCTGTGAAATTTATCTGGGACTTGAGCTTCAGTTGCTGCATTTGTAAAATCAGAAAGGTGCAAATCCCTGATCTATGTGCCTCTTTTAGTTGTTTTTAGGATCAAGTGAGGTAACAGACATGGAAGGTTGGCAAGCTATAAATCACTGTGCAAATATTATCATGAGGTGTGTGAGAACAAGCCATGCCTAGAGGAAGGGCTGAGAAGAAGAAAAGTATTTGACCTGGAAACCAGAGAAAGAGTAGCTTTGTTCCTCATCTGTTAGAAAGAAGCTTTATATCTGTCATCATTCAGTTACGTGGCATCGAAAATCTGATTTATATTCCTGGCCCTCTCACCAATTATAACTTTTGCAAGTAACTCAAATTCCAAGTGAGATTGCAGATTCTTTTTTTTTTTTTTTTTTTGAAGACTCTGACCTGTGACTCTTATTTTAGGTTAAGCAGTTAATTCTCCTTTAAAGTGAGAAATATTTTTTTAAAATGACATATGTACCCATTTAATGACCATTTCCAGTGCTTTTCATTCCTTTGCATAGATTTGTGGTTCCATCTGGTAGCATTTTTCTTCTGTCAGAGACTTCCTTAGCCTTTTTTTTTTTTATTACAGCATGGTACTGCTAGGATGAATTTTTTTGGCTTTTATATGTCTGACATGTCTTTAATTTTCCTTTGTTTTCAAAGTATATTTTTGTAGGGTATAGAATTCTAGGATCAACATTTTTCCCCAGTACTTTAAAGGTATCCCATTGTCTTGCATGCATTGTTTCTATAAGAAAACTTCTTTTTCCTTCAGGCAATTTAAAATACTTTTATAGCATTGATTTTGAATAATTTGTGATGTTTCTTGAAGCAGGCTTTTTTGCTTTTTTCATGTGATTTCTTGTGTTTTGGGTTCATTGATATTCTTGGATCTGTAGATTTGTAAATTTCATCATGTTTGGGAATTCTTTAAAGCCATTATTTCTTCAAATATTTCCTCCGTCTTCCTGTCTTCCTCCTTTGGGGATCCTGTTTGGCAGGAATGAGAAGGATAAGCTTCCTATGAGGAGGTCATTTGAGATAAACCTTGAGAATTGAACTAGTGAAGATGTGGACAGAAGATTTGGCAACTTATTTAATATAAAGGAAACAAGCGAGGAAGAAGGATGTCAAGATTTATTTTCTGCCTGAGTGTCCCAGAGAATAATGACAAAAATAGGGAATAATGACAAAAATATTGAAAAGAAGATATTGAATTTGTTCTTGGATATGATTAAGCTGGAGGTACCTATGTGACCTGCAAGTAGAAAATCCAACAGGCGCAGCTACAAATGTAGCCATATTGCTCAGGAGCAGGGTTGGGACAAGATTTAGAAATTAACAGTATAGAGGTGGTAGCTGAAACCGCACTAATAGAGGAAATCGCTAACATGGATGATACACAGGGATCAGAGAAGACCTAGTCATTCAGACCTTCTACTTCTAGCAAGTTCTTCTAGGGAACTAAGAATTCACAATGATTCACAAAAGGAGAGTCACCAAAGCACTCTTTACAATTAAGAACAAGATGAAATCAGGACTTCAACAGCCAGGCTTTGGCACCTGCCCAAAGCACAGTGGTCTGACTCTCCCAGTAGGCCTTTGGATTTTGTGATTTCACTCACTGATGCACTTAGGAGTGCAATTTCTCCAGGAATGGAAAGAGGGTGGGGTGGGGGCAGGAAGTGAGGCAGAGAGAACTGAGTTAAGAAGTGACAGTTCGGAAGAGAAGGAGGGACAGGGTGGATGCTCCCTGGCCCCAGATGCCTCTGAATCACAGATCCAGCCCTTCAGCAAAGCCTGTTTGCAGGCATCATCACACTGTGTCTTGGCTGGGTGTCCATTTCTAACACCTGTGTTTACATCTTGGCCTGTTCCCAAGAACAAATAGGGCAGCCCCCAGGACACAAACACCCTCAGTGTGGCAGTTGGTCCAGAGATTGTTCAACACAGATTCCTGGACCAAGTCCCCAGCCATGAGAACCAGACCATCTGAAGCGAGGACTTACGAATCTGCCCTTGAGAAAGCCTCCCAGGGTCTCTCACACAGTTTCTGGAGCACTGCCTTGGGGCATGTGTACAAGGGGCCTCCTTCCTCTTAGGCTTCCTTTGCAGAGTTGATAACACAGGCTTCTATTGGGAGATTCTGTAAATTACAGAACTGAATGTGTTAGTCACAAATCAGTAAGACCAGGATATGGGGAAAACACATCTTTGGATAAGAACATGGCCTTGCCTGTGTCCTGGAAGATTCTTCAGCCAGGAGCCAAGTACACAACTTGGAGGCAGGAAAGAGTGGCTTTTAGGAGTGACAGCTTCTTGGAAGAGAACATCAGTGTTGTTTGTATGCTACCTGGTACCGAAAACCGGGAGGAAAACTCTCGGAGGCAGAGTAAAGCTTTTACTACTTTTACTTCTACTTTATTAGAGAGAGCTTAGAGAGGGAAAGGAAGATTTTTAGAGAGAAAGATTAAAGCGAGCTTTTCTTCTTGTCTTCTTGTCTTAGAGTCAGAGAGAAAGAAAGATAGAGCTTAAAGAGAGCTTTTCTTAGAAAGAAAGATAGATAGAGCTTAGCTTCTTGTCTTCTTGTCTTCTTGTCTTCTTATAGAGAAAGAAAGATAGAGCTTAGCTTAGAGAAAGATTAGAGCTTCTTTCTTCTTCTTTCTTCCTTCTTCTTTCTTCTGTCTTCTGTCTTCCTTGGGAGCCTCGGCCTAACTCTGACCAGTCATTACTTCTTCTATCTGGTTTCTCTTCTGTAACCGCTCTGCCTACGTTCTGGCCGCTCTGATTCTTCTGACCAACCGAGTGACTGCCCGACTGACTGAATTCTCCGTTCTCCTAACTCGGACCGCTTTCACCCGGTTATATACCTTCAGCTTTGCGGGTGCCTACAGGTGCGTCACATACATATCAGGTGGAACTTATGGCTTCCAGCTAGCTGCAATAGCCCTTCCTAATTAGGGCTCCTTCAGTTGTTTGCTGTTCAGCTTGAACTGAGAGCTCATGCAGCTGCCCCACTCCCTGGAGGCCAGGTGACAAGAGAAAACAATTAGTCCACTGAGTTTAGGAACCACCATGGTGGTTCAGAAGATTTGGAAAATGAAGTAAAGCCCAAGGCGCGCAGTGAACTGTTGCCCTTTGTGGCATGGCATGTTACTTCTCTACCTTGGTGCTCTTTTCAACACACCCATTGTGAGACCCTGATAAAGCCACGGAAACAGAATGTTAACAAAGGATTGAAATTGGCACCAGGGAAAAACTCGAACCCTTCAGCTTCATTTATTCTTAGTCAACTTAAAAATCACTAATTTTGGAGGATGCACAGCTGGGTAATACATTATTAGTTCCCCACTAGATCACACCTCTGATGTGTGAGTTATGATCACCCTGTGTGAGGTTACTTTTCAGGGACTTGAAGACCGCTTTTGCTGAAAAACACATACTCTTCACTTGGGCTGGCAGATATCTGGTGGGTGACTGGAATGGGCTCTCTCTCTTCATAGTATGTCTTTTCCATTGCTGCATGAACTTTGGGGTGAGATCTCACTCAGCTCTGGATGTGGACGTGTTGATTACATTGGAGCTGGTGTGTGGGTTCTTCTGTGCCACCCTTGTACTTTTTCAGCAGCTCTAGCAGCCCAAGCACCCAAAGTCCTTCACCCTAACACGGATCCAGATTGAACCAGAAGGTCAGGATGATGGCTCCAGCTACAAGAGTAACTCAATGGTCCCCAGAACATATTGACCATGACTGGTGGTCTGAGTCTTCTGCAAGAACGAATATCTTTTGGAACCATGGCCTTGACCAATGGAAAATGATCAGACTGTAGCCCACCACAGCACATCAAAAAAAGGTTTGAATCCCCTTTTGTTCAGAGAGCAACGTAGTCCCTTGATCACTCCTGTCTCCCTCCAGCTGAAGCCCCAATTGCCTCAGAGAGAAAATACAAGAAGTGAAAGATCACTCCAAAAAAGAGATAGAGATTCTGAAGAAAATCAGGCAGAAATCCTTAAAATGAAGGAATCAATAAACCAAATTAAAAATTCAATGAAGAGCATCACCAATAGACTACATCACTTGGAAGAGAGAGTTTTAGGCAATGAAGAAAAAATACATAATCTTGAAAATAAGGTTGACTATCTTAAGAAAAGATGTTAAGAGATCATGAACAGAAATTCCAAGAAATACGGGATAAATTGAAAAAAACAAATTTAAGATTTATTGGGATAAATGAAGGCTCAGAGATACAAACCAAAGAAATATGCATGATCTTTTCAATGGAATAATATAAAAAAAAAGTTCCCAAAACTAAAGAACAAAATGAAAAATTAGATATAGGAGGATTACAGGACCCCAAATATACAAAATTACAACAGACCCACACCAAGGCACAATATTATGAAAACACCTAACATACAGAATGGGGATAGAATTTTAAAGGCTGCCAGAGAAAAACAAGAAATCACATTTAGAAGGAAACCAATCCAGATCTCAGCTGATTTCTTAATCCAGACCTTCAAAGCTAGGAGGTCTTGGAATAATATATTCCAAGCTCTGAAAGAAAATGGATGCCAGCCAAGAATACAATATCCAGGAAAATTAAGCTTCAGAACTGAAGATGAAATAAAAACCTTCCATGATAAACAAAAGTTTAAAAAATTCATAACTAGAAAGCCTGCTCTACAAAACATACTCAATAAAATATTTTGTGAAGAAGAAATAAAAAATAAAAGTAAAAAAATCCGTAAAGGGAGAAACTACACTAGAAGACTAGTCAATCAAAGGAGAAAATAATTCAAATTGAAAATCAGAAATAAATGAAGATGACAGGGAATAAAAATCTTATCTCCCCAAAAGACTTAAAAATGGCTTATTACAGGGACACAGCCACATCAATGTTTATAGCAGCACAATTCACAATAGTTAGATTGTGGAACCAACCCCAATGCCCATCAGCAGATGGGTGGATAGGGAAACATTGGTATATATACACAACGGAACACTACTCAGAACTAAAAGAGAATAAAATCATGGTATTTGCAGGTAAATGGATGGAGTTAGAGAAAATAATACTAAGTGAAGTTAGTAAATCCCCAAAATCCAAAGGTGGAATGATCTCTTTGTTATGAAGATACTGACTTATAAAGGCAAGGGGGGGTGATGAGAGGAATGAAGGAACTTCAAATAGAACAAAGGGGGGAGGGAAAGGGAGGGGGAAATGGGATAGGAATAATGGTAGAATGAGTTAGACATCATTACCCTAAGTACATGTATGAAGACACAATTGTGAAAATACTTCATGTAAAACCAGTGACTTGAAAAATTGTGCTCTTTATATGTAATATGAAATGAATTTCACTCTGCAAGCATATATAACAAATTAGAATAAAAATAAATTTTAAAAAATCTTATCTCAATAATAACATGGAATGTAAATGACTTAAACTCATCAATCAAAAGACATAGACTGGCAGATTGGATTAAAAAACAGAACCCAACAATATGCTGTCTCCAAAATACTCACCTCATAGGAAAAGACATCCACAGACTGAGGATAAAAGAATGGGAAAAAAACACATCATTCACATGGATCTCATAAACAAGCAGGGGTTTCTATCCTCATATTTGAAAAAGTGGACTTCGAGCCTGGAGACTAAATAATATGCTATTGAATGAATTGGGTTGCAAAAGACATCAAAGAGGAGATTAAAAAGTTCTTAGAGGGAAATGAGAACAATAATACAACATGTTGAAATCTCTGGGACACTATGAAAGCAGTACTAAGAGGAAATTTTTTTTGCATGGAGTTCATTCCTTAAAAGAAGAGAAAGTCAACAAATAAATGATCTAACATTACATCTCAAAGCCCTAGAAAAAGAAGAACAAATCAACACCAAAAGTAGTAGAAGACAGGAAACAATTAAAATCAGAACTGAAATCAATGAAATTGAAACAAAAGAAACAATTGAAAAGATTGACAAAACAAAAAGTTGGTTATTTGAAAAAAAATAAATAAGGTTGATAAGCCCTTAGCCATGCTAATGAAGAGGAGAAAACTCAAATCACTAACAACCGTGATGAAAAAGGAAATATCATGACAGACATTACAGAAATACAGAAGATAATTAGAAATTATTTGGAAAATTTGTACTCCAATAAAATAAAAAATATGAAGGTATCAACCAATTTCTAGAGTCCTATGATTTGCCCAAACTGAATCAGGATGATATACACAATTTAAACCAATCAATTTCAAGAAATGAAATAGAAGACACCATCAGAAACCTACTAACCAAAAAAAGTCCAGGACCAGATGGATACACAGCTGAGTTCTACAAGACATTCATTTATTTATTTTCTATATTAAATCATTTATTTATTCTAATTTGTTATACATGATGGCAGAATGAAATTCATTTCATATTACACATATAGAGCACAACTTTTCAAGTCACTGGTTGTACACGACGTATTTTCACACCATTTGTGTCTTCATACGTATACTTAGGGTAATGATATCTAACTCATTCCACCATCATTCCTATCCCCTTGCCCCATCTCTTCCCCTCCCTCCCCTTTGCCTTATCAAAAGTTCCTCCATTCCTCTCATGCTCCCCACCACCATTGCCATTATGAGTCAGCATCCCCATATCAAAGAAAACATTCAAGCTGGGTGTGATGGCACATGCCTGTAATCCCAGCACTTGGGAGGCTGAGGCAGGAGGATCCCAAATTCAAACCCAGCCTCAGCAATGGTGAGGCACTTAGCAACTCAGTGAGACCCTGTCTCTAAAAAAAAAAAAGGGCTGGGGATCTGGGGATGTGGCCCAGAAGTCGAGTGCCCCTGAGTTCAATCCTCGGTACAAAAAAAAAAAAAAAAAAAAAAAAAATTCAGCCTTTGGTGTTTTGGGATTAGCTTGCTTCACTTAGCATTATTTTCTCCATCCATTTACCTGCAAATGCCATGATTTTATTCTCTTTTAATGCTGAGTAATGTTCCATTGTGTATATATACCAAAGTTTCCCTATCCATTCATCTACTAAAGGGCATCTGGTTTGGTTCCACAATTTAGCTATTGTGAATTGTGCTGCTTCTACAAGATCTTTAAAGATGAACTAATATTAATATTCCTCAAATTATTTCGTGAAGTAGAAAAAGAGGGAACACTTCCACACTCATTCTATGAGGCCAATATCACCCTGATTCCCAAACCAGACAAAGAAAAGATCAGAGAAAAAAATAACTTCAGACCAATCTCTCTCTCTCTCTCTCTCTCTCTCTTCTTCTTTTTTTTGGTACCGGGATTAAACTCAGGGGCACTCAACCACTGGGCCACATCCCCAGCACTTTTTTTTTGTATTTTATTAGAGACAGGCTCTCACTGAGTTGCTAAGTGCCTCACCATTGCTGAGGCTGGCTTTGAACTCATGATCCTCCTGCCTCAGCCTCCTAAGTGCTGGGATTACAGGAGTGCACCACCAAGCCTGGCTCAGACCAATATCTCTAATTAACATAGATGCAAAAATTCTCAATAAAATTCTGGCTAATTGAATTTAAAAATATATTAAAAAGAGATAGTGCACCACAATCGAGTGGGGTTCATCCCAACCCTGGTTGGTTCAACACATGGAAATCAATAAATGTAATTCATCACATCAATAGACTTAAAGATAAGAATCATATGATTATCTCAATAGATGCAGAAAAAGCATTCGACATAATACAGTACCCCTTCATGTTCAAAACACTAGAAAAACTAGGGATAACAGGAACATATCTCAACCTTGTAAAAGCTATCTTTGCTAAGCCCCAGGCCAACATCATTCTAAATGGAGAAAAATTGAAAGCATTCCCTCTAAAACTGAGAACAAGACAGGGATGCCCTCTTTCACCTCTTCTATTTAACATAGTCCTGGAAAGTCTAGCCAGAGCAATTAGATGAAAGAAATTAAAGGGATATGGGTAGGAAAAGAAGAACTCAAATTAGCACTATTTGCCAATGATATGATTCTATACCTAGAAGACCCTAAAAATTCCACCAGTAAACTTCTAGAACTAATAAATATATTCAGCAAACTAACAAGATATAAAATCAACACTGATACATCGAAGGCATTTCTGTATATCAGTGACAAATCCTCTGAAAGAGAAATGAGGAAAACTACCCCATTTACAATAGCCTCAAAAAAATAAAATAAAATACTTGGGAATCAACAAAAGAGGTGAAAGAACTCTACAATGAAAACTAAAGAACACTAAAGAAGACCTTAGAAGATGGAAAGATCTTCCTTCTTCTTGGATAGGCAGAATTAATATTGTCAAATGACTATACTACCAAAAGCACTGTACAGATTTAATGCAATTCCAATCAAAATCCCAATGACATTCCTCGTAGAAATAGAAAAAGTCATGAAATTCATCTGGAAAAATAAGAGACCCAGAATAGCTAAAGCAATCCTTAGCAAGAAGAGTGAAGCAGGTGGCATCACTACACCAGACCTTAAACAATACCACAGAGCAATAGTAACAAAAATGGCATGGTATTGGCACCAAAACAGACATGAAGACCAGTGGTACAGAATAGAGAACACAGACAGAAACCTACATAAATACATTTATTTTATATTAGACAAAGTCACCAAAAACATATTATCAGAGAAAAGATAGCCTCTTCAAAAATGGTGCTGGGAAAACTGGAAATCCATATGCAAAAAAATGAAATTAAGCCCCAATCTCTCATCCTGCACAACACTCAACTCAAAGTGGATCAGGACCTAGGAATTAAACCAGAGACCCTGCACCTAAGAGAAGAAAAAGTAGGCCCAAATCTTTACCATATTGGATTAGGCCCTGACTTCCTTAATAAGACTCCTATAGTGCAAGAATTAAAATCAAGAATCAATAAATGGGAGGGATTCAAACGAAACAGCTTCTTCTCAGCAAAAGAAACAATCAGTGAGGTGAACAGAGAGCCTACAGAATGGGAGCAAATTTTTACCACATGCACATCATGTAGAGCACTAATCTCTAGGATATATAAAGAACTCAAAAATCTTTTTTTTTTTTTTAACTTTTTTGTAACAACTTTATTGAGATATAATTGACACAGCATAAAATCTACCTTTTTAAAGTGCACAGTTCACTAGATTCTAGTACATTCAGGGCTATGTGCCCATCAGCACTACAGTGAATTGACTATGCATCTCCTCCCCAAAATCCACAGAAGTGATGTGCTCCTAAAACTTGTGCCAGTGGCTTTAAAAGTGGAGACCAAAAAGAGATCTGAAAGGCAGCTGTTTAGTGGAGACCAGAAAGGTATTGAGGAAATCACTTTGGAGGCTGGAAAAACAGCAACCAGTGTTATGGAGTAGCTGAAAAAGTAGTAAAAGTGCTGCTCACTGTAACTCAAAATGCAGAAAATTATCTCAAAAACATGTGGATTTAACTAAGGAAATTTGAGACGGGAATGTGGAAAACACCAGTTGTTTTCTTTTAGCTGTGTATAAGGCATTGCAAGAAAGAAATACATCAAAACAAAGAACTGCTTAGATTTTTTAAAAAATTGGAATTTAATGAAAATATAGAGCACCCAGGAATGTCAGCAAAAGATCCTCAAAATAAAAAAATAATTTCAAAGAAAATGAAAAAGTGGAAAGCTGGAATCAAATTTGGCCTCAGGGTCAATATTAAATCAAGGGTAAAGCTGGAAGTTCTTGCCCTAAAAGGATAAAGACCTCAGAAAAACATGAGGCAGTGACTCAGTTCCTCTGAACCAACAGTCCCAAGAACCCTAATTCAAAGCCAAAGGAGACAAGAGGCTATCTTGAAGAAGTTTCAAACAGAACTTTTCTCTAGTATATAATTTGATACATAGGCAACCCACAACATTTAAGAGGA
Organism: Tamias sibiricus; assembly: GCA_025594165.1. Classification (NCBI taxonomy): domain Eukaryota; kingdom Metazoa; phylum Chordata; class Mammalia; order Rodentia; family Sciuridae; genus Tamias; species Tamias sibiricus. The sequence goes on from CM046670.1 coordinate 83,269,706, forward strand.
GCTCTTGGTGAATAAACTAGGTGACTCCAAAATTCAATAAAGAAAGAATATAAGAAAATTAAAGTATTTACATGTGAACATTTTAATTTACAAAATTAACATAAAGTATAATACCACAAGATCAAAAGTAGAACCTATTACATATATATATTTTCCTTATATTTAACTTTCTAACAAATATCTTCTGGCTTTTGTAAATAATTAAATATTTAAACATAAGTAAAATAAATATGAACAGTCTATGAATCTTTAATCACTCTATGTGCATATTTATATATACATGTGAGTCTCTCTCTCTCTCTCTGAGTGTGTGTGTGTGTGTGTGTGTATGTGTATTTATATAATCTACATCTGAGTTGGCCTGTCTCTTGTCATCACAAAACTGCCTGCTCTTTGAAAACAGTAAGGGAATTAATGGACTAAATTAGAGTGAAGATATAATTTATCCAGAGCAACTGTTTTAGTGATCTCAAACTAATGAGTTAATTGTATTTCCCTGTTTTTCTTTCTGCCATATCTGCTCTTTAAGTGACTAATCTCCTTTCAAGAGAGTATATAGTTATACCAGGTAAACATAGAGCAAAAAGTTGATGTAAAGGTCAGCCACATGAGCATTACACTTGAGCTATTTGTGGTTTATACTCAACAGGGTCCAAACACAGCTGGGATGTTATGCTTAAAACATGATCCTATACCTGTCATCTCTCTAACATAGCCACACTGGTTTTAAATAATAGCTTGAAGAACTCAAAAATTTTAACACCAAAAAAACAAACAACGCAATCAATAAATGGGCCAAGGAACTGAACAGACACTTCTCAGAAGATGATATACAATCAACCAACAAATATATGAAAAAGTGTTCAACATCTCTAGCAATTAGAAAAATGCAAATCAAAACTACTCTAAGATTTCATCTCACTCCAGTCAGAATGGCAGCTATAAGATGACAAACAACAATAAGTATTGGTGAGGATGTGGGGAGAAAGGCACACTCATATATTGCTGGTGGGACTGAAAGTTGGTAGAGCCAATATGGAAATCAGTATGGAGATTCCTTGGAAAACTGGGAATGGAAGCACCATTTGATCCAGCTATTCCACTCCTCAATTTATACCCACAGGACTTAAAAATAGCATACTACAGTGATGCAGCCACATCAATGTTTATAGCAGCACAATTCACAATAGCTAAATTGTGGAACCAACTTACTTGCCCTTCAGTAGATGAATGGATAAAGAATATGTGGTATATATACACAATGAAATATTACTCAGCATTAAAAGAGAATAAAATCATGGCCTTTGAAGGTAAATGGATGGAGTTGGAGAAAACAATGCTAAGTGAATTAAGCCAATCCCCCCCAAAACAAATGTCAAATGTTTTGTCTGATATAAGGATGCTGATATATAATGGGGATGGTGGGGGGTGGGGAGAGCATGGGAGTAATAGACAATCTTTAGATAGGGCAAAGGGGAAGGAGGGAAAGGGATGGGGCATGGGAGTAGGAAAGACGATGGAATGAGATGGACATCATTACCCTAAGTACATGTATGAAGACATGAATGGTGTGACTTCTCTTTGTGTACAACCAGAAACATAAAAAATTGTGCTCTATATGTATAATGTGAATTGAATTGCATTCTGCTGTAATATATAACAAATTAGAATAAATTAAAAATTTTATTTATTTATTTATTTATTTTTTGAGACACAAAAGCATTTGATTATTTCTCTGAGATGGCAGAAAAAAATCACAAAAATCCAGCATCTACGTCTGATAAAAACTTTCAGCAATCGAGGAGTAGAGGATGCCCTTTATCAATTTTTATTCATTTATCAATCAGATAAATGACATCCAAAAGCACCACATCCAATACCATAGGAAGATCTACACTTCCTCCCCAAGATCAGGCTCAAGGGGATGCTATCCCCTTTCACAATTTCTGAGCAATCTTTTTTTCACTTTTTTTTAATTCAATGTTGTTGTATTTGTAATAGTAGAATGCATTACAATTCATAATACACATATAGAGCCTCTTTTCACATAACACTGTTTGTATACAAAGTATATTTGTACTATTCATGTCTTCAATCATGCATTTAGGATAATGATATCCATCTTATATCACCTTTTCTCCCCCCCTCCCATACTCCCTGAGCTCCCTCCATTCTCCTCCCTCCCCTTTGTCCATTTTAGTGTTCCTCTAATTTTCCTACGTACCCCGACACCCAACACCACTGTGAATCTGCCTCCTTATATCAGAGAAAACATTTGGTATTTGGATTTTTGAGACTGACTAACTTCACTTAGCATTATATTCTCCAACTTCATCCATTTACCTGCAAATGCCATTATTTTCTTTTCTTTTATTGCTGAGTAAAATTCCATTGTGTGTATATACTACATTTTCTTAATCCACTCATCTACTGAGGGACATCTAGATTGGTTCCACAACCTTGCTATTGTGAGTTGTGCAGCTACAAACATTGAGATAGCTGTGTCACTGTAATATGCTGTTTTTAAGTCTTTGGGAATAGACCCAGGAGTGGGATGGCTGGGTCATAAAGTGGTTCCATTCCCAGTTTTCCATGAAATCTCCATACTGCTTTCCATAACGGTTGCACCATTTTGCAGTCTCACCAGTAATGTATGAGTGTGCCTTTCCCCCCACATCCTCTCCAACATTTATTGTTGTTTGTGTTCTTCATAGCTGCCATTCTGACTGGTGTGAAATGAAATCTTAGAGTAGTTTTGATTTGCATTTCTCTAATTGCCAGAGATGTTGAACATTTTTTCAAGTGTTTGTTGATTGATTGTATATCTTCTTCTGAGAAGTGTCTATTCAATTCCTTGGCCCATTTATTGTTTGGGTTATTTGATTTTTTTGGTGTTAAGTGCAGGAGCCCTGTTTGGGGATTGACTTGAATTGCAGTTGACTATGAGCCGTGGAGATTTGGCCATTGTCGCCACCCGTAGTCTCACGGGATTTGTTGCGGGATCTCGAGTGACTTGGCCGAAATTGCTGATCGGGTCAGCGCCATTTTAGGGTGTGTTTGGCGTGTGTTAGTTGTTGTTAGAACCAGAGAGAAAAGTTATCAGAATAAAAAGCTGTTTGTCTCCAGTTTGCTTCTGAAGTTCTTCCCGCGGCTCCGTTGCTCCAAGCGCTTCAGGCGACAACAGTTAAGATTTTTAAGTTCTTTATATATTCTAGAGATTAGTGCTCTATCTGATGTGTGTGTGGCAAAGATTTGTTACCAATTAGTAGGCTCTCTATTTACCTCACTGATTGTTTCTTTTGCTGAGAAGAAGCTTTGTAATTTAAGTCTATCCCATTTATTGATTCTTCATATTAATTCTTGTGCTACAGGATTCTTGTTAAGGAACTTGGGGCCTAATCTGATATGTTGGAAATTGGAGCTTACTTTTTCTTCTATTAAGTGTATTGTGTCTGGTCTAATTCCTAGGTCCTTGATCCACTTTGAATTGAATTTTGTGCATGGTGAGACATAAGGGTTTAATTTCATTTTGTTGCATATGGATTTCCAGTTTTCCCAGCACCATTTGTTGAAGAGGCTGTCCTTTCTCCACTGTACATTTTTGGCGCCTTTGTCTAATATAAGATAGCTGAAATTAGATGTATTAATCTCTGTGTCCTCAATTCTGTACCATTGGTCTACCTGTCTGTTTTGGTGCCAATACCATGCTGTTTTTGTTACTATTGCTCTATAGTATAATTTAAAATCTGGTATGGTGATGCCACCAGCTTCACTTTTCTTGCTAAGTATTGCTTTAGCTATTCTGGGTCTCTTATTTTTTCCAGATGAATTTCATGACTTCTTTTTATATTTCTTCGAGGAATGTCATTGGGATTTTGATTGGAATTGCATTAAATCTGTATAATGCTTTTGGTAGTATGGACATTTTGACAATATTTATTCTGCCTATCCAAGAACAAGGAAGGTCTTTCCATCTTCTGAGGTCTTCTATAATTTCTTTCTTTAGTGTTCTATAATTTTCTTTAAAGAGGTCTTTCACCTCTTTCGTTAAGTTGATTCCCAGGGATTTTTTTTTTTTTTTTGATGCTATTGTGAATGGGGTAGTTTTCATCATTTCCTTTTCAGAGGTTTTGTCACTGATGTACAAAAATGCCTTTGACTTATGGGTATTGATTTTGTATCCTGCTATGTTGCCAAATTCATTTACTAGTTGTAAAAGTTTTCTGGTAGAGTTTTTTGGGTCTTCTAGGTATATTATCATGTCATCAGCAAATAGTGCTAATTTGAGCTTTTCTTTTCCTATGTGGATCCCTTTAATTTCTTTCATCTGTCTAATTGCTCTGGCCGGAGTTTAAATTACTATGTTAAATAACAGTGGTGAAAGGGGGCACCCCTGTCTTGTTCCAGTTTTTAGAGGGAATGCTTTCAATTTTTCTCCATTCAAGATAATGTTAGCCTGGGGCTTTGCATAAATAGCTTTTATAATGTTGAGATATGTTCCTGTTATTCCTAATTTTTCTAGTGTTTTGAATATAAAGGCGTGTTGTATTTTGTCCAATGCTTTTTCTACATCTATTGAGATGATCATATGGTTTTTATCTTTAAGTCTATTGATGTGATGTATTATGTTAATTGATTTCCGTATGTTGAACCAAACTTGCATCCCTGGGATAAACCCCACTTGATCGTGGTATACTATCTTTTTGATATGTTTTTGTATTCGATTTGCCAGGATTTTGTTAAGAATTTTTGCATCTATGTTCATTAAAGATATTGGCCTTAAGTTTTCCTTTTTGGCTGTGTCTTTGCCTGGCTTTGGAATTAGTGTAATACTGGCCTCATAGAAAGAGTCTGGGAGAGCTCCCTCTTTTTCTATTTCTTGACATAAGTTGAAGAGCAATGGTATTAGTTCTTCCTTGAAGGTCTTGTAGAACTCGGCTGTAAAGCCATCAGGCCCTGGGTTTTTTCTAGCTGGTAGTTTTTGATGGCATCTTCTATTTCCTCACTTGAAATTGATCTATTTTAATTGTGTATATCCTCCAGACCCAGTTTGGGCAATTCGTACGACTCTAGGAATCTGTCAATGTCTTCAATATTTTCTATTTTATTAGAGTACATGTTTTCAAAGTAATTTCTAATTATCCTCCATATATCTGAGGTGTTTGTTGTGATATTTCCTTTTTCATCACGGATGTTAGTGATTTGAGTTTTTTCTCTCCTTCTTTTCGTTAGCATCACTAAGGGTCTGTCAATTTTATTTATTTTTTTAAAGAACCAACTTTTAGTTTTGTCAATTCTTTGAATTGTTTCTTTAGTCTCAATTTCATTAATTTCAGCTCTGATTTTAATTATTTTCTGTCTTCTACTGCTCTTGGTGTTGGTCTGTTCTTCTTTTTCTAGTGTTTTGAGGTGTGATGTTAGGTCATTTATTTGTTTTTTTTTTTTTTGTTTTGTTTTGTTTTGTTTTTTTTTTTTTCATTTTGAGGAATGAATTCAGTGCAATGAATTTTCCTCTTAATACTGCCTTCATAGTGTCCCGGAGATTTCTATACAATGTATCTGTGTTCTCAATTACCTCTCGGAATTTTTTAATCTCCTCCTTGATGTCTTCTTCAACCCCTTGTTTGTTCAGTAGCATGTTGTTTAGCTTCCAGTTGTTGGAGTAGTTTTTTTTTTTTTTTAATTTCTTGTTTTATTATTGATTTCCAATTTCATCCCATTATGGTCTGATAAAATGCAGGGTAGTATCTCTGCTTTTTTATATTTGCTGAGGTTTGCCTTGTAGCATAATATATGGTCTATTTTGGAGAAGGAGCCATGTGCTGCTGAGAAGAATGTGTATTCGCTTACTGAGGGATGAAATATTCTATATATGTCCATTAGGTCTAAGTTATTACTTGTTTTAATGACGCCTAAAGTTTCTTTATTTAGCTTTTGTTTGGATGATCTATCCAGCAGTGATAGAGGTGTGTTGAAGTCCCCTAGGATAACTGTGTTGTGATCTATTTTACTCTTGAACTTGAGAAGGGTTTGTCTGATGAATGTAGGTGTTCCATTATTTGGGGCATATAGATTTATAATTGTTATATTTTGTTGATAAATGGTTCTCTTAATCAGTAAGAAATATCCATCTTTGTCCCTTTTGATTAACTTTGGCTTGAAGTCTACCTTGTTTGATATGAGAATGGAAACCCCCACTTGCTTCCGTGGCCCATGTGAGTGGTAAGATTTTTCCCAGCCTTTCACCTTCAGTCTATTGATGTCTTTTTCTATGAGGTGGGTTTCTTGGAGACAGAATATTGTTGGGTCATTTCTTTTAATCCAGTCTGACAATCTGTGTCTTTTGAATGGTGAATTTAGGCCATTAATATTCAAGGTTATTATTGAGATGTGATTCGTATTCCCATCCATTTTTATTTGTTTATGGTATTTAACTTGATTTGGTTTCTTCTCTGGTTGGTAATTCCTTTAAACTAATATCTCCCTTTGTTGATTTTCATTGCTATTTTTCTTTTCTTCTTCATGGAATATTTTGCCCAGGATGTTCAGAAGTGCTGGCTTTCGAGTTGCAAACTCTTAACTTTTGTTTGACGTGGAAGGTTTCTATTTCATCTTCGAATCTAAAGCTTAATTTTGCTGGGTATAAGATTCTTGGTTGACATCCCTTTTCTTTCAGAGCTTGAAATATGTTGTTCCAGGATCTTCTAGCTTTTAAGGTCTGGATTGAAAAGTCTGAACATAGTCTAATTGGTTTCCCCCTATATGTAATCTGCTTCCTTTGTCTTGTGGCTTTTAATATTCTCTCCTTGTTCAATATAGTAGGCATTTTCATTATGATGTGCCTTGGTGTGGATCTGTTGTGATTTTGTACGTTTGGTGTTCGGTAAGCCTCTTGGACTTAGTTTTCCCATTCATTCCTCAAGTTTTGAAAAGTTTCTGCTATTATTTCATTGAATAAACTATTCATTCATTTGGCTTGGAATTCTGCTCCTTCTTCTACCCCAATCACTCTTAAATTTGGTCTTTTTATGTTGTCCCAAATTTCTTGAATATTTTGTTCTTGATTTTTGACCATTTTTACTGTGTTCTCTGCATTTTTTTCCAGATTGTATATTTTGTCTTCATTATCTGAGGTCCTTTCTTCCAGGTGGTCTAATCTATTGGTGATGTTTTCAATAGAGCATTTAATTTGGTTTATTGCTTCTTTCATTTCCAGAATTTCTGTTTGGTTTCTCTTTAGAACCTCTATCTCTCTATTGAAGTAGTCTTTTGCTTCTTGTATTTGTTTATGAAGTTCTTTGTCAAAGTGATCTTTTACTACACGTATTTGCTCTCTTACCTCCTTCTTGAATTCGTCCTTGAGCTCCATAATCATTTGGATTATGTATTTCCTGAATTCCTGTTCTGTCATTAGATCTACTGTGCTTGCCAAGGAATCTGCTAAGGAGGAATGTTGATTTGTTTGGGACATTTTCTTCCCTTATTTTTTCATATTGCTTATGTGTCTTTTCTTTTAGCACTGTGGAATCTTGACTTCTTTTGTTTTTACCTTAAGGCCTAATGATGCTCCTGTTGTACAATGCTATTAGCTCCCCTTATATATACTTTACATCTTAAAACCAGACATTTTATATTCAGTTAATCACAATTTGGTCACAATTTTCAGAGTTAGAGAATTTAGATATTGCCTCCAATATATTCTGAGTGATTGTAATGGGGTTTGTAATTTCAGATATTGGGTACAAAGGTGATATGGTAGGAGGAAGGAGGGAAGGATATTGCTTTCCCTCCCTTCTGGAGTGTAATAATAGAAATCTATGGAAGTAGTTTAATAGCAGAAGAGGGAGGAAAGGAATTGGAGTGTACAGTTAAGTGTGAAGACCGATGTGTATTTCAGCTAAGCTTATGCAAACGTTGAGAGAAATTAGAAAATGGCCAGGTAGTAAGAATTAATGAAAGAGAGAAGACAGGGTGAGTCAAAAAAGAGAGAGGAGCATATATAAAACACCCATTTGATGTACTATTCCGTTGCCCCAGTTTTAAGATTCCAAGTTCTTGTATACAACTTGTTTTCTTCTCTGTTGAGAATGTAGGGGCAGGGTGTAGATAGGAAAGATGAGGGAATAAGGAATGAGAGACAAGAGGGAATGAAAATGGGAAAGAGGAAAGAAGAAGAAAAAAAAAAAAAAAAAGAAAGAAAAACAAAACAATACAAAACAACTACGACAATGACATCATCAACAACAACAACAACAAAACCCCCCACAAAGTCGAATTCACAAGTCTCAATTAGGCAGCTTATTCTCTTCCTCTCTCAGTTTGTTAAATTAGCTGTTCGGCAGATCTGCCCTGGCTGATGTGGAGAATTTGTGGGTGGAGTCAAGTCTGCGCACCTGGTTAGCGAGGAGTAATGCTGAAGATGGGTCTTTGTGTGGAGTCTACTTCCCATGCTCTTCCTCAGTTGACGGGTCACAGAGGGTTGTCACGCTGGACTCGCGTTCCCCCACTGTCTGTTGAAGGTCCTCCCAGTCGCGGGTTCCTCCTTGCCTGTTCGCTGGTCTCCGCGACGCTTTCTCTGGGTCTTTACCGCTGAGGGTCGCATCTGGCCGAGTGTGGATTTGAACTGGCGTTGTCGTCCCGTGGTCTCCCGTGGTCTCCCAGCACTAATCCCGCCGGCTGTTTATGCTGGCTTCACGCTGGCGTGCTGAGTGTGGCTGGGGCTGCAGTCGTGGCGCGGTCTCCCTGCTCTGGCTTTGTTCCGCACCGTCTGTGCTCCGCCTGGGTGGTGCCACAGAAGCCATGCAGCTTTAGCCGCTGCAGACAGCTTGTCTCGCTCTCTCCCTGGTGGCGGTATTCAAACCATCCAGGAGATGGGTATTTTCAGCCTATATATATAGGCTGAAAAGCAATTTATCTGCTTTGTTGGATTCTTTCCACGGAGCTGCCCTGAAGAGCGGCTTCTTCTAATCTGCCTTCTTGGATCCTCTCTACCAAATAAAAAAATTTAAACAGATCAATTTCAAAATAAATGTGAAGACGCCGTCAAAAGCCTACAGAGAAAGGAAAGCCCTGGACCAGACAGATACTCAGCCAAGTTCTACCAGACCTTCAAAGAAGAGCTAACACCAATCCTCCTCAAATTATTCCATGAAATAAAAGAGAACCATTCCAAAGTCATTCTACGAAGCTAGTATCATCCTGACACCAAAACCAAACAAAGACACATTGAGCAAAGAAAATTTCAGACCAATATCCATGACGAACATAGATGCAAACATTCTTAATAAAATATGTCAAATCACATACAAAAACATTAAAAAAAGATAGTGCACCATGATCAAGTGGGGTTCATCTAAGGGATGAAAGGTTGGTTCAACATGCAGAAATCAATAAACATAATTCATCACATCAATAGACTTAAAGGCAAGAATCACATGATTATCTCAATAGATGCAGAAAAAGCATTCGACATAATACAGCACCCCTTTGTGTTCAAAACACTAAAAAATCTAGGGATAACAGGAACATATCTCAACATTGTAAAAGCTATCTCTGCTAAGCCCCAGCCAACATCATTCTCAATGGAGAAAAATGGAAATCATTCCCTCTAAAACTGAGAACAAGACAGGGATGGCCTCTTTCACCACTTCTATTTAACATAGTCCTGGAAACTCTAGCCAGAGAAATTTGACAGAAGAATGAAATTTAAGGGATACATATAATAGGAAAAGAAGAACTCAATATTTCCCTATTTGCTGATAACATGATTCTATATTTAAAAGACCCAAAAACCTCCACCAGAAAAGTTATAGAATTCATAAGTGAATTCAGCAAACTAGCAGTATATAAAATTAACATCCATAAATCAATTGTGTTCCTATACATCAGTGATAAATCAACTGAAAGAGAAATTAGGAAAACTATCCCCTTCACAATAGCCTCAAAAATATTAAATACTAGGGAATCAATATAACAAAAGAGGTAAAATCCCCTACAATGAAAACTATAGAGCTTAAAAGAAAGAAATTGAAGAAGCCTTAGAAGATAAAAATATCTCCCATATTCTTGGAGAGGCAGAATTAGTATTGTCAAAATGGCCATATGTAGTCGCCTGAAGCGATGGCCGCTTGGAGCAAAGAAGCCGCGGGAAGAAGTTTTGAGACGAACTGGAAACAAACAGCTCTTTATTCTGGCAACTTTTCTCCCTGGCTCTAACTACACCCCGACACGCCGTCCACGCTCCTCTAACCTCCAAAATGGCGCAGACCTCCTCCGCAATCTCGCTCAAGTCCCTCGAGATCTCCGGCCAAGTCTCGCAAGATCCCGGGCCAAGTACGGAAGGCGCCAATGCCCAAACATGTCCAAAGCCAAAGCCCGTAGTCCACCGCAATTTAAGCCATCTCCCCAAACAGGGCTCCTGCATTTCCCCCCTTTTGTTTTAAAAGAGGTAATGCTCTAGGACGTCTATGTGCAACCAACATTCTTACCCGTCATCGGATAATCAAGGCTGTGCCCTTGACTCCTGTCTTAGGTTGATATGTCGGCCACATGAGACTGTCCCGTGCGACTGTGCCTGTCTTAGGTTGTCCCCCTCTGGGGATCTTACCCGTCATTGGCTAACCAGCCATCCAATGGAGCCCTTTAGGATCGACTGTGTATGATGACTAACAGCCGTCCAATTGTGAGGAGATGTTGCGGCTTTAAGGCAACAAGCCTTTTGGTGACGAGCCAAATTGTATAGCATATCAAATTGTTTAAACAAATTATTTGCCCTAAGTTTCATCTAACACACTGAATTCTCTGGACAAATGTCCGCAAGTCATTGTCCCGTAAAGTCCCAAACAATGAAAGATCAAAATGTCCATTTGTTGTTATAACACGTTGATGTAGGAGGTCCCATGCATGTAGAGCAGAGGCCACACTGTTGGTGAGGTTGTTTGATGGTTGAGCAGCAGGGATGCTTGTGGTGACCGCGTTCCCTGCAGCTATAGCAGCAACCGTCTTTTTTATATCTAGATAATGCCACCGGCAAATCTTCAGGGCCCGCTACCTAGAAACTCAAGCATCAATTATTAAAGGAAAGGCAGTGTTATTTCAGCACTGAGTGAAGAGTCGAGTTGTCAAACTAAAAAACAGAATTATTAGATTAGAAAATTAAAGTTGATTTCTGCTCATACACATTGTTGTTTGAGCTCACACAAACATAAGTTGTCAAAATATCATATTGAGAACAAAAAAAGAAAGACTGAGGGTATTTACTGTATTAAAGATAGATTAAAGAAAAGCTAAAGGCACTTTGGAGAAATAATTTGTCAGCTGGAACCCTCAAGTCTCTGTATACACAGCAATTTTTTACCTGTTGAGATAATTGAAATTAATCAGCTATTAAACAAATGAAGTTAATAACAAATGAACAATCTTATGTCAAAACACCAAAATATTAGGTTATATAGCACTAGTCATATTGTTTGCTAAAGAGAAGTCCCAGGGATACCTATAATCAAAATTGAAAGTACCTTCATTTATAAAATTATTTACCTAAATTGAATACTCTCAACCTAAAATGAATTAAAGTTATTTGGATCCATATATATATATATATATATATGAAGTTAATAACAAATGAACAATCTTATGTCAAAACACCAAAATATTAGGTTATATAGCACTAGTCATATTGTTTGCTAAAGAGAAGTCCCAGGGATACCTATAATCAAAATTGAAAGTACCTTCATTTATAAAATTATTTACCTAAATTGAATACTCTCAACCTAAAATGAATTAAAGTTATTTGGATCCATATATATATATATATATATATATATATATATATATTCTTTTTCATAAGCGCTTTGTTCTTTGTGACGTCACACTGGACAGACGAACAAACATACAAACATATATTTGTGACGTCACATTAACATGAAATGTAGACAAATGTACAGACATAAAGACATGTATAAAAAGAAAAAAAAAAAATACAATTGTGTGCACACTAAAGAGAGATCTCCTCATCCCGGCCGGGAGGAATGACTCTTGAGTTGTGAAACATTTTGAAGGATACTTTTGAGGGAGTCATTCTATATCTTCATCTTGGTCTTCTTGATTTTGTACCTTTTTTATTAATCTTGATTCCTCAACAACTACATCTTGATCATTTTGATGTGGTACCTGCTTTATTAATCTAGATGGTATCCATATTGGAGAGGATTCGTGTTTTGGAAAAACACAAACAGATCCTCTCCCCCAAATTAATACTGGATCTGGACCCTTCCATGTACCTGAAAGAACATCCTTCCAGTAAACCAAGGGTTTATGTTGTTGGTGTGGATTCCAATGTCTGTCTCCAGCAGAATAACCATTAGAGTCTAAAGTTAAAAAAATTTAAGGTAAACAGGGCAACTGCCAATCTATCTTTAGGACTTTTCCAATTTCCTTCTTTTTGTTTTAATAACATAATTTTCAGTGTGCGGTTTGCTCTTTCAATAATGCCCTGACCCTGAGGATTGTATGGGATGCCTGTTTTATGGGATATGTTGAATTTTGCGCAAAACTCTTTGAAAGATGAGGACGTATATGCGGGGCCATTATCTGTTTTAAGCATTTTGGGGATGCCCAATGCAGCAAAAGCTTGTAAACAATGAGATGTGACATCTTTAACTTTTTCTCCAGAATGTAAGGAAGCAAAAATCATGCCTGAGCATGTATCTATGGTTACATGAATAAATCGCAATTTTCCAAAGCTTGGCTCATGAGTAACATCCATCTGCCACAAATGATTGGGCATTAATCCTCTAGGGTTAACACCAAAATGAGGATTGGGCAAATGTGTCATACAAGATTTACAATCTTTTACAATTGTTCTGGCTTGCTCTTTTGTAATTTTAAACCTACGTTGCAAGGTGGTGCTGTTGACGTGAAACTGGGAATGAAATAAAGTAGCTTGTTGTAGCGCTGAAAGTATAAATATTGTTTTTGTAAGTTCATCAGCCTTTTGATTACCTTCATGGAGGGGGCCAGGCAAATTAGTATGTGCTCTAATATGGCCTACGAATAGAGGTTCTTTTCTTGCCCACAAAAGTTTTTGTATTTGATAAAACAATTTAAAAGCTGGAGTATGAGGTGCTATTGGTCCTGCTAACTCTAATTTTGGGACGGCTTGTACAATATAGTGGCTATCTGAAAAAATGTTTATGGGCTGGTCTCTAAAATTTTCCAGAGCTCTTACCACAGCTTCCAATTCCACTAGTTGAGCTGATTTGTGTGCAGTTATGTAAGTCATATTTTCTTTTGTAGTGACTATTGCAGCAGTACCATTTGAGGACCCATCTGTAAATACATTAAATGCCTTAGGAATAGGTTGATTTTTTATTACCTGTGGAAATATAATAGGATGATTAATACAAAAAGATAATATAGGAGACTTAGGAAGGTGATTATCAAAATTTGCAGAGGTAGAGCATCTAGCTATAGCCCAGTCATTATCGTTGAAGCATAAATATTCAATCTGTGACGATGAATAGGGAGTAATAATAGTAGCAGGGTGAATGCCAAATATTTTAGTAGAAGTTTTAAGTCCTTGAAGAATAAGTTTAGCCACCATGGAGGTATAAGATTCAATTATACTTTTAGGAGAGACGGGCAAATGTATCCATAATAAAAGGCCCTTGTTGCCAAAATACTCCTGGGGTGTATATTGTGAAGAAATAATAATCAATATCAGCGGTTGAGTTAAATCAAATCTGTCACAATGAGCTCCTTCGATGGCTTTTTCTACTAACTTTAAAGCTTTCCTAGCATCTGGAGTCAGTGTTCGTGGTGAGGATGGATCAGGGTCCCCTCGAAGGATATCAAATAAAGGTTTTAATTGGCCAGTAGTGAGGTTTAGTGTAGGGCGAAGCCAATTAATGTCACCCAGCAGTTTTTGGAAATCATTGAGGGTGGTTAAATGTTCTTTATTTATTAAAATTTTTTGGGGTCTAACAAAAGTATCCATGATTTTAAATCCTAAATATAATATGGGAGATCTAGTTTGAACTTTTTCTTCTGCTATATATAATCCGTATTTTTTAAAATTTTCTACCATGTCACTGAATATATTAAATAAGATTTTTTGATTAGGGTGGGCCAGTAAAATATCATCCATGTAATGTAGACACATGAGGTTTGGATAGTTATTTTTAATGGGTTGGATAGCCTTGTCCACATATATTTGGCATATGGTGGGGCTATTAGCCATTCCCTGTGGTAAAACCTTCCATTGATATCTCTGATCAGGGCCATTATTGTTCATAGAAGGAACTGAAAAAGCAAACCTGGGGGCATCCAGAGGATGTAGGGGAATAGAAAAGAAGCAATCCTTTATATCAAGACTAATAACATGGAAACTTTTTGGAATAGCTACAGGATTTGGAAGTCCAGGTTGAGTAGGGCCCATGACTTGCATGGTTTTATTAATTTGTCTAAGATCATGTAATAATCGCCATTTTCCTGATTTTTTCTTGATCACAAATATGGGGGAATTCCAGGGAGAGGTGGAAGGTTCTATATGTCCTGCTTCTAATTGTTCCTGAACTAGTAGGTGGGCTGCTTGTAATTTCTCTTTAGATAGGGGCCACTGAGGGACCCACACTGGCTTATCAGAAAGCCATGGTATTTTTAAAATTATTTTCTCAGTGGCCCCAAAGAAAAATGTCTTTTTCCTATATGATAATGATTTCTTTTAGGGTTACGCTTACCCTGTACTTTTTGATAATGATTTCTTTCAGGGTTAAGACTACCCTGTATTTTTTCACATTTAACACCTGCAGGTTTGGTTGCAAGGTGTATTCCCATTTGTTGTAAAATATCTCTTCCCCATAAAGTAACTGGTAGGTTAGGTAAAACATAAGGCTGAAACGTTCCTTTATGTCCTTCATCATCCTCCCATTTTAAAATTACTGCACTTTTTTCTGGGAGGTTATTATATCCCAAGCCTCTTAAACTGGTTGAAGCTTTTTGCAGAGGCCAGTGTTTGGGCCATTGTCGTAAATTAATGATGGAGGAATCAGCTCCAGTATCTATAAGTCCCTCCATTTCTATTCCTTGGATTCTTATTTTACACATAGGCCTCCTAGTACAGTCTCGAACCCAGCAAGCCATGGGACTCGAACCAGTGGAACAAAATCTTGTATTGTTCCCTTTTTGAGGCATACTCATTTTAAATGAATTATGTAAATTTGGAAGGAGAAGCAGCTGAGCAATTTTATCTCCTTGATTAACAGAACTTATACTTTGGGGTGAGCTAAGCATTATTTTTATTTCCCCTTTGTAGTCTGAGTTTATTACACCTGGGGTCACTTGCAAACCTAATAAGCTTTGAGGACTTCGCCCGATAATAAGTCCTACAGTCCCTGAGGGAAGAGGTCCCCTGACTCCTGTGGGAATCAGTTGAACCCCCATTTCAGGTGTTAACACTATTCGGGCGGTGGAACAGAGGTCTAATCCTGCATTTCTTCCTGTTCCTCTGGTGAGGGAGTGGATGGGTAATAGGGGTTGTGTCGGGGAAGCATCTGAATGGATGCTTGAGGATACTCCTCTTCCAATGCCTCGTACATTTGTGGGCCCCGGGGCATTGGGCCCCGTGCCCCGTTTTTTGAATTCCTGAACAAAGGATTTCCATGGATGTCAAATTTTGAATAACATTTATTGGCCCAATGATTTCCCTTTTTACACCTGGGGCAGCAACCTGGAGCACGGTATGAATTTGGTCTTATTTCTCTTTTGGGATTTTGCCTAGAATAGCCTGATTGGCTATGATAATTTTTCCTGGAATATCCTGATTGATTATAGTGTCTAGGTTGAGTCCTTGTGAAATTCTGAGGGGCAGCATCTCTAACAGCTGCTGCAATCATATTCCCTGTGACAAAGGCATCATTTATATCTTTACATAGTTGTATATATATGGAAAGATCCTTTTTATTTCTCCATGGCCTGATGGCTTCCTGGCAATATTTATTAGCGTTTTCATATGCTAATTGAACAACTAATGGCATAACTTGATCAACGTCTCCAAAAACTCTACCTGCAGTTCTCAAAAGTCGATCAGCAAATTCAGCATATGGTTCATTAGGTCCTTGAATTACTTTGGACAAGCTACCTTGTAGATCCCCAGGTCCTTGTACAGTTTTCCATGCCTTTAAGGCAGCTGCGTTTATCTGAGCATATACTCCTGGGGTATAATATTTTTGAACCTGTACGTCTGCGAATGGCCCTTCTCCTGTGAGCATTTCTATATTATGGTCTCCAAACCCTGCATCTGCATTTATTTTAGCTATTTCTATACAAAGTTCTTGAAATTGTGATCGCCAAACCAAGTATTGTCCCCCACTTAATGTTGCTTTACATAGACGTTTCCAGTCTGAGGGGGTTAAGCTAAAGGTGTTAAGGGACTCCAGTATACTCAACGTGAAAGGAGCTTGGGGTCCATATGTCATTACTGCCTCTTTGAGAATTTTTATTGTTTTGAAATCTACTGACTGGTGGCCCCTCTCTCCATTTTCATATTCAAATACTGGCAGTTCCCAACGTATCTGTGAGTTACCCTCGAGAGCACATAAGCGCTCAGAAAGACTTTTTATTTCTATTTCTAGGGTATGCAAACGCCTAGTGATACCCTTCATTTTTTCTGTAATAGATTCCACCCATGGGGGAGTGGAGGATATAGGTTCCTCCAGTTGATGGTCCCTTATCTTGGTCTTCCTTAATTTCCTTTTGTTCATTTTTTCAGAATCATTTTTACTTAATTCCTCCTCACTACTACTACTCTCATTGGTCCTAACTGACTCAGTAACATCCTGAGTCCCGGATTCAATTGAGAGCATGTATCCTTGAACTATCTCTAATAAATCTTGAATAGCTTTAGCAGCTCGGATCTTTGTCATTTTTGAGCCCGCACTGATACTATCCTTACTGGCCCTAACTGACTCAGCCGAGGCCAAGCTTTCATGATCACTTTCACTTTTTTCCAAATTCTCCTCACTAATAACTGACTCAGCTATATCAAAGAATCCATCAAGAGCCTTGTACACTTGGGTCTTAGTTATTTTCGAACCCATTTTAACCGCTCTGACTAGAGACTCCTGCGAGGTTCCTCAGTTCTTACCTGCCGTGTCGATTCCCCGTCCGGGCCACCACCTGTAGTCGCCTGAAGCGATGGCCGCTTGGAGCAAAGAAGCCGCGGGAAGAAGTTTTGAGACGAACTGGAAACAAACAGCTCTTTATTCTGGCAACTTTTCTCCCTGGCTCTAACTACACCCCGACACGCCGTCCACGCTCCTCTAACCTCCAAAATGGCGCAGACCTCCTCCGCAATCTCGCTCAAGTCCCTCGAGATCTCCGGCCAAGTCTCGCAAGATCCCGGGCCAAGTACGGAAGGCGCCAATGCCCAAACATGTCCAAAGCCAAAGCCCGTAGTCCACCGCAATTTAAGCCATCTCCCCAAACAGGGCTCCTGCAGCCATACTACCAAAAATGCTATAAAGATATAATGCAATTCCTATTAAGGTTCCACTGATGTTCTTCATAGAAATAGAAAAAGTAGTCATGGAATTCATTTGGGAAAATAAGAGGCAGAGAATAGCCAAAGTAATCCTCAGCAAGAAAAGTGAAGCTGGAGGCATTACAATACCAGACTTTAAATTATACTACAGAACTATAGTAACAAAAACAGCATGGTATTGGCACCAAAACAGACATGAAGACCAGTGGTACAGAATAGAAGACACAGACACAAAGCCACATAAATATAGTTATCTCAGACTAGACAAAGTCACCATAAACTACACTGGAGAAAAGATAAGCCTCTTCAACAAATGGAAATTATTTCCAGGAAAAACTGGAAATAATTCATATGTAACAAAATGAAATTATGCCCCTATCTCTCATCCTGCACAAAACTCAGTTCAAAGTGGATCAAGGACCTAGGCATTAGACCGGACACCCTGTGCCTACTAGAAGAAAAAGTAGGCCCAACTCGCCATCATGTCGGCTTAGGAACTGAATTCCTCAACAAGACTCCTAAAGTACAGAAGTAAAATCAAGAATCAATAAATGGGATGGTACCAAAATTAAAAGCTTCTTCACAGCAAGGAAACAATCAACAATGTGAGGAGAGAGCCTACGAATGGGAGAAAATCTTTACCACCTGCACCTCAGATAGAGCATTAATCTCCAGAATATATAAAGAACTCAAAAAACTTAATGCCAAAAAAACAAATAAACCAAATCAATACATGGGCTAAGGAACTCAACAGACACAACAGAAGAAGAAATAGAAATGGTCAAAAAATACATGAAAAAAATGTTCAACATCTCTAGCAATTAGATAAATGCAAGTTAAAACTACACTGAGATTTCTTCTCCGTCCAGTCAGAATAGCATTTATCAAGAACACAAGTAACAATAAGTGTTGGCAAGAATGTGGGGGAAAAGGCACATTTGCACATTGCTGCAGGGTCTGCAAATTGGGTGCAACCACCCTGGAAAGCAGCATGGTGATTCCTTAGAAAACATGGAACAGAACCACCATTTATCCAGTTATCCCACTCCTCAGTATATATACCCAAAGGATTTAAAATCAGCATACTACACTGATGCGGCCAAATCAATGTTTATAGTAGCTCAATTCACAGTAGCTAAGCTATGGAACCAACTTAGGTGCCCTTCAACAGATGAATGGATAAAGAAAATGTGGTATATGTACACAATTGAATATACTCAGCCATAAAGAAGAATGGGATTACAGCGTTTGCCAGTAAATGAACGGAACTGGAGACCATCATGCTAAGTGAAATAAGCCAATGCCAAAAAAGCAAAGGCCAAACGTTCTCTCTGATATGTGGATACTGACTCACAATAGGCAGTGGTCAGGGCAGGGAGAAGAGGAGGTTCACTGGATTGGACAGGGTGGAGTTGGGAGAAGGAACGGGGGATGGGAATGGAAAGACAGTAGAATAATTGGACATAAGTTCCCTATGTTCATATATGAACACATGACCAGTGTAACTCGTCATCATGTACAACCACAAAAATGGGAAGTTGTACTCCACGATATATGATATGTCAAAATACATTCTACTGTCATGTATGACAACTAAAAAAGAACAAATAAAAAAAAACTATATAATGATATTAGTGTTTTTTAAAAGAAAAACTACCCATAATAATTTACTTTTTCTTTTTCTCCTTTCTTTCTTTATTTTTTATACTAGGAATTGAACCTAGGGTCTCATGCATGCTAGGCAAGCACTGTACCACTGAGTTACATCCCCAGTTCAATTTCTTATCCTTGGTTAGTTTTGATTTTTGGAGATGCTCACAGATTAATATACTGAAAGAGACCATTACACCGGATACCCCTTCTTCCCTGACTTCTTCCCCCTAAAGTGTTACCAAGTGCTCAGCTGATTTTCTACCCTCCTTAATCTTGCTTATCTTTGAGAACAGGATACCTGAAGGCCAGAAGCCCCTTTGCAGGTGGGCTGGCCCAAACCAGTTAGATTTAAGATGGCTGTCAGAGTGAGGGCCAGACAAACTTTAACTTCATTAAAATCCCATCTGGGGCTGGGGTTGTGGCTCAGCGTTAGAGCGCTCGCCTAGCACGTGTGCGGCCCGGGTTCAATCCTCAGCACCATGTAAACATAAATGCATTGCACTGTGTACAATTAAAGCAAGTAAATAAATATTTTTTAAAAAATCCCATCTGTATACTCAGTGACGATGCCATCCCCAGTTCCATGACAGTTGACAACTCCCATGATGACAATCAGAAAGAGCCATAAAAAGAGCAAAAAGAGGTAGTGCCCATGTTCTGGAAAATCTCCACACCATTCTCAGAAGACATGACAATTCCTCCTCTTTATTAGCCTATCCCTCCCCCTCATTTCTTTTATTCTATATCATGACTTCCCTATCCCCAAAGGGTCGAGAAGTTAATTTGAGAGCTTTTCTCCCTGCTTCTCCCATTCTTTAGCCAAGAATAATCTGTCCTTTATTGCTCATTTGGGGGCTCGGTCTTGTTTATTGGTTCTACAATTCCAAGAGAGAAAAAGGACTCAGTTTGGGGTCCAACTTGGTAACAGAGAAGTCTGGTGATGGAGGAAGACCCAAACTGCCTGCTAGAGAAGGCCAAAAAAAGGCCACTGTGTGGAGCCAATGCCCAGCACAGAGCAGTCTGTTGTTGGTCAATGAAGTGAAACAGAGCAAACCCTTTCCTGAGCAGAGCTCGACTTGGAAAAAGAAGTGCCAGGCTGTTTCTTCTGTAAACAACCCATCGTGTCTGACCACCCTGGAATGGTAAGGCTCAACATCAGCCCTGTTCTAGGATCTTCCTTTTCCTAAAGTCTCAGTCCTGTCATTGGCTGTGAACCTGCATGTGGCAAGGTAGACTTTCTGGGAACCTGGCAGTGAACCATGCGAGCATCCTCTCTGTGCTCCTGGTGCCTACACCCTAGTGGGTATCACATGGCGAGGCACAGAAAGTAGGCTAGCTTGGGCCTCTCTCCCTCTTCTTTCAAAGCTACTAATGCCATCATTAGGCAGGGACCTTTCTATGACTTCTACTAATCCTAATTGCCTCCCAAAGTTGTATGAAATGAGCAAAACTTTTTCATCTCCAAAATTTTTTTCATCTCCAAAACTTTTTCATCTTGTAAAACTGAAACTTGATATCATTAAGCAATGACTCCCAATTCCTACCTCTCAAATTCACTGGGACCCACTATTCTACTTGGTTTCTACGAATCTGACTACCCTAGATACTTCATATAAATGGAATCATACAGTATCTGTCTTTTTTGTGACTGATTTATTTCACTTCCCATCATGTCCTCAAGGTTCACTCATGTTATAATATGTTCAAATTTCCTTCCTTTTTAAAGGCTGAATGATATTCCCTTTTAATATATAGATATTACATTTTGCTTATCCATTCATCCAAAGAGGGGGTACTTGGGTTATTTCTACCTCTTGGCTATTGTGTAAAATCTACAAAGAACATGGTTTATAATAAGTATGAGAAGAGATTTTCAGGTAACTGCCTAGATGGATTGTAGAAGGGCCATAGCAGAAGCAGGAAGACCAGATAGGATCCGTTGGAACACATGTTCATGCCATCTTTTAAGTTGCATCTGAAATGTCCTCTAATTTTAGTTTGCCCAGGCCTTTCTCTCTCTCTCTCTCTCTTAATATTTTTATTTATTTGCTTTTAGTTGTACACAATGCGTTTTATTCAATGCGTGTTATTTGTACCTGGTGCTGAGGATGGAAGCTGGGTCGCCCACGTGCTAGGCGAGCGCTCTACCGCTGAGCCACAACCCCAGCCCAGGCCCGTCTCTTTCTAAATCCACCATGTGCCCTTGGATAGATAACACCGTTCATGGATATCTCCCTCCCAGCAGACTGAGTTCTTGAGGGTTTCTTGAGCAGTTTCCAGCCCTGTGCTGCAGGTAACCCTTTACGAGAGGAAATGAGATATAGGGAAGGCTTTTTGAAGCCTCCGTGGGTACAGCCTGTCCTTCCAGCTAACCGGGCTCTTTGGGTGAATGCATGTTTGACTTTCTACTCCTGGTAATATAAGTTCAAATGTTTATAGATGTTTGAAGCGAATGAAAGCGTTGCTATTCATGCTGCTAGACTCTGTGAGGCCTTTTCTTTCTTTCTTTATTTTTTTTCAAAAACCAAGCGTTCCCAGTAAAATTCAGGTTATTTGGCTAGGGAAAGGTAGGTAGTGTGAGGATCAAGGTTTCATCCTGCGCGGAACCCGCAGGCAGACACACCTGAGCGGAGAGGGCGGGCAGCGCCCAGGGGCTCCTCCGCTGGGACCCTGGGGCGCGGGGCTCTGGGCTGGGAGGGTCGAGCAGCCTGCGTTCCCGCACAGATTGCCTCCGCTCCAGGTTTTACAAGGAGGCCCGAAGGCACCCCGCCTAGCCCACCCAGCCGCAGGCGGCTCACGGCGCAGAGCGGGCCGGGCGGGCGGTGACCACCGCGCCGCTGGCCGCCTTGCCCCAGACATTCCGCTTCGGCCACTGGAATGCGCAGACAAGGCTCCTTGTTGGCCTGGGGAGGGGTGGCCGGGCTCGCCTGGCGTCGCGGCCGGGGGCGGGATGGGGCGGGGCCGCAGGCGCGGGATCTTTAAATTGGCGGCTTTTGCGCGGGTCCCGGGACCCCGACTGCCGCAGAGCGCGCTGACCCCACGCGGCGGACACGCACCTGCAGGCCCGCCGAGCCCACCATGCCGCTCCTGGCCCCCGCGCGCCACCTCCCGGCACTCCTGCTCATCTGGTTGGTGCTGCTGCTGCCGCCCCCCGCCAGCCCTGGTCCCCTGGACCGCCCGGGCGTCCGGAGGCTGGGGACTCGCGGCCCCGCCGGCAGCCCGGGGCGCCGACCCGCTCCCACCCGAGCGCCCTATTCCGGAGCCGTCGAGCCAGGTGGGAATCGCGGCGCAGGTACAGTGGGGCGGGGCGGGAGACGGCCCACAGCTGAAGAGGGACAATCTGCAGGATAGAGCGAACGAGAGGCTGGGCCGGGCATGGGAGGACCGGGTGGGCTGTGGAGCCGGGCATCGAAGGAGAGCTTCGGACCTGTGCCAAGTGTCCTGCATCCCAGCCGCAGGCAGGCAGTGGTGCGGGAGTAAGAATCCCCTTCCCACAAAATCCTGTGCGGAAAAACTGAGGTCCAGAAAAAGGAAGGGAGACACTCAAGGTTACTCGTGTGTCCGGGCTAGAATTTGGGTTTCCTGAAGCTCCAACTCCCCCTGCGATTTGGGCAGAGAGCATCGGGTAGCAGCTGTGGCAGCTCTGGGACTGCCCCCCACTTCTCTTCAACGCGACCCTTCAGTGGAACCAAGCCTTCCAGGAATTCTGTTTCTAGTTCTCTTGAAATTCCTCCGCTTTGATTCCAGGGTTGTGGATGATTCTGTCCTCTCTTCTATAGCCCTAAGGCTGCCTCAGTGGAATCCAGGATTTAGCAGAGGGGAAGTCTTGAGGTGCCGGTGTGAGGCCAATAAGGGAACCAGAGAAGCCCCCTGAATGCCTGAAACCATTCTGGGCTCAACTCCGTTCTCCTGCCCATGACCAGGTGTTCCTCTCAAACTGACTGGGCCCCAGGTCCGAACCTGGGCTCTCTTAGATCCTCAAAGACCCAAGACACTGAGTCTTAGCGAACAGTTCTATTTCTCTTTTTGGTCAGTAATTGATTCCTGAGGCAGAGCAAAGTTCCTAGCGCAGCAAAGTTGGCAGATCATCTGACACAACCCCTGACAGATACAGGGTAACCCCTATCAAAGCGAAGAGCCCCAGCAAATCAGTGTCGGAGTTCAGAATAAAACTCAGGTCCCTGAAATCCCAAGTGAAGGTTCTTTCCACTGCTCCAACCTATCAAGCTCTTCATTTGGTTTACGTAAGATTTTATCTTCATTACCAAGAAGTCCAGCATTGGTCTTGTTTGAAAGAGGTTGTTTAAACCATTTTCTGTGTGTCCTGTCTCATCTGGCCAGCAACACTGCCTGTCAGGTTCATTTGCCTTGTCCATCCCCTCCTTTCTGGATATGTTGAGAAGGAGCTCAAAGGACTCTTTCTTGCATTACACCCATGATTGAAATGGCAGAAGAGGGGCGGGGGTTCACAGGGGTTAAATTCGGCTGGTAGCCAGCTGGTTGCTCCAGGTGGGGATGCTGGCAAAGCCTTTTCTCCAGAAGTGGAGTTGCTTCTAGACCTCACCTCTTCCCCGGTGGGACTGGAGGGGAGGTGAGATTCTGCACTGGGTGACCATGTTCCCCCTCAGCGGCCCTGGAATTTTCCTGCCTGGAATTAAAACGTGATCTTGAAGTGTAATTCTTGAATAAACACCACATTTTAGACCTCTTCCAGATTCTCTCCTTTTAGCACCAGGATTTTTTTTTTTTTTTTTTTTTTTTTGCCATGACTTTGCTATGGGCTTTTATTTCAAGCAAAAACTGTCAAAAATTGGTGATATTGTGAATATGAAAACATTTTGGGAGATTCAGATATTTGCTTTCTTCTTGAGAATCAAATTGCTGCTAGCCATTGGGAATGAGTCTCAGAAACGATTAGTGTCCTTTGTTGATGGGGTTCAAATCAGGAAAGAACCTGATGGTCACAGAATTGCCTGCTACCCTGGTCAAGACTCCTTTATTAGTTTTCTATTGCTGTTGCAACAAATGACCATGAATTTAGTGACTTAAAACAACACTTTGTGTGTGTGTGTGTGTGCGTGTGTGTGTGTGTAGGGGGGTGCACGTGTGCATGTCGAGCCAGGGCCTCATGCATATGAAGCAAGCACTCTACCACCAAGCTACATCCCAACCCAGTGACCCACATTATTATCTTAGAGTTCTGTAGGTCAGTCTGACACTGGTCTCCCTGGGCTAAAGTCAAAATGCCAACAGGGTTGCATCCCTATCCCTTGGGAGGTTCTAGAGGAGAAAAATTTGTCTGCTGTCTCCAGCTTCTTAGAGGCTGCTGTGTTCCTTGGCTCATAGCCTTCTTCCTCCCTCTTCAAAGCCAGCAATGGTAGGATGAATCCTTCTCACATTATCATTTGGACCCCCCTGTCCTGCCATCATCTTCTATGTTTAGAGGTCTTTGTGATTATATTGGACCCACCTGCATAATACAGGATAAGTTCCCATCCCAAGGTGTTTCATCATACCTGGAAAGTCTTTGTGGCCGGGAAAAGTAGCATATGTACAAGTTCCTGCGATAAGGACCTAGACATCTTTGGGGGGGGGGGGATGCATTGTTCTGCCTATCACACTCCCATAACTCCCTCCAGTAAGTGGAGAAGGAAGGTTACAAGAATAGAACCATGATTTATCCAAGTGACACCATTACATGTTAATTACAGGGTTCCTATCATCATGATTTTTTTTTTTTTTTTTTTTACTCTAATAGTGCAAAAATACCTGACCCCTATCCAGGCAGGATTTGTAACACAGCTCTGCTTCCTTGCCCCTGTACTGGCAAGGGAATCTGAAGGGGATGAAGTGAAATTCTGGAGGAGTTTGAAAAAGGGAGATTTTTAAATTCCTTTTGACTTAATTAAATACATGACACACAGCATATTTCAGGGCGGTGGCTCAAAGTCAACATACAGGATGTTTCTAGGCATATGAGATAATGTTGATTTTTTTATGGTGGAAAATGTTGCCTCAGAGGGAACAGCCATGGTGTGACAGAAAGGCCCCAAGGCTGGAAGTCAGGAGACCTGGAGTCCAATCATACTCCACAGTTGTCGAGTTCTCACTCCTCCCTGAACCTCGGCAGCTCACCTGTTAGACGTATATAACATAAACAACCTCTGGACAACTTCCCAGTGTTGTTGTCTCAGTGCCCTGTGAGCCCTAGAGTATTACTGAAAGTAAGGTGCTGCTTTCTTAATTGAATGCCTCCAGTTAGAGGAGAAAGCCAAGAGGATGATTTGTAGCTCTTGAAAGAAAACTATATAGACTCGATCCTTGTTCTAGACAGGCTTTTTTCTTCCACACACAGCTTAGCCTAAGAGTTTATTTTTAATCCACCTTTCTTCTCAACTCATTGAGTAAACAATTTGCCTTCTTAGAGCAGCAGCAGCATCTCTCTCTCTCTCTCTCTCTCTCTCTCTTTGTTAGAAAAGGAAAGAACCTTGATTTACACTTCATGCCCAAAGATTTTATTTCCATTTAGGGCTACATGTGTGTGATGCATATGCATGAGTGTGTGTTGGTGTTGGCTTGAAAAAGAAGTGTAATAACTGGCTTCTTTCTTATCTAGTCCTGATTTGTGGACTTGATTTTGCTGACTGGGAGAGGAATATGCAAATAGGTTTGAAGGAAGCAGGAAAGATTAGGAAAGAAAAGAAGAAAATTAAACTTTGTGTCACTACAGTGTGCCAGGTACTTTTATGTAGAAAAAATACAGTAAACAGTGTGCAGTGGGAAATCTGGCTTATTTGCCTTTTTAGCCCCATGGCTTCATAGGATTGCATAGGACTTCATAGGACTTTTTTTGTATAGAACTGCAAAAAAAAAAAAAAAAAAATGGTAAAGGAAATAAGTGAATGAGAGGTGACTATGTGAGTGTGATGTAGGTACTAGAGTAGATGCCAAATCACAGTCTCTGCTCCTTAAAACAATAAGACATGCTCACAAATTTGGGAGTGCAGTAGACACATATCACTTTAAGTTGTCATCCCTCTTTCTATCTTCAACTAACTCTAAGTTCACCAAAACAAGAATGGGTGACCAGATGGAGGGAGAATTTAGGGGTACTGTGGGGGCAGTTTTCATCCTCTAGAAGTGGCATAAAAGAAGGAAGCTACTAGAAGACTGTCAGAATGCCTTGCCTCAAATTCTGCCATTGCTTCAAGCCTGGGTAGGGAACTGTGCAGTAAGGCTGCACCTGAGGGCCTTTTACACAGTTTGGAAACACCAGGTTCCATTGCCTCAGATAGCCAACATGCCCAGGATGTGGCTGGGATCCACTAATTCCTAGGGGTCACAAGGAACCTTGAGAGCAAAACCTTAATCAGAGGCATGATTTCTAAGCAAAATTTCAGAGCTCAGTCAGCTTATAGGTTGATGTCTGGGGATGATTCACATCTTCATGTGAAGTCATATGGGTCTCTGAGGGCTTTAGTGCTTTAAACACCCCTTAGAGGATGAACTTGGGGAAGGTAGCAGCAGGCAGTGGTGGCTTTGTGGTTAAGGGGTGCTACTCTGTCTGGCTTCCTGGAATCCCAGAGTTGTCTGGGAGTGAGGATTGTCCCATTTCTGGTTGCGGTCTGATCATTGCTGGGTCTCTTCTACTCCCCATGCTCTTCTTTGCAGGTGTTTGCAAGAGCAGGCCCTTGGATTTGGTGTTTATCATAGACAGTTCTCGAAGTGTACGGCCCCTGGAATTCACCAAAGTGAAAACCTTTGTCTCCCGGATCATCGACACTCTGGACATTGGGGCAGCTGACACGCGGGTGGCCTTGGTGAACTATGCCAGTACAGTGAAGATTGAGTTCCAGCTGCAGACCTACTCAGATAAGCAGTCCCTGAAACAAGCTGTAGCACGAATCACACCCTTGTCCACAGGCACCATGTCGGGGCTGGCCATCCAAACAGCGATGGATGAAGCCTTCACAGTGGAGGCAGGGGCTCGGGGGCCCACTTCCAACATCCCTAAGGTGGCCATCATCGTGACAGATGGGAGGCCCCAGGACCAGGTGAATGAGGTGGCTGCCCGGGCCCGGGCATCTGGCATTGAGCTGTATGCTGTGGGTGTGGACAGGGCAGATATGGAGTCCCTCAAGATGATGGCCAGCCAGCCCCTGGATGAGCACGTGTTCTATGTGGAGACCTACGGGGTCATTGAGAAACTCTCCTCTAGATTCCAGGAAACCTTTTGTGGTAAGTTGGTAAGTCTTTGCTTCCAGCTAGCAAGGATGTTATATTTCAGACATTCAGAGAAAAAGAGATTTCTTCACCCCTTTTTTTGAGGGGGGGTGGTGGTGGACATTTATGGAAAACTTAAATGCCTGCAATGATTTTTTGGTGTTTTTTACCAACCTAAATACATGGTGTTGGTTTAGAAATATAGAGCTGCATTATATATTTGGTTTGCTCATAAAATCTTCATGTTTGCATTAGAAATGTGAAGGTCTAGAAATACCCAGGATAAACAACCCTGCTGTTCCCTGATGGGATCAGGGGAAAAAAAACCCTCAAGATGCCTGTCTCCAGCCCCCATTACATTTTTTTCCCCCAGGTGCTTTCTTCAGCTTTACCATCTCCAGATTTAACACAACTCTGCTTGTTCTCCTGTAGAAAACAGAGAGCGGTGTCTGTCCTGGGAGGGTCAGTGGACTATATCCCAAGGTTACTGTCAGTGTGCACAGTGTTAGGGAACACTTGTTTTCAGATTGGGCTCTTTCTCTGGCTATTCTTTGTGGTGTGAGGATTAGGGACCAGGAAGATTGGGGTTTTGGTTCAGCTGAGAGACAAAAGAAACAGATTAAAAAAAATAATTCGTTTACTTTCCTATTTCTTTCTTCCTTTAGGATGTAGTTTGAATATGAACATGCTAATTTCATTGGGATTTTTAGCATGCTACAGCCAGATGCATCAACATGAATCATCTGGGGCTGGGATTTATTTTTAGTCACTGATCTGATCAGAATTATGATTTGTGGGGCTCATGTTTTATTTATTATCATTTGGAGAATATCCTTTGAAACCCTCTATGGAATTACCCAAGAAAGTGGGTACAGATTTCTAGTTCAGGTGAATTTCTAAACATAGATACTTTTTTTTTACTTTTTTTTTTTTTTTTTTTTTTTTTTTGCTTTTTACACACTTGTTTATTTGGCATGCATTTATTGATCACTGACAACAAAAAATATAGTTCTCCCAACCATCAAGTAACTTTCTGGGTTTGGGGGTGAGACAAGCAAGTGAGCCAGTAATTGCAATTGTAAATCTAGAGGAGACTTTATATCTAAACTAACGTGAAACCCAGCAATCACCAGTTAGTTGGGAAATGAGAGAAGCAGCCTTGGTCTGGGGGAAGCTTGGCCTCATCTCAACCAGACCTGGATGGGTTCCTTTTCTTTCCTGTCCTGGGACACTGTGCCTTTCAGGCCATCATTGACTTTTGTGGCAACTACTTGGTATTCATTGGGTTCCAAAAAGAAAGTGCCTTTCTTTCTCCCAGGAAAACCCCCAAGCTTGCGGGTGAGAGTTGCTCCATCAGGATGCTGCTCTGTGACATAGTTGGGTGTCAGAGCTGGCACCTGGGGTTGGGCTTGGAGGCCATAAAGTAACAAGTGGTGAGTGGCAAGCTTTTCCTCTGGTACAAAAGACATGCTGTTCTGGGGTGGGGGGAATGTCCTCTCTATGGAAAAAAGACTGAGGGGCAGCTTGTTGTAGTCAATGGGTTGGAAAGATCATTCCATGAAAAGGCCCTTCTTGGGAAAATATTAGCCTTGTCCTGCTGCCAAGGGCAATGGAGGCTGTGTTACCTGCCACAGGAGTGCCAGCCTTCTCCAATAGGCCTCCTTGATTCCTCAGAAGTGACTAAATTCATTGATTCATCTTTCAGAACATGTGGCTAGGAAAAAAAAAAATCCAATGAGATATAAATGGATCTAGGAGCAAAAAGCAGGAAATGCCATTTAGCTGATATGATCTCATTTAGTTTGTTCTTTTCTTTTTACCTGTTTGTATTTATCATGTGAGTTCATTGTCTCCAAGTTGCCTACATAGATACCTGACCTCAAGAACCCATGTTGCATATTCAGAAAGCAGTTATGCAGATTGCCCCCATTGAAATATGTGTTGTCACTCAAGTGAGAGTGTGTCCCCAGCTGAGGGGCATGCCTGCATGTGAATTCTGTTTAGACACAATGTGGAACCCTTGCAAACCAAGTTCTGGCTTTGATGGGTAACTTGTTCACAGCACTGGTCATTACTGTTCTCCCCATCTCTTGTGGCTGGGAAGCAAAAATCTTTTTTCATAGGAATGTGGATAAGCTGAGTAAAACATCACGTTAGCTGATGATGGAAGTGTTTGGCTTCAGCTCGGGTTCCAAAATTATCTTTCTCCTTTGAGAGAGTTTCTAGCAAGGTCTGTAATTTTAAATTAGTGACATTTCTAGTTTAAGAGGATTTCTAGTAAGCCAGGGGCAGACAACAAGTAACCAATTTTGATAGTGAAATAAAGTGAAGAGCAATGTCTTCTTAACATGTGAGAGTATCCAAAAAGTTCTTACCTTTTGATGCTGATGGCCCTGAACTTCCTCCACACAGCCCTGGACCCATGTGCACTTGGCACGCACCAGTGCCAGCACGTGTGTGTCAGTGACGGGGAGGGCCGGCACCACTGCGAGTGCAGCCAAGGGTACACCTTGAACGCTGACAAGAAAACGTGCACAGGTGAGACTGCTTGGGGAACAGCAGCTGACGACTTGGGGATCTCTTCTTCTGGGGTGGGACTGGCCTTGTGCTTTGAATCCGACACCTTTTCTGCCTACCTGCCATATGGCTGGTTTACTGTTGCTCATGGATGATTTTCCTTGAAAAAGGACAAGGGGAGACATGTAAGATGATAAGGGATCCAAACTCTTGGTCCTTTTGTGGCTTTGTCTTTTTTCCTGGATTATATCTATTTGGATACAAGCCTCCCTTTCCTCTCTCTGACCATACATGCTCATGAACTCTAGAAGTAGAGGAAAATTTAGAGAGGGCCTCACGCACCTGGAGCATGAATATTAGAAGTCAATGAAGAAGGGCAATTAGGTTCTTCTTAATCTTAGAAAAGAGTTTTTGAGAGTAAGGAAACAGATCATTGAATCCAACCTACTTATTTTATTGATATGAAATTGATATGAGATGAAAGAAGGGAAAACAGACCCCCACGTTAGGGGGTCTGTTACTGAAAGCCAGTACCATTCAGTTCCAGATTCTGCCACTTCCCTTCCCGATGCCCCGCCCCCTTTGTTAGCTCTGTGTGGTCTGTAATGATTTGCTTACTGCCTGCTCTCCATGTGTTCACATTTGTCCTGCTCCTCATTTGACAGCTATCGATAAGTGTGCTCTTGGCACTCATGGGTGTGAACACATCTGTGTGAATGACAGGACTGGCTCTTATCACTGTGAGTGCCACGAAGGTTACATCTTGAATGAAGACAGGAAGACTTGTTCAGGTAAGTGGGGAGGAGCCGTACTGCTGCTACTTACTTACATGTCTACCTACCTACCCAGTGTTGGAACTTGGGTCACCTGCACTGGGAGGGCGTGCACCAAGTCCCACCCCGCACTTGGTCTGTTTTCCTCTCTTGTCACCCTGTTTTTTCCCCCATTTCTAAGTCTTATTGGAAGAGTTAGAAATGGTAACATGTATGTGTCACTGTAAATGTGAGGCTCATTTCTTTTCTCTACCCAGCCCTCAGAGTCCTTCCAAATGCTACAATTTAGTAATTTAACATCAAATAACATTCCACAAGATACTTATTGCTTTTGAAAGGAAAGATAGTAACCTTGTAGTGGACAACCTGGCAGCCACCACCATCTTCAAGTCATCAAAGTGATCAAAGCCAGCATCATTAGTGATGACCATGGTGACATCATGGATCAATTAACATCCTGTACCGAGGATACAGCAGCATGTCTGTGGTATTCTTGTTAAAAATTCAGAACCATGAGGAAACATCACACAAAACCAAACAGAGACATTCTTAGTTCACAAAAATAATTTTCTGGTACAAAGGCAAACTGGGGATATGTCCCATATTGGAGGACACTAAGACGATGTGACAACTTAATGCAGTGCGGGATCCTGGATTGGGTTCTGGATCATAAAAAGGGCTTTAGTAGAGCAATTGGCAAAATTTGAAGAAACTCTGCAGGTTAGTAAATCATATCAATGTTTTTGATAATCGTATGAGAGTTACGTAAATTGTTAACATTTGGGGAAGCAAGGTAAAGTATAGGAACTACTTGCATTTTTCTAAGTTTTTCATAAATCTGAAATTATCTCAAAATAAAAAGTTTAAAAATAAAAACTAGTTTAAAACTTACTAGTACAGAGGTAAATGCATTGAATGAAAATTTGAATCTTGAGTTCTGATACTGCCCGGAATCAGCTGGTCTCCTTGTTGCTTATTTTCCTCATTTATAAAAGAGAAGATGTTACCTAAGTACATGTATGAAGACACGAATGGTTTGAAAATACTTTGTGTAGAACCAGTGACTTGAAAAATTGTGCTCTCTATATGTAATATGAAATAAATTGCATTCTGCAAGCATGTATAACAAATTAGAATAAATAAATAATTATTAAAAAAAAAAAAGAAAAATGGTTAGCTGGGTGTGTTGGCATATGCCTGTAATCCCAGAGACTCGGGGAGCTGAGGCAGGAGGATTGCAAGCTTTAGGCCAGCTCCAACAGCTTAGTGAGACCCTGTTTCAAAATAAAATAAACAAAAAATAGGCCTGGGGGTGTGGCTCAGTGATAGAGCATCCCTGGGCTCAATTCCCCAGTACCTCAAAAAGATACATAAAAAAGAAAATAAAACAGGAAAGGGTTGAATTACATTTTTTTTTCAAATTCTAATTCTGTTTTAATCTCTAAAATGGGGTAAATACAGTAAAACTAAAAGGAATCCTTTAGAAAATATTTATGAGAATCTTAGATTATAAAAACTCAACCATGGTGATTTTTGAAAAGGAATTGGGGAAGACTGGAGAATAATTATCATGTGCCGGGCGCGGTGGCGAACGCCTGTAATCCCAGCACTTTGGGAGGCTGAGGCAAGAGGATCGCAAGTTCAAAGCCAGCCTCAGCAATGGCGAGGCACTTAGCAACTCAGTGAGACCCTGTCTCTAAATTAAATACAAAAAAGGGCTGGGGATGTGGCCCAGTGGTCGAGTGCCCCTGAGTTCAATCCCTGGTACCACAAGAAAAAAAAAAATTATCATGTGTGCAGGATTTTCTTTAACTCAGCTAACTTCTCATTAGAGCAAATAATGGCTGACAGCTTTGAATAGCCTCCAATAAGTTTTCCTCATATATATTTCTAGCTTCAAACAAGAAGGTTTCTATCTGTGGTTAATAAAAGACTGTTTCACTTCTTATTTCCTTTTTTTCCTGGATTTTCCAATGACAGCTCAAGACAAATGTGCTTTTGGTACACATGGCTGTCAGCACATTTGTGTGAATGACAGAGATGGGTCCCATCACTGTGAATGCTACGAGGGCTACACTCTGAATGAGGATAAGAAAACATGTTCAGGTAAGGTCTACTCAACAAATTCTTTCATATTTGACTTTTCCTATGGTGGTGAAATTGACTTGCATTTTGCTGGGAGAGAAATTCTTAGCGGTAGCTTAAAGCACGATAGGGTTCAGGAATTCTGTCGTGCTTACAGATGAGGGCATACATGCTCAGACGGTGGTGAGCTCACTGGTTTTTGCAAACATAGATCACTTCAGAAAATTACTGGAAATGCGTAGGGAGCGGGGGATATGAGAAAAGCTAATTAAATATAGGGTCCTTATCCAGGAAAATTTTATAGCCCTGTACACTGGGGACCTTTTAAGCAAATAGGAGACTTTAGAGGAAGTCGGTTGGACAGTAACTATTTAGTGTGATAGGCTGAACTGATCTTTTTCCAGTTAAAACTTGGCCTGGAACTT
This sequence comes from Tamias sibiricus, assembly GCA_025594165.1. Taxonomy (NCBI): domain Eukaryota; kingdom Metazoa; phylum Chordata; class Mammalia; order Rodentia; family Sciuridae; genus Tamias; species Tamias sibiricus. The sequence continues at coordinate 83,302,921 of CM046670.1, forward strand.
TTCTGTAACGTTAATCTTAAAGCTGGATCGTTTTAGTAAAGGAGACTTTGTAAATGCCTGAATTAGACCCACACAGATCTTCCAGGAAGTCTGAAGCGGGCATTCCCTGACAGTTTCTAGCTGATCAATCTTCGGTGAATCTGAGCCTTATGACTTGGCTGATGAACCCTACCACAACTGCTAATCCTCATTAATTTGATTTAAGCTCACTGGCAGAACAGGGTGGCATTCATAAATGTCAGAACAGTCCTAAAGGAGAGAAATTCCAAGCTCTCGAGGTAGTGCCCGTTTTGGCATACTGAATGTTTTTTAGATCTTATGTATCTTTTCCTCTCTTGAGGAGCTATATTGTGCGATCTTGTCAAGACAGATGAAAGGAAATGGCATATCACTAGTTCACATTTCTAAAGAATGAAATCAGTAAGGGTATTGAGTACTTGCTTTGTTCCCAGACTGGCACGGTATAAAGAAGGCTGTTTCTACCTCAGGGCATTTACAGCCTGGATAGAGAACCAACTCCTTCTAAAAGCAGAGAGGAAGAAGTGGGGGAGGCACTGATGGGAGCTGAGGGCCACGAGGGCCTTGCAGGCTGGTGGAGTCTGGAAAGACCCAGAGCTGCGTGGGACTGGAGTTGGGCCTTGAAGGATGGTGAAGGGTTAGCCAAGAGAGCAGAGGGTGACTTTGGCAGGGGCAGGGGAACAGCACTGAGCCAGCTGGGGTGGAGGGGCTCACTGAGGGCCACCACCCTCCTCCAACTGCTTACAAGCATCACTGTTGATACTCTGACCTGCCAGGAACGAGGAGGATGCAGGAGAGTGAAACAGAAACATACTTCCTTTTAAATTAATAGATATTATGGAATAAAATGAAACATTTTATTTTTAAAGAAATCAAAGAAAAATTTCAGTGACAGCAGACAACTCCAGGTAATGCTCCCAGATAATGGTGGGCAGCATTCTTCAGTACCTTCTGTGGGCTGCAAATGGTTTTCAGCATTTTATACACAAAGTCATGCCTTTAATTCTCATAGCAACTTTGGGAGGAAAGGGAGGCATAGGCAGATTGAAAAACTTGCTCAGGTTACTTGGTTTGTAAGTAGTAGAGTCAGGGTTTGATCCCATGTTCCCAGGGTTACTTGTGCCTTTGACCACTGGCTCATTGTACAAAGAACCTGACAGCAAAGAGGAGTGGAGGAGAAAGAATTGTGAACAAGTTAGTATATATGTGCTTTAAAATAATGAGGAATAGTACCATAAAAAAGCTGGGTCCCCATGACTGTCAGATGGTTCCACTGACTTGCTTTCCCCGAGCTGGGTGGTAGGAGAGCTTGTAGGTTGGATGTGGAGAACCAGGTCAGGGCCAGAGCAGGAAGCAGATCCAATATCTATCTGTAGAGTGGATGCCTAGCTGGGATAAGGGGAAAATAGAATCGTCTGCTATTTGGCCTTTTGCTGAAACAAACAAACAAAAAATCTAAATTGTATTGATGAGGGGAATATCCATGTTAAGGTTGGAAAAGCACTTTATGAATACATTACATAGTGCCTTGCATTTCATGCAAAGTTATTTTCTAGGCAATAGTAAAGCTATGGAAGGTTTCTGAGCTTGGAATGATGATTTAAGAGGAAAGCTAGAAGAGAACAAATAAAACACTTTGGTCCCTGTAATGGCAGAGGAAGAACCCATGTCTCCCAGGAAACCTTATTTGGTTTTTAAAGGAGAATTTCCATTTTCATTTGTCCTGGGCCAGTTTGGACATGAGATTGATGTGGCACTTTCCTGTGCTCTCCACTTAAATTTGGGCAAACTGTCTTCATCCTTGAAATCTTACTTACTGATAGATAAGAAGTACTTCACTGTCCAATCATACACATCATCTTTGTTCTTATTAACACTGCTATCACTTTTCTTGTGCTTGTAAATGTGTGTGTGTGTGTGTGTGTGTGTGTGTGTGTGCATGTGTGTGTGTTCACGTGTGTTTCCAGGTCAGTGTTTTCTGTCCCATTTTATAAGCTATAGACAGAGGTCTTTGTTCAATACAGTACTTTTTGTGTAGCATCATACTTCGTTCCATGGGCAATAAGGTCCCTAACAGATTATTTTTGGTGATGATGTATGATAAGCTGGAGATACTGGAGGTGTTGACAGTCACCAGAAAGGCCCAAGGTAAGTTCTGGAATATAATCGAGACTTAGTGCTACAGGAAGAAGAAAAGAGAAGGCAGCATTAGACTGCAGAAGATGGGGGGGGAGTTTGGGGGATTGGGGTTGGCAGGAATGTCTGTGATCAAAGATGAGCTGCAGTGGGTGGTGGAGAGGGAAGGAGGCTTTTTTCCTGGAATGTGGGCTTGTGGCTGACCGTTGAAGGATTCATTTTCAGCACTGGTTGGGACCAAACTGAAGATTTTTTTTTTTCTCCCAGAGTTTGTGTTTAGGTGCATATTTAATTAACGTGTGAATATTTTCTCTCCTGCCCCGTTCCTGGTTAGTCCAGAACAAGTGTGTTCTGGGCACTCACGGCTGCCAGCATGTGTGTGTGAGTGACGGGGCGGCCTCCTACCACTGCGACTGTTTTCCTGGCTACACACTGAATGAGGACAAGAAGACATGCTCAGGTGAAGACTAGCCCTTCGCGCCTGTTCCATTGTGTAGGAAAATCCAGGAGGAAGCTGGTCTCTCTCCATGTGGAGTTATGAACCGTTCTCCTGGCCAGAATCTTCCACTGGCTTCCAGTTGCCTACCTAATAAAACACTGACCTTCTTCTGCCAGTCTGCCTTCCACGATCTGATTACAACCTCTTCTCTTTCTTTTCTCTAATTACTATCTCTACATAAGTCTGATTTTTTAATTGGGGCAAAATATACATAATATAAAATTTACCATTCTAACCATTTTTTGGGGGGATACCAGGGATTGAACTCAGGGGTACATGATCACTGAGCCACATTCCCAGCTCTATTTTGTATTTTAGTTTCTTTTCTTTCTTTCTTTTTTTTTTTTTTTTTTTTTTTGGTACCAGGGATTAAACTCAGGGGCACTTGACCACTGGGCCACATCCCCAGCCCTTTTTTGTATTTAATTTAGAGACAGGGTCTCACTGAGTTGCTAAGTGCCTCGCCGTTGCTGAGGCTGGCTTTGAACTTGCGATCCTCTTGCCTCAGCCTACCAAGTGCTGGGATTACAGGCGTGTGCCACTGTGCCCGGCTCTATTTTGTATTTTATTTAGAGTCAGGGTCTCACTGAGTTGCTTAGGGCCTCACTGTTGCTGAGGCTGACTTTGAACTTGTGATCCTCCTGCCTCAGCCTCCTGAGCCTCTGGGATTACAGGTGTGCGTCACTGCACCCCGTCCATTCTAATCATTTTTAAGTGTGCTGTTCACTGACATGCACATTGCTGTGCAACCATTACTACTATCCATTTCCAGAACATTTTCATCATCCCAAACTAAAATGCTGTTCTCATTAAACAAATACTGCCCATTCCCACTCCCCTAGCCCCTGGTAACTAGATGTTTTCATCCTCTGGCAGATTATAATCCCCAACCCCAAGGGTGGTGATCTTATCTGTACTTTTTGACCTCTATCACAGTGCCTAACACATAATAGTTTTTCAGCAGATATTTCTTTATTGAAGATATTATTTCATTTGAAATAAAGTATGAGTCAGTTTCTTGGGAAGGGCAAGGATAATGAGGATCAGCTTCTAGAACTTGAGTAAGTGTGGGTGATGTCATCCTACCTAAGTGGTTAATCTTCAGAAAAATTAATCTTTTTTTTTTTTTTTCTTTCTGGAAGGTGGAGAATTCAGCATGATTTATAATGATTAAGGCTGTCACCTTATTTTATTTGATTAAGGTTCACATATTTATTCCATCAGTAAGTGTTTACGGAGCAACTGTTATACAAATAGTACTCTATTAGGTTCTGAGGAAGAAACTGGAGACAGAATTTCAGGAAGGAATTCCAGGTAGGGGAGGAGGGACATTTTAACATTGTGTGACAGCATAATACGAATGTTACCTAAAGGGCATGCAGTAAGTAACGTGGATGTTTAGAAAAAAGAGGAGACCACGGAGGGCTTAAAAAGTTGAGTAAGGCTTAGTTCATTTTTTTCTAGGTGTAGAGCTCTTAAGTTTGCATCTATGTCTTTTGGTTAGCTTTCTTTCTTGCTTCTTCTCTTCCCTCTCTCCCTTCCTTCCTTTGTTTTCTTTCCTCCTTCCTTCCTATACAATTTTTATTGAGATGTAATTTACTTACCACAATATTTACTCTTTTATTTTTCTTTTTGGTATTTGGTTCTGGGAATCAAATTTGGGGCCTCATGCATGCTAAGCACACATTTTACCACTGAGTTACATGCCCAAACAAAAACTGCTGTTCTGAAGTGTGCATTTCATTGATTTTCAGTATATCAAAAATTGTGCAGGGCTGGGGTTGTGGCTCAGCGGTAGAGCGCTCACCTGGCACGTGAGCTGCCCAGGTTCGATCCTCAGCACCACGTACAAATAAACCCATTGTGTACAGCTAAAGCAAATAAATAAATATTTAAAAAAAATTGTGCAACCATCAGCACTGAATATAGAAAATTTTATCACCCAGAAAAGAAACCTATACCCATTGTCAGTGACTCCCCAATTCCTCCCAACCCCTTGTCCTTAGCAAGCACTAATTCTGCCTTTATGGATTTATTTATTCTGGACATTTCATGTAAATGTATAGTATGCTATGCGGTCTTTGTGACTGGTTTCTTTTACTTAGTGTAATATTTTCCAGATTCATCCACATTTGTAGTACACATTGGTGCTTTATTCCTTTTCATTGCTGAATAATATTCTATTGCATAGAAATACCCTATTTTGCTTACCAACTCATCAGCTGATGGACAGTTTACTTCCACTTTTTCAGCTGATACGAATAATGTTGCTATGAACATTAGTATACAACTCTTTGTGTGGATATAGTTTCATTTCATTGGAGTATATAGCTAGACGTGGAATTGCTAGGTCACAAAGAATTGTATGTTTAATACTTAAAAAAATTTTTTTAGTTGTTGATGGACACTTATTTTATGTATTTAGATGCAGTGCTAAGAATTGAACCCAGTGCCTCACACATGCTAGGCAAGTGCTCTATTGCTGAGCCACAACTCCAACCCTATGTTTAATATTTTAAAGAACTGCCAGACTCTTTTTCAAAGTGGTTATACCATTTAAGAATCTCACCAGCAGTGAATGAGGCTTCTAGTTTCTCATATCTTTGCCAACACTTATTACTGTCTATCTTTTTTAATTTTATCCATCCAGGCAATATTTCACTGTAGTTCTGACTTGTATTTCCCTAGTGACTGATGATGTCGACCATCTTTTCATGTGCTCGTTGGCCACTTTTATATGTTGTTTGGAAGAATGTCTATTGAAATCCCTTTTCCCATTTTAAAAAGTTGATTTTCTATCTTTTTATTGAGTTGGAATATGTAATTTGAAATTTTGGCAGATATGTGATTTGAAATTTTTTCTCTTATATCATGGATTGCCATTTCACTTTTTGATAGTGTTCTTTGATGCACAGAAGCTTTTAATTTTATAAAGTTCAATTTATTTATTCTTTTGCATCTTGTGCTTTTGTTGTTATACCTAAGAAACTGTTTTCCAGCTCAAAGTCATGAAGATTTAGACCTGGTATTTTCTTCTAAGAGTTTTATAGTTTTTAAAAATATTTATTTGTTTTAGTTGTACACAATGCCTTTATTTTTACGTGGTGCTGAGGATCAAACCCAGGCTGCGCAAGTGCTAGGCGAGTGCTCTACCGCTGAGCCACAATCCTGAGTTTTATAGTTTAATCTATTACATTTAGGTCTATGGTCTTTTTTGAGCTACATATACATGTATATGTGAGCTACATATACATATACATGTGTATACACACATATGCATGCACATGCACATGCACAAAAACACATATGGTGTGAGGTAAGGGTCTAACTTTATTCTTTTCATGTAGCTATGCAGGTTTCCCAGCATAATTTGTTCAAAAGGTATTCTTTCCCTTATTAAATTGTCTTGGTGCCCTTGTTGAAAAACAAGTGACCATAAATGTAATAGTTTATTTCCGAAATCTCAGTTCTATTTAATTGATCCTCAAGCCTTCTTTATGCCAACACCACATTGCCTTGATTACTATAGCTTTGTAGAGAGTTTTAAAATCAGAAAGTATGAATTCTCCAGTTTCTTCCTTCTTTTTAAGATTGTGTTGGCTATTCTCTATACATTTTAGGATCATTTTGTCCATTTCTCCACAAATGTCAGCAGGGATTTTATAGGCATTGTACTGAATTTACAGATCAATTTGGGAAGTATTGCCATTCTAACAATCTTCCAATCCATTTATGTGTTGTTTTTTCATTTATTTAGGCCTTCTTTAATTTCCTTCAAAAATATTTTTGTAGTTTTCAGCATATTTCTTGTACTTCAAAAAATCCATATGTATTTTATTCTTTTGGGTGCTATTGTGAATGAGTCCATCTCTCAACTTTCAAATTTGCTGCATCACTGTTTTGCAGTTTTCTATAGAGGATTTTAATTAGAATATCATACTGAGACAGGCCCTCTTGGAGCTTAGAGTCTATTAGGCAAGAGAGACTGGACATGTATCATATGTACGCATTTATACTCTGCACAGGGATGATGGGCATGTAGGTGATATTCAGTAGATATGTTCTGTTTACTGATTGGTTAAAAGGCTGATTAAGATGGGATTTGGGCTGGCTGGTCCCAAAACGTTTTAATAGAATTCAGACAGGTAGATTGCATTTAATTAAATGAATTTATGGTCCCCCAGGCCTATGTTGCATCTTTGTAGAAGGTGAGAGGAACTGTGGGAACCAAGGAACATTTTCTGTCCTCAGGCAATAGTTTCACTTACTTGGAAGATTAGACAGTGGTCTTCAGGATTGGGAAGTTATGCTTATTTCTATTTGCAATTATAAGGGCTCTAATATTGAACAGGAATGTTTGCCTCACAGAATTACAAAAAGAAATAGAGTTACTTCTATCAATCTCTCACATTTACTTAAAGGTCAATATATGTCTGAATTTTTAGCTCCAAAGTATTTTTTTGGGTAAAAACTGGAACTCTCACCAAACCATTTAATAGATTCAAACAGTCCTATATAGAAAATCAGGTGTAATCTAGTTTTAACTTTTGAAATACTTTGGCCATACAATGGAGAGTTATTGTTTTACTTTTCATTTATTAGTGAGGACACAGTACCAGAAGAAGATTGCCTTGTTTCTGCATCTTGGGCCTTCTCCCTCACCATCTTTTAAAAAAATTGCTTTATATAATTGATAAATTCTGGTAATCATAAAAGTATAAAGACTTATTTAATGAATTCTCATATAATCATCGCCTGGCTTTGACAATTATAAACATTTTCCCCATATCTCCTAATACAAAATTTTCTGTGACATTATTATTCCAAAGTAGTTTCTCCTCTTCTGTTTGCTTTTATATCCATTTACCTCCTGGAAAATGCATTTCTGTAAGTCTTAAAAATAGTGATATTGAATTCCAGTGGCTCAGGAGGCTGAGGCAGGAGGATTGCAAATTCAAAATCACCCTTAGCAACCTAAGCAATTTAAGCAACCACAGCCTTAAGCAATTTCATGAGACCCTGTCTCAAAATAAAAATAAAATAAAAGTGGGCTGGTGATGTGGCTCAGGGTTGAACTCCCCTGGGTTCAATTTCTGGTACAAAAAAAAAAAAAAAACCAGTAATATTGAGTTGAAGATTTCCTGATTTGTTATACTTTCTAGGTGTCCATAACATTTTGTGTACTGTCATTGTAGCTGTTGAAGAGGCACGGAGACTCATTTCCACTGAAGATGCATGTGGGTGTGAGGCCACACTGGCTTACCAGGAGAAGGTCAGCTCCTATCTCCAAAGACTGAATACAAAACATATCCTTTCTGGAAGGTTTTTTGCTTCTTCTTAAAGCAAGTTGAGGTACTACAACTGAGCCAAATGTTTTAGGACATTCTGAAGGCAAGGGCCTTATTTGTTGTTTTAAGATAAGCAGCAAAAATATACAGGATTTTTTTTTTCAATTTAGAGTTATTTTAAAATGCTTTAGTAGACCATTTAATATTTACGTGTAAAAGCTGCATAACTATTACTTTTCCTAGTGCTTTTCCATGGCAGTATATGCTCAAATTGAGCTCTTATTCAACAGATGAAGTAATTATCCTATGCTTCCTTAATATGGCTATCTTAGTTCAGAATCTGCATCTGTACGGAACAAATCAGCTGACTGATGGGGTGTGATATCTCAGATTACACATGATTCTACACTTTGGCTAGCCAGGTGTTCAAAAGCAGATTTTAAAATGTAACATGATACTGTCTTAGGATCTTTGAAAATCAATTCTTCAAAATATTAACAGAAAAAAGTACTTTTTCTCAGCACAGTTGAAGTTAACAACTCTGTCTCTGTTATCTTAGAGGAGTGGAATTCAGATTGTGATAGGTACAACCTAGGAGTATGCAGACTTTCCAGTTCAAATTGAATGGATTTCCAAATACTTCACTTGCTTAAGATGCTACTTGGAATCAGCTGGCATTTTAATTTCTCATCTCCCATTTCAGGATTGCCATTTTCCTAACTACACAAGAAGAGCACATCTCTCACGTACCCTGAATCTAACTAATGCATTTTCTAGAAAAGTAAAATTTCCAGAGGACCAATAATTCCTTTAACTAAGACTTCATAAATGTTGCTCCCCTCATTCATCTTACTAATAGGTATTTGTCCAATAAAATCTTATGTGAGCAAAAATATTTGAAGATCACTGCAGTGGTCTTATTTTATCAATTTATCTCTTAAGAATGGAACTTCTGAGTGTTAGATGAAACTTTTGTTGAGAAAACAGTTTTGTTCTTTTTCCTCACTTACACTAGGACACAATTTTCTTTTATCTTATGTCAAAGTGAAAGTGTGCTTGTTCTCTAATGTGTAAAAATAAATGGTGTTGGCCTTAACAACTAGCCACTTGATGACATTTTGCAGAAGCTGCAAGTAAATGAATATGGACAAGTACATCGTTAAATTGCTCAAAATGTGGAAATGTAGAAAACTTGGTGCAATTAATATACTTTTGCACACTGGTATCGCCAATGTTCCTGCTAATTATTTGCCATTATAAATGCTTGAATATTGCCAGATAAATAGTATGATTTTCTGGAGAATCAGTATCATTTTTCCAAGGAAATAAATGTGCATATTCTTATTAAGAGCAAACTTTAGTGTCTCTATGCTCTAACTGTGAAATGGTTGGTAGGAAGTAGAATGAAAAGTTCAATTTTTAAAAATTATCTACTCATTGAGCCATTTAATTTTAAGTGTTTGTATTAGTAAGATAATCATATTCATGATGGAAACTTAAGATATATTTTCTCTTGATAGTATTTATAAAGTAAACCAGTTTTATTACCAAGAGTACAAATGGTATGAAGTATTTACACATGAAAAAGCTCATATAATTAAATTGAGATTAATGTAATTTAGAACTGTTAAACACTTTTTGTTGTTTTGCTAAATTTTGCAGGAGTATTATTAAAGTTCTGATCAAGGAATTATAATACACATATTTAAAAATAGTTAATAGAGACTAAGTAAATATTACATGTAATTTTTAATTCATTCTGGTCTTAGAAATGCATGACTAAAGAGCATTAGTTGTGAATTTAGGGTGCTAAACTTTTTACCAAGGGAAAAATGTCCTAAATTTATTTTATCATTTTCCTTTAGGATCCAACTGATAACATTATATATTTGAGCTGGGCTTGGTGGCGCACGCCTGTAATCCCAGCACTTGGGAGGCTGAGGCAGGAGGATAGTTAGTTCAAAGCCAGCCTCAGCAATGGCGAGGCACTTAGCAACTCAGTGAGACCCTGTCTCTAAATAAAATACGAAAAAGGGCTGGGGATGTGGCCCAGTGGTCAAGTGCCCCTGGGTTTAATCCCTGGTACCAAAACAAAACAAAACAAAAACAAAAAAAACATTTTATATTTACAGAATTGGTATAACAAGCAACAAAATCTAATGTCTTTTAAAATGTTAGTAATAAGCATAACATTTTTCACTTATATATTTGATACACATGCTTTATCTCTACAGCTTATAACTTTTATAACAAAACAGTCCTTTAAGTTGTGTAGCACTCAATTCTTTCTTGGTTTGAATTGTTTTAATAATAAAGTTATTATCTTTATATGTTAATGTCATGATCTTTTTTGTTAATTCACATCAGTTTTGTCTATTGAACACATTTCTTTATGTTGAACTGAATAATTATTTGAATGTAACAGCTTCTTGTCAAAGAACAGAGTATTAATATTCTTCCTATAATCTAATCTCACGCTTAAATTTTTTTTGAAATTTTATACTATTTATTTCCATAAATGCATATATTTCTACTTATCCCACCTAACTTCTTTCTTATGAACTATATTTTAATGCCTAAGAATTTTTTTAGTTCATATAGTTTTTTAAAAAAATTTCTTATTGGTGCATTATAATTGTACATAATAGTGGGATTCATTGTGACATATTCAAATATACCTCCATTCATACATAACATAATTTGGTCAATTTAATTCCTCCACATCTCTCCTTTCCCATCTCTCCTTCATCTCCCTGGTGCTCTTCCTCTACTGTCTCCCTTCTATTTTCATGAGACACCCTGACCCTTTTTCCCTCTAGCTTCCACATAAGAGAGATAACATGTTCCCTGACTTCTGAATATGGCTTATTTCACTTAACATAATTCTCTCAAATTCCATCCATTTTCCTGCAAGTGGCATAATTTCATTCTTCTTTCTGATTGAATAAAACTCCGTTGTGTATATGTATCACATTTTCTTTATCCATTCATCTGTTGACAAATACGTGGACTGGTTCCATAACTTGGCTATTATAGTCTCACATTCTTGAGGCTAAAAATTTAAGTTTGGATTGAATAGAAAAACTTTAATCATTATGGTATGGGAGAGGGAATAATATAAAATATCAAAATTTAGGTAAAATAATGATGAGCTTTAGATTAATATACATTCCTGAAAGGCAAATATTACCTATAAATGTAAACTTAACAAATTTAAAGAAGAAATGAAAAATAAATACCAAAGCAGCACAAATGAATCATCTGTTGTATTTTTTCAAAACACTTGAAAGGAAATGATGTAGAGCGACCATATTTTTCAAAACGTATCTGAACATAGAATTGGTAACACATAGTAATATATCACAAAGAAATACTGGTATGGAAGGAATAAATAGACCTCATGTGCAAGGAAGGAAAGGTATTTATCTAAAGAGAGAAATGAGTTTTCAAGAGGGAAAACTAGTTTCACAGTAACTAGTTTCATGTTTTGACCAGCTGAATGGAAACCCCTAGCTTAGATAATACTGATTTGTGTCATGAGTCTATGACTCTATGATGGTTTGTATCACAGGCTCCTGGTTTACTGTTTAATGCTGAAAATCTAGCCAAACATTTGAAAACAAACATCTGAGTGGGATAGGAATTAAGTTTGAAAAGAATTCTTCAGTAGACCTGATTTAGGACGGTTTGGACACAACAGGACTCTTAAGAGAAAAGAACATCACAGGATATCTAATATGGCATGGAAATGCGGAGCCTATGGAAAGCTGTGATACAGAAAGCTATTGGCTTAGAGAGGGGCACCATAGTAAGACATTTCAGGATTGAGGGAAGATCTGTTTTTCTTTTTGTCCTCCTGGAGTTTGAACCCAGGGTCTCCTGCATGCTGGGCAAGCAGTCTACCACTGAGCTATACCCAAAGCCAGAGATCTGATTTTAGATGGGAGTTAAGATTTTTTTATACCTTTATTTATTTGTTTTTACGTGGTGCTGAGGATCTAACACAGTGCCTCACACATGCTAGGTGAACGCTCTACCAAGGAGTTCCAATTTGATGGGAAAAGCACTAAAAACTAATTCTAGTATGTGCTGGGTGAGACAACAGACCTGGATCAAAGGATTTAAAGATTATTTGCCTGGGATGGGAAAGACTCCAAGTGGGGAAATTAACGCTGCCGCATAAAGTACATGCTAGATTATATAAATCAACAATGGTAGCTACAGAAAAGTCTATCCCAGGGGAGAAAACGCTAAACAGCTCGAATATTTTAAAATGGGAGGCTATGCCTCAATGGAAATTGTAGCCATAACGAGCCCACGTTCATAGTATTCCTTTTATGAGGGCTCTCGACTCCGGAACGTCAGCTTAATTAAGCTCTTTTAAAAATTCCAAAACAAAATAAAGTCTCCTACTTTCAAATCGCTCCACAGGGCCCTACAATGCCCCAAAGCAAAAGGCAACCAACCCTCAAAACGCACATCTGCGCTGCCTGGCCGAGGGCACTAGCTTATCAAATGCAATAAATGACTTTTCCTTTTAAGAATGTTGGGACAGTGGCGTTTACAAAACACCAAATCCTGGTGACCTCACTGGTTTGGGCACCTTTCTTCAATTTATACTGACACTGATGACACCTGAGACGCAGCCATGCCACGTGTGGCGTGGCGGGTCTTCGGAGCCCGCGCGGGCGGAGGGCGGAGGAGGCGACAAGAAGGGCGCTGGGGACGCGCGCACAGCTGGCAGTGCAGGTCGCTGGACCGGCCCACAGCAGAGAAAGGCCAGAGGACAGGACTCACGCCGGACCACAGCTGCTCACGCGCTAAGGCTTTCACTGCGCCCCCGTTGTCCGCGCAGGCGCACGACGTCCGGGGCGAGGGCGATACCGGAAGTGTCCCTCGGCGCCCCGGATGCGCCGGGGTAGCGGCGGTTGCCAGGGCGACGGGAGCCTCCCAGAGCCGCTGGTACTCGGAATTGGAGACGTAGAACCGTTTACCCTTGGCGGGTTCCCACAATGTTCTTCTACCTGAGCAAGAAAGTGAGTTTCCGGCGGCCGCCCCGCTCCTCCTCAGTGCCCACAGCCCTCAGGCCATTCCCGCATCCTTCCCGCCAAGCCAAGCGGCTTCACCTGGCCCTGATCTCGGCCTCGCCGCCCCGCTGCCCACCTGCCCGCCTGGTCGGGCCTCGGAACTTCTGCGGGTCCCGGAACCCCAGGTACCCGTTAGCCGAGCCAGAAACCCTCTCACGCGTCTCTGCCGTACCTGTCCCCGACTGGGTCCTTTTGGGTAGCCAGCAGGATAGATCATCAGGTGCTGCAGTCTCTTTCCTCCCGCACTTGTTGGTGATCCAGATGACTTTGGATCATCACCGAGCAAGAGAAAAGAAATAACAAAAGTAGCCTAAGTGTTCCGTGGGGAAAGGGAATACAGAGCGGTGGAATGATTTATAACCCCCCAGCCCTCATTCACCCTTTAAAAAATACCTCAGGTGACTTACCTCTTGGCTTCCCCCCCGCAGCCTCTGCCTTTCTCTTGTGTGCACTTCCTTCCCTCTTTACCAAATTGTAGAGCACGGGACATTTCAGAGGGACATGCCCATTTTCAAGACAGCTCATTTTTATGCAAGGCGTGCGTTTTTCTGCTAGAAAGACTTTCATCTTTTTCATCTCCTGGAGACGTACTTCACAACTCCTTTGTGAAAAGTTGTAGCGTGGCTGTGATTCCTTTTACAGATTGCCATTCCCAATAATGTGAAGCTAAAATGCATATCCTGGAACAAGGACCAGGGGTTCATAGCATGTGGTGGTGAAGATGGATTACTGAAAGTTTTGAAATTAGAGACACAGACAGGTAAATGAATGCAAGCTCACATGTTTGATGTTGTAGAAAAAGGAAAAGTGTCATTGATTCAGTGGGACATGCTCTTGGTATTTGTCACTATGAAATTCTAATTCTTTTAAAAACAAAAACCCTAAACATTTCAGAGAATGTCAAATGTGAACATTCAGCTTTTGCTGAAATTATTGATGGAAAATGAAAATGAATGAAAGATGAAACCATGTCACTATGTTGTCTTGTGTCAGATCCAATTGTTGCTCTATATTATTAGGAGTCTAATAAAAATCATGCCAATCAACATTTCAGTAACATCACAAAATCTCAAATCTTGGCAATTTATTTACAGGTCCATATCATCTTTTCTCCTTATCAGATGTGTTAGGATTATACAACTAGTGCCCCCAAACAGAAAATAGAATATATGTTAGTTACACTTTTATTAATAGGTCTCCTCTTTATAACTATCTTTCTTTCTTTTTCTTGTTCTCTGGAATCACAGTGAACAATTTCATACTTCTTTAACTTCCCTACTATTACTCTAGATTAGGAATCTAGATAATCCCTAATTTAGGTTGGAGATCTAGATAAAGAGATTGACATTGGAATCAGTTCTGCCACAAGATTACTGAATGACTTTCAGCAAGTTGCTGGATATCTTTGGACTTATTTTGTCAAATGAGGTAAACTATATTACAGTTTGGGTTCCTTTATAGCATAACCTCTCAAAATTTGTCAGGCATAAGAATCACTGGAAGAGGTTGTTAAAATGGATTTCTGCGCTCCACCCCCAAAGTAGATCTGGGACAGGGCCTGAGAATTTGCATCTGTAGTGATGCTGGTATTGCTGATGCTTTGACTACCTTTTCAGCAGTGCTTATTAAGTATTTTCCATGTACTGGATGATTAACTTGTGCTGTCTCATCTGGCTTTACAATAGTTTTGAAAGGTGGGTTTTCCAGGTGAGAAAACTTGGGCTATGATCATTTAATAACTTGCCCAAGGTCACATAGCCAGTAAATAGCACTATACAAGGGCTCATGAGCATCCTAAGCAAAGAATAGAGTAATTGTTTTGATGTGCTACACTAATTATGTGAAAATAAAAGGCAGGTTTGGAAGATAGATATTTAGGTATCAAAGTTTGGCTTCTGATGTTTTGTAGTTTAATCTTTTAACTGTGTTAAGAGAAAAATTTCTCTTTTATGTTTTTTAAATGTGTATGGATATATTTGTGTTTGTATATACGTACATACTTATTTTGTCTAAAATATGTAAAACTTTTAGTAACATTAAGAAATATATTCATTTTGTTCAACATTGAAAGTGTTTGTTTTGTTTTTCTGAGACAAGGTCTATGTTCTTCCTCACTATGTGTTTGACCATTTCTTTGTTTTCTTTTTTTTTTTGAAACATCTTTCAATACAGAAGAAGTCAAACATTTTGAATTTTGACTTAAACATATTTAAACATATCCCCACCCTACCTTCCTATCTGATGACTGGGCAGTCCTCAGTCACTTTGCTAGATTCATCTTTTCTAACAATTGGAATTCCTGAGAACTTATGCCTGGGCTTTCTCTATATTTGCTCTCTAGATTTGTTATTTTATTCCCATGACCTTAAATGCTATCTGTTGGGTGATGATCCCTCATTTATATCTCCAGAACAGTCCTTATTTTTCAGATTTGGGCATCTCCACTGGAATCTTTCCTAGGCATTTCATATTTGATATGTCCAAAATGGAACTCTTGATCTCCCAAATCTTCTTTCAGTTCTGTTTCAACTTGTATGTTAATTTCACTCATTTGCTCAAGTTGGAAGCCTAGCCCTGCCTCTCTTTAACATCCCTTTCATAAAAATTCCCATTGCTCCTACTTTTATTTATTGTTCATAGTATTTTTCTTTGTTTTTTTTTTTCTTTTTTTAGATGATACAAAATTGAGGGGTCTTGCTGCCCCTAGTAACCTTTCTATGAATCAGACTCTTGAAGGTCATAGTGGTGAGTCCTGCAGTTTTGTTTATCATGTCTAAATTGTATTTAGTCATTTAGAATCTGTCTACTTAATGCAGAAATGTCAACATTTTAAATAATTGTAGTAGTTAATTATTTTTATTGAGCCAAAATTAATATTTTCTAGAGTTATTCAACAACTTTTAAGTTATTAAACATCTTCCATAAATCTGAAAAAAGTGTTATTTTAGGGGCTGGGGTTGTGGATCAGCGGCAGAGCGCTCACCTAGCATGTGCACAACCCAGGTTCCATCCTCAACACCACCTAAGAATAAAGGCATTGTGTACAACTAAAACAAATAAATAAATGTTTTTTTTTTAAAGTGTTATTTTATATGTGAAAACTACTGTATTTCTCTATGGATGACATACATATGTACATATATATGTATATGCAATACATATATATTATTTTCCTTTTAAAGATTATCCTATAATTACAGATTGAAGGATACTAAAGGTGTAACAACTGAATGATCCTAAATGGGATCCTGGAATGAGAAAAACAAGAATCTATGAAGGACATTACAACTGGGTACAGTGGTCCCAGCTAATGGGAAGCTGAGGCAGGAGGATCCAAAGTTCAAGGCCAGCCTGGGCAGCTTGGCAAAGACCCTGGCTCAAAATAAAATAAAACAGACTGGGAATGTAACTCAGTGAAAGAAAGCTTGCCTAGCATTTATGAGGTTCTGGGTTCAATCCCCAATAAGGCAATAAAAATAAATAAATAAAAATAAAAGTGGACATACTTGGACAATTGAAATTTGAAAGTGGATTAGGTAATAATATTTTAGATTTTTTAATTTATAAGAAAGTTATGAAAGAGAATGTCCTTAGAAAACAGATACAAAGTATTTAGAGATATAAGAATTAAAAGAAATCAATTACTAATGTAACCCAGAGGTTTAGTATATACTTAAAGTGTGTTATAAATAGAATGTAAAACTGGGGAGGATGGAAAGGAGAAAACAGATTACAGGCATTTTCAACCAAAAATAAACAATTCAAAGGAACAACTTGGTGTCCTTTGGACATCATTATCCTTGGGAGGCAAGCCAGTTTGGTAGATCATGCTTACTTTTGTTTTTACTATGTGATTTACTGGCAGCTTTCCATGTAGTGTGCCTTTGCAGGCATGAAATAAGGATGGATGTGAGAGTGTTATGCAGGAAATTAGTGATCTCAGTGATCTCATCCTATGAATATTTTTGGTATTCATAATATTTGAAAAACTGGTTAGTTGCATAGGAACAGTCTTGATTTTAACATGCTCTTGATGTTTGCTTATGTAAAGGTACAAATTTGAAATTAATTGTAGCCATTTTTAAGTGTCTAATTTGTTTTCCAATGTTCTAGGTTCTGTTCAAGTTGTAACATGGAATGAACAGTATCAGAAGTTGACCACCAGTGACCAAAATGGGCTTATCATTGTCTGGATGTTATATAAAGGTACATTAGGAGAGCTGCTTTAATCTTTCACAAATTGGAGTTTGGATCACAGTGTTTGGATGGAAAAATAACATCTCCAAAATAGACCCCTGGTAACCAGAAGAAGAATTCATGCTGACTGCAAAGTGATGATATTTCTGGATTTATTGTATCTTACTTTTCGTTTTATTTCCTTTGAACTGTAACCCTGCATTAAGAAAGCAAATTAGGTGACTCCAAAGTGAACTTAGACACTTGGTAAAATAGTTTCTATTCTTAGATAACTCTTCTTTCTCTAATCCCTGCAGATTTCCAATAAGAATTAGTTTCTCTGTGGTTGGTGGTTGGAGTTAGTACACTAGATAAAAAGACACTTTTGAAGAAGTCAGCAGCAATAATAATTCACTTCCTATATTGGACCAGTCAGCTTCCTTTTCTTTCATGGAGGCAGATTTTATCTTGGCTCTGACTAACAACCTACAATTTTTGCCTCTTATCTTTAAGAGAGAGAGCAAGGTAGAGAGGGGAAGAGGAGGATTAGTTTAGATGCATCATTATTACTAGAAAAAGCAACTCATAATACAAGTTCTCTTGACGCCTATAGCCTTTGTCTTCCAAAGGAAAAGGTACATGTGTGTTTTTTTCAAAAGGTTTAGGGTATGTTTACAAACCTATAATTAAAAAAATATGTAGCAGTGCTTGAATATTATTTTTAAAATGTGTGTATTTGAGGAGTGGAGTGGGGTAGAAAGTACAGTAGATGGGAGTGAACTTTGTTTCCAAGGTAAGTCTTCTCTGGGCTTCAATCCTAATTCTATTAATATCCTGCTCTGACCAGTTATTTCAAATCACATGACATTTGCTTGGCTGCTGGCCAGAGTTCCCTAGGCCAGAATGTTGTAAAATTTTTAAAAAACACAAAAATAAAGACAAAATTCCTTGTTCTTTTGCTTTTGTTGGGTTATACTATGAGAGAAGTCAGATCTCTCTCCAACTCTGTGTGGCTCAAATGTTTTTGTTGTTCAGCATTAGTGATGGCATATGTAACGTATTGCTGATGTAATATGAGTTGCTTAGGAATTTTTTAAAGCAGGCTTAGAGTTTTACTTAGTGTGCTTTTAGCTCATATGCTTAAACTAGTCATCAGAGAGTTTATGCATATATATAAAGTTGTTATTCTGTTGTTCCCACCCACGCCCCCTCCTGCTTAGTTATTATCTGAAAAGTTAAGGTTTCAAGTGGGAAAAGTTAGGCTTTCAAAAAAATAACTTATTTTGGCTGTGCAAAAACAAATGAAGTTTTCTTTTTTAATTGACAAGAAAAAAGGAGAAAAAGAGAAAGAGTAAAAAGAAAACAGATAGGCATTTGTTGTGTTTTCTGTGATAATCTTTGGAAAGATTATTAGTCAAGGCCTAAGTTAATTTTTCCTTTTGTTTATGTTGATTCGAAGGTTTTCTAGTTTAGTATCTCAGGTCGTACAAAACTTTACAATTATTTATTGCACAAGTGTATTTTATAGAGTGTTGTTAACTCTTAAGTACCATTTAATAGATATGAAAGTTTGACTTGTAATTTTTTAATTTGTGAAATCAGGCTCTTGGTATGAGGAGATGATCAACAATCGGAATAAATCAGTGGTTCGAAGTATGAGCTGGAATGCTGATGGACAGAAGATCTGCATTGTGTATGAAGATGGGGCTGTGATAGTTGGTTCAGTGGATGGTAATGCATTTATTGGACATAGGACTAAGATCAACATTTAGCTAACGTTTTTATCTTTAGAAATTTAAGTTAATTATATTGTTAGCATTCTGATTGAAAAATAGATATAAAAAGAGAAAAGATTTGCTATACAGTTTAATGAAATCTAAGAAGCACCTTTTGGTTCTGTTTATTTTTAAGTCTACATGAGAAAACAATCTATTCTTTTTTGATTTCCTACAGTGGTACTAAAAAAAGTGGTTTAATTTCTCAGCATTATTTTAAATATGTCCATCATATAATTCATCTTTATATTGGTTAGACTGTATAAATACATAGATTTTATTTTCAAAAAGTATATAAAATTATAATAATCTATGGTGTTTTCAGTAGAAGATAGTATATCCTTGTTTGTTGTATTTTATAACCTTAAAAATCTATGTCTTTTAGATTCTAGTACGTAGATAAAACTGGGTCTTCTGTAAGTCTGTAATTTGTATTAATGTGAATGAAACTGTTGATAGAGAAATAACATTTCAAGTCATTTTCACATCTGTTTGTGTGTATTGTAGTCAGTAAATATTTCTGAGAACTTTATTGAGCAATAGCTATGGTTTTAGAGACTAATGATGTAATCTGGGTACAGTGGCTTACTCCCATAGTCCCAGTGACTCAGGTCGCTGAGGCGGGAGGATTGCAAGTTTGAGGTCAGCCTCAACAACTTAGCAAGGTTTGGTTGGGAGGGAATGGTAAAAATAGAATGGCAGCTAGACCGGGAGATTAGAGTTGAGGAAAGTGTTTTTTGTTTATTTTTAATTTGAGGTGATGATTTAGAAGATCTGCATATATTTAAGTGTTTATTAGAAAGGGCCTAGAAAGATGAGTTTAATGAGAAAAAGAAAATGAGAATAATCTAGAAAGGGAGTTTTTTTTGCAAAGATGGAAGGAATTAGATCATAGATTAGGTGGAAGGATTAACTTTAGACAGAGGTCTGGTTGGGAAACACCTCTTCCTTTTGTATCAGGGAGCAAAGCAGAGTGGATAAGTGTAGATTTAGTTATGTTCTAAATGTTCTGAATTTCTTTTTTGGGAGCTTTTATTTCTTTTCCAAAGTAGAAGATGGGCTCATCTGTTAATTGGGAGTGAGAACCTGCATCAGTTTAGAAGAAATGGGAGAGTTTGAAATAGCTGCTATTTTAAATGTCTCTTGGGTGTTTAGCTCCTACAAGTGCTCAATAAATATTTATTGACCAAATAAATTGAATGACTGCATGAATGCTGAGAGGAATGTGAAAACTCTTTAGGGAAACAAAAATTTTGAAAGCAGCTGTTGGGGGATCATGAATCTTAACTTAATAATTATGTTTATGTTTTGTTTTAGGGAATCGTATTTGGGGTAAAGACTTGAAGGGTGTACAGTTGTGCCATGTAGCATGGTCTGCAGATAGTAAAATCTTACTTTTTGGAATGGCAAATGGTGAAATACACATTTATGATAATCAAGGAAATTTTATAGTAAGCATATATATTTATTATTTTTATTTATATAACTTTATATGATTTTTAGTATATCATTCATATGCATACACATTTATTTATTATGATGGCTTATGTAATTAGTCTTATTTATTTATTGATACTAGGAATTGAATCCAGGGGTGCTTAACTATTGAGCCACATCACCAGCCCTTTTTATTTTTTATTTTGAGACAGGGTCTTACCAAGTTGCTGAGGGCCTTGTTAAATTTCTGAGGTTGTCTTCAAACTTGTGATCCTCCTACCTCAGTGTCCAGAGTCTCTGGGATTACAGGCGTGTGCCACCAAGCCCCTGTAGTCAATCCTTAATTTGACTTTTTAATTTTTTTATAATCATCCAACGTTTTTAAAAATTAAAACCAAATCTTGGTTTCTTTAAGGCAAATTGATACAACATATTAGTGTAGCTTTTAAGTTTGATTTTTTTGGTAGATGGATGGGATAAGGTGCTAGTACATTGAAGTAGAATAATATATAATTTAAGTTTTGAGAATGTCTTCTAGTTCCTGAAGCCAAAGTTTACATGCAGATGCCAAAGTTATTTTTGTAGTAACTAAAGGTTGTTTGTAAAAAGAATGGCAAACTTAAACCATAGGGGAGAAAAATCAATTTCTAGAAAAAGGGTAGAAAAGAGGTGGCTTAGGTAGCATAATCTGGAGAAAAGTTTTGGTTTTGCAAGATTTAGCTGTGGTAGGTCTCTGATTACTGAGGGGGCAGTTCATAAATCCACTGATTGGTGAAAATAAAATTGCTATCGTTTGTATGACACTTTGCTATTTTCAAAGTACTTTCATATACTTCTTGTCATCTGAGTCTCATAAGTCCCCCTTCCCCCCCTTTTTTTAACCTTCACTTTACACACAGGGAAAATAGTTAGGTAAGTGATTTGTCCAGGGTTGATAAACCAGTAAGGGATTAAGCTTGCATTCACATCCAGAATTTTAAATCCTATTTATGGTGTCCATTCATATGGCTCTGTAAATATTAAATTTAGACAATTCTATCTAGATGAAAATGAAGCTGAAATGTTTGGTAAACATCACTGGAGCAATCAGCATTGCCGGAATTCATTGGTACCATGGCACAGAGGGCTATGTGGAGCCCGATTGCCCTTGCCTTGCTATTTGTTTTGACAATGGGAGATGCCAAATAATGAAACATGAGAATGACCAAAGTAAGTAAAATATCTGTTTTTTTTTTTTTTCAAATTGGAGAATTTCAAACATACTTGAAAATTGTTCTTAATATCAAGTCCTTTAGACAAAGATGCTAACAGAGTTACTCTTTTTTCTTCCCGTTTTGACTAGATCCAGTTTTGATTGATACGGGCATGTATGTGGTCAGTATCCAGTGGAACCAAACTGGCAGTGTGTTAGCCGTGGCAGGCTCCCAGAGAGCAGTCACTCAGGATAAAGATGTCAACACGGTGCAGTTTTACACTCCATTTGGTGAGGTAAATGCATTAGTTTTATCTTCTTTTTGTTTAATGGTGTCTTGGCAAGCAGGGAAAAAAGAATGGAGGAAAGGTACAAACTTGTCACATTTTCTTTTTATAAGGACATTTTGAGTAATAATCTTGATATATCAATTATATGTCTGACTATGTCTTCACTTTACATGTTTTCATTTTATTATTTCATGGAATTTATAATCTGTACATGTAGAAAGCCAGAAGTTTGATATAAATCACTGTGCAGTAGTTATTTAGAATATTTTCTCCACAATCTGAATAGTTCTTTTCACAGCTGGTTTTTGAGTAGATTTTAGTGTAATATACCTGTTTGAGGTTCAATTTTCTCATTTTTAATGTAATACTTTAAATGTGACTAGGTATTAAACACATATCTGTCTGCCCTTCCGTCACATTTCTAATAATTTTAATTTGTTGCAGTGATTAATTATTTTAATAAAACCTGTCTTAACAATCAATATTTTTAAAAATTCTTTTTAGTTATACATGACAGTAAGATGTATTTTGGCATATTATACACACATGAAGTATAACTTATTCTGTTTAGGATCCTATTCTTGTGATTATATGTGTTGGGGAGTTACCCTGGTTATGTATTCAAATACAAGGGTAGGAAAGTTATGTCTGATTAATTCTACTGTCCTTCCTATTCCCCTCCCCACTCCCTTCCCTTCATTCCCCTTTGTCTAATCCAATGGATTTCTGTTCTTTCCCTCACCATCCTCCCTTGTTTTGGGTAAGTATCCAAATATCAGAGAGAACATTTGGCCTTTGTTTTTTTGGGATTGGCTTATTTCACTTAGCATGATATTTTCCACTTCCATCCATTTGCCAGCAAATGCCATAATCCCATTCTTCTTTATGGCTGAATAATATTTAATTGTGTATATGTACCACAATTTCTTTTTCCATTCATCTGTTGAAGGGCATCTAGGTTGGTTCCATAGCTTAGCTATTATGAATTGAGCTGCTATAAACATTGATGTGGCTATATCACTGTAGTATGCTGATTTTAAGTCCTTTGGGTATAGACTGAGGAGTGGGAAAACTGGGTCAAATGGTGGTTCCATTCCAAGTGTTCTGAGGAATCTCCATACTGCTTTCCAGAGTGTTTGCACCAATTTGCAGTCCTAACAGCAATGTATGAGTGTAACTTTTTCCCCGAATCCTTGCCAACATTATTTGGTACTTGTAGTCTTTATAATTGCCATTCTGACTGGAGTGAGATGGAATCTCAGTGTAGTTTTAATTTACATTTCTTTAATTGCTAGTGATATTGAACATTTTTTTCATATATTTTTTGGCCATTTGTATTTCTTCTTTTGTGAAGTGCTTGTTCAGTTCCTTTACCCATTTGTTGACTGCGTTATTTGTGTTTCTGGTGTTAAGTTTTTGAGTTCTTTGTATAACTGGATTTTAATGCTCTGAGGAACAGGTGGTACCCACCCACATAATTATAGCTATCTCATCCTAGACAAAGGTGCCAAAAACATATGTTGGAGAAAAGAGAGACTCTTCAACAAATGGTGATGGGAAAACTGGAAATCCATATGTAATAGATTGAAATTGAACCCCTATCTCTCACCCTGCATAAAACTCAACTAAAAGTAGGATCAAGGACCTAGGCATTAGATCAGAGACCCTATGCTTACTAGAAGAAGAAGTAGGCCCAACTCTCCATCATGTTGCTTAGGAACCAACTTCTTCAATAAGACTCCTAAAACCCAAGAAGTAAAATCAGGAATCTATAAATGGGATGGTATCAAACTGAAAAGCTTCTTCACAGCAAAGGAAACAATCAAGAATGTGAACAGCCATTCTACAGAATGGGAGAAAATTTTTACCACTCGTACCTCAGATAGAGTATTCATCTCCAGGTTATACAAAGAACAGTCAATCTTAAATGATACTACATTAAAATATAAGCATTGTTTTCATAAATGCATATATTATTCCTCTTGATGATGTTATTAATGAATTAAATTCTAAAGACAATTTCCTGAAATAGCATTGAACATTCAAGTAGGAGAATTTATGTACTGTGAAATTAGAAAGTGAGAGCTTAATATATTTTTCACTATCTTATTTTCCAACCTTATACTCTATTTTTGTCTTTTTGGTTACCTTGTTAGTTTTTATAAATTCACCACAGACTGCAATAATGTGTACTTTTGGCTGTAAAAAAGTTTATATCAGTTGTTTTGATATTTTAATATTAATACTTTTATGTGTTTTAAGCTTTTCTGTAAGAGTAATAATTGGTATTTTCTGGTGCTTTTCAATCAGTACCTCAAAGTTACCTAGCAAATGTATTGCAGAAAGGAGATGCTGTCTGTATGTTGTCAGCGAACAGTATTTCTGGTAGATGTAAAAGCTAAAATAAACAAAAACAAAAGCTGAGTTTTTAAGGTTTCCTAAATATCTTAATTCTAATTATTTCTATGCTTACAATCTTCTTCACTCATGTTCTTTGATTATTTTTGTGGGTCCCCATTGGTTTAACATTATGTTATTTTATCTGGTTTTCTTTCCACCCTTAGTTCAGCATTCTCCAAGTAGAAAAACATGGATCCTAAGGTCTATATATTTATCTTGAAAAACAGTATGTTAAGCATATCCTGAAAACTATAAGAAGGTTTTGGTCCAGCTGTACTTAAAAGTATCATTTGTAGCTCTTCAGGGCATATTAGTCACTTGATATTTTTGGGATGAGTGAGCATATGGGGGATTTATCTTTGGATCTATTTTATTGTTAAAATTGGAAAGACAATCGGAAGGAGGATCTCTAAGGTTCAAACTTAAAGAAACCTTACAGAAGGATCTGCTTGAGTCTGCAGGTTAGGGCTCACTGAGTTTTGCACTGCTGTCTTAACTGTGGTAGGGGATAATGTGGTTGAGGTCAGGTTGAACTGGCTTTGAATCTCATTTCCACAGTGTAGTTTGTCTTAAGTTAGTTAATCACTGAAGCCCAGTTTACTTGTTTTGTGAATGCAGGGTAAAGCCTCCTGGTACTATCATAAAGATGAAAGAAGATAACAATGATGAAATACCTACCCAGGGCTTGGCACATAGCCAGTGCTTACTAAATCTGGTTTCTGCCCTTGCTGCTGCTACCACCTGGTTGGTTTGCAGTTAGGAGATGGCTTTATTCTCTCTCTGTGGATGGGTCAATTCCAAGTGTACTGTCATAAAAGCTTTCATATTCCCTTTTGGTTTCATGTAGGCAGCAAGATGGACCCTTCTAAGGTTAAAACTTGAGTTTTTTGTTTCTGTTGGTTTCCTTGGCAAAATGGGGTTCACTACATTTGTTTTAGTCTGTTATGGCATTTTATAGTGAACAGAAGTTTATTTGCTCACAGATTTGGAGGCTGAGAAGTTACATATCAAGGCTGCAGCATCTGGTGAGGGTCTTGTTTTTTTTTTTTTTTTTTTTTTTTTGGTACCAGGGATTGAACTCAGGGGCACTTGACCACTGGGCCACATCCCCAGCCCTTTTTTGTATTTTATTAGAGACAGGGTCTCACTGAGTTGCTAAGTGCCTTGCCGTTGCTGAGGCTGGCTTTGAACTCATGATCCTCCTGCCTCAGCCTCCCAAGTGCTGAGATTACAGGTGTGTGCCACCGCGCCCAGCTAGCGCCTTCTTGTTTTGTCATCACATGGAGGAAGGTGGGAAGGAAAAGAGGAAGGGCAAGAAAGAGACAATAGGGGGCTGAATCACCCTTTTGCAATGGCATTATTCCTAGTCACCCCTGAAAAGCCTCCCCTTTTTGTACTGTTTTCAGGTCAAATTTCAACATGAATTTTGGAAGGGACAAACATTCAGACCATAAGCAACATGAAATTTGACTTTAGAAATATCTGCTTAAGAATAAGTGTTGCCATTACAATTAATTGAAATTTTGGGGATTATACTGGTCTGTCAAATGAGAACCATAGATTAAAAGGGCTGTGTTCATTGACTTGCTTATTGAGTCACTCATCAAATGTCAGTATATGAACAAACTAATTTGACCATGAAGTGAGTGCTATTGAGGAGCTTATTTTCGAATTCCCTGGAAACAGGGAAGAAGGCAAGGCTCATCGAGGAGGCACTATTTGAGTTACATTTGAAGGATGAAGAGGGGTACTCCAGGAGGACAAGGGATAGTAAGGATAAGGAGGCATGGGGAAAGAAGAGGAGGATTTCAGGCAGGAGGGCTGCGATATGGGCTTAAGATATGGTGGCAGAGTAGTTCTCTCACAAGTCCCTACACATAATTATGGCTGTAGGGTGAGGGCATTCAGCAAAGAAGGTAGTTTGGGGTCAGATGGAAAAAAGGTATTGTATACCATGCTAAAGAATGTATAATCAACAGGATGCTATTGATTTTTAAAAAGTATTAATTTTTTTAAAGCAGGGAATGATATGATTAGAGTTTTGTTCTAGAAAGATAATTGTATAGCAAAATAGAGGTTGAATCTGGGGGAAAGAGGGTGGAAATAAGAAAAGAGATGAAAGGGAGGCTATTCCCATTGTTTGGTCACAAAAAAGCAATTGTGGAGAATAGAAAGGAGCAAAGGCAATGGGGCTTGGTGATTGGTTGGTTGTTGGGGAGGAAAAGAGAAGTAGGACTTCAGTATTGAGGTTACTAATACAAAATTTCATTGACTCTAAAAAGTACAGCTTTTTACAAGTCTAAAATTGGGATGCATTGGCCAGGTGTGGTGACACATGCTTGTAAACCCAGTAACTCAGGAGACTGAGGCAGGAGGATATCAAGTTCAAGGCCAATCTCCACAACTTAGTTCAAGACCCTGTCTCAAAATTAAAAAAAAAAAAAATTGGGAGTGTAGCTTGGCAGTAAACAAATGCCTCTGGGTTCAATCCTGAGAATTGAAAGAAAAAACTGGGACACATCATGTAATCATATTTTAATTAGCAATGTGTTTTTTCTTAGTTGTACATAAACGTCAAGATGTGTATTTTAATCTATGGTAGATTGGATGAAATTTGATAACATATTCTTTGGATATAGTCTGTAAATCTCTCCCATTATATGCATTTTTTTTGTAATTAAAATGTAAGGAAAATGATCTTAAAATTAGTGATAAACTTTCACAAGACAGTTTTCATACCACTTTTGATCTCTATGAAATGTTCAGTGGTAATTTGTTCATTGTGATATTTTAGATTGAATACTTTTTCCCCCCCCAGCATTTGGGTACTTTGAAAGTTCCTGGAAAGCAGATGTCTGCACTATCTTGGGAAGGAGATGGACTGAAAATTGCGCTAACTGTTGATTCCTATATATATTTTGCGAACATTCGGCCCGATTATAAGGTATTAAGAACATCTGTAAAATAAAGTGTTTTTAACTAAATAATTTGTTATAGCTCATTATATTAATAGTGGTTTTGTTTTAGAAACTAACAGTAAGGAAGCTTCTGTTGTTCATGAGGACTTTACAACTAGCTTTTCTAGTATACTGTGTATAGTTAGTAAAATGACTGTATGAGTCAGGGTCTCAGTAGGAAACAGATGGCCCACCCACCAGAGTAATTGAAGGGCTTATTATAGAAGTGTGGGTAGCATTAAGGGACAGCAAGGGAGATAAAGCAGGCACCAAAGGCTTAGCAAATAGATACTATTACCGGTGCCCCCAGCTTGAAGGGGCAAGGTAAGGGAGTAGCATTCCTGGAATTCATGAGAGCTATGGCTATGTAAGAGAAGCTGCCCAGCAGGGGCTTGGCTACCACCAACTGGCCAGGCAGAGATGGATTGGGGGAGTAGATACACCATTCATCTTTCCACCTCATGTGCTTTATACTGGTCAAGTCCAACTAGGCACCAGTTGGCAAGGTAGCCCGGTGATGGAAATCATCGAAATCAGTTTCTAGGGCTCAGCAGAATAGAGAAGGGCAAAGAATGGAATAGGAGGGGGAAAATGAAAAGGAGCAACTTGATATTTAATCACTATTTTATCTTAAGCTTAACATTTGATCCAAAATAAGTTCTGAAATAAATAAAACTAAACACAATTATTAGCTACTAATAGATAAATTATCTGTTATGAACAATCTTATATATTTAATTTAAAGGGTAAAGCCCCTCAGAGAAATGACTGATTCTAGGACTAGAGCAGGGAAACCTTAAGTCTGGAGCATCTTAACAGTGCCAGACAGGAAGAAAGAACCTTAACAAAAAAGAATGTGGCCACGTCAAAGGCACCTGGCAGACAACTAGGAAGAGCTCCCATTGGCTAAACCTGGAGCAATTTGAGGAATAAAACAAATGATGCAAGTTCATTATAACCCAAATTATGAAGTTAATGTCCATGAGTCAACACTGATAAAATTAACTAATTCAAATAAACAAATAAATGGGAGAGAAGAAACAGATCTTCCTTATAGAAGTATACCATCTCACTTATGTACTACCCCCTCCAGAAGGTAGAGCATAGTCCCAATTCCCCTAGTTTGAGTGTGGGCTGACTTGGTGACTCACTTCCAAAGAATGGAGGATGGAGAGAGGAAAGAGAAAATGGCTTAACAGTGGAGAATGCCCATGAACACCACTTTGGCTAAGTTATCGACAGTGCCATTATGTGGATACCACATATCTCCTACTAGGACGTGATGGGAACGTGTCATGTCTCTGTTAATCTTCTTAAAAATCAACAGCCCCACAGTAAGCATGAGAAAAACATCAGACAAACCCAAATTGAGGGGAACTTTACAAAATACCAGAGCAGTACTCCTCTATATTGCCAAGGTCATTGAAAATAGAGAAAGACTGAAAAACTGTCACAGCCCAAAGGAGCCCATGGAGACATGTTGTCTAAATATAATGTGTCTAAAATGGGATTCTGGGATAGAAAAAGGATATTAGGGAAAAGTTAATGAAACTCAAAGTATGGAGTTTAGTTTGTTGTAATAGTAATGGTAATTTAGTTAATAGTAATATTGGTTTCTTAGTTGTGACAAATGTGCTGTGGTAATGTAAAATGTTAATAGGGAAATGGATGAGGTATATATGGGAACTTTGTATTATCTTTGCAACTTTATTGCAAATCTAAAATTATTTTAAAGTCAAAGTTTATTGTAGAAAATAATCATGACATTAAAACTAAACACAACTATTAGCTATTAATAGTAAACATAATGTGAATGATGGGAATTAATTTATTCAAAATTACATGTAAGTATACTGTAAGAGTTAGAAGGGAAAGCTGTGAGTGCCCAAGTTTCATAATCAATAGCTAATGCAATGTGCTGATAAATACTGAAATAGTTACAGCTAAAGATGTTACAGCCTCTTCCTGAGAGGAAGTTGGGGAGGGATCTGCATTTTGTTATTGTTCTAAATAAGTTATGCAGAAAGATTTGACTATAAGAACAAATTACATAAAATATGTGGATGGGGAAAGACAAAACACCTATTTTTAAATATTCACTTGAGGACTTAGAATTTAAGATTTTGACAGGGATCTCACTGTTGATGGTTCACACTATCTATGGTAGCACTGAAGCTTAAGTCTTAAAAATTAAAATAAGAAGGATTAAACACACTGAGTTTATTTTTGCATTTTTTTGTTTTAAAAATGTATTATTATTACTTTTTTGGTTATTTTAGTGAAAAAAGGTAGGTATGAAGCTGAAGACTCAGAATACAGAAATTCTACCATTTCTGAAGAATGTATTTTGTCAGTACTGATAAAGTACCTATCTGCATTATTCCTAGAGTAAAAATAAAATAAAATGCATTTTTGCTCCCTAAGCTAAATATTCTTTTCTTCCTCTCTCCCCTCCCCTTTTCCTCCTCCCATTCCTTCCATTTTCTGCTTCCTTTCTTCCTAGTGGGGCTATTGTTCAAATACTGTGGTATATGCATATACCAGACCAGATCGTCCTGAGTACTGTGTTGTCTTTTGGGATACTAAAAACAATGAGAAATATGTTAAATATGTGAAGAGCATCATTTCTATTACCACTTGTGGCGATTTCTGCATTTTGGCTACAAAAGCTGATGAAAGTCATCCTCAGGTAGGAATTCCTTGGTATCTTAAAGCATAGATTGGTTAACAGACTGGTTGGCAGAAAATGGCTAGAGTTATCTACATTCTCAAGCATGGCCTGTATACTGGCAAGTACAGCAAAACATGAGGTCTGTTGGCCATGTTAGTCTAGACTTGTTCTGGAAAACTATGTGACTCCATTGCTTCTGTATTCTCTGATTTCTTTTTTCTCCATTCAGCTAATCATTGGCAGTTCATATTGATTGGTTCAGCTTTTTTCTCTGAAATATATTTAAAACACCTTAATCCTTTTCCAAGTTAAAATTTCACAAGCAAAAGATAAATATCCAGATATCTATTATAAATACTGGAGAACTGATATAACAATGACTATTTGTAACAGTTTGGGTAGCTTTTGACATTGAGTAATTTTTTATTTGAAATTATATTAGTTTGAATCAACATCTCAGAGCACAAAATAAATAGTACATATAATATCTTCTTAAAAAGTATATTAACAATTTAAGCATTTGTAGAAAAATGAAAATATTCCAAAACAGGACTACCAATGTCTTTGTCTAGGTTATAATTTATTTCCTTATTAAGTTTTTGGTTAAAGGTAACCATTTGAACAGCCGCATTTGGCTTTGTTCTCTTCTGAAACTCACTGAAACAACAGTAAAGTTTTCTCTTTTTTCTTTTCTTTTTAAAGTCACAAGACCATAGGGACCAGAAAGGGAGAGGAAATGGCAACAAAATGTTGGAGGTTAGAGAATAGGTGGACTAGTGATAATTACCTTAGCAGGCCTAAGAAAGCTGAACCATAAACCTTTCATGAAAAAAAGCAAAGAAGCATCTAGTTATAGAATGTTGAAGAGAAACAGGACTTGGAGTGCCTGAGAAAGAAACTAATATACAAGCAATTTGGAAGTTCTAGGGATGATGCAGGGAGGAGAAAACTTAAAAAAAAAAAAAAAAGATATAACAAAGAAAGTTCTCAGACCCTCATAGAAAGAGAACATGGGCAGCTGCTTGCTTAATACCTATTAAGACAGGGCTTAAATTTAACTCCAAGGAGGATGAAAGGGGATCTCTGCACTGAAGGGCACCATGTGTAACTGAGGATGAAAGAACTCAGCTGAAAACCAGTTAAATCAAAAGTTCAGGACTTGTCATTACCCCTGGTCCTCTATCCCTACTTGGTTCCTAGAGCACTGGCAACCAAGCCTCAGGCTTTGAGGTAGCAGATTGAATCTTCCCTGGAGAATCTGATCAGCTCACAAGAAAAGACTAAGATTGGGAATCTCCAAGAAAACAACCTGCTTGATCACTTCACAGTAAAAGCCATTCTCAGTAAGGCTTATTTATGGACAAATAGATTCCAAGTAGCCTTTTAGCATCCCACCTTTTTTTTTTTTTGTATTAGAGCATTATAATTATACATAGTATTTGGGTTCCTTTGGACAAAATTATATATACAAAGAATTTGATGTCAATCCTCATTCCTCTTCCCTTCTTCTCCCTCCTCTACTGATCTTCCTTTTACTCATTTATTCATTTATTTTGGTACCAGGGATTGAACTCAGGGGCACTTGACTACTGAGCCACATCCCCAGCCCTATTTTGTGTTTTATTTAGAGACAGGGTCTCACTGAGTTGCTTAGTGCCTCACTTTTGCTGAGGCTGACTTTGAACTTGTGTTCCTACTGCCTCAGCCTCCTGAGCCTCTGGGATTACAGGCATGCACTATAGTGCCTGGCTCTTTTCTTTCTTTCTTTATTTTTAATTTTTTTTAGTT
Organism: Tamias sibiricus; assembly: GCA_025594165.1. Lineage (NCBI taxonomy): Eukaryota > Metazoa > Chordata > Mammalia > Rodentia > Sciuridae > Tamias > Tamias sibiricus. Next base: position 83,334,635 of record CM046670.1, read on the forward strand.
CTAGATGGACACAATACCTTTATTTTATTTCATTTATTTATCTATTTTTACCGGGGATCGAACTCAGGGCACTTGACCACTGGGCCACATCCCCAGCCCTTTTTTGTATTTTATTTAGAGACAGGGTCTCACTGAGTTGCTAAGTGCCTCTGCATTGCTGAGGCTGGCTTTGAACTCTCGATCCTCCTGCCTCAGCCTCCCAATTGCTGGGATTACAGGCGTGTGCCACTGTGCCTGGCATAATACCTTTATTTTATATGTTTGTTTTTATGTGGTGCTGAGGATCGAACCCAGCGCCTCATGTGCACTAGGCAAGTGCTCTACCCCTGAGCTACAACCCTAGCCCCTCCTTTATTTATTTTTGATTGGTGCTTTCTACATATACATAAAGGTGGAATTCCCTTTGGTACATTTGTATATATATATGACATGATTTTGTTGATTAATGTAGTATTTCCCTTTTCCTTTCTTCCTCTCTCCCTCTCATTTTCCTACTCCACTGATCTTCCCTATGTTTTATGATATCGGATCTCCTCTCACATTGCCTTCTTTCCCTTATTTTGCTTTAGCTCCCACATATGGGAGAAAACTTTCAACCCTTGATTTTCTGAGTCTGGCTTATTTCACTTAGCATGATTTTCTCCATTTCCATCCATTTACTGGCAAATATTCTTTCATTCTTCTTTATGGCTGAGTAAAACACCATTGTGTATATTTACCACATTTTCTTGATCCATTGACAGGCATCTGGGTTGATTCCATAATTTGGCTATTGTGAATTGTGCTACTATAAAAATTGCAGTGGCTACATTGCTATAGTATGTTGATTTTAGTTTTTTTGGATAAGTATGGAGGAATGGGATAGCTGGGTCATATGGTGGTTCTATTCCTAGTTTTTTGAGGAATCTCCATACTGCTTTCCACAGTGGTTGTACTAATTTGCAGTCCCACCAACAATGTATAAGTGTATCTTTTCCTTCACATCCTTGCCATGTTTATTATTTGTATTCTTGATAACGACCATTCTGATTGGAGTGAGATGAAATCTTAGTGTAATTTTTATTTGCATTTCCCTGGTTCCTAGACAGGTTGAACATTTTTTTCATATATTTGTTGACCATTTGTGTTTCTTCTTTTGAGAAATTTCTGTTTAGTTCTTTTGCCCATTTATTGATTAGCATTCCACTTTTAAATACAGCAGATAGACTAGAATTCTCAGACATTTGAAGAAAGCATTGAATTTAACAGATGCCAGATATAACCACAAGTAGAAAAGAACTTGGAGGAAGTAAAGACAAGACAAAAAGAACGTTTCAACAATACCATCTTCTGAAAAGAACCATCATGATTATCTTCAGAGAGTTAAGAGGTTTCCATCTATAAAATAAGAATAGTATAGAAAAGGAAAATTTTGGAAATTACAAATATGAGAATCACATTGAAAAATTTGGCAGAAGGGTTAGGAAACTGGATGAAAATACTCTACAAAGTGCAGCAAAAAAGACAAGGAAATGGAAAGTAGTGAAAAAGAAGAAAATTAGAAAACTTAGTCCTGGAAGTTTAGTAGTTGGGCAATAGTTCTAAGAAAACTGAAAAAGCAAAATTGAGTGGAATGAATCTGAAAAAATAAAAAAAATCCAAGAAATTTTCCCTTCTAGATTGAATAAATGTATTCCACATCAAGATATATTATTGTGAAATTTCAGAACACTGGGGATTAAAAAAAAAGTCTTAACAGGATTTCAGAGAGGAAAAACAGATTTCATAGGATGAGGAGTCATAATGACATCTGACTTATGAAAAGCAATGCTTTGGAGAATTGCCTTTAAAATTTTGAGGGAAACTGACTTCCTATCTAAAATTCCACATCTTAAGAAAACCACTTAAGTGTGAGGGTAGAATACAGACTTTTTCAGATGTGCAAGGTCACAAAAATTTTACCTTCCATGCTGCCCCATCTTAGGGAATTAGTTGCTTGATGATAATGTCCATGAAAATGAGGAGTAAACCAAGAAAGAGGAGGAAAGAAGAAGAAACAGGAGCACAGGGTTCCTGGTGAAGAGTGGTACCAATTGACTGCTCTGCAGCATGCCCAGGGAGGCCAGTGAGAGAAGGGCAGAAGGTTCCGGAAGAAATTTAAGTGTATGCAATTGTTAGAATCCCTAGTGTGTTTGAACCCTTGAGAGGAAATTGACTTAACTGAGGAAAATCAGGAATTTGAATTAGTAATAGGTGCCTGGAAAACTAAACAAAGAGAAAAAGTAAAGACAATTATAAACTACAGGGAAAGCAAAATATTCTTGAAAGGAAAATAAATCATGGTATAATGGATAGCTCAGCTGAGTAGCATTTACACAGTCAAAATAATGTGATCACTGATTTTTAAATTAAAAAAGCTATTAAAAGTGAAAAGATGAAGGGATGGAAGTATGCTCCTAGGTGGCAGGTGGATGGGAACGGGGATGAAAAAAAAGTGAAATTCTTCTCTTCAATAGTGGGGAGGTGATAGATAATGCACTGGGTTGAAACAAAACCAAACCAGAAATAGCTCTAGAAATATGTTACTTAGATTTGTAGAGATAAATAGCAAGAGCAGGAGTTAAAGGGAGTAGGAAAGGGATGCTGGTGGGGGAGTGCCAATTTTAGCAAGAAGTCTTGTGGAATTATCTTTTGGAAATATAACTGAGAAAAATGAAAAGTAAATTAAAAATACAACTTGTGGTATTTTGTGACAGTAAATAAGCTTTTAAAGGGTAGAAGGGTAAATTATGTTATTTTTAGTATACTTTTTATCATTTAGTTTATATTTATGAAATTAGTTAAACAGGTTTTAATTGAGATGCTGAAAAAAGGAAAAAAATCTGTATGAAATAGCACATAAAATTGGTTATTTGAAATTATTATTCTGATCAGGAAAACATCTAAATAGAATAGTACCATTGGTACAGGATACAGTGAAAGAAAAATGAAATTATCACTTTAGAACAGTATGATGTAAAGGGTGCTTTATTATCTTCCTAATATTAGTCATTGATAATTATTTGAATATAAGTCATTTTTACTAGGTTGGATTATGTCTTTTCTGAATTAACTGAATTTTTCTGAATTTCTCATGTTGTTTATATATTGCTTCAAAGGAGGAGAATGAAATGGAGACATTTGGTGCAACGGTAACAAATTAAGTTAGTTCTTATATAGCTGGCTATTACAGGATAAAAATGAGTTTTAATGTTATAGCTAGTCAGGAATTTTAGAAGTATACATGATGAAAAGGAGCCAGTGTATTAGTATTTCTAAAATGTCCTCTTAAAAACAGTGGTATTTCATTATATTGAGAAAACAGCCTTCATTTAATTTTAGTTCATATTTTTAAAATAGTTAATGCTTTAGATTATCTTGTTTTTATTTTCTATTTTTGCACCTAACAACTTTATCAATTATTTCCCAGTTAATGATACTTGAAAAAGATAAGCATGATTATATATTTCTTTATTAGTCGTAAACAAGAGTTCTGATATTGTTTTTGTTTTGTTTGTTCACAGTTTGTGCTAGTTCTTTGTAATTCTATTGGCACACCCTTGGATCCCAAATACATTGATATTGGTAAGGAAATGTTAATATTTATTTTGTCTTTAAACTTGTTTCCTCTTTTCCTCTATAGTCTATTTCCTCTACTTTATTTCTCTTTTTTTGTGTTGGGGATTGAGCTCAGGGCCTCAGGCATGCCAGGCAAGCACTCTACCACTGAGCCACAGCCCCAGAACAACAATCAGGTTTTATTTGTAACACTAGTTCAAAAACCTATGATATTAATTAGAATGGTATTCTGTGAAATGAGGATGACCATACTTTCTGGTTGTCAGGTCCAGTACCAGATTATACCTGTTCTCATGGTAGACTTATTTTTTTTTAATTATTTATTAGCTTTAGTTGCACACAATGCCTTTATTTTTAAGTGGTGCTGAGGATCGAACCCAGGTCGCGCACATGCTAGGCAAGTGCTCTACCTCTGAGCCACAACCCCAGCCCCATCATAGTAGACTTATTAACACCCCATTTCACTCTCAAAAGCATCCTAGTTAAGATAATAAATTGTAAGGTTACTGTATCTAAAATCCATAATGATTCATAATCGCCATTATTTGCTTTAAATGGGAAATATAATTGTACAGAAATTGGTATGGTACATATGCTTAAATGTAATAAACTGAGGATTATAGAAAGAATTTTGCTGTTAAATCACTTTTATAACTGCTTGTAAATACCTCTCTTCCATAAAAACTCTTTAGCTGCTTGTAAAATTGAGTTTGCTCTTTCCAGAGTTTTCTAATGAAATTAGTCTATTAATAGGGACAGCTTTAAAAAGTTCCCCTCTTTTTTCAGAGAGCATTTGTTTCTTTAATTTTACATTTTTCTCTAGTAGTTATAAAAGTAACCTGGTAAAAAATTTCAAATCTTATTCAAAGAAGATTGTTGATAATTATTAACAAATACTTAGTTGCCCTTTCACATAACTTTGAAGAGTAATGATTTCCTTTTAAAGTTTATGGTAGTATGTTGGATATGGTATGACAAAAAAATTATTTAGAATGCTACAAATATACTTTGTATACAAACTGTTTTGTGTAAAAAGAGGCTCTCTCTGTATAGTATGAACTGTATTACATACTAATACTATAAATAAAAATTAAAAATTATTTAATCTAAACAATTGAAAACTCCCATTGAATTATTTTCTGACGCTGAGAACTATTCTTTTTTTTTTTTTTTTTTTCCCCTCCATGTATTGGGCATTCAGTCTAAGCAATCAAATGTTAATGTCACTTTCTTGCAGGGCGCGTTGGCGCACGCCTGTAATCCCAGCACTTGGGAGGCTGAGGCAGGAGGATCACGAGTTCAAAGCCAGCCTCAGCAATGGCGAGGCACTTAGCAACTCAGTGAGACCCTGTCTCTAATAAAATACAAAAAAGGGCTGGGGATGTGGCCCAGTGGTCGAGTGCCTCTAAATTCAATCCCCGGTACCAAAAAAAAAAAAAAAAAAAAAAAAAAAAAAAAAAAAATGTTAATGTCACTTTCTAAATGTTTGCATTTTGTTAAGCTCTTCAGGTAATACAAGCAAATGTGAAAAATATTTACTGGATTTGAAGAATTTATGCTCCAAGGTTAGGGTCTTGGTAACTCATTCACCTTGATATATTGAAATATTTCAACTTCCTATCTTATGTCCATTGTTATATGTTAGACTCCTAGAGTATTACTGACTTGTCAAAACTATCTTATTTATTGGAAGCATAACAGTTTTTAAGGGATCAATTCTATTAATCTTCAGATCATATTCTTTTTTTTTTTTTGAGATCTAAAGTTTTAACATAGACTCATATAATGATATGGTTAATCTCTAAGTAATTTTTTTTTTTTTTTTTTTTTTTTTTTATCTCAGGTTGACTTTTTTCTTCTTTTGTTTCTGGTACTGAGGATTGAACCTAGAGGTGCTCTATGACTGAGTTACATCCCCAGCCTTTTTTACTTTTCATTTTGATTAAGTGTCTTGCTAAATAGCCCAGGTAGGCCTTGAATTTGCCATTCTCCTGCCTCAGCCTCCCAAGTAGCTGGGATTATAGGCATGCACTACTGCACCAGGTTAGACTGTTTTTAAAATAAAGCTAAATGTAAATCCTTTCCTTTAATAAAATGGCAAATACTTGAGGGCATGCTTATTCGTATTTTTGAGTCTCAAAATGGTTTTTGTAGTCTTGCTGACTGACATTTTAACAAACAGTTCTTTCATTGCTCTGTAGCAAACATAGCCAAAGACTCAACATTTTTGTTTCATACATATCCTGTAAAATTTCTTTGTAAAATTTCTATGCCAAATTTTCACGAAGACTGGAGACTAAAACAATGAAAGCATGTGTGACTGGTTCTATTCTAAAATGTATTTTTGTGTTGCTGTGTACTTTTCCTCTTGATAGTCTCTGTAGAAACCTTTTAAAAGGATTTTACACATTATTTTGGAGTATGGTTTGTGGGGCTCTGTTGTACTGTACATGTGGGAGTTAGGGTACCCTCTTTTGGTGCTCTTCCGTGGGGTCATTATGATATCTTTGGTGTACTTAAAGTACTTCTTACCTTGTGCTGTAGTTATTGATTTTCTTGCCTGTCTTCCCCTTTAGATTTAACTTCTTAAAGATATTTTTGTAGTTAACTTTTGTATTCCCAGTACCTAACACTATGCTTGGCCTATAGTAAATGTTTTTTGAACACGTGAAAAATATTTTCTGTAATGTAAATACAGAGTAATTATTTAGCAAATCATTACAAGTATATACTGTTTTGGATATTTTAGTGATCACTGGGAATAATGAGAAATTAATTATGACTTTTTTTTTGGGGGGGGTGGCAGTGGTACTGGAGATTGAACTCAGGGACACTCGACCATTGAGCCACATCCCCAGTCCTATTTTGTATTTTATTTAGAGACAGGGTCTCACTGAGTTGCTTAGGACCTCGCCATTGCTGAGGTTGGCTTTGAACTTGCAATCCTCCTGCCTCAGCCTCCCAAGCTGCTGGGATTACAGGTGCCATTGCGCCCAGCTAATTATGACATTTCTTACAGAATGTCTATAAACAAGTTATTAAGATTGAGTCAGTCCATTGAAAGATGACTTACTGCTCCCCTGCTATGGGCCAGGTATCATGGAAAGTGTTGGTTGAATGACTCTTGGGGCATAAGGACCTCAGGTTCATCTTTTTTTTTTTTTTTTTTCCCCCCAGGGTCATCTTTTCTATGTAGAAAAGGTTGCATTTGAGCTGAGTTTTGAGGGATAAATATTTCTTCAGGTAGCATTTTAAAGAGAGAAGACAGCATTCACAGAGGCATGGAGGCATGCAACGTGGCCAGAAAGTGCCAGGTGGCCTGTGCTACAGCCAGTTTGGCAGAGCATAAGCAGGTTTCTAATGATTGTCTCTAACACATGCACTGTGTTTTCCATGTATTCCAGAAAAAGTTAATTTGCTGAAAACACTTAGCACAATTTCAGTTTACCAGCTTCTTTTAAAAGGCTAAGAAATGAACGAGTAGGAAAGTGGGGGGCTGTTACAGATGCAGGCATTTATTTCAGGCCTCAGCATTAAAATATTACAAGCAGGTTTTACTTATATGTGAATTCCTAAATTGTTTTAAATCATTTTACATTCTGGCTTGATTAGTAACAAATGCTTTTAGTGTTACAAAGTGCAATTAATGGAAGCACAATTATTTTCTTAAAATTTTTTTCAATAATCCTTCTAGGTATTTTGAATTTTTTCTTTCCAGGTATTAAATAATTCAGGAGGGCACTAGGTGCTTTTGTCCAGGAAATGTTCTTTTTAAAAACATTTGATACCTTGAAATTTGGCCTTCTTTTTCCAAGAAGCTTAATCTGGATGAAGTGAAATTTTTAAATAAAGATGTATAAAAATTTATATTGATGGCATTACTACTCATATATATTTACTGAAATCACTACTATATTGACTCAAAAGGACACATTTCCAATATATTTGTGTTTAATTTTGTATTGACTAGAGAATTTGTATATGGTTGTAATTTAAAAACCTACTAGATAGTAAAAGTAAGATTAAGAATAGCAACTGTGCCTAATACTTCCTAATCCTTACTGAGGGGTGGTATGTGATGGTGATTATGAGCATGAAACCTGGTGTCAGATTAACTGGGTTCATGTCCAACTCTACCACTTTCTAGCATATATCATAGGAACATTATAGCTATTTAATGCCTCAATTTCTTCATATGCTAAATGGGGATAATAATGGTTACCTTAAAGGGTGGTTGCGAGTTAATATTTGTAATGTTTGAAGAGGCATATATTTTTAAAAATCAATAAATATTGGCTTTAAAATTATTAAGTATTTGATCTATTCCAGGCACTGTGCTATGCTTTACAGTTAATTTATCTTTTACAAATAGGATTGGCATTATTATTATCTTCAATTTACTATAAATACTGAGGTTTCGAGAGAAGAAATACTTTATCCAATGCCACAGTTAGCAAGTGCCTGTGCTTTGAATCCAAGAGATTTGACTATTACCCTGAACCACTGACATGATAATTTTGAATCAGTCAGGCTAACAGTAAACTTTTGTGAGTATTTAGAATGTATCAAAAAGAAAGAACTTGAGTATAATTTATAATTGTGATAAAACATTGGTTGGGAAAATGTTTTATGTGCTTAGGAAAATTTATATTAGAAAGCAGTAAAGGTTTGTGAACTTACTTCATATTACTCTAAGAGCACAATAGTTACCAGCATTCGAGTATTCATGGTGGAATTTACTAAATACTTAGCAAATGTTTTAATTAAGAGTTTAATAAAGACAAAGTGAAGAAGGGAGCCTGGGCCTGGCGTGAACGCCCCCTGGAGGCCTAGTTGCTATTCTTCACCCTAGTGTTTGTTCCCCACCTACGAGAGGCTTGGAATGCCCTCTAGTGGTCATTAATAGTACATATTTTAAACAGAAAAATCTTGACAGTTATGAAAATAACATTTTAAATATGACTTAATTTTATTGAGTTATTTAGTGTATAAAAGGATCCACAGTAGGAGTTTAATTAAACATTTTTAAGAGAAAAAGTTATTTGTTTAAAAATATATTTCTAGGGAGAAAAGAAAAAAAAAAGTAGTTGAATGAGACGGATATCATTTTCCTTATTGCATGATTGAAGACCTGAATTGTACGATTATACTTTGTATACAAACAGTTGTATGTAAAAAGATACTAAATATATGCACTATGAGTTGTACATATTAAAAATTATAAGAATAAAAAAATATATTTCTAAATTAGGAAGGAACTTGGGACAATTTTCTTTTCTAAGTTACAATGGGGATGTAACACACATGAGATCAGGAGAAAGGATAAATTCTGAACCAAGCCATGACTGGTTGTGGGGAAGGAAGGCAGGGGATGGATTTTATTTATTCATTTAGCAGTTGATGGGCATCTGGGTTGTTTCTACCTTTTGACCATTATGAATAATGCTGTTATGAACATTTGCGTATGGCTTTTTGTGTGGACATATGTTTTAATCTCTCTTGGGTATATATCTAAGAGTGTACTTTCTAGGGCATATAGAACTCTGTATTTAACATTTTGAGGAACTGACAAACCATTTTTCAAAGTGGATTTTACATTTCTACCATTTCTATACATTCTTGTCAACACTTGTTATTATCTGACTTTTTGATTCTAGCTCCATAGTGGGTGTGAAATTATATCTCATTGTAGTTTCATCTGCATCTTCCTGATGCCTAATGATGTTGACTATCTTTTTATTTTCTTAGTAGTCATTTTAAAAAAATCTTCATTGGATAACTGTCTATTCAGATCTTTTGCCTGCTTTTAAATTGGGTTATTCATCTTTTTTTTTTTTGGTACTGGGGATTGAACTCAGGGGCACACGTCCACTGGGCCACATCCCCAGTCCTTTTTTGTATTTTGTTAGAGACAGGGTCTCACTGAGTTGCTAAGTGCCTCGCCATTGCTGAGGCTGGCTTTGAATTCACGATCCTCCTGCCTCAGCCTCCCAAGTGCTGGGATTACAGGCGTGTGCCACTGCGCCCGGCGGTTATTCATCTTTTATTATTGAATTTTATGTGTCTTGATATATTCTAGATACAATTCCTTATTAGATATATGATTAAATATTTTTTCGCATTCTGTGAATTTTTTCACTTTCTTAATGGTATTCTTTGAATCACAAATTTTATTATTTTGGTGGAGTCCAATTTACCTATTTTTTCTTTTGTTGCTTGTGCTCTGATGTCATATCTAAGGTTAACCCAAGGTCATAAAGATTTGCTCCTAAGTTTTCTTTTAAGTGTTATGTAGTTTTTGCTCTTGTTTTTAGGCCTTTGATTCATTCCTTAATTTAATTGTCTTGATGTTCTTTTCAACAGTACCATTATTTGTTGCAGTGACCAAAAACCTATGTGACAGCAGCTTCAAAAGAAGCATTTTTGGGGTGCTTTAATCCATTTTTTTTTGGTATGGTATGGGCCTATGAGCTTTAGATTATTTTCTGATTTGAGAGACTGTGTGTGGATATTTTGAAACTGCAAGTATATTGTCTATAAAATGAGGAGTTGGACTCAGTGATTCCTGAAGTTACATTCAGGAGGACATTCTGTGATTCTGTATAACCATAACTTAATTGTCTTAATGTTCTTTTTGACAGTACCATTATTTGTTGCAATGACCAAAACTCATGTGATAGCAGCTTCGAAAGAAGCATTTTATATCTGGCAATATCGTGTGGCAAAGAAACTCACAGCCCTGGAAATTAATCAGATCACGCGGTCTCGGAAAGAAGGAAGAGAAAGGTATATTTTTTGATACATATTTTAATAGATCAACCATATCACATTAAAAACAGGTATAGTTAATTATAAATTTTCATGTTTGAGAAATGCCAGTTGCCTTGATTAGTACAAAATATTTTTCCATTAATATGAATATCTTTCAAATTAATCCATTTTAAATTTCTCAAAATAAAAGAGAGATATTATAGTATAATAAAAGAAAACCCTTAGAGATGAAGGCTGGAGACCTTTATTTTTTGTAATGAAATGACTGTCTTCACTCACCTACACCCAGATACTAGGGTTATTATGTTTACTGAAATATGATTATTCAGTTGAGATCCAAGTATCTAACCAAAGCTTCATTCTTTTGGGTTAGTGGTACAGGTCTTTCCAGGAGGATTCTAGTGTCAATCACCAGAGGACAGGCAGGTCCTTAGGCACAGGTATGGAAGAGGTGTTGGGTGTGGTAAACTGGGGTCTTGGCTTCTTTGCCTTGCTCTGGATTCCAGGGAATCTGGAGTTGGAATGACTTGTGGTAAGTGGGAGTAAGGTGGGCTGTTCCACGTGGAGAGGTGAGGAGCCTGTGGGGGGACTTCCTATAGTAAGTCTAAGTGAAGATGCATTTACAGTGTTCTGAGTTATTTTGTCTCTGTTAGTGATAGTCTTGTTTGTTGTGCTATGGTTGTTACCCTAAGTCTTTAAGTAAAGCATTTTGTCACATGTGTTTACCTGACAGCTCTGAATGAGGGCACAGGCGTGTGTTGGTGGGACTGGGTGAAGGAAGTCAGCTCAGAAATCCCAGGCTGCTTTTTCAAATCATCTTCTTCCCTCACATATACTTGATATCTTAATACAACCTTCCCATCCCTTCAGGACTCACTCAATTACAAAGATAAGAGATTTGTCCCCAGTAAAAGCATTTGGGGCATGTGAATTATGTGGAAGCAGAAACAGTTGAAAAGTAAATATCTTGCCTTCTCAGTGGTGCTGGAAGATTAGCTGGAGAGTGTGTTTGGCTTCCTTGTGGGTAGTGCAGTAGTGCTCTGGAGGACTTCCTGTAGTAGTGATGATAAGCAGAGACCTTCAGTCTTTGTGGAGAAGATGGATCTTTGGACACAGTTGCAGAGGGTGGGAGGGAAAGATCCCACATCTCTGTATAGCCATTGTCCCTGTTAGCCAGTTGTGGGAATTATAGTTTCTGTTTAAATCAAGAAACAGCACTTCCTTATCTTTCTATCTAGGATGTGTGTACTGGTATTAATGATTTGGAGCTGGTTCTCCTTGGATCTCAGTTTTCTCATCTGTAAGATATATTGATGGTAGTGAGAACAGCCAACATTTATCGAGTACTTCTTATGTGCCAGATCCTTTCGTAAGTCTAGGAGGTGTTTGTATTATTCCTGTTTCATAGAGGAAACTGAGACACTGAGCTTCAATTGTTTGCCAAATGTCATCAGGTGCTAAGTGTAGATGGGACATAAAACCAGGTTAATCTGACTTGGAACCTTTTTATCGGGACTAGCCTTTCTTGTAGAATCTTTCTTGCTTTAAGAGAAGGCGCTGGGCCACATGATCTCTTGAGGGAACTGCTGTTCTAATCTTTGACTTCTTTTGTAACAACTGTTTAGGCCTAGATATATTTAATAGAAATGTGTTAAAACAGAAACATGTACCAATTTAGACATACCATGTTTCTGTATTTTAGTAGTTGTCTATTAAATTTATTTAAAATTTGATGTACTTATTATGTTGATGAGAGTATAATCATGATTTCAGATTAATAATGATAAAATTTCATGATATTTAAAAAATAGAAAATGACATGGTTTTTCTGTGATTATATTATAGCTGCAATTGTTGAACCCCTTGTATGTGTTAGGCTCTATTTATTTTGCGCTTTACAAACATCACTTAATTTTTGCCTCCAGAAATGCTAGAGGCAGATTATTACTGCTACTTTACAGAGAGAGAAATTGAGGTTCAGGGAGGTAAAGTAATTTGCCCAAGGTCTTGGAGCTACTCTGTAATCTAGGATAGTATTTTAGTAATTCTTTAAAAAGTTTTTCATTGATTTTAATAATTTTTCGGCAGATGTTATGGCACTTGAGAGTGTGTGGCACTGTGCTGAGGACTGGAGAGTCTTTGCCTCCAGGAAACTCACCACCTAGTGGGAGTCAGTGGACAGTAAACCAGCAGTGACACTCCGAGTAAACCAGCAGTGACTTTGAAAAAGTATTGTAACATGATGCCTGTGCTCCATAAGGGGTCTATCTTCTTTAATTAGTGCTTCTCAAATCCATTTAAGCATTATTTTTATTAAACATACTGATAGAAGGGAAATTATGGAGAAACAACAGAGAAAGTTCATGGATTAGAAGTTACTCCTGACAGAGTAAGGTAACCTCTTCCTCAGAGCTTGATGAAATTCATTGGGAACATGTAATTGAATGGTCAGATATATTTGGGGCACAGCTGTCAGAAGCAGATTACTTGCTTAACTATATATACCTGGTAGATACCTTATGAAACTAAGCTGTAGCAGAATTGTTTAAAATAATCAGGATTTTTATTAAGTAACAATATTCAGTGGTGTCACCCAATCCTTTCATTGTTGTAAAGATTATGAAATAATATAACCCTTATTAAATTTTCTTTGGAATTCTGATTTTTTTAACAGAATTTATCATGTTGATGACACTCCTTCTGGATCAGTGGATGGGGTCCTCGATTATAGCAAAGCCATTCAAGTAGGTGATTTTATTTTTCCCAGAAAATGTTTATATATCTGTAGATTTGGAAATATTTTAATTTTATTTTAGAGAACTGAAAAAGAATTTATTTCCAGTGAATGGGATGTTATTTTAGCAATTCTTTAATATTTTTTCTATTCTGGAAACCTTTTTTTTAAATCTAAAAACTCTTTAATTAAAATAAAAGTGGTGTTAAGTAGCTAATAGAATAATAGAAAAACTAATTATCTAAAAGCATTGGAGAACATACTTTCTTGCCTTCCCCTCTCAGCATCTGTCTGTGTCTTATTATCTGTGGATCTATCACTTGATTTACTGACCATAGATTGGCTTGTCATCTCTGGCATATTAGTGAGTATACCAATTTTTTTAGGTAGCATAGTTCACTGTATCATTGTGGAAATATACTTTTGTTTACAAGCTAATGTAATTTAATATTTTAGTAAGCAATTTTGTTTTTGATAAGATTTTCTGAGAATATTTAAAGCTCTTTCTTATCTATTTTCTTATCTGATACATCCAAGCAGATAGTATGGAGTCTCCTCTCTACCTTATAGAGTAGAAAACTGAGAGTAGCAAAGTGAGGATTCAAATGAGATCTTTTGACAGCAGATCTAGATCTGTTCACTAGAATATGCAGGAGTCCCTCTGGTCATCTATAGTGTCCATCCATTTATTCAACAGGTATTCACTGAATGTCTATTATGTGTCATACATTGGATGCTAGAATCTACTGGTGAATAAGAAACAGTCCCTTCCATTAGGGAACTTTTGGGAAATTCCAAATCGATTCATCATCAAGCAGTTCTTTCCCCTACTCTCACATAAAGTAGCCTGAAATCTCTCCATCTTAAAAATAAGTCTTCACTGTCAGCCACATGGATTCTTCTAACCACTGCCTTATCTCTTCATCCCTTTAGAGCTAAACTTCTTGAAAGAATATTTTATGTTCATTTTCTTTCCCTCATACATTCCATTTTCACTTCATTGCCATTTGGTTTCCAGAGGCCTCTGAATTGCCAACTCTGATAGGAATTTTCTTTATATTCTTTGATCTGTATGTGACATTTAATATGTTTGATCACTTTTCTTCTTGGCTTTTATGAAACCACACTCTTGGTTTTGTACCTAACTGCCTTTTCCTTGTCTTTTTTGTCAAGGGCTCATTACCCTCGGTTATGTGGTGTCTCCTTATGTCCAGACCTAAGCCGTTACTTAATACTCTCTTCTCAGTGTTCTTATATAAACCCACCCTTTAACTATTTGCTGATGACTATAAGATCTATCTTTCTAATGTTGAGTTTTTCTAATTTATGATAATATATTTCTTGCTCTTTGGGTATAATAAATTGGATGGCTTGAAAGCACCCCGAATTTAACCTGAGTATGATTCATCTTGCCTCCAAATCCATTCCTACATGTGCATATACATATCAGTGACTGGTTCTGCCATCTGTGCAAAAATCATGAGAACTCATTTTTTTCTTGCTCTTTATGTCTAATAAATTACCAAGTCCTCAATTTCTCCCAAATTTGCCTCCCCCTTCCCATCTCTATATTAGTTCAGTATCATTAGTTCCTGCCTAGATCACTGCAGTAAATTTCCATTCAGTACCACCCAAGAGAACTTCCTGTGATAATGGAAATATTTCATCTTTGTTCAGTGCAGTAACCACTAGTCATATATAGCTACTGAGCACTTAAAATATAGCTAGTTCTGATGAGGAACTGAGTCCAAAATTTTATTTCACTTTAATTAATGAAATTTTACATTTAAATGGTGACATGTGGTGGGTGGCTCTAGTGTCTAATAGCACAGCATGGTCTCTTATTACTTTCGGGTTTCCACATTCTCACAGCGCCAACCCATTTGTCATGCTGCTGGCCAGTTCACTCCATAAAATGTAAACATGGTGGGAACAAGACAGCATTACAACTGCCTTCTCCGCCTCACCAAATATTAACCTTCAGCAGATTATCATATTTTTAAGAATAAAGTATAGATACCCACAACTTCCCCCCTCCCTCAGATTTTCCCTTCCCTGCCCATTTTTTCCCCTGCACATTTCTCAGCTGTGCTAAATAACTTGCAGTTTTCTGACTATGCCAGGCTGATGTTTTCTTCTGATTTATTAAAAAAAAATTTTGAAATAATTGTAGGCTCCCAGGAAGTTGAAGAAATAGTCTCTTTACTTCCCACAATGGTGACATCTTATGTAATTGTAGCATGACATAAAAAATAGGAAATTTACATTGATTAAAAAACTGTTATTAGACTGGGGCCTTATTCCTGATTCAGTTTCCACTAGCGTTTACATATGGTTGTGTGTATGGAATGTTATGTAATTTTATCATCAGAAAAGAACTCCTTTCAGTGCTACTTATTCATGTTTTCATCTACTCCCCAGCTCATCCACGTTGCTTGGCAACCACTAATCTGTTCTCCATATGTATAGTTTTATCAGTTTGAGACTGTTTTGTGAATGGAATCACCCAGTGTGTAACTGTTGAGATGGGCTTTCTCCCCCACCCAAACATGGTGCCCTGGAGGTTGCGGCAGTGCCATGCCATTTTACCTTTCCTCCTGGCATGAGCTGGCCCTGCTGTTGTTGGTTCATCTTTTAGAGCTAACCTCAGAATTTCACCCATCTTGCTGTAGATTAGATGCTTCTCCCTCTGTGCTCTCATAACCCCTGTCTGTGCCTCTTATTTTATCCTGCTGTCTATAGTTGAATGTTCAGTTCAGCATCTTTCCCAGTACACTTTTGAGTAATACCTGAGGGTAAAGATTTGAGTATGTGGCTGGCACATAATAAGTGTTCACTAGTAAATTTCTTTTAAGTTAATAAATACTTTATGGACAATATTATTTTCTTCTTCTTCCTCCTCTTTCTCCTTTTGTTTTTTGATCCTGAGGATTGAACCCAAGGCCTCCCTCATGCTATGTATACACTCAACTGCTGAGCTGTGCCCCTAATCCTGCCATATTTTTCTTAGTGAATTGCATCTATCTTTTACAGATTAAGTATGCAATAGGTATTTGTTAAATGATAATAATTGGTTATTTATTTTAGGGCACAAGAGATCCAATTTGTGCCATAACTGCATCTGATAAGACACTCATTGTGGTAAGTTGCAAAATCTTATTTTATAAGTAATGTTTAAATTTTAAAATTAGGTTAAAGCAATGATCTTTGGATTTGAATAGCATCTTGTGAGTACCCCATGTTTTACTGAGTCTGGTGTAAGAAAGGAGAACGTTTTCAAGCTAGCCTCACAAATTAATTATGTACAAAAAAAGCTATTTATAAAGGCAGTAGAATGATGGCCATCTGAGAAGACAAAGTATATTTAGAGTTTGACACCAGGTAGAAAGAGCCCTACAAAGGGTTGAAAGATGTGGGATCAATTGCTTGGTGGTAGTGGGATTTAGAAAGTTTTCTCTTCTCTGTCACCTGCTATTTTATATTGAAGAAAATGCTTTGGCTCAGCTACTCTCATAAGATTTAGAATGAAGAGGTGGTGTTCACCAGCCAGTAAAGTAGAGGTTGCTGGCAAATGTCTGTTGAACTTTGCAAATAGAATCAATGGTATAGTGTCTTTTTCTGAGTTCTCTGACATTTGAAAATATTAATTTTAGAAATAAGTGTTTACTTTAATATAGTAATATTGGTGGAGTTTCATTGGAATTACAGAAACAGAGACTTACTAGTATATATTTCCAGTTTGAGTTACATTTGTGAGCCGTTAGCTAAATTTATGGGGAATAAACTCCTAAGTGCACGTATTCGAAAGTATCCCCATCTTTTTGACAGGCTCCTCTGGTTTAAAGGAAAGAGGTCAAGACTGGCTGTGTGTACCTTCCACTCTTTCCCTTGGCCAGGGCTTGAAAACTGCAGCTCTCTCCTGTCTGATATACTTGCTGCCAATTTGTCAGTCTTGATGTTTTCCCAGAATTACATAGAAATGTATATTTAGTTTTATTTTAAAAAACATATTTAAACAAATACTCAAGATTATGACTGTTTTCATCTTTTTCCCTTACCAAAAACTAGTGTTAGAAAAGTGGCTATAGGATAAAAACCTTAGACTTTCAATAACAGCATTTCATACCATGACCTTTTATTGATTTTTCATACATACGAAATTTAATTCAGCAAGAGCTTTATGTTTTAGCTCTTAATGTATCCTGAATATTAACATAGATAGCAACTAGAAACAACTGTCAATATTTCTTCCTTGTGATGGAAGAATTTACATATTACTAAAGAGCTGGGTTTTGACTTCTTTCTTGAATATTACGTAAAAAAATATCAGACCATCTTTAGCCACTTTAAAAGGGTTTAAATTAAATTAGGAGGTAAATATATACTTAATGATATAATTCAGTATCAGAATTAGGAACTTGCCAGGATTATGACACTTTGGTTTTAAAACACATGTGTGGACATATAGAGAAACCTGCAGTTGTAGTTTGATATTGTTATGGTAAATATTTTAGTAATCACAACTAATTCCTATAGGGTCGTGAATCTGGCACCATTCAGAGATACAGTCTTCCAAATGTTGGTTTGATTCAAAAATATTCCCTTAATTGTCGAGCCTACCAGTTATCCTTAAATTGCAACTCTAGGTAAGTATAAAAACTCTCCTCATGGGGTGTTAGAAGTTAGAAGTTAGAAGTTGGAATTGTTGGGTTTATGTAATAACTGTGAAGACAAGTGTGTTTGTTATGAATTTATCTTAAACTATATGGTTTTTGGTTTAAATATCTTTATTAGATATATATGGAAATCCTTATAGCTTTTTATTCTTTCTTTCTTTTTTTTTTTTTTTTTGGTACCAGGGATTGAACTCAGGGGCACTCAACCACTGGGCCACATTCCCAGTCCTTTTTTGTATTTTATTAGAGACAGGGTCTCACTGAGTTGCTAAGTGCCTCACCATTGCTGAGGCTGGCTTCAAACTCGTGATTTTCCTGCCTCAGCCTCCCAAGTGCTGGGATTACAGGTGTGTGCCACCGCACCTGGCTAGCTCTTTATTCTTTAAAGTGTTTTGAGAATATTTTATATTTTCCTATCAGTTGGTTTAATCTCTCTGGATATATTTTCCTTACAAGAAAGCAAAATGGAGAATAGTCTATATCTCTTGTCAAATTTATAAAAAAAATTTAAAGCCATTTTTACCATGTTTCAGGTTTTTTAAAAAGAAATATATATTTTTAGTTATCAGTGGCTGTTTGAATTATTTATATGCGGTGCTGAGAATCAAACCCAGGGCCTCACACATGGCAGGCAAACGCTCTACCACTGAGCTACAACCCTAGCCCCAGCCCCAGCTTCATGTTTCAGGTTTTTGATAAACTGATTTTGAAGAATGGTTGTAGGTTGTTATACTCAAGACTGCTGATGGTAATTTCACATTTGTTTCCCTTTCCCTGATGGCATCCTTTGTAGTCGTCTTGCTATCATGGACATCTCAGGAGTTCTAGTGTTCTTTGACTTGGATGCTCGGGTAACAGACAGTACAGGACAGCAAGTAATCGGCGAGCTGTTAAAATTGGAGCGGAAAGATGTCTGGGATATGAAGTGGGCCAAGGATAATCCTGACTTGTTTGCAATGATGGAGAAGACAAGAATGTATGTTTTCAGAAACTTGGATCCTGAGGTAAAAAGAAACAAGTGCTAACATTCCATGAATAATTGAGCCAAAGATCAAAATCTGGATATTTCTCCTTTGTTTCTTTAAGAGGTTCATTGGTGTTGGCTATGTAAATTTGTGAAAGTAAACACACATTTTTGTGGAGGTTAAAAATATTTGATCTGAAGTGGGAATAATACTCATCTTTTAGATAGTCTCCCCTTCCCCTTTCTCTGAAAGGTACTTCCTAAGCATTTATTAGTTCTTTTCTTTGTACTGGGGATTGAACTCAGGGGCACTCTACTACTGAGCCACATCTATTCCTTTCTTAAAGACAGAATCATGGCCACTAGATGGTGTTTTTCTTAATCAAAGTTCAAAGAGGGGGGAAAAAAAAAAGTAGTCTTATTTGCTAAAATTTCTTTTAAAAATCTAACAAACAAACAAAAAAAGTAGCTTTAAATTGCCTTGTTCTTTCATTGTCTTCTGCCTGAGTCTAGTTTCACAGGAACCTTGTCTTTCTTATACTTTTACCATATCACCCACTAATCCAGGCCTTTTCTTATACCAGATATTCTTGCAAATATGCTAGGTGGATTGTGATTCTCTTCTCTCTCCTGTTATCAGGAAGCCCTTTTCTCTGATTTTTAAGCTTATATTTTGATTTTGCACTTCTAGCTCATAATAGCTCGTTTTTATATTCTGGATTTTCCTGTCATTTAGTCTGCTCTGGACCAATTGCTAGCTATTGTGTTTAGGAAATACAAAATAATTTGAGTGGTAGCTTAATTAAGAAGATAAATCTTTTAAATTAGTAACAATATTTAATTAGTATTTAATTAATTTAATGATATTTATAATTTTTAAATTAGTAATGATATTTAATTTGGAGTTTTCTGTTGTACTTCACTAGGGGAAATAATAAGAGGGACGAGTTAATAAATGCTTTGCATTGTTCACTTTTTTTTGCATTGATAGTTTCCTTTGGGAAGAAATTGCATGTTTGGCCCTTGAGCTGCCAAAGATTTTGTGTGATGATTTGTTTAGTGGTTAAGCCGTTGGCCCCTTTAATATCCTAAATTATTTTTACATTTCCCCAAATGAGCCCTACTCAGGATCTTTGGCAAATAACCTGATGTAAAAGGCACTGTTAAAGCTATAAGGAGTCTGAGGGCCTTTGTAATTCTTAGACCCTGAGAAATTGTTCAAAGGAAAGACATTCAGGACTGCCACATTTGACCTGCAAGCATGGGCTTTTTTCCAAGGACCTATGGGGCATTTGACCGTTGACACAAAACAAGTATAGAAATTTGACAGGCAACCACAGGATAACCTTGAAGATGGGAGTAGAATACTTTTTGAATGTTAGAGTCCTTTTTCTATCCTTGGCTCCACTCATACTCAGCTGAAAATTATACTCCTGGAGAAGTGAGTGTTTGTTATGGCTGGCAGCTCATAATGTGTGCATAGCACACGTGGCCATTCTAGCACCAAGTGAAATTTTTGCCTGGTGGAAAGTGTTTCTTAAGTAGTTCTAACAGAACAGCCTTTATTTAAAAAAAATATTATTTTCATTACTTGAGTTTATTTTGGGGCTTGGCATGAAGTTCAATTTCTATTAGATTTAAAACTAGATGATTTTTTTTTTTTTTTTACAATCTTCTCTGTCTAGATTTTTAAAAAATAAACCATGCTCTTCTGTGCTTTCTGTTTATTCATGAGGACACTGGCTTGTTCTGGTCCCTGCTTGTTTAGTTATAAGTAATCATCCTCTAGGTGCTTATTGATCACCTAAGAACATACTTCTCAAAACAGATTTTTTGCGTGTGTGTGTTTTCATGGGGTCCTGGGGATAGACCAGGGCCTTGTGCATGCCAGGCAAGTGCTCTACCACTAAGCTACACTCCCAGTCCAGGAAAGAATTTAACAGATCTGTGGAACTACAGAATAGTATATAACTTCAGGACACAGTAGTTAGTATTATCATTCAGGAGATGAACTATTGTTTAACAGTAAATAACCAAATATATTTTTATCCCTGTGAGGGTACGTGAGAGTGTCACTGTTTTTACACTGTAGTGTGGCTGACCCAAGGCTTGTGCTAGGAGTGACAGAGCAGTCAGTTCTGCCTTTCCATTGCTTATGGTTGCATTATCAATATTACTTTGAGTTCACAAATTTTTGTCAAGAAATTTATGATACTTGTCCAATCTGTGAGGGGGTAGCTAAAATTATATTATTTGATCACTCAAGCCACTTAATTAGGTATATCTAAACTCCTATATGTTACAATGTGCTAGATTGAAAAGTAGAGAACACCTGTGATGTTACAGGAGTTGTGAGGCCTTCTGACTTGGTGCTGGGTATCGAAAGCAGGTTTCTTGGAACAGACCATTGGTCTGAAACTTCATAATCAATTGAGGTATGAATAGATGAATAGTGAATTTTAAAAGAGAAAAGATAATTGGTTCAGGAAATCCAAGCAGAAGTTGAACTTTAAAATATTTTTTGTATAAGTACTTGTACATATTTACTTATATGCAAATAATCATGGGTTATTTTGGAAACTCTTTAGTTTTTGGTCTGGTTGGTCTCTACCTTTCCCCTTCTTTCTTTCTCTTTGTTTTTGGTACTTTTTTCCTTTTTTATCTACAGTTCATCTTTTATGACTTTTATCTTTTGACTATTTTACTGCATTATCTGGCTAAAAATAATTTTTTTTCTGAAGATAAACATGTTTCTATAAGTATATTTGGTTTATCTATAGTATCCAAATAATCAAACTATATGAAAGGACCCTATAATGTATTAAAAATACTACATGTGTTTCCTTTTGCAACTAAAATTTTTTTTCTAATTCTTTATATGTTTTTGTTGTTCATAAAAGCACATTATTTGTCTTATGCAGTATAACAGGTTTAGGGCAAAAGCATTTTATAAAATTTTTGTATATAATTTTGATTATTTTAACCAACAACTAATGTTTTTTAAAAGAAAATATACATTTGAAAACCCCATTAGGCACATCTGCTATGCATACAACAATCTTATTCTTTTTTTTTTGGTACAGGGGATTGAACTCAGGGGCACTCAACCACTGGGCCACACCCCCAGCCCTTTTTTGTATTTTATTAGAGACAGGGTTTTACTGAGTTGCTAAGTGCCTCACCATTGCTGAGGCTGGCTTTGAACTTGCGATCCTCCTGCCTCAGCCTCCCAAGTGCTGGGATCATAGGCATGCGCCACCACGCCCAGCTAACAACCTAATTCTTAAACTTAGACATACTAAACTAAATGTGAATCCATTTTTACCTCTTATTTTCATATTATTGTATTGTATAGTAGAATTATGTATTATATACCTGCACATGTATTCTTAAAAACTATATTTTGATATTACTTACATATCCTATTATTTACAACATATCCTATTCCTTTTATATTATTCATAAAGGTATTAAATATTAGCAGTTTATTTATTTTGGATTAAATGCTATTGATACTTTTTTTTTTCTACTAAGAATTTAGGGCAGCTACTTTACATTACAGTATACATTTCCTATACTTTCTTTCTTCAATCCTGCATAATATTAGGGTAAGAGACAGACATGTAACAGATGTATTTACATATTTGCAAATAAAATCTTGTGTAGGAAATATGTCAGGAACACTCTCTGGCTTATGTTATAGAAAACAAGAATTTTCAGTATGTTATGGTATTATTGTCATAGATGTACTATGATATAAATATAGTGTTTATTGGTTTTACTAAGAATTAAATGTCCTTATTTGTAGAGAAATGTACTTAGGGGTGTTCAGGGGTGAAATGTCATGAAGTCTACAATTCACTTTACAATAATTCTGCCAAAAAATTTTTTAAAAAGTATATTTAGCAAAATGTTAGTAATTATTTAGGTGATGGGTATATGGTGGTAATGGCATTTTCTCTACTTTTTGTTGGCTTGAAAGTTTTGATGATAAAATTTAAAATCAGATTCCTTAAAGGAGGGGACATTTTGCATGATGAAACATTAACATTTGTTTTTGTCTCCAAAGGAACCCATTCAGACCTCTGGATATATTTGTAACTTTGAGGATTTAGAAATCAAATCTGTCCTTTTGGATGAGATATTAAAGGTAATTAAAAAGTTTATGTTTCTTTTGCCACCTTAATTGGGATTTGTGTTTGAACAGGTGGTCAGGCATCTCAGATAGGAGTGGGGACTCAGAGGTCAGACAGATCTGGGGTCCAACGCTATGTTAATTGTGCTTTGGTTCCCATGGGTAGGAGCTTATATGGTTTGAAACTCTGGCTGGCCCCAAAGGAGGGAGCACCTGTACTTTTTCAGCTTGCCCCACGTGAGGCATAAGGGGAGGGAGAGAAGGATGAAGCTCAAAAAGCTGTCAGCAGTCAAACATCAAAATGGAGTCGGCGTCTGTTGCACCCTAGGATTGTGTGCTTTCCACGTTGACTGGCTCTTTTGTATGTGGACAGCACTTCTGCAAATAGTTAAAAGAGAGACCTTGTGCTGTTTAAGGTACATAATCTGTAAAAGAACTGAGCTTGTTTTATTGACTGTAACCTCAGAATATCTATATTCCCCCTTTACTCACTTGTGCTGGAAAATAGTCTTTTTGTCTTGACCTCTTTTCTAAATGACTCAGATTTTGGGGACTCTTTTGAGAAGATGTGTGATTTTGCCTGTGTTCTTTAAAAACAAAGACATAGGTGGGTAAAGCCCACTTTAGGTAGCTGAAGTGTCTTACCTGTTTTTTGTGCGTTAATACTTTGACAGTAAGCTTCTTGAGTCCCCAGCATCCAGCAAGGGTCTGCTGTATACTAGGTTCTCAGGAAGTGTTTGTTACACTGATTTTTAAAAAATAAATAATGACTTTATCGCTTTCTAAAAAGTGATGAATATTATTATATAGGATTCAAGCAATGTGGAAAATTGCTGAAGAGGAAGTTTTAAAAAAGTGCCTAAAATCCCACCAGACAGCTTTTTTCATAATTAGCATTAGATAAACAAGAAAGCATCATCTCACATAGCTAGCTATAAAGCCATATGTGGAGGGACAGATTTGATAGGTTAGATAGATGAACAGAATTAACTTTATAAAGATGAAATCATTATGTAATCCACAATTTTAGGTGTTAAATTTAATTTTGGGGGTGGGTACTGGGGATTGAACCCAGAGGCGCTAACCACTGAGCAACATCCTCAGTCTTTTTTATTTTTTAAATTTTGACATAGGGTCTTGCTAAATTGTTTAGGGCCTCGCTAAGTTGCTGAGGCTGGCTTTGAACTTGAGATCCTTCTGCTTCAGCCTCTCGAGTCGCTGGGATTACAAGTGTTTACCACCATGCCTAGCTAAATTTAATTTTAATTAAATGATGTAAAAGTTAAAGTCATTCTGGCCTTTTAGGTAATTTTTTTTCACTACAAGCAATACCATTTTCCCAGGTTAAGAAGAACATTTATGGAAAAACAGTTTATCAGTTTAAACTACATTTTAATTTTTAATAGGGTGGGTCGACTTTCCATTTTAAAAGATGACATTCTTTTGTTTTCTCCCTCTTTTTTTTTGTTAGCAATATTATTATGTTTACATTGTCAAAATTTAGAACATTTTAATTTTATTTTGTAAGCCTAACTTTCAGTTGCTGATTCTAATATTTAAATGAATTCACAGTACTAGTCTTTTTTACTATATTTTCTCTATAAATGAGTTCTTAATTTTGATTAGTCTTTTAGTTTGCTGGATTTCATCATCAGTAGTGTTTTTCAAGAAAGGCTCATAGTTGCTAATTGGATTAAGTTCTAGAATGTTTGAAAATGCATTGCTGTAACTAATGATTGTATTGACTTTTCTGAAGTGCTTCAGAAAATATGTATTTAAATTGGTTAGGTGTACTCCAAGATTGTGGATAAACTAGTGTTAGGATAGAGTGCCTGCAGTGTTGGTGCCCAGTTTGTTGAGAAGGAATAGGGATGGGGTGGAGAGTTGAGTGAAGTTAAGTAACCACAACCAAATTCTCTGTGACACTTCCCTTACCTACCAGGCTTACTACATGCAAAGCTTACTAAAGAATATGGTCATACTTCTCTTTGGGTTCTTATTAACCCAGGGCTGTGGATTAGCTAGACTATGGATTCATTCAAGCACAGTTTTAAGAATAATAAGAAGTTTCTTGGAGGACTAGAGAAAAGGAAATATTAAAGGAAAAGGAAGGGGTTAATGTTTACTATGGTACCTTCAAATGAGGTGTTAAATTTGTCATTAAAATGTGCCTGGTATTTATTACACATACCTCTTTTTCTGGTGAGGAAGGCTCTTGGTGGGTAAAATGACTTATCCAAAGTTCGTCTATCTATTGATTTGGGAAATATTGATAAAGACCCAGTAAGACACAGTTCCTGGCTTCAGGGGAGCCAGTTCCTGTGGGGAGATAGACAAGGAATTCAGCAACCAGAAGAAGTTTGGGGGTGCTGATTTGGCCAGGAGGTGTTCCTCTTCAAAGCTCTGATATGGAGAATATTGGGTCAGTTTTCTGAGATTGGGAATAACGTGAATAGCATGGCTGGGCCTTGTGCTCAAGGTCTAAGTGTTCTCTCTCAATCCTCACAATTTTAGGAAGCAGATGTGATTATTTTTCTCTGCTTTTTTGAGGAAGGAATCTGGGGCTTGGAGAGAGAAGCTGATTTGCCAGTGTTACCCAGTTAGCAATCGGCAGAGGCATGACTTGGTTCCAAGTGGTATGGCTTCAAAGCTGGCGTGTGCAATTCGTAGCACTGGCAGAAGTGAGGCTGGGAGTGCGAGGTTGGGGTGGGTCCTCAGGGACCTTGTAGCCTGGCTTTGGTGTTTACACTTTATCCTGGAGTCAGTGGGGAAGTAAAGCAGGGGAGGGACATCATTGGGTTTCTGTTTGGAGAAGATGGCCCAGGCTTCCTGGGTGGGTGGCTGGTGTGTGGGGAGGTGTAGAAAGAGTTGTCACATGGCCAGTGAGTAATGGGGGATTGGATTAGAGTTTAGCTGTTCGAATCCAGATCTCATGCCCTTTCCTTACCAGTTCCTCCTTTGTGCTCTGGAGTTCCCCAGGTGCCTTTGCAGCTTTAGCTATGGTGCTTTGCTTGCAGGGTGGAGGGTTGGTGCCTGTGACTCTGTTTACATTTTCAAAGAATTCTCCTGTCTTGAGAACCCCCACTGCTGTTTTGCACTCATGATCTGATTGCCTTGTGTGCTCCATTCTTCCATTACTTGGGATGTGTAGAATATCCATAAGTTGATCATAGCTGCCTTTCCTGTCTTTGGCCATTTAGCTCTTTCCTGAAAGGCAGGCCTTGGGTTGTTTTATCATGTTAGCCTGCTCCATTATGATGGGAAAGCAGTGATGACAACTGGCCCTTTCTCTTTTCTTTCATCTCTTGGCTGCCTGACAGTACTCTAACAACAGTGTTATTACTTCTGGCAGGGAAAGAGTTGCTGAAGGCGTGACAGAGTGGAGGCCACTGAATTTGTGTTTTCTTCTCCAGTGGAGGCCAGGAAGCATTCTGGAGGGGCAAATAGAATCACCTGGGGGAAAAAATTAAGCCGAGGGAAACAGGGACGCAGATCTGGGAAGGACCCTTCCACCATTGTGCACTTCTTCCATAGGCAGCTGATTGCTCAGGAAGGACTTGACTTGTGTGTTTTGGGTGTTTTCCAAGTAACTCATAATATCCAAACATGGCTATTTTAGTCAGCTTTTTTCCTGCTGTGACCAAAAGACATGACAAGAAGACCTGACAAATAGAGAAGGAAAAGTTTATTTTGGGGCTCATTTTCAGAGTTCTCAGTCCATAGATGGTCAACTCCATTCCTTAGGGCCCGACCGAGGTAAGGTAGAATATCATGGCAGAAGTGTATGGCAGAAGAAAGCATCTGGGGACATAGCACAGGGAAGCAGAGAGAGACTCCCCTCACCGTGGACAAAATATATCCCCAAGGGAATGCCCCCAGTGACCTACCTCCTCCAGCCATATCCTACCTGCTTGTAGTTACCACCCAGTTAATCCCTATCAGGCAATTAATGCGTTGATTAGGCTAAGGCTCTCATAACACAATCATTTCTTCTCTAAGCTTTCTTGTATTATCTAACACATGAGCTTTTGGGGGATACCTCATCACTAAACCATAACAATGGGGATTTCTTTTCTTCCCAATTTTGCTTACAATAAGATGTAGGTTTTTTTTTTTGGTCAATGTTTTAATTGTAAAAAAAGAAATACATTCTATAAGCAGCTATTTGAATCCTTTGTTTTAATTTTTACTTTTAGAATCCAGAGCATCCAAACAAGGATTATATAATTAACTTTGAGATTCGGTCTCTGCGAGATAGTCGAGCATTAATTGAGAAGGTTGGAATTGAAGATGCATCTCAGTTCATAGAGGACAATCCACACCCCCGACTTTGGTATTTTAAAAACCTAAAACCTCTCAAGATGTCAGGTGCATGCTTTTAAAGTCCCAGCTCTGTCATCTCCTGCTCCCTCCTGATGGGAACAGACTTTTCTTGCTCTTCTTTTGAAAATATAGAAATTCATTTTAGATGTGGAAGTCCTCAACATAAGCAGTGTTATATGAAAAATGTTTGCATGTGCTAAAATAAATACTTCCCACTATGCTTTACCAGAAACAATACGTATAATCATTGAATTCTGATTCAAGGCTTGTTTATCAGAAATTTTCAATAACTTTTCTGTTTCTTCTTTTTAATAAAGGCGACTACTGGCTGAAGCAGCTCTTCAGAAACTGGATTTATACACTGCAGAGCAAGCATTTGTGCGCTGCAAAGATTACCAAGGCATTAAGTTTGTGAAGCGCCTGGGAAATCTGCAGAGTGAGTCAATGAAGCAGGCGGAGGTGGTGGCCTACTTTGGTAGGTTCGAAGAGGCTGAAAGAATGTATCTTGATATGGACAGAAGGTAGGTGACAAAGGATCAGGTGTCACCAAGTACTCTTAGTTCATAATAGCTCACAAGTGGGAAATATGAAATAGACTAAATGTATCATACCGTTTCTTTTAAAAATAATTTTCAGTTTAGAGTACAATCTAGATATTCTACACATTAATTTATCTTTTATAATTTGGGAGTAGCTTCTATGTTTTTACTATTAATAATTCACTATAGAGACTTTTTAACTTGGTAGGAAAAATACTGATAGAACTACAGAGAGTAGGGGGTTTTATCATTTATCATACAGCTCATAAATTTGGTCCTTTTTTTTTGTTTAGGCCATTATTTAATTTTACATTGTCAGGAAGCATAAAATAAAAATCAAAGGTGTTATGGACTGAGTTTTCTTATATTTTCATTTCTTATTCATATAAAATAATGTACAAACTTTATTTCAGGTATAAATATTATTTCTAATTTTCTTTTAATGTTATTTATTCTCCCAGAAGATCCTTAATACAACTTTAGCCCTGAAAAGAAAAGACCCCCATCTCAGACCCCCATCTCTTATTGACACTACAAAGGGATTATAGTTCCACATGAATTTTGGAGGGGACACACATTCAAATCATAACATCTGAGTCTTCTCCATTGCCTCTTACCTGGTCAGGCTGTTTCTAAAGTGTTTGGAGAGTTACCCTATTTGTCTCTATTCTCTGTACCTAGAAGTATACCTAAAAAAAGTAGACACTTGATAAATATTTGTTGAATGAATGAATGAATGAATGCCATTGGTTGTAGAGATCTCGCTATTGGCCTCCGACTGAAATTAGGAGATTGGTTTAGAGTACTCCAGCTCTTGAAAACTGGATCTGGTGATGCAGATGACAGTCTTCTTGAACAAGCCCACAGTGCCATTGGAGACTACTTTGCTGATCGACAAAAGTGGTACGTAACCTATCTGGAGCACCTCATGCATTCACACAACACTTAGCTTTGATGCTGCAAGAGGACTTCCCTTGGAAATAATGCTAAGGAAGTGAAGACCATTCTCCTGGATCCTAAAATTCAGATATCTCGAAATTGACATTAGAGAGCAAGAGATCCTTGAAGTTCTGAGATGAGCATTATAAAACTTTGGAGTTAGCAAACCTAAAACTTGTACTTAGCTCCAGGAATTTTTCCACTGTTTGAGATCATAATGTGTAATACTAAGATATTATGGGACTTATTTTTGAACAAAGTTAAAATGTATTTTATATTTGCTTGTTTTGTTATTATAGATTATTTTCAGGAATCACTGCTTTTATTCTTAAGTTTTCATTTTGATCAGTGTGCTTATTTATGTCAGTGGGGATACTATAGTGGTATATCAGATTAAAATAATATTTCATAAAATTATTCAAAGAATGTTACAACTAGAATATGCTACATAGTCTGTAGGTCCCGCCCCCCCCCCCCCCCCCCAATTTATATGCTTTAAAGCGTTGTGTAACTGAAGATGATGAATTTGGTAATACTACTACTGGTTAATCCAATGAACATTTTTGGTGGAAGGACTTATTTGTTAAGATTCATGTTAGTTTTAAAATTTTTTCTTTCTTTTTGTAGGTTGAATGCTGTACAATATTATGTACAAGGCCGGAACCAGGAACGCTTAGCTGAATGTTATTTTATGTTAGAAGATTATGAGGGATTAGAGAATCTTGTCAATTCACTTCCGGAAAACCACAAGTTGCTTCCAGTAGGTTTTGTAAATTTTAGTTGTTGAAGTTGTTAGGTTACTTTATTAAATTTTTATGTTATAGTCAGGAAATATCCTCTGTAATATAGAAAATTCAACATCTATAATTTTACAGTTTCTTAGACATGGAGTAGTGCTTTTTATAAATTAGGAAACAACATATTAGTATTATAGGATGTTTGAAAATAGAAGGGAAAATCAATTATATTCATATTCTTAATACTTTCACATACAGTCTTTATATATAGTTTCTTCAGTTTTATAAAATTGCTTTAAAAGTTGAATACATGAACTATTAACAGATGAAATGCATATTGTCAGGTATTGGCTTCAAAATAATCTGAAATTATTTGAAATTTGCTACAACTTAAGTTTTAAAAGATAGCTTTTATTAGGTTACATTAAACAATAAAGTATTTAATGTCAAAAAAGAGAAATTGAGCCCGGCGTGGTGGCACATGCCTGTAATCCCAGCGGCTTGGGAGGCTGAGGCAGGAGGATCACAAGTTCAAAGCCAGCCTCAGCAAAAGTGAGGTGCTAAGCAACTCAGTGAGACCCTGTCTCTAAACAAAATAGAAAATAGGGCTGGGGATGTGGCTCAGTGGTTGAGTGCCCCTGAGTTCAATCCCCTTTCCAAGAAAAAAAAAAAAAGAGAGACCCTGAAAGCAGAGTTCTCTTTATTTTGAATATTCTTCTTCAGCCTCTTTTAGTTAATTGTTGAATATTGTTAAGGTTTTTGTATTTTATTTTTAAATCACTGAGCTGTATGATACCTATGGAGTTGTAGCTCTAAACTGTGGGGTCTGGACATTTGTCAGTTGTGAGTTCCACCTAAAAATTTTTGTCTGTTAACTAATAGATAGGTATAGAATAATTCAGTTTTCTTACTGTGAACTAGAGCAGTTATCCCTGTAATAATGACATTGTCATTTACCTTTATTCTCAATCTTAAGGTTTTTCTTGAGTAGGAAGGAAAACAAAATTACTTAGAATGCTGGGTATGGACACCTGGATTGCCTATGTTAGTGTCCTCTATGAGGTGTGTCTGATGAAGTAAAAAAAAATGTTACTGTAGAGGATCCAGAATGATAATATTACTAAGAAAATACTAAATAATTATAATTGTAATAGAACCAAATAACTAAAATAATAAATTCTAAGTTGTACTATACTTTTAAAATCAAGTTTTACAGGAATTTTTAATTATATGAAAAGATGTACGTAATACTGAAGTGGGAAGTACAGGATACAGAACTACATGTAGTATGGTCACAATACATACGTAAACACACAACATATACATTCGTAGGACAAAGATACTAAGAAATTACACAGAATATTGAGAGGTTACTTATGAGTAATAAGAGTATGAGTAACTTTTTCACACTTTATAATATTTTTTTGCTACTAAAATATATTATTATTATTATTATTGCGGGGGTTGGGTACTGGGATTGAACTCAGGGGCACTTGACCACTGAGCCACATCCTCAGCCCTATTTTGTATTTTTTTTTAGAGACAGGGTCTCACTGAGTTGCCCAAAATGTATTATTTTTAATTAGAAAAATAGAAGCATTATTTTAAAAAGATAGTTGGATTAAAAAAACATACTTTTCTATTTCCAAAAGTATTTTGGAAGTGGGGTGGTGGGGGCGTGGGGAGAAAAAATTTGGCTAAGTAGAAATGCTGAAACAAACAAAAAATTGATTTTCTGAACAGGCCAGATTTGTCGTGGTGGTTCTCTTGCCTACCACAGCTTCCCAAAGGAGCCGTTTGGGTCTAGCTTCTGGAACAGATGAATGACACGTTTCTCTAGGGCATTTCTCATTTTGTTTCGAGATGGGGGGTCTCACTTTGTTACCCAGGCTGGTTGTGTTAGCTTTTCATCGCTGTGACCAAAATACCTAACATGAACAATTTAAAGAAGGAAAGACTGATTTTTACTCCCAGTTTCAGAGGTTTCAGTTCTATTGCTCTGGGCTGAGGTGAGGCAGAACATCAGGGCTGAACGGCATGGCAGAAGAAAGCTGCTTACTTCATGGCAGCTGGGAAGCAGAGAGAGCCAGGAAGGGGCCAGGGACAAGATATACCCATCTAGGGCACACTCCTAGTGACATTCCTTCAACTAGGTTCCACCTCTTACACTTTCTCTCACCTGCCCATAGTCCATTTAGCCTTTGATGAGATTAGCGCTCTCACAATACAGTAGCCTCTTAAAAGCACCACCTCTGAACACTGCTGCTTTGGGGACCAAGCCTTCAACACATGAGTCTTTGGGAGATATTCCAGATCCAAACTATAATGCTGGTCTTGAACTCCTAGATTCCTAGACTCTAGTGATCCTTATGAACCTTGATTTTATGAATAGCTGTACCAAAATGTGCACCAGCATGCCTGGCACAGGGAGAAGTATTTGAGAGCTCTGTGAATGGGAGAGTTTTTCTTATGCTTTTAATTAATGATTACCATCAAACATACCACCAGTTCTGTTATAGGTCTTCTTTTTACCAGCTAGTGTGGGATATGTTTTGAAGCTTGACATTTCTGTATAGTAGCTACTGAGCTGAAAGAGGAAAGGAATGCAGTGTTTTCAGAGACTGGTTAAGAATCAGATCCACTGCCTACACCAATGACGTATTGGTTTTGTAGAAGGAGGTGCTTTAGCATCTGTTCTGATTTGTAGCCTCTGCCCTTGTCTGTTTAAAAGAAAAATTCCTGTAACTACCAATTTAATCTTCATATGTCCCTGCATAGTTTTGCTAAATTAAAATACAAGTGATTTCCTTTGTCTGAAATCTGATAGTACTGTTTTGTCCTTACAGGAAATAGCACAAATGTTTGAGAGGGTTGGAATGTGTGAACAAGCAGTGACTGCGTTTTTGAAATGTAATCAACCAAAGGCAGCTGTAGATACCTGCATACATCTGAACCAAGTAAGGAGCTGAGACTTAATGTCTGTGTAGCTGGTTGTCTTAGGAATTTTTAAGTTGAAGTAAAGTTAATGCTGCTGTCATGATCCTGTAGAGATTATGGTGAGTGGAAGAGTTGGAGGGTTTGAAGGACTTTTATGAAACAAGGTGGGCAGGTATTTTCCCTTAGAGTCGAAGCCTGAGAAAGTGTTGGAGTTTGCACTTACCTCTTGCAGTGCTACTTTGAAGGGTGACCACTCATTATTGACCCACTAACTCAATAAGGGAACATGAACAAACCAGTGCTTTTAGTCCGGCAAGTTTTTATTTGGAAGTAATTTCACAATATTCTACATTTTTTTAGGGTTAGGTTTTGTTTCCAAAGAAGGACCAATTAATGGTCGGTCATTGCCTGAGGAAGGAATCTGGTTTTTATCAATATTTCTTTTGGAAAATCAGTTTTTCTTTCCATTTATTTTCATTAAAAAAATTTTTTTTTAGTCGTAGATGGAGACAATATCTTTATTTTTATTTATTTATTTTTATGTGGTGCTGAGGATGGGACCCAGGGCCTCACGCGTGCGAGGCAAGCGCTCTACCACTGAGCTACAACCCCAGCCTCCTCCTTTTCCTTTATAGAATACATGTATTTGACATTTTTAAGAATTGAAATTTAACTAAAATGAAAGTGCAGAATTATTATAGAAACTGTTGACTATCAGTATGTTCTTTTAAGTATTTTTCTTATTTTATAAACTCTATTTACTGTATAAAATAATTTTAAAATGTTAAATCTGAAATGATATTTTCTTAACTGAAATTAGATATTTTACTATGAAGAATGAAGGTGAGGCACTTAGCAACTCAGTGAGACCCTGTCTCTAATAAAATACAAAAAATGTCTGGGGATGTGGCTCAGTGGTCGAGTGCCCCTGAGTTCAATCCCCAGTACAAAAATAAATAAACAAATAAATAAATAATTAATTAAAAAATTAAAAAATGAATCTTTTTCTGATTCATATTATGTGCAAAAATAGAATTATAAGATTAATGTGATAATAAACTCCTTTTCAGGTGTACTTCTTAAATTAGTCTTTTGACACATTTAATTTATAGAGCTTATAATTTCTCTGATTTTAAGTGGTTTTTAAAGCCATATGCCATTTTTTTCTATTTTGAAGAAGTATCATCCATTATTACAAACTTAAAGTCTTATTGTGTGAATTTTATGACATGTGAAATAAATACCTGAGTGACCAAATGATATAATTTTTTTCCTAGTGGAACAAAGCTGTTGAATTAGCTAAAAGTCATAATATGAAAGAAATTGGATCTCTGTTAGCTAGGTATGCTTCTCACTTACTGGAAAAGAATAAAACGCTTGATGCCATAGAGCTCTATCGGAAAGCCAGTTACTTTTTTGATGCTGCTAAACTGATGTTTAAGGTAATGTAATAATTTTGGTGAGTATTTGGCTTGTCCAGGTTATAATTGTTTTTGTATAGTACTGAATACATTTTCCATTTTCTTTGGAAACAAATGTGATAGCAAACTCCTTCTGGTTTTATGACTATGGTAATTGTGTTGTTATTACCTTTTACTAACAAGGGTGTTTATTAATATTAGCAACTTATTGATTCCTAAACAATTATATATTTGGTACTGAAGTTAACAGAGACTTAAAGAATTTGCTGGAACCACCAAGCACACATTCCCTGCATTGGGAATTAAATTCTATTGATAATAGAGTTTTGAGTCCTTGCAAATGTACAAATTTAAAAATGTTACGCTTTTGATAATATCCATTTGGAGGAAATATAACTAACTAGAACAGTATTAATCTATGAAAATTATACATTATATTTTTTTCCTTAAATTATACATTATATTTTTTTCATTAAATCAAATGAAAAAGGAAAAATTTCTCTCAAAATTATTTAAATAAACTTTTGAAGGATGTACCATGTTAATGCCATTGTATCTTTGTGTACTTGGAATGTTATTTTTAAAACCTCTGTATTATGGAAGATAACCACCCCATCACGACTTTCTTGTTCTGATTTAGCTTTTTAACAGCAGATATTCTAAGATTGTTAATAGGTTTAACTCCATGGGCTGAATACTAAGGAAGGAACTAAGTATTTATGTTAGTAAGGAAAGGAAAATGGCTTTTAAAATATCAAACACAGATACATGGTATTTATATTCCATCCTACTGATCTTTTTCCTTTTTTAGATAATCATATTCCAGTTAATTTTGAAAATGATATTATTTGTACAAAATATAGATTAAGAAGTATCTTCCCCAAATTCTGTTTAAAGATTGCTGATGAAGAAGCAAAGAAAGGAAGTAAACCTTTACGTGTGAAGAAGCTCTATGTACTGTCAGCCTTACTTATAGAGCAGTACCACGAGCAGATGAAGAGTGCCCAGAGAGGAAAAGTGAAGGGGAAGAATTCAGAGGTGAGGTAGAGCATTACGTAAATTGAAATAACATCAAGTCATCTCAAGTGCTTAGGGAAAAAAGACCAAACCTTTCTTATAGACAAGTCCTTTAATTTGTACATCTGCATTTATTTCTTTAAATGATACAAAGCACAGTATGACTGATTTAGAATTGGAATTCAAATTTAGAAATTTCTACTTAGAAATATCAAAAATTATTTTCAATATTTTCTACATGAAAAAATGTAGTCTTTGCTTTAATTTACTTTTGTTAAAATTTTTACTTACCTAGTAAATCTTCCTTTCTAATCAGAGAAGTCTAAAACCTTTCTTAGAGGCTAGGGCTGTAGCTCAATTGTTGAGTGCCTGCCTTGCATGTGCAAGGCCCTGGGTTCAATTCCCAGCACCAGAGACAACAACAACAAATCCAGAAATCTTTTTTTAGAATATGTATATTATTTTAATGTGTAAACGAATCTCATATTAACTTAAATTTAATCTATCCTATTTTAAAATATGGTCATACCAGTTTAACAAATACAAGTTATAATAGAAAAAATCTGTAATGAAAGCTTTATAATGGTAAAATCTAATCCTTTAGATATGCTTCTGCCAGTTTCAGAGGTTACCTTCATTATAATGATGAGGTTGTGTGGTAGCTGGCACTGTGTGTGTTTGGGCTGATCCAAAGTGCTGTCTGCTTTTCTCTCAGGCCACTTCTGCTTTGGCTGGTTTGCTGGAAGAGGAAGTTACGTCTACAACTAGTCGTTTCACAGACAATGCTTGGAGAGGGGCTGAGGCTTACCACTTCTTTATCCTTGCACAGAGGCAGCTCTACGAGGGCTATGTTGACACTGCACTGAAGACAGGTGGGCATTTCAAATACAGTTTGTCCGAAAAATTTTAAATCGAGTGAAGGGCCAACTCCTTCAGCTTGTCTTTGTTTTAGTTTTGATAACATTTTTTGCTATGGATTTATTTTTATATGTTTGGATTATTCTATATGTAATTTGTTTTGTTCATTCCTCTTTTTGAAGTTTAAAAAATATTTTTAATATGTAGAAAGCAGCACGTACAGTTCACAGAAATATCAGAAGTTTGAGATAAGCAAAAGAATGTATTTTTATATGCTGTCCATTCAAAGCCAGACAAGTGATAGACCAGTCTGTATTTTTTTGGCGATATCTATATCTATATAAAACTTTAAAAAACATTCTTTTTATAATATTGGGAGTGAAAGAGGGCATAATTTTGTTTACATTTAAAAATTAAGGTTATAAGACTTTTTCATATTATATACATTTCTATGGTATTTATATTGTTTTTATAAAACGATTCTTAATAATTTCAACCAAAACAGAAAAATATAATAATCAATAATATTTTATATTAATATATAATAATATAATAAAATAAATAATAATAATTTATAAAATAATCTTCAGAGATGATCATCACTAACATTTGGGTAAACTTCCTTTCAGATGTTTCATCATGCCAGAGCTTACTTTTCCCCCCATCAGTATGTTGTAATTATCTTTTCTCATTGGTAAACATAGATCTGTTATCACTTTATTAATAGTCATATAATTTTCCATGGTATTTATGGATTATAATTTATGCCACTGAGTTTCAGCCCCAGCCCTATAGTAATGTTTTTATTTTTACGTTTTCACTGTTTGTATAAGAACTCTTAAGAGATTATATATAACAAGCCTCTCTCGTATATGTTGATTTCCCCAGCAGTTATAAGTTCATTACTTAGTCTTTTCTAGCCATTAGTGTTTCTTTTTTTTGGTACTCAGGTTTGAAGTCAGGGGCACTCGACCTCTTAGCCACATCCCCAGCCCTATTTTTGTATTTTATTTAGAGACAGGGTCTTACTAAGTTGCTTAGGGTCTTCCTTTTTTGCTGAGACTGGCTTTGAACTCATGATCCTCCTGTCTCAGCCTCCTGAGCTGCTGGGATTACAGGCATGAGCCACTGCTGGGTGTTAGTTTTTTTTTTTTTTTAATGTAAAGTAGAAGTAATAGTATCTTCCTCTCAGTTGTTTTAATGATGAAGAGAGAAGTTTCCGAAAAGAAAAATCACTTGTTATGGTGCCTAGACTTCATGAGTAGTGACAGCAGGATGATGATATTAATAGTGCTTTCTGATACAGTCTTATCTGTCAGTCTTATTTCATGTTTCACTTAGGAGTCATGCTCAAGAAGGTTATTACATATTATATTCTAATTTCTTAGTTTGCAGAAAATCACTTATTAAACTTGTATTCTTCCCTCACAGATTTGAAATTCTTCCTTTATGAAATTAAATTTATATATCTAATCCCTTCCTAGACTATTATTTCCTATTTGTGTATTTCTGTGCTGGTGCTGTCCTTGTATTTATTTTACATTTTAATATCTGGTATTTAAGCTGTTCCCTTCTTTTTGAAGGGTATTTTCTCATGTTGGTTCATTCAGATCAACTTTACAATCTTTTTGAGGGTAGGAGTTGTTTCAGTGAAGTCCTGTTGGACTTTGTATTAGAATCGCTTTAAGTTAATATATTAATATTGATATCATTGATTTATTTGTAACCTTTATCATCCAGAAGAATCAGTTTTTAAAAACCATTGGTGTATCTGTATTTAAAAAATTTATTTATTTATTCTAATTTGTTATACATGACAGCAGAATGCATTTCAATTCATAGTACATATATAGAGCACAATTTTTCATGTCTCTAGTTGTACACAAAGTAGAGTCACACCATTTGTGTCTTCATTCATGTATTTAGGGTAATGATGCCAGTCTAATTCCTTTGTATCTGTATTTCTTTCCAAAGATTCCTTTTTTTTTAAGGTTGCAGTTGTCTTGCATGTCTTTTATTTTGTTAAAAATTTTTAAATTTGTTCTTTTTAGGTATAAATGACAGTAGAGTGTATTTTGACATATTACACATACATGGAATATAATGTATTAGGATCCAATTTTTGCAGTTGTACATGATGTGGAATTTCACTGGTTGTGTATTCATATATACAAGGAAAGTTATGTCTGATCTAATTTATTCTACTGTCTTTCCCATTCCCATCCCTTCTCCCTTTCTTTCATTTCCCTATGTCTAATCCAAGGAACTTCTATTCTTCCCTACCTCGTCCCCCATTGTATGTCAGTATCCACATATCAAAGAGAACATTGAGACGTAGTAGCTATTAAAATAAATGGTCTAAATGGACAATTTAGAGGCTCATTTTCATTTCCTTTTTCTGAGTCTAGTTTCAATGAGAAAACAAAAAACATTAACTAATTTTGTCCTCTCATCCCAGATGTGGAACATCTATAAACACTGAAATTAAGCAACATATATACCAGTATGGTAACTTTGAAATACTATTTGAAACATTTGCAGAATTATAAAGTTGGGACCTTATGGGTTAATCTATTTTAAAAAACAACAATAAGAGAGAACATGTGATTTCATACTGCTTTGCCTTTATTTTTGCAAAAATAAACATGATATTTTAAGAGTTATGATTAATATCAACAGTGTAATATTAATCTACTTTTTGTAGACTGCCCCAGAAATTCATAATTTACATGGAAAAAAAGATGTGTTTTTCAACACCAAGACATTTTTTGTCCTGTGTCTCTTTCTGGGTGAGTCAGCCGTGTGCATCATTTGGTGGTTATAATCGTCACAGGACTGAGCTGTCAGTTGGCTTCTCAGAACCTAGGAATCATAGACCCTACTTCCTCTATTAGTACTCCTCTCTCTCAACATTATTTTAAGTTCATTCAAGTTCATGTGGATTAAGCTACAGCATCTTTACAAAGATCTTTTCATGTTCATGATATCATGTTTATTTTTAAATACTCACACTGTCCTCTCTTTTCTAGCTCTTCACTTGAGAGACTATGAAGACATCATCCCTGCAGTTGAGATATACTCTTTGTTAGCACTCTGTGCATGTGCCAGTAGAGCTTTTGGTACTTGTTCCAAAGCTTTCATTAAACTTGAATCATTAGAGACTCTCAGTTCAGAACAGAAACAGCAATATGAAGACCTTGCTCTAGAAATCTTCACTAAACATACTCCAAAAGATAACAGAAAATCAGAACTGGACAGCCTTCTTGAAGGGTAGGCTAATTGTTTTTAGTAGCTACCATTCTACCTTATTTAAAGCTTGAATTTCTATGTGTATGATGTGTAATACAATAATTAAAGCACTCAGTTTGAAGTAATTTATCTTAATATACTCTTATTTAATCTACATACATATTAATGCTTTTTCTCATTATAAGAATTATATTGAAATGCTTTTCATTTTTCAGTTTTTAGAGTCTTAAATACGTTGTTAGTTTTTGGAAATTTTAAAGCATAATCAACTGTTTCCTCTTGTTTCTCCAGGGGAGAAGGGAAATTGCCAACATGCGTTGCCACAGGAAGCCCAATCACGGAGTATCAATTCTGGATGTGCGCTGTGTGCAAGCACTGTGTTCTTGCTCAGGAAATCAGCAACTACAACTTCTGTCCATTATGCCATAGTTCAGTGGGATAATGAAAAGACAAATGTATATAATTGTAAAAATACATGTAACATATATAGCTCTAACTGTATATGTAATAAGGTTTCTTTTCTATAAGTTTTATATGAAAATAAGCTTCATTATTTTATAGTTGTATTTTAGTACGAAATTTATGTTAATAAAATAGCTTTTATGCAGAGGTACAACTGTGAAATAATAAGGTTGACTTTCATATAAAACTTATGCAAGTCAGTCTTATTATTTTTCTTATCTCCATTTCTATCATTTATATATCTTATGGTTGGTTACATGGTCCTATGGCAACATTCCAAATAAGAAATATTTTTTCTCACCATGCTAAGGTTACTAACTCATTATACAATCTTGGGGAGGTAGATGGGCTATCGAGGAAGCATGGGAATGGGCAAAGCTGAATTTAGAGATTGACATAATCTGTGTATTATGGAGTATCTGCCCAAGAGAATGTAGCTCCTGTTGAACTTAATTATATCTTTCCACAGGACTTTGTTCTTCAGGGATGAGACTATTCACTGCTTTATCAATGAAAGAAATTTTCAGGGTTGTAGGGATAGTCTGCCTGTCATGAGCTCCGTCATTGTGAGAAGTTCCTGTAGGACTCTGTTGTGATTCTCGGTCCATGATCCAATGCCTAGGTGTCTCTTATTTCCCTTTCCCATTCTTACCCAGGAATCTACTGAGAACTCATTAACTCCTAAGCTTCTCCTAATAAACTTTTCAGTAACTCTTTTGAAGCCATCTAGCTCCATCTGCCTAAACCTTATTATTTTTATTTTAGATAGATCCTGAGTTGCTGCCAAGCTGAACTTCATGTTCAGTTTTGATTCAGATACAAATTCTTTTACCTTGTGGATCTAATTTTCATATATGTATATGTATCTGTATATTCATCCATACATATGTAACTGTATGTGCACACACAGAGATACATCTTTTCTACTATTGTAAAAATGTGTATGAATCTTGGGGGTCTAAATCTATGGAAGTTTTTTTTAATGATCTGCCACTGTGTCTTGGGGACTTTTATTCAGCTTGAAAATGATACTAGAATTTATAGTATGAATTGATCTGATTGGTTTTATTCAACTCTCCCTTGATGAAAGGGACAAAGAGAAGCAACACTAACCATATAAAACAAATACCTGAAGAGAAGTTGGGTGGATGGGGGTGGAATACTGAAGACAGGATAATGAAACTGCTATTCCCCTCCCCACCCCCCCATAAACATGAACTGACTCACTTTGAGCAATGCTGAGTTATTCTTTATTCTGAATTACATTATGTTTTAAAATGGTATGGTGGGCCTAAGAATTGAAATGACAGAACCAATTGATGCAGCTGTACAAATAAGCAACGTGCCTTTCAAGCACTGTAGCATTGTTGACTTACCACACTCAAAAAA
Source organism: Tamias sibiricus (assembly GCA_025594165.1). NCBI lineage: Eukaryota > Metazoa > Chordata > Mammalia > Rodentia > Sciuridae > Tamias > Tamias sibiricus. The sequence goes on from CM046670.1 coordinate 83,375,383, forward strand.
TGCTAATTTCATTTTAAGTTGTTTTGCTAAGATATACTTTGAAATTGTCTTTCTGTATTCCCTTTGCTGAGATCTTAGGTTTTTATTAGTACAGGAAAATACGTGAAAACAATAAATGTTGAAGAAAAAAGGACTTGTGTTTATCCCAAGTTTTCTTTATGTATAACTATGGGTAACATGGTGTTTGTTTTGTCTTCATTTATCTATTTTGGTGGGGGTTGTTGAGTGGGGAGTTGTGCTACAGCATGAAGAAGGCAAGGAGAGGGCAGGTACAGTAGATGTATTACACCATTTTTGCTATCAAAGGGAAAAAACCCAACCCTTATACAGATACAAGGCAAATGTCAGATGATTGAAATTGCAGAGAATTACTCCTTAGAGGTCACATATTCTCACCTAGAAATAAGGGAAAAAATTATGTTTTCAGACTTTTGAGAGAAAATCAGAGTACTAAGTTTGCTGACATAGCTCCAAGCTCTTGCCACTGTGTTTCCAAAGTGAAAATAGTAATATGATGTTGCCCCCTACTGTCTATTTTTATGATTACTTTCTCAATTCATTTTTTTTTCTTTTAGAAAGTAATATTTATTTGCTTTAAATAAAAAAGTAACATGTTCATGGTTGAAAACTTCATAAATACATAAGAATATAGATGAGAAAGTAAAAAACTTTTTTAAAAATAAAAATCATTAATTTATATTTTAGTGTAACTTAATAAACAGGCAAAACTGAAGAAACATTATAAATGTTTCATAACAAGATTTCTCTAAAATTAAAAGTAGACATTAAGAGGCTTAGGTTTATTATTTATAAACAATTTCTTCTTTGGCATAGTTTAAATTTCTAAATGGTAAAACTAAAATTTGGAGAAAAGTGAGTTGGGATACTGATAGAAATTCAATTAAATTTGTAGATTGCTTTAGATACTATTGCCATCTTGACAATATTGTCTTCTAGTTCATGAACGTGGGATAGGATATGTTTCCATTTATTTATCTTTTGTAGTTTTCATTGGACAAGTCTTTCACCTCCTTGATTAATTTATAAGTATTTTATTGTTTGTGATGCTATTGTACAGAATTTTCTTAAATTTTTTGGATTGTTCATTGTTAATGTGTACAAATACAACTAATTTTTGCATATTTTGTATCATGCTACTTTGCTGAATTCATTTGCTAGTTTTAACAGTTTCTTTTGGTGGTATCTTTAGGGACACAAACATCTATGTTTTTTATGCATGTATGTGTATGCATATGTGTGTATGTGTGAACAGAGATACCCTTCTTCCTTTCCACTTTACTTTTTTAATTGCTTTGGTAGATCTTCATTGCTACATTGACTAGAAGTTATGGAAGTGAGCATCCTTGCCTTGTTCCTGATTTTAGAGAAAAATCTTTCAGTTGCTACTGAACCTGACAATCTAATGTTTACCATGGGTTTTTCATATATGGCTTTTACTATGTTGAGGTAGATTCCTTCTATTCCCAGCTGGTTTTTATCATGAAAGAGTTTTTAATTTTGTCAAATGGTTTTTCTGTATCAACTGAGACGATCATGTAGTTTTTCTCTTTATTCTGTTATTATGGTGTATTATGGTGATTGTTTTTCATGTGTTGAATCAGCCTTGCATTCCAGGAATAATTCCTACTTGGTCATTGTGTATAATTTTTTTTACTATGCTATTGAATTTGATGTGCTAGTCTTTTTTTTTTTTTAATTTCCATCAGTGTTATAAGTGATATTAGTCTGTAGTTTTTTTTCTCTGGCTTTAATATGAGAACAGATGGCTTTATAAAGTTGTTAGCAAATATTTCCTCCTGTTCTATTTTTAGAAATAATTTAAGAAGAATTGGTGTTGGTTCTGCCTCAAATGGTAGGATTCATCAGTGAAAGTATGAGTTTTTTAAAATTAGTTATCCAATTTTACTAGTTATATGTCTATTCAGATTTTCTATTTCCTCATGATTCAATCTTGGTTGGTTTTCTGTTTGTAGGAATTTGCCAATTCCATCTAGTTTTCAATTTTTTTTGGCATATAGTTCTTCATAGTGCTTTTATAATCCTTCTTATTTCTGTAGAATTGGAAGTAATGTCCTCACTTCCACTTCTGATATTATTTTTTTTCTTAGTCAAACTAGCTAAAGGTTTATTAATTTTTGTTCATCTTTTTAAAAATTTATTCTGATTTGTCATTTATGACAGCAGAATGCAGTTCAATTCATATTACACATATAGAGCACAATTTTTTATGTCTCTGGTTGTACACAAAGTAGAGTCACACTATTCATGTCTTCATACATGTACTTAGGGTAATGATGTCCATCTCATTTCAACATCTTTCCTACTCCCATGCCCCCTCCCTTCCCTTCCCTTCGCCCTATCTTAAGTTCATCTATTACTCCCATGCTCCCTGCCCTCATCCCCATTATGAATCAGCATCCTTATATCAGAGAAAACATTCATCATCTGTTTTTTTTGGATTGGCTTACTTCACTTAGCATTATATTCTCCAACTGCATCCATTTATCTGCAAATGCCATGATATTATTCTTTTAATGCTAGTAATGTTCCATTGTGTATATATACCACATATTCTTTATCCATTCATCTACTGAAGGACATCTAGGTTGGCTCCACAATTTAGCTATTGTGAATTATGCTGCTATAAACACTGATATGGCTATGTCCCTGTAGTATGTCCTTTGGGTATAAACTAAGTAGTGGGATAGCTGGGTCAAATGGTAGTTCCATTCTCAGTTTCCCAAGGAATCTCTATACTGTTTTCCATATTGGCTGCACCAATTTGCAGTCCTACCAACAATGTATGAGTGTGCCTTTCCCCCCACATCCTTGCCAACACTTATTGTTGTTTGTATTCTTAATAGCTGTCATTCTGACTGGAGTGAGATGAAATCTTAAGAGTAGTTTTGATTTGCATTTCTCTAATTGCTAGAGATGTTGAACATTTTTTCATATATTTGTTGATTAATTGTATATTATCTTCTGAGAAGTGTCTGTTCAGTTCCTTGGCTCATTTATTGATTGGGTTATTTGTTTTCTTGGTGTTAAGATTTTTGAGTTCTTTATATATCCTAGAGATTAGTGCTCTATCTGATGTGTGTGTGGTAAAAATTTGCTCCCATTCTGTAGGCTCTCTTATTCACCTCACTGATTGTTTCTTTTGCTGAGAAGAAGCTTTTTAGTTTGACTCCATCCCATTTATTGATTCTTGATTTTAATTCTTGTGCTATAGGAGTCTTATTAAGGAAGTCAGGGCCTCTAATCCAACATGATGGAGATTTGGTCCTACTTTTTCTTCTATTAGGTACTCAGGGTCTTGTTGATCTTTTCAAAGAACCAATATTTGGTTTCCTACTATTTTATTTCTGTTCTAATCTTTATTATTTCCTTTCTCTGCTAGCTTTGGGTTTTCCACTTGATATTTAGTGTTAAGAAAAAGTATATATGTTAAGACTTCCACATCTGTTTTAACATAATTTTTACCCTTCATAGTCCTATATTTTAAATGCAGTTAAAAACACTGGCAAAGAGCCACAGGCTTCACCAGACTGTCAAAGAGGCCATTTACTCTTATTTAGGACTTCTCCCACTACCCTACTTCCCAACCTTCAGTACACATGTTGCTGTTTTTTCCTCTCAGATTACTGGGTGTTGAGACACATGAATATTCTTGTCACTCCTTGAGCAAATCTACATTATGGCGAAATTTGATTTCCTCACCCATTTCAGTATGGCTTGCTCCTTTACTTGCTTTAGTTCTGTACTCAGATAGTCACCTTTTCTATGAAGTCTTCACCCAACCTTTATAAAGTAGAAATCACCTCTTCCCTATCCCCTATGCTGTTTTTTCCCATGGCATTAAATCACTGATTTTAAAATTGTGTCTTTTTTGCTAGGCTGTAAGCTCAGTGAAGGCAGGGGACTTCATTTTGTTCACTGCACTACTCCCAGTTTTTAACTTGTGTCTGCCACATAGTAAGTAGATGCCCAAGAAATTATTTTGAGCATTAAGTTCTGTACATGTTAAAAATTAATAATTGTTTTGCAAGTTGAAAATTTCTTTCCTCTTTGCCTTATTTTTATAGTTAATTATACCAGATTCTTCATAATTTTTTTCTTTCTTCATCAGTTTTGTGTTGCTGTAACAATACCACATTCTAGGTAATTTTATAAAGAAAAGAGATTGATTTGATTTACAGCTCTGGAGGCTGGTCCAATATCATGAGGCTGTATCTGGTTAAGGCCTTCTTGCTTCATCATAATATAGCAGAAGGCATAGCATGGCAAAAGATTCAAGAGAAACTGCTACAATCTCAAGCCCTTTAAATAACTGGCATTAATCTATTCATGAGGGTGGAACCCTCTTGACCTAACCATCTGCTATTAGATTCACCTCCAGACACTGTAGCATTGGAGATTAAATTTCCAACACACAAACTTTGGGGGGACACAGTAAAACCATAGCATTCCTATTTTTTATGTAGAAAGATCTGTTTATATTTGAGATAATTATCTCACATCCTACTTTTTATATTTGGAGACTTTAAAAAATATTCTAACTTTCTAACTCACCTGGAATAAGAGTATTATGAACTGGTAACTTAAATGCTTTAAAGTATTTTTCCTTAAATGGTTAACTCATTCTCCCAATAGTGCACATTTAAATGATCTGTTCTTTTTGCATATGTTAAAAGCCATTAAAACAAGCAAACAACAACAAACCCCAAAGGAAAAAAAAAAAAAAAAAAAGAGGCTATTTGGGTCACGTTTCTTGACCATGTATTCTACTAATTAGTCCATTTTCTCATACCAGTAAATACCAGCTTATTTTTTTGTATTTTGCAAACTTGTAATTCCCACGAGTGTATTTTTAACACCAGTGTACTGTATATATATATTTTTCAGTGGTAAATAAAAAAATTAGCAAGAACAAAACCACTCAAATTATGGGCTGGGGTTGTGACTCAGTGGTAGAGTGCTTACCTAGCATTATGTGAGGCACTGGGTTCAATCCTCAGCACCACATTAAAAAAAAAAAGTTATTAAAAAAAGTGCTCCTTTAAAAAATACTCAAATTATATCCTTTTGTAGACTTTTCATGCAAATATCATTCTCAAATATATTTTTCTTCTTTACTTTTCCTAATGGAAAGAAATTGTAAAACAGAATTGATAAGACACAGCAGAGGCGGTGTAGTTGGCAAAGCCTTTAACATAATATACTTAAATTTCCATTTGTTTCTCTTTGACATAAACATCCAGGGAACCTAAGATAATGTCGAAGACTGCAAACCCTCGACACGATATACGATTTAATTAAGCCTTCCTTACACAAGTCCTGAGGTTAAGCTGGACAAGTTTGCCATCTACGTTGTTGAAGCTAATCATAGGTATGGTTTGAATTCGGACTCAGTGCCGTGGGAAAACCAAGCTTACAGGATTTCCACACCAAGCGTCGCGGGGTAACCAGTCTATTTACAACACCCTAAACTCCGCGTTCTGCGAACGGGGGCGCTGCACGGGAAGGAAGCTACAGTAACTCTGCAAGCCATTGCGCCGCTGGCTTCCTTCTTCCGTTCCCAGCACAGTAGGCTCTAATCCACTGTGACAGAGGGCACGCGCCTCGCAACGTCAACGTTGGGACCATCTGTCGATTTTTTCGGAAAGGGACGCAGGTGAAACCAACTATAACAAGAGAAACGCTTCATTAAGACCTGTTCAAGCTTCCCGCGCCTTCCGCCAGCGGACCATTATCTCGCGAGAAGAAGGGTCCTCAGAAGACTCAAACTTCCTCCTTTGTATCGCCGAGGTTCTGTTGGCAAATTCCGGGGTGCAGTAAGGGCGCTGTGGCGCCTCCTCTAATCCCTCAGAAGTAAACCCCAATTCCCCACCGAGAGCCAGGCCTTCGACCGCTATGGAAGAACAGCAAGGGCAAGGAAGCCATGCTACCCTAGCACTCGCCCAGGCTCATTTTGACAAGGGCGAGTACGTGGAGGCCGAGGCGCTGTACTCCGCTTACATTCGCCAGTGCGCTAGTGCAGCCTCCGTCGGCGCGCGCCCGGGGAGGTAACTATCGCGAGAGGTGGGGCCACAGTGTCTCGGGCTTAGGGGTGCGCGGCTGGGGTCCTCTAGTGCCCCGTTACTTCACCTGAGTTCTGCGGCCGCTTGTGCTTCGGAAAGACCGAGGCGAGGTCTAGGACACGGGCGGCTGAACCCCAGGTGGGAGCCCGCCTCGAGAAGCCGCCTAGGGAGCGCGCGGGAGCGCAGCCTCCGCCTCCTCCTCCGCCCCCCACCCCTCGTCCGGCCGGCCTCGTCTCTCCCCGAGCCCGGTTCCTGGAGCGGTGCGGGCTGGCGTCAGCAGTTTGCAGGCGGAGATCTTGGGGAGGGGAAGGTGGCACGTCGGAACGCGGTGCCGAGACTGCAGCCACAGCGTCGCAGCAAGGGCTCTTTATTTTGAGTTGTTACGAAAAACATGTTAAGTGCGTGGAGAAGAGTGTAATTAACGCAGGTGTTCATCACCCCGCTTAAACACGAGCAGTTAACACAGACGTGTTATTCGTCGGTGTTTCGGAACGCATTTCCTCACATTAAGAATTCCTAAAAAGATAACCATAATATTCTTGATATCAAATATCCGGTCAGTGTTGAAACTTTCCTGATTGACCATTAAAGTGCTTTGCTGTTATTGGTTGGTGTGTTATTAGTAGTTGGTTCAAGTCAGATTGCACATCTGCACATCTGGTCTCCTAATCTTTAAAGCCCATCCTCCGTTTTTTTCCTCCTCCTCCCCTCCCCCCCCCCCCCCCTCCTCCTTCTCCTTTCTTCTTCTTCTTTTGCAGCAGTTTATTTGTTGAGAAAACTGAATCTTGTGTCCTGAGAGTTTCCATATTTTGGATTTGTTGAATGCATCTTTCTGGTGTCATGTAATGTGGTCATCTGTGAATTGGTAGCAAAATCTTGGGGTTTGATTGAACATTATGGCAAGAACATTTTACAAGTGGATGTGTGTGGTTCTGCTAGGAAGCATGTAAAGTCTGGTTGTTTTCCTTTTTTTGTGATTTTTTAGCAGCTTCATCTTCTAACATCCACTTGACCAGAGCAACTTTGGGATTTATGCCTGGATGTGTAGCACTTGTTGTTGCTTCAAGTTTTGCCTTTGTCCTGCTTGTTGATGGTGTGGAGTGGAGCAAGGTGAGGAAAGAACAGAAAGGGGTTGGTTGGATTTCCTTGACAGTTGAGAGAGATCTGCACCATCCTCCTCCTCCTCTCCCCTGGAGGATTTGATTTTTCTTGTTCAGATGCCAGTAGTCTCTTGCCTGAAGCCTAATGAAAAACACCGAAGAGTCATTTCTTACTGTGTTAAACGCCTATAGAATTAAACTAGAAAGATAAAATTGTTCTCTCAAGAATACATTAGAATGATAGTTAATAGAAGCTTCTGAACAGAGGACACCACCATCTCTGCCTCACACTGCCCCTCTTAAAAAAAAAAAAAAAAAGGCAAACATAGGAAACTTAGTTTTCTTTTCTTTTTTTTTTTTTTTGGTACCAGGGATTGAACTCAGGGGCACTTGACCACTGGGCCATATCCCCAGCCCCCCCCCCCCCCCCCCCCCTTTTTTTTTTTGTATTTTATTAGAAGCAGGGTCACACTGAGTTACTAAGTGCCTCGCCATTGCTGAGGCTGGCTTTGAACTCGTGATCCTCCTGCCTCAGCCTCCCAAAGTGCTGGGATTACAGGCGTGCGCCACCGCGCCCAGCTAGGAAACTTAGTTTTCTATGCTTGTTTTGATCTCTGAGAATAGACCTGTCTAGCAGGTTTGAAAAAATATTCAGCAATAGATCATGTGGATGCCATCTAGACTTTCTCCATTGCGCGTCCCAATCCAAGAACCCAAGTGTCCATAGCAAATGTGATTCTGGCCCTTTACCAGCACAGGGAAGAAAATTTGCCGTGGCTTATTTGAAGGGACTTCATCATGTCTGCATTCTCATCTTGGCTTTGCTGTAGGACTGGCACCCTTTCTCAGCCTCAGTTTTTCATCTGTAAAGTAAGCCTCACCTTTCCTAATAGCTCTAAAATTCCTCTGTGAAATCACGAATTGAGATTAAATTCTGTCAACTTTCCCTTCTAACTATATTTTTCAGAGTTTAAACTTATTTTTAAAATATTGGGGCCCTGAGTCGTTTTGAAACACTGTTTGCAATCTTTGAATGCCTTTTACTCTGAATGGTTTATCACATTTTCTTCTTAATATCCATAGCTGTAATCTATTTTTTTCAAGTACTTTGTCTTTGCCAAAGCTAGCAAATGCTAAAAATCCACATTTAGATTAGGTAACTTGGTTAGATTCCATGACAAATACTATCTTCACAAAAATCCTAACATAAAATAATTTCAGTGTCAGCTGTTATCCCATTTCTTTAAAATTGGAAGCCAAACTTCTGCATGAAAAAGTAGGCTTTTAGAATTTGTTGTAGTGAGATCTAACTCTGAATTAAACATTCTATGTGATCCTTTGAATATAAGAATTTATAACAAAACTCTGAACCTTCAAATTTATAACTAAAACCTTACTGAAGTCCTGACATTTCTTTTTTTCTTCAAACTACTGGGAGCAGTTCAACTAGTGTCCTAACAGACAGATATAGGGCCTGTACCCTCTGGTTCTCCAGCTTTTAACAGTGGTGTTAGTGGCATCTAGAAGTAGTCTTGTATCAAGCTGTAAGGGCTCACAGAACAGACAGTTTCTAAAATTGTGGCAGTTCCTATTTTTAGCAAATTTAGACTGAGTATCTCTGCTGACAGCAGTAGTTACAGTGCTCATGTAAGATATTAAGAATTGATATGTTAAGTAGCTGACCAAAGTCACAAATGTTTTCTAAGGACTATACTTTGCACTATGGAGTATAATGAAGAAACGACAGATAAGATAACCTGCAGCTTCTGTTTGGTTTGAATTTGAGAGTCACTTTTGAAAAAAAGAAAGGAAAACAGAATCATCCCTGACTCAGAGAAGAATTCCTAATATTTTCTGTGCAGATGGTTGTCCAGTACAGAGAGAGTTTCACGTAATGGGGAGGGGGCTGAGACCTGTGGAACTGGTGGCTTCTTGGAACTGCAGGACATCCAGCCTCTGTAGGAAAGTTTGTTCACTTCAAGCTCGTGGGGCAGCCTCTAGAGCCTTTCACGATTCTGCCCACAGGACTTCCAAAGTTAACCAGAACCTACCCTCTCTTCAGGGAGCCAGCCTGCTGTTGGGGGATTCCTGCTAAGGCTGGAGAGAGGGCACTTCTATCCTGGAGGTCACTCTCTGGAATCAATGTGTTGAATTTTCATCTAGGGTTAACTTGTATTTATTTCTTTGGTGGAAAATGATTTCAAGTCTCATTGTTTTAAGATCACTTCAAGATTTGAGAATAAATTTGGTGATTCACTTTGTGATCCATCTATAGCGAACTTGAACTTTGGGCTGTCTTTCCTTTCTTGCTGCACATGATTTGATCTGTCGTCTTTGCCCTGCTGGTGTGTGCTTAGAAAATGAAGTCATTTTAATATTATATTCAGCAAAACATGTTGGCAGTGAATAGGAGCATTGAGCACCCTATAAAATTCATGTGCTTTCAGTTTGACATTGTAGTCTGTAGCCCTACAAAAGTAACTGGGTTAGACAGAAATTGATTTCAGTTCCTTATTTATTTGCATGAGTTTTCAGTGTAGATAATGAATGTTATAGGTTATGAAGTTTGACAATGCCCAAAAGAGAATGAAAATGGAAATGAGAGGAATTTGGTAACACTGTGTTTTTAATGTGCACTTTTTGTTTAAAGCAAATGCAGCCCTGAGGATTTGGCTACTGCGTATAACAACAGAGGGCAAATCAAGTACTTGAGGGTTGACTTTTTTGAAGCTATGGATGACTACACATCTGCCATAGAAGTCCAATCCAGTTTTGAAGTTCCGTATTACAACAGAGGGTTGATATTGTATAGGCTGGGTAAGAAATTTTTAAATTTATTTCTTTATTTTTGCTTTCCTCCATTGATTGTATTGTTATTTCAGAGCTATTAAATGTTGTGAAACAAATGTAGCAGTCATCAAGTTTTAAAGGTAACATGAACTTTAGGTTTGGAGCTTGGAAGGAAGGAAGAGTACCTGAGTTTATTTAGGAGTTTGATGGGCATTGTAGATCACAGCAGAGCACTGGGGTAGGAAGTGGACCTGGGTGCAGGAATGGGGGGCTCCCCATTACTTTGTGCCTCTGCATTCTCAACTGTAGAATGAGGGTGAAGGAGATGGTCACCTGTGACACTTTTCTAAGTTAAGATCTCTGAAGACCCTTGAGACAATAGAAAGTGAAGAAGTTTCAGATCCCTTTATTAGAGGGACTCTGGATCCTTTTTTTCATTTAAAATTAAAAAGAATATTAATCTCCTATTTCTCAATTTTACTGCAGTTGTATTGTTTTGTTAAAATTTTATGATTTATGCTATTCATGCTATTATATCTTACAAATAACCCATAGCCAATTTCATTTTTTTTCTTTCTGCTGTACAGGGATCAAATCCAGGGTCTTGCACTCTACCCCAGCCCTCCACAGTTAATTTTAGGTGTAATTATTCCATAAGGACACACAAAATTAATTTACATACCCCATATTATGAGTAAAAACTTAGTATACTACAAGTGGTCGAAAGCTCATAAGTATAAAAGTTGTGTATCCAGATTTTGCTACAAATAACATACACAAATACTCAGCTCTTTTTTCTCTTTTATTTTTTGGGTTCTGGTACAGGATATTTCGATGATGCTCTGAAAGATTTCAAGAAAGTACTAGACTTAAATCCTGGATTTCAAGATGCTGTTTTGAGCTTAAAACAGACTATTTTAGACAAAGAAGAAAAACAAAGAAGAAATACTGAAAAAAGTTATTGAAATTTTTAACTCAGTTGAAATGTTAACTCATGATCCTTACATCTGCTTTTAGAGGCTCTAATTTAGAATAGCTACTTTGATTTATAGTTAAGATAAAAAGATTCATGCATTAGTACTGAGAGTTCATGTATTTAAGGTTGTTAATTTCAGGTTGAGCAAATGTTGAGTGTAAATAAGTAATATTAATGTATAATTGTATATAATTATAGTAAAATATTTAAAGAAATGTATGGTATTTTCTTCAGTGGAACTTTTAAATTTTTGCTACTCTTTAATTCCCAACTTCTAATTAAAAAGTTTTCCATCTACAGAAAAGTTGAAAGTATAATACCGTCACCACCTATAAGCTTTTCACTTGGATTCATCAATTGTTAACATTGTGCCACATTTGTTTCTCCTCTATGTCTAAAATTAATACATTTTGCTGAACCACTTGAGAATAAGATGAAGACATCGCAATACTTCACCCCTAAGTGTTTCAGCCTGTCCCTTCCAAGAATAAAAAGCATCCTTGTTATAACCATGATATTATTATAACACCTAATATGAATTAAAATTTCACAAAGCCCTCCATATCCAGCCCATATTTAGATTTGCCAAATTATTTCCAAAATGTGTAGATTTTTATTTCAGGGTCTATAACCAATCAGGTTTCATTGCATTGTGTTATGTCTCTGAGTTTTTTAAATCTAGAATTATCCATCCCCTGCTCATTTTTTCTCCATTCCACTCGCTTTGAGAGTAAAGCTGTTTTTATGTGGCCAGGATACAGACACATTTTGGGCTTAAAAATAAAGATATGTTCTGCAGGAGAGCAGTTTGAAAAAATCAACTTATACTTTTTTTTTTCCTGGAAATCATTGATAAGAGGCTAAAGTTTTTAAATATTGCACATACCTTTCTGTCTCTGGATAATGACCATAATTATTGTCATCAACACTTACTGAATACTTACTATATAAGCAGCACTGTTCAAATTAATGATTTTGGGGTGTGTGTGGGTGGATAGAGAGGTAAGGATTTGACAGAAACACATGGTAAATGTAAAGCTTTAAAAATTCCATTTTATCGTATGCTGCCAGCAAGTGATTGAGCTCTGATGAGGCTCTCAAGAACTGGGAAGTGCTTGAAGGAAAGCAAGCCAAAGCCAGCATGTCCCATCTATAGTTGAATATTTTTATTGTTGTGGTTTGGCTTTCAAAGATACAAACTCTCATCTTGAGATCTATCAAACTAGTTGATTGCTGCTGCAGGAAAGCTGTTCTGGAATGGAAATTACCCTCCTGGGGAGAAAGGAAAGCGTGTTTGCCTGGTGCCTCCAGAGGAAGGCGCAGCCGAGCTTCTGTGGCCTTTTGAGATGCAGTAACCATCATGAGCCTTAATAGTTTTTTTTTTTTTTTTTTTTTTTTTTTTTTTTTAAGTAAAAGAGATCTCATGAAACAGACAAACTGATTGCCTTGTTTGTAGTTCATAAATAATATCTGGCAAGACACATGGAGAGTTTGGGCTGCAGGTGAAAGACTATGAAGAGGAAATTAAGTTAGATGGCCAGAAATAAAGTCTATATTCTGGAATTAGTCACATTTTCCAATATGATTTATCTTTTCATTTGTTGGAAATGTCTTTAAAAGAACTTATAAAGTTGCATGAAAACAGAAAAATCCCTTTTAAGAAAACTTTTTAACTTTTTTTTTTTTTTTTTTTTTTTAAAACAAAGTCTGTAGACCTTGGGAGAGCTTAAAGCCATTCCATTCAAGAGAATCAAATACTTAAATGCTACTTATGTAACTGTATTTTTTTCTCTTGGTTTATATTCTCTTTACTTTTGCCTGGGATCAGATATAATATGAAAAAGAAAACTTGTTTAAAAAATTTCATTTGGTTGTTTGGATTTTATTATTCAAAGTTTCTTCATCCTTTTTAAGGAAAAATATCACTGAAGTTCAGAATCAGCACTTGCTTATTGGGGATGGATGCCTTATTTTTTTCTCATTACTGGAAATAACAAGGGAATAATATATTTACCTCATTTATGATCTTCAAAACGAGGCATTACACATTCAGGTTCTAAGTTTATGATTGCCTAAATAATAGCTTTGATATTTACCTTAAAGATACTCTTAGGTTCATTATTGTTCCCATACTTCAGAATTTGTTCTTTCCCTTTTCCTACTAGAAAAGTGCCTAAATTGAATTGTTCCATTTTTTTCCCCTCTACCAAAACAGAATAGAAGAAAATTATGGTTTGTTATAAGAATTGTCTTTCACAAAGTACAGTAAAATAGAATAAATGGACTTAAGTTACTTTTGAGATTACAAAGTTATTCTTAACACTAATTGAGAAGCATGAAGCTATTTGTCTTTCGGAAGTCTGGAACTGAACAAAAACCCTGGACTGACTTTATGATAGCAAACTATGGTGCAGCTGGTGAAAGCAAGCTTAAATTTCCAAGTCAGCTTTTAGTCATCATCAGATTCTGAATCTATGCTGAGTTTCTGTCTTTTACTGGCTTCTCTACCCTAAACACAGATTTGGCCCTCTGCCATTTTGTAGGTCATAAGTCTTTCTCAGTGGGCATAATATAGTTTATCCTCACCACCCAGAGCAAATCAGTTCAGCATTTATTCTGGCCTTAATATCCCCATCTCTGCTGAATCTAGTCCCCTTAAAAATTTAATGAGAATTTTCAAATAATTAAACCTATCTCTTGCTTAACGACTTCCATTTGTCCCTGAAAATGCTTCTTCTAAGTGAAGAGCCATTAAATATTTTCATTACTTTTAATTGGGAAAATTATGAATTCCATATTATCCCACAATACTCACTTTTCACAGGAAAATTAATCGTTTCAACAATGAAAACAAGTGTAACCATTGGAAAGTGAGCATTTTGCACATAAAATGTTATAGCATGAATGTTGTTATTTTTTTTTTTTTGCTGGATGCATTAAAAAAGCTTTATTGAGATAGAATTCATCTATTTGAAGTATACAGTTAGATGAGTTTAAAGTATATTCAGTTTCTGCATCATTATTTTTTCAAGCATTTTGTGTTTCATGCTCTTCTTGCATGCAAACTGTACTTAATAGTGTTATAACACAGAAAAGTACCTTTAGGCAAATTAAAGACCAAGCATGGATGTGCTTCAGAAACATAACAGCACATGCTCAAAACAGGTCAGAGATGCCACTTCTTGTTTTGTCCAAATATGCAGCATGATCCTAATTTGCTTCATGGAGGTATGTCTCTGCCTGCAGCTGTGGTGTTGAATTTATTTAGGGTGTTTGGGCTAATAGACTGTTATTTTTAAAAAACTAATTGTTGACATACATGTTTTGTAACTTTTCAAGAGCCTAGTAAAAAGCAGACTAGTCGTTGCTATGTGAGCTAAGTGTGTATTTTAACTGCTTCTATATAAATTCAGATTTTAACATTTCCTATGTTTCTCAAAAATGTGACAATAAATTAGGGGGAGGGGATTCCAATCACAAATGGCCAAATGGCACTTGGTCAGTGAGTAGGGGGAAACTGAGAGACTTGTTGCATTTCACATCTAATGTTAGGAGACTTCAAAAGACCCCATTTTATGGGGCTAGGGATATAGCTCAGTTGGTAGAGTGCTTGCCTTGCATGCACAAGGCCCTGGGTTCTAATCCCCAGCACCACACACACACACACACACAAAAGAAAAAAAAAAAAACAAAAGACCCCATTTTACTCTTTCTGAAAAGGAAAGGAGGATGATAAATACAGTTTTTGTTTTTGGAAAAACTGTCAGGTTAAAAAACATAGTTCATACTTTAAAAAATTATAAGAAGGTAAAAGCACTAATCCGTGTAGTAAAAGACAATTAAAAAACCCTGTAAGGAAGTAAAAAGGCAGAAATTATGGGCTGTGAATATGTAGACAACAGTAGACTAAGAACACCATTGGATAGCAGTGTGGATCAGCATACAGTCATGCACGTAGCAGAGCAGTGAAGAAGGTGTTTTTTGCACAGAGGAAGAAGCTGAAACTAAGAAATTCAGTAACTTGCCCAGAGTCTGCCCCAAATCCTTACAAACATCTGAAACTGCAGTTCCTATCAATTTGATATTTTTTTATTGCTGGGCAGGCATCAACTCAAAGCAGATATGTAGACTTTTTGGGTCCTGATAAAAAATTTAAATTGCTCATAAAATGTTTTAATACTCATCAAGGTAAGTATCCAAACGATGTTAAAATATATTTCATTTTTATAATGCAACATTATTGCAATGCTAGAATTGCTTGTTGGTCATTTTCCTTTCTGATTGAAAACAGACACAAAGGATGGTGAAAAGCAGATTAATATTACGAGCAAACTCCATTTGGAAACTTTAAAAACTGTGGCTGCCAGTATGTAAATTTGTATCTTATGTTAAGAAAAAGCATCCAACACTTAGAAAAAAAGCAAAAGGAGGAATTGCATGTTCTTTTAACATCATACTGATGTGTCTAACAGACCCACCCAAGGACTGTTTAATTCTACTCTTGATTGGGGGCCAGACTCTGAGGTTACATGTAACTTGTCGATTTTTGTTCAGAGGAGATGCAAATGAACTGTCTGGTAGAACAGACATCCCTAAAAGCTATGGTTTTGTTGCCCTAAAGAACGCTAACCAGTGTTGCATCTAACCTGACAACTTTATTCCCAGTTCTTCATTGCACATAAATACTTAGCTGTTCAAATGCTCTCTTATCACCTGCGTGGTTCTTTCATTAATGAGTTAAACATTTGTCATATTTTTATTTTGTGTTCCTTTAGGAGCCATGCTTAACTCTTTAAAGTTTTAACACTACTATTGAAAGAAACAACTTAAGGAGAGCTTATTATTATGTACTCATAATATTTTTTAGCAGGCATAAAAGTAAAGGGGCACTGAAAGTTTTATTTTATTATTGTCTGTTTCTTTAAAATATTCAACCATCCCTGTTTGGATTGTGTGGAGATTTAATTGAGCTCTGGGTGAAGGAAAATATAGGGAAGACCTTTATCTTAAATTAAAACACATGTAAAAGTACTCTTTTAAGAAGTAGCAAAAGCTGCAGAATATAATGTAAAAAGTGAAAGTTCCCCCATTGCTCCCTTTCTGACTCTCTTGGGGGTCACCGTGGTTCATATCTGCCCTTCCAGGCCTTTTTTTTTTTTTTTTTTTGGTACATATACATGGGCACATGTATGCACACACATACAAAGAATTATATTGTCCATACCATTATTTGGTAACTTAAATAATTTATCTTGGCCATTATTCCACATGAGGACATAGAAATATACCCCATTTTTCTTAGGCCTATAATTTTAAAAACCACATTTAAAATGATTGCCAATTTTTTTTTTGTTATAAAGTATATTTATGTATATGGTAATGACAATTAAAACAGCCAGGAGGTGTAAATGAAGAAGTAAGACACTGCCTCACGTTCCCCTCCAGAAGTAATCACTTTTAACCAACACAATGGGAAGCCATGGGTTAAAAGCTCCCTTTCCAATTCCTGCCAGTTACATTGTTAAAAAATTACTTTTAGTTCTGTTCACTACCTTAGTGACTATTTTTTCTAGGCAATTTTGACCAGTTTATACCAAGTATACCTCTGAATATATTATTTTGGCAGCCTATTATTATGAACCTATTAATTATAAAGCTCTTTTAAAGATTATAGAGTTGATGTGGTGAAAACTCGCCTCATCACAAACTGAGTTTTCAGTCTTGCGCCAGTAGCTGATGGCATCTCTACAGCTCCAGATCTTCAGGCCTGACTTCAATTCCAGTGTACCAGTTGCAGACCCAGATTCCAGCAACTTCCATCTCCTCTGCCACCATCCCAGGATGTGACTATGCATTACAAGTCTTCTGCTTTGCTCTCACCCCCAAAGTATATTTGAACACGGTCACCAGATCAAGGGGTGGATCTCAGGGTAGTGTCCAGGAACCTTGCTCTTGCTGTTCCTGCCATGCATTGCTTGCCCCTTGGCCTTATTCTGGCCCTCTTCTGACCACTTTGCTTAAAATTGCAAATCCCGATCGTACTCATGTCCCTGTATTTTTTTCCATCTACCCATACCATGTTTTGTGTATTGTCTGCCTGTCTTCTTCCACTGGCAGGTAGGGCAGGGGTCTGTGTCTGCCATGTACACTCCTATACCCTCAGCCCTTAGGACTGTGTGTGGCAGGCAGAAGGGCCTCAACTGTGTAGAGTGGTTCCTTGAATCTGCTCATGCACTTGCTGTCTAGAGCTTGCAGATTCGTCATTGGCTAATAGGTAGGAGGTGGACAAGACCCTGAGAAAGGACCCAATTTGTAGTTAAGTTTTCATTTTACTTAGAACAGCTTATACTTCTGGTTTAACTTAGAGGAAGAAAGTCTCTAAGAGGACAGATTGAGCAGGGACTTCAAAAAAATATAGCATTGTAACAGGTACCTGTGATGGCTTCAATTGAATTAATTTAAAAATAAAAATACATGAAAATGTTAGCCACAGGTACCTCTGATGAGATGTTATTGGGAATAGGATTACTGCAGATCTGATTAGTTAAGATGATGCAGATCCTTCATCTAATATTCCTAGTGTCCTTATGTGAATGGTGTTCTTATAAGAAAAAGGACATTTGAACACAGACACAGGGTAGAGGCCTTATGAAGATGGAAGGAGAAGTTGGAGTGATGCTGCCACAAGTCAAGGAACACCCAGGGCTGCCAGAAACTGGAAGAGCTGAGGAGATGTCTTCCCTGTCTTTGGAAGGAGCATGGTTCTGCCTACGTCTCCATTTGGATTTCTGGTCTCCAGAACTGTGAGAGAATAAATCTCTATTATAAACCACCCAGTTTATGATTCTCTGTTAGGGCAGGGCTGGGAAACAAGAACAGTACCCAATAAATAGTCCAATATTCAGGTGACAAGCCTTTTGTGTGTTTTTGCACCCACAAACGAAGCTCTATACTGAGAAAAGGGTGGGTCTTTTGTTGGTTTAGCCTACAAACTAAAGATTTCCAAGGCAAGGGAGGGTAGAGAGAGGGCTGTGTTTCTTTATTTGGTCATGACCCCAGACTGAATCAGGAGAGGAACCCATGACTAAGCACCATACAAAACACGCTGGTTTGCTCTGGCTGCCTGCTGAGAAATTCATTACCACCCTGTGTGGCTTTGAGGCACTCAACTCTTGGAGAACTGAGGCTCCTCTGACTTGAGATTGGAAGAGAAAAGTGGGAGTCACTTCAGGCTGCCAAACAACAAACCATTACTAGCAAGCCAGGTGTAAAAATATCCAAGTTGGCTGAGCAGACAGGAATGGGAGCTGTCAGTCTGGGGTTCACAGAACAGTAATTATTTCCATCATGAAGACCAGCTGCCAGTAGACTTATTGGAATTGGACCAGCCTCTTGAATGGGGAGGGTGAGGTGGAGACAAATGGAGTGAGGCGCCTGCACGTGGAGCCTCCAAGCCTTGATCTGTCACTTCCAGCAGTGTGTGACAATGGCCAGTGTCCACTTTTCTACCCTTGCTGCCTTTCTGAGTATTCTCTCCAGGAATACCCTCTTTTTCTCATTTACTTAAATCATCTCGTTCTTCAAGGACCAGCCTAAGTTCCAACAACTCCCATTGAAACTTCCCCACCAATATCAACCCCACTCACCCCCATTCTCCACAATCTCCATGACACTGATGGTCTAGACAGAGCACCCTGGTTGCTAAGTGTGGTCTACAGACTGGCAGCCTTGGCATCACCTGGGCCTTGTTAGAAATGCAGACTCTTGGGACTGAAGGTGTAGCTCATTGGTAGAGTATATGCTTAGCATGTGTGATACCCTGGGTTCAATGTCCAGCAAGCCAGAAGCAAGAAGGAATGCTGCCTCTTGGGCCTGGGCCTGACCTACTGAATCACATGTTACAGCCTAACTGATCCTGAGGTGGTTCCCATGTATACTGAGGCATGGGGAGCACTGGTCTGTTGCCTTCATTCTCAGTGTGGTTTGTGGACCAGCAGCACCAGAAGGACCCAGGAACTTGCTCAAAATGAAGATTTGGGACCTGCTGAAAAGTAACTGAGTCTGATTCCATGGAGTGGGGCCCAACCATCTGTGATTTAATGAGTCCTCTAGCGATTCTGATGGACAGTCAAGTTTGAGAACCGCCCATCCATATCATTCAGCCTGGCTTCTAATTATGTTCTTTCATCCCAGGGGTGTTCATCTCCTTCTTCAAAATGGGGATCTGAGAGCAGGAGCCACGTTGGTCGTGCATATTTCTGGCACTAAGCCCTATTCTAAGCCCAGGTGACACATGTCCAGGGATCATTGAACAGTTTTTGTCCCCCCTGCCTGCTCCGAACGATCAGGAGAGGGCTGGGAGCAGGCAGGGCAGCGGGAGGCAGACCTCCCTTTGTAACTGAGTCTCGAAGGATTGAATTTTCTAGGGGTGTTATACTTCCTCTTTCAAACTGGAGACCGGCAATACCATGTAATTTTGTTATCACAGACTGACTTGATCCAGAATTCTGTCTCCAATAGTTTTATGTGGGTTTCCTCCCTGGAAAAAGTCATTTTTATTTGCTATTAAAATAAAGCAATGCTGGCTGACTTCCTTTTTCTGGATCAATAAGTCCTTCATCTGGGCAGTGGCCGTGCTGGCTCCTTGGGCTTGCAGTATCAGTGAGAAGGAATCTCAGACATGACTAATGTACAGCCTCCTCAGGCTTCCTGCTCATGAACTCTCATAAATCGCTGCTGTGTTCCATCATCATCCATTAACGCCGCAGCAAGAGTTCTGGGCTGGAGAGCAGATCGTCCTTGCCCCCCCCCCCCCCGTGCTCTTCCTCCTTGGGCTGCCTGCTAGCTTTCAAATCGCCAGACATAATTCCTTTGGAATTGCTTAATGGGCATACAATTTTCCTCAGAGTCCTAGAACTCTTGAGCTGGAAGGAACCAGTGGAATCATCTGCTCCTTTATTTTACAGGTATACCAACAGTGGAGGAACTTCTGGATTAAAGTTTATGTGATGGGTTAGCAATAGAATTATGACCAAAGCCAGTTCTCCTCTCAATTTGGAAGAGTAGTGGTGACTTCTAGTTAGGGGAGCCCCTCAGTTTTTACACATATTTTCATTACTCCTGATGCCAAACCTTAGACCCACCCCAGGATTCAATTGTTTGCCCAGGACCATCCTCTAGGATTGGACCCTTGACCAGCCTTGTGTGAAATTATGCACAGGTTCAGCAATCTAACTAAGAGAAGAATGTTATGGGCACCCAAATCAAGTCCCCAAAGTAAACAGAATGCTCAAACCATAGATGGGGGCGAGAGAGGCACATGTCTCAAACTGTGGGCTGTAGGAAAGGAAGCTGGCCTAAAGAAACTTGGGGAGAAGGAGGAATTCCCACCCCACCAGGTTTCTGCTCACTGAAAGGCTGGTTACAAATTTGGGAAGGAGAATAGTGATTTAACATTAAACCCCAGGTCCAGGGGACGATAACCTATTGGGAGTAGGGGTGGGAAGAAGGAGGGTGAGGGATCCGTTAGAGCACCTTCCAACAAGGCAAGTGTCCGCCATTTTCCATGTATCAACATGGAAGCTGCATAATATCCCTTCAAGACAGCAGATCTATTTTACCAAAAGAGACCATCAGGTGGTTCAGTGACGCTGTAGCCAAAGTTAGGAGACAGCCCCTGATTCTATTCCTTACACCCGAGTTTCTTCCAGGATGACTAACTTGTCCTGGCTTGCCCAGGACTTTCTCTGTTACAAAACTGGAAATTTAGCATCCCAGGAACTCCCTCAGCCCAGGGCAAGCCTTGCTCCTCCCTCTTTTTGTCCCACAGGGGACAGGAGTTCTTGCCAGAAGCCACCCTGGCCTCAAAGGTACTGAGTTAGGCCTGCTTTGCTCAGCTGACTGGCGCCTGGCACCAGGGCAGGCTTCTGGCTCCGCAATCCAGTGGTGGAAGTGGGATGGAGCCCACAGCTCTGGGGCTGGCTGTGGCTCTGCCCACCACCAGGCCACCCCACTGCACTTTCCTGTAGAGGGCTGGGCATGGGCAGGATTTTGGCTGTCTTTTTCTACTTTATCTTACACCTATAAGAAGTGGGACACGAGGGAGACAAGCAGGAAGACAAATGACTCAGCCCCTGGGACCAGTGCTTCTGCCTGGGGAAAAATATAATTGAAAGTCAAAAACTTATTCCAAGTTGCCTCAAGGCAAAAGGGACTATATCTGAAGGATACAATTCTCACAGCCTCAAGAACGGGCTTCATGAACAGCTCAGAGGGTGGAGAGTGGGAACAGCCTCTCACGGGGGTCCCGTCTAGCTCAGCCTTGCTGGGGTTCTGAAGGACTGGAAGTAACACGAACTCTAACTAATTGCTAATGTGGACAGGCAGATCTGGAGGCCATGCTGGGCTTCTCTGGGAGAAGGACTGGGTAGGAGGTTACAGCTTGGAGAGAAGGGCACACTTCCCTGGCAATAGACTCTCAGAATTAGGATATGCCTCTGGGGGTCAGGGGTGGAAAGGAAAGTAGGTGATCAGGTCCCTGTAGTCTTAGACTACAGCCTGCAGGGAGTGCCTGGGCTCAGCTAGACCACAGGTGACGGCAGGTACTCATCCCCCCGTCTGCTCTTGGACTTCACAGAGCACCCCCCCCCCCTTCCAAGGCATTGCTACTCTTACTTTTTAGAGCAGTTCAACTTTTCGACAATGACAAATGACAACATGCAGCCCTGGCACTCACTACAACCCCACGGATCCACATTGTGTGCTTAAAATGTTCTGCTTTTGTTTTTTGCTGTTAGTGTTTTAAAAATCCTGATAATGAACCAGTCCTCAACGAGGAGAAGTCAGCACGTCGAAGTCCAGCAAGGGCTTAGGCAGCCAGGGCTCTTCCCCACCAAGGCCAGTAGGCCCCCACCCCCTTACAGCTAACCAACACCTGATGCTTAGCTAGGTTAACAGATGGACCACCCATTTTTACAGTAAGAAACATGGCCCTTTTGAGACAGCTGCGTGGGCCAGAAAAGAGTGTGGGCTGAGCTGAGGCCTCCGTCCATTACGGCATGATCTGGAAAGGAGGCCAGCTCAGTAACTGGGCTCAAGGGAAACATTCTTACCACCCTCCTCCAAGGCTGCTTCGAGACCTGGCCAGGAAGGGCCCCAAACAAGAGGCCTGTATTTAAACCGTGAGCTCTAATTCAGATCCTGTTTTGTGAACTCAGAATTGAGCTAAACGTTGACCCTGGGAAGTGAAGATGGTCTCACAGACATCACTGGAAAACCTGTGTGGAGAAGAGGGACGAGTGGGCCTAACCAGTCCTATGAAGCAGAACAGAACCGTATGCTTGAGAAGTCAGGCCACTCCTAAGGAAGAGGAGCCAGGTCACAGCCTGGAGCATTGAACTGCTCAGGGAGACTCAAGAGTTCTGGTTCTCAGGCCTAAGGTGGCTCCAGTGCAGTTTCTCTTCCACTGAATGACCCCAGGGGTGATAACTATTCTTGATCCTGTTTCCTCCTTGCTAACAGGTCTGTTGGTACCTGAGGAGCTGGACAACTTTGCTGAAGTTAATCATCTCACTTTACTAAACTTTACTAAACAAATTCCAAGTCAAGGTCTCGAGAGCTTCTGTGGAACGCTGAGTTCCCCATTTGGGGAAAGGCAAGATCTCTGAAGTAGAGCACTACTGGAAGGACAGCAGGGTGCTGTGTGCTTGGTCAACTGCGTTTATTACACCTGGAAGCTGGTGTCATTCATGGATGACTTACAGGTCATCTTGGACAGAACCATCATTGTAACTACCACTGTGACCAGAAAGCAGATGGTCAGCCAAGGCCATAGACTGCTCTCTAGGGAGGAAGGGGACAGGGTTTCATGGTAGCATGGGGGGAGGGGGGAGGGTGGGGATCAAGCAAAATGCTTTCTTCAAAATTCCACCAAGATCCCCATTTTTTTTTTTTTTGGTACCGGGGACTGAACTCAAGGGCACTCGACCACTGGGCCTCGCCATTGCTGAGGCTGGCTTTGAACGCGCAATCCTCCTGCCTCAGCCTCTCAAGTGCTGGGGTTATAGGTGTGTACTGCCGTGCCCGGCTCAAGATCCCAATCTTCTAGGTAGTAGGTGCATAACCCCCACAGCTACTGAAAACCAGGCCAGATGGGCAAGCACATTGCCCAGGACTGAGTTTAAGGTGCGCATGGGTTAGGGGAGTCACTGAGGCAGGAAGACCAATAGTTCTGGACTCACATGGATTTCCTTCTTCTAGAAAGATGACTAGACATGTTAAACATCTTATAAAATGCCTGACAATTAGCATAGCCAGACACTAGAAAGGGTGAGAGCCAGGCTTTTTTGGCCAAGGAGCCTTCTGAGTTCACCCGGCTTTGTAGGCAAGGCCTCCTCCAGCAAGAGTTCCTGGGGCTGAGGGAACAGAACAGGCCCAGCTAAGATGTGGCCGAGGGCACTCTGCAGAAAGGGCAAGGCGCCTTTGGTCAGCACTCAGGTTGGAGCTGTGGAGGGGAGATGGGCAGAGAGGTTCTTGGCAGAGCTGGCAGGGCAGGGCTGCTCAGTGGTACTGCTGTCCAGTGTGGCGAGGGGCTGTTTGCTCCGCCTCCCTCCTCAGGAGATGCAAGTGCAGGCGACTCGGGTCAGGCGGTGTAGATGGAGCTGAGAACAGAAGCGAGTGCATGGTGGAGACTGAATGTTGGCGGAAGAGACCTTGAGGGGCCACTGTCTGGGACCCTCTCCAGCATCTAAGCTCTCGTGGACAGAGGCTCCTCTGTTCTAGCAAAAGTGGAGGTTCCCTGTCGGAGCCTCAGGAAGTCAGGAGTGATCCAACACCCCTCCTGCCCAGCCCCACTTGTCCTAAGATGTAAGCGTTGGGGGCACCTTCTCACGGCTGGGCTTGGTGAGAAGGAAAGCTTGCTCTTAGGAGAGAAGAGGGAGGGGACAGGAGGGAAGGGGAGGGACAAGACAGGAGAGGGAAGGGAAGGGAGAGGAGAGGGGAGCTAAATTCTGAGAAGGGACAGGGAAGGAAGATTTCATCTAGGCATGAAAAGAGTCATTTGGGGGTGCCGGTCAGGAACAGAGAGTTCCCTTCCTTCTGAAGAAGTCTACAGGCAGGATGCTTTATCAGCACTTCTAAAGTCTCTGGTGATTTTAATGAACTTGATGCCCCATTTTTCAGAAAGTGAGGTTCAAAAAATGATTATGACTGTTTAGGTGACACAGCTAGTGACTGGCTAAGCAGAGGATTGGCTAGAAGTCCCCTTCAGGCCGGGTTGGCTCGTCCTGCTTGGTCTGTTGTCAGTTACCAGGAGACATTTGTCAGACTCAACTCTGGACACTGGTGCCAAGTCATCAAGCTGCACGTGCCAGGCAGATGTCTCCCAGAGAGCCCAGGAAATACTTCAGGACCTGGGCTCCCAGGGGACATTGCTCAGTGTCCCCAAACTGTATAATAGGGAGTCTAGATTTCCATATGGCTCTTTCTGGTTTCTGAGAACTCATTTTTTTGGGGGGGTCTGGATGCCACTGGTGTCACCACCAGCCTCTTGACCCATGATGGGTACAGAACTCTCTCACTTTGGAGTTAGGGCCCAAGTCTACTCCAGCAGGTTGCTTTCTTTTCTGCAGTTGCCAAGAAGAATTTGGAAGCAGGGTGTGAGGCACTCTGGTGAAAGCTTGTGTCCATTTACACCTGTCTCCAGTCCATCCTGATGGTCACTGAAGGAACTGGTGAGAAGCAGCTGGCTCCTCGAGCATGAGGAGGTATCCACAGGGCTTGGGTAAGTGCCATGGCTGTGGCCAGGACTGAGACTGGAAGGAGTCAGGGGAAGATCCTGAGTGACTGCACAGGAGGGCTGGGAAACTCTTTTTTTTTTTTTAATATTTATTTATTTACTTTAGTTGTACACAATGCAATGCATTTATGTTTACGTGGTGCTGAGGATCGAACCCGGGCCGCACACGTGCAAGGCCAGAGCTCTGCCGCTGAGCCACAACCCCAGCCCCAGAATGGGAAACTCTTGATGGGCTCAGATGACACCAAGATCTCCTGGGAGTTGGGTCTTCACTTGGGGATCTTGCATGGCAGGCAAGAATTTGGAGACCCGGTGTGAGGCACGTGCAGACTCTTGGGCTATTACTGTTAGGATGAGTTCTGGTCCTGTCTTCTCAGCTTGGGGTGCTTGCCTATTGATAATGTTTCATGGAGGCCACTGTCAAAGCCTGCTGACTCAACACTCATCTAGGTGTAATTCTGCAGAGGCACCTGAGCGCATTAGTTCTATCTCAAAGGATGCCAACCCTGATGGCTGACTCACTAGTGGCCACCTCCCCATTGTGGAACTTGGTGAATGACTCATTTTAAGAGGGAAATTGCTTGGTGTTCTCATGGAGAACTTTTTTTCTGCCCTCCAGGCCCAGATATCTAAAACACTGGCTCTCATTCTGCTTTCTGAGACCAGAGCCTTTCCTACCACACAGCAAGGCCCACACGGTGTGCAAGGGGAGTCTCACCTTGACACTGAACAACATAACCACTTGACGTCTATTCTCTGCATCCTCCTGCAGACAGGGTTGGTTTCCTATTGCCTTGTGCTCACAGTTCACAAAGGCCAATTATAGAGCATCTCTTGATCTGTTCCCTCACTCTGCAAGGATTACAGCTGGGTGGAAGAATTTACTCAGGTAGCTTTAGCCCTGCTGCTGGACTAGGGTGAGTGCTGGAACATGGACCCCAGGGCTGGTGAAGCCATAGCCCAGCTTGAGCACAGCTGAGAGGAGAGGCCCAGCCAAACAGGCCTGCAGAAGGGAGCTTTTTGTATGTAGTCTTCAGTCCAAAAAGGGAGGCTCCCAGTGAAAGGCAAGACTGGCAAAGGCAGGGAGACCCAGGAGGGCAGGGTGAGATGGGTAGGGTTTTAGTCTCTAGGCCATTAATAGACCACAGGGGAATTTGAAGACTGATGTGGCTTTGAACCTCCCTTTGAGGTAGGCCCAGTCACGCACTACATGGGAAAGCCTTGCCATCCTACCTGAGGCTCCTTCCCTGGAGCACGTCTCCTCTGAGCCTCACCTGAGTCCAAGGCTTCTACAATGTTTGGCCTCCTGCCAGTCATCCGATGCCCTGGAAGGACCAACTAGGAAATGAAGCAGGCTGCTCCAGTTCTGGTCGCCCCCAAGCTGAGTAAGTCCAGCCACCTGCAAGTGGCAGGTGTTTTTCTTTATCCACCCTATAAAGCTGCTCCGATGGCTAAGGCTTTGCTAGTCAACCCTGGAAGGCAAAGATGGAGTGGTGGTCTCTGTGGCTGTGAAGAAAGTTTGTGCCAAGGCGAGGCGGCACACCTCTAGGAAGAAAGGCTGGATTCTCTAATGTTCTCGGTCCTGGGAGGTGGTGTGTGTGTGTGTGTGTGTGTGTGTGTGTGTGTGTGTGTGTGTGTTCTTTCTGGCTGTTACATGGTATTTGCCTTGGCTGATGGAGTTCTGGATTCTTGTTTCTTGGGGCAGTTTAGCCAGGGCATCTCGGAATCTTGCTCACCTGGTCAACCATGACAGCCCCAAATAGAGGCCCTGAATAGGGTTTCCCCAGGTATTTTCACACAGTATGTAGCCACAGTGGAAGGCCAGCGGGACAACCAGGGGGTTGGCACACCCCCAAAGAAGGTCTGAAACGGTGGGAGTAAGGTCCCTTTTCAGCCCAAGAAAGCATGGCAACGATCAAAGTCCTGTCACCAGGAGCACCTAGGGTAATGCTCAGGGCAGCAGGCCCAGGGCCTTCTCCTGCAGGGCAGATGGAACGGGGAACAGAGGCTCCAAAGCAGCCTGAGCTGGGGAACCCCTCAATTCTGTCTCCTCTCCTCTTCCCCAGGTCTTGCTGGGTTGGTTGGGAGAAACTGCCCTGGGGACACTGGGCCACAAAATTCCACAAGAGTCTTCCCCTCACCAGCTAACTCCAGGGAGAAGATTTTGTTCTGCAGAAAGCTTGCCACGGCCTCATCTCGAGTTCCTGGTGGCACAGCTGGTCTCCACCCAACCTGGGAAGTCCTGGGTGGTTGGGAGTCTGTTAGAAAAGGCAGGCCCCTCCCTGCTGCTCCCGTGGGGAATCCACATGGATGATCAGAGGCTTGCAAGGGCCCTTCCATCCGATCCTTCACGTGGGGCAAGCAGGGACCGTGACCAGCAGAGGCCAGGACAAAAAGAGCAGGAGCAGCAACCAGAACCTGAGGCAAAGAATGCGCGGGCAGGAAGGACGAAGGAGCAGGGCTATGGGAGGGGCTGGGGCCACAGACCCAGATCTTGGTGCCTGTGGTAATCTGGGTCCCGGTACCAGGTGGGGTGCAGAGCGGCTGCCCTGGGCTTTAATCTCGCCAGTCTGTTGCATCGCCCCCCAGGTGTGGAAGCCGAGGCCGGACCAGAGGGTCAGGTGTGGCCAGGGATTTGTCTGCCCTGTGTCCCCACAGATCTCTGGCTTTCTCTGGGGAGGCCCCATGGAACTTGTTCTGAGGCCTAGGGAGCCCCAACTCCCTGTGTCCGGTTGCAAGGGAGGAGGCGTGTCTGGGAGCTAGGGACAGAAGTTGGGGAAGATTAGAAAGCAAACCGTTTGCACTCTAGGGACCAGATCTAGGGATTTCCTGCCGTTCACCCTCACTCAGGACCATGTTAGGCCTGCCACTGTGGACCTCGAGGAAGAACCAGGGCAGAAATCGCTACTGTGAAACTGACCATCTGACCATCAGTTTGGAGCCTCCGAGACTCTGTGCTGGAAGGACATTGTGCTTCTGAGGCAGCTTGAGAATGTCCTTATAGTTAGCTCCTGGATCTGCTGTTTAAAAAGCAAAATAAGATCTATCATCTATGTATTTATTTGTTTAAAATATGATTTAATTATAAAAAAAGTACAAGAAATGCACAGTTTATGGAAATAATTCTGAAGCAGTCATATTGTTCCCAACAAAGCTTTTCTAGTGTCCCAGAAACCTTCTTCTTCCTTCTCCACAGTGGTTCTGATTTATTCATGTGGCCTTATCTGGTTTTCTGGTTTTAATGCCACTTTCATGGCTACAGAATGTCTGTGCAAAATTGTTCCCATTCTCTTGAACACATAGGTCATTTGCAATACTTAGCTGCTCTGAATGATGCTGAGACATACTTTGGCTCATAAGGGTGATTTCCTTAGTGGAATTTGCAGCCAGGAGACACCTTTATTTTCAAGATTTTGGGAAAATGTTGCCACATGTCCTCTCCCCCCTTAGAGTTTTGCCAATTTACACACCCATCTGCAATATGATTCAATAAATGCCCACTCTGAGCCCGCCATTTCATCAGGCATAAATCTTGGTTTCACCACATCCTTGCCAGCATTGGGTTTTAGTTTTCTTAGTCTAAGCAAATCTAGGATCTTCTAATTGTATGTATGAGGTGTCCCCGTGCCCCTTGGGATGTTATTGTTTATCTTGCCTACTTGAATATATTCTTTATGTAGTAGGGATATTGCCTTTTGCCTTTGTCACAGGTTGGTAAAGCTGAGTGAGACCTGGGCTTCGTTTGGTCAACCCCCTTGGAGTGGGCTGAATGACTGTCCCCCACCCTCCCCTATGTCCTTGACCTAACCTCTAGAACCTGTGCAAATGATGGCATTTAGAAAAAGAGTCTTTGCAAATATAATTAAGATAGGGTTCTTGAGATAAAGAGGTTAACCTGGATTATCTGGATGGACTATATTCAATGCAAGTGTCTTTTTGAGAGAAAGGCAGGGGAGATTTGAGACAGAGGACAGTGGACAGCCACGTGAGAGGAAGGCAGAGATTGAAGTGATGCTGTGGGCCACCAGACACTGGCAGAGGCAGGAAAGATCTTCCCCTAGATCCTTTGGTGGGAGTGTGGCCCAGTTGGCACCTGGAACTCATATTCCTGGCTTTTAGAACTGGGAGAGGATCAATTTTTTAAAAAAAATATTTATTTATTTGCTTTAGTTGTACACAATGCAATGCATTTATGTTTACGTGGTCCTGAGGATCGAACCCGAGCCGCGCACGTGCTAGGCGAGCGCTCTACCGCTGAGCCACAACCCCAGCCCTCAATTTTTGTTTTAATCTATCAAGTTTGCCATGCTTAGTTACGGCATCGCCGGGAAACAAACATACCCCTTGTTTTACAGCAGAGAAGGAGGCCGGTGAAGGGCTTGCTGAGGCCATCTGTTCAGTTCAGAGCGGAGATCCAGACCCTGGCTCTCACCTCCCACAGTAGGAAACAGGGCGGGACCCTCTACTCCAGGAACCCCGCGCATGTCCTGGCTTTCCTGAGTACCCCACAGTTATAGATGGAGTTGGTGAAGCTTGGGCTAAGTGAGAGCACTTGGCCCTGGTTGTGGCTTTGCTGCTTATTAAATTTTGGTCTCAGACAAACTAGTTTTCCCTTATAGCACTCTGATACAATGTCACCACACAGCCCCTTTTATGCTCTTGAGTCTTTGAGATGCACATACTGGCTTTGCCCCATGGATCTTTTGGGTCTTTGGGGGCAGTGGCTATTTCCTCAGAAGTTACATCCTATTTCTATTTCCATTGGGTGTATATTCCTCTTGATGCTCCATTACCCATACCTATGAATCAGCTGGAGGGATTTGGGACAGACAGCCCAATAGGATTGTTAGACAGGGCAGGAAGAACAGTCATGGGTTCCAAGTGTTTGAGATCTGGATCTGGTCTTATTTAAGAGTTATGCAAAAGATCTAGAGCTACAACTGCTCGCTTTGGCAGACACCAGCCAATGTGCATCTTAAACACTGGAAGTGTCGCTTCTGTCACTGAAGGACTGTATTTCTAATTTTATTTGAATTAATTTAAAATAAAAAATAATTCAGTTACTGGAAATTTTTAAAGCATGTTTGGAACAACATATTAACATTTAAAACATGTGAATCTGCAACTGCAAGTTGAGGAATTTTGGATGAAAATTTATTGTCCCAATTGAGATGTGCTGTAAGTGTTAAATAGATACCAGATTTTGAAGACTCCATACAAACAGAAGAATGTAAAATATTTCTAACATTTTTATATTGATTATGTGTTGAAATGATAATATTTTGGATACACTGGATCAAATAAAATCATATTGAACTTAATTTCACTGGCTCCTGCCACTTACTGGCCCTCTTGTTTGGGGAATTCCTCCAAGCCCTCCGGGTCTCCCCTTTCCCTTATCTAAAGTCACTGAGTAGAAAGACCCTCTGGGCTCATGGCAGCCTGTGCCCGTCTGAAGAGGACACTTGGTGGGAGGGAGGTCTCAAGTCACATAGTGTGGGGTGGGTGTGGGGGCTGGGATCCTTCCCAGCCCCAAAGGAAGTCCTCCACTAGCAGGACGGCTCAGCAGGGGCTTCTCAGGGCTGAGAACGAATCTTAGCTTCCATGGGACACCTAAGAAGTAGGCCTTGCTCTTGGCCTGAGGGTTCTGTCTAACGGGGTGACAACCACACCTCTTTACTTTCTGGAGCCCTTCCTTCTGGCCGAGTACTGGGATCCACCTTTACCTGAGCTCCAGAGCTTCACCTTGGGCCAGCCTGGGTGGGGAAGGAGCAGAGGGGACCTGCCTTGTCCACCTTGGGGCCTTTCCAGTCTTCTCCAGGCAGCGGGGGTTGGGATGAAGTTCACTCTGAGAGGGAGCTTCTAGGAAGGAGGGGGTGTCAATGTGGCCTTGACCTTGAGGGGGCCAGAGAGGGTATCTAGGCAGCTGAAGTGTGTATGTGCATGATCAGGGCTGTGTGAGGCCTGTGGCTGAGGACCTGGGGAAGGGCAGAGGAGGTAGGTGACTCGGATCTTCCTTGATTCTTTAGCGCTTTCTACCCGCAGCTGCCTTACATCTGTTGCAGCTGTTTCCTTCAGCACTGATGTCATGAAGCACCTGTTCCAGAACAGCACCGAGTGGAGGTACTTTGCATACAGCGTGTCATTGAGCCTTCAGGTAACTCAAGAAGGGGCAAGGGAGAGGTTGGGAGCAGGGTTGAAGCCACAGAGCTGGTTGTGGGCAGAGCTGGAATTTGAACTAGTTTTTTTCTGTTATCAAGAATCAGAAGGCAAGTTGCTCATAAGACCCAGAGTTGCAGATGCCCTCAGATGTGGTTTGCTAGAATCTGGGCTGGGGAGAGTGAGTCCAGGCAAGGGTGGGGCTTGTCCAGAGTTGGGGGCGGGGCGAGGCCCAGAGCTCCAGACAGCACTGAGTTCTCTCCATTCCCGATGTCAGCGCTGGGCCTGCTGGAGGGTCCTGGAGTCCTGCAGTCCTTCCGTGGTACCTGGGACAGAAAGCACGTTAAAGGGTCTGCAGGTGAGGGCTCAGTGACCCCACTCTCATGTGAGCTTTGTTCTTTAATTAGCTGTGCAGGTGGCTAGGTGGCCCTGTAAAAGGGAGAAGCCCTTGCTGTCCCTCCTAGGGACTGGAGTCTCAACTTGGAGTCCAGAGGATGTGGGACTTGCGCAGTCACTTGCACAGAGCTGAGGCTGGCCAATTTCATCGCTTCCCTTTCATAGCTGAGCCCGCAGGCTTGCATGAGCCATTTTCCAGATGGCCACTGGGTGTCGCCCTGGCTCCACGAGAGGGCTTCCTGGCCATGGCCAGGAAGTAGGCTCCTTCAGGGCCTACTGTGTGCTGGTTTGTGACAGGTATGTGTTCCCTTGTCCAGGCTTTGTTCTGAAGAGAGTGACTGCCTCAGCCAGCGGTGGTGGGGCTGCTTCCTGTAAGCACAGCTGTTTGCAAGTGACTATTCTATACGCTGCTTTTCTGTGGAGGTCTCAACCAGGTGGTCTTTGAAACTCTCCCACTTCAGAAGTCTCTGGGGGTCCTGGTGTGAGGTGATACCTTTGCACTCTGCAGTGCCCTAGCTCCCAGTCTCAGGGAGTGGGAGTTCTGGTAACTAGGCCTCATGTCCTTATTGAAGTAGGGTTGGAAGAGTCAGTCTAGACAAGGGAAGCGTTGCTGAGACCTTGGGAAAAGCCAGCTGCTGGGATGCCACACCTCGAGACTCTGGTCTGGCTCCTGGTCTTCCCAATGTGCTGGGAGGAAGGGGGGAAAGGGACTGTCATCGACCCTCACCCCCCACTCCTCCACAGCCGAGTCACTGAGGTCAGGCAGGTGAGTGAATTTTCAGAGTCCCTGAGCTAGTCAGGGCTGGTCTCTTTTCTGCTGAATTCCCTCCCAGAAAAGATTCTGTTATGGGCTGAATTGTGTCCCCCCAAAATCCACATGGTGAAGTTCTAACCTCCAGAATATGACGTCCTTTGGAAATAATAGCAGTGCAGATATAATTAATTAAGATGAGGTCATACAGAAGAGGGCAGTCTCCTAGTCCAATATGGCGGGTGTCCTTAGGAAAGGAGGACTAGTGGACACAGACAGGCAGCCAGGGAGACACCACGTGAAGGCCAAGGACGAGACTGGGGATCTTCCTGTGTGTCGGTGATATCAAAGATGGGTCCAAACCTCCAGAGGCCAGAGGATAGGCCTGGAACTGATTCCCACAGCCCCAGAAGGCAGCAGTGCTGCTGACACCTTGCTCTTGGGCCTTCAAGTTCACGGAACAGTGGGGGCAGTAGGTTTCTGCTGTTCAGGCGCTCATTTGTGGTCTTCTGTTACAAGAGTCCTGGCAAGCTAGTTCAGTGCCAGAGTCTGAGAGGCCCTTTGCATCGTCCCTCCCTCCCAGGCTTTGATGCCATCAGTCAGCTCTCCTTATTTGGCCTCTGGCTGAACAGTGCTTTCTTTCCACACTTCTTCTAAGTCTCTTGTGCTGCTACTGACCAACCCTGTAGCAGTCTTCTCTAAAATCCCTTTCTTTGGGTCATTTGATTGTACCAGCAGACAACAGGAATGCAATTTGATTAAAGTGATTCATACTAAGGGGTGAAAGACTAACACCTTAGGAAGTATGATTGCAGGGAATGTCCCCCCCTTGGCTCTCCCAGGGGCATTCCCATGTTCAAAGAGGAGTTTGTTAACTCTCCAAGAGGACCCTTTGTTCAATGAACAATAATTTTGTAATGTGAGTGTTTGTCCCCTAAGTAATTCGTTGGTCATGTCAGCATGTTCTTCTTATGACAAGGGTCAGATTCCTGAAGGCCTGTGCCTGTGCTACTGACCTGGAGGCCCAAGACTGGTGGTAGCTTCTTTCCAGGTGGAAGCCTCCGTACAGGCCCATCCTGTGCCCCGACCAGTGAAGGTGTGGGCCAGGCTTCCCAGTTGGGAAGAACTGAGAGGGCGGCCTCCCAGCTCTCCTGCCTCTTCTCCCCACGCCCCCTGGTGCTGGCCTTGTAAAAGCGAGACTGTTGCTGGGGTCAGGCTGTTTTCAGCCTCTCTGACCAGACAGGTTGCCCCGGGGATGGATGGTGCCGGCAGCCAGGCTCAGTTGGCCTCCTGGGAGTGGGACTGGCTGGAAGTGACGATGTCCAGAAAGAGTTGGCACTGGGCAGGGCACATGTCTGGCTTTAATGAGCCATGACCTGTGGCCTTGAGCTGTGGAGGGCTGGTGAGGGGGGCTCTGGAGCGAGGCACAGAAGGCAGGGTCACTTTCTAAACAGGGCGCTGGTGCCTGTCTCCAGGGGCCTTGAAGAAGGGGCTAGAAGCTGTGGTTCCCAAACCAAGAGCTGGGGAGGCTCTCAGAGTCCTGCTTGACAGGGACGGGCTAGGCCTGGGGGCATGCTGGGCATGACGGGGTGTCCCTCTCCCAGGCTGGTCTCCTTCAGGACTGGAGGATCATTCTCCAAGTCCTGTTGCACCAGGCCTGGGGTGAAGCTTGCTGGGGGAAGCTCACAGAGCAAGAGCAGGGCCTGCTTCCAGTGGCTCTCCATGCAGTCTACTGGGAGAAAAGCTGTTGACCTGTGAAATGTCCATGCACACCTTGTGGTGGCCTGACCTGATGGCTGGGGTGGGACAGAAGAGACTATGTGCTGGAGAGGAAGAAGGTTGATGCCTGTTGAGGAATCCCAGGAGAGCTTCCTGGTAGAGGCAGAGTTTGAGCAGGGCTGGGTGGGTTTGCCCTGTGGCAAGGAATAGGGAGGCAATCCTGGCAGAGGACCATGCAGACAGAGGCTTCTAGGGAGGAGCAAGAGTGGGAAGTGTGGTGGCCAGCATCCCTCCATCCTGGGGGCCCTTCTAGAATTCTAGCCAACTGTGTGTCCCCTTCTCATCTCCAGCGCCTGTGGACCTGAGCTTTCTGCTCTTCCTTCTGTTCTCCAGGCCCCACCACCCCCTGGGCTTTGCTGGCCCAGCTCTTTCCACCGGCATCTTCCACCTGCTTGATGCTAGAGAAATCCTACCATCGCATCCAGACCCAAACCCCCTTTTGCCTGTTACACTTCCCCATTCCTCTCAATCTTCCTTTGACAAGGAAACCTTCCTTCTTGGCCTCCCTTGGTAGCTATAGTCGTTAGGACCCCTCCCTCACTCATCACTCTGCAGATATTGGCTGGGCCTCCAACTTGCTGGGTGTAGGGGATCCACACCTCTGGCCTGCGGGAGTCCAGGGACAGGCATGGTCCAGGATTAGATCCCTCCTGGCCATCCGAGAAGCAGGGTTTCTGCTGAGGCTGTGGCAATCAGTCCCAACGTCTCAAGGTATTTGCCCTTCCTGCCAGGACCTCGGCAAGGGCAGGGTGACTGTTTCCCCATAGCAGCGAGCAGATCCATCTTGTGTGGATCTCTTCTTGTCATTGCTGAAGGGTTAGGTCACCCAGGTTGCTCGTGAGGGCCTTATTTGGAGAGTCTGCCTTCCTGGTATGAAGTCGAAAACCAAGGCGAGTTAGACCTGCTGATCCAGGGACAGCGCCGTCAGAAACCAAATCCTCTTTCTGTTTCCCTGCAAGCGCTGGGAATTGAAATATGAACGGAAACACAATTCATAAATTGATGGACTGTATTTTCACTGTTCCCAGGCTTTAATTTCCAGAAACAAAATGTCAGTGTTATGGCTGAAGTTCTCTT
The DNA here is from genome assembly GCA_025594165.1 of Tamias sibiricus. Taxonomy (NCBI): domain Eukaryota; kingdom Metazoa; phylum Chordata; class Mammalia; order Rodentia; family Sciuridae; genus Tamias; species Tamias sibiricus. The sequence goes on from CM046670.1 coordinate 83,410,307, forward strand.
AGTTTTAGAAAACACATCATAACCCAGAGCTGTTTATGCATAGTTCATATATTATATGACAAGAGTGGGTTTGAGAGTAACCAAGGGTCACAGCACTGTGGTTACACTGAAACAAGATGATCTGAGTGTGGGGATCCGTTATTTCTATTATTTATATTCTAAGTCCTGCCCTTATGCTCCCCCCCAGGAAAAACTGAGGCGGTGGGGCTTCTCCTGGGAGCCACCTTTGCGGGTAACCAGCCGCCAGGGTGTCCCAGGGTCTGTCACTCATAGACAGCCTCTGCGTGTGTGTGTGTGTGTGTGTGTGTGTGTGTGTGTGTGTGTGGTCAGTGTGACATAGGACATGGCTTGAAGTGGGAGAAGTGGGCTTGGATCCTGCCTGCCCCTTGCCAGCAGGGAGGCCTCTACCTCAGTCTTTTTGTCTGTGAAGTGGGCATGCTGGCCCTTTCTCAAGGTCCCCTGAGCACCTGATTGCTCATGGGTATGGAGCATGGAGGAGATGGCATGCTAGGGAAGCCTGGAGATCATGGAAATGCATCCTGGGGGCTGAGGCGGGTCGTTGGAGTGTCCCTGGTCTTTCAGATGGGATCCCCTGTCTCCCTCGCTTCCTTCACCCAGATTTTCTGGTCGCTGCTTGGTGTGCAGAGCGGCCAGGCGGGAAGGTGAGCGCTGCATCCTCTCTGTTCCTGGCGCAGGATGATAGAGTGCCTGTTGGAGAAAAGCCCCTCCAGGGCGAATTTTACAGCCCTGTTTACGAGCAGAACAGCAGTTTAATCCCATCGTTTTATGTGATGCTCCAGAATTAAAAAGAAGCACTTTGCTCATTTCATTGCTGACAGCGCGCAACTCCATTGGATGCCCTTTGTAAGGGGGGGAAGGAAACGGTGGCTCGGGAAACAGCAGTGACAGTGCGGTCAGCACCTCCCTGCCTGGGCATCTGAGGGGCACCTCTCCCTGCGCAGGCTCTGAGCAGGCCAGCATGCTCTGCTCACCTCTGACAGGGGCAGGGCCTCAGCACCCCCCACGTGGGTGGATCCGGGGCAGATCCTAAGCACGATTTTGATTTTGATTCATGTTTGCGCTCACTTAGTGGAACCCTGAGACTGCCTTTCTCAGGAGAGCTTTGCTCATGTCCCTGAGAAGGCTTCAGGGGGCCTTTTGGGGAGAACAAAGCCTACAGCTCCAGAGGTGGCTTTCCGGGGGGATGCTCGCAGCCCCCCAAGTGCCTGCCCTGACTTGGGTAAAGTATCTTTAGGTCACATAACAGCACAGGGGACTCAACTCTTCTTTTTTTCCTTTTCTTTTTTGGTACGGGGGGATTGAACCCGGGGTGCTTAACCACTGAGCTACACCTCTAGCCCTTTGTTATATTTTATTTTGAGACAGGGTCTCGCTAAGTTGCTTAGGGCCTTCTAAATTGCTGAGGCTGGTTTCAAACTTGAGATCCTCCTGCCTCAGCCTCTCGAGCTGCGGGGAGGGACTCAACTCTTGAGAAATGGGAAAGGAGAGTTGACAACGGCAAGAACGTCTCACCTCTCTCCAGAACCTTGTCCCCCTGCTCCCGGACACAGGCCCATTCTATGGAGCCAGAGCTCAGCAGGTGGGACCGATGTGGGCTCTCCCTGCTGGTCCACGTCAGAAGAGCACTGCCTGAGACCTTCATCCGCAGTCTGCTGGTACGAGAGGGAGGAACAGGAGAAGGGGGACTTTGGAGTCACCAGGGTGGCCTCATACTGGGACACTGGGCATGGTCCAGGCCATCAGGACATGGCCAGCGTGGTCACTGTCCCTGCAAAGTGCACCACAGGCTGCTTGTGCCCATCTCTTGAGCAGGCATGGTTTTCTTTGAGAAGGGAAAATGGGCCATCCTTGCAGTGAAACCTGCTTCATTTGTCTCCTGAGTCACAGTGGGCGGCGCTCTGAAAAGCATGTGACATGGCCAGGGCCCACTGTGTGGAGCGCTGGCTGCTCCTCTCCTACGCCTGCCTGTGAAGCAGAGCACGGGTGGGACTTGTCAGCGGTGGAGGAGCTCAGGGTCCTTCTGACCTGCTGGCCACGTCTGGACTGTTCTGGTTTACTTTTGATCTGGGGAGTCCAATTTATCGAGAAGCATGGAATGTGCATATTTTATAATTGCAATCCTGTCTTGCCATGATAGGGGCTTTCTGGATCTGTGGACCCTGGGCAGCAGCAGTTTGGGGCTAGGAGATATTTATTTTGCAAAACATTTTCTTAAGTATTTATTTATTTATTTTTGGTACCGGGGATTGAACTCAGGGGCACTTGACCACTGAGCCACATCCCCAGCCCCTTTTTTTGTATTTTATTAGAGACAGGGTCTCACTGAGTTGCTAAGTGCCTTGCCATTGCTGAGGCTGGCTTTGAACGCATGATCCTCCTGCTTCAGCCTCCCAACTGCTGGGATTACAGGCGTGTGCCACCGTGCCCAGCTCATTTTTCCAAATACTGTTTGAGCTGATGCACACCAATTCCTGGCAGAGCAGGGCAGTGTCACCTCCGGATCCCATTCCCTCTCGCTCCTCTCTAAAGACCACCTGGGGTCTGAGGATAGGAGATGGGGGTTCAGCGGCTGGAGGGCGACATGGAGCCTGGTTTGTGCACATGGCCTTGCTGCATTCTGCCTTCCTGGTGCTGTTCTCATGGGACTTGCTCCTGCTGGAATGAGTCAGGAGGAGACAATGGGGCAGTGGGGGCACATCTGTGTTCTATAAGGCTGACCCTGAGCTTCCCGAGCAGTGGGTTCCGCCTGCACATTTTGCGGTTGGAATTGATAAAATGGGTTATTGAGTCATCCTGTGACGGGGTCAGCATGGCCAGAACCTGTCCAAGGACTGAAAGGTGAACTGAGACAGGCTCACACGTACTCTGTGTTAACCTGGTGCTCTGCAAACTGAGAAGAAGTCCACACCAAGGACTGCAGGGTGACAGGCTGAATGAGGAGTCAAGTGAGCTTGAGGAACCAATATTTTTAAAAGTTAAAGCTAGGAGAGGAGACAGATGAAGAAAAGTTTTTCTTTTTTTCCTTCTTTCTTTTTTTTTTTTTTCCATTTTTCCTTAAAAGGTAGTTTGGAAAAAAAATTACCCTTTGAAATGTTGCCAGCAGTGAATGAGTGAAAACCAGAGAAAGTTCAGAAGTTAGAGCCCTACTCTGGTTTCAAAAAAGGCACTTAACGATCCTTTCCCATCATTCAGCAAGAATACATATCCCCGAAATTTCTCCAAAATTTGATTTGTTCTCCATTTCAAGGGAAAAAAAAGTGTTGTGAACACTCTGAGCCTGGTTTCCCTGGCCACGGCAAATTTTCATGAAACCAACACACGGGATTTGGATTTTCAAAGCTGCCTTTGGAGCGGCTGCGTGTCCCCACGGCAGGCAGCGGGGAGCTGCCCGTGATGTGGGCTCCTGGGAGGGGGTCTGGGAGGAGCTGCGTATAAATTGGATTCGAGCATAATTGATATTTAAGTCTCTCTCTGGAAATTTAAACTTTGATAGTTTATATCTCCACTTAATAGCATATTAAATCATTTTATAACCCTTAACAACTATTTAATCTTTTCATTGTTGAAAAATGAGGTAACTGATCTAAACCACGTTGGAATACGCCAGGAAAAACTTATTTAAATGTACCACCCTCACTATGCATTCAGGGCATCCTAGGGGCCGTGTGGAGAGGTGGCCCACCTCCCCCACAGCGGGGTCTCACCCTGGATGGGGCCAGGGCTGGGGCCTGGCGAAGGCAGTAGGCAGAAGGCTGGAGTTGGGCCCTTAGGCTAGGGTACCGCCGCCATCTAGGATTTTGGCTTCTAATTGGGCACATGAAAACATACTTTTCTGGCCGACAGTATGTTCTGTGATTTCTCACTGTGTTCGGCAAGGTTGTACGCCATTACAATCAGCACTTGTGACTTAGGGGGAAGGGGGGGAGGAGAGAAGAGAGAGAGAGAAAGAGCAAGCAAGAGTGCTTTGTTATTCCAAAAACAAGTATGCCTTCTCCTTGGGAATGACACCAAAGAATACCTTCTAAATGAAGTATGTTTCCCTTCAGAGATTACAGCTTCGGTTGATCAAAGTCCCCTGGAAATAGCTCTTGGCAACCCCGAGGTTCTCTGTAACTCTTCCTCCACACAAGCTGGGCGGCCCTGTGCAGGGGGCGGCAGCGCTCTGTAGGCCTGAGCCGCCCGCGTGGGGACAGATAGGTGTCTTCTGTGCCTGCGACCACTTTGGGAGCCCTGTGGCCTCACGTGGGTTTGGGGCATTGCAAACGGTTTCTTTTCTCTGGAAAATTGACTGTGGCACATAGGCTGGCGTCCTCTGTCCAAGTAATGCAAGACAGGCATCTTCTAAACTTAAACAGGGCCTTGGCAATCCTGGAGAAATGGAGTGTCGTCGGCTGCATGTCCTGATGTCCTCCATGGTGTTGAGGAATGTTTGGATCTCACCCCCCCCCCCCAGCCCTTTCTGGTTTAAGTTTAATGAAAGTCCAGGCAATCCAAATGTCTACCTGGCACTGTGGAAGAGACCCTTCATGTTAATTATTGCTAGGCTAAACTATCTCCTTCCAAGCCCTCTATACAGCCATACACATTTGTATACATTTTATATGGTCTATTTCCATTATAAATTGCCCATAAATTAAATACAGATTTTCTTGGGAACATCTTAAAAAAAAAAAAAAGGAAAAGATCTGCGTGATGCATGTTTCTGGTATTGGAGGCGACGTGAATTACGAAGGGGAGGGCGCCCGGTGCGCCAGCTCCCCAACATGGAGGTCATGTGTCTGGGTGAAGCAACCCGAGTTGTGTGTGAACGGATGTGCAGCGTGCCTCTCCTCCATCTTTCATGTTGTGAGTTGCATGTCACGATTTACAAGACGATGGAGACTGATTGATTGACCTAGACAATCTGGAGCAGGGCCAGAGCAGGACAGGGAGGACAGTGAGGGATGTGAGCCTCTGCTCTCCAAAGCACATCCTTGGGATGGGGGGGGGGCGGCTGTGTTTGTCTCTAGGACAGCAGTTCCCGGCCACGGGGTTGCAAAGGAGTGGGGAGTTATCTTCATTGGGAGGTATGTTGTCAGAATATTCTGATGCTGATTATAAAGTACTAATGGATCTTAAGAAAGAAATCAAAACAGATTCAAGTTTTCTCTCTGAAATGTCTCCTCATTCCCAGCTCTTTCTTGAGTGGAGAGCTAAGGGGGCAGTCAGCTGGACTCCATAGCATTGTGCCCAACTTGAAGCCCATTGCATTTGTGCCCTGGCTTTTCTAACCCAGGGCTCTTGCACTTACTGCTCCCTTTGCTTGCCTTGCTCTTCTCCCATATATCTGCATGGCTTCCTAGCTCACTCCCCCTCTTTGGGGTCTTTGTGCAATGATACCCTCCTTGACACTCTATTCAAATAAATATTCCAAGCACTCCCCTCTCTCTTCCCTGCTTTATTTATTTAAAAACTTATCTCTATTCGAGATGCTGTATATTTTACTTATTGTTATTGCAAGCAATAATATATAGGGTTCATGAGGCAGGAATTTTTTTCTCTTCATGTTGTACTCTGCTCCAGTGCCTGGTCTCTTGTAGATTCTCAGTAACGTTTGTTGAATGAATGCATGAATGCCTGCAGAATTCATTTGTAGGTCATCAGTTCCACATTATAGGAAAAAAAAAATGTTGCCACAAACAACAAAACAAAACCCCCCAAATCAACTGCTTTATAATAGTTGAGCCAGTTAGAAACAATTACAAAAAGTTGGATTTTAGCTTAAATTAAAAAAAAAAAAAAACTTAAAGAAACTCAATTTTCAATTACAGATTGTGCTGACTGCAAGGGAATGAACAGCCACCTGGGAAGAACTTAAGACAAGTTTTTGTTGGGGTAGGGGGTGGTGGGGTGGGGTGTGGGTGCTGCTGAGCCGGCACCTGCCCTGGGACGGGGAGAATTTTAGTATCGTAGATACCCTTCTCCTCTTCCCTGTGATTCTGTTTAAGATCACAAAGTGTCCTATTCTGGGATCTCCTAAAATATAATTCCTTATAATTCTGGGTGCGTTTGTTGTTTCAAATGATCCCAGGCTTGCCCCAGACCACACAGCTTCTAACTTGGAGCATGAGTCTTGGACATTGTCCTCCTGTGGAGGCTGAGGCCCCTCTGCTCCTCCAGCAGGTGGCCTGTCCCCCGCGTTCTCCAGGCTGCAGTTTTCATGGTCTGCTTGGCGTTTTCCGAAGGACCCCAGTGCTGCGATTTTCTCTTGCTCACACGTGAGGTGTTCATTTTCCCCAGCTCGAGCCGCCATTCTGTGTGTGCTCTCCCCTTGAGTCCATGTTGGTTGGAGAGGCAGGCCCTGCCCCTCTCCCAGGTGTCAGGCTGGATGCTTTCTGCTCCCACCCTGTCCCCTGTCCCTGCTGCCCTGCTCAGACCTGCTCAAGTGGCTGTCTGCAGACTGGCTTTCAGTGTGCTGGTTAGGACGCCTAGGCCTGGGTTTTTCAGCTTCTGGGCCTGGGGATGACTGAGAGGCTGCTCAGTCAGGCTTTGTTGGGGGGCAGCTCAGGGAGGACTGGGCAGCAGCCCCACGTGGGGCACATGAAGCTACCTCCACATGGAGTGGAGGCTGCCGGCCGGGAGCAAAAGCCTGCTGGTGGACACAGTGCTGGATACTGCACCCTCCAGTGGACAAGAGGAGCCCAAACCACCCCTTTCCCACCATGCTTTAGAGTGGGCAAGGCATCAGGACCTGCGTGGGGTCAGGAATACACTAGAGAAGTGTACCTTCTAGTGAGTGTAGTCAATGCCATCCACAGGCAACAGAGGTCCTGGGTGGTGAGGGGCCCGGCTCCATTACAGACCAGCTGAGTGACCTTGGATGAGCCACCTGACCTTTCTTCTGTGGTTTTCTCATCTGTAGAGTAGATGCTAGACTTCCCTTTTAGGAAATTCTTTTAATGTTTGGTTGTAGACTTTTGCTTCTGTGCTGTTTGATTCTTAAATTCTATACAGGCATCACTTTGATTATAATAATAAAGTAAGCGCCTGGGAAAAGCTTATGCAATGCTATGTGAAACTTCGTGACTGCTCTACCAACCTGTGGGGCGGTGATTGATGATAAACGGTGTTGGGGGCACTGGGCTTCTGTCCGAGTCCTTGCTCTGAGGACTGTGACACCCAGGCTGCATGCAGGCAGTGCAGAAGGGGGTCAGCCCATTCGGGCTGGAGCTGGAAGCTCGTGCAAGGAGGCCTCCTGGTGCCAGCCTGGGCTCTGCGGGGAGGCACTGCCGGGTGAAGTCTTCCCCACTTGGGCTTCATAAATGGTTCTGTGGGGTCCATTAGAGCTGGGTGGGGAAGCAAGAAGTGTGATTTTATGGGCAATTTACACAAAGGCTTTGTGCGCGGTCCCGTGCATTGCCAGCTGGACAGCAGGCTGCTGGCCACTCTGCAGCAAAGCCCTGTCACCCAGATCAGCCCCTAGGATGTGAGATAGCACCACACTAGTGGCTGGGCAGGGTGGCCCCACGTCTCGCAGGGAGGTGGGCTCCAGAAACACCAGGAAGGAGGGAAAGTCACGTAACCCCATCTCTCCATTTGTTCCCAAGACGACTTGAAATTCAGACCCCCAAGGCAGACAGGCCCTGTCCTGTTAGGAAGAGTCATGTTTTGGGAGCCAGCAGTGACTTCATGATCATCTAAGCCCATTTCGGGTTTTACAGAGAGTGAAAGAAACAGGCCCCAAGAGATGGGTGCCTTTCTGAGGGTCATAGTAGGTCAGAGTGGGGCCAAGACAGACCTCCTTTCCCTACTTCATGTTGTCTCTTTAGAGGGCAGGGGGAGTCTGGGGTGGGAGGTACTGGTGTTGGAGCAGCTGGGCTGTCCCCTGTAGAGCCTGTGCTTTGGGGCTGGGGTCTTCCTAGTGTGCAGGGCTCCTAGGCGATCGGCTGCCTTTGCAGCCTATGACTTACCTTTGCCCTCTCCTGCAGCACTGAGCCTGGCACTAATGAGATGCCCTGGTGCCTCCTCAGAGGCTGCCTGGCACTGCCCAGGGGTTGCAGGGAGCTCAAGGCCTGTAGCATTTTTCTCAGGCACTGTGTGTCTTAGTCTGCGTTGTGCTGCTGTAACAAAGCAACATAGACTAGGTGATTAGTAAGCACTAGAAGATTATTTGGCTCATGGTTCTAGAGTCTGGGAAGTCAAGGTTGAAGGGCCACTTCTGGTGAGCGCCTTCTTGCTGCATCACAAAATATCACACAGTGAGAGAGCATGCAAGAGAAGGAAGGGACCCAAACCCATTCTTTAACTGGGATCCAACTTCAGAGATAACTAATGCACTCCTGAAATAGTGGCATTCACCTCTCAAAGCACTGTCGCACTAGGGATCAAGTTTCCAACACACGAACTCTGGGGGACACAAGCAGACCTGAGCAGTGTGTAGGAATGGCGCATCATCCACACATTCTGCCGATGGTGGCAACAGCAGGAGAGAGGGATCCATGGATCCAGAGGGCTTGAGCACCCCCAGTGTGCCATCTGACCTGTGAGAAGTGCCTGGCGTGGGAGGGTCCTGTGTGCTACTCGATGACTGCATGACCTTGGGGCCGTCCCAGGGCTCGTGCTTCTCCTGGTGTCATTTCAGTAGCAGAACTCTGTGCTCCAGCCTTGACTGCACAGAGGACTGTAGGAGGCTCTTGCTCCTGCCCATGCCTGTCGCGTTGCCCCTCCACTTTCTGAGCTTCTGTGCTGGCAGGAGCCTCACCCTACCACCATCTTGGAATCCTTAATCAGTCGCAAAAAAAATGTGATGCACGTCTTCATTTTGTACTGGGCACCTTCGGTTCCTGCCCCCACCCTCAGCTGGTCTCCCCCACTTCCTGTGTGGCCTGGGTGGATGATTGGAGAGGGACAGAGAGGGGACAGAGCAGAAGATATCTCAGATTGCTGGGGCAGTAACTGGTCTGGGTGGGACCGGGTGAGATTGACCTCTGGAGACTGAACTTGACAAAGCTTCTCTTGGCAGCTCTCGGGCCCTGCTTTCTGTGACTTCTCTCCCTTTATCTATTCAGACTTTCCACATTCTCTTTTCTTTCTGTTTTTGGGACATATTTTATGGGATTGGCCATTATAGTAGTCAGGATAGGCTGGGTTGGGTAGCAAATGACTGCAGAAAATCCTAGTGGTTTAATCTACATTTATTTCTTGTTGGTGTCTCCTGTCCATCACAGGTCAGGGAGTAGAGATTCTGCTCCACATGGTTACTCAAGGTTCTTGCTAGTGGACGTTCTGCCGTCTTGGAGCCATTCCACTGGGAGCACACTGTCTCTCTTGATTGCCGTAGTAGGAGCAGGGAGCAGGGGAGGGTCCTCTAAGCTCCTCAGTGCTCCTGTGGGAGGAGCACACATCACTTCCTCTCATTGCTCTTTGGCCAGAATTGGTTCTGGGCCCCACCCAGCTGCAAAGGCCTTGGGATGTGTGGGCTACTCCCAGGAAGAAGAGCTAGGGAGGGTGAGCACTGTGTATGTCTATCGTAGTGACCCCAGATATTTTGCTGAATAAGTGGATAAATGCAAGGACAGAAAAATGCCATGCTTCCCATCTCTTCATCTAGGGGTAGAGTTGTGTTTAGTTCTTACTTGGGAGTATGTTAACGTTTATTGGTGAATTACTAAAGGCAAAGCCCTTAGTCAGATCCCAAATTTTGTGGCAGGAAAATCTCCACCGGTCCTCTGCAGAATGATAGTGATCTGGGTCTTCCCTTAGTGTTTTGGGGACATGCTGGGGGACTAAGAGCCACAGCAGAGGAGCAGATGAGAGGCAGTGCTTAGAGTTTGTGGGTGTGGACCCTGGAGAAGCAATAAGATAAACTAAAAACCAAGTGTAGCCAGCGTGAACTTGATCCATGCCACTGGGTATAAGAAGTGTCACATTTGCTTTGATAAATCAAATCTGCCTCAGTCCCCAGCCACCTGGTTACTGGGATGTCCCCTCATCCCTGTCCCCCTCCTATTCTCCCATCTTCTACTTGTGCAGGGATGAACAAGAATGGGCTGTAGAAAAGCAGCTGTGGTCACCCCTTTGGCCTAAATTTCTCCTTGCTAAAATGATTGTAGGGTTCATTTGGGAATAGGAAAGTCCTTAGGTTATACTCAGAATGGGGACACCACTATGGTGCACAAGACTGTGACACTCAGCCATGGTGCCCTTGACACAGGTCCCTCATCCTTTAGCGATGGTGGCTCTTGTCCTGCTTTCCTGAGCCTCTGCAGTCCTGTCCCCTGTTCTGGAGCCTGTGCAGCTGTGGAACATGCTGGCTCCCATGGCCACTTGTTTGGGGTGTCTGCCCGCCTGCCTCTTTCTGCATTAGCCATCAGCCACAATGCAGCCAGAGGATCTGAGAGTTACCTCATTTTGTCCACATTTACGTGGCCAAAGCCCATCGCAGACAAAACACCAATAAAAGCCTGGGCCTGGGAAACAGAACCGCAGAGCAGAGGAAGCAGGGTTGTTCTCATGGCCCAAGACTTGTGTCTTTTTTTTTTCTTTTTTTCTCTTTCTTTTTTTGGCAAAAGAGAAAACGAAATAAGTTGAAAAACAATGTACAGTCCACATTTGATGGCTGTAGAATATGTACGGCCTTCAGCTGCTTCCAGCAGATTATTCATGATCTATTTGAGCACTAGCTAGACGCTGACACCATGTCTCCTCACGCTGACTCAGTCCCACCTGGGGCCCTGCCTGGAGCCTCTGGCCTGGGGGCTCTGAAGGATTCCATACCTGAGCCAGGTAACTCCCCTTAGGCTGAACTCTATGCTCAATTCCACAGGGTTTGCTTGTGGGCTCTTTGATGAGGTGAAGGCTGCCAACCATCCTGAGAACAGTCTAGCACAGTCACCTCTCCAGGCCTCTGTCTTCCTGGCCAAACCCAGGTTGTATGTGGTCTCCAACCATGAAGAAAGCCCAACTGGAGAGTCGGTGACCTTCATTCTGCATAGCATCTTTTTGTCCTTGGGTCCTAAATCTTGATGAAATTATATGGAAAGCACTCTAATGGGACAGTCAGGAGACTGCTACCAACACACTCTATGTCCTTGGTCAATTCCCTTCTCTCCTTGGGCCTTGGCTTCATTTTCTCTTTGAAACAACAAATGGCATCCCAAAAGCCCCATGAGAGACTTTCTTCATACAAAATGCTCCATCTGCAGAAGGGATGATCTCAAAATTGCTCTTTGATGGGGTCGGCAAGGAGAAGGTAGCTAGTGCTCCTTGCCTACTTGCCCCTACAATCCACCCCCCAGCACCCCTTAATGTGCTCTGTGAGCCCCACAGGGCTCCCCAAGCACAGTTAGAAATCCACCAGTGTGAGTCACCCATGAGGAAATGACAATATCTGATGTTCTGATGCTTACCTCCTCCCTACCTCAACAAGACGACACAAAACCAAAATGGTGACCTCCCCTCAGCAGAAGTAGCTAAAAGGGTGAGAGGGCGGAGGAGCCACAGGGACGAACCGGTGGGCGGAAATTCAGGAGGGCATAGTTCTCTTCAAATTCTAGGTTGCTTGGGCAATGGCCATTTAGTTCACAGTAGATGATGAATAGGTACTTTTGGGCTAAATGAAGAGTTGGTGGGGAAAAATAGGAAGGAACTGTCCACACAATGGAAGGACATTTCTAAATTGCAGCCGCTCACGAGTCCTAGTCCCTGAGGAGGGTTGATTCGGTACTCCTTGTTCCTGCTGCAGAGAGACTCCAGGAATGGAGTGCTGGAGGGAACTTGGATTGGAATGGCCCTCACTGTCCCGGTCACTCTGTGTCCTCTTCATATATATCTCCCCAACCCGGCATAGAGGTCTGAGAATCTTGAGAAGAAAGATGGCCCACTTTGGCTTTGGCAAGTTTCTGGGCAAAGTGACTTTCATTGTTTCAGGAGAGCTGCCTTCCTCCTGCCCAATTAGCCTGGCGAGCATCAGTCTAGGGAAATCTCCATTCGTTAATGGTGTGGAGACTGAACGGACAGAGATATGTGTGTCCTGGGAGGCTCAGCCTGGAACGCTTCACTTGCAGGCACCAATTGCAGGTAGCCCCCTGTCGGGTGGCCTAGATTCCTCAGTGGGTCACCGGTGCAGCGCTTGCTCTGCTAGGCTCACAGCACACGTGAGTTTCTAGTTTATGAGTTGGGAAGGGAAGTTGAGTATTTCAGCTTGACTTTTCCTGTCTGAGAGTTGCAGCTAAGGTTTTGAAGAATGTAGCATGGACTGAATTCACGTTTAGTCAAAGGAAAGGAGACAATATTTTTTGGGGGCATCATGAAAGAGGCCGGCTTCTTGGTATGTGATGTTTGGGGTTATCCATTGAAATTGTGGTGGAGTTGGATTCTGACCATCTGGTGGCCTTGCAGACATTTGGGTCTTGAAGGGACCTCAAAGTCACCTCCTTCCACCCTCCTTCACTAGAGAAATTCCTAGGGTAGTTGTTGGCAGATGGTCGTTTCACTGTCAGGATCCATGAAGTTCAGACGCTCTGAGCTGAGAAACATCTTGTGACCTGGAAAGTGGTGTAGATATGGCAGCATGATATCTCTAGAACCTTCCAATACCCTGTACTGTCCTGGGTTCTGATTCTGCCTTCTGGAACCCCGTGCTTCCTCTAGCCTTTCATGGGATCCTTTCAAGATCTGCAGGTAGAAAGAGCTGCCCTGTCCCTCTCTCAGCCACACCTGGAACTGAATGATGCTGTGAATCAGGATTCGTTTGTTTTCTTGGGGATGGGGACACCTCAGGTACCAAATGGGGAGCAATCTCTCATTGGCACTATTGTTTGGACAGAATTGGAACACAGGGGGCAGGAGGAAGTAGGCTTTGGACTCTTACTGGAGGTTGTGTCTCCCTACAGAGTGTGGGATGTTGGTCCCGTGGGAGCTACAGCTTTGCCAGGACATACTCCTATCTTCTGGAGTAGCTGTTCAGTTTAGGCCAGAGCTCCAAAGCACTGTGTAGTCAATGGCCTGAGAAGCAGTTAAGGCTATGCTTAGAGTGGTGGAAAGAGGGATCAAGAAGAGACAGAAATCAGCATTTATTAAGTGCCCGTTTCATTCTGGATTCTTTTATGTAATGCCTCATTTATTCTCACTTAACCCCATGAGCTATGGTAGTCTTATTTCAGCAATAAGAATTCTAGTCCTGGAGAGGTAGGTGTGGACCCTTGGCCACAATGGAGTTCTAGTGAATTCATGACAGCCTGTCTCCAAAGCCTGCGTTCAGTTGCTGGCCTAGTCTGGCTCTATGGCCTAGCTCTGACTTGCTTTGGATTGGCTGGCCTCCTCCTCTCCGGGCCTCTGTTTCTCACTTGGAAAATGAAACATTGCACTCCAACCCTTCCAGAGCCATCACCCATGAATTTCACCCTGGGTGTTCCTGAAAATGAATGTCACTGGGAGGTATTTATGGGTAGCAAGCCCTTTCTGGCTGGACAGTAGCATAGTCTAGAACTTTCTGGTCTGGGGAATAATCTGCTGCTCAGTTGGACTGTGCTGCCCCCATCAGTGTTTTCCAATCAGAAAATGAATGTCAGCTTCCCTATTGGCACCATGCTCCTTCCCTGAGATGGGTGTCCCCAAGGGATGCTCTGGTTGACTCCCACTTCCGTGCTTGCAGTAGGTCTCCTGGGCTTGCAGTGTCAGGTGTGGACTGAACCCCAGAGAGCTTTGGGAGTCCTCCACCAGCTAGGCCAAATCCCCAGGAAGGGCAATGAGGTGATGTGCAGCCTGGGAGTAGAAGTGTTCTAGGCTGGGCATACAGGGTGCAGGTGCTCCTGGCTGGGACAAGGCATACTCCTCAGCTGGGTTCTGCTCAGAAGCTGGGAAAAGTGGCCTCTGTTCAGCTGTCAGGAAGGGACATTTTGATAAGGACCCTTTGGTGGGAGAATGCATGTTGTTCTTGGGCTTTGCTGGATTTGTACCTTTGCTGTCTTTCAGAGAATGCTCAGAAAAAGGCCACCAGTTGAGAAAGAAGCCCTTTGGCTCTGCCTCTGCCTTTACTTCCCAGAGTTCTTCCCTGAGCTCAATAGCCAATCACACAGGGAACTTTCTGGAGCCCTGAGAGGACATGTCTTCCTCTTTGTGTATCTGAGGGCTTTGGTGTTTCTTGGGCACATGTTTGTTGCTATAGACACATGCCTGCGGCCCAGGGGCCAGCTGCAAAACCCCATCACAGTGCAGGGTCTTGGTGAGCACAGACCCTCTTTTGCAGAGAGCTGTGTTATGGGTAATGGATGTGCTTGCTTTTGTTCTGCATCCAGATAGGGGAGTAGGAAGAAGGGCATTAACTCTTGGCATAACTAAAATGGACTTTCATGATGACAGACTTCCCCTAGTGTGTGTGTGTGTGTGTGGTGGTGTGTGTGTGTGTGTGTGTGTGTGTGTGTGTGTGTAACAAGAGTCCACACATAGATTTCCAGGTTGAACTCATAGGTCGTATGAAAGACAAAGAAAGGTGTTCTAGGTGTGAACAGAGATTGAGCTGTACAGATGTGCCTCTCTAGTGTGTAGGGACCATTGCCCGTGGTGTGTGTGTGTGTGTGTGTGTGTGTGTGTGTGTGTGTAGGTGACGCTCATAGGGAGGCCCTCCACATTGCCATCCCAACCCTTGGGCATACATATGTGTCCATCACTCCTAAGCCCAGTTTCCATTTGGACTTTCCCCCCAAGTGTCATGTGTCACCATATCTATGTCATGTGTGACCCTCTTCCTTCTGGTTTAGTGGGAAGAAGTGACCCAGCAGGAGTAGCTCCCTGGGGGAATGCACAGTGCCCCTGCTCCAGGGCCTCTTTCCTGGTCCCTGGCCAGCCCAGTACAGAGGGGAAGGGGCTTTGGAATGGCTCTCGCCTGAAAGGATACCATGCTGGTGATTGAAGGTTAGCTAGTCAAGACCATGTGGTGGGCTCCCCCTTGAGGTGCTCCCAGTTTAAGAAATTGAAAGGTGGGAGGCATTGTTGGCCATCAGCCCTGAAGCTTCTCTTACATCCCTTTCCTCTTTGCTCTTCAACCCCCAAATTGAAAGGAGTCAGTTTATTTTATTTTATTTTTTTGGTACCAGGGATTGTTAACCACTTAGCTACATCCCCAGCCCTTTTTCTGTTTTATTTTGAGACAGGGTCTCACTAAGTTGCTGAGGCTGGCTTTGAACTTTCAATCCTCTTGCCTCAGCCTCCCGGGACACTGGGATTACAAACACATGCCACTGTGTCCAGCCAGATAGCCTATTTTAAAGACAGAAACAGCCCTGGACTTCTCTCTGTCCAGGGTCAGGAACCTCTTTTTCCCATCATCAGGTCTACCTGGGAGCAGAGGTAGCCCTGGAGTGTGTGTTGGAGAATTTGGTCTCATGATTGGGGTGTGAGTGGGGGAAAAGATGATCACCTTTTGGGATTGTGGTGGGTCACATGATATGGGAAATCCTAGTGATGTGATGGGAAGAGCATCTGAAACCTAGAATGGTAGAATGGTAGACGGATTGGCTCAGCTCTGCAACACCAGGGTTGGCTCCTAGGCCCAGATCTCTTGCTTCCAGTTTGGCTTTCTGTCTGTTGAAGAGTCTGAGATGTGAACATTGAATTGGGATTTGGTTTGAAGAAGAAATATCTTGGAGAAAGAAGTGAGAGGAAAGCCCTAGGAGTATGGAAACAGGCAAGGGAATTCTCGAAAGAAGGGGGAGGTAGACATTCATTCTAAGTCCATTTCCTGGACTTCCTGAGATGTGAGAGAACTGTAGGATCTTGGTTCCAGAGGAGATGGCTGATAGGTGAGTGAGTCAGGAAGTATGTGGATCAAGCCTGAGGCACAAAGACCACATCTTAACTCCACGGAATGTCTGTTTCCTTGGGAAGGAAGTCTGCAGCGGTCCAGGCCCCGGTTCTATGGCGATTTACATCATAGCAAGCTCTGGAGTCTGGTGCTGATGTTGGGGGGTCACAAGGGTTGACAAAAAGCTCTCTCCTTTGCTCCACTGTTCAGGAACACACTCAAACTTGATAGTGCAGAATTGGCAGTGTGAACTAATAAACATGTCTGGTTCTTTCTAAATTATGTGCAGCTCCCTGGCAAAGGACATGGGTGAGCAGGGGAAGCAACTTGAACCCATGGGCTTGAGTATGAGCACTGCAAGTTCCTCACCCAGCGACCATTGGCTTGTCTCTTCCCTTCCCCAGAACATGCTTTACCCATCAGCTGGTGATGACAGGCTCCTCGTCCTGCCCACCCATAGCAGGCTCCACTATTTTGTCTGCCCAGTTTGCTCGTCTTAGGGTATGGCTTCTCCTGCATGTTAACTGAGGAGTCCTGCCCAGTAAACTGGCTCCCTTCCTAACCTCTGCCCATGAGCATTGTGAGATCAATCTATTTATCCCACCCCTCGGGCCACAGTCATTTTGTAAGAGTGTCATTAAAAAAAAAAAAAAAAAAAAAAGACCAGAATTGTTCCTAGTCATGTGGAAGACACCCGAGGCTTGCACCAACCATGTAAATAAATTCTGCAAAGAAATAACCAAGGGACACTTGGAGGGGTGCTGAGTCCCCATGCAGTAAGTGGAAGCCACCATTGTGCTGTTGTTGATGGGACCAGATGTCTACCATTGGGCTGGTGAGGCCTGAGAGGGTATGGGGCCACAATAGGATTGTGATCTTTTGTGATCTTTTACTCTTCACGGACAGAAATCTCAACCCAGATTAGCTTACGTAAAAAGGGAACTTTCTAGCTCACTTCTCTGAGAAGGCAGAGGTTGGGCTAGTCCCAGGTTTTGCTTCAGGCAGTACCTCTTTCAACCACCTTAACCAGGATCAGGAATCTCTCTAATCTCTCTCTCCATTGCTCTCACCTCTTCCTCCTTTGGGCTGATTTGACTTGGAAGCAGGAGCCCTGTCTCAGGGTCCTAAATAGCTTCCTTAACTCCCAACCTGATATTCTTATAGATTCAGTACTGAAGGAGCCCTAATTAGGAAGGGCTGTTGTAGCTAGCTGGAAGCCATAAGTTCCACCTGATATGTATGTGACGCACCTGTAGGCACCCGCAAACCTGAAGGTATATAACCGGGTGAAAGCGGTCCGAGTTAGGAGAACGGAGAATTCAGTCAGTCGTGCAGTAGCTCGGTCGGTCAGAAGAAGAGTTCGGGTCGGAGAAAAGAATCAGAGCGGCCAGAACGTAGGCAGAGCGGTTACAGAAGAGAAACCAGATAGAAGAAGTAATGGCTGGTCAGAGTTAGGCCGAGGCTCCCGAGGAAGACAGAAGACAGAAGAAAGAAGCAAGAAGCTCTAAAAAATAATCTTTCTCTAAGCTCTATCTTTCTTTCTCTCTAAGCAAAGAAGAAAAAATAATCTTTCTCTAAGCTCTATCTTTCTTTCTCTCTAAGCTAAGAAAAGAAGAAAAAGACAAGACAAGAAAACAAGAAGAAGCTAAGCTCTATCTTTCTCTCTAAGCTAAAGTAGAAGTAAAAGTAGTAAAAGCTTTACTCTGCCTCCAAGTTTTCCTCCCGGTTTTCGGTACCAGGCAGCTTACACAGTACCAGCAGGAAGGAGCAGGTCTCTTTTTTCTAGAAACTTGGGCTAGTGTCTCAGGGCCTCTTACTGGTTTTTTTTTTTTTTTTTTTTTTTTTGTGTGGTACCGGGGATTGAACTCAGCGGCACTCGACCACTGGGTCACATCCCCAGCCCTTTTTTGTATTTTATTTAGAGACAGGGTCTCACTGAGTTGCTAAGTGCCTCGCCATTGCTGAGGCTGTCTTTGAACTCGTGATCCTCCTGCCTCAGCCTCCCAAAGTGCTGGGATTACAGGCGTGCACCACCGCGCCCGGCTTCCTCTTACTGGTTTTTGACTGGGTCCCATACCTGTCTTCAAGTTAATCCCTGTGACCAGAGGACTATGCTGCAATTGGTTTAGTCTCATATTAGAGGTTCATGTTCTGAGTATGGTGTGGAGTCCCACCAACACCCAGGGTCTAAGAGTAGATAAGAGGACACAGTCATCAGGACAGTGAATCAGCGCCAGGTACTGTTGACCTTCAGCACTCGACAGGTTGCCTAGCAGATACACCTCAGGGCAGTTCTCATGTTCTCTATTCGTCATTGTGGGCACTGTAACTGTTAGGAGGTGATTAAAACTTGGTTCCCATGTAAAAAATAATGACTGCCAACGAATGCCAAAAGCTACTGCTGGCGATAGATATGTAGAGAAACCGAAGTGGGTTAAGGAAACGAGTGTTCTCACAAGTACTGGACAACATAGAAAATGGACTTGGGAGATCGGCAGAGGCTCGACCCATCTGTGTAAATGAGTCCACCGTGCGCTCTATGTGGGAACAAGAGCAGGCATTTCCTGACACCATTTCAACAGCTTCTCTAACTGGTTGGAAATGGCTCACAAAATGGCAGAAGAATAATGAAAAATGGAGATGCAGTTCCCTGTGGATAGGAGAAAGCCAGGATTGTATGTCCTTGGCTCTGGGGGTTCATGAACCCCCAAGACTGCATCTCTCATGAGAGCTAAGGGCCCACCCTTCCTCCTGTGATTCCCACAGCAGGAGCATCCTTGGCATCACACACAGATGTTGTAGACTGTTATTTCCTCCACATCCAACACTCATTTCCACGATTCCAGGTAACAACACGTCAGCATTCCTTGGGGGAAATGGTCCTCCCCCAGGCTCATTCTCTTGGGTCCAGGTAAAACCGACAGCTGACTCCACCCCTACCCACCCATAGGCTCTGGAGTGAGCACAAGCCCAGAGCTGGTTGATCTGCTTATGTTACCTCCCTGGCCATGGTAAGTGGTTCAAATGAGTGGATCAGAAGCAATCTTGGGACTTCTATTTGAGACTTGAGGACAGAGCCATTAGGGTGCTGAGCAGGTGGACTGTCAGCTGAGAGCTACTGGTGGCTGCATTGCTAGTTCAGACAATGTTGAAAGTGAAGACAACACAGAATGAAACACAGCCAAGATCTGGTGAGAAGCGCAGTTCTGATCACTGCATCCGAGCTCCTGAATCCAGTGGGGGGAGAATCGAGGCCTCATCCTAGAATTTTCAGTTTATGTATTACAATCAATGTTCTGTGTGGGTCTCCTCCTCCTCTTCCTCCTTCTTCCACTTCCTCCTCCTGCTGTCTCCTCCTCCTCTTCTTTCTTCTCTATTTCCTCTTTCTCCTTTTCTTCTCCATCTTTTCTTCTGCTCTTCCTCCTCCTTCTTATAGATCTTCTTTCAAGGACTTCCTGTGAACTCTTGGTTTTACTGCAGCTGCCATGTTTTACTTCCTCCAACCAGTGACAGTTGGGGAGGGGCCAAGAAATCCCTAGCCAAAGGTTTGTCAATCTTGAGGTGTAATTTATGCTCCGGTCTCTTCAGGCAGGTTCAGGTTAAACCATCTTCTGCGAGTCTCTGCCTGAAATCAAATCCTACTTACTTTTTCGTTCCCTTATTCTCACCAGTCTTTCCTGGTAATACTTCCTTAATAAATAACTTGCATGCAAATTCTCGTTTCAGGGACTCTTTTTGGGGAGTCTGCCTTAAGACACTGAGCTCTCTCGATCTCTGTGGACAAGGAGAACATTCCTCCAAGAGTGTTCTGTGATGGTCCACAGATTCCATGGACAAGCTTCCATCTTTTCTTTGTCTCCTCTCTACCCTTCTGGCCTGACCTAGGGGAGATCAACTTTTAGCAAGTATCCAGATAATCTAATTTAGATTATACCATGTCAGGGCCCCAAATTTGTGATCTCCCTGCCACTTCCCTTGTTGGTTCCACCTTCTCTTTGTTTGATCCAGTATTTGTGGCCACAGCAGGACCTACCTGTCTCCTGTGACTAAGCCTATGTTTCTGTCTGTGCCACCTGACTGGTTGGGGGAGCCTTTCAGAAAGTGTGGGAGGACTGCTCCATGGTCAAGTCCCTTTAGGGGTGACTAGGCAGATGGGGATATTCCTTTTGATTTAGTTCCAATACTGAGTCAGGTAGACCCCATTTAGGATCTATAGCAGTAATTCTGCCAAATTCTTGCAACAATAGAGCTTTAGGTGCTTTGGAAGTAAGTGACCTCTAATGGTTCGTTCCTTTGCTAGGGTCTTCTGGTGAAGGAGCCCCAATTAGGGAGATGGCTATTGCGGTCAGCTGGAAGCCATAAGTTCCACCTGATAATAAGTATGTATGTGACGCACCTGTAAATGTATGTGAGACACCCGCAAAGCTAAAGATATATAACCGGGTGAAAGTGGTCGGAGTCAGGAAAAAAATAAATTTATTCAGTCAGTCATGCAGTCGCTCGGTCGGAAGAAGAGTTCGGGTTGGAGAAGAAGAAAAAAATCAGAGCGGCCAGAACGTAGGCAGAGCGGTTACAGAAGAGAAACCAGATAAAAGAAGTAATTCCTGGTCAGAGTCAAGCTGAGGCTCCTGAGGAAGAAAGAAAAAAGAAGAAAGAAGCTCTTAAAGCTAAGCTCTCTCTCTGTAAAGAAGAAATCTCTCTCTTTCAAGCTCTCTCTCTTTCTCTCTAAGCTCTAAGAAGAAAAGCTCTATCTTTCTTTCTCTCTCTCTAAGCTAAGAAGAACAGAAGAAAAAAGAAAGCTCTCTCTAATCTTTCTCTCTAAGCTCTTTCTAAAAAGAAGAAAAATCTTTCTTTCTCTCTCTAAGCTCTCTCTAAGAAAGTAGAAGTAAAAGTAGTAATAGCTTTACTCTGCCTCCGAGTTTTCCTCCCGCGGCGCCGTGGCTGGCCATGACAGGCAACATACATTCTGGGATGGTGCTCATAGGCTTTCTGGAAAAAGGCAAAATCCTTTGACTGGATCTTGATTCTTGTATTAACTCAGCCACCCCCTCTTCAAGGGTTTTTTGAATGTCATGTTCCTTGGGCCTCAGTTTCTTCCTCTATAAAACAGGGGGAGGGTGAGACTCAATGATTTTATTGGCATTCTGGTTCTGGCTCTGGAAAAATGTTGAATGTCAAGGGTTATCCTCCAGAATAGCACTTGGACATTCAAAGGTGCACATGATGGGCCCAGAATAAGGGGACCCCAGCTGGCCGTTGGGTCAGCAGCTGTGGCATGACTCTTGCCCATCAGCAGATATTCTGTTCTAGTGAGGAAAGTCAGCAATGCAGAGAGATGGACTAGGAGTTATGAAGCCATGTAATTGATGTTAATAGAACTATCAACCCCAAACTCATGGGTTTTGGGGGGACCTCCCTGGAATAAACAATAGTACCATTTGATGTGATCAAAGTTCACTATAGCTGGAATGAACTTGGAGTGAGTACTTGGTAGAGAAAAATGATGATTATTAAGAGAAGATGATGGAAAAGCAAGCAAGAACCAGGCCATGTTTGGTCTTGTAGAATACATATCAAGAGAATTTTGGACTTTACTCCAAGAACCGTATGAAGACTTTTAAACAGTAGAGTGACATGATCCAGTTTTGTCTTTTAAGAATATTGCTTTGGCTGCAGTGTAGGGAATAGACTGGAGGGGCCACACCAGGGTGGGAGACCAGGTCAGAGGCTATGGCTGAGATGCAATTGGGCGACGGTGGCATGAACTGGGATAAGAGTAGTGTAGGTGCAGAGAAATGTAAAAATCCCAGAAAGTTAGGAGGGAGCATGGACAAAATCAGTTTCAGTGTTTGATTGGATTGTGGGGGATGAAGGGAAATGAGTCAAAGATGACCATTGGGATAACTAGGATTCTGATTGGGATAACTAGGTACACTGAAGCATCACTAGTGGAGATATGAATTATTCCATCAGTGGCATGCTGGAGACAGGAGCATGATGGGTAGGTATCTGGACATCTCAGGTGGGTTATCTGAGTGGAAAGTTGGATAGCTAGGTATTATATTCCAGGGAGAGATCTTCCCACCCCCCACATTATTTTATTGGTGCATTACAGTTGTACATATTGATGGGATTTGTTGTGACATATTTATGCATGCACACAAGATAACAACATAATTTGGCCAATATCACGCCCCAGCTCCTGAGAGAGCTCTTGACAGGAGATACTGCTATGGTTTAGGTGTGTCCCCTGGAATTCATGTGTTGGAAAGTTGGGTTAGTGGTATGTGGAGGTGGAGCCTTTGGGTAGTACTTGGGATTAGAGGAAATAAGGAGGGTAAGACCCCATGATGGTGTTAGTGGCTTTATAAGAAGATGAAGAGCAAACTGAGCGGGCAAGTTTGTTCTGTCTCATCATGTGATGCCCTTCACCAGGCCCCAACCCAACAAGAAGATCCTTACCAGGCAACAAGCAGATGCTAGTGCCATGCTCTAGAACTGTGAGCTAAAGAAGCTTCTATTCTTTATAAATTTCTCATCTGTGGTATTCAGTCATAGCAAGAAACATTGGACCAAGGCAGATACTGATTTGAGAATTATCAACATTCAAATTAGTTTCAGCCATGGAGTGAGTTGGTATAGGGGTCCAGGGAGAAGAGGAAAGTTTTAGGAAGTCCTCAATCCTCTCAGGACCACAGCATTTAGGAGCTGGGCAGAGGATGAACAGGCCATGATGGACACAAGACAAAGCACTTCAAAAGGTAGAAGGAAAAAGAGAGGAAGGTAATGTCAAGGTTGCTGGGTGTTTTCAGAACAAAGGAGTGGTCGATGATTCAGTTGTGGATGGAATCTCAAAAGCGCGTTTAAGTCTGTTTTGTTTAGCTATTGGTGAGAATGTTTTCAAGGAAGTCGGGGTGGCAGGAGTTAAGTTGAATGGACTAAGGATTACTTTCATTCCTCCATTCTCATTTCTTCCTCAGCCTGTTCAACTCCTGCCGTCTCCACTTCCTGACAATATTCTTATCACTCGCTAGATGGCCACTCATAGATGGAGGAGACCAGATGGAGACAAGGTTGAGGGTGTAGCAATAGGAGTGATGGTGGCTGGTGAGAAGGTGAAGGTAACTGTTGCTTAGAAGGTCATGGAAGTCACAGAAGACCAGTGATGGCCAGGTCTTTCTTGTAGATGTTGATATCACCTAAGGACTTTGGTTGGTGGAGATAATTGTTAGCCAGGTACTGATGTTTTTAATGAATGAGGAGAATATCCAGGACATGGTGGATGGCAGTGACAAGAAGTGGTAGTAGGTAGCATTGCTTGCAGGTATGAGTCTCCAAAGAGCCAGAATTTGCAAACAGGGTGAAGAAGAATGGGTCTGGAAAAGCAGGTGAGGTCAAGAAAGAGGTCAACCCCATTTCTTGACTTTCTTTAGCTTCCTCTTCAGCGGGTTAGGCACTATTCTTGCGGGTGGGGAACCATGTGCCCCATGACTGTTCCCAGATGATCGTGGCCTTGGGACTTATACACAGGTTTTGGATAGCAAGTCTAGCCAAACGTGGTCAGCCTTTGGAACATCTGCCGTGGATACGCTGTTCCCAGCACCTGCCTGACATCTCCTCTGTGCTCCTGCCAATGGCCAGGCCCCCAGAAGTCTCTGCACAATGTTACTACATGTTTGATGTCCCTGAAAAAAGAGGGAACACATAATTATGATTTAAAAATAAACAGCAGAAGACAAAGTATTTTGGTTCTTGGCTCTACCCCGTGCTGGTGAAGTCATTTCTTCGAGTGGGCTCTGGCCATGGTGTTCTTGGATGACTTTGAGGTTTGGCAGTCATGAGCTCTGCCGAGAGGGTTGGACTTGTTCACAGATGCAAACCCCCCTCACCACTGTCATGACTAGGTTGGGGCAAGACTGCCCTGGGCTTTCCCCTTGATGGTCTGTCTGCCTCTGTCTTCCTGTCCTTTCTGTCTTTTTGGAATGGTACAGAACGACTCCACCATCAATCAGAGAGACACATCAATGGGTTTTCCATCCAGCACAGGCCAGGCCTATACCAGGTGCTTGGCGGTTCTTAAGGATTATCCAAACAAATGTAAGATGCAGAGGGCCAGGTTCCAAGGCTAACACTAAACCTTTGATTAACATCACCTTTAAAAAGCAGGAGCCTTGGAGGGGGGATGATCATACAAATGGCTTTCATCATGCCTCAGTGAGAGCTCTGGGGTCAAAGGATAGAGGTTGAAATGTGGGAAAAGTATAAAGACCAACAGCACAGGGTCACCAGAAGGTGTCAAGTCAATGTCTGATTCTTCCCAGAGGTTAGATCAGTGCTTCTGGTTATATTTATGTGTGGGCTATTTAGGACTATCTGGGTATGATTTAACTGCAATATTTAATAATTTAACAGAAGAAATCCTCTTATAGGTTCTTAGTGTGCAATGTTTATTTAACAAAAGCAAAAAGCATTTCCCTTGTGAAAATTCTATTAGTACTTAAAGCCAAATGACAAACTGGGAAAGATAGTTGAATAGTGACAAAGTTAATAAGCCCAATACATACAAGACCTTTGAAAAAGAAATGAAGTAAGGAGAACAACCCGCATAGATTAATGGACAAATAAATTGAATAGGCAACCTACAAAAAGAAGAAATAAAGTGGTCAGAACATGTAAAAGGACATTCAGCATCACTAATAATGAGAAAGATGCTAATTAAAAATGAGGTATCATGTTTCACCTAATGGTGAAGGTGAACAGATCATGTTAAAGTAACATTATTAATTAAGGTTCTGAGAATTACTTTGTTAACAGGAGTATAAGTTGGTGGAACATGTTTTTAAGGAAATTTGACAGCAAGCATTAAAATATAACATACCTATATTCTTTGGCCCAGCAATTCTGCTTTTAAAAATTTCCCTGAGAAGGAAACTGTCCAAGTGGGAGAAGTTGTATGCCAGAATATTCATTAATTTCTGATTAATGGAAAACCAGAAAAAAAAACCCTAAAGTCTCATTACTAGGGGACTGGTTAACTAAATTAATTCTTGAATTTTCTTCTCTGATTTACACATTAGCTCACACTCTCATTGTCCTCAGGTCTCTGTTAAAACTTTCTATTGTCAAAAGGTCTTCTATTTCTATTATCAAAAAGGTGTTCACCAACAATGTATGAGTGTGCCTTTTTCTCCACATCCTCTCCAACATTTATTGTTGTTTGTGTTCTTAATAGCTGCCATTCTGACTGGTTTGAGATGAAATCTTAGAGTGGTTTTGATTTTCATTTCTCTAATTGCCAGAGAGGTTGAGCATTTTTTCATATATTTGTTGATTGATTGTATATCTTCTTCTGAGAAGTGTCTGTTCAGTTCCTTGGCCCATTTATTGATTGGGTTATTTGTTTTTTTGGTGTTATGATTTTTGAGTTCTTTATATATTCTAGAGATTAGTGCTCTATCTGACATGCATGTGGTAAAAATTTGTTCCCAATTAGTAGGCTCTCTGTTCACCTCACTGATTGTTTCTTTTGCTGAGAAGAAGCTTTGCAATTTGAGTATATCCCATTTATTGATTCTTGGTATTAATTCTTGTGCTACAGGATTCTTATTAAGGAACTTGGGCCCTAATCCAACATGTTGGAGATTAGAGCTTACTTTTTCTTCTATTAGGTGTAGTGTCTCTGGTCTAATTCCTAGATCCTTGATCCACTTTGAGTTGAATTTTGTAGCCAATATGAAAAGCAGTATGGAGATACCTTGGAAAACTTGGAATGGAACCACCTTATGACCCAGCTATCCCACTCCTTGGTCTTTACCCAAAAGACATGAAAACAGCATATTACAGGGACACAGCCACATCACTGTTTATAGCAGCACAATTCACAATGGCTAAACTGTGGAACCAACCTATATGCCTTTCAGTAGATGAATGGATAAAGAAAATGTGGTATATACACACAATGGAATATTACCCAGCAATAAGACAGAATAAAATCATGGCATTTGCAGGAAAATGGATGGAGTTAGAGAATATAATGCTAAGTGAAGTTAGCCAATCCCAAAAAGCCAAATGCCAAATGTTTTCTCTGATATAAGGAGGCCAATTCACAGTTGGGTTGGGATGGGGCGCATAGGAGGATTAGAGGCATACTAGAATGGCCAATGGGGAGGGAGGGAAAGGAAGGGGGCAAAAGGGTGAAGAAAAAAAAAAGATGGTAGAATGAGATGGATATCACTACCCTAAGTGCATGTATGAAGTCACGAATGGTGTGAATATATTTTGCATACAACCAGAGATTTGTAAAAACGT
Organism: Tamias sibiricus; assembly: GCA_025594165.1. Taxonomy (NCBI): domain Eukaryota; kingdom Metazoa; phylum Chordata; class Mammalia; order Rodentia; family Sciuridae; genus Tamias; species Tamias sibiricus. The sequence continues at coordinate 83,436,417 of CM046670.1, forward strand.
GCTCTATATGTGTAATATGAAATGTAATGCATTCTGCCGTCATTTATATCATCTTAGAATAAAAAATAATTTAAAAAAAGGTGTTCACTAACTATTCTATATAGTCTTCCTACATTACTCTCTAGCCCCCACCTTGCTTTATTATTATTTTTTCATAGCACTGTTTTGTAGAATATAGCTGCTGTCTGCTCCTATAACTAGAATGTAAACTTCATGAGATCAGGACTTTAAGTGCTTTATCTCCAGTGCCTACAACAGTGCCTGAAATATTGTCGTTACTCATTAAAATCTATCTTATCGATTTAGAAAGTACATATCAAGCTCATAACATTTTTTGATGTTTACTTGGCCTTCCTTTGATTTATCTAAGCAGTGCAATGTTTTAAAATGTGCATTCAGATGTTTTGCAATACCATTGTTAAATTTGTTCCTAAGTATTTTACATTTTTGACATGACTACAAAAGGAATTATTTCCTTATTTTTATTTCCTAATCTGATAAAGGCTGGCTACACTTCTTTTCATGTGATTAATGTTATTTCTTAATAAACATTAGATGGAATTCAGTAGGGAAATAATTTAAGCTTGAAGTTTTTCTTTCTGGGAAACTTTTTGACAAATTCAGCTTCTTTGGCAGATATAGGACTATCCACAGTCTCTCTTTCACCTGGTGTCATTGTTGACAAGCTGTGGTTTTCAAAGAAATTGTTCATTTTATCCAAGTTGGAAAAATAACTAACAGACCATTGTGCATAATATTTAATTATTAACCTTGGTGTCTGTAGGATCTGGTGTATCCCCTCTATCATTTCTGATATTTCTAACCTGAATTTCCTCTCTTTTTTCTTTAACCTTCTTGTGAGGGAGGAGTGTATCAATTTCATTAACTGTCTCAAAGGTCACATTTTGGCATTGCTTTTCTTTTTGATTGATTTCTGTTCTTATTTTTATTATTTTTCCATCTTTATATTTACTTTGGGTTTGATTTGTTTCTTTCCTAGTTTAAAAATGACACCTTTTATCATTGATTGTTAGACCTCTCTCTCTCTCTCTTTTTTCTAATATAAGCACGTAAAGCTATAAAATTTCCTCAAAGCATCCCTAACTGCATCTCACAAATTTGGATATGCTGTGATTTCATTTTAATTTAGTTCAATATATTTTCTGACTTCCTTTCTCAGTTCTTTGAAAATTATTTACTATTTGTTTAATTTCTAAATACTTGGGGGGGGGCTTTACCAGTTTTTGTATTATTATTAATTTCTAATTTAATTTTATTGTGGTCAAATAACATATTCTATAATATTTTAATATTTTGAAATGTATTTGGACCCAGCATATAGTGAACACTCCATAGGAATTTGAAAAGAATATATAGTCTACAGATATTGGATATAGTATCTTTTTGGTCAAGATATTTGATAATGTCATTTAGATCTTTTATATTGGGGCTTATCTTTTTGTTCAGTAGTTTTATTGCTGAAAGAGGTAATAAAATCCCAGTTTTGTTTGTACATTTGTCTGCTTCTCTTTTTATTTCTGTAAGTTTGGGTTTATGTGTTCTAAAGCTTTGTTATCAGCTGCAGGCCCATTTAAGACTTTTTATGTGAAATCAATCCCTCTATCATTATAAAATGCTCTTTTTTTAATTAATATTTTTATTTATTTGCTTTAGTTGTACACAATGCGTTTTATTCAATGCGTTTTATTTGTACGTGGTGCTGAGGATCGAACCCGGGTCACCCACATGCTAGGCCAGCGCTCTACCGCTAAGCCACAATCCCAGCCCCATGCCCTTTCTTATCTCTGCTAATATTCCTGGTCTTGAATTCTATTTATCTGAAGTAAGTGTAACTATTCTTATTGTTTTTTTTTTTTTTAAATCTGTTTGCTTACTTCCTCTTTTATTTTCCTTTTACTCTCAAACTGTTTTTTTTTTTTTTTTTTTTTTTGTGGTACCGGGGATTGAACTCAGGGGCACTCGACCACTGGGTCATATCCCCAGCCCTTTTTGGTATTTTATTTGGAGACAGGGTCTCACTGAGTTGCTAAGTGCCTCACCATTGCTGAGGCTGGCTTTGAACTCGTGATCCTCCTGCCTCAGCCTCCCAAAGTGCTGGGATTATAGGCGTGCGCCACCGCGCCCGGCTTCAAACTGTTTTTATCTTCATGTTTCATTTTACAGAAAGCTTATAGTTGAGACAATTTTTTCATTTTATGCCCATTCTGATCATTTTGGCCTTTAAAAAATTTTTTTTGAGTTCTGGGGATTGAACCCAGGGCCTCATATGTGCTACATAAACATTCTAGCATGGAGTTAAATCTCCAGACCTCGCCACCCTTTATTTTTTCGGAACTGGGAATTGAAGCCAGGGCGCTCTACCACGGAATACATCACCAGCCCTTTTTATTTGTTATTTTGAGACAGGGTCTCACGAAGTTGCTGAGGCTGGCTTTGAACTTATGATCCTCCTGCCTCAGCTTCCCTAGTAGCTGGGATCACAGATGCATGTCACTGTACTCAGCTCACATCAGCTTTTTAATTGCAGTGTTTGGATTATTTATACTCAATGTATTATTGATACAGTTGAATTCAGTCTGCCATTTTTCCATTTGTTTTGTGTTTGTCCCATCTGTTTTACATTCCACTTTCCCCCTTTCCTTCCTTAATTTGGGTTAATCAAATATTTTTAGTATTCCATTTTGATTTCTCCTTTGGATTTTTAGCTATATGTTTTGCATTATGATTTTGGTGGTTGCCCTAGGGACAGTAATGTGCATCTTTAGCTTATTACTTTATACTTAGAGTTAATAATGTACCAGTTCACATAAAATGTAGGCTCCTTGGCTCTAGGATTGTTCTACTTACCAAGCTTGCTTTCCAGACAGAACATAAGTCACATCTACTTCTTAAGGACGTCACGCAGGATATCATCTCTTGCTGGCACCACAAATGCAACTGGACTCCTGTTCTTGGGTAGTAACAGGAAAAATTCATTTGGTACATGAGGTAGTTATGCTATGCTTAGTGCCTCGGCCTGTAAGATAGGCAAAGTCTGCCAGGCCATGAATCAATGGGACCGCTGGGAAATGAAGGAAATTCTGTGTTGCAAAATATGTAGGAACTAGAGAATTCCTGCTGTGGAGTGTATAAAAATCTGGATACTTGCTCAAGGATGGTTCTGTCCTTTATTTTTGGTGTCAATCTTTATTCTGTGCTATTTTTTTTAATTGTAACATTCTCTGTAACATTGAGTTAAAAAACTCAAAATGCATGTCTAATACAAAATTAAGTACTGCTGTCTTTTTTTTTTTTTTTTTTTTTTTTTTTTTAAGAAAGTTAATGGTGAACGTGACACTTGGAAAAAGTGTTGATCCCATGTACTATCACAGCCCATGTGGAAACCAGAAAGGACAGATCTGTTGAAGAGGCCTCAGCATCTCAAAATTTATGGTTATTTTGAATCTGTGCCCAAATAGAATTAGGACAAAAAATTCTGCAAAAGGTGTTTGCATGTTGTTGTGTGACTCACTTAGACCAAATGACTCTTCTTCTATGTTAATTTCATTTACTTTCCTACTTTTCCTGGGCAAGGAGGGAAAGTGAAGTGATAGCAGAGGATGTATTGGTTTCACAGGAGAAAAACAACTTCTCAAATAATTATACGAAGCCAACAGTGTCACAAGATGCCTCACATAGAATATCCACTAAGATAATTTCTATACTGGTTCAATTTTTCATCCAATTTATGGAACCAAAGAAATGTTTTTGTAATTTCATTCTGTCAAAGGTGAAACCGCTACAGTGAATGCAATTGTAACTTAAGAAACTGAACACTGAATTTTTTTTTTCAGTGATAATAAAAACACAAATTGTAGTGGAACACAGTGTTATAGAACAAATAATTTTCTGACTAAATTAAGATGTTTGTAGACTAGGAATGTACTTGGAGTTCATTGGATGCATGCATAATTAATAACTGTTTCCAAACAAGCTGTTTTTTTTTTTTTCAAAAATACCAATTGAATTGGAAGATGTAGTTGCAAAAGTTAAGTAATTTTATATTTGCTGGGAAGACTGAACTGCAAAAATTTTGTGATGGAACTGATTTAAAGAAAATAATACTTTCAGCATAATACTATACACTTTCTTTAATCGTTATCTATTAGATTTTAGGAGTCTTCAAACTTTTAAAGAAGTACTTTGTGAATCAATCTAAGTATCCTTAAATGCTGTTGACCTTCTGTCTAAATAAATCCACCAAGTTTGAGTTCATTTTGTACGAAACCAGCTGGGAATATTTAATCAAAATTAAATGAATGATTCTCCCTGACATTGGTTTTTGAATCTTTTATAAAAGTAAATTGCAGTTATTGAGAACAAAGTCTGTAATCAGGAAGACCCTGAGGTTTATCTCTTCAAAAGCAAGAGACTAGTTGAAAAAAATTAAGTAATAAGACATTAATGGTGTATAATGTTTAATATTCCAATTTGATAAGAATGTTTTGAAATATTTCAGTTCTCAGGAAGAGTCTTGTGATAATGCTTATGTGGCAAATGAGTAAATTTCTATTCTGCACTCCAGTAGAATACAGTTAAGTAGACCTGTGATTTTAAGCGTCTAAAACTGGTGAATCATTTGACTCATAAAAAGAGACAACTTATTTGACGTATTTTGTCAAGGAAAACTAATCTGAACAAAAAGAAAGTATCTGAAAATATTTGAAGTGAAATATTTACTCATTTCAATTTGATAAATAATTAAAATTGACAATAGCTTCAATTTCACTGAATTTTCTCCAACTTTACTAGATATCTCAGCCCTGGGAGGCAGAATGTTTCCTTAATTAAAAAATTGTGGTCTAAAAAGAAGGGTCAATGGTTTCAAATGTATTAATAACATGCAATTATGAAAAAAAAATTACAGGCAATTTGAAGGAGAAAACTAACATGATAAGATGATGTTGAAAAACCTATTTCTTTAGAAAAACCTGTGATACAATATTAGAGAGTGGAATAACTAAGAATCTGATTAAAATATGTTAATCTACATAAAAAGAAGTTATTCTGCTTGCATTCATTTTTAAAAATATATTTATTTATTTGCTTTAGTTGTTCACAATGTGTTTTTATTTGTACGTGGTGCTGAGGATTGAACCCGGGGCGCGCACGTGCTAGGCGAACGCAATACCGCTGAGCCACAATCCCAGCCCCTGCATTCATTTTTAATGCTCAGATTATCAACACAAAGATTTTTTGATTTGATATATACAAATATTTATTACAGGTTTAAAAAGAATTCTATTTCTTAAGATTAGTTTTTTTTAATAGAACAATTTTATAGGGTCATTGATAAGAGAAAATCAATTTTTTAGTCAATACATAAATATTATAAAAATTATATATTTTAAATCATTTTTTTCCATCCTCTTTCGACTCTCAAAAGTGTCCCAGTTTTTAAGGTACATTATATGCTCATCTCTGTCACTCAGCTCTATACTTGCCATTAGGAGAGTTTACAAATAACTTGGTGTCCTGCTAGAAGGATGACGTGCTTCCTCACTCTTGTTTTTTTTTTTTTTTTAATTTGTTCTAATTAGTTATACATGACAGTAGAATGCATATTGACACATCACACATAAATGGACTATAACTTCTCTTTCATCTGGTTGTACATGATGTAGTTACATAGGTCATGTAATCATATATGCACATAGGGTAATAATGTCTGATTCATTCTACTGTCATTCCTACGCTATGACCCCTCCTCTCCCTTCACTTCCCTCTGTCTAGCCCAAAATACCTTTTTTTCCCCACCCCTATATTGTGAATTAGCATACTCATATCAAAGAAAACATTTGGTCTTTGGTTAATTGAGATTGGCTTATTTCGCTTAGCATAATATTCTCCAGTTCCGTCTATTTACCAGCAAATACCATAATTTCATTCTCCTTTAAGGCTGAGTAATATTCCATTTTGCATATATACCACAGTTTCTTTATCCATTCATATGTGGAAGGGCACCTAGGTTGGTTCCATAGTTTAGCTATTATGAATTGAGCTGCTATAAACATTGATGTGGCTGCATCAGTATAGTATGCTGAGTTTAAGTCCTTTGGGTATAAACCTAGGAGTCAGATAACTGGGTCAAATGTTGGTTCCACTCCAAGTTTTCTGAGGAATCTCCATACTGCTTTCCATAGTGGTTGTACCAATTTGCAGTCCCAGCAGCAATGTGTGAGTGTACCTTTTTCCCTACATCCTTGCCAACATTTATTGTTGCTTGTATTCTTGATAATCACCATTCTGACTGGAGTGAGATTCCACTCTTTTTCTAATGAGTCATGGCCATGTGACTTACTTTGGCCAATGAAAGGTGAACAAAAATAACATCTAAGAGCCAGTGCCTGACCTGCCCTCTTTTTTCCATACTAGGGATCATGGAAGCTTTGGTCAGGTGGTAACTTGAGCAGTGGCAGTTGGAACATGGCTCCTAGTGATGCTGTCTAAGAGATAAAAGATGATCTTTGGACTATTAAGCCACTGAGATTTCAGGACTACTTATTATTGCTTCAAAACTTAACCTTTCCTAATTGATAAAGAAACTTCATAAGTCAATCTATTAATCAATTAATTAATTTAGAACTCAGTTTGTTTCAAAAGAACCTGAGACAGATTATAAACAGCAGGATAAAATGAAAAGAGGATTGGGTCAAAGGGAAAATAGGAGTATGAAAATAAAATACCATCAGAAGGGAGTTTCATCCTGGAAATGCACTTCTGTCTATTTCCTAGGGTCTGTGTACTTTCAGGCTGACATACAGTCTATCATCTAGCAGCCAAGGTGAGATGGAAAGTTGACCAGGAATAGTACTCATAAGATCACAACAAACAGGATGCTTGGGAAAAAACATAGGCCAAATGGGACACTGTGTTAAGTCCTAGGCAATTTTCCTTCAATGAGTAATCTAGAGTGCTTCATGAGACTCTTATACCAATTCCCAATGCAAACAGAGGACACAGGGCCATGTTTTGTTCAGGAAAAATTAATGGGAGGTGATGTCTAATATAGACTGGATGGCCTGGTCTAATTTAGCATGAGCTTCAGAGAATCTGAATGAGTACATATCCTTCAGTGGGTCCTTTTGGATGTTATGCATATTTGTTTGTATATTCTATCTATCTATCATCATCATCACCATCATCATCATCATCATCTATCTCTTTTCTCATGATGGGGGTTCTTTTAATGAAATGTATTTGGTTGTATTTTCTGCAAAGGTCCTGGAGCAGTATCAAACCTGGCTCCTATCCCCGCTAGATGCTTTGCCTCCAACAATAGGACAAGACATAAACACCACAGCACAGAATAAATTAAATGCAGAAAGACCTGTCCACAGAGCATGCCTTGGGAGCCCTGGGAAAGGGCAGCAGCTCTCCTGGGGGATAACGTTGTCTTTCCCTGGGAGAATCACGATGGAACCCAGTGGTCTGAGCTTTGGCCATTGACTTGGCGGTGGGGGGTCTGACTGCTTGGCATCACCGTCTCTGAACAGCTTCATATCCAGGAACCCTCTCAAAGGCCCGAGGGATGAATCTGCTGTGTTGAATAAGCCACCATGTCAGTTAAACCAGCTGTGCTGAGGTGGCCATAGTGCTCTGAGTGAGCTCAGGCGAAGGGACCTCAGCCAGGGCTGGAAGAAGCCTGTGAACCAATGACCCAAAGATTGGAATGTTTGCAAGAGTCTATTTTTGTTTCAGATAAACCCGAAACAATGAGCCACTTGAGGAGCCAGCCTCCTGGAGATTGATGGTGATGGAGCGAGTGGCAGCCCACTGGGGAAGTATGTGGGGCTCTGAGCTCACTGGGATGTTTTTCTGCAAGGCAAAGGCCATCCAATGGGGACTAGCAAGGGAACTCCAGCTCAGGGTCTGCAGAGGCCAGGTCCCCTTCCACAAGGTGCCTGTCAGCATCTTCATCCCTCTGCCTAATCTGCCCCTACTGACATGAGCTTCACCTGCTGGTGCCTGGCCCTGTGCTTGGTAGGAGAGGGGACAGGAGAAGACACAGGCCCTGTCCTCACAGGCAGAACGCCATCAGGGGGAAGGCCTGACCCCTGTCAGAAGTGATCTGGATTCATATTCCTGGGATTTCCTCTGTTAATCCACCGTCAGTGGAAAAGAGCCTTCTCCTTCAGGAGTCTTTTCTGGGTCAATCTAAGAGCTCTCTTTGGGGCTTGGTTCATGCTGCTGTGGGCTGTGGGAGAGGGAGCACCTCTCCAGCCCAGGGGTCTGGCATCCCAGGCTCAGGTGAGAGTGAGCCCCCTAATCCTGGAGGTGTGATCCAGGCACCATTTAATGCCGAGAGGACCGCCAATCCTCCATCATCTCCCCTCCATGTGCCATGGAATAGGCACTTGGGGACCCTGTGAGCATCACCCAGCCAATAAGGGAAAGAGCAGACTCTCAGATCAAAGACAGGTAATGCTCCCTCCCTCCTTCCATCGTCAGAGTCCAGATGTCGGACCTTGGGGGACAATGTTCCTTCACCCTTGGGCCATTTTCTAACCAACCTCCCTTTGCTTCTCTTCCTTCTAGCCTTTGGGGTCCTCGGTCCTACCACCTGCTAAAAATCCCTCAAACCTGGGGGTTTCTGAACTCCAGAGAGGAGGTCCAGACTTTGCTGGGGAGGTCCGCCTCCCTGCTGGGAATGCCAGGCTCATCACTACCGTGAGACTGTCCCTAGCTGATGGCACACTGCTGTGCGTTTAGTGCTCCTGCTCCCCACCCTGAATCTGTCTGGGAACTGGGATGTGAGGAGACTCGGCTTGCAGTGGGACCTGCTGGCACCGTTCGCAGTGTCTGGGGAAGCATGTCATGGACTTGGCAGGGCCCCTTGGTGGATGTGGCATGGCATGGGCCATTTATGACTGCAAGCCTATGATTTGGGAGTGGGCTGTGTTTAGTTTGCAGGGTTTTCAGACTGACCTGCAGGAAGGAACCAGCCAGGTGCTAGCCTCAGAACCTGGGCCAGGGTGAGAAACAAGAACACACACACTGCAGGACGCAGACCCTGACTTTGAGGTGCTTTTACCAAAATACCTGTTGCTTCCCTCACAAGAGGTGATCAGCAGGAGGACCACAGGGGTTTCTTCAAGGCACTCCTTGTACCAACTTGGTACTAAGTGAGATTGGCACCCTTTCATTGTTAACTGGTCTCTTACTGCCTCATCTCCCATGAAGAAACTGCCAAGCCTGACTTAAAACTCTGCTTTGTAGGTTCAAATGTCTGTTGAAAACAGGTTTTGAAAGTAGGAGGACCCTGTCAAGAGAGAGGGGCTAGGATTAGCCTCTGGGCTGTGAAACCTCCTGGCTCCTGCAGTGATCATTTGTTCTTTCATCCCTCCAGTGTTTACTGAGCCATCTTGGCAAGCTTTGGGCCAGACAGCAGGCTGCACAGATGAACCAGAAGCGATTCTGCCTTGGAGTCAAGTAGGTGAGATCAAACCCTAGTGCCCAGGAGGCGTGGGGATGTTCTCAGGATGGAAAGCTACATCCTGATGTTGTTCAGCTGGTTGGCACTTAGGAAGGGCTCCTCCTAGGAGGAGTTATGATGGTTAATTTTATATACCAACTTGACTAGGCCACAGTGACCAAATCAAATGTTATTCTAGGTGCTTCTACGAAGGTCCTTTTTTTTTTTTTTCTTTAAAGATGAAATTAACATTTAAATCAATAGGGTTGGACTAACGCAGATTAATCTTTTTTTTTTTAATTTTTTTTATTTTTTATTTATGTTTATTTTTATTTTTTGTGGTACCGGGGATTGAACTCAGGGGCACTCGACCACTGGGTCACATCCCCAGCCCTTTTTTTGTATTTTATTTAGAGACAGGGTCTCACTGAGTTGCTAAGTGCCTCGCCATTGCTGAGGCTGGCTTTGAACTCGTGATCCTCCTGCCTCAGACTCCCAAAATGCTGGGATTACAGGCGTGCGCCACTGCGCCCAGCTCACGCAGATTAATCTTGATATTGTAGATGGGCCTCATCCAATCAGTTGGAAACCTTAAGACTGACCTCCCTGAAGCAAGAAGGAATTCTGCCGCAGATGGCCTGTGGACTCAAACTGGAACTCATCTCCTGTCCCCTGCTTTTGACCTACCCTGAAGTTTTTGGATTGATCAAACCTCCACAATTGCGCATATAACATATCAATATGCACACACACACGCGCGCGCACTCTGTTGATTCTCTTTCTTGGGAGAACTCTAATACAGGTGTCAATGGCCGAGGATATCTTGTGGGAGTCTGTTCACTTATGTGAATTCCTGGGGTACACACGTGCCAAGAAACTTCTGGAGTGTCAGGCTCCTACAGACGTATCTGGGTTTTATGAGGGAATCACAGAGGACAATTTTTCAGAGATTGGGAGAAAGTGGTTGGTCAGAGATGAATGCTTTCCCACAGGAAAGTGGCTGCCACATCGGAAGAAAGGCTGACAGGGTTTCGTGCACCTGAAGACGCTGCTGGAAATCCCAGAACCGGGACAAGCCATGTGAGGGTTCTACCAAGAAAAACTAAGACAAAAAAAAACAAAAAACAAAAAACCAATGTCAAATGAGCAAGTGACAACAAACAGCACTCTAAGATTTTGGAAGCCTCGGCCTTCCTAATCCTGAGACCCAGAGAAGCCTGAGGGCTGTGTCGACTCAGTTTTGGCGTTTGCTTTTCTGAAGTACATGACACTGTCCTTTTAGGCATGCAATGCTGAAGCAGCTTGGAATTTTTGCTCAGATTCTTAATTTTCCAGTATGAAAATCATTCTAGAAAATGGAAAGTGCATAGAGCCTAGGTAGAGGTGAGATTCTGTAGTGACCTCTGGGCATTACCTGCTGTGACCATCCTTTATGGTCTTCTAAGAGCTCCTCCATGATCTTATTCCTTTCAGCCCTTCTCACAGTTTTATAAACATCTACATGCTACTTATTTATAATATTTATATAATTACTGATGTGTACTAATTGTATAAACTGATGGGTTCCCCTGTGACATTTTTCTACATGTGGATACTTTGACCACGGCTACCCTCCCTTCAGCCCTTTCTGTCCTTCCTTTTCTCCCCACTCCTCCTGGTCCCCTTCCTTTTCCCTAATAGTCTCCTATTTCCAGGTCATATTTTTTTTTTCTCCACATATGAGAGAAAATATCCAATACTTGTATTTCTGAGTCTGGCTTATTTCACTTCACCTGAATGAACATCTATATTTCAGTATGAGATGATTTCCAGCTTGGTATACCTAGGACAGTTCACGTTATCTATCTAGCTTCTCAGGGATTCAGCAATTGACAGCACATGTGCTTCTAGAAAATAATATTTGAAGATGGGGTGGTTTTCTGGGCGGTTTGGATTTGGAGCTAATGATGATGGGCTTCCTTGTTAGTAGAAAAATGGAGTACCGACAATGCATGGCCTACGGTGGCAAACAGTTTTGGAAAAGTTACCTGAAGTTGCCTGGAATAAAGAACCTGCCGAGGCCATGACTCTGGAAGATTGAATGGTTGCTGCTGCGGGATGTTGTGGTGAACGGGCAGAGTGTGAGGACTGCAAGGTTGTGTGTGTGTGTGTGTGTGTGGGGGGGGCACTAGCTATTCCCAACTGCACTAAAAATGAGAGAATGGATTCATCTCGGGGTACAAGTCATGGTTAGAGAATCAGAGTGCCTCGGCAACTGCCTTAAGGATTTATGTATCAAAAAAGTTTGGTCATGAAGTTGTAAGTAAGAGCTGTGAATAGTGCAATTCACGGCTGTACCAGGTCTTGTGTGAAAGTGAGGGCACTGTTTCAGAAGGAGGGAGACACTGAGAATTAGAGCAGGGACATACAGGCAGGTTCAGCTCAATTCCCAAGTCTCTCCGTCCGACTTGACCTTTCGAAGCAGCGTTCTCCATCGCTCTCCAAGGGAGCGCCCCCCTACTTGATCGAGAAGCTCCTAAGAAGATGCCGAATCTTAAGGCATGTTCTCACTGCTCCTTATTGCCCCGAATTCCCTCCAGATCCATAACTAAGTCAGATCCGAAGCATGCCCAAGAGGGATGAGAACAAAGTGCTACCCCAAAAGAGAAAAGAGAAAAGCATATGTACCAGAAGGAGTTCGAGAAGAGAAGGAAGCTCTATCATATTGGATTGGGCCAAATTTATCAAGATGTATGGAGATTCTTGACTGAGTCGGTTAACTTGAGTAGCTTGGAGTGACACCAGCAATTTGCTTTATTTTTGACTTGAACCTGGACTCAGTGGTAGCTTGCACTTAACGTAACCAAATTGTTAGGACTTCCTTGGAGTACTGCAGACAAAGGATCCAAAGGCTAAAAAGGATAGGAGTGTTGAAATGGATTTCTCTTCTCTCTCTCTCTCTCTCTCTCTCACACACACACACACACACACACACACACACACACACACACGATTGATCTTGTGATATACCACTGTTTTTACTTATGCCTTTCAGAGAGGGAAAATGACTTGTCCAACTGTGAGAGGTCTCTGACTTCAGAATCCTTTTCTTTTTCATGGTGTAGTCCTGATGGGAGATGGCTTGTGTAGTTGACTGGTATGTGACACGTGTCTAATACAATCTTTCACAGCTGGTTCTGGGCATAACTATGGGAGGCAATAAAGAGTAATATCGAGGGGCTGGGGTTGTGGTTTGGTGGTAAGAGCACTTGCCTCGCATGTGTGAGGCCCTGGGTTTGATTCTCAGCACCACATGTAAATAAATGAATAAAATAAAGGTCCATCAACATCTAATATATATATATATATATATATATATATATATAAAGGGTAACATTGAATGGAAAATAAATGAGCAGTTTCATTCCTCTTCTGTCCTCCAGAGGGAGCCATGACCATCGGATGGCTAATGCCAGACCCTTGACCTTGTGGCCAGAGGCCTGACTACTCAGTATCTGCAGGAGGGTGAGGATGGGACTTCTTTCAGCTCAGGGAGTTTGTGGGCGTTGGAGGAGGTCTGGTAATCAATCCTTCAGGTTCTGATTCTTGAGCCCTGAAGCCCGAGGAGAAGCAAGGTCAGGTGTGGAGAGTGTGGGAAAGTGGGAGGCAGAGAGAAGCCAGGGAGCAGGTGCTTTGGTCTTCAGGCCATGGTCATGACCTCAGTTTAGCATGGAGTTTCAGGACAATGAAAAAGAATAAGAGAGAGAGAGAGAGAGAGAGAGAGAGAGAGAGAGAGAGGAGGAGGAGGAGGAGGAGGGGAGGAAGAGGAGGGGGAGGAGGTGGTTGAGGTTGCAAGGTTGCAGCATGCGGGTGTGGAGCAGGGGTCACTGTTGAGACTGTTAGGACAGAGAGAAAGCAAACATTCTCCCCATTTCCTCTAGTATAAAATGGGGCATATAATCATTTCACAACGTTACAGGATTTTTAGTTACATAATGACTAAAAGCAGATAAAGATCCAGCCAGAGAACAGCAAATCATGGACACGATGCTCATAAAAGCCCTTAGCCAGTCTCAGGGATTGGCTGCCAACCTGCTCTGGGGCGATAGGGGTGGACAGAGCCAGGCATGAGGAGCCTCCAAGAGCCCAGAGGAGGAGGTGGTGTGGGGGAAACAGCAAGGAAGGCCAGCCCTGGCCGCCAAGAACAGCAGGTTGCAATGCTTAATATCCATGCTCATGCCAGTGTGCTTAGGAACTGTTGTTATTTTTATGAGAAAAATGCAGAAAGGCTAATCTGTCTATTTATGTCTGTCTGGAAACATGTAATTACTGAGGGCTGCTCCGGAGCCAGGATCCAGTTGTGGCTCTTCCTCTCCCAGGATGTCTCCTGGAGGCTAGGCCTGATGGCCCAACTCAGCTCCATCCAGGAGCCTGCCAACAGCTGCGAGCACCAGTGGGACAGACAGACAGTCACAGAGAAGTGTCCTTGGGAAAACAGAAATCATTGGGTCAAATAATTTTATCCATTTTAGTCTTTTGGCAGGTGGTAATTTTAGGGTATTTTCATTGAATAGAGGTCTGCCATGAAATGCAGAGGTAATCATCCATCCACCCTCCATCCTCCCTCCATCCCTCCATCACTCCATAACTCCAACCATCCACCCTCTACCCTCCATCCCTCCACCCTTCATCCATCCCTCCATCTATCCCTCTATCCACCCCTCCCGCCCTCCCTCCTTCCATCACTTCATCCCTCCATCTCTCTACCCTCCATCTCTCCACTCTCCATCCCTCCACCCTCCATCCCTCCACCCTCCATCCATCCCTCTATCCACCCCTCCCTCTCTCCCTCCTTTGATCACTTCATCCTTCCATCTCTCTACCCTCCATTTCTCCACCCTCCATCCACCATCCATCCCTCCATCCCTCCATCCCTCTGACATCCATCTCTACCCTCTAACCCTCCACCCTCCATCCATCCCTCCATCTATCCCTCCATCCCTCCATCCATCCACCACTCCATCCCTCCATCTCTCCACCCTCCATTCCTCCACCTTCCATCTACTCTTCCACCCATTGAACAATCATGTTGTGTCAGACACTTTTCTAGACTCCAGAGATAACAGCAAATAGCACAAGGTCTTTCCACTTGGGAGACTGAAGGTGTGTGGGGTGGTGGAAATCTCATCCATGAAGCAGGTATGTGCCACAGGGGCTACAAGAGCCTTTTCCTGGCCCGAGGTGACAAAGGAGGAAAACATATAGTTACTGAAGGGATGGAAGTCAGAAAAAGCTTCAGAGAGCAGGTAACCTTGATCTGGGTTCTGAAACCTGAGGATATTTTTGCCAGATAGGTCTAGATAAGTCCTGCCACCTCTCCAGGACCCCAAAGGATGCCCCAGGTGGCCCTACCTTCTCTTGATTCTAATGGAGTCCATGCTTTTCCAGGGCTGGGTTGGGGCCCATGACAAGGGCAACGCTCCACCTGTTGTGAGGTTTGTTAGTCAGCTCTTCATCACTGTGGCCAAAATATCCGACAAGAACAATTTAGAGAAGGAAAGATTTATGTTGGCCACCACAGCCCACCCCACCTGCCTGAAGCAAACCTACCCCAGTGTCTCTTGACCCGTGCCTCTGTCCTGCAAGCCCCCCATGCCAGTGCAGCAAAAGCACATCCATGGCCACTCTAGTCACTGTGCATCTGAAGGCTGATGTCATGAGCCATCTGCAGCTCTGGATAACACTCAGCCAGCCTGTGGATCAGGCTGTGGTTAGCTGGAAGGAGCGGGGTTAGGGCTGGTGGTTGCAGCCCAGCTGGCCCTAGCTGAGAGCCAACTGGCCTCCTTAGCCAATGCCTGCCCCCCACTCACGGAAGCACAAGTCTTTTGCTACCAAAAAGCTAGCTCAGTCCATTAAAAGACCCTACAGAATCATGAGTCTTACAATAGCTCAAGGAGTAATGTAAAAAAGCAATTCCTTTAAAACTCGGAGAAAGATCAGAACTACAGATCAGAAATCTCTAGAAGGAACGAGGCAGAGATTACAAGGCCTGGTCAGGCCCAGCTTCCCATAGCTAATGATTCTCTCAACGAGGTGCAGACTCTTAGGACTAGGGTGAAAGGAGGCAGGTGACATGCCTGCCACTGTCTTTCTCCAATCAATAGGCCTAGGCTGGCTTCATACCCAAGAGCCCCCAGCCTTAATACACATGATCCGGTACTCCAAAGGGCCACCTCCCAGCTCACTGAGCCTCCCAGGAGGACAATATCTGTAGTTTCAAGAAGAGCCTAAAGGATAAAAAGGGACAGAACAACTTAAGGAGACTGACCAACCTGGTCAAAAGGAGGATGGACACTGGGGCCTGACCAGGGTACAGCATGGCATGGCCCGGTGCAGGACCATGGGGAACAGCAGGAGTGGACATGGGAATGGAAGCTCAGGGCCAGGTCACCAAGATTACCTATTATGGTTTGGATCTGGAATGTCCTCCCAAAGCTCATGTGTCCAAAGTATGGTCCCCAGTGCAACAAGGTTAGACGTGGGGCTTTTCAACAATGATTAGACCGGTGACAGTTCTGACCTCATCAGTAGATTAATCTGTTTGGTAGTTGAATGGACTCATGGGAGTGGGACCTAGTTGGAAGACGTAGATCATGGGGCCATGCCCTGGAAGGGTTTATCTTCTCATGACCCCCTCCCCCTGCTTCCTGGCTGCTTCCTTAGCTGAGAAGTTTTTCTTTGCCACACCCATCTGCCGTGACGTTCTGCCACCTCAGGCCCAGGGCAGTGGAGCCAGCTGACACTGGAGTAGGTCTGTTGTCATGCACGTGGAGAGAGCCGTAGTGACAGCCCTCCCACCTGGGCCTCTGCTCTTCTCTCCGTAAAGTGATGAGGCTGAACTCGGGCTCCTCAGGGATCTTTCTAGCACTGTCACTCTTGGGTTGCAGGCTTCTGAGAGGTGGCCTGCCCTCATGGTAGCACCTGGGCTGATTCAGAGAGAGAGATGGAGAATAAGAAGGGCTCAGCCATTGACCCATTTGTCCAGCCCCCTGGGAGTGCCACAGGCTCAGGAACTGAAGAAATTAGGCTGGGCATTAAAAAAGACAGGGAAATGGAAACAATGTTTTTTGTTTATTATTATTATTATTATTATTTAAATATTTATTTATTTGCTTTAGTTGTACACAATGCATTTATTTGTATGTGGTGCTGAGGATCGAACCCAGGCCGCGCACGTGCTAGGCGAGCGCTCTACCACTGAGCCACAATCCCAGCCCCTATTATTTTTTTTAACATCAGCAATCACAGACAACTTAAGTTCCGCCTTTTTGGGGCACCATCTGTCTCCCCTAGCAGGACCTTGTTCACGCATACCCCTCTGTCCAGTTCTGGGTTGCTCAGACCCAGCTACTGTCCCTGGTCAGCTCAGGAACTCAGGCATGGCAGGCTCAGAGTGTCGACAAGCCCAGCGCCAGGAGAGGCCCCCAAGAGTGAAGCAGGCTGAGCAAGCTTCCTGGAGGAGGTGGTGAGGAGAGGATTTGGTCAGGTGATGGCAGAGTGGCTGAAGGAGGGAGAGGGCACGGCAAACTTTCTCAGGTTGGCACAGTAAGGAAAGGGCTGGGAACTGCTTTGCATGTTTTTTTCTTTGAGGATCTGGGGTTGTTGAAGAGAAATCTGTAAGCTGCCTGGTACCGAAAACCGGGAGGAAAAACTCTCGGAGGCAGAGTTAAGCTTTTACTACTTTTACTTCTACTTTCTTAGAGCTTAGAGAGGGAAAGAAAGATTTTTCTTCTTAGCTTAGAGAGAGAAAGAAAGAGTAGAGCTTAGCTTAGAGTAGAGCTTAGCTTAGAGTAGAGCTTAGCTTAGCTTCTTAGCTTAAAGTCTTAGAGAGAAAGAAAGATAGAGCTTAGCTTAGAGTAGAGCTTAGCTTAGCTTCTTAGCTTAGAGTCTTAGTTAGAAAGATAGAAAGATAGAGCTTAGCTTAGAGAAAGATTAGAGCTTCTTTCTTCTCTCTTCTTTCTTCCTTCTTCTTTCTTCTGTCTTCTGTCTTCCTTGGGAGCCTCGGCCTAACTCTGACCAGTCATTACTTCTTCTATCTGGTTTCTCTTCTGTCTTCTATCTGGTTTCTCTTCTGTAACCGCTCTGCCTACGTTCTGGCCGCTCTGATTCTTCTGACCGACCGAGTGACTGCCCGGCTGACTGAATTCTCCGTTCTCCTAACTCGGACCGCTTTCACCCGGTTATATACCTTCAGCTTTTCGGGTGCCTACAGGTGCGTCACATACATATCAGGTGGAACTTATGGCTTCCAGCTAGCTGCAACAGCCCTTCCTAATTAGGGCTCCTTCATATTCCTTCCCTTTAGTTTAAAAAGGTGCTTTAATTCTATTTTCTCTATTTTCTTTTATTTTCTTGTCCCTACCTAGCTTTTCACCTTTTATTTTTGAAAGGGTGGATATTTGAGCCCTTTTTGAGAAGGTGCTGTGGCTTTAAGGAAGCCTACTGCTGAGGAGCAGCTAACGCACTTTGTTAAGCACAACTGCATAAGCGGCTTTGACTTTTTTTTTTTTTTTTTTTTTTTTTGTCTCTTCTTTATTTTTATGGCTTTTTTGCCAAAGCTCAATGGCTTTCTATTTTCTTTTAAGCTCATGGCTTTTTTCTTTATGGCTTTTTGCTAAAGCTCAAGGCTTTTTCTCTATATGGCTTTTCTGGCTTCTTTATTTTTTATGGCTTTTGGCCGGCTCGCTTCGGCTTTTCGCTGGCTACTCTGCTTCGGCTTAATTCTTAACTGGCCTCAACTGAGTCAGAGGCTATGCTCTCTTGTCATTACTTCTCTTTTTGCTGGTCTCAACTGAGTCTGAGGCTATGCTTTTTCGTTGCTCTCCTCACTATCTTACTTCTACTTAGCTTCATTGTTCTTATTTCTTAGCTTTTCTTCTCTGCCAGCCGAGCCCCGGACGGACCACCATTTGTAAGCTGCCTGGTACCGTAACCCGGGAGGAAAAACTCTCGGAGGCAGAGTTAAGCTTTTACTACTTTTACTTCTACTTTCTTAGAGCTTAGAGAGGGAAAGAAAGATTTTTAGAGAGAAAGATTAAAGAGAGCTTTTCTTCTTGTCTTCTTAGCTTAGAGTTAGTCTTAGAGAGAAAGAAAGATAGAGCTTAGCTTAGAGAAAGATTAGAGCTTCTTTCTTCTCTCTTCTTTCTTCCTTCTTCTTTCTTCTGTCTTCTGTCTTCCTTGGGAGCCTCGGCCTAACTCTGACCAGTCATTACTTCTTCTATCTGGTTTCTCTTCTGTCTTCTATCTGGTTTCTCTTCTGTAACTGCTCTGCCTACTTTCTGGCCACTCTGATTCTTCTGACCGACCGAGTGACTGCCCGGCTGACTGAATTCTCCGTTCTCCTAACTCGGACCGCTTTCACCCGGTTATATACCTTCAGGTTTGCGGGTGCCTACAGGTGCGTCACATACATATCAGGTGGAACTTATGGCTTCCAGCTAGCTACAACAGCCCTTCCTAATTAGGGCTCCTTCAGAAATCCATCTGGAAGCACGCTCTTATTGGCTGTCTCTTGTGTCTTGAGACAGGACTCTCTGCAGGTGACGTGCTGGCCAGCCCCTGACAGCCTGGATAGTCACACCATGCCAGGGATTGTGGCAGGGGGCAGTGAGATTCCCACCACAGGCAGAGGGTTGCAGATATGTGAAGGGGGCCTGGGTGGGTCAAGGTCACATTGCAGGTGGAGGCAGAGTGGGCTGAAATGGTAGAGGTGGGGTTCTCTCCTTAGTGGTCCAGAGCATAAAGGTCCTTCTTGGTCCTTCATTGCTGCTTTTGAGCCTCATCTCCTCTTTCCTGATGCGCTTGGTCACCCCACACTGTGTCCCTGGGCCACCCTCTTGCACACCTTGGCCCTGAAGGGCAAAAATCACACCAGGGACCACCGTGCAGCCAAGAGATTTATTCACCAGCCTTTATGGCTGGTTGGAGGTTGAAGAGGTGCTGGGGAGAGAGGAGTTAGGGAGAGGGGAGTGTGCAAGCTCTGGTGGGAGAGAGGAGTCGGGAGAGGGGGGATTGTGAGAGCTCTGAATGGAAGGTGGGTGCCTGGTCACACCGGCTGTGGTCTCTGGAGCTGTGGGCTAAGGCAGCTGCCATCGGGCTGGAGGCTGGAGGTGTTGGCTGGGGCAGCTGCCGTTGGGCTGGAGGTGGTGGGTCTAAGGCTGGTGCAGTGGCTGTCTCCTCTCAGCAGGGACGAGCTGTTGTGTGTGTCAGCTCCAAATGGACAGGAGCTTAAATAGGGATTTCTGGTGGAGGGGGGGTGTACCAGAGTGACCTTTAATGCTATTGGCTCTTTGCCCATGGCACAGGGTGAAATTTAAGCCCGTTGGCTCCTGCCCAGGGAAGAAACAAGGTTGCTTTTCTCAGGATACAGAAACTTTCCGGGGGGGGGGGAGTATCTATCAGGCCCCCGTGCTGCTTCCCTGTCCTGGAGTGCCTTGCCTACCCCCTTTGCTCCAGGGCTCCCCTTCCTCTTGCGTGTGTGTGTGCTGCTCCCAGGGCTGCCCGTCCTCTGCTTGCACACAGCAATGCACTCACACCTCTCCCTCCTGCTCGCCCGACAGCACCGGGAGGGCAGCTGGCTTCCCTTGACTGTGAACTCCTTCTGGGCAGACCTAGGGTCCTGTTCGTGTTGGTATCCCCAGAATGCACAGGTGCCCAGGAACGTGCTGGTAGGAGAGGAAGGCGATTGCCCCAGCCACAGTCCTTCATGTCCCTGCTGTTGTCTTCCGCTAGCCTTGACCCTCCCTGGAGGACAAGAGGCTGAGGTGACATTCTCAACCGGAGCCTGATACCAGCCCCTGCCACCATTTCCCTGAGGCCTGCTGGGGTCATGCTGAGCCACCCACGTGGGCACTGGTAGGCCTGTGTCCTGTCCTGAGGGGTGACTGTGTGTGCACTGGGTTTGGACGTGTGACCTGGGAGTCCACAGACTGACACACGGTCATACACTTGTCCCTGGCCTGTGCATGCTGCGGTAGCCTGAATGGATGAAGTCACTGTATGTGGGGCCATGTTTCCTGGGGGCCTGAGAGTGAAGGCTGGGCTGGGCTGGTGGGGACAAGTGGTGGGAAGTGGAGCCATCGGTGGGATAGCAGCCATGGCCATCTTGCTTTCTGGTCCACTGAGTCCTTTAGGTTAATCACCCTTGTATTATAGGTGATAGTTCTTGAGCACCTACCATGAGTCAGACTCCGCACTAGGGGTTTGGTTGCATTTATGTTTTAATCTTCACTCTGGCCCTCTGGTGGAGACTGGTACTGCTTTACAGGAAAAGAAACTGAGTCTCAGAGTTACACACTAAGGACTCAGACCCTATCTGTCTCCTGTTGTCCCTGACCCTGACCCCGAGGGTTTTTTTTTTTTTTTTTTTTTTTTTTTTTTTTTTTTTTGTGGTGCTGGGGGCAATACACAAGTTAGGCAAGTCCTCTACTACTGAACCACAGGCCCAGCCCCTGATTTTGAGCGTTTTAACCACTTTGCACACCACCATGTGGTGGCTGTGGCCCCAGCATCATGATTCCCTGAGCCCAGCATCTGCCCTGAAGCAGGAGGCTGAGGCTTGAATGAGGCTAGTCTTTGGGGGCTTTTGGCTTCTGGAGGTGGGTGCATGGATATCTGTGCTCCCTGGCAGTTGGAGGTCTTGGAGGAGCCTGGGGGCGCAGTGTGTGTGTGTGTGTATGCTGGCCCTGCGGTGGATCTGTGACCTGCAGGTGGCCGAGAGCTTTCCTTTTGTTCAGCACTCCTCAGCCACCTGCAGGAACAAGGCTGCTTTCTGGGCCTGCAGGATCAAGCTTTGGATTCTCTCTGCATGAGGATCCTGGTTTTGCTGCCCTGAGGATAATGATAATGATGAGCTTCCCTCACCTGAAAACTCAAAAAATTTGAAATACTCCAAAATCTGGAACTTTTTGACCAACAACATGATGTCATAATTGGAAAATTCCACACCTGATCTTGTGTAATGGGCCGCAGTCAAGACAAAGGTGCATTAAAAATGTCATATAGAATTAGCTTCAGTCTGTACATATAAGTATACACAAAACATAAATAAATTTCATATTTAGACTTAGATAATTTCCCGAAGATATCTCCTTTTACACACACACACACATATACACACACACATATTTATATGTGTGTGTGCAAATATTCCAAGATTTGAAAAAACTCCAAAATTGGAACACTTCTGGTCCCAAGCATTTCAGATCAGTGATACCTAGCCTGTATGATTATCAATGTTGTTGTTATTGTTATTATTATTACTACTACTACTAATACATTAGCTCCTGGACCTGAGTGAGCCTCACTTTGGGGTTTTGGGATCCAGGCTGCAGGGACGTGTTGTCGCCTGAAGCGATGGCCGCTTGGAGCAACAAAGCCACGGGAATAAGTTCAGAGGCAGACTGGAAACAAACAGGCTTTTTATTCTGCCAGCTTCTCTCTCTGGCTCCAACAGCACCCTGACATGCCGTCCATGCTCTTCCAACAACCACAAAATGGCCCCCACGACGACCCACAACGTCCCGGGCCAAGTCCCGCGAGACCATGCAAATGGCTGACCCACCCCATCCGCAATGTCCCGCGAGACCCGGGCCAAGTCTCACACGAGACCATGGAAGGTGGTAATGCTTATGGCTCACAGCTAACCGCAATCTTAGCTATGTCCTTTATTAGGGCTCCTGCAGGGACGCCATTCTGGCCAGCTTCCTGGACGTCAGAGGCATGCCCACTGTCTGTACACTTTGAGATGAGGGGTAGGTATGTGTTGAGAACGAGGAGAGGCACCCAGGGCAATGGTAGGCGTGTGGCTTTTGGGATCATGTTTTGATGCTCTAACCTGCCATTCCCTCCTCCCAGTTTGGGTATTCAGTCTCCCAGGGCCTCAGTCTTCTCCCCAGGTCTATGGGAATTCTTCCTCAAGGGGTCATTGCCAGGCTTAGACGACAGCACGTGGTCTCATTCAGTGGTAACTCGTTCTTGTTCTCATCTTCTGGAACAGCTCCCTGGGCTGGTCAGGGGAAACTGTTCATAGACGCCAGGTCCTGGGTTTGTCCTCTTGGTGGTACATGTATGTGGTGAGTGTGGAAACACAGAACAGGACCAGTTCCGTCCAGGGGCCTGGATCCGATGCTTATTGCATGCAGAAGCAGGGCGCTTGCGAGGGGGTCACGGGTCACACAGGTGCCAGCCGGAGACAGTGTTGAAAAGCCCACAGTTTCTCAGGGAGAGATGGAGCGAGAAGTCGCGCCCAGCTTGCCTGAGCACTGTTCTGGTCCTGCGGGCTGTTACTGGTCATGCATTGTTTTTCCTTTGGAGCAGGAAAGACACTGAAGGTGCCAGAGCGCTGTCATGGACAGGCAGATTTATAGCCCTCTGTTTTTTGTGTTTCCTCTTGTCCAGCCTCTGGGAGGAGCATGAGGCCCGCGGAGCTGCCCACAGTTGGTGGTTTGGAAAGGACAGAGGCAATCCTTTCAGCCCCAGGGCGGGTGTGGGGCAAGTGGTTTGGACCATCATCCCCCCAAGATCTGTTGAAATGTCCCTGAGCTCAGCTGCCTGGCCCTCGGCACCAGTCATCGTGTTCTTGGTGACTCACTCACTCCGAACCTCCCCCTGGAAATTCTGGATAAAGTGGGTTCCAGGGCCATTTTCAATTTTATCTCCAGTGGTGAAACATTTGGTGTTTGTCTCACGCTTCCCTCAAATCCCCGGCTCCCCAGTGGACACTGCCTTCTGCCCGTGGCTCCCATGAACTTAAGGACCAGGAGTTCTCGGTGGCTGGGGCTGTGATTTAGGCCTTTCTGCATCCCGGCACTGAGCACACTTACTGGGGCTTTGTCCCTTATCCTTGCCATCTTTTCTACTCAACATCTCACTTGGGGTCACACCACCTGGGAGGAGAGGGTGAGCTGGGGCTAGCACTGAGCTTCTAGATTTGTCACCTGTGGGCAGCCCACTTTCCTAGCCTTTTCTTCTCCCTCACTCCTCTGACCCTGGCAGCCTGAAGACCCCCTCACTGGCTCCTCAAGGCACGGGTCCGTGTGGCTCTCCTGATGGGACAAATCCTGGCTGTCTTTGCCTTGACTTCTCCATCAGCAGAGGACTTCTGAGCGCAATCTGATCATGGCCTCCCTCCCAGCCTCTTTCACTTCTGGACTCCCTTCTCCCCTCAGACCCCTTTTGCTAAAATAAAGCCCAAGGGAGAGGGGAGGGTAGAGACTGAGGATAAAGTTGGGAGGGCCAGGTCCTCATGAGGGGCTGGGGAGGGAGCTTCCTGCTAGCCAGTAACTTTCACAGGTAGAAGGTGCTTTTACTAAGCAGATCTGACTACAGGAGGTAATTTCCAGTGGCTCCGCTTCTGTCCTCTGAGGCTCCAAACAAATGTCTCTTGCTATACCTAAGCTGGAGCTCAGTTTCCCCATTCCTGGGGAGGGCCAAAGGGAAGCCCTCTTTCTTGGGGGTCTGCGAGGGAAGCAGCTCCTGCTTGTGGGCTGCATATAAGCCAGAGTTTTCTTGTAGGCTAGTGGCATTCTGTCCCCGCCCCGGAAGGCTCAGAAGCAGCCTGGGATTGCTGTTCCCTGAGTCCCCTCAGTGTGGGGTTTGAAGGGTGGGGATCTGGCTCTTGGTCACCAGTTTCTAGCTTTCCATTGTACTCCTTAAACTCTCACGTCTGAAGCAATGCAGTCATTTCTATAATGCCCTGATGCGATGGAGAATACCTTGGCCTGGGACGTGGATGTGACTGATCCCAGGTCACAGAAGTGTCAGGTGGGGAAGCAGGGCCAGAGTTCTGCTCTCTGCATTCCCAACCGAGGGCTCAGCATTTCCTGCTCCCCGCAGTGTTCTGCACCTGCGGTAGTCACCCAGCTTCTTGAGTGAGACTGGGGGCTCTGGAAAATGAACCTGGGTCAGGCAGCCTCTGCCCATCCCTCTACCAAGGGCAGATGCCACCCGTGGCTTCGCTGTCTCCCGAACTTCCTTCTTAACCCTGTCTTTAGCTTTTGGTTTCAGGTTTGCCCTTCCAAATGTCACTTCAGCAACTGTCAAGGTCCAGGAAGTTCAGAAGCTGTTCAAAAGTGCTGTGGGTCACGTGTGGCCAAATCCAGATCTCCCTACCCCATGGCCTAAATGCTCCAAATCTGTGTGGGTCAGGGCGATATCTCCTACAATCTCTCCCACTTTGTGGGGAGGGCAGATCACGGGCGGGTGACGGCTGAGGGCTGATGCACTCCCCGCTGCCGTCTGTCTTAGGTCAGTCTGTCTTCCCTGAGCCCCTTTCCTCAGGCTGCTCCTGTTAATATGTTCCACTGCTTGTATCAAGAGCTGTCTTGCTAACGGTGTTGTTGGTAATTCATAGGAGTGGCTGTTATTTTTGGAGGCTGGAGCTGACGAAGAATGGCCTAACACCGGCTGCTTTTTTTTTCCCCCCTTTTTCAACTTTCCTCATATTATTGTAGAAATTACAGAAAAATGTTTGGCTCGTCATGTTCAACAATATATATGGCTGATTCCCTGTCATTATGTTAATCCTAGAAAAATGAACCTTTTGGCATCTTGCAGATTTTCCCTGGGTGGAGGGGAACACGGGCTCCTCTGTGCATCGTGAGCCGCTGAGTGGCTTTCTGTGTAGCGCTGTGCCTAGGACCACGTAGGCACGCTTCTTTGGTCTGGGTTAGTGTTAAATGTTGTCGTGTCTTGATTGTGGTGGAGCGTCAGGATTGTGTCAAAGCTGTATGCAATCCTCAGAGACTGGGACACTGGGACAGCAGATGGCCTTGAAAACCCAGATTCAGAGATGCTGAAGGGAACCCAGGCAGGGGCTGGGGATAAGGCTGGCCTGTTCTGAGCTGCAAGAGAGGAAGCTGGCTTGCTGTGCCAGCCAAGATAGGAGGACGGTGAGTGACAAGATCCCCAGGGATTCACCTGCTCCGGACCACAGGGTAAAGTGATTTTTGTTGGAACCGTGAGAGAGTCTCGCATTCCTTCTTTTCTTGTGAGATAAGTGGGGCCCTGTGACTGTGCCCATTTTTTGGATGAGAAAATAGAGACCCAGGAAGGAAGAATGGCTTCCCTAAAGCCCCAGAGGGACTTAGAAGTCAAGGAAAGGATGAAGCAGGGCCACATGATCTTTTTTTTTTTTTTTTTTTTTTTTTTTTTTTTTTGTGGTACCGGGGATTGAACTCAGGGGTACTCGACCACTGGGCCACACCCCCAGCCCTTTTTTGTATTTTATTTAGAGACAGGGTCTCACTGAGTTGCTAAGTGTCTCACCATTGCTGAGGCTGGCTTTGAACTCGCGATCCTCCTGCCTCAGCCTCCCAAAGTGCTGGGATTACAGGCGTGCGCCACCGCGCCCGGCATGGGCCACATGATCTTGAGAGCAGCCCTTCACCCTCCTCACATGTTATTCCACTAATCTGGGTGACCGACCAGGGAGAGCCCACAATGGGGTGTTTTGCTCCCTTTTCTCTACTCGTGCAGGGAGCAGCAGCCGCCTGTGTGCTGGAGCTCTTGATTTTCCAGCAGGCACCGTCTCCTACTCACATATACTCTGCCCACTAGTGAACTGGTGTCTTCTTTAGGTGACAGGTGCCCCCCCATAGCCAAAGCCCGGGCCATCCCCAGCTGCCTCTGGACTTGGTGGATCATGGCCTTTGAGGCCTGCAGCCCCGCCTTCTCCCGGCATGCACTCCGGAAACATCACTTTCATTTCCTGGCTCCACGATTTGTCCCTTTGAAGGCAAAATTGCTGTTTTCCTCCCTGCGAATCATCTGAACCGAAGCTGCATTTCAGTTTATTGACTTGGCTTGACCGTAAAACCACAGGTGGGGAAAAGACAACCTTCGCAGCTCAGGGCTCTTTCCTCTGGGAAAACGGGGAAGGAAAACTGGCCTTTTCACGGCCACTGTCCTCCTGCCACGAAGGAAGGTATTGCCAGGTCTGAAAACTGACCCAGACTTTCCTTGGAGCCATCTGTAGCTGACAAAACTGCAAGAGTTTCCTTCAATGGGTTGTGATGTTCCTTGGAATTTACAGTCCAGGATGCTCCCCAGGGCGCTCTTCTCTTGCAGGATCCCCACATGTGATCCCCACGTTGCCCAGGGAGTGGGGCCAAGAGGAGGCGAGGATGGGTGCGATGTTCCCCTTCCCGGTTATCTGTGGCTCATTTAGGGTCAGCACTGTGTGTTCCCAAGGCGTCAGGAGTTCTGGACTTGGCTTCCAGTTCCATTGGTCATTCTCCAACTTTTTGTTTTTGTGACAATGGGCAGAGATCATTCACTGAGTTAGAAGGAAGATTCGGGGACATCTACTTGTTTCTGATTTATCTCCATTATTTATCTATGAATTCATTCACTGTCTTCTTCCTGCCTTCCTTTCCTTGTTTTCCTTCTATAAAATCCATCATCCATCCATCCATCCATCCATCCATCCATCCACCCATTACTATTATTTGTAAGAGCTATTTCTGTCCAGTTGGCATGGAAACACACTAGTTCATAGAATATGTGTACTCAACAATATCTTATTACTTAAACAAAATTGAAATATATGGCCTTCATTTTCTTATTTTTCAGGACTTATTTTTTTCTAGAGCATAAATTCATAACTCAGAAATGAATTGACTATCATTAAGAAGGCCATTTTGTCTTTTAGCAGAGCCTTTCATACGGGTCTTGGCTGGAATCATTTATATTGAGTTTGCAGGTGTTTTTGCACGTCCCTCTAAATTCCCAGTGTGGCTGTGAGCCATGACAGCCATCATGCTCTAAGGTCATCAGTGCCCATGCGCACTCCGAGCTCTAATCAGAATGCTCTGCCGATGGCACCTGGAGTCCACACGCCCTCGATTGGCAGGCTTACCCACGTGCTGTGGCCACCGCCTGCAGTGTGCTTGTTCATTTTATTCACACGCTGAGCATCATTTTGGGTGCCACTCCCCCATAAAGGTTCCTGCAGGCTGTGCTAGTGTCATCCCTGTGTTCTCACAGCTCCAGTCACACTGCACCCTGTGATCTGTGAGTTCCTCAAGGGTAGGTCATGGGTTTTTATCTCTCCATCAAGAATGAGTCTGTACAGACTAAGAGGAAGTAAAAAAAAAAATTTTTTTTTTTTTTGGCAACAGAGAAGATAATGGATTTAGATAAGAAGTGTATACTTAACAAAACAAACAAACAAACAAACCAAGCTGTAGGCAGCATGTCACTTTGGTTCCTTTGGTTCATGAAGTGCTCTGGTCAGTGTAGGAGTGTGACTTTGTTGCCAGGGAACTGAAGCTGTGGCTAGCAGGAACATGGGCACTTCTGAATTATATGTGATAATTTAAATGAACAGTAAATACATTAGAGCAGCATCCACAATTTTCAGACTATAGTGATGATAAAAAACAACAAACAAACAAACAACAACAACAACAACAAAAACCAAAGAAAAGCCATAGAAGTGGCCTTTGGTCACCCCATGCTTTCTTATACTCAGTCAGCGCTTCTGCCCTCAATGACACTGGCAAGGTAGGTTCTGGCAGGAGCCTAGAAGGTAACAAAGGTGGAAAGCTTAAGGGAGGAACTATTTCCAAACTGTGAGGAGGCCCAGGGCGTGAGCAGGAGGAGAGGTGATAAGCCGCAGTGGGAGCTGGGGTGTTGCTGAGTGAGCCACAGCTGGGCTGTCCCTGTGACTGTGGGGCTCAGGAAAGGTGGCCTGAAGGTGTCAGGGCTCAGCTGGAGGGGCTGCCAGCAGGGAGGCTATAGTTTGATCTTACCCCACCTCTGATCTAGTGCTAGCACCTTCTATTGGCTAAACCCAACTGGGAGCCAAAGGGCAAGAGAGCTGGTTTCTGCTGCCCCAGGCCAGCCTCCGGGCACAGGGCAGAATGGAGGGCGAGCAGAGTTTCCAGGACGAGATTTCTCCTCCCACACAGTGCTCACCCAGCCACCTGCACATTGGCATGCCATCTACAGATGAAGGGGCTCACATCCAGGGACCGTCTGTGCCCCGATGGGCCTTTATGTTCAGTCAGGCCTCTGTTCCCAGGTGGGCAGGCTCATGGAGGGATCTGAGGAATGAGTCTTGTATAGGGGGCAGAGGTGGCCAATTCCCAGGAGGCTTCATTGCCTTACCAGATGGGCAGTGTCCATGAGAATGACTCTTGGAGACGCAGCCAGCTGGGAGATCTTGGCCCGAGCACTCAGGCAGTGTAGGCATGGAGGGAGTCGAGAGCTTGGCCTAGGCGACAGAGGCTGGGGCACTCTGCTCCACCAAGCACCTGGGCATGCTCAGTCAGCGGCAGTCCTGTGGGAGCCGCGGGGATGAGGCGCTTCTCCGTGCTAAACGCAGAGCAGCTGTGTGGTTCAGGCACCCGGGGCTAGACAGACCTGGGCTTGACTCTTGGCTCCCATACTGAACTTTGGGCAGGTTGCTAACCTCTCCGAGCTTCGTCAGTTTCCACAACTTTACAAAAGGAAATATAATTCTGACTTTGCAAACTATGGTGAGGGTTAGAGAAATACATGCATAGTGCCTGCTCAAACACCTGACACATAGATGGATCTAGATTAAAAATTAAATACTCCTTTGAGCAGCTCTGGCCAGCCGGCCTCGTGCTTGTTTGATTTGTGGTGTCTCGGAAACATCTTTGGTTTTAACCTCCTCCATGTGGATGACCTGGGGAGAAACTAAGGCAGCTCAAGAGTTAAGACAGTGTTCAGGCCCCCGAACGGGCTTGTTTTTAACTTTCCCACAAGGCGCACTTACCAGGAAAAGTGGCGGAAAATTCGATGCTCAGTTTACAGTCCCAAGAACATGAAAAAGCTCTTCTGCCAGTTTTAAAAAAGAGATGGATGTTGTTTCTGGGAGAAGGAACGTCGTACAGTGGCTCAGGAGGAGACGGTGAGTCAGACGTGCTGAGAGCCTGGCCAGGCTGTCCCCTCAGTCCACCCGCTGTGAGTCAGCGCTGCCCATGGGGCCTGGCGGGCAGCAGGCCTGGCGGGCAGTAGGCCCAGTGGGCTATGGACCAGGTGGGTCTCCTGCTCAGGGAACTGCATCTGTGTTGTCCTCTCGCCCTGCCAGGGGACATTGGAGGAAGTGTTCCGATGTGGTATTGTCAGCGGTGGCCAGCTGTGGTCACTGCCTCCCCCTTTTCACTACAGGGCCCCACTTTTAGATCAGGGCCCCACTTCCCTGCCTGACTTTAATCACGATTCCCGCAGCCTGCCCCCATGTTCTTTTCCCGGTTTTAATCTTTGGGGATCTGTAGATAGGATAGTGGTGTTTGGTCGGGCAGAGCTGGGCTAGAGGAGAATGGTCTTTTTGGGGGGCTTTGAATGTACCTGGAGCTGTCCTTCTGGCTGTCCCACAGGGATCCAGACTGCGGGAAACCAGACCCTCAAGTAATGGGAGGGAGAAAGCCTCTGCGGTTGACGAGACGTTGGGCAGCCTTGCCGGGAGGACGTCTCTCCCAGTGTGCTCTGGGAGGTGGGCCGAGTTGGTGCTTCAGGCCCTTTAGGGGATCTGGCTTCAGCTCAGTCCCCACCCCTTAGTGGCTATGTAGCTTGAATGTCAAGACTGACCTCTCTGATCCCGTTGTTCCTCATCTGCAAAATGAGGGAGGCAAATATTATCTCCCAAAGTTCTGTAAGGCTAAATGAAATAGGATAGTTTATGTGAAGGCATATGTGCGCTACAAATTTTAAAAGTAAGTGTAGGATGTTATCACTACCAGATGAGGAAGAATCAGAAACGCAGTGAGCTGTCTGAGGTCACATGGCTGCTGTGGGTACAGTTAGGTTGTTCTGTGTGGTCTTGGTTTTCTCCATCTGCAAGAGAGCGCGTCTTCGTTTACAAAGTGTTTGAATTGGGGGGGTCGCTTTGCTCAGGTGGCAGGTCTTTTTGTGGGTTAACTGGGAACGTTGACCTCTCTGGGAGGCAGCTTCCAGAGAGTGTCTAGTGCTGGGGTGGCCTCAGAGTAGCCTGTCACTGTAGAGGGTGCTGTAGCTGGCTCCAGAGGTGGATTTCAGCTAAGTGCCTGCTTGTCCCTTCTTAGTACCCTGCAGCTGGGATTGCTGGTGCCTGTTGCTGGCTCAGGGCAAGTTTGGAGACTGTCCAGTGAAAACTCCCAGCATGGGCTGCTGGCCCTGAAGGCAGCCTGGGTCATTTTCTAAGTATCAAATGGAAGCCTCTGGAAGGGCTGCTGGAACCTGGGTCTGGCTCCTCCTGGAGGCATGTGGCTGGGTGAAGAGGGGTCACAGCTTGGGCTCCCGCCTGAGGTCCAGACACTCTGCAGATCCCTGTGAGAGCATATGGACTCCCATAAGCATTGTGGGTGTCAGATTGGGGGAGGAGCACCCCAGGAGAGGAGGGCGCACCAGGCGTTCTCTAGGTCTACGTGACAGTGTGCCTCTTTCCCAGAATGGGGACACTTTTCTCTGCTTGTAGTTCTCTCTGGGTGTAGTTCCATCAGCACAGCCCTTATACCACCAGCTGCTCCTTGTTCCTGCTTCAGGCTCTGCTCTGCCCAGCCTCCCTTGGGCTGGCCTCCACACTCCTTCCCAGTCTACATCCTATTTGGTAAAGGAGTCTGGGTTTTGGGATGGGAAGTGCCTGGGTTCAGATCCCACCTTTGACTTTAAAATTCTAGGAAGCCAGGGAACTTCTCTGTTTCCTTATTGAGAAAATGAGCTTCATCTTTCCTATCTTCTAGGGGTTTGATAAAGATGAGATAATGCCTGTGGGGTGCCTAGCACATAGTAGGCACACAATAAACTGTGGCTGTCATTTGTATCATTCAAGGTCCAGCCTTAGCCTTGCCTCCCCAAGAACCCCTCTGAGACTGGCCACACCAGCTCCCCTCTGTGACCTACATCTTCTGTCTCAGGGCTCCAGCTGTGCTCTGGCCATACCCTGTTGCTCGGGTTCCTTAGCCACACGGACCTCTCCTCATGTGTCCCCGGCAGCCTGTTTCTGTCCACTGCAGGGCCTGCTCTACTGTGGGGGACCCGTGGATTTTGTTGGAGTGTGGGAGTGACTTCAGTCTTGCTGGTTGGGCAGCTTCATGGGGCAGGAGAAGCCCTGTCATGAGGCCCTCAACGTGCTATCAATTGTGTCCACCGTGGAGCTGAGCTCCCAATAATGTCTCATCCATGGATCATAGAGCCCAGGGGGGTCAGGACAGGGGTACCACAGATCCCTTCCTCAGGCCCCTCAGAGGAAGAGAGAGGATGGAGTGAGATAGTCCCTAGCCCTGCCCTGTCCCTGTTTCAAATGGGACCCCTAGGGTTTGTAATGGAAATTTGAGGCTTCATGTGACTGAAGAAAGACACCCACTGACTTAGAGGTTGGGGAGGGAAGAGATGGGTCTGTAGCACCTGGTGAGGAGTTGGCATTGAGCCAGGCCAGAACCCAGCCTAGATGTCACTCCTTAATTCCTCCAGCCCTTTCATGGCTGTGAGTCCCTCTTTAGTAAATGGGTGGATGTGCGGATGAACACATGAGTGGGTGGCTTCCGGGGGACATAGTCAAGCAGTCAGGTGCCTTAAGACAGAGAGATCGGGGCAGTGTATAGGGGCTTTTAGCCAGAGAAGTCAGGTGGCTGGGTGCGTTTCAGATCTCTCTGTCTCATAGGGCAGGTAGGAGGAGGAAAGGGCTCTGTGGGAACAGGGTTGGGGAGCATGAAGCCTGGATTGCTCCCTGCACTGTCTGGGTGCTGCTGGCTGGCCCTGCTGGGGTGTGACATCTAGCCAAGCCTGCCTGTGCTGACCGTGGAGGAGAGATGCTGTCAGGACTCCAGTGAAACCCTGGCCTTTTATCCAGAGGCAGGAGCACAGCCAAGGCCAACACTGTTACTGGCTGGGATCTTGGCCTTGCCACCTCCATGCAATGGCAGGGAGTTCAGCCTTGCTCATGGGCTCCTGCCCTGCCCGGGATCACAGCTTGGTCTGTGGGACCACTGCATTCCATGATGATGTGGAGTGCCCTTTTGGTACCCAGGAGAGGGCACGGCGATTCCAGAAACAGAGCTTAGCATGAGAGTATGAGTCCAAAGGCAGATTTACTTTTACTCCTGATGGGCCAAAAGACCTGGAGGCCAGCTCCTCACCTGCAAAACTTCTGTTCACCTGGATTCATTCCAAAAAAAAAAAAAAAATGTATCAAGGCTGCCTCTCCAGGAGTCCAAGCAGGGCCTTGTGTGGTGGAAAGGGAGTTCTCTGACCTCAAAGAGCTTGTGGTCTGATGTGGCAGATTTAAAGAAAACAGGGGCTTCTATGGAACAAGGCAATTCTGCACCGCAGCCTGTCAGAGAACTAGAAAAGCAGTTTTATAGTTTCAGAGTGGGAAGAAGACCTGTTTAACTACCAAGGAAGTCTTTCCAGAGCAGGTAGGCAGGAATTAAGACTCATCTGTCCCTGGTAGAGTAATCCTACTGGAAATCATCAAGAAATAGATTGACGACAGTAGATGCGGGTCTTGAGGTTCAGGCAGAAGTCCACCATGAACCATGAAGTAGGGATTGGATGCTGTGTGCATGGGGTGAGATCTGGTTATGGATGCATTTGGGGCTACCTCATCCCCCGCTGCCATTTATAAGGTATCTAAGCCTCTTGGGAGCTTACTAGGGATAAGCAGCGCCTCCAAGGGGGCATTCAGGGCCCTGCTGCTGTTTTACAGACAGGGAAGCTGGGATTCAATGACCTTGAACTGCCCTTGACGGCTCTTCTGCAGAACTTAGATTCTAACCTTGGTGAATTTGATCCAAAGGGTTCTTTACCGTTCTGCCCAAAGTTCCTTGCAGCTGTACCATGCTGCTGCTTTTCTTCTTGCTGAATCCAAGGTCCCTGGTCACCTGGTCCTTGTCAGCTTTCCACGATGCCTTCCTCTGCTCTGCTTCATACCCACTCTGTTCCTCAACAGCATCTGGGACCCTTCCTCCAGGATTTTGTATGAACTGGAGTCAAAGGGACAGGTCCCGCGTCGTGCCTTGTCTGGCTGTCCGGCTCCTACAGAATGACTGGGCCTTGTGCTCCTCTGTTGTCCCTGCTCCCCAACCCCTCCTCCCTCAGCTAGGCTGGACGTGCGTTCAGAGCCCCAGAGATCATCATGCACGAGTGGGTTCAAAATGTCCTTTCTATCAGTAATTTCTGGCCATTTCTGTATTTCCACCCTGACCAGAGACTGGGAACAGTGTGGATTCAGTTGGTGAGTGCTTGTAAGAGCCCTAATTGAGGAGATAGCTAGATGGTGGCTAGCTGAGAGCCATAAAGGTGTTCAAGTATTTTCACCTGATATTCGTGCATTTATCTAAGAATCTTTTTATGCCCGTGAACACTGTGTGACGCACCTGTAAGCTCGAGCTGTTAGCACGTGTCCTTGTTAAGGCAAAATGTATTTAACCGGGTGAGGTTAGTTAGAGGGGTGGTTGTGGTTGGAGTTGGAGTGGCTGGAGTTGGAGAGGTTGTTGGAGCCAGAGAGAGAAGTTAGAAGAAAGAAGAATAAAAGAACTTTTTCATTTCCAGTCTGCCTCCGAGTTTTCTCCCGCGGTATCGTTGCTGCAAGCAGCAATTGCTGCAGGCGGTGACAAGTGCTGTGTGAACAAAGGCAGGTAATTTGACTGTCTATAGTTATGACCTCTGGAAGGATTTTTGTACCTGCAAACAGGTAAGTCCTACTTCTGCTGGCTTTTTGGACCACGAGTTCCATGCATATAATTGGTCCCATATTTACAGAACAATCTAAGGACCCCTTGAGATACTTTCCTTCATTGGTGAAGTTTAATTATTGATTAATCAATGGAGTCATTTAATAGCAAGCTATTGACACCTACTGTGTGGCCATCATTCTTTTTGGGTCTAGTGGATATGTCCCAACCCTTATGGGGCTTACATTCTAGTGAAGTTAGAACCCATTTAGATGCTCCGTGGATCCATAAATATCTGCTGGCTGATTTATCTGTATATAACGTGTTAATTTAGAAAATATTTGACACTCGGTTATACTCATAACCTTTGAACTACCAGGTTATCGCTCCATTTTAGACAGAGTATTTACCCAAGTACTAAATCATTAAAACTCGGCAGGGAGACACTTCTCTCATGCAGAAATACCAGACCCTCCCATAACATCTGTGATTCATACTGCTTGCTTCATGGGAAGCAGGGATTCCTGTGGAAGATTGCAAGAGGGTTAGATTTGGCACCAATTGATGTGCATGTTAGGACTGAAACCTCAATACCGCAAGGCCATAGCAGGGGAAAGCTATTAGCATATTCATGAGTCTCTGGTCTTCTATTTATAGGTCTATTGTCAAAGCTAATGATTTTTCAACTTTCATGAAACCATCTAACTTATCAAAGGTTTCTGCTATACAGGAAGAATGTGTAAAATCCAGACACATCCTCATTATTCTTAGATACTCATGTCTTCAAAAATGGTAGGTGTTCTCAAGTCAGTCCTGGATGCATGGCCTGCTCTTTATTCTTCCTGTTTTGCACGATTCCTGGTGTTGGGTCCTTAACATGGACTATAAAAGCAGGATTTTGCTTTTCATGTGTGGCCTGGAAAAACTTCCTTCTGATGTAAAGTCATTACATTTTTAATTTAATTGTCCCCCTAGGCAGCTAATGGGACATGAAGCATCCAAGTTTCACCAGTTTAGTTGGCTTGCCCTGCTGGTAAGTGTGAGGTTGAGGCTGAGAGACTGCTTTGGGCCACGATAGCCTTGAAAGGTCTAAACCTCTCTTAAACGTCATGATGTTTTCCACCTCTTTATTTGAGCTGTGAACTATTTCATGTGGCTTTATATGTACCGATGGGGGACCTTTTGTAAGAGAACAAAAGCATCCTGTCTTCCTCCTCTCATTCCACTAGTTTGGTTCTGCCTGTGAATTGCACGTGCCCACCCAGGTGCTGGAGAGCTTGCTCGGAGTGGGGTCTCAGCTCCCACTTTCAGGCTGTTGGCTTGAAGTGTATCTGGCCTTCTTGCTCTTTCTCCAAGGAAGGCTGCAACATTTTGCAGCTGATGTGTTTGGACTAAAAATGTTTGCAGGCCCAGAGGAACATTAGCAACTTTGGGGAATGTTTTTTGTTAAGACCAACAATGAAGCTGAATTATAATTGTGTGACTAGAAGAGAGTGTGAAAATCAGCTCCCAAGGGTCCTGGGGATTCAGATCTTTCCATTTTGCTTTCTATACAGCTGGAAGCAAAAGCTTAGTTCCTAATTAGGGAAATTATTGATGTTAATAAAATTTGGTGTGTATTGAGCATCAGAATCATGCAACAGATGCAGAAGAAATTTTGGGGGGGTTTTGTGGAGAAGATAGAACTAGACTTCTTGGAGGAGGCTCTGAAGAGGTATGGAGGGTGAGTAAGAGCTCAGCATTTGGTGAAGGGGAATTGTTTTGAGGAGGAAGAAAATTTCAGGCAGAAGGACAAAGAAGAAAGCTGGTGTAGCTGTGGTGGGGACCAAGTGGGGCGTGAGGCTGGAGAGTGGGTTGAGTTGAGATTGTGGAAAGACTTACTAATGAATGGATATGGAGTTTGTAATGGCAACTGAAGGCCTCTGGGAGTTTGTGTGAGTCCAAATTTGTTGGCTACCTCTCAGTTGCTATTGCCCTGTGACTTAGCTTTTTCCAGGTTGGGACCTGGAGTTCAAAGTGCACAGGGACCTGCTGGCTCAACCCCAAGGAGGCACCGCCTGGATACTGGGATTGGGCCCACGTGGTCAATTGAGTCCACCTGGGTCCAAGACTTCCCACCATAGCAGCATCTGAATGGCGTTCTCCAGTGTGTGGGTAGGCGAGCTCCCAATACGAGGTGGACGGTATTCAGGGTGATGTCTTAGTAGTTTCCTATGCTGTGTAGTGACAGTGTGTCACACAGTGGTGGCTGCTGACTCCTTGGCCTGGGGGTCTGGAGGCAGGCGCTCCACCTTCACCTTGTCTGTGTTTTCCTAGGTTTGCTACATCTTGTTCACACCACTGGCTCCGTCTGCCTTTCTGTGTGTCTTCTTTAGACTCTTGCTGTCCCATCATGTTTGGGCGAATGCAGGAAGCAGCAGAAAGGTGGACAGGACAGACAGACAGATGTGCTGCCCTCTGCAGACTGTCAGGAGACCGTCACAGCATCAGCAGCCTGAAGGACATTCAGAGCCTGTGGGACGGTCCTGGAGAGAGGGCCACTTCCTCCCCAGTGGACTGGTAAAGCTGACCCTGCTCCGAGTTCCAGCACCTCAGTGCTTCTGGGAGTGCAGCTGAGCCACCAGGCTGTGGGTCCCTGCACTCTGGTTGTACACAAACTCTGCCGCCATGTTGTTTGCATTCCCAAGCCCACCGCAGTCTTACTACTAAGCAATAACCCCAAAGGGCAAGGTTTATCTTATGGATTCTGGGCGCATGTGTAGCGCCCCTGTCTGCCTTGCTGTGTGTGAAGTGGGTGGCGCTATGGTATGGTATGATGTTCAAGTGGTGGTGCTGATTCCAACCTGGATTTTGTTTAGTTAGCTAAAGCTGGAAGTGCATTTTGATTAAATTGAAAACTTCTCATGGCACTATTTGTATAAAATAAGTACCTGGATGGGATCTTTATGTCCTAGCCTACTTGGAATAGTCACGTGGGGGAAGACAGCAATTACTCCATGATATGATCAACCGTGAAGTAGTAATCATGGCATTTGCAGGTAAATGGATGGAGTTGGAGAATATAATGCTAAGCAAAGTAAGCCAATCCCCCAAAACCAAATGCTGAATGTCTTCTCTGATATAAGGATGCTGATTCATAATGGTGATGGGGTGGAGCATGGGAGGAAGGGAGGAACTTTAGATAGGGCAAAGGGGGATTATGGGGGTGGGAAAGATGGTGGAATGAGATGGACATTATTACCCTAAGTACATGTATGAAAACACGAATGGTGTGACTCTACTTTGTGTTCAACCAGAGACGTGAAAAATTGTGCTCTATTGTGTAATATGAATTGAATTGCATTCTGCTGATATATGTAACTAATTAGAATAAATAAAATTAAAAATTTAAAAAAGAATATCACAATAAAAAAATATATATTATTATATATATATAAAGAAAGACTAGTAGAGAGGTCAACTAGACTTCCGGACTCTAGTCCCATGGCCACCCACTGGCTAAGTGACCTTAGATGTCTCTCCTTATTAACAGGTTTTGTTTCCCTTCTGTAAATAAGGTAACTGGATTGGATGTGCTCTAAGGTCTCCTCCAAGTGTGGAGTGTGACAACTCTTAATATTTCTTCCCTAGATAAATTTGGAAGTAGCAG
This sequence comes from Tamias sibiricus, assembly GCA_025594165.1. Taxonomy (NCBI): domain Eukaryota; kingdom Metazoa; phylum Chordata; class Mammalia; order Rodentia; family Sciuridae; genus Tamias; species Tamias sibiricus. The sequence continues at coordinate 83,474,200 of CM046670.1, forward strand.
GAAGACATTTTTAATGCACTCTGCCTGACTGGGGTCTGAGGTTTGGATGGCATGACCAGACAACCCCTGTGTCAAGTTCTCTGTCACTTGCCAGACCACACATTGGAAAATGTGTCCCTGCTGCTGGGTCTGGAAAATATACACCGATGATCACATGGGTGTAGAGCAAGTCTAGCCATTTCTCTTGGAGAAGAAGGGGGACTCTTCCAGCTTTCGCTTCTGCAAATGAAGGAGAGTGGAGAGAACTCTTTTTAACAAGTACAACAAATAATTAAAAATTGCACTCTAGTCCTTTAGAACTTAAGGGAGGACGAAAGGGGGGAAGAAGACCAAGAGAGGAGACTAAGGAAGAGGCGGCCAGGGAAGGAGAGCAGAAGGATCAGGAAGAGGATGCATAATCTCAGAGAATTATAGCTGTGAATCTGAGCACTTTTTTCTTTTCTTGTGAGTATATTCCTTCTTCGAGGACATCAGCTTAAGAGCTGCAGTTTCTCTTGGAGCAGCGCCCGACTTCTGTCAGCACGCACGATTTTGGATGGAGTGGGACCACTGTAAGTTCTGCATGTGGCTGATCTGCTCTCCAGCCTGGACAAGTAGCCATGGCCCAGACAGCTGGATGAACATAGAAGCTGCTGTTGGCATTTCCTTCCAAAAGGTTTGGAAAGGGAGATGTTGAGAAAATCCCACTCTACTTCACAGTGGAGAAACTGGCAAATGCTACCTTGGTCAGGTGACCAAGTTCACATGCCTGGGATAAGTCATGTTGACAGCATGGGGCTGGATATGATGAGGAGGAAGACACTTCACTTCTGTGATTTTTTTCCCCTCAAAATTTATAACCTCAGTCTCATCATGAGAAAAACACCAGACAAGTCCAAGTCGAGGGATGCCCTATTAAATACCTGATAAGGATTTCTTAAAATTGTCAAGGTCACGAATAACAATGAAAATCTGAGAAACTCTCACAGAGCCAGGAGCCTAAGGAGGCGTGTGGTAACCTGGGATGGATCCTGGGACGTTAGAAAAACTAGTCAAACCCAAAGAAAGGCTGGAGTTTAGTTAATAGTAACCAACCAATATCGGAGGCTTAGTTTTGTCACATGTACTGGGGAAAGGCAAGATGTTCACATCAGGGGGTGCTGGGTGAACTCTGTACTACCTGTGCACCTTTCTGTCAATTTAAAGTTATTGCAAAAATAGAAAATTTATTGAAAATTGCAAAGCACTGCTTTAGATTCTGTGGCAAGTCTTGTGTCCCCGCTGGGTTGCTTTTGGCCAGTCTGGTTGCTCTCATCTTTCTCATCTTTTCTCCTTTTCATCTTTTCCACTCTTTAAAGGCTTTCCTTAGAAGTCCCCCCAGCAGCACTCCCTTATTTAGAGTGCCAAGGCAATTTGCTCTTGGAAACACTCAGCTTTATATTTTCTTAGAAAACTGATGTAAAATGTCCCATTGGAAAGCTCTCATCCACAAACCTCAGGACTAAATGGTGTACCAAACTGGTTTTGAGTGGGCTGTCACTGACTCAGGAACAGAAACTTGAGTTTGTCCTGGGAATTCTTGGTGGCCAGCTCTCATGGGTCCCCTCAGCCCTTCCCTGATGGGAAGTGCAGGGAGTGGAGAGGCTGAGGGACAGGCTTTCTAAGACAATTGGCAATTCCTTATGCAGCACACCCTCCACCAGGTCCCTGGAGAGGAGCATAATCTCATGGGGGTGGGTGGCTCAAGGTGTGGTGGCCCATGAAGAGGCATTGGAGGACCTGAGTGTGGGGGGAGATGGAACAGTCTGTTGCCACCTACAGCAACGATACCGCGGGAAAGAAATCGGAGGCAGACTGGGAATGACTGGTTCCTTTATTGCTTCTTCTTCTCTGCTTTCTCTTCTGTCTTCTCCACCCCCCCGTGTTTCCCCCCCCACAGTCTCTTTAAAGACTCTATACCTTAACAAGTATACACGTGTCACAAGCTCAACTTACAGGTGCGTCACACAGTGTTCACGGGCACAGAAAGATTCTTAGTTAATTACATTAAGGTCAGGTGTAAACAATTAAACGCCTTCTCTTTGGCTCTCAGCCAGCCGCCATCTTAGCTACTTCCTCATACAAGGCTCTTACAACAGTCTAGCATGGCACCTCTGCTGGCTGTCTGCTGGTGTCCACACTGGCTGCCGGGTTGCTCCTTATCTAATGCTAGAGAACCCTTTGCAGCTAAGGGTGACCCACTGTCCTGCTTTGCGTGTGGACTGAGGGCTTTCCTGGGTTATGTGACTTTGGTGCTGAAAATGGAGCATTCCAGCAAATTGGGATGGTCAGCCACCCTGGCTGCAGCAGATATGGCTTACCAGGAGCCACCACTAATAGGCCAGGAGTAGCGTTTGTTATTAGCTGTGACCTCCCTGGGGGCTTATTAATCAGTAGAAAAGAAGCTGAAAACCATGGTGGCCTGGGCCTCTTCATCCAAAGGGAGTCCTGGTGGAAATGTCTATAACAAAAGACAGACTCTCAGGTATGTCCCTCCTCCATCTGGTAGTGTCCATGAAACAAGGAGACCCCGTGGAGCTAAGTGGCTCTTGCTCTCCAGGGCGGTTTTTTTATCTCACACGAGGTCTTGCTGGGCTCTGGCTGCCGGAGGGGCGCGCGCATCTGACCTGTCCAGTACAGGGGCTTCACGGGTCTCAACCCATGACCGATCAAGCGTTTGTTCCTGAATCGATTGCTTGACAAAGACTGCACCAGGCATTGGGCCAGGGCTGGGTGGGGTCAGCTCCACGTGAGACCAGGGAAAGGACAGGACGTGGCTCTGGAAGCTCCAACCTGAGCACCTCGGCTGTGACTTCAGGGGGCGCCTGGGAAGGGGCCGTTTCCTCCGTACCTCCCCCGCGCCTTCTCCCCAGGGTGACGTCTTCTCCTCTTCTTGATTCCGTTCACTGACCCTGCTGTGCTCCTAGGCACCAAGCTGAAGGCTGGGCGTTCTCTTTTGTTTCTCTCCGTCGCCCTCCACTTCCAGGGTGGCTCCGACTCATGGATTCTACCGCTGCAGGATGTCTCTCTTATCTCTTTCTGTTGTCGACATCCTGGCTTGGATCCCATCAGGACCACCCTAGAGCCCCCTGCCTCCACCTTGCACCTTCTCTGTTCATCCTCCTCTAGGACCCCTGTGGCATCCCCCTCCAGAGCAGCGACTCTTTGTTCCCACCTTCCGGACGGAGGCGGGCTTTGACTGCTCCCTGGCTCCAGCCCACCTCCTCTCACGCTGACCTGTCAGCACAGGTGTTCGGGGACTGTGCTCACTGTTCCTTGTAAATGCTGCTTGCTTTCCTGCTCATCGCATTTGCTCATGCTGATGCCTCCAAGAGGGGCTTTTGCTGGGGGACATTGTCATGATGCCTACAGAGTCCATGCAAGAAGTACTGCCAGCTTGCTCTGGGCCCTGGCTCTTCCTTTGCCCAGTCATGAAGGTACTACCCCAAGGGCAGGTCTTCCTGGAAGCTCAACACCAGGCACCAGCTTGGACATGGACTGGACCTCTGCTTAGGGTTGAGGGTTACTGACAGAATCAGGAAGCACTGTCCCCCCAGTAGTATTTCTTAGGCTTTCTGGGGTACAGCCATATCAAATGTGGGTCTCGGTAATGTCCATTCCCATCTGAGTGGCTGTGGCGTGACTTGAGCCCTGTCCAGGATTTTGTCTTTCCCTTATGAGGTCTGCCACGTGGAGCCCTGGAGGACTGGGGCACTGCACAGTGAGGCCTGTGAGGCGGTCACACTTCTATTCTGAGCACCAGCCAAACCTGGAAGCCCCCATTTGGGTTAGGAAGGCAAAGGTGGGACCCCTGTCTGCATGGGGGAGGCTGCGAGCTGGTCACAGCTCAGTAGATAGCAGACGACTGGATGTCTGCCCCAGGGGAGCTGTGTGTGCCCTCAAGAGAAGCCACAGGTATCTTGGCAGAATGATTTTACAAGCTGGAAGTATCCTTAAGAAGCAGCAGACTGCTTATTTATTCAGAAACAAATTACTAACCCGAACAAGCCCTTACATTTGATAGGAGCATTCTTTCCCATCTAGGGCTTGCAGGGAAATTTTCGTCCCATTTACCAGAGGAGGAGACTGAGGCTGGGAGGTTTAAGAGTCTGGATTTGTCCTTCTCAGGACATCATGGGGTGTCGCGCCTGAAGCGATGGCCGCTTGGAGCAGCAAAGCCGCGGGAATAAGTTCAGAGGCAGACTGGAAACAAACAGGATCTTTATTCTGTCAGTTTCTCTCTCTGGCTCTACCAACTCTAACACGTACCACACACCAGCAAACAACCAACGACCAAAATGGCCTAGACCCGCTCCGCGCTCGGCCCAAGTCTCTAGAGATCCCGGGCCAAGTCTCGTGAGACTACGGAAGGCGGCAATGTCCAAAACTCCATGGCCCGAAGTCAATCGCAATCATAGCCATCTCCCCAAACAGGGCTCCTGCAATGGGGTATGCCAATGAGTGCCCTGGGGATCGGGGGTGGACTCTGGCACTGGGAAGGTCCTCTTTCTGTTCTGGGAGGGGACTGAGTGTGAGCAAGGAGGAAGGCGAGGAGGGGAAAGAGGGGGAGGAACCGAGGTCATCACAGGGATGTTCTGAGGTTTGAATGGCACCATGCCATCAAAGCCAAGGACATTCATTCCTGGGGATCCCCTGTATTTTTCTGCTCTCTGATGGCTGTGGAGATGTCAGGTGCATTTCCAGGGTACCCGCTGGTGCCAGGTGTATCAGGTAAGGATCAGGGTTTGCTCTGTGGGGTCTCCCTGCAAGGGCTGACCTTGCTGTCCCCTAAGCGTGAGTTGGAGCAGCATCCAGCTAGGGCGTGGGCTCTGGTCTGGTCAGGAAGGGGTTGAGACAGCCTCTGCAGCAGTTTGTGCCCAGAGCTTAGAGACTCCAGACATTTCTGCTCACTGGGAACAAACCAGCCACCCAGGGATAAAGGGCAGATCATGACAGGAGAGCAGGGAAAACCAGATGTGCCCCAGGGGGCTGGAATAACAGTTCCTTCTCCTTGGAGACCAGAGACAAGGGGGAAGACATTAAATCTAAAACTGAAGGCCAGCATGTTTTTGCTTGTTGAAAATGATGAACATGACTTTGTCCTTGGGAGGCACTCAGAGCTCAGGGAGTGCCAGCTCATCCCCACCAAGCAGAGAGGAATGCTCCTGTACAACTGCCATTTCTCTCTTTTCTACTTCCCAAACTCTTATTCATGCTTCAAGGCCCATTCAACTATGTCCTTCTCCTTGCAAAGCTTATTCTTAGACTGTGGGTAGAATCAATCCTTTCCTTCTCTGGCATTTTCAAAAGTAATGTCTTGATTGTGAATTGTCATCTTGTATCATAAGTGGGACTACAGGTATGTCTTCCAGTGAGGCCCCTTGAGGTCCAGAGTCAAGTCTTTTTTTATCTCAGCATCTCTGGGGTCTAGCTGGGGTTGGCATAGAGGAAGCACCCAGTGAAAGATGGGCTTTTGACAAAATCTAGACAACTTTAGGCATTGTCTTTCCTTGACCTACGATGCCCAGGGCTGCCTTCCAGCTGGTAGCTACTCTGACCACCTCCCACTCCCTGCCCAGAGCCCACAGCTCTGAGTTGCCAACAGCCCTGCCCCTGGCGAAGCCCCATTAACAGATGTCCTTGAGAGGTGCAGGGCACATCCTGCTCAAAGCCCGGGGATACCATTACGGTGCAGTGGTGGTTTCCCCGCCCTCAGCCCCACAAGCAGCGTTCCTAATTGTCCTCTGTGTGAACCTGGTGCAGTATTTTAGTGTGTCCTATAGAATAATATTGAGAGAACGAACAAATCAGTGGCAGAACCTTCTGAGATTTGCCTAATTGCAACTCAAATTGTTCCCATATTGGAAATTACATGGCTAAGATGCCTTTTGGGGAACTGAGTATTAGGAGCCCAGGAAGGTCAGCCAACAACGAGTCGCTGGGGTTTTTTCCTCCATGAACTCTTACTGAGACATTTTCCTGCAATGAGACATGGATAGGTTGACTCAAAACAGATTTCACAATCGCTTTATCCAATTTTGGACGGCTTAATTCGGCAATTCACATAACCCTCTTTAATCAGCCTCACGTTTGGGGGTTGCTGTGGTCTCCGGCACTTTGACGGTTAGATGTCACTCAGCACAGCTCCCCTACGCGGGGAGGCCACGGTCAGTCCCTGCACAGCTCTGGGAGCTGGGACCATGATTGGGACGCTTAGAGCCTCTGGGTCACTGCAGGCCCCAGTGATTCCTGTTCCCAGGGAACGCAGATGCCTTGTGTTGGAGCCAGGCTGTGTCCAGGGGGGATGAGAAGAGAACCTGTTTACGTGTGTGAAAATTGTTGCAGTTTTGACCTTCTTACGAGGGACACTTAGGTCTTAGAATTTTTGACTCTGATGTTAAATAAAAATCGACTGGCTGTATGCCTAGCTCGGTGCCCTCGGGGAAGAAGTAATCTCCTGTCCTCTCTCTTTTGAGCACTGGGGAACAGTCTCCATGGAATTAGATGGGGAAGTAAGTTTAATTGGTGGCCTCTACATTGTTACCTCTCAGGGTGAAAACACAAAGTTACCAGCAGGGACACTTCTGGGCAGCGCCTCAGCCTTTGCAGGGCCTTAGTTGTGGGTTGTCTCAATGGCTACTCACACCTGTCATGTAAGTTGGCCTAGGGACGAACAGTTCCATTTTACAGATGGGGCAACAAAAGCCTGAAGGGCTCGAGGGCCTTGTCCCAGGTGATGGGGGTTTGTGGCAGTCAGGTCAGTACCAGTCTCCTATCCCCGGTCCTGGGCGTTCTTTTGTGGTTGTTATTGAGGAATCTGCCTCTCACTCACTAGGATCAACACCACTGCACGGTGGAGGCCACACTTGGCCTGAAGCAGGAAGCATTGGTGCCAGGGTGAGTTGCATCACCGTGTTTCAGCCACAAACTGCCACCAAGTTCAGGCGGGCATTCTCAGGGCTTTTCCGATTACCCTCAATGTGTTGTTTTCTGTCTTCTGCCTGAAGACTCCCAGGTGTTTGTTTCGCTGGGGAGGCCGAGCAGCCCGTCATAGACCAGGTGTGTGCAGGGCCCAGGTGGGGAGAGAGCAGGGCCGTCCATGCCCCAGGTGCTCTGCATTTGTCGTTTTATTTAGAGAACATCAGTCAGGCTGTAGCCTTCAGAAGAAGGGGAATCAGGGTCGCCTGCCTGGTGGGAGGGGTGTGTGTGGTGCAAGTGATGTGTGTGGTGTGGGTGTGTGATACACATTTAGGTGCAGTGTGTCACGGGTATGGTCTATTTGGTGTTTGTGTGTTCTGTATTGTGTGTGCTAGTGTGTAAGGTATATGGTGTGCCTATGGTGTGTGTCTAGTGAGTGTATTGCATGTTGTATATAGTGCGTACATGGTATGTGTTTGTGTGTAGTGTATGCATGGTGTGTGTAGGGCATATATATATGTATTCTATGTGTGTGTACATGCAGAATATGCGTATGGTATATGTGTAACATGTATTTGTAGGTAGTATGTTTATGGTATGTGGGGCTGTATTTTTCTATAGTCTATGTGCATACGTACAGTGTGGGAGTGTACGTGTGTTTGGTGTATGTGTAGTATGTGTTTGTATGTAGTGTGTTCGTGGTGTGTGTACGTGTGTATGAACAGTGCATATTGAGTGTGTGTTGTGTGTGATGTGTGCATTTGGGGTTTGCACTGTAGGGACTGTGTGTGGTGTCTTTTTGTAGCGTGTAGCATGTGTGTGTGCACTGTACATGTACGTGTGTGTAGTGTGTGCTATGTTTGTGTGGATTGTGCCTATGGCGTGTGGAGTGTATCTATCACCAGAGTGTGTGCGTGTGTTTGCACGGCAGTGGTCAGGGAGAGCGCCCAGCGGATGCACCGTGCCCTGAAGGTGGGCTACTCTATGGGGTGCACTCCAGGCAAGAAGAGGGTGGGAATGAAAGGAGATGAGCGGGCTGTGTCAGTGGGTGGGGAAGGTGGAGGGCGGGAGCTGCTGTCCGGTGGGTGCGGGGAGCAGGTCCGAGCCCGGTGGCAGCCGTGAGCTGCTGCTGCTCAGACGGAGCCTGCTGCAGGCGCTCAGCCTCTGTCGCAGCAGAGAGAGCCCAGACTTCTGGCAAGTTGTCCTTCTCTAAACACGGCTTTCTCCAAAGACAGTGATCTGACCCCAAACACCTGCTGCAGAAGGGAAACAAGAGAAGAACAAACAGAGACAATGATGGGCATAAGGCAGGGAGGAAGAGAGAAACAGGAGCGTTTGGGGTAGGAAAGGGGAGTGTGATTATAGCAATTATAGTGAAGATGTAGTGAAGATAGTACGTGAGATTGCACATATTATATTGTTTGGACTGTGGTGTGTGTATTCCCACTGATAGCAATTCAGCATCTGTGGGTCCAGAGGAATGTCACAAGGTTTCAAATTCCCCATCGAGAGAAGTGTGCCTGTGACAGTCCCAAACGAGCCTCATTGTTTTGCACTGGCCCAACTTGTGGCCATGCGATTACTGTACTCTGAGTCAAGTATAAGGAGCAAGGGACAGTCTGTCACAGAGGACCCTCCATTCTGGCTGAGAAGACCGAATCTGCTAGCACAAAAGTTTAAAGCTCACACACTTAACTTCCATGCCTCTTGCTTCTCATATGGGAGAAGCTTCTGCTCTGGCTACTGGTGGAACAGATGACCTGGGAGGCTCCCCTGGTTGAGCTCCATGCCCTGGATTCCTCCTGGGCTCTGAAGGATGGGGAGAGAGCTGAGAGAAATTTGCATTCTCCTTCACATCTTTATTCGGCAAGTAGGCAGTAAGCGTCACCAGGTCTAGGCATTAGAGGAGTCACAAGGGGCAAAGCAGCCACAGGCCTTTCCTGCAAGAGCATGCGTGCGGAGGAACCATGACAACGTGGCATGAGTAAGAACCACAGTGTGGAGGTGCAGGAGATGCTGGGAATGATGAAGAGTATGCCTGATGGAGTCCAGGATGGTCAGGGAAAAGTGTGCGCAGCAACAGGAACAGCAGAAGCAAAAAATGCCCAGGCAAGATCCAGCACCAAGAGAGGGTTGTGCAGCTGGAGCCCCAGGAGCCTGGCAGAGAGCTGGCCTCTGTGAGCCTGGAGAAGTAGATAGAGAAGATGTCATGGTGTGGTGGGGAAGCTTCCTGCTTCACCCCGGCTTCCTCAGAAAGCAGAGCCCATGGGGGCAATGCCAACTGGAAGTGGGCACCAGAAAGGAGGACAGGAAGCTACTGCCCCAATGCAGCCCCTTCTGCAGGGCCATCAGTTGGCAAGGGCATTGCCTGGCAGGTGGTTCTGAAGCTCTTAAGCAGAACCTTGTTGGAAGCCCCAGCTGGCCCCCTTACCTCAGCCTGGCATGGAGAATCCCATAGCTACCCTCTAACCCCAATCCTGGGCATCTCAAGCACCTGCTTGGAAGTGATTTTATTATTATTATTTTTTTAAATGAAGCCCAAAGACAGTTTTCAACCTATGAGGAGAATCAATTTATCTATAGTACTTTGTCCACCCCTTTTTTTTTTGTTTCCCTGTAGATTATATCTTGTTATACAAGTGTTGCTTCCAAATGAAATTCATGGAGAGTTGACTTTGGAAGCGAATTCTGTTTGTTCAGATAAGGTGAACTTGGCAAAGGGAAACCAAGAATAATCTGAAAATGTGGCTTTTTGGTAACTTGCGTTTTGCCCAGAAAAACTAGCTTCATTCTACTCCGTTCTACACATGGGCAAGAGAGCCATCATGCTGCTTTGACTTTTTTTTCCATCACAGAGGTGGCCCTGCAGCCTGCCACGCTGTCCTTTGCCCCAGCCTCCTCTGCACCGCGGCTTGTCCCCTGCTACGCTCACGGCCGGCTCTTCCCTCCCCTTCTCCTCGGTGGCATTTGGATGTGTGCAGCAGGTAGAAGGAAGCCCAGGGAAGGGTCCTTGTGGCAAGGCGAGGGGATGGAAGGTACTGGTGTGTTCAGGAACAGTGGGAGGCGGTCGGCTGGCGCAGAGGCACACGCAGGACTGCAGGGACATAAAGAAGGTTGAGGCCCGATCCCAGAGGCCTCACATTGGTCTGGGGAAATTCAGACTTTATCCTCTGGGTAGCAAGGAGTCATGGAAACCTTTGAGGAGCAACGTGATGAGGTCAAGACTGTGGGCCAAGAGCCATGGCATTCTGCTTTCTGACCTCCAGGGGTCACCGTGGGGCTCAGGTGATTATGAACTGAGCAAGCACCCTGAAAGTCCAACCAGGCCCCCCGCCCCAGGGTCCGACCAGGTACTAACAGCTCCCCATCCTTATCTGTTTGCTGAACTCAAAACTCACACGACAGTTTCCTCCCTAACATCTAGCGTGGATGACTCACAGCTCAGAATTGACAGGTCCCAACGGAGAGCTGCATATGCCCTCTCTCACTTGCTCCTCCTCAGTCTTAGTCTAAATAAATGGCACCTCCAGTTGCCCAGTTAGTTACTCCAGTTGGAAACTGAGGCTTCTTCCCTGCCCCTCCCCCACTCATGCCCACATCCATTCACCATCAGTCGTGTCAATTCTATCTTCGTGGGTTTTCGGACCCATCCATTTCTTTATCAGGGTCTCTACCTTCGTCCAGCTACTGTCAACGCTCTTGAACGTCTCTGCCACTCACCGTTCTCCTTGGTTCCATTTTACAGCTCCATCCAAGCCTGTCCCCGAGCAGCTGCACCAACCTTAATAAAAGCCACACTGGAGGGCGTGGCTGCTTCTTCTCTTCACATCTCAGGTTAAGGTAGCATTTCTGCAGAGTGGGCTCTCTCCTGTGGTCCTCTCCTATAGAAGCCTGTTCTTTTCCTTTCATGACTTAAATTTCTTTAGTGTTTCCTTGCTTGATGCCTCTCTGTCCTACCAGACTGGGAGCTCCATGAGGGCGGGGCCCGCCTGGCTCAGTGCCTGACACATAGGGGGAACTGGCTGAATAGCAGTGAGTGACACTCTGCTACTGCTCTGGGGTTGTGATGTCTTCACTCATCTCGCAGTATCTCGTAAGCAGGGAATGGAGGAGTTGAGGGTTGAGTATGGCGGCTTGGGTGACATTGGTCACAGATGACTTCTCTCTGCTCAGCAAGAAGGGCTAGGGCTGTAGCCCACACAGACCCCCTAGAGACCCTTCTGGTGCCCTGTGATGGAGATGCCATGCAGGCATGCTGACCCACCTCCCCATCCACCTACTGCAGGAGCCCTGTTTGGGGAGATGGCTATGATTGCGGTTGACTTTGGGCCATGGAGTTTTGGACATTGCCGCCTTCCGTAGTCTCACGAGACTTGGCCCGGGATCTCGAGAGTCTTGGACCGAGCACGGAGCGGGTCGGGGCCATTTTGGTTGTTGGTTGTTTGCTGGTGTGTGGTACGTGTTAGAGTTGTTAGAGCCAGAGAGAGAGAAACTGACAGAATAAAGATCCTGTTTGTTTCCAGTTTGTCTCTGAACTTATTCCCGTGACTTTGCTGCTCCAAGCGGCCATCGCTTCAGGCGGTGACAACCTACAACCCAGACACCGAGTGACTTGAAAGACTGAGGGGTTGAGGGCCTTCTCCCAATGGCTTATGGAAGAGCAGTTCAGCTGGACTCCTCTGTTTTCAAACAGCATTTCCATCTTTGGATTGGGAAAGCAAGGCCACAGGAGGCCAATCTGGGCCTTCAGAAGGATCAGCCTCCCTACCATGCTGGTGATTTCTCACTGATTCTATCAGTTTCCAACCTGTGTGTACACATAACTCACAGGAATAGCAATAACCTCAATGTCACTCCTCTTCAGCTTTCTGTTTATGAAGTCTTGACTCCCTTGCAAAGTTCCCACCAAGTATTCCCGGATGTTCTAGGTGTGCTCCCGAGTTACTGTGTGCCTCCTCTTCTTCTAGGAACTGCTGCCCACGTCCTTGAGTTCCCCTCTCACCGTGGAACCCTGGCCTAGTGCTGTCCTCCTTGTGGGTCAAGTCTGCTGTTGAGCACCTCCCCTAAGGGTCTGTGGTCCTCGCCAGAGACAGCAGTGATGTGCAGGGACCCTCACAGTCTGAAACTGAAGGCAGGCTGGTCTGTGCCCCTTTCAGTTACAGATTGTCTTAAAGAATTTAAAGACAGTAGATGTGGATCCATCAGACGAGACGGGACAAACGGGAAGTCAGACCAGAGCACAGTGAGAATGCCTCATTTGCTAAGGTGTGGAAACCTCATATCCAGGTCTCCATTGTTGGGTCTCGCCTTGGGATGACTTCTCTTCCTGAAGCCAATTCAGTTCTTTATGCTGGGAATCCTGTCCTGAATGTGTCTGGATCCCTGTGCAGGTTTGAGCCGGGTCTCCTAGCATTCACCTCTGTGATCCAGGAAGGACTGAGCTCAGGGGTCCTGGGCATTGAAGGTAAGACCAATACTATAGGCTGAGAATTTGGCCCTGACTGCCTGCTGTCTGGAGGAAGACATCGTGTAGATGAGGCAAGATTCAATCCCTCTGTAAATTTCCATGCTTGGCTTGTACTGCTGGAATCAACCTGAGGAATCACATCCCATAATCCTTGCTTCTCTCCTTTGCAAATACGTGTTTTGCATTTTAGCATGTCCGGTCATCTTCTGATCTACCTTTCTAATTTCTCACCTGGACATACAAAATGCAGGAAAATCAAATTTTCCAAAGAACAGGTTGGAATGCCCCCTGGGAACTCTGCAGGATTCCAAGAAGACGTCATGGATTTTTGTCTTAAGTAGATTACAGCCTGAGAAGCCTCCAAGTTGTCTCTGGAACTTGAGCTATAAACATCTCTGAACAAGACGCATAGGGTTTGGCGTCTGCCGGGCAGCCCAAGACTGGAGTAATGATTGGCAGACAGCTTGGGGCTCGTGGGAATTTTGGGATCTGGTCCCATGGATCATAGGCGGGGTCTGGGATTCTGTAGTTGGTTTGATGGGCAGACGGTTTGGCAATGACAAGGTGCACAGTGCTGCCTGAGAGTGAATCACCTGCTGCCATTGGCACTGGTGTCGCTAAGTGCCTTCCACGGGCCGGAGGCACCTTTGCTTGGCCCGCCTTCCTTGGCAAAGCTGATGCACATGGAATGTTTCCTTCAGAGTTCGGGCTGTTATCTCACCACGAGACAGCCAAGAGCTTTCTCTGGGTTTCCAGCCCATGAGGGAGAGCTCTTCAAGGCATTGCTCCATGCTGCTGAAATCATGCTGGGCTGTGGCTAATAATTCAATGTATCATGCATGAACTTCCTCCTTGGTGCCAGACACAGACGAGACCTTGGGGAAGTGGAGGTGTTAAGATGTGGTTCTTGCCCTTGAGATCGTCCTGGTCAGAGCGCAGAGTGGTGGTGGTGCAGAAAAAAGTCATTCTGGCAGTGTAGACAGTGTGATCTGCTTTGGGCCAAAAATCCAACAAAGAGATTCCAGTGAAGGTGGCGGACCCATTTGTAAATATGTACAGCTATCCCCTCTCCCTACAGCGTTTTACCCACCAGTGCAGGGGATCCCGTAAGTCAGAACATCCATTTGGCAAGATCATCCCAGAGGACAGAGAGGAGGGGTGGCCAGAGGGACTCTGCTGGTGGGCTTTTGTATTATTCTGGGCAAGGGAGAAGCTGAACCAAGAAGATAGTGGCATTGAGACAGAGAAGGTGGGCGTGGAACTCACGAGGTTTCAGGATGCAGGAGATGAGGAAGGGGTGGGGCCAGAAGACTCAGACTTCTCATCTGGATGACTGGGTAGAAAGTGGTGTCTTTAACATGTCCTTCTTCTCCCAGTGACTGGGAGAGGGGAGACCCCACAATCCAGTAAGATGGGGTGGGCACGAGAGCAGGGGACTTCAGTAGTCAGGGGAGGCAGATGAAGTACTCGTTTCCAGCACAGCTGTGCTGGCCTGGGCAGGGGTGGCCTGAGATCCTGGGGTGTGGGTCTACCTCAGATGTGCACCTTGGCCTGGGGCATAAACAAGTCTGGTGCCGTGAGTAGACTGACTACAGGCGGTGGCCTCATGGTCACCTGGAGTGGTGTTCAGTCCTGTTAGTGGAACCACAGGTGGGGACTTTCCTAACTTCCAGGCCCAGGCCACCTAGGGTCTGCTGATTGATATTGTCTGGGGGTGGAGGCTGGGATCAGGTGTGCCCAAGTTGATTCTGATACTTACTCTGTTTAAGAACCACTGATTAGGACCACCTCCTCTTTTTATAACTGAAGAAATGGGCTCTTAGGAGGGAAAGGGCCACGGCCCAGAGGCCTTTCCCAAGTGGCCTGGCTAGGCATCCCTGAATCCTGAAGCAACACTTGCTTCCCAAGCGCTTCTTCCCAGGTGAGGCTATTATCTCAGGCTCCACCCCCAGACTCGCCCACTGGACTTCATTTCAGTCTACCCACCTGCTCTCAGCTCTTCCCTGGGGGACCTGGGAGCACAGCCTCATAATTTGGTGAATTCTCCCAATGGGATTTTCTAAGGTGGCCCAGTACCCACAGATTGGGCCACCCACCCCCTCCCACAGGCAGCCTTCAGCTCATGTTCCCTCAGCAGGTTCTGAAATGGGAAGTTTGCTTGGTGTGGGACAATCAGTGACATTGATTGATGGCAGTCATTTCTTCAACTCTCCTCCTCTATGAGGGAAGGGAGACGTTAATAACGTACAGTCATACGCCATGGAATGTTTCAGTCCACGGAGCACATACACCACAGTGGTTCCCTAAGATTATATCACCTGGTGACGTCATAGCCCTCTTAGTGTGTGTAAGTGTTCTCCACCATGTTTACATAAGGGTGAAATTGCCTAGTGCTGCAGCTCTCAGAATGTGTCCTGTGTGAAGCCACACAGGACCACGATTGTGTAAATGACATGATTATACACCAAAGCCCAAAGGAAGCAGTATTTGGCTCCAAGGAGGCATCTTTGAATGTGGGGAGGGGTGTCTGAATGTGTGGGCAGGAAGACAACGCTGGAGGAATGGGGTTCTGGAGGGGGGGCTCCGGAAGCTCCTCTCACTGGGGCATAGTGAATATAGTGAGTTTGCACCGGCAGAGGGGCACACCTGCAGAATTCCTTGCTCTGTGTGGATTTGGACGGCAGGGTTAGTATCTGGTTACAGACAGCTGGAACAGTGGAACTGCAAAGGAGCAGGCGAGACAGAAAGGCTTTGTGCTTTTCAAAACTGAACTCAGAGAAAGACAGATGGACTGAGGATTCAGTCCAATAATTATATCAGTCCCGAGGCAATGAAGTGGCCCGATTGGCCTAGGGCAGCCAGGCACGTGGCTCGGCAGGAGGCAGCACAGAGGGGCAAGGACCTTTGTGCATGCAGGGGCATAAAGGAGGTCAAAGATGGCAGGGGAGGAGCAGCCCTGGGCAGAGAGAGATGGCACCTGTCTGGCCCAGCCAAGATTCTACTTGTGGCCACAAAGTGGAAATTGATGATTAAGACCAGAATCTGGTGAGGGGTCACAGCACACTCCCACAGACTTAACAGTTATAGTTCTGACTGGAGGTCCAAGGTGTGTGGTCACTCACGGTTTTGGAGAGAGAAGGGTTTGGAACTCACTGCAATGCCAGAGTAGACCATGATTCAGTCAGACACAGAGCTTAGCTGGCCTCCTGCATCTGTAATTTCATGCATATAACACTGTAACTCTAGAGTACAAAAATGTGTATGTGTATGTGTGTGTGTGTGTGTGTGTGTGTGTGTGAGAGAGAGAGAGAGAGAGAGAGAGAGAGAGAGAGAGAGAGGAAGAGAGAAAGAGGGCTCAGAAGTGGCACACATACCACTCATATGGTATTCCAAATGAATGGTCTCACACATATACATATCAGCTCTGAGTTAGTAAAAATAAAGAACTTCTTGAAAATTTTATATTGGAATATGGAGCATAACACTGGCTTGGCTCTGGATGTGGAAGAGTCCATCATGGGCTTTATCTGGAAAAGGAAAAGAAATTTGGGAGGCTTTTGCAGAGAATGCTCTAACTAGTGGGAAAACTTATCTCTCATCAAGTACTAAATAAAACTACAGTGAAAATCAAAAAGGTGGTCAACCAGAGGGCATAGAAAGTATGAAGTCTCTTCAGAAATGCAATACAAGAACGAGCCAGAAGCTTGTTCAAAAACATCTGCATTTGTGTGTTTGTGGATTGTTGACATTTCCTAAGAATATTGAAGCATTATTTACAACATCATTCTGTATATGTTACATACAGACCTGTGGGCATATGAATGAATTCACTTGGTCTCAAATTGTACATAGTGGACTCTCATTTCTGTGTGCATTTGTGTTACATGCTGTCTTTAAAATTTAATTGAAATTGGGGAGGGAGGAGAAGGGAGAGGGCAAGAGGGTATAAAAAAAAAGATGGTAGAATGAGATGGATACCATTACCCTAAGTGCATGTATAAAGACATAAATGGTGTGAATGTACATTGTATACAACCAGAGGTATGTAAAAATGTGCTCTATATGTGTAATATGAATTGTAATGCATTCTTCTGTCATATATAACAACTTAGAATAAAAGGAAAAACATTTAATTGCAATTGAAGATGTGACTTTATGGCTACCTTCAGAATTTACCATAATGAACAAATCCATTGACATGCATCAAGTTAGTGTTAGAAACCTAATAAAGAGGTAGAATGGCAGGAGCCCTATAGAGAAGTGGGTGGTCTCTGTATGAATTCCAGTTATGCATAGAAAAGTAGTGTTATCTTAAAGATGGAACTGTGAAAACAAGTTGAAATATAGAATGCATACCAAAAAGCATTCAAGTCCTTAAGGGAATGGAGTGATGAGTTTATAGCAAAGGAACACTCCTGTCTAAATAGCACTGAGATTAGGGAAAGGCATTATGAGTCCTTCAGAAGTTTCCCTGGGACTCCTTCCAGTCACTACCTCCCTCCAAATGGAACCCGTATTCCGACCTTTAATATCATCTATTAGTTTGGCCAATTTTGAACTTTGTATAACTAGAACCAGGCTGTATGAGCTCTCTTGTGCAGTCTCCTTTTCTTTAGCACTGTGTTTGTGAGACTTATTATCTGTATGGCTGCATAAATAGTAGTTAATTCACTTTATCAAGGTTCTATGCATAGGTTACAATTTACTCATTTGACTCTTAAGGGGTATTTGAGCAATTTCTCTTTCCTTCTACTCATTAAAGGGCAGAAACTTTCAAATACCCCAGAATATCATATGTTCTTCTTTGATTCTTTTCTTTAGTTTAGATCAATCTTCCTTAAAAAAAAAAAAAAAAAGAAGATGCATACACAGACAAAGCCATGAATACTGTGCTTTATGGGCTCTTAGAGGGATTTTCAAGGATGATTTAGGTTAGGGCCACCTTCAGTCTGGGAGCCAACTAGTCTGCACTGAGGTAAGGAGATTGTACTACAGTGTAAAGTTGTTATTTAGCACACTCTTTTATACAACTAACAGATTCCTTTTTTCATAGTAAGACATTTTTGATGAAGGAAGCAGTATATTGGTTTAACTTCTGTCACACAATTATATCTCATTGTAAGCCAATAGTAAGGAGCCCTTCATGGAAGGCTACTTTGAGTAGCATTGAGATAGACTATTTAAACTTTTAATTTTCACATGATATGGTGATTATAAAACGTAGTATCCTCTGCTTCCAGTCTCAGAGAATGCCATGCTGTGTGGTTTGCATATTGTATGGATTTGCACTTTCCTTTGGGGCTTTATCAAGCTCAGTTTTGCTGAGGAGAGAGACAGAGTAGACCCAGGGATACCAGTAGGCCCAAATTTGCAGTCTTCCTTTTGCTGGAGGACTAGGAAAGCAGCCACCCCCTTGGGGATGTGCCCTGGGCAAGGCAGTGCCTCCCCAGGTGGAGGTTGTATCTCTACTTGCTCAGCTAATGGGATTTATTTGGAATGCCATTCTGTGGTTGAACAATGGCATACCTGCCCTTTAGGGATCCCATACTTCTTGCACTGTCCTTCCTCCAAATATTTGCCTTTTGCCTACAGTGATCCTGTTTGCAATATCACCCTACCCATCATTCAAATTCCATTTCAAAGACCACTTTCTCTCTTTCATTTTCTCATATTGAGACAACATTCACACATATAAAATTACCCACTGTAAATTGAGCAATCCTGAGGCACTTAGCACATTCACAATCTTGTGCAACTGCCAACCTCGTCTATTTCCCAAACTTTTCTATCACTACACAGCAAAAATCCTGTCTATCATTATGTGTTAAATTGTGTCCTCCCCCAAATTCATATGCTGCAGTCCTAACTCTTAGGAACTTAGAATGTGAACCCTTTTGGAAGCAGGGTCCTTGAAAATTTGTTTAGTGAAGATGAGTCTTCTGAGTAGATCCTAGTCAATAGGACAATATGTCCTTATTAAAAGGAGAACTTTAGATACAGAGCCACATATGCAAGGATAAGGCCACATGAGGATGGAGGCAGAGATTGAGGTGCTATAGAAGAAGCCAAGGAGCACCGAAGATGGCCTATAAACTCCAGAATCCAGGAGAGAGGCTTGGAAGAGCTTCTACTTCACAGCTCTCAAAAGGACTTCTATTCTCCAGAATCGTGAGACAGGAAATTTCTGTTGTTGAAGCCACCTGGCTTGTAGTGCTTTGCTATGGTAGCTCTGGGAGATGTAAGAGGCCTATCAGACAGCTTCTCCCCATCCCCCCATGGGGGCTAATTTTATGTGTGAACTTAGATAGGATATGGTACTTGGTTTTTGGTCAAATACCAGTGTAGGTGTTGTGAAGGTGTTTTGTTTAGATGTAATGAACATTTAAATCAGTAGACTCTGAGAAAGGCAGATTACCCTGCATAATATGGGTGAACCTCATCCTGTCAATCTATGCTGAAGACCCTAAGAGAAAAAAAGACCAATATACCTTGTAGAAGAAATTCTGCTTTTGGTCTCAAAACTGCAATCATTTTAGTTTTCTTGTTCTTTTAATGTAGTATATTACATTTATTGATTTTCTTATGTTGAACCATCCTTGCATTCCAGGAATAAATCTACTTAGTTATGATATATACTCCTATTAATAATGCAGTTGTGTTCAATTCACTAGTGTTTTGCTGCAGATTTTTGCACCTATATTCATAAGGATGAATGATCAGGATGAATGAATAATGCAGAAGATAAGTTAGACAGTGTTTCATCCTCTTTTGTTTTTTTGGAAGAGTTGAGAAGTATTGTTATTAATTCTGCTTTAAATGTTTGGTAGAATTCCACCAGTGAAGTCATTAGACCATGGAATTTTCTTGTTGGAATAAAAAAATTTTTTAAAAATTTTTTATTAATAGTTCATACTTTTTTACTTGTTTTAGCCCTGTTCAGATTTTCTATTTTTTTTCTTGAGTCAGTTTTGATAATGGGTATGTTTTTAGGAATTTCTCCCATTTCATCTAAAGTTATCTAGTTTGTTAGTATACAATTGTTCATAGTATCCTCATAATCTTTTGTACCTTGTTAGTGTTGGTAGTAATGTTCTCACTTTAATTTCTAATTTTACTTGCATTTTCTCTTTTTAAAAAATCAGTCTGTCAAAAGTTTTGTCAATTTTCTTACTCCTTTCAAAGAGCCAAAATTTACTTTCATTGATTCTCTCTGTTGTATTTTTTTCTTCAAATTTTATATTTCCTCTCTGTTCTAACCTTTATTATTTCCACCCTTCTTTTAATTTGGAGTTTAGTTTGGTCTTCTTTTTCTAGTTCTAATGTTAGATAATGAACTTGAGGTTTTTAAAAAATTCTTTTTTAAAAAAATATTTATTTATTTGCGTTAGCTGTATACAATGGGTTTATTTGTATGTGGTGCTGAGGATCAAACCCGGGCCGCGCACGTGCTAGGCGAGCGCTCTAACCGCTGAGCCACAACCCCAGCCCCCCCCCAAAAAAAATTCTTTTTAATTTTTAAAAATTCTTTTTAAATTCTTTTTACTGCTATAAATTTATCTCAGAGCAGTGCCTTCACTGAATTCCACAAGTTTCATATCTCTTGTTGTATTTTTGTTAATCTCTAAGTATTTTATAATTTCTCTTGTGATTTCTTCTTTGACCCATTGGTTATTTAAGAATATATTGTTTAATTATCACATGTTTGTAAAATTTCCAGAGTCCCTTCTGTTATTGATTTCTAACTTCATTCTGTTGTGGTAAGAAATGTTACTTTGTGTATGTTTAAAAATTTATTGAAACTTATTATTTGGACTAAATGTGGTCTATTTTGGAGACTGTCCTATATTCACTTGAGTAGAATAGAATCATTCTATTAATTTTGGATAAAGTATTCTATATTGGTTTGTTAGCTTTTAGTGTTGTTAAAGATTTCTATTACTGTGTTGATCTTTTGTCTAGATGTTCTCCCTATTATGGAGAATGGGATATTGAATTCTCCAACTATTATTGGAGAACTGTCCACTTAACCAAACAAATCTGTCAACATTTGCATCATATATCTTAGAGCTCTGGTGTTTGGTGCATATGTATTTATAATAGTTATATGTTCTGTTGAAGTGACACTTTTTAATGATATATAAGGCCTTTGTCTCTTGTTCTCAGCCTTATGTACAGATTGTATTCCCATTATCCTTAGAATGTCAGTGACCTTAGAGATCAATCTCATTTTTTTCAAGTCTTCAACTGGACCCTGTACAGAGGAGACCTCTGGAAATGCTGGTCAGTTAAATTGACGCTTCCTGAGTCAGCGGTGAGTCTTGGTTATCCTGCCCCCCCCCCCCCCACACACAGCAGTGCCTGGCTTTGTTCTCATGTTGGGCTGGACACAGTCACCTCACTATGATCTGGGGTTTGTGGGAGGAATCCTTTTCCTGCTGCAATGAGTGCTGTAGGGAGCTTCATAATGATTCACTTGTCCCCCCCTCTCCATCCTCTTCCTGCTTCTGTCCCCCCTCTGGAGCATTTCTTTCCAGAGAACATTTGATCAGTTGGTTGAGTTTTGGGCTCTGGCTGGGCCCAAGGCCCTCCTCTTCCAGAGTGATCCCAGCAGCCCTTATGCTGGCTTGGTGTCTGTGTCAGTCAGTTTGTTTAATGAACAAAAAAACATAATGGCTTTAATTAGGTTTTTGTGTAAATAAAGAAGAAAATTACAGAGCAGGCCCTTTTGTCAATGTCATGGAATTTATGGTTGTTTAAAAAGTGAACACCCACTTCTAGCCACTCCCATCTCACGTCTTGGTCAACCCCGCATCCCCATTAATAAACAGGGTCAACATTTGACGCAAACGTGGACACTCTGAGCTGCTCTTTCCCACTTTGGAGTGACAGCTCACCCTTCCTCACCCTCATGTCCACCTAAATCTCGAGTGTCAGACTGGATGCTCTCTCCTGAGGGACATTGAGAAAACAGTGCAGGGATGAGTATAGTGCCAGGATGAGTATGGGGCCAGTGAGGTTAGAGGCAGTGGTCTGTACCATGGGAGAAAGAGATGAGCGTTATGCTCCCCCCAAGTCTACTCTCACCGTGGGCTAAGTGTCTGCTACCTTCCAGGTACAGTGCTGATCACAGAATCCCTAATGGGTGAGGGAGCTTATAGACCTGCCCTGGCAAAAGTGAGGAGGGCGTGAGCCACAGCAGAGTCTACAACCCTTTCGACAGTGGGTGCAGAGTGGCCTTATGGGTGAGTTGGGAAACCTGAAGCTGCTATTTGGGTTGTCAAACCTTCTCTGTTTTCTAAAGGCTGAGAAAGCAGTTTCTGTGGTTTGACTTTAAAGGGTGCTGAGTTGGCAGCCTCCTCTGCCCCAATCTCCACCCTATGGTCCAGCCCCACATGGCTTAGAGATGCTGAGCAAGGGTGCCGACACCCTCGTCTTTGCAGGTTTCCATCTCTCGCTTTGACAGATGCTTCCTAAGGACAGTAGCATCGGTCTCTTTATGAACTTCTCGGGCACTGGGTGATAATGACTGAGTCCTGGATTCTCTGAGCACACCCTTCACTGTCCCCTTGACAGAGTTACCCACTTCCTTGACCCCCTTGTGGTGATGACCAGTGTAGCTATAGCTGGCTCAGGCCTCTGTGCCTGGGTCTCTTCCCAGAGGGTGATGAAGGCCTTTCTGCCCATGGACCTGAGGGTCTGGCTTCCAGCTTTCTACACATACTCTCAGGAGAGGACAGTTCCCATGAGCTCTTTGTCTCCCTGGCCCTGGCTATCTCAAGACTGGCCTCATGAGTGGCATTGGCTCTGCTTGGGTCTCTGATACAGCCTGTCCTCACTAGTACTGTGCTCTGGAGGGACTGGAGTGTGCCCTTGGAGGGGCAAGCAGTACCCAGTGTGCTCAGAAGGTGGCAGAGACCAGTGCTGTTCTAGGCTCCAATGTGTGCTGCAGCCTGGCGGTCATCATGATCCCTGGTTATTTATTGTCATAACATTAATCATGCTGAACTCACTTGGCATTAATGAGGACGTAATGTGTACTTGGAAGGGAATTTTTATTGTAGTGCAGCATTAACTAACTGGCCTATTATTTAAAGTGTTACCAGACCTGGTATGTACAAATGGTTTACTTTGCAGTCTCCAAGTGTTGAAACTTTGTATGGTTTGTGTCAAGAAAATATGAATATGGAGCACAAAGGAGGCAGGGGCTGAAATAATGGGGGCTGTCCCCTGGCTGGCAGGGTGACAGCGCACTGGAGGAGGGGCACCCACAGGACAGCTTGGGCAGCCCACTGCTGCCCTGGGCCTCTGCTGGTCTAGTTCCTGTGTCTGGGCCGAATGGTGGACATGAAAGCTTCTGGTGGCATTGAGGGGTTTGTGGAGTTACTACCTAGGAGTGGATGAAGAGGAACTGAATGACCGTCAAAAGCGGCGGCCCAGGTTGAAGATCATGTGTTCTCCAGGTTCTTTTCTCCATTATTGTTCAGTGGCAGCTACAGCCCTGTCCCCCTTCCCCTGCCTGTCTGTTGGTCTCCCTTCTTCTCCATCATGTTGAGCCCTGACCCCCGCTGCTCACCCTTAGTGGACCTCATCCCTTGAGGGACGAGGTGCTGCGAGCTTCCCGTCCCTTTTACATACACTTCCTTTGCCTGATATCCATTCATCTTTTGAGATCCAGCTCAAGCAATGCATGCTTTATGGAGTTTCCTCATTTTCTTCGCCCTAACGTTGTATTTAGATGTCCTTTTTCTGAAGAGCCTGGTGAAGGGCCACACAAGCTGGCCTACAGGGCAAACAACTCTGATGAATAGGAGATGATCCTTTCCAGGGTGGTGTGGCAGGCAAGTTCACCACCCAACACACACACACACACACACACACACACACACACACACACACACACACACCATTTAGCCAATGGACAGCATTGTAGTACATAAAACTAAACTGCCTTAGAGGTAAAGTGCTAAACTCTCAATGCTTCTAGCTGGATAGTAAACAAATGGGTCATTAGGGTACATTGTTCAGAAGAGGGAGAAATTAGTTTGTGCTGGACCTTGGAGAAGTTAGGAAACAGAAATACCTGTGAGGAAGCAGGTGAGGGGTACATCAGGCTTGGGTGGAGTTTAATGATACCCTCTTCCTGTCCCAGTGAATCTATTTTATGGTTAACAAAGTGCTCCTACTTTATCTCCTTTGATCACCAAACCAACACTAGTAAGTATGCAAGGAATATACTCTTGTCCCCATTTTTCAAATGAAAACAACACAGTAGGAGACAAATCCAGATGCTCAGATAGGTTAGTGGACATAGCATGGCCCCCAGGCCAACACATGGAAGAAGAATGAGACTTCCTGCCACCATGCGGGGATTGGTGGTAGACGAACTGGATTAGAGTTATTTTAAATGCAAGTCTTATACATGCTAGGGCTGCTCCAGATTCACTCAAGGTGGTGTCCTGAATGAGAGGAATATTGCACTTGACCTCGGTGGTTCTATCAGGAGGTATGAGAGAACAAAGAGCCAGAAAAATGATAATCTGTGCTCTTGCCCATGCCTGTGGGTGTTGACTGGTGAAACCCAGCAGGGGGTGAGGAACGTGGGTGTACAGGGCATAAGCAGAGCACCTTTAGAAGGCGACACATTTCAGGTGACACATCCTTTGTCCAGGGGGACCTATAGCAGCCACTCAAACACTTGCCAGAACCCAGAAGGTGGGGGAAAGCCACAGGAGTAGTAGGTCCAGCCACCAAGTGTGAATAAAGTGTGTTGTATGAAAAGAATGAAGATTTCAAGAGGAATTACCTGAAACAAGTTTTCTCTGTTGCTGCAGGTATCTAAGTCAAGTTGGTCTACAGACTAATCGCATACGGGTAACCAGGCCTAATTAAAAGTAGTGACCATGCCGTCTAAGAAAGGAAGTCAGGATGTGCAGAGCTGGGAAGGCATGTGCACTTTCGCCTCGGTGAACCATACCCACTGTCTGCGTGCCTCCTGCACAGTGGCTGCCGTTCATTTCGGTGAAGACATGTGTAAGGAATGTGTCCTTGGCCTTGCTCCTGGACCGCGACCTGTGCTTCCACACCAACACACATCCTCTGCCTTCTTCATTTTGATTTCCGCTGACTCTGGATCCAATGTTCTCTTCATTACTTCTGGCTGTCTTATGAGCAGAGGCACAAACCTTGTCCTTACCCCTGACTCGGCCCTGAGATTCCTAGGAGCTGGCCACGCCTGGCAGACTCAGGGTTGGAGGAGGGGAAGATGTGGCAGCCTGTCCTTGGGAGGATGGCTCTTGGGTGGCAGGAGGTTCAGAGGTCATGCCAGTGAGATCTGTCCCAAAGGTAAAAGGACTCTGGGAAGTTGTTTGGGCTAGAGAGAGAAGGGCCAGGCCTCTCAGAGAAGCTTCTAGAAGTCTGATAGAAGGTGGAAAGATCATCAAAATTGGGAGTGAGGTCAGGCTCCAGTCCTTGGGGTGTCTTCTCTGGAAACCAAGGCTAAGGACCATGCTTGTTAGAGTAAGTAACCTTGGTGGTTGTGTGGTTGAAACAAAGATGTCTGTAAGCTGGGCGCGGTGGCACACGCCTGTAATCCCAGCACTTTGGGAGGCTGAGGTAGGAGGATCGCGAGTTCAAAGCCAGCCTCAGCAATGGCGAGGCACTTAGCAACTCAGTGAGACCCTGTCTCTAAATAAAAATACAAAAAAGGGCTGGGGATGTGACCCAGTGGACGAGTGCCCCTGAGTTCAATCCCTGGCACCACACACAAAAAAAAAAAAAAAAAAAAAAAAAAAAAAAAAGATGTCTGTAGACCCCAGTGGCTTCATAGAGTACAAAGGTCATTTCTCACTCACATAAAGTCCAATATGATGTTCCTGGTGTCTCTCCAGGTGGCATTAGACATGTTCAGTTAGGGACGTTGGCTCCTCCTGTCTTGTGGCTTTGCCTTCCCCTAGGGCTCCTGTGGATTGCTCCAACAGGTTTCTGTGTCTGGCTGACAGATGGGGAAAGAAGGACTACACACGGACCAGGCCTCGGAGGCAACATAGCAGTGCTGCCCATTTCCTAGCCAGAACTCAAGCCCACGGCCACACCTAGCTGCAAAGGAGGCTGGGGCTTATGGTCTGTGTGTCCCAGGAGAAGGAACTGGGTCTTTGTACATCAGTCTCTGCTGGGCCTGGCAGCGACTGTGACTCCTGTGTATCTATTATTCATATTCTGGTGGAGATTTGATATCAGGGACCCATCCAGACCCACTGAATACTGGGCTTAGGATAGTCTGACCTGACCCTCTAATGGGAGTTAGGGGCCTCATACACAGCCCTGCCTGCTTCGCGTTGTTTTAGGGGCTGGGCTTGGTGACCTGAGGTCAGATGGCTTTTAGGCCCTCAGGTGTCTGTGGATTAATAGGACATAGGTGGGGAGGTGAAGTCCTTGGCCTTGAAGCACACGCTGCAGGCTTACCAGTCCACTGGGTGGGGAGGGTTTGGGTTCCCTCTTAAAGAGCCCCTGGGCAGACTGCAGGTATCAGCTCACCACAGAGCACCATCCTCTGAAGTCATTTTTTATTCACTGTCTTTTCTCCCTGTGCCTTTCTGTTCCTCTTTTCTTATGGTTTCTCCTGACTTCTTTTCCTCCTAATTGACATTGTGGACAACGTCTGCTGCTACGTTAAAAGAGTTTATCCAAGCTGACACTCTGTTTATAATTGATAATTTACATTCCAGCTTTCGCGAGGTCCTGCCACGTCTTGACCGCGGTCAGCGTGTTCTCTGCGTGCTTGGCATCGCTCTGCGCCGAGCGAGGAAAGCAAAGGTCGCGCCTTCAATGGGTAAGCTCTTGATGAAACCCGGTCTCAGTGTGACAGACATGCGGACACCATATGAGAGTGTTTACTCCTTTGTTACCCACAAGTGGCTGCGTCTCTACCATGCTCACGGAAACCATCCAGGAGTTTGGGGCACGCAGGGTTGGGGGCTGGGTGATTTTCCCCCGTTAGCTGCACAGTCCCTGAAGATCCAGAGCCCTTTCCCCTTTCTTCAGTGTTGCCTTTACGATGCCTCCAAATTATGATAGGGTTGGGAGCCGGGGGACACATGGCAGCATTGTCTCCCTGCTTCTGTGCAACTTTGGGTAAGTCAGTATTTCTCTTTTGGCTTCAGTTTTATCAATCGCATGGCAAGGAGGTCAGGAAAAATGTTACTTAAAGTTCCACTCAGCTCTGAAATCCACAAATCTTAATTTTATATATTTTGGGAAGATGTTATTTCTGGAGCTAGCAACTGGCTTTGCCCTCCAGCTATAATTCTATAGCTGTCCTTTCACTTTTCATAGACTGGTGTAACAGTGTGTTCTTTTGTTTTTGGTACTGGGGATTGAACCCAGGGGTACTTAGCCCCTGAGCCACATCCCCAGCTTGTTTTATGTTTTATTTAGAGACAGGGTCTCTCTAAGTTGCTTAGGGCCTCGCTAAGTTGCTGAGGCTGGCTTTGAACTTGCCATCCTCCTGCCTCAGCCTCCTGAGGTGCTGAGATTACAGGTGTGTGCCATTGCACTTGGCAAGAGCGTGTTCTTTTCAGACTGAGTTTTCTCATCTTCAAAATGGAGATAAGACCCATTACTTATTAGAATTTGCAAAGATCAAATGAGGCAACATATCTGCAGGGCTTAACAGGGGACCTGGCTCACGGGTGCTAACGGTCATGCCCGCTGGCATGCTCATCCCAGAAGGGAGCATGGCCTGTGATTCCCAGAAAAGGCCCAGCCAATCCTCTGCATAAACAGAGACCACATGTAGGAGATGGCTGATCAGGCCTGTGGGGCAGTGGCCCAAAACCCTGGGACCTGGGAGCCACCTGCGTTAAGCCATGGATTTTGGGAAGATGTTATTTCTGGAGCTAGCAACTGCCTTTGCCCTCCAAGTGCAGGAGGAAACCCAAACAGGCCACAGAGAAGGCAGGCTCGCTGGGTAGAAACACAGGCAAACGTGTTTGTCATTAGGCCTTCCACGCCAATAATCCGTATCTTTCCCTCTTTCCTTTGTTGCATTTTTTTTTTCCCCTTCTGGTGGCCAGAAGCCAGACAAAACATACCATCTCACAAGCCTCAGAGGCCGATTCTGCCTCCCCTTGCTGGAGTGGGAACTGCCTCCCTAGGCGGTGGCTGTTCAGGTGCTTTTGAGGTCGAGTTGGGACTTGTGGCCAGTCTCTGAGAGCACCTGGCCAGCAGTGTCCTCCAGTTTTTTCCTGCGTTTCACTCCCAAGTGCCAGCGGCCACACCTGTGAAAGCAGGGCAGTAGGAGTAGAGGCCTGGAGCCCCCAGATTCTGGCAGCCCAGGCAGGCCTTTGGCTTTCTGAGGATGCATGAGTGGGGGCCACTCCACGTAGCTTAGCAGTGACAATAATATGTGGAAGGCCTCATCTTCCTTCTCCTGTTTCTTCCCTGTACAAAAATATTTGGTCCCATCCCCAAGTGGTATTGGGTCTTGGCACATCCCAGTCCCCGTTCCCAGAATGTACATTTGCTGAAATTTCACAAGCCCACACCCAGTGCCAGGCCTTTGCTGATCCTTTCACTGAGAGAGATGTCAGCTCCTCTTCCTTCTTCCTACTCTGCTTACCCAAGGCCTGTCCTTGGATGTGAAGCTCAGTTCCAGCTGCACCTGGACGTCTTTTCTGGACTGTTCTGCAAGATGACCTGCAGCCTTACTCTGACCCCTAGTTACATTACCTGCTCCATTTTCTCATTGGAAGGTCACCTGATATCATTATTCATGGCTTTATGGGTAAGTTACTGGTTTATGGAAGGGTCTCTCTTCATTGAAGTTTACCTTCACAATGGTTTTTACTTTTTTCCAATCATCACTTTCAATGAAATCATCTGGAATCTCCTTTTCCCACAAGATAGTGGCTCCTTTAACAGTATGTAGCCCAGATACCATAACTTTTCAGTTACACTTGGTTATTAGAACAATTTTATGATTTGACTTATTCCCAACAATTAATTAAAACACCCTTTGGTTTCAAACTTGATTCATAACTCTTCTCTGTGCACCCAGCAATGTCTAGCTTTGCTCCCTGGATCCAGTGGCTTTGAGAGAGAATGGGTATGTGCACATGTGTGCATGTGTGATCATGTGCATACACGTGTGCAAGTGCATGTGCACTTGTGTGTGCACATTTATGTGTGCATGTGTTTGCATGTATGTGAGCACATGTGTTTGCCTATGTGCATATGTTTCTGTGTATGTGTGTGTGCACCTGTTGTTCACGTGTGTATGTGAATGCACATGTGTTTGTGTGTGCATGTGTGCATGCACATGATTGTATGCATCCGTGTGTGTGTGTGTGTGTGTGTGCTTGTGTGCTCCCACAGGTGGCATTTAGTCCCTCAGGTGTCTTGGGATAGAGAGAAGAGGCCTGGTGAGGACTAGTATCTTCCTGTGTCTTCTAGGTTGGCTCTAATTACTCCTCTGGCTCTTGAACTACACGTTCTATAAGGAAGTGAAGTGTTTCCAATGTGACCTGCTGACAAGGTCTCATTCCTATGGGATCCTGCTAGGCACTGAGGTTCCCCAGAGGTGTGGCCATTCCTCTGGCCCATTCCCATGGTGGTATGCAGGCTTCATCCCACTCGCCATACATCTTTTTGCCACTGACATTTGGTGATTCACAAATTCATTTGCTCTCTGCAGTCTGCTGCAGGCCACCAGGCACCCTCCACGCTGCTTGAGTCCTGGGGAGCCAGGCACAGCAACCCAGCCCCCTTTCCTTATGGCACCTTCTCATCACACTGGTCCTTTCTTTCTCCTTGCTCAGGTAACAAAGGGACAGGTCAACACATCTAGTGCCAGAGCCGACACGGAACAGGGGAATGAAGTGTGAGTCTTTCGTTTGTGCAAACACTTCCATTTTAATTTGCTGGGATGTCACAAACTTGGGAGCTTCAGACAATAGAAATTCATTGTCTCAGAGTTCTGGAGGCTAGATGTCCAACAGGGGTGTTGGTAGGACCATTCTCCCTCTGAAGTCATTAGGGTAGTATCTGTCCCTGGCCTTTCTCCTACCTTCTGGTAGTCTCCTGGCTTGTGCTGCAAAACTCCAATCTTCACAGGGTATCTTGTTTATCAGGACAGCAGAAGTGTTGGACTAAGGGCCCACCCTACTCTAGTGTGACCTCTTCTTAGCTAATTACATGTGCAATGTCTATGTCCAAATAAGGTACTGTTCTGAGATACTGGTAGCTAGGACTTTAGCATATGCATTTTCTAGGGACACAGTTCAACACACAGTTATCATGATAACTTCCAATCTTTATGCGTGAATCTTGGAGTCTTCCTTTTCACGTCCTCTGGGGAGAGGACGTGGCCTGTCTCGCTGAGTGCTTTACCCTGAGAATGCAGACCACTCCCACCTGTCTCGCACACTCTTTTTCATGCCGACTGAGGCAGGTGGCTTGTGGTGGATGGGGCTAGTTCTGGTACCTTGAAACCAACAGGAAGGGTGGTGGTGACTCTCTGAATTCAAGATCTGGAACACTCAGTGACTTTTGTCCGTCACTTTGGGCCTTGGTCACAATTCTACAAAGACAGACTCTCTCCCTCTCTCCTGTTGATGCATATTTTGTCTTAAGAGAATTCTAACTCCTGAAGGCCAAAATCAGTATCTAATGCATTTGGGTGTCTCCATTGTGTAATGCAGCAGTTTCTTTCTGGCTGTTTCTTCACTTGGCCAGCAGTCAGAGTGTATACTAAGCCCCGTGTGAGACTTTGGGAGGCAGAGGTGGGACCTGTTCTTTGTCGTGCATTGCCCACAGTCTCACAGGGCCAAAGAGACATATAGGAACAAAATGGCCATAGTTAAGTGCTAGGAGAGGCACAGTGTGGGCATCTGAGGAGGGATCCCCAAAGCAGCTGATGTAGAAGAAGCCCAGCTGCATCCAAGGAGGGCCTCAAGGTCTTAAACTCAGCACTTACAACACACTGGCAAGCGCCGTCCTTGCAGTGAAGCATCAGAGGAAAAGAGCAACTCGGGGTCTTAGGAAGCACAGGCCCCCCAACTGCTACTTGATGGATTCCTGGGAAGCAGCTTCGAGATTCATCACTGCCCACGGGACGGTCAGAGCCATGCAGCTCCTTAGAGGTGGTGACTCGTGAGCCTTGTCCATCTGACATGTCCCCTTCCCAGAGAGTGTGCTCTGAACAGAAAGAGAGAGGGTGGGTCAGAGGACTGGGATCCCAGTGGGGGCTTCTTTATCCACAGAGCTTCCCTATACAAGGCCATCTGAATGGGCACTTGCTGTCCTTGACTTTGTGCCTGAGCAAGTAGTTTGGGCACCTACGACACCTGAGAAGTCCCCAAATTTGGTGCCCACAGGAGAAGCAGAGCTCTGACTTAAGGAGACGTCATGCGAGGTGGCCGTGGCCATGCTCTTCATAGCTGGGGGACACTGTGGGGACTCTTCAGATTCTGTGCTCTGTCTCAAGCCCCTGTGAATCGTCCATGTGGAAAATCGTCCGGGTCAGTGCAGGTAGGGCACGTCGCCTTAACCGGAGGGGTTTGTAAATTCTTTTCCGGAAGCCAGGTCTGTAGCTCCTGAACTATCCCATAAACAGGGGCCACTGTTGAGCACGTCAGTGACCCCACACCTGCTCTTTGGGGTAACCTTTGGGATTGAACTTCAGGGTGTATTGGCAGCTCTGGCTTCAGCAGTGGCTCTACTGCTAGGGCATGTGCGTCCCTTGAGCGTGTTCAGTGGGGAGGGCGCCTGCCTTCCTGGTGTGCTACCCATTAGGACATTTCACAATTTGTTCTCAACAGCATTTTAGAATGTATGGCTTCCAGGCCCTACAGAGCCCTAAGTAGAAGGAAATGCCTTAAACAAATGTAGAAGTTACTATCATTCTAACTTTACAAACGAGGAAACTGAAGCTTAAAGAAATTTCTGAGGACTGAATTGTACCCCCACCCCTGGAAGTGCATACACGGAAGCCCCACCCCCAGTGGAGTGGAATTTGAAGGTAGAACCTTTGGGAGGTAGGTAGGTCGTGAGGGCAAGGCCCTGGACAGGTGGGAGTAGTGTCCTAACAAGAAGAGACTCTAGGGATTCGCTTTCTCTGCCTGATACCTGCCAGGCAGCTAAGCACACAGTGAGAAGACAGCAGTCTAGCAACCAGGAGGAGAGCCTGTACTAGAATCCAGCCATCTGGCACCTTGAACTCCAGGACTGTGAGAAATAAATGTATTGTTTTAGCTGCCCGGTCTCTGGTACATTACTATGGCAGACTGAGTTAAGACAGAAACCATTTTCTATGTCTACAAGCTGGGAATAAAGAACCGAGTCCAGTGCATTTTTCTTGCACGGTGCTGTTTCTTTTTCTTTCTTTTTTTTTGAGGTATGTGTTCATTTAACCTCCCTTCTCAAATATTTATTAAGCATTTACTATATGAGTGATCTTACATTCTCTTTCATATTCTCCTTCCTTTCCTTTTTGTATGTTCTTGTGCTTTCTCTTTCCCCCCTCCTCTTTTACCAATACCATTATGATAGTTATTATAACTGTTGGAAGTTAGTTTCCCCAGAATGTCACTTAATAGTGATATAAGAAGTCCTCTGGTGTTCATCGAACACTTCCTGATGAAGTGGGGAAGCAAAACTGCACTTCACTTCCTCCTAATTTCCGTTTTATACCTACGTGGGTAGGTAGAGGGCCTTGGGGCATATGAATCAGCTTTGTCCCCTCGGCCACCTTGAGACAGTGTTAAAATGACCACCGCCCTAGTGATATTTGCTCTCCTTCATCAAGTACCTGCAGGCAGTACCTTCCATTTACTATAAACCAGAGTCTCTTGAAAATCAGTGAGCAGGAACAGCTGCCTCCAAGGCTCCGGTGTCCCAGTGTCACCCTTGGGCTACTTTGTGTCCCTGTAGTGCTTGACATATTCTCCAAACTCTGCACAGATCCACATCCGGGGCCTGTAAATTGGCGGGATGGGATCGGAGTCTGGGCTGAGCTCTTGCTGCTGGAGCAGGTCAGTTTAGAGGGATTAAGGTATTACATGTGATTAAAAAAGGTTCAGACTCCAGAGGCCCCAGATGACATTGTCTGGGAAGCAGGAATCAATGGCCAGTTTCTCTTCATTTTTCAAACTGCGATGAAGACAAGCATTTTATTGGCTTTTAATTTGATACCAATGGGGCCTCCCTCCCCAATCAAGCCTTCCCCCGCTCGTGACCTGGGGATAGTTCTGATTCGAGAGGCCATTCTGGGAGTTGCTGAGGGACACACAGGGGTACGGCATCAGTTCCTCGCATGAGTGATAGTTCTGGCTTTGCCATGGTCCTGTAAAGTGACACGTAAGCCCGTGCATGTGTTTACCACATGCATCTACCTGCGGCTCTGCCCTTGTCATCTGGAGTCAAATTGCCTTTCTCCCGTGGTGAAAATGATACCTGATCTTAAAGGGATGATCTGAGGGCCAATTTCTGCAGACATTCTCTCCCCAGCCTTCTCTCATCTGTCTGCCCCATCAAACCTGTGTGTGACCCCAGGCCCTGGCTGTTTTGCCTTGTTTGGGCCTCTCTAGGTCTCTGGGAATGACTCAGGACCCATGATCTCTGTCAGCTCTGGAGTGGGGCCAAGCTCATGCCTTCTTTTCTGCTGTCTTCATTAATACTGGGCTCGCGTCCCGGCATTCCTGAGAAATTGATAGAGACAGAACATCAATTGTAGTTTAGCTCTACAACGGGGAAACTCACGGTGACAGGCTGGCGGATTGTTTTGCCAGGGAAGCCGATGGGCCCTTTCTTGGAGCTGCCCAGAGTTGAGGCTCGCTGGGCGTGCGTGAGGTCATCGAGTGGGACAGAAGACAAGAGCAACAAGCCGCTAATCTGCTAATCGCAGCCTGGCTAAGTGATCTTACCTTTGTGTTTGGCTTTCTTGGACTTGATGAATGGCCATGTCAGAGAACAGACCCAGGCGCCCTTTCTCAGGCTGCAAGGACACGGAGGTGTGGGAGCTAGAACTCAGTGGGCCAGGTAGTGGCCGGGTTAGGCAGTGTGGTTGGACCTGGGACTCTGCTCCAGGGGAAGATGTAGCACTGGGCAGCGTTGGCACAGGGCGGGCCTGCTCAGTGGCTGCCCGATTTCTCTATTTCCTGCTATGTTTGAGAAAAACATGTGGCTGCTTTTCCTCATATAGCTTTCTTCGAATCCTCTTTTGTTAGGTAAATTTTGGGGAGATGTCCATAGTGAGCTCTTTCTTTCTTTCGAAGTTCCAGGATGGGAAGGAACACAGTGGCCCTTGCATAAGAGACAAGCAAGAGACTTGGCGGATCTTGCCTAGACTCACCTGCTACTGCTCCTGTGTTCTCCATCCTGGCAAGCAAGTTGTTTGATTCAGAGATCTTGGAGTTGTCCCAGACTCCTTGCCATGTGTACCCCTGCACCATGAGAGGCCTGCTCTCTGTCTCTTGAATGTCTCTTGAAGGCGTGTCCATCTCTTCTTCCTCACTTTGCTCCTCCAGTCCAGGCCTCCAACACCTTTCTTATGCTGAACCACCCAAATCACCTCCCTCTGGTCTCTACTTCTGGTCTTGCCTCTTAATAACTGGTTTTCCATCCTTCCGACAGAATCATTCTTCTAATGTGCCAATCTGACCATGTTACCCTCTGCTTATACCCTTCAATAGCTCCCCATGGAGAGTTCTGGGTCAGATTCAGACATCTTTGCCCAACCTATGACCTGGCCCACCTCTCCTCCAGCTGCACTTCCATACTGCCCCACTTGACTTGTAGTGTCCTTTCCAGCCACTGTGGGTGTCTCTCCCCAGACATGCCAGGCTTTCTCTGGCTTCTAGTCCTTTGCACCTGCTTTTCCTCTGCCTAGACTCTTTCCCTATTCTCCTGTCCAGCTCTGACCTTTTTCCAGGTCTTAGTTCGCACATCACTTCCTTTGGAATCTTTTCTGACTCCCTCAGCCAAGGCCTATCTTTGTGTTTCCAGCTTGGTTTGTATAGTCCTACCTCTTAGGACTGATCACAGTAAATAGAAAATGGCTCTTGATACAGTGGAAGGTAGTGTTTTCCTGTTGAAGGAATTGGATTTGTTTAGGAAAATATCTTGATTTAGAAAATGAGAATCTTGGGGCCTGGCTTAACAGGACACACGGAGACCAAAGAGATTTTCAAACTGTTGTGAATAAAATCTGGGTGGCAATAGAGGTCCAGTGAGGACAAATTGGAGGATAATTGACCCACTGTTGGAATGGTCAAAGAATTTCCAAGACCAGGAGAACTCACGTTCAGTTAGGGTTGTAGGCATTTTTGAGACATAAACATTTGTCACCTCCCAAAACCTTCAGTAAAGTTAACCCTTCACACTATGAACCACATGAGTAAGTGGAATAAGCCCAGAAGGGGAGGTGGGCTCCTTTCTGGGACTCTTCCATGTTGAAAATAAACACACAGTTGTAACACAATGAAGAAAGGCTAAGAATTCAGAGAAGAATGATGTCACAGGATGAGTTAACACCAGGATGTGAGTTCTTCTTGGAAAGCTTGAGAACATAGGAGAGAGGCCATTTGGACTTTACCATGGTTGGGTCGCGGGTTTGGACAAACTTACTTAGATTTACAAGGGGGGAGACCTCAGTTGGTGCCTGGGTTCCAATTTCTTGTCTACATCTCCACTAAGGTAAACCTATAGAGAATGCGTGTGTCCCTTATGCTATCCCCAGACTGAACTCAAAAAATGGGTATGAAATGAACAAAGGAAGGAAAAATCATAAAATGTGAAGTAGTAGGTTCTCTGCAGGAGTTGTTTGAGGTTTCAGAAATATCTGGGGCAACTGAGCTCCATGCAGGCAACGGGAAACAGGAGGCTCCCAGGTCCTGCAGATGCCACTCCTTCTGTGACCAAGAGCTGCCCCACAAGAAGGCTTCCTCCAAGCACATCCCACCGGAGAATGAAACTGGGCTTCATAGGACCAGGAAACTGCAAGGGAAGGAGGCCCAGGTGGCAGCAAGAAGGCCTGGCAGAGGAGTCAGGGCTTTTGCATGACACAGGACTAGATGGTTGGAAAACTCATATGGACTCATTGGGTTTTATCTCCACTGCCATCAGTGAGGGCTGGTCCCTGCTTTCAAGGTATTCACTGCCCCTCTGGGAAGTAGGACACAGTAGCGGGGACCAGGCAGGGCAAGGTGCCATGATGAGTTGACTTTGGCAGCCCAGATAGGGAGGATCTGTGACCCCATGAATGCCGTCGAATCTGCTTGGTGTGGCACCTGATAAGCCAGATGGTGGAACCCAGGACCAGGCAGTCACAAATCTCTGAGGTTTCTCCTTTCTCTGATGGTTGGTTTGCTTTTCATCTGCTGTTCTTGTTTCATTACCTTTAATTGTTCTTATGTTGCTCATATTGGATGCCCCCTTTCAAAAAATAGGATCATCCTCAACATATTAGATTTTTGCAATGACCTAGATATCAAAGATGAATGCGAGTCTGCTTTTGCCTTTCCATGTGTGAAATTGCTGGGCGTTTCTAAACCTACAGTCAAACAAATGCCTTGTGATGGTCTTCATCAAATCACCTTTTACCATACTATGGAGGTTCTTTTTCTCCATTCCAAAAAAAAAAAAAAAAAATAAATGTGTGTACCAGTGGAACAACCTGAATAAACTGGAATGTTCTTGCTGAACTCAGTTGCCCTGTGGACAACCTCATGGTTGATAGCCTCGAATCAGATTCCTCTTCTCTGTTCCTTGGAAATCTTCCTTCAGTACTTCTCCTAACCCAGGTCCCTGGGGACTTCACCCCCTCAGGAGGCCAGTGTGGGAGCAGTTCTTTGGAAAGCTGGCCTGGGAATGGCTAGAGTGAAGAGTGTTTATCTTTTCCTCTCCAAGAAAGGTCACAGGGAAACCTTAGCTCAGGATAAGCTTTTTGGAAGGATACACAGTGGGCTCTAGCATGGACCCCTCAATGAGGCTGCCTCCTTTGGGACACAGAGGTGTCTGCAGCAGCAAGAGCAGCACCCTTGGCCTCGGGGAGGGGAGGTGCCACCCCCACTCCCATCAAGGGATACCTGCCTTCCCTTGGGCCCAGGTGTGTGTTTATCTTCCTTATGAATAAATCTTCCCTGAGAAAGACTTCCTGCATCCTCCCTAGGTCCTCCATTGTGTTTCTATGGTTCAGCAAGGCAGCTCCAGTGTTAGGGGCACTCCAAACACTCTGCAGAACCTTCCACACTGCTTTGAGTCCCCAACCACCTTGTCTTGGTTCATGCCATTCCCTTGCTTGGAAAATCTCTCTCTTCCTCTACCCCTGGCTGACTCCCACGCTCCCTTTAAGACGCCGCTCAATTCCCAGTGCTTTGTGGAAGGCTTCCCCGGTCACTGTGTTGGGGAAGGTGCCTCTCTGAGCTCCCATCATGCCTTGTGCCTCATCCCACCTCAGTCCTGGTTGCAGCCACATTCTGTGGAGATGAAGGGTTTACTTCCTTGTCTTTTTCACTAGACCACCAACCCTCAAGGAAAGGGAAGGAATTCAATGTGGAATCTTCCCATTCAGAGCCATATCCAGCCCAGGGGGTGCTCAGGAAATACTTGCTGAATATGAGAGGGTGGGGGACAGGGGAGTGAGAGGAGGGGAGAGAGATAAGGGGAGGGAGGGAGGGTAGTGGACAGAGAGAGAGAGGGGGGAGGGTGGGGAGTGAGAGAGAGAGAGAGAGAGAGAGAGAGAGAGAGAGAGAGAGAGAGGCAGCAAGCACACCATGATTTGGGGGGCAGCTGTTTGGAGCGGGGCATGATCTCAGTGCTATCTGTCTTCTCATTCACCATTGGTGGGACCTTTCTATGTTGCTCTGAGGGACTGACCCAGGTCTCAGCTGGCTTGGGCTCCTCGGATGACCCTAGGGCTTTGAGTGCCCAAGTCTCCATGTGCCTGGCTCCATTTGCAACTGGTTGGGAAATGCTTCCTAAGGGGTCTCTCCCCTGGATGGACTGCTCTAGCTGGGCTCACCCACTCTCTTTGCCAAACACATACATTTTGCACCCCTCCTTTTTTCTCATGCATCCTCCCTGCTTGGGAATCACCATTTCTGCCTTTGCTTTCTCTGTGGACTCTTTACGGATTCCTAAGATCTCCTTCCAGCCCCTGTTTCTAGGAGTCCTGCACTTTCACAGCTCTCTGCTCATTAGTCCTCTCCTCCTCTTGGTCCTCTGGCCTTCAGTCTGATCTCCGTGTCATTCTTCAGCATTCACAATTTGCCATTGACCAATATCCCTGTCTCCCCAGAGAGCAGCAAATGAATTGCTAACCAAAGACCTGATCGTGTCTCCCCGACTCTGCAGTCAGGTTCCGGCCAGTGGTCAGGGGATGTTCTGCTTGAAGCAAGTCGAGCCCAGAGCTGCACAAAGGACAGAGATGGGGAATAATCAGAAGTGGACAAGGCAGGCGTTGGCATGGGGGGCTTCAGGGATCTTCTATCCAAAAACACCTCCTCTATCTGGAATGCCACCATTCATGAATATGTCCTCTTGGAGACTTTATGACAAAGAAGCAGCAGCCAGAATAGAATCTCACTCTACTGCTCCGGGGCCTGCTTATGTCCAGGAGAACACCCGCGGGGAAGGGATGGGGCAGGAGGAGGAGGCCTGGAGAAGACCCAGCCCCTGACTTCTCCACAGCCGAGTGGGCTGCTCCAACTGCACTGGGTTGAGAGGAGACCCAGAGAGTTCCTGGACCTCCCCCTGCTCTGTTGATAAAACCAAGACTCCCCCATTCCAACCTGGAGAGGCCACTGCAAACCAAGTGCTTATTTGAAAGGTCCCCTGGTGCTATCCTTATGGGATCAAGAGGCAGAAAATAGTTTAATGAGGACACCAGCCTGCAGGTGCACCTGTGCTAATTCTGCAGACAAAGACACTAACCTGACAGCTCAGAGAGGAAGGGGCCATTAAGCCTCTTTCGGGAAACATCAGTCCTGCAGGGCGGACAGGAGCGCCGCGCCGAAGCAGGAGGCATATAGAGAAGGCAGGCTGAGACTCTGCCCTGGCAGCCTGGCCTGTTAGCTTGCTCCCACAGCAGGCTCACCAGCGTCCATGGGAGCCAGTGGCTGCCCCTCAGCCAACTGGGGCAGCAGGGATCCTTGGCAGGTGGGGAGGAGACACCCAGAGCATGGAAGTTGGGGAGAACAGGTTAGAAATTCCAGCAGGACTCGGGGCAGATGGAGAGTCCAGCACAATAGCTTGTAGAGATTTGAAACTGTGACTCATACTAAGAAATATATTTATCATACCCCTTTGCATCCTCTGTGTATGTGTGAGTATATATACACACTTCTTTATGACTGAAACATAATTGTATTTTCCTATTTAAAAATACTTGTGATCCACTGCAATTATTTCA
This sequence comes from Tamias sibiricus, assembly GCA_025594165.1. Classification (NCBI taxonomy): domain Eukaryota; kingdom Metazoa; phylum Chordata; class Mammalia; order Rodentia; family Sciuridae; genus Tamias; species Tamias sibiricus. The sequence goes on from CM046670.1 coordinate 83,513,007, forward strand.
TAGAGTCACTGATAAGCTGCTTCAAAAAAAAATGCAAATCAGGCTGATGGAAGATTGGGTTGGAGAGTAAGAGGCTTCAAGGCCTGGGGGAGAAGGCACAGCCTTGCCTTGCCTGTGTACCTGTTCAGTGGGAGAAATTGTGCTCCTTCTAGGGTCTATTGTATGAATTTAATGAAAACATCTGTGTAAAGTATGCAGCATAGGGATGACATAGTAAGCCTTTAGCAACCATTAGAGATGATGATGAGGAGGAGGATGACGGCCATCTGTCCTCTTGGAGTGGGAATTCTGCAGTCCCTATGGCTCTACCTTCTTCTCTAGAGCCACCCCTGCTGCAGCCAGGCTGCCAGCCACATCTGTCACTGTTTGAAGGCTGCAGTTCCTAAAAGAAGTGGGATGCACTTTGAGCAAGGACGGGAGAGGTCAGAGCTTTGCGAGAGGGTTGCAGTCAAGTTGGGACCTAGGTTAGTGACACCGTGATGTGCTTGTAGCCTGGGAAGATTCTCTTGCACTCCACATGATAAAGAGATGGGAACAAGGGGCAGCAATCTGAGAAATGGGTAAGATGCTAGCTAAAAATGTGGCAAAGAGAAAGGTCAAGGAGGGGAAGAGGCCTCCTGAAAAATAATGGTAGACCAGAGTCTGAGCACACAGTGGCCACCAGTGAAGGGCAAAAATCACACCGGAGACAACGGTGCAGCCAAGAGATTGATTCACCAGCCTTTATGGCTGGCTGGAGGTAGAAGGGGTGCAGGCAGAGAGGAGTTGGGGAGAGAGGAGTTGGCGGTGAGCTCTGGACAGAAGGTGGGTGCCCAGACGTGCTGACTATGGTCTCTGGAGCTGTTGGCTGGGGCAGCTGCTGTCAGGCTAGAGGCTGGAGCCGTCATCTGGGGCAGCTGTCATCGGGCTGGAGATGGTGAGTCTGGAACTGTCGCAGTGGCTGCCTCCTCTCAGCAGGGACGAGCTGTTGTGTCTGAGCTCTGGGCAGGCAGGAGCTTTAAGTAGGGATTTCTGGTGGGGGGTGTACCAAAGCGACCTTTAACGCTATTGGCTCTTTGCTCAGGGAACAGGGTGACCTTTAACTTGATTGGCTCCTGCCTGGGGAACAGAGCAACCTTTAAGCTGATTGGCTCCTGCCTGGGGAAAATGAAACCAGGTTGCTTCTCATGGAATTTTCCAAGGGGGAGGTAGCCCGTCGGCCCAAGCCTATCTATCAACCAGGCTGCTCCGTGTTTTGAGAGTCTTTCCTGATTTTCACTCTTAGCTTTCTTTGTGTGCAGTGAGGAGCTCGGAGACCACCCCCACTTCCAACTGCACCCCATCCCTCGCCCTGACATGGGAGGGGCAGGGAGACAGGAGGGAGAGGTATGCTTTGGGAGACTTGGTGCTGAAATATTGAGGCTGGAGTGGACAGCCCAGACACTTGGTAAGGGACCTCTCAGACCTGTGGGGGAGAGGCTGGTCACCTGGCTTGGGGCTGAGCAGTCAGAACCATTTTTGGACACAGCCAAGAAGCAACCCTGTCTGGATTTTGTGTTGTGTATTTGGTGCGTTCTGAAGAAAACAACCGGCTCTTCTGCCCTCCCCTACCTTCAGACGCTTCTGGCTTCCATCTTTCTCCTAAAGTGGACCTGGGACAGGTGGTGTCAGAGTACAGCCGTGGGTCAGACAGTGGGAGTCAGGGCAGGGCAGTGCAGGGCAGGGCCCGATCTGGGCTTCTGGGCAGACTAGAAGGTCTCAGAGGTCTCAGAGAGTACATATTGTTGAGGGCCTCATAAGTCCTTGCAGGCCTGGCCTGGCCTGTTAGCTGCTGGTGGGGAATTTAGAGTGTGCCCAGTTCATTTCTGGTACACAGGTAGCTGGCATTTCTGAGGGAGATGTCAGGCTATGGCTGGTCCCTTGTGACTTTGTGGCTCTTGGTGGTTGTGTGTCCCCAGTTTTCCTGGTCAGTGCCTCTCTCTCAGGTTCTGGCCAGTGGCGGCCCCCTCTGGACCTGGGAGCCTTGACTGACACCCAGCTACAGCTCACGCAGCCTCGTGCTGTTCCTTCACCCCGCCAGACCCCTGGTGGGTGCTTGCCGGTGCCACCAATAACATTGTGCTGAAGTGGAAGCCCAGAGAATTCTTCTTCTGTTAGGTGTAAGTCTCTTTTTGAGATAGCCACTCTAAAAATAGCAGCCTGGAAGAGTTGCTTTATTTGAGCTGCCTACCCCTTGCAGAGCTCCAGGCTCGGCCTCTGCAGACCAGAGCCCAGGACAGGACTTGGCTACGTGGCATCAGAGACTGTTCTTTTCCCAGTCTGTGCTCATTCCTCTTTTTAAAGACACTTGCAGTTGGTTATGAGGAAGAGCAAACCGACACTGCTGCTTTGGAGAGCCTTCTTGCCCTGCCCTCTGCTGTGCTGTGTGGAGGAGACAGGCCTGGGCCTTGTCCTCTGGGGCTCCTCTGACCTGGTGATGTCCTTGAAGGGGAGTGTCATCATGGCAGGAAGGAGACTGGCTGTGCTGCCCAGCAGGGGAAAGGCCCGAGGGCCTGATGGAGAACTGGAGCTGGGCTCAAGCTCCCTGGGGTCTCGGCCTTGGGAGCTGGAGGCGGGCACTTCCTGCACACTCGTGGGGGGAGGTGTGAGGACTTGGCTCTGGGTCACAGGTCACAGGAAGGATGCAAGCAGCATCTTTTCACTTGTGGGTCTGGCTGGGGTCTGGGGCTGAAACAGTGTCCACTGGAGGGCACTGCGACACCACCCTGGCCACCTCCAGCAGCCCCTCTGCCCAAGGAGAGCAGCGCTCCCAGGCCCAGGAGCTGCAGCCGCCTGACCTGCAAGGCCATGGAGACCAGAGGGCTTCTGCCTGCCTGGTGACTGTCCCCGAGGGCTGGAGCCTCCAGCACTGGGCTCCGACACATGTGTTCTCACCCTCCCACACCTTCACACCTTCATTCACATGGGCACACACCACCCGCCCGCTCCCGTCACATGCGTCATAACCCACGCGTCCCTGCCCTCCCAGGGTCACCCCCACTCACAACCCTTGAGGGGACACATGCACTCTTACCCCACTTCACTCAATCACTGGCATGTGCACACGCACACATGCACGCACGCGCGCACGCGCGCACACACACACACACACACACACACACACTCTGGTGCTGCGCTTGTGCTTGTGCAGGGTGCGCTGCAAGGCGACCCACCCCGGCCATGTGCCTCCCACATGCGGGCTGCCTGGTGCAGCTGTGTGGCGGGGCTGATGTAATGTCAAGAAATTTCGTGTTATATTTAAAATGACACCTGTAAAAATAATCTGCAATTTGTAATTTAAATACTGTAATACTCAATTATGGGAGCTGACAGGAAGTGTCCCAGCGGCTTTGGAGAGCAGCATTCTTGTGGGCCACCACCCGTCAGTGTGCTGGGGGCAGTGAGGTGGGGATGAGCCAACCTCCCTCTGAGTGGCCCTCAGCGTGCAGAGCCGGGCGCCCAGGGGCTCCCACGCCTGCGCGGGTGCTGTCCAGCTGCCCCTGTGCTGTCCCTCTCCCACTGCTTCCAGCAACAAGGCTCTCGGGGTTTACCGGGCAACCAAACCAGCGTCCACGCTGGAGGAGCGTGGAGGGCCTGTGGAGGCTGTCCACAGTCACCAACAGCTCACTGCCCTCCTTTGGCAGCCCTCAGGGTAGTGACCCACGCCACAGTCCCTCGGCCTCACACAACGGTCCACAGCCCGCCGTCTTTTCTCCGGACCCCCACCTGTGCCCGCAGCCAGTGTCTATGTGCACCAGGCCCCAGCCCAGGCCCCGGCACCAGGGACCCTCCCACCACAGCTTTCTTCGCCCAGCACTCAGCCCTTGCCACAGGGTGCGGACAGCAGGGTTCCCCCAGATGGCATGTTCAGCCTCAGCCTAGTCCCTCTGTCCCCCACTCTCCTCAGCTCAAGCCCCCAGGCCAGAGCCCCAGCCTGCGCCTCCTGCCCCTGGCAGCCCACTGCCTCACCTGCTGCAGACGCACGGACACACGGGTCTGTGGGTCTCTGTCACGCCGAAGTGTCCAATGCTGAGCATCTCACTCCTCTCCCGACCTACCCCTCCTCCCTCCCTCTTCTGTTCTGTACCTGTGAGTGTCTGCTGACCCCCTCCTGGCCATGTCAGAGAGCAGGCCATGGCTCTTGGCCTCCAGCTGCTTTGCCCACCCTGTCTCCCTGGCCAGTTGGTTACCAAGCCTTGTCCCTTCCACCTCAACTGTCTCTCCCGTCTGACTCGGTCCAGCTCTCCACAGGAGTCCCAGGCCAGTCTGCAGCTCTGCCCAGTCCTCCTTTCCTCGGATTCACTTTCTTCCCCACAGAAGTAGAGGGACCTTTCCCAAGCACCGCTGTCCAGTGGAGCCTTCTGTGATGATGGCGATGGCCTATGTCTGTTCCTGGCGCGCCTTGAAATGTGGCTGGTGCCACTAAGCAACCGTGTTTTAATTTTATTTGATTTTAATTAATTTAAGTAAACACACGGAGCTCGTGGCTATCATAAGGACATTGAGAACAAAGACTCACCTCTGCGGTACTGCCTGGGTGGCCCTGCCCTGCCTCCCTTCTCCTGTTCACAGCTTGCCCTGTGCTTTTGGTGCACCAACCTCCTGGGTCTCCCGAGGTTCCCTGAGCTGTGTTCTTGTTTTGCCGCTGTTGGGACTCCTACTGTTTCCTGTCCCTGCGGGTATGTTCCCTCCAGGCCCTCAGACTCTGCAGCCTCCTCCACCCTGGGCACCTCCCCAGCTTCCCCAGGCTTGTAAAGGCCTTTAGCACCCAGCAGCACAATCTCGTATCTGTCACTCTCTCTGCCCCTCCTGGACAACCACCTCCTTGTGGCAAGAACTGTTCTACCCACAGTGGTGCCCTGCACCCTCCTCAGTATCTCACACATAGTAGGTGCTCAGCCAGTGTTTGCTGAATCTCTAAATGGAAAGGCTTTGTGGGCCAGACTCTGTGGCTCAATCAGCAACATGTGTCCGGGGAAGCCCAGTTGAGATGGGTACAGAATTGAGGTCTTTTTAGACTCTTGGGTTCTCTCCTGAAGGCCTCACTTTGCAAAGGAAGGGTGGGGTCATACCTTTTGATTGACAGCACACTGTTTCCTCTTCCCTCTCTTTGACCTTCTCCTGCCTTCGCTCTGGCCCCGTAGACAGAGTCACTGTGCCTGGGCCAGAGGAGGGCTGGGTTGTGTAGTAGTCTTCATGTCTGCAGGATGCTTAGACAGGTATGACCGCCTGTGTGCGGTTTTGTCTGGCCAACTCCAAGGGCTCTGCTTCTTTCCTCTCCCAAGGCTGAAAGCAGGAGTGGGTGGAAGGCCTTTTGCTGGGGAGGGCTTGTGTCAACTCCCATTTACGGAATGCTGTCTGTGTCCCAGGTGGCTCCCTAAAGGTTTTGCAGGCGTTTTACTAATCTGCCCTGCAAACGTCAAGGGTGACAGTGATGCGCCCATTCTACAGCTGTGGAAGCTGGCTCAGAGAGATAGAGTCACTTTCCCAAGTTCATACAGTACACGAGGAGAAAGAATTCTAAGCGAGGCACGTCTCTTTATAAAACACACGTGTCTTAGGAGGCTGTCAGGCACACTCATGTTGACCATGGCTAAGGTGTGGAGTATCTCAGAGCTCACCCAGTCCTTTCAGGTTCACGTCCCTTCCCTATGTCACCCCTGTGAGGCGGCAGGGTAGGGACTGTGAGTCCCATCTCACAGATGAGGAATGGGAGCTCAGAACTAAGAGGCTTTTTAGGTTGCATTTAGTGTGTTGATGGGAACAGGGCATCCTGGGTCACCCACAGTCGGATTCTGTCCAGGAGAATGAGCAGTGGCTGGAGGTCACTGTCCCATTGGCCGTGGGTGCCCTGGGGGCCCTTCCTGTCCACTGCCTCCGTGTCCTTTCTTTTCATAGCACACTCAGCGAGAGAAACGTTTTCTTAGACCTTGCCTTTTGGATTTCTGCATTTTTCCTTTCTTCACACCATACCCGGCATCTCTAGAAGGCGGCTATTCTTGGAAGGGCTGCCTGGGAGAATGGGCTTTTGTTTGGATTTCTCCCCTCCCTGGAGGGGTAGGTGGGGGAGATGGAAGCCAGAAGGTCAAGGGCCCTCCCTCCCTGCTTCCCTGCTTCCCGAGACCTCTGTAGCTCTGCAGACTAGGCCCAAAGTCCAAGAAGAGCGGGTGTCTACCCTGGGGGGAAAGGTGGGAGGAGGAGGGTTCTTGCTTGAGGACTGTGGGCGTGAAGCTAGAGTTTGGTTGCTTCTGATCCGGAAGAGTGATTCTGGAAGCTTCTTGTCCAGGCTACTTGGAGTACATAGTGCAGTTCCAGTTGGTCCCTTGTGATCCAGATGTTTATGCACTACCATATGTCAGAGGCCCAGGGCGGCAAGAGAGGAGCCCTTGTTGCTTCCCTGTGTGTGTGTGTGTGTGTGTGTGTGTGTGTGTGCGCGCGCGTGTGCACCCGTGCACGTGTGCAAAGGATGGTTATCAAAGCTTACAGGCAGCTTCAGTCACGGGGATCCTGAGTGTGTGGGAAATGTTGAAGGAGTGTTTTCCTATTCTTTCTTCTTGAGAGGCCGCCTATTCATGGCCATATCCCCAGCCCTTAGCCCAAGTTTGGTAAATAGAAAGCATTTCATAAGAAATTAGTGAATTCCTTGATTCTTAATTATTCCTTTGTAATTAATTGAGGTATAATTACATACTGTATAATGCACCGAACTGAAGTGTACAGTCCAGTGAGTTCTAGCAGATGCACGTGCCCATGTAGCCAGGAACCCATTTTCATGACCCAGGAAAGTTCCCTGTGCCTCTTTCCTCTAATTCCTCCTCCCCCAAAGGAAAAAAAAAAAAACCATTAGTCTGAATATTATCCTCATAGATTCCTTTGCCTGTTTTTGAAATACAGAAGAACATTAGAGCAAACAACATGAGCTCCGTTACCTCTGGCTCCTTTAGCTTCACACTGAAATTTATTCCTGCTGGGTGGCAGCTCTCCCTCCCTTTTCATGGTCACATAGTATTCCGCCAGTGAGTCTACCTCCATTCTTTGTCCATTTTCCCCTTGATGTACTTTTGAGTTTTTCCCAGTTTGGAGTGTTTACAAATAATGTGGGAGTATTCACATAGAGGTCTTCCTGTGGACACATTTTCCTTTCTTTCAGGTAATTACACAGAAATGAAATTGCTGGCGTATACTTTAGATATTTTCTGTAAGATATTGACAGTTTTCCAAAGTAGTTATATATACCACCTTACACCTCTACCAGCAGAGTCTGAGAAATCATTATTCTGCTTCATTTCTAGCATTTGATTCTGATGGTGTTTTCAAGTTGGACCATCCTAGTGGGTGTTTAGATGTAAGTCATTGTTTTTTTTTTTTTGGGGGGGGGCGGTTACTGGGGATTGAACTCAGGGGCACTTGACCACTGAGCCACATCCTCAGCCCTATTTTGTATTTTATTTAGAGACAGGGTCTTACAAACTTGCTTAGCGCTTCACTTTTGCTGAGGCTGGCTTTGAACTTGAGATCCTCATGCCTCAGCCTCCCGAGCCGCTGGAATTACAGGCATGTGCCATTGTGCCCAGCTCATCGTGGTTTTAATTTGCATGTCCCTGATCACCAATGGTGTTGATCATCTTCTTATACATCTATTGGCATTGGGATTTCTTCTTTGTGAATCGTTTACCTCAATCTTTCCCCATTTTTATGTTGTATTTAAAAAAATTGATTTGTGGGAATTAAAAAATATATAGTTTGGATTCTAGTTCTTTGCTGAATAATGTATTGGGAATACTTTCTTTTGGCTTATCTTTTCATTTTTATGTGTCTTTCAATGATCAGACACCCATTTTATCATTTTTTTCTGATTAACACCTTGTGTGCTCTGTCTAGATAGTTGTTGCCTACCCTCTGGTCTTAAATATATTATACATTTTTTTGTTTGTTTTTCTTGATGGTTTTAGATTTTTTTATTTAGGTTTGGAAGAAGAAAATCTTGATGGAATTTTTGTGTAAGGCATGAGTTGTGGACCAAGTTTCGGGGATGGATTGCTCCTGCGGGCAAGCATTTGCTGATCGCCCCTCTTCCCATAGGAAGCGGCTGGTCATCAGCCTCTTCTCTGAGGGCACCCTCAAGCAGCAGTCCTTAGAAGCCTCCAGTATAAGGTCATTCCCTGCCACGTGGGGGCATTTCCATAGGAATAAGTACGTAGTACTCACAACGGCGTCATACCTTGCTCAGATGGCAACTTGTAGGAATTTAGGGGGAGAGTTGTTCCCTTCGAGGCCAAGCAACACTCCTTAGAGGAGGAGATTCTGAAATGCACTTTGAAAAATGGAGAGGATTTTGGTGTGCTAAATGGAGGGAATGAACTTCTATAAAATGTGCCTGCCCTAAGGGAGAAGGGCTCAGTGGGAGTCATCTCCATGTCTCTCTATTTCTGCACACACACACAGATGCTCACATACGTGATCTGTGCATGTCTCTGTATGCACGTATCTCTATCTGCATCCACTCTATGTCTGTCTACCTCGGATCTGCATCCAGACTTGAATCTAAATCTAAGCCTGCTGTACATCCACGTCTGTGTCTATGTCTTTCTGTGTCTCCAGGAATCTCTGAGCTTAGGAGCAACTAACAACTCAGGCTGTCATGACCTTGGTGGCACAACGTGAGCACCTCCAGAGGCCAGGCACAGGACAGTTGTTCCACCCTTCCAGCCATCGTGTATACTCTCCCTGTGTCAGCTGTGGCCCCGGGGAGCAGCACCTAGCAGGCCATCAGAAATCACCCAGGCTAAGCCTATCCTCGCACAGAGGGCAGCTGGGCCCACCTCTGCATCCTGTAGCCAGCCACTGGCTCAGGCAGATGTACAACTCGTTCTGGGACCTGATCTTCTCTCCGCTTGCTCCTTCCCATTCTCCTTGCAGCCCTCTCCTTTCTGAGCTCTTGCAATGCTTGTCCATGCTGTGACCATTTGTGAGTCCTCTGAGGGATCAGAGGTTGACAGAGTGTCAGCCCCTGCTGACTTCCCTTATAGATTTGAAATTATTAGGCCACTGAAACTTTACTTCTGATAACTTATGGGACATTGAGGACACGGGCTGTGTTTTTGTGGTCTAGGTAGTCCACATGCAATGAGTTGACAGCTTGAGCCATACTCCTGGCATCAGAGCCACCAGATGGCTGGAGTTCTACCTCCACAGGGCCGCTCAGGCCAACATGCCCTTCTGAGCCCCATCAATCACTCTAACCCAAACTTCTCAGGTTAAGTAACTTCGGCTTTTTGAGGAGCTTGGATGCTTTCTGTATTCTTGTTTTCTTTTGAAGAACTCACCTTCTCCCCCAGAACTCTAACATCTGTCTTGTCACTGATGCAGAGGTGTGGAACCCTGTTGCAGAATAACTGTGTGGAGGCTCAAGCCTGGTTTGGTCCTTATAGAATTCTGGGAGTTTCTTCCTACTTCCCAGACCCTACCAAAACTAGTAAAGGGGAACTATTGTCCAAACATAGCTCAGCCATTCCAGATGCAGGGCAGTGTGTGTGCAGGTGTCGTGCAGATCAGTGGGTGGAGCAGGTCCTGGAGGACTGAGGACAAGGTTTGTTGGCTTGCATCCTCAGGTCATGGCGAAGCTGGAGTCCTCTGGTTTTTTTCCTCTTGGGTTTCCATGAACACACCCCTGAGTTCCCAGTGCTGGTGTCCCCAGGGATCTCTGAGTGTGACTCTCTTGCTCCAACATTGGCAGCAAGTGCTGCTGATTCGGCTGGAACCGTAGCTGTGAGATTCCCCACAACTCGGCGTGCCCTGGAGGGGAGGACCCGTTGAGCATGCTGTTCTTCTTCTTGGAGCCTGAGTGTCCCTTGAAATTAGAGTCTCTCTGTTTATTTTCTCAGACCCTTAGTGATGGGTTCCTGCTGACTTAGAGGGAAGCTATGTGTTCCACGGAGGAGGCAGTGAGAAGCTGTTTTTTTAATCCAAATTTGGGGAAGTCTTCATGGCCCCTGAGTTCTCCTTGGGGCTTGGGCAAAGCTCAGCTCCTATCTGTTGCTACCGCTGGGAGGACTTGGGACAGGAGGGTGAGTCCTGAGATTCTGGCCCAGCTAAACTGGGTCTGGGAGCTGAGAATGAGCTTGGGTCTCCGCCATGGCTCCATGACCTGCCCTCTGGAAGCCAGTGTGACTCATGCACATGGTGACAGCCAACTTAGGCTCTGTTGGGGTGTCTCTGCTTGGTCAGGCCTTTCTATGATTCAAACCTCACTCATGGATGCCTAGCCCATGTTGCTTCTTCTAGAACGTTCTCCCTGACTACCTCTGCCCAATTTAACTCAACAACCGTAATGCATTGTGATGTGCCGGATTTTGGTTCTCTGTCTGCGTTTGGCCTCAAGTAATTTATTTCCCATTAGTCTCCCAGCTGGTCTTTTCCATTCCTGTGATGAGTTTGCATTGTCTCTTCAGTGAAAACGGGGCCTCTTCATCCCCGATCTTCTTGAGCACTTAGCACCCAGTGGGACTTAAAGACAATTCAGGGATCGCTGCCACCAGAAAGGTTTCTGCTGCCTTTAGGTGGAGCCAGTCACTCTTTCTATTGTGTCCCCAGCCTTCTCTGTATAGATGATTCTCTCAACACCCATGCAATGGGACACCTGTTTGTTTACAGATTCTTTTCTTCTACTTACCATGTAAGGACAGGAGTTGGGTTTTAGTCACCTCAGCATCCTGGTACTTAATGAACTGATAGCATGGACTATTCCACAGAAAAATGAACCACGAGGTCGTGAAGTTCTATTTCATGACGCTCTCGGGCCAACACATCATTTTGAGCTGATCCAAGAATGTCACCAAACAGACTCTACTGCTGGAACCGCAGGGAGAGCAGGACTCACCCTCCTGCCTGTGAGGAGAGCCTGGCTCTTCCCAGAGGAGTGGAAAGAGATGTACTACCAAGAGCTGCCTCATGGGCCGTCCAAGGCAGCACGTCCCACCTCCCCACCCTGTCACCTAGGTAGGAGCACTGAAGTCAGAGACAGGTGTGAAGGTGCCAGCCTGGCACACGATGTGTAGTAGGTGTTTGCAGGAGCCCTGTTTGGGGAGATGGCTATGATTGCGGTTGACTTCGGGCCATGGAGTTTTGGACATTGCCGCCTTCCGTAGTCTCACGAGACTTGGCCCGGGATCTCGAGAGACTTGGGGGCCGAGCGCGGAGCAGGTCGGGGCCATTTTGGTTGTTGGTTGTTTGCTGGTGTGTGGTATGTGTTAGAGTTGTTAGAGCCAGAGAGAGAAACTGACAGAATAAAGATCCTGTTTGTTTCCAGTCTGCCTCTGAACTTATTCCCGCGGCTTTGCTGCTCCAAGCGGCCATCGCTTCAGGCGGCAACAGGTGTTTAATGATTGAATGCTGGTTTCCTTTGTCTCTGTCCTGAGAAAATCCTATGAGAACAACCAGGCCTTTGTCCCTAGAGGTTATAACTCAGAATTGAGGAAAATAGTGAAGCAGTGACCAGTTCAATAAACTGACCTAAATAACAGGGTTGGGAGGGTCTCAAGTTTGTACATTCTCTCTGTTTGTAGCTTTCCTTCTTCCTCTCTCTCCCTGAGCTTTTTACCTGCCCTAGACACCTGTGGTTTGGGAGAATCTTGCCTCCCTGCTACAGTTGGATCTGGAATAGCCCCCAACACTCATGTGGCAAAGGCTTAGTTCCAGCAAGGTCCCATGGGGTGATAGGAACTTTAGAGGTGGGACGTAGTGGGCATGCCCTTGGAGGGGCTAGAGCGACTCTGCTCTTCCTCTCTCTCTTCGTGCTCTGGCCCTGAGGTGAATGGTTTTGCCATGTGCTCCCTTCCTGATGCTCTGCCTTGCCATAGACCCCAAAGCAGCAAGATCAGTTGACCCTGGACTGAAATCACCAAGAATGTGAACCAAAATAAACCTTTTCTCTTTTTTAATTTGATCATCTCAGGCATTTTGTTACAGTAATGGGAAGCTGACTAAACACTCCTTCTCCAGGCCTTGAGCTCCTGAGAGCTAGTCCTTGGCTGGTTTTCTGTGGACCCCAGGCACAGTGCCTGACTCAGGGTAATGTCTTTGGTAGGCTTTGCTTGCTGATGACATGTGTAGGGATTTTATAGGATGACGGTCACAGGGGCTGACTTAGTGAGCTCGCTGAGATGACCTAGGCTTCTTTGGAATTTCCATGTGAGTTGGGAGCCCCTAGTGCAGCCCAGTTGAGAGAAGGATGGGATGGAGGTGGGGGACTCTGGGCTCTGTGGGGCTGAAGAAGCAGTCCTGTCCCTCCACAGGGCAGTGAGCACCTTGGGTCAGCCTGAAGACCTCTGGTTGGCTTCTGCACGCAGCAGAGTTGTGGCCTGGAGGGCCTCACCCCTGCGGCTAACAAGGGACTTCCTAACTTCTAAAGGCCATTGACCTCTGGCCAGCTCTGGGCTGCTCCCCACATCTCAGATTGTTCTGAGTTTCCTCAACCGTGCTTCCTGTCAGTCATCCTGCAGCTCACCCGAGGGTTTCAAGTGGGGAGTGAAGTAAGTTGATACCCGCTGTCGCTCAGGGCCTAGCCAAGCCTAGCAGCCCAGCCCTGATTACACAGGCCGGAGGCTCCCAGCCCTGCCATGTGACCCGTCGCATGGCTGACGCGCAGTGGGACCAGAGCTGCTTATGATTCCCAGAAGGGGAGCGCTCAGGCCCAGGGCACAGGCTCTGATGGACGATTGTTATTGCAACGTGTGTGCAGTGGGATGACATCATGCTATGGAGAGCAGGAATTTTTTTTTTTTTTTTTTTTTGTCAGTCTTTTAACACAAGTTTATGTTTTTCAGACCTTAAAACTGCAGGTCATTTTTTACATTTGCTATTGAGAGCAGATGTGACTGATCCCTATCGGGTTCTACTGAAAACCGGCAGGGTTGCGGAAGGTCAAATGCAGAGCGCCTTTCAATCTCCATTATTATTTCCTCCACTCAGTGGCCTCAGCAGGAAGCCCAGGCTTGGTAATGGTGGCCTTCTGAAGATGCGCAAGCTTCCTAGCCCCAGTCCCCAGCCACTGGTGATTCCCACACTGTAAGGCACGTTGAGGCCCAGCAGCCCGTCGGGGGGAAGAAAGCCTGGGCTGAGGAGAAGGAGATTCAGCTCTTTCTGAGTCGCGGCTTCCCTGTCTGTGTGACAGGAGTGTGAACAGGGAGGTCTGTATGTGGACGCAGAGAGGCTCAGAATGGAAAGCGTGTCTTTGGCCGCTGCTGGGTCTTCCTCCAGTGATTTGGGGAAGTGCAGAGGGTTACCCCACTGAAGGCAGATGCTCACCTTTTCCCTGCCCTGGCACTTGGAAGGTGGAGCTGGTGAGGGGAATAGATTTGGTGTCTCCTAAAAGAGACTCACGGGTGTGTCTTCTGTGTTCACATCCATCATTGGGGTCCAGTGGTAACTCTTAAGGGCAGCCGTGTTCATAGGCCACTTGTATAGGAAAATTCGCAGCTCAGACTTGAGAAAACATATGCGACCTTCAAAATCAGAGTCTTTTATTTTTGCAAGTACTGGGGCCGAGGGTGGGGTCTTTGGGAATGGGCCCAGTTAAAGATCCCTGTGTGGCGTCCATGGTTGTGGTGAACACCAACCTCCTGTGAAAAGGGAGTGGCAAAGGGGTGGGAGAGTCCTGAAGATGACCTTGGAGGAGACTTTAACTTCCAAAGAGAAAGAGCATCTTGTTTCTGAGAGTATAGCCAGACCCATTCTGGGCTGATGTGACAGAGGTAACACGAGCTGTTCCCTTCCCTGATTTGCTACTGGGGTATTTGTGGCATTCTGGGCTTGGCTTTGGATCTAGAGAGGACATATTGGGGATCGATTTTCTAGCCATCAGGGCTTTAGTGTTGCCAGGGGGATTCTTTCACACATTCTTTCATTCACCTGTAGATTGACTGATTCATCCATCCATTTATCCATCTATCCATTCATCTGTCCATCTATCCATCTATCCACCCATCCATCCACCCACATATTCATCCATCTACCATCCATTCATCCACTATCCATTCACCATTAATCACCCCTATACCTACCATCCATCCATTCATCCATCCATCCATCCATCCATCCATCCATACATGTATCCATCCATTCATCCATCCACATACCCATCCATCTATCCATCCATTGATCCCTTTGTTTAGCAAGTATTTATGGAATATCTTCTCATGTCTTCCTCTCATTGGAAATACAAAGAATAAGACAGTCCCTGTCCTTGAGCTCAGAGCAGATCTATTAGAGATCGCAATTGGATGTGGTATAGGCAAAAAGGGTAATGGGAATAGAATGACACTTCATGCTTAGCTCCAGAGGGAAAATGGAATGCTAAGGAATGTAGGCAGAGTGGGGAAAGAATAGTGATGAAAAAGAGACATATGAAAGAGTGCCCACAGTGGGCTGTGACTTTTAAGCACCAAAATATTGATTTTGGGAACCTGGGGCTTTTTCTGCTTCACTTCCTGTGACATCCACAGTATACAGATTGGACTATTGTGTGTCCCTCCAGAAAGGCCAGGAGTTGAGGTGTGTGTGTGTGTGTGTGTGTGTGTGTGAGTGTGTGTTGTGTGTCTGTGCTGTGTGTGTAACAGCAGATAGGAAACTTGAGGTTTCAAAGCGCCACTTTAGAATTTGGGTGTTTGGGGGAAGGGAGTTTACGTAAAGGAAATTTTATATTATTTGGGTCACATATTTATTAAAAAGTAAATTTTTTTCAAAAAGAAAATTACTCTTTTCTTTAATTTAGGAGCGTCTGCTTGTTGACGTACATGTTCTCATGCAGTGACTCGTCAGGAAGATTTGCTGACTGGTGCGACCCGGAGTGTCGTCCATGGCTGCAGGAATCTCCGCACCAGGGGATGCAGGGAAGTCCCAGAGCGCAACAGAGCTGGGTCAGTTCAGAGGAATGGCAACATGCTTACCTGTTCTCCCACTCTCCAGTCTCCACCTCCGAAGCGGGAATGGTGCGCGCTTCCTCTGTCTGAGGCCAGAGCTGCTCGGCCGCCGCACAGCCCAGGCCGAGGGACATTGCTCTTTTAGCTGTTTCCATAAACACCTTGATGGCCGTGATGCTGGGACTCAGGTGCCACAGCTGTAAAATGATCTGCCGTATCTTGCCCTTGCTTTGTGGGGACAGCACAGGGGCGGGATGACCTCGCGGGCAGGGGAAGTGCTCTAAGAGGTCCTGAGGTCCTGCCCGTCGTGCTCGGCCTGGCGGGCACAATGGGAGTTACCGGGAGTTAAAGCTTTTGGCAGCAAAGCGGGCTCGTCATTTGCCAAGGGGACCTTCCTCAGGCGGCGCAGGTTGGCTTCTCTTTAAAGAGGCGCCAGCAGCGCTCGGCACGAGGCTCTGAGCGGAGGAAGGCCAAAAGTAGTCCTTCCTCAGGCCTCATGGGAAATCTGGCAAGCAGTGTTAATAAAGGCATCTTTTTCTTTCTGGGATGGAAAGTGCCCGGTTACGGTTGGCTGAAGCGCCGCAGCGTTGGAGCCACTTAATTTTCTGAGTCCATATTTTTTACTGGCACTGCGGGAGCTGTCCTGGGTTTTTGTTTCCAGCAGTGGGATCTCAGGATTTGTATCCTATGGTATATCCAAAGAATAATTCTCCTCTCCTTTGATGTTCCTTGGACATCTTGAGACACTTAGGGGCGCACTCTCAGGGAAGGTTGGAGGGCTGGGTTGTGCGGCTGTCATTATGCTGTTAAAATAGATCCAGGGAAGGGAGACTGAATCTCTTGAGCAGAAAGCTGCGGGGCTGAGGGGAAGCCTGGTGCAGGAGGCAATCGTGCTCTGACTTCTTGAACCAAGAACTGTATTTTATTGCAGTTTGGGCAGGAGTACGCAGCTTTGCTGCCCGTGTAATTGTCTCACAGTTGGAGGTCAACATGGATTATTTTTCCTGACGTTGGAAAAATCATACATTAAAGAAATGTAGTTTAGACTTAAAAAAAAAAAAAAAAAAAAAAAAAACAACCAAAAAACCCCACTGTCTTTTCATTACTTTGAAATCCATTTAAAAAGCCCCGCTATTACTGGGTGATGGTTCTAGCAGTCTCCTGGTTGTAGCGAGGCTTCTCCTGGCCTCTGCTCATCCACCCAACCAGCAAAGCCCAGCAGAGGTGATTTTCCTAGGGGCTGGTTCCAGCGCGTTGTTCTGGTCAAAGGCTTTGTGGATCCTCACTGCATCCAAAAGAAAGTACAATTAGCCAAATTTGTGAACCATGCTTTCCTACCAGAGGAGCAGCCTCCTTCCAACCAGTGGCCTTTCTATGGCCCTAACACACCTAGGCTTTTCCCGCGCTCATGACTGTTTATGTTCATCTCCAGCTCCTGGCCTCTCTCCTCTGCCACCCCTCCAGGTCATCCAGCTCACCTCTTGAGGCCAGAATGAGCCTCTACCCTTTCACCAAGCCTTCTCTGCTCATCTCAGACCCCAGTGCTGTTCTTCTCCATTCTCATTTCATTTGTTACTCTGACCTTAGAGAGGCAAACAGTTTATTAGGAAAGTCACACAGACCTCTGTTTTAAGCTTCTTTATGTTGTGAGCTAGCTGTGTGACCTCAGGCAATTTGCTTAACCACTCTGATTCTCAGTTTCCCCACCCATACAATGGGTATATACATACCTACCTTGAAAAATTGCCGTGTGGGGTCACAAGTTAATTTAGATGAACACTTTTGGCTTAACCTCTGGCACTGGACTGGTGCATTGAGAACAGTAGTTCTTTTTTTTTTTTTCCCCCTGCCTGTGACACTTAATACATTCAAATGATTATACTCATTTGGGGACTCTCCATACTTCTGTCCATAAGCGTTAAGCAATCGGAGGGTGGAAACCCTCCTTGTATCTCCCATGGTGACTTGCATAGGACAGGATCAAGGGACACTCAGTAGTTCCCTGAGTGGATGGGGGACAGGGTAGAAAGATGGCCGATGGGTTTCGCAGGAAATGCCTGGGAGCCTGGTGCTCGCAGCCGTACCCATGAAGGCCAGCAGATTGAATGGCTTTGCCGGCTCAGGGCCCTCAGACTCCCCACAGGACTGCGAGTAGGAAGAACACTGGCTCTAAAGCCCATCTTGCCCTGGGGACAAGCTGTGGAAGTGGGGGAGGCACACCTCTGCTACCTGGGTGGCTCTCACCAAGTGTCACTCCTGGCTGGAGGCCCTGTTTGATCCTACCTACTGGGAGCCTTCCAGATCCTTCCCACAGAGGAGGTCGCCTCCTGCATCCTCTGAGCCCCTCTCGCCCTAGTTTGATGCCCGCAGGGGACAGCAGCATTCTAGACTCAGAGGCAGATGGCCCCTCCTGGGTCTCCTGCTGGGTCATCCTCTGGCTTAATGGCAGTTATGGAGAGTTGACTGTGTCCTGAGTAGTGGCCTAAGTATTTTACAGAAATTCTCTCATTTAACCTTCATGAGACATGCCAGAGGCAGGGAGTGTTTTTAACCCTGTTTCATAACTGAAAGTCAGGGCTGAGCGATTTGCCTCAGGTCCTTCCTTCCTGCTATGGAAGGAAGTTGGCTCTAACCCAGTCCAGCTCTGGGATTGTACCACTAACATCTTCTAGCCTGTCCCTGCCTGGCCCAGAGGCACTCCACAAATGGCAGTTATTTTACTGTCATTGTTATTGTAGTGAGTTTGTTGTTGATAGTGATGATATGCTACTAGTGCTATCACTACTACTAGTACTAATACTAATACTTCTACAGCAACTACTGTCACTTACAGCACTTTAGCTACATTGACTGTGCTATAATAATAGCACTACAGCTACAACAACTGTACTATCACTACAGCACTACAGCTACAGCTGTACTATTGTTATTGCAGTACTACAGTTATAGGTGCTGTAACACCTGTGACCCCACCATGACAACTACTACTATAAAAACGTCTGCAACTCTAACTGCTACTCTAATGACTACTATAAGCACTACTACAACAGCTAAAACACTACTGTAACTATGTAGAATACAACTACTATAACTACTAATTACAACATTACTACTACAGTTACAAAATTACAGAAATCACTACTACAAATTCAACTATCATTGCAACTACTATAACAACAACTACTACAACTACTGTCACTTCCCTGTCCTTGTCCAGGACCTTTCGTAGGCTGAAGATTAGAGTTATGCAGTCCTTCTGCTGACACAGCTTGGTTGTGAGTTGGGGCTCTGAGCAGGATTGCTCTTCGCATCCTGGCTTGGTTGGCCTCTAGCGGTGCGACCCTGGGCAGGTCACTTAATCTCTCCATGCCTTGGTTTCCTCACTTATAAATGGTGGTAGTAAAGGTCTGCCTGCCCCATAGGATGCTGGGAGGATTCCATGAGTTGATATGCAGACGTGGTGGCACACAGCAGGACTGTGTGAGAGAGCCCTTCGGATTTGCCTCCCTTCGTCCCTGCCATCACAATTTGACCTCAGCTGGTTCTCTTAAATTCTGACTTGGAAATAAGACTCAGAGTGGCTTGCTAATGTGACAAAGGGTTGGTTTGGAGACCGGGACCACAGAACTGTGAGGACAAAAGCCTTTCAGAAACCTCCACTGGGAAGCAGGTGTGCACTTGGGCAGGTGGCACGGAGACTGGCTCCGCTGGAGAACCTGGAGCCGTTTCTGGGAGACTCTTGGGGGAGAGGGGGCTGGATGAGTCCCCAGGGAATGTCTGAGGGAGCCACTTTCTGATCCTTCTGCATGGGGAGGAGAGGCACCCCCTTGGAGGAGTTGGGAAAGGTGAAGGGGGAGAGGACAGGAATCCAGACTTATCACTGGGCAGGGGTGAACCCGAGGGAGACCAAGAGGTGTTTCCCAGAGCATTCTTTGCGTGGATGATAGAGCAGGGCAGGCACAGATCTGGCAAAAGGCACCCAAAACGCAAGCTACACGGTAAGGTAAGGTTGTACAAGGGCCTGTTGTCCCTGATGTCCTGGGGAGAGACACACTGGCCAATCTGAACCCTGAGCTCACAGCATGTGCTTGACCTGAAACTCCTGCGCTGCTGTGGAAGGATCCGGGCTTTGACCTCGGACAGGCCTGGGCTCTGAATGGTCGCTCCTCCACCACAGCATGTGATCGTGCATCAGTCAGGTGCCCTTACTTGCATCCTCAGTATCGTCATCTGTAAAGTGGGTAGAAAGCCTCATACTTCATAGGGTCTTTCTGACGTTTAAATCGCATGATTTTTGTAAAGGGCATCAAACACAGTAGACAATAAATACAGATATTTTTATCCTGTAACCTGGCTCAGGTGGCTCTCAAGGTGTGGTCCCCAAGCTGTTAGGATCAGCATCATGTGGGAACTTGTTGAACATGAAAATACTCGGCCTCCATCAACCGAATCCACTGATTTTGATTTTACTGAACGTAAAATTTGGGCTGGGCCCGGGTGGCCTGCGCTGCCCCCCACCTGCGGCTCTCTGCTCTCCGCTCAAGGCTGAGGCGCACTGATCTAACACAGGCCCAGGATCCGGGTGGGGACACGTGGAGGCTGCTCAGCACAGTGTGGGGCACAGTAGGTGCTGACTATCTGACAGCTCCCTTGTTGCTCCTACCTGGGCAAGCCACGGCCCAATGGCTTCCCTGAAGAGGTTAATGCTACCGCAGACCTCCTGGAGGTGAAAGGGCCTTGTTCCCCTGGAGGATAGACACATTATAACGGCTTCATTTGATTAAAAGGGGATGTTGATCATTAGTTATGACCCAAATTTCTTCTCTCCCCAGCAATCACTCAAAGTGTTCCCAGATGCGCAAGGGGCTGTTGGTTACCTGCGAATACAACCTCCCTTTATAACAAGGATGCCCATGCTAACGGAGACCTTGAGACACAGGTTGCGGGCCTCCCCGCCCCCTCCGGCCTGCCCTGGGTTTGATGGAGTGAACGGTTGAAGGGAAACATATGCATTCCAGATTGGACCCGAGGAGCTGGGCTTTGAGAGGTGGCCTGCTTCCAGCGGCTGCCAGGGGGCGGTGGGGGAGCTCTGCAAGTATTTGTTGTTCCCGTGGGGCTAATTATGGATTTTTAGAGGCAAGTAGCCGCCCCAATTTCGGTTAGCACAGTTGTTCGTTACTGCATAATTAAGAGGAAGGGGGAGCGGCTGTGGTGGGGGCCAGGCATAAGGGAAGGCCAAATGCAAATAGCTTGAATGTTTTTTGTCTGAGGAACCCTGGGCAACAGTGGCCGAGGTCAAATGTTCAGCTCTTGGGAACAAAGTGGGCAGGTTCTGAGCTGCCTGGACAGCTGCAAGGGGGGAAGGTGGGCAAGAAGGGGAAGGCATCAGAGTCCCGGCAGTGGGTGAATTTAGCTGGCTTTACAGGCTTACTGCCCCAGTTGCCCTAAGGTGGGTTTAATTTGGGAAAGCGTGAGCTCCGCTGCCTGGAGTTCAGGCCTGCGATAGGAACCCCCATGCACCACAGGAGGGGCTGGGCTTCCTCCGAGGCCTCTGCTCACAAGATGGAAAGAGACAATTCACTAATGCTGGGGTATGGATGGAGGGATACCAGCTGGGAAGTGAGGCTGGGTCCGCCCAGTGTTGGGAAGGAACCTGGAGGTTGCTCTAGGGCTCGGGTCTGATTCACCTCCTGGTAAGGCAGAGGTGGAGGCAGGATGTTGAGTCGGGCTCTCCCTGAAGCTGATGGGGCAGCAACTCTTTCTTGCTGGGAGCGAAGTTGTCCAAAGGCTGCTGTGCCTCCTGTGGAGGTCAAGGCAGCTCCGGGTCCCTCAACACTGGGGTTCACCAGAGGGCTGATGACCTCAGTGGAGGGAGCCCTGGGAGAAGAATGCACGGGTGCTGAAGGGGAAGATGAGAAGTGAGTGGACAGTGTGAGCAAGGGAGCGATTAATCTTGTGAGCTTCTCTAGCTGAGGCCAGGAAGGTTCCAGAATGTCTTGAATGTGAAGCCCTGGACTGAGTCAGGAGCCCTGGGTTGTCACTAACCGGCTGTGTGCCCTGAAAGGCATCCTGCCATTCTGAGCCTGCCAGCTTCATCTGCAGAACCACACAGGTATCTTTCATTAAGCCATTATCTTTTTATGGAGGAGGGGGTTTGGGGGAAGAGGTGAACCACATTTGTTCATTCCACAAGGAGGGCCTCTCACAATGGACTCCCAGAAACCTCAACTCTTTCTGCTGTGTGGAGTCAAAATGTCAGCAACTCCAAAACAAGGGGTTAAGATGTGCTTACCAGGGGCTTTCCTCGGCAAAAATCACCGGGATGCCACGGGAGGTGTCAGAGAGCAGCTTGGTGCTCGGCTTCCCTGCTCAGGACTGGGCTCCTAGCCTGGGGACTCAGGGACAGGAACTGTGGAGCCTCTGGTGACACCAAAGGGCTGGGACACTTTCCCACTGCCTTTAGATGTTGCTTTTGGGGAAACTGTGTAACTTCCTAGCTCTTAATCTATAGCAAGATTAACCTGAGCATTTCTTTTAAATGACTATTCAGCATGGAGTGTTGTAGTGGGGAAGTCGTATTCTTTTTAGGAGAAGAAATGAAACCGTCTGACTGGGAAAGATGTAGGGGCCCTAGACTTGCTCCCGAGGGAAGCTGAGCTTTGAACTTTAATCCTCTGGTCAGTTTGTAGGCTGTGCTGTGTTCATGGGGCGGTTCTTGGGCAGAGGTTTCTCAGCCCTCAGGATCCCTAGCTTTCTCCCCAGAATCCCAGGGACAAAGGGGCAACTTATGAGATAGCTCTAACAAATGCACACTTTTGTGTCTATCAAAATTAAACTGGGGGTGCTGGGGTTGTGGCTCAGAGGTAGAGTGTTTGCCTAGCACGTGCGAGGTGCTGGGTTCCATCTACAGCACCACATAAAAATAAATAAATAAAATAAAGGTATTGTGTCCAACTACAACTAAAAAAATAAATAAATAAACTGGGCCTATTTTTAAGTCAGAAGTTCATGTCCATTGGACAGCAGACTTGTCCAATAGAAATATAATGTGAGCTACATATGCAATGGGAAATTTACTAGTAGTCATGTTTAAAATTAAAAAGAGGGCTGGGGGCATAGTGCAGTGGTGAAATGCTTGCCCAGCATGTTTGAGGCCCTGGGTTTGAACCCCAGTACCACATACATAAATGCAAATGTAATACAAAACCATAAAATTAATTTTATTAATATATTTTATTTAACCCAATATATTCAAAGTATTATCATGTCAACATGCAATACATACAAAAACGTTATTGAGGTTTCTATCTTTTTTTTTTTTTTGTACTCGGTCTTCAAAAGCTGGTGTACATTTTGCACTCACAGTACATTTCCATGCACATGCTCTATTTTCATTGGCATTTCTTGATCTGAACTTAGAGTTCATAAAACTGAGTGTTGAGATTCATGTATCCAAATTGTTCCAACCATACTTCAAAGTTATCCAACAATGGGCTTGAGCATCCATTTTTAATTTTAAATTCAGCAAAATGAAATAAAATGTAAAGTTCACCTCTTCAGTTGCAGTGGCCAGGAGTCAGTGTCCCCAGCCACCTGTGGCTGGTGACTGTTGGATTGGACAGTGCCATTAGAGGGCCTCCCTCTACAGGCTGCAGATGGAAGCAATGGCCTGGGTTGGGGGTACAGGTCTGGGTGGGGAGCTGAGTGAGGCTCTCTGCCTCTGGGGGCAGTGAAGCGGTGATTCTGAGCCCATGCACCCCTACCCCCTAGTCCAGTGCATTCACGGGGGTTTCATTCTCTTTTGCTTTATCATTAATTCACACATTCAGTACAATTAACTGAGCGACTTACTGAATCAGGTGCTGTTCTGGGTGTTGCAATGTGTTGAACAGAAGGGTGAAAGTTCCTGCCCTCTAAGGAGTTTAGATTACTGCAACATTGAGGGAGAGAGGTAACAGGTGAAGAATTAAGCAGACCATTTCACACAATGCTGACTGCACTAAAGAAAAAAAGAGATAACAAATAGAAACCAGGGAGTGAGTAGACAGAGCAGAAACTTCTAGAGCATGGCCAGAGGGGCCTAGCCTCAGAGCTGAGGCTGAGGGTAAGCAAAGATCTGTGGGCATGAGCTAGGCAGTTGAATGAATGAATGTTGAAGGCTTAGGGCACAGGTTCTGGATGTTTGAAACCAGGAGGCCCATGTGACCTCCTGGAGCCTTGCAAGTCATGCAGCAGAACACAGCTGTGCAGGAAGCTAGTGTCCTCAGCCATGGAAGGGCCTCTAGCTCACCCTCCAGCTGTGAGCAGCAGGCTGGGGTGGTGCTCACATGCTCAGATTTGGATGGTGTGTGCTAAAGCCCAGTTCTACTCACTGGTCAGTGCCCTGGGCTGCTACTGAGCCTCCCAGTTGCTCTGTTTCCACACCCATAGGGCTGCTGTCAGGATTACATGCGTTATTACACAAGAGACACCTTGCAATTTTGAGGTGCCTGGAAATGTTAGCTGCTGCTCATCGGATATGTTCTGAGTGCTGCCTGGGGCAGCCCCTAATGATGTTGGGCACTCACAGTTCTGGGATGGAGATGGACATATGAAAGAGAGTGAAGGGAAGTCAAAGTTGGGGTGCTTGTGCTGACCACAAGCATCTGCAGTGTGGAACTCCCCTTTTTAGCCCCACACCTCTTTTCAGTTTAACCGCTTCTTTTTGCTTCTGTAAAATGCTTGGCTTAAAGATAATAGAAGCCAAACTGCTGTGACTCCATTTTGTTATCAGCTGCCTCAAACTGTTGCAAAGTCTCCTGTCATGAGGCAAGAATAAGCCCGGGTATGTTGAGCCAGCCCGCGCATAATAAGATAAGGCAAAAGCAGGGCCCTGCAATGAACAGTCAGCATATTCCATTGTTCTGAGGACAGCCTCCACCAATAAAAACCTCCTTAGACATGCACGGGCTCCCCTGGCCAATCAGGTGAGACCCCTCCCCTCTCCTTGCTTCAACCCCAATAAAAGACTTGCCTCTCCTGAGTTGGAGGCTCTCAGTACAGATCCACTGTGTTGGTGAGGTCTGAGAGTCCGAGCTTAAGCCCGAATAAAGGCTCTTTGTTTTTGCATGCACTCCGGATTCCTTGGTGGTCTTTGGGGTCCATGCTCTGGGCATTATAGCAGCACCCTCTTCCCCAGAGACACGGCTCTACTGTCAGTCAAGAGGGTCCTGTGGTGGTGGTGGGGGGTGGGTGAAGAAAATGTCCAGCATCCTGGCAAATTCTCAACTCAGTCTGACCCATGCACTGGGTGCTGGGGGGCAGTGGAGAGCCTGCTCGGGCAGGTGGACCTGTTCTCTGTGGCCTGAAGTTCCACCCTCAGCACCTGAACCTGCCCAGTTTCTCTCTGTCACTTGTCTATTGACAGGTTATCCTGGCAACAGCAAAGGCACTGGAAGAATTATTATCACTGAACAAAGCAGAACAATTTAGACTTTGATTTAGCTTTTATTAAAATTGTACTTTCTGTCTCTCTTGGGTCTTGACTCTTCCTGAGCATTGTGTCTTGTGTTTCCTGCTCAGAGAACAGAATGCCTTCAAAACAAAATCACCCCCAAGCTCCATCTAGAAAAGCTGTGATTCAATGAGGGAGACCCGCTCTCCAGGGTGGCGGGGGTGCGGCCTGGAGTTGGAGAACTTTGCAGTTCAACCGCTGCTCATGCGGGGCCTGGTGGGGGGGGGGGTCTGTGCGGATCACATGCTGCCATCATCAACTTGTTTTTAAAACCCCAATCCAGGCCCTCCAGTGTGCAACATTTCCAGTTGAGCGTTCGGAATGTCCCAGAGATTAGGAGGGAGGCCTGGTGAAGAGTTTTTTCCAAGAATTTAATTATGAGTGCGTGTGACACTCAGGACTTGTATTGGGCACCCAGCCAAGCATGAGCCCGGGAGGGAAGGCTGCCTGCCAGCCCCGAGCTCTCCCCTGCCTCCACTAGCAGGGTGAGGACGAGAGCGGGCCTGCGCAGACTCCGCAGCTGAAATGCTGGTCTGAAGAGAAGCAGCAAAAAAGACGTCACCTCGTATGTGCCAGGATGCCGCTTGTTGGCGTGGTCACCTATTTATGTGCCCAAATGCATGTTTACTGAATCCTGCGAGGTCTGTGTGTGTCCCCTTCGAATTCACAGGCTGACATCTTCACCCCCAAGGTGATGGTGTTAGGGGGTGGAGCCTTTGGGAAGTGATTACGTCATGAGGGTGGAGCCTTCCTAAATGGGATTAGTCACCTCCAAAGAAGGGACCTGAGAGATCCTTGACTCTTTCCACCAGGTGAGGTTACAGGAGCAGGAGCCATGGCTGTCTATGAGGAAGCAGCCCTTGCCAGAGAGGCACCTCCATTTAGGATTCCCAGCCTCCAGATCCATGAGAAGTATTTGTCTTAATAACTCTCCCAGGCTAAGGCATTTTGTTATAGCAGCTCCAACAGACCTAGACTAATGTGTCCACTTACTAGGCATTGCTTAGGACCTAAAGAGAAAGTGAAGTAAGAAAGTGACAAAGCTTCCTGTCTCATGGATCCTGCATGTTACTTGGGAGATAAATAGGATAATAAGCCAGGTGTATAGTTTATCAATATTGATATGGGCTGCATGAAAACTAGAACAAGGTGGGGGTGGGGAGTGTTGGGCATATGTATTGGGCTTAATTTTAAGAAGGATAGCCAGAGACAGCCTGACTGAGAAGAGAATATTTGTGTCAAGGCCCAAAGAGAGGGCATGAGGAGGCTTCAAGGAGAGAACACTCCAGGAAGAGAACAGCAGGTGCAAAGGCCTCAGGGTAGGCCTTGCCTGTGTGTTGAAGAACTGCAAAGATGTGGCTGTAGCTATAGAGGTGGGAGCAGGAGGGGATTCAGAGAGAGGAGGCAGGGTGGGGACAGATTGTCCGGAGTGATGCAGGGATGCTGGCTTTGCGTGAAGAACCCGAGGAGCTCAAGTTCGATTTGCCCTAGGCTTTTGAAGTGTCACTTTGATGGAAGCAGGGAGTCTAGCCAGCAGCTGTGGTAAGTGAGGCGGGAAGGGATGGTGGCCCACACGGGGGAGGTCAGCAGGGGTGGTGCACAGCCATGGGATTCTGGATACAATCTGAAAGTTGAAGTAATAAACCATTTGCTGTTTGGTTTGATGTGGGATGTGGGGGAGAGAGGAGTCAAAGAACTCCAGCACTTTTGGCATGAATATTAGTCAGGGCTCTCTAGAGAAACAGAACCAATGGTGTGTGTGTGTGTGTGTGTGTGTGTTTGTATGTCTGTGTGTAGAGAGTGATTGTGCTAAGAAATTGGCTCACAGGATTGTAGAGCTGACAAGTCCAATATCTATAGGGTGGGCCACAGGATGGAGACCTAGTGAAGAGCCAGTGTTGAAGTCCAAGTCTAAAGGCCATCTGCTGACAAAATTCCCTCTTCCTTGGGAGAAGTCAGTCTTTTGCTCTACTCAGGTCATCAACTGATGGATTGTGGCCCACTTGCTTATGAAAGACAATCTCTTTTATTCAAAGTCTGATGATTTAAATGTCAATCTGATAAAAAAAATCTTCACAGAAACATTCAGAACAATGTTTGAGCAAATATCTAGGCACTGTGGCCCAGCCAAGTTGACACACAAAATTCACCGTCACAGCTTGGCAGCAAGTAGAACAGCGCTGCTGTTGCTGAGCTGGCTTGGGAGACAGGCTGGGCTGTCTGGGTGACTGGGAGCTCGATCTGGGAACCTTAAGTCTGAGATGTCTACTGGACATTCAGGTTGGAATGCGGGTAGGAACTGAAGAAGAACAGGGAAGAGATATTTGGAAGTCAGCGACTCCCAGAGATGGCATTTAGCGCTATCAAAAGATGAGATCACCAAGGAAGCAAGCATGGGAGGAGGCGTTCCTGTAGACCAGGTTCTTGTAGGAAATGAGCACCTGAGGTTGCTGTCCACTTGCTGGTGAGGGAGAACGGGGCTGCCTGGGCTTCTGGGCTACCACATGGGGGGGTACTAGGGAGCTAGCCCTGGAGGAGCAGAGGTCATGCTGGTGCTCACAGGGGTCCGGTGGGGACCTCTAAGAACGTGTACTGGGGCCTGGTGTGTTGCAGGCCTCAGCTTGGCTGTTCTGGCAGGTCTCAGTGTCATGTATCCATTCACTCGACACCCTCTTTCTGAGTCCTAGCTCTGCCATGTTTTGGTGTCTCCCAGAAAACACACACACACACACACACACACACACACACACACAGCACTGTGTAGTGAGGCAGATTCAGAAATGCGAGTGAAACAGTGTGGCAAACGCACTGGGAGTTGGGGAGGCAGGGGGTCGGAGTGCAGAGGGAGGGTAGTTTGCTTGGCAGAAGAAGGACAGTGCCGCTCGGAGCCAGCTCCTTTTTTGCAGCAGAGATTTTCCACAAGCTGCCATGACCCTGCATCCGCTGCACGTACTTGCCTTGTTTCCTGAGTATTCGTCCATCTTCTGGCCAGGCACCCTGACCCTCCTACTTGCTTGCTACTTGGCCCTTGATACACCTGTTCCTATTTGTCCTACCTGGATGGCCCTACCTTGTCCTCAGGTCCCTTCCCATGTCAGATTTCCATCATCTCATTACGAGAGTTGCCATCGCCCTCTCTTTGCACAGGGATTATTCTGCAATGAAATCCAGGGTCCTTAGTGGGCAAAAGGCTTATCTTGGTCATGGCCCTAGCCTGAAACAGCACCCTTGGAGGCAAATTGGAAAGTTCTTTCAGATTTCAAGGGCCTTACTAGCTGCACTTTACTGTAGGTAAAGCTTGGGGTGGAGACAAGGGCCTGGGCAGCAAAGGCTTCAGATTCCTATGGAAGGCACTACCCTCCCTATTAATCAGCGCCTCTGTCTCGTTAGCAAACAACCCCTTGCTAACTCTGCAAACCTGGCAAAGATGGGAGCTTTGTCACCACGTTCCAGAGTTCTCCCCCATGGCGGGGCTCCAGCACCACACAACCCAGGCATTCACCCCTGAATGCCTATGCCCTCCCTCCTGGCCTGGATTGTGATCTTGCTCACATTTTAAGGGTAATTTCATCCATATGGCCCTGATTCGTGCATCCCAAGTGTGCCTGATGGAGACTCAGGTGCCAAGATTTCCCCTCCAACTGGTTCCAAGAAGACCCCAAGTGGATGCCAAGCCAGAGGCCCCTCTGCATTTTCTGGGTTAGATGCTTTCTGCATCTAACAGAGCATCCAGTGGCCTCTGTTGGGGAAATCAAGAACTCTACTTGCTGTGGGATGCTGTGGCTGGGAAGTTCTGGGTCACAGAACTAGACTTGGGTGCTGTGCACAATACCATGGGTCAGAGGGCTGGTTGAGCAGGGCATGTGACACTGAGACCATAGGGTGAGAAAGCATGCTGCCCTGCATCTTACTGAGGCTTAGTTTTGGTGTGGTGTTTGTTCTTTAGGGTCCTGTCTGCTGTGCTCCAGCACATGGTCCCTTTTGCTGGTCCCCTGGGGCAGAGGATCTGCATAGAGATAGATACTAGGAGAGGGAACCAGGAAGGGACAAGGAGAGGCCCAGCACTGAGCGGCCAACCCAGACTCCAGGAGTTTGCCTACTGCAGAGAAACTGCTCAAGACCCTGACTGGTGATGGGCCCTTGCTGGATCATGGACAAGCCCTTGTATCCTAATTCACTGATCAGTTCCAGGGAAGCTCACATGTGACCTTGAGCTTGGGGGAGCTTTCCTGGCCTCAAACCTGGGGGTTCTGGTCTGCACTTTGGTCAGCTATGTTGGGCAGAGAGGCTGCTCACACTCACTCCTCCAGAAAGCTGGGCTCCCAAGGAATCCTAGAGCTGTGGTAGCCCTAAGTGCTCAGATGACTGTGCTTTCCTGGTAATGTCATGTGAAATGGCAGACTCAAGGCCATGTTGGCAGGTGGCAGATCTTAGATACATTAGTCATCTTTACGTTGCTGTGACCAAAATATGTGACAAGAACAACTTAGAGGAGGAAAAGTTTATTTTCAGCTCATGGTTACAGAGATTTTGTCCATGGTTGGGCAAGACCATTTTTCTGGGCCCAAGTTAAAGTAGAATAGCAAGGCAAAAGGGCATGGGGCGGGGTGGGGAGGCCGCTTTGCTTATGGAAGCCAGGAAGTAGAGACAGTGAGGAAGAAGCTGGGGTGAAGGTGAACCCTTCCAGGACATGCTCCTAGCAACCCACCTCCTCCAGCCAATCCCCACCTGCCTATAGTTACCACACAGTCCATTCAAACTAGGATGGTCTGATTAGATTACTGCTCTTATTATCATTTCACCTCTGAATGTTCCTGCATTAACACAGGAGCTTTGGGGGGCTCATATCTGAACCTTAAAATCAGATGACAGGATGGGACTCAGAAATACTAAAAGATCTTAGAGTAAAAGTTGCCAGGACCACTGTGAGATATGGTCCTTCAAAATCATTGATGAGCATGCTTTTTAAAAGCTGCAATTTGGATATGATCTTGGTGTGGATCTGAGAGTGTCTTCCTACATATTGGAGTGGGATGATGGAGGAGAAAGCATTGTTTTTGTGAATTGAAAATAATTTAAATCATAATTTGTGCAGGCCTCTAAAGTACTTGAAAATGTTGGGTTTCTGTTATTAAATATTGTTTGCTGGCTTGTTTGCACATTTTTAAAAATATCACATTATGTCATTTCTGAGTCCATGGTGTGTAAAGTTTGAATTCTGATCTAACTTTGGAGGAATACTGATATCTTTTGGAAAAATACATGCACACAAACAAAGGATATGCTCATTAGCATGATTCAATCTGTTCAGAACAGATCCTCATTCTTTTCCCTGAGCCCCACCCTTCAATGCTACTCACCCAACTCCTTCAAGTTGTGAGTACTTAGTTTTAAAACATAAAAGTAAGGGCTGGGGCTATAGCTCAGTGGCTATAAAACATAAAAGTAAGAGCTGAAGTTCTTCATATAGCAACGTTAGGCTCGCATATTAATTCTGCCAGCTATCCTGCATACAGCAACCCTCCCCTGATCCCTGGCTTTGCTTTTCATGGTTCATGGTTTCAGTTACATGTGATCAATTAAATAGAACATTCCAGAAAAAAAGAAAAAAAAAACTTTTGTAAGTTTTCAATTGCATGTCATTCTGAGTAGGGTGATGAGATCTCACTCTGTCCTACTCCATTCTTCCCAGGATGTGAATTATCCATTTGTCCAGTGTATCCATGCTGTGTATACTCCCTTCCCATTAGTTACTTAGCAGCTGTCTGGGTTATCAGATTGACAATCATAATTTCGTGGTACTTGTGTTCCAGTAACTCTTAATAATGGCCCCAAAGTACATGAGTAGTGATGCTGGAAATTTGATCAGAGAATATTGTTATGATTGTTCTGTTTATTTCTAGTTACTGTTCATCTCTGCATATAATTTATAAATCAAATATAAACTTAGGCATGTACATGTAAGAGAAAACCCTATAAGATTCGGTCCTGTTCATGGTTTCAGGCATCCCCCGAGGGACTTGAAATGTATCCCTTGCAGATAAGGGGGACCATCGCAATATGTTCTCATGGCCTGGAGTGACCATGCATTGAGGGAGACCATTTGTGGGATCCGAGAAGGCAGGCACAGCACACCTGTCTTGTTCTTCATTGTATCCCAAATACCCTGCCTTACTGGGACTCAAATCCTGTGATGTGTAATCACAGAGTGACTATCCTTCCAGACTGCAGCTTCAGTCTATCCTTAGAGTTGGCATGGGAGGTATTCCTTCTTTTGGAACTCTGGGGCCTAATCTACCATGCCACTCCTTGGGGGCAGGTCCTGGACTTCTGTTTGAGATGCCTATGATGCATTCACAGGCAGATGCCAAGCGGGCAGTTAGGTCTCTGAGTCTGGGAAAGGGAGATTCAAATTGGCATATCTATTTTGGCAGATCTATGGCTTCTAAAGTTCCATGGGGCAATTTGAAATCACTCAGGGGGAGAGTCTAGGGAAAGAGGATATTGGGGTGGGTTGTTGAACTTAGGAAATGATTATATAGAAAAATCAGAGGAATCAGCTAAGGTTCTTGGGGAATATTTGCCAGGAAGGAAGAAAAGCAGGAGAAGGTGGTGCTGAGGATGTCCAAAAAAGGGGCTATATTAGGGTGCCCGGGCTGCCATAGCCAAGCCAGAGAAACTGATTGTTTTGAACAACTGTTATTTCTCAAAATCGGGTGACTAAAAGTCCAAGGTCAAGGTGCTGGTGGCAGGGTTGGTGCCTTCTGAGGGCTGGGAGAGATTCTGCTCCAGGCTCTCCCCTACCTTCTGGTGTTCCCTGGCCATCTCTGGTTTTGGTGGCATCGCCCTCCTTGTGCCTTCATGCTCACCTAGTGTCCTCGCCGTGCGCATGCCTCTATGACTGAATTCCCCCCTTTTGTAAGAATACGAGTCATACTGCATGAGGGGCCCACCCTGCTCCGGTATAGCCTCATCTTGATTCATTACATCTGCAGAAGAGCAGAATTACGAGAAGGAAGAGGCCAGAAGGCTCGCAGCCCCTCCATGGCACAGTCCTCCCCTCTCTTCTCTGCACCTTCCACTGTGATCACTGCCTCTCTCAAGCTGTAGCAGAAGATTTTAAGTCACTTGAACACCAACAAGAATTTATTTGCTGAAGAAATGCAGCATAGCAGTACTTGATGTATAATGGTTTCATAATCAGGCTGTATCTTTTTTTTTTCACTTTTTAAAAATTTGTTTTAATTAGTTATACATGACAGTAGAATGCATTTATGCACATTGATATACATAGATGGGATATAATTTCTCATTTTTCTGAGTGTACATGTTGCAGAATCATATTGGCCATGCAGTCACATATATGCATAAAGTAATAATGTCTGCTTCATTCTACTATCTTTCCTATCCCCTTCCCTCCCCTCCCATCACTTCCCTCTACCTAATCTAAGGTAATGCTATTCTTCCCTAGCGCACCCCCCCGCCCCCAGCACTCCCCAGCCTTATTGTGAATGAGCATCCATATATTAGAGAAAACATTTGGCCTTTGGTTTTTTGGATTGGCTTATTTTGCTTAGCATGATAAGCAGCCTTTATCTTAATTCCAAGGTCCTGGAGGCTGGCAGTTTGGAAATAATGTCACTAGGTGCCAACTGGGGGTAGTGTTGTTGGGGTTTGGACCCAGTATTATTATATTTTAAAGAGCTGTGCTACGAACCAGGGCATTTCATATGGGAGTATGGGACTGATGGGAGGAAGAATTAGGGTCTCTGAGAAATTCTATCATCCTGCTTTCCCCCAGTTAGACCTGGCTTAGCTGGACCTCTGTGCATCACCCACAAAATGCCAGAATCCGTTCCTTGGACAGAGGTCCCCAGAGGCTCCCTTTGCTCCTCCTCCCCCATTCTAAATCCTTTCAGCCCCTCGCGTATCTAGCTGGCCTCCCTGGGCAGGCAGCCCCTTGATGAAGCAGGACACTTGGATCTCCCAACACAGACTCCAGAGTAATAAACCAGGGCAGCGTTCTGGGACCAATAAAGCTCACTTTCCACCTTTCTCCTGATGACATCATGTGAGGTGAGGGCTCCAGAGGTCCTTTAATAAGCCTATGGGTAATCGACAAGCCAGACACAAGCCCACCTGTGGAAATGAACGAATGGTTGACTGTTGATTTGTAGAGGAACACTTTCTCTACACAATGGGGTGTGTGTGTGTGTGTGTGTGTGTGTGTGTGTGTGTGTGTTTTCCACATTGAGCTCCGCCAGTCTAGAGAGCTTGGAAAGCAGTTGCAGCCCCTATCCCCTTAGTTCCTGGCTGCTGGGGTGAAATCTTTATACCCCCTTTTCTAGTGACTGGAGAAACCAGCAAGGGATGAGGGCAGAGCCAGGAGAGCAGAAGGTCCTTGGACTTCAGGAGAAGGACGCTTCCTCCTGGACCTTCCTGATCAAGGGCAGCTATTGGGGGTTCTGGGAAGAAATGAAGCCTGAGGAGCTTCTGGAGCCCAGAGATGGCCACACTCTCCTCCTGCCTGACCAGGAAGTTGCCCTGGGGTAAGGTAGACTTACATTTCTTTGAACCAAAGCAGCAGGGAGAACAGGAGTCTTGCTCAGTGCTCTCTCCACGGTGAGCTGAGCTCTGAGGTCGTGGGGGAGTGATGTTCACCAAACGAGAGGGGATCCTGCAACTGCCGTGTGATGGCTCCCAGGCTGGTGGCAGTTACTGCCGCTGCAATCCCAAGTCCCAGCTTAAGGTGTTGGCTTTGCTAAGGAAGCATTTAAATAGGGGTGAAGGATTCACGGAGTCTGGCAATAAGAGTTTGGTCCCCCACAAATGGCCAAGCATCCCCGAGGAAGTTCCCTTATTCTGCCCTTAGGGAGCATAGACCATTGTCCCGTCCACAGGCCCATCTGCTTTGCACTAACTCAGAGAAGCTGAGAAGCCATAAGGTACTTTTAAAACTTTTAAAGACCAGTCGGAGTCAGTGAAAAGTTTTCCCAAGCGCGGTGGCGGAGGCTGTCTGTCTTGGTGAATGAATGTTTACATCTTGTGGTGTGAACAAGAGATGCGGTCACAGATGCCCAAACCACTTCCTTGGCTAGTGGCTCTGTGTTTCTGCCAACTAGGGCAACGGATATCTTCCTTTGACCCTATTTTGTTTGACCTTGGAGTCCCCTCCTTCCCCCTCAAGGTTCTCCCCCCAGCCTGATGGTTCCCTTGTTTTCCTCCTGGGTGGGTCGGGCCCAGCCCCCTGGTTTGCTGGGGTTCATGTGGCACATGGACACGAATGGGCCACGGTCTTGGGGCTAAGGGTAGGCTCTGTTTTCTTGATCCCCACTCTGGTCTGGCACACAGTGGGTGTTCATGACACGTGCTCTGCAGAGAAGGCACGAAGACTCCCTCTGGCCTCAGACTGATTTCCCAAGGGGCCCTTGCGATAAATTAGGCAGTGCCTACTTGTCACAGAGACTCCTCTCAGAATGTGTGGTGGTGCAGGAGCTGAGGGAGATGTGGAGCCACCAGGAGAGTCTAGGGCCACTGGACACTAAATGAGAGACTACCAGAACAATGCTTGTCCCTGGTGAGTGCTACAAGAGGGTGTGAAGAGGTAAACCTGGGCTGAGACAGTTGGGGTTTCACCGCGAGCTCCATTTCCTACCATCCGTGGATGTAGCAGTTTGCTTGACCTTTCTGACCTCAAATTTGCTATGTCACGTGAGACTAACAGTCACTGCCCTTGCCACCCCAGAAGTTGGATGCAGAGCTTGACCTGACTAATGAGCATGGAACTGGGTGCTGTGCATGAGGAGGGGCCCTGGAAATCTTCTCTTCTTGATTCTTGTTGATACAAATATCTGACAACCCACTGAGATGTGGGCCTCATCCCTGGGGATATCTGGGCACCAGTGTCGTGTTCTTCCACCACCTTTTCTCTTCTCATTACCTTTTCTCCTGCATTTCTTTCAACAGCTAGAAATAATTATTTGCTAATGCCTCCCCACGCCCCTCCAGAGTGTCATTTTTGGGGGACTGCAGGGTGCTCAGAACACACTGCTTTCATCAGGAGGCCAAGTCTGGAGGAAGAAGATGGTGGCTGGATTGAATATCGGTCCCTCACATGCTGCCAGTGGGCAGTGATGCTGGTGTTATGACACGCGTCAGATGGTTTTGATTCTAACAATTACTCGTCAGAGCAGTGGGACATGATTGGATAAATCAGAACCAGCCGGACTCTGAACTCTTTTCTTTCACCCAACAATGGAGTTGGCTCTTCCATGGTCTCTTTTATGCTGACTCTTCGCAGGGCCAGTGCATCTGTGCGCAAGTGAAGCCCCTTCTCATTCTGTCTCTCCAGAAATGGACAGGTCCTCTCTGGGGCTGGGTATAGGGGTGGAGTGGAGGCTCAGCACATCCCCTGGCTTCCCAGTGCAAGAGCCTCCTTCCTCAGCTTCAGAACAGAAGCCTTTTGGAAAGTGGTGAATTCGGCCATCTCCTTCCTCCCTCCTCCTCCTCTGGAACAGTTTCATAAATGGATCCACAAGCTCACATTCCCAGATATTTTTAAGGAGGGAGTCAGAGATATCAATGGTCTTAAAACCCAGCAGCAGAGGGGTGTAGGCCATGATTGTATACACAGAACATTGTGGGGCCATGACTTCCAAGTAGAGCAAGGTTTGGTTCATGCTTGTTGACTGTGAGATACTGGACATGACTCACTTCTGAGTTTTTTGACTTATTTTTTTCAGTTATTCCTGAAAACCACTTTCTCAGGAGGTAGGGCCTCCCTGAGACCCACAGAGCAGCCTTCTCAGAGTTGCACATTCAATGAAGACACTAACAGAGCTCCTTCTCCTAGTCCAGTCCTGGGGCCAGAGAGGAATGGGTCTTGGTTCCAACATACAGGAGTTTATCCCCTACCACGAGAGATTAATTACCAAGAGGTCTTTTTGGAAGCAGTTTGCTAGGATGGAGGCAGGCCCAGGAATGTAGCAGGGCAGAGGAAATATACTTCTCTGGTAGAGGTTGGTCTTGGAAATGCTCCTGGGGGAGGTTGAGAAAGAGGTCATATATGAAGGAAGAACTGGCATTAGCAGGAAAGGCAGAGGCAAGGGGCAGCGTTGGGGTAGCTAACCATCCAGGTGTGCTAACCCATCCCAGGATGTGGGAATTTCAGCACTAAAACGGAGACAGTTCTGTACAAATAGGACTTGTTGGTCACCCTAACTAGTGGAAGGGCCATGACTTTAAAGTCGGAATGACTTCAGTTTGAATCCTAACACTGCTGCTTACTGTGTGATCCTTCATATATTAACCACCCTGCACCCTAATATCTTTATATGAAGCATGAAGATCTATATGTCACCTTCACAAGATTCTGCCTAGTCCAGCAGTATCAATAAGAGGTAGTTGTTAATTTAGATGGAAAGGTAGAGTTTTCAAATGATAGGCAGAATATATTTGGAGCAGAGAATAGGGGAAGAGGTTTGCTGGACATAGAAGTAGGGACAGATCATGAAGACTTGAGATATTTTTTCCCCTTAAGACAATGGTTAATCACTGAATTAACCTTATAAGATGAGAAAGACAGTCTGATTCATGCCTCAGAGAGGTTGTTTTGGAATTGAGAGGGCAGATTTGTACCTACAGACCTGGAAGGGACAGGGTGGATAAGGATGATGTAGTGAAGTGTTTGAAAACTGGGACTTATATTCTGAGAGGAAACAGGAAAACAGAGTTGAAAATTCTGCAGGAGAACATCAGTCAGCGCAGAGTCATGATGGGAGCCCCGAAGGTCAAGAGGGCCTGGAACTCCTCTTCTGAGGTTGGATGCCACTTGTGAATTGTAACCACATGCTGAGCTGGGCTGGAAGGTTATATGCTTTCCAAACAGATCTGACACCTGGGGCATTGTGTGCACAGGAGACCTCATGGGCTCCTTGGGATGTGCTTGGGGTCCTCTGGCTAATGAGTGTTCCTCTGCCCTCCATTTTCTCCCTTGGCTTCATCATGCACACAGGCTTCTTGCCAGTGTGTTGACATCTCATCATCTCCATAGTGATAGAACAATGGTATCTTAAACACATGACTTCACCGAGTAATTATGCAAAAGAGTGTGCTGGAAGGGGAGCTTTGGGGGCTGGATGAGTCTCCTTGGGTTGGGAAACCCTCTGAATCAGATGCCTGTGAAGCAGACCCTGGCCCAGGGCCATGATGGACTAGTCCTGCAGTTGAAGTCACTTGGATCAACCACTGAGGGTGGTGACAGCCTCTTTAGCTCTATGGTATTGGAAAGAACTTTCTGTAGATAGTAATGACTGGAAGGAGTTATAAAGAGAATTAAATGAATTGGCTGACTTCATGAATAAGTTTTTGTATATAAATAATTCAAATACATGAAAAGATGATTTTGAGAAATCATTTGCAATAAGAAAGATGTATGGAGTTATCCTTAATATGTAAGGAAAAAATTAAAAAAATAAATTATAATAATGAGAGAAAAGAACCCTGGTTGAAAATGTGACAGAGGACATAATAAGAAAATTTGTAGTGGGAAAGTTCATTCATTCATTCATTCATTCATTCATCCTTTTAGTGAGAACACTTAGCACTTGTTCTGTAGCAGGTACTGTTCTGGGTACTAGAGATACAACAATAAATGACCAACCATCCTTGCCCTCATGGGGTTTCAATGTTTTCTGCACTTTTTTTTTTTTTCTAATTAGTCTTTGACAATAATTCCATTCCAGATACAGTCTTTATTTGGGATCATTTTCACTCAGAGTTGAATTGAAAATTCATCTCCCCCTGCCACCACCAAGAGTAAACCACTTGCTCTATTGATTAATGAATCCTTTCTTTCTTCACTGATGTATGATGTCACCTATCTCAAATAATGAATTAATACATTCTCATGTTTGGGTCTACATGTTCTGTTTGGACAATTTGTCTAACTCTTATTGCTGCTCCATGCAATAAAGGAGGGTTTGTACCGTTTCTGATGCCACAGGCTTTTATGGTGGGACAAAGATGGTGTTGGTTGAGTTCTCATGAGATGTCACTCAGTTTCATCTGTTCAGTTTCTACCTTAATGAACAGGTAAGGATTCTTGAACTGTCCCAGAACAAGGAGAATTTGTTTCACAATTTCCAAAAGTGACTTCAAATGTTTTCATGTTTCATGTTCTATCACGCTCCTAAAGCCTGAATCTTCTCTTCTCACACACGAACATGGCTGCATTTTTCCATTAAGATTGTTTTAGGTTTATTATTATTTCTTACTACTAATTTAAACAATTTTTTTCTTTTTTTTTTTTTATTCGAAGTTGTTGTATATATTGTCGCTGCCTGAAGCGGAAACTGCTTGGAGCAACGAACGCCGCAGGAAAATTCGGAGGCAGGATGAAAATGAAAAAAGGTCTTTTATTCTTCTTCTCTCTCTGGCTCCAGCAATCACTCCAAATGCTCTAACTCCAACCACCACCTTCTTCTTCTTCCCACACACACTAACCAAACTCACCCAGTTATATACATATAGCTTTAACAAGGACACGTGCTTACAGCTCGAGCTTACAGGTGCGTCACGCAGTGTTCACGGGCATACAAAGATTCTTTGAATAATGTATTACTATCAGGTGGAAACTAGAACATCTTTTATGGCTCTCAGCTAACCGCAATCTTTAGCTATCTCCTTGATTATAGGCTCCTTTAATATATAACGTAGCATGCATTACAATTCATAATACAAATATAGAGCTCCTTTTTACAAAACACTGTTTGTATGCAAAGTATATTCATATTATTCATGTCTTCAATCATGCATTTAGAATAATGATATCCATTTTATTCTACCACCATCTCCCACCCCCCTTTTTTTCCCTTCGTACCCCCTTGATCCTTCCAGAATTTTTTTTTCTGATTGTGTTTCCTACTAGCTATTTCTGGTGTACTGCTAACTTGTAGATTTGTGTATTTTTAGCAGATAGTTGATCACCTTAATAAACTGTTAATCATTCTGATAGTTTAATAGTTTTTCTCTTGAAAATTTTTTTATAGCCTCTGACATCTTCTGAAAATAATGGTACTTTATCTTTGGCTTTTAAAAAGAATTATATTCCTTTTACAAGTTATTAATCAGAAAGAGAAAATATATAATAATGATAATGACAGAAGTCTTACCAAATTGTCTTGTTTTTAATTTTAATGGGCATACACCTGTGTCACCGTGGACAGGATGTTGATTACAGGTTTCAAGTTCCTGTTTTCTGGTCTGCTTTTTCCTTTTTTAATTCCCAAAATAATTGTATTAAAAATTTTAAGAATCTATTAAAAAGATCTTGTAGTGTTTTTTTTTTTTTCTTTCTGTAACATACAGATGTGCATCACTGCATGCCTCCATATCTTGAGTCACTGCATTCCAGGGAAAAATACAATATTAGTCATATTGAATTGTCCTTTTAATATCTCCTAGATATGATTTACTGTTTTTTTTATTTGAGATTTTTGCATCTATACCATAACTAAGATTGGTGTCTCTCTCCCTCTTCCCCCCATCTCTTTCCCTCTCTCAGTTATATAAATACTG
Source organism: Tamias sibiricus (assembly GCA_025594165.1). Lineage (NCBI taxonomy): Eukaryota > Metazoa > Chordata > Mammalia > Rodentia > Sciuridae > Tamias > Tamias sibiricus. Next base: position 83,552,013 of record CM046670.1, read on the forward strand.
TGAAATATTTTGTATACATTTGTTGTGTATTAGCTTTGTTCATGTTTTATCATCAAATTTTGTTATCCTTACAGAAGAATTAGGGAGCTTACAATCTTTTTCTCTGCTTTAGAACCATCTGAAAGAACTCATCCATAAAACTGTCTGAGTTCAGAGCTTTTTGCAGATATAATGCTTCCATAATTTTTAAATTTTATTTCATGGTTAATGAACCTGTTCAGATAATGGTGCAAAAGCCTTCCTGAGTCAATCTTCATAACTTTTGTCTTGCTAGAATATTGCCCTGTTTCACAAAGATGTTTGTAATAATAAACACAGCTGTTCCTCTCGAGCACACTGACTATGAGATGGACCTTGAATGAGTTTATCCTGATTTTCCTTGGAGTCATAAAGGCAGACTATAAATTTCAAAAGACAACAATGAATCACCAAAAGGAACAGTATGAAAAGCCACATAGAGAATTCAAGAAGTCATGGTGCCTGCAGAACATTCTTCAACCTTCATGCCATCTCATCCTAAAGGGCTGGCAGTTTTTTAGACACTGAAGCCTTTAACTTTATGGTTCTAGCCAGACTTGAACGAGGATATTCTGTTTTAACATGGGAATTCCCTCTAAGACATCTGATATTCTTGGGCCAAGGCCACATATGTCAGAGGCACTCTGAGTCCTTCCTTGGACTGCCTTTCTTCCTTTTGGTGTTCCATGTGAGGGTGACACTTTCCCTGCAGGTAAGAACAACTCTTCATGCCCTGGGGAAACTTCCCACAACCAGTCAATCCTATTAATAGTCATTTACTACATAATATACATAGTAACAGAAATGCTGCTACTATGACACAACAAAGGAGAATGATAATATATTTATAAAACCAATCATCTACTTCTAAGGAAACAAATTTTGATTGAGAACTCTACAAATATTTCAATCCATTGTAAGAATTTATGAAGAAAGGAGGCAGGTGTTTCAGTTTGTCAGGACAAACTAGTAGAGTTTAGAGGACAATTTCAGTTTATGATTAAAACCCATCCCTCTAAATGGATCTCATCATTTGGGTACCCGCTTATACCTCCTCAACATGGAGAGATATAAAATGATGTTTGGAGATAGACAAATTACAAAATGCTGGTTGAAATGGATGTTTTGCTCAGGAACTGGCAGAGAGGAAGGTAAGTTATAAGTCCAGGGATCTGACACCTGATGACCAGCCCTGATTCCTGGGAATCCACAGAACACAATCATAAGGTCAGGTGCAGGAAGCAGACTGGTGTTATTGTAGTGCTGTGGATGTCCATCAGGAGTCTTGGTGTCTGGTTTTCCAGAAGGTGAGCCTGGAGGTGTTTCTTCCCTTATTCATTCATGAATCCTGCTCCTAAACATTCAGGGATGCTGGGAGATGGTGAAGAATTTCAAATCATGTTCAGACTCCCAAGGTTCTGCTAAAAGGCACTAACCATGGCTAGTGAGCTTGGCTTCAAAAAGAGCTTGATCTTCTCAGACTATAAACTCCTTGTGGCAAGACGGTCTGTGTCTTCTATTTTTGTATTCTTTCCTCTGGACCAATACTTGTCAATGTTCAGTACTGTGGGCTAAGTCTCAAGCAGCCTAGATTTGGGAAACAAACCCAATGACTTGGTGGAAACTTGAAATGAACCTGACCATGGACCTGCCACCTCTCTGGAGGAACTCTTTCCATAGTCCACCTATCCTTCAACAGCTAGCTCATATTTAAGCATGTCCAGGAAGCTGCCTTTGATTAGCTGGTCCACAGGACTCTTCTCTTCCCTTATGCTTCTGGAGCATTGACTTCATGAAGGATTTCTAGATGTCACTCAACAAACATACCAGTAAACACCAAGATGATAATGAAGAATTGAATCAAGACTTATGAAGACAGCCTGGCTTTCAGTAAGAAGTTTTGGGGTTCAGGGGCAAGTCTGGACCATACTAACTCTCCTCCTTCCCTCTTTGTTCTCTTTTCACACTCCCTCTGATGGCTTTAGATTAGGGGTTTCTGGTGTAGGTCAAGGAAGCCTCATTCTATACTCTCAGAGGTTCCTGTGGACATATCTGTGGTGTGTTGAGACAGTCACCTCTGGACAGAGCTGGGTAATCAGGGCCTGTGTGTCTGCCATTTAGAGTCAACCTCAGCATGTGCAGGGTAAAATTCTATGGGGAATCATCTTTGTGTTTGCTCAACTTGGGCAGTTCATTGCTACCAAACACGTTTCCCTCGGTTTTATGTTCCCAGGGTTTTATGACCAAAACAGACCTGGGCAAAGGCTCAGTCAGTGTCTCCTGTGTGACTTTGGCTGGTCTCCTCCCTTCATTGGGGCTTAGTTTCCCATCTAAAAACAGGGGTATTAGGCTCAACAATCCAAGGCTCTTCCCACTCTGATGTTCTGTGATTCACATTTGGACTGGTTTGATGGAGGGACCACCATGAGGTGTATTAGTTGGTGAAGGTTGCCATGAGGAGTACCTCAGCCTGGATGGCTTAAAAAATAGAAGTTTATTTTCTCATGATTCTAGAGGCTAGAAGACCAAGTTCAGAATTTTATTGCAAGGTCTCTCTCCTTGGTGTGAGGATGGCTCTCTTACTGTCTTTACATGGTCTTTTCCCTGTATGTGTGCATTTCTGTGTCAAATTTCCTCTTATTGTAAGGATACCAGTCATATTGGATTAGGGCCCACCCTAAAGACCTCATTGTAATTTAATCATATCTTTAAAGACTGTTATGGTTTGGATCTTGAATGTCCCCTGAAAAGCTCATGATTTGAAAGCATGATCCCTGATGCAGCAAGGTTCAGAGGTGGGGCTTTTAGAAAATGATTAGGGCTGTGATTGCATCAGCAGGTTCATTGATTTGCTGGATTAATTCATTGATAGCTGAATGGATTACTGGGTGGTAATTGTAGGCAGGTGGGGTATGGCTGGAGCAAGTAGGTCACCAAGGGATGTGGCTTTGGGGAATATATCTGTCCCTGGCCCCTTCCTCTCTCGCCCTCTCTCTCTGCTTCCCAGCTGCCTTCAGCTGAGCTGTTTTCTAGGGCCATGCCCTTCTGCCATGATGTTCTGCCTCACCTTGGGGCCAGAGCAATGGAGTTGGCTGACCATGGATTGAGACCTCTGAAACCATGAGTCAAAAATAAACCTTTCCTTCTCTAAGTTGTTGTCAGGTATTTTGGTCACAGTGATGAAAAGGTGACTAACAAGAACTAAATATCTACTAAATACTGTTTATTCTAAGATACTGAAGTTTATGGCCATTTTGTGAAAGGACATAATTCAGGTCACAGTACTAGGGAAGGGAGGGACAGTATTAAGTAGTGAAAACTCTGGTTGGAAGAGATGTATTTTATAAATTTCAAGAACTGGTATCAAGTTACAGATTGAGTTAGGCTTTCCAGTGTCATGTGGGAGCCCTTAGGGAATTCCTTTAATGAATAGGTAGACTGATCTGTGATGGGCCTGTTAAAATTATCTCTAAAAAGATAAGGTGAGAAGGAAGGTTCAGGATTGGATGAGTCTGCCCCCTGGTCTGGGGCTGAAGATACAATATATAGGGCAGAATGGAATATAAGGAAGGAAAAGTAAATAGAGGACAGATTCTGGAGGGCTTTAGGTTGTAGATGAATTTTAGCCCTCTTTATGAGAGACAGAGATGAGTGAGTAAAAGTTACCAGGTATTTCCCTCTCTGGAGGTGGGAACAGCTCTGAGTGAGGAGGCAACATCCTGCCTGGGACTTGAGACCCTTACAACAGACTCTGGTGGGGAGCCAGCCTAATGACAATGGTCAGAGGGTCAGGGACAAAGGTCCATCCCCTGATTTTGCAACATCCTCTCTGTGCCTGAAAAATAGAACCTTGGAGTAGGAAGATAGGGGGGAAGATTCTGGCAGAAAAGCCAGGATCCAAGAACAGTGAAAATGGCTTGTCTTGGAGAGGGGGAAACTGATGTTTAGAGAAGCAAAAATATGTGCTCAAGATTGTGCAGATGTGAATGCGCTAAGGCCCTATGTTCTTTACATCTCTGAGGACACAGGTGTGAGGGGCAGGAGGGCCTGGCTGAGGGAGGACACGGACAGAGCAGGATGCAGAAAGAGGCCACATTCATGGTACATGTTAGTGCCACGCTCTTGCACTGTTGAATGTGGAGTGCTAAGATGCACACTCAGAGTCTGGTCAGCAGAAGCTCCCAAGTCCCACCTGTCCCCTGAACCTCCTCAGGACAAATACAGGCGGAAAGGTTCAGCCCCAGCATTCTGGAGGAGTGGTGAAGCCCACACCTCGAGGAGGCAGAACTGCCTACGAGAGCCAGTGGCTTTGTAAAGACCCCTTCCTGTCCCCAGCCTTGCTTGTCCCACCCAAACAGTAAGTGAGGCTCACACCAACACTGTTAGGGTGGCATGATGCCAACTACAGGGAGAGAGGGGAAAGGTGTGTGGCGTGGCCTAGGCCTGGCATTTGGCTGTTCCCAGAAGACCAGAGCCAGCCTGAGCTGGATGTGGCAATGACAGACACACTTGCAGGAGAAGAGACATGCTCTTTCTTCTCCAGGTAGCCCAGCTGAGCTCGACCATGAGAGGTGGTAGGGCTGCTTTTGGGGGAAATTGGTTCCCCCAAAAGGGCCTGGGATAATTTATGACCAAATCTTTTTTTATTTTTTATTTTTATTTTTTTGGTACTGGGAATTGAACTCAGGGGGACTTGACCACGGGGCCACATCCCCAGTTCTTTTTCTGTATTTTATTAGAGACAGGGTCTCACTGAATTGCTAAGTGCCTCGCCATTGCTGAGGCTGGCTTTGAACTTGTGATCCTCCTGCCTCAGCCTCCCAAGTGCTGGGATTACAGGCGTGCGCCACCGCGCCCGACTTGATGACCAAGTCTTTAAGGTTGTCTGACCCCATCTAGACCACTGGGGAAGAGGCATGAGAGCACCTGGTCCAGGAGCTCAGCTCCAAGAATAATGATCACCACCTGCTGATGGCCATTAAGTAGGTGTGTGTGTGTGTGTGTGTGTGTGTGTGCGTGTGTGTGTGTGTGTGTGATATATATAGAGAGAGATACATTGCATATATAGAGGCAATCTCAGGTTGGTCTTCCCTGGAGGGAATTAACAAGCAAGTCTGAAGCAGGTCAGAGCTTAGAATTCCTCTCCCTGGATCTTAGCATTGGTCTGTGGTGACAGTGATGATGTCCCAGTGAGCCCAGAACCAACTGCTGATTTTATTGCTTTGTCTCAGTGACAGTCTTCCTCACGGGGAATGCTGCCATGCACAGGCAGGCCAGGGATGTGTGCGCACAACCCTTCAATGGCATCTGACAGCTGGAGCTCATGGTCATGGCAGGGCCTAGGGGAAGGCACGCTGCTGGCTGGCTGGCTAGGTGGAGCCTCCCTCACTAGAAGAGGGTTTTAATGTGGCCAAAGTATGTGTGTAGCAGGGCTGAGAACTGAGTCGAAGAGGGACTAAAGGTCCAAAATAGCATTTGATGGTGATTGGTTCTTTTGCTCTTTTTTGGTGCTTGTTCATTTACTGAATACTATAGTAACTGTTTCAGGTTTAATTAATGACAAATATTTATATGAGAAGTACAGACTAGCTAGAGGGCTAATTGACTCCATGTGTACTCAGATGTTGGTGCTGGGAGGTCTCCCAGAGTTCCTCTAGCCCCATTTACCCCACTTGATGCATCAGAAATTGGGGCTTACAAAGCAGAGACGGCTGACCCAGGATCACCCAGTGATGCTGCTGATGGGGCTCAGGTCTCCCCCTCCTGCCTACAGACTGGGGTGCGTGAGAACTCTGAGTGCAGCTGGTGTGGACATAAACAAGTCAGGTCACTGACTTGGGTGTGTCCCCTTATTGGCAACAACCAGAGGTAATGGTTTCTCTGCAGAAAGGTATCCCAAACAATGGTGTCCCACCAATATCCTGTCACATACCTGTGGAACTTTACAGTTTGTATCACATTGCTATGTATACACAATCCCCTCTGAGGTTTCCTATGACACTGTGCTGTAAGGTTTCTCCCTGTTTGATGGATATGGAAGGCTGTGTTCATGGAAGCCAATCCTTAGGGGATGCTTCCTCTAGATTGATCACATTTCCATCAGTTTCCCTTCCCTTCCTTCTCCCTATTACTAGGATCTTTTCAATCCCTCTTTCTGTTTGGTGCTTTCCCAGACCTGGCCAGTTTCAACTGAGTTCTAACCCCTGGTCACCGCCTAGAGTGAGTGTGGCATAGGAAAAGGAAGCTCGGACAGGAGATCTAGTTTCTCCCTTCTCTTGCTTCCCTACCAGAGAAATCATGAGCGTGGGCAAGTCAGGGCACCATTTATATTACCCCTGCATTTCTTCATTGGCTTCTCTTAGGTGTGAAAGTTTAAGTCTTCCCTCCCCCTGGCTCTCATGTTACCCCACTCTTTTCTGGCAATCCCCCAAATATTTAAATAGATATCTGCATTTTCTGCCTTCAGTATTTCATTCCTTAATGACTGTAGTCTGGTTTGTGCTTCCAGTTACCTAAGCTTGAGGATCACTGAGATCCACTTGTTTTCCAAGCTCAGCTACTTTTCCAATTTCCCAGGTCCCTCCACACCTGCAGCACCATGGGCCGCCATCTTCCTTCTAGAAACTATGATTGCTCTGCCAGTCAGGAAGGGTAGGGTGGGCTGCAGTCACAAACTAATGACCTGGGTGGGTCACACAGCAGAGGTTGATGGCTCACTCCAGTGAGAGTTGACTCTGCTCTACGTCCTGCTCTCTCCTGGGCCCACAGAGCAGCCAATACTGTAACATTTAAGGTCACTATAGTGGAGGAAAAGTGAGCTCTCCGTAGTCTCACATAAGCTTTAAATGCCAGGCTGAGAATGGCTCACAGATTTGCTCACAAGTCATTGGTTACTCCCAGTCACGTGTGTCCATTACCTATTGAGGGAGTGAGGAATTCCAGTCCCACCACGCCCTGGAAGGGATCCAGGGCCATGTGAGGAACAACACTCAGGACTTCCCTGAGTCAGTGCCACCCTGGCTCTTCCTGCTCTCCAGATGCCCCTTCTTTGCCCGCTTTTCTAGCTGCTCTGGTTTTTCTCAGTTCATAAAATGCAGACATTCTTTATGTGTTCCAGTGCCCGTAAGGAGGCATATCCCAATATGCCCTGGAGGTGTTTTTCTCCTTTATCTATGCAATCCGTCCCCTGCATCTTTCTGTGCAAACATCTCCCACATAGTGTCTTCCTCACCAACCTTGTTCTTGATTTCTGGTCTTCTGTGGTTTACATTGTTTCCCAAAGTTCACCTGTTGGAAAATTAATCCCCACCTCCACAGTGTTGAGAAGTGGGTCCTTAAAGAGGTGATTAGGTCGAGAGGGACTGGCCCTCGTGAATGGATTTATGCTGTTATTGGACGGTGGATTCGTTCTCTTGGGAATAGGTTCCTGAAAACAGAACCAAACCAAACCAAAACAAACAAACATAAAGGATGAGTCTGGGTCCCTTCCCTCTCTCACACAGTCTTCTACCATGCTATGATGCAATAAGGAGGCCCTTAACAGATGCAAGATGCTTGACCTTGAACTTCCCAGACTCCATAACTGTAAGAAATAAATTTCTTATCTTTATAGATTACCCAGCCTCAGGTAGTTGGTTATAATGGCACAGAACAGATTAAGACGTGGTCTAAACTTGGTCTGGGTAAAGTCAGGCTTTTCATCCTTCCTCTCCAAAAAGTCGGTCCTTCCTAGCGTTTCTGCTGTCTCAGTCCACTGAGCTGCTAGAGGCATAGACTAGGACCCCTTTGGTGCAGCTGTGTTCCCACCACCCCTCTTCCACCTGCGTGGCTCCTTGGCTTTTCTCTCTCTTCTGGTGGCTGTGATTTTGGTGCTCCTGATAATCAGTGTGCTAAGTTGTGCTCTCCACTGATGTGGACCCCAGTGATTTGGGGGTGGTGGTGCTAGATCTCCAGGGTGACGAGATACACCCTTGAAGTGCCAACGTCTTGGTCTCTCCCTCGTTGTGTTATCTCATTCTTTGGCGTGGAAGGTCCCATGTCAGCATTTCCAGTCTGATTTCAGTCCTTTATTTTAGATCTTTATTCTGCATCCACTGGAAGTCTGAGCCAAAGGGTGACCCCGGTAAGGCCCCTTCCCTTTCCCAAACCCTTTTGTTTCTTGTAGCTAAATCTGAGCGGCAACTCAGATGGCCTCTGCATCTCTTCCATTCTTCCTTGCTCTCATAGCAGAGCACTGAATTGTCTCTATAATCCAATAGTTGGATTAGCCCTAGCACCTTATGAGAAGGCCTGAGGTCCAGAGAGCACTGGTGAGTTTGCCATCATCAGCGACTCACCTCGGCACCTTCCTCTAGACCTCCTCCTCTGGGAGGGTCCCAGCACTCTGTCTTGCCAATGGCACTGAAGACATTTGTGCCTGAAGGACCGTGAGAAAGGAGAAAGCGGGGGGGGGGGGTCAAAAGATGGCAGCCAGCTTGGTGTGTGCCGACTGAGTGTGGCCACTTGTCACTGCTGGTTTAGGTCAGTCACCACTGGGCCCTGCCAAATAAAAAAACTTGGATGGCAGTAAATAGAGCCACTTAACTTGAGCATGCTGAGCCCAGAGAGTGGGGGGAGGCGGGGAGGAGAGAGGATCCAAGGAGCTTCTGGCAATTCTGGGGGCCTGGTAATGTGCTCTGCGCCTCTTTGGGAAGCCTGATTCAGTTAACGCCTGAGCAGCTGGGGAGATTTGCCTCAGATGCCTCCTGCAGCCCATGCCCTGGCTGTTGGGTATTGGCTGTCCGCTGTCTGATTGGCCCTGGGCCTCTGGGCCAGATGGCCACGGGGCCCCGCTGTGCGGGAGGTGAGCACTCCACATCCAGGGCCTGGCTTGCCCCTGATTCACGGGTGCCAGCTTTTGATTGGGAGATCCCAGGAGCTTGGATCTGTAATCTGAGTTTCTAGGTCTGGGTTGAATCCAGTTCTTCTGGGCCCTCCTGCCAGGGGGCACAAGCAGGCATGGGGATGAGGCAGAGTAGCTTTCATAGGGGACGGGAGAGAGCCTCTGGGTGTTGTCCTGCTGGGTTGTGGCTGCGTCTCGGGTCCACTGGCTGATGACGGGGACTGAAGGCAGGAGAGGACTGTTGGGAACAGAAGGCCTGTCTGCCTTGAATCTGCGGGGGAAATACTTGGGGTTTGGAGGAGGGACCTGGGTTCAGCCCAACTCGTGGGGGTCCTGCCCCGTGCGTGGCCTTAGGTGGCAATTGTTCCATCTGATAGAAGCAGTTTGTTCCTCTCCAGCCTTCTGTTCGACAACCTCCCTTTGCTTACTCTGTCCCTGCCACAGAGTCCCCTTGCATTCCTCACAAGTGCCAGGCACACTCAACCTCAGGACCTTTGCTCTGGCCATTCTTTTGCCTGGAACACTTTTGCCTACTTGGTGCATTTCAATTTTTTCTTCTGGAGTTGGCTCAAACCTTACCTTATCAATGGGGCCTTCCCCATTCACTCTGTTTTATTTCTGGAAACTGCCCTACCCTCCAGCACACCCAGTTCCCCTTACCCTGTCCCTTTTGCTTTTCTTCTTTTAGCACTTATTACTTTGTAACAGACTATAGACATTATAGCCCATATTTATTTTGCTTATTTTTTAAATGTCTTTCCCCCTCCATGAGGATATAAGCTCCCTAAGGATGAAGATGTTTGTTCCATTCACTCTTAGAAGCAGTAATGAGCCTCCAACAATAGATGAATGTGTCAAAAGGGATCGTGGTGGCAGCCCAGCTCACCCCACAGGGCTTTGGGAAAGTCTGCTGGTGCCAAATTGAAATAAGTTTTCAAAACGATGAAGATCCTTTGTTCAATGTCACTCTTCAAGGCTGGAGACCCACCAGGGGAGTGATGTTAGAGAGGCTCTGGAGGCCCAGGAGGCCCCTCTGGAGCCCACGTGGCAGGCCTTGAGTTTGACATCAACCTGTGCCATGAGCTGGTTGGGTTGGCAGCTCAGATGGTGATGTCTGCCACATCCAGCATCAGTCACTAGTGTGAGCTGAGCCACAGGTATTTCGTTAATGATGATGCTAATGAATTGGAGTGTATAATTGCTTTCCTAGGTGGTATGGAAAGGGGTGGAGTTAGAGCTACATCCTGGGCAGTGGTATGGCCGTGGGGAATCCCAGCTCTGCTGTAGCCTGCAGCCCATTGGGGTTTCCCTGCAAATGAATGACATGGTCAGGACTGGAAGGAGGTTGGAAAATGTCATCCTCTTCTCCTAGGTCCTGCCTCATAGGTGGGTTGTTGTGAGTTCAAAATACAGAAAGGGAGAGCCGTGGAGCTTTGTGGGCGTCAGATGGGTGTCTCTCAGTTGGTCGCTTGTAGATGGCAGCCACTTACAGACTCATCTTATCCTGCTACAGGCTGACCTTCCGTATTCCCCTTATCCAGGTTGGGCTTAAAATCTTCCCTTCTCAAACCTCGGTTATCTGAAGGCCTGTGTTCTACCCAAATCTATAAACCAACAAATCTGTGAACACGGGCTACTGCTCAGCATCACTCGTAGCTCTCAAACACAATCCCAGCTATCTTGGGAAGGAGACCCTACAGGCCAATGTGGATCTAATCTTTAGAATCAGGAGGGATTTTACAGTGACTGAAGGACTGTTTCCTGCTGACATATCAATACGAAAAACTTCCACTTAAGAGAGGAGCTCATAGGCATGCCCTGGGAGGGTGGTGGGTCATGGCCAGGGCTGTCTGGAGTGGTCTGCACTGAATGAGCAGCTATCTTGTGAAAGCATCCTGGGGCTTCCCTCTGTATCCACACCTTGTGGGATTATTCAGTATGGTGGTCGACGTGAGGCAGGGGTGGGAGGCCAGGGCAAGACTGAGTCTGAGTAGACAGTTGCCATGGGAACCATGGTTATTTTCCAGTTGTTTCCCAAGTTCGAAAAGGGTGGAGGATTCAGAAAGAAGAGAGCAGCTTTCCCTCCAGGAATGCCCCAGGACAAGAGGCTGGACCTACTTCCTGGGGCGATTTTTCTTCTTCTTGAAGGGTGGTGAGAGCCCATGAACCTAAGATGAAAGCAAAGAGCTTAGAGAGAAAAATGGGATCGTATTAAGATACTTTCAGATGCAAGTGATAAAAATCCAACCAAAATATCTTAAGCAAAGCAAGGGATTTATTGTTGGATTAAAGTCCTGGGGAGGAGGCCTGGCTGAAATGACATCACTGGGGCTTCATTTACTCAAGTCCTTGGCTCTGCTGCCTCCTGTTGCCGTCTGTCCTCAGGCTGGAGAAAAGGCTGCTGGCGCCTTGGACATGCATGCTTCTCACTTGGCGCCAACAATGGATCTAAAGAAACTTCTATGGTTCAGCTTATGCTGAAAAGACACAGGGCTGGTGCTGCACGGGTCTTTTGCCATCACCTGACCTATCTCATTGCCAGTGCTGGGCCACGGAGGGCTTGGCACTGAGAGCACACACGGCCTTGGGCAGCAGAGCACCCACATGGGAGCCAGGACACTCCATCTCCCCCTTGCTGAGGATTTGTCTTGCTTTCCCTTTGCCACTCCCTAGGACCAACGGTCACCAGCTTTGGGTCAGAATGAGAGAGAAAATTTGTAAGAATGAATATAACTATTTTTTTACATTTACAGATCAATTGTATATGTAGGGAGGGGACTGCTGGGAAATTGCTACAATTCCTTTGCTGCAGGATACCTCCTGTTCCATGGACTTTTTTTTTTTTTTTTTTTTTTTGGTACCAGGGATTGAACTCAGGGGCACTCGACCACTGAGCCACATCCCCAGCCCTAATTTGTATTTTATTTAGAGACAGAGTTTCCACTGAATTGCTTAGCACCTCACTTTTGCTGAGGCTGGCTTTGAACTAGCAATCCTCCTGCCTCAGCCTCCATGGACTTTTTAAACAGCAGTGTATATAGCTTTCATATGTTGCTTGTCCTGTCATGGTAAGTTGGATGCAAAGGGGCCAATGATGTCTCACTCTTTATATTAAGGCACCTTGGAAGAAGACCCACAACTGTGGGATCCCCAATCTGGGATTGATTCAGATGAAAAGATCTCAATGTCAAGCTTTGTCATAGGGATCTTGTGGGGAGCATGAAGGGCATTTTTCAGGTGGAAGGAATGTGAATTGAGACAGTGGTTGGGCACAAGTATGGAGGCTGTGTTGGAGTCTAGTTTTGACAGATGCTGCAACAATATCTTCCACCCCATGTATTCTTTTTGCAACATGAATTTACCAACCCACTATTAAGAATCTGTGTCCTCTCACCTTGAACCTGAGCAAATCTTTGCAATTGCTTCAACCCACAGAATGCAATGAAATGATGCGTGGACTTCACATAAATGTCCTACTGAAGGCCAGGCCAGAAGGGCTGATGCAGCTTTGGAGCGGACACTTGCTGTGGTAAAGTCTAGGCCATGTAGAGAGTCCAACATGGCCTGGACTGGACCACATGGTGGTGGATTGGCCACAGAATCAATCTCCGGATGTATGAGTGAGGACTGTTGATCTCCTGCTTTGTCTGCATGAGAGAGCCTCAAGGAGAACCATCTTGCTGAGCCTAGTCAGCCCCACAAACTGTATGAGATGACAAAAACAATAACAATAATAATGGGTGATATTATCATGCCTCAAAGTTTGGTGTGATTTTTTACATAGCAATGGGAATGATGTGGAGATTTCAGAGGACTCTTAACTGTCTACACTCTTGAGATGAACTTGAGTCATGGTGACTTAAGTTCACTCTAAGACCAACAATTTGGGTGGGAAAGAGGTGGCCCCTGTGAATAGGGTTAACTAGGGAAGTCCAAGTGGGCATTAAACAGGTGGTGAATTTTTTAGGTGAAAAGCAGACTGATTAGTGGGACTTATTAGCTAACAATGGCATTAGCAGCATTGTCAGAAAGAACCAAAGTGCCCTGGAAACTTCCCTTCCAGGGGTAAAACCATAAGGAATGGCTGGTTCTGTTTTCCACCTTGGCTTCTGATAAAGTCCAGGTCTACTCTGGAGGACACAGATGTGAGAACTTTGATGGGGACTGCATCAGTCCTAATGGCAGGAGACCTTTGTGCTGCTGATCTTTCAAGTCTCTCTGAGCGCCTCAATCAAAGCCTTCCTTAATTCACTTTTCTCTGGGTCTCTTTCTGCCTTAGCACCTTTTCCACATGATCTAGGCAGGATGAACACCTTAGCTTGAGTGGGGCAGTCAGGGATGCTCACTGTTTAGCCGCCTCCCTTGCAGGCAGCCTTGGCTTGACGCCACAGGGATACACTGTCTCTTAATTTCTGGGTCTTTGCTGATGCTAATCCTTCCCCTACCCACATCCCACTGAGAAAACTCCACATGTTCCTATCTCACCTCTACCCCCTTCATCTAGATAATGCCTGCTCACCTCCCAGGTGTCCATGAAGAAGTCCCTTCATCCAGGAAGCCTCTGCGACTGCCATGACTGGGCTAGGCCCTTTCTTTCTTGCTGTCTTCCCTTCTCATACACATTGCTCACTCTTTTGTAATTGTCTGGCTTCTGATTCCCTCCCGAATGTGGCTCCGCGAAGGCAGAGACTGTGTTTGGTTCACCTGGATGCCTGTTTTTGTCAGTTTGGAGTTCTTCATCAACTTAGGAACTCTCATAGGCAGGGTCTAATTTTCTCTGGGGCTTAGCACATGTTAGAGCTCCATTAAGCATGCTGACAGCTAAGTTTCTCAGAGAGCATCCAGAGACCTGATCATCTGTGAACTTGTCTAATGAACAAAAGTTTGGTTTTGGAGTCAGCCAAAGACCTGGGGTGAACCACAGTTCTTCAGAGTGGCCAGTGGGCAACTCAGGCCTCCTATAGAGGAGCTTTGAAGGGCAGTTAGCGGATGGTGTCCAGTGACAGCACCTCTGACTCCTTTGCAGAGGTCGCTGAGACTGCTCTCACCTGGGCTTCTCCAGGCCAATGGCTGAGCACAGTCCTGGGCCTGGCTGATTTTGCTCCATGCGGGTGAGAAGAAACCCGCCGACAGTCGGTTTCACTGTTGTGTCTAAATGGTCTCCAGATAATCTGTGTCCTACAGAAGCTGCTTGGTGAAGATGGAAAGTTGCGGCAGTGCGTGGCCTGCCCTGGTCCAGGCTACCCTCCACTCCAAGGCCTTCTCTCCCTGCTGACCAGTCCTGTGGAAGTGGTGGTGGACGTGCCTCCAGCCAGGCCAGGCCAGCCTGAGTTGGACTCCACTGTGGCATTAGTGGTTGGGTTGGGAGATGTCACTAGAGACACCAAGCATGGAACAGGAAGGGACAAGGGTTCAGAGGACACTCTCAGAGCAGTGCCTGGTGGGTGTGAGCCCCAGCGTTTGATGAGCTCCTGGGGTTGAGAGTAGTTCCAGAGCCCCGTCCACCCACACCAGCTCCTCGAGGCCCTTCAGGGCCCCTCTGACTCCACCCCAGCATCTCTGTCCTCTTTACACCCCCTGCCCACCCAGTTCCCTTAGTGTGCCATGCCTGACAGCTTTCCAGACACACCTGGCCTCCCCTCACCCCACAGCCCGCCTGTTGACCGAGGACCAGACCCAGGCCTTTCTTCAGGGCCTTATCCATAAGGCTCTCTGAGTCCCCAAAGTGCCATAGGCTCTCCTTGTGGAGTTTAGACTCTGTAATTACAGAGTTGAAATTGGGAACTTCCCTGAGAGGGACAGGGTGACACAACCTCCCATCTCTGATTGTCTTCTCTCCTGGGGCTGTGGGCTCTGGGTGTGTGGCTGCGTAAGTTCACAGGCATGCCTGGTGTGATTCCTCTGTGCACCTGGGGACTTCGTGTGGGCAGAGGTGGCGGTGGGGTTGGGGTCAGAGTCCTGAGGTACTTGATGGCTGAAGAATTCTGGCTGTGTGGCTTTCTTCTCTCTTGGGCTTACTTGAGTCACCCTCCTCTTTTCTCCCTCCTCATTTTGCTCTGCTTCCCTCTCTCCTTGGGCATCTGCTAACTGCTCTTCTTCCTGCCAGGCAGGAGACACCAAAGCTGCTCAGTTATCTTCCTCCTCTCTGTATGCCGGAGCAACAGTTGGAGTCATTTTTAAATCACTCCCTATTACTGTCATGGATTGGGATCTTCTGAGCTTTCCTAAAAACTCTCTGGGATAAATGCCTAGAGGTAGGACTTATTGAGGAAATGATTTTGACCAGGGTAGAGAGAACTTCTTCTCTGCCTTCATTCATTCATGGTTTTAGTTTCTAGCCCATGCCAGGCCTTAGGAATACAATGGTTAAATAAAAGACATAGTTTCTACCCTCAGGTTTCTATATTCTAGTAGGGCAGAAGGGCAAATGTATTTGTTCATTTTCTGTTGCTATAACAAATTACCTGGGACTGGATACTTCATGAAGAAGTTTATTTTTATCATGATGTTGGAGGCTGAAAGTCCAGGATTGGGCAGCGCCATCTGCTTGGTCTTTGGTGAGGGTCCCCTTGGCTGTATTACAACATGGTAAAGAAGAGAAAAGAGAAGCATCCATATATCAAAGGGGCCAAGCACCTGGGGTGACCTCCTCTTATAACAACCCACTTTCTTAAGAACTCACCTGCTCTGTGATTCCAGCATTAGTCTCTTCCAAGGGAAGTTCCCCAAATGGTCAATCACCTTCCACTAGACCCCACCTCTTAAAAGTTCCACCACCTTGATGCCATCACACTGAGTGCCAAGCCTTGAGCACAGGAACCTCTAGCAGATACAACATATCCAGACTGAAGCAGTAAGGAAATAGATAATTTTAAAACAAGGCCACAGAGCTGTCTTAGGGACTTTAGGAGCACAGCAGAATTGCCTCTAGCAAGCCTTGGTGCAGAAGGAGATGCTTCCTTTTGGAAGTTATAGCTGAGAACTTTAATGAAGCTTCTCAGATAGAAGGTTCCATTCAGCCCCAGGGCTCTCAACTCTGGAGAAGGCATTGGAGAAGCGGAGGGCCCCAGGCTTGGAGGGAACCAGCATAACAAAGGTGTTTGCCTCAAGGGCTGAGTACAGTTCCCAGCACCAGGGCCCAGGTCAGAACGGAGCAAGAGCCAGGTGATTGAGGACTGAGCTGTGTGCCGCTGGTCAGGAACACTTCCTTCCCTCCCCCCTTCCTCACTCCCCTCCCTCCTCTCTCTCAGGACAAGGCTGGGCTTACGTGGGGTCTAAGTGACTCCAGCTGGGGCCAGAGAGCTGCAGGGCCAGGAGCCATCAGCCTGGCCTTTGTCATTAGCTCCTTGGCAGGGTCATGATGGTAGTACCGCTTACCCCACCTCAGCTGGGACAGATGGGATGGTGCTGCGCTGCCAACCCTCCTCTCTCCACTTTCCTCCCTGCATCCAAGAAAGTGAGAATAAACACAGCAAACCCTTAGTGCATCCCTGAGGGGCCTCAGTCTTGACCTGCCAAGGCCATTCCTGGGCGCTCTCTGCCGCTCTTGTTAGCCAGACTGCTCTTGTTTGTGCAAAACAAGGTTGAGCTCATTGGAGAGCTGGTGTGGATACCCTGACCTTGGCTCTGGGGAATGCTCTGCAGTCACGGTGCCAGACTCTCTGTGTGCTGTTAAGTCTCCGCTGATGTTCACGAGCCGTGCATGGTCAGGGTTAGAAGGATCTTTGGGAATATCCCAGCCCCACTCTCTTCAGCGAATACCCTCAACAATGACACTTCCTGGAATCAGGGACTAGAACCTCTGGAGGTGGGGCACTTTCAAATCACACCCCTCAGCAATTTGGACCATCTTCTCCCCAGGTGTGCAAGTGTGGTGGTGGAGGTGAGGGGATAACAAACGTGGGCTAAGCACGTCGCGTGGGATACGTGATTGCAAGCCGCAGCCGCCAGATTCCCGGCCTTTCTGCCATATGGGTGCATCTGTTTCCGTGGTTAGACAGCTTGACCATTAGAGGGGGCCTTGCTTCCCTGAACTTGTACCATTGTTTTTAGCAGGAGGGAAAAACACGAACTGTGGATCAGACCCGCCTGGATTTTAATTTCACTTCTGCTCTTTATTAGAAACATGACCTTGTCAAGCTCTCTACCATCTATAAACCCCATTTTTCTCTTTGGCAAATTTTCAGAGTTGTTGCGGGGATTACAGGAAATGGTAAGTGGAAAGGGCTTATCCCGGAGCTGCACGTCACTCTGCGACTTGAACTCCAGAGACCCGGCTGGCTTCCTCCTCCTGGAGGTTGGACTTCACGTGCAAGTGCACATTCGTGCTGCTGACTTCTCACACGTGGAAGCTCAGCACCCACCCTCCCCATTTTTTAAAAGTTGTTTTTGCAGTGTTGGGGATGGAACCCAGGGCCTCATGCATTCTAGACAGGTGCTCCACCACTGAGCCAAGCCCCAGCTTTCAGTCCCTTCTTATTAAATACATGAAGTAGCAGAGCAGGGGTGTACCAGTTGTCCTGAGCTGCCATAACTAAGTGCCACAGACTGGGTGGTGTCATCAACAGAAACTGGTTCTCTTACATTTCCAGAGACCAAGATCCTGAGAGCAAGTTGCCGGCAGGCTTGGTTTCTCCTGAGGCCTCCCTCCTTGGCTCACAGACAGCTATCTTCCCCCTGCGTCCTCACATGGTCTTTCTTTGGTGTGTCTGTGAACAAATCTCTTCTTATAAGCACGCACCAGTCGTATTGGATTAGGGCCCACCCTAGTGACCTCAGTTCAACTTAGTCAACTCTTTAAAGACCCTGACTCCAAAGGCAGCCACATTCTGAGATACTGGGAGCAGACTTCAGCATATGAATTTTGGAAGACACAACTCAGCCTGTAACAAGGTGCGAGAGGAGAACACAGATGTGTAAAGTAGTTCGGTTGAAGTGATAAGCTGGACAGGATTTGTTTTTGCTCGCTCTTTGTTGCCTGGTGGTCCTATCCCAAGGCCCAGCTGCATGGAAGCTGCCCTCCCCTGGCCGGGCAGCTGTGGAGATCCGCAGTGGGTGGCAAGTCGGCCTGTCTGCTGAGTGGCCGTGGAGTGCATGTCCATTGCTGACACCTTGAAATGTTTTATAGGACAATTCCTGCTTGTCAGCAGCTGCATTTCTTAATCAGCGGCTCATTCATTTCTCTAAAGGCTTCTGACACTTTTGACTAGCTCCAGCGGGTTTGGTGTGGGCACGGACAGCCCTGTGCTCTTGGATCCAAGTGCGCTCACACCCTGGGAGCATGCCAGAATTCCTGACTTCTTCCATTATTCTTAGCCTTGAAATGGTGGGAGCAGGCATTTCAAAACCAGACTTGGGTTTTTGCAAACATAGTTTGGCCTTCCTGCCTACCTATTTTTATTTCCTTCATATTTGCAAAGAGAAAATTCCCAGACAGAGGCCTGGGAAGCAGGCTGCTCTCAGGTCAGGCCCTAGCTTCAGTTTCCCACTTCATGTCACTGCTTCGCAGAGAAAGAGCTACTTCAGCTGTCTGGATTGAAGATTCCCCACTGAGGTGCTGGGTGGTCACCCCCAGCCAGTGCAGGGTCAGGTGGTGACCTTGCAGCCACTTCTGTGTTTTTGCAATTGTGGCCCTTTCCAGTAGAGTGGAGGAGCAGAGTCCCTGATATAGCTGCCCAGGTGAATGTTGTATCCTGTTGTTGTGATTGGAGTCGTGCTTCCTGGGTACCTGGCCCTACCTGGCCCTGCAGGCAAACACGCTGGTGATTGTCAGCGTCACCCAGAGTCTACATTAGGAAAGTGAGCAATGTTTGGCTCTGGGTGGTGCTTGCTGTTCTTTTCTACCAGATTGTGTGTCCATCAGTTTAGGCCACCAGAATGTAGATATGGCTCTTTCCCCTTCAGTCACATACCACAGGGGGCATGAACCCAGAGGAAGATTCCTTGCTGTCACATGTCTCTCTTGAATGCAAAGCGTGTACCCCTGCCTGCCCTTAGTGGTACCTAGCTGATGTTCTCTCTAGGTGAGGACGGAGGGTCATTTATCGTTTTCACTGCAAATAGTTATCTTTGGTGGAAGTGGCTGTTTGAATGAAGACTGACCCCAGCCGGGGACATTCCCGGTGACCCTCATCCATCAGTAGGAGTGCTTGGGTGTGGGTGAGAATGAAATAGCTCAAATCATTGTTTCACTGTTTGGCTTTTACACATATTGGTTGGAACATTCTTTTCTTTCCTCTCCTCCTCTACTTTTTCCAGGGTTCAAAGGTCTCTTTCAGCCCTTTGCAATGGTGGTACATTTGAGAAGTCGTTGTAAATTTATTTAATGCATCCCTAAGTACTAATTTTTAGGAAAAAGAATCACTCAATTTCCACCTTCCCCTCCCTTCCACCAAATTCAGTGAACTGAACACTTTGTCTGTTTTCATGCAAACAGTAGAGACCAGTAGCAAGCCTTATACCTGGGAGAGCCTGAGAGTTGATGGTCAGGACTGGGACCATCTAGGACTCTCCAGATATGGCCAGTAGGATCATGAATTCCCCCAAACCTATGGCAGGCAAAGATCAGGTGAAGGATCTCAAGTCACTATAGTGTGGAGGAATGTGGGGTGGTTCTGTATTGAGGGGCCCTCTTGTGACCTCCTTTATGTAGCCCTCCCTGCTAGGCAAAACTTGGATCAATAGGTAGACATAATGGTGTTGCCAATTTCAGCTCACCCTAAGGCCTGATTTCCTGTGGAGAGCTGTCCAGCACAGTTTGGGAGCTGGACCATCTGGGCCCTTGGATGAATGTGCATGTGACCTGAGCACCGGTCACCCCTCTTGGACTCTGAGCTTCCCCTTGAGATTTGTGTTCATTCAGGAACATGAGCGCTGGGGACACTTGCTGTCTGCCTTTGCTGTATCCTAGATCTCTCTTCCCCATTGCGGGAGACGCTACCTGAGACAGAGCTGTAGAGAGGCACAATTTTGAGGTAGGACTAGTTTGTGCTCAGTGTCCTCTGCTGCTTTCAGTGATCTCCCCACTTTGCCAAGTTCCAGCCCAGGCCTCTCTGGTCACTGCCCCCATCTGCTGTGTGTAGATCCGAGCCCTGGTCTGTAACTTCCTTGACAATAGCTAATGCAGCAAAGCCATTTGCCACCCTCTGACCTCTAGAGATGGGAAAGCTGGGGAGGTAGGTGAGAGTGGACACCGAAGTGAGATGGTGCCCGCATGACTGGCTGGTCCAGCTTCTGGAGGAAGCAGGTTGCCCTGCTCCAAGCCCAGATCAAGACTTTCTGTCTTCTCAATGAACACTTCCAAAATCTGCGGCTAGAGGAAGCTTCCCTCCTTCTACTCACATGCAACTTGGAGTCATCTCACTATTTTAGGGACTTTCCTACAAATGAGTAATTACCAACTGGGGAGCCAAACATTCTTTCTCAGCCTCTCCTCCCAGTTTGGTCTTATTCCCACTGCTTTCTTCTCTACCCTGTTTTCCTCCCTCCTTCCCCTGCTGTCATTCTCCAGACAGAGTGAGTGGTTTTGTGAGGCAAGGACTTGGCTACACCCAGTGATGGTCTTCCCTGCAGTTTGGGCCTCTTGTCCTTTACAGAGCATGCAGTGCAGCAATGAGGTTGGAGACAGGAGAGGTTATGGACTAGCATGAGAGCGGACCATGGCACACCAGAAAGAAATCCAAGACGTGATGGGGCAAAGCCTGAATTAATGGGAAAATTCTGGTGGCACAGGAGGCTGGGTTGGCCCAAGAACCCTACAATCCCAGTTTACTGGGCCCCTTCATATCTCAGGGAGTTCTCTTCTTGAGAATGTCACAGGCTAGTGGGTCAAGCATATGTTTGGGTCAGAAGTACGAACAAAGAAGGATTAAAATGTTTGCATGGTCCCTTCCATTTCCCTAACAGTCCCTCTTCTACTTTCAACTTTTAGGGCATGTTTTTTTTTTTTTTTTAAGTACCATTCAGATCTTTAATCATGCATTTAGGATAGTTAAGTATTCGTATACGAAAGAAAGCATGTGAGTATGATGCTCGTCTTTCAGTGTCTGGCTTATTTTGCTTAACACAATTACCTCCAGTTCCTTCCATTTTCCTGAAAAATGACATGATCTCATCTTTCTTTAAGGCTGAAAAATACCCCATTGTGTACAGATACCATATTTTCTTTGTGCATTCATCTGTAGATGGGCACCTAGGCTGGTTCTATGCTTGTCCACTGTGAGTAGTGCTGCAATGAACATGGTATGCAGGTCTCTCCATAGCAGGCTGACTTCATTTCCTTTGGGTACATACCCAGGGGTGGCTGGATCGCATGGTAGTTCTATTTTCAGTATTTTGAGAAAACTCCATACTGTTTTCCATAGTGTCAGAATGCCCAGTTTTCATGAAGGGCTTTTCAGAATCAAATGAACCCAAGTCTTTCATTTTATAAACTAGGAATCTGAGGCCCAGAAAAGGGAGGGGAGATTTCATAAAGCCATCATGCCAGAAAGTAAAAGAGAAGAAATAAGCACCTAGTTCTCCTGACTTGTGCTCTAATGGAACACCAGGATCTCAGCCTTACCATGCAACACTCCAGATTGCCACACCTGCTCTCTGCTACTCTTGATGATTATTATTTTTGGCAGTACTACATTGACATGAATGAGTTCTACATGAATTTTGAAATTATTTTAGAATATATATTTTGTACATTATTCATAACATATTTATATAGCTTGTTTTAAAGCCAAGAGAAACGTAGAGCAATAGCTTCTACATTTTTGGCTGTGACCCTACATTTTACATTGCGTCTCATTATACACAGATGTATGTATATATGTACATTATATGCAACTGAAACATATGCTTTCTGAAATGATACTCATTCTTACTATGTGTGATACACTTTGATATTTTCTATTCTCGGCTACTCTACCCTATTTTTGTTAAAACTATGCTGGTTGTGAACCATCTAAATTGATTTCACGACAAATTAATGGTTCACGACCCACAGTTTGAGACACCATGACCTAAACAATGTCTTAATCAGACATGGTTTTAAGAAAAAAGTCATTACAGAGGAGATGTAAAGTTGCCAATTATCTTCGGTCACAAATGTTAAAATAGTAACTTTGAGTTTCATAACATCAAAAAAAGAATTGCATACATGTAAAAAATAAAATGGCAAAGGCTTGGATTTGCTCCAGACCACAGCAGATCTGGGATGCTCCTGGGAATGTGTGAGGCTGAGTTCCATCCTCTGCCTGGATTTCAACTAACTGGATGTAGCTACAGATGCAGAGTGGAGTGGTTGCTAGGGCCATCAGGCAGCAGGCCTGGCCTCTGCCTCTCCCTAAATCAGAGTCTGCATCTAGTCAAATCTCTAGAAAGCGACCAAGCTTTGTACCGTGGGCACTTGTTCTGCGTGCTGGAGTACAATGAAGATCTGACAGTCTCTGTTTTCCTGTGAGTATGATCTTAGGCATCGGATGCTCCAGCAGTCCTCTACAAGCTTGTGCTAATTCCACTATTGCCAATCCCTTAGGTTTGCACCATGCCTTCCAGCAGCCCCTCTTCTTTATCACTTTTTATCTGAAGAGGCATGGAATGGTGGCTCCTACTGGCCCCTGGCTATTCTTTCTCTTCAATGGCTCCTTCCACTGACATGCTGAACTTCTAGATCACAGACACCAAGTTTTCTTTTACTCCTGTTGGGATGCACATTCCATACATCCATGCTTACATGCACCCATTCATGCAGAAGTGCTTGGCGTTAGGAGAGTCTCACTTAGGGTTAATATTTAATCCAAGATCTGATTCATGAGAAGGAGACAGTTAAGTAGAGACCTGGCAGAGCAACAACACAAGAAGAAGGAACAGTCTTTTACAAAACCCTGAAAGGGAAACAAACATAACATGTTTGAAGAAGAAGAAAAAGAATCTCGCTACAGCAAGGTGGCCATGGTTAGAATGGTTAGAGAAGTGGGTTATAATCAAAATAGTAAACAACCAGCGTGGATGTTGACCAATCAAAACAGATCTGACCAAGTAGGGGCTCTATCAGTTGGGATCTTTTGGCGTATTTGTTCTTGTGGGTTATACTAAGACGTTTTGAATTTATTGTTGTTGCAATGGGAATTCTTCAGAAAGCTTTTAAAGGGGAGAGTGGCAAAATAAGATTTAAGATTTGAAAAGACCACTTTAATAAACAATGAGTTATATGCACCCTGCACCTAGAAAATGACTGAAATTCCAAACACTAACACTATCAAATGTTGGCAAGGGTGTGGAGCAACAGGAACTATCGTTTTCTGCTGGCAGAAAGGCAGGATGGTATAGCCACTTTGGAAGTCAATTTGATAATTTCTCAGAAAGCTAAACGTAATAGTTATACTCCTTGGTATTTACCAAATCGAATTGAAACTTAGGCCACACTAAAGTCTGCACTTAAATATTATGGCAGCTTTATTCATAATATCCCAAATTTGAAAACAAGTAAGATGCCCTTCAGTCAATGAACGGATAAATAAAATGTGGTATATCTAGACGATGGATTATTATTCAGTGCTAAAAAACAGTGCTATCGAGCTCTGAGAAGACATGGGGAGAGCAAAAATGCGTATTATTAAGTGAAGGGAGCCATTCTGGAAAGGTTACATATTATACAATTCCTACTATATGACATCCTAGAAAAGGTTAAACCATAGAGACAGTAAATGATCATGGATTGGAAAGAGGAGGGAGGAATAGCCAGAGCACAGAGGACTTTTAGTACACTGAAACTATTCTGTAGACTATAATGGTGAGTATTTATCATTATACATTAGTCCTAAAATAATGTACAACATCAAGAATGAACACTAATATAAACTATGGGCTGACAAGAGCCATTTTGAGTGGGTAGTAAGCCCAGCTGGGGTGTCTTGAAGAGACATTGGTAGATAAGGAAAGTGTTGTAGGAAGAGGGTCCTGAGAAGCTGAGAGGAGACAAATTCTGGAGCAAAGAGCATTTTTTGTATAATTACAATGCGCGCGCGCGCGCGCGCACACACACACACACACACACACACACACACATCTCTCCTGCATTTGCTACGCAGGACACAATTCAGGGCTTCCCAGATTCAGAGTACTGGATTTGTAATTCCTTCTTTCTCAAATAAAAGCTGTTTCTTTCTTTCTTTTTTTTTTTTTTTTTTTTTTTGAGGGGGGAAAGGAGACTGGTCTACTTTATTTGGAGCATAAACAACATATTTCTACCATATTCTTATGGCAAGAGAGTCACAGGAGGCACATCTGGAGAGTGAGGAAGGTTTAGATGTTTAGTGAAGAGAGGGTCTGAAATAGTTGTCTTGGGGACTTGTGTAGTGAATCAACTAGATAAAAAAATAGGATTACTGAAAGTGCAGAGATTTGTGTCTACAAATTGAAAGCGAGTCTGGCCAGTGTGATTATATGGTTCTGTCAGCAGCTATGATTGCTTGGATATGGGTGCAGTAAGCTGATGGTTAGGTCTGTCCAGCTTCAGGTCTTTCCAGGGCTGTGTGGTGAACATAGGAAAGAGGCAGAAGAGGTAAACGTGTGTAAGGACATGGATGTAGTGCCAGCCAAGAAACTTGAGATGGATGGATCAGGAAGATGGTGAGAATGTGTGTGTGTGTGTGTGTGGACAAAAGGGGAATGGGACAATGCACTGAGCATTTCGATGAGGTCAGTGTTGCTGGAGTGGGTTCCCTAGATAAGGTGGTCAGAGTGCTTGGCATTTCAGAGGGAATGCAGTATTGATTAAAGTTAATGGTTGAAAAGATGTAGTGTAACCATGGAAGGTGGTGGCTGAGGTGGGTTGGAGGAAAAGAACATTGGATCTAATGGGATCAAGAAATGGAGAGACCAGGATGTTGGGGGTGGGTTCTCTATGTGAATGCTAAAGCTGCCAAGAATGACAGGGATGGTTGTGGAGAGGAAGACAGTGATCCACATGCTAAAGTCATCAAGGAATGCAGGGAGAGGGTCATGGCAGGGAGGACTATAAACGATAACAAGGCAAATAGTGGATGTTAAAGTCTGATGACTTGCACTTCACAGAAGCAAGGTCTTTGAAGAAGGGAAGAAGAAATGACTTGGAAGAAGCTACGGGAAGCATGGAGGTCCCCTGCCTCTCTTCCAGATCTCTTAGATCTGGAGGAGGGAAAACCTAGTTGACTGGATTCCAGAGCAAGTGATGCTTTGGGGAGAAATGAGGATATGATGGGGGAAGAAATGTTCCCTAAAGAGGTGATGGCTGAGCCAACTCTGGAAAGTGTGAACATGATAGTTGCTTAGACAAACAAGACAGGGAAGGGCTTTCTATGTAGAAGGAGTACATATTGTTCAGAGACAAGGGAAACAGATCATAATTCAGAAAGCAAAAAGAACCCTTTCAGACATGGATTTGAGGTGGATATAGAGAAAGCAGGAGAGG
Source organism: Tamias sibiricus (assembly GCA_025594165.1). NCBI lineage: Eukaryota > Metazoa > Chordata > Mammalia > Rodentia > Sciuridae > Tamias > Tamias sibiricus. Next base: position 83,577,353 of record CM046670.1, read on the forward strand.
AAGGGATCAGACATAGAGATCCTGGGGTGCCGTGTTAAAGACCCAGGACTTGGGGAGACATTGGAGGGTTTTAGATAGGGGAACAACATTATGTCTCAGAAACATCACCCGGGCTTCAGTGCAGAGGATGAGGAGTGGAGGAAGGCCCTGGAGGCCTGGCAACTGGTTGAGACTGTGGTGATAGGCTGTGAAGATGACGGGCCAGGCTCGTTTCTCCCAATGGGAATATTTTGACTCTTGGAATTTTGGGTAAATTCCAAGACTGAGAATTCTCACAGGTATTTGAAGGATGAAGTAACACGAATTGCCTGCTAAGAAGTGTGTTAGCTCATATTCAGGAAAGGGGCTGTGCGCCCAACTTTCAAGGAAAGAGAGAAGAGAGAGAGAAGGAGAGGACAACAGTGGATTTTCCTTCTCATTCTTTGTCCTGAAGGGAACCTGGTGTTAACAAAAAGCACACAAGCATAGAAGAGCAACAGACTTGAGGCTGGGGAGAGAAGAGGGGAGAGTCACAGAAGGGGTGGCATACTTCTGGGCACAGATGTGAGAAGGACTCACTTCTACCATTGTGGGTGTTTCCACGTCTTTCAGTATTGTCTCTTGCAGAACTGTGTCGTGCCTGCCCTTCACGGGGCTGCCACCTCCCCTGTATCCCCACTATTATTTGCTTGTGGTAAATAAATGTCTTGGTTTATTTGCTCCTGATAGTAACTTTCCAGAGGCCTTTTCTACCATATAGCTCTATTCCTGGAGCTATCTTGGTTAGGACGTTGTTTGAAGTTATCTGTTGTGTTGGAGTTTTAAACGACAACAAAACAAAACAAAACAAACAACAACAACACACACACACACACACACACACACAAAACAAAGTGCTGGGATCTCATCTTCTTCACTGCCAATCAGAAGCAGCTTTCTCGTGTTTTAAAAACACTGGATCTGGAATTCAAAATTGAGTGTCATTTCAGAAGTTCTTTAAGACTCTTCATATTCTATCATCCAAGTTCAGCTCCAGCAATCATCCTCTGGGCATAATTTCTCAAGATTCTTCTCTTTACAACCCCTAGGCAAGGGCCTGAGCATGTAGGATCACTCCTTTGTCACAGGGCAGATGTCATGGGCGGGGGGATCATGGAGAGAATACAGTTTAACCAGGAAAGCGGGACAAGATTCCTGAAGGCCTTGGAGCTGGGTGAGGGGGGTTGAATCTTAATGATGATGTTGACGGTAGAGTCACACATAGACCAAGGAAGCTACATGACTAAAGCCCACCCTGTTGGCTGCACCTACTCTGGGACAGTCCCCACCAGAGGCAATGACCTTCGTGTAAAAGCCTGGGGCCTGCCGTGATGCCATCTTCTTTGAGGCTTCAGGAAGGGCTGGCTGTGAGTTGGGAAGTGGACTCAGGTAATTATCGGTGTAATGTGGCCTCAGAGACTGTAACTACATGTAATCCAGCTGCAACTCTTGCTTGGGCCAAAGGTTCTAGCATTTTCTCAAGGCCCTCCATCCATAATAGTTGCTGCTTACAAGAAACAAAATGAATTTGTCTCATTTTAGATTCCCCAACTCCAAGGACCACTTCTACCAACTGAGAGCTGGGCCTGAGCTTTGGCATGGAAGCTGCTTTGCTAATGACAAGGGTCCTGGCTTCCTTAAAGTGACTCCTGATAGATGGTCTTGGGCCAATGAACCCCACCCCCCTCCCCAAGCAACCTTGTTTCATTTTCCCTGGGCAAGAGCCAATAGGATTAAAGGTCACTCTATTCCACAGGCAGGAGCCAATGGGCTTAAAGGTCGCTCTGTTCCCCGGGCAAAGAGCCAATAGCATTAAAGATTGCTCTAGTACACCCCCCCCCCACCAGAAATCCCTACTTAAGCTCCTGCCCGTCTGGAGCTCAGTCTCAACAGCTCGGCCCTGCTGAGAGGAGGCAGTCACTGCGACAGCTCCAGACCCACCGCCTCCAGCCCAATGGCAGCTGCCCCAGCCGACAGCTCCAGACTCCAGCCTGATGGCAGCTGACTTAGCCGAGAGCTCCAGAGACCACAGCCGGCATGACCAGGCACCCACCTTCCATTCAGAGCTTGCACACTCCCCTCTCCCTGACTCCTCTCTCCCACCAGAGCTTGCACACTCCCCTCTCCCTGACTCCTCTCTCCCACCAGAGCTTACACACCCCCCTCTCCCTGACTCCTCTCTCCCCATACTTCTTCTACCTCTGACCAGCCATAAAGGCTGGTGAATAAATCTCTTGGCTGCATGGTTGTCTCTGGTGTGAATTTTGCCCTTCAACTCCTGCTCCTGGAGATGGTCTCTGAGCCAAGACCTTGCCAATGACTTCCAGTTGTTTCTGGAAGTTAAGACGTCATTTTGGTGTATACCTTTCCTGTATCCTCCTTATCCTTGCCAACACCCCACCATACCAAGCCACATGTTACCACACTAATTAATACATCCTACCATCACATGATATACATGTGCACTTGCACATTGTACACACACACACACACACACACACACACACACGGCACAATCTTCCCTATCTCACAGACTCATACAAAGTGCAGGTGAACCACATGCCCCTCCACAGCACATACCTGTTTTTTTTTCTCCCACATGCCATAGCCCTTGTACCACACCTGTGACATGCTCTTATCTACCCATGGTGTTCCTGTCTCACTCTCTGCACAATGCACACACCACTCCCTAGTGACACCAGACGATGACATGCTATGGCTTCTGACAGGAGGCCCACAGCCACCCACTCCTGGCAACTCTTGATCAGCCTTGTGCTATAGGCAGGGCAGCCGAAGCTGGCCCTGCCAAAATTGTTGGGAGGTTGATGATGTGTCTGAAAAGAGAAAAGAAAAAGTAAGTGGGGGGGGGGGGAGAGGGAGAGACATGATTTAGAAAATATTCCAGGATTTGAAAACAAATGTATGATATTTGATCTGCTCATGATCCATTTGCAGCACTCATGTTGCTAAATACTGCTTGATGGGGAAAACATTTGGCAAGAACTGCACATTTTATTTAGAGGTTTTGAGAAAAAAAAAAAAAAAAAAAAAACAAAAACTGCTCAATAAGAAGTGAGCTGGTGTGGCCAAGAGAGATAAAAGGAACTGTGTGTGGAAGGTTTTATGGAAATCAGAAACTAAGGCCCTGAGCATATCGTCAGTTGGAGAGCACCCTTTCACTTACAGGAAGGACAAACCAACTTTTGTTTCCTTAAGCGGGCTCAGCTTTGCCCACACTCTCCTGTAGGTGGCATCTTCCTGCTGACTGCTCCAGCACCAGGCAACCTTCATCAGAAGCATTGCAGAGAGAGTCATGGGGTATGGAAGGTCTTTTCTGTCCCTCCAAACACTGCTCGTTTGGTTTGGTGCTGGGACTGAATCCAGGACTTTGCACATACTAGGCACACGCTCTACCACTGTGCAGTATTCCCATCCCTTAAGTAGTTTTTAAAGTTCAACTCCCATCTCCCAAGATGGCTTCCTTGACCTCCCCCCAACCCTCTTTTTTTTCTTCATTGCAACTCCTCAGAGCTCTTTTATCATCCACAACCTGGATCCCAGAACTTGACCACTCTCCCAGTAGTATTCTTTAAGTATGATTCTATACCTGGAAGGGTGCTAGGGATAGAGGAGAGGGTAGTAACCAAAACAGATGTGTGACTTGTTTCTGTGGGGGACAGAGGTATTAAAGGATAATACATTACAGTTGTGAAATGCCACAAAGGAGGAATGAAGGATGTGTGTGTGCAGTCTGTGTAGTAACTCTCAGAAACAGTCATGGGAAAGATAAATACTGTTCTTCTTAACAAAGAAGAAAGGGGAGCAGGAGAAGAGCTTGGATTCTGCATCTGTGAAAAAGGCACCCCCCTCTCCCTGCCCCTGGTAATTTGTGCGTTTTCTGATTCACAGATATGAGCTGTTAGTAGAAGCTCAGTTCTACCACTGAGTCCTTGGCAGCTTCTGAAGCAGATGCACAGGCCCAGGCCTTGCTAAGGGCAAGTGCAATTGTCAATTGTTATCAACCAAACACTAGCCAACTGGTGCCAGGATGCCAGGGGTTGTTCTAATGTGGTGCCAACATGAAGCAAGGTAGCGGGACTTACTGCATCTTCCAGATGCTGAAAGAGCAGCTGCTCACTACTGTATCTGAACTTCACCTTTCAGGTCACCAGACAGAGAGGTTCCTGGACCCTTTCTCCAAGGAAGTCCTTGGAGATGATATTTGCGTGGCTGAGGGGGGACCCCAGGCTATACTGTTTAGATGGTGGTCCTCCTTCCACTCCGAAAAAGGCCTGTATTAAGGAAGAGTGAGTTCACAATGGTGCTAAATGCAGTTAGAAGGAAAGCAGGGTCACATGGTCATGACCACGTCTTCTATGGTATAATTCATACACTCTGGTAATTGACTCTTATCACCCGACTTCTGGTTCCCATTGATTTTGGAGTGTGTGTGTAAATTGGGGTAAATGTCTGCTAAGCTTTAGAATCCTAGAACTTTGGGGGCTGGAGGTATCCTCCTTGAGCATGAATCCCACACTTTTGTTTTAGGTAGATGGTGAATTGAAGACCAGAGAAGAGAAGGAACTTCCCCAAGATGCTACAATAAGCTAATGGTAGGGATGGGTCCCAGGACAGGGCCTCCTGGGGCAGGGCTCACTGATTTTGCCTCATTACCCAAATGCATCTCAATCTGAAATGAGACTCTGGCCACGGCTCCAAGGGCATTCCGGAACCAAGTCGTAAATCCCCGAGCCCTGCAGCCACTCCGCTCTGACATTTGTTGTGTTTTACTGCCAAATGCTGCTGCTCTGAGATGCCATCTCCGGAGGGAGAAATTCTTGAAAGAGACACCCCTTTGCCCCCTTCCCCAATTAGGAGTTAATTAGTGACAAAATGTGCACGGAGGGGGTACCCTGACCAGCCTTCCGTGGGGTTCCCAAAGTGGAAAAGTGTCTCTTTCTGAAGGCGCCTAATTGTGCCGCATCTCTGTTTGGAGAAGGGAGTCTCTACGTCTGGTCCAGGCACCCTCAGGGACGGATCTGTTAACTCGCTGTCACCTTCTTTTGAGATACCATCATTTTGTAACTCTGAGCAATAAAACGCGTAATTGTGGGCCTTTTGAAGCAAGACCGTGTGCTCTGGCCAGTTTGTTTACCCTGGAAGGCCTCAAGTGAGACCGGGTGGCGGGCCCTGTCACCGGGTCATGCATCTGTCGAAGGACCTCTTGCAGCACCCTTTCTCATTTTGAGCTTGTGGGTGACCCCCTGCCTCCTTCCCCACTTTGTTTTTTGCTTTCAGAGTTCCACACTTCAGAAATAATTTTTCACCCAAACGTCTAACTGCTGGGCCTGGGGCGGCCCTCCTGGGAGTTTGAGGAGGGCCGGTTCTGGCTGTTGGAACGCAAACTTCCCAGAAAAGCTGTGGGGGCCCCAGTCCATCCTTGGTTCCTCCCCAGCTGTCCACCAGGCCAGCACCTCTGGCCTGGAGCTCTGTGTGTCGCTGAGGCTGGGGGTGGGGGTGGCGAGTCCAGGGGGGTCAGGCTGGGCTCAGGAACAGCATTCGTATTACTCAGAATTTCAATGAAGGTCTCAAAAGACAAAACTAATGAAGATTTACTAAAGCTGCCATTGTCTGATAATTCAATACCAGCTCATTATTAGAACCACATTTATTGAGGTTTAATCACTATGAAGCAGACCACTCTGGCATAGCTGTCAAACCGCACACAATGTGTTCTTAATAATTAATCAGTACAGTATCTTGTCGTTCTAGCATTCGTCTTGGGCTTGGGTGTGTTTTTTAAAGAGACACTGTCAATGCACTTTTGGAACTTGATCGCCTTTTGTTTTTCATAACTCCTCAGATCCTTCAAGCGAGGGGAAAGGAAAAAACAGATTCCTTCACAAATTCCATCCCTGCACCCTTGTGATGCGCGGGTTATGGAATGCGATTGAAGCCTTACTGATCCAGTTCTTAGCAGCTGACATTTTGTTTTTCAAAGGAAGGACAAAACCCAGCCTTCCCCCCTACCCCCAGGTTTAGGGTTTGTTTTCCTTTCAGAGAGTCTGAAGGCACCCTGGGGTGGTAGGTAGGTGTGGGGTTGGAGGTTCTTCTGTCCTTGAGGCTGTGGGCCTAGGATCTCACATCTAGACACCCAGGCAAAGGTTTCTTGAGCAAGCCACCCTCGCCTGTGGCCCTGCGGCAGATGCATGACCCGGTGACAGGGCCAGCCACCTGGTAAGGGTAAGGGGTTGGCTCCCTGGAGAAAGCTGTGGACTTTGAAGGGGACTGACTGTAGGCTGAAGCATGGATCCGCCAGGCTGGGGAAGGTCAAGGAAGAGCCAAACTTCATCTCCCCTGGAACCCCACGCTCAGCCTGGCTACCTTGCAGAGGGGTTGTAAGGGGTAGAGGAAACCATCCACAGGATGTCCCTTTTCACTCTGTTAGTGTCTTCCCTAAGGCCGTGGCTGGGAGGCTGTTGGCATCTTTACCACTGATGTTGCCATGGGTTCATGCCGAGTGTGCAGGTCCAGGCGTGGTTGGCTTGAGTTGAAATCTTGGCTCCAATGCCAGCTGGCTCTTTGCTCTGAGAGAAGCCATTTGTTCTTTGTTAAGTCTTAGGTCCCCCACCTACAGAATGGGGACCATAGGTACCTATCTCGCCTGTGCTTGTGCAGAACGGATGAGCTGATTCATGCAAAAGCTCAGCCTGCTGTGGGGAGTGTGGGGCCCTGAAGAGGTGCTGGTGTGTACCCCTGTCAATGGCTGAGCCCCCACAGCCCTTTGCCCCTCTTTTCCTTTGACCTTAGGGTTTGTTGGCATGCATATCTGAGGTTCCAGTCCCCGAGTCCTTGCCATGGTCAGGGCAGCCCTGAGGGCAGCAGGATCCCTTGTGTTACGTCATCCCTTGCCCTCATCTGCTCTTATCTAAGACAGTGGTTCTCATTCAGGGGTTATTTTGTGCCCCGGGGACATTTGGCAATGTATAGAGACACGTTTGGTTGCCACATTTGGGGGTAAACTTTAGGCATCTAGTGGGTAGAGGCTCAGAGAAGCTAAATGCTTTACCCAAGTCTTCATGGGTAGAGAGGAACAGAGCTGAGACTCAAAGCCAGGCAGGCCAGTCACCTGTGGGAGGGCTGGAAGGAGTCAAGTTCCACCAACCCGGGGCAGCTCTAGCTGGTACCATCTGTCCCAGGAAGTATATTTTGGAGGATTCCATTCAGACCCTATTTGACCTTGTGTCTTCTGTAGGACAAGGAGCCTGCCTTGTCATGGAATCTTCCTCTACCCCACCTTTCCATGCTTTGGGTTCCTAAGATGCAAGAATTCCTGGTCCTAATGCTCTGAACCTGTCTCCAGAGCTGGTGTTGGCCTGTCTTTGGCCAGGGCAGACCTGGCTGTTGAGGTATATACCCTTAGGCCCTACGGAGGGTTAGGGGTGGCTGTTCTGGGGTGCACATGGAGTCTGAATGTGTGGGCTGCTGACTGTGGGGGACTGAGCCAGGGTAGGAAGAGAAGGTGAAAATCAATGACTAGAGGCCAGGGGTGGTTTTCTGTCACTGGGGTGTTCTGGGTGCTGAGGGGTCTATGAATTCTGTGTTGCCCTGCTCATTCCGATGGTTGGGAGCATTCACTTGTCAACATAGGAGGGACATTCACTTACTTGACAGTTGACTTGCTTCAGAACTCCTAATGTGAACACTGTGGCACGTGGGCTTCCTTTTGAATTCAGGCCTTGGGCCTTAATAATTTCAGTGCTGGACTTGGCCTGGGCCCAGGCCTAGAGGCTTCATGGTTCTTGAGCTGTGTGTGGTCTAAGTCTGCACCATCAGTGCCACACCTACCCTCTTCCAGTCTTACTGTCCTCACCTGCGCTGTCACCACAGCAGCCTCTGGTTACTCTTCCTGCCACCAGCCACCTGCCTTGGGAGGAACACGTGCAACTCCCCTTGCCTGTAGCTCTCAGGAGCTTTTCCCACTTGACATGTTTGGGGAAGTGCGTCGTGATGTTCTCATGAGAAACACTTTCACAAGAAGCTTTCTCAAAGTTCCAAATCCCAAACCAGAGCCTCCAGGCAATATTCCCTCCAACCCTGTACTCCAAGATTGAAGTGTGTTTCTAGAACTCTGAGCTTCTGGTCCTGGGAGTGACCTTCCCCTGCCCCTTGGGACATTGCTGACAGTGTACCTGGAGGTAGAGTGACCAACTGGCTGGTTTGGCTGGGACTAAGGGAATTCCTGGGAGGCAGGATTTGCAGTGTGGAAGCCAGGCAGATCCCAGGCAAGGCTGAGGACCTGTGTTTTCCCTGAAGTTCCCTTCCTCCTGGGAGCCAGGCTTATCTGCAGGCAGCTTTAATTAGAGTTGGTACTCTGCTGCCAGAAACTATCCAGCCTCCTGAAGATGGACTTCTGATTCCCACTTAGCCACGGCCTTGGTTGGTTGTCCACCCGGTGAGCAGAGGCCATGAGTCCTGTCGCTCTCAGGCTCACCTAATTTGTTGCCGCCTGAAGCGATGGCCGCTTGGAGCAACGAAGTCGCGGGAAGAAGTTCAGAGGCAAACTGGAAACAAACAGCTTTTTATTCTCATAACTTTTCTCTCTGGCTCTAACAACGACTAACACGCACCACACACACCACCAAAATGGCGCTGACCCGATCAGCAATCTCGGCCAAGTCACTCGAGATCCCGCGCCAAGTCCCGCGAGATCCCAGGCCAAGTCCCATGAGACTACGGAAGGCAGCAATGCCCAAAACTCCATGGCCCATAGTCAACCGCAATTTAAGCCATCTCCCCAAACAGGGCTCCTACACTAATTTTTCCACTTCGTCCCTTACTTCTGTATACCTCACTTCTCTGGAATCACTCCACTCCTGCCTAGCTCCACTCTCTCCCTGCAGACTCTCTTCTACCAAGAACACCCTCCTCTCCAGACACACCTCCACTCACTTCTCAAGGCTCATTCTGGTGTGACCCACCCCACCCTCACCCCTGGCATCAATAATTCTCTTTTCCAGCTCTCATTGCACTTGGTACAAATTTAACCAGTGTTGATGGAGGAGCTCAGGACTGTGCTAGGTACACACTTCTGTTACAGAGGCGATATATGATATTTCAACTGTTTAATGGCCCTCTTTTCCTGCCAGACCAGTGGCTTCTAGTTCTTTTTTTCCCAAGAGCCATGGAGCCCTTGAGATCCTGGTGAAAGTTTCAGGGCCTCTGCCTACAAAAAAAAAAAAAAAAAAAAAATCACACGAATATACAATTTTCCATGTCAATATAGGGAATTGAGATTCCCAGGAGTCTACAGACTCAGGATATGAAATGCTGTATCACATGGCAAGTTGTCAGAAATTCTGTCTGACTTATCATCATGTCCCCAGTACCTAGAAAATCACTTTCCATTGAATAGAGGCTGGGAGTATGTGTGGAATAAAGGAATGATTTTCCCCAGGTAGCTCTACTGTGCCTGAGGATGCTAATGTCAGGGCATTAGAAATGAAAACATAAATGACACGGAGCAAAAGCTGGAAGGCATTAGAGAGCCTATAAATGACACCAAGACAAAGCTGGAAGGGTATAGAGGGGCGCGGTGAGTCCTGCCTGGTGCAGGCAGAGAGGCAAGGCCACAGTGGGCTGCCTGGACATCGGCTGTGAAACCTGATTGTAGAAACAATCAAGACAGGGATGCAGGCATATTGTTGTCGTCAAAAGGATAGGAAAGCTTTGGGAACCTAACAAAAACCGTATGTAGCCACATATTGTTTTTCTCTCAGAGAAGAGATCCTAATTAGGTCAATTCCATAGTGTTCCTATGGTACTGGATGCATAGTGAAGAAAAGCAGGCCTCACAGTGCACCGACAGCTCCCCTTTCTGAGAAGGATGAAGAGGAGGGTGAGACCACCTTGGGAAAGACCCCACACGCTAACATGGAGCAGTTTTGCCACAAGCACCGAGACCTGGGGGGAGCCACGTTCAAGGAAGACTTGTTGATTAGAAGCATTTGAATCCCCAAACTTTAACCCAGTGATGAGTTCCCAGAGCCCGTATCAAACAGGGCCGCGACTTTGCATCTCGTGTGCTCTAAAATCCAGGGCGCTGTTTTCCCACTTGCTCCAGGGCTCCCTCCTCGGCTTGGATCTGAGCTCCTCACACACAACCCAGCACCAGGAACTTTCAGCAGCAGGCGTCCTGGAAGCCTGGACCTAGGTAAGCAGTGCTATTTGGAAAGGCAACAATTATGTTCCCCCAAACACACAGAAGCATCAGAATTCACAGCATGTGCTTTACAAGGGCAATAAAGTTTTATATGCAGCTCAGTGAAATACTGAATACAGCCAATTATCCACCAAAATAAACTGATGGGAGAGAGAATGGCTATATTTGGCTCAGACTTAATTATTTTGCATTTGAACTTCTCAATTCCATGTAATAAAATTTCATTCTGCCCTTATTTCCTGGTTAGGTTACCTAATCTCGACTCTGGTAACTGAGCCCTGGAGTGGAGTAGACTGTCCAATGTCAGGGGTAAGAAAATGTGAAAGGTTTGACATCAATTACAACATTACACACAACATAAAATTTAACAACTTGAATCAGGCTTTCATTGCTCTTTAAAGAGGCCGTATGGCTTTTCAAGATCTAAAAATTAATCAGTTTCTAAGAATCATAACTGTTGAAAGTCCTAGATCTGACTCTTTGTTGAGATGGAAGAGGCCATCTCTGTTTTTGTCTCTATATCATCTCTCTTTCATTTAAAAAAAAATGCAATTTAACTAGTTTGTGTTTTTCTAGGGAAGCGATTTTCCTTTAATGAAAGAGTGACGGACACAGACGTCAATCGAATTGTCTTCCCAAGGTGGTGAAATTCTGGGGAGAACAAAGTAAAAATGCAAAGATTTCATGTTGCGCCATTAACAGGGGGTCCTTGGGTAGCAGGCAGTGTGGCCTTGCTGGGGAAGGCTCTCGCAGCCCCTCTTTTGTGGCCTGAGTCAGAATCTGCACAGCAGCCTTCACTCCATCTTTCCTGGACACCTGATCAGCTCATAAAACACCACGTGTAATTGAGCAGTTTCAGCTCATAACTGGCCACCATGCAGCAAGAACAGGGGTAAATGACCTCGCTCCTTTAATAAGTTTGGTCTTCAAGGGTCAGCCCTGAGGTCAAAGACAGGGAGGCAGGGCAGACAGCAGCAGCCATGGGTTCTGGCAAATCAGGGGGACTGAGCCCGAGGAAGGTTTGTTGGCTGCTTTTTGCTTCTTTCAAGGTGGACAATGTATGAGGAGAATGATGGAGAGAGGGGAGAAGATTTCAAATATGGGCGGCTGTTACTCTTAGCGTTTGTATCCGCAGCGTGCCTTGGAGCGCGGGCACAGTGAGTGAATGAATACATGAAGAGCCGTGTTGATAGAGTGTCACCAGACCCTGTCATCACACAGCGTGGCCCTGGATCTTGTCATGAAAGGGCACACATCAGAAAACTTCCTTTATCACTGGTCAAATGCTGACTGCTCCTTGGGGAAAAAGGATGTGTGTCAGCGTCTGTTGGGGACTTGAGGGACTACAGCAGGATCTCCTTTGGGATCTATCTGAATGGGCCTTATTCCTGAAACTTCCCTCTAAGCTCTACCCCCTTTAGAAGAGATAGGCATTTTATTTGTACAAGTGTCCTCCCCTGCCGGGTACCCTCCCCCCCCCATGCCATTTTCTCTGTTGATTGGTGCTGTTCAAGGAATCCCAGGCAATTGCTTTTTGTCCTGTGTTAGGGCCTTAGACATGAATGTTCTGGAAATCCCAGTAAGTGCTTTAACTTTCCAAACACTGTGTTCTCTTAGGAAGATCTGAGGATAAAAGCTGGTCAATGTGATAATTTGTCACATGTTGTCACTTGGAGCTGAAACCTGGCAGAGTAAGGCCTTGATTCCTTGAGGTTCAAAATCAGCAGCCTTCAGTCAAGATCAGTGACGGGGGGTTTCTCCAAACTTAACTCTTCCAAGAGAAAGGTCACCCAACAGAGTCCACTAGTATGGTACTGGTGAACCTTCCAGTGTATGGCTTGCAGGCAGCTTACGGGCAGGCCAGTCTTCTTTGTGTCTAGTCTTGTCTGTGGGACACTGAAGAAAATGAGTCCCTTAGATCTGATCAAGAGTAAGAACCACCACGACCAACAGCAGGGCTAATCATTTTAGAAGAATGTGCAATGTGTCATGGAGGTGTGAAGCAAAAAGAGTTTTAGACTTAAAATCACAGGTAGCCAGAAGATGAATTTAATCCCCAGTATAAATGCACACACACATATACACACACACATACACAGAGAGAGAGAGCTCAAACATGTGCACACATCTTAAATGTGCACACACTACAGTGAATTTTTAATAGACTGTTCTTTAGAGCAGTTTTAGGTTCATAGCAAATTTGAAAAAAAAGTACAAAAAAGTTCCACTATGCCCCCTGCATGCACGGGTTCCTGACGGGTACATTCACTGCGGTTCATGAACCTACTTTGACACACTCTGATCACCCCAGGTCCACAGTTCACATGAGGGTTCACTCTCTGTGAAAATATTCCATGGGTTTTGAAGAGTTTGTGATGCCCTGTATTCACTCTCTGAGTTTGGTTTTTACTTAAGTTGTCTTTTACAAGAAGCAATTTTGTCAACATCACCCTCCTTAGTTAAAAAATAAAATCACAAAAATAAAGAAATTTTGCTACTTCAGATATTTTACTAATCTAATATGTGAATTTATTGATACGATATTCCTCTTGGAATGACAGCAGAGGCCCTAGGCTTTAAGAAAACATTTAATCCACAGTAGGGAGAATTGGAGGCAACAAAACTATTTTTATTGCCACTCTTATCTCAAACCCCTTACACATTTTACAGAGAAAGGTCATTAAACTTTTAGCTACTGCATTATCTCTTTCCCTGGACCAATTCGGAAACAACATTAGTTTTTCACAGTTCTTTACATTTCAGAAGTTTTTTTTTTTTTTTTTTTTTTTTTTTTTTTTTTTTTAAGGCTTAATCGATGCTTTTACATAAAAAGCAAAGGACTAGGTTTCCCATCATAAAACGTTATGTTGTTTACACAAAAACTACAGCTAACCTCATAAAAGGCTAGTGATTTCCCAGTGGGGTCCTGGAGAGCCACTTGGCTCTGGTGGGCGCCACACTGATTCCCAGTGGAGGTAACACTGATTTTCTACAGAAAAACCTCTCAGCTGTGGCCGTTACTAATCGGGCTTTTCAAGTGGGGCCCACCACACAGCCATCTCCTGTCCATTCAAGGCCTGAGACAGACACCTCCGGTCAACTAGAAAAACAATCTGAGGTGGAAGAATTCCCCCCAAATGGCAGTACTTACAGGACCTACTTGCCCTCATCTCCACACTCCTAGCTTCTTGGGGCCAGTTTTGGGTGCAACTCTCATGGGCAGGAGGGATATGGGGTCTTCTCTGAAGAACTGCTCTCTGGTATCACCTGTTCCTGGAAATCACGTGTTCTTTCAAAACCTTCCATTAGGTGTCAGTGGCTCTTAAAATATTCGTAGTAAGATTTTTTTTTTTTTAGCCTAACTTGCTAAAGTTGAATAAAGCAATCAAACCAAGAGCTTTCAGAAATTTTCAAAGCATTGACTGTTTTCTAATGTCTAGTTTTCCTGGAGAAAATCAAGATAATATTTGAAAAATCTTAAAGACTGAATTATACCGACCTGCAGGAAATGTTAAGTGTAAAGGTAAGGAATGTTGAATCTAGATTCCCCAAGAAGAGTTCAAAATCTAGTTGGGCATAGAGAAAAGAAACACAGACATGAATAAAGTAAGGTAATGCTTGAAAGAATGGCACAGCTAACAAAGGTTGATAGTAAACAAGTTTGTCAGAGGTGCCTTTCTGGGTGACCTGGGACTTGATGTTGACTTTGAAAAATAAGATTTGACTGGATAGAAGAAAGGGGAGAGACCTAGAAAGACCAGGCAGATCAAACAGGAGAGAAGTAGAGCTTAAATGCAAAGAGATAAGCCAGGTTAAACTGGGGAGGGTCTTGAAAGGCAATCTAAGAATTTTGGAGGAGATATTTACTAAATTCTAGTCTCCTAATCCTCTTTCTCTCTCTCTCTTTTTCACCTGTGCTAGTTGCTAAGCATTCCGAGATGAGCAGACAGAAGTTCCATCTGTGGTACTGAGCACCCACCTGTGCTCCTGGGGCTTGATAAATACTTGATGAAAGGGAGAGTGGATGACTGTACATCTCCAAGACCTCACAGGCCAGGGTATCCAGCTGTTTTACAAGGTTCTATTAAAAATGCAAGAATGGAGTCACATGCAAAATCCAAGAATAAAGTGGCAAAGAGGGAAAAGCTTGACGGAGGAGGCAACACCTTCATAATCCATATTGCTCCATAGTATTATGGGCTGTTGCGGGGTGGAGTGGGGAAGTGGAGGGAGCATGAGAGGATGAACCTGGAGGCCAAGGGTCATGAAGGTCTTTGGGGGTCTATGTTTTGACTTTACTGGAATCTTTGGGATCTTTGATTTATTCTGGAAGAAATCAGTGTAGATTAGCAGTTCTCAACTGTTTGAGTGCAAAATCAACACCTAGATGCTAGGCCCTTCCCAGTGTCTGTGCATTGTAAAGCTTAGAGTAGAATCCAGAATTTGCATTTCTAAAAAGGGCTTAGGTGGTATTGATGCTGCTGGTCTGGGACCACACTTGGAGAGCCACTGGAGACAGATGGCAATGGTTCACCTGATTCTGGTCTAACTGTATAGAGGATTTGCTGCTCAGAGGGAGTAAATTAGCTCTCCCAGGGCCAACACTGGAACCCAGGCCTTTAGGTTCTCACTCTGATGCTCTTGACAGGGAGAATTCTGGCCCAATGAACAGAACATCTCTTTTATATAAAGCTCAGTTTTTATTAGAAAATGAGATTCGAACTTGAATAACCATGAATCATACATATGGGAAATAAGTTTTTACATTTTAAAGCATTTTTACTGTTATGTAGGACAGGAAGGGATTCTTCTTTATTTGAAGTCCTCAGTCCTGGGGTCCTTGAACATGAACCTGGTCCTGCTCTAATCAGGTTTTCACTTTGAACCAAAAGGCTCCATGATTCTTCCAAAGCATAGAAAGACAAGAAATTCTAACCAGATGACCTCCTTGACTTTCAAATACTACTGAGAAGCTATTGGAATTCTGTGAAGGTGAGTCTGAAAGCTGAAGGCGTTAAGACATTGGAGGAGTGGAGAGGTAATTCCCAAAATGGTGAAATGAAAGATTTCATTATTTTCTTGCTCCCCCACCAACTTGGTAAGAAAAAACTTGGTGGAGTTAGTTATTTGGCAGTGCATGCTTGGGCTGGAAACTTTAATTTTCTTTGCCAAGCTGCCTAAAAATAGTCTTTCTTCAGGCAAGGGCCATCTCAACATGAGCAATGCTCATCTGAAGCACGACATATTTCGTGAATGTAATTGCCTATTGACCTGAGGATTTCAATTGCAATGAGACAAAGAATGTGGAATTATGCTTCTTGCAATGTTGGGAGCTTGTTCTTGTTTTGTGTGTGCAACAATACGTTCTTTCAGGACATGACACCATGGCATGGATGGTGAAATATGATACCTGGCAAAAATACAATGGAATTATATAATACCAAAAAAGTCGATTGTTTTTCTCTTTGCTAATTAACTCCTCTGAGTAAGGAAGTACTGAGGATGAGGTCAGCTAGAGGCTTTTGTTCTCCAAGTCGTTTTCATGCCCTTTTAGGCACTGTCTGGGTAGTGTGCTGTTATATGTGGAAGAGTCTAGTGCCTATTGGAACAGGCCATAGAATCATCGGGCTATGCCTGGCTGGCCGTTCTTCTGATTCCTTGGAATTTGCCTTTGCTGGGATCCTGTCCATTATTTGGGCTTGGCTTGATAAGCATGTCCACTCTCCTTTTCTTTTTTTTCTCCAGGGACCTTTTCTGTACCGGAATAGAGTAGTGCAGGGAGTACACTGGACTCTTTTAAGATTTTTAGGAAAAGACTTGACGTATGAATTGTTTTAGTCAGTTTTTCATTTTGTGACCAAAATACCTGACAAGAAAAATGTAAAGGAGGAAAAGTTTATTTTGGCTCATAGTTTGAGAGGTTCAGTCCATGATGGGCCGACTCCATAGCTCTGGGCATGAGGTTGAGGCAGAACATCATGACGAAAGGGCATGGTGGAGGAAAATAGCTCAGGATGTGGCACCAGGAAATAAAGAGAGCTGCACTCATCAGGGACAAAATATAAACCCCAAAGTCTTGCCCCCAGTGACCTGTGTCCTCCAGCCACACCCTATCTGCCTACGGTTGGTTACCACCTAGTTAATCCAGGTGGTTGATGAATCCACTGATTAGGTTAAGCCTCCCATAACCTAATCATTTTTTTTCTTCTGAATCTTATTGCATTGTCTCACACATATCTAAACCATAACATGAATTTTTATATAAATTAGGATGTAAAACAACCTGAAGCAATAGTTGTCATTTTTTTTTTTTTTTATGGATGAGGAAACTGAAGTTCAAAGGAAATAAAATATCATATATGGGGAAAATCAGCTAGAAGGTCGTAGAGATAAGATTCAAATCCAGATCAGTCTCTCTCCAAAGCTCAGTCATGTCTACCTAGAACATGTTACTTTCAGTGATGTAGGATGGACTATAAATAGGATTTCCTCAGTGGGTGATTTTCCTCAAAAGGATAATAAAATTAATCTTTGTTGAGTCCCCACATGGTGAAAAGGACAAGGTAACTTTCTTGGGTTTATGATGTACTGTGGCCTAAAAATGTACTGATTTGTTTTCTTTCAGCTTTTCCCAGATCTTCTGTAGTAATCATGTGTAATTTTCATAATAGTAGCAAGTAACATTCATGATACTTTTGAAAGAGATGAGCAAGAAAGATAATAGGTACCAAGACCACATAATCTATGTGAGATTAGCTAGAGGGATTTACTTACAATGCAAGGAAAGAAAAGGATGACTTGAGCTAAACCCAGAAAAGACAATCCAGAAAGCCAATGATTGACAGATTTGCCCCCATTAATGTGACAAACTTCTACACGACAAAAGAAACCACTGACAAAGAGAGAAGACAAGGAGGTGTTTTTAGCACATGTACCAAGAAAGGATGAGTATCTGGACATATAAAGAATTCCTACAAGAATCCCTAAGGGGGAGAAAACTACTTCAATAAACAAAATAGGTAAAAAAAAAATTTATTAGGAAAGTCATGTAAAAGAAAACATAATTATCCAGCAAAAATGCAAAAAGATGGTCAAACTTCCTAGAAAGAATGGAAACATTCAATGCCATTTCATATTCCTCCATTTGACAAAAATGGAAAACTCTGACACAACCAAGAATAGCACATAAAGATGTGGAGACTGAGGAAATTATTCATTGCTCGTAAAACTGTCACATTTCTATAGGTACTTCTATGTATATGTCCTAAAAAGTTCCTGTATGTGTACAAGGCATTAATGAATATGTTCATACTGGTATTGTCTATACTAGCAAAAAACTTGTGATCAACTAAATTATCTATTTATGCCGTATCCATTTTGCAAAGAAATTGAATCATATATGGATTTGTTGAAGGAACAAACTAATTTTAAAATGAAATGTTAATATTATAGCATTTATATACATTTGATACTCATAAACAGTGCTTTATATTACTCTTCATATATACATATGTGGTAAAAGAAAAAAACCTGCTGGAAGACACATACATTGATTTCTAATAGTAGTTGCTTCTGTAGAGGAGGAAAGAAAGGGGATTGGGAATCAGGATGTGACTAACTGTATCTGTAGCATTTACTTTTTTTTTTAAACCAAATGCTCCTTTTGTTTTATCAACAATGGCAAATAGGAACCTATATTAAATCTGGGAGGTACATATGCAGGTCTCTTGTTATATTATTTTCAACACTTCTTTGGCTATGGTCTAAATGGTTGTGTCTGCCCCAAACACATATGTTGAAACCTAATCCCTGTGTTGATATTAGGAGATGAGGCCTTTGGGAGGTGGTTAGGTAATAAGGGGAGAGCCCTTGTGAATGTGTTTGGTGTTCTTATAAAATAAGCTCAAGAAAGTTAGCTTGTTCCTTTCACCACGTGAGGATGAACTAGAGGACACCATCTATGAGCCAAAAAATAGAGCCCTCAACAGACACCAAATCACTAGCACCTTACCTTGGACTCCCCAGGCTCCAGAACTGTACGAAATAAATTCAGCTTATGATATGGTACTCAGTTGTTTTTAAGTTACTCAGTCTATGTTTTGTTATAGCAACCTGAATGTACTAAGACTTCTACACATTTGAAATACTTAATAATTTTAAAATTAATAATGAGGAACATTGGAGAGAATTTAGTTACTATCACCATATATAGATAATTCCATGATCCAGAATAAAACAGCAAGCTGATATTGATTTTTTATTCAAAAGAAAAAAATGTAGGCCAGAGCCATGTGGACCATGAATGCTGTTAAGACACTGAAACTGACTACTATTCAGTGTTTGGGAAACCCTTTTAAGAGAACTTGAAAGAGAGACTGGATTTTCATCTGTCTGGAATGGTTCAGGTTAAAGCTTTTTGTTATGAGGTTCTTCTGGTCAAAACTGTGGCTCTCTCTTGGGGAGAATAAGGCAGGCGCATTTCCTAGGAATCTGAAGTAGGGCTGTGTAAAAACGTGGTCATCAGATTCATCTTTCATAGAAACCACAAGTTGAGGTCCATTCATAAGTTGTAGCAGAGCAACCTCTCATTTTACAGGTGAGGAAATAGGGACTCATTTCAAGGAATATCACCCAGCTTGTTAGTGGCAGAGCCAGGGCAGGAAATCTGGAGGTTTCTCACAGACCAGATATTTCATCCCCAAATTAAGGTAGACCCTACACATCAACCAGGGCTTTGATTTACATATGCCCTTGAATAAAAAAAAAATCACTCTTTCTTCTTCCACCAGAAATGAAGGTGGCCGATATAGAAAGGTAATTATTACACTAAGAGGAAAAATTCCCACAAAAGCCATGGATTCATTCATGACAGTTGTGCTGGCCTGTTTGCTTGAGGCAAGCTTTTGGAAAAGGGTTTTGCACGGAGGAAAACCTTTTAGTACTAGTTCCCTTGCAAAACACCAGGTTTATTGATTGAAAGTGACAAATTGTTTTCCTATTTGAAATTTGTAAATATGAAAATATTGCCTAGACAGATGGATGTGTGAGGCACAGAAGTTATTCATTTTACCCAACTACTTTAGCTAATTACAGAGGTAGAATGTCAGCAAGTCAGAATGAGCTTCGTGCCTATGGTTCCTAGTCACCATATGGTGAGTTTGAGAAACCAGTATAAGAAAATATGGAGGCAAGATGAAGGTGATAAACATAAAGCCAAATTAAGGGAGACCATACACATCAACCAGGGCTTTGATTTACGGATGTCTTACAGAGCCACCAGAAAGAGTCCTTGCCCCACTGGTGACCCCACAAATCTGAACAATGAATGGTTCCCAGAAAGTGATGTTACCTTGGTGACAAAGGCTGAGAAACATTTCTCTGTCTGCCATTGCTTATATTTCCCAGAATAAAAAGATCAAAAGTGCTCAGGAAATAAAGTATACTGTATTTTCTGCTAAAAATAAGACTTAAGATATCTTAAATTCAATGAGTTTAACTGAACAAAGAACAATTTACTTAAGAGGGAAACCCCCAGAACAAGTGGCTGAAGAATGCTTATAAACAGGAAAAGACAAGTGACATTCAGAAGTGAGGTACAAAGACAAGGGAGCTTGGTACCTGGAAGTTGCCTTATTTGAAGGGGTTTGAAGAGTTGGCTGTCTGTGGTTGGCTAGAGCTCGGCTGCTGGGATTGGCTGGGACTTGGCTACTTGCTATAAAGGTAGGTTACGGTCTGTTTATGCATCAAGTTAGGTTACAGTTCACTATGTACAGAGTAACCATTAGGCCAAATAAACTATGTTCAGAGGCAGCTTTAGGCCAAACTTAATTAAATTTAACAGTTCCTTTTGAAGATTTACAGTTAACACTTGCATTGACTCCTGTAAAGAAACATATTCAGTGTTAATATGGTGTTTCTAAAATTAACTGAACCAGGGAAATCCCTTTGGCCTGAGCACCGTCGCTGCCCTGCAGATCTTGAGTTCTGTGCTGAGCCACTAGCTTTGCTGCCCAACACCTGCTGCTTGATGGTCTGTGTGTTGGTTGTGGTCACTTAGGGTCCAATGAGGAGGCCACTGACAGCTAAGAAGCCTCCTCCCTATTGTCACCTTCGTGATTGGGCATGTGCTCAGGCACTCAACAACCCTATTGCACTTTTTGCAATGTCAATAAGAAAAATACAGCAGGCTGTGCACTCCAGATGTCTGCTGATCCCCTGGGAGTGAGCTGATGTATGTGAGTATGTCCGTGTCACTCTGACCTGAGAAAGAGATCAGATGGCCATGGTGCTTCAGTAGCATCTGGCAACCAAGGTTTCTGTGAACCACAGGCCAGTTGGCTCCTGGACATGGCCTCTGCATCCTGTGCTCCAGGCAGCTAGCATACCCACGCACATCCCCTGTTCTGAGGAGGCTCAGCTCCATCTGAGGGGCAGGAACTCACAGCACATCTGGATACATCTGCTCCTTGCCTTTGCTCCCTGATTGTCACTTGTGCCTGAATTTTTTTTTTCCTCTGTCAAATGACAATCATGCTATGGAAGGAACAATCCAGGTGCATGCTGACACATTAACTCACATCAGCATTGCCTGGGGTATCTTGCAGTTTGAGACTCAGAGTGTCAGGATGGGGCTTCTGTCTGCAAGTGAGCACAGTTCCAGGGCCACACCTCAGGTAACCAGCTAGGTCCAGAGGCTAGCTGCTCCTAAAGAGAACATACTAAATATCTTGCTTGGGGCTTTCAGGCTCTCAGCCATGTAAGATATTTTCTCTTCTGTTAGAATCTCACAACAATACTGTGCGATGGCCTGGCAGGACTCTTACTTCCATCAGAAAAAAAAAAATAAATGAAGACTGAGATTCTGAGAAATGGAGACTTATCTAAAGTCAACTCCTAAGGGAAGAATCTATCTGGGGCTCTAGTTACTGAGGTGTAATGCTTGATCAAGAACACAGGGAGGGCTGGGGCTATAGCTCAGTGGCAGAATGCTTGCCTAGCATGTATGTGTGAAGCACTGGGTTTGATCCTTAGCACCACATAAAAATAAACAAATAAAATAAAGGCATTCTTCCATTAAAAAAAAAAAAAAAGAACACAGGGAAAGTTCCAGGTGCTGGCCTTTGCATAGCCATAGCATTATTTACCCCTCTCTGGGAATTGCCTTCTATTAAGATTTTGTTTATGCCCATTGCCACCCCAACCTGACTGTCCCTCCTTAAGGATAATGTCATATCACAGACATCTTTGCACCCTCAACAGCACTTGTTCCCCGGGTCGACAGAACAGTAAAGGTTTGTTGAATAAATGAGGGTTCTTGGTAATGGTGGGTGGGTGGAAGTTCACTCTTCTGTGGGCCTTAGGTTTGCCGTGGCTCTTCCTTGCCTATAGCAGCTATTTATCTTTCGGGGAGTCAGGGATTTTGAGACTCTGATGGCATCTACACTACTTCCTCTGAGAAGGGCAGACACAATGAGTGTTTTTATACGTACTCTCTGCGGGTTCACAGGGTCCCTGAAGCCAGGTTGTATGGATTCAGGGTTAAAAACTGGACGATGGGGCGTGGAACGCTGGTTAGGATGGAGGCAGTGCCTTTTCCTCCATGACATACTCTGCTGGCTGAGGCTCTCTTCAAAGCAAGTGACTGAAACACACTTACGAGTTAGCTTAAACGAAAGTATATTTATTTCTGTTTTTTTTGTGTGTGTGAGAGGAAAAGGTTATTGGAATAGCTTATAGAATTGACAAAGAATTAGAAAAAAGTCAGGTAAAAATCCAGGTGGCAGTTCTTGAAACCTCAGTGATTGGGACCAGGGGCTGGAAAGAGAGGAGCATTCTATGTTTTCTTATTCATTCAAAATCCAGGAACATGGCTATGCGCAGCTTTAAGTTCTTGGGTCGTAGGCTTGCAACCAAAGAGAAAAGGGCTATTTTCTACCACTTTTAATAATAATAAAATAAATTAAATAAAAAATAAATAAAATAAAAAAATAATAAAATAATAATAAAAAAAAAAAAAAAAAAAAGGTAAAGTCTGTCACTGACTTGCCTTGGCTCAGTGGTGATCTATGGACAAATGAGTATGGCCAAGGAGGTGAAGGAGGTGGGCTGTTCCCACCTGGGTCTTAGGGCATACCTCCCTAAACACTGCTCGGGGGAGACACAGTCAGAGGAAGAAACTCCCTTCCACATCACATGGTGGACAGGGCAGGTGACGGATGGGAAGTCTCCCTAAAGACCAGAAAGCGCCAAGGAGATCCCTGGGGCAGACCTGACTGTTTTCTATATGTCTTCTTCTGAAATTCTTCATTGCAGCTGGT
Organism: Tamias sibiricus; assembly: GCA_025594165.1. NCBI lineage: Eukaryota > Metazoa > Chordata > Mammalia > Rodentia > Sciuridae > Tamias > Tamias sibiricus. The sequence goes on from CM046670.1 coordinate 83,599,910, forward strand.
TGGGTTGTCCTTGTCCTTCCTATGCGACTACTCAGTCCCACCTCTGGGCCTCCTAGGATTCCCTCCCCACCCTGCATAGCTATTTGGACTTAGCCTCTGTATTGATTTCCAGGGGCTACGGTGACAAAGTACCACAAACTGGGTGCTTACAACCACATATTTTATTCTCTTACAGTTCTGGAGTCCAAACCAGGGTATTAGCAGGGTTCTAAGGGAGAGAAAGTTCCATGACCCTCTCCTGGCTTGTGATTGGCTGCCGATCCTTGGCGTTCCTGGCCATCCTTGATGTCCCACCCAGGTCTCCGCTCCATCGTGACCTGGCATTCTCCTGTCTCTGTCTACACGTGGCTCTCAGCTCTGCGCCTCCCTCCCCTTCTTATAAGGATGCCTGTCATAGAGCATGAGGAGCCTGCCCCACGTCAGCATGACTCATCTTGACTGATTACATCTGCAACCACCCTGTTTCCAAATAAAGTCACAGTGTGGCACTGGGGGTGAGGGCTTCAACATGCTTTTGGGGAACACAACTCAAGCCGTACCAGCCTCTTTGCTCAGATCAGGCTCAATTCCTTTGGAAGCCTTTGCTGGCTGCCCTGTTTCTCCCCTGTGCAGCTGCTCTGTGGAGCCTTTAGCTCTCCATGCACGTCTCATCTCTCCAGCTGGGAGTTTCCTTGTGGGCACGAATCCAGACCTCTTGACTGCTCCCCATGGTGTCTAGAACAGTGTCCAGCATGAGTGCGTGTTCAGTGCATGTGGGGATGACCAATGGAAAGGGAGTGCCGGGGATGTCCCTGAACTCTGTGTATGCAGAATCTCCCGAGCAGGAGCAGGATGAGGTCCCCTACTCAGGATAGATTTCCTGTGAGGCCTCAAGCTGCGGCAAAGCCCCTTGCTCATGCTATGTGCTTTACCTCAGTCTCAGCCACACTGGCTCAGCTGTGGACTTATCTGGGGGCCAACAAGATACTGTGATGAGGGAAAAAAATTGAATGCATGTGCATATTTGTCCTTGATCAACTAGGCCAGGTATGCGTATCTTGGGAGACCCAGTGTTTGAAACCGACTTGAGTCAGAGAGTCCTGCCTGCACCAGGCACCAAGCTCAGCTTCTTGGAGCAGATTCCCCAAGAAAGGATGGGCATGCAAAGGGATGGGCTGCCTCTGTACCAACTGTGAGCAACAGGAAGAGCAAAGGACCTGGAATGCTCTGTATTTGGCTGGTGACAACGAGGCATCACAAGAGGTATTTGGGGAAGAAAAGCCATCAACAGAAACAATGCTACGTCAGCGGGCTGGAGGAACACTGCGACCCTGAGGTGCTTGGAAAGTTCTATTTCAGGCCTGTGTGGGAATGGGCTGCCAACTAGTGACGCAGGGCTAACCAGGCAGAGATCAAAGCTGCTGGGCGCCTCTGCTGGGGTGGTAGCCGGCCACTGTGTCCTGGCCTCCCCACCCTCCTCTATAAACCATCTCTGACAGGGTGGCATCTCCAGCAGGCTGATGGAGCACATACAGCCATATTTCAGCCTGGACGCTGGGACTTTAATGTGAACGCGTGCGTGTCTGGGGTGAAGCCACACTGAAGCTGATTTGTGGCGGTCTAAATTTACAGCCTCCGAGGACAGGGGATCGACCAACTAGACCCATATGTGTGCAGGCCCCAAGCCTGGGCCTGGGTCTCAGAGAGCAGAAAAATGTAGGGAGGCGGGGGAGGAGGAGAGATTTTATTATGATTCCCAGCTATAGGTGGCGAAATTGGCCCTTGAACTTCTTTGAGGCATTTTTAGCGTCCTCCTGCCCCCACTTCATCCTCCCCTCTCTCATCCAGTTTTGTCTTCACAGCCTTGAGCTTGAAGAGATTTGTAGAAATAACTCAAAACTGCAAATGCATCACACTGACACCCCAAAGTCTGCCTCCTTGGCCTGGAAACTCCAAGATCTCTGATCTTCGTGGCAGCTCTGTGCTTGGGAGAGAGCGGAGCTGTTTCCCATGTGAGTGGGGACCTGGGGAGCTCTGCTCCCAGAAAGCTCCCAGAGACCCTACAGAAGGGCCTGACCTGCAGTGATGGAGGGGGTGCCCCTGCAGTCCTCACCATCCACAGTCTCTCCAGTCTCCTGTCGGTCCTGGAGCAGATCTGACTTCTCAGAAGGTGGGGAGGTGAGCCAGGTGTCCACAGCCCTTCCACCTCTGAGATCCAGAAATCAGTCCTCCTGGAGCTCTGTGCTAGGCCTGATTCTGTAAGGTACGAATTCCCTTCCTTTCCCCAACACAGATAGGGCCTAAACACTTCTCCTCAGGGACAAGTGACGCCACTCCTTCAGAGTGTGGCAGGGTCCAGTGTCAGCTCCTTTCCTGAAAGCAGACATGCAGCATCTAGGGCCACATGTGAGGGCTCATCAGGGGACAGAAAGGGGAATGGGCAGAAGGCTCCTGGACAACTCATGTTCTCCCTTGATGCGCCCTGGACAGGTGGGTTTCTTTACAGGGAATGTGGCCTCCAGGCCTGACGTGGTAGGGTGTGTTTATGTGTGTGCATGCACACACTCACGTGTGTATGAAGGAGAGTCAGCAGAGCAGTGGCAAGGGGACATGAGGCACCAGGCATGATGAGGTGGGGTACCCAAATCAGAGTAAGAGGACTGCATTCTCAGCCCTCTGTGTCCTGGGAGTGTGGCTTTGGACACGTCACTATCCTCATGGAGTACAAATTTATTCTGCTGGAACAGTGGATGATAATCCCTTCCCAGATTCCCTTCTTCACAGTGTTGTTAAGACAGGAAGACCAAAAGAGAAGACATATATGAACTATGGTTCCATAGACTATAAACAAAGGAAACTGTGTACTTGTGAGAGTGTGTGTGTGTGTGTGTGTGTGTGTGTGTGTGTGTTGGAATATTATGAACTCATAGGAAACCAATGAGGGCTTTAGAGATAACCTGGTCCAAACCTCTCATGTTATACAAGGAAAGTTCAGAAAAGTTGAGAAGTTTGCCCAAGACATACAACATCAGGCTGATTTAATGAGTGCTAAATACAAACCAAGATAGAACTAATGAAATGTATTTGAAATGTCAAGGAACTATATCAATGGACTTATCTCTGTTTTCTACTCTTTTTTTTTTTTTTTTTTGCAATTGGAAATATTTAAAACATAATTTCTTTTTCTTTAAATTTTTTTTTTGGTAAACACAATTTTATTGTTTCAGTTGGACTCCATTTTGCTTTATTTAATTGTTTAAAATTTAGTGATTAAATTAAGATATATTGTAAGTACAAAATATGCACCAAATTTAGAACACTTAATACAAAGAAAGTAAAAATGCATTCTTGATAATTTTTTTTTTTTTTTTTTTTTTTTTTTTTTTTTTTTTTTTGCACAGATTCTACTCTTAAAGCAAAACCAAACAAAACATCTCCATGGGGTTGCTTCTGGTTTGTTTTGTTTTCACCAGAGCTGAGACTGTTTCTGTCAACATTATTCCACAATCACATCAGCTTCTCATTTAAAGTTTGGATTTCTACCTGCCATGAAGTCCTTCAGCAAGAACGAGGTTCTGCTATGTGGTTTTTTTTCCCTGGCCACCCTGGTACTCTCTGACCCAGCAACTGAGCCAGGGAGTGGGGCAAGAAATGCTGAAGCTGGGGAAAGATCCCAACCCCTGGATAATGAAATGTTGGTCATTGGCAAATTTCTTAAGATAATAATGTGGCAGGAAAAATAATGCTCAGTTGAAAAAACACTGGCAGTGATTCTCTTAGGGAGAGAATCGTCTTTTGTTTAGCAAAATACCTGGATGGAATTTTGGAGTATGAACAGGGAGCTTCCCTGAGGTCATGGCTTAGATGAGTGAGGTTGGGGATGGGTTTCAACCCTGGCTGAAAAACTGAAAAACTCTGCTGGCGTGTGCCCCACCTCAGAGCCTCTGATGTCATTGGTTGTTGGGGCATCGATATTTTTAAAAACACTACCCAGGAGAAGTGTAGCCAGGATTGAGACTCCCCTGGACCAGATTAAACAAAAGAGGCAGTGGGAATCTTGACAGAGCTCAGGGGCTCGTAGCTTGGTGGGAGATAAGCAATAGCAAGGGGAGTCAGTCTTGGGGGAGATGGGTTGGGGTTCTCTATGGAGACATGACCAATGAGGAGCTTCTGGTGGTGAGAGGATCAGGGACAAGGGCTACTCTCTCTATATCTTGAAGCTCTCAGTGGGAATCTTTGCAGGCCACACTACTGCATCTGTAGTACAGTGGGGAAGTCCAGGCTCCAGTGATGCTCTGAGAAAGTGCAGCATCTGCAGAAGATGGAAGGGGGCGCAGGAACAGAGAATTCAGCAAGAGCAGGAAATTGGAGTCAGAGGAACCAGGACAAACCAAGTGCCATAAGAATCCTCAGAGATATCGGAGTGTTCCTACTGCTCGTGGATCAGGCATTCAAGGTGATTTTTTTTTTTTTTTTTTTAATCTCCCAGGATAGTGCCCAGCCACCGGAGGACATGAAGACTTCCGGAGAGCTGTGACGTGAGCCACTGGATAATAAATAATTCACCACCTTGCAGTCTTTCTACTTCGCACGCTCCATGTGTGGAATATTTTATGGTTCTCACAGTTCATTCACATTCATCTGGCTTGGGGCCTTCCAACAGGCCTGAGAGGTGGGTGAGGAAGGAACGGCTCACATTTGATCTTAGTAGCTTATGTACAGCCGGTTACGGCAGCAGCGGGGCTGGAAGCTTCACCCGCTGCGCACCCTCCCTGCGGCTCGGAGCTGGGTAGTCATTTTGCCATTCCAAGCGAGGGTTTGTTTCTGACCACTTTAGCACTGGGGGAAGCCTTTGTGTTGGAAGACTCTTTAAACGCAGGCTTTAGATCTAGCATGTCTATTAATCGCTTCCCTAGCTTCCATTTTTCTTTCCTCTCCTTTTCTCCTTGTCCATTCGTTCCTCTTCTCCATCCCCCACATGTGGTTCCTGATCCACAGGTATCCGCTCTCCCTTTAACATTGCTGTAACCCACTCTCATTTGACAGATTTCCCCTCCATCAGCTTATTAATGCGCGAATTCACACCTGGCTATATTTCCTACTCTTCCTCATCTCTGTTTCCTCAGCTGGTGAGTCACATGCCCTCCCTCCGCAGCGGGTGATGCGGAATCACGGGACCTCAGGGTGCTATCCCTGGGTTGGCTCTTGGACCTTCTCCTGCTATGGATGTGACACCCCTTCTCAGCAAACCGAGCACTGAACCTACTAACTGGCTTCAACTGACCTTTGCTCTAGATTCAGAGGAGAGGAATGGTGACCCTTCTTTCCCACATGGAAGTAAATAGCTGAGTGAATTTTATGCCCAGGTGTTTGCCATATAGCTTGATACAAAACCATGTCCTGGAAAAGTATAAGCCAATCTAACTTATAGAAATAAACTGAGTGAGAATCATTATTTTTTATTGGTACCACTTAATGTGAAGAAAATGCACATTTTCCAAAAATATGGAAAAAACGTTCCGTTTGCCTTATTGGGTCCAAATGTTAGGTTTAAATTATTTTACTATGCAAACTTTCTTTCATATCTTGGCAGTGGTGATTTCCATTTTTATTCCTTTGGTATCCATAATCTTATGAGAATCAAAAACATATGCTTTGAGATCACTGGACAGCTCCTCCTCCAACATTTAAAAAATGCACAGGGAAGGTTATTGCTCTGGTAGCAAAAATAACAGGAATGCTGTGGGAGAAAATTATGAGGACATCTAGGCTGGATGGGAAAGAGGTTCAAAAGGTGCTTTCTGGTTTTCATGCTTTTGATTTGCAAGTCATTACGCTGGAAGAGCCGCTGCCTCCTGCTGTCTGCCTCTAGGAATGCAATTTTCCCTTCCCTAATAGAGAGGCTTATTCAATGACTCCAGCTTTGCAATATTGGAGAAGAATGGGGGATTCACTTGTTGCTTGGAGGAGTGGACTAATAGTGGCTGGACTTTGGGCCTCCCTTTGTCTGTAAGAGGAGGGGGATATCTGGATATCCCGCATATTTTAGACCCAGGAATTTCAGGCTCACAGCGATGAGGATAAATCAGTAAACAAGACTTGAGTGCTTTGTGCTCTCTTTTGAAAAATTAATTAGGAAAAAAACAAAAAGAAAGCTGTCAGGTATTGACACATGTGAAAGAGAAAGCAAGAAGGGTAAGGGCAGATAGATGCTCAGCATCCTGCAGGGTGAAGATGTCAAGGGCTCCAGCAGGCCTTGCCCCATGCATGGCTGCCTCAGCAAGGTTTAGAGTGCTTCAGAGCTTCTTAGTCAGCCAGCCTGATTTTGTGACTTGTTAGGTCCTTTTTACTGGGAAGTTATGCTTCAGGGAATTATCAGAAGGATCCCAGTACTATGATGTGAGAAAACTGACATCAGCGCTGTGCTTTGGACCCTAAAGGGACCCAGAGAGAGGAAAAACTGTGATCCCAATGCTGCCAGGTTGAGCCCTTCCTGCCTTCCAAACAGGGAGCACCATCTGTAGATGCAATTGATTTTCTCCATTCAGATTTGGATTCAGAGCTGGACGGACCTTAAGATCTCTGCTCACCAGGTGTGGAGGCTGGGCACCGGTGTAAAGGGGTGGTTCCCCAGGGCTCTCCCTCCAAGGAATGTGCCGAGTTCTATCTCTCTTGGAGGACTGGGCTACCTTGCTATTTTGCTGGCTCCTTGAGCCCTAAAGGAACTGGATAGAGAGTAGGGGACTTAACTGGGGTTTTGGAAGCCATTGATTATAGAAGGGTTATAAACCTGTGTGAAGAGTATTGTGCATAGCTATTTGCATTTATTCTGGGGAGAGAGGTGGGTATCCAGAACTTTCAAAAAGTGCCAGAGACATCTTTGGCTTAAAAATGGCTAAAACCTCTTAAGTGGAGGGTTTCTACCTTTGGTGAAAGTGGCACCCAGTGTAGCAGTGTGGTGCCTGCAAGTTAATTGTCGATCTTGCTTTTCTCAGAGTGAAGGGCTGGGCTGGAGACACCTGTTCCCATTCATGCCAGTCTGTCCCTCTCTTGATCCCCAGTGGCAGCATCTGTGCTACAGGACCTGAAGATCCCTAGCTCTTCTCCTTCATGCTCTGCTTTTCTCTCCCAAGTTCAGCAGCTGAACTTGGTGAGGGTGGACACCACCACCTGATCTTTAGAACCCTGGGCACAGCCCTGGAGTTCCAGAGGTCAAAGGTGTGTAGTGATTGTTAATATGCTCCTTTAGGGTTTTCAGTATCATGCAAATGTGCCACTTCTCCTGGCTGGTACCCAGGGAATGTGTACCAATAGGCTGTGTTCCCGCCCCCCCCCCCCACCTCAGTGATATTTGCTAATGGTTTCTGCAAGCCACAGGTTGCTTCTGCTAACTATGTGAGGTTGTTGTGGTGGACCTCATGGAACCTCTATGAGATACTTAAGGTTACACCTGTCATATGCCTGGTCTGTCCGGCCTGAGGTCTTTCCCTGCCTCTTCCCTCGCCATCCCTCCAGGGTAAGCTTCTCATTTCCAGAAATATGCCATCCATTTCCTGCCTCCCACTAGGTCTTCCATCCAAGTACTCACCAGGCCTTGACTCCACTTAGCTTTTGAGTTCATATGAAATCAATTGCGTTCAGGATGGGATGATGGTAGACTCTGTCTCCTGCTGTGTATCTGGTGAGTTTTTGGGTTATAGGTCTTGTTCAGGGCATGTGTTATCTCTGTCCTTGAATTTGTGGTTAGTGAATAAGTATTTTAATCCACAGGCCATTTTTCTCTGAATTTCAGTAGGACACCTGCTACTTTTTATCCTCAAGAATGACGTCACTTTGGAGTGCTCTTTCTCCTCTAGTCCACTTGGAGAACCCACTCTTCTTTCAAAACCCACACAAGCATCTTATTCTCTATGAAACTCTCCCTCCTCTCCCCAAGCCAAGTCATTCCTGCTCTCTTCTGAGGTGTCCTGTACCTGCTGGGCTTGTGGCAATGTTTGCCCAAATTTTGCCCAAAACGATTTCTATTTTGCACTTTCCCTCTGCATATCTGGGATCTCTTCTAGAGATCGATCTCTTCTAGAGATCTTAATTGTTTCACCGCAACTTAATTGTTTCACCATTCCCTCCAGTTCAGTATCCTGCACATAATAGGTGCTTAATACATGCCTTTGAATGAATTAATACAAGAATGAATTGTAGCTACTCATCTAAACCCTAATTGGTTGCAAGGATGGATAATGTTTAATTCAGAAATAAGCAAATGTAATCGAAGTAACAGAACTATTTTAAAAGTCTTTTCATATTATCAAATCAAGTATTTTTATTCTCTGAAATTAGAGAGCTTACAACTGCTAGGTTGTAATAATCGAGTGGAGTAATAAAACCCCTTTATCCAGGAGTCCCTGACCCACCTATCACACTGACCTTGACTTTTTGACATTGTGACTCTTAATCAGATATGCTGAATGGTTGCTGTAGGATCATTATTTCATTGATCTTAGAAATCACGCGCTGTCTTTACCAAAGGAGACTTTAAAAATGCTGAAGGGAGTTACCTTCAGCAGTTAGGGGCATAGAGTGTTATTGGTTGGGGTGGAAAAAGCTTTGATCAACACAATTCAGGAAGCAGGTTTATGCATCTGTGCAGACTGAACAAATATAAGACTCCACCAGGAACTCACTTCATTTCATTAGGATCTTAGTCTTCTTCCAGGAAGGCTCACTATTATTGGTTATTGGTTACACAGTTATTGGTTCCCAATAACTCAGCCTCTTTAGTCCTGGGGCAGCCAGATTTTTACTGGTTCATGGGTGACTCCTGCAGGTTCAAGTCCTGCTCAAAATTCTCTTCATTGAGAAATATTAAGAAAGCTTAAAGATAGATTGGGCTTGTGCTTGGTAGGCATGGATGGAACACATTAGTTATCAACCAAATGGAAGTTTGATATATGGAGAATGGGGGCCCAGAAAATTCAGTGGTAGTCCAGCCCCACCAATTTCCCATCAGTAGCCTTTGGCAGGTTCCTTGACATCTCTAGATCTCTCTTTTCTTATCCATAACGTGGGAATAAAAGTAGCATTTCTGCTTGCCTTCTGGAATTATTATCAGGCTCCAATGACATGGAGGCTGCAAGCTTACATTTATCTAACCTACCAGGTCTGTTTTGTTCCTTGTTCCCATTCTCCTAAGATCTTATGTAACTGTAGTGCATTTGTCAAAATTAACACGTTGCATCACTGTTAACTAAACTACACACTTTATTTGAATTCCACCAGTTTCCCATGAATGTCCTTTCTCTCTTCCAGAACCCCACCCACATTGCCCTCAGTTGTCCTTAAGTCTCCTCCCATCGGTGACAGTTTCTCAGTCTTCCTTTGTTTTGCATGACTTTGGAAGTCCTGGGGAGCACTGGTGGAGGGCTTGTGGAATATGCCTCTCGCATGGGTTTGCCTGATGTTCTTCTCATGATTAGAGTGTTGTGAATTTGGGGAGGAGCATCACACAGCGGTCCGGTGCTGTGCCATGCCTGACTCAGAAATCTCTGTCTTAGTGGCCCTTTGCTTTTCTTTGTTTTCTCTTCCTTGTTAATTTTTTTTTTCTAATTATCCCCTCCCCGCAAGGGTGAGGTATAAATTGGACAATGGAGGAAACTTGGAGCTTGGAAATGAACAGAGCATTTTGCTTACCCCAGCCTCCATCCCACGTCATATGCCAGAGGCCCAGAGGCACGAGGGTGTAAACCCCCGATTCCTCCCGTCCCTCAAATTTGCAGGAAGATGGTTTGTGCTGACACATGACATAAAATCAAGGGTCCCGTGGTTTCATCTTCATGTCCTGGAGCAGGTGCTGACACTACACGTTTGTTTGGGTATTGTGCTCCCACGCCTCAGAACGTCCATGCCTCCCTTTTGGCTCATGACATCATGCCCTTTATTTAGGTCCAGCTCCTGTGCCTCTCCATCTCTCTGTAATTAGGTGGGAGTTGAGGGGGAGACTTGGGACAGATGCACAGCTACAGGTGAAGGCACAGGTGGTGGGGGATTCTGGAGAAAGATTCAGCACCAGGATTAATGGTGAGGCCTCTGTCTATGAGCCCCTAGACTTCATTTCTAGTCTTCACTGCCAGCATTTGGTGAACTTCAATCTGCTCTTTGGTCACCTACCACATGGCTGTAGCTGCTGTCCTCACTGCCCACATTAGAGGCTATCAGATAAGAGGGAGAGGACCAGCCTTTGTACACTGAATTTTTTTAAGCACAAGAACTTCCAGGTTGGAGTTTTCTTGCTATGTATTTCTGAAAGCAAGAGGCCTTTGAGCTTCAGTTTCAGACCTGCCTCTACTGACCTCTCTATTCCCAGTGTTTGCTGCTCCCTGGATTGTAGTTTGGTGAAGGTCACTATATCAAAACCACAGTAGCTCCTCCATGCATGCATTTAGCCCTCATTCAACAATGGGCTTCTTTTTGTATAATTATAAATTCAACAAAATACGTTTTGATTATGTATTGTCATATGCTGAGTGCCACTGTAAAAAATGTTATTGGTATATTTGCTGTTCAAAATTTTCTTTTTAAACAAATGAACTTGCATTGTGTTGAGTATAAGCAATTTGGCTATACCCAGTGGTTACCTTGGGTCTGACATTGGATCCTAATGATCAAATAAGATGCAAACCTACTGCCGTATAAATCTAGCTGGTTCTTCCCTTACTTTATAACCCAGGACCTCTTTCACACACACCCCAAGTATTTCTGGTGGCCCCCAGGGTTGTCTCACATAAACTCAGGAATGGTTTCACAGCCTATGGGTAAGGAAGAGTGAAGAACTTTCCCTGGGAGTGAGGCTGGTGGGAGGGGTTACTGGAGGAGGAGGATGGAGTAGGCAGGGACTATGTGTGCAGGCATCATGTTAAGGGACTTGTGGGACTTTGCTTCCACAGGTCCTCCTGCTATACATTTCCCCTGGTCCAAGCCAAAGAGCCCCTTCAGCCTCAGCCTGTGGTCTCTCTTCTAAGGATTCACACCTGACTGTATGGTCCAGGCCTGAGCATCCACATCTAAGGTAGGGACCATTTGTCCTCCATTCCAAGAACTCCCCACAAGAACACGTCTGTCGTGCAAGCTGCTAAAGGCAAAAAGGAGGGAAAAAAAACTGAAAGCAAAAAGTAACTCATCCTTTAAATCACTATCATCACCACAGCCAAACAGAAATCCGTCATGGCACAGGCTTGGGCAGCTTCGTGGCCCAGGGGGGTGGGCTGCCCTGGGTCCAGCTCCAGGCTGCTCCGGCCCACCCAGGCGATGCGTCCTGGTTGGTAAGAAGCAACATTTGGGATAGATGTCCTCTGACCCCCTGATAGGTATGAGAATTAAGTTATTTCAGTTGTTACAATTTTTTTTTGGAGGAAGGCAATATTACTGAAATAATTTAAGCCTTGTCCTTAAGACTAAATGAAAATACAGCAGCTCATGGTTATTAGTCTTCAAAATCACATTTTTTTCATTTTTAACATAGGTTAAAAAAGGGAGAAAATTCACAACAAAAATTGGCAAATTTCAAACTGAGCAGTTAATTTTCTCATGATTTAGGCTGAAACGCTCTACAACTGGTAGGTTTGGGAAGGTTAAAATTAATCAGACCACATGGTTTCTTGAGTCAAAAAATCATAACTGGGGGCTTAGGAAGGGCGTCTTCAGCAGCAAATATTTGTTGGGGGAAAAGCCTTGTTTTAAACATAAGACAGAAAGTGAAACTGATATTCTTCATGCATTTCTTTGAGTTACAGCCTGGTCTGGCATTCATTTAAACCAAATATTGCTGGTGCTCTGCCTCCGCTGCAGCAGGACAAATCAGAAAGGCCCAAGAACAATCCATAGACTGCAAGCATTCAAAGCTGCTTGATGTGGATTTGGGCCCAGCCTACTGGAGAACATCCCCAAATTATGTGTTCTGTGTTTCAAAGAAACCACAATTTCTCTTCTCCTCCCCCAGCATGGGAAGATGGGGGAAAAGAAGGAGCTCTGGGGGTCAATGGCTGAGATTCAAGGCTGAGCAGCTTTGCTCGTTAACTTGATATCCTCAACAAGGTACTTTGGATTCCAGGTGTATGCGTCTTGCTTTGTAAAATGGGGCAAATTCTTCCCACCTTTTGAATTGATGTTGGATACTAACAATAGTCACCACTGGAAAGCCTCTGGGATGTGCAACATCTTTAATAAGCAAATGTTGACTTCTGCACAATCAATTCTGCTTTTTCATTATGTCTGTACTCTAGAAGAATCTTCTAGAGTCTGTCATGGAAAATGAGCCCTTTCTCATTCCACTGGCTTAGCCCCTCTGACTATAACTGAAAGGCACTGAAATATCATGTGGCCCTGGGGAGGGGCATGTTGCTTTGGGTCCTGCCAGTCAGATTCATGGGGAAGCAAAAACTGGTGGGGAGATGAGGGTAGGTCATTTAAGGAGAGGTAAAGACCTCCCCACCACCCCCTTCTCTCACCATAAAGACACTTTGTCACTCCCCTGCCCCCATTGAGGTCCCATGTTTGTGCTTTGCTTGTTCAAGCTGAGTGGGCTTGTCTGTTGCCTCCAGAGTCACCAGGCTGCCAGCTCCAATGGTGACCATTGTGAGGACCTCAATATATGTTCCCTGACGCTTAAACTCACAGACTCTGGGGGATAAAGCATCTCTGATTCTCTGCAGGAGATCAGGACGGAAGGACCCCCTCTGCAGCTTGAATCTGGTTGTGTAAATTGTCATCTATCCTGTCTACTTCTGCCACTCCTAGTCACTAAACACTCCAGTTGTTCTCCTCCTCATGTTCTCAGAGTTTTTAGTCTTCCTTCTGGGGGGAAAAATGAGCATGGGATTAATTAGTTTTTGGCCTTGTTTTGTGAAAACAAAGAATCAGAGGGCATTTTGCCAGATATAAAATTCATTCCCCCCAGTGTTGGATGATAGAAGTGGAGAAGCTGGGCAAAATCTAGGCTGTTGCTCTGAGTCTTATTCTTTTGGGGATGGTATGCATGAGAAACTGCCACTGATGAACCCAGAAAGAGTGCTGGGACTAGGCTTTCCATTTGCTCAATAAAAGGATCTAACTAGATGATTTTTAAGGGAACTTGTAAGTCAGGAATTTCAATTTTAAAAATCATCTTGAACGATATTATGAAAAACAGCAATCTTTTAAAAATGTTTTAGGGTTCCTGAATAAAAAATCCTAAGGAAGATGACTAGAGATCCCATCAATTTTCTGGTACAAAAGTCAGTCTAAGAAGTGACCAGAACAACCATGTTCTGCAATGTCCTAGCTATGTAAGTAAGTCACAACTGGGTCAGGAGGCAATTCTTTTGCAAATCTTCCCCAATAGTGGGGAGTAGAGTAATTCAGCCTGGGGTAGTGGAGGTGGGTTTCTCTCCCTCAAATAATGACTAAAAATCAAGCAAAGATACTGGTACTCATTGTACACACTGAGTGTGGGGCCTTGGGAATCTCTCTCTGAGTCTGGGTTTTTCCTCCTTTGAAAAGTTGGCATAAAAATAATCCTTTCTTCACTGGTTAGCTCAAAGACTGGAATGAGGGTTGAATATGTCAAGTTCTTAGCACATGAAAATCAACAATAATGATTACGATATCTTTTAGAATTCTTCCTGTTGAGTATCAAGATCAGAAATTAAATGGGGGTTTCCTGCAAACAATCACTGATTCTAGGTGCAGGGATCTTTCTTGGCATCCCTGGGTCAGGGTGTATAGTTGAGCTTAGCAACACCTGCTCTAGTGATCAGCCACACATCCCACCTCCTCGGAACCCGCAAAGCTTCTCTTCTCGGCTTCAAAATCTGAGACATCATCTCTATGACTTCTGGTGCAAGGGCAAGGGGGCACCAAAGATGCTGGCTCTTGCTCCCTGGGAAAGGTAACGTGGAGTGAAAACTCCCTCATGCCAATGGCTCTTCAGCTTCTTTCTTCCCCTCAAGAAGACAAAAGGGGCTTTACTCAAAAACATAAATGCTAGCTTGGAAATGTTTCCACTTCCTCTCCCAGGTCCTGATTCCCCATGCTTCTTGACAGTTTGAACAGATGAAGAGCTTAACCAGTGTTCTGGACAACTGCCAAAAACTTATGCTTCCTTTTACTTTTTGCATTCTCACAGAATCATGTAAATCCTGAGGATCTTGAGCCCGTGATCCCCTCATCCATGGTATTCTTGGTCTTTTGATTAAGAATTAACCCAGGGACTTTGGAGAAGTAGAGTGCATTGTGTTTGACGTTGGGAGATCTGGATTAGATCCTAGCTCTGCCATTCAGTAACCAAACGACTTGAGCAGAGAGAAGCACCTTTCTGGGCTTTAGTTTCAGATGAGCAAATGAAGATCCAGGGTGGTGAAGAGCTGCAGTTGCTAGTGGAAGTATCCATGAAAGACATTTAAGTAAAAAGGAAGCCATGCAATGTTGCATATGATGTGATCATGTTTTTGGAAAAGGAAAATACATATACACAGAAAAATGGCTGAAAAAGATATTTACCAAAAAGCTATGGAGTTACCTTTGCGATTACACAGTAAGTAATTTATCATTATTCCCTATGAGGATTACTGCTTTTGTAACCATAAAAAAATGCAAAAGGAAAGGTACTTGCTTCTTTAAAAAAACATACACTTGGCTCAAGGTTTTCGCAGGTGACAGGAAAGTTACAAACATGCTGAAGGTTGAGTTCCAGGTACTCTGGGAAGGACTGCATGAGCAGCTCTGGCTGGACTATTTGTCCAACTTCTGTGAATCACTGTGGGTAGGTGGTGATGTAGTCTTCAACAAAGAAGTGGGACTTTAACTGCATCTTCTGGTGAGAGAAACAACCAGAATACACTCAGTCATTAAGGCAGGTATTTAGGTAACTCACCAACACCAATTGCTCAGTATTCTAAAATGGTTGTGGCCCAAACCAGTATGTTATCTTTAAGCATCTTTGCACATGTGTATGTGTACATGCATTTTTGTGTGTGTGTGTGTGTGTGTGTGTGTGTGTGCTTTAATGTTCTCAATATTGAACCTAGGGTCTCTTACATGCTAAGCATCTGCTTTACCACTGAGCTACACCCAAAGCTCATCTTTAAGATGATGCTAACTTTGCTAGCTAGCTTTCTGACACTGTGACAAAATAGCTGAGATAATCAACTTAAAAGAAGGAGAGGCTTATTTTGGCTCATGATTTCAGAAGTTTCAGTCCATGGTCATTTGGCCTTGTTACTTTGGATCTGAAGAAGCACAGATGTCATGGTGGGAGCACATGAAGGAGGAGGCCTGTTCACTTAATGGCATCTTGGAAGCAAAAAACAAAAAAAAAAAAAAGAAAGAAAAGAAATAGGGAAGGGACTGGAGTCCCAGTATTCCTTTCAAGGGCACACCCCCAATGACCTAACTCCCCTCTAATAGGCCCTCCTCTTAAAGGTTCTACCACCTCCTACCAACACCACGGGCTTGCAACTAGGTCTTCAACACATGGACTCCTGAGGGCCACTCAAGACCCAAACTATAACATCAGCTTACCCCGGGACACTGGCTGCCATGGTCTCAGCTTCTGATTGTCTTACCAGTTGTAGACATAGATGGCTATAGCACATTTCAGAAGATGAGATAGCCCAAGGAGCTCATGAGAGATCAAAGCAACTTCCAGCTGGAGGACATGCAGTTCAGTTGCTGTCACTGAGCAGATTCAGGGTCTCTAATAAATTGGAGTCACTCTCTACCTGTGCAGGGTTATGCCAGGTCTCTTTCCCCAGAACTCAACACTCAGGCAAATGCAAGACAGGAAGGAAGTCCTCATACGTGTTCCAGATTCTTGCCCCTCTTCCTGCCAGTTTCTTCTGGAAAACTGATTTTCAACATCATTGATAGCTCACCATCCCTTCCCTTACTCTTGTTTCACTTCTGCCTTTGAAAGTTTTTGCTTGTTAAAAAATCATTGTTATCCCTTCACTTATCACTGGGTATTCTAAAGACCATTATTTTGAAGTCTTTTAAAAGACTTCCATAAAACTACCTTCATCTGGTGTAAATCTATGCTCTGATATCATTAGCTCTCTTCTGAGCTTCAGATTTCTTCCTGTGTCTTGGATTTGGGATTCACACTCACTTTATGCATATAACATTTTGGTGTATTATTATTTTTTTTTCCTCCTTCTGTGCTCACCTCACCTTATCCGGCACTTTCTCTCAGGCTAGAACCACATTTAGTGGAAGTTCAGGGTTTCTGTTTCAGGGTGGTGTCAGGGACACTCCAGGACCAGTCACCAGGCCAGAGGGTACTTAGGTCTATTTCTAGTCACATCTCTTCCTTCTAGTGCATCCCTGGGTCATGGCTCCTATGAAACGGCAGTCCCATGTAGTTGTGGACGGTGAGAAGGTGTGAGTAATCCTGCCCAGCCCTGATGGTAAGCAGGACTCCTACCTGTAACCCCACCCTGACATCTCTATCTGCTGCCACCCGCACCTGTAGCTCAGCAGCTTACCACTGGGTGTTGCCGGTCCTTGTCTACTCCCCCAGTAGTACAGCTTAGTTTGTAAAGTGACTCTACCTTTTCTCTTTTTGTATCTTCCCTGCCATTGCTCTGTCCTTGAAGCAGACGGAGTGTGTGGTTTTTAAAGTGATCATGCCACCTTGACTGGATGGCTCGTCCCTTTGGCAGTGCTGAAGGTTTGCATATGTCGGAATTGTCTGATGGAAGCCATGTTCCACTCAGTCCCAGACAGAACACCTTTGGTGAACTTTTCCTCATCCACTTGGAGTTCCAATAATTCCTATGAGAGATGGCTGGCTCGAAGGTGCAGGGAAATGGCCATTAGTGTGGAAAGTTCACATCCTCTCAGGAGCAATCTTGGCAGTCCGCTGCCCTGGGAGTCTGTAGCCAGCTGCCCTAGCAACCCCTCTCCAGCTGGTTGGCTTGTCCAGGGTCCAGCTCCTGCTCTGCATGGCAGACAGTGAGGGCAGCCTGAGCCAGAGGAGTGTCCTCCTCCCCATCATAGGGGTGAGCACCTCTGTGCATCTGCCAGCCTTGCTCTGGCAAGGAAGACATGAGGGAGACATGAGGGAGCCAGCGGCTGGGAGGGGACAGAGGGACATTCCTCCTACTCCCTGGTCTGGCTTCACACCTGGTGGTGGAGGAGTGTGGACAGGAAGGTGGTTTTCTCCTCTTGCCTGCACAGCTCCTTGAGCATCTCTGAAATGTCTCTTTGCTAGTATCTAAGCATGCAGCTCTTCAGGGACTCTCATTTGCCCTACTTAATGCACGTGCCCAGGCCTCGGACCTATTACCAGGGTTGTGGTTACTGCAATTCCATCATCATTACAGGGCCTTGGGGACCAACAGTTATGCAAAGGAGTAGAAGGCACTTTACCACCCACTCATCCACTTACTCCATGAATGTTGATTCATTGTCTTGTTAGGCCAGGCACAGTTTTCAACTCTGTGGTTAGAGCAGTGACCAGGAGCACAGAGAGTTCCCTGCCCTCCTAGCATGCTTGTCCTACTAGCAGAAGCAGGAGACCCACAGTGCACAAATAGAATATTAGATATGATAAGTGCTAATTTAACAAAAATAAATTGATGTCTGGGAGAGTGTCTGAGAGCTGGTCAGACTTGGTATCTTCAGAGGCTACCTTGAAGCTGAGACAGAATGCCAAGAAGGAGTTGTCCCCATGGAGATGTATGAGAAAGGTGCTCAGGCACGTGGACCAGTTAGCGCAGTGGCTCTCAGATGGAAACCAGCTTGGTGTGTGTGTTGACAAGATTTTTTTTATTTTCCTGGTGGATCTCCTGTACCAGGCTATCTGGATGTTCTAACCATGAATGATTCAGCTTTGAACAGTCTTGCTTACCTTTTTCAGGTGTTCATTTTATTGGTTAATTGATCTTCACTGCAACTCTTTTAGGGCATTTTGTATTTTTGTAAAGTGTGTCCTGGCTCTGCATCTTTCAGGAGTTATGGGCTCCATATTTTGCACACTATTTTCAAGGGAGGGTCTTTTGGAGGTCCTGTCTTCATGGGTGGAGTTTGAGAGGCTAGGGAGGACATTTCTGGAGCTCTGTCCCCTCATTTTAACAACATGGCTGTATATTGTGCTATTTTATGTAGCAATCTGTGTATAATTATGTTATGCACAGTCATAAGAAGTCATTTGAAGATAGATTCTACAGTCACAAAAAGATGAAGGCCAAAGGATGCCACATCAACTTGTTGAGGGCAAGGCCCATATCTCATTGTCAGTTCTGTCTCATCCACAGGTTAAGTGACTTCTTGGAACCTGGAAGGCTCAGTAGACTCATTGCAGAAGTGCAGAGCCTTGGCGGGTGGCGGCCCTAGCACAGAGGCAGTGCTCAGCAGGGTTGCGGGTGCTCCACCATCCAATTAGACATCAGAGGTGATTGCTATTGCTGCCAAAACTTCCTATGCTGCATGGAAACAATTACATTAAAATGCAATTGGAGATTCCAGTAATCTCCTTGGAGTAGACAAATAAACTTTGAAATCATTTACAAATGATGTACCAAATCTGTGTGGCATCTGCTCGTTGTAGGGAGAAAATGTGTTTCTCCCAAGAGGCTGCTCACATGATGAAATCGCTGCTTTCACGTGACAAGGAGGGCACATGGGCGGCCCTTGCCCAGCAGGACTTGCCACAGCTGGGACTCAGGCATCCTCCGCAGGGTATGAAGATGCTGAGAGCTGTGTGTCCTGCCCAGCCTGGCCTGTCACTCCTTGGACACCGCTCTGGTGTGAGATGGGGATACGCGTGTTGGCCATCACTCAGCTCCTGGGAAGATGTTTTCTCAGCTTTCCTTTGCGAGGCTGGTGATGGGGAGCTGCCCTTTGACAGGCTTTGATGACAAGCCAAGAAGCTAGGGGAGCCTGTCCCAGACACACTCTCCTGGCGTGGCCTATGTTTGTCTTCCAAGCCAAGGAGGAGGCGGTTCTGAGTGGCCACGTTGTGTGTGAGTGCACATTCCTGAAGGCCTTGCCTGATTCAGGTCTTACATAATTCAAGACTAATTCTCCTATAAATTACTCCTTGATAAATAAAATCATTAGTGTATAAAGTGGAGAGAATGTATTCTTGAAGGTTGTAAATTTCAACTTTTGGAGTTTGGGGCATATTACATGACGTTCCTAGGCAGCTGTGTCAGCATCAAGATTTCCATTATCTTTGGATTTGTAGGACTGTTTTTTGTGAGCTTAAAGGTGCCACTGCTTCAATTCTGCTTTTGCTTTCCTAGTATCCTCTTTGCTTTCCTAGTATCACTCTCACACTGCTGCCTGCTAAATTAGTTGTCTATTTTTCTTCATAGGATGTTATTGCATGTCATTTCTGTTCCAAGGTATTATTACTGCTAGCATGGTTATCCCTTAATGAATGCTTGGATGATACTACTAGAAGAGGTAAAAAAAGATTTTTAGTTACAATAATAGCAAGTGCTTAGTGATTCATACAAGTTGTGCATGCAAATAACAATAATGTGATTTACTGATATTGTTAAAAGATGGTAGATTTTTATAAACAGAAAGAATGGTTTTAACATGTTATCTTAATGTGACACATACTTTATAATACAATCAACCAGATGGCTTGGAAATTATATGATCCAGAGGAATCTTCAAAAAATTCAGAGGATTCACATAATTTCAAAATTTGCTTATGAAATTATATGTATATATGAATTTTGTTGCTGTTTTGAATTTGGAAAATCCAAATTCACATAAATGCGGCTGTGCTAGTATTAGCTATGATTCTTTTGGTTATAGATTATGGAACAACTATCTCAATTTTTTTTAAATAAATGAGGAATGTATTATGAAGATACTGGTGTTTCTCAAAGAGACCATAGCTCCAGATCTCAGGAATAGCTAGAATCTGGGATTTCAAAACCACCAATACTTCTTTCCTCCTCCCCCTCCTCCTCCCCCTCCTCCTCCCCCTCCTCCCCCTCCCTCTCCTCCTCCTTCTTCTTCTTCCCCTCCTCCTCCTCCTCCTCATCCTTCTTCTTCTTCTTCTTCTTCTTCTTCTTCTTCTTCTTCTTCTTCTTCTTCTTCTTCTTCTTCTTCTCCTCCTCCTCCTCCTCCTCCTCCTCCTTCTTCTTCTTCTCTTCATCTTCTTCTTCTTCCTTCTTCTTCTTCTTCTCTTCTCCTTCTCCTTCTCCTTCTCCTTCTCCTTCTCCTTCTCCTTCTCCTTCTCCTTCTTCCTTCTTCTTCTTCTTCTTCTTTTCTTTTTCTTCTTCTTCTTCCCTTAATGTATCAAGACTTTGTTATTCTTTTCCACAAGGCTGGCTAGATAATTTGTGGGGCCTTGTGCAAAATGAAGATGAGGGGCCCTACATTCAAAGAGTAGAGAACATCATTTTCTTCACTTCTGTGATCTCTCCTTAAACTTTTTATGGTGTTTCCAATTTGTCATTTAATTTCCCTTTCCAGGGCATAGGAATGCTTGTAAGGCAAGTACAGACCATTATAGGCATCCAGTGTGGACAATGTTACTCATGGTGTGAGGTGCATATGCCCCCAAGCCTCCCCAGGCCCCACATGGGAGGAAGAGTGGTCAGGGCCATTGAGTAGGTTTGGAGATGGCCAAGAGGCCATTCTGGGGAGGCAGGAGGTATCTTGGAGACATGTAATCTGAGGCTCCAAACCCCTAATGCATGAGCACTGTCTCATGGATTCCATTCACTGCTAGCTTCCTAGGGCTGCCTTACCCACTAGCCAGGTGGCTTAAGGAATGTATTGTCTCACAGTTCTGGAGGTCAGAAGTTTGAGGCCAAGGTGTCCACAGGGCTGCTTCCTTTCAAGGTCAGTGAGGGAGAATCTGTCCCAGGCTTCTCTCCTGACGTCTGGTGGCCACAGATATTCTTTGGCTTGTAGAAAGTATTATCCCTGGGTCTTCAATTTGTCTTGTTTCTGAATATGTCTGTGTCCAAATTTTCCCTTCTTATAAAGGCACTAGTCATTTTGGATTAGGGCCCCACCCTATTCTAATTGCACCTCATTTTAATTTAACTGATCTCATCTCCAATGACCTGGTTTCCAAATCTACTCACATTCTTAGGTACTGGGAGTTGGGACTTCAATATATAAATTGGGGAGGGTGGGGACAGAGTTCAATCCATAGCACTTATTAAATGAAAACTCAATGATAGAACTATTAAGAATTTAAATATGTCAGCTGCAGGACACCAAACCCCAAGGGTGAGGCTCCTTGGGAGAACCAGACCCTGAGCTAGTAAGCAGATTATACGTCTGCTGGCCAGCGTCCCCTGCATAAGAACACACTCCTCTCTAGATTTAGCTCTTTGCAGGAAAGTAACTCCACCCTCTGACCTAGATCACATGGGTTTTAGGGTTTTATCTGTGACCCCGGAGCTGACACCAGGACCCACGGCATAAACCAGCAGCTACAACAGGATTGTGTTCTGAAGAAATCGGCAGCACTGGAGCCAGAGCCTGTCTTCCCTGGCCAGAGCTTACCAAGGATTGGCAAAACTATTCTCTAATTCCATCGCCGACATGCCCACCTACTCCATCACTCCACTTCATAGCAGAGGACTGGGAAATGTGTGGCAGGGTCATTCTCCTCGTAAGAAATGCAGTGCTACCCTCCCTTGCTCTCTCAGGAGCATCAGTGACAGAAGAAGCCCGAGTCTAGAGAGGTGGACAATGGCAATTAACTCTTTTCTACTCCCTTGCCCAGCCCAGGCCAGGGAAAGCAAGGGGAGAGTTAGTCCAGAACATACCATGACTCTTCTCTGCTCCCCGGAGTGAGAATGGCAGGAAAGAAGGAAGGGAAAGCCCACTCCACCCCTGGCACCCCAGCCCGTCAGGACAAGCCTGACCGAGGGTAGCTCCACTCTGCACTGCGTGGGACTGGCCTGATAACACATATGAATGATGGAAAAGCTGTGGGGTCTGTCTGAAAGGGGCTTAAGTGACAAGAAGAGAGAGCTTAGAGATCACAGCTGCAATTAGTGACAGGAACAAAACACAGCTATTTGGTATTTATACACCCACTGGGTTGAGATGATAATCGAAACCAGTTATGTAATATCTGGGTGCAATTTTAATTTTCAACACCTCTGTGATGTCAGGGTTCACTGAAACTTTTATTCACCTCCAAGACCCCCATCCTCCAGCAATTAGGCAAGGCCATGTGACTGCTTTGGTAGTGCAATGCGAGTAAAAGCTGGAGGCAATGAAAAGCCTCGGCTGCACTGCTAGTGTTGCTCTTGCCTGGCTCTGTGTGGCAGCTGAGAACTCTGCATGCGCTGTACAGTACAGCTACAAAAGGATGAAGCCTCAGCTAGCCTGGGCCCCAGAAGGGCTATGACCTGGAATGGACTTGTGGCAAGAGTGAGGCAAAGCTTTCTGTTGTGGCAAATCCTGGATGTGAGGGCCATCTGTTGCAGCTGCATAGCCTAGGCTGTTCTGGTAGTCGTGGAAGCTTCTTGTCTGTCAAGGGAGCGGCAGGGCAGGGAATGCTGCTAAGGGAAGCCCTGGGGGGTGTAGAGATAGCAGCATGTAGCAGGCATGCTCCCTGGAGAGGGAAGCTGAGGGTAATGTTGAACAGGATGGACCACAGATCATGTGGAGGCAGGTGTGTATGGACCATGAACGTCATGGAACAAGAAGAGGAACTTGAATGAAACAAGAAGAGGGAGGAACTCATATTTTAGCCACTTTGAATAAGGAGTCTGCTTCATGATGCTATCACAATCCACGGGACCATGTTTCTATTTTGATGCGCACATTTTTATATAAAGTTAAAACTCAAGCTCCTTCCAGAAGGGAGGGGTAAAGTATGTCAGTGTTCTTTCTGACATATCCCCTCCCTCATATATGCAGTCACTGAGGCTGAGTGTACTTGGCTGGACTCTCTATCTGAGTTTACTGCCTATTGCAACAGCACTTGCTAAGTCCTTCTAGAACTCTGTAATAGAATAGCCTCAATAGGCTTCTTATTGCCAGAGGTTTCAACTAGCTCTCTCTGGCCCTAGCTTCTCCTCCAGTTCTTTGCGCTTCAATGCAAAGTACTTTTTCAGCTAGAAAGGATCCTACTGAATTAATTCACATTAATATTTGAATGACTAAAAGGCTCAGAAATATTAGCACTCTACAAGAATGAACCTAAGACTTTGAAATAGTGTTTTTCTCATTTGCTTAATAAGTGCATGGGCAGGACGTCAGGCCATTGGGTGCAAATGGTTTTGAGCAGGCGGGAAGCTGTTGGCAGGCTGACCCTGCCTGTCATTGCTCAGACAGCTTAGCTCTCCATTCTTTGAAGCTTGGGCTCTTGCTGACTGTGACCATGGGCCAGTTACTCACCAATAAAAAAGGGGTGTTTAACTGCTCTTATGATATGTGTTAATTGGTGTGTTTATACTGTTTACATTTAATGCAATTATATTTTAGTACTTAAATATGACATTTAAAAAGTTTTGCTTTCTTTTTGTTCCCTCTGTGGTTCATTTCTCTGTTTTTGTTCTTTTACCATCTTGTGGGTTATTTAAATGTTTGTTAGAATTCCATTGTGTTTATCATTTAATGTATTTGAATGTATCTTTTTGGATAAAAATTTGGGGGGCAGATGTGGGCATTACACACACACACACACACACACACATCTTATACACACCACACCTCTCCCGAGATTTGTTGACCCTTCCACATTTAAATTGTCTTAAATATCACCTCTACATACATTGAAAACCACATCAGACAATGTTTTAAAAACTCAAGAAGAAAAGGAATGGCCATGATAGTTACCCATGCATTTGCTCTTTCCATTGTTCCTAATGTTCTAAGTTTTCTTCTTTTTAATATCATGTTCTTTCAGTTTAGAAAACTTCTCTTAGCCACAGTAAAAAATTAGGAGCCACAGGGAGAAAGAACAGCTAAGATTCATTAGAGTCAGGATTCACCCAGGATTGCCTGGTTCAGCATCCATGGACTGTGGTGTTCCTGGCACAGAAGGGACAGGGGCCAGGTGAGATCACTGACAGCTCAGCAATTTATAGGTACGAACGACTGTGACGCTGTGTGCTATTATAGGTTGTGGTTATTTTCTCTCTTGCATCTGCTGATGTTGAACATATGGCTTTCCTCCTGGTGAGCTTGCTTCTAATTTATCTGCTCAGGAAGTCTCAATTTTCACACCGTATTTGGTTTCCAGAAAAAAACCTATTCTGATATCATTTTCCGGCTTGTCTGATTAGGACCTGTCAAAGTTCGGTGGTTTCCACAGGTCATCTAATGGGAGTAAGTCAGAAGCTGGGCTGCTGAATCATAAATTCAGAACCCACAGGGCTCCTGATTCCTTGCTGTGGCCACCAGGTCATCCTCCTTGCTGAGCATGACAAAGCACTGACTACTGGATGGGAAACATATTTCAGAGCAGCTAGCACCGAGGTGAAAAATAGACTTGGGACTTTCTGAAGAGGAGATCTTATTTAATGGAATGAACATTCTATTGGTCTCCCAGGCAATAAGACAGTCTTTTAGGTATAGCTTCTCAGTGGGGTGCCAGGGCATGCTGAGCTGCTACAAATGGGTTGCAGGTGTGTCTGAGACACGGATCCCCTTGGTTCTTGGGGCAACAGGCAGGTCCTGGGGCTCTTCAGAATTGTGGCCTACTTACCTCCAGCTGTGACCAGCTTCTCTGATTTACCCTAGGGAGCCATGTTCAAGGTATCATTTTCTATGTGAACCAAGAACAGGAAAAGTTGAGGAAGTGTGTTTGGTGGTGTGTCTTCTAAGTGTGGTGCCACATTGGAAGAGTGATTAGCTCTACCCCCACCCCCTCATGCTATGCTAAGCTCCACCTTAATGGTGCTTTCTTGGGGTGCTGGCTTTTTTGACTGAAAAGATGAAGGGTGTTGCAGAGTGTGACTGGTCTCTGTGAAGGCAGGAAGGGGGTGGGTGGCAGTCACAGGACTTTGTTCACCAAATTGTGGATCTCTGGGATGATGATGGGCATTTCCTGAAGCTCAGAAAGATGAGTTGGTGAGAAGTTATTTAAACTATTTATTTCATTCAATGGGATCAAAATTTAAGAAATGAAGGCAGTGTTAAACCGAGAAGATGGAGTTCCCAAATGCTTCTATAAGGTCACAATTTTTTCCAAGGTGTTTCTAAGGGAAGTTAGTGACCCTGGAGGCCGTCCTTCCCCCTTGAGATTGACATCAGGTGCACAGCCACATCCATTTGAGAGCTCTGGGCTCCATGATCAAGGAGAGAATGTCCAGCCTCAGGGCATCTCTGCTGTCTTCAGTTCTTCTCTGTCTTGTTTTCCCTTCTGGACCCCAGAGAAATCCCTTGCTTCACCAGTTTCCCCAAGGCCCTGGAGCCAATGTGGCTGCCATCATCTTCCCAAACATCTGAGAACAGGTAGTTTCAGAAATCAGGTGTTTGAAAAGCTAATGGAGAAAGAGTTGGTTTCCTGTTGAACACCTAATGGTTTTGATTATTAGGAAAACTTCCTGCCACATATTGGGAATTCGTGGGAGTAGGTAAAGGGATTGCTCTAATTGCACAGATGAGATGGGGGAGACCAACAGGAGGAAGCAGAGAATATGGGACCTACAGAAGGCCACTGTCAAAAGGGCATGGCACTCTCCACTTTTATTTGTGTTTGTCATGGGTGCTGCTGTTACTATTAATATCATGGTATCAACACCACTTACTCGGGGCTGATTATATTATATTCCAACAAAAAGACCAAAGACCAGAATACGGGGGCATGTGGGGTTGAACAGGTCCTGGAACATTGGAGACGTGGCGGGAGAGAGCACTTACCTGGGACTGTGGATTTGGAGACCTCGTGTGCAGGTTGAAGCCAAGAGAATGTGCAAGCTTGTCCAGCAAGGGAATAACGAGTGACAAAAGCAGGGACCCAAAGGGAAGGATGACATGTGAATAGGTGAAGATGCCGGAAGAGGAGGAGTCCAGGGAGGACCCTAGGAGGGGTATCCAGAGAGGTGGGGGGAGGAAGAGTAAAGAGAAAGGGTGGAATGTGTGAGGCGCCATAAAAATGCAAGAGCTCAGGGCTTGTTGGCTGTCAAAGAGCTAGAGCCGTCCATTCAGGTGGCCGAACTGGCGCTCAAGGCTGGAGCTGCTTCCAACGTCAAGGAGCAGGGGCCTCGGGTAAGAGCCCTGTGCAGCGCCAAAAGCAGGGAGCAGATCTGGTCCTAAAGCCAAAATTCCCTGCTCCCCGTGGGAAGGTGAACTCCATCCAGCTTTCCCAACTGCAGTTTCTTCTATTTGTTCACACTCAAAAGACTTTTGGTAAAGCTCTGCAAAACACTTGGATGATGCAAATTACCACTCTATGCAAAGTGCAGCGGTGGAGGCTGGCTACTGTTACTCGGAGCCACCTGTACATAATTGAGTCTGGGACGCGCTCCTGCTCCTGCTCGTCATCAGCACCTTTGGAGTCAAAGTCAATCAATCTGTTCCCCTCAATTCTTGCAGTTTGTATATTATTAAAGCCCTGGAGATTGTGGGTTTGGTTAACTGAATGCTTTGATGAGTGTCAGATCCTCCTGCCATTTTTGACACCTTCTGAACATCTTGAAGCTGTTGTACAGGCAACTTCTCAATTTGTTTTGGACCACACTCTGGGATGGTATTGCTGTGAGTGTTGTATTGGGAATATTTTTGTCGAATATTTTGGAAATCTTGTGTGCTCTAAAGGCAACTGTGGAGCCACGAGATTCTATTGAGGAAACGTTCAGGTTTGTTTGTATGAGACCCGTTACTACAGTGGAATCTGAGAAGAGAAAGAAAAGTAAAGGGTTCCCTGTAGATATTTTCCCAGGCACATCTCTGGAGAAAGGGACAGTCATGTTGATTTTGAAAGCAATTATCATACTGTTGGCAAATGTATGGAGTTCTGGAAACTTGCAGAAAGGGGGTCTCCTGATAACTGGGTGAGGCTCAGCAGGTTATCTGTGAACACTAGCCAGTGTTTTCATGGCAGTGGGGAGCTGGGGCGAGGGGAGTAGGAGAAAGACTAGGAAGAGAAAGTGGAAGCAGAGCAAAGAGATGGGCATTTCATTTCAACAGCTAAGGATTTTCAGGCTGGAAACAGTGACCCCAAAGAGCACATCAGGACTGTTGGCTCACAAGACAGGCATGGCAGGGTCCTTTCTTCTCTTTCCCAGTCACCCCCGACATTATTTGACTCATCCTTCTGGAAATATTTCTAGCTGCACCTCTGATCCCTGAATGTTCCCCCAACTCATTGAAATGCACAAGCGAAAATTATTCATCTGTTTGGAGGTTATGCAGAGATGAAAATGCTGTCAGAAGTAAAAGGATACAGTTACACAATCAGATCCATTATGAGAAAAGGTCAGCTTTGCTGGTAACGGCACAAAGGCCAAGTGCTGAAGACAAGTGAAGGAAGATGGGGAGTCACCGCTGGTCACCTTCAGGCTGGAGAGATGCTTATGAGGACCTGCATCCATCAAGGCAAGCGACACGGAGCTGGATGCCAGCCACCCAGCTGGTCGTGTGGAATCTGCAGAGATGACTCAGGGTCTGCAAAATCAAAAGGCAACGGAGAGAGAAAGAACAGACAGGAGAACGCCAACACACTCTAGGACCAGGACGGGGCTGGGTTGCTCAAGGTCAGGCCGTTGGACGGTGAGTCAGAATCTTGGGAGCTCTTTCCTGTTTCTACAGGGATCCAAGAAGGGGTGCTCTGTCTTACTAGACTCAACAGGACCCTCTGTACAAAAGAGGTCTCATAAATCTTCCTCCAAAACACAAGTCAACGAATCTGTGAGTGTTCAAAGAAAACACCTGGCAAAGTGATTATTGATAAGGTGAAGATCAGGTTTACTTTGCCAGAGAGACTCAGAGGTGCCTCTGTAGTGCAGTAGGGAAGCTAGAAATTTCTTCTAAATAAAAGAATCTTCTCTGTACCAGAAATTCCACTGTTGCTATTTGTTCCTTTGGGCAAACATCTCTAGACATCTCTCCTGAAGTACAGTGAGCATGAGGAGGTAAAGCCATGAGATCTTGTCTATCCTAGGAATCATGGGAGTTCTGGACAGTTGGGGATGGAAAGGAGGAAGGTTATAGAAGGGGAAGAAGCAGGAGGGAAGGGGGAGGGGAGGAAGGTACCAGTGTCTCCTGAAAGTGTTCAGAGAATTAAGAGCCCAAGCTGTAAAAGGCACCTCATGATGTGAAATTAAAAAAAAAAAAAAAAAATTGGTCACTTTGACTTTGATGATATTTCCTTTCCTTTCAGGTTTCTGGTCATATTTTAGGTTTTGAGGACGTAGGATCATGGGCTTTCAGAATCGAGGACAGTATCTATTCTGGGTGTGCATGGAGCCAGTGGGTCCTCAGACCTACTTGTCTCCGTGTGTCTGTGATCATATTTAACCACCTTGAGCTCCTGATTGATCATCTATAAAACAGAGATAATGATAACTACCTCCTAGATTTCACATGAGTTTAAAATAAAACACTATATAGTAAAGGCTTAGAACAGCCCTTGCTACAACCACTAAGGACCCTATAAAATGCAGACTCTTCTACTTTGTGCAGGAATTCCCTCTCCAGCTGACAAATCCCCCAGTCTTTTAATGGACCTGAAGGAAAATGACAAGGAACTACCTATCCCATGAAGCAGCCCTCTTCTTTTCTGAACAGATGTGATTTTTGAGAAATTCTTTTTTGAATAAACATCGGCCTTTCTGTACCTTCTACCCATTAGTTGTCGTTTTACCCCTTGTATCTTCTCAGTTTGCTTCTTACACTTGTCAGCCTCTGCCTTGATATCTGCATGACTTTTTGAAGATGGTGATGAAGTATCTTGAGGTTTTTACTATTCAAGGCTAAAAAAACTGCATTTCCATCAAGCCCATTCATCTGATTGGATTGAAACTTCATCCATCTCTGTTGCATCCTCTGGACTTTGTAGTTATTTTTTTTAAAAAAATCAATTTGTAATTTATAGCATTCATAAATTTGATATTTGCCATTGTGTGCAATTTATATAATGCTTCTTAGTTTATTTCATGTAATTAATATTTAACACTAAGGAACTATGGTGTCGAGACAATGCACTGAGCAAGGAGCCATGTAAATCAGTATCAACCACTTCCCACAGTAGCTTTTCCCAGTGCAAACTCCAGAACAGTGGGTTCTTCATCTTCAACTGGAAATCTACACCAGGATGTCTCCTTCTATGGCTAAGAACCGGTTTTGTTTTTTTAAAATTTTTTCAAATTTCCAGTCCAATTCAAACCAATACTTTATAAAATATGATAAAGATAAATTGTTGGAAGACCCAAATGAAAAAGCATATAAATTATAAGCCACAATTTTTATTATTAGATTCACAGGTATAAAATTGCATTTTAATAAATGTCATCAAAACAAACATAGCCTAGAAAAGCAATGGATTACAACAATGGACATGTTTAGTACATGTTTTATTAATATAAAGAATTTCTATCACACTAGTATATTTTTGCAGTTTTGCAGTAGTACAATAAGTTATGAATGAAATAAGAGTGTATTGAATACCAATACATGCAATCTGAATAAACATTATGTATAAAGATGTTAGTGTGAATAATGAGTTAACTTTTTGCTTGCTAATTAATCTGATTAGAGTTGGATTGACAGTAATAGTACCCTTGAGGGGGAAGTCTATCTAAATTGTTCTGTGTTTGCTTTAATGTGTATCGCAGTAGACAAACCAGATCTAGGTTGATGGAATAGAAGAAGTGACTTTCAGAACAATTCCAATAGGTTGATGCTATTTAATTTAAAAATTTTCCCCCAAATGAAACAAATAATGTTGTTTTAAAAATTCAACTTTTTATTAATAGCCGGTTGCAACAATTTTATCCTGAAAGTAAATTAAATCATCTTCAACTGATGAAAGCAGTAAATTCCTGGTCTAACATGCTTTGGGGTTGTCAAACTAATGCTAAGATGTCCATATTACATCACAGTCTTTCTGAGAGTGATTAACACAGTTCAAGCCACAGAAGACTCACCATGGCCTTTAAGGGAGTTTGATAAGGAAGAGTCTCTAAGCCATTCACCAGATGTGCCCACACTTGGATAACACAGCAACTGGATGTTGCTATAAATGTCTCAAAATACTTGTTCTCAGTTTCTACATGTGCCAGTCATCACAGACCAGTAACAGCTGGGTATCAGCCAGGGGTCACACTCTGAGTGGTGCTGGCCTACCCTACTCATGGGACAGACACACACATATTATGAATTGTTCTAGTTGCTAGAAAATGTGTCTTTGCATTTTGCCCCAATCTGCGTCCTGTACCTCTCATCCACATTCTTTGATTTTGAATCACAACTAATAAATCTACTTCCCACTGTATGTGACAACCTGCAAGAAATTCAATAGCAGGTGTCACATATTCTTTAAGTTTTCTCTCCTCTGGGTAAACAAACCTTCCCTCAACCCAACCTCATACGACATGAACTCAAGGATTTTCGCCTCATCACCCTTGGGCCACCAGAGTGGCCAATATCCCTTGAATATATTTTAAGTGTTTATTTATAACCAACACTTCAACAGGTATGGTGTTTTTGTTTCCAATTAAGTGAGACTTTGCCAGTGATATAAATGAATGTGGTTCTAGCAAAAACAATCCAGTTCCCCCTTGTTTTCTAATGCTTGAAAATGTTTAAAAAAAGGACAGTCTATAACAATTATAGGGAAAAATATGAAGTTTCTTCAAAGAATAAGAAAGTTGAACTACTGTGCAACTTCACAAGCCACGTCTGGGTGTGTATCTAGAGGAAATGAGGCAAGTTATCTCCAAAGATGTCTGTACTTCCACGTTTCTTGTAGCACTAATTGCAATAGCCAAGACATAGAAACACCATTGTGCCTGTCCACAGATGAGAGGATAAAGAAAATGTGGTGAATTTGCAATGCAATAGGATTCAGCCACAAAGGAGGGAAATTCTGCAATTTGCAACCACATGGATAAACTTGGAGGATGTGTGGTTAAGTGAAACAAGTCAGTCACAGAAAGACTGATAATGCATGATACCACCTATATGTGGAATCTAAGTGTCAACTCACAGAAGCAGAGGGCACAGTGGTGGTTTCCAGGGCCTGAGCAGAGGAAGGGGAAGCACACAGATTTTTGATCACAGTGTACAAACTTTCAGTGATATGAGGAATAATTTTCGGGTATCTAATGCATAACGTGATGACTAGAATTAATAATTCTGAATGGTTTACTTGAAATTTGCTAAGAGAGCGGATCTTATGCATCCTCGACACACATGTAAAAATGGATATGTTAATCAGCTTGCCTGTTGTAGTCATTTCGCCATGTATATGTATAAATCATCATTTTGTACACATTGAATATACACAACTTTTTATTTGTCAATTATACTTCAATAAAATTGGAAAGAAGATTTTAAAAAGAGAAAGGCTATACTTGCTCAAACCACGTGCAGAAGCATAGTGTCAGTGAGAAAGTCATCCTGCTATCCACCGGGTCTTTCCTTGTCTCCATTCACCTGGGTCTTAAAATTCCTTTAGGTAAACATTTCCACCCTTGGGCTGGAAGATGTGCTTTATAGTCTTCCTTCATTCATCCACAGATATTTGATATGTATTTGATAGTCTTCCAGGCCCCGGTGGCCTAATGACAAACAGCCTGACATTGTCCCTGCTTTCACAGGCGTTTGATTAAGTGTTAAGATAGACAAGCAGAACAAAGAGAAGGCACAGTTCCCAGGGGAAGTGCATGCCTGTGTAGGAGGAAATCATTCCCACAATGCAACAGCAGCTCAGGGGAGGTGCTGCAGGCCTATTGGCTGTCTGCTGCATTACTGGATTTCTAGCTAGTGAGAGACACCCGGATGTGAGTTCTGGTGGGCAGGCCCAGGCCCGGCTCACGCAGCCCGCAGCCGTATCACAGAGAAGAAGCTGGATACACATTAACTCTTAACTCATGGTTGTCAAGAGAGTGAGTACATGGATTCTCTTGGCATCATGCCCACTATCATGCCCTGCTCCAGAGACATGGGATTCCAATAGACAATGAAAATGAATTTTGTTTCTTCAGAATCATTTATATGTTCTCATATCAATCACCTTGTGCATTTTAATTCTCACATTGTCTCTAGTAATCCAAGGGACCAAGAATCATAATAGAACAAACAAGTCCAGGGCTACACAGAGAGGGAAAATCCACCTGGAGGCAAAATCCAGACCTTCTGACATGCCGATGGCCTTGGCCTGGCTCTGATTATATAAAGACAAACTTGGCATCAAACTTTTGCTTTTTATCATAAATGCAACTATCATTATTACAGTAGGCTTGTTCATTAATACTTGCACTTGATTCCTACATATTCACAAAAAGAATTCTAAGTCACTTTTATGGCTTTTGACATCAAAGCGAAGCAGAAATTATAGGAGAGTTTTTTTTTCTCTTTTCTTTTAATTTCTGTTTTAAAGATGCACTGAGTATGTCAAATGCGCTCAGAGAAATCTTGCCAATTAGGTGTTTGGCCACTGTATACCTACCTTGGCATACAGTGGTGGTAGTAGTGGGGGCTCAGTGTATTTGGTGCTATTGGGATTCTTCTGCACCTGAGGTTCTTGTACTGTGGCTTTTCAAGGCCCAGTCCCTCTCATTCATGAAGGTTTTCTGAATAGAACTGCCCCCAGGTTCCTCTCCTTCTTCTAAGCTGCAGTTTCTCACACCTAACACCAGAATCTATCTGAGATCGCAGCACATGGGGAGTTCTGAGTTCGGGCTCCCTGGGAAGATGTTGGATCCTTCTCCCTGTGGGCCCAGCCTACTGGGGACGGGGCTAGCCGGCTATCCTCCAAGTGGATAGGGGATCCAGACTGCCTGTGCACCCCCGGGCTGCATAGCTCATCTTTACTGTCTGAATCACATCACAAGAACCTAATGTTTGTTTTGGAGAAGGTTGCAAAATTAATGGATGAAATAAAGCAGCAGATGCTACCTATTAGAGAAGAATTTCATGTAGCAGGCCATGAAAATTTTGTTTGCAAAATAAGACCTAATTAATTTGGCTGAGCTAGACTACAATGAATTAAAGTGACAGAGTAATTAATAATGATGGTCTGGGTCTCTTCCCCAGTTTTGCTTCCATTTTGAAACCAACCTTGAGAGTCTTTCCTTGATATTCCCATGCCCTTATATGTGAGATGTTTTTGCAGAGAAATTCTTTTTTTCCATATAGGGTACTTGGTCTTTTCTTCTTTTGGCATCTGAGAAATTTTGATTCTCTCCTTTTTCATCTGATGAATAATTTGAGGGGTCTCCTCTGCAGCTCCTCCATCCATTCACCATTTTATCACTCTATCAAATATCTATGAGCATCTGTTCTCCAAGTCAGAGAATCAAAGGCAAGACATAGTGCTGGTCTTAAGGAGCTCATAGCCTCGTGGTGAAGACAGAATAGTGTCCAATCCAGCTGTGCTACAATCCAGCTGTGTGCTGAGCATTATCAGGAAGAGAAGTGTGTGAGTCAAACTGGGGGTCATGATGACATTTTCACTAAGCTAGCCACCCAGCTTTACTGAGGTAAAATTCATAAATAAAAACCATGTACATGCAAAGTGTACAGTTATAAATTTATATTGTGAAATGATTACCACCATCAAGCTAATGAACACACCTGTCAACACATAATGACCATTTCTGTGCAAGTTGTGAGAATATTTAAGCTGTTTTCTCTTAGCAAATTTCAATTATACGTGAATAAATGTAGTCACCATTATTAAGTCATGTTAGGTTTCCAGAACTTATTCATCTTATAGTTCAAAGTTCATACTCTTTAGCCAACATCATTTTCCCCACCCATAGAACCTTGGTAACCACCATTCTATCCTCCACTTCTGTGAGTTTGACATTTTTATATTCCAGGTATAGGTGAGATCAAACAGTATTTGTATTTCTGCGTCTGCATTATTTCTGTTAGCATAATGCTGTCCGTGTTCATCCCCACTGTCACAAATGACAAGATTTCCTTCTGTTTTAAGGTTGAATAATATCCATGTTTGTGTGACCATGTGTGCAAGTGTGTGTGTGTGTGTGTGTGTGTGTGTGTGTGTATGCATGCATCACATTTTCTTTATCCATTCATTCTTCCCTGGACACTTCAGTTATTTCCTTACCTTGGACATTGAATTTCACTTAGTTCTGAAGCATAAGTAAGAGTTAGGATGAATGGAAAGTACTGACGGATTCAAGTGAAGAATGACATGATCCTATTTTGTTTAGAAAGATCACTGTGG
Source organism: Tamias sibiricus (assembly GCA_025594165.1). Taxonomy (NCBI): domain Eukaryota; kingdom Metazoa; phylum Chordata; class Mammalia; order Rodentia; family Sciuridae; genus Tamias; species Tamias sibiricus. The sequence goes on from CM046670.1 coordinate 83,634,219, forward strand.
AAGCACTGTGGAAGATGTACTAGAGGGAGAAAGACCAGGAGCTTAGAGGACATAATTCAGCAAGAGAAGCTTGGGACCTGTGCTGACAGATCCAGGGAAAAAAAGATGGCAGGAGGTATTACTAGGGTGGACTTCAGAAGATGGGAGACTACTGGGGGTTGAGAATAGAGTTAGCAGGAAGAGCTGGGGATGATGTCGGGGTTTCCAGCTTTGTACTTGCTGCATGATGATATTATTTCCCAGAATAGGGAATACAAGAAGAAAGCAGGTTTTGGGATAGGAGAGAGAGAGAGAGAGAGAGAGAGAGAGAGAGAGAGAGAGAGAGAGAGAGAGGGACTGCAAATAGCAGAGCTAACATTTAATTGATTTCACTTCCTCTATTATCGGCATGGGCCTGAGCAGTTGAAGTCGTAATGTCTGTGTAAAGCCTGTACAATGAACCCATTTTTACAGACGGAGAGACAGAGGCCCAGAGAAGTTAAGTAGCTTGCACAGGATGCGCGTCTAGGAAGTAACAGAGCCATCAGTGTCCTGGGCTGATACCACCCTGCCTTGCAGAGGATGGGCTCATTTTGTTCTGTGCCACATCCAAGGGATCCATAGGGAGTTGCACGTAGTCATCTTACTCAAAGTGATAAACAAGGACACCTTTCAGTAGGGCACTGGGGACAGTGAAAATGTGAAGTTGACAAAGACTTCTTTAAAAAGCCTCAGCCATATACTGGCTCTTTGCTTTCTACAGACTGATTTGTGGAGTGCTTCTCCCTCCCTGCAGCGCCCACTGCTTCCCAGTGCTATTTCTGTTCAACTGGACACACGTTCACTGAAGACCTGCTATGGGGGTGTGGGTGGGGGGGTTCCTTGGCAATCAATATACCACATTAACCAGAAGAAGTGTAATCTCTTCATACAAGTTTACAGTAAACACCTCTGTCGAGGACTGGGTTTGGAAAGAAGCTGATATTAGTTATTCATCCCCTGGCAACAAGTTAAGTCACCCTTTTTAAAATTTTGCTCTCACTGTGAGATAAAGGATGTTAGTTATCAAAGGAATGCAAAGAGAAGAGTGGTGTTTGGAGAGAGAGAAAGAGAGGTGACAGGCAGAGAGGGCTTTCAAAGACCTCTGAAGTTGCACTAAGTTCTTGGCAGCCAGTTCCCGGGCAGGCAACAGATCCCTGACCTAGGCAGGCCAGGGCTTCCAAGGGGGACGATGATCTTCCATTTTTCTGTCCTGCAATCTGCCCAAGCACTCCCTGTTGAAAATGTGCACAGCTCTCTGGCTGCTCCTGACCCTCTCTTCCTTGGTCCCATCCCAAATCTCCAACAAAACATCTGGCCTCACCGAACTAGACCTGTAGTGTTGAAAGTCAGAGAGGAAAATAGGCTAGAAATCCTGAACTGCTTCCCAACAGTGTGAGTCTCCAGGGGGACTGTGGCTCTTCACGGGGGACTCTAATCCAAGAGGTAGATCAAAAGCTGGAAGGAGGACTGGACAGAGCAAGCCGACTGTCAGGAGGATAAACAAGGTGACGGCTTGGATGCCTTCCATCTCTTGCTTCTAAGATTTTCTGACCTCTCTGGTTCTTCTGAGTTTGTTCAAGATGAACAGTTGCTTCTGAGTAGGATGGAGAGCAAATTCCAACTTTGCTTAGTAGTGCCTGCATTTCCTCAACCTGTGGGTCAGGGTTCGGCCTCTGGCCTCCATGTATGGCTTACAGGAAAACCCTGAGATTTTTATCTCACAGAGCTCAGAGCACTTTCTCACTTCCTTTGACACCTCTCCTCTTTAACACATGCAGAATGTCGTCAAAGACCCTCTCTCCAGTGGTTCAGGAGGGATCTTTCATGGCCTACGTGTTGCTTCATGTCAGGTTGGTGTGGGGTTTGGCTGCCTTTTGATCCTCCTTCTCTAACTTGTAGTTCCTCTACAATCAAAATTTGGGAATTTCATTACTCTGGTCTCCTGAACAAGCCCACGTTTGGGGACATGGCATGCTAACCTTTTAACCAACAAGAGCATCCGAGCCGCTACGCGATCCCTCCAGGTTACGGTTTCTAATTTAGCTTACTTCCTCTGTAGGGACCGTCCAAAAGAAATATTTCTCGCGTGAAATTATTTTTGGAGACTCTCCAAATCAACAAGTCCCTTCTCTACCCTCAAGGGGTTGGAGGGCTGTGGATTTGCCAAAGTTAATAATATTAATCTGTCCATCATATTAGAAATTCATTGTGTTAGAGAATAAAGGGAGCTATTCTCTCAAGGCCTGGCTCTGTGTGGCACTATTTTCTCTGCTGTGATAATCCCATGGAGTGCTTTTGGGGTACATCCCTGAATCCAAGCATACCCCTCTCCTGGGATTTTAAATCATAGGGTGCCATGTTGTCATAAATAGCCAAGAGATGCTGTGTGCCTCAGTGCCTCTAGGCGGATGGATCCTGAGACCTACCAGGGTCACCTTGTTACAGCTCTGTAGCCTCAGGCTATAGTCATTGGTCCCTGCAAGTAGGTGGTTGGGATCTCTGCCTTTTGTTAATTCATGGTCTAATAACTGAAAGTTAAACGATTAGCCCAGGAGGAAAAGGAGATTATAATATTTTTAGAGCACTTATAAGTACTTAAACAAAACAAGCCTTGTCTTATTTAACTCTCCCAACAACTGTATGAGATAGGGATAATTTTTATCCACCTTTTACAGATGAGGAAACTATGGCACAGTTAAGTAACTTGTCCAAGTCACATCACTAATATGTGGCGGAGCCAGGTTTGAACCCATACCTTCGGTCTTTCTAAATACAGTGACATTCAAGTGTTCAGTGATGTCTCAGTGTTACTAGCATTGAGTGCAGATGTGAGCACCTCAGCAGTGTTACACTGTAGAGGTTTAGAAAATACTCATCGAACTGAATGAAGGCTGATAGACACCCAATTTAAGATCTCTTTAACACTTGTATAGCCATGTATTAAATTTGAGGCCATCTTAATTCAAAACTGGACAAGATATTTGTTGGGAATTCTTTTAGAGTTAACACTGAGCTAGTTATGAAGGGCAAAAAAACCCACGCCAGAAACCGCTGTGTAGTAAGAGGGGTTTATTAGCTGGCCCCTATGGCCGGTGGGGACCAAAGGGACAAGTGGAGGGAAGGGGAGCGAAAGGGAAGAAAAACCTGTGAGGAGGAGATGGGGGCAGATGGGGCAAAAGAGGTAAAAAGGGGAGAGTTCCTGCCTGGTGGGTTTAACTAGTGACTTGGGTGGTCCAGTGGACCCCTGACTCCATAGGTTGCCGGAAGTGGGAGGTGAGACCAGCATGCTGGGGCTTGGCTCAGAAAGGGAGAGCCCTCCCCGGAGTGAATTCCCTGGAGAGGTGAGTATTCCCAGGATAAAGGTCGGGAACTAGGAGCCCGCCAAAGGTGGATTCTTATGAGAGACGGGTACTTCCGGGAAGGCACCTGGGCATGGCCAATTTAAAGGCACCTGGGGGTATGGCTTGGCTGCCGGAATTTTACCTAACAAGTTAAAGAAGAAGAAGTTTGGAATTATGAAGCCTTCGTAATGTTAAGCTCTTCTCACAATGAGTTCACTTCAGTGTATTTTTATGGGACTTTGCAATTTTGGATGAAGTTTCTTCAAGGTATCAGTTAATCTACTCCACGAAACTGATGTTTATCCTGAAGCAAATCTACAAGGTGGGGCTTATTTCCGCTCCCTCTGCCCCCATTTTTTTCTTCCTTTACCAGCTCATAACTTCATCATAAATCTTCCTTTGAAAGGCCAAAATAATTTTATTTAAAACATAGTTAAATTCTGATCCAATTTCTGTAGTGCATGGATGTTATTAGGATCAGCATCCTGATAACATGATTTAACGTGGAATTCAGATGTTTCTACAGGAGACCTCTGTGGATAGGGCTGGATCCCACTAAGTGCAGCTATTGTCTTATTATTACACCACAGCGGCAACCCGCTTCAGGCCACAAATCCACGTCAGAGTTCCTTACCATCATCTTTGCTATCAACTTACAAAGTGTTGACTTTACACCTTGAACATTATGTTACTTCCAGTAGTTTGCTTCAGTATTTTTTTTTCAGAACAAATTGTGCTTTCCCAACTATTCTTTCTCAGTGGTATTAACTTGTGTTCTTAATTGTGCACAGTGTACTATTTGAAGACTCATGAATGTAAAGTTAGTTTAATGATTCTGGATTAGCGTCTCGGTCATTGGACATGTCTACTCATCATGTTATTCAAAAGCAGAATCTTTCTTATTTCTTTTGGCTCTAAACACAAAATGCTGATAATCTTTGTTTCAGGCTAATAAAATGGCCAGTTCTGCCATCGCATGAGCTATTTCATATCTAGATATTAATTGACCTTATAACTAATTTCTTAAGCTGAAATGATATTGCTGTGGCCAAGTTCATGAAAGAGATTTCATCCTTTAAAACATCATGGTGTACCAGATATGTATATATATTCACCATATATATATATACATATACATTTACATATACATATATATATACACATTTACATATACATATATACACATGTATGTGTATATATATATTTGAACATTTAGTTATATAGAATGTTCAAAATATTTTTGAAGTAGTAACTGGCATGCATTTTTTGTTGGTATCATTGCTCCATTTAATATATTTTCTAAGCAAAGGAGACATTTAAGTTGAGGAAGTGATGAACTTGGGAGACAAATTTAACTTGACATATTCCTCATTATATGACCAAATTAGAGACATATTTGGAATCTTCTGCATAATGTATGAATTTTCTGATTTCTTGCTTAAATCAGAGTGGCTCTTAATGGTGAGAAAATAGATACCTATAAAAATTAGATAAATTGATTTAAATATGAAACGTAGGAATTTTATAGTTCCATAAATTCATCTTCATTATTAAATTAAGTTGCATAGAAGCATTGAAAAATTAGGCAAATGGTAACAAAGTGGGAATATTCAAACATTAATTTTATTTAATTTAACACCTAAAATTCCAAGATCATTTCAAAAATATACATATTATTCTTACCCATGTGTAAGAAAAACCTTGGGAAAAACTGATATATAGAAGGTATAAATGTATCCTTTAATGAATTGGTTTAATTAAATTATGTTCAATATCATTTGGTATTAGAAGTAACTACTTATTTTTTTAAAAATCTATAAACACACACTAACTTATATGAACCTGCACCAAAAATCAGACTTTGGGAATTTTAGCATATCTATGTTCGAATGGCTCACAAGCAGATGGGTGATTTGTATGGACTGCAAAGGCATCATTAGAAAACCTGCCAGTAATTAAGATGCAGATTTCTGAGCACAGGCTTTTGTGGGTTTGTGTGTAAGAAGAGAGATGAGTGTAAGTGATTAAGAGGCTTGGCTTCGGAGTAAGACTGGTATGAGTTCAAATTAATGTGTTGTCATTTGTTAGCCCTAGAATTTTTGGTGAGCCACTTAGCTTTATCGGTCTTGATGCCTCATCTGTGGAAGAAGTTTGCCCCATAGAGTTGTGAGGATTGAATGAGATGCTTTGTGTGCAGTGCTTAGTACAGTGCCTGGGAACTAGTAGGTATTCATTTAATGAACAGCAGCTGCAATTTCTGCTTCTGCTACAAATACTGCTTCTCTCATCAGTGCATTTTCCACCTATGAGATTAAGACACTTTACCACTCAGAGGGCAGAGCTGTTTTTGTTTTGGGGGTTCAGGGCATTTTCAGTAACAGAGCTGAAATTTGTAGGGAAAGTGACTATGTCTGGTGATGGAGAGCAGCAAGGTTTCTATTCCTATTTTGGTAAATGGTGCAAAACAAAGCACAGATTTTAAGGAAGTTTGGTAGAATTCAAGACGTTCAAAAAAATGTTCAGAGAACTTGAAAATCATGCAGTGGAATTTTTCCATCATGGGTTGTTTTTAAAAAATTAAATTCTGGAAATCATCAGGGTTTTTTTTTTTTTTTTTTTTCTTTTTGCAGGAGGAGTCAAAAGTTATGCCTCCTTTTCTGAACTTCTTTCCCAATGGATATCCATAGAGCATGTTTCTTCTTTTACCCTTAAGTGCAGAGGTGTTGGACTCATTACTAAAAGTTAAATGCATATTCTTTTTTTAAACATTTTTTTGGTTCTCTTTAATCATACATGGCAAGAGGATACAAATGAAAGAAATCACGATTTTGTTTTCTCAGCATCATTTAGAGAACATACTTAACTTCAGGTAACCCACAAATCATCTCAGATTAGATCTTGGGAAACATCCAGTTTCTTACCATTAACATTAAGCTCTGCTGGCTGGACAGATTGTTAGCAAAGTGGACAATGGTTTTCCTGGCAATTATATTTGATAAGATGGAAGAAAAAGCCAGGCACATATTTGTGTTAATCTTTATTATTTATGAAGTGCTTGCACATACTTTCTTTCTGATCCTAAGGACATCTAATGGAGACCTCTTCACCTACTTGCAGATAAAGAAACTGTGTCTGATATGTCAAGGGGCCTGTGACAGGGAATTTTACATATCAACTTGAGTGGATCGGGAGATGCCCAGATATCTGGTTAAACATTTCCTTGTGTGTTTGTGGGAGTGTTTCTGGATGAGATGAGCATTGGAACCGGTGGCCTGAGTCAAGAAGATTGCCCTCTTTAGGGGCTGGGGTTGTGGCTCAGTGGTAGAGTGCTCACCTAGCATGTGTGCAGCCTGAGTTCAATCCTCAGCACCACGTAAAAATAAAGGCATTGTGTACAACTAAAGCAAATAAATAAATACTTAAAAAAAAAAAAAGATTGCCCTCTTTAAATGTGGGCAGGCATTACTTGTGAGGGCCTGAATACACCAAAAAGACAGAGGAGGAAGACATTTGCCCCTTTTTTCTACTTCCTTTCATAAGCTGAAATAGCTCATTTTTTCCTGCCATTAGACTGGGAATGTACACCATTGGCTCCTCTGGTTTTCAGATTTTGAGACTCAGGTTGAATTTTTCCCCTGGCTCTTCTGCTTGTAGACTGCAGAAAGTGGGACATCTCCACCTCCATAATCTTGCAATCACTTCTTCATATATGATTGCCTGTTTCTCTGGAAAACCCTAACACCTTTCCCGTGCCATTTATTTCCCCTATGTTGAGGAGAAAGCTCTCTATGCTTCAAAGACAGGTTCACATGGAAGTTGAGTGAGTAACACTGCAAAAAAAATTACTCACAAGCATCAGAAATGGCTGATCTTTCCTGAAAATACAATTTATAAGTATGAAAGAGACCTGAGGGAACACAAAGCAACCACCCTATTGGAAGAATGTGTCATTCTCCCAGAGAGCTGTTGGAGTTGTCAAGGATTACAGCTACTGGGTGCTAGAGCCTCTCTAGGATTAAAATCCAGGTCTTCTGGTATCTAGCTGAGGATTCTTTCCACACAATCTTGCTACTGATTCTAAGTGCCATCTTACTTTTGATGGAGGTGTGCTGCATACTACCCCATTCTCCTCTACGCCTGGCTAGTTAGGTTTTCCTCTGTGAGAAAGCATACTCCTTATGCTCTCCCTGAACTTCTGAAAGAGCGTGTGCACTAGGGTTGTTCTTCTTTCCTCTCTCATCTTCCTACTGACCTGAGAATTCTTTAAGGGCAGGAAATTGTGGCTGCATTTTGAAATTATAAAACTTGAAGAAAATGAACATGATTACCTGTTGCCAATGGCAGTTTTCCAAAGAGAAATGGGTGTGGGGGGTGACTTTGAACCAATACCAGGAATTTTATACAACCAATGCCTCTGGCCTCCAAAGATCAAGTGTTGCTCATTCTGGATTCTTTTATGCCTTTTTATAATAACTAGTTGATGATGGACCATGCATATGATTTCTTAACAAAACTTTTGGCGTGAACTTCTGGCCTACATGTTTACAACAGCCAATTGTTAGAATGAATGCTATGAAATAGGTTTCAGTAACATGTCTTACTCCATCTTTATCAGGCAACTAGAAGTGCATTTTTTAATCACTATGGCATTGGTCTTTTTAATTCCTCCATTGGATATGAGTGCTGTATGTCAATAATAGTGAGAACTCCAGGAGAGGGGCTATTGCTATGGGATCAAACTGAGACAGACATCTGTTTGGAAGATTTAGGCTCATTGCTCATTTTCCCAAAGCACCTCGTCAAGGTTAAAACACACACACACACACACACACACACACACACACACACACAAAAAATAAATAAATAAATAAAATAAAAATAAAAGAAAGAAAAAGAAAAAATTGGCTCCCACTTTTATGTTGCAAACTCCTAAAACTGTCCTGAACTCTTTAATCATGTTTTCTTGATAACTCAGGGCCAAGTACAGATTGGGTGTCTCTGCTTTACTGGGCTTGACTGACATTAATAATCAAGTTCAACACTTCATTGTCAACTTTCCCTGTTGCTTTTGTGCTGTTTAGACAGAGTTTTAGAAAGTTTGTAAAGGCCTGGCCATAAATAAAACAAGATTGTACATGGGAACTTAGAAAATGCAACATTTATAAAGCCCTGGATGCTGAGCAGAGGGAATTCAGAGTGAAATATTTAATTACTACATCATTAGAATCTAATTACCAATTGGGGAGTGTTTTTTGTGGAGCATAGATTGATTAGCAGGATCACCAAAGTTCTAGTTTCCTTACTACTGATTACATCTTTCATAGAAGAAAAATGGGTTAGTTTTAACAAGCTCGAGTCAAACTAGAGACAGGCAGGGTTTGAAAGAGTGATTGCCCAGGATTAGTGTTATTCAATAGGGGAAGGGGTATTGAGTTCAGGGTTTTTTTTTTTTTTTTTTTCCCTGATAGACTATTAGAGATAAATTTTACATTTGGGATTTCCTCTTCTGTAATAGGTAAGGTTGTATTTTTCATTCAGGAAGTTAATTTGTTTGTTCCACAAAATGTTTCAATCACTGTTATACATGTGCAGTGACCTGGGGCCTTGAGGCTAAGTTTCAACCCACATACTGGACATAGATATATTGTTTAAGGACCAAGTTTGGAAAATTAGGACCTCCGTAGCAACATTTTAACACTGAAACACAAGCACTGTGGTCTCATGACAGAGCACCATGATTAGCAGGAGTCAGACTGGGTGAGCAGAACTTAGTGGGAAGACATTTTGGGGTGGTGAGGTGCATTGTTTGGCATTCTATTCCTAGGCTTGCTTCTCCTTCTTAGGATAGCTTCACGTCACTCAGGTGTCCAGTCATTTCATTTTCTGTTGCCCTTGTCAATTCTGATCTACAGATAGATGTATTTATGTCAGTACGTCCCCTGGTCTTTCTTCAAGATGGAAAATAATTTCAAGACCTTATCTGCAGGTGAAATCATGCTGTGCAGGAAGATACACACTTCCTACCAGTGTGGAGGTTCTTGCTGTGGATAACATCAAGAGGTGGCCTGGAGCAGTAGAAAGAAGGCTGAGAAAGAGGCAGGAGACCTGGTTTTCAATTCTGGGCCAGCCACTTACAACCTGTCCTCAGGTACTTAATTGATCATTAGAGTTCATTCCTCATTGCTTAGCTATGAGGATTGTAGGAGCTAGGGAATGAGAAAAGGCATTGAAAGATCATTGCTCAGAGTAAAACAATCATTTTAATTCTTTGGCAACTAGGATGAATCTTGTAGCATTTGAATGTTACAAGTGGTGACTTAGAACATGGCTCATCCTGTTCTGCCTAATTTCACTCCACACTGGGATTGAGGTTTCTACTTTCAGATGGAGACAGACTTATGAACCCCAGGCTGTGGGCCAGCATGATCACCTCCCAGGCCAGTGTACTTCCCTCCAGGGGTGAGTGGTTCTGGGATTTCCCTGTAGCAGTGTGAGCACTGTGATTCAGTTGCACAGTCTGGCAGCAAGGACAGGAACAATTTTGAAGCCACTTGGTTCTCACCCCTCCTGTCCATGGAGCAGTTCACTGCTCACCTGGTTTGCTGGTCTTCCTAGGGCTGGGATGACCCTGGCTAAGTCATGACCTTCTCAGAAGGGATGAATGGTGTGTAATGCATGCACTCAGGAATCATTACTATCTCAAGGAAGGAATTTAAATTTGAGGGCTTCACACATTCCTTAGGTTAAGTTTCTTTCTTTCTTTTTTTTTTTTTTTCCAGACTGACTGATAAATTGATAGGAGTTCAATTAAAGGGGCTTCAGAGGGACAACCTTCTTAGAGGGTAGATGGGGCAGAGGATTCAATCCCTCCCTAACATGTCACTCCACAACTGTGGCCCCCACGGCTGATGCTGTAGGCCAATCATAAAATAAAAATGCTTAAAGGAGATGAAACCACAAGACAAATGATTAAAAAAATAGAGAGAAACTTAAGAAATTCAAGGCTTAAAGAGTCACAACTGAATAAGAGGGGAATTTAGGAATTTACAATTTAGGAAAGTAAGAAAAAAAGTGTAGGAGTACCTTTGATACACAAAGAGAAGAAAGGAAGATGGTTAAAATAGCTGACAATAAAATTTAAAACACAATTTGGGCAAAAAAAAAAAAAAAGGAAAAAGAGCTAAACAAATGATTTAGAGGAAAGTATAAAAAAGTGAAACTTCAAGAGCTGAAAGGCAAAAACGAAATAGAAAATGGAATCAAAAAGTTAAAGTTTAGATAGAAATTAAACACATACACAACACTGAAAAGCCAAATGCTACTCTATTCAATAAAGGTACCTAGAAATAAGTGAAAAAGAAGCAAAATATAAAGTTTTTAAAAGAGTGACAATGTATAACATGAAAAAAGTGACAAATTTGCCAAAATGGGGTCAATACACTTCTACAGAGGATTGCCTCCTAGAGCAGTTGGTCCTGCAACTCTGGACCACCTGGGGTGAAGGTGAAGAGACGTTATTCTCAGCCCTTGGTTCCAGCAAGGTGGAGATTTGTTACAAATGCCATCAATCCTTGAGGACTTATTATATGCTTGGCAGTGCAGCTTATCATCTTACAGAGAACCATCTCATTTAGTCCTCACAACGATAGTGTGAAATAGTGTTAAATATTCACATGTTTCAGGTGAGATTTATCTAGCCCACATGAGTCATTTGCCCAATGTCCCTCAACTTGTTAGCAGTCATGCTGGCACTGAAGTCCAGCTACCGAGGTTCTCCACCCCTGCTCCTCCCGCCTGCCATCTGTCTGCACTGCTGCTAGGGGCCCCGCATCTGCCCTGGTCTTTGAAAGCAGCAGTTTGTGTTGACGTTTTTGCTTTAATCAGTGGCTATGATTGGACAGCAACACGTGCACTTGTCAAAGGCGGTTCAGGCACATTAGCAGGTGATGACCTGTTGACAAGCTCCCAAGCACCCTCTGCATTTGCTGGTTGGGGAGGATGGGGGAAGGATTATGAAATACACAAAGGCAGGAGCCCATTTTCCTTGATTTCTCTCTGGATGACCTTGAACTTGGCACCTCCCAGCGCCAGGCTTTCAATAAATAAAAAGGTGATTTGATTCTGTGTTTTCTAGTTGGGTCAAACTGGATATTTTGGGTGACAAAAGGATGGTGTATATCACATTTCCTCCTTTGCGTCCTTATTAAACTGCTTTTTAAGCTGTGCAGGGGTCAAGTCTGCCTTGGGACTTCTGCATCCTACTGGGTAAGCAGTGGGCTTAGTTCTTTATAGAAGTCATGTTGGGAGAGCCAAGGGCAGGAGCCCCTCACTTGGGGTGGTGTGTGTGTGTGTGTGTGTGTGTGTGTGTGTGTGTGTGTATAGGCATCCTGAATGGCACCATTGCCCCAGAATTCTCCCTCATGGACTTCCAATCATGAGATTCACTCCATTAGTTAAGGTCCTAGTTCTAAGGAACTGCTAATAATAAGCAAGCTTGTTATCAGGAAGGAAACATTATTTATTAGAGGCCTCTGAGACTCAACTAGTGGTAGTTGTTGACACAGATACAGATTCCCGATTTTGGGGAAATAAAGTGGGAAGGTGGGAATAGAAGAGGGGCAAAAGCTCTCCAGGACGCAGATCAGGCTGATGGCGACACATGGGCATCTTGTAATCAATCTGCTCCGTGGATGGCGCAGGCAGTGCCATCCCCTGGCAGGCCAGGAGGGCTGTGCTTTGCTTACCTCTGTATCCCCCTTGGACCTGGTCCAGGGTCTGACATGGAAAATATGCTCCATAAATTGAGTGGGAATTCTGGTTTGGAATGAAGGAGGGAAAACCAGGTAAGCTTGGCCTTGATGCTGACACGAAAGAATCTTGGTGGAAATGAGGAAAACATAGCAAGAGCCTAGTGAGCCAGGGTGCAGTGCTCTGTGAGGCATGGCAAAGGATGCAGGCATGCTAGAGGATAGAGGTGTCACTCGAGCCCCACCTCACCCATAGGGAGCTTCCTGGGCAGCTGGGAAGACATGTTACATCATAAATAAAGAACGTGATTTAAAAATGTGTGTGATTTTACACCACCAGTCATATCACATTCTTCCTGATCTGAAGCATGGAGGAGGACACCTCACGACTTCTGTAGAATGCTGGCCAGGAATGCATGCCCTGAGCCTCGTGAGGAGGAAACACCAGAGAAGCCCAAACTCAGTTGTGTTAATAAAAAAGAAAAAGTCAAGGTCACACAATGGGTGGTCCTGGATAAAATCCAGAAAAGAAAATTAACAAATAAGAAAGAACCCCCCCAAATTTTGATACAAAGGATCTAGTGAGGTAATAGGTAAGTGGGGATGTGACCTGCAGACTGGATAACAGAACTGTATCTATGTTAATTTCTGATTTTAATCACTGTACTGTAGCTGTATAAGAGAATCTTCTTGTTTTAGGAAATGTACAGAGGTATTTAGACATAGAAGGGCATCATGTCTGCAACTTACTCTCTAAGGGTTCAGAAAAATGTAAATACATGTGTGTTTTTAGGAAAGGAGAGAATAATGATGCAAATGTGCTAAAGTGTTAACATTTGGGATCTGGGTGAAAAAATACATTTGAATTCTTTATGCTATCATTGCAACTTTTCTATAAATCTGTTTCTCTCAATTGTCTCAAAGAGTTTAAAAATGTGTCTATAAAATTGCATGTGTCTATATTCCCACAGACAGGAGAGCAGGGTAGTACCATGGCTCAGGGAACAGACTCTGGAGTCAGACTTCCTGGTCTAAATACTGGCTGCAAATCTGTGAGCCTGAATAACTTGGATGATACTGGGGTCTTCACTCGCTGGTTGTGAGAACTAAACAAGCTAAAGCCTGTGCCAGGTTTTGAACAGTGCAAGCATATGGCACGTGTATAATAACTGTCAGCTCTTATTATACAGTATCATAAATACAATAATGATTATTTATAAGGCATGTGGCATACATGCGTTTCTGGATCTACTATGCTATGTTGTGAAATAGCATATTTAACTAAAATATAATTAATAACAATTAATATATTTTAGCTAAAATATATTAATAATATATATTTAATTACTATAACAACCAAATGAAGTATTATGGTAACAAACATTGCCCCATTGTAGAGATGTATAAATTGAGGCCAAAAAAGTCGCGAAACTTACGTAAAGCCCCACAGCTGGTAATTGGTGCAACCTGGAGCTCATCCCAGGTACCCTAAAAACTAATTGTAGAAGAAATCCTTTTTTGCGAGTGAGGTCAGTATCACTATTTTCATTGGCTCTCTTAAAACCCTTGTGAGTGAGGAATTCCCTGGAAGAATGTGCTCCTAAGGTGCCCCCTGTCATCCGGGTGTACTTACCCATGTCAAAAGCTGTTGTGTGTGTGTAGATGTGTGTGTGGGCCTGGAGGACAGCATGGATTCTCCCAGTGACTGCTGACTGGTTCCTTGAACCAAATAGAGGTGGCCAGCCCCTGATCCTGAGGATGAAAAGCCTCCTTGTCAGGGGCAGCCCCGTAACTGCCTTCTGAAGGGCCTTGTATTTCCCAAAACAATACTGGGAAATCTTCATGTAAAAGTCACATGCTTTGTGTATCTCACAGGACACGATTATCTGAGTTACAGCAAACACTTGGGCATTCAGGAAGCTATAGATTCTGCTTGGAAGGATCCTCAAAGTCCCTCTAGTCCTCAATCATTATCTCACTTTTAGAAAAGAATCAACAAATACAGAAAAGCAACAGGAGTTTTCTGAGGAGCAGCCCTCTTCTGGACTTCAGAGGACTTAGAAACTGGATTCCTGCCTCCCTGGGCCTGATGATCTTGAGAGGGGCCTCAACCTGATAGATGTTATTACTATAAACCAATCTCTGGCAAGTTTGGGTGGAAAGGGAAGCACCTCTCAATTTGTCAGGGATGATAATAACTGCCCTGTATTTGCTCACTGTTTATAATTTGCACAGCTTTGTATTAGATATTCCTACTGATTCTCCCAACAAGTGTATGGGCTGGGTAGAGTAGAGGCTGCGATTCCTATTGTGTTGATGATAAACCATGGTCTCAATGAGCCTTGACACCCACAAGCTGTCACTGGAATGGAAGACCTCTGGGTCCAGAACTAGAATTACCTGCTTTACCTTCCACTTGGAGGTTAGTCTTGCTTTTTGACACTGCTCCTTATAAATATCCACATTTTTTAGCACTCCTGTTCACTCCAGCCTGCTTACCTCTGCCATTCTCAATCATTCCAAACACTGTAATGGGGGCGTGGAAACCCTCAACTAGCTGCTTGAAAAGAGGGCAAATGTGAGAATAAATCTGTTGCCCATATGATCACAAAATGATTGACACACCAGTAGAAATGGTGCTGCATGTTAACTCCTGTTTGAAATTTTTCTGGAAAAAAGCCTTCTTCATATACATTCCTCATCAAGAGATGAAAATGTACATTCATTCAACTATGGTGAGCATCCCCTGTGGGCCAGGAGCTAAGTTCTCCCTTCTTCCCTCCTCATCTAGGGAAGAGAGTGCACGTTTTAAGCCAACCAGCCTTAGAAATGTAGGTCAAATACTTAAATTCTAGATTTTTCTTCACTATGACCTTTAAATATTTGAGGTGCAAGAGGGGCTAATCTGATACTTGACAAACATTCTTCTTGACTGTGATAAGAAAACAAAATGTATTTGAAAGCCTTTTGTGGAGAGCCCAGTGTTTCTCAATGTAGCACGGAGTTTTGGGAATGATAATGCCAAAGATAATAAAAATTGCCTCTGGGGAATTGCTACTCTTTTCTCCTCCTCCTCTAGGTGCTCTCCCTAAGGCCCTCATAGAGGAGAAGGAAGACAGTGCAACGCAAAGAAGAGTACGTGTCCTACATACAAAATACACGATGAATGAATTAAAAGGAATTATAAATCGCCCTTTTGCAGCATTTCTATTTAATCAAGAAGTTTACTTCCATAAACATTTCCTTAGCAGAAAACTACAATGAAAGGGCTGTATGTTTTCACCAGTTACTTGTAAAAGGGCTTCCACTTCCATATATCTAAAGTCACCTCCTGCAGAAAGTCCTCTTCAACTCACCAGTGGTCCTCAATCGACTGGATATAATGGTTCATTTCTGCTGCTTTCATATTTGGGCTGATTTAGACTGCATGGATCATGATACAATTACCTGTTCACATGCGTTACCCCCCCACCCCCCCCCCCCCCCCGGATTGTGTCTTATCCATCTTTGCACCCTGAATGTCCAGCACCATTCCTTGCATGTCATTTTTTGCCTTAGGAAATGTTTTCTGAATGAATAACCAAACATTTACTAGTTCAAACAAGGCTCGGCTTGTAAACACAATGGGAATTGAGGTCAGGGAAATGTGGTTCACTTTTGCCATAAAGTACTTACATATTGCAGTGCTTCGTGATCTCGTCAACCTCTTATGTGATTATCCCCACAAAAAAACCCCATGGGCTAGAAAGGACTATTATGACCTTGGTTGTTTTGAGCAGTTTAATATCTTCTTTACATCAAGCTTGGCCTATTTTGAAAGATGAATAACTTCATGTAAGGCAGGAAGAATCAGAGAAGGGCCCCTTCCCCAGAAAGTCTTCAAAACTCCTGCCCGGCCTTTGGGAGCTCCCAACAGTGTATGGAACATAAGGAATCAGTATGATATGGGCATATTTGTACATTTTTTAAAAGATTAAACATGATATAGTACTGGAAGTGAGCATGGGAGATTGAAGCCCTAAGTTTTATGCTTTCCCTTGCTACAGGGGATGGAAAGAATATTGTTTCTCCTTAAAATGATTTATTTAAATGGGTAGGCTAGAATTCTACTTAAAACCCAGTGTCTGAATGCACCTGTTTAAGTCAGCTTCTTGTTCTCCCAGGTATTTAGGCATTGAATTTTCCCCATTAGGAGAGTGATTGACACTGTGGTCCTTACAATAACACATGATTATAACTCTGCAAATGGCAATTACATTCAATGGAAACCAGATGTTGCATGGAATTTGACTCTCTTGGTTTCTTGGTGAAGTAGAGAATTTGTAAGTGAATTTGTAAAGTAGAAAACCACAATCATTACTCAGATGGACTGTACATGAATTAATGACATAATATCTAAATCATATATGGTTGAAAATAATGATTAACTTAAACTATCAAGATAAGCTAATGAAAAACAGACTCTTAAAAAATTAAAGATGTGTTTTCTTCAATATATTTTATTCATATGCTAATCACAAAACCAGACTTGTTTTTATGTCTCTTCAGCCCCAAATAAGAAAAAAAATATTTAAAAAGAAGCCCTTTTCAGTGGTTCACATTTGGGAGAAAGTGAACTATGATAGTTTTTCTTGGCTGGTGAATTTTTAGTGTCTGAAATCAATCTTTTAAAAATATATTGTTGTTAAGGACAGTTAGCAGTGTTTTATGCTGAATTACACAGAGACAGTATATTTCTAAGGACACATTTGGCATGCAAAGTATTAGCTTTATATGTCTGTGTAAAGCATAACCTCTCAAATACAGCTTCTTTTTTGAGAGCCCATGTGCAAATGCGTGTGCACATTCCCGTGCACACGATAATGCTGATGCCTCAGGGCAGGAAGGCAAATCAGCATCCCTTCTAAACCCACACTGTCCCTTCAAAAGTTCAGCCTTTGGTTAGCAAACTCCTAAGTGGTTAAGTTTGCAAACCTTGGCCCATCATTTCCACTGTCATGAATTCTCAATGACATCATCATTGTAAAATTAGGAACTCTCTTTCTTTTCCTGCAGATGTGAAAGTTTGACATTGCATTCCATGGTCCCGTGCCACATTTCATCAGCGTTTTTCCTTTGCTCTCTCCAAAGCCTGTGGCCGCATGTGGTGTGTAGATTGCCAGTGCTGTTTGGGATCTCATATCAAATGCTGCTACCTAATCCCAGGCGGCCTTCCACAAGCCCACACCTGCAGCTCATTGAATCCTCCTGGAGTACAAAGGGCTGATTTACAGCACGAAGGATCCAGGCACTGGTTGCAGCTGGGGCTCCAGCAGGAAAAGGAAGTTGTTCATCATCTTGTGTGCATTTCATTAACAATAGTGTACCCGATATGTAGCTTATAGAATAATTTCAAATCACTGACAGAGAGCATTATGGCATTTGGCACTACTAGGAAAAATACTTCAGGATGGGCAAATTAAACCTGAGCGTGAGGTTTCTATGCGACCCTGTGGAACTGTGCACACTGATTTACACTAGGTGGGTTGACCCTGTGATGTTTTCTGATTCTTTGGGCATTTTCCCATTTCTCATTTCTTTCCCTTTGTCTTTGAAGCAGCTCTGGGATATAACTGGGGATAGTCTTAGCTTGCTTTCTTCTTTTCCTTTTTTTTTTTTTATGTCTCAGTAACCAAGAGCTTAGAGTAACCCGGGCTAAACATGGTGTTTGGTAAGATGGAAGTTTCTGGGCATAATGTGACCATATGTCTCTTTCTCCTTTGAGTTTTGGATGGCCATTGACAGCAGTGAGTCCCTGTCAGACCCAGAGATCCCGGGCTGACTCACCAGGACTCTGAGGAACAAGAAAATGAGAGAGCCACATATTTTATTTTATTGCCAATCCTGATTGTGCAATGGATTTGCTATTGACTTGCTTTTATTTGTAGTGGAAACGCCATGAGGGCGAGGGTGATGAACGAAGATGGAGGAGGGCACAAAGAAGGGACGCCTGGGAAGAGGCTGTCGTCTGGCCGAGGTTCCCCCGCCCTTGGACAGTCTCCAGCCCTGTCTCCTTTGAGGCCACAGTGAGAGCCTCCAGGAGGGACACTTACCTTTTTACCAATTGCTTTGCCTTCCAGTTCTTTCCTGGGAGTATCCTGCAGATCTCAGCTGGAGATCTCTTAAGGAAGTGGAAAGCCATAGGTTACTCCAAACAAAAACGCTTTAATCGCTAGGGGTCTCCCTGGATTTGGGGCCACGCTCCAGGTAGGAGAGCTGAGTGACCACTGTGCAGGACAGAAAGATATGCAAAGATTGCTGATGAGTTTCTCATGGCCATTTGAACTTGAACTATTTTCTAAAGAAGGACAAAATCAATAAAATTCGCCATTCTCAAGGGAGAAGGAGCAGGGGAGGAAAAGCAAATTTCTTTTCACTCTGTAATGGTAAACAAACTGGGCTCGAAGCAGTATCTGATGTGGCCTGCGCGGAGTCTGGTTTCTAGTTTCTCTTGATGTGTCAAATGTATCCCTTATGTGAATCATGGTTTAAAAATACTTCTACTCAGTGGGTTCGGGAAATCAATAAGCTTTTATGATTCTTTCCTTGCTTCACATAATTTCTGATTTCAAAAGAAACTCTGGATATCCCTTTAAGATGTTTATATATTATGCATTTTAAAAACTAACAATTCTTCCAAGGGTTTCCCAAGCATTGCTGCTGAAGTGTTTTTTTTTTTCCCCTGCTTTCCCAAGCTTTTTTGTTTTCCCCTTTCTTTTTTCTCTTTCTTTACCATAATGCTAATGATTACGAGACTTACATATAAATTGAAGCCGGATTTATAAAATGCAATATAAAAATCCTCGGGAAGGAAGATAAATATAACAAGCTATGAAACCATGTTAGCCTCTTCCAATATTGGAAGGACTACAGACAGGGACATTAATGACTGAGATGTGTGACATTTCCCAGGTTAGGGGCTTGGGCTCCCAGGCAAGCTGCCTTAAGATGAGCTGTCCTGCATTTCTTGATTTCTCTGAAATACAAATCTAATTGCAGATTGGAACATATCCATTCGCTTAGTCTGTAAAAATAATTTTCCCTGAATATTTACCCAAAGCGCATTATTGCTTATACAGTTGTGAAAAGCATTTAGCACTTTATAATCCTATATTT
Source organism: Tamias sibiricus (assembly GCA_025594165.1). Taxonomy (NCBI): domain Eukaryota; kingdom Metazoa; phylum Chordata; class Mammalia; order Rodentia; family Sciuridae; genus Tamias; species Tamias sibiricus. Next base: position 83,653,483 of record CM046670.1, read on the forward strand.
GCTCCTATGTGGGCCTGGGAGTGTACTCTCCTTACAAAATTCACAAATGCCTAGAAGGCTAACAATTTTTACAAAGTGTTCCTCATGGAAAACATCTGGAAGTTTTCCAGAATGGCATTCCTAATGTTATAGTTTTAGCAGTCACAAAAGTGCACTGCGTGTGTGTACATGTGTGTGTGCGTGTGTGTCTTTCCTGGTTCTACATAGCATGTTGCTTACACATACTGAGCTCTCTCTGCTCTACCTCTGGAACATTTTAAGTTTGAATTGTTTAATATTTCACTCCTGGACAACTCTGCTTTCAGGACAATTACACATCTGGAAGGAGGGGAGTCTGAGGTAGACTACTGTAACCAAATATGCACTGGGAGAAAGGATTTTTAATTGGTATTTTAAAATTGATTTTTTTTTAAACTCTTGAGTCAGAAAGAGGAATAAACACGGGAGAGTGAGCCCTGGGTGCATGCGGGTGGGAGAGGGCTGCCCGTCTTTCGTTTCTCAAGTGACACTTAACAGAGAAGAGCCAATGTGCCCACTGCTTCAGGGGCAGCGTGCTGGGTAGAAGGTGAGGGACAGGGCATAGGAGATGAGCAGACAGGACACAGTCTCTTCTCCCTTCAGACTGCTGAGTGCTGTTCAGTGGGGAAATATGTAGGAAGACCCAAGATCCAAGTCACTGCTCTTCCATCTGTCTCCTTGCCCTCCTCCTTTGCACCTTCTAGAAGGGGTCCTGTCTCTAGCAACCAGCACTTGGGAGACATTACAGCCCATAGACATTTAGATAAGAGACTGGCCCCTGTTCTCAGAACCAGCGCCTCATGGGTCCTGCTTAATGGCAGGGCAGAGGATGGAAAAAAGAGGGAAGATGAGGAGAAGGGAAAATCTTGGCATGGGCTAAAGTGGAGCTCAGGGATCCATGGGGTTTTATGGCCATGAGCTGTTTCCATCACAGAGGAAGAGAGAGGTGCAAGACTCGTCTCCTTAACAAACCAAACCGACGCAACGAGAACCTCCTCTAAGCTGAAATGTTTATTGAAGATCACATTGAACCCATCTTGTTTAGTGTTATGAGTGCCTTCTGAGGGAGAGGAGAGATGGTACTAGGAGACAGTTTCAGTGAAAACCAGGCAGGTGGTGGAGATGGATGTCAGTGATGGAGATGGGCCCGGGTGGCTACAGCGGAAGAGAGGGGAAGGGGGTCGTGGAGGTAGGGCAGGGATACAAGAGGGCTGCAGGTTGTGCAGTGTCAATCAAAAGAGATGACCCTTGCTCTTGTGGGCTTAGGAAAAAGACACAAGGGACGTGGTCTTTGAGGAAAAGTCTTCTGCAACATGAGGGTTGATGGGAGTTGGAGAGAAGAGTTTTCTTTGGAGTGTCACTCAGCTCCGTCAACATACCCTGAGCACTAACTCTCAGCAAGGAGAGTCTGCAGCTTGCTGTTCCTGCCTTGCTTTCTGGGAACACAAAAGCTTCCTGAGAACCTCCTGTACTCTTTCAGGCTGCCTGGGGCTTGAGGGGTCAGTCACAGTACAGAAATGCACCTGCTGCCCTGGGGTTATTACTTCTTCCAGGCAAGGGTTCCCTGAGGAGTCTGATTCGAAAATGGCAAATTACTACCCATGATTCCTCAGCGGCTGGGGTAGGTGTTTACTCCAGGTATCCGCCCCAGTGAGTTTCTGCAGAGTCCTTGTTTGGTCTTGGTAAAGTCGGGATCAGAGCTCCTTCCAATGAAGGGGTCCTAGTACCCCAGAATTCTGTCCTAGGAACTGCCCAGGACCTATTTCTTCTGCTTGGCATCTTGCCAAAGCAGGTACCAGATTTCCATCTGCCTGTGCATCCTGGGAACACACTCACCTGGGCTCACTGATGGTTCAGAGAGAAGCTACTCTTTTGGACTGTTGGTTTCTTGGGCCCAGGGAAAGCCTTCAGTCATGGGGAAACAAGGGCAGTTGGTAGCCCTTGCAGAAGTAGTTCCCTGGGAGGTGGTTGTGATCTCCCCACCCCTTCCCAAGGCAGCAGCAGCCCAGAGACTGTTTAGAGCTGGCATCGAGGTCAACCCTGACTCCTTGAAGCCCTGCCACACTGCTGTGAGACCACAGCAGTACAATGTTGCATCTTCAGGAAGCATAAAGGAACTGTACCCGATGCTGGACCCTCCTTGGTCTCTGCAGCCTTATTCACTAGAGAGCAGAGCCATAGCTACTGGACCCTGCTCTAAGAAGCCAGCGGGTGGGCAGCATGTCAGAATGCAGAGAACACAGCACCAGGACCAACACCGCTTCCAGGTCTGGATCCATGATCAACAGCAACATCGTCTATGTGGTGTTGTTTTACCTCCTTACACCTCAGCCCCTCACCCTTGAAATGAGGATGGTCATTCTGGTCTCTTGGAGCTATTGTTTATAAAGCTCAGTGCTGTGTTCCATGCATTATTTGTTTTATAAAATTGTTGGTTTCTTCTCTACCTGAGTCATCATTCAAGGTGATATTAAAGTCCCGAGTAAGGAAGTAGTGGCTGATGTCAGTGACTCCAATGGCTCTTCACACTGTTATCTCTCTTCCTTCCTGAGTTTGCATTCTGCTCTCCTGGGCCACCTGCTAATTCCCTGACCCTCAGGCTCCTCCAGGGCCATCCCTCACTCCTCCCTTAACGCTGATGTCACCCAGTTTGCTGTTCATGATGTCAGCCCTGTCTCCAGGGCCAATCTCAACTCTCCCATAGCATCGACAGGGCTACCAAAGGCTCCCAGCCAGACCCCCACTATTTCTCCCTTTCACTAATCTCTTGGGACACCGTGTATCTTTAGCTTTAGACATGGCCTCAGCCAGTCTCTGTGCCTCTCCCCCCGCCTCATACACTCTCACACATACACTCACAGTTACACATCTAGGCAACAGCCCAGTTCAGTTTACTTTATGCATATTTTTCAAAACCAAACCAGTTCTCATAGCCTCTCTCTTGGTCTATTGACATAAAATTTCTTTGCGGGCAAATGGATGGAGTTGGAGAATATCATGCTAAGCAAAGTAAGCCAATCCCCCAAATCCAAAGGCCTAATGTTCTCTCTGATAAGTGAATGCTGATCCATAAGGGCAGCAGCAGGAGGGGGGTGGTGGGACGTGGGGGGGGGGGGCTTGGGAAAAATGGAGGAACTTTGATTGGGAAAGGGGAAGAAAGGGTGGGGAGGGGGCAGGAAAGATGATGGAATGAGATAGACATCACCACCATGGGTACATGTATGACTGCACATATGATGTGACGCTACATGGTATACAACTAGAGAAATGAAAAATTGTGCTGCAATTGTGTACAATGAATCAAAATGCATTTTGCTGTAATATATACTGGTTAAAATTAATTAATTAATAAAAATAAATGAATAAATAAAAAAAGAAAAGAGAATAAACAGTAAATGTAAGTCAGCACTGGAAAAAATAAATAAAATTTCTTAATAGATGTTATCACCTCCAATTCCATATCTCTTCAATCTTCCCCCCCCAGCCTCAGTGAGAACAGAGTAGTCTCTATTTAAAACCTACACTGGACCATGGCACTTCCTAACTAGAAAACTTTTGCCATATACTCCTTGCTTTCCAATGAAGGCCAAGTGGGCAGCCTTGTAATATTGTCATGACTTAGTTCTTCATCTTTTCACCTTCTTGTCCCATCGCTTCTCTCTGTCCCTCTGCTTTACAGCAACACGATGTCTTTAGCCTGTTGCATTTGCTGTCCCTTCAGTGATAAGTGGTTCTTTATGTCCCAGCTTGACTTGATCTCTTTTGCTTTGGCAAAATGAAAGCTAGACCATGTAGTGCTTTCATCTGCTTTAGCTTTTAACTCCTGCTGTCAGTAGTTTCCAATTCTCTGCAACTCCACTGTGAGCTACCATATTGGAACGTCATAGGACAGGAGGTATCAGGTTGAAGAACTGAGCAGTGCCCTAGAGACAAGTGGCTGAACACTCACAAACAGGTCACCAAGCTGAAGATCTGTGAATTAGGTCATTCCAAGGGCTCATGGGAGATGATCACAGGGGTACTGAAGTGGATATCCCAGCTTAAGGGAGAGCTTGAGTGTTGCCTCAAAAGGAGCCCTGGGGGCAAGAAACTCCCCCATCCTCCAGGATGAGGTCCCAGTGAACTTGCAGGCATAGAATCCTGCCTTCCCAATGACTCAAAAACTCCTTTTATTGTAGGTATTTTATGACAATAAAAATAAACTGGGCAAATTGAATCACACATAAACACAGGAATATTGCTTTGCAGCAAGGTTTAAAGAACTATGACTACGTGTCTTTCGTAGCTTTAATTTAGATAGTTTCAGGAACCACAATGACAAAATTCAATCCTAGTCCTGCACTTTCTTTCTTTTTTTTTTTTTTTTTTTTTTATAAATTATAAAGACTGGAGTGTTAAGATGACAAGTTCTAGGTGCAGTGTGTGGAGCTAGAGGTTCATTGTGTGGTTGACAGAAGTTGCAGACCCCTGCCGGCTTCCTTCCTGGGGAGGGACATGCAATGCCTGTCTAGAGCTCAGCTGAGACATTTGTGCTCTTTGTGATCTAGTCTTGGGAATTCTAGTTTGTGAAAGTCTAAACACCTCTTGCACTTTACTGTGAACTCCCAGGGATTTAAAAAAAAAAAAAAATGTATGGCCTATTATCTGCTTTCTAGGCTTGTTGTAACTTTTTGTAATTAAGCAGGATCATTCTTATGCTGGTATCTATATGGCCCACACCTTTGCAAATGCTGAGGGAAAGAAAGTTGATTTACTTCATGCCTCGCTTCCAAATGTGCATAGCCAGAGGTATTCAGTACAGCCCGAGAGTCTTCAGTTCAACATAACTTTCCTTCTATAAAACTCAGCTGAGATTAATGACCCCCTTTTGTTCTTTTATATTTGTAAGACAAAACACTGTATGAATTATCCTAAAGGAGCATTACAGTAATGTCAATGTCATGAGAGTTCAGAGGACAGGGAAACCATTGTGTGGCTGGAGGTACAGGGAGAGATTCTGTGAGGTCTTCCTGAGCTTTGAGGAATAGAGTCCACCTGAAGGAGGGAAAAGGACTGCAAGGTTGTAGGGAGGAAAATATGAGCAAGAGCTTGGGCGGTGGGTAGGGTGCAGCAAGACTGGAAGTAGGAAAGGAAGCAGGCCTTGTGTCCAGTAGAACCTGGGTCTCAGAGGAGAACAATCACCTTGGCCATCATAACCACTGCTACACTCATGCAATGAATTCTCTTTTTGAATTAGTGCCCTCTAAGCAAGTACGTAACTTTCCAAGCTTATAGACCCATAACAGGAATTTATCAAATGTCTCCTCAGGGAGGGGGCTTTCCTACTTAGTCGACCCATGGGGCCTGACGCTCTGGCAAGGAGATCAGTAACACACATTGATAGGCATGTTCTGCCCTAGTCCCTGAGGCCCTTTAAGGGAAGTCTTTTGAGAAGGCTGCTTTCCTCCTCCTGACCTCATCCCTCACTCATCTCCACCTTCCCTACTCTTTCAAAGCTGCCATTCCCCATCCTGCCTTCCTCTACTTTTGTTCCTTGTGAGCCTTGATTAGAGGTAAGCCCACAGAGCGGGGCCCCTGGACAGCTGTCTTTCCCTCCACTCCTCCACTCCATCGCGGGCATCTGGTTCTCATTCTCTTGGTGACGCACTGGTCTCCACTTTCACCTTGCTCTGTTTACGTATATATTATGCCTATTTGAAACTCAGATCTCCTAACTGGCTTTTCAGCCACCCCCGTAATAAAAGTAGCATCCAAAGGAAATCTGAACAGAGTTGGACAGGTTGAGAAGAACTTGGATAAGATTCAGACCTTAACCAGAGCAAAATCTCTGTACCAGGGAGATGTGAGCATGTTGAAGGAGGTATTTCTAACTTTTATCAGTGCACAATTTTTGTGCAGTCTGTTGACCACTGAAACGGGATTCAAATTTATGTGTGGGCATGTGAATTCTTCTGAAGAGGTCATTTAAAGCTTTCACGATATTCTCAAAGAGATACGTGAGAGGTTAAAATCCACCATCTTGGATCTTCTGATGCGGTTATTGTAGCAATCCTAGTTTTAGTACGAGGAAGCTGAAGCTTGGAGAGTTATGTACTTGCTCAAGTCAACGAATATCGGGGACAAGAGTGACATTAAGGCGGGATGAGTGCATGCTATGAACCCCATGCCACCCATGCCCCAACGTAGAAGGAGGATGTTCACATTTCCTAGAAACACTCACCACCTGTTGGGCTGCTCAGGTGTGCAAAGGAGGCTGGTTGAAATGGGTGTTTTCTCTGGATGTCCAGAGCAGTGAGGGCCACGTGGACCACACGTTCTCATCCTTGGCTGAACTAAGAAGATCCTAGGGAGCTTGTAGAAATCCTTATGTCCTGGTCACTCGTAGTACATCTCAGTGGACCTTGGGGATGGGACTCAGGTACTTTCTAAAGCTCCTTATGTGATTAGAATGTGAGTCAAGTGTGAAAATCATCTGGACAGATGCAGTGAGACTGAATGTGGCTGGGGACACCTGGGTTCTGGCCTTGGCACAGTCACTAATGAACTCAGTGCGTAGACCCTCCGTGGTTTCCCACCCACAGATTCTCTATCAGGATCTGCCTTTCCTCTTCTCTGCTCATCGAAGCCCACCTCCTGGGATACCATCATCCAGAAGTGCTTTCTCCCTATGTGCATGCCGAATTCCTCCTCTCTCCTTCTCTAAGTTCTGTGGTTCATTTGGTACGAATCTCAATGGCTCTTCCTTGAGGCCATCTTTTCATTCTCCTTTATTCTCCCCCCAGTGTTTGGCATACAGTAGTCACTCAGCAAATGTTTCTGGATGGAAGGACAGTGCACATGTGACCTGGAGGATATCACAGGCTTCTTATCCATCACCCATGTCACTTTTTAGGTCGGTGTCCCCACTGACATCATGACACTCATTTAATCTTCAAAATTAATTTCTGGCACACTTACTGGACGAGGGTGCTTTTCTGGGATTCTTTCAGCTCTCCTAAGGAAGGACAAAAGGAAATAAAAATAGTATTTACTTAATACTAAGTGGTAAATCATGGTGTTTACAAACTGCTAGCCAAAGAGAGAACTGAAACGAGCAACTCTGTTTTGGAGGGCTCAGTTGTTCTTTGATATTTTAAATGCTGTTCAAACTACTGAATCTCAGCTTGGGCATGTGTTGCTGGTTTTAGTTGTTTTACAGAGCCACTGTTCAAAGGTGTCGGCTGCTCAGCATTGGACCAAGGCGGACCTCAGATCCTGTTTCTTAGCCTCAGCAGTCACCTCTAGCCTCAGGCATCTCTAATTTGCAATGGATTTTTCTTGGCAAACAATCAAGCCCATCTCTAACTTTTAGAGCCCCAATATCTCTTTAGTGTTCCTGAAAGATTATATTCAGACCCTCCCAATGCATGTATTTCTAATTCATGAATCAAACATTTGGAGACAAGTGGAGGGGGAAGAGAGACAGTGATATGCTCATAGAAAAAGGTTTATCACTTTGGCTTTGTTTAGCAAAGTCACTGCATTTATTAAAATGTTTATAGCATGGAACAATAGATTCCTCCCCAAAGCAAATGGTAGTATTAAAATTAATCATTTTGAAAGTAATCATTAAAAATGTTTTGAAAGATCGTGTATCACCAAAGTCTGACAATTTTCTTAGGAGAGAAATAGAGCAAGTTTTTGCAGCACTATCAGGAAGAAGACAGGGATGGCTGGGAGAGAAGGTTGGGTCACCATTTTAGTCCAACTCTGACGACTGAGGGGTGAACCCAGGTCCTGGAGTGCAAAGGCCCTGTGTGGTGACCCTATTACTCATCAAGCCAGGTATTTGATCCTTGGCATGTAACTTTCTCCCCTGTCCCTCAGATTTCTCTACTCTGAAATGGGAACCAGGAGAGTATCCACCTCATGGGAGCTGAGGATTGAGATGATTGTGAGGTTGAGTGGCTGAGTGGGGTGCCTGCTCCATTCATTGGTGCTTGCAAAAGTGAGCTTTCCAAAACTCAGGGTTGTGTATATGTGACCAAGTGGCTCAGAGACAATATGGACTTTCACAAGGGCCAGGGTTAGCAGATGTGAACTCTGGCCTTGGGACTCAGCCTAGCACTTTTCTTGCTCTACCAGTGACCACCCTGATGCTTCAACTTGGAAGATTCGAAACATGGAAAGAAACGAGTAAAAGTAGATTTGATGTCCAGGGCGGGCTAAACCTGTTGAAAGCTCAGACGGTGAGCCCTCATACTTCCTGACAGCAGCCCTGCCTCTCAGAATGATTTGGGCAGGAATCTTCTAGCACCTTCTACCTCCACGGGGCACCTACAGAACATCTGGGATGGAGTGCCACACGGTCCCCATCCCTGTATTCTTCTCTCACAACGATCCTCACGCATACTCATACATGGAATCTAAAGCCACTTCCGCATGGTGGCCTTCCATAAAGTGGGTGGTGCTATAGGTTTGCTCTCTCAGCAGGGATGGTTTGAAACTTTCATCACCAAAACCACAGTTCAAGCTTGAAAAAAGTAGTGGATTAATTCTGTGGGTCTCAACTCTCAGTGCTGAGTATGCTTCCTTCACATAAATGAATCAAGTTCTTTTTCCACACTTTGGTGTCCGTTGACCTCCCCCCGCGCCCTGTCCCCGGCCCATGGAGGCAGCAAAAACCACTGATGTGGGAGCCTAAATATCTCTGAATGAGTGGAGCCATCACAGGCCACCACACAGGTCACAGGCACAGGAAATGTCTGTTAGGTGAATGTTGGTGGCTGAATGAGATTGCCCCAAAACCTTTCCTGGTTTCCATGGCTTTTTCAATTTTTCATTCCCATTCATTCACAAGAGAAGATGGACTGTAAGAGCCTTAATGATGTGGTAAGGGCTCGATCGGACAGCTGGTAGTCAATGACGGGAAAGTCTCATGTGGCTGACATATCAACCTAAGACAGGAGTCAAGGGCACAGCCTTGATTATCTGATGACGGGTCAGAATGTTGGTAGAACATGTAGACGCCTAAGACAGGCACAGTTGATTCTGATGTGGTAAGGGCTCAATTGGATGGCTGGTAGTCAATGACGGGAAAGTCTCATGTGGCCGACATATCAACCTAAGACAGGAGTCAAGGGCACAGCCTTGATTATCCCATGACGGGTAAGAATGCCAGTTGCACATGTGGACGCCTAAGACAGGCACAGTTGATCCTGATGTGGTGAGAGCTCATCCATCTATTTATCCCTCTTTTAAAACAAAAGGGGGGAAATGTAAGAGCCTTAATGAGGAGGTAGCTAGGATGGCGGCTGGCTGAGAGCAAAAGAGGAGGCGTTTAATTGTTTTCTCCTGACCTTATTGTAATCAACTAAGAATCTTTCTGTGCCCGTGAACACTGTGTGACGCACCTGTAAGTTGAGCTTGTGACACGTGTATACTTGTTAAGGTGAAGAGTATTTAACCAGGTAGAGTTGGAGTTGGGGTGTGGTTGTTGGAGTTGGAGTTGGAGAGAGAAGTCTGCAGAGAAGCAAGAATAAAGAACCTACTCATTCCCAGTCTGCCTCCGAATTCTTTCCTGTGGTATTATTGCTGCAGGCGGCCGCAGCTGTAGGCAGCAACAATGGACATCTGCTATGGTGAAGAGAGTAGGTCCAAAATAACCTCTGCTCCTGGGAAAACCAAAACTAGAGGTGAAGTTCCCTTCCCCACAAAAACTATAGACACTGGAAGTCCTGGGTACTGGCCTCTAGCAGTTGTGTCACTTTGGGCAGAAGAGCTTAAACTCCAATTTTCTGTAGATTATGGTTGATAATGTCCACTAGGACAATGTCACTGGAGGTTGGAAAGTAGGTACCAAAATTCACATAACAGCTCTGTAAAGGTAAATTTTATTTATTCCTCTCTTTATTTATCTCTTTTTGTGTCTAACCGAGGAAAGCAGCTCAGTACCTTGTTGAATATATGAAAGAGAACTCAACTAACTCATTTTACTTATTGTTTTGTGTCTCTGTGTATTTTAATAAGGGTGGGGAGGACATCTTAGTGGTCACCACGTCCCCAAAGCCTACATCAGTGCCTGGAATGTAGTTGGCCCTTAGTTTGTGCTGTATGATGCCGTCCTCAGGTGATACTACAGCAAAGGGACCCTACAGCTGCCCCAACTCCTTGCCTTGTTCAAAGTTTATTTATTTTTTTTAAAAAGTCCATTTGGTGTTAAATGTATCTCAGTTCATTTTATCTCTGTGTTTTGTCTTTTCCATAAGCTGTGAGGTCCCCAGGAAAGGGACACTACCTTCTCTCTTTGCAGTTTTCCTGCCCTCTGAAGGGACGGATGCTCCTGCTTGATGGATACAGCAAACAGTAGATAGGTTTGGCTGAATTATTTTTTGTTATTATGGAATTAGTAAAAGTTCATGCTAGAAAAATTGTAAACTACAAAATTCCATAAAGAAAGAAATTTTTAAAAAGTCCTCATTCTAATTCAACTACCCAGTGATTATCCAACATTGTGGAATTTTAATTCTATTTGAATTTACCAAAGTAAGAAGAAATTAAAGAAACTACTTAGTGTCTGACAAATGTTTTTTCATTGTAAGAGACACCAATTACTGAGTTTTTGTTCTCTCTCTGTCTCTTTAAAGACAAAGATTAAGAAGTTGGTGTCCAGCTATTTTAATATGCCTTTCATTGTATGTATTTAATACGCCTTTCATTAAATTTCAAGTTAGCAAAATAGTGAAAGGTCGATAGACACCACCTTTGTCAAACCAATGAACAAACACCACTTAATTTTTAATGAGGTAAACAAAAATATTTATATTAGTTTTATGATCACTCATCAATAAACATTAATAGGGAAAAAATAATCTACAATAAAAGTGTCCCATAAGTGACAAAGCACTTTGAAGGAAGATGAATAGACACATGAGAAGCTGGGAAATTATGGAAGATTTCTATTATATCTTCAAATGTATTCATGATATCAGAGGGTTTCTTTGTTCTCTCCTTTCTTCTGAGTTTTTTGAACAATAGGGTTTTAATTTTTGCTAACACGTATTGAACACTTACACATGCTAGATAGACCCTGGACTCTTAGCACATCTTAGTTCATTCCATCCTTAGATGGGGAATCAAGAGATGAGGTTAGGTAGATTAAGGTCCCATATCCAAGCTGTAGCAGAGTGAAGGAGAAGGTCTGGGTGAGAGGGGGCTTTTGTCCCACCTTCAGCAGACCTATTAGGGGCTTTAGAGAGGCCATTGAGTCAACCATCTTGTTTCAAGATCAGGAAACAGGACAAAGCAGCTACATGACACTCATGGTTTCCCAGGGAGCTATTAGCACAACTGGGCTAATCTTTAAGTCTCCTTATTCTTATTGCAGTGCTCTGTCCACAATTTGGAATTTGCTTCCAGTCACTCAATTTATCCCAGGACTAAACGCCCCATAACTGTTAATATTATGTTCTTGGACCCTTGGTGGATGCTGGTCTTTACTCTCATCATTTGCATTTTCTTTGAAGTGTGTGGGACCCTTTGGACCAGTGAACTTCTTCAGAGCTGGGAGTCAGCAATGCTGCATTGTAAGTGACAGATTAACCAGAGACTTAGATGACTGCTGGTTGCAGAAAGGCCAGGCAGTGATGTGTGAGAAGGCTCAGGCCATTATGGCCCTTTCAACTTTACCCTTGTCACTTGTATTTAGAACCGGAGGTGAGAAGGTGCTAGCTGGAATACAGTGACTATGCTTTCTTAGGCAAACCATTGATGCCAATCAGGAGGTGTGGGCATAGATCCTGTGCTAAGCCTTGGAGAACCCTTTCCTTTGTGTCTTCATTTTCAACACTGGCTTCTTGTTGTTTTTAGCAAAGGTTTGGTAGTGTTCCTCAGGTTTCACCCTTTCAACATCTGAATGTCATTCCTTTGGCTAACTGGATTTTTTTTTTTTTCCCTCCACTTCTTCACTTGGCGATGACAGGAGAAACTGCTGGTTTTTAAAAAGTTGATTTAATGGTCCACTTGCAAGAAGCCACATAGCAACCAATCTGTTCTTGAGATTGGAATTTATTTGATTCATCTTCTCAGATGACTTATTGAAATTGTCTTTAGAATGTGTCTAAAATGGGTGTTATGTGCTCTGCTGATGGCACCAGACCTAGAATTTCCATCCAGGTATTTATTTAATTGTCTCTTCTAATTCTTTCTTCTGACACTCATCTTGAAGTTTACTTTTGCCATTTTGTTGGAACCACACTCCACCCCTGCCCCAAACATTTAACTCCTTTCACATCAATCCAAGCCCAGCCCAGAAATTCCCAGTTTGGCTCTAAATCAATGCCAGATTGTATGATATGTTAGTAATGGCTCATACTTCAGGGAGAAGAATTTTCACGAGTAGTTTCAGAGATGCAGATAAAAGCAGCAGAAAGCCCACATTTAGGCTATGGTGATCATTCCTTCAGACAGGTGGAAAAGATACGGAGGAGAGAGGAAAAACTGATAGGATACAAAATAAGTATTGGCAAGAAAGTCTGAAGCTCTCCTAATTTAATTCTCTACCTTTGCACTGGGTCTCAAACAAGCACAGCAAGATTCAGGGTCTTTCAAGGGGAGTGACAGTCTACTGGGGTGGGCTCTTTCTTTGGGTTTTCTCCACAGAGGCCTGGATGCTTTTCATGAAGGAGAGCCTCTGCATCTGTGAAATAGCATGGAAGCACCACCTTCCTACCTGTGTGGAGAGGATGCCACAAAACTGTGGACCATGATCCAGTCTTTGCACTCCTTCCTGTCAGACTCTCTGCTACATAATCAAAAGTTAAAACTTTTGTTTATAAATAAGAATAACTTGGTCAAATCATCTCTCCCGTGTGTCAGCTTCCTCCTCTGAACAATCAGTGGTATAGAATATAGATGTTTCCAGAGATATTGTTCCATTATGCTATGGTGAGCATTGCACAAAGGTTTTGGAATCATAAAGCTGAAGGCACCTTAAAAGTTATCTGGTCTAGCTTCCCGGCTCAGTTAGCCTTTCTGTATACCACACCCAGCAAAAATTTAGAAACAAAATAATGTGTTATTCCTCAGGGGTTATGTGAGTTGGTGGGAAGGCTCTCCTGCTTTCCCTGAGCTCACTCACGTCACCACTTTCAGCAGGAGGGGCAGCTAGGTTAGAAGGTCCACAATGGCTGCCATTTCTGGAAGTTGGTGCTGGCTCTTGGTTGGGGGCCCTTGTTCTTCTCCAAGTGACCTTTCATCCTCTGGCAGCTTCCTTATGTGGTAAACTTGAGGCAACAAGTTTCCCCAAGACTGGGGAAACTATGAGGCTTCCTAAGGCCTGCTCATGGAAGACACCAGAATCACCTTCCATTCTGTTAGACAAAGCAAATCATGATGGCTGCCCAAATACTAGGGGATGGAAGTGGACTCCATCACTTGATGGAGTCACATTGTAAAGGGATATGCGGGATGAAAGGAATTGTGGTCATCTTTGCAAATGATCTAGCATCCGTCCTAGTCATGCCGACAAGAAACTTAGGCTTATAGAGGTCATGCAAATAGGCTAATAGCATGGTCATGATGAAAACCTAGGTACCTTAACTCCCTTGATCTAGTTGTATTAGTCAGCTTATATCACTGTGACAAAAATGCCTGAGATCAACAACTTAAAAGGAGATTTATTTTGGTTCATGGTTTCAGAGATTTTGGTCCACGATCACTGGGCCTTTAGACCTGTAGCAGGGCGACATGCCATAGTGGGGAGCACACGGAAGAGGAAAGCTGCTCTCCTTATGGTAACCTGGAAGTGAAAAAGAGAGAGCACACCCCAATGACCTAAGCTCCTCCATTTGGGCCCCACCTCCTAAAGGTTCCACCACCTCCCAGTAATGCTATCAGCTGGGGATCAAGGCTTCAACACATGAGCTTTTGGGGGTACTTAAGATCCAAGCCAAAACACTCATGCGGTGTTCATACTATAACACACTGCTCTCCAGTGGCCATTTTCAAGTCCATTTATCAACTGTAAGAAATATTGGCCACATTCCGCATGCCAGAAACTGCTGGGCATTTCGGTGGCTTTGAAGATGAATGAGAAAGCACCCCTTTTCCTTCAGCTACTCCATAATCTACACCCACTGGGGCATTCAAAATAAGTTAAATAGCCAGGTTTTAAATATGCCCAAAACCTATTGCTATAGTCTCTGCAAGAAAGTGTGTCCTAGGCAGAAATAAAAATGCCTTCTTATCTTGAGTTTCATAGGCATCCATATATTCTTACCAGGACATGTGAGGTTCTTTTCCACTTTCCACAATATCCTCTGCAGTAAGTTTAATACGTGGGGAAAGACAACACCCAAATTATCATAAATCTGTCGGTATTGCACTCCAGAACAGGCAAATGGAGCTTCGATGTGTCTGTGATGTTGTATGTATTGGGATTATGGTTTTCATCCTTTAATGGGGTGGACCACAGGGTCAAGTTTTATTATACTCATCTTAAAAATGTGGTGTTAGAGTTTCAGAGAGAGAGGGTTGAAAGGTGGCCTGCGTCAGGATGGGACATTAACCTTCTGACCTCAGAGACTGATGGGTCTCAAGCAGCATCGTGGAGGGGAGGTGTCTAGGCATGGGGAGGTGTCTAGGCATAGGGAGGGAAGCCTGCCTCCCTGGCATGGCATTTCATTTGAAGCTTTGAAAGGTTAAACTTAGGCTTGCCTTTGCCCTCTAACCTACCAAGGCCACCCAAAGCTAAGACCACCTTTAGGATCCTCCACTTTCTTTTCTTAGTGCTCTTAGCTGCAGTCACAGATGCTCGCTTCTTGTCATGGCTTGCTCTATCCCATGCCTAGCTTTTGGAAAAGAATTGGCTGCCAATCACCGATACTTGGTCTCTGTGTAAATGTTAGTTAGCAGGCAAGCTTGATTTTTTTTTTTTTTTTTTTTTTTGTGGTACTAAGAATTTATCACAGGAGCACTCTACCTCTGAGCTACATCCCCAGCCCTGTTTTTTATTTTGAGTCAGGATCTTGCTAAGTTCTTAGAGCCTCACTAATTTGCTGGCCAGCCTTGAACTTGCAATTCTCCTGCTTCAGTCTTCCAAGTTACTAGGATTACAGGCTTGTGTCACTGTGCCCAGCAAGCCTGATCTTTTACTGGGAAAATAAGTGCTTTTTTCATGGTGAGAGGGATTCCAGTCATCAACATGAATATTATATGAACTTTCCAGAGGGTCGTAAGATCATGCTTGCTATTTTCTGCTTTTGGCATCTTGTCAGAGTCTAAGATTCTTGAGTAATAGAGTTTTATAATTGAAATGGTCAATAGAAATGTTGAGTTCCTTATTTTTTTTGGTGACAAAACTGAGAACCAGAAGATGTGGCTTGACATGTTACACAACTGGTTAGTGGCAGAGTTGGAATTCATCCTGGGATCACTAGATCCTTAAACAAGCAAAATTGGAGCTGGATACTGTTGTTTTTTTCTCCTGAGAAATCTATCTACACAGAACTGGATGATTTTAAGTTGCATAAATGCTCACAGACCTTTTATAATGCTGTGGAGGGGGTAGGAATTTTAATATGATAAAGGGAAAATAAACTGGGAGGTAGCTCTGGGTTGTTGCTCTTGCTGATTTTGTTATTGCTGATGGAACTCAAGGAGGTGACATTGGAAAAAACAGCATTTGATAGAATCTTTGACTTTAGCATTCCGACACTTGTGTACTACGTGGTCTCGGGCAACTTGTGTAAACTCCTTGTGCCTCTGTTAAACAAAGAATAAGACCAGGTAATGTCTGAGCAAAGTCACGGGTTTTCTAGATCTAGAACTCAGAGAGACAAGATCCTGATGCAGCAACCAGGGTGAGCATAGACTTGGGGTCCTCAGAGGTGGTGATTAGCTGTTTCAGGGATAACAAAAGGGCCAGTTTGATTAAGAGAAATGATTTATGTTGGCAGATTTTAAAATAGGAATAGTAGTTACTTCCTTGACATGGTGAAATACATCATCAGGATCAAGGAAAGAATGCTCACTCATGCCACCATGATTAAAATTTGCTCAGGAAGCACTAGACAATGCCATTGGCCCTGTGATAGTTCTTGGTGATTGAACCCATTTAAACACGGGGAATTATGACTCTAGTAGTGGAATTTTAGGCATCACAGACAAAACAAGCACATGGAGGAACTTTTGAGCAGAAGATTTCTGGACGGTCTTCAAATCCTATCTCCACATCTCTCTATTTTGTTTTCATTTGGGCATCTTCAAGGGCAACCACTTAAAACAACTTTTCACTCGCAATTCTTCCTGGTCAGGTAGACAGAACAGCCTTGCAAAAGGAGGTGGACCCATGAGGGACCACCTTGCATGTCAGCCAGCCAGCAGGCCTCATCCGGGCAGTTACTATCGCCAAACCCTGTATGTTTTTATGAAGAGGCATGTGACGATACCTACTCTGTCTGCTTCGCAAAATTCTTTTAAGGAGCAAATGAAAAACAAAATGCTTGTTATTGTGTTTTATGATCAAAGGGAATTTATAGGGAGGAGGGTGGCTCTTATCAGGAGCCCTCAAGTCCACAGATCTTCTATACATCCACACTGGCCCCATGAAACCACAGCCCTTTCCTAGTGCACCCAAGGCCCACATCACAGAACCCCACACAGCCAGAGGCATGATTTTTGGTGCGAAAACCAGCTTGGAATTGCGTTAACAGAGCAGGTAGAGTGAAAAGGCCTGGGGCTTTGGAATTTTTAAAAGGGAACCAACACCAACATCTCTGAAATAAATTGATTTGGTTGAAACTCATCCAAAGAAATTACCTTAATTCTGAGACTAAATATGCTGCGTTCCAGCCCAAATGGACTTTTCTTGGCCAATCCCCCTGAGAGGTAAACATTGACGTTTAATAGGGAAAGGGCAGTAGAACTTGCAGTTTTAGCTCACTGATGTCACTCGGTGCTCTGTGAGCCAAAGAACAAGAAAATCCAACACTTCCTTCAAGTATGAAAGCATACAATGGAAACGATACAAAGATGTTTGTGGTTTCTATATATTTTCTTTTAAAGAAAAGCACAGGACTTGAAGAGGATACATTTTTCAGAATCTTGACAGACATATGTGCTCCTCTTGGAGAAGGGCCCACCTAGGAATCTTGGCTATATGGTCAAAAATGTCATCTTTTTATTCCTTGATTAAAAAATAAGTGGAACACAGAAGTTCTGAACCATGCAAGAACTGAATGTTAAATCAAATTTCAAAAGTCAGATCCAGGGATAAGATCTTTCAATCTGGGTATAGGGAAGCTTTAAGTGAAGTCAGTGTGCATTTTACTGGTTAGATCTGGAGCTCTAATTTCTCCTAAATCAACAGGGCTTCTCTGCATGAGGCTCAACAGGGCCCCAGGCCTTTTTGGTACTAGGACTCCACCATGTTTGAAAATAAACCATTTCTGGATAAGAAAGATATATTCTCAGGTCCACCCTGAAGTTCAGAGTTTTCAAAATTGCCTCTGAGCCATTCCTTTAAGTAATTAAATGACAAGGGAGAGACACCTCATTTCATGCAGTGAGAAAGCTTACGGTCAACTTCAAATGGCAGCCTGCTAGAGTCAGGTCTTCTAGGGCCTTCTCCTAGGCAGGCGAAACAAATGGTTAGTGTCAAATATTCTAAGAGAGCTTGCTATTTTGAGCCATCTCTTGGTGATTTCCACTGGACTGCGCAGAATACTTGGGTGAATGGAATTCGATTCCATCAGCCCAAGTGAGGTTGATGACCCCGTCCGCAGAGGAGACTGGAGTGGACTCCTCTTTATATTCACAGGCCCTAACACCTACTGAGCATTCCAGCCAACAGTTGGTGATTGGCTATAGCTGGTTAAATGTTACACTGTTGACAGAATGGCTGTGAGAGAAGAGAAGAGAGGACAATCAATTTTCCCTAGGTTTGGAAAAGAACATGGTCCAACCTTTAGAATCGATATCTGATCTGAGCCTTCTAGGAAAATACATAAGAGAGCAAACAATCATCCATTTGTCTACTTAAGTTTCAGATTATACAGGTCTAATTCATCAAAGGAGGGGCACTAGTGTGTATGTAGAGCCCCCACACTTCCTTGATTTTGAAAGTGACCCATGGGGCTGAGAGCCCAGCTCCTGGTCTTCCAGCTTTCTGCCCTCCGAGATGCTGGGTCGGCCTCTGGGCTGGGCCTTGAGCTCTGTCCTTGGTGGCTGGAGCCCAACGCTGGCATGGCCTCACCTGACTTCCTGCTTTGTCCTGACTTGGGTTCCTGTTTGGGGCTGTTGTACTTGGCCTCCCTCCACCCCAGGGTATGCAGTTACTCAGAAACTCCCAGCTGCTCCCTAGCCCCACACTGAGTTTCCAAACAAAACCTGTGAAAACAGATCCTCAGTGGCAGCTTCAGCCATGTTTGGCAACTGTGCAGCTCCACCATCCACCACAGGATCTCAAGGCCCAGCCACGCCAGGTGCACACGGAGCCTGGACGGACACTGCCTTTGGGATGTAGCCAGGAAAGATCTTCCCAGGAACACAGAGGTTGCGTGTAGTTCTCCTGGTCTTCGTGCAGCAGCTCGCCCCTTCCCTGTGAGTACGGGCTCCCATCTCAGCAATCATGTGGCTGGAGGAAGGCTCTCCATGTCCTGCTCACCTCAGAGGGATCTGGAATCTTTTTGTGCAGGGAACATGGTATTCATGTGAGGTCTCCCACCTCCCCTTCTTCTTGCCAGTCACTCTGTTGCCCTCTGTGTTTGAACCTGTCTTGTGTTCTCTTTCCTTTTTGTCATCCCATGTGATGATCTCATTCGGGTCACCAGTTCTTGGCTGAACTGTTTGTCCAGTCTCCTACCTCCTCTTTCTTTCTGTATGGTCTCCATCCTCTGGAGGCCTCCTATTGCAGACTTCCCTTCCTAAGATGAGTACCTCTGGTGGCATGATTCCCTTGCTCAAACCCCTCCTGAAGCCAGCTTGCCCACTCTATGATGCCCTGATACCTCATCCTGGTGTTAAGACTGATCAAAGCCCTTTGGCCAAGGGGGTCAGCTAAAGCATATGCCCCCTCTCATAGTGCAGAGATATGTCTTGGAAGCGGCTGCCAGCCAGGACATATAGTCCCCACCCACCCCTGTCCTCCCTGCACCCAGGTTTGCCAAGGAAGTGTGAGCAGAGCCAGGTTGCCAACAAGGTCTGTGCCTTTCTCTCCCCTGGCCCTCTCTCATTGTCTGTTGGAAACTAAGAGCTTTATATCTACCCCATCCCTGAGTAGAGGAGTCACGGATGGAAGGAGTGTGAGCCCCAGGATGAAGATGAAAAAGTTTCTTTGGTTTCATCTGTTTTGTGAGGGAGAGGATTTGTGATTAATTTTTTGTGATTAATTTTTTTTGTTTTTGTTTTGTTTTGGTTTATGTTACCTTGACTAACCCAGGCCTTAACAGTGTTACCTGCTATTTTTCAATACTTTCATTTATAACTGCCATCTTTAGGGAAAACTTTCTGTGCTTCATGCACACTGACTCCCTGCCAGCCCACCTCACCATGGATGCCCAGGTAACTTTATCCTCAGCTCTGTGTGTCCACATCACTCTTCCTATCCTGAAAGAGGCAAATGAAGCACTCCCCACTCTACTCAGCCCCTTTGGCAGCTATGGCTGCAGGGCAGGTCTTCCTCCACTGGCCCCTCTGATCCCTCTCTTGATCTTTTCCTGTCCTGTCTGCTCCCTTCATCCCACTGTGTTACTATCAGTGGTTGGTGTTTCATTTCTCCTGCCATCTTGAAATGCTTGGGAAGTAGGAAAGGTAATGTTTGTTTTAACTTTGTCACCTCCATAGCACCCCAGGACTAGTGGTCTTCCCCACCCAACACCTTATATTTAAAGTCACTTAGTTTTTATAGAACCTAATCGTTGAGAGAGTAAAAAGTGTAGAACCCTCTTGTGGAGACCGTGTAGAATCAGCAATTTTGCCTCCCTGACTACCATCTCTGCCCACTGTTCCCTTCATGCATTACATGGTAGTGAAGTGAAGGACACAGTCCAGAGTCTTGGAAGTCAGACGGCCAATGTTTGAAACCAGCTTCTGCCATTAACCATTAGCTGTGTGACTGTGGGTACGGCCCTCTGCTTCTGCCCAAGTTCCCTCGTTCTAAAATAGATCATATCCTACCTATTAAGGTTGATCAAGGATTAAGAGAGATAGTATTTGTAAAGTTCTTTGGAATTGGGTCACTGTGAGCATGAATAGTGTTCTCATTGCATGGTTCTTTGTTATGCCCCTCTTGTCTTCCTGCACATCTGCTCCCGGGCCCTTCCAAGACACTGAGGAGCCAGGGTTGAGGTCATCCCAGAGCCTGGATGGTGGAGGGCTTTTCCTTGTGTTTCCCTGACCATGCGCAAGGGTTGACTGAACCTGCATGGGGGGTTGTTATGAGCCAGAGAGCGAGCCATGGCCATTAACTCAGAAAAGGAAATAGTGGCACATGTGCCAGGCATTGTCCATTCCTGAAGAACTGGGATTTTACCAGGGGTTGGAATGTGGAGGAATGAGCAATCAGTCATAGAATTTCAAGTATCCATAAGTAAAAATTCAGAATTCATACAAATTTAGCGCTGGAAAAACCACAGAGATCATTGACTAAATACCCTCATTTGATATAAGAAGAAATCAATACTTAAAGAGAAGTGACTTGCCCAGGATGTCACAGTTGGTTTCTACAGAACAGACACAAGAACCAAGTTCAGCTTCTTCCTTAGGTATCACAAGTTCTAATCTCAAACTAATCTCATAACACTCTGCACACTATGGTCTCTTGTCCAAAAATTTTCAATGGCTCCCCATGATGTTAAAGGTCAAGGTCAAATATCATATGCTTATTAAAGTCATCCACAGCCTGGTTTCATTTCTCACTCCTAGTTCACCAGTGGCTGGCACTCTCTTATGATATTAGGGATAACATAAATGTATGTAGTCCTTTGTAAAAACATTTGGCAATGTACACCAAGAGCCACAAACAGACTCATATGCTTGACTCTATAATTCTTCTTATAGGTCCCTTCCTAAGGAAATATTCCTTCTTAACAAAGAGAAACTTATGTAAGTAAAGATATTCATTGTAGCCATATTTATAACATAAGACTAGAAGGAACCTAAATGGTGACCACGAAAGGAGTCTTAAAGTATGGTGTATCTACTAGATGAACTATTATGTGATCATTACAAGTGATAGACATAAAACCATGAAATAGCATGGAACATACTTACAAGATAAATGTTGAATAAAAAATAGGAAATAAAAATATATGTTGAGTATAAATGCAATTATATGAGAAATACATGTAGAGAAAAGAGACAATGAAGAAATTTAAATTCTGAAAGAAATTTAATAACTGAAAGACCTGGACATATTACTTTCTTCTCAGAGCCTCTGTTCCTCAGATGTAAAGTGAGAAATAAAGATACTAACCTTCCAGGTTGGTGTAGGGATTCAATAAATGAATATGTGAAGTACTTGGCGTTTATATCACTTAAATGAAGTTAGTTGCTCCCAATGTAGCTTTTCATCGTCTGGAATCGGTCCACCCTCCTCACTATTGAGTCAGACAATAACTGGGGTATACTTTATTTATTTACTTACTTATTTATTTTTCAAGGTGCTGGGGATCGAACCCAGGGCCTGGAGCATGCTAGGCAAACACTCTTCCATTGAGATACACCCCAGCCTTCTGAGATGTTCCTTAAATTAGCACTACTCAAACTGTGGTCTGTGGCCAGTCCTCAAGATGACAGGTGTAGCAATGGAGCAAGCATCCATGTGATCCTGTCACCAATGAGCAATAAACATGCCAGGGCCCAGCAAGGGCTTCTGTGGCCTGCTTTAAAATGCCCAGGGCCAGGGGGCAATAAATGAGGGAGAAATGGTGAGGATGATAGACAAAAAAAATTTGGCAAAATTCTTCAAAATCAGTAAAAGGTGTACAAGGGAGAGATAACTACACTATTAATTTTACTTCTGTGGATATTTGAATATTTTTGTAATAACAGGTGTTAAAAATTCTCTTAACAGGCAGCCCTAGCGCCATCTTTGGGGGCTATTTTTCCCGTCTGTTTTGTCATTTTGCTCTTACTTTAATGATGAACTTCATGATGGCTGATATTCATGCCCATATGCATAGACAGTGGCTCCCCTTTGCCTGTGTACCTTTGTGACTATGTCACAAGACATTCTGAAAATGTCTGAAATCTCACATGGTACCAAACTTTATATATACCATGGGTTTTTTTTTTTTTTTTTTTTTACACACATACCTATGATTATATTTAATTTATAAATTAGGGCAGTAAAAGATCAACAACAACAATAACAAAATAGAATAATTATAAGAAAACAATGTCCTGTTATAAGACTTATTTCCAATGTATGAATTATTTATTCTGGAATTTTCCATTTCATATATTCCGACCATGGTTGGTCTTAGCTCACTGAATCTGTAGAAATTGAAGTTGCAAGTAAAGGCAGACTACTATTCAAAAACACATATACACACAAGCATATACATATTACATATAATCTTCAAACAGAACATAATCTCTTGAGAGCATATATCTTGCTTTATATTTCTGCTTGTCCCATAAAACATCTCAAAGACACGGGATGCCCAATCATTGTTTTGTGATTGAGTTAGATCAGTTTTTCCAGTTTGCCTAATGAGGAGGTCCTTGTTAAAAACCCAGATTTCTGTGCTGCTCTCTGGAGATTTGGATTTGCTTGGCCTACGGCAGAACACTACCTATAGATCTGCCAAGAAAACTCCCTTTCTTAGAATCAGAAGAGCAGTTTGGTTTTATAACGTCCTCTATTAAACTATGCACTTATTTAGGAAGGAAAAGTAAATTCAAACATGTTTTCAAGGCTAGCTGAACAATACTCTCAGTCTCTGTCCCTCCATCTTTGGCCCAGGACAGAAAATATAAACTTGGAATTGCAGTGGAACAAAGGTCAAGGTCAGGGTGGTCTCAAAGAGAAGAGAAAACAACAAGAAGAAAAACTCTTTTTGATTTTTAATCAACACTGAATCTATTTGTTGTTCTTTTCTCTATGGGCTCTGAAAATCCCTTCAACAATCTTTCAGTCATTTAAACAAATTTCAACATGATTCAGCATTATGAAATGACTATCCACAAAAAGTTCATGAGCCTAAGAAACAAATACTCTGATTAAATCTTAGAAATAATAACAGACATAACGAGTTCTGTGCATCTTGTGGCTGTGTGTCAAGAACTGTGCTAAGTGCTTTACACACCTCCGTGCTAGCACAGAAGAAGGAACCCAGTCTCCAAGAATTTAAGTGACACATGTCCAAAGCCACATTGTTTAGTTGATCCCAGATCAGCTTAGTTTTTGAGGCCATCTTTCTGTTATGCTGCATTGCTTTGTTTACCAAGTACCTAGTCAGGGTTGGGAAAGTATGGATTCTCAATGCATGCTAGTTAAATTAACTGAGTGCATATTCCAAAGTGTTTGGTTCCTCTTTGTTCTCAAGCCAATGTTGGAAGTTGGAATATTCAAAACAGGATGTTGGAGATTAAAAGGAAAATCTCAAAAAAAAAAAAAATTTAAAGAAGAGAACAAGTAAAAGGTAGGAAAAGTAAAACAAAATAAAAATTTAAAGGAAGAGTAAAATGATTTGGGTTATTAACCATGGAGAGGCAAGAGTTGAAGGCAGCCCTGTAAATGGTTCTTCTGGTTGATGGAGCGAGGAGGAGAGTAGTGAGGGGAAGATATGCAGCTGGAGGAGCGACTGGGGGCAGCAGCCCTGGGCTCACGGGCTGCTTTGTGGTATGGTTGACCATGGGGTTCTGGATGGCAACCAAAGCTGACTGCTGAGACATGTACAGGGAAGGGAAGTTCTGCAGACCTCATTGACTGCTCCATTCACCATGTCTCGTTCTTTGCCTGCCCTGTATGTATATCATCCAGTGTTCTACCTGTCAGTTCTGCCCAGCATCAGTCTTGTCTATCACAACAACTGGAAATACCATTATCTGAATATAATTGCATTTCTGCAAATAGGACTGAGTCTCAGTGGATAATCTGACATCATAGACCATAATGGATCATCTCAGACCGTATGCCCTGAAAGACACACATACCATACTTAAGCCAAAGATTATGTCACAGGCACCATGGTCTCTCCATTGAAGCTGCTGTTGCCAATGGATTGGGCTCCAAATGAAAGCTAGTACATGCAGCTGTACCCTGGGAGCTGTGGAGTCACTGCGCTTGTCAGCGATGGCGAGAATGAGTTGACGAGAAGAGTCTGCATGGGCTGCTCTCTTATTCAGCCTTCCTGTTTATTTTTGTGCTCCATCTCCTATTTCTTTACAATCAACTGATGTGAAATCTCCCTGTTTTAACTAGTTTGAGTAAATAGTTAAGTAAGGAATATCATTTTTATTAAACCTGCCACACATGGATAAATACAAAGAAGTGGAACAAAATGGTGTCCACCTGGGGAGGAGCACATCCATTGGATTATAGAAGGCCTCAGATCTTGCTGGGATTATTGCAAAATTCTCTTGATGTCCCTGGTGCCTGG
Source organism: Tamias sibiricus (assembly GCA_025594165.1). Lineage (NCBI taxonomy): Eukaryota > Metazoa > Chordata > Mammalia > Rodentia > Sciuridae > Tamias > Tamias sibiricus. The sequence continues at coordinate 83,678,085 of CM046670.1, forward strand.
GTGTGCATTTGGACCTCTTCTTTTTGAAATTGTCAAATGATGTTCCATAAGGAGATTCTAAATTGACTACCAAAGAGTAGAATGATGTGAAGTTTCTGGATTTTTTTCCTCCAAAAGATAACCACTGTGTGACAAGCTACACTCAGCCGACTCTCCAAGATCAGGGCAAGTGTTCTTGGTTCCGGTGTTGAGCCTGTTTAAAACCATCTTTCAGAGCCTTTTGCAGAAGCCTCAGGTTCTCCAGTGGGCACTCTCTCTGCCTCTTCTCATTTTCCGCAGTGATCTTTACTTACAGCGCTGGTCAAAGACCACCTGGACTTGCTGACTGTCCTATGGTGGCACTGTCACGTGTGCCTTTCTCTTCATGCCTAGAGTAGAGCCTTAGATGCCAGGGAGGGACATCCGAGGGTGACTTGTGAAATTCAGCATTTGTTTCTGAGGGCATGAGACACCCCAGAAACCCCCCCTTGAGCGATTAAGATGGCAGTAAATGACCCAGCTTGTGCTACTTGAAACAGCGCAGCAGCCTCTCAGTGGTGGTGTAGCTTGCCTTGCAAACCAGCTATGGCTGTACCTATTTTTCTGACGCATGCACAACAGCCTCCGAGGGAACCTGAAACTTCCTAACGCAGAAGAGCAGGTGATCGTGCACTGCTGCCGCAGGAAGATGGCTGTCGCTGACACATATTTCAATGTTAGGAGGAGGTTCCAGGTAAATGGAGATATGGTAATAGTTTCCAGATAAGTAGGGAATACTGCTGGCTCCAATACTGCTTGCCCCCTTTGAGCCGGCAGGCAATGAAAAGTGCCCTTTCTTTGGTTCAAATCGCTTCCTCCTGTTGGTTGATCCCCCCCCCACCCAAAAATAAAGAGCACACTGCCTACTGAATTATACAAAGTTACAGCTCTATTCTGTTTGTTGCGGAAGAGGTTCATTGTTCTTCATTTATTGTTCATACGTTTTCTTCAGGACACCTTTACTATACAAATAATCATTATGAAATAAGGTTTAAAAATCACAAAGACTTAAGTGGAATTTTAAATATTCCCTATACTTATTTCTCAATAGCATATGGAGTAGCAAATAGTACAGAGGAGAGGACACTAACGGAGATATTTACACGGGGAAAAAAAAAAAAAAAAAAAGAAAGGACACATGAAATATGGTTTGGCCAGGTTTAATACACACAGAATACACTTTAATACTTTCATATGGTCTGAATAATATCCCCATATTGATTTTTTCCTCGTTTCTACCAACTCCACAGCAAATGTACGACAATGGTTCATTGATTTATTGTGAGTGTAGCAATGGGTTTATAACGGCATGAATCATGCCGATTGCTCAATTCACCACATGCCTTAATAAAAGTTTCACTTTAATAAAACTGAGCTAAGGCAAATATGCCCAGAGGCTGGCCTGACATTCCTTATACATTACCCTGCCTCAGGAAATTATTGCCATATATTTTACAGCAGCTACAGTAGGCTGGGGGATCAGGATTAAAATGTACTAACTACTGTGATATTTAACAGAACTCCTGTGTGCCCAGTTAACCCTCACAGGTACAAAATGAACAGAGCAATTAGGAGACAGCACAGGGCAGGAACAGAGCGGAAGCAAGAGGCCAGCGACTGGGGGTCTGAGCTGGCCCCGTTTTTGGTCTATGCGAGTCTCGAGTCTCCCAAGCCCGCTGTGCCAGGGAGGGGAAAGTGCCTTCCCCGATTCCCTCCCAGAGCTGGTATGCGCATCACACAGACAAGAACCTCAGTGCATGAAGAACTACAAGTTCCAGGCACACATGAGGTGGCTGTGCCACCCCCAGGGACAGGGCCTGCAGGGCACATAAACCAGCTCTGTGAACTCTGTTTTTGGCAAGACCAATCATCATGGTTGTGAATAATAATGTGTTTGCATAAATAACTAAATAACCAATATTACTCTCTTTATAGACATTTAACGGTTTCAACACGAAAAGTCAACCTTCCTAATAGAGTTACATTATTCTTTCATTGCTTTTGTCTTCCCTAGTGAGAGTTGAAAACACTCCCACCACACCTGAATTCTGTTAGAAAAAAATTAAGCTGGGTGTGAGAGAGCAGGCTATGGTGAATTGTGGGTGCTGCTGGAGTGACTTATCACCTGTTGCTCTGGAAGGAATCATGATTAGACGATCCCCACACTGTTCAGTGCTGACTGGTTCAATGTGTATTAGTTCTTAAGACCAAGGAAGCCTCTTTGGCTTTTCTAATCAATACCAATCACTTGGGCCTTATTCTAGGATGTTGGATATCATAACGAGGTGATAGGATGCTATGAAAAGAGCCAGACAGCTTTGGCCTTGCTGTGTGATGCTGGACCAGGTAAAAATCTCTCCGGGCCTGTTTCCTTATATGTAAAATGGGAATTTACGTTGCCAAAGTGACAAATGTAAAATGCCTGGGCTTATGATAGACATTCAACAATGCGGCTCCTCTACCCATCTCACCTCTTTTGTAGTAATTCATTTCCATTTTCACAAGTGCACTGGCTCCCACTAGCAGCTTTTTTTTTTTTTTTTTTTTTTTTTTTTCTGTTTTCATACTTCCCAGAGGCAGCAGCCCAGCAGGGAAGGCACTGCACTGCCCTGTACCCTGCTCTGAGTCCCCTGAGATGGGCTGGGCTGCTTCTCTTCTCCCTCAGCTCCTTCCTTACATTAGCACTGGCCAGAGAAGGCTGCATACATTTCAATATCTCTGTGGTCCCCAGTCAGAAGAGGGAAGGAAAGGACTTTGTTCACTTTTCTCAACTGTGTTTCTCTTGTATTGAACATTGTTCCTGGCACATGGGAAAGACAGTTAATTTTAAGTAAAACAACTGCATAAAGAAATAATGAAAAACTAACTGAATTAGCGATGTACAACCAGGGCACAATGTTAGGGGTAGAAATTTTTTCATAAAAGATGTATGAGTTGGTCATAACAGAATTGTGGGTAGGATGCTCAGATTCATAGGAAAATGGAAGTTAGGATTAGGGTTTTTAGGGTAAGATTAAATGTAAACGTTTCTGGAACTAGAGGGTTAAAAAGTGCTCCTATGAAAAGAATAGCTGTTAAAGCATTCATTATAATGAAATTTGAATATTCGGCTATAAAAAACTAAGGCAAAGGGACCTGCTGCATATTCAACATTGAAGCCTAATATGAGTTCTGATTCTCCCTCTGTCAGGTCAAAGGGGGTTCGGTTAGTTTCTGCTTATGTTGAAATAAATCATATCATTGCTCAAAAATCGTCTTTACAAAAGCAGATTTGATCATAAGTCTTGAGAATCAGGAAATGCTGGTGAGCCAGTTTGCAATTCAAAGTTGCTGCTTCCAAGGGAGACTCTCAAGGGTACTGCAAGACTGATGCTTATGGACTACTCGCTCGGTGCTGGGCATGGTGCTCATCACTGTGCATAGCTCCCATCACTAGCTCTTACAGCAACTCTATGACATGCGTACCATTACTACTTCCACTTTACATCTTGATACATTGAAGCTTAGGGAGATTAAATCACCTTACCATTGTCCCATAGCTAACAATGGCTGAGCTAGGATTTGGTTCCAGAGCCTTGTGCTCCGGCTTTTATGTTATATTGAGAAATGAGGAACCAGACATGAAGGTCAACAGTACTGACATCCTCAAAGGAGCTAACATTTGAATGTAGGGCTATGGTCTCCGAGTGAACTAACTCACCATTACATGGCTCTCCTTGTGAGTTTGACTTTCCTTGTTCCATGCTCTGAGGTTTCGTCATTTTTTTTTTTTTTTTTCTCACTCTTACCCAACAGGGGCAGCTGAAATAAAACCCACCATCATCAACCAGGAACTGAGCTGTCAAGAGGAATGAAAAATCCAGGGGCAACTGCAGTCTTACCATTCATTAATGGGTTTATCGGGAACTCTCTTGACATTGAGCTCTAACTACAACATTTAAGAAAATCCCAAATTTGAAAATAAATAAGTTGGCTGACATACAGACATTTTACATATGAGTTTAATAAAATAGATTTTTCTTTCTGAAATCTTTGGTAATCTCTGAAATATATCAACTGCAACCCAGGAACATTGTATCCCAAGTTGTGATTCATGAAATGAAACGGAAATGTATTATGTAATTCAATTGGGAGAGTCCTGCCCGGAGCTCATTAAGGCTGCTGCTGGTGATGTGGACAGCACTCTGCAGGCCTTGTGGTTTGGGCACGCTTCTCTTCGTCCTTACCTCCCTTTCCTCCAAGGACATTTTGACCAAATATTGTCACACTTTTAAAAATAGCATTCTTGAGTACTTTACCCCTGGATGAGGATAATTCAGGGTAAATCTTAAGAAAAACTGTGAATCGTCTCCTCTCTCCTCCCACGTCACCACTAGCCCATCTTGTGATGACTCAGGCTGGGCGCTGACTCATGGCCTTCCCATGTAGGCTCTGGCTCCAGACCAGGCACAACCCATGTGCTGGGCAGGTGGACACCACAGTGTCATCTGAGGTGACTGGAGCCCAGAAATATGAAGGGACTTCCCAGGGTCATATGGCTCTTGTGTCACAGATGAAACTAGCTCCAAAGTCCCCAAATGTTTTCCTGTGTTTGTTTGCTTGCTTTCAGTTGATCACACAGCCAGAACATGCAAAGCCTAGTTTTCCTGACATAGGCGGATTTCCATGAAAACAAATGAGAAAGTGAGGGGAAACGGCGCTGTTTTGCCAAGTATTTTTCTTCTCGTCTTATCTGATTCTTGTGGCACTTCTTTGGGTTTCATTTTTTTTTAAATTTGTTGAGATATAATTCACACATAAAATCCATCATTTTAACTATTTGAAAATACTATTCAGTGGATTTTAGTACATTAACAATGTAGTGCAACCATCCCCTACATAGCCTTACATTCTGTAGTTCCAGAATGTCTTTATAACCCTGAAAAGAAACTTTGCACTTATTAAACATTCAGTCCCTTTCCCTTCTCCCCTGATGCTCTGGAAACCACTAATTTACTTGCTGTCTTTGTGGATTTCTGATCCTGGATATTTTGTATAAATAGAATCATATACTCTGTGCAGGTTTGTGAGTGGCTTCTTCCAATTAGCATAAGTCTCATTCATGAACTTAATTCCTTTTTATGGTCAAATAATATTCCATTTTATGTACATACTATACCTTATCCATTCATAATTGACATACATTTGGGTTTGTGACTTACTCAAACCAGGAAGATATGGAAAATTTAAACAGACCAGTTTCAAGCAAGGAAATTGAAGAAGGCATCAAAAGCATACCGACAAAGAAAAGCCCAGTATCAGATGGAGTCTCAGCAGAATTTTACCAGACCGTTAAAGAAGAACTTACACCAATCCTCCTCAAATTGTTCCATGAAATAGAAAAGGAGGGAAGTATTCCAAATACAATCTATGAAGTTAGTAACCCTGTTACCAAAATCAGATATCAAAGAAAGAAAACTTCAGACCAGTATTATTGATGAACACAGATACAAAAATTATTAACAAAATATTGGCAAATTGCATACAAAAACACATTAAAAAGATGGTGCACCATGATCAAGTGAGTTTCATCCCAGGGATGCAAGGTTGGTTTGACATATACAAATCAATAAATGTGATTTATCACATAAATAGACGTAAAGACAAGAATCACCCAGTGGCTTGGGAGGCTAATGCAGGAGGATTGAGAGTTTAAAGCAAGTCTTAGCAATTTAGCAAGGCCCTAAACAACTCATGAAGACCCTGTCTCTAAATAAAAATACAAAAAAATGGCTCAGTGGTTGAGTGCCCCTGGGTTCATTCCCAGTACAAAAAAAAAAAAAAAAAAAAAAAAAAAAAGACAAGAATCACATGATTATCTTGATACAGGGCGGAAATAGCATTTGACAACATGAAGCATCCATTCATGTTGGAAACACTAGAAAATAAGGATAAAAGGAACATACCTCAGCATTGTAAAAGCTATATATGAAAAACCTAATGACAACTTCATTTTAAATGGAGGAAATTCTGAAAGCATTTTCTACAAAAATAGAAACAAGACAGGGATGCCCACTTTCACCACTTCTATTCAACATAATCCTTGAAACTCTGGCCAGAGAAATTAGGCAAAAGAAAGAAATTAAGGAATACAAATAGAAAAAAAAAAAAAAAAGAGCTCAACTATGTTTGTTTGCTGACGCCATGATTCTACATTTAGAAGATCTAAACACTCCACCAGAAAACCTCTATAATTCATAAATGAATTCAGCAAAGTAGCAGAAAACAAAATTAACACCCAGAAATCAGTTGCATTCCTATACTTCAAAGATGAATCAGATGAAAGAGAATTTAGGAACACCATCCCATTCAAATTAGCCTAAAAAAAAAAAATTCTTGGGAATCAGTCTAACAAAAAAGGTGAAGGACCTCTACAATGAAAACCACTGAACACTAAAGAAAGAAATTGAAGAAGACCTAAGAAGATGGAAAGATGGCTCATGCTCTTGGATAGGCTGAAATTAATGTTGTCAAAATGGCCATACTACCAAAAGTGCTATACAAAATTCCCATCAGAATTCCAATGACATTCTTCAAAGAAATAGAAAAAGCAGTCATAAAATTCATTTGGAAAGTTAAGAGGCCCAGAATAGCCAAAACAATTCTCAGCAAGAAAAGCAAAGCAGGAGGCATCATAATACTAGACCTTAAATTATACTACAGAGCTAGAGTAACAAAAATAGCATGGTATTGGCACCAAAACAGGCAAGAAGACCGATGAAATAGAATAGAAGGCACAGGGAAAAACCCACATATATATGTTACTTCATCCTAGATAAAGGAGCCAAAAAAAAAAAAAAAAAAAGTGGAGAAAAGATAGCCTCTTCAACAAATGGTGCTGAGAAAACTGGAAATCCATATGTAATAGAATGAAATTAACCCCTGTTTCTCACCCTGCACAAAACTCAACTCAAAGTGGATCAAGGACCTAGGCATTAGACCAGAAACCCTGCACCTACTGGAAAAAAATGTGGGCCCAACACTCCAACATGTCAGCTCAAGAACTGACTTCCTTAACAAGACTCCTAAAGCACAAAAAGCAAAATGAATAATCAAAGTCGGATAGCATCAAACTAGAACGCTTCTTCACAGCAAAGGAAACAATCAAGAGCATGAACAGAGAGCCTACAGAACGGGAGAAAATCTTTGCCACCTGCACCTCAAATAGGGGGTTAATTTCCAGAATATATAAAGAACTCAAAAAACTTAATGCAAGAAAACAAACAAACAAACAAAAAACCAAATAACTCAATCAATAAATGGGCAAAGGAACTGAACAGATACTTTCTGTATTTAAAAATTATACTTTTTTAGATTCCTCATAGATATGGTCATACAGTTTTTCTTTCAGTGTCCCTGGCTTATTTCACTTAATGTCCTCAAGGTTCATCATATTGTTGCAAAAGACAGGATTTCCTACCTTAAGGCTGAATAATGTTATCTCAAATATGGTATATATGCCACATTTTCTTTATTCATTCATCTGTATATGGACAGGGACACTGATTCCAAATCTTGGATATTGTAAAACACAGCTGCAATGAGCATTGGTGTGTAGATATCTCTTTGACAAAGTGATTTCATTCTTACTAGCCCCATTTATGTTTTCTTTATAGAAATGTATATTTGAGCCAGGTACCCATCTTTACATTGGGTTGTTTCATTTTTATTGTTGAGTTGTAAGAATTCTTTATATATATTTTAGATGCTAATATATCCTTACAAGATATATTATTTGCAAATATTTTCTCCCATTCTGTGTTTTCACTTTTGTTCCAAGGACACTATCAAACAATTGAAAACAATTTTATTTTGATCACATTCAATTTATTGTTTACTTTTATTCCTTATGAATTTAATATTGCATTTAAGAAACTATTGTCTTAACCATGGACATGAAGATCGATGCCTGTTGCCAAGAGGTTAAGTGCTTTACCTCTTACATTTAGGCCTGTCATCTACTCTGAGCACATTTTATATGTGGGTGTAAGGTAATGTTCCAGAGCTGTTCTCATGTGTGGGTATCCAGTTGTTGCAACACTGTTTGCTGAAAAGACTATTATTTCTCTAACGAGTGATTTTGGTACCCATATTAAAAATAAATTCACCATAGATGTGTGAATACTGACTTCTAAACTGTGAATTATACCCTGTTGATCTATGTGTCTATCCTTGTGCTTTTACCACATGTTTGATTTGTAAGATCTTGCCATCAGCGACCAGAGATGGTTTTATGCTCATCTTTTCACTTAGGATGACTTTCCACCTGCTTATTCGCTCTTGGTAGAACTTACAGCACTATACTGAGTAGGTCAGAGTGCACATCCTCTTCTTATTCTGAACTGAAGCAATGGGGGCTTTCAGTTTTTATCATTAACTGTAATATTAGCTGTGGATTTTTCATCACTGCCCTTTCTTATTTTGAAGACATTTCCTTCTATTTCTAGTCTTACTTTGTTGAGTGATTTTTTTTTTCTTTTTAACCCTGCAAAGGTGCTAGATTTCATAAAAAAAAAAAAAAAAAAAAATTAAAAACACTTTTCCTGCATCAATAAGATGATCATGTGGGAGTTCCCCCTCTTCTTTTTATTAAATGGTTTATTATCTTGCTTTTCTTGATTAAATACCACTTAGCTGTAGTGTAAAATCCTTTTAAATATGCTGCTGAATTCAGGTTGCCAGCATTTGTTGAGACATTGTGCATCTGTATCCACACAGGACATTGGTCTATAGTTTTATTTTTCTTTCTTTCTTTTTTTTTTTTTTTTTTTTTTTTTTTGGCTTTTGGGTATCAAATCCAGTGCCTTGCATATGCTAGGCAAGCACTCTACCACCAAGCTACACCCTAGCCCTCTAGTTTTCCTTTTCTTTCCTCCCTCCCTGGTTTCCTTCCTGCCTGCCTGCCTCTTTTCTTGTGAAAACTTTGACTTATAGGTTACAGGAATATTGGCTTCATAGAATGATTTGTGAAGTGTTCCATCCTCTTCTACATTTTGGAAGAACCAGATGAGTTTCTTCTTTTGTTCAAAGACACTATTAAAAAAGTGAAAACGCATTTATTTTGGTCACATTGAAGTTATTTTTTTGTTGTTCCTTATGACTTTAATATAGTATTTAAGAAACTATTGTCTAAACCATGGCCAAGCTAGGACCAAAAATGTATTTGGAAGGATTAATGTTAATTTGTTTATTTTTATTTTATTTTTTGGTGTCAGAGAACTGAACCTAGGGGCACTTAACCACTGAAGAACCTCCAGTTTCTTTTATTTTTTATTTTGAGACAGAGTCTCACTAAGTTGCTTAGGGCTTTACTAAGTTGCTGAGGCTGGCTTTGAATTTGAGATCCTCCTGCTTCAGTCTTCCAAGTCACTCAGATTATAGGCATGTGCCACTGCACCCATATTAATGTTAATTTTTTAAAAAAACCTGTAGGATTCACCAATGAAAATATCTGGTCCTTAGATTTTCTTTGTTTAGTTTGCTTTTCTTTTTTCAGTTTTGAATGGCATAATGTCAAGTTACTGATTTGAAATCTTTCTTTTTTAAAATAGGTGCTCATAGCTGTACATTTCCCTCTGAGCACTGCATTCCCTGCATCCCATCAGCTTTGTTTTGCTGTTTTTATTTTTAAATTTCCCAAAGTATTTTCTAATTTCCCTTGCGATTTCTGCTTTGATTCATTGGTTGTTTAAGAATGTGTTGTTTCATTTCCATATATTCATAGAATTTTCAGATTTTCTTCTAGAAGTCAAATTTCATTTCATTTTGGTCAGAGATGATATGTTATGTTATTTCTACTTTCTTTTTCTTTTTTTTGTTTTCTTTTCTTCCTCCTTCTCCTCCTCTTTTCACTTCTTTATTTTTTTTTTTTATCAGTAATGGGAAATGAATCCTGTGTGCTTTATCACTGAGCTGCATACCCAGTCCTCATTTTTTTTTTTTTTTTTTTAAATTTTGAGATGGGGATCTTGCTAAATTGCCAAGGCTAGCCTTCAATGTGAGATCCTTTTGCCTTAGCCTCCCAGGTCACAGGAATTATAGTTATGTGCCACTGTGCTCAGCTGATTTGTCTTTTTAAGTTTGGAGACTTTTTCTGTGAACTTGCGTATGATATCCCTGAAGAATATTTCATTTGCACTCATGAAGAACTTATATTCTGTTGTTGAGTGTTCTGTAGATGTCTGTTAGGTCTCCTTGATTTATAGTGTAGCAAAGTCCTCTACTTTGTCACTGATTGTTTAGTTAGGTTTTCATTGCTGTGACCAAAATACCTGAGAAGAACAACTGAGAGGAGGAAAGGTTTATTCTGGCTCACAGCTTCAGACCTTCAGTCCATGGTCAACCAATTCCATTGCTCTGGGCCCAAGATAAGGCAGAACATCATGATGGAAGGGCAAGTGGAATGTGCTACTCCCTTCATGGTGACCAGGAAGCAGAGAGAAAGACAGGGAAAGGGGCCACAAAGAAGATGAACCCTCTGGGTCATGTCCCAATGACCTGCCTCCTCTAGCTAAGCCTCATTTAGCTGTAGTTACCACCCAGTTAGTCCACTCAAACTAGGATGGACTGATTAGGTTACTGCTCTCATTATTATTTCACCTCTGAATATTCCCACATTAACAGAAACTTTGGGGGACACCTCATATCCAAACCATAATATTGATCTTCTATTAAATTGTTCTAGTCATTATGAAAAGCAGCGTATATAAGTCTATAACTATTGTTGTGGAATTACTTACTTTTGTCTTTGATTCTGTCAATGATTGCCTCATATATTTTGAGTCTCTGTAGTCAGGTACGTGTATGTTTATAATTTTGTATCTTCTTGATTGATTGCCCTTTTATAATTATTTAATTCCTTCATTGTCTCATGCAATATTTTTTGGCTTTAAGTGTTTGTCTGACATTTTTGTAGACACTTGAGTTCTCTTATAGTTATTTTTGCATGGAATATCTCTGTCCTTTCACTTTTAAGATATTTGTGTTGTGCATTTAAAGTTTGTCACTCATAGACAGGCTGTGTTGGATAATGTTCTGCTAATCTCTGTCTTATAAGGATTTGAAACTTTGCATCTGAAGTACTTACTTATAAGATAGAACATATTTCTGTTATTTTTTCCTACATGTCATTTTTTTTTATTCCTTAATTCCTCCCTTACTGTTTTTTGTATTAAATTTGTTATATTGGTTTGCTAATATACTACTTCAGTTACATTTCTTTTTTCCTTTAGTATGTATTTTTAGTTATTTTCTTAGCTATTTCTTTATTTTTTCATAATCTTCTAGTTAAAATTAGTACAAACATAGTTTCAACAGTATATGAAACTTTGCTCTCATATAACTCAATTCTCCATTTTACGTCTTTGCATATTATATCTCCATCAACATATTTATAATTATTGTTTTGTGCAGTTGTGTTTTAAATCACATAGGAATAAAAATGAATTATCAACCAAAAATGTATTCATATTAATTTTTACCTTTTCCTGTGTGCTTATCTGTACTGATGCTATTTATTTCTCCACTGAGATGATGGTATTGTCAATTGTGTGTTCATTGCTGCCTGAAAAACTCTCTTCAGACTTGCAGAGCAAGTCTATTAGTATTAAGTATACTTGATTTTTGTTTATTTTTTTATGTGTTAATTTCTGCTTTAATATTAAACCCATTTTATTTTGTTCACATACCACATAATATGCCTATTAAAATTGTACAATTCAGAGTTTTTTGGGGGGACATACATGTTTGCCCATCACCATAGTCAATGTTGGAACGTTTTTTACCACCTCAAAACACAAGCCATGCTTTTTAGCTGTCATTCCTCTCTAATTTCTTTTAAATAATTAATAAAAATATTTCTTTTGGCCTATATTTTTTAAATCAAGTACTGAGGGAAATTAAAACTATGATTTCATCTCTGAAAGAGCTTACATTTTATCTTAAGAAAAAAAAAAAGCTAACAACTATGCAGAACTCTGGCTCTGTCACTTTTAAGCCTTAAGACTGCAGAAGATTGCATTTTCCAAAAATGGACACAATAATATCTCCCATTCCATGAGCTCTTCTGCAGTGTGACTGCACCACTCCTCTACTGACAGTTGCAGTCTCATTCCCTTCTCAGGTCTGGGCTGTTCTTGGGACTGACTTGTCACCCTAGATCGGTGGTGGAGGCCATGTGGCAATGCTTCAGAGAGGAGGAGAGGAGAAGGTTCAACTCTATTGTCTTCATCTCTTTTTGCTCTCTGGATATTTCTCCTGGGAAAACATCCTACAGAAATGCAGCCGTCAAGCTGTGAGAAGCCATGGCACGCTGGAAAGCCATATGTGGGCGCTCCACTGGAGTCTCAGCTCGAGTCAGCTTTTGCATCACCCAGCCCCAAGTGCCACACCTGTGACTGAAGGAGACTCCAGGTGATTCCAGCCCCACCATTCAAGAACCCCCACTTAGCCCAGCTGAGCCCCAGCCATTGTGGATATAAAAGTACCATTGCTATTGTGCTTGACCCCCCCAAAATCCATGGGTATGATTAAATGGGTGCAGTTTTATGTCACTAAATTTGGGGTGATTTATTATGCAACAGCAGGTAAAAAGCAGAGAGCTTGAGCAAGTTACTTCATTTTTTTTATACCTTAGTTCCTCATGTAAAATGGGGATGTCATTGTACTTGCCTTAAAGAGTTGTCATGAAATTCAAATGAGAAAATTCATATATAGCACTTAGAATAGTACTTGAGACATAGTAAGGTTCAAAAATTGAAAAAGAGAAATAAAAGAAGGTTGTTTTCCTGGCCTTGACAGAAACACGTAATGCTTAGGTAAGGCCTCTGACCTCAATCCCTTGCAACGACTATGTGATTGCAACTGACTTTAAAATGTAGTAGAGGCATTATAATAGAGGAATAAAATGAGCTTTCTGCCTACACACTCAGCATAAGACACACAGATTAATTAATTTACTCCTTCACTCAGTAACTATGGAATAGGTGCTAAGTGCCAAGCAGACAGTGTGTAAAATGCTGCAGATACAATAATGGTGGTTTCATTCCTCCTGTTGAGAAAGGCGAGTGAAAACACTCTTTCAGAATGAGTGTGGTGGGTCAGTGCTAGAGACTATAAGAGCACGGAGGACAGGCCAGTCACTGTTTTCAGAGATCAAAGACACTGTGCTTCCGGCTGAAGGGTTTAGGATGGTTGAGGATGTGTGAGGCAGGTGAAGTTGGGACAGGGAGAATTCTGCCCAGGTAAATAGCACCTGTAGGGTTTCAGGTATTTGAGGTTTTTAAGGATATTAGTGGTTGATCAATATGGTTGGAATTGACAGATCACAGTTGGGAGGGAGAGTGGAGATGAGCAGAGACTGAATCTTACAGAACTGAGTAGCTCTGATGAAGCTATTTGGACTTGATGGATGGGGAGGACTTAGCCATTTTAACAGCCTCGCCTTACAGTGAGAGTGAGTGCACACACTCATCACACCCAAGTGTACGGAGTCAGGGAAGCTGAATCAGCCATCACTACAAAGCTGCAGTTTGATAATCCCTTGAGCACCCAAAACTCATTACGCACATTATGTTTAAACTGTGATTGACTCTGCCGGCCATCCGGGAGGAAAGGGTAATGGGAGGTTATTTACACATGCACTTCAGGAGCCGACTGAGGAAACATGGCGTCAGGATCTCCTTGAAAGGGAGAGTGGGGATTCTAGAGTCTGGTAGTGATTTCCTTGACACAGAGGGCAGTCCTTAGGAGACAGGGTGGAGTGTGCTTGTTCAGATCCAATCTATCAGGCTAAAGTGAGTAAACCCTAATTTTTGAAGTTGCCAAATTCTAGCAGACAGGGTTTGTGAGGCTCCCATTGGACATAAGCAAGGTCCACCACATCCACACTCATCTGGTGTGTGGCAGGGATGAAGAGGACCAAAAGAAAATGGGGATGAGCTGGCAGACTTTACTAGGGAGCAAAAAAAAAAAAAAAAAAAAAAGCAAAACTCTTAGAGGGATTGCCCCCCCGAATACCCGGGGCAGGAAGAAGGCCAGGCTCCTCCTTAGGGGCCTGCATCAACTCCTAGGGGACTGGGCAGGGTGTCTCCAGGTAGATGCAGAAGTCACTGAGTATCCAACAGCCTGTGTGAAGACCGTTGTGTCCGGAACCATTTTCTGTTTGGTGGTGGAAAAGAGGGTCAGAGGAATGAATAGGAGGGGAGGGGAAGGGATCTAGAGGGGGAGCAGAGCCTTTCACCCAGGCTGCCCTTTACCCAGAGTTGTTTCTCGGAGTTGAACTTCTGAGAGCCAGGAGAGTGTAGTTCACACTTCCCTTCCTTGCCCCAAAGGTGTCTGCTGGTTTTCAGGCCCTCCCCCAGTTACCCCTGGGGATGGGGAGTGCAGCAAGCCAGTCGCAGCAGGAAAGCAGAGAGGAGACCCAACCAAAATGCAGAGCTGGGCCAGTGGATGCCCCAGAGGGGGCGAGTGTTGTGCTTAACTGGCTGATGGTGAATACAGGTGTCCTTGAGGAAGGGGCTAGCACTATCAGGAGAGCACATTTCCCTTTACTTCCTAAAGTTTGATTAAATGACAGCTGACCCAAGAATAATTGTGTGCACATCCCTCTCAGCAGGTCAGAGCTCCAACAATCAGTGCTCTGTGTGCACTTGTTGGACAGCTTTCTAGAAAATTCCATGCTCAAAAACTTCCTCCCACCCTGTGCCTTTCAAAGCCTTGAAGCTTGCATCCGCATCCTGGCCTGATCTTGACTGTTCCTGGTGAGAGGCTGAGGTGGGGCCCTTTAGGCAAATGATGGAGCTTGGGCTCCTCAGCCTGATGGGGGCCCTGTTTTGCTTCCTGAAGGGGAGAAGGGACTGAGGGAAGGTGCACACGACTCAACAGAGGAGCCACAGGATCCTGAGCAAGTAAAGACAACTCATGGAGCCCCGGGTCCTCCATGGACAATACCTTGCTAGAACAGAAGTGTTCAGTTAGTAGCAGATTTCTGGTCAAAGCAGTGTAGAGATTGGTAGCATAACCTTTGTTCAGGGCCCACACAAGCATGTGAAAATGTTAAACTACACAAAATGTAATCTCTTTGGGCATTTATTTTTTAAATTCAAGATGTCCCATTTATTTCAAACTTTAGCAGTGGTTCAAGTCCAAGAGAATGGAATGAAGACTATTGAAGTTTTAGTGCATAAGTGGGAGTTATTTCTATTTGTTGTTGTTATTTGTGTGGAATAAAGATAGAAGATATCACGAGGAGTGAGGCGTGAGGTAAACTATAAATTGTGGTCTGAGAAGCCCATGGAACCCTGGCTCTGAGGGACGCGTCCACCTCAGATAGCAGCTTGTGCTTACTTTACCCCGAAGAAATGACCCAAATGTAGCAATGACAGGCACTATCAGGAATTCTCTGCAGCCTTGAAACAGCCCAGCTGTGTTGGACCTGTTCTGGAATTGAGATTTTTGATAAGGTAGTCATGTGGTACACAGCACAGATTGCTCATTTTCCATCTAAACTTGGAGAAAAGTGAGGCTTTGTGCTGAATCTCCAGTCTAAGTTTACAGTTTTCTATGGAGTTTGTTCAAATTCCTGTCTTCTATTTCCAAA
This sequence comes from Tamias sibiricus, assembly GCA_025594165.1. Taxonomy (NCBI): domain Eukaryota; kingdom Metazoa; phylum Chordata; class Mammalia; order Rodentia; family Sciuridae; genus Tamias; species Tamias sibiricus. The sequence continues at coordinate 83,693,740 of CM046670.1, forward strand.
TTGAAAGTATATAGGGGAATTCTGGTGTTAACCCTAGAATAAAAGCTATACTTGCTAAAATGTCAAAAGTTTGAAAAGTATATAGGGGAAGAGTGATAGAACATTACATGCAAAACAAACAAACAAAAGAGAAAACAGAACTCTCTTTCTTTCTCTGACACACACACACGTACACACACACACAGCCCTGGGCAATGGACAGTGGGGGTGGAGGGGAAAGAGTAGAAAGGAGAGTTCTACTCAAAATTCTTCCAGGGAGCAATGTGCAGATGAATATCCCAGGAAGTTGCTTCCCCATCTGAAAAGAAGGAACACTTTGCCTTCCTGGCCCCGCTTTGTAGATGTGATAGGAAGAATGATGAGATCCTTATCTACATATTTTAGAAATATAGGTTCTCTGAAAAGAAAATGTTTTGTAATTAGTCAATTAAAAAAGAATCACATCCAATGAACTTTTCTATCCTCCAGATAGGAAAGGAAAACAAAACAAATTGGATGACCTGAGTCTGGATGTCAGGTTCATGCCTCTGAAACTTCTGATGTGCACTTATGCGCCTGTCAGCAAGCTGCTGAGATTTCAACATCAACAGATAGTCTTAGTTCACCTTTTGCCTTTGGGCACCGTGCTGTCTCTCCAGTCCCACCTTTTCTCTGCAGTTCCTGGAAGCCCTCAGGCTTACAACCAGCTGCCCGCTGCTGGCTTCTGTCATGGCTGCCTGCCAAGGCAAGTTCTGAACCTCAGCACAGTGGACCGAACCTCAGACACTGCACCTGCCTCAGCTTGCAGTGTAGAGCTGAGGGTAGATTTTTTCAGAAAAATTTCTTGATGAAAAAGAAATTTTTTAAATTAATTACAAAAACTCAGCTACAAAAAAAAAAAAAAAAAAAGAAAAGAAAAGAAAAGAAAAGAAAAGAAAGAAAAAGAAAACAGTGCCAAGAACTTCTCAAATGCACCAAAAAGGAACCCTATGGGCCCAAACTATTACTCATCTCCCAAGCACTTCTAGGTGGAAACATACCAGAGTTAGGTTCAAATAGTTCACATTTCTCTGGTAGGTGTGGTCATTTTTATTATGAAATCTATGTGGACAGGAATAAATTAATAATAAAATTTCAATTTAAAAATAAACTGAAAGATGCAGAAAAATGACAACTTATGTTTATCTTTATAACACAATGTACCTACCGGAAAGAATTTCATTCTACCAATCGATTGCTGTTTTTTTCCCCAGCTTTACTGAAGTGCGATTAAACAAAACTTCTATGTATTTAAGGTATACAATGTGATGTTTTGGCATACATACATATTATGAAGTGATTACCACAATCAAACTTACTACGTGTGTGTGTGTGTGTGTGTGTGTGTGTGTGTGTGTGTGTTGGGAAGAATTGAGATCTTCTCTTTTTGAGCAAATTTCAAGTACACAATACAGGATTATCAATTGCAGTCACCCTGCTGTACTTGAGATCTCCAGAACTGAAGGTTTGTATCTTTGACCATCTCTCCCTTTTCTTCCCACTCCTCAGCTCTGCCTAACCACCATTCTATCCTGTTACTATGAGTTTGACATTTTTTAGATTCCACGTATAAATGAGATTATTCAATGTTTTTCTTTCTATGTCTGGATCAATATACTTAGCAGAGTGTCTTACTGGTTCATCAATGTTGTCATAATTGACAGGATTTCTTCTTTTTAAAAGCAGAATAGTATTCCATACTTTTATCCATTTATCTGCCAACAGGTTGATTTCCTACTTGGCTGTTGTGAATAATGTCTGCCTACCATGAATGTGGGAATACAAATATTTCTTCAAAATAATGTTCTTATTTTCTTTGGATATATATCTAGATGGAGTTCAAGAATAAATTGCAATTTTTAAATGGTGTAATTTTTTTTTTTTTTTTTTTGTGGTACCAGGGATTGAACTCAGGGGCACTCGACCACTGAGCCACATCCCCAGCCCTTTTTGTATTTTATTTAGTGACAGGGTCTCACTGAGTTGCTAAGTGCCTCGCCATTGCTGAGGCTGGCTTTGAACTCGCAATCCTCCTGCCTCAGCCTCCCTGCTGGGGTTACAGGCGTGCGCCACCGCGCCCGGCTAAATGGTGTAATTTTAAAAGAAAGAAAACAGCAGTAGAGTTGTGGTGTGGGGTAATAGAGGACTGGATTGGACTTTTAAGTCTTTAGCATGGAAATAGTTCACTACCTCTAATGAACTTTTCTGGGTCTTAGTTTCTTCAATTACGGTATAAATATGGTAATAAAGCATGCCCCCCACAGCCTTGTGGAGTTTTGAAGAACACCAGTGATATAATACATGTAACAATCATTTGTAAATTCCAAAGCACTTCACCATATTAGTTAATATTATTACACAGTGAAACACAGTTCCCCTATCTTTTATGGAAAGGGAATTTGGCATTAACCATGATTGTTGTATAATTTTAGATAAGCAGACCCACTTAGACCAGAGTAGGCACTCTGGAATTTTGAAAAACGAATGATCTAATTTCTTTTTTGTTTTTATAAAATTGTCAGACAAATTGTTCGGTGGTATTTTTTTTTCTTCCTCTTAACATCTGGTTTTCCTGGTTCAATCAGAACTAGACATACCAGAAGAACATAAAAAAAATATTTTTGGGATATATTTGTAGACACGAGTCACTTGGATCTTTTCATGCATTTTATGAGTTCTTATCTTGGCTCAACCCAGACAGTTTTCAGTATTCCTCACGTACAAGATGACGTAGTCATCAGGTGAACTTATTTTAAATTCAACTTTGCTCAGCAGTTGTTGAGACTGCAGTAGCCAAATGTTGCAATGGGCAAAGGTATGACTTATGTAGGCGAGGGGGAGAAATAAAGAATGTCCACATACTTCTGCCTTTTTCAATATTTTATTCACTCAAAATCACTCAATAGGTTCTTAATCAAGAAAATGGCAATCCTTAATGCTGGGCACTGCAATAGACATAATCAATTCAAAGCAAACAATTCTAAGTTAACTCTAAGCACTGTAAACACACTCAATCATGACAGACTTATTACAGACATTCCCTCTGCATACTGAGCTCAAGTGTTAGATCTACAGTCTCAAGTCTTAGGCCTTAAGTCCAGCAGATGCACACTCACTCAGACCACAGTGATCAGGTCAGGAACTGATGGAGGCTTCTCCTGTTGTGGAGTTGACAGCTGGTTGAGGAGATGGTCATAAGGAGAAGTCACCACTCACACTAGGGCCAGGAAGCTGCTGTAGAGTGTAAGGGCACTGAGGATGACGCAGAGGATCAGGCAGATGATGACATGGGTTGGGGTGTCAGTCCAGGTCCTCATCAAGCTCTCCGGTATGTGCATCAGTGTTGGCTGGGCCCAATGTCTATTCATTTGCTCCATCATTTATACCAAATTTGGGGGGCTTCTGCTTGCCCTTTAGGTCTGTATCAGCTGTTACCAGGTTTCTTAGTGATGTCTTACATTATAGAGTCAGGACATATGGTTTGGTGATTTCCGCCCTGATCTCACACCTCTGACTCTTATCAGGGCGAAGGCAAATGACATGTGACTTCACTCTGACTCTTCTCAGGGTTGTGGAAAGTGACTTGTCTTTATCAGGCTATGCCTGATGGACATACTGGAGGGCTCTGTAGGCTGGTACCTGATGGGACTGCAGGTTTATTTAAGATGGAGCTGCTTAGGCTAAGGCCATCCTTACACCAAACTCCTTCATAATAGAAAGATGGTGGCCACAGTGGTTCAGGTGATCTCCATTGGTGGTGTGGTGGGGGAAGCCCTCTCTGAGGAGGTGACTTGTCACATGCAACACCAGGTGAGACATTAGGAGTTCTGCCTCTACTGGCTCGACTAGTGTCTGGATTGCCTCAAGGCTGGTCTCAGCCCACCTGAGCAGTTCTCCCCCTCACTTCATGGTGAACCATGACCGTCCTGAGGTTTGGAAGCCATCCTTGTGGTGTTGAGGCAGGTGTCATGAGGAAGATGTGCGCTGTGTTCTCCCTTCCTTCACTCCAGGTCAATGTCCCCATTATCTCTACGCTAAGGAATGAACAGCCAGTCACTCTACACCTCCCCCCCTCATTTACTCAGTTGGGCCTTAAAGAAGATTCTAGAAAAGAGGGTTTTTTTATTCACCTTGACAGAGTGCCATGTGGCTTCGGTGGGCCAAGTGTAAAAATGACTTGTACAGAAAAAACTGCTACTGAGCCCACCCAGGAGAGTTTCGGCCTGCAAATAAATAAGTGCTCAGGGGTTAAACACTAGTTGCTATGTGGTTTTCTCACACATTAATTCTTTGGAAATCACTTCCCTTTCATTCAATCATATAATATTTTTTTAAAAGTTGATTGAATGCCTGTGAATTAGGCAGTATCAAGGTCCTTGGGTCTCAGTGGTAACAAGACTAGTAAATGGTTCCTGTACCTATGGAGCTTATAATCTAAAAGTGGAGAGAGGTATGAATCAAAAAAATATGTATTCAAATATGAAACCACCACTACCATAAGTGCTAGGAAGAAAAGGTGTGAGGTGTTTTGGTGGCGTAAAAATGGTGGATTCAATCCTGCCTGAGGGTCAGCGAGGCTTCCCTGAGGAAGTGATAGTTGAGCTGAGATTTGAAGAGTGAGGATGAGTCAGCTCAGGAGAGAATTCCAAGAAGAAGCAGTTATTCAAGAGATGATTGTTATAGGAGGAAGCAAAGGGCTCAGAGCAACTAAAGAAATTGTGTGGGGTGACGTTAGAACAGGAAGTTGATGCCTCCCAAGACTAGAAAGGTAATCATGGACAAGACTATTAGAAGCTTTGTGTCTGAGACCCAAATTCTGGTCAATGAACAATGGGGAAACAATCAAGAATTAAGAAAGCTTGATGGAAGGACAGTTTGCAGTATATAAGGGAATGTTCAGCACTTATTAGGAAGCTACTACTGTAGTCAAGGTGGAACAAGAAGGTAGCTAAGAAGGACTAAGGTGGTGGCAGAAGAATGAAGAAAAGTGGACAGAATGGACTACTTGGTAAGGACTATCCAAACTTGATTAGTAAAAGTAGGGGGCATCCACAACGACTCCTAAATTTTGTCTTGCATAATTGCATAGCTGAGGAAGTTGTTTCCTGAGATGAGAAACCCTGGAAGAGGTTCAGATGGAAGGAGAAATCATGGTCATTTTGCACATGTCAAGACTGAGGTGCCCTTGTACCATTTAAATGGAGGCACAGAGTAGGTAGCTGGATTCCCAGGACTAAAGCTAAGAGGAAGGTCAGGATTGGACATGTAAACTTGACAGTCATTACTACATAGATGCTGAGGCCACCGACATGAATGAAACTGAATACAACAAAGAGGACTATATCTGCGGATGGTCTTGCTCTACCTTGACTACCAAGATAAGTGTTTGTTCTCAGCCACACCCTGAGCACTGTCTCCTCAGGACATTGAGACATTGAGAACATTCTTCATTCAGTCTCAGAAGGCTTGTTTTCCAATGAAATAGGAGTGTGGATGTATATAGGTATGTGGGTGTGGGCATGTGTCTTCATGTGTATGTCTTGTCCATATGTCCAGTATTGAGACGCTACCATGGACCACATTTAGATTTCATTTTCTAACACTCTTGTCTGCCAGATTTTCAAAATGAAGGGAGCAGAGGGTTTTTTTCTCAGAGTATAACTTGTTTCCTCTACCCATGGCTTTTTTCAAAACTCACACCTTCTTTTTCCAAGGTTTCCTGTTGCTTGGGATTTTAAAAATAGTCTGATGTGATTTCTAATTTCCTTACAATTTCACCACCCACAAACAACTGGATGGCTGTGCAGCAAGGTTTACTAGAAGTCAAACACCTACTCTATTTTCCCACCTGCTTTGGCATATGACTCTGGTTCCCAGAATGAGCCTGTTGGTTACAGTACCATGTGGGGCTGGCACTCCATCCCCACAGGTGCCCAAACATTCTGTTCCTTAGAGAGGGCACTATCAGACGTCTAGGTCTTTCCATGGAATTTTATGGCTGGATTCTCATTGACATGTACTTTCTTGGTTTGGTTTGCATTGACAGGAACGGACTTTAAGAATGCTTTCCACAGCATATTCCTAAGGTAGTTTTCCTAAGTTCTCTAGATGTCTTGAGGAAAAGGTAGAGTTTTTCAGGGGCCAGAAGATGGATGTGGAAGGAGGAGGTTATCTGTGGCTAATAGGCTTATCTGGGATAAAGATTCTAAAACCATTTTTTTGTTTGTTTGTTGTTTGTTTTCTTTTACTGCCTCTTACCTTTTCATTTAGATTAGGAAAAGATGTATTTTGTTTTGAATTTAGTTACCAACCAATGTAGGGTGGGTAGTTTCTATCTGCTGGGTTCATGCTCTAAGATGCCAAGATGTGGCAAAGACATGGTCCGTGCCTTCAAGACCTACCCTTATATAAGCAGAGGAGACAGAAGAAAATGGCCGACTCTGAGGTGATGTGATGGCCAAGAGAGGGAGCAACTAACCCAAAGGGAACAAAATATTCTACTGGTGATTTTACATGTTATATGTTTCAAAAGACTGGCCTGGTTAATCTACATGAAACAGTCCCATTCACAGTTTACCTCAGGTTCTAAAAGGACAAACCGAGGAGGGAGTAATGGATAGAAACTGGATATTATCCAGAGGACATGACTTGGGCTTAGAAGTTCTAGGGAGGTAAAACATGGCTGAAGAAAGAGGGGGCTTCCCAAGAACCTGAGATATCCAGTATGAAAATGAGCTGCTTCAGGAGAGTGAGCTCCCCATGACAGTGCAGTTCCGGCAGATTACTGGATTACTACCTGTTGGGGAGGTAGGTCATAGAAGGGACGGATTTGTGTGAAAGATTGGGTTAGATCAGGGAATTTCAATTTATTTTCAAGAAGTGGAAATTTTTTCAAATGATCTTTTACATAAAAGCATAAAATTAAAATTGGTGTAAATAAATGTATATGTATTTATGCACACACATGTACAAATGTGAATATCGGATATACACATCAGATAAAATGAGTGCTGTTGGTTGAACTGACTCACCCTCCTGGTCTCCCTGACTCTCTAGTGAAAGCCTCATGACACCTCATTAGAATTTCAAGGGCTTGAACACCCACATCTTCACTATGTAATACCTAAGGACTAACACTCTTTTCACTCCTAGAAGTCCATAATTATTTCTGCATAGGAATCAGTGTTGTTTGAAATGGATCATTAGCTATGTTTCTTTTCTTTGTGATTTAATTCCTAAAATATTTGGGATTTCACAAGATAGATTCATCAATTTTTTAGCCCAGAGTTTAGTTTAGAGCTGTCTAAACATATATGTTGATCGCTAGAGCACATAAGTTATTTCTGTACCCAGTGGAAGATTGTTTGAGATCTAGTGGTTTATATTTTAAATACAAATTACTTGCAATCAGATTGTATGACAATGAGGAAGTACAACATTAAATAACCAGCTCCAATAACTTTGATCAGCTTGTACTTAGTATGTTCTGGAATTATGTGTTTCTTTCAACTTTGTCTGGTACAGAGAATCTTTTGAAGCTCACGTGGAGGCAGTTAATCTTAGCTGGGTTCATTGATTTATAACAGGGAGAAAAAATGCTCCTGTGAATCCAAATGACTTGAAAAAGTTTAAGTCAAGTGACTTTGTCCATAAGCCACTAATAAAATTAGAAGATGTCAAACAGAGAGCAGATGCATTACAGAGGTCACTACTCTGCAGGTGCAACAACTTGTATTTATTAATCATCATGGAGGAAAAAAAATGGCAGATTTGATTTTTGATTATCCTCTCAGATGTACACGTTCTCTTAGAAGAAAAAATTGCAGTCAATTTTACAGAAGAGGGGTAGGACTGAGAGAGAAATCAGTTGAATATTTGAAACAACCTAGATAAGAGACAATGAGTGTCTGGATTAAAGAAATAACAATGGAGATAGATGCTGGGAAAAGATGTAGGTGGTATGAAGGGTTTTAAGTCAGGGCATTGTGACTGATTAAATATTGGGAGGTGAGACAAAAACTAAGGATATCTTAGGTTTCTGTCCTGAATGACTGGAATGGATAAATAACAGGTCTACTGAGCAACGCAGGAAACACAGCGTAAGGCTTAGGGGGGGAGAGATTTAGTTCAGGTTAGCACATGTTGAGTTGGAAGCACTGGTGTGCTGTCTCAGCAGTGATGGCCAAATTGGTATTTAGACCTTGTTATCAACAGAGTGGTCTGAACAGCAGTATAAACCTGGGAACTGAGGCAGTGCAATCAGTGTTGCTCCTGCTTGACATTCTCAGAGGGCATAAATAGAAGGAAAAGAAAAACAGCAGCAAGTACTCTGGAGAATACAAAGAAATGATTGAGAAAAGAGGAGCATAGTGAGGTATTTGGGGTATAATAGGATAACAGCAAGAGAAGTCTGCAAGATGGAAGGAAAGCCAGGAGAAGGCAGTAGCTTGGAAGTCTGGAAAACCCAGACCTTGATGAGGGCGGAGGAAGGGCTTTCTCCAGTCCACATGTCTGTCCATTAATAGGTCTTCTCTTTGATGGCACCCCTGAGGCTCACCTCTGCACCCTTCTCCGTTCCCCAAGCCCAAGCCCCTATCACCTCTCTTCTGTGACAGTCTCTTCCTTTTACTCTCATTTTAAATTACAGCCAGAGTACTCTGTTTAAAACATAAATTATTACCATGCTACTTCTCTGCTTATAAACTTTCAATCATTTCCTTTTATAAGTGGGAAAAAAATCCATGCCATATCATAAAAAATCCTGCAAAATCTTTCTCCTACAACTCTCTCCAGCCCATATCATGCCACATCATCCTTTGGCCTCCACTGTCCTCCATTCTGTTCCTAAGATGCAACAAATTATTCTCACAAATGTTAGCCCAATTTGTCCATTTTTATCTTTCATGACTCTAATCAAGTATCAAATACTCAGGGTAATTTTCTCTGACACTCTGTCCCTCTATTACTCTGTTTTAATCACTTTATTCTTTCATATCATTTATCATAATAAGAATAAGATACTGCTTACCTTGTGTTACAAATGCTGTTTCATGGATCTCACTTAATCATCTTGGTAATACTATAACATAGGTGCTCGTATCAGTCTGGGTTCTCTCAGGAAAATGATGCTACTACAAATAGCATAGGATAAAGGAATTAATATAAGAATTTTACGTGGAAGAATCTGGAGAAGTGAAGATTTGGAGTCAATGGTGAAGTATGGATGTGAAAAGAGGAATTAACTGATTATGGGCATCTCTGGGAAAAGTCTTGACCACAGAGCAAGAGCTTGTAGAGAGAGCCGGAAGGCCACTCTGCCTGACTGCTATGAGCTTCTGAAAACAATGGTCTTTACTTCAGTTCTGTTTTCCCTCTGCTTCCTGGTTGCCATGTCCTGAGATTCTTTCCTCCACCATGCTCTTCCACCATGATTCCCTGCCTCACCTCAGGCCCAGAGCTATAGGGTTGGCTATCAGTGGACTGAACCTCTGAAACCATGAATTCAAATAAACTTCTTCTCATCTAAATTGTTCTTATTAGGTACTTTGGTCACAGTGAAAGAAGTTAAATAAAACACCAATAAAGCACATTATTATTATCCCCATTTTTCAGCAGAAGAAGCTAAAGAAAAATATGATCATATAATTTTTACAAGGTCATGTAACTGGCCAGGAAAGGCCCCAGCCATTCTGTTTGCTGAGGTGTAAGAGCCCTAATTGAGGAGATAGCTAAGATGGTGGCTAGCTGAGAGCCATAAAGGTGTTCAAGTATTTTCACCTGAATCTTTTTATGCCCGTGAACACTGCGTGACGCACCTGTAAGCTCGAGCTGTTAGCACGTGTCCTTGTTAAGGCAAAAAGTATTTAACCAGGTGAGGGTTAGTTAGTTGGTGGTTGGAGTTGGAGTTGGAGAGGTTGTTGGAGCTGGAGAGAGAAGAATAAAAGAACTTTTTCATTTTCATCCTGCCTCCGAATTTTCTCCTGCAGTGTTGTTGCTGCAAGCAGCAGCCGCAGGCAGCAACAAGTGGTGGCCCGTATGGGGAGTTCGGAATCTGCAGGTAAGAACTGAGAAATCTTTAAAGATGGGTGTGAAAATAACAAAAAGCCGAGTAATAAAAGCCTTTTTTGACATCGCTGACTCAGTTTATAGTTAGGAGGAAAGTGATCAAGAAAGCATAGCCTCCGCTGAGTCAGATAAGACCAGTAAGGATAATATTGGTGTGAACTCAAAAATAACAAAAATAAGAGCTGCTAAAGCTATCAGAGATTTATTAGAAATAGCCGAGGAATACATGCTCTCAATAGAATCTGAAACTCAGGATGTTACTAACAGTGAAAGTGATAGTAATGAGGAGGAGCCAAATAACCATGAAAGCACAGCCTCCTCTGCTAAGTCAGTTAAGACCAGAAAGGACCGTCAAGTGGAGGAATATTTTGTGCCCTCATGGGTGGAATCCATTACAGAAACCATGAGGGGTATTTCTGAGCAAATGCATGCCCTTGAGGCAGAGATTAATAGCCTTTCTGAGCGCTTACGCACCCTCGAACGCCAAAAACCGCAGGAACATTGGGACCTACCAGTATTTGAAAATGAAAATGGGCAAAGGTATCACCAATCCCTAGATTTTAAAACAATAAAAAATTTCAAAGAGGCGATAATGAACTATGGGCCTCAAGCTCCATTCATGTTGAGCATGCTGGAGTCCCTTAACACTTTCACTTTAACCCCCTCAGACTGGAAGGGGTTATGCAAGGCAGTATTGAGCAGGAGACAATACCTGATCTGGAGGTCACAATTCCAGGAACTTTGTGTAGAAACAGCTAAAAGAAATGTGACTACAGGTTTCCCAGACCGTAATGTAGATATGCTAACAGGTGAAGGACAGTTTGCTGAATTACAAACCCAAATGCAATATGATCCTGGTGTATACGCACAAATAAACAATGCCACTGTTAAAGCCTGGAAGACCTTACCAGGAACAGGTGATTTTCAAGGTAGCTTATCAAAAGTAATACAGGGGCCTAACGAGCCATATGCTGATTTTGCTGACAGACTTTTAATAGCTGCAGGCAGAATATTCAGGGATGTAGATCAAGCAATGCCCTTAGTTGTCCAGTTGGCATATGAAAATGCCAATAAATATTGCCAAGATGCTATAAGACCATGGAAAAATAAAAAGGACCTTTCCTTATACATTAGATTATGTAACAATATTAATGATGCCTTTGTCACAGGCAATGTGATTGCAGCAGCAATGAGAGGTGCTTCCCCTCAAAATTTCACAAATAGGGCTCAACAAAAAAGTTATAATCAGTCAGGATATTCCAGACAAAATTATTATAATCAACCAGGATATTCTAGGCAATATCCCCAAAGAGAAATAAGACCAAACTCATACCGTGCCCCAGGCCGCTGCCCCAGGTGTAAAAAGGAAAATCATTGGGCCAATAAATGCCATTCTAAATTTGACATCTATGGAAATGTTTTGTCCAGGAATTCAAAAAACGGGGCACGGGGCCCAATGCCTCGGGGCCCACAAATGTACGAGGCATTAGTGGAGGAATATCCTCAAACATCCATACAGATGATTCCTCCTCACAATCCCTCCTACCCATTGACTCCCTTGTCAGAGGGACAAGAGGAAGTGCAGGACTAGACCTCTGTTCCACTGCCCGAATAGTGCTAACACCTGAAATGGGGGTTCAACTGATTCCTACGGGAGTCAGGGGACCTCTTCCCTCAGGGACTGTAGGACTTATCCTCAGATGAAGTTCTAAAAGCTTATTAGGTTTTCAAGTAACACCAGGTATTATTGACTCCAATTAACAAGAAGAAATAAAAATAATGCTTAGTTCACCTAGAGGCATTATCTCTGTTAACCAAGGAGATAGAAATGCTCAGCTGCTTCTCCTTCCCAGTTTCCACAACTCATTCAAGAGTATGCCGCAGAATAGAAACAATAGAGGATTTGGTTCCACTGGCTCAGGACCTACGGCTTGCTGGGTTCAGGATTGTTCATGGAGGCCTATGTGCAAAATAAAAATTCAAGGTATAGAGATGGAGGGGATGATTGATACTGGGGCTTACTCTTCCATCATTAATCTACAACATTGGCCCAAGCACTGGCCTCTGCAGAAGGCTTCAACTAGTTTAAGAGGCTTGGGATATACTAACACCCCAGCACAAAGTGCTGTAGTCTTAAATTGGGAAGATAATGAAGGGCATAAAGGAACATTCCAACCTTATGTTTTGACCAGCTTGCCAGTTACCCTATGGGGAAGAGATATTCTACAGCAAATGGGGGTACACCTCGCAACCAAGCCCGCAGGTATTAAAAATAAATATCTAAATCATCATCAAAAGGGTAAAAAATATTTTTTCTAGGGGCCACTGAGAAAACAATTTTGAAAATACCATGGCTTTCTAATAAGCCAGTTTGGGTTCCTCAGTGGCCCCTATCTAGAGAAAAATTACAAGCGGCCCACCTATTAATCCTAGAACAACTAGAAGCAGGACACATAGAGCCTTCCACCTCTCCCTGGAATTCCCCCCTATTTGTAATCAAGAAAAAATCTGGAAAAAGGAGATTGTTACATGACCTTAGAGAAATCAATAAAACCATGCAAATTATGGGCCCTACCCAACCTGGACTTCCTAATCCTGTAGCTATTGCAAAAAATTTCCATCTTATAACTCTTGATATAAAGGATTGTTTCTTTTCCATTCCTCTACATCCTCTGGATGCCCCCAGGTTTGATTTTTAAGTTCCTTCTATCAATAATAATGGCCCTGATAAAATATATCAATGGAAAGTGCTACTGCAGGGAATGGCTAATAGCCCCACTATATGTCAAATCTATGTAGACAAAGCTATTCAGCCTATTAAGAACAAATATCCAAACCTTATGTGCCTCCATTATATGGATGATGTTTTGCTTGCTCACCCTAATCAAGAAATCTTATTTACCATATTCAGTGATATGACAGAAAATTTAAAAAGATATGGATTAAAAATTGCTGAAGAAAAGGTTCAAACTAGATCTCCCTTATTATATTTAGGATTTAAAATCATGAATACCTTTATTAGGCCTCAAAAATTTTAATAAATAAAGAACATTTGACCACCCTCAATGATTTCCAAAAACTGCTGGGAGACATTAATTGGCTTCGCCCTACACTAAGCCTCACTACTAGACAATTAAAACCCTTATTTGATATCCTTCGTGGGAACCCTGATCCATCTTCACTGTGAACATTGACTCCTGATGCTAGGGAAGCTTTAAAGTTAGTAGAAAAGGCCATTGAAAGATCCCATTGTGATAGAATTGATTTTGTAACTGCTGATATTGATTATTATTTCTTCACAATATACACCCACAGGAGTATTTTGGCAACAGGGACCTTTATTATGGATACATTTACCCGTCTCTCCTAAAAGTACAATTGAGTCTTATACCTCCATGGTGGCTAAACTTATTCTTCAAGGACTTAAGATTTCTACTAAAATATTTCCATTCACCCCGCTACTATTATTACTCCCTATTCATTGTCACAGATTGAATATTTGTGCTTCAATGATAATGATTGGGCTATAGCTAGATGCTCTACTTCTGCAAATTTTGATAACCATCTTCCTAAGTCTCCTATACTATCTTTTTGTGTCAACCATCCCATTATATTTCCACAGGTAATAAAAAACCAACCTATTCCTAAGGCATTAAATGTATTTACAGATGGGTCCTCTAACAGTACTGCTGCAGCAGTCACTCAAAAAGAAAATATGATTCATATTACTGGTCAAAAATCAGCCCAATTAGTTGAACTTGAAGCTATTATAATAGCTCTAGAAAGTTTTAAAGAACAGCCTATAAATATTTTTTCAGACAGCCACTATATTGTACATGCTGTCCCTAAATTGGAGCTAGCAGGTCCAATAGCAGCACATACTCCAGCCTTTAATTGTTTTTTTCAAATTCAAAATCTCCTATGGGAACATAAAGAACCTTTATTTATTGGACATATCAGAGCTCATACTAATTTGCCTGGTCCTCTCTATGAAGGTAATCAAAAGGCTGATGCCCTCACTAAAACAATCTTTATATTTTCAGCAGTCCAACAAGTTACCTTGTTCCATTTTCAATTTCATGTCAATAGTACTACGTTACAGCAAAGTTTCAAAATCACGAAGGAGCAAGCTCAAACAATTGTGAAGAATTGTCAATCTTGTGTGACACATTTGCCCAATCCACATTATGGGGTTAACCCAAGAGGATTAATGCCCAATCATTTGTGGCAGATGGATGTCACTCATGAGCCAAGTTTTGGAAAATTGCGATTTATTCATGTGACCATAGATACATCCTCAGGCATAATTTTTGCTTCTTTACATTCTGGAGAAAAAGTTAAAGATGTTACATCTCATTGTCTGCAAGCTTTTGCTGCATTAGGCATCCCCAAAATGCTTAAAACAGATAATGGCCCTGCATATATGTCCTCATCTTTCAAACAGTTTTGCACATAATTCAATATATCCCATAAAACAGGTATCCCACACAATCTTCAAGGTCAAGGTATAATTGAACGAGCTAATCGCACACTCAAAATTATGCTATTAAAGCAAAAAGAAGGAAATTGGAAAAATCCTAGGGACAGATTGACAGTTTTCCTCTTTACCTTAAATTTTTTAACTTTAGATTCTAATGGATAGTCGGCTGGAGACAGACACTGGAATCCACACCAACAACATAAACCTTTGGTTTACTGGAAGGATGTTCTTTCAGGTGCATGGAAGTGTCCAGATCCAGTATTAATTTGGGGGAGAGGATCTGTTTGTGTTTTTCCAAAGCATGAATCCTCCCCAATATGGATACCATCTAGATTAATAAAACAGATATCAAATCAAAAGGACCAAGATGAAGTTATTGAGGAATCAAGATTAATAAAACAAGTACAAAATCAAGAGGACCAAGATGAAGGTATGGAATGATTTCCTTAAAAAAGAGTCCTCCATTAAATTCACAATTTAAGTCTCATTCCTCCCGGCCGGGATGGGAAGATCTCTCTTTAGTGTGCACACAATTGTATTTTTTTTCTTTTTATATATATCTTTATGTCTGTGTATTTGTCTAAATTTCATGTTAATGTGACGTCACAAATATATGTTTGTATGTGCGTCTGTCCAGTGTGACGTCACAAATAACAAAACACTTATGAAAATTAATATTATAAAAAAATTAATTATAAAATATATGTATATATATGGATCTGAATAACTTTAATTCATTTAATTTTAGAGTATTCAATTTGGGTAAACAATTTAAAAAGTGAAGGTACCTTCAATTTTGATTTATAGGTGTCCCTGGGACTTCTCTTCAGCAAAGAATATGACTAATACTGTATAACCTAATATTTTGGTATTTGACACGGGATTGTTTATTTGTAATTAACTTTATTTGTTTAATAGCTGATTAATTTGAATTATTTCAACAGGTAATTTCATAGAAGGTTGCTGTGTATGCAGAGACTCGGGGGTTCCAGCTAACAAATTATTTTTCCAAAGTGCTTTTAGCTTTTCTTTAATCTATCTTTAATGCAGTAAATACCCTCAGTCTTTATTTGATTTGTTCTGAATGTGATATTTTGCCAGGTTATGTTTGTGGGAGCTCAAGCAGCAATGTGTGTAAGCAGAAGCTGCTCAAGCATCAAACAACCTCACCAGCAGTGTGGCCTCTGCTCTGCATGCATGGGGCCTCCTAGATCAACGGGTTATAACAAGTGGACATTTTGATCTTTCATTATTTGGGACATTACAGGACAAGACCTTGCGGGTATTTGTTTAGACAACTCAGTGCGTTACTTGATGGAACTAAGGGCAGCTGATTTGTTTAAAGACCTTGATAAGCTATAGAACTTGGCTGGTCAGTAGAAGGCTTGCCGCCTTAAAGCCGCAGCATCTCCTCACGATTGGACGGCTGTTAGTCAACACACAGTTGATCCTGAAGGGCTCAATTGGACCGCTGGTTATCCAATGATGGGTAAGATCCCCAGAGGGGGACAACCTAAGACAGGCACAGTCGATCCGGATGAGGTCGTCACCCATCCACGGGACAGTCTCATGTGGCCGACATATCAACCTAAGACAGGAATCAAGGGCACAGCCTTGATTATCTGATGATGGGTAAGAATGTTGGTTGCACATGGACGTCCTAGAGCATCCCCTCTTTTAAAACAAAAGGGGGGAAATGTAAGAGCCCTAATTGAGGAGATAGCTAAGATGGCGGCTAGCTGAGAGCCATAAAGGTGTTCAAGTATTTTCACCTGAATCTTTTTATGCCCGTGAACACTGTGTGACGCACCTGTAAGCTCGAGCTGTTAGCACGTGTCCTTGTTAAGGCAAAAAGTATTTAACCGGGTGAGGGTTGGTTAGTTGGTGGTTGGAGTTGGAGTTGGAGAGGTTGTTGGAGCTGGAGAGAGAAGAATAAAAGAACTTTTTCATTTTCATCCTGCCTCCGAATTTTCTCCTGCAGCGTTGTTGCTGCAAGTGGCAGCTGCAGGCACCAACACTGAGGTTTGCTCCCAACCACTGGGTCACATGTCTTCAGTATATAAGTTCCATGACCATGAGGAACCATCTCTCTTATTTTGAACACCTCCCCACTGTTTAATGCATAGTAGGCATCAAAATTGATAAAAAGTACATGAATGAAGAACTGAAATTTAGTAGCAATTAGCAATGATGAGGATGTCAATTACTTGACATGACCAGTATCAATGGGGCAGTTGAGAAAAGATCAGATTAAAATGGAATGAAGAGTGGATGAGATGAGAAAGTACAGACAAGCATTGCCTACTCTATCAGGGAATTTGAGTTACATAAATGTTAATGTTTTCATTCTGTGGCTTCCTTTTACTGAATTTTATGTTTATTATAAAATACAATAATGACCACAGGCATATTTTCTCACTATATAGTCAATTGTCTACTGCTCAACTCGCTCTCTAGGACTTTGGATATTTCTTACCACTGTTATTATCTTGTGAGAAGTTCTAGCCTCTTTATAGAAGACAACCAATTTCTCCAAAAGAGATGTTACATTTTCTCTTTTTCTTTTTGTTTTCTTTTATTGAGGCATAACCTCCACGTAGTATGTCTTAAGTGTTCACATACTAGACACACACACACACACACACACACACACACACACACACATACACACACACACCCCAGAACAAAACACAGAACATTCCAACCCCTGGGAGACACCCCTGAGTCTTTTCCAGAAATACTTCTGTTTTTTCTTGTTCCCTTTGCTGACCTTGATATGTTTTAGACTAATTCACATTGTTCTTTGTTGTCATGAATAGCTTGTTCTTTACACTGCTGCTCTCTTGTACGACCAGAGGAACATACTATAATTTATTTTTTCATGCTATTGGTGGACAGCTGATTATTTCTATTTTTTTGGTTGTTATAAATAAACCTCCTATGTAGTACATGACTTTTGATGGCAATATAGACTTATTTCTCCCGTGTATGTAACTAGAATAAAAATTTGGGATCACAGGATGGACATGTCTAGTTTTAGTAAATACTACCAAAAAAGATTTCCAAGGTGATTATTCTACTTGAAAACACAACCAACAATGAAAGTTCCGGATGCTCCACATTCTCACACTCTAGAAGTTACTAGACTTTTTTTTTTTTTTTTTTTTTTTTGGCTTCAAAGGTTCATACTATTCAGGAGGAAACATAGCATAATCCTGTGATTTCTGACCCAGTCTCCCCTTCTTGTCATCATTTCACATTTAATGGAGATGTAATTTACATGCCATAAAGTACACGGGTCTCAATCCCTTGGGTAAGTTTCTGCGGTTAGACACATCCATGCACCCACCCCGCAAAACAAGTTGCAGAACACATTCTTCAGCATCTCAAGTTCCCTTCTGCCCCTTTCCATTCCCTCCTTTAATATCTGCCAACAGAGGTGACCACTTTACGTCTTGTACCAGTTACTTACAAAATCTCCGCAGATGTCCCATTGGGAAAACTGGCTGTATGTTTGGGACTTGACTATACTCCAGTCCTTGACCATAGTCAGCATGAACAATCAAATCTCTGCTGGATTCTTATTCCTTATTAATTACCCAGATCTTGACCAGCACCCAGGACTGGCAAATACCACTAATGCAGAAAAATGGCCAGTATTTGTCAACTTACCCTAGAAAGGATATATATCTTTTTCTGGAAATTTAGATGATTCAGCGGTTTTGCTTCTATAATGTCTGATGCCACTAAATGTATTATTTTAAAATATGTTTCCGTTTTTTTTTTCCTAATTGTTACAGCAGAAATGTTGAACTGCTACATCCTATTACATCCTATTTGAAAGTAAGAGTCTATCTTATTTTTAAAAACTATCTTAAAAGGTTTTGCCAATGAGTACTTATTGGACTTCTGTTTTTTCTTCTTAACATTGTGCTATGGAATTTAGAGAAAAATTCAAGCTATGGTCCTTTAATCAAGGTAGCTAACAACCACTTGAGAAGAAAAAAGCCTAAAATGCCTAAGTAAAACTGTTAGCATAGTAGTAATGTCTAACACAAAGGCAAAGCACATAACTTAAGTAATTTTGTCTTCTAGAACTCAGTTTCCTCCGTTGCAAATGAAAGGTTTGATTTTGATTAGCGGTTATCAAACATTTATGTGAAACACACTGAGCCAGATGATGGGGCTGGCCAGCTGAGTAGCTGCCCAGGATATCCATCTAGATGAGGTGTTAAAACAGCAATGGAAATATAATAAGATGGAGAAAACTGAATTTATCAGAGGCTTTCTCAGGAAGAGTACCATATGTGATCTTAGAGTAAGCCATTTGGGATATTGGGTGAGATTCCCAAGGAGCGTGCTTAAGAAACAACAGATGGAGGATAAACCCTTCTAAGGAGCAGGAATCTGCTTTACCACAGAGCTTTTGTTCTGCTGAACTACAAGTTTGGGTCCCATCCAAAATGCTTGGGACAACAGCAGAGAGGCTAAAGTTTCTTTTATTTTTCTTGCACCCTTCACACAGCATTCAGTATTTCTATACAAATGATGAGCATATAATATAAATACAGTCTTAAGCGGACACCTAAGTGTTAGCTCGGCATACCTCAGCCTAGTTCTTTAGCACATAATTCCTTTACAAATGAAATTTTACATTGACCTCCTAGTACAAAAACATAAAAGAAAAATCACCTGGTTTAATTAGATAGAAGGACACGGAGCTTCATCCTGTCTGCTTCCCTGTAAGCCCGAAGACAAAATTTTGTCACATCCTAGGCTGTAATGAATACTGTTTGAAAACTGCTGACCTACAAAATTTCTACCTTTTTAAACCACTGATGTTCTGTGATTCTGTGATGTTATAAACATTTTGAGAATCAAATTGCCATACTTTATTTCCTACATTCAAATACACCATTTATCAACATCAGTGTTATAAATTACCTGATTAAATAAGATAGTTTTAAGACAAATAAAACATTCACATAGTATATGTATAATTATCCCTTATATTCTCTCTCTCTGTTTTTTAACTTGTATTCTGAAAGTTTTTCTGAACTTCTTTTGGACCTTGTACCAAATGTGTTTTCACAAACTACTTCTTGTTTTTTTGACTCTTGTTTTTAAAATAGGCACATGTTCTTGTTTCATGGATGCTTGCTTCTCACACCTTTCTGAGGCTATTAGTTAGAATCCTTTTGATGTGTGCTCTCTGTGTTGGTCAGCTTTTTGTTGCTGTGACCAAAATATCCGACAAGAACAAGTTTAAGGAGGAAGAGTTAATTTTGGCTCAAGGTTTCAGAAGTCTCAGTCTACGGTTGGCCAAATTCATTGCTCTCAGCCTGACGTGAGACAGAAGATGATGGTGGAAGAGCAGAAGAAAGTTGATCAGCTCATGGCAACCAGGAAGAGAGAGAGAGAGAGAGAGAGAGAGAGAGAGAGAGAGGATGGGGCCAGGAACAGATACAGTCTGAGGCCACACCCACAACCCACAGTTACCTACTTCTTCCAGCCACACCTACCCGCTTAAGGTTACCACTTAGTAGTTCATTCAAACTATTAATCCATCAAACGGATTAATCCATTTATGAGGTTACAGCTCTCATAATCCACTCTTTTCATCTCTGAACATAGCTACATTGACTAACACCTGAGCTCTTTGGGGGACATTTCTAGATTCAAACCACATCGTACTCTTTTCTAAGTTAAAAAAAACTGTTTGCTTCTCAGTTCTTTTTTCCATGCTATTTCTTCTTGTATGAACAGCTGGTTTCCTGCAGGTTTCCCGATAGCCTTGATTAAAATTCATATTTAGGCATGAAAGACTATGCTGACTGGTAACGGCAGATCATGTGTCTTCCTGTTTCTTCAGGCACCCCTTCACGAGGAGATGGCAATTAAATTCAGGGTTTGTTGACTGCCAGGTTTGACTCCCTCCACCCCCAGGCTGCCCTCCCTCTCTACCTCTGTTGGGCTGAAATGAAGAGAGTCAGTTTTAGGATGCCTGTTCTCAGTGGGGCACAAATTCCCCCAGGCAGATGGCTTCATTCTTTGAAGAGCATTTAGCAGGTCTTCATCCAGGGAAGACACCACTGCTGCGCCTGGTAGGACAGGTGGAGAAGGGGTCCTCTGAGCTGATCCAGCAGAACTGCACAGGTAGCTCTTCATGCACCAGCTCAACTTCTGCTCCTTCTCCCACCCTCTGCTCATTCAGAAAAACTCTACAGAGAAACTCACACACCGACTGCCCTCTTCCTATGTGTTTTACATCTAGTTCATTGGTAGTATGATCCTCTTATCCACGGTTCATTTATTTATTTTTTTTAATTTGTTTTAATTAGTTATACATGACAGTAGAATGCACTTTGATACATCATATATAATGGAGTAAAATTTCTCATTCTTCTGGTTGTACATATGTAGATCATACTGATCATATAGTTATATATGTTCCTAGGGTCATAATGTCTGATTCATTCTACTATCCTTCCTACCCTTATACACCCTCTCCTCCCTTCATTCCTAATCTAAAGTAATTCTATTCTCCCCTAGCCCCCACCCCATTTTGAATTAGCATCTGCATATCAGAGAAAGCATTTGGCTTTTGTTTTTTTTTTTTTGGGGGGGGGATTGGTTTATTTCACTTAGCATGATATTCTCCAGCTCTATCCATTTACCAGAAGATGCCATGATTTCATTCTTCTTTAAGGCTGAGTGATATATGATGGAATATAATGGAATATTACTCAGCCTAAAAGAAGGATGAAATCATGGCATTTTCTGGTAAATGGATGGAGCTGGAGAATACCACATTTTTTTAATCCATTCATCTGTTGGTGTGCACCTAGATTGATTCCATAGTGTAGCTATTGTGAATTGAGCTGCTATAAACAGTGAGAGTTTCTTTTTAATGGCTGTTACTCCCCTTCTCAGTACTTTTATGGCTTTATTGCCTTCTGTATCTGATTTCAGTAGCATACTAAGGATGGGGGCTGTTGGAAAACTCCATTATAAGTATAAGCAGTAGGAGCAATATTGGCAAAAATAATTAAAAATTATAATAAAAAATAAAAAATTAGAATTGAACAGAAATCTGCTTTTTATGATTGCCAAGGTCAATGATTAAATATTGCCCTGAAAAATATTACTAAAACATAACTTCTTTGGTTACTGTAGAGTTTAAATTATAATAGGTACATTGTAAATAAACCATATATTTTTTTAGTTCTTGTTCTTTAATATTAGATTTTACAGGGAAGTTAATTTAGAAATGTTCCAATATTTCATTTCATCTTGACACAGGACTCAGCTACACGTGTTCAAGTCTAAATGCATAAAGGTTTGGAACCATTCCTGCTCACTTTTGATCTTGATTGTGTCTCTACTCCCTAGGCACATGTTCCTCTGCTGAAAAGAATTGTTTTTAAATGTACAATGTCAGTATAGTGATTATCAATGTGAGAAACTGAATTTGAGTTACTTCATTTACTGCATTGTGACAGTTTCATGTTTTTTTGTGTTTTTAAACTTAACTGAACTGTGATTTTTTATAGTAAGTGCACATTTGAGTTTGTGTGTGAAATATTTTATTAAATCAGAATAATAGTTATAAATTGAAATATTTGTTTACAGATTAAATCTTTGGTTTAAAGTATGAAACAAATCAAGGAAACAATCATCGTCACTGAAAATAATTTTGTCAATTAAAAAAAAAAGAGTAAAATATTAAAAGATGATCCCTCTGGGTGTCAGGTATAGTGCGTGCTGCTGCCTTATGCCACCTCAGTGAGTTGGACTCAAAGGCGGAAGTGAGTCTGCCATTCTGAACCAGCAAGAGTGCCAGGAGGAAGCAGAGCGTTCAAGAGGTTAAATAATTTGTCTTAATCAATGTAAGTCAGTAGTGGAACTATCGGCCACTCCTATTACTTGTAGCTCAGCTAGTCCCTGTCCTTTGTGTGAGTGGTCAGCCTTTGAGGGACAGCCACATGCTTCCAGCTTTACCAGTCCCTCTGGGCTGAGCACAAGACCCGTCCCCCTCCTGTGACTCCTCGGGCTGCTTCAATCCAGACTCCTTTCAGCTCTCACAGACCTTTCGCTGCATCTCACACTTCCCACATTGTACCTGTGTTCTGCTGCTTCTTGGGCTGTAGTGTCTGTACGGGTGGGAACAATGTCATGTGGATCCTTACGTCCCCTAGAGCCCACAGCCTATTTGTCATAGGTCCCAGGAGTGGTTGCTGATGGAACTGGTCATCTAAAATGGCTAGGAAGGGCTAGTGGTCATTCTAAGATGGCTAGGAAAGGCTGGTCATCAGTGGTGACCTTTGAAGACAGGTTTTTACAAAATGGTCGCTGCAATTGGGAACCAGACAGAACTGTAAACTCTGTCTGAAATGTGTTTTTTACTTGTTAGGCAAGAGTGAAGTATGACTGCAGGGCAGTGAGATTTCCTGCCAGTTTAGTTCACAGATGGCTCCCGAGGAGTTTCTAAAAGCATGATCGTAGACAGCGCCTGAGCCATGGCAATGACAATGGTGTATGCATGTGGTCTCCTTCAGAAGGACTACTCTGAAAAATAATGTCATGGGATCTGCTGGTATGATCATCAAGATATCCCCAGGTATATCATTGTCTTAAGGTACTAAGTCACATTGAAGGTGTTGGTTAATTTGAAATGCTATCAGAAATTAAAAGAAAACTTCATGTGATAAAAGAGTACCAGTTTTGCTCCTTCTGGGGTTAGGAGAAAATACTGAATTTATGTTCCTCATGGCTAGAGCTTTGCTGTAATTGAACACCCAAGTTGTTCAACTTCAATTCTAGGGAAAAATAGAAAAGGATAGAGTAGCTGTGGTCAAGGGGAGAATATTGGTTGATATCATTAAGATCTACCTTTTTTTTTTTTTTTTTTAAATCCAGAAAGACAATGAACAGATTGAGGAAGTGGTGGGAGAAGAGAGACCTCTATGAGTAGTCTGAAAGGTATGTCTGTGTTTGGACAGAATCAAAGTTTATCAAGTCGTGATGGGGTGGAGAGGATAAGTTGAGGTTTGTTTAACAAACACAAGTGTTAGACATTCAAGAATGCTAAGTTTAGAATAAATAAAAGGTAGATATAACTTAAATATAAGGAAATAAAATACATGTATGGAATTTACTAGTACTGGCCAACATATAAGTAGGTTGCAAAGAGCTTTCAATCTATTCATGGATGACAGTATTGTGTGGATTATTAAGGGAGACCAGGGCAATTGGACACTTCCCTGACCTCTGTGGCTGATGCTGAATGTGACATCATGGCTCTCCAGGACTCTCCTTGGGGATCATCATTAGAGACAGTCTCTTAGACTCAAGGACCAAGGGACTGGCCCAGGGGCACAATTCTGACGTTCTCCTGTTTCATCTTACTGGGCTAAATATTAACTTTCAGCCTGGAGTGTCTGTCACCAGGTCATCCGTCTTGGTAAATGCTATTGGAGTCTCAGCATTGTGAGGAGGCAATGAATTTTCCCCGCTGACAGTGAGAATATCCACACCATGCTGCCATGGAGATTTCTGCTTCCCACAATGTTTATGACAGTAAATTAGGCTATGGAGGACACTGAAGATTGTTTACATAACCCCTGATACCTAGTGTATTTGTCAGTCCCACTCCATGGTCAGGGACTTCAGAAGAGCCAGAGAATGTTTAAAACATAAGGCTATAGATAATATGAAATTGTTAGAGTGCTTTGCAAGAACTCACACTTGTTTATTTGTACCTTCCCTCAGATCTTATGTGTTTTCCTTCCTCCTTTTTTTTGCTTTGATTCTCATTATCTTTCCATTTTTCTCTGGCTACTTTGTTAGTTTCAATTCCATACCCAAACAGAGTAGCTCAGGCTCTGCTTTGCTGCTTGTGGTTGGATCCTCTGCTGGGCCCCCTGCGTAGCCAATTTTTTTTTTTTTAAAAAAGGAAATAAGAGGCACAGATTGATCGTGTAATGTGCACAGTTGATTTCCAAATCCATAGATCCAACCCGAATGTTGTGTCCAATAACCTTCAGTTAGTTCATCTTTAGGCTGAAAAGTTCAGTCTGCAGAAGAAGCCCCTGTCTCATAGGACCTGATAGCAAAACATATATAGAGAGAATGTTCCATAAAACATCCCTGTCAGTCAAGTGTTAGTCCAATTAAAGTAGAAGCTTTGGGGAAACATAATTTGTGATAAATTTTGTCCTTTGACTTAGTATTTGATTTTTATTTATTTTTTTATTTTTTTATTTTGGTACTGGGGATTGAACTCAGGGACACTCCACTGCTAAGCCACATCCCCAGCCTGATTTTGTATTTTATTTAGAGACAGGGTCTCGCTGAGTTGCTTAGTGCCTTGCTTTTGCTGAGGCTGGCTTTGAACCAGCAATCTTCCTGCCTTAGCCTCCTGAGCTGCAGGAATTACAGGCGTGCACCACCATGCCCAGCAAGTTTTAAAATGAATAAGTGTTACCTAGTTTAGAAATGTGGTAAAACAGAGATCCCAAATCTCATAATGTGTGTGTACTTACTAGTAGATTTTGAAGCAAATAAAGCAAAACCTTCCAAAATTGAATGAAAAGCTAACAAGTTTGCAATTCTAGATGGAGGCCTCAAGGCTTCTCACTCAGTAATTGAAAGAACATGTAGGCATATATTTAGTGAGGATACAGGGGACTGGAACTACACTACCAACTACACAACCAGATTTAGAAAATTGACACTCACAGGTCATCCTACCCACCAGTAGCATAATACACATTCTTTTTAGGCACACATGGAACATCACTAGGATGTACTACCTTCTGGGCCATAAAACAAACTTGATAAATTTCAAATAATTGAAGTTTTGCTAAGTATCTTTATGTATATGCAGAATGGAATTAAACTAGAATCAATAACAGAAAAGTTATTGAAAAAAATCTTGGAAACTACTCAGATATTTTAAAATTAAATAACATACTTCCAAACAACTATGAGTCAAGAAAACATAAGGGAAATAGAAAATATTTTTAATTAAATGAAAACACAACACATATAAATTTGTGTGATGCAGCTATTGCAGTACTAAGAGGAGCATGTGTAGCAATAGAATGGGATGGAAAATATGAATGCAGTGCAGGGATTCTAAGTAGCATCTGAATGTATCATAACTCTAGGCCAGCGACCATGAATCATATGGGAGTCT
Source organism: Tamias sibiricus (assembly GCA_025594165.1). Classification (NCBI taxonomy): domain Eukaryota; kingdom Metazoa; phylum Chordata; class Mammalia; order Rodentia; family Sciuridae; genus Tamias; species Tamias sibiricus. Next base: position 83,719,503 of record CM046670.1, read on the forward strand.
TACTTGAAAGAGATGTGATACACACACGTTGGCTAGGGATGAGTTTTCAATTCATTGCTTACTGTGTTCTCGTATCTGAATTTGTCACATAGATGGCCAAATTTATTAGCAACATAATAGAAATTTTAATGAGAAGAGTTTACATTTTTTGTTACTATTGTCCTTAGTAAAGTAAGATGTGAGGTTTTTTTTTTTTTTTTCCTCTGCTCTGAGCAAAAACATGGAGACTTTCAACCAAAGTTCAGTTATGAATTTTCAGTGCACTTTTCATAAAGAAAGTTTGAAATGGATGCTTTCTCAGTTTGCAAATTGTAGCATTTCATTCTAGAAGTATAGAGTACACAATAAAATATGTTATTTTGTTATGAGAAAATAATATAAATGTTTAATGTTGACTCCTGGATGTAAATTACGGCAGTATTGAGAAAAATCATTGATTCTGGCAAATTTTGACTTTATTTAAGTTCTATCTCTTTTTGGGGGGAGGTATTGGGCATTGAACTCAGGAGCACTTGACCACTGAACTACATCCCTAGCCCTGTTTTGTATTTTATTTAGAGACAGGGTCTCACTGAGTTGCTTGGTGCCTTGCTTTTGCTGAGGCTGACTTTGAACTCGTGATCCTCCTGCCTCAGCCTCCTGAGCCACTGGGATTATAGTAATGCACTACTGCACCCGGCCTTGAGTTATGTCTTAATAATCTGAATGTACCACTTCATACTGAAGCTTATTGAAAATATAGTTTTATCAAATGATCAAAATACATTGAAAATGACAGACTGCAGTACATTTTTATTATGAATTATTTCAAATCTGCAAAATTAAGATACAAAAATATACTTGGAAACACATTATGCCATTTTGTTTATAATGTGTAATATGAATTGTAATACATTCTCCTGTCATATATAACAAATTAGAATAAAAAAGTAAAAACAAAAAATATTAAGGATTTATTAAATCAGACGTGGGTTTATGGAATAATACAATATTACAAATTACTAAAAAATCCTCAAATATTTTTATTGGGAGAAAAAGATTGTTACAACAATTTCTTCAACATTCTGCAACCATTAATGAGTAAGATCTATCATCATCATACGTAATTGCCTGTAGTAATAATATACCTTGTGGCAAAGAGGAGATTGCTTGCATAGTTACTGAAATATTAGTTTTCACATTACATATTGATGCTGTGTGTACATTCCTTATTAAATCACCTGATAGATGAAAACTATTTCTTAGTGTTGTCTTTTATCTTATAAAATCTTTATTATTGAAAAATATTTCAAAGCAATATATATTGTATCATCATTTGAAAATATAGATAATAATCAAATCTGATGAGTATCATGCATTGACAACAATTCTTATTTATGTGAGGTAAGTGTGGCAAGACTGTATGAAGGATTTATTCAATGGTATAAATTTAACCTAGATTAGAATCCATTGAACCTAAATTTTAATTCATTCATAGAATAAGGAAGAAAAACATTGGTCAATATATTGGCCGATATTTGCCTGGAAAATTATAAAAAATTATAAAAATTTTGTCATAAGACAAAAATTTATTAGAAAGTGTAAAGGAATTACTAAAAGTGCTCATTAATAATGATGTCACATAAAAATATTAAAAATATATAATAAATCTTGGTAATTTCTCAAAACTCTACTGATTTGCATGAGTCTATTTAAAATACATTGAATGATTTTAAGTTTATTGAAAGAATTTTAGTATATAACTGTTTTTTAAAATACCTTGCTCAGAGATTATAATAAATTATTTGTATTTACTATATCACACTGAAATTCCTTATTTTAAGGAAAAAAGTATTAAGCAGGGCATAGTAATTCAAAAATTAGAGTTACATTTTCAGTTGTAAAGAAATTTCACTTAGGAAATATTTCCAAAGATGTCGTATGGGTAATAGAATTGGCTACTTAACTGATAGTTTCAACATTCTTGACAAATATAATTTAAAACTACAGGGAAAACCCAGGCTATATTTCAGCAAGCCAAATGCATCAAAGAGGTTCCAAAAGATGTTGTTATGGCACTAGGACTCAAAAAATAGCCTGGTTGCTATGTTTTCCCAACATTGCTGTTGCATATTAAAAAGAATGCTACTAATGAAACCAATTTGAATAAAATAAATTTAGAGATATTGTTACATTTCACTTTTATGTCTCAAATGTTTAATCATTACTCTTCAGAAGAGAAGTTTGAAACATTAAAGAAAAAAAGTTTTTGAGGCAAATCTTGAATTAATAATTGCTTTAAACTTGGCTCACCAAAAAGAAAATAAATCATTGTATCTGAGCTCTTCATTTATAACAAAGACAATTTATAAGGTAAAATTTACCACTACTTTGGATTAAGAGTACAGAATTTCTATTGCTAAATAGAAAAAATGTCTATCTATAATTACTATTCACAATGACACATTTATGTATAAAGTAGGACATTTAATACTGAATTGATCAAAAACAAAGGAAAGAGAAAATCTCAAAAGTATACCAGAGGTAGCCTGCTTCCAAGACTAGATTTACAATTCCAGCTGAAATTTAAAAAAGTTGAAATACTAGTTTTAATGAAATTGGGTATCAGGCAATGAAGGGCAGTGATCTCTGATATGTGGGAGACAAATGAGGTGAGCCTTCTAATTTGTCAGAGTGTAGGGAGCAGGGACTCAGGCAGAGCCTCCTGGGCTCCTGAGTTGAAGAGGCAGACTAAGACAGCAGTGAAGCTAGTGTTCACAGAACAAAGTACGAAAGAATGGAGAACTGCATGGAGAGGAAAACCAGGAGGTTTATAAGAGGGTCCCTACTGAGTATTCAACAGAGTAATAAGTTTGTTCCCCTTGGCAGGACTGGTAAAACTCATAATGCACAAGGCACTGGCTAGAATTCCAAAAAAGAGTCTTGCATCAGTCATGGGAATTCAAATCCTTACATTAGGTATAGCCCTGGTCTCACATAACAAATCTCAAAAACAGGGCCTAAAAGGATCCTGCTGTTTACAAATAAATTAACAGTGCTTCAGAATAGCGATCAAGAGTATTCATAGGAATCCAAAATTATCCATCCCCTAACAAAGTACAATTCACAATGTGTGGTATCTAATAAAAATTTATCAGGCATGCAAAAAACAAAGCAAGCAAACCTAGTAAAATATATTTTATAATAAAGAAAAAAATGGATCAATTAAAATTGACCCAGACTGACACAGATGTTAGAATTATCAAAGACATTAGTTATTGTAATTGTATCTATTATGCTCAGAAAACAAGAGGACAGGTTAAACCTGTTACATAGATATGCAAATTAAAAATTTCAAGTCCGACTTTTAAAACTATAATGTCTATGGTAAAAAAAAAAAAAAAAAAACAATATATTGAGTTAGTGGCAAATTAGGCATTGTAGAATAACAAATTAATGGGATTGAATATATAACAATGGAAATGATCCCAAATCAAACAAACAGAAAAAAAACAAATACATAAAAAGACTGAGGAAAAAAAATGGAATTTCAGCAAACAAGAGATCCTGACCTCACCACATGTAATTGGAGCTCTGAAGTAGAGGGAGATGCATATTTGTAGAACTAATGAACAAATATTTTCCAAATTTGATAGAAACTCTAACATCATAGATCTCAAAAGTCCAATAAATCCCAAGCATAAGAAATGTAACAAAAGGTATATAAAGGCACACCACTGTAGCATTGTTCAAAGTTCAAAGTCAGTGATAAAGCAAAAAAAAAAAAAAAAAAAAAAAAAATTGAAGAAGCCAGAGGAAAAACGATTACAAGAAACAACAATGAAGACAACAGATTTCTCATCAGAAATTATGCACGCAAAAAGATAGTGGAGCAGCATATAGAAAGTACTTAATGTGGGAAAGCTGTCAACCTAGAATTTTATACCCCCAACCCCCCAAAAAAAAAGCTTTAAATAATCAAGACAAAAAAATCCCTTTAAAATACACAAAAGTTGAAACACCTAATCACCAGCAGCAGACCTGCACTACAGGACATGCTAGACATGATCCTTCAGACCTAAGGAAAATGGTACCAGATGGAAATAGGAATCTGCAAAAGGGAATGAAGAGCTTCTAAATGGTAACAATACAAGATTTTCCCTATTATTTGAATTTATTTAAATGATAATTGACTGCTTTAAAAAACAATGCAATGTGGTGTTTTTAAAAGGTATAAAATTAAAATGCATGGAAACAATAGCACAGGAAGGAAGACATGGAAATATTCCTTTATAAAGTTCTTGTACTATGCATGAAGTGGCATAATATCTCCTGAAGGCAGACTATGAAAAGTTAATATATATGCTTTAAATCCTAAAGCAACACTGATAAAGAAGACAAACAAATAAATAAAAAAGTGATAGCCAGTAGGCTAACAAAGGAAATGGAATTAAATAATAAAAATATCTCAAAAGTGGAAACAAACCAAGTCTCCTTATATAAACACTTTGGGCACACAAATTGTGATTTATCTATTTAATGGAATACAATCCAGCAATCATAAGAAGTGAACCATTGAAACAGACAACACAGATGGACCAGAAATAATCATCTAAGTAAAACATTTGAATGCATAGAATATTTTTTCAAGTACACGTTTACTAAGAGGTTTGTGTCCTGTAATTTTCCTTTCTACATCCTCCACATTATACATGGGAAGTATGACCCAGGAACCAAATGCCCCAGTGTGGTAGCAGTCTTGGGCAATGGTCTTTTGAGGAGTGGTGAGGTCAGGATCTCTGTGTTCCAATATCAGTTTTACCATTAACTATTTGTGGGGCAATGGGGACAGTGATTTTCTTCATTGGCTTTGTCCACTAGGGGGATTGGATTATAAGATTTCTAAGGTCCCGATTAGCTGTGAACTACTGAATCATATCAGATCTTGGAGATCCAGGCATAAAACTGAACTGCAGAAGGGTTGGGACCCCCACCCAGGTATTTTCATGGCACTTGCGTTATTTCATCCTTTCAAATGGGTGATGGCACACCTGCTTTTATCTCTCTTACCAGCCAGATGTTTCTGGGAAGCAGGGCTATCACTCCTCTCCTTCTCCAGCACTCACCTCTGTGCCTTGATGGTGGTAACCCTGGCTGAAAACTAGAGGGAATATAAATGCCAGATGTCTCCTCCCTTGTTCTGCAGCCATCCCACAGTGTGGTGTAGTTTCCAGAGCACTAAACTAGGACTCAAGAGACTGGGTCTTAGTCCCAAATCACCTAGTCCCAGATTTCTCACCTAAGAAATGCAGAAAATAATCCCTGCCCTATCCATTGCAGTGAGTGGTTGCTTGAATAAAATAAGATGATGGAAGTGAAGGTGTTTTGTAAAATGTAAAGCATTCTGCAGATGTAAGCGACTATTATTTTTAAATGCGAATATGCAAAGAAACTTGGGCTGAAGTAACTAAGACTTAACTTGTGGCTGCTCTGAGCTGGGCCTGTAACTCAAGGTGGGTGCCAGAGGCAACTTTGGCTCAGCTCTTTATGTTGCCAAAGGGAGTGTTTCATTAGCTGCTGTTACGAGGCCTAGGTACGCAGCACCACCTGGGTGTGTGGTCAAAGGTGCCACAGTTATTTGGTCAGTGGGATTTGTGAGAAATGCCTGGAGGACATCACTAGTGCTTGGTGGGTGGTGACAGTAAACTTCCTTTTGAAGGAAGTCTGACTCTAATACCTGTTAGAGACCCTGTTGAAAGTGAAGGCGGGTAGTAAGAATGGCTTCTCCCCTGCAACTCAGGCAGAGCTGGCTCCACTCCCGAGGTGCCCCTGTGAGTCTGGATTTGCCACATTATACTGAGATTGGTTTCCTCTTCTTAGGCTTCCAGTAGGCCACAAAATCCTTGAGGACAGGGACTGCACTTTTGTCATCTTTTGACTTCCAGTGCTTGAGACCTAAGTGCAGGATATGTGCTGCAAAAGCCTTCGGTGGACCAGAACAAACAAACAGAAGCAAAATGAGCAAAGAGCAAGGCTAAGCTACAAGAGTAGGTCCTGGTCTTGCAGATTTGTATTCTAGTAGCTGAGACCTGGTATTTCCTAAGTGATGTGCCAGGCATGAGGGCAGAGGCTTCAGAGAAGACTTCTTGCTGATGGGAGCGGATACCCGAGTCGCAGTTCAGATGATGAAGAGGCTGCAGCCAGGGAGAAGTGGGAGGGAATGATGGCTCAGAACGTTTCTGAAAATTCACACTCCCAACGAGCTTCAATACTGCAAAGTACTTGCTCATCCTGTATCTCAGTGTTCACAGTCCTTCAGGTGCCACATGCTTTGGTGCCACGATCATAGATCAGGAAACCTGACCCCTGGGGGTCAAAGATGAGACTAAGGTCACATGGCAGATGGGAGAGGTACCCAGAGAGGGACTGTCTGAACTCTACTTCTTTTGCCTTTCAGCCCCAAACCTGTGGCTTTCTGGGCTAGTCCAGGGGCATCCAAAGCTGCTTCCTTAGGGACATGCTAGTGTATTTGAAGGAATTTCCAGATGTGTAAACTGGACAGAAAAAGTAATCTGCTTATTGGAGTTGGTGTGGAGAGATTTATTCTGTAGCGGAAACTTTATTTCCAAACTAAACAGTTGATTGCTTACAATGTATATTCACACAGTGAAGACAAGAGTCCCTTTCACAGTGACATCCACAAACCCAGTGGGTTAGGGGAGCAGAGTTGGTTCTACCAACTGTCAAATATTTGAAACTTAAAGTTCTGGATTTGAAAGAATGCAATTTGTTTTTGCAAGATTCTTTTCTATTCTAAACTAAAAAAAAAAAATAAAGAAAAATCAGATGCACAGGCTTTGGGATTAACAGACATTTCACTGATATGAGAGCATCATCTTTTGAGAGCTACTGCATGTCCAAGAATCTGCTTGCGTTTGCTCTCCTGGGGTGAAAGTTCATCTGCAAGAGTCAACTCCAACATATCCAAGCACTATGTAACTTCTTATTGCTCCTGGTCTTTCTCAGATTGTGTGATCTGAAATCAAGTTGTTTTTAATTTTCTGCACCTCACCTTTCTCATCTATAAATTGGGATTTACTAGATTCTGTCTCTTCCTCACCCCCAGATGTAACATTATGTGTTTCTGGCATTGTAGATATTTCTGACTCACAAGCACAAGGAGACAGTGGGGTTCCTTCTCTGGCTCTGACATGTAGGAGCTGTCAGTTACTAAGTCTTGGCTGTTTCAGTTTCCCATTTGTGGACATGCAATGATAGTCCCTATTTAAACAGGTAAAATGCTGAGATCGGGGTCTGGGTCATAGAAAGCATGAAATAATGCGAAAGCCATTCTTCTACGCTTGCCTCCTCTTGACTTGGTTAGCAACAGCAATAAACAACCAGTACTTTCGGAGTAGTAGGCAGGAATTCAAAATTTTACCTACATCATCTCATCTGATGCTCACAGTGACCCTATGTGGTAGGTAATATTTTTATCTCCTCTTGTGCAAATGGAGAGGCTAAGGCTTCTTCCTAGCATGCAGCGATTGTGTGGCAGAGCCAGGAACTGAAGTGACATCCTAGAATTGATAGTCATGGAATGCTGCCTATCCAGACAGAGATCTGCACCCAGGACTGGAGATGGACTCCTGCTGTAATATGAATCCCCTTTCTGGGCTAGTAACAGAAAATATGATTCAGAAAAAAAAAAAAGAAAAGAAAAAATAGCAGTCTGTAGTACAGATTCATTTTATCCACAAATCCTAAATGTTTCTAATTCATTCCTCTCATAAGTCACCTTCCCCACTTTTACACCAACTTACTGACTATTTATGTATTTTCACTAATATTTTTCCCAAATAATTGCTACCCTCCAATCAAATTCAGCCAACTATGCAAAGATATACCACTGTGGACAAGGAAGATCATTGTAGCAATTTTTCTAACAGGAAAAACAAACCAAAAACCCCTCAATATGCAGCCTTAAATAAATAAATGTATATCAACAGTATGGTCTACTATGCTCCAGTTGAAAACAAGAAAATATATATCTATTTATTTAAATAGATATTTATTTTATATATTTTTTTCTTAAATATATAAAAGAAAAGTTAACTGTGGGTATCATAAGACAATGAGAATAGATGGCATGAGTATATCTTCCAGTTTTTGTCCAGTCTCTTCCCTTTTCTCTGGACTTCAGTCTTGCTGATGTTTCTTCATTCCCTTAACAGACCCTACTTCTTTCTGCCTCAGGGCCTTTGCACACATTTTATCCTCCTCTCTGTCCTCAAATTTTATCTCCTTATCCCCCAGTCTTTGCCTGGTCAATTTCTATGAATTTTCCAAAGCTCAGCTCAAACTATCTTTATTCAAGAAACGTTGGGCAAGGTCTCTCTGCTTCACATTCCCCTGGCACCTGCATAGTTATTGGTTTAATAATTGTCAGCATGCTGGAAGATTATTTCTTGGAAGGCGGGAGCCTTCCTTTCTGTCATTTTCACCAATGTAATACCTTTGCCAAGTAGGATAATTTGAATGCTCCGTGTGAATGAAAATCTCAGAGGTTTGTTAATAGTAAGTGTTGTGTTTTACTCCTGGAACTGGGTGTAACTCAAACATTAGGGCTTAAAGAGACCACTGGGGGGAGAATTTAGGGTTGGAGCCCAGGAATGCACCTTTTTATCATTAACCCTGTTTGGACCACACTGGCAGGCCGCACCTTGAGCAGCACGGTGGAATGGAGAGAACATGTGTGTTAGCATCAAGATTTGATTAAATTCCACTCACATATTAATTCAAAAAGCACGATGAGTGTGAGGCACTGGGCTGAATGCCGCACGGGGTGCATGTGGCTGTCTCAGGGACAGAGAGCTCAACAGGGAGACGGATGAGAGGGAAAGGGCAAGCGGAGGGAGCTCTGGGGATTCCGAGAGGGTGCCTGGCAGCTTCTGGGTGCTTTCCCACAACAGGAGGACTAGCCTGGGGCTGGCGGGGGGTTGCCAGAAGTAACTCATTGGGCCACGGCATATGGGGCTGATGGCGCAAGCGTGGGGCAGAACAGCGGGACAAAGAGGCTCAGAGAAGATGAATGGAGAAGGGATCTCTAGGAGGTTCACAAAATCCCCAAACCTGCCTGCATCTCTTTCCCTTGGCTGTATGTGGAATGGTGATCGTGCCGACTTTCCTGGCTTCTTAAGACTTACCCTGAAGTTTGCAGCATACAATTTTCCCTTGTGTTATTTTCATAAAATTGCCAAGATTGGAGATTAGTCTGTGGTGATATGGAAGAGGCTCAGCAAACACCAAAGCAATCAAGTTAAGACAGTGGGTGACAGCACAGAATTTCATATGCATTAAAAGTTAATTTAAGGCTTCTATATGAAACCCCCCAAAGGTCCAGATAATAAATTCTCATTCTCTTTTTCTATAGCCACTCCTACTTCCCCATCGCAAACTTTTCTGGACTTCAAAGTCTCCCTGTGCCCCAGAGGCACTCTCGGGCCATTAGCAGGAGAGTGAGTAGAGGAACTGGCAGATTTAGGGCCATCCTTTCCCCTCTCACCACAAGAGCGTCTGTCAACTTGGGTCACCGTCCCCTGGATGAAGGTGCATTTTGAAAACACTTTGAGCCAATGACTCTAGACATTTTGGTCTCTTGTTAATAAAGGACAATAAATTTCTAAATTCAGCAATGACAAATAACCCTTTGCAAGTTATTAATACTTCGTAAAACAAATATTCCAGCTTTTGTCTAGTCCCTGGCTTTCCCCTCCTATTGTTCTGCCTTTCTCTTAATTTTTCTTTTCTTACATCTGTCTTTTCTCAGCCTCCCTTCATAGTTCTAAATTTGGTTTTGATTGTTCCAATGTTGTTCCGAGTGTACTTTTGCTGATTTACTTTGATAACCTCTTTGAATTTCCTACTGGGATCTTTTGTTTAAAAATGGGCTGTTTTCATGGAAACTGTTGTGGCTTTGCCTCAAGGATTTCTTTTACCCTGGAGTTAGAGAAGATTTTATTATTTGCAATTTTTTTTTCTTAGCCATTCTTTTTTTTTTTTTTCATCCTTTACTCCTTTCCTTTCCTTGTATTATAACTCATTCATCTCTCCCACCCCCACCCCTCGCTCTCGCTCTCTCTCTCCTTTCTTTCTCTTCAATTGCCCTTCCTCCTTCTCTGGTGTTGATTTTCTCATTGGTAAGCTTTTATATTATTGGAGGGAAAAAAAGTTTCTGATAATTCGTTGGAATCCCTACCAACCCAGCTGGGCCTAGAAACAATAAAAGCTTCCAAGAAAGTTCTTTTAAAATTCATGCAATGTGACTTAAAAAAAAAATAAAAAAAACTTTATAGTAAGAGAACAATCTGAAACTCTTTACAGAAGCACATACAAATTTCTCATGCAAATGAACAGTCGCATTGCATAAGAACTTGCAATTTAATACATGTTACTTTTCTCTGTTCTGACTCAAGCTCCTTGCAAACACAAGTTCAAGAACACATGCTAAATTTGAACACCAGCCTTCCCTTTCCAAACATTGCATCCTACAAGTTATAGCACTTGCTCTTAAAGTGGGCATTGCTGGCACTTTCCTGCCCCTTGTTAACTCTCTGTGGTTTATTGCCTTGCAGGGAGAGAGGGGCCAGCCTGCGTCAGCATCCCTCCAGGAGGATGCACAGTGTCTCCAAATACCTAACAGATGTCGTGCTGTATCTCAGGATGAATCCATTATTGATTCGGAACTCTCCCTGTGGTAATTTTGCCAGGTTTCCTTTCACACTTGTGATGAGGAAACGGACTGAGCATCAGTGAGAGGACAGGACAATAACAATAAACAGACACGGGCTGAAAGCGAGGCAGTAATAACAAAAAAACAATCCCCGGTCTCCTTGACAGTCATTCCCCTTCCATCGGCAGGTTACAAATCACTTTCTGTTTCCTTCTCCCTGAGCTCACACGCAGTCACAGATAGAGGATCTGAAGACATGCCCAATGTGAGTTCTTGTCCAGGAAATATTTGGATAAGAGAGACAGGACTAAAGAAATTCAGAGTCATCTTGGAGGAAGTTATCAAAGGAGATGGGTGTGTTAGGGCTGGGAAGTGAAAAGAAGGACTTCATTCTCCAGCCCGTCTAATCAGAATCACTTGTAGCCTCAAAAGCGGGTCCTGATTGCGGTGGATGCCAAAGACATATTTTCCACGTTCAAAGCAGAATCCATCATCCTCTCCCCCTCCTTCCAAACCTGCAGTCTCTCATCCAATTTACCTAATACATCACTGTCATGTTCATTGTTTCTGAACCTCTTTACTCTCCACTGTGTTAGATGTTCCCAGGAAGTTGGTGGGATAAGAATGCATGAAGCAGTTCACTCCCCCATCCAGATCCCATGCACAGAGCAGTAAGGGATGATTCCGCCCAGTATATTGGGAAGACGGTAATAAAAATGGACACAATGAAATGTAACAGGTAGAGTCACTGGCCTCAGAGGGGTACAATGGAGAAGAAGAGAAGGAGGTCTGAATTCAATAAGAGGGGCAAGCATGGGGCTGGAAGGGGAGGTGGAGATGGTGACCTTGTGACTGAATTGCCAAGGATGCATCCTGTTCACCTAGGTTGATGAAGAGGCTGCTCACACAGAGGTGTGGGGGTGTGAGAAATCAGGACACTTAATGGAATAGTAAGGGATTCCAGATCAAAGCTTAGGGGTGCCAGGGCATGTGTGTTTGAGGCTGTTACTAGATAGACTGGTAGGTGAAATTTGGAAGAAGACAGATCTTGGGTACCGCGCTGAGGGTTTGGACATTGCTGTATGGAAGACAGGGACCTATTGATAGATTTTAAGCTAGGGGACAACACTTTCTTATTTCTGCTGATGACTTGCAGGTAGGGGAGGAGGCAGGGAGCCTGGTGGGAGCTGTCCTAGAACAGGGAGGCTCTGACATGGGCGCAGTGATCATGCGGGGTGGAACTGATGGGCTGGGGTGCTTCATTATGTGAGGTTGACTAATGACAAATGAAAAATTAACATAGACCACCAACTTGTTGAGAACAAAAACCCAAACCCCAAACCCGCAGCCGTCTCTCATGACTTAACAAGTTAAGCTAAAAATATTTAGCGTGATATTCAACCCCCTTAAGAATTTGAGTCGAATCTGTCTTTCTGATTCCATTTCCCATACCCCTCTGCTGGGAGAAAAAGTAGAGGAAAGCTAATTGCTTTCCCCACATTTTCCCTGTCATTGCTCAAGCATTCTGCTTTGCAGTGACAACTCTCAACTCTTCCGCTCCAGTCTCCGGGGAGCCAACTGGCCACGGTCCTTTGTCATCTGCCCAGCTGAGCACAGGCTCTGTCTTTGCGGTGCGTCCAGAGGAGGCTGAGTTTGGTTTTCTTATTTTGCTTCTTTTTCAGCTGCTTTGAATTGGTTTTGAGTCTTTTCTCCTTTCTACTGCATTTATCAACTAAGATGGAATCTTATTGAAAACTGGGATTCCCTTATCCCTACATTTACTCCACTTCGTATCTCATATACAGAACATTGTATGTAAAAGTTGTGATTACTTTAAAGATTTTCACTTCAGCTCAGTTTTCCTACTTGCATGAAGTAAAATGGACAATTAGAATATTTAAGTAGATAATCTGAATCAAAGTACCTATTTTGGCCATGGTATCTGGCCATGGCTAAGTAAATTCTCATGACAATATTAACAGAAATGAGATTTGCTAATTGAATAAAGGAAAACATGTATAAAAAGTTTTATGCTCCAAAATATATCCATCAATAAATCCTGGTTATGTTTGGCACATCTCAAAGAGAACAACAGATTGTAAAGATATTATTGATAAGATTCTATAAGCTTATATCCTGCTATTAATTTTTATACTAAATTTTTATTGGATTTAATGAGAATTATGGTTTCTTCAAAAAGAATACCACTCTATAAATGTTTTAAGTGAATTTGTTCTATGGTGAGGTATGTGTGGGTACAAGTGGGGAAGTTCTTTTGAAAATATTTATGGACCATATGTATTTATTCATTGAGAGATATTTGTGTAAAAATTCTCCTCAAAGACCACAAACCTGAAACATTACATGAATGTTTGCATCATTACTATTGTGTTCCTCAATATGATCATAATTATGATATTTATATGATGTTTATCTGAGTGGAAATGAGTACATTTATTTAAAAATCCTTTTTTAAATCTATTTATTTTTATTTTTTTATTTTTTGGTACTGAGGATTGAACTCAGGGACATTCAACCACTGAATCACATCCCCAGCCCTACTCTGTATTTTACTTAGAGACAGGGTCTCACTGAGTTGTTTAGTGCCTCACCATTGCTGAGGTTGGCTTTGAACTCACAATACTCCTGCCTCAGCTTCCTGGGTGCTGGAATTGTAGGCGTGTGCCACAGGGCCTGGCTCTACGTGGTTCTTTTTAAATTTTTTAAATTCTTATTTATTATACATGCTTGCAGAGTGCAATTCATTTCATATTACATATAAAGAGCACTAAGGATCAGATGTTATTGCTGTTTAACTGATGTGGAACCAAAGCACAAGAGGTGAGGCTCACTGCTTGAGTGCCTTCAAAAAGCAGTTCAAACCCACTTCCTTCCAATAGGTTTGCTTGGCCATTTGGGCTGAACTTGACCCTCCTGACTTAATACTGCATCCAGGAGATGGCTGTGGCACCACCTCTGTTTTGTGGGTGGTTGGTCTGTCTGCCCATTTACACAATAAGTTTTTTTTTAGGGCTATGAAAACTCATCTTTGCTGAGTACTTAGTATGTGCCAGGCACCAACCATAGAGAAATGATAATTCTGTATAGAACCTTCTGGAACTGTGAGTGAGCCAGGCAAGTATGCACCATGGTATTTGGGTGGAAGGGTGATTTTATGGAGAAAGCTCAGGGTGTCATTTGTTCACAGAGGTGGGGCTGCCAACATGCTAGCCATTTACTCTTGATGGAACAGAGGCCCACAGTGGGTATGTAACTTGTCAGTGTAAAGGTCTGGTAAATGGCAGTCACAGAAATTAAACCCCAACTGCACCACCTCTAAACCCAGGCTTCTTTCTCTGCATCATCTTGCATGTCTTTGTACTCCTTTGCCCCCATAAAACAGTCCCCATTACATAGGAAATGGTTGTTTTGTTGAGTTAATGGAAAGGAAGTGATCTTTCTTGCTGTATTTCACGCCGAATATCAAGTTAATGCTAAATGGCTCACTAAAGCATTTTCATGGTTTCAAAAGGTGAAAACCTGGACGTGAGCTTTTCAGGAGTTAGGTTTGGGAAGGTCAGTATAGAACATTATTCTATTTTTCTTGTGCCAACAAAATGGTAAGAAGGAAAAAACAAAAAATAAAACAAAACCAAAGGCCACTGTTAAGCCCACAGGGATAGAAATGGGGCAGAAATGGTGCCTTGCATGGAGGGATGGGAGAAGTTTGTTGCAAAGTTAATGAGTGGACTTGGAAAGCCTGGGTTTGGCTGCTTATATCTTCTGCTAAATTCACTATGTTTTTTATGGGTATCAAAAAGGAAAATTCAAGTGCAGTATGGATTTGGGACATAAATGGCCCATTCTTTATGCCCATTGCTCCATCATTAACCTTCCCACTCAGTCCTCAAAATGAAAAGCCCAGCATCTTCCATCTGCTCCACGTTATTTATGATGATGTCTCTAATTATGTTCAATTGAGTTGCTGTCGATGATTAAAGGTAATAGGTAATAATAACTTGGCCTCATCATTACCACCATTATTATTAGCTCATTGATTGCAATAATTTCTAAAATTACCCCTTGGAATAAAATATGTTAAGCACCTGGTTTATCCTTTTTAGGAACATCTGCTCTAAATGTGTGATAGCATAGGACTGGACGTGTCTTGCTCTGAAAGGAAAGCAAACAATGTTGACATTGGGAGTCTTGTCTGTGCTGGAATGGACGTATTGTGAGATGATGAGAGGAGGGAATAATGACCATGCTCAAGTTCAATGCTGGAATTACAGAGCTATTAAAAAGCAGGGGGTGGGGAGAGAAAAACACACACACACACACACACACACACACACACACCCCACAGAACATATTTCAGCCTCTGCAATCTTCACATCTTTGAAAATATTCCCATCTTCACTGCGGCCCTGATCTTTGCCATGGTGGTGCCTTTCCTGGTCTGTATTACCAGGATACCAGGCATGTGGTAATTGGGAGGTAGGGGTGGCAGGAAAGATGTCAGAGCTGCATATAAAGGTAGAGAAGGCAGTGGTATAGAGAAAATTCTTTGAGTAGACTCTCTTCCCAACACAGTATTCCTATTTTTGTTCTGGAAATTCTACCACTGGCCTTTCATTCTTTTTGGTTTCTTAATGCTTCTCTTTAGGGGACTACACTGTATGTTCACAATGCCTCACTCTGCATAATGTACATGCACGCATACGTGGACACACACAGCAATATATGCACATTTACTCTTTCTGTATATAGTATCTTGCCCCAAATGAATTTAATTGTGTCATGATCAGACCAAATGCAGATTAAATCTGGGAAATCAAAAGAAAAATCTTTGTGATTACAAAAATTCTGAATTAGGTCTTTTTTTTTTTTCTCCAAATTTCTTACAGGGTCAAGAAAATGCAAGGTACTAAAAAAAAAATAGCTGTTGATTAGTGATGATGAAATATTCACTGAGCTCAGTGCAAACTAGATTTCTAATATCATAAATTTTACCACATTATGAAATCACAGTGCTGGAAATATCACTTCCTTTCTAATTTGAAATCTTTACTCTTCCTCTCTGCTTTGAGCAGATCATTAGTTACCTGAAATTGATTGTGGGTTTGGACTGCACTGCCCAGAGCTGGGCAGTTCCCAGATTCCGTGCCATGGTACCTCTGGTTTTTCAGGGGTTTTGCATATAAACCTTCTGATTGAAATCACAGAAACCAAGGAATATATATGTCACTGGTATATAAGTACTTGTGGAACTGCTATGTGGCTCCAGGGGTATGATTTGGCCCTGGCATTCAGTCCCTTTAATACCTTCAGAGTCCCTGAAGAATGTCATATTTCAGGAAAGAGTTCTAGTCACGTTGTATCATTAACTTTATGGAGTGTTGTGGAATAACATTTAGTTTGATTCTGATAGAATAAAGGTGCAAATCCACACGCATAATTTAAAATAAAAATCCTTTCTCTGGTACCATATAAACGCATGCCAGGTGTGAAGGGAGAACCAAAATGGTCTCCAAGGATGAAGGAGGCTTAGCTTTCTCCTTTAGCTACTCCCAGCTGTCAGGGCTCTCGTGTGAGCTGCTGCCCATTTCCACTGTCCTATCTGATGTTGCTTCTAGGGGTTTTTCAGGAATCCCCTTGATTTTCCCAACCTTTTTTTTTCTCCATCACTAGTAAACATCAAAAGTGAAGTTTTTGGAAAAACAAGTTGCTATAACTTGCCTCCTTTACTGGACTGGAAAAAGGATGAAATAAAATAATTATCCAGAAAGGATGAGATGAAATATTTATGAAAGCTTTTTGTTAGCTCCTGGCTGTGCTATATTTTGTAGGAGAGCCATTGTCTTATTTGCTGAAGAATTTAACCTTCAGCTTTATATTCGAATACTAAGAAGGTCGCTAAAGAGCTATTAGAAGGAATGAATAAACTCAGTAAAGTTGTAGGATACAAAATCAACTTACAAAATAGTTGCATTTCTATACACTAACAATGAAATATCTGAAAAGGAAATCAAGTAAACAATGTCATTTAC
Source organism: Tamias sibiricus (assembly GCA_025594165.1). NCBI lineage: Eukaryota > Metazoa > Chordata > Mammalia > Rodentia > Sciuridae > Tamias > Tamias sibiricus. Next base: position 83,736,264 of record CM046670.1, read on the forward strand.
AGTAGCATCAAAAAAGTAATAAATACTTAGATATAAATTTAACTAAGGTGATAAAAGATACATACAAGGAAAATTATAAAGCACTAATGAAAGAAATTAAATACAAACATATGGAAAGATACCCATGTTCATGAATTTAGATCAATTCATATTACTAAAATGTCCACATTACACAAAGATATGTAAATATTCAATGTAATCCTTGCCAAAACTTTTGATGGCATTATTCACAGAAATAGAAAAAAAAAAAAAGCAACCCATGAATTCTCATGAATTCGTATGGAACTGCAAAAGATTCTTAATAGCCAAAGCAATGTTGAGTAAGTTAAGTTGAAGACATCACACTTCCTGATTTTAAATTATATTGCAAAGCTATAGTAATAAAAACAATATGATGCTGGCATAAAAGTGTGTCCTTAGACCAATGGAACAGAATAGAGAGCCCAGAAATGAGGACACACATATATAGCCAACTGAGTTTTAACAAGGGTACCAAGATACAAAAGGAGAAAAAGATAGTCTCTTCAATAAATTATGTTGGGCAAATTGGATATTCATAGCCAAAAGAATATAATTGGACTCTGATCTTATACCACTCAAAAATCAACTCCAATTGGATTTAAGACTATATAAGCCCTGGAACTCCAAAATTCCTAGAGGAAAACGTAATGGGAAAGATCCTTGACATTGGTCTTGGCAATAACATTTTGGATATGACATCAATAAAGCAGGCAGCAAAAGCAAAAAGAAATAGGATCACATCAAATTAAAGTTTGTGCACTGCAAAAAAAAAAAAAAAAAAAAAAAAAAGACCAAAAAATGAAAAAGCAGCCTGTGGAATGGGAGAGAATATTTTCAAAGCATGCATCTGACAAGATAATGCTATCAAGAATATAAGGGAACTTAGACAACTAAATACCCCAAGCTCAAATAATTCAGTTCAGAAATAGGCAAATAATCTAAACAAAGTGGTGCAGAAGCCATCACAATATATCACAATATCAGACCTTAAATTATACAACACAGCTATAGTTATGAAAACAGCATGGCACTGGCACCAAAACAGACACGATGACCAATGGAACAGAATAGAAGATACAGAGACACACCCACACAAAAACAGTTATCTCATCCAAGACAAAGGCACCATAAATGTACATTGGAGAAAAGATAGCCTTTTCAACAAACAGTGCTGGGAAAACTGGAAATTCATATGTAATAGAATGAAATTGAACACCTATATTTCACCCTGCACAAAACTCTAAGCAGATCAAGGACCTATAGACCAGGGATCCTGCACCTACTAGAAGATAAAGCAGGCCCAACTCTTTAACTTGTCAGCTTGGGACCCAGATTCCTCAACAAAACCCCTAAAGCACAAGAAATAAAGTCAAGATTCAATAAATGGGATGGTAGCCAACAGAAGAGCTTCTTCCCAGCAAAGGAAACAATCAAGAATGTTAACAGAGATCCTACAGATTAGGAGAAAATCTTTACCACCAGTACCTCAGATAAGGCATTAATTTCCAGAATATTCAAATAACTCAAAAAATGTAACACCAGAAAAATAAATAACTCTACCAATAAATAGGCAAAGGGACTGAACAAACACTTCACAGAAGAAATACAAATTGGCAAGAAAAAATGTGAAAAATGTTCAACATCTCTAGCAATTAAAGAACTATATATTAAAACTACACTGAAATTCCATCTCACTCCAGTCAGAATGGCAGTTATAAAGAATACAAGTAACAATAAATGTTGGCGAGGATGTGGGGAGAAAAGTACCCTCATACATTGTTGGTGGGACTGCAAATTGGTGCAATCACTCTGGAAAGCAGTATGGATATTCTTCAGAAAACTTGGAATAGAACCCTCCATTTGACCCAGTTATCCTACTTCTCTATCTATACCCAAAGGACTTAAAGACAGAATACTACAGTGACACAGTCATATCCATAGTTATAGCAGCTCAACTCACAATAGCCAAGTTATAGAAACAACCCAGGTGTCCTTTAACAGATGAATGGATAAGGAAAATGTGGTATATATACACAGTTGGATATGTTCAGCCATAAATAAGAATGAGATTATGGCATTTGCTGGTAAATGGATGGAACTGGAGAATATCATGCTAAGAGAAATAAGCCAATCCCAAAAAGCCAAAGGTCAAATGTTCTCTCTGATTTGTGGATGGTAACACAAAACAAGGGAAAATGAGGAGGGGAATAATAGAAATCCATTGGATTAGACAAAGGGAAATGAAGATAAGGGAACAGGGAGGGGAATGGGAAAGACAGAATTAACCGGTCAGACCTTTCCTAGCCTTGTATTTGTATACACGACCAGGGTAACTCCACATCATGTGTGACCACAAGAGTGGGAACCTAAATAGAATAAGTTATACTCTATGTATGTATATTTTGCCAAAATACATTCTTCTGTCATGTATAACTAAAAATAAATAAATGAATAAATCATTTTTTTAAAAGAATCTAAACAGATATTTTTCCAAAGATGACATGTAAATGGCCAAGAGGTATATGGAAATGTGATCAATGTCACTAATCATCTGGGAACGTCCAATCCAAACCAAAATGAAATATCACCTCACACCTGTGAGGATGCCTATCATGAAAAATCAAAATGCAACAAGTGCTGGTGAAGATGTGGAGAAAAGGGAATGCTTGTGCACTATTTGTAGAGATGCAGATTGGTACAGATGTTATGGAAAACAGTATGCAGGTTCCTAAAAAATTTACAAGTAGAATGACTATATGATCCAGCAATCACACTTTTGGGTGTATAGCCAAATAAATTGAAATCAGGATCTTGAAGAGAGATCTGTGTTCCCAAGTTCATTGCTATATTATTCAAAATAGGCCAGACAGGAAAACACCTAAGTCTCTGCAGATGGATGAATGGATAAGGAAATTGTGAGATATATGCCTGTGTGTGTGTGTGTGTGTGTGATTCAGTTTTAACAAAGGAGATCCTTCCATTCGTGGCAATGTGAATGGACTTAGGTCTATCCACATTATATTATCATGTTCACTGAAATAAGCTGGACTCAGCAAAACAAATACTGTGTGACCCCCATTTATATAAGGAATCTAAAATAGTCAAACTCAAAACCAGAGAGTAGAACTGGTGTTGCTAGGAGCTGGAGGGAGAGGAAGAGGGAAGGTCTTGGTTAAAGAGGAGTTTTAGCTGTGAAAGATGAGCAGGTTCTAGAGATCCACCCTACACCACAGTGTCAGCAGCTAACAATGCTGTATTGCACACTTAAAATTGTCCAAGAGGATAGATCTTATGTTAACTGTTCTTACCACAAAAATAACTGATAAGTAAAATAATAACAATAATAAAGGGGGTGGAAGACACTTTGGGAGGTGATGGATATGTTTATGGCCTTTTAGTGATGATGGTTTCATGAATTCTTATCCCCAGACTCATGTATAATGTGTCCAGATTTTTATAGGTCAATTACTTAAAAAAAGTGATTGAAAAAACTATCCTTAATGGTAAGGATATTCTTCATCTTCATTCCAAAATATGGGGAGTGAGGTTTGGAGAACTCGGAGAGGAGAAGTGTGGAAAGCATTTATTTCAGTACTTTCTGCCTTCCATCAGCTTTCAGTCATCTTTGTCTTTGACCTGTCTTTCATTCTTTCAGCAGCATCAAAAGGTAGTTTGCTGCACACTTAGAACCACTTCTCAGGAAGTAGGACAGGCAAAGTTCCTCTCTGCTCCTCCAAATTCTCCCTGCTGGACTCTCCTGTTCCTTTTCCCCATCACCGTCTTTCTCCCTTCATGGTCTTCTGCTCTTCAAGGATCACACATGTTGGTCACAGAGGCAAAGAGTAGTTCTAGGAACTTACCAGGGCCCTTGCCAGGAGCATCCATATTTAAAGGAAGAAACCAGTAAGGGAAGATGCATTCAAAGCTCTGAAGAAAGTCAGGATTTCATGCACAAATTTGAGAAACACTAAGATGAAGGTCTTTACCAATATCAGAATCTCCTGTCGTTGATCATTATTTCCTGCACCCTTGCTGAGCCGAGGGAGAGGTGAGGAGGCTTCTGTGGGGCCTGAGCATGATGAAAAGTCAGGAGGGAGGAGGCCCACAGCCACAGAGGACTTGGAAGAGGACGGGAACATGTGGTCCACTTGTGATCTGTGTTTATTCGTCTGTCTGGTGTGTTCTGAGAGGAGGATGCAGGCCAGCCAGGGGTCAGCAAGTCAAAACCCTTTGAAGACAGACCCGGCTTCTGAAATGGATCTGGAGTTCCCTTGCTGGCTCTGTGTCCCACAGTAGTCTACACACTTCCTGGCCCATCACTTTTGCTTGTGTATTATCTACAAATTTCATTGGTAGAGCTCTAAGTGTGCAAGACCGCAACATTCTCTGTTTTTCTGGAACTAAACAATAACTCTCTTGAACTCCATTTTCCCTAACAGGAACTTTAATCTCGTCACTTCTAGGAAGGTTTCAGTTTAGCCCAATCCATCAATCAGTGGCATCCAAATGATGCTGGGGTTAGCAGGCACATTAGGGCAAGGAGCTGTTGCAGCTGTCCTGGCCCTATTGTCATTGAGGGGCATTTCCACCTCTGTCTAGCCACACCTCTTCTCTCCTGGTGGTGCCCAGGCTCCATCAAGGCTCCAGGTTTGCCCTAGCTGTGCTGCCACTGCTCTCGCAGCCCCTTCTCTTGACTTCTCTGATCCAAGACTGCCCCCCTAGGACCTAAGATATGTCTGGGTGCTTACCCACATTTCTTTTCTTCCTAAATCTTCCCATCTGCTCTCCTAGTTCATGCACGGGGGCAGGGCACATTTGAGAGACTCTGCACTCTTGGAGAGGAAGAGTGGACACTCCACTGGACAGGAAGTGGACAGGAAGTGGACACTCTACTTCTGGACACTCCACTTGCTGGACAGGAAGTGGACACTCCACCCAGAATCAAAGCGCAGTTCTGATCACCTTCCTTCAGGGCTGAACTGACACAAGAAAGGAAGGAGGGGAAGAGGGTCTCTTCTCTGAGACCCACGCAGTGACTACTGAATCCTGACCCCTTTTCCATTTCAATTCCTTTCTTCTTCCAACAGATTAAATCCACGTAATTTTTTGGAAGAAAATCTGCCTTCTTCCTAATGTGACTATTTATGGTATGAGACTTGTGTTCTTATTCCTTCTGAAATGTTGAGAACTCAAAACACCTTTTCTTTATCACAAAGTTTGGCTCCACAATGAAAGTCTTGCCTCTCAAGATAATGCTCTGGTTTGGATTTCTAGAGCATATTTTAGAAATACAAAGTCAAAATTTGATTCATCTATTCTCTGCATTTTCTCCTTTCCAAAGCAGAAAGAACAGTCAAAAAAATTAGATTTTTTTTTTCAGGTAAGATGCCACTTAGAAACATGGACTTAGTAATAACATATTGCTTACTATTTTTTAAAATTACCCTGTTTCACTAGAATTGCCACAATCTGCTTTGCCCGTTTCAGCAATGGTGAGATTCTCATGAGTACCAGGGGAAGAAAGGTAGGACCCCACTAAAAATAACAAGGAGACAAAAAAGGGTGGGTAGTCTAAAAAATGGAAAGTGAATGGAATAGAATGTCTACTGAATTTTTTTTATCTTTACGCTATGGACCTTTGTAAAAGGCATCATAAAAATATCAGAGGCAAGATAGAAAAGAAATTCCTGTTAGTTTTAACTGTACCAATTAGTAGCCACATGATACTGGGCAAGACAACCTTACTGGTCTCCTCATCCATGAAATGAGTATGATAATACTTCCTTGCTTTATGTAGTTCAGAGACACGTCTGCAGAGAAGAAATTTGAGGAGACACACACACACAGAGACAGACACAATTTTTGTTGGCATCACTGGGGATTAAACCAGGATTTCCTGTGTGCTAGGCATACACCTTACCACAGACTACTCCCCGGATCCCTAGAGATATTATTTTAATAAGCTTTGTTCTCTACAGAATAGATATAACTACTTAATCATAGTATGAAACAATGATAAAGGAGGACTCATGTACCGCCAATGATAACTGGTCTCACTTTCCCTTTTAAAAGACAGTTGTTAATATTTGCAAACTTAATAGATTTTTCTTTTTCTTTCTTTTCACAGGAAGAATCTGAGCAGTGACTATTACAACACAGTGATGCCATTGGATTGGTTTCCAAGTCCTGCATAGAACCATGGTCCTCACCTAGACTTTTGGGTGACGTTCAGTCACTGGACACTGCTGAAGTGTGCTTGTAAGAGGGAGGCCCCTGTCAGTGGCTTACGGGGACTTAAAATGAAAAGATACCAGTAAAGTTCCTGCCCTTAAGGGATTCCAGGACCTATTGGAAGGCTTCTATTATTCTTTCATTTACTCATTCAACAAGCCTTCTCAGTGTTAGGTGCTGAGATTATAGCAGGGAACAAACTTTAAAAGATTAAATTGGTACTTTAGTGAGATCTGGCCAAATGTATAAAGTAAGAGTAAGCTTTTAAAAACGTAATTCATCATAAATTCTTGATATCCAGAGCACTGATGCTTTTGGAGAATAAATGGAGAGAAAAAGATGATGGATGGTGGGAGGGTTGGTTATTGAATGTGGCCTTTCAGGAGTTGCATTCTGAGCTGCCAGAGAAGCCTGAGAGGAATCCTTCAAATGGATGGAAGAAAGACAAGGAGAATGTTCAAGAGTGAGCATGGTCTTGCTTGACTTGAATAACAGGTGTATTCTGAAGAGGACTGGGGAATTCAATGAGAGAACTGTGGAAGATGATGACAGCCAGAATAAGAAATTTAGTTTTAATGGGGTTGGGAGGAAAGGACCTTGAACAGTTTTGGGCAGAGTGGTGGTTGGGTGTTGGGAATACAAAGATGTGTGATGCGATGAAAACTGTCTTTATAGAATATGGATTTGCTGTACTCCAGTTTTAAGCCACAAGAAGAACTACACACAGGTTTCCATTTTCAAAGACTATATACCTTGAAGAATTTGTAAGTTACCTAAACAATTGAGTATTTGTATAATGATAATAAGCCCAGATAGGAAAAATTTTCCCTGAGGTCCAGATTACTTATTTAAAAAAAAAAAAAAAAAAGATTTTTTGGATACTAGGACTTGAACCCAGGGTTGCTTAACTACTTAGTCACATCTCCAGCCCTTTTTTATTTTTTATTTTAAAACAGGGTCTTGCTAAGCTGCTCAGGGCCTTGCTACATTGCTGAGGATGGCTTTGGATTTGTGATCCTCCTGCCTCAGCTTCCCAAGCTACTGAGATTATAGGCATGTGCCACCAAGCCCAGCTAATTAAGCAAATCTTATTGTACTCTTCGCTAAGTCATACAGGTGTGTGTAGGTGTGTACATTTCCTTCCATGTCATTTACATGGGGGGAAATAGATGTGGATTTAATGGAAAGGTTTATGATTTTTATTTGGAGTTACCAAATCAATGTTTCCATTGAACATCAGAGACTAACAATAGGAGTTTTGACTTCTTAGGAACAGTCTCACCACACACTGAGAAAAAGGGCTTGTGGTATCAATTTAGGAACACTTTTCTCTCTTTTTTTGATCCAGTGGCCAAGGGCAAATTGGTGACCAGGCATTATTTTCCAGAGACACTTAAGAACTTATCATTGAAAAAACTCATCAACCCTCTATTGAACAGTCAAACCACAGCAGCCATGTGTTTTATAAGCCTTTGCTTTATTTCACAGAGAAGGGTTCCTCATGCCACTGAGACTAGGACTTGGTTAGGGATAATGTGGTTCAGGTTTTCCCATAATTGTATGGAAATTCCCTGGGTATAATGTATGGGTCTGGGAAAGATCAAATGTGACAATGCTCAATAGCTTCTGATTTTCCGATCTTTTAGAATTACCCGGCGGTCTTTTTCCCTGCGTATCTCCTCATCAAGCCCTGAGTTCGTAAAGTCCTTGGTAGATAAAACAACACTTCTCACCGTGGGCTGTCACTGAAATCTAAAAGGAATAGAATGTGTGTTTGGTCAGTGGACTTGGCAAAAGAAGCAAGCTCCTGGGGCATCTGGACATTGTACACACTGAATCCTTTTATTTGTTCATTTAAAAATGAACAATCAGGAAGGCTTCTGCATTTGGGAGATGTTTGCAAAACAAATTCTTTCAGGTTGCGTTTGGCTACAGTCCCATGTGAAGCAGTTGTACTTTTTACTCAACAGATTTTGGATAAACTAGGAAAGCTTGGCTTCTCATATTGTTTGATCTTTCTTGCATTGCCCAGTTTTGCAGATTCTGACATCTGGAATGTAAATTAGAACTACACATTTAATATTTCTGTTTAGTGTTCATTATCAGGCTCCCCTGAAGATTGTTATTCAGAGTTGACTGCCAAGGGCCTGCTGTTCTAATTGACAGAGCTCTCACCCAGATTTGGGGTTACTTCTCTTTGTCTCTCCCTGGGCAGACCACGAAAGGAATTCTGAATTTTCATTGAAGACAGTTAGTCACCAAAGATGTGTAAGTTGATATTTGTCCTGGGCATTCACAAATATTCACTGAATGAGCTATTCTAGAGTCTATTAGAACATTTCTGTGTAGAAAGTTCTCAAATGTAAGAATTAGCATGGAAAATCACCATGCTAAACTCCCCAGACACACCAGGTAACATAGCATGCTTCATTCAGTCCTGTAAAATTGAGTCAATGGATACTAGATGTAATGGCTTTAACACACTACTGGGAATTCAATGAAAAATAAGGAATTACTTCTACTTTTGTGCAACTCTATTAGTTTGTTAGGGCTGCCATAACATGATTCCACAGGTTTGGCAGCTTAAACAATAGAAGTTCATTTTCCCAGAGTTCTAGAGGCTGGAAGTCCAAGATCAAGATGTTGACAGGGTCGATCTCTTCTGAGACTTCATTCTTGGGTGTACAGAAAGTTCGCCTGGGCTCTCCTCCACATGCATACATCCCTTGGTGTCTCTGCAACCTAATCTCTTCCTATGTCACTCAAATGGAATAAGGGCTCATTCCAATGACTTGGTTTTAACCATAATTACCTCTTTGAAGTACCTGTTTCACAGTCACGTTCTGAGGTGCTAGGGATTAGGGTTTCGACATATGAATTTTGGGGAGATGATTCAGCCTCTACCTGTACACTCTATTAGTGGAAGAGAAGCCATGCAGTGATGGCTACATACAAACAGTAAATCAGCCAATGCAGAGGCAGAGTTCCACAGGGGTTGATGATGGGAGATGAGGGTGTGTCCATCTGGTGCAAAATTTGATAGATGGAATGGTTTTGAGGTGCACATTGAAGAATAGATTTTAAGGAACGAGCAAACTGAATTTTGTAAAACTGTGATGCTTTAGATAAAATGCCAGCAATTTTATATGGCATAGTGTATTTATTTCCATACTCACACCAAAGGGCAAGATCTGCCAAGGTTTTTCTAAAAAGGGTCAGATAGTAAATATTTTAGCTCTTGGGGCTCCGTGGGCTCTCCTAACTACTCATCCACTACCGTAGTGTGGAAACCTGTGGACAATATATAAGCCAGTGAGTGTGGCTATGTTCCAATAAAATTTTATTTACAAAACTAGGCTGCAGAAGGAACTCGTTAGTAGAAGAGTTAGAACAAGAACCAGGTCCTCTGACTCCCACTAATAATGCCCTTTCTTCTATGCCGTGTTAATTCTACTTCATGGGAACTACTAAGTTTCTAGGTAAATATTTTAAGTTTTTTTTTTTCAATTTGAAAATCACTTAGGAAAATAAAGACTCAAACTGTAAGAGAAAGAGAGAGAGAGAGAGAGAGAGGGAGAGGGAGGGAGGGAGGGAAACAGCAGGCTGAATTTGGTCCCTGGGCCATAACTTGCTCACCCTTGTGTAGGGGAACTTTAAATTCCCTAACTCTCCTTTCTGGTGTAAGGGGTAACGGGTCTTCTCTGGGGCTTACACACTTCCAAGCATGGAGTTCCTCTTCTGTGACATGCCTATTCCCTGTCTTTCCAAAGTGGAGCCTTCAAACATGCAGAGAACAGAAAATACCTTGGCTCCAACTCAATGTTGTCATGTGGTAACAGACCACAAACCTAAGCCACTTCCGCCTTGTTGTTTAACTCTTGGCACATGTGTGTTTTTTGTTTCTCTTTTATTGGCTCTTTAGTGGAACTGCAAAAAGACTTGTGGCTTCCTTTCATCCAGCGAGGGAAAAGGAGCAACTACCTCTCTTTTCACAACCTAGAACACGTCTTGTTTTTTGTATCGGAAAAGGAGTCCCTGCACAATGGGAGATCTTTCCAGATGCCTGAGACTTTCCAGTAAATGCAAATACACACTCCACTGTGGACAAAAGGTACACTGAATGTCCAGAATGGCTCAAATCTTTCTAGAAGGAGGAAAGGAACAAGGACGCAGCCTCTGTGAAGACTCCTGGCCCTGGGGCTCCTCCCTCCCTAGTGCTTTGGGAGGGGAGTGGTGCTCCTGCCTTCCTCAGCCCGGAGGTGAGCAGCGGCCAAGCTAGACAGGAGCGCTCTTCTCCAGAGCTTTTCCTCCAAGGGGAGAAGACAGAGAACAGGCAAGCAGGAAAGTATGTAAATTAGATAACTTCAAATGCCAATTATCATCTATAAAGAAAATAAAACAGGGTAACGGAAGGCAGATTGTGTTGGCTATGGGTAAAGAGTGAAGTGACTTTGAACAGGGAAGGGATGGCTGTGGGGTGAGCAGAGCAGAATGCCAAGGGCCAGAGCCGAGGACAGGCTTGGTGAGGGCGCAGGACCGGCAGGCCATCGTTCAGGTGATGTGACTGGCAATCCCTGAAGATCATATTTGCCTGCTTTCCACGAGCTCCAGGGTTTCACCGACTCTCTAAAGTGTGATAGGGTCTCAAGCTGAATTTCAGGTGTGTTCCAACCAAGACAGATGGCCATTGTTACTTCTCTTGTCCCAGGCTCTCAACTTAGGACTTTTCTTTTTAATTAGAGCTTTGGAGTTTCTAACATAGTCATTGGGTTCCTCCCAACAAACTCAGACATGCATGGAAAGCAATTTCAGTTTGCAATTTTCCCCTCCCATCTTCCCTCCCTTTCCCCACTCTCCTTCCTCTACTTCCATTTCCTTTTGCTGTCTATTAATTTATATTTAATTGATTTTCATGTTATCCTCTTTTCAAACTGCACTGGTGCAATTGTGATCCTTGAGTCATTAGTAGGAGTTCTGAATAAACAACTTGGAAATGCCTCATATCCTCCTTTCCAATAGATATTTTTTTGGTACCAGGGATTGAACCCAAGAGCACTTAACCATGGAGCCACAACCCCAGCCTTTTTTGTATTTTATTTAGAGACAGGGTCTCACCAAGTTGCTTAGGGCCTTTCTAAGCTGCTGAGGCTGGCTTTGAACTCACAATCCTCCTGCCTCAGCTCCCAGAGCTGCTGGAATTGCAGGTGTGTGTGACTCCAACATTTTTAATAGTACAAATCAAAAAAGATGTGTGCTTAATTTGTTAGACCCAATATCTTAAAAACATTGAATTAAATAATTTGGCTATAATACTTTGACTTAATGATATTAACTATATAAACCTGTTTTTGAAGAGCATCCCATAAGACTCCAGTATAATGTCCCTCAAAGTGGGGTTCAGTAACCAGCTGCAACAGAATCATTTGGGTTCTTTTATATATTTGGATAGTGTGGTCTTCTAGATCTTGAATCAGATTGGGTCTTGGGTATCAGTGTTTCAAAACAACCACGCTATCTAACTCTTATGCAACTTTATATTCCTGGGAGCCCATGACACACTATTTGAACTTCCTATTGGGCTTCCACAAAGGAACTCTTCTGTGGCCCTGCCCTGTACCTTGTACAACCCACTCCTTAAGGAGAAATGACTTCCTAAGTGGTGAATATGGAAAAGAAAAAACGGGCATACTTGACTCAGATGCTGCCTCTACCTCTCTCTTTGGGTCTGCCTACTGTGTTCTTTATCCTGTGAGTAGCTCACCCTGATAGAGGAAGCTTGTGATTATCCCACTCTTCCAGAGATTGACTGGAGAAGTGTATCTAATACATGATTAAAACTATGAAGATGTATTTACTGTGTTAAAGGTGGGTAATTTATCCTTCATGTAACGATGGACCTTGACCAATTGGTTCTTTTTTTAAATTTTTTTAAAAATATTTATTTGTTTGCTTTAGTTGTACACAATGCAATACATTTATGTTTACATGGTGCTGAGGATCGAACCCGGGCCACGCATGTACTAGGTAAGCGCTCTACCGCTGAGCCACAACCCCAGCCCCCCAATTGGTTCTTAACTGAGGCAGGTTAATAGTTTTTGAGAGGATTGTTATGTATTGAGCCTCTCAAGTCCCAAATTCCCATTCAAAAATAACTGACCTGGAGGCAAGGTTTTATAAAATACAACATAAGTACACCATATAAAGCGGTAGAAAACACATGGCTATTCATTTTACTTTTTTAAAAAGCTCATATTCATGGGAGGAGTAGACAAGGTAAGGATGCAGTAACTGAAATTCATTTATTTGGAAGCAATTCTGAAGGATTTGAAGATAGCCAGATGCATCCTTCATATTTCTTTTAAGATCCCACTTAAGACAAGCAGAGAGATAGGAGACCAGAATGCATAACATCTGGTTTGTTTAGGGGTAGAAGGGGTGAGGTAGAGGGAGTTCTTGGAAATTCTTAAAGGATGTGGTGGGAGAACACCTGGAAAAGCCTACTTTACTGAAGCAAGACAGCAAGGACCCAGGCAGAGGGGGTCATGTTCAACAAATCGGATGAAGCTCCTTGAAGATATCCCTGTCAAGAAAGATGAAAGAGATTTAGTGGTTGTATAAAGAGCACTTTGATTTTAAACAAGATTTGACAAGATTCTATATCCGGGATTAATGGTCAAGGAGAAGAGCTGTTGAATGTGGGTAGTGTAGAGTGTGAGATTTAAAAAAAAGAAAAGAAAAGAAAAGAATACTAGCTCAAGAGAGGGAGATGGATGAAAGACAGGGAAGGGTTTTGTGACCTGGAAAGGGATGACCTGGAAGGAGGAGGGGATATTTGTGAGGGAAAATGGTCAGCTGGTTTTTGGATGACTTTTCTTTATAATATTGAAGGGGAGCCAGATAACAGAATGGAATCACCATCTTGAGATGATTCAGAAACGTGGGCGCAGCTGTCCTAACAAATCATACCTCATGGGGCAGAGATGCTCTGCTATGACATGGTGCCTTGGACAGAGAATGAAAGCCCAGTACAAACCAAAGAGACCAGGGTTAATAAAACAAAGTTGGGAGCAATTAGCCCCGTGATATTCTCTGAGGCCAGAGCTTCAGATGATTGTAGAGTCAGCCAAAATGTCTTTGGTGTTTCCAGCCTTTCATTTGGACTCTTCCCTTCAAATCTTCTTTTACCTTCACCAAGTACTACTCCTGACCTCCACCCAAGCTTCCTGAGTCGCTGCATTCCAGTATTCTCACATTCTCCTCTTTTCCTCCTATAAAAACCTAATGTCAGTAAAATATCTAACTCATCCTCAGGGATACATGCTTATAGAGAGTTTAAGGCATTATTCTTCCTCTGGGCATTTGCATTTTAATGGGAGTCAAAAATTTTAAATCAAAGTATTATAGCTGTGGTGATGGAATTTCAGAGAAAGGTTTGGGAAGGATACAGTGATATTATGTGTCCCAGAGGTCACTCATGGTGGCTGCCTCCTGCACCTGGTGATAAAATCAATGTTGGTCCTGGTAAATAGTATTCTGGTCTTCAGTGCTTATTAGAAAAACAAAATCAGTGAAAATAGCATTAGAAATTCTATTTGTGGAGAAAAAAAAATAGTATTGACAGGATGTGGCCAAAGGACCCCATGGTATAACATCGTAGTACAAGAATATGAAGGAGAAAAGAACAGCAAAGGAGTTGAGACCCAGAAACAGTTGAAAGAGACTAAAGAGCAGGACTCCAGTTTCTCTTGAAATGGAGTTGTAGAAGACTAGAGGTTTATTTTCTGACATGGGTAAGACAGAAGAGCCTGGAGTTGGGGGTTGCCTGGCATGGACGTTGGTGCCATTGAAGATGGAATATTCTACTGAATAATCAAACTCTACATATTCAACACTGAATGCTGAATTCCACAGTCTTTCTTTAACCCCAGCCCTAGCAAGTTTTCCAGAATATTCCAAACATAAAATTAAGTGAATATACCTTTAGGAATCCATCCCAACAAGAAAGACTAAAACCAGCAGTCTCGCACAAAATAGCTCATCAGATCCCCCTTGAAGGAAGCTCCAAGACAGCAGCCCCATTCACAAATGTCAATATTTCCAGTCCTTTGCCCTTCCAGAGCCTTGACACTCCCCATGAAGAGACCCTTTCTATTTTTCTCCCCTTGAGACTGGGCAGGACTTCGTGATAACCTTGAATGTGTTATATATGAGTTTTGATGCAGGGCCATAAAGGGTGATAATATTTCTGCCTAACCAGACACAGGTTTCACAAGTTGATTTTTGTTGTTGTTGTTGTTGTTGCTGGTTTTTTTTTTTTTTTTTTTTTAACCATGAAAACAGAGATAATATCTTTTTGTACAACAAGCTTACAGACTCTAACCCTGTCACATCTTTTGTGCGCAGACCTGGCGTTTACAAGAAAGAGAAACTACCAACCACAATAACCTCAGCAAATATCCTGCTGATCTGACAAGAGGAGGAACCTTAATTATGGCAAGAGTCTTTTGGGTTGGGGGTGTCTGATCTGCTTCACCTTTTTAATCTTTTATTTTGATACATAAAATAAACAAACAACCAGGCTGGCCTGAAACTTGCTATCCTCCTGCCTCAGCCTCCCAATTAGCTGGGATTATAGGCATGCATCACTGCACCTGGCTTCAGAGTAGAAGCTCTTATATTGACATATAATAATGCCTGAGGGGAAATGGCCAATTTATAAAACTCTGTGCTTGTTTGCATTGTTCCTGAGTTGATACTTATAACTAGACCTAGATAGAAAAATGGTGGGGGGAAAGCAAATAATAAATGCATCTTCAATTTTGAAAAAAAAAAAAAAATTTCTGCCTGGCCTTTTCTCTCCCTAGATGCTGGCCCTTAGAACCTTGCCACCATGCTGTGGACAAGCCTAAGTACAGCCCACGCAGAAAGGTCCACTGAAGAGGAACTGAGGCCCTCTGTCAACAGCTACCACTAACCACCAGATCAGTGAGTTTCCAAACCCCCCCCGCTTTAGAAACTCACAGCTGAGCTCTCTGACACTGTGAGGCAAAGGGGCCTTTTTCACCCTGCTCAGTACAAAGTCCTGACCCACACAATTCACAAGTATAATAAAAGATTGTCTTTGGCTACTAGCCTTTGAGATAATTTGTTATGAGTTTATTACTAACCAGATTAAACATTAATTGAATATTTGAATAGTTAAATTGAACATAATTATTTTGAAGGCCATCTTTGCTAAATTGGACCTCTCTGAATTGACAAGAATCATGTTTATATTTACATGAAGAGGGGAGAGATCAAGTCATGATGGAGGGTAAATGAGTAGGGTATTTGGTATGATTTGTAAATTTCCTAAAAGCTTTTCTGTAATTTTAAACTATTTTCTTTTTTCTTTGATAAAAAATAAAGGATGAGACATGAACTCATTATAAGAATAATAAGTTTGGGGATTTGGTAAAATAAAGAGAAAGTCTGAATGGGCGGCATAGGAATTCAGTGACTGCTCCTAATACATTCCAGAGCTCAGCAGCTTTTATTTCTCATATTGCCTGCTGTTTAGGATTATATTCATCACTGCTGCCTTTAGTTACAGGTGGGGACATTATTTTGGAAACCTCTCTTTGTATTGTCTTTGTAACCTAGATCTATTGCCCGTGACATTTTAGCTATTTAATAACTCTACTGTTCCAACAAATCTCCCTGAGGAGCACTTGGACTCCCAGTGTCCACCAACCTAAGATCTCCATAGGAGCAATGAAAAGCTACAGGTGCGAGAAATCTGAGGCTTCCTTCTCCGAGGGGTCTCTCTTCAGTCAGGTCTGTTTTTTTCCTCAAGAGAGATTTTAAGCTCTGTGGAGTAGTTAATCTTAGAAACTCAGAAATGCAAGATTAACTTCCAAAGATTAAGTGATTATCTAAACATGTTAATTCTCTGTGAATGCTTATTTATTACCTTCTAGCGTCATGATGGATGAAAATCCACCCTGCAAACTTCATGTAGATTTTCATCAGATGAGAACAAAAGTAAGAAAAGCACTTATCTTTCCTCTGAATGAACAACATAAAGACAGCACAATCCTGTGTAGCTTAGAAAAGGTGTGAAGGAAATTCTGAAGTTCCGTGACTCACTCACCTGGTGTGACATTTTGCATTTGAAAGAATGTTGTTTCCGCTTTAGCTTATTATAAAAATAGGATGCCAGTGTTTATAGAAATGGACACATCTTTCTCAGCCATTCTCCCCCACAGACATTTAGGGCCACTAAACTGCTAGAAAATCCTATTGATTCATGAGATACTTATTGAGCGCCACTTTTCCCCCTGTATGCCATTTATTTGCTAGGCATTTTGATGGTTCTGGAGCGAAAGGCAAATTAATTAAACACCAAGACTGACCTCCAAAACCTCATGGTTTCCTAGGGAGACCATTGCAGAGCCCCCGTGCCACGGGGAAGCCTGAGAGCCCAGAAAAGCCCCTTGCTGGAGACTAACTGTGCACAACAGGACCTAAGCAAGGGCACTGGCTTCAAGACTTCACTGATGCTCCACCAGCATCTCTGACGGGTCCCCACCCCAGGAGTGCAAACCAGAGCGGCAGGTCTTTTTGTGGTCAGCTGCATTTTATCAGGCGTCTGCATGGTGCTACAGTGGACACAGAAACTAGCAGAAGGGGGAGACATTTTTGACCTCACTCCATTTTAAAAACTGTCACCATTGACATGAAGTGGGGGATTAAGAAGGAATACTCTAAGTCATAGGACACGGCAGCTTGCTTTCAGGGGAGAGGGGGTCATTTCTCTCTCCAACTCCCCACAGTCCCAGCGCTTGACCTCAAATGTATTTCCTTCACTGCACGTTTTGTTTTTGTCACTCTGCTCTGTTCACTCCCCCACCTTATTTTGTATTTCAGACTGTCCCTTTGAGTCGCAAGCCCACCTTCCCCTACGGCACTGGTTTTGGTTTCCCTCGCTTGAAACCTCAGAGCTGTGACCCAACTGTAGGAGCCCTAAATGGGGAGATAGCTAAGATTGCGCTTAGCTGTGAGCCATAAAGATGTTCAAGCATTACCACCTTCCATGATCTCGCGAGAATTGGCCCAGGACATTGCTGATTGGGTCGGCACCATTTTTTGGTGGTTGGAGGAGTGTGATTTGTGGGTAGGAGTTGTTCCTGGAGCTGAAGAGACAAGCTAGCAGAATAAAGAGCCTGTTGGTTTCCAGTCTGCCTCTGAACTTATTCCCACGGCTTTGTTGCTGCAGGCGGCTATAGCTGCAGTCAGCGACACCCAACCCTTGCTGCTCCATGGTCAAATTCAACTCACGAGCTCTAGGTCAGCCTGGAGGGTGAGAGGACTCAGGAAGGAGCCCAGACTAGGTGCCACCCCATTGGTTGAGCTCCCCAGGACCTCAGTGCCAAAAGGAGCCAAACTCCAGCTAGTTAACCTGTACCATCATACCATATTACATCATAGCTAGGACCCTATCGACCATACCACACAGTATTATTTTACAGGCTGATAAGAATGAACAAGATACACTATTGACCATAAGATGCTTTAAATAACTGTGTAATTTAAAAGTTTAAAAAGCAAGTGTGTCTCTTGGAATGGCAGGAATATTTAAGCATGAAAACAGCCTGACTTAAGAACAATAACTAAATGCTTGTCCTTTTGCAGACAACATTTTGACATGATTTTCTATTGCTATTTTAAAATTCACAGTTTTTTTTCTATACCAACCAGCAAATAAGTACACTTTCCTAAGTTGTCAAGGTAAGTGTGTATATATATATATATATATATATATATAGAGAGAGAGAGAGAGAGAGAGAGAGAGAGAGAGAGAGTTGCACATATGGTGCCACTCTATATTGTATACAACCAAAGAAATGAAAAGTTGTGCTTCATTTGTGTACAATGAATTGAAATGCATTCTTCTGTCATGTATAACTAAGTAGAACAAATAAAAAATGAAAAAAAAAAAAAACTAGATGTAACTCACTGTATGCAGTGGTGCACACCTGTAATCCCAGATTCTTGGTAGTCTGAACCTGAGTTACTCCTTTGAGGGTGCTATCTGTTTTCTGTCGGGATTACAAATTCAATGCCAACCTGGGAAACTTAGAGAGCCCCTGTATCAAAATAAAATTTAAAAGGGCTGGGGATGTAGCTCAGTGGCAGAGCATGAGGTCCTGGGTTCACTTCCCAGTACCCCCTGCACCCCGCAAAATTAAGAACCTGTACAATTGATGCCATCATTCACCAGGACAAGGTAATAAAGACATGAATTAAGGGTGGCTACCATACAGTCCCAGAGATTTTCATGAATATCTAAGCTTGTGATTATTGTATATGGGGCAATTTCTCGAGGGTCCTGGTTTTCTTGTGAGTGATACTTTTGTTGTTTCAGGTGACCTGATAACCTTTGCTATCCAAATCTTCCTAATCTGACTTCTTGCTATATAAACTAAGGGGCTCAATAGATCTAGGTACTTTTTTTTTTTTTTTTTTTTAAAAAGACATTCTGATATCTCTCGCCCTCCAAACTCTCTTTCCTATCTCTCTGAAACCTAGGCACCATCTGCTTTGGAAACTGTTTCACAATCTGAGACTGAAGATTTCCAGACCTAAATGGAACTTAGCAATGAAAGAATTGCTAAGTCTCTGTTTAGGGCCGTGCTTGTGTTCTCTCATCAACCTCCTTCCTATACAGAAGCCTGGCAATTCTTTCATGAAAACCTCCATTGTCTGTGTGAGGCTGAGCATCCTGTTTCCCTTCTGACCTTTGTTTCCCTCGGGGTGTGATAGAGATCATAACTGCTTCCTGTAGTTGTTGTGAGGACTAGGTGGGACTGATCTGATGAGAGTGCGTGAGGGTGCTCAGTACTCCTGACTGGCCTCACTCCTGCTGCGGCCTCCTCTCTACCTCTCTACCCCAAGCCTCTACTTCTCCATTCTGCAGCAAACTTGCTCCCTCCTGGAGAAGGCTAAAACCTCCAGACTTCATCCCCCAAGTCACTTCCCTTGACTACTCATTGGTCTTGGCAACTAGGAGGCACCAATTAAGGGTTGAGGCAGGTAAGAAGTGGGAGTTTGTGTATTTATTCTTCTGGAATCGTCCCCTCTTTCATGCAGGTTGAGGTTTCCACTGTTGTGGCCAGCCACGGTGCCGCGGGAAAATTCTCGGAGGCAGAGTTAAGCTTTTACTACTTTTACTTCTACTTTCTTAGAGCTTAGAGAGGGAAAGAAAGATTTTTAGAGAGAAAGATTAGAGCAAGCTTTTCTTCTTGTCTTCTTAGCTTAGAGTCTTAGAGAGAAAGAAAGATAGCTTAGCTTCTTAGAAAGAAAGAAAGATAGAGCTTAGCTTAGAGAAAAATTAGAGCTTCTTTCTCCTCTCTTCTTTCTTCCTTCTTCTTTCTTCTGTCTTCTGTCTTCCTTGGGAGCCTCGGCCTAACTCTGACCAGTCATTACTTCTTTCTATCTGGTTTCTCTTCTGTCTTCTATCTGGTTTCTCTTCTGTAACCGCTCTGCCTACATTCTGGCCGCTCTGATTCTTCTGACCGACCGAGTGACTGCCCGGCTGACTGAATTCTCCGTTCTCCTAACTCGGACCGCTTTCACCCGGTTATATACCTTCAGGTTTGCGGGTGCCTACAGGTGCGTCACATACATATCAGGTGGAACTTATGGCTTCCAGCTAGCTGCAACAGCCCTTCCTAATTAGGGCTCCTTCATATTCCTTCCCTTTAGTTTAAAAAGGTGCTTTCTATTTTCTCTATTTTATTTTCTCTATTTTCTTTTATTTTCCCTACCTAGCTTTTCACCTTTTATTTTTGAAAGGGTGGATATTTGAGCCCTTTTTGAGGAGGTGCTGCGGCTTTTAAGGAAGCCTACTGCTGAGGAGCAGCTAACGCACTTAGTTAAGCACAATTGCATAAGCGGCTTTGACTTTTTTTTTTTTTTCCTCTTCTTTATTTTTCTTTATGGCTTTCTTGCCAAAGCTCAATGGCTTTTTTTCTGCATGGTTTTTACCATGCTATTTAATTCTCTATTTTCTTTTAAGCTCATGGCTTTTTTCTTTATACTAAAGCTCAAGGCTTTTTTCTCTATATTTTTTATGGCTTTTGGCCGGCTACTCTGCTTCGGCTTTTGGCCGGCTCGCTTCGGCTTTTCGCTGGCTACTCTGCTTCAGCTTAATTCTTAACTGGCCTCAACTGAGTCAGAGGCTATGCTCTCTTGTTTAAAGCTCAAGGCTTTTTTTCTGTATAGCTTTCTGGCTTCTTTATTTTTTATGGCTTTTGGCCGGCTACTCTGCTTCAGCTTAATTCTTAACTGGCCTCAACTGAGTCAGAGGCTATGCTCTCTTGTTTACTACTCTTTTTGCTGGTCTTAAACTGAGTCTGAGGCTATGCTTTTTCATTGCTCTTATTTCTTAGCTTTTCTTCTCTGCCTGCCGAGCCCCGGGACGGACCACCATTTGTAAGCTGCCTGTCACGGCCAGCCACGGCGCCGCCACGGGAGGAAAATTCTCGGAGGCAGAGTATAGCTTTTGCTACTTTTACTTCTACTTTCTTAGAGAGAGCTTAGAGAGGGAAAGAAAGATTTTTCTTCTTAGCTTAGAGAGAAAGAAAGATATAGTAGAGCTT
This sequence comes from Tamias sibiricus, assembly GCA_025594165.1. Lineage (NCBI taxonomy): Eukaryota > Metazoa > Chordata > Mammalia > Rodentia > Sciuridae > Tamias > Tamias sibiricus. The sequence continues at coordinate 83,757,158 of CM046670.1, forward strand.
AGAGCTTAGCTTAGAGTCTTTAGAAAGATAGAGCTTAGCTTTTCTTCTTAGCTTAGAGTAGAGTAGCTTAAAGAAAGATAAAGAAAGATAGCTTAGCTTCTTAGAAAGAAAGAAAGATAGAGCTTAGCTTAGAGAAAAATTAGAGCTTCTTTCTCCTCTCTTCTTTCTTCCTTCTTCTTTCTTCTGTCTTCTGTCTTCCTTGGGAGCCTCGGCCTAACTCTGACCAGTCATTACTTCTTCTATCTGGTTTCTCTTCTGTCTTCTATCTGGTTTCTCTTCTGTAACCGCTCTGCCTACATTCTGGCCGCTCTGATTCTTCTGACCCGACCGAGTGACTGCCCGGCTGACTGAATTCTCCGTTCTCCTAACTCGGACCGCTTTCACCCGGTTATATACCTTCAGGTTTGCGGGTGCCTACAGGTGCGTCACATACATATCAGGTGGAACTTATGGCTTCCAGCTAGCTGCAACAGCCCTTCCTAATTAGGGCTCCTTCAGTGACAGTGCATTGCCCAGCTCTTAGCAGGGGTCCTCTCCATGGCTAGAGCTCTGGTAGGACCCCTTCCAGCCTAGGAGTCCTAAGGGCAGTCAACTGTACCTGGTCTTGGAGGGCGCCCACTGATTCTTTGTTCCTTTAACTCTGCTCACATCTTTAAACATAGTCCTTCTTCTGCCATCTCTTCAGTTCCTCCTTAGAGGGTGCTATCTGTTTTCTGCCAGGGCCTTCACTGATGTCCTCTTCCAAGGCTACAGATGGTGGCATTTTTTCCTCTGGTGTATTTTGCTGCCTTAAGAGATGGTGTCTCACTACAGCAGCTCAATGACTTAGCCAGAAGAATCCACTACTTGGAAGCTGGCTCTCTGCAGGCTTCAACATTTTGTGTATGTGGTGAAAATAAGGAAAACGTCATTTTTGAAAAGGGATTTTTTTTTTAGCTTTTGGCTAAATATTCCTTTTCATTCCCCCCTGCATCTAAAAAAAAAAAAAAAAATAGAAAAAGAAGATGCTCTGGCTTGTATTTATGAGGGAGCCAGGCATGCCGTTCCCCTTTCAAAGCTGTTCACATGGAAAGGAAACTGGCCTTGACATTTACACAGTCCAGGAGGATTTCAAATAGAATTTTGGACAGATTGGGAAGTTACCATCTTGGAGTATATGGGGAAAGCAATCCTGGTGGGAAGATGTGGTGACATATATGAGACAATCCATAGATGTTAGGAATGTGCAGCTTTATATGTGCCTCTTCACTTCACGATCCAACGGGATTGCCAAAAATATGCATTTGTTCTCTGCAATATCACATGAGAAGACCAGCCAATTAAAGCAGTCCACACTAAAGGCAAGGAGTATAATTTCTGGGTATATTTATGATTGCTGAATGTCAACAAAGGGGTCTTTTAAACACAGCACATTCCTTATCCTGCACTCACAGATCATGCTAAACACATCCAAATGCACAAACCATAAAAGAGGGAAGAGGCAGTATCGGCACCAAGCTCTTTGGTTTCTGCATCTGGCCAGCGTCCACTGGGAAAAATGTAAGTCAGAGTTTACCACATGGATTACAAATGTGCTGAATTGCAAGAATGATTATTAAATGAAAATATCCATAGCACCTGCAGCTTGTCCTAAGAAATTCCCCCAGGGTATTGTGGGTGCTTTTTAAAAATTTCTTCTTCTTTTTTTTTTTAGGGAGAAAAAAGTAAGACAGAGAAAGATGCAAATGGCAACTCCAGCTGCTTATAGTAGCGACTCCACTAATGTTCCTGAAAGGTTCGCAGAGTCAATTCAATCAATCTAAGCTGCTTCTATTCTCAGCGTGAGCATGGTGAGGGAGGGGCTGGGGGATATCATTAGCTTCCTTCCTTTGAGGTTTGGATGATCAAGACAATGAAAATAATAGTAATGTAAGTGGAAAGTGCTTTAAAAAAACAAAGCCCATCAGGAAGCGTGAGGCTAGCTGCGTGCTCTGCCCAGCGGAGGTGTTTATCCTTTTGGAAGGGCAGGGCATCTTCTGGAAACAGAAACTGAGCATGTGTGGATTTTGTTGCTCTAATACATGATTGTGAATGCATTTCTAGAACACTCTGCGCATATGTACTATTTGGCTGTGTTTCAGTGAGCTTCTGTGTGTGTGCCTCTATGTGTGTGTTCATGTGTGTTCATACACATGTGAAAATAAATCTGGTGATTAGGAGAAATCCAGTGAGGTGGTTAACTTTTGCAATCAGAAATCATAACACCAAAGTCGGGCTACAACCCAATCACTGTAAGTACTTGGGGGCAAATTATCCCCTTTCTGAGCCCCAGTTTCCTTATGTATAAAATAGGAATGATTAGGAAGCCCATCAATGCAAGTTTCAGGTGAGGTGGGTCATTTGTGTGGAAATGCTTTGAATTTTGGAAATGGCTCGTTAAATATTGGTTGTTATTGTTAGAAAGAAATGTCCACTGCCAAAATTCTCACACATATTGATGCCTCTAGCAAATATGTCAGCATAAATATGACACACATACCTGGACACTGGAATCTGACCCACACACTTCACGTTTCAGGTAACATCTTTTTGGTTCTCAAATAGTAAAGGGATTGTATTCATGTAAGATTCTTTCCAGGGCTGGAGAGTCAAAAGTAAATTGGTATACGATGGGCACTGTTAAGGAAAAAAAAAATCATTCAGGGACACTCATGAAAACAAGGTTCCTAAGGAAGGCTTTATTTGGGTCCATTTGGACAGGTGCAGGGGCTCCAGCAATGGGAGTTTGCAGTAGGGGAGAGAGACTTGGTTCAACTGTGAATACAGCACGGCCAAGTGGGAACCAATAACCAAGGGGCAGTGGATGGAAAATTACTATGAGGAAACATTAGGAGTGAATTACCTTTGCATTACTACAACTAAATACCAGAGGCAGGTTACTTAGAAAGGAAGAGAGGTTTATGTAGCTCACAGTTTTAGAGGCTCAATGGCCTGGTGCTGACATTCAGCTTTGACATTCATCCATCACATTGTGGTGGATGGTTATGGCAGGAGCATGTGCAGAGCAAGAGATCACATCTTGATATGAAAAGCAGAGAGAGCTTGGTGAGGCAGGTGGGGCAGGCTCAGGTGTTTATAACTAACTACCCCTCGGAGAATTAGGAAGAGGTCACAAGAACTACCTTAATCTCTTCTCAAGGGCAGCACCCTCAGTTGACAAAGGACCTTTCACCACAGCCACGAAGGGGAGGGGGACAAGCCTCCAACATATGAAACCCTGGGGGACAAAACATGTCAAGGGATAAGGAGGATTCTGGTGGAACTGACTTAACAAGATTTTGCTAGAGAGAGGCCAGAAGGGTTAGGCTTCACCTGGGGAATGATGGAGGATGCAGAACTTGATCTGATATGAAGAACGAGGAGATCCCAAGGAGGAGGGCTGTTCTTGCTAAACTGATTTAGCAGGGCCCTTTCCTAAAACTAGATGTTTACAGTGGACCCAGGAGGAGGTTCAGAAGCCTGACCAAAGTATGGCCCCAAACAGTATTTGTCAGTTTGAAGCTTTTCTTTCTTTCTTTCTTTCTTTCTTTCTTTCTTTCTTTCTTTCTTTCTTTCTTTCTTTCTTTCTTTCTTTCTTTCTTTTTTTCTTCCTTCCTTTCTTTTTTAAGTTGAGCTGTCATACCACAAATGTGGCATATTTGTTAAAGGGCTGGTGGAAGAAGACATGTGCACCCTTTTGCCACCGCCTGCCCTGAAGTGCAAACTTCTGAAGGAGAGTGTTGTGGAGGTTTCTGGGCCCTGGGGTTTTGGTGTCAGTCTGAGCAATTGATAGAAATTGATAGATTGAAATGAGCCGAAGAAAAGCTGAACTCATATTATGGAAGGATCTAGAAATGTGAGAGGAGAAGGAGCTAGAAAGAAAAAGAAAGAAAGAAGAGAAAAAGAATGCCACTAAGAGTCGAGTTTTAGGAGAGGTTTAGGTAGTATTAAGACAGAAAAAGGACTTAGTTAATACTACCATGTTGTGATGAGTGAAACTTGGTAAGATACATGGTTGAATGCAAATTATGGATAATTTTTTTCTTGTATGATGTGCATTGCTTTGCCTTTTGTCATTTTCTCAGGTTTCAATAAGTAACTGAATTTTTTTTAGTAGTGTTTTGGAGATCTCTTCTGAATGTTATCGTAGGTTGAGCTGGAACCCTACGGAGCTTAGCTTTCTATAGGTTACATAAAGATAATTTTATAAAGTAACCAACATAAGAATTTTAACATATATTTAAATGTTGAATAGATAACAAGTATGCTTCCAATTATGGTATATTTTGCCAAGAATATAGGCACTGCAATGAGAATAAACAAAATGCATAAGACATATAGGAATCTATCCTTATCTCCATGGCAAAATGTTGAATGGCAAAGCTGGAAAAAAAGCCAAAAGCTCAGGCTTATGGAGAAGTTCCCCATCAAAATACAGACTCTCTGCACAAGTACCAGATGGCTTTCCTGCTGCCCTAAACCTTTAACTTCCCAAAGGGAATCCTGGACCCTCGGACTCTTCCAGTGACAAGAAGCTGTGAACATGAACTACTCATACCCTGCCATTCAGGCAGAGAAGGGGAAGAACTAATACCAAATCAAACAATTAGCCAAGGGCATCTGAGCCCACAGTCCAGTGTCCTTATCAAGGGACATTTGGTGATATTTGGTTATACACCAAACCACTTTCAGACTGCCTGTTTTCTTATCTGGCCCTCCACCCCACAGGGTCAGGTAGCAAGCTGAGGGCATGCAGGAAGCAGGCAGCTACAGATGCAGGATGGGGGACTCCCACTGGGAGGGCTTTAGCCACTTGAGGAAGGCATCTGAAGGAAATGACCATGACTGTCTATCATGCACAGGGCTGAAAAGTATGTTCCTAACTCTCTGGCCCTTAAACTGGAAAATTGAGATTTTACACACGTACCATTCCCCTTGAACCTGATATGCACACTCAATTGTAGACAGGAAGTACACATAAGGCTCTTCCAATGACTTCATATAACTATACATAGGATTCCATTTTTCTTTTTATTTACAACAGACTGGCAAAGTCCTGAGTTAGCATGAGAGTAATATTGATGAAAAACCTTAGTTTGAAATTCTTAGACTGTAGGAAATCCATTTCAAATCTTCCTACATTTAACAAAATATTTTTTTAGACCTAATGACAAGAATTTCACTCATGGGATTAAAAATAAGTCCTGTATTTCACGACTATAACCAAACTGGAAACATCGAGCAAACATACAGCTCTTATATTTTTGTTCTTTCACTTTAAGTTGTAATCACCCAACTCTGAGTTATAAGCAAATCCAACTGAAAACTGTGGGAAGAAAATACATGGTTCTGGTCAAGTTCTGAGTGTTTGGATATTGATAGGAATTAGAGATCCATAGGGTCACAAGAAGTCATGGAGACTTATTTTGCATTATTGCCACTTCTCTTACACCTCTCCTTATTCTGTGTGCCTCTTTAATTATCTTAGGTCCCCAGGAGTTTCCTCTGACTTTTAAAGGGGGCCAGAGACTAGTCCTGTCATGGAGGACCCAGCATAACATTTAATAATCATCACAGAAAAATACATAACTATTTTCCTTATGTCTAACGTAATTTCTAAATATAGACTTACACTTCTGGCAATGATGTAGTAGCTTGTGGTAGACTCACACTCTTGCCAAGAACAACTAGAAGCTTGATTTTTAGCAGTGCCTAAAGGCATGAGGGAGTTATGGACACAACTAGGACTTGAGGGGCCAGACAATGGAAGAAAGGAAGCTAAGTAAGGTGAGAACACTGCTATTTTACTCAGGGCATTTGGCAATTTTTAGTGTCAGGTGAGGGGGCTGAGAAACTAGTCAGAGGACCATCTCTACTGGGGAGAGAAGTGGTAGAACTTTAGAATGTATTAGGGGATAGGGAGAAAATATTAGAATTATGGACTCCCAAGAGGCTAAGATTTGAGGGCCAAGATCCTGGAGAGAAGTAAGGTACAGAGAAATAAGCCTGATATTTGGCACCAATTTTCTTCTCTGGGCATTTGACAATTAAGTTCTTTAGAGCAAGAGGCTGAGAAGTTAAACAGAAACAGATGAAAATCAGAGCATAGTTTTGGGGAGTCACAAGATACCAAGCAATGAAAAATGGAGTTTAGAGCTTGGGAAATATCCATTTTACACACTTTGAGCTCTTGGTTGGAACTACTGAAGGGTTATATTATGGAAGTGAAGGACACATGGAGGTAGACCAAGATCCCCAATAATGGAAATTAGTCTAAATCAGTTCAATCTATGATTGGATTGAGATCATCTGTCTCCTCCTACATTCAGAAGGGAGGCTGAATATTTTCTGAAAGAGTATTATATCATACAAAACAATGCATTTTTTCATACACAATAGATGACATTCAATTAAATAAGATCAATTATGCTGAGAAAAAAGATTAATAATAAATGGATAAAAAAACAGTGACTTGTATAGTCAAATGATTAGATATGGATTTTAAAATAATCATGGTTAATATGTTCCAAGAGAATAAATGGCAGTAGGGAAAATTTCATCATAGAACTAGAATTTATATAACCAAGTAGAAATTCTAGGATGAAAAATTCTAATATCCAATAATTTAAAAAATGGTAGATGACATTAGCAGCAGATTAGAAAGGGCTAAAGATGAGCTCAGTAAACTGGAAGTTATATTAGGATAATTTATATATAGGAAATTTTATAATTATTTTTATTTTTATATAATTATGCATAATTATATATATAATTTATATATAGGATAATCTTTGGTAAATAATAGAGACAAAAAATAAATATAAGAATTATAGAAAAGAATATAGAAGAAATATAAGAGATGATGAAAAATCTAACAAAGGGTCTTTAAATCCCTGCACTGTTGACATTTTGGGTAAAATAATTATTTATTTTAGGCAAATTTTTCCATGGGGAATGAAATTGTCCCATGTTGAGAGTCTCTAGTGTATCCCAAGTATAATGTTAGAAAGATAGTGAAGGCAGAGGCAATACTCAAAGACAATTGGCTGAGAATTGATTCAAGGAGCACTACAAACTCAACACCTGTACATATTACAGATAAACTTCCAAAATATGAAAGAGAAAGATCATAAAGGTGGCCAGAGGGAAAAAAGCATATTACCTTGAAAGAACAATTTTAATACTAACATTTCACTTCTCAACAGAAATGAAGGAAACTTGTGACAAAAGAAAGATATTTCTAAAATGCTGAAGCAAAATAAATGCCAACTCAGAATCCTATAGTTAGCAAAAACATCATTCAAACATAAAAAAGGAATAAAACAGTTTCTGAAAAAAGCTAAGAGAACTAATTCCCAGCAATCCTGACATACAGGAAATAGTAAAGGAAATCCCTCAGCAAGATGAACAATGGAAAGGTTAAATATTTAGTTTAACCTAAAAGAATATCAACACTACAAAACAATAACAATGATGTCTTATGAAGTTTAAAGCATATGGAGGAATAAAATGTATGGTAGTTACAACACAAAAAAAGAGGAGAAATTGTGAAGAAAATAACTAACAGCAGGTCTGAAAGGGCTATCATTAGAAAGGCCTGGTTGCAAGATTGGCTGTGCTTCTAGGAACTTAGATGTGAGAAGGGTTCTCATCATTCCCTGAACTAATAAGAGGGGCTCATTGAGTCTAAACTGTCTGTAGAAATGATGGTTTATGCCGAACATTTACTTTCCTCCTGGAAGTCTGAAATTTTGGTACAAACCAGATAGAAGATGTACTTATAGCCTATATGCAATAAAAATATGTTGAGTGGTAACCTCACATTAAGTCTCTAATGAGCTTTCCTGGTAGATGAGCATTTCACATTATTTTCACAACTTGTTGCTGGAGGAATTAGGCACTTACTGTATGATCTTACTAGAAGAGGGCTTTTTCTGTATGTTTCCCTCTGAACTCTGCCACACGTACCTTTGTTTGTTTTATTTTATATTCTTTTACCACAATCAGTTGTATCTATGAACTGAGTCTTGTGGGCCCTAAACTGGGAGTGGTTTCAGAGATTCTGCAGATACACCATCTTGTACTATTTAAGATTCCAAATTTCAAGATTCCCAAGTTCTTTTGACACAGGGGAAATGGGAAAAGCACATTAGTTTCTAATACATCAAGTATGCACATTGTGGTCTTCTAAATCACTAAGAGTAAATAAAATCTTTATTTAATGAGCTAATGGGGGTATGAGATGGTGATGAGGTCAAAGAAACAAACAAAAGGAGAAAAAAATCAAAACTAAAGGAACAGATGGATGGAAAACAAATATAAATATGGCAAACATTATGTTAGCAATTACACTAAATGTAAATGGCCCATGAATATAACTTAGAAGATTTTACAAAAAATACAATCATATGTTACTCAAAGGAGACACATCTTAAATTTAAGAGGAAAAATGGTTGAAACTAAAAGTATGTAAAAGTATGTAAGATATATATCAGGCAAACTAGTAGTGTACTAGAACCAGTCCATAAAGTCTTACGACATATGATTGTTAAAAATTCAGGAGTTTTGCGGCCAGTTGTTAAATCTTTGGTTGCCAGAGATGGACCCTAATAGACACATCCATATTCTGAAAAATCTGAAAATGCTGTAAATCAGGGTGATTTTTTTTTAAATTGGTGAGCTTTAGTTCTGTTTTTTTTTTTTTTTGTTTGTTTTTTGTTTTTAAAGACTTGATTTAATTGTACATCTCTCTTAGAAACCTCAATCAATTGGAACCTGATGCAGCTATACTATTATTTATCTTCTCTATGGCAAGAAGCATCATACAGAAAAAAACACATTTATTAACAATAAAATAAGTAAACAACCAGTAAGGTGTACTAATTTCAAATTTTCTTATACCTGGTATCTTAAAAAATAAAAAGCAAAGTTAACTGAACTCAAAGAATACACATCTTTATCAATCTATTCTAAATATATTGGAAGAATTTTTGGCCTTCCTGACCTTGATGACATGGAATGGAAGTATTAGAATGTTTTATCTAGGATCTTCAGATTCAGGTCTAAAGCAAAGATATCACAGAGAGATCATCATTGCACCCATTCTCAACTATTCAGAAAAATCAATTTGGGATATTTCAGGTGGGTAATGACTATTCAATACATGTATTTGTAGTCAGTCTATATCCACCGAAAGCCACTCTGGGTTATTCTGTTTGAAGTGTCAATTTTTTTTTTTCAAGAAGAGCAAAATAATATCCTTGTTCTCAAGAATTTAGTCTAATCTGAGATGTAGATATACAAATAAATTGAGAACAAGTAATAAGGACTCCATTAGCAGCTAGCATACTCCCTCCTGCAAATAATAAAATTCCTGACTCAAATTCATGAATATCTCAATATTATTCTTCTGATACATTTCAAGTCCTGTAATCACAGAATGCTAGAGATATATGGACAGTATCTTTGCAATCAATCAACTGTCCCAGTACTTTGACTTTAGCATTAAGATATAACACAACAGGGACTGGGGTGTAGCTCAATGGTAGAGTACTTGCCTAACATGTGCAATGCTCTGTGTTATTTGATCCCCAGAACTGGGGGGAAAAAAGGAAAAAAAAGAAAAATCGTGTGTGTGTGTGTGTGTGTGTTTGTGTGTATACATACACAACATAAACATACTAAATTAGAGAGTGGTGAAGTAACTTAGCCATATCCACATAGAAAATTAACTGTAATGCCTGAGATGATACTCTCCTGTTTTTTATCCAGTGAAATCTTTTGAAAGCCATGTTGCACATTTTGATTCCTTTTTGAGTCCACTCTGTCTCAAGGTAAAGCAAGTAGTCTTTCCTTCAAACAATCAGTCAAAAAACATGATACAGATGGTTATAAAAATGTTATTTGGACTTTTCAAATTCCATTCATTCTGAAACTTCTATATATTTATAACTAGGTGCAATAGAGAATTTCTAAGAAAAATAAAAAATATTTTGATTCATTTGTTTATTCAACCATGAATAAGATACTGTTTTTAAGCACTGAGAAGGTAAGGGTGACTTCATTGCATGCATTGTCTGGTAGGAAAATAAATAAACATATAACTAAATAATTATTAAAGTGATAAATGCTGGCATAGAGGTATGAACAACATATATGAACATAGAAGGAGTTAAGCCTTCTACTGAATAATCTTCTGTGATCAGAAGGCTTATAAAAAATGGGGCATTAAATCATAAGCTTTGTGGGACTAGATGTAGAGGAGCCTAGATGTATGTATATGAATAAGAATGCAGGTCATTAAAAGTAGCTGAAGGTGACTATGGCAGCAACATAAAAATCAAACTCAATATTGTTAACCTAAAAGTGATTTTAACTTACTAGTAATCACTAGTAGATAGGAGAAACACAAAGGTAGTCATTAGCCCCTGGTTGAAAAGACCATAATGAGGGTACTAGTACAGCTTAAGTAGAACCTTGTTTATGTTAAATGATGGAAGAGGTCATGGACACCATCTTTGTACAAGCCTAGGACAATGGACTGAGGGGATTCTGAGTGTCCTCGAAGCATTTAGTACCTTTGTAAAGTAAATGGTCACAGTTGGTTATTTCAATATATTATTTAATCCTGTCACTCTGACCAATAATGGTTGCAACTAAAGATCAGTTTTTAGGCAGAAGAAACCCAGCATATTGTTCAATATGGTAGGCACTAGCTACATGTAGCTATGAGAACTAGAAATATGGCTAATCTGAATTGAGGTATGATCCCAGTGTAAAGTACACACAAGATTTCAAAGACTCAGTATGAGAAAAGGAAGTATATTACTTTTTCACCCACTACACATTAAAATGTTAATTAAGATATGTTGGGTTAGACAAAAAGGCTATTGCAATGAATTTAAGCTTTTTTTGGTTAATTTTCTTAAGTAGCTACTAGAAAATACAAAAGCATATATGCCCTTGCTTTTGAAACTGGCGTTCTATCTCTGTTGGACACTGCAGCCATGGCACAGGCTGGACCAGCAGCTCCTTAGGGATCCTGGGGCAGCACCCCCATGTTAAATGGTGATAGTGGCCAATCAGATTCTTTCCCTTCAAGAGTTCTGAAATACACTGACAGATACAACAAAAGAGCAGAGGAGAGGTATCACAGCAAGAAGTTGCCTCCGCAGAACTGTGGGACCTCAGGTAGGGAGCAGTGGAGAGTTGATTCAGAGGAGGGGGGATGAGAGAAGCAACAGGACCACTCCTCGCCTGTGACACCATGCTGTTCTCAAGAGAGCCAGCTGTGTAGTTTCCCTTGGTTTATCTCTTCCCTACTCATTCTTGTGATGAGTCTCTATGATTTGAGCTACCAAGTTATTTCTCTGTTCCTTAAAAGTTTCTTCTCAGCAAAATAAGCAATCATTGACGTGAATAAAGAACCTACAGAATGGGAGCAAATATTTACCACTAGCACATCAGATAGAGCACTAATGTCTAAGATATATAATGCACTCAAAAAAAACCTTAATACTAAAAAAAAACAAATAACCCAATCAATAAATGATCCAAGGAACTGAACAGACACTTCTCAGAAGAGGATGTAAAATAAATCAACAAATATATGAAAAAATGTTCAACATCTCTAGCAATTAGAGAAATGCAAATCAAAACTACTCTAAGATTTCATCTCACTCCAGTCAGAATGGCAGCTATCAAAAATACAAACAATAATAAGTGTTGGTGAGGATGTGGGGGGAAAAGCCACACTCATACATTGCTGGTAGAACTGCAAATTGGTGCAGCCAATCTGGAAAGCAGTATGGAGATTCCCTGGAAAACTTGGAATGGAACCACCCCACCATTTGACCCAGCTATCCCACTCCTTGATCTATACCCCAAAGACTTAAAAACAGCTTACTACAGGGACACAGCCACCTCAATGTTTATAGCAGCACAATTCACAATAGCTAAATGTGCTATTGCCTTCAGTAGATGAACAGATAGGGAAACTTTGGTATATACACACAATGGAACATTACACAGCATTAAAAGAGAATAAAATTATGGCATTTGCAGGTAAATGGATGGAGTTGGAGAAAATAATGCTAAGTGAAGTAAGCCAATCCCAAAAAAACCAAAGGCCGAATGTTTTCTTTGATGCGAGCATGCTGACTTATAATGGCAATGGGGTTGGGAGAGCATGGGAGAAATGGAGGAACTTTAAATAGATCAAAGGGGAGGGAGTGGAAAGGAGGGGGCGAGGGGGTAGGAATAATGGTGGAATGAGTTAGACATCATTACCCTAAGTTCATGTATGAAGACACAAATGGTGTGAAAATACTTTGTGTAGAACCAGTGACTTAAAAAATTGTGCTCTATATATGTAATATAAAATGAATTGCATTCTTCCCATCATGTATAACAAATTAGAATAAATAATTTAATAAAAAAAAGAAATGAGCCCCTAATTTGGGTAATAGAAATTAACAGAGAAGTTAGTATTTAACTATGAAAAGAGGAAGGAAGAAGACTTTGTCTTAAGAAGATATAATGTTTGAGGTAGCATAACATCTCTTTATCTCCTTGAAAATGTGGCCCACACCCACAAAGACAGGCTAAGGGCTCAGCTAATGCCAGGTGAACAGCAACCATCATCATCATCATGATTGTGATTGTTTTTATTGCAGTTATTTTTTATGAAGACTCAATGAAGTTAACACAGGTCAGCACCATGACTAATAATCAACAGAGAATTATTCTTCTCTTTCCTTTGAGAAAGAAGCTGAACAAGACACATGGGGGTAACTAGAAAGGTTAAATTGACAATGACTGATTTTTATTTTATTTTATTTTATTTTTGAGGCATAAAAAAAGAATGTATCTCACTCCACCAAAAAATGAGTTTTCCTTAAGGAACTGTGTTCTCTATTTTCCTGTAAGTCCTCTCTTCCAGCTAAATCAGCACCTGCACTGAAGCCCTAACAGCCATGTACAATTCTTTATGTACACAGTGGGTCTCAAAGTGTGGTCCTTAGACCAGCAGCAGCTCTATCACTTGGGAATCCATCCAAATTCTTGTACCCCATTCCATACCCACTGAACCAGAGTCTCTGGGATCCAGTAATCTGCTTGACCTAGACCTCTTGGTGACCAGTGTATATTGAAGCTGGAGATCGACACCGTCAAAGGTGTATAATATCCTACCTTTACTAATTAGTTTCCCCATCCTGAGCTGCCCCACTGCCTTCTTTCTACACATGCAGTGTCCTCAGCTAGCCTCTTGCTTTTTCTCCAGGAAGCTGCCCTTGACTTCTCTAGGAAATTTGTGCTGTCTCGCTGAAACATTGACATACCCGAGCTGATTCATATACAGGGTTAACTTGATCACTAAATGGTTTTATGTGTGCAAGACAAAGAGCTTGAAAACTTCTTGAAGGTAGGCTGTTTTGCAACCTCCCTTCTACCTCTCTAGTAACTACACAGTAGATGTATTTTTTGCACTGACTTGAAGTCACACAAAACCCCTTTGTCTCTGCATGGAAAATAGTGATAATCCTTTTTTCGGTCAAGAGTGACATCCAAAGACTTGCTGCTTTGTCTGCTTCCTGCCTGAGGTGAGGTTTTCAAAGACCTAGTTGAATAAAATTTGGAAGCCTCTTTCCCTTCATTTAAAAACTTTCTCCCTCATTGGCAAACATACTGGGGAAGTCAGGTATTTTTTTTCCCTCTTAAAACACTGTGGTGTTTTTGTAGCTTCAGAAGTGTTGCTGAATTTTTAAGAGAACCTTCGAGAAAAGGAGATAAGGCTTAATAGTCCTGAACAATTTGCCTGCTCTCTTTAAGACCATAAGAAACTCTTAGGTGCATTAAAATGTTTTCCTTTAATTTTTAATTTTTGTTTTACGATAAGGCTAATTAAAGCAACACCTGTTTGGAATGATATAGTTGGTGCTGGGTCAACATTTCCATTGGTTTATATTCCAGCTGTGAAAACTCAATTTGAACTAAAACTTGGGTGTATAATATCCAAACCCAGGGGAATTCAAAAGAAACACTAATATACCAGTGAGCATATTAGGGGGCAAAACAAATAGAAGCAAAGTGGTTTCAGGTGCTTTTAGCACTTGTGTAGTGTGCAAACTTTTTTTTTTTTTTTTTTTACAATCATGGTTTGTAGGCCTTCAGCTCCTCATGTAGGTAGGATGCCTTTGGGTATTTAAATAGAATGGAAACAGGCCAGTTAGTCCGTGTAAAATACTAGCTACTGTGCACGTGTGGTAATGAGATTTCTTTCATCAGAAGGGTCTTAAGATGTAAAATGGCTATTCCCATGATTCTCTGGATTTAAGATCCCCAGAGGGATCTTGAGGCGACAAATAACAGTATATTTTAAAGACCAGTGACTGCTTCTGTCCTCCTATTGGGAGGTCATGAAGCTGGGATTTATTAGATGACATGAAGAGACATTGGAACTTGGGTTCAGGCTAGGAGTAATATGGCAGAATAGAACCTGCCCTTTAATGGCTCTCAAGAGCTTTTTAATGTTTGCAGGGACTCAAATAAGGAAAGCAGATAACAGTGGAGCTTCTCAGATGAAGTTACGGGGAGAGCCTGGAGGCCTCAGCTGATCATCTCAAAGATACCCAGAAGCCTAGGAGAGGCTCAGTGGATCCTTGGAGGATGTGAGAGGCATGGGATCCACTGACCTACTAATGGTGTGAGGAGATGACTCAGCTCTATACTTTATTCAGGTATGCTGCTTTAGAGCCAGAGTTTGACCAGTCAATGAGGAAGGTGAAGTAAGTTTTCAGCATGCTTTGCTTGAAGATGTCTTTAAGTAACCTGAAGCTCCAAAGAACTGGGTATGAGGAAGGGAGCACTAGGCTAGAGTGGAGACTGGAATCTGCTTCCCGCTGACCCCATGGTTGTTAGGTGAGCCTTTGCAAGTCATTGAGCTCCAGGATCTTTCTTTGGGAAAGGAGATGGATACTCCTGCCAAATTCATTGATCCCAAGGATGCACACTTGCTAGGCAAGTTTTCTATCTCTGAGCTCGATCCCCAGCCCTTTATAAAATTTTATTTTGAGGTCTTGCTAAATTTCCTAGACTGACCTCAAACTTGCAATCCTCCTATCTCAGCCTCCTGAGTAACCAGGTGTACAGTATATTTTACTGTATCCAGTTAAACTGATGGATTTTAAATTATATCAAACACTGTGGCATGGTGGATTTAAAACTATTAGGAGAGTCCAAGACCAAGTAGAATGAGAGCTACTATATTGACAGCATAAAGCCCAGGGGAAAATTGGGGAACTTTTTCCTGGAACTGTTGGAGAAGCTGCATGAATTACAGGTGGACAGTCTTACCAACATTCCCCTTTATATCTTCAGTTCTCTTTTCTTCATCTTTATTGTACCTCAGATGTTCTTGCTATCCTTGTCTCTCCTAGATGTCTTGTCGTTCTAGAGAAGCATCTAATTAATCTAAGGTTGCCATAGACCATGCACACTGAGCAGGATGTCAGAAGTTATGCCACCTGCCTCCTGATTTTGCAACTGAAAATTCCAACTTTAAACTAGGGTCCCTGCCTTCCCAGTTTAGGCTCTTTGGACTACTGGTGAAGTGCCCTATATTCCCATCACAGTGGATAAAGGGTAGTCCCCATGACACTGGCCGTGTCTTTCTGTATGTCTCTTGCTGCCTCTTTGGGATTGTGGGGAGCCAGAAGATCCCGCTCTAGGACCCCACTGTGGAGTATTTGGCCATTTTCTAGAGAGCCTGCAGCAGACTGCAATTGAGGTTCTGTGTTGGCTCTGTCATCTCACACGTGAATCTTTACGACCCTCTTTTTTTGTAAGTTACCCACCTGATTACCAAACCCTGTGCCCTATGATGCCAATGATTGAAAACAACTTTGAGTCTAGACCCTCTTGGCTATTTTTTAAGCTATGGGTAAAAGTGGGTATCAAAGTTATGAGTTCCTAATGGTTGGATTTTAAGCATCAGTGGATATAACACTACGAGTCAGAGGCACCTTCACAGTCCTGGGGTTCCACAATGCTGGCTGTGTCCTTCACCTGCAGGTAGGTGTGACCAGCATTTTCTTTACTACTCTTTGCTCCTTTTACCTTAACAGCATTTTAATTCTTTGAAGTAGTGACAGAGTAAGAGTAAGCAGTAAGAGGAAGGGGAGAAATGAGGGAGAGGCCAAAGGAGGTCCCCACTCAAACTTTCTGAGACAGGCTCATTTCAGTTTTATTTGGTTACTTCTGGAAAAGATGTTAGAAACCACTGAAGTACTGTGGAAATAATATCTCACTATCAAAACTACCTTTGCTACACCACCTATGCAGTCATGAATAGCAAAAATATTCTTTATGTCATATGTACTGATTTTTGTGTTTCAGAAAAAAAAATGTGTTTCCCATAGGCAGGGAGCAGGAGACCCACAGCTGGTTATGGCATCTCTTGTGCTTTGGAGGTTGTGAAGCTGGGAAGAATCCAGGAGAGGAGGTGAGGGCAATGAATGGCTTTTGTTTGCAGTCTGACAACCTGGTGATGGCTGGAGAGTCCTCTAGAGGCCCAAAGAGCCATCTGTCATGTGAGCTCAACAGCAAGCTAACCCCACTGGAAGTGTAACTGGGGGCGGCCAAGCCTCCAGCCCTCTGGGAAGAAGCAAGCAGTGTCTTTTGAGAGTTTAGGAGCCCTTTCTTTCTACCTGGCACCCCACATTTATCTCTCACAGCTCCCTGAGCTGGAATTTGACCCTTGTAGCCCTAATTCCTTTTCCATGCTACCTTCTTAAGATATGGCTTCCCCATAATGTTCCCAAAGCCAATCCCATTGTTCTATGACTGTAACAGAGAAGCCTCAGAAACAAATCAAATGGTAGTTAATAAAGCAGCTGGTGCATTGAACTAAGTTAGGATCAGCCCCATCCTTCGTTTTATCAATGCTGAACTTGAGGTTTGGAAGTTGGAATGATTAACGCTGGCTCCCAGTAAGTTAGTGGCAAAATTGTTTCTGGAACTGTGCTGCTTTTCCTTTCCTGACACTAGACCTCCCACCCACCCTGCAGCACAGGCATGGGGAAAAGATAAAATTCTAGTTCAAATACCCATTCTTGGAGGAAAATGCCAGGAAGGGAATTTTATCAGCCCTTAGTTGGGATGAACTTGAAGCTTTCAAGCTGCAGCAGAGATTCCTGGGCCTGAGGCTGAAGAGCAGTTGAGGAAGGAAGGCTTAGAAGGTCCTTGTGCTGCACGGTGACTGCAGTCTACATTCCTGTTCCCCACACAGTCTGCAATGGAGATAGAGTTTTACTGGGGTCTTGTTTCCTTTGCTGTTCTTCTGTATGTATCAGGGAAAAGGATTGGCTACTACTTGGAGGACAAGGTAAGTATTTAGTAGTTGATTTGGCAAAGTTTTGTCATTTATCACCTGTGAGTGAATTTAAGAGATGCCAAGTGGATAAAAAGGACATGGTAACCAATGCCTGAGGATGGGGAGAAGTACAAGATGGGTCCCACACTGTTCATGAAGCTGTTTTGCCTAGAGCCCTGAACAACACATATGAAGTAACAGGTAATAAGTGTCCTATCATGTGATAGAGATGCCAAATACAGTAGTTTTAAGTTCAAGGAGACAGCAATGGAGATTTAAGGCTGGATTGGGAAGATCTTTCCCATCTTAAAAATAAAACAAGTGGTAAAGCTTAATTCTTGCTCTCCACACCCACCTGAGTGTGGGTTAGACTTAGTGAGTCACTTCCAAAGAATACGGTAGGGTAAGGAAGAAGCAGAAACTTTGCTGTGGAGAAACACGGCAAACACTCTGTTAATGAAACAAATGAGGTCAACCTAACCAGGGTTGTCATTTGGTTATCATGTACTGCTGATGTGCTGTGACAAGAGGGGCATCTTTGTGGTATTCTTTCCCCAAGGCCATGACTTCAGTCTAACCAGGAGAGAAATCCAGAGTGGGAGACCTTCTAGAGGCTCGCTCTCGTGACTGACAAAGTCATGAAAAGCAGAGAAAAACTGACCAGAGGATATGGGGAAGATATAACAACTTGATGCAACGTGATGCTCTGGATTGGATCTTGGAATTGAAAGAGAAAACAAGGGGACAACCTGTTGAAATCCAAATAAGGTTCAGAATCTACTTATTAGTAGTATATCATGTTGGTTTTTTAGTCTTGATAAATGCAGCAAGGTAATGTAAGATGTTAACAATGTGGGGAATTGGGCTAGATTGGTAACTTTTCTATAAATATATAATTATTCCAAAGTCAAAAGTTTGTTTTTTTTAAATTTTTAATAACATCTTTAATAAGTAAGTCCAAATTGTCATTATTCAACATGCTATCAATATATAAAACTTTTGATATTTTATAACCTTTTGTCAACCCAAATCTTTGAAATCCAGTGTATATCTGTTCTAACAGTTCACATGCATATGGGTTAGCTGCATTTGTAGTGCTCAGTGTCCATGTGAATCAGTGATGGCTATATTGGATAGTGTAGGTCTAGAAGTTTAGAAATGAGAAGAATTTTGTTCTCATGAATCCTCCTTATCATTAAAGACATTTTATCAGATGCTTCATTAAAATTTTAGCACCAAATATAATCCAAATTCAACATTACAATTTCCCTCTTATCACACTATTATCATATTGTGCTAACTCTGATATTAGTTGGCTAAAAATTTATTTTAAATTTATTTGATACTTAGGACTTTCACAGATAAAAATCATTTTTTTTTTTTTTTTTTTTTTTTTTTTGTGGTACCGGGGATTGAACTCAGGGGCACTTGACCACTGGGTCACATCCCCAGACCTTTTTTGTGTTTTTTATTTAGAGACAGGGTCTCACTGAGTTGCTAAGTGCCTCACCATTGCTGAGGCTGGCTTTGAACTCGCGATCCTCCTGCCTCAGCCTCCCAGAGTGCTGGGATTACAGGCGTGCGCCACCGCGCGCCCGGCTGATAAAAATCATCTTTGATTTTGAGCAAGATAAAAATAAAATAACCCTCCAACCAATTTATTATTTTCTTTGACCCTCTCATAGAAGAGACTACTAAAAGCCCACATTCACTGTATTCACTGTCCACTTTTTCTGTTTCTTCCAATCCATTCTCCAGCCCACTTCTTTCTGGTTTCTGTTCTACAGGACTCCATTATATGTCACGTATATGACCCAATTGACCACTTTCTCCTTGAAACTCTATCCTCCTTCGGTTACCAATTGCTGACCCTCCCTCCTGCTTCACCACCAGGCTCCCTGGATGATCAGTCTCCCCCTTGTTTTCAGTTTCCACACCTGGACGTGTCTGTGACTCCAAAGTCCATATTTCCAGTTCAGACCTTTTCACTGAAAATCCTCCTGCTGTGTACAAACCCCTCTGCAGGGCCCCAAAGACACTCATTCAAAATACCCCCAAACTGATTTCCTTTCCCTCATTCCCCTTCCTGAAAAGCCTTTCTCGATTCCCTACGTTGGGGAATGTCACTGTGGTTCAGCCAGCTATCTAAGTGCTGGGAAGTGCACTTGGGTCATTTTGGTCCCACTGTCCTTGTGATCACTCTAGATATTGCTGCACTGTGGTCTCCTCTGCTGCCTTAGTTCAGGCTACCATTCATTTTCACCTGACCT
This sequence comes from Tamias sibiricus, assembly GCA_025594165.1. Taxonomy (NCBI): domain Eukaryota; kingdom Metazoa; phylum Chordata; class Mammalia; order Rodentia; family Sciuridae; genus Tamias; species Tamias sibiricus. Next base: position 83,776,817 of record CM046670.1, read on the forward strand.
CCTGCTACAGTCTCTAAATGGAGTCTCCCCATTTATTTCTGCACATCTCCAATCCAACCTTTACTTTTTGATAGTGATATTTCTGAAAAAAAATAAATAAAACTAAACTCATGACTCCCTTCCTTAAAATCTTCATTGACTTGTTATCACTTTGGAGAGCAGAGGCAAACTTCTTTACAAAGTTTTCCAGGGATTTCATCATCTGACTCCCTCACGCTGCTTCAGATTCATCTTTTCCACCACCTGCACCCTAGACTGCAGCCACAGACATGGTAGCCAACTGTGTTGAGGAACTCTTGCTATTCTCCAGTTCTCAAATACACTCTGCTCTAGGGATCTTTGCACAGATAGTCCCTTTCTTCATATGGCCTGGCACTGCCCCCTGCATCTTTTAAGATTAAAGTTTATCCTGCTCCATCCTCTGAGTGAATAGAAGCACAGAGAGATTCAGTAACACGCTCCCCTGTTCTAAACTTACCACCAGTGGCTTTTGTCATTGAGGACACTAGGTTGGTGTGAACTTTGTGTTTTGGTTTGTTTCTTTGTTCATTTGGTTGTGACTTCTCAGAGAAGTGAAAGGGGATGGGACATACAGTGTGTTGGCTATCAGAACTCTTTATGAAAGAAGGAAGGGGAAACTAACTGGGAAGGCAAGAGTGGGAACTTTCACAAGTTTGAAATAGGTGAGACTAAGAGAAAAAAGACAAAACACTCCCCCACAAACAGTGGATGAGTCCTAATATTTAAAACATTAATTCATAATGATAATCCCCAAAGAAAAACATCCACTTTCACAAGTGATTCCCAAATTGGAATGGCTGATGGATGGGGAGGGGGCAACTGCTGAGATGAGGGATGAGGCTGTCCATGACAAAGAGGAGCAGACGACGGTGAGTTATGGTCTCTGGTTCCACCTGGGACTGTGAGTAAATAACCCAGAGCCCAAGCGAGGCTCCAGATGGTTTGCGTAGTGAGTGTGACCAGAACACCACCGAGGAATCAGAGCCTGGTAATTCAAACCCAGCCTGCTTTTTTTGTATTGTAGTGACTCACAAACCGTCCAGAGAGTGGCTATTGGATGTGCTGGTGTGCAGAAGCCCGGAATCTTGCTCGCGGGACCTGGCCCGGAATCTCGCGGGACTTGGCGCGAGATCTAGAGAGGTTTACCCCGGGAAGGGAAGCCTGCGGCGCCATTCTTTTTTGGGCGCGTGAGACTGTGTCCAAGAGGGAGCGTTGGAGATTAAGGCTGTTTGTGTGTATATGTTGTAGCTTCTTGAAAGAGTGTGTGTGTTGTTAGAGGTTACAGAAGCCAGAGAGAGAAGAATAAAAGAACTTTTTCGTTTCCATCCTGCCTCCACGTTTCCTCCCACAGCGCCACTGTTCCAAGCGGCAGATTGCTACAGGCGCTTACACTGGTGGCCCTTTTATAAAAGCAGACTTCTGCAGAAACAAGTGATACCAAGGTTCAGGGCCATGTTGTGTGCTAACTAAAGCCCACGGCATGCTAGAAGATAGTTATTGGTAATTTTTAGAAACCCCTCAGTCAGGGTCCCAAGGCTTTGTGTACACATGTCACCCCATCATCTCACCTATTATAAGGTGAATGATCTGGGCTGGAGGGTGTGGAACTGGAATAGGAAGGTGAAGTAAGAATCCTATGTCACCTCCACCTTCTTTCCTGGTTTTATATCTTCCACTGCTGGGGATACACTGATTAGATAGTACTGAAAGCTTGTTTTCAGACAGTGTGAGACGGATAAAGGGCCCCCAGTGCTCTATACCATCAAAGGTGGGTCACAGATGTGGCCGTCCAGCTGGCAATGCAGGCAAGCCCTTCTCTCAGCTGGCATCTGTAAAGCCAGCACCTCCCCATCTGGGGCTTGAGCACCTGCAATAAGCAAAGAGTGATGGTTCCAGTGTCACCTGGAGTGGAGGGTGACACAGGCAGTGGGACGGGAGGCAGCAGTGTCTTGGGCCAGGACGGAGGGAGCACAGCAGCAGTGTGCTATCTAGGGACTCAGGGCACAATGGGTTATAAAAGCCCAAGTCCCACATAGACATCATTGGCTTTCAGATTTGCATATGTCTGAGGACAAAGTAAAAGTCCTCTTAGCTAGAGAAATAAAACTTTTTGCTTCCCTCCCCCCTACACAAGCCACTGCTGAAAACTGATTATGACATGGGTAATCAGAAAAAGCACATAGTGTATTTCCTATCCTTAAGGACTATACGATTGGCACGTGTTTACTGAGCACATTCTATTTATAAAGTGCTGATGTAGACCCGGGGATGAAAGTTGCTGTCCCAAATAAAGTTCTCACAATCTAGCTCTAAAGACAGATTTTTAAAATGTGTTATTATTATTAATAGTATTATTATTATTATTATTATTAATTGGTACTAGGGATTGAACCCAGAGGTACTTTAGCACAGAGCAACATACCCAGTCCTTCTTATTTTTTTTTTTTTATTTTAAGGCAGGATCTCACTAAGGTGGTCAGGACCTTGCTATAAAGCAAGTATTTTGATAGAGATCATTTAAGCACCCAGTGAATCTGCTACAGAAGGATGTCTAAAGGCTGAAGCAAAGGGTGAGGGGTGGAAATGCCAAGAGGAGGAACTGGCAGTGCTGTCCACAGCCACCTCAGGGGGAGACGAAGGCTCTAGAAGCCCTGGAAACGCTCTGGAAGGGTATGGCATATTCACATGCATGTTTTATATGCACTTGTCAGTTGAAACTGGGGGGATACAGAACATGAAGAAAATATGCCTCCGTGCCTCTTTTTCTTGTGTTCCAGACGTCCCTTCTCTAGCACTTACACAGATGCCCAGCACTTAATGCTCATTTCCAATAACTGCCACGAGTGTCTTGGAAGCAAAATGGCTTGGGCATCCATAGATTTCCCAGGCTACTTTCGGCAGGATTGGATGCCCGTCTGCTTCCCTGGGCTTTAAGGGGAAGAGAGCAACGCAGGGTAAGCCTTCTTGTATGGTGCTACAAGCAATTTGTGGCCTGTCCCCTAGGTCCTGGCACAGGGAGATGGCCCAGGTCACCTCCTCTCTTCAGGGAGGCAGGGACATGAGGGCTGGCTCTCCTGGGCTGACACACGCTCCTATTATTCTCATGCTGGGGAAGTGGTTGAAATCAGAAGTAAAATGCCACATTGTCCGCCCACTCAAGTCTGGGCTCAAGGGAAAGGGAATCGAGTGCCAGAGCGTTCACTGTTCCCAATCCACTCGAGGGCCTTAAGCTGTCTTCAACACAGTTGCCAAACAGCTTGGTAGAGACTGGCCTTTCGGGTGTGGGTAGGGGAGGAGGAAGGGAGGGAGCTGTTGGCCCTCCCTCTTGATTGCTTGATCAGAAGAGCTCCCTTCCTGCGAGGCTCTGGTGTCCTCTACCGCAGGGTGAGTCTTTGACTTTGCATGTGAACTTGCTGCTAGATATGCAATTTGACTACATATGCACATAAAGGGTCCTGGTTTAGATGGATTTGTAGTTTTGTCCTTTCAATTATTATTTTAGTTGGGAATTTCTTGATATACTTCAAATCCAGTGGTAAAGCCTTAAAGGAATTACCTTCTTGTGCAAGAATGATAGCATCTTTCTGAGGACTTTTGAGTGGTGCTTTCATATGCAAGAGTCTGTGACTCGGAGGTGACATTCAGACACCTGGCAGTGGCAAGAGTACTGCAGAAAGAATAGACTGGGGCTTGAGTCCTGGTACTAATCCTGCAAATTCCTGCACTTCCTTGGCCTTGCTCTCCCTGGGGGACATTGGGGTGTTGACCCTCTCAATCAACCTGACTTTTAGATTTTAAACTGGAGCAGAAATGGGTCCAGAAGAACTGAAAGTGCTTTCAGAGAGTAGATGTCAGGGCTCTGGGAAGACTGTCATTCTCTCCATTCGTTAGCAAAGGCACTTGGTTGTGTTCTTTGTTGTGGGGCTGGGGGAGTGGTCCCTGAGGGTCTCTGGTCATCCCAGTTTCCCATCATGTGGGTGTGGAAACAAGGCTAGGATGTAGCCTAATGAGACAGCAGTGTTGGCAACAGCAGCTCCCTGTGTTTCCCACAGTGCACTGACGTGGTGGAACGATGGTCTGGAGAGAAGGAAGGGAATGGGAGGGTCCTTCTTTGCCCTTGGAGCTCTGGTGAATAGATGGTGCCTGCAAAGTGTCCTTGTGCTTCTGTTGAATGAAAGCACTTTTTTTTTAACACACAGTGCTTGCTTGGGACCCTGGTAGGACAGCGGGTATTCCTAAGAGACCCCTGTGATCTTGGCTACTTAGGATTTTCTGGATGCAGAAACTAATGCCGGACAACAGGCATGGTGCCTTATGGATTGTTGGCACAGGCTCCAGACCACAGAGGGCTTGCAGGACACGAAGGACCACTCCTCAGGCACCCATTCAGAAGTGTGGTGAAGAGAAGGAAGCCTGAAGCTCTCCCAGTGGTTTCTGGCATCACTGATATTTTCTATATGAAAAGAAAAGGGCAAGAATTGGTGTAGTTAGGGCAACATTGGAGTGAGAAGATAAAATACTGCTTCTTTATAGGAAGCAAGAAATGAGTCTTCAGAAGTAGACTTAAAAGCACAATGAGCTCACTCCATGCCCTTTATTTCAAATTTTTAAGGAATATGCTATGTAGTTTCATCATAATAATAGTAACAGTTATAAAACACAAAGTGCTGCTCTTCCAAGTGCTTTGATTTATGAACTGATTCAAACCTTACAACAACCCCATGTGGCAGGCATTATTATTCTAGTTCAAAAAGGGAAATCAAGGCATGGAGAGATGAAGCACCTTGCCCAAGTTCAGAGTCAGAGTCAGAGCTGGAATCCAAACCCAGGCAGTTTGGCTGCACATGTGGGCCTGAAAGCACCAAAGCACACTGGGTCTCTGAAAAGCAGAGTCATAGGACGTTATAAAGCTCATCGTAGCTCAGGGGAAGAGCGCTGGCCTCGTGTACGTGAGGCTCAGGGTTTAATCCCAGTACTGCACAAGACAAAAATAAGAACAAAAATATACGAAAACAAGCAAAAAAACAAAACAAAACAAAAAAGCAGAGGTCTCTTGTTCCACCTTCTCTACATGTGATTTTTATTCTTCAGAGATAGCTTCTTGTACTCCTTCCTGTTATTTCTTCTGACATCTATTTCCATAATTCCAAATATCATGTTTGTTTGTGGTCCTGGTGATTGAACCCAGGGGGACTCCACCACTTGAGCTACATCCCCAGTCTTGTTTTTTTGTTTGTCTTTTTCATTTTTTATTTTGAGACAGAGTCTTGCTATCTTGACCAGGCTGGCCTTGAACTTGCCATACTCCTGTTTCAGCCATATCCTGTGCACTCTATGCACACCCTACCTAAATATCATATGTCTTGTGTATTTCTTCTTGATTTTTCTACTTTTGACATTATTTATTGGCTTTGTCCTGTGGAAAAGGACAATTTAGTTTTCTTTTTTTTAATTTATTTATTTTTTATTCTAAGTTGTTATAAATGACAGTAGAATGCATTGCTTTTCATATTACACATGTAGACACATTTTTACAAATCTCTGGTTGTAGGCAATTTAGTTTTCTTGTACCATCCTCCCACCTCTGCCCCAAACACAAATGCCTCATCTCCCCATTCCCCTTCATCATCTCAGCACCATTTTTAGTTAGATCAGTATTCCATGTTCAGGGGCTGGGGATGTGGCTCAGTGGTAGAGCACTTGCCTAGCATGTGTGAGGCCCTGGGTTCTATCTTATTTATTTAGATAAATAAATAAGTAAAATAAAGGTCCATTGAAACTGAAAACAAAAATTCCATGTCCAGTATTGTATATTCTCATAAACATTATTTATTATTCATTCTCTTTCTTTACAAACTTTGGTAGCCAATAGTTCCTCCTTTTGTTTCACAGTGTTATCTGTAGAGCTAACCCTAATTCCTCTCCAACTTTTCTAACGGAACCGGAAAGCACTTCTCAATATGCACAGATACTTTGGGGGTTTGTTTTTTCTTGGAGTGATTCCTCCGGGAGCCATCTGTCCTGTCCTCTGTGCCAGTCAAGACTGTTTATGTTGTAGAACTGACTGACACAGAGCTGATATCCCAGGATCTGTCTTCACCATCATCCCGGAATTTCCTTCAGCTGTCTCCTGCGTGGCATCTCTGTCTCTTGGATCTCAGGGTCTCCTCTTTCTTAGTTAGAGCTCTTCCAGTAGCTCCCTCAGAAAACACAAGGAAGAACGAGCTTTGGAGAACTAAGATATTTGAAATTATTTTTCTTTTACTGTCTTTAATCGTAGCTTGGGAATCACTTTGTAGATTGGAAATTTTAATTTTCTGTTCAAATTTTAAGGCATTTAAAATTTTTTTAAAATTTGTTTTAATTAGTTAGACATGACAGTAGAAGGCATTTATGCACTGTGATATATTGTACGTAGATGGGATATAATTTCTCATTTTTCTAAGTGTACATGTTGCAGAATCATGTTGGTCATATAGTCACATATATACATACAGTAATAATATTTGTTTCATTCTACTATCTTTCCCATCCCCACATCCCCTTCCTTCCCTCCCTTCAATTCTCTCTGATTTAAGGTAACACTATTTTTCCCTAGTGTCTCCTGCCTTATTGTGAATTAGCATCCACATATTAGAGAAAACATTCAGCCTTTGGTTTTGTGGGATTGGCTTATTTCGCTTAGCATAAGGCTTTTTTTTTCCCTTGCAGTCTACCTACTCAGAGACCTTTATCTCCTTTTTGAAAACTTAGGAAGCCATTCTGTGTCCCTAATTCTTTGTAATTCCTTCAGATTTTTTTCCTCTGGAAACTTTTAGGGACTTCTGTTTATTTTAAATTTCATGATGATACGCCTTGATGGGTCTTTCTTAAATTCAACATGTTGGGCATGCAATGTTCTTTTTCAATCTGGAAGGTCATAGCCTTTGGCTCAAGAATATTTTCTTAAATTTTTTAAAAAAACTTTTTTTGTATCTCTGATAATTCTTTTAGATAATTCATCAGCTGAATGTCAGTCCTCATGGATTTATCTTTTCATTTTTTAAATTATTGCTTTCCCGTTTCATCCATTTTTCTTGTTATACGTTCCAGATTTTGTCAAATTCAATCATCTATTTATTGTATTAAATTATTGAATATAATTTTAAGTGCTACAAAATTTTTTTTAGTTTCTAAGAGTTTTTGTTCACAATTGTTAACAAACTTATTCTTTTTGCACAGATTTTGTGTCTTTTTAAAGATAAGAATATTAACTAAAATTTTTTTTCACAACTTCTCCATTGTTTCTGCTTCCTTTGAATTATTTTTTCTTCCTTTCTGGGGTTCAGGGTAGTTTGTACTCATAATAGAAACTTACTGCTAATGTCTCAGTGCAAGTGAGTGGCCCAGAGTTTTATTTTCAAGGCTAAAGAGCTCATTTTAACCTGTGTGTGCAATTAGCAGCTGTGATAGGGAGGAGACCAATGTGACAATTGTCAACCTGTGCTGGGCTTTGCCTCGAGGTTGCTGGGCAGGGACCCAATATTTTACTGGCTTTCCTGCGTAGGTAGGTGTTTCTTCTCTTGGGGCTGATCAGTTTCCTGGGAGAGGAATCCTCAGCCTCCTCCCCTAGAGCACAAGTCAGTCTCCATGTTCTGGCTGCCAAGGAGCAGAAAACAACAGGTTACGCCATTTAGTGTGTTGTGTTTATTTACACCCCTTATTTTTATTATGCTGTTTTGATTTGAGTCTTGGACTGAGCCTGGTGTGCTGTGAGGAAAATACCAGACAAGAGCAACTTAGAGGAGGAAAAGTTTAATTGGGCTCACAGCTTCAGAGGTCCCGTCTATAGTAAGCCAACTCCACTGCTGTTGGTCTATGATGAGAAAGATGTTATTGCAGAAGGGAGTGGTGGAGAAAAGCTCTCAGCTCATGGTATATGAGAAGCAAGACAGAGACTGCAAGAAGCCAGGGACAAAATATATAACCCTCAAGGGTCCACCCCCCAATGACACAGTTCCTCCAGCCACATCCCTCCTGCCTACAGTTACCTCCCAGTAACTTCTGCCTGGAAAAGTTTTGACTTTGCCATGGCTTTGAAGTGAACTTGAACTTCTAAAGAAATCGGTGATGACATGAGGAAAAGCAATCGTGTGGCTGTGAGGGGTTGGGAGGGATGTGGTGTCTAGTTCTCCCGTAAGCTTCCACCAGGCAGCCTGTCTTCAGGCTTACCCCTCACCAGCCTTCCCAGATCCCCGAAACCTCCCATCGGGGTGCCTTTCCAGGCTTGTGCTGGGTCAATCATTTGGCATCTCTATGGCTCCACAGGCCCTCAACTGGCAGTTGGATTTTCGTCACTGCCTGTTTATCCACTTGGTTTCCTAAATTTTGTTCACCATCTTGTCTGCTTCAATCCCCTTTCTCTTTTTTGTTGTCATATTGAGTTCTTGGCTTCTGCATTCCTTTAGTCTACTGATGCATCAGGAGGGAGTGGAGCGGCGGAGCCTATCTGACTTTCAACCAACCATTCATCTGCCTGGTGCTGACTTTCCATGCATAAAATGACTGAAAAAATAAAACTGTCCACACCCTTGCAGGATCATTTCTAAGGTCCACTGAGACATCTCGAGCACATGTTCATTAGACAGCAATTTCTGAGTATCCAGTTTTTAGGGGAGTCAAAGGATATACAGGACCCACAGGGAGGAATACACATCATTCTAGCAGACAGAAGAGGCACAATGTGGACAGAAAAAGGGGACCTTCTGGGATAGGAGGTATTGCAGAGCCATGGAACAGGTGAAGTCAGAGATAGCATAGGTAAGTGAGGAGGTGACCAGCATGTTCTAAGTGGTAAGAGCAACTCAGCATGTGCTTGGGGCAAGAACGCAGAAGACAATAGGAAGGATGTATAGGGAGTCTGGTGAGGTCCTTCGAAAGGTGCGAGTCGTGGGGAGCAATTATCCCAGTTGCTCTAACTTTCTGTTGGCCTTCATGAATGGACTGAGGTGGGTCCATTGTCATGAGTATCTCCAAGGGGAGGAATGTACTTATCAGCAAAGCCCAGTGACTCTTGGAAACTCCTACTGAAGGTGAGCAGAGAGGTGCCATCCTGGGCCCTTCAGCAACTGAACAAAATGAAGCCCAGCAGGACTGGAGGAAGATGATGGGCAGTATATTCAGTGGTGATCAGAAAGGTGGTCAGAAACTTCGGTGACCTCACATGGGTTGATATGATGGTCGTTTGGCAATACAGGTCTTGCGCATTTTGTTATTTCTTGTCTTCTCACGTTCAACTTTGAACAAGTTTCTTCCTTTGTAGAACTTTGCTAAAAACCGAGGAGCAAACTTCTGTTACACACGGTGGGTAAATTTCACCACACAGTGGACAGGACCTCCCCTTACAACCATGGAGTTGCCAACAATTTAAAAACTCTTGTTCTTTGGAGGAAGGTGTAGTTGATGCTCATATTAATAGCAAAGAGAGAGAGAAACATGTGCTTGTTTCTGCTGAAGTCCACCACAAAACATTAGTGAGATGGAGGGTGCTTGACGGAAAGTATCATTATTTCAGTGTCTCATTTCCCAAGTTGTCCAGAGGGTCTTGAATTTCCAAATCATTGCAAGTAATAGCAATCACTAGCACCTCTCATTAACTACTCTCACCCCAATTAATTTTGAGGTATAAAAATTATCTCAGCTTTGTTCTTTGCAATCACAAACATCACTTGATCTAGAAGGAGCTTAATTTTAAAATGATAGCAATCTGAATACATAATAATATAACTATAGTTTCAAAATTATGACTTCAAAGAATGGAGAAATTGCCTAGACATGTGAAAAAGAAAGTCACAATAAATAATGCATTATTATATGCTAATCTAAGGTATAAAATAAATAAATGATTGAATAAAGCAAATAGGGAGAACAGACAAATTTCCCATATGGGATTCTGAATGTCTGGAGATGCCCTACCCTGGAGGAAGTGTAGCATATGCCTCTGTTGCCTAGGTGTTGGCTGTGAAGAGTGACTCCACATGGACTAAGCACAGAAAGATAAGACAGAGGGGCTATAGTGAGAAGGATGATGAACACTATCTCAGCCAGGCAATCAAGAGCATGGACAGTGATTGGCATGTTTATGGTACACATCCTCAACATGATGCCATGATATTGGCACTTTACCTCTCGGGTTCCCTCTGATAATCCATAACCCCAGCTTAATTGTGAGAAAAACATCAGACCAATTCCTATAGCAGGATATCCTACAAAACACCCAACCAATGTTGCCCGAACTGTCAAGATAATTAAAAAAGGAAAAGACAGGGAAACTGCTACAGTAAAGAGAAGCTTATGGAGACGTTGCAATCAAATAAAATATGGCATCCCGGATGGGATCCTAGGACAGATAAAGGATGTTAGGTAAAAAATGAAGAAATTGGAAAAATGAGTATGGACTTGTGCTAGTAATAATTTGTCAGTATTGGTTTATTAATTATAAAAAACATGTCATAGAAATAATGTAAGGTATTGTTAGGGAAAGTAGACGTGAGATACAGGAGAACTCAATTCAGTTCAAAGTGAATTGAATGCTCAGTGATTGTGTAATTGGTTAAATATAATTAGTAACATTTTCATTAGTACAATAACAGTTATGGTCTAAATGAGATTATCTTTCCTAAACATTGTATTGCTTTTCATTGAGCATAAGATCCAGATCGATCGATCTTTCTTTCTTTTCTTTTCTCCTCTCTCTCTCTCTCTCTCTCTCTCTCTCTCTCTCTCTCTCTTTCTTTCTTTCTTTCCCAGGGATTGATTGTACCAGGGGCACTTAACCACTGAGCCACATTCCCAGCCCTTTATTTCTTTATTTATGATAGGGTCTCACTAAGTTGCTTAGGACCTCACTAAGTAAGTTAAAAGTTGTTGAACTGGCTTTGAGCTTGTGATCTTCCTGCCTCTGGCTACTGAGCTACTGGGATTACAGGCAAGCACCACTGTCCCCAGCAAGATCCAGGTTCTTTAGCATGGCACTTGAAGTCCTTGAAAATCTGGCTCTGGCCAGATTTAAAGATTTTGCCAACTTCATTTTTATATAAAATACAACTATACACTGTAGACTGATCCCCTCAAAATCCTTGAACTTTCTTGCCTTCATGTTTTTATTTTTGTTTTATCTACCCCAAATGGTCTTTCTCCCTTGTCTATTAAATCCTCCAAAAACAAATTCAAATCCAGTTGCTTCTGTGAAGCTATATCTAGTTCTTGGCACTCAGGACTAGCTCTGCTCTCTGTGGCTCAGAGAACAAATTGTGTGTAGCTGTCCACAGGATGCATCATGCTGTGCTGTGAGTTCTAGTCAGGTGTGTGTATTTTTCTGCACCACACCCCAACACTCTGCTTTTTGAAGACACACCCTCTTGCCTAAGGCCTTTACATAAAGTTAAGTGCTGAAGAAATCATCAGGAGGTGGGCACCATGGCGCACACCTGTAATCCCAGCAGCTCAGGAGGCTGAGGCAGGAGGATGGCAAGTTCAAAGCCAGCCTCAGCAATAGTTAGTCACTAAGCAACTCAGTGAGACCCTGTCTCTAAATAAAATACAAAATAGGGCTGGGGATGGCTCAGTGGTCAAGTGTCCCTAAGTTCAATCTAGCGTACCAAAAAAAAAAAAAGAAAAAGAAAGAAGAAAAAGAAATAATCATTTAATGCAATGGTTCTACAACTGGGCTGAATGAATAGTTTCTATGGTTCACATATGAGGTGTCTGCCAAAAAAGCTCTTGTGTTTATGCAGGAGGTAAAATGATTAGATTGTGATAATCAATGGGTTAATCCATTTCATGAATTAATGATTTGAATGGACTACTGGGAGGTAACTGTAAGTGGGATGTGGCTGGAGGAAGAGTGTCATTGGGAGGTGGGCCCTTGAGGATTATATATTTAGTCCCTGGCTTCTTGCAGTCTCTGTCTTGCTTCTCATCTGCCACAAGCTGAGCAGATTTTCTCCACCACTCCCTTCTGCAATAACGTCTCTCTGATCGTACACCAACAGCATCGGAGTGGGCCTACCATGGACGGGACCTCTGAAGCTGTGAGCCCAATTAAACTTTTCCTCCTCTAAGTTGCTCTTGTCTGGTATTTTTCTCACAGTGACAGAAAGCTGACTAACATAACAGTAGAAGAATATGGCATTATCTTCTTAAAGATACCAATGCAGAATAAGTCAGAATCTCTGGGAGTGGAGCCCATGCTTCCATATGTTAGAGTTCCTCAGGTGATTCCACTGTGGCAGGGGAGAAGGCAGCAGCAGGAGTCACTCTACAGCAGGTAGAGAGAAGGGGCCTCCCCTTCACAGGCCTTGATTGCATCTCCGAAGATGAATGGCTGCGCCTGGAAAAGTTTTGACTTTGCTGTGGCTTTGAAGTGAACTTGAACTTCTAAAGAAATCTGTGATGACACGAGAGTCAGGTATGATATATAGTTGAGCGATCGGGCCCCACATGTGGAAATGGTTTGCTGCACTCTGGAATGTACCTGTGGAAAATGTAGCTTTGGAAATGCTGGTAGCAGATGCTCCTGTTCGTGCACATGCAATTGACCGATGATGGTGTGCCATCACTTCTTTTCAGAGTCGACGTGTCGGCTTCTTTGGGAGGTGTCTTCCTCAATCAGGGGCGTGGGGACTGTCCAGAATACACCCTTGAGGCAGCGATGCCTCCTGGAGGCATGCCCCAGGCTCTTGTGGCCTGCCCTCTCTCTATATCTACAGGTGTACTGGCCAGGGTGGGAGCCGTCTCTCCAAGGTGCCAGTTACCCAGTTCCTATGAAGCAAGGCCACTGTCACAGCTCAGTGGCTCTCAAACTGGAACATTCATTGGAATCACCTGTGGCACTTTATCATACATCACGGGCCCTACCTACAGTTTCTAATTGAGTATGTTTGGGATGAAACTCAAGGATTTTCTTTCCTAGGTTTCTGGGTGATGCCGAGGCTGCCGGTACTGGGACCACGGTTTGAGAACCACTATTCTAAGTGCAAGGGCAAAAAAAAAGATGGGGAAAAGAAAAAAATAATCCATTAAATTTTTAAACAGGTATGGATAAAGATTGTAAGTGCTCATAAAGGCTATGTGGAGAAAAGAATAGCTAATATTCTTAATGTTTCAAGAACTTTCTGTGGCTAAGCAATGCTACCTTTTAGCAACAAGGAATACAGAATAAAGTGCACATGATTTGCTACCACAGGCTGCTCTGAGCCAGGAGAATGTGGATGAAGTTACGCCATGAGATGAGAGTTTCAAGGGCAGTTATGTGTCTCTGCCACAGAATTGTTGTTGTTGTTTAGATCACATGTGTGGAGCTTTATCACAGTAGAAAACATCCCTTTTCTAATAAGAAAACCAACTTCAGTGGCCACGGCCCTTAGCACACACACAGGTCTGCAACCCAGACAGAGGGGAGCTAGCTCTCAGCTGCATCTGTGAGGGGTTGGACAGTGAGAAAAAGAACAGAGAGGAACAAAAACAAAAAACAATAACAACAAAAAGAAGATGAAGCAAAAGATGTTGGAATTGTTTTATCTACTGTTTGCACCAAGTAATAGCTGTCATCTAGAACATTAATGGGCACAGAGAAAAAGCCCAAGGACCAAAGATTAATCAACCTGTGTTTTCTCAATAGCCCAGCAGAACTCATTACCTGCTGAATACATAATCCTGCGTTAGGCTATGATTGAAAAGACAAAACACAAATCTCAGAGATGGTCCCACTCCTCAAGAAGCTTGTCTATTTTGCGAATACAGGAGAAACAGAACTCACAAACCAAATGCTAACACCACAGGAAGGGGGAGCAGGCAGGGAGAAGTAGGTGGTTGGAGCATCCGTCCTGTCCAGAGTAAACAGTCAAACTGATGCCAACTAGAAAACGAGACAAATTCTTAGAATTCTAGTAACACAAGAACAGGATTTTAGACTTGAGGAAGGTTGGACTGGGTCTTTTCTAGGTCCTCAAGTGCTCCTTTTAATTTTTTCTCCCCAAGTTTTTCCCCACAAACACTCAGCCCCACCAAGTAGCATGCAGATCATTTCTTGGTGTGTAAGACAAGGGCTGGAAAGGGCTGCACCCTTTAACAACCAAACAGCTGTGGGTGTTGGGAGTGGTTTCTGCACCTTGGCTGGCCCCATCTGAGCAGCCACTAAAAAAAACATGCATGTTGGGTGGGGAGGGACTGAGGAGATCAGGAGACTCAGCATCCGCTTACAGCATTTGTGTTGATTAGCTGAACTTCCAGTGTGGAGAAAGTGGCCACTTTCTTGCAGTTCAGTGGATGTCCTCTGTGATGGGACCTGTGGGAAAGCCCCCATCTCCTTTCTCTGCAGATGTAAATAACCCTGTTCACCCCCTATATAACAGACCCCCCCAGGTCTGTTTGTTTTTCATCCAGTAAAGAACACAAGATCTTGTTAAGTTGTATTTTTTTAAAGGACTTCACTATAGTGTCCTATAAGGACCTGTTGGGGGAGATATTTAGATATTCTTTTCATTAGTACATTATGATCCAAATTCTTGCCTGTTAAATTAAGTAAACAAAAACACAACTAAAAAAAAAACTTTAAAAAAATACTAAAATATGATTTCTAAAGATCCAACTTAAATACATCTGTGGAAACTAAGCATAATTTATTTTAAAATTAGGTTAAAAATATTTGCAGTGTATGCCCAAACTTTTCCAGATGTTAAAACAAGTAAACACCATTAGATCAAATTTAATTTGGTTTGGTGTTTTAATCAACTTTTACCTTGATTTTCCTTTTTTGCTTATAACAAGGTTTACTCGTGTGTTGGAGGTGGTCTTAAAAGTGTTAATTTTAGCTTTACTTTATAATGCAAACACATGCACCAAGGCATTTTCTTATTATAAACTGAGTTAGATAAACTTTCAGTATAGCTCTGCTTCATTAAACCAGGAAGTTTATACACTCTAACAAAAAAAATATGTATTTCCATTTCATGTTGGCATCAATGGTGGTACTGTGTATAATGTCGTTAGTACTGGTAGCTGGAATTCTCCATGGGAGACTGATGAAAGACAGATGACAATAAAAAAGGGCATCAAAAACCAAAAATAAAACATGGGATGTGGATTGAGAAGGAAGGGCGCTCTTTACCAAGGCAAAAATAGTTTCTTGGGAGGTGGCCTTCAGAGCTCAGAGGGAGAGGAGAGGGCTTCCCAGCTCCCAGGTGTGCATAAAGAAGATCTGCTTTCTGGGATTGCTGCTGTATTATGTGTGTGTGGTACTAGGGATGGAACTCAGCGGTGCTTGAGACCTGAGCTACATCCCCAGCTCTTTATATTATTTTTTATTTTGAGATATGATCTCACCAAGTTTCTCAGACTTGCCTCGAAGTTGTGATCCTCCTTCCTCAGCCTCCTGAGTTGCTGGGATTACAGGCATAAGCCACCGTGCCCATGTTATTTTTCAAAGCAGTTTTTCTGAATCATTTTGAATGTCAGGAGAAGTGGTGATTAAACTTCTATTTAGGGGACTGAATGACACAAGCTATAGTTTACCCAAGTTAAAAGGATCGGCCAGTACGGGAGTTGACATTTGATCCTCAGAAGCAGGCTTCACTTGAACAAGATTCTGCTGGATTCTTTGTGTTGTGAAAAGCAGATATATCCATGTGTGTGTTTTAATTATGCATATCCATATTAATGGTTCATAACCTCCCTTCTCATACCAAAGATAATTTTGACTTTGCCAGTTCTTTTTCTGATATGGATTACGGATGAGAAGGAAAAGCCACCAAACTAATCTGATTGATTTAACTGGAAAGGACAGAGAGAGCTACTCTCAGGAAAGAAGAGGATGGATTCTGAGACTGAGGAGAGGCGGGAAAGAAAGACAAAGTCCAGCTCAACCCAATTTTGAGTAAGCTTCAGGTAGAGAGGGAGAAAGACTAGAAGACATCATGCTGGGCTTGGAAGGGATATGGGGTGTAGAGAGCAAAGAGGATTTCAAGGAATTCCATGGCACCTTATAAATGGGCTGGGAAAAAACTCAGCATTCCCGGTGAACTCCCAATCACCAGGCAAGGTGCTTCCTTGTTTGTATTGCGAAGCTTTTGTTTTTGCATCTTTCCTTTGTGGTACAATTGACCAGCACCCTGTTCTGAGATATCTAAACCTGGCTTTCCAGGGACTCGCCTAGATGGCAGCAAACTTGTGAGAATCTTTAGCAGTCTCCATTGCCATCAGCATTTGGCAGCATGTGACACATAATCATCTTCAGTGTGTTTGCTTTTTCCACATAATGAGAAATCCTGTGGTGGGCAGTTTGGGGATAGTGCAGCTGCTCCAGGAAATATCTTTGTGTTTAGGTTAGTTTTTCAAGATGGCTATTCTACCTCCAGACATCAGAACTGTGCTCCAGGTGGAAGAAGATTGAAAAGAGGAAGGAATAAAGGCATGTGCTGGATGCATCTATCTCTTTAATAGATAGAAGAAAACTTTCTATGTCTGAGAGGCTTCCCCATAAATTGTGAACAGTTATGCCACCTGGTTCCCTCCAAACTACAGGTGGATTTGAGAGACAAAGCATATTATCTGCACATTGTGAAGAAAAGTGGGTTCAGTAGAAAAGGAGAAGGAGGAGGAGAAGAAGGTTATTAGTAATGTCTGCCACATTCCCGCCTGCTCCAAACACAGGTGGAGATTGTGAGAGATTTATTGACTTTATTCTGTCCACACCCTCTTGCATCCATAAATTTCTAGTCTGTGATCCTCAGCTTCAGATTCTTCATGTCTTCCTAATTATCATAGATGATAATGCTAATGTTACATAACCTGTGTTAACTAGATCAAGCTGGAGAGGTCTGTTTTCTACACCAAATTGAAGTCTTTTATACCAACACAAGAGGAGCTCCCTGTTGGATCAGAACCACCCACATGTTTATGGTCCATAACCCAAAGCACTGACTTCAGGGACGAGACATCTGGATGTGGCAGAGGTCAGTCTCATAATAGGCAAATGGGACAGGCTCAGGGTCAGAGCCTCCTGGGGCTCCCCCTACCACACTTTGTGGTTGATAATCTATGAACATAGAAGAACTACACAACTACCTTCTCAGTTTTTCTAGATAAGGGAGACCTCTGCAAACCTACTTCACTTTTTAATCAGTGTGAGAAATGTCACTTTTTTCTCATGTTAAATGGATTCTAGTCTTCATACATATTTAATGACTTTTTTGTCTCCATAAATGGATTAGGTTAATTCGTGCTATTGTTGTTTTGTTTTAAATCATTTTTTAAAACTTAATTGTTTAAATGGAAACATAATAATTGTACATATTTATGTGAAAGAGAAAGACATTTCGATACCAGTATATAAAATATAAGGATTATGATAAGATCAGGGTAATTGGCATATTTACTGCCTCAGACATTTACCATTTTTTTTTTTTTTTTTTTTTTTTTGTGCTGGGAACATGTAGGGTACTCTCTGTTAGCTATTTTGAAATTACTAACTTTCATCAACCATAATTATCCTACTGTTCTAAAAAACATTAGGAGCTATTCCTCCTATCCATGCTTTTCTTTCATAATTCAATAATGCATGCTCCTATCTGTAGTTCATTTCATCTTACATAATTTATTTTGAGAAATGTATAAAGTCAGAAAAATGAAATAATAACTCTATTCAATTCTGCATTAATTGCTATCACATATCACTATTTCTTTGCTTTATGATAATTCTTCACAAACTATCATTCTAAATTTAAGTGGTCATGGCAATACTATCTATGTTCTCATTGATAATAATTTGAAAAAGCCAGGTAAAATAAAACATATTATAAAAGCACCAGAAAGCTCTTGAAGGAAGGAGGACAAAATTTTTAGGAAGTAGACAATCATTCAGAGGGAACTGAAGATCAGTTGTTGCTTTGTTCCCAGGGAAGATTGGTTAATTTTCAGTGTAGGCTGGAGGCTGAGAACCAGAGGGCCACTAGTGAGACAAACAAAACCTAGTGAAGCTCTTAGTGGTCTCATGAGGCTAAAGTGGATGAAATGGTGCTATAGAAGCCTCAAATATATGACTGTTATCCCCCAAACACACTTGATCAATTTAAGCTCATGTGGAAAAAGATTTTTTTTAAGTCCTAGTGATTCTGATGTTAGAGAGAAAACAACTGCTAAAGAGTTAACTGAAAATCTCTGAAAAGGAACATGAATTACCCTTTCCCAAAGGCCCATTGAATTCTAAGCTAGAACACTTGGTCCTAGAATCAGAGACAACGCCAATGTATACTGACCCTCACAAAATTTCAGTGCAGAAACCCAGTTCAGTTTGATTGAATTTAAGTATTTATTCCCTGCTTGATGCCTAACAGAGGAAAGGGTTATCATTCCATGAATGATAACAACATTATCTGGAGCACCTCTCTCTCTCTCTCTCTCTCTCTCTCTCTCACACACACACACACACACACACACACACACACACACACACACACACTGTACCCAGCATACTACAAATTGCTGAGCATGCAAAAAAACAAAAACATGTGAATAACAAAGAGGGAGAAAAACAGACAACTGAGATGCTGGAGTTAGCAAGAAGTGATTTTTAAATGACCATGATTAATATGTTAAAGGAAATAGAAGGAAATAGAGGAAAGGACCAAGAAATTCACCAGAGCATTTGAATATATAAAGGAAAACACATTCTAGAACTGAAAAATACAGTATGTGAGATTAAAAATGCAGTAGATGAGATGAGTCTGACAGCAATTTGGACACAGCAGGAGACCATATAGAATGCAAAGACAGGTCAATAGGAAATTTCAAGGGTGGAATGCAATTCTTAAAGCAGGCAACCAAATAAAAAGAGGCAAACAAACAAGAGCTTAAGAGACATTTTAGGCCTGCTCAAAATTTCTGACAACAGATTACTTGGACTCCCAGAAGAGAAGAAATATGAGGGTGGATGCAATAATCTAAGATAAAATGGTGAAGAATTTTCTAAAGTTAATAAAATACATTATCCACACATCCAAAAACTTCAGTGAACTAAAAGCTGAATAAACACAAAGAAAAAAGATGTAGGCATACCAGAAAAGGCTACAGAAAAAGCAAAGACAAAGAGAAATCTTAAAAAGAGCTACAGAAAATAACTACCAAGCTAATATTTTGAGCCTAGTGAACATTCCTTCCAAATCAAGAAAGAAAATTAAATATTTTTTCTCTAAGTAAATGAAAATTGAGAGAATTGCCACTAATAGGTGTGCACCAGAAGAAATACCCAAAGGATGCTTTGGAAATGACAGAAACTATCCCAGCAAGAAATGTGGAAAAGCAGTTTGAAATGAAAAACACTGGAAATGATAAATATGTGGGAAAAGTAATATTGATGGTACAGACACTCATTGAAATGAAATGTCTCTTGTAGTTTAAAATGTATAGAGAACAAAGATGTTTGATAAAGCTAATGCAAAATATGGAAGGGAGCAAAGGGACTTAGCCTGTTTTAAGGCTGCCGATTATAGAAAAATGGTAAAATTAATAATTTTGTTAGATTGAAAACATAAGATATAATTGCTTAAGCAAAATAGGGAAAGAATGTGTAACTAACAAATTAATAGCAGGGAAACAGAATAAGAAGATTTGGTTAATCTAAAAGAAAAGAAGAAAACAGATAAACATTAATTAGAAATTAATAGCTTACAAATATGTAATAGTGTGTATAAACCCAATTTAATGAGATGTAGGACAGAATGCTTTGAGTAAAAGACAAAAATTGTTACATTGAACTTTTTAAAAGGAAAACATCTCAACTACAGTATTTTTGAAGGAAAAAAAAAAAAAGCTAGTATAAAAGCAGAAAAATTGAAATACAAAGTGATGGGAAATGACCCATGAAAACACTACCCAAAAGAAAACTGATGTAACTATGCTAATAACAGATAAGGGAGACTTTAAGACAAATGACATCAGGGGAGAACAAAACAAACTTGGTCTGTTTGACATATATAGAACACAGACCTAATGATACCACATTGACATTGTTTTTAGTTTCACAGGACACATTTCCCAAAATGCACTATGATGTTGGGCCAGAGGGAAATCTTAATAAAGCCCAAATGTTGAAGTCATTCAGAGTTCATTATCTAACATCAATGGTATAAGTAAGAAATAAATGACAAAAAGATTACTGTAAAGCTATGGATTGTGTTGCAGGCCTATAATCCCAGTGACTCAGGAGGCTGAGGCAGGAGGATCCCAAGTTTGAGCCCAACCTCAGCAAGTTAATGAGTCCCTGTCTTACAATAAAAAATAAAAAGGGCTGGGAATGTAGCTCAGAGATAGAGCATCCAGGGTTCAACCCCAAGTACTTAAAACAAAAAGAAAAAGAAAAAGGAATGATGTGTATTTGAATTGTAATGCATGCTACTGTCATATATACAACAACTTTGAATAAAGAAAAAAAAAAGGAATGAAAGATAAATATAACTGAAAAATTTTGAATTGCTTGAAATTTGTTAATATCTTGCTAGAAATTATTAATATATTTCTAAATAATCAATAGATTGAAGAAGAAATTAATGTTAGAAAATATTTAGAGAGTAAAGCTGGGCGCAATGGCGCATGCCTATAATTTCAGCACTTGGGAGGCTGAGGCAGGAGGATCATGAGTTCAAAGCTAGCTTCAGCAATGCCAAGGCACTTAGCAACTCAGTGAGACCCTGTCTCTAATAAAATACAAAAAAAAAAGGGCTGAGGATGTGGCTCAGTGGTCGAGTGCCCCTGAGTTCAATCCTCAGTACCAAAAAAAAAAAAAAAAAAAAAAAAAAAAAAAAAAAAATTTGAGAGTAAAATTCAACATCTTGAAATTTGTCATTTGAAGTTAAAACAGTAAAAAGAAGCATAGCAAGATTTTAGCATCAAATAAGGTATCAGGAAACAATGAAAACTGAGAAGTAATTATTCATGCTCTATCTAAATAATAGAGCTATAAAGGATAAACAGTTTATACTGAAAGTAACTAAAAGTAGGGAGCTAGCAAAGATAAGCACAGAAATCAATTTTTATAAATACAATTCATAATCCTAAATTGGAAAAAGATAAGTAAATAAGAAACACGTGGCAAGATTGAACAAGGAGCAAAAAGAAAGAAAAAACGATAAATCACCAGTATTTGGAATTAGAGAGGAGATAGTCCTACAGATTCTACACACATGATCCCTTTATGCAAATAGAGTGGCAATTTGGATGCAAAGGACAAATTCTTCAAAACATATAACTTATTAATGTTTGGAGAAGTAGAAATTCTGAACATTCCAATATCTATTAAAGAAATTGAATATTTTCCTAAACACTTCCTACACAAAAGGACTAGCTTGTTTCCATACCTAAGGAAAAGAGAACATAAATCACATATGAGTCTTCCAGAAAAGAGAAAACAAAGGTGTACTTGGAAAACTCCTTTTATGTATGCTTGCTACCCAAACCTGACAAATATATTATAAGCAAGGAAAGTTACTGTCCTCTTTTTCATGTGGCCATAAAAGCAAAAATCCTGAACAAAGTATTGGCAAACAGGCCTGAGAAATACATAAGAAAGCATTATATATCTTGAACACTAAGCTGGGTTAATTTTTAAAAGTCAATCAATAACAATTGGCGCACTTATTAATAGAAAAATGACAAAACAATATACTTAATAAGTGAATATAACCGAATTGCCAGATGGAAATTCAGTAGAGAAGCAGCAAATACATTTCTATATATGGTCAAAAGGAGAAAAAATTAAAAATATGTACCCTTTACAATAGTATCAAAAAATTTGAACAAATACTCTTCAAGAATGCTGTGATGAATACTGCAAACCTGTGGCAATTAATTGTACAAGATCTTAATTAATGCATAAAGAACATATTCATGGCTTTGAAGGTACTCTGATATTGTCAGTTCCTCTTAAATGTTCCAAAAGTTTTAATTGCATTAATGACCCCCCTACACAAATATCAGTAGGATTTGTTGTAAAAATGTTGAGTCTAAAATTCATGTGTAGGTGCAAACAAGTGAGAATAACTAAGTAACTTTTATTTAAAAACAACTTTCTTCGTTTATAGCATTTTGGGATTTGTAGGAAAATTGCAAAGGTAGTAGAGCGAATTCTCTTTATATCCCACACCCAGTTCCCCTTATTATTAACATCTTGCATCAATATTCCAATTAATCAACCAATATTGACACATTATTAATGATTGAAGTCTATAATTTATTCAGATTTCATGAAGGCAATTTAAAAGTTAGAGGTTTTCCACTACCAGATTTCAAGACTTTATCTTAAGGTTGTTATAATTAAGATAGCATGGCATTAGCAAAACATAGACTAATCATCAGTGGATCAGGAAAGAGTCCAGAAACAGGCTTATATGCATAGTCATCTGGTTTATGACCTTTTTTTGTTTTTCTACCCAAGATCCTGAATGCATTTGTTTGATCAAATTTGGAAAATCATATCATTCAAGAATCCTATATGCTTATTTTTTAATCAAAATACTTTCTGAGAGAAGTATGTTAAATCACCCTCTCTGATAGCCCTTTTGGTAAGATTTTCTTTATAATTAAGTCATATTGAGTTTATATATTATGTAGGTGTTTGGCTAGAATTCAGTGGATTTGGATCAAGTTCATGGTTGCTCCTTTCTTTATTCCTCTGTGTTACATACCCTGGTGGCTTTTCTCGGTTCTGTCTTCCAAGGAACTGTTCATTCTTTAGTATATCCAGTCCCTTCTCTTTTTTTCAATCTTTTATTTCAGTTCTAATTTTCTAATGGTTTTTAATGTCTACGTTTAATCTTTCATAACTTCTAATTCTTCCATGATGTTAGTTTCTCCTTCGGCTATTCGAGAATTTTAAACATTCAGTGTTTATTTTAGAGTCTTTTCCAAATACCTCAATCATCTCTATATTGTCAGGAGTAAACAGTCCCATCTGTTGGTTCCTTTGACGTCCTTTCTTGGCACCGGATCCTCATACACTTTGCTTCATTTCTTTCTCCCTTTCCATCTACTATTGGAATGTACACATTTTTTTTTCTGTATCCCACTTTCTCTTGTGCTCCCCTGGGTTGGAGGTTTTATTTTACATTTTTTTCTTTTTTAGATAGTTATACTTAAATTTTTAACATGGATGATTAATTTTAAAATGTCAAGAAGTGTCATCTCCACATTTGTAGCAGATTTGTATCACTTCAAAACTACATGGGAACACTTAAGCCTCCGGCCATGTTGGAAGCTTAACTGTTAGTGAACTTTCCCTCACACCATAAACAACCAGAAAACTTGGTAAAATATATGAGATAACTGTTTTTGGAGTTTGGGCAATTGGCTGTACAGTATTATGTTCCCTAAGGGAAAGGAAAGAAATGAGTGAAACTAACCAACATCTTGGCTTCCTCCCTGGAGACATGTTCTGTCCTGAGGCACAGGGGAGGGGTCTCAGGAGAGGAAGATGATGATTTTGTGGAATTGAGAGAGTGGGGTACCGGAAGCTGGAGATGCTGGAATTTGATGAGCAATGTACTATAGAGGAAAGAACCATAGGTGGAAGGAGTGGCAGCAGATATCTTGCTGGTTTAGTCTACTTGGGCTGCAACCAAGAAATACTATAATCTGGATCCACTCTAAAAATGGAAATTTAGTTCTCATAGTTCTGAAGGCTAGAAAATCTACCATCAAGATGTCTGAAGATTCCGTGTCCAGTGAAGGCCCTGTGTTCTGATGTATAGGTGGCACCTGCTCACTTTCACATAGCATGGTGGAGGGAGCGAAGGTTCTCTCTTGGGCCTCTTTCTTAAGGACACTGGTCCCACTCATGAGGGCTACCCCTCATGACCTAATTATCTTCCAGAAGCCCCACCTCCTCATACCATCATCTTAGAAGCTGGGATTTCAACATATGAATTTGGGAAGAGAGAGAGAAAACATTCAGACCATAGCATCTGCACAGGGGACCCCTTTAGTTTTCCTGAGTACTAAGGAAAGGTAGATTAATATACAATGAGATCAAAGAACAACTACTGGAGAGTTGTGGGTTGGATACTTTCCAGCACTCATCCAGGAGGTGGAGAGTTTCAAGATCCCACTAGCTTGAGCACAGCAGAAAGACTTTGTTGAAATCCTAATTGCTCAGTATATTTTTGTTTCATGAACAACTCTTTAAGAAAATAACCTACACTCGGAACTCTCTTAATTGCAAGAGTTCCATTACCTCTTTTTTGTTCTTCCATACTATCAATGAAATGATGATGATTGTTGAAAGGGCCAACCTCAGACCCTTCGCTACTATGATTTCTGTTGCTATCTACGTCTGGTGCACCCCAACCATTTTATCTCTTCTGTCCAGATTCAGTTATCCATTGGACATCTCCACTGATAAACATCATAGTGCATGGAGCTCTTTAGGTAATGTGAGAATGAGCTAAATTAACATGCAATGCTATAGTATAGAATTTGCTAATTGTTCCACATATTTATGCTTATTTGCTTTTATTAAAGGCTGGAAGAGGTTACAAATCTGACATTATTATATGCCTGCATCTCCAACAGCAAGCACGTCCCCTATACCTACAACAGCACAAGGTGTACAGAGGGTGCTTAATAGATGTCAGGATATTTATGAACTAGAGTTTGGTAGTTTAATGAACTCTAAGAAAAACTAAAACAAGAATAAGAGGATCTGACCTTTAAGAACTAAAAGTAAAACTACTATCCCATTACTAGATACATATTCAAAGGTCATGAAATCCACATATCAAAGAGACACTGGCCCTCCCATGTAAACATGGCAGTGTTCACAATAGCCAAGATATGGAATCTACCTAGGAGTCCATCAACAAATGAATAAAGGAAACATGGCCTATATACACCATAGAATACCATTCAGTTAAGAATGAAATCCTGCTGCCTGCAGCATCATGGGTGGCACTGGTAAGTGAAATGAGCTCAGCACAGGGAGACAGATACAGCCATGTTCTCACCCACATGGAGAAGCTGAAAACGTTACTCTCTGAGAAGTAGGAAAAACAAACAAAAAACAAAAAAAAACAATGGTCACCATAGACTTTCCCTAGGTAAAGGGAGGATAAAGGGCGGCTGGAAAATGGTACTAAACTACTGTGAGACAGGAAGAATAAATTCTAGTGTTTTGCAGTGCAGTAGGTGACTAATTCACAAGAGTTCATTGTATATTCTCTTGAGAACTAGAACAGACAAGTTGAAAAGTTTCTCAACACAAAATAATGGTAAATGTTCAAGGAGATGGAAAGGCAAATTACCCCGATTTGATGATTACACATTGTATGTATGTATCAAATCATCAAACTGTGGCACACAAAATGTATAATTACTATGTATCAATTAAAAATAATAAACAGAAGATGGTGAACTTTCTTAGTATCCCAAAGAAATCTAGAACCGTCTTTTTTTTTTTTTTTTTTTGTAATGGGGATTGAACCCAGGGGCACTTAAACACTGAGCCACATCCCAGTCCTATTTTATATTTTATTTAGTGACAGGGTCTCACTGAGTTGCTTAGGGCCTTGCTAAATTGCTGAGTCTGGCTTTGAACTTGCAATCCTCCTGCCTCAGCTTCCCGAGTGGCTGGGATTACAGGCATGCACCACTGCGCCCAGCTAGAACAATCTCTTTACCTTTGCAAATCCGTCATTTTACTCAGTAGGAAATACTGATGACCCCTATCTGGCTTTCAGGAAGGGGGAAAAAAGAGAAAGAAAAGAATAAGAGGAGCTGGCTTTACTCTCATTTATACCCTAACTTTCTGGGGCCTTAGGGCAATCTCCTAACCTCTCTGGGCTTCTCATTTATCCAGATAATATCAAAAAATCCTTTCTGTAGGTAGTCCTATAGTTTTAGTTGACAGAATTTGAAATGAGAGCCCAGTGACCCTTCCTACCCACCGTAACTGCCAGGTCCACAATTACCTTCCTTCTAGGTCCTACTTTCTCAGCCATCTTAGGTGAGGATGTGGCCCATCACAATGGAGTCTCCATAACAAAGGGAAAACAAGTGTGGAATTCCCTATAATCCCACATAATTCTCTGGCAATGCGAGTCCTGGCTTTCAGTTCCCATTCCTCACAGATGGACAACTGAGGAAGCTCAGCCAATGGGCTAATTTTTAAGCTAGTCAACAAGTTGCTTTGCTTTGCTTTGCTTTCTGTCAACAGGGAGGGCAGGACGCGTTTCTTTCCCAGGCCTGGGGTGCTGCCCTGTCTACCTTTGCACACTAACCCCCTCAAGGCTCACGTTTGGCTCCATCTCCTCTTGGCTGTGTCTACCTAGATGGCCAGGGACCAACTTTCTGTCTGACTTCTATTTGTACTTAAGGCGGAAATGAGGGTCCCTCGGGCTAAACCTCTTCCACTTCTGGGGCTGTTTCCAAAAATAAAGTTGCTGTAATATCCAAACACACCAGGCAAGGGACAGAGCAGTCACAGTTGTTCTCTGGCCTTTCACCTCGTGGTGGCCACCAGCCAGCAGACAGCAGGGACTGTGAAGTCTGCATGATGAAACACGGTCCCCAGGGTCCTCTCTCTGACATTTTTAGACTCATCATAAAATAAACTGCCCCAGGATGCCACCTTCTCCAGCCCTTCCCAGGGCTTCCAGAGGGCACTGGTGACATGCAGATGGCCCTTGAACTTCCCTCTCACAACTGCTGTTTCCTAGCAGCTCTGCTTTGGAACTCTTCCCATGGCCTTCAAAAGTATCCTTTTCTTTGCTCTGTTCTTTGACTCAAAAACTATAAAAATTTGCAAAACATTTTTTTTTCATTCAAAGGGAAAAAAACCCAATTTCATGTATATAATTCTTTTCCCATTCCTATCCCCACTCATCCCCACCTTTGCTATCTCTCTGTGCTTACACCTCTCTCTCTCTCTCTCTCTCTCTCTCTCTCTCTCTCTCTCTCTCATCTCTTTTCTCAAACATTATCTAGAGTTAAGGATCTGGAACTTTTTGCAGAAAAAAAATGCAAAGAATGAACAAAGTCAATAGAAAAACAAGGAGCACTGCATCAATATCTTGCACCCAACATACCAACCTCTTGTGAAAGCCAGTTTATTAGTGTCTGAGTCTGCTACCCTGGCATTGATCCAAGTGTGCCTGCACCCAAACCCTGGGGACCCACAAAAATTGAGATCTGCCAGCGGCTTCAACTATTCTTCATGAGCAGAAACAGAATTCTCTTTGGGATCTAGACCTAGGAATTTGAAACTCAGACATTTCTGATGTTGATGGCAGGCTGGAGATGGTGTGGGATGGAAGGTGGGGTCAGGAGTCACAGGTGTGCAGAGAGAAGAAGCTGAACTGAAGTCTCCTGAAACAGAGTACAATATACCAGAAGCAGCCAAACGGCTGCGTGCTCCAATGTGGGTGCTATAAGGATGGAAAGAGATGGTGAAGAAATCAATAATCCTTGCATGGCTCTCTGTGCTACCGAATATACTTCTGGGTAGTGAGTGCTTTCATGCATTGGTTTCTTCCTCATACAAGAAAATGTGAACCACAAAGTAAGCCCTGTTACAGAAAGGGTTAAACATAATGTTTCCCTGTATACTTCTCAGATGGAAGAAATGTGTTAAGACTTTAGTATATGACACTCTAAATTCACTTCATTAAAAATGTTTAGAAAAAAATTTGCTGGGCATCGTGGCACACACCTGTAATCCTCACAATTTGGGAGGTGGAGACAGGAGGATTGCAAGTTGGAGGCCAGTTTCAACAATTTAGTGAGCCTTTCAGCTACTTGGTGAGAACCTGTCTCAAAATTAAAAAAAAAAAAAAAAAATGGAAAGGGCTGGGGATGTGGGTCAGTGGTTAAGTGCTCCTGGATGCACACCCCCATCCTCCCAAAAGAAAATTTGGTGGGGGAGGGGCAGATAAAATTTAAATGAAATTTTCTACTATAACCTTGCTTCATTTCTAAACTCAAAGACTAAGGTCTAAAGCAATACTAAAAAATTCAGGAACAGATTATTTATATCCTAGCAAAACCACTCTAAACAATAAAAATTATATTGAAGCTTCCCAATAAATAAAGCCAGAAAATCTCAAAACTCATTTAAAGCCAGAAAACCTTGATATTAGCATTAAAAAAAATACAGAAAGAAAGCTATATATCAAACTTACTTATGAATGTAGACTCACAAATGTCAAATACAATATTAGCTAATTAAATTCAGCTACATGTTAAAAGAACTACATTCCATCAACATGAATGAATGTTAAACTTTATCAGATGATTTGTCTACATGTATTGAGATAATTATGCAATTTCCTCTTTAATCCCTTAATGAGATCACTTATATAAATGGATTTTCTAATGTTGGACCACACTTGTACTGCTGGGAGACACTCTACTTGTTCAGAATATATGACTTTGGAACATCACTACATTTAATTTACTAGTTTTATTGAGGGCCATTATATCCATCATCATAAGTTTACATTGTTCTATAATTTCATTTTCTTGTACATTTTCATCAGTATTTTTTTTGTCATCATTGTGCTAGCCTCAACTAGTGATATCTTGGGAAATACATTCTTTTCCTATACTCTGAAAGAATTTATATATGAATTATCTTTCTCTTGAATATCTGGTGGTATTATGGTTTGGATATGAAGTGTCCCCTGGAAGCTCATGTGTGAGACAATGTAAACAGTATTCAGAGTGAAATGTTTAAATTGTGAAAGCTATAACCTCATCAGTGGATTAATCCATTTGATGGCTTAGTAATCTAAATGGATGACTGGCTGATAACTCCAGGCAAATGGGTCATGGATGGAGGAAGTAGGTCACTGGAGGTAGGAGTGCCCTTGGGAGTGATATTTTGTCTCTGGATCCCCAATCTTTCTTCTTGCCAGCTACCATGAACTGAGATGTTCTTCTCTGCCAGGCCCTTTTGCCATTATATTCTGCCTTACCTTGAGCCCAGAGCAATGGACTCTGCTGACCATGAACTGAGAACTCTGAAACCAGAACCCCAATTAACTTTCCTTCATCTAAGTGTTCTTGTCAGGTATTTTGGTCACAGCAACAAAAAGCTTACTAAAACAGGTGGCATTCCTTATAAAATATCCTCAGATTGACGTCTGTGTGAAAGAAAGATTTCTGACCTGGTTCAATTTTTTTCAGTAGTTATTAGTCTATTGAAGTATTTAAAAAAAAAAAATATATATATATATATATACATAAATATTTATTGTGTCTTTAGTAAATTATTTTCATTTATATTTTTGTAGAAATTAGTCTATATCACCACAATTTTCAAAATAGTGGCATGAAGTTATTTCTAAAAACTTTCTAAGATTATTAATATCTACCCTGAATCTAGAAATGTCTACCTTCTCATTTCTAATATTGTTTATTTGTTTTCTCTTATTTATTCCATTTTGTGAGAAATCTACCACCTTTAAGTCTTTTAAAAATGAACATATTTTATTCTGATCATTTCTATCACACTGATTTTTTTTTGTCTTTATTAATTTCTTATTTCAATATTTTTTAATTTATTCTGATTTGTTATATAAAACAGTAGAATCCATTTCGATTCATATTACACATATATAGCACAATTTTTCATATCTCTGGTTGTACACAATGTAGAGTCACACCATTCATGTCTTCATGTACTTAGAGTAATGATGTCCATCTCATTCCACTGTCTTTCCTACCCCATGCCCCCTCCTTTTCCCTCCCTCCCCTTTTCCCTATCTAGAGTTCATCTATTCCTCTCGTGCTCCCCCAACCCATCCCCATTATGAATCAGCTTCCTTATATCAGAGAAAACATTCAGCATTTGCTTTTGGGGGATTGGCTTATTTCACTTAGCATTATATTCTCCAATTCCATCCATTTACCTGCAAATGCCATGATTTTATTCTTTTTTAATGCTTAGTAATATTCCATTGTGTATATGTATCACATTTTCTTTATCCATTCATCTACTGAAGGGCATCTAGGTTGATTCCACAGTTTAGCTATTGTGAATTGTGCTGCTATAAGCATTGATGTGGCTGTGTCCCTGTAGTATGCTGTTTTTAAGTTCTTTGTGCTGTTTTTAAGTCCTTTGAGTATAGACTGAGGAGTGGGATAGCTGGATCAAATGATGGTTCCGTTCCCAGTTTTCCAAGGATTCTCCATACTGCTTTCCAGATTGGCTGCACAAATTTGTAGTCCTACCAGCAATGTACAAGTGTGCCTTTTCCCCCACATCTTCACCAACACTTAATGTTGTTTGTATTCTTTTTTTTAATATTTATTTATTTGCTTTAGTTGTACACAATGCAATGCATTTATGTTTACGTGGTGCTGAGGATTGAACCCAGGCCGCACATGTGCTAGGCGAGTGCTCTACAGCTGAGCCACAACCCCAGCCCCATTGTTTGTATTCTTAATAGCTGCCATTCTGACTGAAGTGAGATGAAATCTTAGTTTTGATTTGCCTTTCTCTAATTGCTAGAGCTGTTGAAAATTTTTTCATATATTTGTTGATTGATTGTATATCATCTTCTGAGAAGTGTCTGTTCAGTTCCTTGGCCCATTTATTAATTGGGTTATTTGTTCTTTTGGTGTTAAGATATTTTAGTGCTTTATATATCCTAGAGATTAGTGCTCTATCTGATGTGCATGTGGCAAAAATTTGCTTCAATTTTTTTTTACTCCCATTTTGTTTGAGTTTTCTGTTCTTTTTATAGCTTCTACTTTTAGGTACTTAGAATGTTTTGTTTTCTTATTTTTTAAATAAATTTACAAATGTATACGTTTCCATCTAAATACAACTTTATTGCAACTCACATGTGAATCTTTTTTTAAAAAACAATTAAGAAGTGACAATTTTTTTATTTTTATTTATGTGGTGCTAAGGATCAAACCCAGGGCCTCACACATGTGAGACGAGTACTCTACTGCTGAGCCATAGTCCCAGCCCTCACGTTTGAATCTTGATATGGTATAATTTCATGTTGCTTGGTTCTAAATAGGTGATTATTTATAGCATTATTTTCCTCTTGAACGCATGACTTGGGAGTGTATTTTTTAATTTTTATATATGTAAATTTTGAAGTTATCTTTTAATATCAATTTCCAATTTAGGAGAATTGTGATTAGAAAATGTGATCTTCTCTCATATCAAGTTTTTATGGTATTTGAGTTTTTGACCCAAATTTTGGTTAATCTTTATAATTGTTTTGAATAAATGTGTGTATGTGTATATATGTATGTATATACATACATATATATGGAGAGGGAGAGAGAGAGACATATATAATTATTTTTTATTTGTGTGTGTGTAAGATTCTCTACGTGCCTATCAGATCAAAATTTTAATTTTATTGGTCACATTTTCTATGTTCTCACTAGTTTTATGACCAACTGATTTGTCGGGGTCTGAAACAAATACATTAAAGTGAGCTGATGTGAACAATTTGGACAGCTCAGCACTGATGTGTCTCAACAGGGGCTTCTTTGGGATTAGGAGTCTTGGTGTTCATTTAGCATCTCGTTTCTGTCTTTTGTCAAGTTTTTATTTGTGCTCTTTGACATTATCTAAAAAGCCCCTCATCCCTGCTCTTTTTCTCTGTTCTTGGTTAATTTCTGTTGCCCTGTCTTCAAGTGTATGGACATTTCCCTCTGCCATGTCCTTTCAGCTGTTAAATCTCCCCAAATTGTATTTTTCAGGCCTGGAATTTCCTCTTTTGTTTCTGTTTCTGTTACTTAATTTCCTATTTCTCTGTTGAGATTTTTTTATTCGTGGAGAGCATGCTCTTTTACTTCATTGAGGATAGTTATAATAACAACTTTAAAGTCCTTATTTGTTCCTTCCAACATCTGGTTTATCTCAAAGTAGAAATCAGTTGATTTTCTTTCCTTTTGAGCAAATATTCAAGCTTTGTTTTTTGCATGTGGGGTAAATTTAATATGATGTTTATATTTTGAGTGACATGAAAATTATCATCCTATGAGATCAGAACATACATTCATGAGGAGGGTGATAGGAAGAATGTCACAATTTTTCTCTCTTCCTAGTAGATAAGGTCAAATTTATGTTGATTAGATGTATTTGAGGTTGTGTGTGTATATATAGGCAGATATAGAAAGATGAAGAGGTAGATGATAGACAGCTATAACATTTAAAAATCATTCATTCATTGATCATCATTGAAGATTACACAGTGCTTTCTAATATTTATGCTATAAACAACCTTAAGGCAAAATATGTCTTCCACATGTCAAAAATCTTCTTAAAATGCACCTAAGGGGCTTTCTTTGAAATCACATAGAAATTCATATACAATGACAGGTTTGCTTTTTTGGAAATTCAGTTATGCCATCATCCAGCTAAATGCCAATTTTGCACCAAGGAGATAAAATCAGAGCACTCTACCTTGCTGAAGATCCTGCCAAAGACTGCATTTTCTTACCTCATTAAGTGGAAAACAAGGACATCCCCATGTCAACTCATTGCTCTTGTGATTTAGCTCTGGGAATTATTTGCAGTACATCATTATGGCACTTGCAGATAATAATCCTTGTCAGAAGACACTATTTCATTGTGATAAAATGCTGTTCTTCTCATTAATTTTTCTTTTATCCTGAGCTTGCATCATTAAACTCATTGCATTAGGAAAATACTGATAAATGTTAATAATGGATGGTGGTTAATTGCAGGAAAGTCCATTATACTGCTTCTCTTTCATGTTTGAAAACTTCTATAACATGTCTTTTAAAAAAAAAATACTTCTTTGTAATTAAGAAATAGCAGCATCTAGAAAATTTTCAATGAAATTCCTTAGTGAGATGAATTTTAGTATCACATTTGGAGCATAAGCTCCAAAGTTGATGCTTTATCCAGGTGTGAACTTTGGAATCTGGTTGCCAAATTTGAATTCTGACTGTGTGACCTTGGGCAAATTGATTAACCTCTCTCTCTCTCTCTTTTTTTTTTTTTTTCTTTTTCTGGTTTTTCTACTCTCCTGTTCCCTTTTTCTTCTCTTTTCCTTTCCTCTCCCTTTTAGTTGACTGCCTAAGAGCCAGCCATGGATGCTGGACAGAGAGTTGGGTATAGGCAGCCTACATTTGCTTCTGACTAGAGTTTTATCAACATCTAAATAACTCATGCCCACCTCCTTTCATTCCCCCAACACTGCATGTCATTTTTCTGCCTAGGAAATGATTCCCCTCCCCACTTGCTTACATAAATCCTAGTCATACTTCAGGTGCCAAATATTACTTCTCCATACCAGTCCTTTGTGACCCACCAAGCCTTCTTATATGTTCTGAAGCATCGCAGAAGTTTTCCTCCATGACATGTAACTCTGTTTCATTAAATTGATTGTTATTAGTGATTTCTCTTCATCTCCCACACCAGACTGTAAATTCTATAAAAAGAGGGCAAACCCCTTGTTACCACTGTATACCCAATGTGTCTAAATTACTTGTGAAAATAATAATAGCACCCATCCTATAGGATTAAAAACAGTAAATGAGACAAACCCTATAAAGCTGTTAATATCGTACAAGTATTAATTTATTTTGCAGAATTACTAAAGGCTGAATATGTAGATATGATTTGCCATTTGTATATGGTGATTTGTAATTTAATAGAATGTCTGTAAATTTTTTTCTCAAAGTTACTGTTCAACTTAAACGTGTATGTCAACGTCTCTTGATAGGATCGGTTGTCACATAAGTTTTCTTTAGGTAGCATTTCAGAAGAAACACCTGGAATTTGTATTAGGAGAATGAAGAGGCAAAGAAATAAGAGATGGCTTGCCACTGTATAATTTAATTAATTTCTGTGCTTATTTGATTGCCAGGGGATTGCTTGTATTATTTTGTATTACTTGTATTATTTTGACATGTGGTTGACTTATCTCTTAGGGGAAAATAATACTTTTCAAACTTAATTTTCCACTGAGTTAAAATTATATTTAAACTGAGCGCACAGGGACAATTTAGTGACTTCTGAAGACACATACACACACCCTGTTGTGTACAATTTCCCTGAATCACTTCAACTCAGGAGAATTTTGTAGGTGACAGATGCCATTGCATGACATTAAGATGAAGAATCCCAAATGCATGGTTAGAAACCAACGCCCATTAATGGTTTCGTTGCCTCAACTCATCTGTAATGTGAATCCTTTGGAGATGCTTGAGGCCTTTCTTAGGTAAAGGTCACAAGCTGGAGGGTGCATCATCTTCACAATCAGCATCCCTTTTAGCTCCTAATGTGGAACATACGATGTTTGAAGAGGTTACAGTGTTACAGAAACGTCATTATAGAATTGTTCTATATTAAACATGTATCATCTGTCCCGTAAATTTTACAGCCCACACCTATAATGGGCTATGTGGTGGCTATTTATATCAGTTCACAATGAGAGCCTTTAATTAGTATTTTGTGCAACTGGAACATGTTAAGGAAGTTGACACAAATCTGGAGTGGTTGGGAGATTCCGCATGAATTTCATTATGGAATTGCTAAGACATTATGGTTGCATGGGTTCCCAGGTTCTTAGAGAACCTCAGCTGCCGTAAACGCCATGGACATCCAACACATGTGAAAATGACAGACCATCACCTTGGTCTCACACAGCTGATGGACAGTTTGGACTTACTCACTTTGCTTCCCAAGCCCCAAATCCCCTGGGGTAGCTGATTCAGAGGCCCTCATGGGCCTCCAAATGCCACCTCATGGAACCTGTGCAGACATTGAAGAACACCAGAGAAAGGAAACATGGAGCCAAGCTTTGTGGTGTAAGTGCTTAATGCTGAATGGGAGGTTAGCAGTTGGAGAAAGAATTTCTGTTAACTGGTGCAAATGGTTTTGTTCTCCCCATTCTTAGTTTTAGGCAATTTTAATGATTCAAAGATACCTCATCAACATCCTAGATGGACTAATTTACAACTGGCTTTAGCAGACAAGGAAGACACTTACATCTCTAGACCTATAAGAAGTATCTCCATTTAAATATATTGAACAGATAGCCATGCCAGCAAACCATTCTTTAACTCCTTCCAAAAGGAATCCCACCTACAACCATAATAGAAGCTGGTTGTCCATACTAAACAAATTTTGAGCAGCTCCTGTTAAGAGCCCTTTCCCCCTTTTGGAATTTTGTAAGGTATGCACAGTATATTCAATCTGTCGTCTTGGTTTACATAGTTGGACAACATTTTCACATTTGACCTCAAATTTAGAAAAAAAAAATGCTAATTGCATTGTCAAACTAAAATTAATTTTTAAACAGCGAAGTTTTACCATTTTTCAGTGATTTATTACTTGATGAAAAATTATTTTTTGGATGACGTGGGGAGGTTGTTTTGTTTTAGTTTTTACAATGGCAGTGGCACTCACAGAAATTAGCAATAGGCTTTACAATTTTTTTTTCTGTGAAATCTTTAACATATTGTTTAGTGACAATTTGTTGACATTTTCTGGTGAATACTTCTTGGAAGTAGAAGCTGCTTATGCCAACACATGCCTTTGCTCAGTAAATGTACCCAGATCACCAAGTGTCTCCTACTAACACAGAATATCTTGGATTCTAAACTACTGGGAAAATCATTAACAGGTTTCAACTTCTCGTTACCTATTCAACCCAAAGTGTGTAGATTACGACAGCAGTTGCTGGTCAGTGTGGCTCATGCTGCCTCACCACAGCTCTGGAGGGCAGTGGTTCCCCTTGCTTCACTTACTCTGAACAGCAACAGGGTAGACACCTAGTTCATTTGTTCTTATGGTATCTTTGTCTGTGATGGGCCCTCTGCAAGTATTATGCTGTGCATTTTATGAGCAAAGAAAGATGGCTCTTCCTTGTCTGAACCAACAGCTGCTTGTCTGTGTGCAACAACATCAACATCTATTCCACATCTATTAGATTATGGCACCTAGTGCAGCCATGACCTACTTCTGACTTTGGACCACATATTCACTGTAGTCTCTTTACACAGCTGGATTGTAATAGTATCTCATGTTTGCAGCATATAGTTTATGTGAGTTTTTACCGTAAATTGTATTTGGTGTTGCATTTGATGATGATTATCTTCTTTCAATGCTTCTTATTTATGTACGAGGGGATTATTCTATTTTTCTTTTTAAATAAGTAGTATCCATGGTAGGTGTTATTTCATTCAGAATCAGATATGAGTATAACCCTTATTATTTATTTATAAAATATTTATAAATATTTAAAGGGAGGTCATATTAAAAGGTTCAGTCTATTTTGAAATCCCATTAAGGGGACCTAAAATATATTCTGCTTCCAAGTCTAGATGTAGATCTGCAGCACAAAACAAATCAAAGATATTTCACATATAAAATATATCCAAAACCAGTTTTGAGACTTTGGGGCCTCTGACACTACCATAACCCTCTACTTTCCATAAGGTTCCTCTGGGGTTTGTATCCTTAAGGGAGACAGAACCTGAGGCTACAACCTACACAGAATGTCATCTAGGTTTGTTGGGTTTCTGAGACATTAAAAGACATGCCACCATCAGTCTTGCTGACTAGAGCAGACAAAACACTCCTACGGAAGATCAGGAGCCTTCTCTAAACTGCACAAGTAGATCCTGGGAACTAGAATAAGGGAAGGCTGAGGAAGAGGAGGTCCACCAGGAAAGAGGCCTGAGTCATTTTACAGAACGGCTTGTGGGAAGGAAAAAGGGAGATGAGGCTATTGCTCAGGGTGGGGAGTGAGGCAGGCTGGGAGGCCACTCTTCTGCTGCCCAGATACCATCTATTGGCTGAGTGCATCTGCACCAAACTAGTAGAATCTTTGCTACATCTCAGCCCAACTCAATAAGAAAAAGTGTTAGGATGCTTTGTTGGAAAACCCTAGGCAAATTAGAACCTCATGGTGCTAGGAAGAGGCCCTTGATCCCTCAATACTTATTTGCTTAATTGAGCTGTTTTCAATCACTAATTTCTAGCCATTTTAGATATCCTAGGCAAATGCCAATGAGGACAGAATAACATACCTGAAAAGAATTTAAAATGACTATCAAGACATAGATTAACAGAGCATCTTCTATCTAATAGTATGTCATCTCTCTTAAGAGTCCGAAGACTTTTAAATCACTAAGTGGTGTTTAGTAGATACTTTTTGTTTTACATGTAAATCAAGAAGGGATTAGGGTAAAACTAATTCCTCAAAGTCTCTCACTAAATAAAAAGAAAAAATGAACCAGGAATAGTTTAAGTTCTATGAAAACAAAACTATTCTAACTTATTTATTTTGCATGTGTTTGTAAATGTGCACTCACATCAACTAGATCAAACTTGAAGGAAAACAGTGTGGTAGATATCAATAAAATTGTTTGCCAAAAATAATTGCTAAAAGCACAGTAGCTTGTAAACTACATATGCTTAATGTAGCAGCAAAGTATGACAACCAATGTATTATATGAGATTGTATGATTAAATCTAACTGTGTGGATTCAATTATAATTGCAGATGTAGGAATGGGTATGCTGGCAGACAGACTTGCAAGCTCAACTTGCAAAATTGAGTTTTTTAAAAAAATGGGACCACACCATGAAAGAAAGTTTCTTTGATGACATGTTACCCCAACAGAATAGTTACTGGGATGTGAACAGGGCTAAACAGACAAGAATATGATGGCGGCCTGAAAGATTAGATGATCCTTATGGAATTAAAGGAGTACATAACCAATGCGATTGTGAAATATCAGGTACAGCAATGTTAATAAGTCAGTGCCCTGCAGCTTAGTTGTTTATGGGATAGATTAAGATAGTAGAGCTGAAAACTGTTGTCTGTCACTCTGCAGGAATAATGTATGACAGTCCAACATAATTACAGACTACGTTAAAAAAAAAACACAGATATTTTCTTTTGCAAATATACATGGGCCTCAAATGTCTTTATTAAGCAGTGGTGGGGTATTAATTGAGGGCATTGCAAAGGTAATGTCAAAACTAAATGCAAGAAGCCCATCTTGGCTGTCAAGTAGAATCCAGTGTCAAGCTGAACACTGAGAAACCGGGGGTGAGAACAGCAAGGGAATGCATGGGTGCAGTGTTCATAAATGGCTTCCTGGATGATGTCCCCTTTTTAGGTTGGAAAAATCAGGGACCAGTTTGGGTTATCAAAATATTTATTTATTTACTTATTTGAGGTCCAAGTATGCACAAATTAAATAGGATATTAATGAACCACCATTAAAAAGTCATTTAGTTTTTTTTTTTTTTTTTTTTTTTTTTTTTTTTTTTTTTTTTTTTTTTTTTTTTTTTTTTTTTTTTTTTTTTTTTTTTTTTTGAGTTGAAGTAGCAAAGGACCAAGGTGAAAAGATAGAGTCTATATTATGTGCAGTCTGTACTTAGACCCTGAACTAAGACTGATCTTGGACTTCTGAGAACAAGCATGTGTGTCTTTAAACCTCCATGTGTGTGCTAGATATACTAGGAATAGAAAACTAATACAGAAGCTTTACTGAAATCAAAATATAAAAGAGCACTGTAGAAAAAAATCCAGACCAAATTTATACTAATGGCATTTTAATAGTGATACATTGTGAAAAGTGTTCTTGAACTTCATATCCTCTGAGAAATAGGCTGGACAGCATATAGTCAGATAAGTTCATGACTTACTGTCATCATATATGCTTGGGTTGTAAGGATTTTTACAATCGGAATGAGTCAACCATTGCTGAGTTAGCAAAGGCCTGATTTCTGTGCCTTAACTTGGAAATTTTAGCTCAATCAACTCTTTCTTCTCTGCAAGGACTCAGTATATTAGGGAATGAGAACAAATCTCATCCCATCACATCCTGAGATGCTTTGTTAGTTAAGGAAATAAGAAATTTCATATGTACAAATAATATCAAGTTATAAGAAATAATAGAAGAGAAATCCCACTTACTATAGCAAAAAAAAAAAAGAATAAAATAAGAGTAAAACGACAAATGTTCAAAATCTAGACTTGAAAAATATAATGATATTAGGCTACTTCCAACTTATCAAGATATCAGTTCTGCCTAAACTAATTTATAAAACTGTTGTGATCCCAATGAAAAATACCAGTTTTTCTAAAACTAGACAAATTGATACTAAAATGTGTATGGAGAAACAAATATGCAAGAGAGAAAATACTGAAAATACTTAAGAGTGGTAGGGCCTGTTCCTCAGGTAACTAAATATATTACAAAGCTTTGATAATTAAAACAGCTTGGTAATGGTGTGTGAATAGACAGAAAAATCAATAGTAAGAATAAAAAGTTCAGAAATAGATGGAAATACATGATAATCCAGACTATGATATAGATGAAACTATATAGAATAGATGGAATTATATAACAATCTAGAATTTGATAATAAATGAAAAAATATAGAATAGATAGAACTAGGCAAATAATTGGAACTACATGTGGTAATCTAGAATGTGGTAAGGATGGTTCTGAGATCACTGTTACAAAGATGGAAATTTTCAATGATGAAGCTAGGTAAGCTAGAAAGCCACTTTGGAAAGATACAATGAGATCCATTTCTTATGATGTCCACAGGAATAAATTCCAAATGAATTAGAGATCTAAGTGTAAAAAAAAAAAAACTATACAAAAAAATTATACAAAACCAGATGAAAATATGGGTGAATTCCTCTATAACTTGGGTATAGTTTGTATGGTATGTTTTTCTCCAGTTTATACTCTCAATACTTCTGTTATTTGCTTTTAAGATGTTTCTCATGTATGTAATATTTATTTGAACTTAGTTTTTGTGATTTAGTCTATAAAACTTTTAAGAAATTAGCTTGTCCTATTTAAACAAATTAGAATAATATATAACATTAGTAAATAAGATATTGATATATAATAATAAATGTTAATATAATAAATGCAAATGCATAAGCATTTCTACATATGTACAGGTATTTATTTTAATTTTGTCATCTTATGTCTTTAGTTTTTAATGCTTTCTTGAAATCCATTACCTTTAATAGCTCTGGAACAGTATCAATTACTCTATATCTGTATTTTTTTTTTGAGATGGTGTGACTTTTGATCAATAGACTCAATGTTTACATAATTCCTTGAATTGCTCTTCTGTTGGAATTCTCAACACATTTTTTTGTTTCATTTACTGTATTCTTTTCTTCAGAGACTCTAGTCATCTTTGTATTAGACTGTGGAACCCTTTTCTAATTGCTTTAATATCTAAATCTTTTCCCTCCATATTCATTGAGATTGTTTCCAACCTTTTCTTTGTGCCAATAGTTCGGCTTCAGACTGTGCTGATATTGTTACATTCTGCTGCTAGTTAATTCTATTTCTCTGTAATGTGGCATTTTGGTCTTTGTTGTGTCTTCTGAGCTCCAGAACTCCTAACCTTTGCCTCTTATTCTGTTGTCTGAACATCTCACTTATGAGGTCTTGCAGTAGGCTGAACCCCTTCTCTGTCATTACAAGATGTCCCTCTGTCTCTCATTTATCATTTTCAAGTCATCATTGCAATCATCTCCTTCTATAATGTATTTGCAAACTTTCTTCCAACATTTTTCCATAGTAAGATGAGCAGCTCTGCCTGTCCTTCTTTGTTTTGTGTTGCTATAGTGAACTGTCTTCAACTCCCTTGCTATCAATGCTTATCTTTCCCTTCAAGGCAGAGTTCAGACAGGATTTTCTTTATCCCAAAGTTATGGCTTGGGTGGGAGGTGTAAATAGGAGTAAAGAGACAACTGTTCACAAAGAGAGAAAAGCTGAAGTGGGAGACAATGAAGAAAGTTCAGAGGAGAAATGATTGGATTGTGAGAGCCTGAACCCAATCAGTGTGACAAGGAGGTGGGGCATTGGGGGCGTGGTGTTGGGGTATATATTTGTATCGGGTGAGTGGCCTTCTTTGTTTTCTGATCACCCTGTGAGATGCTTCCCTCTGCCACACTCTTCTGCCATGATATTCAGCCTCACCTTGAGGCCTGAGAAATGGAGCCCGTTGTCCATGGACTGAGACCTCTGAAACCATGAACCCCTAAATAAACCTTTCATCCTCCATAATTGTGCTGGTAGGGTCTTTCAGTCACAGCAGTGAAAAATCTGACCAAAACACCCAAAGACCAGGGGACGGAGAAAAGGAGTGCTTAGTTTGAGAAAAACCTCTAGGGTCTGTGTAGCTGTGGTTTGTAGCTGGGCTTTGTCCTCCCAGCTCAGACTTTTTAAAACTCTCTTTTCCACCAAAATTCAAAGATAAGTTGGTATAGAAGTATCCTCACAGAATAATTTTACCCATTATCTTTTTTAATACTTGGACTAAGGAATTGGAGTATAAGATTATTATTTGCACTTAAAGGACAAATAGAAGAATGAAAGATCAAAAGGAATGATTTCTTAATGAGTGCCTATGACATATTTACACTCTGCCAAATGTTTTTGTTGCTAAATTTGATGTTATCAGGGGGAAAAAAATCCATGATACTTGATAGGAATTGTATGTCCAGCTTTCTTACTTTGCACAAATTCTTGAGCTTATGTGATAATGCATTCACTTACTAAATTGAAGAAACCACTGAAAGCAAAAATAGTTTTGAAAGAAAAATTATAAAGAAAATTTCAAAGATAATTATGAGTAGAATTTATATTTAGTGGAAAACTTGGGTGAATTTTAGTAACTTTGTTATATACTATGGAATGAAGATCCACTAAATAAGAGCTATGAGATTTTCTGTTCAGTCCTGGGGCCTGGGAAGATCTGCTTCAGTGAGAGAGTTACCTGGTGTCCTTCTCTTACCTGATTTCACCTTCCCCAAGGCCAACAGCCATTTCTGTATCCTCCTGAATAGCATAGAGAGAGATGGTCATAGTGGTTGTGGTGGAAGTAGGCCTTATTTATGGCAGCCCTGACTCTTCCGAAAGCCTCTCCTACAGTTTGGTAATTCCCCACATTATGAATCTTGTCTCCCCTAGGTCAGAGCTAGAAATAAATGTGTCTCATCTTCAAGTAGCCAGGGCACTGGGTCATGACCCTGCTTACTGCAATTGCTGTCACCACCTCCAGGCTCCAAGAATTGAAGATGATGGCTCTTCATGAAGTCTGTGCTTTCATTTTCATGCTGGTGTGCAGGAGTCTTTTTGTGGTCCGGGAGCATAGTAGAGTGTGATGGAGACCCAAGACACAGATGCAGGGATGGCAGAGATCCTAGCAACAGCAGCTCATGTGTGGGGTGTATGGGATGCCCTACAGGGTTTGGACATAGAGTTGATGAGATTCCCCCTGCAAGCAGTCCAGTGAGGTTCTTAGGTGTTGTTCCAGACCGCATAGGAACTGGTGTGATTCTCTTGGTCTTCTGAAGCTGCTCTAGTCTTCCCTTAGTAAATAATTTTTCCCTTAAACTTGCCAGAGTGCCCAACGACTCTCAGGTTTTGTCCCCTACAATAATAGTCCACAGTGTGGGAAAGGTAAGCTGCTCTGGGATTTCAGGGTGCTGTCTTCTCCACCTGCTACTTTGGATTTATTTACTCATGATTTCTCTTTGGTTAAAATTACTCTTCATTGCTGCAGACCATTGGTTCTACATTAGTACTGACTTGAAAATAAAAACACAAGATTCACTGCATAGTGTATGATTCAATTATATAAAATATCCAGATAGACACATGTACACAGACAACACACCAATTAGTGGTACAAAATGTAGATTAGTGTTTGCCTAGCACTGAGGATGGGGATGTGGCCACGTGACTGCTAATGGGTACTACCAGTTTCCTTTGGGGATGATGAAAATGTTCTAAACATAGATTATGGTGATTGGTTGCACAATTTTGTGCCTGTACTAAAAACCATTGAATTGCACACTTTGGGTGAAATTTATACTATGTGAATTATAGGTAAATAAAGATATAAAATTATAGAATACCTAGTTAAATTTGAATTTCAGATAATAAGTAATTTTAGT
The DNA here is from genome assembly GCA_025594165.1 of Tamias sibiricus. Lineage (NCBI taxonomy): Eukaryota > Metazoa > Chordata > Mammalia > Rodentia > Sciuridae > Tamias > Tamias sibiricus. Next base: position 83,819,817 of record CM046670.1, read on the forward strand.
ATGCTAATTCATATATGGAATATGTTTATTAAAAGTTATTTGCTACTTATTTAAATTTGCCTGGGTGCCCTATATTTTCTCTTGCAAACAACCTCTAGATATTTGTGATGTTCTGACTTTTCTCTCCAACTTTACTTCAAGCAAGAATCTCCAGAATGGCAAACCCCAGAAAGTGTTCTTTTTTTTTTTTTTTTTTAAATTTTTAAATGTCAGGGTCTTGGCTGTACCAAATGAAACCAAGTGAATTCTTGAAAACATATGTCTCATTCTTTTAGTGGCCATGGATCAGTCTTCTTTGTATAATTGTTATTTTCACTCCCTGAAAATACATAATTTACTCCTTACTCTTTTTTGTTTTTTTTTTTTTTTTTGTTTTTTGTTTTTTTTGCATGGATTCTTTCACCATTCAATTTTGGTGTGTTTAGGGCTACAAATTTATGTTAGAGAAAAATTGTAGCTAACTTACAAAAAGTGACTAGCAGCTAAAGATAAGAATATGTTCTAGGTAAAACTTCCCATTTATAATGGTAGTGACCTTTGTGCACAAGATGGGGAACAGAGGCAGCAATACTTCAAAACTGAATGGAAATTCCAGAGAAGGAGTACTAGAGACAGATGCAAAATTTCCTGCAGGCTCACAGGGAGAGGACAGACTCTACTTCTTGATGGAGAAAGTGGCAAGATCATATAGTTAAAAAAAAAAAAAAAAGTCAAGGGATGGGAGCTATTGTTCTGGCCATTTTTGGAAAATACAATGTAATGCAGTATTCATTCAGCAAGTCTTTTTTTGTTGAGTATTGTTGCTTGATATTTCTCTTATAGAACATAAACCATGCAAACAAATGGCCTACCATCTCAGTTCCTTTAATGCAACATGAGAACCAAGGACACTTTGAAAGTAGTCTGAGTTCAGAATCCATTTTTTTTTTAAACAATTGTCCCTAATCTTTTGCAATCGTCTTATTCACACCTAAATTGGCAGCAATTTTGTTAGCAGTACAGCTTGACTCGGTCATTTATCATAAGAATAATTATGTTTTGAACTACTAAGTCACTAATTTATGTAATAACTAAATAATAGGATGACAATAACAAGCACAACTTGCACACTGGGAACAAACATAACTGAAATTTGGAAAATTGCAGTCCACCTATTAGAAACAAAATTGCTTTATGAGCTAGAGTCCAGGAGGATGAAGCATGCACTGGGTATCAACTGGCATGTTTAAGAGGAGAATAAACATGCTAAAAAGCAATCGACTAAATACTCACTTATGTAAAATTGATTAATTTGATAAAAATAATTAATATAGAAAGACATACATATATAGATAGATAGATAGATAGACAGACAGACATATGTATATACACATAAATATCTTGACCCCAAAGCCAGCACCTCTGTTAAAGGGAAAACAATGGAACTTTCTCTACCCAAGTCAGGAACAAACTAGAGATGCCCCATCTCTGCTGTTATTTAACAATCTATTAGATGCATCAATAAATGCAATTTTAAAATAACTAGTGATATAAAAATTAAATAAGACATACACTCTTTCTGTAGATGATATTAATTTATATCAGGAAAATCTAAAAAGAAGAGATAATGGAAAAACTACTATGAACAATATGGGAATTTAGTAAATGGAAAATAAAGTATAACTTTAAAAAGAACTTTCATATACATAAACAAGTATCACATAGGTAATATAGTAAAAAGATAGACCACTATTTAGGAAAATCAATAACATTAATTAATTAATTAATTAATTAATTAATTAAAGTACCCATGTGTAAAACTGATCTGAATCAATTAAAACATACACAAAATTACACTAAATGTTCATAAAAGTTTTAAAAGTGAATTAAATGGAAAAATAGCTAATTCTCAGATAGAAAGACAGCTTCATAAATACATCAGGTCTTTTCCCTGAGATAATTTATAAATTAAATGTATCTCAATTATCATGAGCCAGGCATGGTGGTGCATACCCATAATGCCAGCAACTCAAGAAGCTGAGGCAGGAGGATCACAAGTTCAAAATCAACCTCAGCAACTTTATAAGGCCCTAAGAAACTTAGGGAGATCCTGTCTCAAAAAATAAAAAGGGCCAGGGATATGGCTCAGTGGTTAAGCATCCCTGGGTTTAATCCCCTTTACCAAAAAATGAAAATTAAAGGAATCGTGAAAAACAATTTTCTGGTCCTAGTAGACAAATTGATTTTAAAATAAATTTGGAGGAATAAATAAGTAAGAATGTCTAGGAAGCAACTGGGGAAAAAAAAAAAAAAAAAAAAAGCAGTGCAGAGAGCCAGCCCTAGTAAATACTTAGAATACAGTGACAGTACAACCTTGGTGCACATATTAAGCTAATCAGTATAAATTGCCATTTTTGTACATCAAGAGTCACATATTGGCAGTTTTTTAAAAATATTTATTTATTTGTTTTAGTTGTGCACAATGCGTTTATTTGTTTGTGGTGCTGAGGATCGAACCCGGGCCACGCACATGCTAGGCAAGCGCTCTACCACTGAGCTACAACCCCAGCCCCACATATTGGCAGTTTGATAAGGTCGAACCCAACATTAGGTATGTGATCTTTCTATCATTCATGTAAGCTGTCAATATTGGTTATTCATATTTTTACTTTTCTTTTTTTGTCCTGCAAAAGTTTTAAAAATTATTTTAAGTAATAAAATTTATGTTTTTCATTACTACTCATTGCTATGGGATTTTGAGTTACAGGATGGTTTCTCCCATGGACACAGAATGAGGAAGTTAACTAAATCTGCTCTTAGTACTAACTATGGTTTCACTAACATTTAAAAAAATATTTTAAATGCCTGACCATTTTGGACTTCATACTGATAATTTATCTTGGCATGTGGAGTGAGGAATAAATCCAACTTTACCTCTATCTGTGTCCTTATCCAGTGAGCTCATCACTAGTTATTCTGAACTCACTAGTTATTCTGAGCTCATCACTAGTTATTCTGAGCTCATCACTAGTTATTCTGAACCTCTGCTCACTTGAGATGCCACTGCTACCACACAGTATTTTTTAAAAACACATTTCTGGAGATTTTATTCATTCCCCCTTTCTCTCTCTTCTCTCTTCCCTTCCTTCTTCCTCTCCCTCTCCCTCTATCTCTATCTCTATCTCTCTCCCTCAAGCTCTTGGAATTTTTATTTAGATAGATACCTGTGAAGACTTTTCCTACTCACCATGAGGTTTTCCAAGGAAATAATATAGTATAACTCTGTATTTCAAATATGTAACTTGTAGGATTTAAGTTACCAAATTCAGAATCAATGAAAGAGATGTATGAATCCATTGGAGATATAGCTATATAGCCATATATATTAACCATTTCTCTCTCTCTCTCTCTCTCTCTCTCTCTCTCTCTCTCTTTCTCTCTCTCTCTCTCTCTCTGATAGATAGATAGATAGATAGATAAATAGATAGATAGATGATATGGTTAATGTTAATGATTGAAAGACTCTGGTTCAGATTTGTGGTCAAAATGAGGTTCCTAGCACTTTCTATGAATTATACAGTTTTGCACACATTCCTGGCATAGTTCACAGTCATGTGCCTTCTTAAAGAACAGGACTCTGACCACATGATGGAGGGCAGAGCTCAATGCTGGCATTCTAGAGAAGCTCTGTGCCCAACACAGAGAGAGATGAACAAGATTGCTTTTTCCAAACTTGCTTCTTAGGTAATTCACATCTCATCCCATGATAAGAAATGAGTAAAAATGTGAAGAGGTACAGAATATTACTGTGATGGAGGAAGTTTAACATGGAAACATGAGGCCAAGGGTATAGATTCTCTTTTAACTGTAATGGTAAGTGGGATAAAAAATAAAGCTGGGAGAAATGTAGCTGAAGAGTCCATTCTTGTACCTACATGTAAAGACATAAAACTTGGAAACTAGCAGGCCATCACTAGGTTGCTCCTAGGGAAGATGGGGGAGAGAAGAGGATTGTAGAATATCAGTTAACCTCTGCAAGAAGTTGCACTTGTCTTCACAAAGATTAAGGATTATAAAAAAATGTTCATGATTTTCCATTTGAGAAGCATAAATATGGATTTACTTTTAATATTTTGTTCAAGATTTTTAGTTATGTTCTATAAGAGGGCCAGTCCAGGCATCTTGCCAGACCCATAAAAATATAATATGTAATATGATATAATATAAAATTGCCTTATATAAGCATTTTACTATGTAATCATAATATTGAATTATATTACACAGTATGATATATAATATATATTGTGTAATAGATATATTATAATATGATATGTATGACATGATATGATACAAATAAAATATACTGTCTTAATAAGTATATAACAATATATAAATATTTGATTAAGTATTCTTAAACTTACTTCACATGCTGGGAGTTGGTAAGATGGTAAGAATTTTTCAAGCCCAAAATTAATAAAGATGGAAAACCAAAGAAGTAAGCAGAAAAGTAAAACATTTTTGCCTCAAGACCATTTGTACAATCAAATGAACTTGTTTAAATTTTCTTAGCCTTGTGGATTGTAAGGACAGAAAACATCAATGGCCCAAGGTAAAGGATTTAGTAGTAAAATTTCTTCACTAAAAAATTAGGAACTTGAAGTGCTGAGTGCTATATTCTCAGTTTAAAAATGAACAAAAAATTAAACTTGCCTACCACCTCCAAGCCCATAGACCTACCAGGAATGTTTGTCTTACTAAAGAGGAAAGCAGGAGTAAAATGTGTCTCGGAAGCTGTTGTAACAAGTCAGCCATTGATGTTGATTTGTGACAACAAAAAGGGTTGATTCAAAACTCCACAAACCATGCCTTCAATTTAAAGTGGTCTGACTATCTAAAGAAGTAAACACAAAGTCCTTGGGAAAAAAATAAACCTCACTAAAGATGTGGCAAGTAGTGCTCAAGTAAGCCTCCCTGTTAAATGGCAGACCCCAGGCAATAATTATTATTTGTGGAGGTTAATTTCAAGTGTCAACTTGACTGGGCAACGGAGTGCTCAAATATTTGGTCAAACATTATTCTGGGTAGTTTTGGGTGAGATTATCATTTTAATGAGTAGCCTGAGCAAAGCAGATTGATGTTTCTAGAAAGGGTAGACTTCATCAAATCCATTGAAGGACTGAATAGAACAAAAAAGCTGACTATCTGCCAAGAATGATAGGATATTTTCTTCTACTACTCTTAAGCTGGGACATTGACTTGTTCCTGGTTCTTGAGCCCGCTGGTCTCCAGACTGAAACTACACCATCAGCTCTCGTGGGTGCCTAGGTTGCCAACTCATCCTGTAGAATTTTGGACTTGTCAGCCTCCATAATTGCACAAGTCAATTTCTTAAAACAAATAACCAAACAACCATACAAATATGTATCCCATTGGTTCTGTTTCTCTGGAGAAACTCAAATGGAATACAAAGAAGAAAAAAAAACATGAAGTGCTAGAAGCAGCAAAAGCAGCAAGAACAGAAATAAATGTACATGGACTACATTTGTTGGAACTATTAAACAAGAGTATACAAGGACTCTATAAACAAATACATGAAAAAATGTTCAACATTGCTGGCAATTAGAGAAATGCAAATCAAAACTACTCTAAGATTTCATTTCACTCCAGTCAGAATGGCAGCTATTAAGAACACAAACAATAATAAATGTTGGAGAGGATGTGGGGAAAAAGGCACACTCACACATTGCTGGTGGGACTGCAAAATAGTGCAACCATTATGGAAAGCAGTATGGAGATTCCTTGGAAAACTGGAAATGGATCCACCTTATGACCCAGCCATCCCACTCCTGGGTCTGTTCCCAAAGGACTTAAAAGCAGCATACTACAGGGACACAGCCACGTCAATGTTTATAGCAGCACAATTCACAATAGCTAGGCTGTGGAACCAACCTAGATGCCCCTCAGTAGATGAGTGGATAGAAAAAATGTGGTATATATACACAATGGGTAAATGGATGAAGTTTGGAGAATATAATGCTAAGTGAAGTTAGCCAATCTCAAAAATCCAAATGCCAAATGTTTTCTCTGATATAAGTAGGCTGAGTCACAGTGGGGTTGGGTCGGGGAATATAGGAGAATTAGAGGAACACTAATCCTCTAAAGGTCAGTGGGAAGGGAGGGGATGGGAGAGAGCAAGGGGGTGTGAAGGGGGAAAAAAGAAGAAGATGGTAGAATGAGATGGATATCAATATCCTAAGTGCATAATTGAAGACATGAATAGAATGAATATACTTTGTATACAAACAGTGTTATGTAGAAAGGTGCTCTATATATGTACTATGAATTGTAATACATGCTATTGTTATATATACAACAACTTCGATTAAATAAATAAATAAGTAAAGAGAAAAAAAGAACAGGAGAGAAAACTTTTTGAAGGCATCAGGAGGTGATTTTGGATTTGGGTGGCAAATGTCTTGGAGAGAAAGAGGGGCACTAACATAATTTCCATCACTTTTCTTTTCATACCAGTTGCTAATTTTTGGAGCAGGTTGAAGCCAGGTGGAGCACGGTTGCTAAGTAGAGAATCCAGCAGAGTTTTAGCAATCTCACGAGATTTGGAAACAACAATGGGAGTTTGAGAGTCAGAAGGCAACCAGAGCTTGAGAAGCCAAGACCCTGAAAAGACAAGGTTCCCAACACTCATCAACTTTCCTCTCAAGGCATTTTTTAAAGGGTTAAGTTTCCCAGAGTAAAGGCATAAAAAGCCAAGCACAGCTCTGCCTTTATACGAGAAAGATGAAGGAACTGCTATCGGAATTGCCCTTCTACAACTAGAGAAACAGACAAAACATATCTAAATAAGTGTAAAGCAGTATAGCAGGTAAATATATAAGGTTTCTAGAAGACAACATAAGTAAATAATTTTGTTATCTTGAGGTAATAAAAGATTTATTAAATGGGACACCAAATGGACCAATAAAAATGTTATATTTGTATCTACATTATAATGAATAATGAAAAGATATTATTAACAGGTCAAAAAGGGATTCCACATAATGGGAGAAAATATTTACAATAAATACATCTGGAAAAAAAAAAAAAAGACATATCCAGAACACATGTATAAAAGGGACTTATACAAAACAAGAAAAAGACAGCTAAATAGAAAAATGAGCAAAAGACTTGAACGGGAGCTTCACAAAAAATGATATCCCAAAGGCCAGTTAACACATAACAAAGTGCCCAGTCTTGTTAGTTACCCAGTAATGTAAGTTAAATCTTCCATGAGATGCCATTGTACAACATCAGAATGGTTAAAATGAAAAGATCGACACCATCAAACTATGGTGCAACTCAAATTCACCATGGTGGAAGTTTTAGGGCTATTGTGGTGATTTTTTTTTAATCTTTTAAAAACTTTATTTAATTAGTTTGCTTTATTTCATGTGGTGCTGAGGATCAAACCCAGTGCCTCACACAGGCTAGGCAAGCGCTCTACCACTGAGGCACAACCCCAGCCCCGTGTGGTGATTTTATACTGTGACAACCTAGCTGACCTTGAAGTACATTTTTCAGAGTTTCTTTCTCTGAGTGGTTCCAGGATCATCTTGGGCACAGGAAGCATCTGCTCAAGATTGGGAGGCAGAAGTGAAGGAATAGTCCTTTCACACTTGAAAGATCTGTGTGCTTCAGGTATAGCTCACAAACATGGCCCAAGATCAGCTGGCTCACTTTGCTGATGAAGCCTCAGCTGGGCCCATAGCTTCTCCAGCTTCTGAAGAATCTTCTTCTCCTTAAGTCAGGTGCACAGACATCTCAATGGAAAGTGTGCCAACATACCCTCTCCCACCCTCCACACCACCAAGACTGGAGGCATGAAGAATGAAGAAACAGATGGGGTTCTACCTTGTCTTTGTTCCCCCCTGCCTATTTCCTATCCATCCCTGGGCCCTGCGAACTTCAGGGAAAATAGTAGATTCAGAAACAAGAGTCTTACGTGCATGGCATAATCAGCTCTCAGAGTTGTATGAGGTCTAATTCCCACAATAAATCCCTAATTCTCTATCACACTAGTTTCTCTGCTTCTCTGACCAAATCCTAACTGATAGACAGTTAGATCTCTTTCATTACTGGAAACTACAAATTTCAAAGAGAATCTAGATGATGGAAGTACTTTAGGTAAGAGAAGAGACAAAGTGATAACCCTGTAAAGTCCTTCTAGGCATGCATACAATAAATTCTTGTACAATGCAGCATCATTTCCCAGAAGTGCCAAACGTTGATTTTCTTGCTTCTCATCACGTTTCAATTTGTGTTTTCCGAGGTGTGCATGGATGATATCTGTCACAGGTCTGAATCAGTTCGTCTCTTAGCAGTGCTGGGTAGAGAAACCATGAGGGCTGTCAGAATGTTCAGAAATGGATGGACAGCTCTGGTGCTGTGCACATAGACTGCATCCTCTTTGCTGGTTACTAATACATTGAAACTTTTCATAAGTTTCCAATTTGTGGATCCCACCTCACCTTTGTTCTGGGGCAGCTTCAGGTAACGGCTCTTGCATCCTTCATCTAGGTTTCAGGAACACAAAGCAAAGAGTCTCAAAGGAGAGATTCTCCCTTCCTATGGGTGGCTTGGGAGTTAATTCAGTTCTGACGAATCTCTTCTCCATGGTGGAAACCAAGTACCATTGACCTGATTTTATGAGGTGGACTTTCTAGGGAGGGAGCTACGGATCCGGGAAGTCCATGATATATGTCCAAAACTATACATATATAACTTTCCCTATTGTACTGTGGAGGCAATTCCCAAATGGAAGCCTGGCCCCCGACACTAGCTTTCTGTATTCTGATTCAGAACAATTGCAATTTATGTTCAGTTGGAAAGACAGACTTTGCTAAACCAGGGAACATGGATGGTCAGAGCATACTCATGTGCTTCTGCTGTGCAAGCAGTCCACTGAAGCCGAACAAATCCTAGCGCCGGATCCCCATTTCCTCATCTATAAAACGAGGGGTTTGGTTAAGATAGTGTAGAGGCATGCTTCCAACTGTACTGTCGGCAAATTCCTCTCTGGAGGCTTGACCTTGGAGGCATTGGAACTTGGTGGCTGCAGGAAAAAGGGAAGTGAAGTACCACTGAGCAACACAGGGTAACAGGCTGTCCTTGCCCATGCCCTCAGTTGCTACTCTGACCAGCTTTGATGGTCTGCCCTGACTTAGACGGGCCTGACTGGAGTTCTGCTCAGCGTTTCTTTTTATGAAGACCATTTGAGTGTTTCTGTTATACATCTTGGTTGCCATGCAAACTTGGCTCGCAGAAGCCTGAAACAAACCCCAAACACCTCCTTACATACTTGCTTTATGACATTTTATTTGAATGCCAATATAACAAGTTTATAGTAAATGGAGGATATGGCAGGAGACTAAAATAACACCATAGCCTTTGAACACTCTAATCTGAGCTTAATAATTTTAAGATTTTTAGACATTTGTAACTCAACCTATGGGCATAATCTAGTAGTAATGGTACTTGGGTAAAGATGTTATGCATGGAGCTCAAAAAAGATTGTACTGGATCAAATAACACAGTGGTTCCAAAGGAAACTAAATCTTTTTAAAACCCTCAAACATCAGTTTAAACTGTTAACTTTAATTTTATTTTAAATTCATGTTAAAGTAATTGCATCAAGCTGGGATTAGGTACTGTCTCTAGCTCTCCTTCAACAGAGTTAACCATTTCATGTATCAGAAATACAAATGTAGTAATTTAAAAGGGTAAGAGGTTAAAATAAGCTAGAGATTTCTGCCTACTGTGGTTTTACTTAAGCTATCGCCCTAGGTGCTTACTCCCTAGCTTGGACATCAGTCACCCATTTCCTCATTTGCTGAAAGACAGAGCATCCTTCTGAGCAAGGTGAGAACTCAAAATAGTAGGCAAGTCCTTGGAAAAGTAACATTTTGCCCAGAATTGAAAGATGCAGGCTGATGAGAGTAGGAAGAGCCCTGGGCAGGGAATCATACAGACCAGCAGCTGCGCAGATGCTCTCTAGCATCCTAAGCTTAGAAAATTTATCTCTCCTGCTCTCAGTATTCTAAACTATAAAGTTAGGGGTTAATAAAATCTCAAGGGTCCTGTCAAGGCCTGATGTTCTGGAATTTTTCATTTAGCAAAACTCTCTGGAAGTGAGCATTTAGAAAGAGAAATGTCTGTGTGGAGCATGTGAGAATGTTTCTTTCCTTTTCTACTTCTTATTTTCCAGTGATCCCAGATATGATCACATAAAAAACTGGCCAGTAAGTACCTTGACTTGGGGAGTCTCAAACTGTTGTGAGGTAGTATCATTAGGTAAGACAAACAGGGAGACAAAGGAAGATCTATAATCCCACTTTTTCTTGACAATATAATACTCCAGATACCCATCTATAAGGAGAACTGTACTGTCAGCACAAGGGATACTGCTGGATTTATCAAAATAATATCAGTAGATGCTCCAGCAAGAGTAGTGCATGTGTGTTGGCTTCTGGATGGATTCACTAAGGTCAGGATCTAGGAGGATAGAAACCATTCAATAGATGGTGAGGCCAAGGATTCCTGAAAGAAGTCAGGGTGAATGGTCAAGGAATAGACCAAGACAGAATAGAGGGACAGTTGCTGACCTTGGCTATTGGAGATAAGTTCTGATTCAGAAATCCTCTCTGAGGGTCAGAGTCCCATTCTTCCCTATGCATTTCATTCTCTTGGCCCAGGAGATACAGTGTAGATGAATGAGCTCTCTTCTAGAAGGGGGTCAGAGCACTGATGTCTACAGACCATCATTCCAGATTCTAAGTAAGCTCTTACCTGCACTGGACAAAGATCACTCATTGGAAGCCAAGTATCTACTATTCTATCCTGAAGAATTCGCACGTTAACTTCCTTTTTGTGCTCTGAAATTTTAAGTGTCCCAATGTGATCTTAGAGTTACTCAGCTTATGAGACTCTTGCTTCATGCAGAATCCAAAGTCTTTGTTATTGTTGTTGTTTTTTAGCACAAACAGAAGGATTTGAATTGGTAAGTTTTCCATGCCATGGCCTCCTCCATTTTCCCCAATAACTTTTCTTCTAATAAATTTAAAGCAAAGTTGCCTGCTAAGTACCTTCAATATTTATTTTTTGAATGTATTCACATAAAGAGAAGAAAAAATCCAACTCAGTGTCTTTGTGCAAATGGGGATTTTAAAATAGAGCCACTTTAAAAATAAGATTAAAAAATTTAAGGATGGATTGACATGATATTTTTAAAATTGACATATTATTTATCTGCATAGCTAAGGCCTTACTTGGGCAGGAGAAAAAGTAAAATTATTAAAATTGGGATTTATTTAGATGTATACAATCAAGTGTAATAATTTATTTTAGTTGAACTCATTTTTCTTTGTTAAAATAGTGAATGCTTATTCCACAATTATATCCTTGAATTTCTCATGGCTTTATCTGAATTTCTGCTAAGGATGTTAGGTCTGGAGTTAGACAATGATTTCCTGTATGAATTCCTATGATGGAGACACCACAGGACATCATTAAAGAATGATTAATTTAAGTGATGAATGCATGGGTTTAATTTTATTCCTTATTGTAGAAAGTCAGTGTTTCAGGATCTTTAAGCTTTTGGTGCATTCTCTGTAGAATTGGATTGTAGAAAAGTGGTGATTCCCCCTTAATGAGCAACAAATGTTTCCCACAGGAAGCTACCTGAGACCTAGGGCTTTGCCTGCAAACTATTCAGCAATTAGTAAGTTCAGCTTTGAGTGAATGGTGTGCACAAGGAAAAAGGGAGTCTTCTGCTTTCAGAGAACTGATTGTGAATATAAGTCTGACTGTGAATATAAGAAGCAATGAAGAAAGGATAAACCTAGCAGAATTGCTTGTGTTTGGGATACCAAACACCCCTAATCTCTGATGTCTCCACCCACACTAATGGATTTGTTTTTTTGTTTTTTTTTTTTTAAGGTGAGGTAAGAAAACCTCTTTTCCCCAGGCCCTAAAAAAACAGTTTAAGAATTTTCCTCATTTTCTTTCTCATTTCCTTCTTACTTTCCAAGAGACAAGACAAAAGGAGTTGAGGGTTGTGATGGTTTATTTTATGTGTCAACTTGATTGGGCCACAGGGTCAATGCTTGACCCAGACTCTTGGTCAAGCATTACTCTGGGTATGTCTGTGTGGGTTTTTCTTAACGAGGTTAACGTTCGAATTGACTTCCCTAATTTGGATGGGCCTCATTCAATCAATTAAAAACCTGGATGGAACAGAGGACTGAATAAGTATACTCCCAGGGTGACCGCTCCAGCTGGGACATGGGTCTTTTCCCACCTTGGACTCTCAAACCTTAAAACACGGCTCTTTTCAGCCCCGAGCCTGCTGGCTTTGGGATGGAAATGACACCATCAGTTGCCTTGGTGTTCAGGCTTTTGGACTTGGACTGGAGGTATAGCATCAGCTCTCCAGGGTCGCCAGCGTGATGACTGCAGATCTTGAAACTTGTCAGCTTCCTCGATTGCACGAGCCAATTCTTTATTAGAAGACGTTTGTTCTGTTTCTCTAGAGAACTCCGCCTGATCCAGGAGTCTTTGCCTTTGTTTTATCGATGTCCAAAGTGCATTGTAGGCATTTGACCAAAAAGGAAAACAAAAGAGTCAGGTGCCTAAGAGTGTTTGCCCTTGTAAATAGGCAACCAATCCCCATGTGGACCGAGCCTTTCCAGGTCTGGCTAATGGCTCCCACCATGTTTTTCTCAATTGTTGCTGCCATGAGTCTCCAATTTTCCATTACTTAAAGGCTGTGGCCATCTTCTCCATTGTGAGCCCACAGGCTGGTGTCCCATGTGATCCAAAGCCCACTAGGTGCTGCTCACACCGCTCTTCTTGGAATCTGGAGGTGGCTTGGTGATACTCAAAGTGGACTCTTTGCCTGATTTTAACAAACCTTTCCCTTCCTTCTGCCCACCAGAGTTCCCATATCATCCCCATCTAGCCTGGGCCTCTTGTTACATTCCCCACTTTACTGGAGGTTCTTCATCCAAAAGCTTGTGAAGGGAAATGCTATGGGTTGATCATTTGTGTCACAACAAAATCTATGTTGGAATGATCCACAGTGCACTGGTATCAAGAGGTGGATCCTGAATGAGTGATGAAGCCAGGAGGGCTCCACTTATAAAAGGAACTACTAGGTCCTTTTTCGCTTTCTGTTTCTTCAACTTTAGGAGAACACAGTGGTCATCTCCTCTTAAAGGATGCAACGTCATTGCACCATTTTACAAGCAGAAAACAGCCCTTACCAAGAACCAATTTTGCTAGCGTCTTGATATTGGACTTCCTAGAACTGTGAGAGATAAATTTCTGTTGTTTATAAGGTATCCAGTCCTATGGCATTTTGTTACAGCAGCATACATTGACTAAGACAGTCAACAAAATGCAGAGGTGGACACTCTTGGGTCTCCCAGTTGCACAAAACAGCACTCTATCAGGGCTTTGGCCTTTTTACTAACTGACTCTTCTCAGAATAGAGAATTTTTCCTGAGAAGGAAACTAGGCTCTGCAGGCCTTCAAGTTTCTCCTTCTTGGCTCAGCTGCGAGGTGGAGGACACCAGTGGCTTACAGTCATTGAAGTCATTGCAGGGCACACTGGCTGTAGGAGAAATGCATGCCTCAGGGTCTGGATTTACACACCAATCAAAAACTAACATTTCTGGAGAAAGTGTCAGTTCCAGGAGAAATGGGTTCCAGCAATTCAAAGAACTCATTTGGTTAACCAGGATAGGCCTAGGTTTGGAAGAGCCAGAAGCTTATGTGATTTGTGAGGCTTTCTTTGAGAAAAAGAACTGAAAATTGCAAAACAAAATTAGGCATAAGTGAATATATATTTAAAATGAGAAAAACTCACAAAATATCACATTTTTAAAAAATGACAAATACCATACATTATAAAATAACAAACAATATTTTATTAGTCAATTGCTTGATACATTAGCATAATGAATTTTCCCTATATTTTTGGATGTATACTCTTTGATCTCTTTTCCTATGAGAAAAAAATTTTTTAAATTTATTTTTTATTTATAATAATTACAATTTATAGTGCACATATATAGCATCCTTTTACATACAACTGTTTGTATACAAAGTATATTCATACCATTCATGTCTTCAATCATGCATTTAGGATAATGATGTCCATCTCATTAAACCACCTTTTCTTTTTTGTTTTCCCTTTCTCTCCCTTCCTCCCCTCTTGCTCCCTCCCTTTCCTTCCCTTCCCTTTGACCATTCTAGTGTTCCTGTAACCCTCCTATGTACCCCCATCCAACAATACTGTGAACTAGCCTCCTTATATCAGAGAAAAAAATTTCATACTCTAACAAGAGTGATTGAAATTTACTTTTGCCATTGATACTTTAGGCAACTTGATTTCATTTTTACACTGGCTGTTGGCAGTATTATAAATTTGTAAGATTTAGAAAAACCTCTATCACATGTGGGCCATAAAGAGCTTTGAGATCTGAAAGAATTTTCTAATAGACTAATTCCTATGCCCATATATGTAGTTTTTTTTTCCCTCTATCCATATACATATTTGTACCCTGCTAATAATGTCTGTGTTCTCACCTTTCATGTCATGGTATCTGGTTGTTGTGCAGAGTGGGTGTAGGAGTCACTCTTCCTAGAAGCTTTCCCTTCATGAAGGAAGGTGTGACCTAGAGAAAATCAGAAGGGAAGTAAAGCAATCTTAACTAATCTCAAATATCTTTTTCAAAATTCTCAAAACTTAAGGCAATATTGCACACTGTTGGGGCCCCTATGAGGGTCCTGAAGAGGGGTCTGGACTAGTGAGAGGACTGAAGCTTAAGGCCTGTTTTATTTATTTATTTTTTATTTCTCCCTAGATAGTCTCTAGGTCCCTGCTCTTGAACTTTGTATTATTTGTTCGTCATTTGCAATCTTCATCCCTAAGTGTGATGTCACTTTGTTTTGGACTTAACCTCCCAGCATCCCCAGCACCAAGTTAGGTGCTCTCCTGTCCTCTGGTAGTGCTCCCCTTAAAATCCATGCCTCTCTGCTCCCCAGTGGGTCAGAGACTCAGGCGGGACAGGGACTGTGCCTCTTCCACTACTGCGTCTCCTGTGCCCCGTGCAGTGCCTCCGTCTGCACGACTGCCATGACAGGACACCACAAACTGTGTGGCGAAGGAAACAGAGGGTCATCTCTCACTGTCTCACTGTTCTGAGATAAGGATGTCAGTATGGCTGGGTT
Organism: Tamias sibiricus; assembly: GCA_025594165.1. Classification (NCBI taxonomy): domain Eukaryota; kingdom Metazoa; phylum Chordata; class Mammalia; order Rodentia; family Sciuridae; genus Tamias; species Tamias sibiricus. Next base: position 83,835,084 of record CM046670.1, read on the forward strand.
CTGGAGGAGCCTTCTTCTTGGAAAGCTGATGGTCACCATTTCACTGTGCCTGGGTATATGTGTGTGTGAGAGAGGGAAGGAGGAATCTGGTGTCTCTTCCTATAAGGACATGACTCCCACCATGAAAGCTCCACCCTCGTGATCTAATCAAAACCTAATCATCTTCCTGCTATGGTTTGGCTGTGGTTCATCCCTGTCAAAATCTGTGAATCCTATATCAGGATGGCCCTCATAGAGGAACCAATGTTGGTCTCAGAGTGGGTCAGCTCTCTCACAACTGGATTTGTCGCCCTGAGGATGGGATGGTATAAAAAGTGGGCAAGCCTGGCCTTCCCCCTCTAGCCTCCCTCTCACCACCCTGCTACCTGTCTTTTGCACATGCGTACTTCCCTTCTGCTTCTCCATCACGTTGTGAGGCTTCCAGGGGGCCCTTACCAGACTCTGCTGTTTGGACTCTCCAGCCACCAGGCTCTTGTGCCAAATCAACCTCTTTTTCATATATTTCCCAGCATCAGATCTCCTGTCCTAGCAACCCGAAATGGACAACGGCATTTATCAAAGGCACCATTTCCAAATATCATCAAATTGGAGGTGAGGGTTCTAATGTAAAGTCCACAGCACACAGCATCTGGTACTTAGTGATACTTGGTAACTGTACCTTGAACAAGTGAAAGAAGGGGCCATTGCTCTGGTTGTTTCTAAGATTTGGCCCCCATGGTTCCTTTGATTTTAGGCCCCTTTGACAAATGCTTTGGCAGTAGTTGCCCATTCAATTCAAACTTGACCTCCGTCTATAGGATTCATTCCTCCTAAATCTGGCTTTTTTGAGGTCACACCCTGCCTCCTGCTCCTACCAGCTCCTGATGGCATCCAAAGCCTATGGAATAAGAACATCTACTACTCTTCCTTTTTATTCAATGACCTTTGCTCTTGTGTATTTCATAGTGTTCACAGTATTTTCACATTTATGTCATTTGGTCCTTCCCATAAAACTGAGGAGGCACCGTTACTTTATCACATATCATAAGAGAGGAAAAAACAAGGGAAGGAGAAGAAAGAGGAGAAGATGAAAGAGAGGGGAAGGGGACAAAGCTCACTGAATTGGAGTGATTTAGCCAACATCACAAAGGTACCTGGACCAGTATTTGAATTTTATAAATCCCAGCCAGAGCGCTTAAGCACTAACATGTCCTTTTAAGACAATACATTGAAGTCCTGAACTTGGGCATCATTCATCTTCAGAGCTCCAAGAGTAAGGCCTAGAACGGAATGGTTGAAAAAGCTTTTTAGAGGAGGCAGGATTGAGTTGAGCCTTACAGTTTGGAGAGGGTTTGATAAGTCACATTCCTGAATGAACAGGGACAGAGAAACACTTGGAGAATGGTAGAATACCTGCTAGGTACCTGTTATCTGCATCCAACACCTTTGCTTTCCAAGAAGAGGAGCTCATAAGCAAATCAGTGCAGCAAACTAGCCAGAGTGCAATGTGCACTTTCAAGTGAACTGATGTTTAAATTGTCTACAAGTTGCCTTTGCACCAAAGTAAAAGGTCCATAGTAGAACACATTCTAGTCAATTCATGGGGCTGCCATAAATGTTCAATGTGCAGGTTACTGGTTACACATCTGCCCAAAGCAGTAGCCAGCCCACATATCTCAATGGAAGATGCAGAAACACAATCTGTAAGGACAGCTGAGGCTCCCACCGGAGCATAGAATTGCCTCAAAGTACATGAGGCATCCTCTTGGGAAATCCCCCTAAATCCCTGCCTCACTGGTTTCCTGGTACAAGATCTAATAAATCTGCACACTCAGCTTAAACTTAGTGCCAGGCCTCATAATGGAATGATTACATGTGTTTTTTTTGTGTCAGGGACCTGACAGAGAGATTATACAGCATAGTGAAGCAATCTTTGGGGTTTTGGCAGGGGAAGAAGGAGATAAATATGGGTCCAGGGGAGAAAAAATGGCAGCTTATGGAATCGCTGCCTCCATGTCACTCAATCATTCAGCAAATATGTATTAAGTTTAGGTCAACAGACATTTATCAAGTGCCTCCTATGCGACAGGCATTATGTTACACACTGTGAGTACTGAGGCACCCAAGACACATCATTCATCCTTGGAGCTTATGGAGAAGCCCACTGGAAGAGACAGGCATAAAAGAGATGGTTTCAGCATAATGTGGCAAGTGCAATGATAGGGGTCGTGAGAGAGGACAGTGGTGGTCCAGAAGGACACTGAGCTCAACCTGGAGTAACAAAGGAAGCGTATGAAGGAAGCGAAGGTTGCAGAGGAAGGTGAGCTCCAAGCTGAGAAAACAACACGAGCAAACACACCAAAGTGTGAAAGATCCTGGAACATGTGAGGTTAGGAAGTGGAGAAGGGGAAAGGAAGGCCACGGACATGAAGAACAAGGCTCTAACAAGAAGAAACTGGGAATTACTGGAGTGAAAAAGAAAATGGATGTGTTCTGAGAGGGAGTTAAAGAAAAAGTACAGAAGGTTCTGTCAAGCTGCTTACCAATGGTTTGAATTGATAAAAATGCATTTAAAACTATAGTAAATGTGAGAGCCCTGAAAGATGCGAAGCCCAATCCTAAGTGGCAAGAGCCCAGGTGAGCTGGAAAATTACATGGCATGGGTTGATGTGGGGGGGAGACACAGCTGGGGAAGGGCTCAAGGAGGTGGCCCTGCCTGAGCAGAGAGGGAACAATGAGTGAGTAGGTTGAGAATAAACAGAATGTCACCCCAGGCCAAGAGCACACCTTGCTCAAAGGCTCAGAGGTGCCATTAACTCTAGTCACTTGAGGATTGCATAGGAGCTAACCCTACATTGAAAAAATACCAAACCAAACCAAACAAACAAACAAAAAAGAAAAACTACAAAAAAACCCACAAAGCAAACAATTAAACAACAAAAAACAAAAAAACAACAACAACAAAAAAACTAAGGTCTTCATATATAAAATATTCTAAATGGGAGAAATCTCTTCCCTGAGAGGTCAGCCTGGGAAGTGATCATAAAGACAGGACTCATGGGTTGACTGTAGAATTACAAGACAGACAAGATGGGCAATGTTCGTGTAGCTCTGACAGTGGGTCATGATCAAGGAGCTCCCTCGCTCTAAACTCTCAGGGGAATGCCCTGTCCCAACGTGGAGAATGCATATATGGCTCCAGATGAAAGAAATTATAGAAATCTACAGCAAGAAGCCTAATAAACACAGGTGCTTAGAGTCCTTTCCCCTGGCCTATTGTGTGGGGGTCAACATTGGTCTTACAACTGATCATGGAAACCAGAACAATTTTGTCTGGGACAAATACTAGATCAGATAAGATGCCAGGAAAAGAAGTTTGAAGAGGCAGAGCAAACTGGGGCATGTGGTCTCTGTGACAGTCAGGGTCCCTCCAGGAAAACAGAAGCCATGCTAGGCATTTCAACAGGTAGAATTTAATATAGAAAATGGGCTCAACAATTGAGGGAGTCTGAGAAAACAAAAGTGCTAGAGTGAGGATGGGGACCCAAAGGCAGGGGTGGCAGATATCACAACTTAGAAGCTCAGAGGGAACCGTGCTCAGCCTCTTGTGGAGGGAGCATTTCATCTTCCCAGGGCTGGGTGAAACTTGTTCTAAGTGTGCTGGAAGAAGTTGGAGACTAGAACCTTCTGGTGATGCTGAGTGAAGGGCCATTGTTAGGGTGACACTGAAAATCAGGAGCAAACTGCATTCCAATCTCTCCTCCACGCCATGTCCTCTATCCCAAAGTCTAATCACATGACAGCTGTCAGGAGGAATGTAGTTTTCAGGGCTTCAGTCCCAGTGCCACTAGGCAGAGTATGAAAAAGTATGGGGCGGGAGCCCCATAGAACTGGGCAACCCTGGTGTAATAATGGGCACAGTTGCCCTGACTATACTTGCAGCGTCGGGCTGAAAAACTTTCCAGAATTTGGGGCAGGGCTTCCCCCAAAAGTCTGCTTGGCTCAAAAATGAATAAACCACAATTTGGCCCCTGTTGAATAAAGAAAGAGCATTTATCAGCTCTTTTCTTTATGCCAGGAGCTTTCTGAATGTCGGTTCATTAATCACAACAATCCCACAAAACAGGTGTTCATCCCCTTTTACAGATGAGGAAATGGAAATTTCAAGTGGTTAAGCAGCTTGTCCAAGACCAAGTAGCTGATAAGAGGCAAGGTCAGGACTAGAAACTGTCCAATGTGATCCCAAAGCCCAGCTATTTCCAGCAGCTCTGGTTTGTAGGCAGCATGCTGCTTCTTCGTGGGCAGAGGACCATGATCCTGGATAGAGGGACAGTGACTGGACCACTCCTAGAAGTCATGGTCCAAATGACCTCTGCTGACCGCTGGCCTCTTGAAAACTCAAGCTCATGAGGGCGTCCATTCTCGAAGTTCATATTCAGCCAGACTCAACACCTAAAGTGATTTACTCCTGCCAAAGACTGGCCTCACTCCCATGAGAAGGAGCCAGGACTTAGTCAGAATGAGCTCGCCACCTCTTGGAAGAAGTGCCACGCTGCAGCCACCCATAGCTCTGTTAGGCAGTGTGTAGAGAGAGCGTGTCTGTCTGTCTGTCCAAGTCTTTGTGGATCTTACAAATTCAACCTTACTCAACATGATGAGATTCTTGGAAAACAGGTCATTCATCCAAGAGCCAAACATTGCAAAGGCAATAAGTTACTTTTTGGCCGAATCCAGTCTCCAGTCTTAGCTGAAGATGGAAGCAAATTGTGCTTGTTAGTTTCTGGAAATGCTGACGCTGAGATGGGACCTTATTGAGGAATTCACCAAGGCCCAAGGGAACAGAGAAGATAAATGCTACCAGGCGGCTGCAACTGGAGCAAAATTCAAAAACAATAGCATGTTAACTTAAGATCACAGAAGGCTGTGGTGAATGTGACAGAAAGCAAGGGCAGTAACTTGGTCCCCAGACAAATGAGGATGTGGATAATGGGTGATGGCACTCCAAACACTGCTTTGAAAGGAGCCTGAGGGAAGGAAGCAGTTGCTCTCCCTACCCCGGGTCTCCAGCTCATCACCGAGGAAGAAGGAAATGCAGTCCGCAGCTTGGCAGGCAGCCCTTCCCAAGAGCCCTTGTTCCAGCTTTCACAGAGGTTTCCTGAGCAGCTTCGGGAGGGCCAGGTATGGGTTTCTCCTGTCACATCCATGTTCTTGCACAGAGGGATTTTGGGCCCTTTTGGAAAGTGACTTGGCTGGAGCCACACTCCTGCAGGCGTGGCAGCTGTTACCACTTATACCAACAACATCTGGCCTGAAGATTGCAGTAAAAGTGACACTTGTCTGCAGAGAAAAAATGTTGAAGTATATATTCTGGACATGAAGAAATAAGTAATGACATTTAATGTTTTCATAAAGCTGCTACACTGAGCGGCAGTCATCCAGACCCGGCACAGGCCTGGGTCTATGTGTCCTGGTGCGCCTGCAGGTCTGTGAAGGGCCTTGTACCCGAAACATCACTGAGGAATGCTGGCTTTGTCCTCTGAAGACGCAGAATAAAGGGAGGCCCTAGGTAAGGCACCTCCCTTCATGACCCAAGTCACAAAATTGGGAACAGGGAACAAAATGCCCAAAGTCCCTACTGATCATCAGGTGGGGGGGCTCTCAGTTGTGGTTGTTCAGGGTGAACTGTATTTCCAGAGTTGCATTTTTCATTGGTGACACGGGAGCGTCAAAGATGATAAGTAAGATTTCTCCAATATTTTCTACTTTGAGCTTTTTTTTTTATAATAGTAGTATGTATTACAATTCTCAATGCACATATAGATCTTTTTACATACAACTGTTTGTATACAAAGTATATTCGTACCATTCAGGTCTTCAATCATGCATTTAGGATAATGATATCCATTAGTGTCACTGTTTCTACGTCAATTCTCTAGGTTAAACATGTTTCTTTTTTCTGACCCTCTTCTTTAAAAGCACATCTCCTGGATGTGGTGATTCTTGCTACCCCTCCAAGCTTTGGATAAGGGAGAGAGACCAGCCTGAAAGCACCCAGTTCCCAAACAGAAAGGGACATGCAAAGAGAGAGACAATGATGTTGTGTCGATGCCCACACTGACCTTGTGCTGCTCTGCAGCTACTTCACACAGCTGGACGCCTGCCACTTTGCCTCAACCTAGGCAATTTCTGCATTTGATTATAAAGAGAGAGGTCTAAAAAGGATGCAGATACTTGTTGTAATGGGCTTCCTTTTGTTGGTAGTCAACTGGCAATGATATAATAACTAGTTTGGCAGAGATAATCAGATAAAAGTACATATTTATAAACTTTGTGATCTTCAAGGCATTGATCCTTTGCATAATTTTAACATGCTATCATTAACTATCAAATGCCTTTTGAACTTAAAAATGTTATCTGTGCTAAGATTACATAGGAACAATGCATAATTCATGTGCAACTATCGTCAACATGTATGTTATTGTGTAAATACATGAGCTCCTTCTTATTTCCTCTTCCACTAAGAGGTGGGAGATAAAGGCGGGTGCCATTGCCCTCCACCCCCAAGCACTGCCAGGTTCAGCTGCATCCCTCATTACCCATGAAACAAGCTCTGAAGCCTGGCCTTACAGAGAAGCCGCTCACCTGTCCAGGGACTCTGTGCTCAGGCACTCTGACTTCTGGTGCCAAGGGAGGGAAGTGACCACATGGAAGAATGAAAGCCAAGTTGCTGGCCAGCTGAACTCCTTCCTATCAGAGCAGAAGTGGCAGCAGATTTGGGGCTTGTGGCTGGCATCTCAGTTGCTTTTTTTTTTTTTTTTTTTTCCCCTGAGCTGTAGTCTAGAAGCTTTTGGTTTGATTTCGTAGTATTTTTTTTTTCCCCTTTCCTTTCTGTTCTAGAAGTTGAGATTAAAGCAAAGACACTGAGCAGGGCTAATGCCTAGGCATGGGAAACAGAATGGTATGTGTTGCAAACATTCACATGCCTCCCTATGGGGCCCAGATCTTGTAAAAACACAAATGCTAAATCAGTAAGTCTGGGCCAGGGCCTGTGTTTCTGCATTTCTAGCAAGTTCCCAGGTGATGCTGATGTCACCAGCAGACCACACTAAGAATCCAGGGAGCCTCCATTAGAAACGTGGGCTTTGGAATTGAACAAATCTGGGTTTAAATCCTGGCTCCAGACTTACCTAGCTGCGTGACTTTGGGAGAAGTTGCATACCATGTCTAAGCCACAGTCTCTTCAGACATAAATTGAAAATAATCATCATATTGTACTCTTCGTTTTGCTGAAAGAATTCACAGAGCTTTTGCAGGTCCACAGTGCCTGCCAAGCTCTGGAGAGGAGAGAGTCCAGAGAAGCCCTACGGCTGTCCCCATCTCTAAGGCTTCATCCATTTCCAAGACTCTACAAGGCCCCTGGACCTTGCAAATAAGACAAGAGTAACAGAATGATGCCTCTGTCTGAAGGTGCAGCACAGCAGAGTCATGTTTTCTTGAGTGACTTTGTCTCCTTCATTAGCAAAGTGACTTAAACGGTGCAAAGGATTGGAAGCATGGTTCCTTTCTATTAAACTGTATATACTTAACCTAAGAAAATCTTTACAAATGCTTCAGAAACATTTTATATATATTATTACCTCATCTATGCACATGACAGATGACTAAAACATTTACTATATATCAGTGTATACGACTTTTAAAATTAATAGGCATGTAAAGTAAGATTTCACCACACTGAAATTAAAAAAAAGTACTGTCAAAATAAAAGAAAACCATTTGAAAAAACAAACAAATCTATTGTCTAGTGTGTAATATCCTGACCCCAAGTAACACAAATAGGCCTGATCAGCTGTCCTAGTACTTCTATTCAGCCTTCTAAATTGAGTCAGAGATCTTGCTCCCTACTTCTCTCACAAATGTGAGTAGTTTTCCAGCAGCAGAGCTACCTCCTGCTGGCCTGCAACTACTCTCCTCCATTTGACCAATGTTTAAGGGGACAGGTTTGTTCCCTGTTTCTCTCTTATATTCCCAAGGCAGCACTCTTGCAAAAATGACTTGTTCTCTTTGGACCACCATGGGTATTTTTCCAAGACCTTGGGTGGTTCACTCACTCAGATAAATCTATGTGTGGGCAGCAGAAGAGCCTCCTATATGAGGTGACTGGGAACAAACCCAAGCACCCTGCCCACAGATCACTCTTTATGCCACTAGTAGGTGGCAGAGACTTAAAGTTTAGGGGTTGAAAAGGCTTTTGATGAGTATCAGGTTGAATCCCCTTCTCTTACAGATAAAGAAATGGAGATTTACAACAAGAAACACCTCCTCAAATGTGTGAAAGGCTTTAGTGAGGAGCCATGTCTTTGAATCTTGCTAACTTTTCAGTCCTTAGGATTCTTACCAAGACCCAGACACTACTGCGTGGAACCATTCCTTGCCAGTGCCCTTTGAATGTTTGTGTTCTAAAGTCTTTTGTTATCAGAATAATCTGTGGGGATTTTTCAAAAAGCAAACTCCCAGGGTCACTGTAGGCCTCCTAAATCAGAGGTGCTGAAGATGGAGTCTGGGGACCTGCATTTTCCCAAACTCTCTAAGTGATTTTGTGGCACCATATTCTTGACAAGGACCTTCTTAAAACACAAACACCTTAATGCTCAGTTACCACCCCAGCTGGGAGTTGTTGACTGAGCTCTTCTTGAACTGAGCTGGGGACATTAGCCCAGCTCAGCCTTTCTTCAGTGGGTGGCCCTTGTACTAGGTTAGCTAAGACCGAGATGTCCCCTATCAGACATCATGCTTGGGCACCCAGCTCTCATTTATGTTACTGCCTGTGCATGACCCTAGGTGCTGAGAACCAAGTCCTTTTGTCACCCACTCAAGCCATGTGGCCACCCCCCCCACCCCACTACCTTCTCAGAGAATGAATGAATAATGCCCATGACAATACATGGCTTATTTCTCTTTAGATGGATCTCCTGAAATGTTTGTTACAGACTGAATTTTTGTCAAAGTCATGATTCCAGAAACTCTTCATCTAGAATAGATACCAACACTTTACTCTTAAGTTTTTTCCACATTTCCTTATTGCTGACATGTAATATGCCAACTTATATCTAAATAGACCAAAAGAGCCCAACCATTAGTGATTTTGAAATAAAAATCACATGCTAATAGAGTATCCTTTTTCTATTTTGTATTTGCTCAAAGTGTTTCAGTAAATGCTTCTCCCTTAAGTGAAAAGGCTCTAATTAGGGAATTGAATTCATGACTGACAAATTGATTTGCATGGAGTCACCCAGGAAAAAGAACTATGTTGGGAGTTGCCATTCCAAATACTTTCAATCATTTTCAGCTTAGACCATGAGAAAAGGGTGCCTGGCCCTTGTGGGTGACTACAATAAGGGACTGTGTTTTCTTGGTCTGTGCACATATTGTACTACATTAGGATGTAACATAGATTCATAAATACATCTCCTATTTTTGGAGTCTAACTTCATAGAAATGAGCAATGAGGTTTCTTCTAGCAGAGAGGATGGTTTTCTTCCAGATTGCTGGTTACTCTGAATTTGCCCCGTAAGGAAGCATCCTCAATTCCAATCCCTCACCCTACCTTACCTCCCACATCTCTCAAAAGCTAGTAGTTGGGTTCAAGTTGCACTTAATGGAGAGACATCAGATATCAGCACAGAATCAGATAGGGTTCCTCCCAGGTTCCTAGGAGAAGTAGCTTCTCTTCCTCTTGGGCCACCACTTGGGGACCTAGCACCTCTACCATGCAATAGTCTGAATAGGGGAAGTCCCCTATAAGCACTAAAGAGGCAAATGACCCAGTCCCCTTCAATTTGGTAGGTAGTTATTTGTTCATCAGGGTGAGGCACAATGTGGCTTTGCATCACTTACAGAGAGTTGGTGAATGTAGCAGTTGTTTAGAACATCTAAGTTGGTTCCTTTCCCCCACTTATGGAAAGCTCAGGATGTGGAACTGGGAGACTCTCCTCTTAGGGGAGCAATGAAGATGGATGGGTGGCAGGAGCACACAGCCTTTCTCTAGCTTCCTGGAGCAGGGCAGAAAGTGGGTCTTTTGCTGACCCCTGGCTTGTTTTCCCTATGGCTGTTGTGAAGACTTTGCTCCAATGACTGGAGTTAAGAAGCTGCCAGATGATGTTGGAGAAACCAAGGACAGTAAGTGATGCTTCCTCCGGAACTCTGCAGAGTGACTTGAAACAACGTTGCTCTCAGCCTCTGTGTTCTTTCTTTTAGAAAGTGTGGTTTCTGCTCTAGCTTCCAAAAGTGCCTGGAAGGAGTGTGGCTCCGGGCAAGTGAGCACAGCACAACCAAAGCTCCTGGAGGATCTCTGAGCCAAGCAAGGGGTGCCTCTGTAGGCAGAGGACCTAGCAAAGAGTTAGAGCTTGCTAGGTAAATGCTTCAGGTTTCTCTCTCCAGGTCTCTATGGGAGAGCCCAAGCTTTGATGACTCGGAAAAGAGAGGGGTTAACTAAAATACCTTGAGGAAATTCCAAGAGGGAACGGAATCAACAAATGGTCTAGGAGAAAGGAAGAGACAGGAAGTCTCTTGGCATTTCAGGGAAACTGATTCAGAGCAACAGACTCTCCATTTCAGCTCTTCTTCTGGGCATCTGAATCCGCAGGAAGCTGTTTACACAGGGGTACGGGGAGCTGGGGAGGGAGCGAATACTCGGGACAGAGGGGTCCCTTTCACCAGCCAACCCCATCCTGCCCTGTGGAGGGGAAGTATGCCTACTGAAGTGTTCCCAGTAGATCTTTGCTCATCTTAGAACCAGAAGCTGATGGTAGTAAATAGTTGCTACGGATTTCCGATTATTTAAAAAAAAAAAAATGCCCTCACAAATGTAAAAGTAATGTCTGGCTTGGAGCAGGCAAACAGAAATTGCCTAACGAGAGGGAATTCCTCGCTTGGATCTCTGGTAGGGTTTTGCCTGCCTAGTTTTAAACGAACAAAAGTAAATTTCGTAACTGAGAAAATAAACGTTAAAGGAAATAAAAAACTCTCGTAGGTAAAATGAAATGGGGATAACGGAATTTGTGACATTTCGAGGAAGGGGCACCGGGACATGTCGCTTGCTCACCAGCAGGGGGCACGTTTTCTTTAGGATTGGGTCAGGGAATTTCTTATTAAAACCTCGCAGCCAGACTTGCTCAGAGTCCCCTGCCGGAAATCGCTCCGCAGATAATAACCCTCCAGTGTCTGGAAATGTTTAATTACCGAGAACGTGCTTTCCTTCAGCGCGAACCGCGGCAGAAATAGCCCATCCAGGGCGCAGCGCTGCCGGTTGGTAGGTGATTCTATACGCAGTTTCACTCCAACTCTGAACAATTCCGTTCAAATAACTTTTCTTCAGTACCCTCAGTTTATTCGACGCCGCGTCGTTTCTGATGCACTTACTTCCACCTTGGATAAAGGAAAAGTTCAGTGACGCTAGAACACTGTTACATGTCAAAAATAATTCTGACAACTCGAATTTTCACAAAAAGTTAAAAAAAAAAATCCACCTTGCCTTTTGCACACATTTTGCGAGTGATCCTCACGAGTCATTATCATTACATTCTACCTATGGTAAATGCAATGCCATACAAGTACTCATGTTTTCTACATATTCTTCTCATAAAACAAAGGTAGATAAGCACGTATGTGTATTGATTCATTTATTTAGGTGGCAAATAATTACAAACGAAGTATGTGCTCATAAAGAACTTACGAAACGGGAACTGCCCAGAAAAAAAAAAAAAATGCAATTCACTTTCCCTTTCAGTTTTGATACTGTAACTTGTATGTCCATGTCACAACACTAAACACCCGCTTTTGCGTTCATTTGGCGTCTGTTGGACTCAGGACTCTGCATTGTGCGTGCGTTCTCAGAGGTGTTATAGCCACAAATATTCATGGAAGTCACGTTGTTACTTACCTCCAGAACTTTTCCATCCCTAAGCTGGATTTTGACCTGATTGACCGTAATGGTTCCAGAGGAACTATTGAGCCATTACAATCCATCATCTAAATGAATACAGAGGGACACCTAAATCTCCCGATTATTTGAAAGCTCTGTACGTGTATAACGGGGGCTTAATCAGTAGACCCCAAATGTCCACAGAGTAGTTACAGGAAAAGTTGCTTTGGGAGCAAAAAAGCTGCAAGTGTTAAGTAAATTCCACTTAAAAGAATGAGGTCATGTTCCTGTGTCTGGGGAGTGCCGAGAGGTAGGGTTCATTTAATTTTTTTAATCCCAAACAACCCAAAGCAATATAGGCCACTTTCTAGTTAATTTTCTGGAAGCTGCTCAATTTTCACTCCAAAGACAGACTAGGGCTCTTTCTTCCCCAGTTAGCTGGAGAAGGGCTGGAGTTGGGGAGTGAAGAGAGCAAAGGTTCTTAGCAGCCCAGTGTGCCCGAGAAAAGCACAGGGCTAACTGAGATCGGTGGGCCAGTGACCAGGAGGCTAGGGTTCGAACTGGGGATCGCAACCCTGCCGGACTCCACCGGGTCACGCGGGTTGTATGTAGAGTGGAGCGCGGGACCCGGACCTGAAGTCCTGGTTCCTACTGTGGGGACTCTAACCAAGAATGCCGGGTCCCAGCTGAGTCTGGGATCCCTCGGATGACTTTGGTTCTGCCGGGCAGGCAGTGGGCGAGAGCGAAAGAAGCAGCGGCGCGCTCGCTCAGGGTCCGGTCGCGGGCTGGATTCCGAAGGCTCTAAGCGAGCAGAGGCTGCCAACCACCGCGTGAGGCAGATTGCGCTCGGTGGCTGAGTGCGCCGGACCCCCAGGAATGAGTCGGGCGTGTAGACAGGAGATTCCCAACTTTCGCTGGGCTCCTGGGAGGACAGACAGGACTGCTGGGTCCAGACTACCTAGGACGTTTACCAAATTTGAAACGCGACGTCCTCTGGAGTCATAAACGAATTTGACTTTGCTAAAAAGTGCTTTCGTAGCTCTTGGGTATCCTGGGTCCTGTCCTCCTGGATCATCCAAGTCGCAATCTCCATACAGCGTTAAGATGTAGGCCCTGCTTGATCTGATCAATTTCTCTTAAATAATAGGGGGAAGGGTTCCACCAGTTGCTCTCTCTTGTCCCGAGGGGCAGAGGGGTCCCTAGCTTCCTGGGCTTCTTCCTGCTGGCCTTGCTTCAGAGGGAATCAGGACTCTGATGGAGGCCAAAGTTTGGGGGTCTTTTTCTTAGGAACTCAATGGGATGAAGGACTTTTCAGCTCCTAGCCAATGTCATATTTCGTTTTCCTGGCTTTCTGAAGTTGTGCAGTTGTGGGCTACCTAGAAGGCAGCAACTTGGAAATGTGAAACAGGGAGCCCTTGAAGAGGCCCAGCAATGCCAGCAGGCACATACACTTTTTATCACAATCCTGTCCTGCATTACGATCAGCTTCAGGCAGCAAAGTCTGGGACCCTGGGTCCTCAAGATCTTGCAGTAAACCTTGCTTCTCTACCCTGCCCCACATCTACTAAGTTTAGGGGTTTGACTTGACTCAGGATCAAGTTTCCAGAAAACCTGGCAAGATCTTCATTTAAAAGTCCAGTTGCATATTCCTCCCCTTAGAATCATGGACCCTCTTTCACTAAGAGCGCTTTAGGGGATCCTACTACTTGGTGCTTTTTAGGCATGCTGGTCGAAGGGGCAGTTTTTGAAGAGTAGAAATGTATATATACCAAGCCACATGAACTTCCAGTGTCCTGACAGCCTGGTATGTTCGCTGCTGATAAGAAAGTTCCTCAAGCTTTGACTACCTGGGGAGGCTGAGGCTGGTCCATACAAACTCCTTTGCCCAAATTTGGAATCAGTGAAGGCCAATAATGCCCTGATTGGATTTTCTTATCAGGTCATATCCTGCTCTTAAATCTTGCTGCCCTGGACTCTCTTGGAAGGTGGTGATCTCAGTTCCCTTTGGCTCCAAGGGGCCTCACCCTGGCCAGGATATCACCCCATACTGGCAATGGCTGAGATTCCATATGCACAGGCAAATTAGTGTGAACCTCTTTCTCCTACACTAACCTGTAGAATGGGGTGAAATCCATCTCTTGGGCAAAGTTCTGCTCCCTCTCATCCTCCTCCTGAACAAACCAAAATTATCAGGGCTGAAAGCTTGGGGATACATAGAAGAGTCTCTTCCAACTATGTCTTTGTCCGTGACCATCTTCCTAGGTCAAGGATCAAATTCTTACCCACCTCAAGAAAATCAGCTTGGCTTTGCAAACTAAAGCTGGACAGGGTGAAAGTTACTCTGAAGAGATGCTGTACCAATATTAAATGTTAAAGACCCGTGGAGGCCAGGATCTGGTCCCCATCTCAAGTGGAGAGGAGTCTGCAACAACTCTGGAAGGGAGTGGGGCTTGTGGGGTATGAATCTGGACCCATCCAAGTCTCTATATACAAACACCTCCTCCGGTAGGAAACCCAGGCAAGGTGTTCAAGAAAGGTGGCAGATAGGAGGATCAAGGCTGGGGTCAGCTGAAGGTTAGCTTCTAGAAGCCAAGTAGTCAAGAGAGTACTGGTACCCTCCATAAGGCCTAGGCAGTGAAGACAGAATTTTTCTTCACCAGAGCCCTTCAGATTTCAGATTCCATCTGAACCAGTTCTTTGATAGAGGCCTTGGAGTTGACAACTTCGGAGCTTGCTTCCTTTGTCTGCTGTTTTCCGAAGTCCCATCCAGCCTAAAACAAATATGTGATTAGAGTGCGTGGCTGTGCTTAGAGGCAGAATCTCAGAGAGTTCTGGGTCCCAGGAAAATAACTCGTTAGTTCTCTCTTTCCCCAACGAGCTACCTCTGATCTTTCTACTGAACTCCACAGCCCAGGGCCTGGGGTCAGCCATAGGCATTCAGATGTTTCAGCTTGCTGGAGTCAGTAATCCTGGCCCACCAGCACCAGGAAGTAGCTAAAGCTGCCTGGGTTACCGCCCTGGCCTTGAGCACGCTTGGGTGTGCAGGAGCTGCTTCACGCGAGGGGTCTTCCTCCTCTGAAAGCGGTTCTGAGAGGAGAGGCGACTCTGTTAGCCTACAAAGTGCTCTGGAGCTTAAGCTGCGGTGCCGGCATCACGGCACACAGAGCTCCTCCCCACCCCGCTCTGCCACCTTCCCGGGCACAAGCTGTACCCTAGGAGCGCTTGAAGAAACGCGCGGTCCCAGCCGGTTCTCATCTGCTAGGAGCTGTTTCCTGTAACGCGCCAGGTGTGCCCTCGTGGTCCTAAAAGCGCACAAAGGGTCGCGTGGAACAGGAGAGCCGGGGACGCAGGTTTGTAGAGGCCGGGCCCGGCGAGCGCAGCTGCCAAAGTTGGCTGCCCGGGTCAGCAAAACTTTGTCTCTCAGTGCGCAGGCGCAAGGCAGGGTTGGGGGGGCAGGGGAGGGAGGGGAGGAATCCTGAGGCAAGGGGCGGGGGGGCTGGGGAGGAGGGAGGGTGGTGGATTAAAATAAGTAGGCGGCTCGGTGCTAAGGGATGAGTGAGTCGGAGCTCGGCCTCTCCTCAGCACGTTCCCAGCAGCTTCGGTTCAGAACCGGCGAGGGAACCCGGAGCGGGGCTTGCCATCCCCCGGCGGGCAGGACTCCCGGGCTGCTGAGCGCTCCCGCGTGTGGGGTGCTCGGAGTCCCCGCGGCTGGAGAGGGGTCAGGACTCCAAAACGCCAGGCGTGTCTGTGGGCTTCAGCTCCTGTGGCTTCCCGGGTCCCGCGCAGCGAGTCCCAGAGACGCGCTCAGCACCAGGACCACCGCGGAACGAGGTAACTGCAGCCCGGGGCTCTGGGGTTCAGCAACCTAAGTGCAGGCAGTACTCCAGGGTTCCTCGCCACAGCGCGGCGGTCTCTCTCTCTCTCTCTCTCTCTCTCTCTCTCTCTCTCTCTCTCTCTCTCTCCCATTGTGGTGAAGGAAGCTCCTCTTGCCAAATGAAAGCTGTAGAACCTTTGTGAAAGTGAGAGAGACTGTAGCCCAGGGTAGTTGGGGGTGCTGACTCAGGGACTTTGCACGCAGGGTCCTGGGCCTCTGACCTCGACTGAATAAGGGGGCGGGTCTCAGTCATCGCCCCCAGTCGCGCTGGGCTACTCGGAATCCGGGTCAAGGTGCCCACGGACTTAGCAAGTCAGTCTGTGGGCCCGCTTAAGAAACCGGAGCAACTTCAGCAGGCACAAACTTTGGCAGACGCGTTCCTAGCTCAGGCTGATCTGCCTTAGTTGATGAAAAAGGAAGGGGGAGAGTGGATAGCCGTAGCCGCAGTCTACAGCTCCAGGGACAGGTGCACGCCCCAGCCTGGTCGCGCTGTAGTCTCTCTTTTACCGAGCTCTGCTCAGGTTCCAGGCGGGCTAGACCCTGGAGCTCACCGCAGCATTTCTGATGTCTGCTTCGTCCTGGAACTCTGACTTCGGAATACTCTCTATATGTTGATTTCTCCACGGTGTTAAGGCCTGGAGCGCAACCCTGGATTGCCTAGGTGCAGGGAGGCACGCGGGGGGTGGGGTGGGGGACACAAGCATTTCTTCCCAGTTCGAGACCCGCACGCAGCAGAAGCAGAAACACTGTGGAGGCGCAAGTGTCTCTGGGCTGGGGATTGGTAGAGAAGGATTCTTGTGCTCCCTTGACTGTCCCCTAACCCAGCCTTCTGGAGAGAAGTGGAATCCTGAGGACAGAGGGACGGAAGTGAGAAGCTGCCTGCTGAACTAATTTCTCCCATGAAATGTCTCTGATAAGAATGAAAACCCACATCCAATCCGTTTTCAGCAGCTCAGGTAGAAGCAGAGTGGGTCTTCAGAGAACAAACTAGCTTCAAGTGTTTCTTTGCTGCAATAATTCAGCAAATTTCTCCCGGACTTATTGCTGTACTTATTGCTCTTAGGAATAGAACCACGTGCAAAGCTAGTCTCCCGGGTTCACGGCCTCCTAGGGGAGAGAAGGGCTGGCAGAGATGGGAAGCTACTGGTATATAGATGGACTCTCCCAGGCTCCTGGAAGTAACTGCAGTTTCATTAAGAACGGGGAGCAGATAGATCCCCGAGGACTCAATGGGCATTTCAGTGCAGCAGGATGGACGCCTCACCAATGGTTTCGAAGGATCTTGTTCGTGGGGAGAATGTAACCGAAGTGTCAGGTGCTGGTCAATCTCTCGTCGGGGGTCCGACGCCTTGTCACTACTCCTGTTGGGGATTCAATGTGGAGGATGATTATCTTGGGCTGCTGCTGGGCTCCTCCAGCCGCAAGCTCATGTAGTTCGCTCCATCCTTATTAATGCAAGCAGTTAACTCGCTCACGCTCAATTAGCCCCGAATAAACCACTTTAATAGACTCTGCACACTTCATTAATGCCCTGCTTAGGGCTTGCGGCAGACCCGGAATTGGCGCTCCACCGCGCGAGGTACGCGAGTGCCTGAACTTAGCAGGGACCCGAGCGCGAATTGCCTTTGCTGTGCTAGTGGAGACCTTTGCTACCGCTTCTCAAGGCCAGAGGCATGGACTCTTTGCGGAGTAAATGCCTGGTCTGCGGGAGAGGTGGTCGTCTCACGTTAAAAAGATCAAAAGCATTCGCACTGGGGTCTTAGGGTTAGGGCAACGAGAGCCGGAGAAGCCGGGTTTTCTCCTCATCCTCTCCGGCTGGGGAAGCAAGGTTGATACTGTGTTTTTCTCGTAGCTGACCGCCTGAAACCGGATCGTGCATCCGGCCCATTCTCGGTACTAGTGTAAGGGAGCCACGTTTCGAACGAATTTCGTCCACCGGAAAGTCATTGGCGGGAGCCTGGGGAGCCCTGGCCTCGGAATGCTGCAGAAAATAAGAAACTGGCTGGGCCGCCGAGGAAAATAAATGGAGTGTTGGGGGAAATAAGATTGGGCAGATAGCCCGGAAAGGTTGGCTCCCAAAAACCGTGGTGGCAGCATCCCCCACCTCTGGCCCCCTACGGAGCCCAGGGCCGCTGGGTCTTTTCCGCTCCTTGAGGGGAGGCAAGGAAAGGCAAGGCGAGGTTGGTGGGGTCTCCCACCCGAGCTCCAGGCTTGGGCCGAGGTGCAGCACGAAGTCCTGCCGCTAAGGCGTCTCGGTTGGTCTTGCACAGGCCCAGCAGCGAGAGGAGCAAGCCTAGGCCTCCGGGTCGCCCGGCGGGCTCCCGATGACCGGAGACAAGGATCTGATTTCCAGCGCTTGGAGGGGAAGAAGAGGTGACAGCAAATCAGAGGGCGCTCATCTTGCCTAAGTCCAGGCCGACCTTTGAAGTTAGCCGTCTTCTCTTCCCCCTCCGCAATACAAACGGGTCCTAGCTTCTCCTCTAGCTCGGTTCGCATTTTGCTTCGTCCGTGTCTCAGAGCTCTGGGATGGACTAGATTTGTCCCGGGCATTACTCGCGACAGGGAGCAGTAGAGAAGACCCTTGAATAAGCTCTACCAAGGCCATTACTGTCGCTTCAGAGGTCCCATCTCTGCAGATATGTGCCTCCTCTACCTTGGGGCTGAATTCATGAAAGTGATCAGACTTGGTTTTCATCCTAAGGATAATTTAATTTGTGTAGGCAAATCTCTAGGAGCTCATGGTTTTTAGACTCTCCACCCACAGCAAGGCCTCTTTCCTTAGAGCCCACCACACAATCAGTGACCCTCCTGTCAGCTTCTAGGGGGAAAGATTTTCTGAGTAAATATTGTCCTCACTCCTTCCCAGAACAGACACTGCACATCCCTGCACAGGACCAGAATTTTAAAGCAAAAGCCTGGGACCTCGATCTGGGGCTTGAGGGCTGGCCAGGCCTAGGAAGGCTGCTTGTGCTATGCCCTAGGGAACAAGGTGTGGCCTGTGCCTCCCAGGTAAGGACTTTACTCTGGATTAGAGGAGAGGTGTAATGGATAAAGGAAGTTGGCAGCAGAGGACTGAGACTGGGTAAAGAAGTAGGGAGTCCCAAGGACCCAGCTCTGATATTGATTTTTTTGAGTAGCTCCGAGTGAGTGAACTGGAAGCCCAGAGTTGAGCACCTGGGCCTCTCAAGGATCCCTGCTACTTTTTGGCTCCTGCCCACCCCCAACCTCCAGGGGATAGAACTGAACTAGGAGTGTCAGGGAGGGGCAGGGATGAAAGGCTTCTTCCCATGCAAGTTGGAGACCCTGACAAAGGAGGTTAGGAGATGACAGATCTTGGTCACTTGTGGTTTCTTTCTGGCTTTGCTCAAGCATCCTAACCTTCCGGTTGGAGAGTACAGAGTACAGACCACAGAAGTGGAGCATGGCATTCTTGCCTGTGTGCATACCCACCTTCCCAGGGTTCTTTACACACATAAAAATTGTTAGCACCCTGCTCCCCTTCCTATGAGAAAGAAAAAGATCTTTGAGTCTCCTGGTATGTGACTGCAGATGTTTAACAGAATAAATGAATGTGCGGATCACAGCACCCTCTTTGAAATGAAGGAAATCCCCAAGGGCTATGGTAGGGACTCAGTCTGCAAGCAGTCACCAAAAGAGTGCTGCCCAAAGGATTCAGTAATATTTGTAAGGTAGGGTAGCAAACTGGGGGTCAATGAAGGAAGGTAAACACAGCTTTGGCTTCTGGAAACCAAATCAAAGGTCAGTCAGACCTTCTTCGTATGCAGGAACCAGGAGATGCGTGCATTTGTCTTTGTGTGTATACCTGCTGTTTGTGGAGGCTCTTCATGGGTGTGATGTGCTTCCCTGTGTGTGTTTGTATGTGTGATGGGCTCTGCGTTTTGTGACCAGTGTTGTCCTATAAAACAATGACTGTCCCAGTTTTATTTTTGCACATTCTTGTCACATCTGCATTAGAACCTGTGGATCCATGTTTATCTGTTAGTGTGCATATCCATGTTTACCTGCACCTGAATGTCTAAGTCTGCTTCCAAATTCTGTTATCTTTGCAGGAGAGTTGAATTGTGTGGACCCTGGCTTCCCTGGGTGTTGGTTTTTACATGCAGTTGCTTTGGGTTTGGGCCTTAGAGGTGGAGTCCTGTATGCAGTTGTCCCTTTATTTTAAGTTAGTTGTATTGCAAAGGACCTAATTTCATACTGGTTTCTCTATCAAGTTGTGTGTTTCTGCCAAAAGCCATTTGGAGGGAGCCCTAACACAAGGGAGTCTTTCAAGGAGAGGGCTCTCCTGCACCTTACTTTCCCATCTTCTGTGTGGGGGAAGTGGGGATTGTGGGTGGGACCTTAAAACTCCCAGCTTCTACACTGGGAGACACAGACAGTGTGGCTGGGCTGGTTTTCAGGTCGAAGGCAACCTACCTTGAACTCCTTTTTTCCTCTCCCCCTTTCTTTTTTTCTTTCTTTGCAGATCGAGATTGAGAACCCACTGCAACTACCACAATGGGCAGCAAAACTTTGCCAGCCCCGGTGCCCATCCACCCATCCTTGCAGCTCACCAACTACTCTTTCCTTCAGGCAGTGAATGGCCTCCCCACAGTGCCCTCGGACCACCTGCCCAATCTGTATGGTTTCAGTGCTTTGCACGCTGTGCACCTGCACCAGTGGACACTAGGTTACCCAGCCATGCATTTGCCCCGCTCCTCTTTCTCCAAAGTGCCGGGTGCCGTATCCAGCCTGGTGGACGCGCGCTTCCAGCTGCCCGCCTTTCCTTGGTTCCCTCATGTCATCCAGCCCAAGCCAGAGATCACCGCTGGAGGCAGCGGTCCAGCGCTCAAGACCAAGCCACGCTTCGATTTCGCCAACCTGGCCCTGGCGGCCACACAAGAAGATCCGTCCAAGCTTGCGCGAGGGGAGGGCCCAGGCTCCCCCGCAGGTGGGCTAGGTGCCCTCCTGGACGTGACCAAGCTGTCCCCAGAAAAGAAGCCCACTAGGGGACGCCTGCCTTCCAAGACCAAGAAAGAGTTCGTTTGCAAGTTTTGTGGCCGCCACTTCACCAAGTCCTATAACCTACTCATCCACGAGCGGACCCACACGGATGAAAGGCCCTACACCTGTGACATCTGCCACAAAGCCTTCCGGAGGCAAGACCACCTACGGGACCACAGGTGTGGCACTGCGGGTGGCCCATGTGAGCCTGCTTATGGTTTCACCATCCTCCTCCCTACGGAGGTGCATGAGATTCCCTACTGGCTCCAAGCCTACAGAGCTGGGAATTCCATGGAATCAAGAAGGGTCAGGGTTAGGTTTGGGAGCACCAGTGGAGGAAATATGGGAATCAGTAGGACCTAAAATTAGATTAGGTCCCATGAGCTCTAAGACAGGCACTGTCCCTGCTGCCCCCTTTCTCCATCCCCAGAGTTGTCCAATAGTAAAATTCTGCAATGATGAACAAAACAACTGAACACTTGAAATGTGCAACTAGTGAGCCTGAGAAACTGTTTTTAGTTGTATTTAATTTTGTTGAATTTTAATTATCAAGCACATGTACTGGTGGACGGTCTTGGAGAATGCAGCTCTGGGAATGACCTGTTCACCAGTCCCCTGATTCACCTCTACTCAGGCCTTGTGAGGTTGCTGCCTGCCCTTCCTCCTCAGAAAGGCAGATGGTCTGTTTGCCTTGACCTGTTTAAGGAGCAAAGTTGCCCAGGTTCTCTGTCACCTCCCTGCTCTGTCCAGAGTCAGCATTATGCTAGATGCACTCTTGGTACCCCACACTCCTCCCCCTTTCTTTGAAGGCAAGTGCCTTATAGCAGTAGGAGGGGATCTTGGGCAATGGTTTACAATAAATAACATTGCATCCTTTTGCAAGGATTAATTGTCCTTTCTGTCCTCAGATACATTCACTCCAAAGAGAAGCCTTTCAAATGTCAGGAGTGTGGAAAAGGATTCTGCCAGTCCAGGACTCTCGCTGTCCACAAGACGCTACACTCACAGGTGAAGGAGCTCAAAACCTCCAAGATCAAATGCTAAACAGCCTCTGGGCCACCAGGACCCTGGCCACGCTGCCCCCTCCTCCAGAAGAACCCGAAGCTGAAGGCGATTCTGGCGGGCAGCGGGAGGGGCGCTTGGGACTTCCCCCTACCCCAACAATGTCCCCTGGGTCCCCGGCACACGCGGCACTACAGAGCCCCGCCCGGGGCCGTGACCCTGACCGCCCGGGCGGCTCCCCCAGGACGCGGCTTAACTTTGGGCCAAAAGGCGGTACTCACGTGGCGGAAGGCAAACTGCATTAAAAAAAGAACGAAAGTTCCGTGGAGACGCAGCGGCGCCTCTCCCAGAAGTATTACTTTTTCTATTGTTATTTTATACGTTTTATTTTTTTGTTTCTTTGACCATATAAGCTTGTAACTCTTGACTGCAGAGAGAGAGAGGAAAAAAAAAGTTCTGCGCGTCCGCAACTTCTAACTCCTCCTCCAGTCCCCATCCCCACCCCGGGAGCCTGCAAAAGTGTAATCGGTGTATCTGCTTCAGCCGCCCGGCCCCAGGGACCGCGGGGCCCGGAGCGCTGGCTCCCAGCTTCTGCCGCGTAGCCGGCCGAGGGCTCCCGGACTCGGATGGCGGGGTACGGATCTCGCGCCCGGGGTCCGGAGGAGCCCGGCTGCGGCTCCCCTGCTCCACCGCGGCGTCACCGCGAGCGAGCAGCCTGCTAGGAGTCGGGCGTTGTATTGCGACTGGCACTTTATGCTGACCATCGGTAACGGACATTTATCACTGGAGTTGTTTTTTTTTTTTTTTAACTATTAAATAAACGGTTATTTTACAGGCATTGCAGGACGAGTAATTTCCCTTTTGAACCGCAGGAAACCACTCATTTCTATGAGAGGATCAGATTTCTCGGCTCGACTTCAACCTGTCTAACTTCCCTAGGGACGGTGGAGAGACCCTGTTTTTAGGGTGTTGGTCTACTCTGCCCAATTCCATATTTTCTTACCTCTCCTCTCCACTTCGGTGTCACCCTTCACTTCCCAAGAGCTGCGAGTTTAAAAAGAACCCGAGGCCGCACAGGGCCATGAGAAATCCCAGCATCTCCGAGTGCAAGGGTTGTTTAATGTTCGCTAAGGGAACAGGATATCAACCTCCCCCTTCACCCCACCCCACCACCAACTAGTAACTTTCCTGCTGGCCTCAGGCTTATGCTTTGGAGTGAAAAGACCTGCTTTCACAGAGCTTCAGATCAGCACTGCGCTCCCTTTCTTTGGGTCCCAGTATGCGTCGTCTGCAAATACAAGTCTGTCTTCCCAAAGGCACAAATCTACATCCTTTCCTCCTTCCCTTATTTATGATCGCTCCCATCCCCCGCGGCCCTCTCCCCCAGATACACAATGGGGTTTGTACCCTATTCAGATCGCGACTCCACACCAGCGAAGATTCTCTGCAGTTTTAAAGCTGTCTGAGCAATAGGGAGGGCGGGCGCCCTTGGAGGCTGGGGACAGTGTAGAAAGAGAAATCCGAGTCTGCCCCCCCACAAGTCGAACCACCCCCAGGGCGTCTAGTTTTCCCACAATTAGAGGCCAGGTCCCTCGGAGCTCCCTGGTTCAGAGGCGGGGCGGGGCGTCGGCGTGTATGGTGCCCTGACCGCGGGTCCGCGCAGGCGGTGGCGCCCTCGGCCTTCCGCGAGGCAAGAGCTGCCTTATAGGATTCAGCACTCAGCGCCGCGGCCGCGGAGACCACTGAGTTGCGCTTTCCCGCATCACTTCCCTCCAACAGGGCCCTGCGAACTGAGAAAACGGGCCTGGGCTGCAGGAGTCAAACTACTCCCGCCTTTCACCGCCGCCCCCCTCCCCACTTTCTTTGGGAATCCTCCCAGGCCCTGTGCGGGCTAGAACTCCCTAATCCTGGAACCTAAATTGGCAGCGTGGTCTCTGCAAAGCCGCACGAAATAGCCCTGCCTTCCTTGTTGTGAGCCGCCCCGCCCCCTACTGGACACGCCTGGAGGGGCGGCCCAGGACTGTAGGCACCTACTGTGTCCTGCCCATAGCCAAAAGTAACTGCAGCATCCCCAGCCCCCTACTCATGTAGGTAGTTGGTGTAGCCCCCTCAAAACCTTCTCAACTGGTCCTAGGGCCGAGGGCAAGGGTGTTGCTAGGTCAGAACAGGCCTATGTATGGGCTCTCCACTATTCTCACAAGAGCCCAATCACTGTTCTACTGGGTCCTTGAGTACTAAGGATGAGCATCCCCTTCCTAAGACTTGGGACCTCTATGTGCATGAAGGGAGGGTTAGTCTGTATATTTTGGGCGTGGAGCGCCTGGGCCAACCAGGGAAAGTCTGTGCTTGGCTATGGCTTGAGATAGGGCCAACTGTATTGACCACAAAGTTTCTTTTATGCAGGTCATGGTGGCTCCCAGACAGGTGAGTTGTTAAAATATATACACAGAGAGACACTAAGGACCACCTTGGGCACTTCTGAGGACATGGGAAAAGGGAGCCCTCTCTTGTGCCTCTTTTCTGGGATAGCATCTTACCTGGGGATTGATTACTTCTGCATCTCCCCTGGACCCTCAACACTCCTCCTCTCTCAGGGACACAGAGCCTCTGCAGCTAGCCAGGCCTCAGGACATTATAAATGCTGTGAAATGGGAAATTTGCCCTGGGATGTTTTTCCTTTCTGGCCCACTTCACCTCTAGCACTATGAATCCTGGTCTTACTCTTACTGTGGAGAAACTTCCAGTATCATATGTGCATCCTCAGAAGAATGGATTCCCAGGGCAGAAATTTTAGAGGGGTTGGGGAGTGGGGCAGAGTGCTAGCTAGATATACCCAGCCTACTCAGAAGGCCTCCTATGCTTGCTCTACCTAAGGTTGCTATCACCCTCCACCATTTCTCAGAGAAGACCCGGCAGTGATTCATAGCCTGTGCAGAAGTAGCAGTGCAGTTTAAAGGCAGGTGTGGCTGGGGGGCATCAGACGGCTCAGAAGTTGCAGTTCCTAGGCGGTGTGGCTGGGGCAGTTGCTTCCTGGTATTCAGTGTGGGTCAAAAAACAACAACAACAACAACAACAACAAACAACAAAAAACCCATGCAATAGAGCAAGTTGGTTTTTTTTTTTTTTTTTTTTTTGCCTGTGACAACTCTTCATACTGCGCTTCCTAGAAAGTCCCCAATCCCCTTCTCCTCTTCCTGGCTCCACTTCGCACTACAATAAGCTTCTCGGATCCAAATGTCTGTCTGGGCGCCCATAGGGGTTGGAGTGGGTTTTCAGGAGCAAAGGAAGCTGGTGGCACTGGCCAGCTGGAGATCATCTGGGGCCCATCCTAAAGTTGGCCTGGAGGTTAATGTGCAGGAGGCGGAGGAGATACACAACCTTGACGGATTGTCTCCCCAAGGGACATTAGGAGGCATGATAATCCCTGCAGGTAGCTTGGCATTCCCTCTGTGAAGAGAGCAGGAGCTCCGTGGGGGAAAGAACAGGTTGTTGTCCCTTCTTCCAGAATGTAGCTAGGGGCTCGAGGTGCCCTAAGGGAAGTTTCCCCAGGTACTTCCTTCATTGCTTACATGGGAAAGGAAAAGACGTACTGGTATGATCTGAGGATCACTGAGGTCACCTCAGCTCCACAGACGTGGGACCTGTATTACCCTAATTCTTTTATTATCTTGTTATCAGGATTAAAGGGGTCTGTTCCCATCTTCCAGGGCGCTATTGGCGCTGTGACGTCATAGCCTCCTCCAGCAGGCACAGTGGTGTCACACAAGCTTTTGACTAGAGCGCAAGGGCAGACTTCTGCAGTGGTAACCTATTTACGTATTATTATGACGTCACAGAAGTTTTCCTCCCGGGGCCGCGATACCCAGGCTTCCCAGTCCCGCCCTGAGAACCCTGCTCTCGTAAGAGCCACGGATCGTTTTGTCCCCACCAAAAGGATGTGCGGACGGACACGAAGCGCCGGCAGGTGCCTTGAGTAAAGGGCGGTGGCCCACAACACCCTCCTGCTGAATCCAGGGGTTTAGAGCGGTCTCTACCAGCAAGGTTCTGGCACCTGTTGAAGTTGCACAGCCGCCCCGCCTACCCGGGCCCCGCCCACCTTAGCCGCTGCCAGGGCCGCCTCCCCTCCTACAGCGCAAGCTCCGCGCGCAAGCGCAGAAGGAACTCGCTGGCCTGTGCTGTGGCTGCAGGAACTCCGGGATCAGCAGCGGTCCTGGGTAATCGCCTTTGAATTGTAGGTTCTGCTTTTAGGGATCATAAACTCAACGGAACACTGGTCCAACGCCTGCAGCCAGCATCCAGACATTGGTCTATGTGAGCGCTAGACGTGTAGACGGAGGGGGTCGAATTGCGTTAACGCCGGCTGGAGACCCTTGACTTGAGAGACAGTGGCATCTGCTGTCCCACGCAGCAGTAGTCCTAGGGAAGTCCTTGGGATCTGAGCCAGCAGGGAAAGGCGGGGCTCTCTGCCTGTTTGGGTCGCTGAAACACAGGTCTTGGCCCAGAGCCCCGCAGAACACTTAGAGTCACGGCATTGGTCTCCCACCCATTCGATCCGTTTCTTTAGAACCAAACAGGCCCAATTTGCCAGTGTTTTAGACGATAAGTGCACTACGGACATGAAATACTTGGAAATCAAATGTCAGTGGCAGAGGAAGAGTTAGAAGCTGTATTTTCTTTGAATCTAGGGACCAGGAGTTTTTCCTGAAAACACAAAAGCTTTGGGCACATCCCTACACTTTTCTGAGCCTTGGTTTTCCTCCTGTAATGGGGATGGATAATGCTCTTCCTCTTTCAGTTGATGCAGAGTCATACGCATTCTGTCAATGTGTTCATTACTTGAACCAAAAAGTGCGCTTTAATGTGTAGAAGAATATCGTTGGCATTTATGAAACACCGTGTAAATACATTATTAGAAATGCTTCTCTCAGCATCCTGCAGTACCTGCCTCCTATGCTGCCTTATTCATAGGCGAGTCTTCCCCATCTTCACTGTCATAACTCGGGGATCCTGAAAAGTGATGAGAATGGGAGAAAGCCACTCGGACTGGTGGTCTTGAAACCTCGGGAAAAACTTTTCCAGTTTTGTGGGCACCAGGGGCTTAATCAATTCATAAATTATGCTTGGTTAGAAACGGGGGGGGGGGGGGGCGGGGCTCAAAGCCTATGTAAGAGCCCTACTCATTACTGGATTGTGGCATATGTTCAGGGAGTAAAAACTAACCTCAGGCAGACTGAGGTGTGGGGCTGGGTGGGGCAGGGGCCAGCACATGCAGGGAGTCTGCTTATATACATGGGTATGTGCTCAAAGACACACCTGCAGAGTGCAACACCCTCTCTGAATTTGCCTGTTTTTGCCTTGTGCAAGAGCGTGCGGCTTAAGAAAAAGGAGGTCACGCAATGCTATTACAATAGTAGCATCTTCTTCAAAAACATTCCTCTGCACAGTCACCCTAGTCCTAGCTATTTGCTGCCATTCTTGGACAGTTTTCCTGGCCTTTGCTAGTTCCAGTTCCAGCAATGAGGATAAAGGACTAACCCAGAAAAGTGATGTGATGGATGTTGGTTTGAGTGTTTTTGTTTCTCTTTTCCAAACACTGAACTTGCTCTTAGCAGTTTAGCCATCTCTGGGGATGTATAAAGTTCAATTAATTCATTTTTAAATGTTTGATTTGATTTCTCTTTTACTAGGGAGATAAGGGATTTTTTTGTGATTAAAAGGGATGGATTGCTCTTTATCATTTGGAGGAGTGGGCACCACTTGGAGCCTATAGGTAGATGGTGGCATGAGATGAGAAACTATATAAAGGTGTGGAATAAAGCCAGCAGTGATAGTTTAGGAATGGCTAGATTATTTACCTCTCAAGTGACAAGAGAGAGAAAAGGAGTTTCCAGAGCATTTGGGCCTTGTTCTTATGGTTTGTATCTCAAATATCTTCTCCAAAGCTCATGTGTTGAAAGCATGATTCTCAATGCAGCAAGGTTCAGAGGTGAGGCTTTTAGGCAATGATTAGGACAATGACCTCATTAGTGAATTAATAAAGTTGCTGGATTAATTCATGAATAACTGAAAGAAAGATTATTGAGTTCTAGGCAGGTGGAGCAGGGTGGGAGGAGGTAAGTCACTAGAGGCATGGCCTTGGGGACTATATCTGTCTTGTTCCCTTCCTTTGTTTTTCTCTCTCTACTCTCCAGCTGCTGAGAGCCTAGCAGCTCCCTCAGCAATGCCCTTCTGCCATGATATTTCTGCAGTGAAGTTGGCTGAACACGAACTAAGATCTCTGAAACTGAGCTAAAAGAAATGTTTCCTCCTCTAAGTTGTTCTTGTTTTGGTCACAGTGACTGAAAGCTGACTTGCCTTTAATAATGAAATTTACTTGGAAGGTTGGTCCACTTCTCATTAACCTATGTTGAGAGCTGAATGTCATTGCACAGATAATTGCTCCAGTATGTTGAAGCATATGTAGCACCTTCTCCAGGTATACAGTAGGCCAAAAACCAGAGTAAGTGTGGTGCTGCAGCCATTAGGAAATGTCTTGATGTCCTCGTCATTGGAGAGATTGGTCAACACTCAAATATTTGAACAGTGTTGTAGCCGGAAAGGGATTGCAGCCCGGAATGGCGGCGCCGCGGGAAGGAGCCCGGAGACAGGATGGCAATGAAAGAATTCTTTTATCTTTCTCTTTCTGTCTCTTGTAATTTCTAACACCACATACACACTCCCGCAAGAAACCAAGACACGTACTCTTACAAGAAACTACAATATATATACACAATAGCGTTAACCCCATCTGTTCTATCTCAGGTCTCATCTCACGTGCCCGAGCAGGAATGGCGCTCGGCCATCTGCTGAGTCACGGCTCAAGTCTCTCGAGATCCTGGGCCAAGTCCCGCGAGATCCCAGGCCAAGTCCCGAGAGACTACGGAAGGCGGCAATGCCCAAAAATGTCCATGGCCCATAGTCAACCGCCATCTTAGCTATCTCCCCAAACAGGGCTCCTGCATTTCCCCCCTTTTGTTTTAAAAGAGGGGATGCTCTAGGACGTCTATGTGCAACCAACATTCTTACCCGTCATCGGATAATCAAGGCTGTGCCCTTGACTCCTGTCTTAGGTTGATATGTCGGCCACATGAGACTGTCCCGTGCGACTGTGCCTGTCTTAGGTTGTCCCCCTCTGGGGATCTTACCCGTCATTGGCTAACCAGCCATACAATGGAGCCCTTTAGGATCGACTATATATGATGACTAACAGCCGTCCAATCATGAGGAGATGCTGCGGCTTTAAGGCGACAAGCCTTTTGGTGAGGAGCCAAATTGCATAGTGTATCAAGTTCTTTAAACAAATCAGCTGCCCTAAGTTCCATCAAGTAACACAGTGAGTTCTCTAAACAAATACCCGCAAGGTACTGTCCCATGAAGTCCCAAACAATGAAAGATCAAAATGTCCACTTGTTATAACATGTAGATCTAGGAGGCCCCATGCATGCAGAGCAGAGGCCACACTGCTGGTGAGGTTGTTTGACACTTGAGCAGCAAGGATGCTTGCAGTGACCGCGATCCCTGCAGCTGTAGCAGCAGCCGTCTTTTTTATGTCTAGACAATGCCACTGGCAAATCTTCAGGGCCTGCTACCTAGAGACTCAAGCATCAATTATTAAAGGAAAGGCAGTGCTATTCCAGCACTGAGTCAAGAGGCGAGTTGTCAAACTAAAAAATAGAATTATTAGATTAGAAAATTAAAGTTGATTTCTGCTCACACACATTGCAGCCTGAGTTCCCACAAACATAAGCTGGCAAAATATCATATTTAGAACAAAACAAAGAAAGGTTGAGGGTAATTACTGCATTAAAGATAGATTAAAGAAAAACTAAAAAGCACTTTGGAGAAATAATTTGTTAGCTGGAACTCTCGAGTTTCTGCATACACAGCAGTCCTTTACCTGTTGAAATAATTGAAATTAATCATTTATTAAACAAGTGAAGTTAATAACAAATAAGCAACCTTATGTCAAAACACCAAAATATCAGGTTATACAGCCCTAGTCATATTTTTCGCTAAAGAGAAATCCCTGGGACACCTATAAAACAAAATTGAAGGTACCTTCACTTATTAAATTATTTACCCAATTTGAATACTCTTAAACTTAAATGAATTAGAGTTATTTGGATCCATATATATATATATATGTATATATATATATTCATAAGTGCTTTGTTATTTTTGATGTCACACTGGACAGACAGACGCACATACAAACATATATTTGTGACGTCACATTAACATGAAATTTAGACAAATACACAGACATAAACACATATATAAAAAGAAAAAAAATACAATTGTGTGCACACTAAAGAGAGATCTCTTCGTCCCGGCCGGGAGGAATGACACTTAAGTTGTGACATATTTTGAAGGACTCTTTTAAGGGAATCATTTCATAGCTTCATCTTGGTCCTCTTGATTTTGGACCTTTTTTATTAATCTTGATTCCTCAACAACTTCATCTTGATCCTTTTGATTTGGTACCTGCTTTATTAATCTAGATGGTATCCATATTGGAGAGGATTCATGCTTTGGGAAAACACAAACAGATCCTCTCCCCCAAATTAATACTGGATCTGGACCCTTCCATGTACCTGAAAGAACATCCTTCCAGTAAACCAAAGGTTTATGTTGTTGATGTGGGTTCCAATGTCTGTCTCCAGCAGAATGACCATCAGAGTCTATAGTTAAAAAATTTAAAGTAAACAGGGCAACTGCCAATCTGTCCTTAGGATTTTTCCAGTTTCCTTCTTTCTGTTTTAACAACATAACTTTTAGTGTGCGGTTTGCTCTTTCAATAATGCCCTGACACGGAGGATTGTATGGGATGCCTGTTTTATGGGATATGTTGAATTTTGCGCAAAACTCTTTGAAAGATGAGGACGTATATGCGGGGCCATTATCTGTTTTAAGCATTTTGGGGATGCCCAATGCAGCAAAAGCTTGCAAACAATGAGATGTAACATCTTTAACTTTTTCTCCAGAATGTAAGGAAGCAAAAATCATGCCTGAGCATGTATCTATGGTCACATGAATAAATCGCAATTTTCCAACACTTGGCTCATGAGTAACATCCATCTGCCACAAATGATTGGGCATTAATCCTCTAGGGTTAACACCAAAATGAGGATTGGGCAAATGTGTCATACAAGATTTACAATCTTTTACAATTGTTCTGGCTTGCTCTTTTGTGATTTTAAACCTATGTTACAAGGTGGTGCTGTTGACGTGAAACTGGGAATGAAATAAAGTAGCTTGTTGTAGCACTGAAAGTATAAATATTGTTTTTGTAAGTTCATCAGCCTTTTGATTACCTTCATGGAGGGGGCCAGGCAAATTAGTATGTGCTCTAATATGGCCTACGAATAGAGGTTTTTTTTCTTGCCCACAAAAGTTTTTGTATTTTATAAAACAATTTAAAGGCTGGAGTATGAGGTGCTATTGGTCCTGCTAACTCTAATTTTGGGACGGCTTGTACAATATAGTGGCTATCTGAAAAAATGTTTATGGGCTAGTCTCTAAAATTTTCCAGAGCTCTTACCACAGCTTCCAATTCCACTAGTTGAGCTGATTTGTGTGCAGTTATGTAAGTCATATTTTCTTTTGTAGTGACTACTGCAGCGGTACCATTTGAGGACCCATCTGTAAATACATTAAATGCCTTAGGAATAGGTTGATTTTTTTTTATTACCTGTGGAAATATAATAGGATGATTAATACAAAAAGATAATATAGGAGACTTAGGAAGGTGATTATCAAAATTTGCAGAGGTAGAGCATCTAGCTATAGCCCAGTCATTATCATTGAAGCATAAATATTCAATCTGTGACGATGAATAGGGAGTAATAATAGTAGCAGGGTGAATGCCAAATATTTTAGTAGAAGTTTTAAGTCCTTGAAGAATAAGTTTAGCCACCATGGAGGTATAAGACGCAATTATGCTTTTAGGAGAGACAGGCAAATGTATCCATAATAAAGGCCCTTGTTGCCAAAATACTCCTGTGGGTGTATATTGTGAAGAAATAATAATCAATATCAGCGGTTGAGTTAAATCAAATCTGTCACAATGAGCTCCTTCAATGGCTTTTTCTACTAACTTTAAAGCTTTCCTAGCATCAGGAGTCAATGTTCGCGGTGAGGATGGATCAGGGTCCCCTCGAAGGATATCAAATAAAGGTTTTAATTGGCCAGTAGTAAGGTTTAGTGTAGGGCGAAGCCAATTAATGTCTCCCAGTAGTTTTTGGAAATCATTGAGGGTGGTTAAATGTTCTTTATTTATTAAAATTTTGGGGGGTCTAACAAAAGTATCCATGATTTTAAATCCTAAATATAATATGGGAGATCTGGTTTGAACTTTTTCTTCTACTATATATAATCCGTATTTTTTAAAATTTTCTACCACGTCACTGAATATATTAAATAAGATTTTTTGATTAGGGTGGGCCAGTAAAATATCATCCATGTAATGTAGACACATGAGGTTTGGATATTTATTTTTAATGGGTTGGATAGCCTTGTCCACATATATTTGGCATATGGTGGGGCTATTAGCCATTCCCTGCGGCAAAACCTTCCATTGATATCTCTGATCAGGGCCATTATTGTTCATAGAAGGAACTGAAAAAGCAAACCTGGGTACATCCAGAGGATGTAGGGGAATAGAAAAGAAGCAATCCTTTATATCAAGACTAATAAGATGGAAATTTTTTGGAATAGCTACAGGACTAGGAAGTCCAGGTTGAGTAGGGCCCATGACTTGCATGGTTTTATTAATTTGTCTAAGATCATGTAATAATCACCATTTTCCTGATTTTTTCTTGATCACAAATATGGGGGAATTCCAGGGAGAGGTGTGAAGGTTCTATATGTCCTGCTTCTAATTGTTCCTGAACTAGTAGGTGGGCCGCTTGTAATTTCTCTTTAGATAGGGGCCACTGAGGGACCCACACTGGCTTATCAGAAAGCCATGGTATTTTCAAAATTATTTTCTCAGTGGCCCCAAAGAAAAATGTCTTTTTCCTATATGATAATGATTTCTTTTAGGGTTAAGCTTACCCTGTACTTTTTGATAATGATTTCTTTTAGGGTTAAGATTACCCTGTAGATTTTTACATTTAACACTTGCAGGTTTGGTTGCAAGGTGTACTCCCATTTGTTGTAAAATATCTCTTCCCCATAAAGTAACCAGTAGATTAGGTAAAACATAAGGCTGAAACGTTCCTTTATGTCCTTCATCATCCTCCCATTTTAAAATTACCGCACTTTTTTCTGGGAGGTTATTATATCCCAAGCCTCTTAAACTGGTTGAAGCTTTTTGCAGAGGCCAGTGTTTGGGCCATTGACGTAAATTAGTGATGGAATAATCAGCTCCAGTATCTATAAGACCCTCCATTTCTATTCCTTGGATTCTTATTTTACACATAGGCCTCCTTGTACAGTCTCGAACCCAGCAAACCATGGGTTTTGAATCAGTGGAACAAAATCCTCTATTGTTCCTATTTAGAGGCATATTCATTTCAAATGAATTATGTAAATTTGGAAGGAGGAGCAGCTGAGCAATTCTATCTCCCTGATTAATAGAACTTATACTTTGGGGTGAGCTAAGCATTATTTTTATTTCCCCTTTGTAGTCTGAGTTTATTACACCTGGGTTCACTTGCAAACCTAATAAGCTTTCAGGACTTCGCCCGATAATAAGTCCTACAGTCCCTGAGGGAAGTGGTCCCCAGACTCCTGTGGGAATCAGTTGAACCCCATTTCAGGTGTTAACACTATTCGGGCGGTGGAACAGAGGTCTAATCCTGAATTTCCTCCTGTTCCTCTGGCGAGGGAGTGGATGGGATAGTAGGGATTGTGTCGGGGAAGCATCTGAGTGGATGCTTGAGGATACTCTTCCTCCAATGCCTTGTACATTTGTGGGCCCCGGGGCATTGGGCCCCGTGCCCCATTTTTTGAATTCCTGAACAAAGGATTTCCATGGATGTCAAATTTTGAATAGCATTTATTGGCCCAATGATTTCCTTTCTTACACCTGGGGCAGCAACTTGGAGCACGGTATGAATTTGGTCTTATTTCTCTTTGGGGATTTTGCCTAGAATAGCCTGATTGATTATGATAATTTTGCCTAGAATATCCTGATTGATTATAATGTCTATGTTGAGCCCTTGTGAAAATTTGAGGAGCAGCATCTCTCACAGCTGCTGCAATCACATTTCCTGTGACAAAGGCATCATTTATATCTTTACATATTTGCATATATATGGAAAGATCCTTTTTATTTTTCCATGGCCTGATGGCTTCTTGGCAATATTTATTAGCATTTTTGTATGCTAATTGGACAACTAATGGCATAACTTGATCAACGTCTCCAAAAACTCTACCTGCAGTTCTCAAAAGTCGATCAGCAAATTCAGCATATGGTTCATTAGGTCCTTGAATTACTTTGGACAAGCTACCTTGTAGATCCCCAGGTCCTTGTACAGTTTTCCATGCCTTTAAGGCAGCTGCGTTTATCTGAGCATATACTCCTGGGGTATAATATTTTTGATCCTGTACGTCTGCGAATTGCCCTTCTCCTGTGAGCATTTCTATATTATGGTCTCCAAACAGTGCAGCTGCATTTCTTTTAGCTGTTTCTATACAAAGTTCTTGAAATTGCGATCGCCAAACCAAGTATTGTCCCCCACTTAATGTTGCTTTACATAGACGTTTCCAGTCTGCTGGGGTTAAACTAAAGGTGTTAAGGGACTCCAGTATACTCAACGTGAAAGGAGCTTGGGGTCCATATGTCATTACTGCCTCTTTGAGATTTTTTATTGTTTTGAAATCTACTGGCTCGTGGCCCCTCTGTCCATTTTCATTTTCAAATACTGGCAGATCCCAATGTATCTGTGAGTTACCCTCGAGAGCACATAAGCGCTCAGAAAGACTTTTTATTTCTATTTCTAGGGTATGCAAACGCCTAGTGATACCCTTCATATTTTCTGTAATCGATTCCACCCATGGGGGAGTAGAGGACACAAGTTCCTCCACTTGACAATCCCTTATCTTGGTCTTTCTTAATTTCCTTTTGTTCATTTTTTCAAAATCACTTTTACTTATTTCCTCCTCACTACTACTACTCTCATTGGTCCTAACTGACTCAGTAACATCCTGAGTCCCAGGTTCAATTGAGAGCATGTATCCTTGAACTATCTCTAATAAATCTTGAAAAGCTTTAGCAGCTCGGATATTTGTCATTTTGGGGATGCTTCTAATACTCTACTTACTGGTCTTAGTTGACTCAGCGGAAGCTTCGCTTTCATGATCGCCTTCACTGTTTTCTAAATCCTCCTCACTAACAACAGACTCAGCTATATCAAAGAATTCATCAAGAGCCTGGTACACTTGGGTCTTAGTTATTTTTGAACCCATTTTAACCGCTCTGACTAGAGACTCCTGCGAGGTTTCTCAGTTCTTACCTGCCGTGCTGAATGACCCGAACGGGCCACCAACTGTTGTAGCCGGAAAGGGATTGTAGCCTGGAACGGTGGCGCCATGGGAAGGAGCCCGGAGACAGGATGGCAATGAAAGAATTCTTTTATCTTTCTCTTTCTGTCTCTTGTAATTTCTAACACCACATACACACTCTCACAAGAAACCAAGACACGTACTCTTACAAGAAACTACAATATATATACACAATAGCGTTAACCCCGTCCGTTCTGTCTCAGGTCTCATCTCTCGTGCCCGAGCAGGAATGGTGCTCACCCAATCAGCTGAGTCACGGCTCAAGTCTCTCGAGATCCTGGGCCAAGTCCTGTGAGAACCCAGGCCAAGTCCCGTGAGGCTAAGGAAGGCGGCAATGCCCAAAAATGTCCATGGCCCATAGTCAACCGCAATCTTAGCTATCTCCCCAAACAGGGCTCCTGCAGAGCAGGGATACTCTGAGATGGTTGTGGAAACCAGAGAATTTTTAATAACTGTTAGAGAAATCCATGTCTTGATAAAATCCATCTCTTTAGTTATAATATTTATATCTTCTATAGTTTTAATTTTTTGATTTATTTGTTAATTCCTAACTTTGATACTTTAGTCATACACTCATATGCATATAT
Organism: Tamias sibiricus; assembly: GCA_025594165.1. Classification (NCBI taxonomy): domain Eukaryota; kingdom Metazoa; phylum Chordata; class Mammalia; order Rodentia; family Sciuridae; genus Tamias; species Tamias sibiricus. Next base: position 83,870,998 of record CM046670.1, read on the forward strand.
AACTATTTAACCTATTTACATTTATTGTAATAATGTATATTTTTCTATTAACTTCTATAATCCCATTTTACATTTCTAGTTTTTTAAAATTTTTGATGTCCTGTTCTTGACTTCTTCTGATTAAAATGATTAGCTTTAGCTCAATTTCTTGAGTGATTACTCTTAAATATTTAACATATTTACTTAGCTTAGGGTCTCAAGTTAATTAATGATATATCACTTGACTTCTTAATAATATAATGAATATACTTAACACCTAAAAAGAAACCAAGTTATTTGTTACTCCAAATTCCCTGGCTCTTCAAACACTCCTTATTTTTGGCTGCTTGCCTAAGAGGCATTAATCTTTTATATTTCACATATCTGCTGGGAAAAGGAGAATATTCATGAGGTCAACACAACCAAGCTCGGGGTTTGTTGTTTCTTGATAATCAACTGTACTTGTGGGGACTCCTTAGTGTTTTGGCTGGGACAATGACAGTGGCTGGAGCATTATCACTATGGGAAAAATGTGAGGCAGTGGTAGGGCTTATCCATCTAGGAAGCCAAGCAAGCTTTGATCTCTAGCAAAAGCTGATTTTTATTTTAATTGTCCTAAGTATGTATTTAACTGGGCCAAGGAGGATTGGAAATGTTAGGACTCTGGGTTTTGATATGTTCCTCCAGCATTCCCAACCCCAATATTTCCCTTTAAAGATTTTCAAACATGCAGAAAGAATGGAAGAATTTTATAGTGCTACCCAATTACCCACCACCTATATTTCACAATTAAGATTTTGCTATACTTGCTTTATCACATACCCATCTCTCAAGCCATCCTTCCATTTTTTTTTTTTTTCCAAGAGGGGAATTTTATAAACATAGAGAATAATTGAAGGAACAGTACAGGGAATTCCTTCAGGTCTTACTCATAGAATCATAATCAACAATATTATGTTAAATTTGTTTTCCTATAACTCTTCTCTCTGAACTATTTGAAAGTTCCAGTCCCCATTATATTTCACCCCTAAATGCTTTAGCACACAAGCTATGGTTTAGATACGGTTTGTCCCCCAAAGGTATATGTGCTAGAAGCTGGGTCTCCATGGTGATGGTGTGGAGGTGGTGGAAACTTTGAGAGGTAGAAGGTGGTTAGGCATTGGGGGTGCCACCCTGTGAAGGAGTTAATGTAGCTCCTGTGGAATCCTGGTAGTTCCTGAGAGAGTGGATTGTTAGAATAAACCTAGCCTCAAATCCCCCCCCCCTTTTTTTTTTTTTTTTGCACAGGCTGGTTTCCTTCTTGCTTCTCTGCTATGTTGTAATTCAGCCAAGGAGGCCCCTACCCACAGTTGAACAGATGAGGACACCTTATCTTGGACTTTCATCTCCAAAACTGTTAACTAAATAAACCTCTTTTATTCATTAAGTACCCAGCTTTAAATATTTTGCTATAGCAATATTAAACAGACTCAGAAACACACATCTATCAGGAATAAAGGTGTTATTTTATGTTATTATCACACTGGAGTGAAGTAACAATATTTTTGTGATAAAATATTTCATCTACATTCAAATTTACCTACCTTTTGAATTTTTTTATATATTTATTTATTTATTTATTTTTTGCATTACTACAACAAAATACCTGACACAGGTTGCTTATGAAGTAATGAGAGATTTATTTTGGTTCATAGTTCTGATGAAGGCAGTAAATGGTAATGGCAAGAAATGATGTTGGGGTTAGTGTTCACCTTTCCAGCAGGGACACAGAAAGAAAGGACAGAACAAGGATCCTGCAATCCCTTTTGGGCACCACCCTCCATAACCTAAGGACCTTCCACTAAGCCCCACCTCTTAAAGGTCCACAGCACCTCCCAATACTGCCATCTTGGGGCCAAGCCTTTAGTCATGGACCCTGGATGGATACTGCCATATTTAAACCATAGCAGCTTAAGTCTTGCATAATAATACATTAGCATAACCAGGAAATTATTGGTGCAAAGTGCATATTTTGTTTTTTGCTGTTTTATCACAAATGTAGGTTCCTGTAACCACTACAAAGATCTTCTGGTGTCAGCATTTTACCAGTTTGAGTATAGAAACCTTGAGTTCTTTTATTCTCCCTGTGTATGACATAATTGTCTTAAATCTTTTCTGCCTACATTGAGACCCACATTAGACAATGCTATCCTTTTTGCTTCAACCATCAAAAATAATCCATATAATTCAGGAAGAGAGGGAAAGATTAGTATGTCTAAGAATGTTGTTGCTTTTTCTGCTGTTTTTTCTTCCTTCGTGATGTTTCCTTTCTGTTTCAAGAACTTCTTTCCCCAACTAACGAAAGGCTGAATGTTCTCTCTGATATGTGGATGTTAACCCAAACAAAGGAGGTGGTGAGGAGAAGAATAGAAATCCATTGGATTAGACAGAGATAGACTAAGGAAAGAGGTGGGGTGGGGGGTGCAGGGAGGGAATAGGAAAGACAGTGGAATTAACTGGTCATAACTTCCCTAGCCTTGTATTTGAATACACGACCAGGGTAACTCTGTATCTTGTACAACCACAAGAGTAGGATCCTAAATAGAATAAGTTACACTTTGTGTGTGTATAATTTGTCAAAGTACATTCTACTGTCAGGTGTAACTAACATCAACAACAAAAACAAAAACAATTAAGTAAAACTAAAAAAAAGAAAATTCTTAGAGCAAAAACAAAGTTTGAAAATGGGTATAAAAGTTTTGTTTTTCAGACTTAATTTCCAAGATTGACTAGATGTACACTTTTGATATTAGTGAGAAAAATTATACATTTCCCTCCTGGGTACTGTGATTCTTTAGCTATCCCGGGACTAGCTACATCACTCAGTAGATTCAGGCAGAAAGAAATCTTGCACATGGTTGAGAGAATGGTGTCATAGACAGACAAAGATTAAAATAGCTATACTTAGTAAATCAGTCTCACGCTTATGAATTTTCTGACTCGTTCCAGAAGCACCGTGAAAGCAAACCAACTGTTTTTAAAGTAAGAACACTGAGAAATCAAAAATTTCAAAATAATTACCATAGAGGTTTGAATTATAAATATCTGTTTCTTGAGAGACAAATGAAGTCAAACTCACTTTAGAGGAAGAGGGCCTGGTAGTAGACACATCAACCACACTCTGTATTAAAATGGGAATCTTTGCATAAGACCATCTTTATGAGACAAGGAACAGGGACTCTCTCTCCATCTCTGCACTGGTTCTTAGATGTGGCAAGGAACTAACTCTGCAGATTTTTATCTTCTATTCATACTTTTCAGCATTTCAAAGGAGGGATTGAATCTTAGTCGGGGAATTACATGGACTTTAGCTATGGATATTAAGGTCATCTCACAACTGGTTCTGAAACATCCTTTTGACTGGCAGGAAACATGGAAAGCAGTGTCTAAAGTGTTCTTTACATGTGTAATGTTGATTTGCTTCTTAGTTGTATAGATCATTTTGAGCAGTATGATATAACTACAAATAGTATTATTCTCATTTTTTTTTTTTTTTTTAAGATGAGAAGAGCATCTTGAAAAGGAACCATACATTTGGACAAATTGACAGTAAATTGTTCTGGGATGAATCCTATACTGCTTTTTAAAAATAATTATAATCTGTGAACATGAAGGCTGTGCCTTTTGCTTTCTATTTTACCTTGTATTTAAAATGAGGCATTACAAATGACATTCCTGAAAATTTAGGGAGCAAACAGAGCATTCCTGCTAATTCGATGAAAACAAGGCTGTGAAGATAGCTTTTATGAAGTGTCAACCGCTTACTAGGAACTTGGTAGTAAGAGGAAAAGGAGGAGGAGAGGTACCCTATGACTCATCCCTAGAAGCAGGAACTTTTTCTCATTTGCTCTAGCGACTAGGGCTGCCAGAGGGCAAGGGGTCTTTGCTATTAAGGAACAATCGCAAGCCCTCATTGCTGTGAGTTTCTCCTTCAGCTTTCTTTGTTTTCTTCTTTCATGATGAGCTTGGAGGAGTGGCCTGGCCTGGCCATCCCTGGGGACAGTTGAACTTCTCTCTCTGATGCCTCTGTGTCAAGGGGTCTGAAGACAAACCTCTGCCAGGTGCCCTCTGTGGTATGTAGCCTATCTACAGAGCGGGTCAGAATGCAGTGGAGGGAGGGCTGTTGTGTCCCCCAGGCGTCCTCTCAGTAATCCCCTCGTCACTGCCACCTCCCAAGGCTGCTCGCCCTGACACAGGGCTGTGATGGGCAGCCTGTCAAGGAGATTGCGAATGCATTAGCAGGATTAACAGTGAAGGCTAATATTGTGGAGCTTCCAAGGTTCACCCTCAGCAGCAGAGACTGACTGGACTGCGAGGCTGCCAAGTGGGGCAGACTCAGGCTTCAGAATTAATGTCACATCTGGGACAGGCCCTGAGGTGATCAGAAGCACAACAGTCCTATTGTGTTTGACTTGTGTTTGTGTATTTTTATTCCATAACAGAGTTTAATTTATAATTCTAGTATAAAGATGCTGTCTCAGTGTTCTTTTCCATCTTATTGATAAACTAGCTGGAATACTTTAGCAGCCCTTCAAAACCAGATGCTTTGTTCTTGGCAGTTGTTTAAGTATTGCTGACTTTATTTCTGCTTGTTAGAGTAATATGCCCTCGTTTTGGAAAAATTGGATCAGAAATAATTGAGGGAGAAATTTAAAATACTCAGTCCCTTCACCAGATATTAGCTCTGATGCCATTTTGATGTATTTCCATGTACTCTTTCTTCTGTGTATACGTATTAAATAAGATTTCAATCATACAATATATATTGGGGTGTGTTTCCTTTTTAAAAGAATATTGTATCATAAACATAGCCAATTTTCTTGTACTTTAGTGAAAATGTACTTGATCACGCTGAAATATTTAATGTGACTGCATCATGTTTTATGGTTTAGATAATGAAGTACCTCCCAAAAGCTTATGTGTGAGGCTACCAAGAATGTTCAAAGGTGAAAAGATTAAATTATGAGAGCTGTAAGCTAATCAGTGGATTAATCCACTAATATGGACTAACTGGGTGGTAACTGTGGCAGGTACGCTGTGCTGAAAGAAGTAGGTCACTGCATGCATGGCATGTCTTTGGGGTCTATATTTTGTCCTGATAAAGGGGGACTCTCTCTGTGCTTCCTGGCTATAGTGTCCTGGGCTTCTTTCTTTTGTCACATCCTTCCACCATGATGACCTGCCTCACCTCAGGCCCAGAGATGTACAGTTGACCAAACATGGACGGAACCTCTGAAACCGTGAGCCACAATAAACTTTCTCTTCTAAGTTGTTCTTTTGGTCACCATGACAAAAATCTAACCAAAACAATCTGTATTAGTGTTCTGTTGATGTGTAACAAGTTACTACATATTTAGCAACTTCATACCCATTTGTTAACTTGCATTTCTGTAGGCAGAAGATGACATGGCATGTCTGGGTTTTCTGTTCAGGCTGTCTGTCACAAGGCCCAAATCAGTGTCATCTGGGCTGAGTTTTTATCTGCAGGCTCTGGGAGGAATCTGCTTCCAAGCTCATCTCACTGGTAGAGTTCAGCCCTTGAGGATGTGGGACTGAGGTCCTGGGTTCCTTGCTGGTTGTTAACTGGGGAGTACTGTTGTTAGCAGCTTAAGGCCACCTGCCTTCCTTGACATGTTGTCTCTCTGTCTTCAAGCTAGCAGTAGTGCACTTGTGTTGTGAATCTTCCACTCCCTCCTCTGTGTTCAGCTAGAGAGAAATCTCTACTTTAAAGGGCTCAAATGATCAAGTCAGGCTCGTGGGACAGTCTCCCTACCTAAAGGTCAGCTGTGTCAGATAATGTAACCTAACCAGGGGAGTAAAATCTATTGCATTGAAAATCCTCACTAGTATGCAGAACATATATACCAGGGACAAGACATCTTGGAGACTACTTTGTATTTCTGTGTACTATAATATTATAATTTATTTTACAGTTTACCTGTTTTCAAAAATTGGTCTGGCTTCCAATATTTTATTAGTATTATAAGTAGTGTTCTTGGATTGATGTGTGATTAATGTTAATTTGATAAATGGAAATGATATTTTGTAATTTACACTTTTATTTCTAAAGAAGTTCAACATTAAATTTCATGTTTATTGGCCATTTTTGTATTTCTTTTTTTCCTTATTTTATTTTTTTATTGGTTCTTTTTTAGTTATACATAACATTGGAAGTCATTTTGACATAATTATAAAAGCATGGAATATAATTTGTTCTAATTCAGTCCCCAGTACTTCCCCTTTCCCTCCACCACTCCCTGTCCCTGTTTCCTTCCTCTACTCTACCAATCTTTCTGCTATTTACATATGTGTGTGTGTGTGTGTGTGTGTGCGCGTGCGCGCATGCGTGTGTGTCTTGTGGATGTGCCTGATGGTGAGATTCTCTGTGGTGTATTCACATATGTACATAGGAAAGTTAGGTCCAATTCATTCCACTGTCTTTCACTGTTTGGTGACTTTTTATTTCGCTGAATTGTTCTGTTATATAGACTGGTCTCAGTATCTTGCTTTTATGATCCTTAAAGCTTTGGAATACATTTAAATTCCATATAATGCAAAATTCTCCTTGGAATATTTAATTTCCATATTTCATTGGCTCTTTTACTCTTATGTTTTCAGGAGAAAGTTTAGAATGAATTCGACTTTCTAATGCAATTTTAAATTAAAAAAAAATTTTTTTTTTGCAGTGATAGGGATTGGATCTAGGCCCTTGCATGTGCTGACAATTGCTCTGACACTAAGTTACACCCACAGGCCTTCAAATAAAATTTTATTGGAAGTGTATTGATTTTGTAAAATTTATTTAGAAGAAATGACATTTTTGCAATGTATAGTTTTTCCATTCTAGAAACATCAATGTCTCTCCATGTATTAAAATTTTTCTTATATGTTCCTCAATAAACTTTTATTTTTCTTTCTACTTTAGTAAAATTTAAAGCTTATAGAAAGTTTACTGGGATTTTTTTTTTTAAATTTTTTTTAATAGTTATAGTTGGACAGGATGCCTTTATTTATTTTTTAATGTGGTGCTGAGGATTGAACCCAGTGCCTCACACATGCTAGGCAAGTGCTTTGCCACTGAGCTACAGCCCCAGCCCAGTTTACTGGGATATTACAAATATTTTTTCCCAGAATAATTTGAGGAAAGTTGCCAACATGATGTCCTGTTGTCACTGAAAATGTTCCTATGTAATTCTGATGAACAAGGACTTTCCCTCCAAGTATCAAAACCAGGAAATTAACATCTGTATGTATTATTGCCATCTAATCCATAGAGCTCATTCAAGTTTTATCAATTTTTCCAGCAATGGCTTTTATAGAAAGAAGATCCAATTCTCTCTCTTTTCAAAAAATTTTTTTTAAAAAAATTGTAGTTGTAGATGGACAGAATGTCTTTTTTTTGTTTGTTTGTTTTTATGTGGTGCTGAGGATTGAACCCAGTGCCTCATATGTGCAAGGCAAGCGATCTGCCACTGAGCTACAGGCCCACTCCTGAGGATCCACTTCTTTTTTTTTTTTTAATTTTATTTTTAGAATTTTTAATATGTACAACTCATAGTGCATGTATTTAGCATCTTTTTAGATACAACTGTTTGTATACAAAGTATATTTGTACAATTCAGGCCTTCAATCATGCATTTAGGAGAGCATCCACTTCTTGATGCTCTGGTGCATTTAGTGGTCATCTGTCTCTGGTCTTTTTTGTCTTGAAGAGCCCCTCAAGTCTTTCCATGTCTTTCATAACCTTGATGCTTCTGAAGATGATAGGCCAGTTATATGGCAAAATGTTCCTCTTTTGGGTTTGTGAAATGTGTCCCCATGATTTGATTTGGATTGTGTGTTCCTGGCAGGAATGTCATAAAAGCAGTGCTGTGCGCTGTGCTTCTTTGTGAGGCTCAGTATCACTACGCAAGAACTGCAGGCTGTTGAGCATGTACCGTACAGGGGACACTTTGCTAAGACTTCACATATTTTAGCTTTTGCAAGACACACTAAAAAACACACACTAAGTAGTAGATGGTGTTATTTTCATTTTGCACATGAGGAAATTGAAATGACTTGTCTAGTGTCACATAGTAAACTGTGGAGCCAGGACCTGGGCTGAGGTCCATGTTCTTCCCAGCTTCACCTCCCACTCGACACTGCTAGGCTGACTACTGCCTTGAAACCTACTCATAGAATGTCAGCATGGACCTTGTACAGGAACACAGAAGTCCCACTTTCAAAAATATTCGTTAAGCCTGGTTCAATGGCACACATCTGTGATCCCAGTGACTTGGGAGGCTGAGGCATTAGGATTGCAAAGTTGAGGCCAGCTTTTGTAACAGCAAGACCCTCAGCAACCTAGTGAAACCTTGTCTCAGAATAAAAAAAATAGAAAGGGCTATGATATAGCTTAGTGGAAAAATGTCCTTTTACAATCTCCAGTACCAAAAAAACTCAAAGTAAACCAGGACAAATCCAATAACCGAATATTATTTAACATTTACTTGTGCTGGGTGAGTCTTCCTTGGCTTCATTTATTCATGAACTTAATAATTACTTCTTGAGCACTAGTATAGGCACAGTTCTAGGCCCTGGAGTTATAGCTATGTAAGATAAAATCTTTGTGAAATTCATGTTCTAGAATTGCCTCAGTTTTTGCTATTTGTAAAATGGGGTAAAGAAAGTATAAGTGTAATCGAGTAGTTGTAAAGAGTGAATAAGATCGTTCATGTGATAGGCAAGCACATCAAAGCCTCCAGGAAGTATTAGCTATTCTATAGAGACCATGTGCAGTGAGAAGTCCATTTGGCTCTCTGTTCTACTGGAATGGCAGTAGTCCCATGTGGGGAGGGAGACAGAGAAGGGTAGAAGCCTACCACCATGGAAACATGCCTTTCTCAGATCCAGGATAGAAACCCAAAGCTGGAATATGGTGGCCTCATGACGCTAGTGGCAGGGCTGCCCACAGAGCAGGACTGGAAAGATACACCCCAACACCACCTGCTTGCTCAGTACAAATTTCTCTGCTCCAATTGCCAGAGCACCAACCAAGGGTGCAAGATTCCCCAGTGCCAAGTAAAGAACCAGTGAGAACCAAAAAGAGAGTAACTTTGTGAAGGGCATTGTCGTTTTAAATCTTGATTCACCTAAAAGGCTCTCTAAAAGGTCTGTATTATGTTCCATAAAGTTCCATGCCTTAATATGTGCTACTAACTGCAATAAAAGCTATGCAACCAACCAAAAGCCAACATAGTTAAAAGAAACGTAATATTTTAAATGCATCACACTTTAGAAAGCTGTTTTCTGTTGAGGAATGGAGTAACTACCACCGGACATTTCACTTTGCCTCAGGGATACAGTCCTGAGAGTTGATGTTTTTACCATAATTTGATGAATCCGCTCAGATTCAGCATCTGTAACTCCTTTAAGTGGCATTTAATATTCTGACAGAAAATCATTACTGTTTTTCTATCATAAAGAAACATTACTAGTCTATGCTGTAATCTGTACTGAAATTGGAAGACCTTCTCTGATGAGCTGTTTAAGAAATGGAAACAGATAGTGAATGGGGCAGGAATTCTTGGGCACCAACCCTCAGTCCCCCCAGGGCCACATGTTGCGGGCCTTCAGCATGCAGCTTGGGCCTCCAGGAGGGGCTCAGGTCTCTCTGGAGGTCGCTGAGATAGAGAAAGTGATTCTCTTAGGTTGATGTGATGCCTCAATGTGACGAGGTATGCAATAAGCCTGGCACACAGTAGTTTACCCTCCTTTTTTACCTCCTGCTTTGCAAATTTGGCTTTCATTGTTGTTTTTAAAAAGCAGAAGTAAATTAAGCCACAGAGACTTCTTATTGATAGCTGGAGGGCTTGAGACATAGAAGGTGATCAGTAGGAGTTTACTGACCAAATTGTTAGGGGTTTGGCAGAAAACTGCTTCCGGTCCCCTGGTTGGCAGCAACAGGGAGTAGATGTGGACCTCTATGTTATCTCCTGGCTCTGAGGAATCACACAAAGCAGGCTAGACTTTGTCCTGCTGATGCTCACAGGAGAGATTTTCCTGTTTCAATATTTGTACAAACACATAGTCTGCCTTTACATCCACCTTTCAGATACCTGATCTCATTCCGTGTCTGAAGTTTAGGAATTCACAAAAGACTTAAGTATAGCCCTTGCTCATAGGAAGTCAACAATCAGGTAGCAGAGAAAATACTATGTATACGTGTGCACAAACACACACATACATACACACTGATATACACATATGTATAAACATGTGCATATACAAATTTGGGGGGAGTGGTGTCCTCAGTAAGGGGAAACCAAATTGAGAGACCCAAAGTTGTGTGGATGATGGTCAATGTCAAAATTGGAATCCATGGTCCCAAGAGAATACAGAGAGCTTTCATCCGAGGAGTGATGCTTAGGTTGAGGTTGTCCCAGGATTGAGGCTATCTTCTTCAGAGGTGGCCCTCATTCTACGTTGACAGGCTAGTAAGGGTGATAGTCACAGGCCTACCCCTTGAATAAAGAGATGACGGCTCTGTGTGTATGCACTCAGCATCCACAGAGGGATGCTGCCCAGAGCTGCAGTAGAAGAGGAAGGGGCCGGAGATGTGTCCCTGGGGAAGGGAAGGCCTTGGAGAAGGGGCGCACTATCAGGAAGGGTACTGCATGAAGGCTTGGCTGCAGCCTCGTCCAAGTGGGGAGATCAAAGAGCTTCTGAGAGATTTCAGATGATGAGGCAACCATCCTGGGGTAGCCAGTGCCGCTGTGGCCCAGGACTTTGCAGCTTGGCTGGCTGACTCTAGGATACACGGTGGAGAACAGACATGCGGGGACTGATTAGGAAACTACAATGCTTGGGGACAATGTCAACATCAGAAGCATGAAAAGGAAAACGTTCAAGTGTTTGTAAATAGAATGTGTCTATCATTGTGGTATATGTACCCAGCAGGCCTCATGAGGAACTTGTAGAGATGCCCAGGAAAAACCTGTTTTCGGAGGTCCCTTCTCTTTTACACACACCAGTGGCTTTCCTTGTGTGTCTCTGATGGTTACCGTATTTTCCCTACCTGAGATAGGACCTTTCTCTAACTATTGGCTCTTACCTAGAAGTGTTTAGAGGAACTGAGGCCTCCACTAGACTCCCAGTAGGCAATCTCGTGTGTGTGTGTGTGTGTGTGTGTGTGTGTGTGTGTGTGTGTATGTGTGAGTGTGTGTATGTGTGTGGGGTGGGGGTGGGGGGAGGGCATGAGTATATGGTAAAGGGATCAAGGACCACTCTGGAGGCTTATTGGTTATTGATGTTTGGCAAGTTGCTTAATCTCTCTGAATTTTAGATTCTTCATCCATAAATGAAAGTAATAATACACATCTTGCAAGGTTATTGAAAGAACTAAATGTTGTACCAGATAGATTAGTACAATGTTTGACACATACTAGTATTCAATATATCCCATCTGTTATAATTATGGAATTTTTTTGGCATACACTAATGTAAGATGGGTACTTTTGGGGTATAGTTAGAGCATGCTTAAAATCATCTTGGGGGGGCACACAAACAATATATTGCTGTCCATAGTGCTGAACCATCATTGAACAGGGCTTGGTTGTTGCTTCTAAGCCCAGGCCACTGGGAGATGGCTGCTTAGCCTCTCCCAGGAAATTCTGTATCAGGGTTGCTCCATGAAATGACCAAGATAGCAGAGAAGCAAACTAGCAGTGGATTTTGGATGCCACTGAGAATTGCTTGGGAGAGAGAGAGAGAGAGAGGAAAAAAAAAAAAAAATACAAACCTTTTAGTCTCTTTTGGGTATTTCTATTACCAAAGAGCAAGTCCAAACTCACATAGTTGAAATAGCTGACAAAGGTAAAATGTGTGTTATGTGATGGAGGTTTTTTCAGTGTTAATGTGAGGAATCAATATGAATAGTCAGCAGAACCTGAGTAAGTAGTTGGATATTCAGGGTAGATATACACATTTTGGAGTCATTGGTATATAAAATGCATTTAAAGCCCCAAGACATGCTTAAGCAAGGTGCCATGGTCCGTTGGGTTAAAGCAGTGTTTTAATAGATATTTTAAAAGTTTGGCTCAATAAAATATTTGTGATTTTAATTCTGTCACAGAACAAATAAAATCGCTACCAGAACCACTGTAGCCAAGGTCATGAAATATTGAATGTTTAAACATGGTTGTTGAGTGTAGGGAGATTTTTTTTTCTGAGATTGTGGAAACTTTAAAGGACAGGTGTCTTCCTCACATTCCTTTCCTTGAGTATTTTAGCTAAGATTTTTGGATAGATTATTTTCTTGGGATCTTCTTACTCCATTTTCCTTCTTTTTTAACTTGTCTTCACCCTGGTCAATTCATCCATCTATCTACCAAACGGACAATTATCAAGCATGCAATACATATTGTATACTTTGGTGCTCTGTGGTGTGTTTTGCGCCAAGAGAATGCCTTGTCTAATCTGCTTTCCATCATAATAAACTTGTTGCAGCCCTTCCTGAATCTGCTGATATTTATTCCCTCATTCAACATTTATTCACACTTATAATGAGCCAGATATGGTTCTAGGTTGTGGGGAGGATGCAGCAATAAATACTATCTAGTATCTGGATCAATGAGATAGGCTTGTGATTCACACCCTGTTTCTGCCATAGATCTTCTGTAGTTCATTACCTATGAAGGCAGAGGAGGTCCCTTTAAACCTAAATCAGTTCGGGCCATTTCTCTGCTCACAGTTCCCTGAATAGTTTCCCATTTCACTTTTTTAGGGGGTAGTGGTGGAGCTAATGACAAGTTATCTTCTCTCCATATATTCTGAAAGTAAAGCCTATTGAATATGCTTGACAGTTCAGACTCTGTGTGAAAAGAGTCAATAATAAGTTCAAGTATTTTTTTTTTTTCCCTAGCAACTGAAAGAGAGTTTTCAGCTACTGAGTTGAAGGAGAATGAGAGGAACAGATTCTAAGGTAAATATTCCAAATCTGATTTTGGGCAAGACACATTTCAGGTACCAGGTTAGTGTTTAAGTGGAGATAATACTGAGTAAATAGGTGGATATTCAGGCTGGAGATACACATTTTGGAGTCATTAGTACATAAAATGCATTTAAAGCCACAAGTCTGTAGAAGATTGCCAGTGTAGAGAAAATAAAAGTCCACAGGGCCGATTTTTGCAGCACTCAGCATTTAGAAGTTGGGAAGATGAGAAGAGACTTGTAAAGGAACAGGAAAAGGAACAGGTGATGAATTCGGAGGTGGACCAAGTGAGTGGTATTAAGAGAAAAATGTATTTCATTAGAGAGGAAGGGTTGAAGGTTATTCTGGAAATCACAAGAGGCCTTGATAAGAGCTGCTTTTAGTGTAACAGTGAAATCAAAGGCCTGATTAAATTATATTCAAAAGTGGAAAAAGGAGGAAAAATGAGATGGTAAGTAACAATAACTCTTTTAAAGTGACAGATCAAGGAACCTCATGATTTGTGAATGGTCAAGCATGAGTAACCATGAATATTTTTGTTATTGCTATGCAGTTCTAACAGAAAATGTTTTCCAAATTCTACATTAATCTAGAGAGAATTAGGCATCAAGGTGTGAATATCTTTCAAAACTAGCTAGGAAGACCTGAAACTCCCAAAGGCCACACCACTCACAGCTTCTCTGGAAGCAGCCCAGGGCTCGTGCAGAGCTTCTTGAAGTAACAGGATCAATGGCAGCAGCTAATAACAGTAGGTTCCAGTTCTCATTCCATGCTAAGCATTCATGAATTTTCACATTATTGGTCACAACTCAGTGAAACTGGTATCCCTATAATTTCCACCTTACAAACCTAGTAGTTTACAGATAGAGCAGTAGTCCTTGGAATATTTGGTGAGACCCTAAACTTTGTCAATTTCTTTCACATAGGCATCATTCCAAATTCCTGCCAAAAATCAATTATGTGAACTTATTTTTCAGAAATGGTGTAGGGATAAGAAGAAATAAAGGCTATATTTGAAGGGATGCTATGTAAAGGGAAACCACATTCTTCCTACTTCATTTCTCACATCTCTTGGGAATCCAGGGGCCACTTTTAATGGAGACTGCTAAGCTTTACATAGTCAAAGCATGCCATCTGCAAGGGCCTTAAAGGGCAGTGAGAGGCCTGTTGTCCTCATTGTGGTCCATCTCCTTGTACTGTCCCCTTGGATGCCTGTGACTCTCCTTGTCCCTTAGAGAGTGCAGGACTTGCTTCATTTGGAAGGAAGCAAGGTGGAAAGTGAAGTCCCTCTTTGGATCCTGCTAACTCTTAAGACCTTAACTTTCAGAAACATTTCAGAAATGTTTCGTAAATATTTACAAGAAACAAGAGGTATTTTGATAGGCTTATAAACTTTATTCAGTTTTCACAAATACTGAAGTTACTGCTTTACTATTCCAATAGGAATTATATGTTGGGCTATAAAGTCAAAGGCCAAAATAGTTCAGGATAGCTGTAGCTCTAATTAAGACTTCAGAGCATGGAGGAGTGTAGGGAAAGTCACACTGCACAATTGATGGCCTATTCTTTTAAAAATAGTTGCACTACTCATGTTGCGTTTTCTTGAAAGAGCCCTTTATGGAAAACTTAGAGAATGTTGGATTCATTAGTGACAATTGTAGGTTTCCATGAGTAGCAGATGGCTCCACTGGAAGGGAATGATGAACAAATATGAAATGATGACGATTTCCAGAAGCGAGGGGACTGTTGAAACCTGTCGGTGTGACAATCTTTTGTTCAGTAGCTTTAATCCTTGCATGGAATTAAGTAGTAAATTTTCTCTCTTTCTCCCTAACTACTACCTTTCCAGAGTTTATAGGCATACATGTACACTAATTCATTATTTCATATTGTGGCCCAGCGGTATAATTTTCTCTTTGCTGGTATCTCAATGCATGTTTGAATTGTTTGCTTTTTTCCTGTCTTTATTATTTTATTATTATTTATTATTATTATTAATTATTATTATTATTCTGCATACGATATCTGTTGTTATAGTGTGTGTGTGTGTGTGTTTTTTTTTTTTTTCTTTTCATTTCCTCTGAATGACTGTCTTAGACTTCAGATTCCCACCCAATCCTGTAGTAACAAGTCCAGAAAATAGCAAAGATGGGTCAGGAGACTTTCTGTAGTTATTTTTACCCTGAAAAGTTTTTGGAGATTGAAAGAACTAAAAGCATTTAGGAAATAAATACACTAGGTGTGACTCTGGTTTCTCATAATGTAATCCCTAAGAGATTCTTAGCAGTTGTTAGATGCTTGTTATGAAAACCGTGAATAAATATTCATTTACTACCATTAATCTTTCTCCTTTTTTTCTTCCTTTTCCCCTCCTTCTCTTTATCCTCAGTACTACTTATTTATTTAAGACAGAGCTACCCTGTGCTTTTAGGTTTATTTAGCCTGTTCACAACTTTAAAGGGTCTGGGATAAAATCTTTCTCAGAGTTGCAAATGTTTCTTTCAGCACAATCATATCAAGAGCCTCTTTTAGTTCTTATATTGATCAAGTACATTTTCAGTGCATTTAATGATTATGGGAAGCTCTTTCATATGGGGTTTCCCACTTTGTTTGTGCCTACTCCTCCCAGCTCCCACTGATAAGATGCCCATAACCTTGTAGAAGGAGCTTCAGCATCAGTGTTTGAGAACCTTAGTTTGAATATCATCTGTTATTTATTGGATTCTGATCTTGGGCAATTCATTTAATCTTTCTGAGCCAGTTTTTTCTTATCTATGAAATGGGAATAATAATAAACTAGCTCATACATTCATTGATTAAATGAGATAGACTCAATAGAAGAAAAGCGCATTGTAAATTGTATTGTCCTAGCTAATATTTGTACAGGTTGTAATACTAACAGGAATAACAGTTTAATTGGAAATCTACTCTCCTTGGAGGTTGAGTTTTTCATGTCACAGGCTATTTTAAGGGGTAGAATATAGTTAGAACCATGATTTATTTAGTCATGATTTATTTAGACTCATCGAGCCCATAAATAACACTGCGACTAGTGTGCTTCTATATAATTATTAATTTCCATTTATGACTATATCTTTAGATTCTGGCCACAGAAGTTCACCTACTTCTCTGGGCTTCTGGATAGTTCATGCTGGCTGCTCTGTTCCTTGGAGAGTCACGTTTTCCCCCTGACTTCTCTTTGGACTCCAGAAGGTCTTTGAAAATACGAAGGTTGTGGTTGATTGGATGATGAAGCAGACCAATAATACTCCTTTGCTTTGGAGGGTCTTGGGGTAGGGAAAAAATAGGCTCTGCCTGGGGACAGATCAGCAAAACAGGGAAAAAAGAGAGAGGGCTGCTTTGAGTCTCTGGGTCCATACTCCTGCCTGGAGTCTCCTGCAGACCCCAGGCCTCTCCTTCGCTAGGCTTTACAGTGGAATCCACCACTCAGCCTCAGCCAGAGGAGCCATCTTGTCTGCATCCCCCTCTCCCCCCAATATTTTCTCCAAAGTGAAGAGTGAGGGCAGCAACTCTCCAGGCTCTGAGCAGCTGTCTTTAGGTGGACGGCTGTGAAATGCTAGAGAAGACTCGAAACCCTCCTCCCTGGGCGGATATCACCTTCTTCCTTTGGATTTCATAAAGAACCTGATCTCTTTGCGTAAATGGAGCCAAATAAATGAGCGTCTCGGAGGAGGTCGATGGCTCAGCCATAGAAGTCCCACGGCGACGTCTGGTTTTGATGTACTGCTGAAGGGTACGCTCATGCTTGGAGCACGAGATCACTTTTGCCAGTTTGAGAGCAAGGTCATGTTTTTAATTTAACTTAATTTCCTACACCAAAGAGAATTTTCAATAGGATATTCGACTTTTGCACCTTTAATGAGACCAGATGCTCTGGGGCCTACAGCAATGAAGAGAAAACAGATTTTCTAGTTTACACTTCTACTTTGTATATTTTCAAATTGGGTATATACAGTTCCTTAAGGATACCGTTCTTCATTTGGGGTTCTCTCTCTCTTTTTCTCTCCTTGTACCTTCTTCCTTCCTCCCTGCCTTCCTTTCTTCCTTCTTTCCTCTCCTCTCCCTTCTTAGTATTCTTTGATTGAGCACTTACAGGCTAAGCAATGTGCTTGGGGTTTTACAAACATATATTTAATTTCTATTTTACAGATGATGACATAAGATTTGGTGAGCTTAAGTAAGAATTTCAGAACACATTGTGTGTAGCAGAATGATTGGCCAAAGAACACAGTAGTTAAAATCTCCAACTCTGATTATCTGAGTTCAAGCTTATGTTCGGCCATTTATTTGTGGGTGATCTGGAAAAATCACTTAACTTTTTGATTATTGGTCTATGTTGGTTGTGTTAAAGTTACAGGTTTAATTTTATTTTTAATGATGAAAAACATACACACAAAAGGGAATATGGATAGTTTATAGAATAATAAAACAAATATCTGAGTACCCGCTATGGTCTAGATGTTTATGTCCACCCCCAAATTCATAGTTTGAAACCCTAACCCCAAGACAATAGTGTTGAAAGGTAGGGCTTTTAGGAGGTGGTTAGGTCATAAAAATGGAGCCCTCGTGAGTAGCTTGGAGACACAATAGAGCTAGCTAGTCTCTTCCAAGCATGCAACCCAGCAGACCAGAAGAGGGCCCTGGCCAGAAACTCTCTATGTTAGATCATGCCCTTGCACTTCCCAGTTTCTGGAACTGTGAGAAATAAAATTCTATCATTGGTAACTACCCAGTGTATGTTCTTTTGTGTGTGTGTGTGTGTGTGTGTGTGTGTGTGACAGCAGCCTGAACAGGTAAACCCAGGACGCCTCTGCTGAAATTCTCTAAGACTAGTCTTAGAAATGGGATGGATAGAGTTATATATGTTTGACTTCATGCCTAACTGATTTTCAGATTAATTATAATCCACGTCTTTTTCTGACTGGCAGACTAGGGAGTTTCCATTTCTCTACTTCTTCACCAACATTGGTATTTTCAGATCTTAAATTTTTGTCAGCATAGTAGTGTATGTAAAATACTGCTGGGTGTGGTAGTACATGCCTGTAATCCCAATGGCTCAGGAGGCTGATACAGGAGGATTGCAAGTTCAAGGCCAGCCTCACCAACTTAGCAAAGCCCTAAGTAACTTAGTGAGACTCAGACAAAAAAAAAAAAAAAAAAAAAAAAAAAAGGGGGGGGGGTTTGGGATGTGGCTCAGTGAGTGGCAAAGCACCTCTGGGTTCAATCCTCAGTACCCAAAACAAAATAAAACAGGACAAAAAAAAAACAAAAAACAAATCAAAAACCCCTATCATCTATCATATGTATCTTATTGCTGTTTTAACTAGCAAATTCCATTTCCAACAAAATTAAGCAACTTTTCATATGTTTATGATTATTTGTGTTTTTTCTCAGGTAAAGTGCCTGTTATTTTACTTGAATTTTTTTCTTTTTCCTTTCTTTGTTATTTATTTACCTAATTCTCCTCCAGTATCATTTCCCTCCATTTATTAAATGTGAGATTGTTCTGGAACAGTTTAGTGAGCCTTACAGCTTAGTGCTCCAAGATTCAAACTGATATTTTGATGCAATCAATGTGATGCTTTTTTGTGTTGCAGTTCCTTTTTTCAAGATGCCTCAGGAATTAACACAGGCTCAAGGGCCTATCTCTCAGGTCAGTATACAAGGACAGTATAGTAAGGTCTTTCCCAGAGAAGCCCAAGAGAGTTTTTTGCCTTTAAGTAATTATTTTAACATTCATTTCCACTGGCAATTTTTTAAAAAAGATCTTCTTTTTCCTCTTTTTTTCAAATATTTACAGGTTGAGCATGTATTGATAACTAGGCAGAATCCAGATTTTTCAGTTAAAGCCATATAAGGATCTCTCTTTCTTTATTACTACATCTCCTTGTAGAATTAAGGAAAAAATGCAAAACTTAGATAGGTCCTTCTTGTTTCTTTTCTTTTCTTTTCGTTTTTTTAAAGTGTAATTTATTAGAGGCCTCATCATTGCCTCTAACTCATAATTTCCTTCAGATCAACCTTTTCGAAAGCAACAACAACAACATAAAAATCAAAACAAAAACCCTCCAAGCAGGGAAGCAAATAGTCAACAAAAAACAAAACCTGAACTTCCACAAAAGAACCAAGTCTACATCAGAAGCTGACCCAGGAGCAACTAAAGTTCCTTGCACGATTCCAGTATTTGCTCCTCGTTACCTTTTTACCGGATTAAGAGAGAATGTGGGGCGATGAGAAACGGGAGGGCTTGACGTTTGGCCACTAGTTAAGCGTCCAGTAATCCTTTGATGAGGCTGTATTTAGTATAAAATTGCTAAATGCCTGTGATGAGAGTTTTGCATCAGGGCAGCAGGTGATCCTGCCCTGCCTGGGGTGGTGGAGGTTGTAGAGGCTCTTGGAAGCACTCTGATTTGGTGGCGTTCTAGCCTGCACCAGAGGTCTGGCGTATTGCTTCTGCTTCCCGCTGGCCTCAGAATCAAGATGGGGACCAAATCAGAAAACTGAGCCCAATCCTCAAAAAACTGGATTATTGACCTCTCTCTCCCAAAGGAGGCATAGGAATATATGGGAAATAAATTGTACTTGTGAGGGCACTTGGTCCCCACGGGGAGGATATGAGAGATGGTGGAATGATTTGGGGAGGGCAGCCTCTCTTTTGTTCCCTCAGGGGTGACCAAGATAGAACTGAGTGTGTGTGTGTGTGTGTGTGTTTGTGTGTGTGTGGGGGGGTGTTGGTTGAAGACAGAACCAGAGTATTTGAAGAGCACACAGAAGTTTCTTTAAACTTCATGTTATAAAATTCCTGGAAATTCTTATGAGTCCTCTCAAAGATAGAAATAAAAGGGTTTAATGGCTCAGTTCCTTCCTCAACTAGAGCAGCTGGCTCTCTCTACTACCCAGTTTGCCTCCAGGTAAGCCATTTTAACACAAGGTTCCAACATTTAAAAGAGGGGAAAAGTGAAATGTCTTGATTCCTAACATAGGAAGGTGGGCATGGTTGTGGGGATATTTGGTAACTGGGAACGGAGGCCATGACCGGCCAGTGTTCCCAATGATGCATAGTCATTATCTAAAAGTACAAGTTTAAACATAGTTTAATTTTTAATTATCAAGAGGTCTTCTCATGACATCAGAACTAACGAAGTCTAAGCATTTAAAGAAAGTATTCTCTTGCAGAATCTCCATGGTTTTCCAAGACACTCAACTTGTCCTTTGCTGTCTCTTACTACAACCTAATTGCTTGGTTCCTCATCCACTCCTACCCTCACATGCTCTGACTCTTAGGTGCAAAGCACTGGCCAGTCCATCCCAATTGCTTGTCTTTCCTGGACTTCTGGAAAAAGCAAGTTTGGTTGCATTGGTTAATTTATTGCTCAAAATTATTGCTTGTTTTTGTTTAGATTCTGGGTCAATGCTTCTAAAATTTTTCATGAGCATTGTCCAGAGAGCTTTTACATGCACAGTTTCCTGGGCCCTGTTCTCACATAGTAGGTCTACTATGGGAGGGATCAGAGACTTGCATTTCTGACAAGGTGCCAGATGATGCGTGTGGTTAGTTTGTGGGTTTTAATTTGATCAGTGCTGCTGTAAATGGAGTTTTTAAAACTAATAGAATCTATTTCCAAGTTTAGCATGATATATAATTTTATAATTGTTGCCTTTTAGTTTCAACCTGAATTATCTGCTGTATTAGTATTATTTTCATCCACTGGTCGTTTCTCACTAAGCCTTTGGCTTTGTGAGGACCAACGTTTAGATTTTTATCCTTGCAAAGTCAGTTCACATCACGCTTAGGAAGTGCACAGTCCCTTGAACAAAAAACTGGAAGGAACAAATGATCAGCTGACGGAAGCCCCACAGTACTTGGGGCTCCAGGCTCACCTCTCACACCCTCATGCCACATCTCATCCAAACCCTGGAAATTGTGATCTCTCTCTTCCTGCTGCAATTCACTGGCAGCCTTGGGACCACCCTGCCTTAGGCTGAGAAGTGAGAAATTCTGAAAGCAATCGAACACTGTAAATTTTCACAGCAGTTCCGCAGAAAGCTGTTGGGCACAGATGTTTCTGTAACTGTGATATGCTGGGAACAGTCTCTGGGCTCCAAGCACAGAGGGCCTGTGCTTCACTCTCCACCTGGGTGCCTCAGGGGACGAGTCTCGCTAGAGCGAGGCTGTAATGGGAACCAGGTGGTAGCACGTGCCTGTCTCCAAAGAGCTGAACCAGATTCACGTTCCGGACCCAGTTGCTCCTCCCCTCCCCTCCTGCTGAAGCTCGTGCCTACCAGACCTGCTCTGAGGATGGCAGACCCCTCTGCTCATCCCAAAGCGGGTGGTTCCTGGCTTCTTATCCAAACTGGAATGGAATCGCACCTCATGTTTGCTTCTGGGTGGAACCGCAGAGGACTTCCAGCTGCTCTTTGATAGTCTGTAAGAAGAAAAAAAAAAAAATCAGGAAAAGGATTCAGTAGTGTGAAAGAATATGACTATTCCAAATGACCTCTGTGTGATCGTTGCCACTACCCTCATTTTAAAATTCACGGAAGGATTTTGAAACTTGTGACAAATTTCCTCTGAATGGAAGTTTTTGGACTTTAGGATATAATATCCCTGCCTTCAGCTAGAGATAGCTCCCATTTGCTTCCGGGCTCTTCCCGTTTGTGGAAACACGAGGGAGGCTATGAATAGCACAGGGAAACACCTGCCATTGTACAAACCGTACATTACCAAAATGACAAAAGTTCAATGAACTTGGAACAGTTTCCATGAATGTTTCCAGTTGGAGGAACTTTAACCTGAACACACCATGGCCAGAGGTGTAAGTGGGACAAAGGATGAAGGATGTAGAACTGAAGAGCTGAGAAGAAGACACGGTGTGGCATGAGACATGTTTTGATGGGACAGTATTGTGGGCAGTCCTGAGGACTCAGAATGAGTGATTCTACTGCTTGCAACTGTCAGTGTTGCTGCGTAACAAATGTTCATCCACCTTTTTCATATAACATTTTCTTAACATAACCTATGGAAAGATTCTTAAACCCTACTATAATCTTTATGTCTCATTTTTATCATCTATGTATAACATCATGCATACATCTTTGAGATAAAATAGGTTTGTTGTAAGCAGAATTCACAAATCCTCTAAGATCCAGGAGGAATATCTACTTCCAGCTGTAGCTTTCTGTGAAATATATTGCATTTTAAAATATAGTTGAGTCTTTCTTCTTGGTCCCCATAATTTACCATGTAGTTATTTTAAAAATACTCATTTAAAAAACTATAATCTCTATATAGAAAAAAAATCCCCCAAAAGAATATTTTATGTAACCCAGTGAAGTAATTGGTTAAATAAAACAAAAAGAAGCTTCCATTGTAATATAGGAAAAAAAAAAAAAAAAACAGGCATACTATTAGAATAAGAAAGTTCAATAAGTTTGTTGGATTCTGGATCAACTTAGATATATTTCATACTATTTTCTCCAACAATAATCAGCTATCAAATAAATACCATAATACGAAAAGAAGATAACTTTCATAATATTAATAAAACTACAACGTATGTGGGAGTTAGCTTAATCCAGTGTGTGAAATGCGATTTACATGAAAAACCATTAAATTCAATTAAAGTACTTAAAAGACAATTTATTGAAATGGAGAGAGACACTCTTTGTTATTGTGTGGAATGACTTAGTGTCATCAGGCTGTTTTCTCCCAGAATTAATTTACAAATTCAATACAATTCATTTAAAATTTTAGTGGGAAGCTGGACACGTTGATGCATGCCTAAAAGGCTAACAAATAAATGAAGAGATGAACTTTAAGTGAAAATTAATAAATAAACATTTAAAAATAATTATTATTACCAATTTACTTTCATTTCTCTTATTTTACTTCTTCCTTTCATTGGAAACCTATAAATAAACTTTGTACTTGTTATCCCAGTGACTTGGAAAACAAAGCAGTAGGATCTGAAGTTCAAGGCCAGCCTGGGCAACTTAGCAAGAAGCTCAGCAAATTAGCAAGACCCTGTCTCAACATTAAAAAAATAATAAAAAATAAGTAAAAAATAATTTTAAAAGGACTGGGTTGTAGCTCAGTGGTAAAGGTTCTATGGGTTCAATCCCCAGTTTTAAAAAGAGGTTTTTCAGTGAGATATTTTGAAACATCTGCAAAAAACATTCTAAAATTTTTATAAATAAATTAAGGTCCATGAATTACCAAGCCAACCTTAAAAAATAGAAAAAATAAGGATTTTTTTTTTTCTAGCTGAATATTAAGATATGTTCCAAAGTGTGGTATTTGTATATAAGAAACAAATAATTTAGTGAAACAATGGAGAACAGAGACTTGTCGTTCTATATCATCTATATTTATAATTATGCACATCGATTATCTCTGAGAACATAATATACAAAAAGCCTACACAACAAATCAATAGGAGTGAAGCATATGGTAGTTCAGTAGCTGAATTTGGGAAAAGTTTTTCACAATATAAAGAAAAATAAACCTGACATAACAAAGGTGAGGTTCAGATGGACTAAAGACTTCAATGTAGAAGAAAATTCTATAATGTTAATTGAAGAAGATAGAGGAGAATATTTTTGAGAGTAGAAGGGTAGAAGAACTTCTTAAATAAAATTTTTAAGATGCAATGTATGGGGCAAAAAATTGATGTGTTTGATCATGTTAGACTATAAGGACATCATGAATAAAATCAATGACAGTTTAAAAATTGAGGTAATATTCTTGCAGTGTCTATTATAGATAAGATATTAATATCTAGGACGGAAAAAGAACTCTTAGGAACCACCATGTAAAAGACAGGAATTCTACTAGGATAATGAACCAAGAATGTGTGCATTCAAGTTACCATGGGGAAAAAAAAAACCCTAAGAGGCTAACAAATAAATTAAGAGGTGAAAATTAAGCATGATGCAACTTTGTACTTGTTATTCTTGCTAAAGTGATAAAATTTCATAATGCCAAATATTGGAGGGAGGGGCAGATATAAAATAGCCCTCGTGCTTTGCTGAGGGTTGAGTGGGCTGACACAGACATTTTGCAGAGGAATCTGGTCACTCTTGGTCAGATTAAATATGCATGTGCTTTATGATCCAGCACAAAAGTGCTCACAATTTCCCTCAGGCAATATGTAGAAGGATGACTATGTAGCATGGATTTTAGTAGAAAATTTTGGTCTATCACTGGGGGAGTAGATTCACTGATTCTTCCTTTGCTTTGAGTTTAGAAGTTGGAGTAGCCCTTTGGTTTGATGAAACATTGGACTTGTGGTCAATTCTAGGCAAAGTAAAAAAGAGAAACGGGATCTATTAACAATTTGGAGAATATAGAAACAGTGAATTTGAACGTCAAGATTCCTCAGAAAACTTGGAATGGAACCACCATTTGACCCAGTTATCCCACTCTTTGGTATATACCCAAAGAACTTAAAATCAGCATACTACAGCGAGGCAGCCACATCAATGTTTATAGCAGCTCAATTCACAATAGCTAAGTTACAGAACCAAACTAGGTGCCCTTCAACAAATGAATGGATAAAGGAAACGTGGTATATATACGCAATGGAATATTACTCAGCCATAAAGAAGAATGAAATTATGATATTTGCAGGTAAATGGATGGAAGAGGAAAATATCATGCTAAGTTAAATAAGCCAATCCCAAAGCATGGGCTGAATGTTCCAACATGTGGATGCTAACACACAAAAAGGGGGGTGATGCGAAGAATAGAAATTCATTGGATTAGACAAAGGGGAATGAAGAGAAGGGAGGGAAGATGGGAACAGTGAATTTGACAGTCAAATTCAAGAAAGACAGCACATGAATTGGATGTAACTTTCCTATGTTCATATATGAATACATGACCAGTGAAACTCCACATCATATACAACCACAAGAATGGGAAGTTATACTTCATGTATGTACAATATGTGAAAATACACTCTACTCTCATGTATATTTAAAAAGAATAAATAAAAATTAAAAAAGAAAAGCAAATCTAAAATGTTTTAAAAATTAAAACAACTTAATAAGAACCAGTATATTAGGACATTTAAAAATAATTTTTATTACCAATTTACCTTCATTTCTCTTGTTTTAATTCTTTCTTCCATTGGAAATCTATAAATAAAAACACATGGCAAGAAAAAACAACAGTGTCAGTGTTTTGGTGAAGTGGGTGTACTAGTTACACATCCAAATTCTGGAACTTTGGCAAATATTTTAGAGTCCCCATTGAGCCAGGCAATTTGCTAGATGAAAAGATGGTTTTGTGACTAAGACATGACTGGCTCCTGGAGAGCGTGATCAAACAGTGTGGTCAGGTGCCCGGGGTTCACTGTGATGACCTCATTTGTGGAGTGAGGAGAGTGACTGGTGCAGTGGTTATTGACCTGGATGCACCTCAGTGACGGTCAGCATGACCATGGCCACAGAGTCCCCTGCGGCCATTCTGAAGATGGGTCCCACAGGCAAGCCAAGCACACTCCAGCAGTCGTGCAACCACAGTCCCTCAGCCTTTTATTTGATTGTGCCTATCCTGGTGCTTTGTGCTTGACTCTCTTGAGGTGCCTGGGAAGGTAGCTTGGCCTTATATACTGCTTAGGTCCTGCTGTAGCACAGGGTCAGGGAAATTGCCAGAAGAACAGCTTTGAGCGAATTCCTTACCTTTCTGGGAACCAAAGGCTTTACCTTGCAGGGACCTCTGTGATCCTCTCCCCTGCTCTGTTTGCTCTCCCCCCGGCTGTCATAACTGTATTTACGTACCACCCAACCCTTCCCATTAAAACTGACTGAGATGATGGGGCCCTAATGAATCACTCTTCAAGCATCCAAGCCACAATAATCAATTACAGCGCCATGTCACTGGGACAAAGGTTTCTGTGATTCTGTGTCTTGACGTAAGCTTGTTAAGAGATCCATTAGGAGGGGCGTGGACTCTCTCCCTCTGACATGTTACTCCAGCAAGAAGCAACTCGCCTCCACTCCCAGCACATGAAGCTTTGAGTCACAGACTGGCGTGAAGAGTGAGAGGACCTCTGGGACTTGAGGAGCGCTGCCTGGGAGAAGGTGTCAGAGAGGTCACAAAATGCTTTCTTCCTTCCTGCACATTGTGGGAAGGCCTGGGGTGTGTGAAGCTTCCCTTCCCTCCTTCCCCTGAAGCATCTGCTCTTGCTTCTCATCCGGGCCTTCGCAAATCAGAAAGTGGATGGATCTCCAGCGGTGTTGGGGTGGACTCTCCAAGTCAGCTCCCTAGAGTGGTGGCAGGCAGCCCAGAGCAAAGGAAAAATGAAGATCCTGTTTAAAGAAGGGATTCCAATGGGGTGGAATATAGAAAGCAAGTTGTCTAGGAATCATGGAAGGAGATGGGGACAGTCAGCCATTTTAATTTGGGAAAAGAAAAGAGAACAGAGGAGTTTGATCTTGATCAGGGAAGAGGTGCCCAGAACTTCCATTAATGAAGGGGTCACCATTCTGTCTCCTTGTGTTCAAGGCATAGGGTTGGGGTCAATACCATCAAGCAGCAGCACCCTGAGGTGCTTTCCTTCCTGCCTGGTCTGCTGTAGAGTCTGGCATGGGTGCTGCCATCTCTCCTCTGCAAGGAGGCCTCCCTACAGACTTTTGGGAGGAGGGTGCTGTAGGGTATTTCTTGCTGCAGAAAGTTTCAGTCAGGGGAGTCCCACAGGAGAGGTTTCTGGGGCACAACAGTCCTTCCTGGACTTCCTGCGTGCATTCTGAGGTCCTTCTGGTCTCTGTGGCCTTGAGCCTCTGCCTTCTGCAGTTCTTGTTTGGTTTCTATTCTGCTCCCTGTTTTCAGTCCCGAGGGGGACAGGAAGAACCCAGTTGAAGGGCAAAAATCACACCGGAAACAACCGTGCAGCCAAGAGATTTATTCACCAGCCTGTAGTATGGGGAGAGAGGAGTCAGGGAGAGGGAAGCGTGGGTCGGTGCCTAGTCGTGCCAGCCGGGGTCTCCAGAGCTGTCGGCTGGGGCAGCTGCCCACGGGCTGGGGGGCTGGAGCTGTCAGCAAGAGCGGCGCAGTAGGGCTGGAGACGGAGAGTCTGGAGCCGCTGCAGAGGCTGCTTCCTCTCCGCAGGGACAAGATGTTGTGTGTGAGCTCCAGGCACGCAGGGACCTAAGTAGGGATTTCTGGTGTGTGTGTGTGGGGGTGTGTGTGCCTGAGTGACCTTTAACGCTATTGGCTCCTTTCCCAGTAAACAGAACGACCTTTAAGCCGATTGGCTCCTGCCTGGGGAACAGAGGACCTGTAGGCTGATTGGCTCCTGCATGGGAAAATGAAACCAGGCTGCTCCTAATGGAAATTTCCATGGGGGAGGTGGCCTGTCAGCTGAAGCCTATCTATCACCAGTGACCTCTGCTCTTCCCCCCTGCCTCCAATAAAGGCCACTCTTGAGACCCTTCCAGGTCTAGATCAGGCTCCCTAGAGGTGACCATTGGGTTTCTACGTCCTCTCCGTCTGGTCAGTATTGCTGTGTCCTTACATCTGCTGAATGCCCAGTCCCTGGCATGATGGCATGCAGGCTCAGAGGTTGTAACATGCCCAAGGTCACACCACTAGTAAATCACACCTCTGGGGTTTTGTCTGGAATCTGCCACACTAACATTTTTGCTCCTTTCTACTATCCTTCTAAGGCCTCTGATGGTGCATTTTCTTTTTCTTTCTTCCCCTTAACTTGAATTCTTGGATTGTTCATCAATTCCCCACCAGGAGCCTTCGGCTATTGTGTCCATTCATACAAACACATTGATTTCATTTTAATTTTTTGATAGACAGGTAATATTTGTGCACACTTATGAGGCACAACATGGTGATTGATTCAAGTATGTATACTGGGTAATGATCAACTCAAATCGTCACCTTAAACATTTATTATTTCCTATTGTGAGTGTATCTAAGGTCCTTTCTTCTATTATGTTGAGATCTGCAGTTCACTGTTGTTAACTCTGTCCACTCTACTATGCCGTGAAATACCGGCAATTATTCCTCTAGCTAACTGTAACGTTTTACCTGATGGTGAACTTCTCCTTTCCCCTCTACTCCTTTCTCATCCTAGCTTCTCCTAATTAGTACTCTATTTCTATAAGACCAACTGTTTTAGATTCCATATATGAGTGATATCTGTCTTTCTGTATCTGACTTATTTCACTTAACATAATGCCCTTCATGTCCATCCATTTTGTCACAAATGATATTATTTCACTTTATTTTGGTTGAGTAGTATTCCAAGAAAGAAACTTTAGACAGGCCACCTGGCCCATGCTTCTAGCTCATGCTAATCTATGAAATCAAGTCACAAATATTTGTAGTTGAGGATTTTTTAAAACCAAAAAACACCTCTGTTTCAGTGACTATGCAAGTTTGATTTGCTCTTCAATATTCTGCTTTTTTTTTTCTTCAGATTTCAGAAAAAAGCTTTTCCTACTGTTGGATGTCTAATTGAAGATAATTTTATTGTAAAGTAATTGGTTAAAAATTATCATTTACCATATCTTGTTTTTGTGGCTAGCATTTTTTTTCTTTTGAAACTACAGAATCAAAGCACAATACTGAAATAAAATGCCAATAAGGATAAAAATCTGCAAATTCCATTTTCTATTTCAAAGTTTTATTTGTTACAGTGAACCCCATTATTCCTATCAATTATTTTTATGATTAAAATAATATACTAATTCACTAATAAAAATGGATGAAAGTATGTTTACATTTTAGAATTCCATATGTGCCTTTTTTAATTAATTAAATTACTTTTATTCTAATTTGTTATGTATGGCAGCAGAATGCATCACAATTCATATTACACATGTAGAGCACAATTTTTCTTATGTCTGGTTGTACACAAAGTAGAGTCACACCATTCATGTCTTCATACATGTCCTTAGGGTAATGATGTCCATTTCATCCCACCATCTTTCCTACTCCCATACCCTCTCCCTTCCCCTCCTTCTCTTTGCTTTATCTCGAGTTCATCTAATCCACCCATGCTCCTCCCCTCCTGCAACCCCATTATGAATCAACATCCTTATATCAGAGAAAACATTCGGCATTTGGTTTTCTGGGATTGGCTAACTTCACTTAGCATTATATTCTCCAACTCCATCCAGTTACCTGCTAATGCCGTGATTTTATTCTCTCTTAATGCTGAGTAGTATTCCATTGTGTGTGTATGCCACATTGTCGTTCTCCATTCATCTACTGAAGGGCATCTAGGTTGGTTCCATATAAAGGGTTCATCTACTAAAAGTGCTTGCAAAGAAATCGTCTGGAAGCTCTTGCTTCCCCCTCCCTTTCACCACCCCTGTGTTGTGTTGTTGACCACTGTCTGCTCACTCATGCTCCGATCTTCATGGATTGACTTTGACTCACTGGATTTAGGGATTTCTTTAATCTCTCTCTCTTGCTTCTTTGGAACTTACATGATTTTTAGGCCATTTAGATTTCAGCTTGGCAGATCTTGGCAAGTGCCGTTTTCCAAGGTCCAGACTCCAGTCTCTAGCCCAGCCCAGCAGAAACACCTTCTTTGGAGGCTTCTCCTGCAGGTGAGTCCTGAGCTGGGTGCCACTGTGCTCTAACTGCCACTAGTCTAACTGTCCATCGGTAGCTATCTGAGGGGGTCATCTGGGGGCTCTCAAGATGAACACCTAAACTTAATATTGTTCCTGGTTGCATGTGGCAAGTCTGCACACGTGCCAAGAAGCAGTCTTCTTCTTTTTTTTAAATTTAATTTTTAGTTTTTAAAAATGATTTGTTCTGACTAGTTACACATGACAGCAGAATGCATTTCGACTCATTGTACACAAATGGAGCACAGCCTCTCATGTCTCTGCTTGAGTGTGATGCAGTCACACCATTTGTGCAATCATACATGTACATAGGGTAATAACGTCTCTTTCATTCCACCATCTTTCCCACCCCATACCACCTCCCCTCCCCTCACTTCCCTCTGAATCAGGCTTCTTATCAATGCCACACAACTGCATGATTTTTAGGCCATTTAGATGCAAAACTTTGCACTCTTGGAATAAAGCATTATTAGTGGACGCACACATCTCCTGACTGTGTCACAGTGCACTGTGCTAGTGGCTCTGTATGCACTTTGAATTGTTTCGTTTTTTCCTTGAGTGAAATGGAACAGAGATGGCAAAGGACCCATTAGAAAACACTTCTGATTAGATTGGCAAAATTTGCTTTTATAAGGGAAATTTAAAATGAATGGATAAAGAAAATGTGGTATATACACTCAATGGAGTATTACTCAGCAATAAGAGAGAATAAAATCATGGCATTCACAGGTAAATGGACGCAGTTAGAGAACATAATGCTAAGTGAAGTTAGCCAATCCCAAAAAGCCAAATGCCAAATGTTTTTTCTGATATAAGGAGGACGATTCACAGTTGGGTTGGGACAGGGAGCATAGGAGGATTAGAGGAACACTAGAATGGCCACTGGGGAAGGAGGGGAAGGGAGGGGGCAAAAGGGTCAAGAAAAAAAAAATGGTAGAATGAGAAGGATATCATTACCCTATGTGCACATATGAAGTCACGAATGGTGTGAATATACTTTGTATAAAACCAGAGATATGTAAAAATGTGCTCTACAAGTATAATATGAAATGTAATACATTCTGCTGTCATTTCTAACAACTTAGAATAAAAAATAAATTTGAAAAATAAAATAAAATATTTCCTTTGAAAAGGAAGTATTTGCCACCAGGGGTGATTACACCTAATAGCTCCGATGCCTTTGGAGGTACTAAAGGATTCTGTGTAGCTGGGTGAGATACTGACACTTTGAATGGAGCCAGGATAGTGATTTCTATACATTTCAGGGCAGAAGATCAAAGAATGCCTAAGAAGAAAAGGCATGATATAAAAAAGACCATTGAAGATATTTGGATACACATGGTTGTGTATAACACAAACCATCAGAGCCCAGGAGATCTGGGCCATGTGTGACACGTGCTTCTTCAGGTCCTCACCTTGGTGCAAATCTTATGTCTACAACCCTTGTCGTCACATGTTTTCTGCTCCTGTTACAAGAAACAGGGATTCACCCCTCTGCAGAGGGAGGATATGATAAGGGTTTATTATAAAGGCATCAACCAGGAATTCAGACAGTAAGGAGCTCATGATATTTAACCATGTGACTCAATTTCTTCTATTAGGATAATAATAGTACCACTGATATTTTTTTAAAAAAAAGATAATCCTCACACAGTATGTAGCTCAGTAGATGGTGTACATTAGGTCTTCAATACATGCCTTTTAAAAAAATTTTTTATTTATTTAATTTACTTTGTTATACATGCTTTTAGAGTGCAATTCCTTTCATATTACATATAAGAACACAGTTTTCCAAGTCATTGGTTTTACACAAATTATTTTCATACCATTTGAGTTTTTATACATGTACTTAGTCTATTGATGTCAAACTCCTTCTGCCATTGTTTCTATCCCTTTGCCCCTTTCCCTCCCCTCTACCTCCTTTTTTCTATTTAACATTCCTTCATTCCTCTCATCCCCCCCTCCCTTGCCACTAAAATTCAGTATCATCATAGCAAAGGAATCAATTGACCTTTGGTTTTCTGGCATTTTTTTTTTTTTTGGTACTGGGGATTGAACTCAGGGGCACTCGACCACTGGGCCACATCCCCAGCCCTTTTTTGTATTTTATTAGAGACAGGGTCTCACTGAGTTGCTAAGTGCCTCACCATTGCTGAGGCTGGCTTTGAACTCGCAATCCTCCAGCCTCAGCCTCCCAAGTGCTGGGATTACAGGCGTGCGCCACGGCGCCCGGCTCTGGCGTTTTTATTACCAATAATTTTCAATTTCTCATAACTTTCTCTTACTGTGGGCTCCCATGGCTTCAATTCTATAGTCTCAGTCACTCTCTTGACTTCAGAGTTTTTGAACTTCTCCCAGTTGCATCTCGTATTGCCCTCCTCCTGGTTTTCTTCTAGTTTCCAAACAATGTTCCTACAGAGCATCTGATTGTCTTAACTTGTGTTTTGGGGTTGTCCCATGTCATGTGTGACTAGTCATTCCATTAGGAGGCTTGCATTGGGTCTATGCCCTCCTCTGGGCCAACCATCAGGAACTATTGTCAGGCTAAAAACATGTGAATATGTGAAACTTCTCTACCAGAGAGCGATTTCGAATGAAGAAAACAAAATGTCCCAAGGATTGTCAACTAGGTGAGTTTCTAAGGGCAGAGGGAAGGGGTAGGCTGCAGAAAGGTCAGAAGTGGCACCAGCACCACTGGATTGGGAAACAGATTCACAGACAAAAAGACCCTAGGGGAGGGCCTTGGGTGTCCTGCAGGCGAATGGCATCAAACGTAGCAGAGTCTATGTCCTCACAGTATGCCTGAGGGTCAGTGGTGTGTGGGCAGGAGTGAATGCTGAGAGGCTCATGACTTACTAATACTAGTGAGCAGGAAAGGAGTGATTCACATCGGAGAAAGAGAGTTCTCCCAACACAAACAAGGTCATGAGGGGAAGAAATAGCTGTAGCTCCTTCCATCCAAGAAGGCCTTCAGTCTGTGTGGCTGGGGCCCAGCATCCCACTGGGTCCAAAAAGGTGGGCTGCAAAAGACTGAACCCCTGAGTACATTGGGGTTGAAACCAGAGGTTCAGTTACAGCCCCGGGCACAAGGCTGTGTGGAGCACAGGAGTTTCACCAATGCTGAGTTTTGAAGTGGAAAGGGACTAGCTGTCAGGCAGAGTCACAGCTGGGAGAGTGTCCTGGATGCTGTCCTGCACACCCCGCCTTGCCCTGTGACCCTTGCAGGCCCACGTTTCACGTGGATTCCAGAGTGATCCTCCTAAACATGCCCTCTTC
This sequence comes from Tamias sibiricus, assembly GCA_025594165.1. Lineage (NCBI taxonomy): Eukaryota > Metazoa > Chordata > Mammalia > Rodentia > Sciuridae > Tamias > Tamias sibiricus. The sequence continues at coordinate 83,903,882 of CM046670.1, forward strand.
AGGTCACTTTGTTGCTTCAAATTCTCCAAACGCTCCCTACAACTCTTAAAAAAAAAAAAAAAAAAAAAAAAAAAAAAAAGTTCAAAGCTCTTGTCATATATGAGGTAAACTTCCCACCTAGGCTCATCCAAGGAAAGGCTTGTCCTTTCCTTGGTGTTCCCTAAACTGAGCTGCTAGCCTTTGCCCACAAAGACCAGGCACTTCCACGACTTCCTGTGTTGCATAGACTCAGCCTGCTCTGCCTGGGGAGCCAAATTAGTCACTTGCAGGAGTTAGTTGTTAAGCTCCACAATAAATCCATCAGTCAGACTATTATTTCCATTTTACAGCTGAGAAAACTGAGGCTCAATCAGGTAGAGTGCTTATCTGGTATACCAGAACTAGTAGGACCAGAGACAGGATTTGAATCCAGGCAGCCCAACTCCCCAGCTGGACTCTTTCCCACCATCCTACATCGTCTTTCTCTCCTACTTTTCCAGAGTGGGCTTTTCCTTGTTCTCACAGACCAAGTCAGATGCCTCTTCTATGCCATTTTCCTTGATTACTCTTTGTTACTACCACCCTCAAATGAGTCGATCCATAGGGCAATTCACTGATAGTATTTAACACCTCTTATTTGGGTTCTTATTATGAAGTTTTTTTTGTTCTGGACTGAATGTTTGTACTTTCCTAAAATACATCCGTTGAAGCCCCAACCCCCAATGTGACTACATTTGGAGTTAAGGCTTTTATGGAGGTAATTAGGGTTAAATGAGGTCTTAAGGGTGGGACTCTGATCTAGTAGAGACACCAGAGAATTTGCTCTCTTTCTCACCATGTGAACACACAGCAAGACAGTGGCTGTCTGCAAGTCAGGAAGAGAACCCTCTGCAGAAACCTACCCTTTGGCATGTTGATCTGGGACTTTCAGCCTCCAGAACTGTGAGAAAATAAATATGTGCTGTTTTAGCTTCCTAGTTATTCTAATACTGGCTCTTTCCTGGCTGGCTGCATCTTCCTTCTGGAATGTGAGCTTCTAACTTGCAGTGAACACCTCTCCCAATCACCCTAAATTTCCAACATCCAGTATGGCGCTCACTGACCAAATGCCTGGCATGCAGAAGGCTTTGGGGAAGAGCTTGTGGAATCATGCTTTATTGCATTCTCCCTGCCTAGGTCCCAAAATCCCACAGTTACAAGATGACCCAAAGCAATCTTCTCTCTCCTGCCCTGTTCTCTGCCATGTGCTCTGGCCCCTGGGGGACTCTGGAGGTGGAGCTGTCTCTTTTGCACTTAGCTTCCAATGACAGCTGATTTACTAGTTTCTTGCAGAGGGCCTGGCGGCCTGCTGTCTCCTCTAGCCCTCATAAAGTGGCCCCCTTCACTTTGCTCTGAGCCAGCAGCCGCCCTGCTGACTGCTCGGGCACAATTTATGACGAAGATTCATCAGATTAGGAGGGACAGGACATGGTCCTTCTTTCATTGTGTAGAGAATGTAGTCAAACAGCATTGCAGTCATCCCTATGACTGTTGAGCAAATGCACGTGCTCAGGATGGCATTTTCTTATTTAAGGAGTCACTTGGAAGCATTTTGATTTGACACGAAATAACTTATTTTTCTTTTGTTTTTTTCAGCTGAACATTAACTCTTCCAGGCTACTCTTGGGCTCATGACTACTTCCTGTCATGCTCTGGAAGGTTCAGGTGGTGCCATTTCATGATTTCCTCTTTATCAGTTCCCAAGGGCAGCCTTGGCTGTTCGCTCCCCATCCGCTTCTTTTCTAAGATGGAAGTACTGTCACCCAGGCCTGACAACCATTCCTTTCTTCTCTGCCCGATGAGGGTCTGTGAGAGGGAGCTCACAGCTGCCCTCCAGTCACCCACTTCTGTTACCAGATTGCATTGCTGCAGAGAAAATTCTTCAAAACTTGAAAAGTTTTTGCCTCTGCGTCTTTTGCATTTATTGGTCATTACTTTTACCATCTTAGGCAGCAACTAAAGCAATAAAAGACCTGTCCCATCTTTCACACAGTGGCCCTTCACATATATGAAGGAGCAATGGGTTTCATCCATGAATGTTAATCAGGGGTAGAGCTGAGGACAGGGTTACTGTGTGCTGGTTTTTAAATGTTTTTTTTCTAATTTTTAAATTTATACATTTTATGGTATGAAAATACTTTATGTAAAACCAGTGACTTGAAAAATTGTGCTCTTTATATGTATTAGGAAATGAATTGCATTCTGCACATATAACAAATTAGAATAAAAAAATTGAAAAAAATTGTACATTTTAAATATACATGACAGTAGAGTATATTTTGACATACCATACATACATGGAGTATAACTTCCCATTCTTCTGGTCTAAAGTGATGAGCAGTTACACTGGTTGTGTATTCACACATATGAACATAGGAAAGTTATGTCTGATTCATTCTACTGTCTTTCCTATTTCCGTTCCCCCTCCCTTCCCTTCATTACCCTTTGTTTAATCCAGTGAACTTCTATCCCGCCATGTGCAGTTTTGCAGGTGTGGACTGCAAAACTCTAGGCTGATGTGTTCACAGACTACAGCTTGTGCAATCATATGTGGGCTGTCTTTCATAGATACTACCCGGCTCCTGCCCTTGGCACTTGCAGATTACTCAGATCTTTTGAATATCCTTACTCAACTGAACCTCCTTGGTGCTCTTTCAACTATTCCTCCTTAGACATGACATTGGGTATAATTCACTGCCTTGCTTTCTCTTCCCTGAATATGTTCCATCTGTCAGGGTTATTTTGCTGGTGTGGTATCTTCAAGTATAGTCTTAGCACATCAGAATGATTTTGCGTTATCTCTGGTTTGGAATTTGAACTGCTATTGAAGCAGCTCTCAGAAAGAGCCTTTTGCTAAGGTCTTGCTTTGCTGAGTGATTTTCTAGAGATCAACAAGACTTGGAGATCATTGGAAAGGATGAAGGGGAAGAGGTCAGTCACCTTTTAGCTACATCTGACGTGGCTTAAAAGAAGGACCATCTGTCTTGCTGCATCTAGTGCAACGTGTCATCAGGATTCCATTTCTCCATCTATATGCTGCTTTCCCTTATTAGATTATATGCTTCTTCATAGGAGGGGCTGCATTTTATTTTTGTGGATCTTCAGCAACAGGAGAGTGCCTGGCCCGGGGAGCTTCTTAGCAAATGTGAAATGAGTGACATCTACTCTGCTCATGCTTATTTAATAGGGATGGGGTATGTGGGGGGATCATGAGAAGATATGGCACGTGCTCTTATAAAGACTTTGACCCGGATTTCTCATCATGATGCATTTGGTGAATGATTGGTGAGTTTTTTTTTTTTTTTTTTTTTTTTAATATTTATTTATTTGCTTTTAGTTGTACACATGCGTTTATTTTTTTACGTGTGGTGCTGAGGATCGAACCCGGGCCGCGCACGTGCTAGGCAAGCGCTCTACCACTGAGCCACATCCCCAGCCCTGATTGGTGAGTTTTGAAAAGCTGATAGTGCTGCTGAGCAGTGTTCACTGTCTCATGAGCTTTGCTGTGCCCTGGTAAAGGGCACAGGGAGGGAGATAAGTTCTTGAGGAATTCAGGTATCAGTTCTGCCTGTATGGCTTCTTAGGGGGGAAGGCGGACCAGGTCACTGGATCCTGAAAGTGCTTTCCTGATTGCTCAGGGTCAAGCTACAATCTGCAGCTGCTGTCTCTCTTCTGCTCGAGATAATTCCTCCCTGTGCTCCAGAGAGTGGCAGGGCCAGGCCTTGACTTCAGCTCTCTCTGATTCTGTGCTTCTTCACAGCAACACAACTGGCCTTGTTTTTCATCAGTTCCCTGGAATATATGCAGTGACTTTTATGTGAGTCTGGTCAGAGGTTCCTAATCACTGGGCTCAAGAAAGTTCAGTAGATTCAGCTTCAGTTCAAGACACTAAGACACAGCAACCCCGGTTATTGGTGTACCGCCCCTCCACACCTCCCATCCCCTGCCCTTCTGACGTGTCCCAGACTGCCTCTCACTCACTTTCATGGCATTTTTAAAATTTAGCTTGAGGTTGAATTCATAACAATATTTGGAAGCTATCTTAATTTTATAATTACAGATTAAATGACGCGTCCAAAGTTCTCTTTCTCTCACTGCACATAATCTGGCAGTAAAACAAATCTCTGCTATTAAGTGGTATTTATTTAATTATGATTTGCTGTAGAGCTGTTTAAGAGCGGGTCATTAGGTTAAAACCATCGCGCTCGTCCTCCGAGCCCAGCACGCTTTGCGCTGCCGTCCTTGGGTGTGCTCTCCTGTCGCTGAGCTGACACAGCCGTGTTTATATTACACACATTCTCAAGTTGCGGACTTTTTTTTTTTTTTTTTTTTTTTTTTTATGTTCCTCCCAAAGGAAAAAGATGCAACACAGACAAATGACTCTATTTGATGTGACAGGTCGGGTGGGGTGGGACCCATGGCCAATACTTTCCACTTGGATTCAGGGCCCCTCTTTCCCACCCCTTACGGTCTTCCTCACCCCCAAGTCCATGCTGCAGAAGCAGCCAGTGTTTCTGAAGATCTAAAACTTGTGTCACATCGACCAAGAATCTTTCGATGGAGAGACTGTTGAGGAGCTACACCAAGGGACTCCTTGAACATCAAGACACCACCTGAGCCCCTGATATTTTCTGCGTGGTGGGTTTGGAAGCCTAGGTAGAATCTTCTTGAAATGGTCAAACAAGGCAGAGTTCACGTACAATTGGCAAGAACATAACGGGTGGGGTACGGCTCCCCACAAAACTCCCACTGGATCCATCCCTCAAATAAGTTTTTCGAAGTCCCTCATCTTCTTCCCATTCAGAGCCCTCTTGGCTTTGCATTTTCTTGGCAAATGTGAGAAATGTCACCTTCTTTTCGAAGAGAAACTGAGCAAGATAGATGGTCTCTGTCCCAGCAGGACACCTGATGGCAGCCTTATCTAGGGCCAAAATGGGGCTTCATGTGCCTGCCTGTTTGTTTATTTTCCTCCTGTTTGGAGACTTTCTCTGATTCATTACTTTCTAGTAATCGAGGCTGCCAACTAATGCCTCATCTGATTAGCCTGTAGTTCGGCCCTTGGTCCCAGAGGGTGGGCTGGCCATCTTGCCTGGGGAATGAAGGAGGTCATTGGCCAGGGGCCTCTGGGATACCAGTTTTGGGATCGTTTATTTGCTTTAAGTCTTGTTTGCTATTCCTACAGCAGCGACTGGAGACAGCTCCCCCCAAGTTCCATCCACTCTAATTGGCCTGCTGCAATAGCAGTGAACACAAGATTTAAGAAATGTTTTCTTTGAAAACTTCTGGTCCGACAGACACTTTGAGCTCATATTTCACCCTGTTTCTATTGCACACCATTCCCTGGGACTTTTGAGAGAAATATGGTAAGTGAGTCTTACAGGAGAACTGCTGTTCTGTGGTTTGAGGGGTGGGAGTGGGGGGCTGATGCGCTGGAGGTTGGAGGGGAGGCTGTGCTGAGGCAGCCCCTCATCTTCAGAATCTAGGGACCATGCCAACGTTAACACATCCGAGGAGGTATTCAGTATCAAAGTCTCTAATATTTGGTTCCACAAACACGATACTGGTTGCAAAAACAAAGCTAAGGGGCTCATGCTGATTACTTCAATAAAAGCTGTTTAATTATGAACGTTTGGGAAATGAAGTTACCAACAGGACCAGGAGTGCTCTGGCGTCCCATCGCTCCTGCCCCCAGTGTCCCGCTGTTCAGCCAGATTGTCCACTCAGCTGAAAAGTCTGACATGGAGCCGGCACGCCCCCCAGCCCCGCGGGAGACCATTCACTTGCCAGGAAGTTTCCCTCCTACCACAGTGGCAATTCTGAGGAACTGATTAGTGATAGAACTAGCAAACTTTGTCAGGACCATTCACAGGCCATCCAAGGTTACTTGGGGTGGTGATCAGAGTTCCCAGAAGACTTGCAGGGACTGGGCCAATTACTGCTTTTAGGTAGCAACTGACCTTTGCCCAGCAGAAGTCAGGGTTCCAGGATGAGCAGAGTAGATGAAATTGTGAGCAGGGAGCCAGTAGCTCTGACTAGGACAGAATCGTTTTTGGGATTCTCAAATGAGCTTTTCTCAATGACTTCTGAAGAAACATGATCTGATTACTGTTTCTGTATAATTTCCTCTATTTTTTTTGCATGTGTTTAGCTTATTTTTTTTTAAAACATGAAACAAGGCATGTAGAATTATCCATATAAAATTTTCATTAACAAAAATCAGAGTTGAAGCCATGAATGTGACCAATGAACTCTAAGAACATACACATTGTCAAGGAATGAGCTTTTTGTCACCATTTTTATATGTTGATGATATTTTTCTCTAATAGCCAAATTTTTAAATGCCTTAGTTAGTTTTGGTTGAAACCTTTAAATTTTCCCATATTTGTTAAGCAAATACTGAATACAAATTAACCGTTCTTGATCAACCCTGCTGATCCTCTGTTGTAATACAGTGAAATGTTCAGAAACTACCCAAAGACCCCTGACATTCATTCTGCCCTTGAAACATAATTGCTATTGCTTCATTGTTTATTTACAAAGCAGTTACAACTGCTTCATGGTGTCATAATGACAATGCTAATAGATACCACACGTGTGAAAACAAATTAGAAAATATAATTTGGAATGCTAACTATATTTCTTCTGTTTCATGTATTTCAGTTGGTTTTAAGAAGATGCTTAGCTGCACTGTTATTTTATGCGATGCAATTTAAATGGAGGCTTGAGGCCACTACTGAGTAATGGATTTTTGAGATAGCTACCTATCACTAAAGATGTTGCACAAAACAGAAAGGACCATGGAATTTGGATGCAGACCATCCTGTTCAAAGTGTGGGCCCTGGACAATGTTACTTGACATTCTTGAGCTTAGTGTTTCTCTCCTACGAAATAGGCATACCAGTGCTTACATTGAAAGGTTTGTGAGGCGTGAATTTTATAGTTGAGGAACCAAGAAGAATGCTGGGTGCCCCTGGTCATTTGATGTTTTATCTTTTCTTCCTCAGAAGAATCTTACTCTGGTAGATTCATAGCTAAGCCCTGGCTGATTGGGATTACTGACATTTCTGAATAGCCTGGAGGAACACGTTCAGGGCCATTTGTGATGGGAATGTGTGTGTCTTGGTGATTGTGTGCTGGGATTTGTGTCATGAAGATGCTCTGTGCTTTTGTAATGACTGAATATTTTCTTGGTTTTGATCTTTTCCAATGTAGCAATAATTCTCTTCTTTCAGGGAACAAGACAAAGAGTGTAAATCAGGAAGGCTTAAGGGTTGGGGCAGAGCTCTTGCTTCTAAGTTCATATTGCTTATTATAGTTTGGATTTTAAGTGTTCCCCAAATCCCATGGGTAAAGGATTGATTCCCAGTGGGGGGCTATCAGGAGGTGGTGGAAACTGAAGACATGGGGCCTAGTGGCAGGTCTTCAAGGCATTGGGGGTGAGCCCTTGGAGGGCAAGTGGGACCTCAGCCCTTCCTTCTCTTCTCTCTTGCTTTCCAGTCAAGGTATGGGAAGTTTTTCTACACCACACTCTCCCACCATGGTATGCTGCCCTGCCACAGGCCCAAGAGCAATGGAGCGAGTTGGTCATGGACTGAAATCTCCAAAAACTGTGAGCCTTTTCTGGTTTTTCTATCTTTTTTTCTTTATAAGCTGATTATCTCAGGTATGTGTTGTAGTAATAGAGAACTGATTAGCACCCTGCCTGGCGACACCTAGGGAGAAAGGAGAGAACCTAGGGCTTGTGGGAGACAGGGAGGGCAAGGAGGGAGGAGAATGTCTGAAGTTTTGGGGGGAGTCCTAGAGTTATAGTTCAGGCCCCAGGGCACTCATCTACAGAAACTGTGCCAAGAACTTTGCTTTTGCCCAACTTACTCAAAACTTCAAATTTGCTTAATTATTTATGCATGATACACAAAGTTAAAATAACACCTTAAATTCCTCTGTGTATGGATTTGTTTTCTCTCCAAATGGTCTGAGTTACCAAGAGAAGCTAAGATGGAAAGAAGGTTATTTGAGGTTCACAAGACCCCCTGGGAAGAGCCCACTTAATCAGATTAGCTACTGGGACTTAGAGAAAGGCCAGTGGAATCTCATCACCTGACATCCCTGGGGAAGGGACCCTGCCTCGTTCCCAGCAGCTGCCTGTGCCATTATGAACTGCAAACGCCAGAACTAATATGTGGAGACAGGAAAGGGGATCAGACTGGGGATCGAGTGTCTCCCTCTTGGTTCGAGCTCTCCTAGTAGGTGATTTGTATCACCTAGGGTCATTCATTAACTTCTTTGAATATATTTTCTGATTTGTTTAGTAAGACTAATAATGCCAAGGCCTTAGCATCACAGGTTGAGTTATGAGGGGAAAAGTAGTGCATGTGAAAGATTTGCAAAGATTACAAAATGCTTCAAATTCAAGGACTAATTCTCTTTACATAATTTAGTTGCATTTAAATCCTTTCAGACACCACACATAGTATAATGAATTGGAGCAATGATGGGCTTGGAAATTAATGGGCTCTAATTTTATAGATAGGAAACTGAAGGAGATAGGCAGAGAGAAAGGAATCTGTCTACAGTGGAATATGGCATATTAGCACCATGGCTAAGAGTGGAACAAGGGGTCTCATTCCTTTCAGGTAACTTTTCCCCTCACATTATGGGACAGCCGGGCACGGTGGCGCTCGCCTGTAATCCCAGCACTTTGGGAGGCTGAGTCAGGAGGATCGCGAGTTCAAAGCCAGCCTCAGCAATGGCGAGGCACTTAGCAACTCAGTGAGACCCTGTCTCTAATAAAATACAAAAAAAAAAAAGGGCTGGGGATGTGGCCCAGTGGTCTAGTGCCGCTGAGTTCAATCCCCGGTACCAAAAAAAAAAAAAAAAAAAACAACAAAAAAACAAACAAACAAACATTATGGGACACTGTCTCTTACACAGAGGCACTTAGTAATGTTGAGTTCAAACAAAACAACTTTAGACACTGTTGAAATTCAAGGAGAGTCAGGTGAGGATGACATGAAAATGCAATTTTAAGGTCATCCCACCTTTCTTGGTAGATAGATGACAATCTTCATCCCTGTAGGGAAATAAGCTCTATAGGTTTTGGGGAGGGGGTTGGTCCAGGAGGATACAACCTACAGAGTGTGTCTTCATCTAAAATAGAATGGGCTCTGAAGAACAAAGGTGGGACAGTTTCCTCCTGATTGCCTTTCCTTTCATCCAGGTTTGGTTCTCCATAATAAACTTGTGGGCTGGCCCGCTCCAAGCGGAGAATCCCAGTTTCCGGTATCCTATCCTATAGGCCATGAATGAAATGGACTCAGCTGCTGCTGGGAAGTAGAGCTTCATGGGGTAGCTGGGAGATATTTAGACTTTTTGAACATTATTACAAGTGGTATAGCTTTAGCATTTTTTTATTGTCTACTTGTTTGCTGCTACATATAGACATGCAATTGATTTTTTGCCTATTATTCTTACAGTGTTACTTAGCTAAATTTGTTAGTCCTAGATTTTTTAAAATTTCCTTTGCATACAATTATTATTGATTTGTTTGCAAATAAAGATAATTTTATTCCTTTTTCTTCATTTCATTTGTTTTCTTAACTTTTAGCACTTGCTATTACCGTGCTGATAGAAGTCATGGGTAAACATCCTTGCCTTCTTCCAAACCTTAGGGTGAAAGTGTTAACTCTTTTGTCATGAAGCATTATATTAGTTTTTGGAGTTCTAAAGATGCCTATTGTTAGACTGAATTTGTTTTTGTCTAGTTCAAGACTGCTATTTTTTCTAATATGAAACAGTATTGAATTTCATTAAATGTAAGATTTTTCTCCATTATTCTGTGAGTTGAATTACATTGAGAGATTTACAAATATTAGTCCAACTTTATGTTTCTGGATATGTCATGCTTGATCATTATTATTTTTGTGGTATTTTGAAGATTTGTTTTTAAATTAATTTAAAATTTTCAGTGTAATTTCATGAGGAATATTGATCTATAATTTCCTTTCTTGAAGAACTTCTTTAGGTTTTTGATTTGGGGTACTGCTGGCATCATATAACACATTGGGTGTTTCTTCTTGCTCCTTTATCCTCTAAATTGATTTGTTCAAGGTCATCTTACTTAGATGTTTGGCTGAATTTACCAGCAAAGTGACTTGGGCCTGAAAATTCTTGAAATTAATTTAGCTAACACAGGTAGGACTCTTGATTTTTTCTTTCTTCCTGTTCTCTTTGGGAAAATTGTACTTTTAAATGAATATATCTATTTTCACTACTTTGTAAAATATTTTTTTGTTATGTTTCTCCTTTCTGATATTGGAAAATTTATATTCTATTTTCTTGTTGATCATTTTTTTCTAGGAATTTGTTAACTTGGTTTTTGGATTTTTATCTAATATTTGTTTTCTATTTAACCGATTTACATTCTTATATTCATTATTTCTCTTTTGTACTTTCTTTGTGTTCAATTTGCTCTTCTTTTTCTACTTTTTTTGATTTTTCTAGTTTCTCTTAGGTTCTATTTGTTTAAAACTGTTTTTATTTCACTTTCATTTTTGAATATTTTCACTGTACAGTTTTTGTTTTCTTTTGAGCATTCCTTATTTTATTGCCTACTGACTTTTCTTATTCATTGGGAGGATTTCTGACAAGGATATTTGGGGGACAATTATTGGGATGTACATTTCAGAATAGCTTCAGAATGGGGGGATATTTAAATCCTATGAAAACGCATCTCCAAATCTCCTGTTTTCAGAAAGGTGTCTTAGCAATCCTCCAGGCAGGTGGCCTGGTCTGTAGTTATGGCCAGCCTCTTGCCCTAGCTCTGCAGTGGTGAATCGTGCGGGCATGACCAATGGGGCATGGTGACTGAGGTGGGCCTGCGCAAGGGCTGATCAAATCTGCTCATCGGAGCTGGTTGGTTGCTGCCACTGCTGATCAGTCCAGCTCCCAGCAGTACATCCAGCTGGAACCCCCCCCCCCCATGGCATCATGCTGGGGATTGTGCTGAGAGATGGCTAGCTAACCACCTGGTGGCTGTTCAATACCATGAAACCCCTTCAATCACAGAAGAGGAAGCACAGTGTTTGCAATGGTGTTGATGACTGGTCTAGGTAGGGGTTGTGTTCCTTTCTCACCCGTGGGCAGCACTGTCTGTGGACTTGCTGAATGCCCAGTCACCACCATGGATTATAGTACAGTGTTGCTTCTGGCCAAGCTCTCGGGGCTTTTATAAGCATCTGGGGGGGGGGGTGCGGGGGTGACAGGCTGTGCTGCTTCTTCTCCATTTGCCTCTGCTTTGCTGTGTTCCTCAGAGGGCTTTCTCAGATTGGCCACTCCACTGGGCCTCCTTGGCCTGCTGGCTCTCAGCTGGGTCTCGTCAAGTGCAGGTACCAACAGGAGATAGGAGGGCAGGAAGAGGGAGAAGTTGGGGTGTTCATTCCTGCCCCTCCCCATCCCCACCTCTGAGTCTCTGGTAGTGGCCCTGTTCTTCTACATGAGATAATGTGTTGGGGATAGACTCCAGGGGTGAAGAGTACAGAAAAAGGGAGACAAGAGTATTTCGAAGTAAGTGTTGGGAGCTGAGGGGGCACCCTTCCCATGTCTACAGTTCTGCCTGGTTTTGGGGAACTCCTTCTCTGAGCCTTTTAGAGCAGAAGTAAGAATAATTTCTGGTTATTGTTACTCCCAAGAAACTTCCATTTTAGTTTGGGTCCCTCCTTCAGTAACCTCTTAAATAATCCTTAGATTGTGTTACCTTATCCTTCTGGGACCCTGACAATTATTTAAACCCCAAAACAGGAAATGAGGGCAAATTGGAGGCATATTCCTAAAAGCTTGAGTTTGAAGGTGTCTGACAGTTGGATATCTTTGCACATCAGTTATGTGTCAGTAATTATGCCAAGATGTACTTTACATGGGCTGTCTGATTTAATACTGCTAACCTACCTTATGATGGAGTGACCGCAGTTCATTGTCATTTCACAGCAGTGCATACTGAGAGAGTCTAAGATGTAAGAATTCCAGGCAGTGAGACTTAGTTCTGGACTGCAGGGCTTGAGAGCTCCCCCTCGGCTCACTGAATTGTGCAGTGGCATCAGGCAGAAGGTGCAGTGTTTGAGAGCAGACCCTGGAGCCAGCCTGCCTCAGCTGGCATCCTGGACCTACTCGCCATGTGTTGGCTGTCCTTGAAAAAGGGCCTCTCTCTACCTCAGATCCATCATTTATATGGTAGAAACACAATTAGTCCTCACTCCAGGGTTGTTATAAGGACTAAATAATTAGATACAAGTAAAGCACTTGGAACCCCACTTGGCTGACATAGGGGGTGTATAGTGTTGCAGAGTTGTCAAACTACAAAATAGAATAATTAGATTAGAAAATTAAAGTTGATTTTTGTTCACACACATCGCTGGTTGAGCTTCTACAAACATAAGTTGGAAAAATATCATATTTAGAACAAAACAAAGAAAGACTGAGGGTAATTACTGCATTAAAGATAGATTAAAGAGGTAAAGCGAGCTGGAACCCGCTCTACAGAGTCTGTTGAGATAATTGAAATTAGCTATTAAAGAGACCTCAGGGACTTATACTAAAGAGAAGTCCCACGGGCTCTGAAAGTACCATTGCTGAATTAAAGTGATCCATATATATATATTATTTTCTTTTTCATAAGCGCTTGATCTATGTGACGTTGACAAACAAACATACAAACATATATTTGTTTCATGAAATATAGACAAATGTACAGACATAAAGACATGTATTTTACAATTGTGTGCACACTAAAGAGAGATCTCCTCGTCCCGGCCGGGAGTGACACTTAAGTTGTGAAATATTTTGAAGGACTCTTTTGAGGGCATACCTTCATCTTGGTCCTCCTTTTTTATTAATCTTGGCATTTTGATGTGGTACCTGGATGGCCTTTTGGGTAATACTGTCCATGTACCTGAAAGGTAAACCAAAGGTTTATGTTGTTGGTGTGGCCAATGTCTGTCTCCAGCAGAAATAACCCTAGCTCAATCTGTCCTTAGGCATAACATAATTTTGGTGAATCTGAGGATTGTATGCCTGTTTTATGGGATATATTGAATTTTGCGCAAAACTCTTTGAAAGATGAGGACGTATATGCGGGGCCATTATCTGTTTTAAGCATTTTAGGGATGCCCAATGCAGCAAAAGCTTGCAAGCAATGAGATGACCATGTAAGGAAGGGCATGGTACAAGCAATTTTCCAAAACTTGCTCTCCATTGATTGGGCATTCCTTGTCGAAATGAGGATTGGGCAAACTGTACAATTGTTTGTTGTTGTGTTTGCTGTTTTGGGAGTGAAATAAAGTAGCTTGTTGTAGCGCTGAAAGGGAGCCTTTTGATTACCTTCTCAGAGGTGCTAATATGGCCTACCAGGTTCTTTTCTTGCCCACAAAAGTTTTTGTATTTGATAAAACAATTTAAAGGCTGGAGTATGAAGTCCCACACGGCTTTACAATATAGTGGCCTGAAAAAATGTTTACGGGCTGGTCCCTAAAATTTTTCCAGCTCTTACCACAGCTTCCAATTCCACTAGTTGAGCTGATTTGTTAGCAGTACCATTTCTTAGGAATAGGTTGATTTTTTATTACCTGTGGAAATATAATAGGATGATTAATACAAAAAGATAATATAGGGGACTTAGGAAGATGATTATCAAAATTTGCAGAAGTAGAGCATTTAGCTATAGCCCAATCATTATCATTGAAGCATTTTAGTTTAGCCACCATGGAGGTATTTGATCAGCGGTTGAGTTAAATCAAATCTATCACAGATGGATCAGGATCACTGAATATATTAAATAAGATTTTTTGATTAGGGTGGGCCAATAAAATATCATCCATGTAATGTAGACACATGAGGTTTGGATATTTATTTTTAATGGGTTGGATAGCCTTGTCCACATATATTTGGCATATGGTGGGGCTATTAGCCATTCCCTGTGGTAAAACCTTCCATTGATATCTCTGATCAGGGCCATTATTGTTCATAGAAGGAACGGAAAAAGCAACCTGGGGGCATCCAGAGGATGTAGGGGAATAGAAAAGAAGCAATCCTTTATATCAAGAGTAATAAGATGGAAATTTTTTGGAATAGCTACGGGACTAGGAAGTCCAGGTTGAGTAGGCCCCATAACTTGCATGGTTTTATTGATTTGTCTAAGATCATGTAACAATCGCCATTTTCCTGACTTTTTCTTGATCACAAATATGGGGGAATTCCAGGGAGAGGTGGAAGGTTCTATATGACCTGCTTCTAATTGTTCCTGAACTAATTGGTGGGCCGCTTGTAATTTCTCTTTAGATAGGGGCCACTGAGGGACCCACACTGGCTTATCAGAAAGCCATGGTATTTTCAAAATTATTTTCTCAGTGGCCCCGAAAAAAAATATCTTTTTCCTTTATGACAATGATTACTTTTAGGGTTAAGATTACTCTGTACTTTTTGATAATGAGTTCTTTTATGGTTAAGATTACCCTGTAGGTTTTCACATTTAACATCTGCAGGCTTGGTTGCAAGGTGTACTCCCATTTGTTGCAAAATATCTCTTCCCCATAAAGTAACCGGTAGATTAGGTAAAACATAAGGCTGAAATGTTCCTTTATGGCCTTCATCATCCTCCCATTTTTAAAATTACTGCACTTTTATCTGGGAGGTTATTATATCCCAAGCCTCTTAAACTGGTTGAAGCTTTTTGCAGAGGCCAGTGCTTGGGCCATTGGCGTAAATTAATAATGGAAGAGTCAGCTCCAGTATCTATTAATCCCTCCATTTCTATTCCTTGGATTTTTATTTTACACATAGGCCTCCTTGAACAGTCTCGAACCCAGCAAGCCATGGGACTTGAGTCAGTGGACACAAAATCCTCTATTGTTCCCTTCTTGAGGCATACCCATTTTAAATGAATTATGTAAATTGGGAAGGAGAAGCAACTGAGCAATTCTATCTCCTTGATTAACAGAACTTACACTTTGGGGTGAGCTAAGCATTATTTTTATTTCCCCTTTGTAGTCTGAGTTTATTACACCTGGGGTCACTTGCAAACCTAATAAGCTTTTAGGACTACGCCCGATAATAAGTCCTACAGTCCCTGAGGGAAGAGGTCCCCTGACTCCTGTGGGAATCAGTTGAACCCCCATTTTAGGTGTTAACACTATTCGGGCGGTGGAACAGAGGTCTAATCCTGCATTTCCTCTTGTTCCTCTGGCGAGGGAGTGGATGGGTAGTAGGGATTGTGTCGGGGAAGCATCTGAGTGGATGCTTGAGGATACTCCTTCTGCAATGCCCCGTACATTTGTGGGCCCCGGGGTACTGGGCCCCGTGCCCCGTTTTTTGAATTCCTGAACAAAGGATTTCCATGGATGTCAAATTTTGAATAGCATTTATTGGCCCAATGATTTCCCTTTTTACACCTGGGGCAGCGGCCTGGGGCACGGTATGAGCTTGATCTTATTTCTCTTTTGGGATTTTGCCTAGAATTGCCTGATTGATTATAATAATTTTGCCTGGAATATCCTGATTGATTATAATGTCTACGTTTAGCCTTTGTGAAATTTCGAGAGGAAGCACCTCTCATTGAGGCTGCAATCACATTTCCTGTGACAAAGGCGCCATTTATATCTTTACATAGTTGTATATATACGGAAAGATCCTTTTTAGTTCTCCATGGCCTGATGGCTGCTTGGCACCATTTATTTGCATTTTCATAAGCTAATTGAACAACTAAAGGCATAGCTTGGTCAACATCTGCAAACACACTACCTGCAGTTCTCAAAAGTCGATCAGCAAAGTCGGCATACGGCTCATTAGGTCCTTGAATCACTTTTGACAAGCTACCTTGTAGATCCCCAGGTCCTTGTACAGTTTTCCATGCCTCTAAGGCAGCTGCATTTATCTGAGCATATATATCTGAGTCATAATCTGTTTGAGCTTGTAAGTCTGCGAATTGCCCTTCTCCTGTGAGCATGTCTATATTATAGTTTTCAAACCCTGCAGCCGCGTTTCTTTTAGCCGTTTCTATACAAAGTTCTTGAAATTGCGATCGCCAAACCAAGAATTGCCCCCCGCTTAATGTTGCTTTACATAGACTTTTCCAGTCTGAGGGGGTTAAGCTAAAGGTGTTAAGGGACTCCAGCATACTCAACGTGAAAGGAGCTTGGGGCCCATAAGTCATTACTGCCTCTTTGAGATTTTTTATTGTTTTGAAATCTACTGACTGATGGACACTCTGTCCATTTTTCTTTTCAAATGCTGGCGGTTCCCAATGTATCTGTGAGTTGTCCTCGAGAGCGCATAAGCGATCAGAAAGACTTTTTATTTCTGTTTCTAGGGTATGCAAATGCCTAGTAATACCCTTCATATTTTCTGTAATGGATTCCACCCATGGGGGAGTAGTCACTTCCACAAGTGACTCCTCTGCCTGACGGACCTTTTTCTCGGTCTTTTTTAATTTCTTTTTCCTCATTTTCTCAGGATCACTTTTACTAGATTCCTCACCACTGCTAATTTCACTGACAGCAATATCCTGAGGCCCAGGTTCCAGTGAGAGCAAGTATCCTTCAGCTTTCGCCAATAACTCCCGAATAGCTTTAATAGCTTGGATTTTTGTCATTTTTGGGTCTCTTCTAATACTCTCTTTACTGGTCTCAGTTGGCCCAGTGGAATCTACACTTTTTTGATCACTTTCACTTTTGTCTATATACTCCTCACTGAGAACAGAGTCAGGTATATCAAGGAGTCTTTGCATAGCCTCTATCACTTGATTCAGTTATATTCGAACCCATCTTTAGAGACCTTTCAGTTCTTACCTGTCCGCTCCGAAGTTCCCCGTACGGGCCGCCACCTGTTGCCGCCTGAAGCGCTCGGAGCACCGGAGCCGCGGGAAGAACTTCAGAAGCAAACTGGAGACAAACAGCTTTTTATTCTGATAACTTTTCTCTCTGGTTCTAACAACTAACTCACGCCAAACACACCACTAAAATGGCGCTGACCCGATCAGCAATTTCGGCCAAGTCACTCCAGATCCCGCAACAAAATCCCGTGAGACTACGGGTGGCGACAATGGCCAAATCTCCCCGGCTCATAGTCAACTTCAATTCAAGCCAATCCCCAAACAGGGCTCCTGCAGAACCCCACTTGGGAAGTGGCACATGGTACATAGATAGTGGCAGAGTTGGCTGAGAGCGAGCGCTCTGTCTAGAGAGACCTGGGATTATACATGCTCTGTCATTGCTGATGTGTTACAAGTGCTTTGTTTCCGGTTTTCAGAAAGGTGTCTTAGCAATCAGCCAGGCAGGTGGCCTGGTCTGTAGTTAAGGCCAGCCTCCTGCCCTAGCTCTGCAGTGGTGAATCATGCGTGCATGACCAGTGGGGCATTACAAGTGCTTTGTTTTGTCTACTGTCTTTTGTTGTTGTTTGTTTTTGGTGGTGGGGATTGAACTCAGAGGTGCTTAACCACCAAGCCACATTCCCAGCCCATTTTTCACTTTTTATTTTGAGGCAGGATCTCACTAAGATGCTGAGGCTGGCTTTGAATTTAGGATCCTCCTGCCTCAGCCTCCTGAGGCACTGGGATTACAGGCCACTGCGCCCCGCCCCCCTACTTTTTCAGCCCACACTGTGGATTACTTGTTCCCTGTTTCTGGGTGACATATTGGGCAGGTCTCAGAGCTTTACTGACATCCTCAAATAAAGTTTTCTGATCAATTTCAATCACAAAATAATCTTATTTTAGGAATTAGTTTGTTTAGTGCAGTGGATTATCAAGTCTTTGAATTTCCTTCTATAATAAGGTTTCTCCCCTTCCAACTCCGTGGTATTTCAGACAGAGAAGCCTGCAATTGGAGGGAGAGGGTGTGGTGATCGCCTGTTCCCTGTCTAGTACAGCTCCCTCCGTCTCAGCCCCTTGTAAAGTCTGGATCTTCTAGTGCTGAGAAGAGGGTTGTGGGAAGAGCTAAGGAGTGAGAAAGGTGCTACTTGATGTGCTCATCATGACAGAATGTTCTTTCCCTCTGGCTTGGTTTGAAACTTGATCTTCTCTAGTGGAGTGTTTTGGTGGGTTCTTTGCAGACACCCTTACCCTGGGGATCAAGTGCTATTCCCTCAACTCTGTCAATGCCTCATCAAATTGGCCACGTAGTACTCTAGACATTGACTTCAGCCTTTTGGGGAGGGGTGGTTATCTTTCCCACTAGCTCCCAGGAAGTCTTTTTTTGGGCAGACTTTCCATGACATTATACATTTTGGTTTCTTTCTTCCGAGTTCCTACTGCATCAAAAGGAAACTTGAAGGCAGGCCATGCCCAACGTGGCCAGCTTTTCTCCATCTGCTTTTAGGACAGCAAGCCCATCATTACCCCTTCCTTGGGTTTCTCCAAGCTAGGACACAGCACTAGCCTGCAGAGGCAGAAGGGACATCATGCCTTTCCTCATGGAATGAGCACAGCTGGGTGGCGACACTCAGGGTTTTGCCAGAGAAATACTTCTATTGTGGATCTTTTCAGCCTCAGATTTGTTGTTGCCTTGAGGTGAGTGATGAACTAGGGATTGCCAATCTGATTTCAGAAAGGTTTCCTTTACAAGTTCTGCATTGGTGGGCCAGCATTATTTTATAATGTGTTGTTAGGAAGAATCCCATTGAAATTCTTCTTGTGAATCCATTTGAGGTGGAGCAAACTGATGTTGACTTTTGCCTTGTCTTTTTGGAAGGATCAATACAGGGGATCCCAAAAGGGGTCTTGAGGAAAGAAGTTTGGGAAACTCTAACATCCTAGAAAAATGTTGGGCATCAACACTATTATTTTTATTGTAAACCAGAAAATCTGAATGTATAACATAAGTCTTGTTTTCTCTCTTTTAAAAATAAACTTGCTGGATCTTCAGTGGATATTGACTGGTGGTGATTTTGGTCATTGAGGCAATTCATTAGCCAACAGTGATTTCCAATATCAGCTATGTTCAAAGCACATGCGTCTTTCCTCTTCACAGAGAAACTACTTTATTAATGCCTGCTTGTCTTCAAGTTAGTGGAATGGTGGCCTCTAGTGACTCAGGACACATTACTCACCAGAACGGTCCGAGAGTATTTCACTGTTCCTTTGGTATGAACTGTTGGTGCTCCACAAAAGAGGAAGTAGGTATTTGTTATTTACAAAGGAACCTGAGACCATTATGGGCACCAAGGACCCATAAAACCAAACGAGACACATATAAAAAAGTGATCCCTGAGTTTAGTCTTCAACCATCCTGTGTCCTCTGAATATGTTTAGAAGTAAATACAAACAACTGAGGATTTGGATTTGTGAGCTTGGTGCTGTTGGTAAATGGGATTTGCCCTGAAGTCATTTTGCCCTTCTCTGTGTGTTCTCTATGGAAAAATATGAGTCTGAGCAGGTTTATTTCATGTCTTAATTTGCTAATTAATAACTAAACAACAACAACAAAACAAATAGAAAAAAAAGGTGAGAAAAGAATACATACTTCCAATCTCCAGTTTTTTTTAAAAAAAAATTGTTTGAAGTTTCAAGTTATAACCAAAAGATACATTATAGCACTGTATACTTTTGCTTTTTCCTATCCTAAATATACAATCTCTCAGGATGAGTCAACACCACATGGAAGTCTGTGGATCTTTCTAGATTTTTCTAATCTGCAATTTCCAGATACAATACTGTATCTTTTATTTCCTTATCTGCAAACAACAGCCTGGAAAAGCCAACCATGTGTGTGTGTGTGTGTGTGTGTGTGTATGTGTGTGTGTGTGTGTTGTGTGTGCACGCTTATGGATATCAAAAAAGAAAGAGAGAATGGGGCATGGACGTTAATTCTACTCAGTGTTGGCACACAGAATTTACCATGTGGCCCCCAATGTGGCTAAATCTTCCATTTGGTCTTTCAACAAATATTTATGGTCTCCCATATTCCAGGAATTCTGTTAGTTTCTGGGTCTACACAGTTAATTAAACCCTGGTCCCTCCAGGTGCTTATATTGGAGTGGGATCCATTCCACTATTGTATATGGAGCACAGAGCTTGAAAATTATTCACTATTATACACATGTATTCTTTATTTGGTTACCCAAACAATGAGATAATCCTTGTTTAAATGTTTTTTAGAGTTTTCATTTGGAAATGCTTTTTCCATATAACATTCCTGTATGTGGAGATCTTAGTTTTATGAGGAGTGGGAGTTTTTCTTATGCAGATTTTCTTTATAAATTTGGAGCCATTGATGAAGTGGCAAGATTGAGAGATTTAGTGGTGGCAGGAAGATATACACAACATCTTTAGAAGTTGCCAAAGTCAACATGAACAAGATGTTCACTATCATAGCTTTCAAAGTTTGGATCCATAAAAGTATTGTGGTTATGTCTAGGACCAAGAGGCACTGATTTTTATTTCATTATAATATTATAGACTGAGCCATTGGCAACAGAATTCATCATACCATTCTTTTGGCAAGATAGAGCAGTCTGGTTCTACTTCATTCTGCAGTTGAGTTGTCTATGAATCTGGGGTAGATTAACTTAGTGAGAATGAAGGGCCAATGAGACTTAGTTGCAATTAGGTATCATTCTTCACAGGAAAGCAAAGCAGATGCATCTCCACCAGTGGATGCCACCATAGCTATCCTTGGGGGTCTTCAGAAGACATGGGGAAGAGGTGAGATGTGAACACTTGGCTTCTCCAATCACCTGTCCCAAATGAATCGTTCTATGTACTTTATACAAGGAACTGTATGGTTCCCAAAGGTTTTGTGAAGTGAACCTTGAACACAGATCAGAGCGATACCTATCCAAATCCACATCCATTGACAACTTTAAAAACAAAACAACTTTATTGAGATATCATATAATTCACCCATTTAAAATGTACAATCCTATGATTCTTAGTATGCCCACGGAGTTGTGCAACCAACACTACAATCAATTTTAGACTATTTTCTTCACATAAAAAAGAAACTCCATAACCATGAGTCATTCCTCATTTTCCCCTACCCCCTTCCCTGTACCTTTGGCCCCAGACGATTGCTTATCTTCTATCCAGCTCTATATATTTGTCTACTGGCAACTTCCATCATGGAGGTGAGCCAACATGGCCCTGGAGGCTAACCCTGCCTTGATTCTTCCTGGGATAAGGCCCCGGGTGCTCACACTGCCAGAGCTAGTTGATTTTTCATCAGGGTATTAGCTAGCTAGTATTTGGCTCTTGTACTCTAAATATCCCATGCAAATCAAACCCTTTCATGAAAGGAGAGAGTAAAGGTCCACCCAGGAAGCAGCCTTCTCCAACTGTTATCCAAGGTTGGGGACCTGCCCTCAGGAACATTGTTTCTCAAGACCTCACAGTTTTTGCAATTGTCTTGGGTTAAGAAAATGATGTTACTCAGCCATAACCAGATTCTTGCCAAGACCTTCCATAAAATGCATAATAAAACAACATTTTAAAGATGAAACGTTTATTTGGACTTTCTTGTGGGTGGAGTAGTCATTGAAGGTCTGATTTTTCCAGGAATATAGGAAACAAGGCTGGTGAACTAATGGGTACACAGAATGAGGTGGGTGAGAAGGACTCACAGATACAGTTACAGGAATTTGCAAAAGGATGCAGGTGCTTGTGGGCCCAGGAGAAGGGAAGTGGAGGCAGGAAAGAAGTTGGTATGGCAGGCCTTCCTGTTCCAGGCAGTTTTACCATTCACAGCCAGGGTCCTGGGAGAGAGAAAGAGGCTGGAGGATGATTCATGGAGATGGACTTAGCAACACCCGTGGACTATGCTGGGCCAGGTTGCATAGGGGCAGAAAAAACAAGGTACATTTTTTTCAGCCATGCCTCACTAGAATGACTAGATAAAGATATTCTTACCTTATTTTTCTAAACTAAGTCATATGCTATGCACTAAAGACAGAGACCTTTTTATGAATTCCTTTGTAATAATTCCTCTATCATTCCTTTTGTAATAATTCCTCTGTGCATGATTATTCATTTTCACCATCTGCCAAAACCCAGCCACCATGTCTGCATATATCCTTCTGGGACCAAACTGAATGTCTAAGGATATCTTTCAGCCCATTCCGCAGCCTGGGCCTGATCCAAGGGTGCAGGTCACCTCTACAGAGGCATTTCGTAAGAATCACACTTGTCCAATGGAAGTCCCTTCTTTAATAGGTGGTCCCATTGTGCAGACTCCCAGGACACAGTAGGAAAGAACTGCAAGCAGTGCCTCTGCTTCTAGGGTACAGTGTCCCTGAAGCAGCACAAACTTGCAGTGGCCCATTGATTTCTACCCGGGATCCTCTAAGGGCCTTAGGCCCATTCATTCTATGGAGAATCCACCGCTGTCTCTTCTGCATCTACTTCTCACTGAAGATTCAAAAGCCCCACACATTCAGAACACAGGCACTCAGCACCTGCCCATGCTAGGTGTCTGTGTGGCCTCTGTCCTCTCTCTCCCACCTCCCTGTGTGTCTGCATGAGAGAAAGAGGAGAGAGAGAGAGAGAGAGAGAGAGAGAGAGAGAGAGAGAGAGAAGGAGAGAGAGGGAGAGGGAGATGGAGAGAGGGAGGAAAAGAGAGAGATTATAAGGCAGTTTACTGTCTCACTTAGCTGAGGTCAAGTTAAAGGAAAGGGCTCTATGAGGCAGCAGGGGTAAGTTATTGGGTCTGGAAGATTCGTAGTCTCTTAGACAAGCCTAATCTGTTTGCTCAGCATCTATGCCCAGCTCCTTTATGGGTGCCATCATTTGTCTCTCTTGACATGTCCACAACTAGGTGTCCCAGTGAAAGTCTTGTCACCATGAGGGCAGATTTTGCCTTGAATGCAGAAGTTCCCTGGAGCCCGGCTCATTACTGCGGTTGCTTTCCCCTGGGTGTCAGCAGACCACTTACCTCCTCAGGGCAAGGAGTCCTCCCGGCAGTCCTGGATGGGCAGGAAGCCCTGGGAAGCGTGGCTGCATCAGAGAGGGAAAAGCAAGGCTGTGTTGACTTCAGTCCCGGGTTTCTTCACTGTGTGTGTGTGTGTGTGTGTGTACACATGCGCACACCGTGCTGGGGATTGTACCCAGGGCCTCACACATGCCAGGCAAGTAAGTGCATTACCACTGAGCTCCTGCTCCAGATGTAGCTTCCTCACTTTTGATGCCACGGTCCTCTGCTAACCTACCTGGGAGAATGAGAAGCGACCAACAGACACCAGTGCCCTTTGGATGACTCAGGCAAGTGAAAAGTGAACTAACTCTTCCCCCCTTCTTTACTGACCTCTTCTGATCTTCTTGGGCATGTTGCTGAGAAGGACTCTTGAAGGTTAAGTGGAAAGTTAACCTTGTAATAGCTAATTTAATGTTATTATTTATTTGCTTATTTATTTTTTTGTACCGAGGAGTGAACCCAGGGCTGCTTTACTACTGAGTCATATCCGTGGTCTTTTATTTTACTTTATATTTTATTTTATTTTATTTGAGATGGGTCTCACTGAGTTGTTTAGGGCCTTGATAAATTGCTGAAACTGACCTTGAACTTGCAGTCCTTCTGCCTCAGGCTCCCAAACCACTGGGATGACAGGCGTGTGCCACTGTGCCTGGCTGGTTTGTTTCTTAAAAGAATTGTCATCCAGCCGGGCGCGGTGGCGCATGCCTGTAATCCCAGCACTTTGGGAGGCTGAGGCAGGAGGATCTGGTGAAGAGCCTCCAGGAAGATCTGGGTGTCTGTGCCAATCTCAACTGAGAACCCCAGCCCCACCATGTCCGTTGCCAGTTCTGGTTCAAAGCCAGCCTCAGCAATGGCGAGGCACTTAGCAACTCAGTGAGACCCTGTCTCTAAATAAAGTACAAAAAAAGGGGGGACTGGGGATGTGACCCAGTGGACAAGTGCCCCTGGGTTCAGTCCCCGGTACCACACACACACACACACACACAAAGAATTGTCATCCATATATCATGGACAAGCTCTCACAGAGTGGTTGTCCCTCTCATGTTCAATTGTCCCTTTCCTTTGAACAGACATTGTCTGAAAGACAATTAAGCTTCAGGAAAATGACTTCCAAATTGCAGGGTGACTTCTGGTTTGAAAAAACCTGTATTTAGAACAAATACCATCCTTTCCTGTCCCCTACCCAGGTGTCTTTGGGGAAGAAATGGAGCCTGGTTCCAGTCCAACCTGCTTTGACACATTCCCTGGACAGGAGGGTAGCCAGAAGCAGAGGCTGTGGCTCGTGTCAGTGCCATGACATACACTAGGAGGATGCTTTGGGGCTCCCTCTCCAAATGAAAGGACCCTTCCTTACTCCTGACCCAGGCGGAAGTCTTGGGATGGTGCTCTGTTCCCCACTTTCTGCACAACAGGGCATTAGGATGTGCACAGCTTTGCCTCTGGACAGTTGATTTGGGGACTGGACCAGCTGTTTTGTGGGGAGCATAAAACCTCAGTGTCAAGCCTGCAGGGCCAGCCACTGAGCTGCACTTATTAAGCCTCGTGCTGTGCACAGAGCAGCCTGGGAGATATTGTAGGGGGCACAGAGATGTGAGGCAAGGGCCTGGCCTCAGAGGGATCCCTCTGGGGAAGGGACAAGTGAAGAAACTGTGCCAATGCCCATTAGAGGGGACAGGTCAACGGAGATGGCAGTTGTCAGGGAAGACTTCAGGGGAAATTGGGTCTGGAGGCATGAACCGGGAGACAGGGGCCTTGCCCTCTTCTGCACGCAGGTGGCAATGGACATGGTGGGGCTGGGGTTCTCAGTTGCGATTGGCACAGACACCCAGATCTTCCTGGAGGCTCTTCACCAGAAGGATCCCTTCCCTGCAGTGGCAGAAAAACAGCTTTTAAAATAACCTGAAAACTCTCCATGGGGCCTTTGCTGCCGTGGGCTTGGAGAATTCTTGGGGCTCAGAGACTCAGGAGCCACCTTATCTGCGCTCCTTGAATTGCCATTTTGATCTCTCCAGGGATTTTCTTAAACTATTTCAGTAACAAAAGGGAATTTCTTGGTAAGGGTAGGCGGTATATTTTTAGACTGAAAGATATTTTAAAAATAAGACAACTACTGCAAGATTTTGAAATTTGACAGGAGCAGACAACATTCTCCATTCCCATCATGAAACTTTGCCCAATTTCTTGCACCCTTAAATACCACAGATAAGCTTCAGTTTCTGGTTGGCGGGGAAGGGGCTCATGCAGAGTTCTGTGGAGGCTCAAAGTGACACCTGTGCAGAGCCTGCCCAGGATTGTGGTATTTCAAGCCTGGATTCCCCTTTTCCCTAATTAGCTGGACTCTCACTTTATTGTAGACTTTGGCTGCAGAAAATCTAGTTTTAAATTCCAGATTCAACCATCTTACTTGCTGTGTGACCTTGTGTAAGTGGGTTTACCTCTCTGAGCCTCTGTTCCCTCATTTGTAAAGTCAGGGTAAATATTGTGTAAACTCCCAGAGGTCTTGTGAGGTGTGCAGCTTGTTTCATTTCACTGTGAGAAAGGCCAGGCACATGAAATGGAACTTGCAGTCTGATAAGAAGACAGACTGTCAAAACACTAGTTTGAATAATGTGAGACAGCGTTAAACGTGATTTCATAAACGTATACGTGCACAGTATTCACTGACAACCTGAGAGAAAGGGGTGACGGCGGCAAGGGTGTCGAGTCAGGAAATGCTCATAAGAAGAGATACTTGATCTGAGCACGACGGTGAGGAGGCTGGTTAGGAAACCATGGAGGGGAGGGACCTTGTACCTACCTAAAAACAAGGTCTGTGACGGGCTTATCTCACTGGGCATAACATCCTCAGCCTCATGCATACTGCCACAAATAGAAAGATTTCCCTTTTATTTATTTGTTTATTTTTGGTACCAGGGATTGAACTCAGGGGCACTCGACCACTGGGCCACATCCCCAGCTTTTGTTTTGTATTTTATTTAGAGAAAGGGTCTCACTGAGTTGTTAAGTGCCTTGCCATTGCTGAGGCTGGCTTTGAACTTGCGATCCTCCTGTCTCAGCCTCCCAAGTGCTGGGATTACAGGCGTGTGCCACGGCACCTGGCTCCCTTTTATTTTTAAATAACAGAATAGTATTTCAAGGTAAGAGCACATTACACTTCTTTATCCTCTTGTCTGCTGATGGACTCATAAAAGGTGGGGTGGGGGAAATGCAGAGATGTTGGTCAAAGGGCACAAAGTTTCAGTTTTAAGATGAACCTAATGTATCACATGATGACTGTAACTTAACTAACAAGTACTATGTCTTTTACCTGCAATTTGCTGAGAGAGCAGTCTTAAGTGTCCTGAACACACACACACACACACACACACACACACACACACACACACATACACATACACACACAGAGCTGTGGTGAAGGAGTTGTGAATTAATTTGATTGTGCTAGTCATTACAAAATGTATGTGTATGCCAAACCATCATCTTGTACATCTTGAGTACATATAACCTTTGTTGGCCATTCATACCTCAGTAAAGATGGAGAAAATGAGAAGTGTTGGTCTGAGTAGAAGTATAGTGACCACTGGGCATGACTGCAGCACGTGGCATGGTTGGGTGTGGGCAAGGGGTGTTAAGACAAGGACCTTCTCATGAAGCAGGGCATCAAGCCTTGGCAGCACCAAGTTTCTTTTCAGACACATCTCTTCTGCCCAGGTTTTCTGAAACCCCATCATTCTTCTTGCAGCACTCTTGGACCATTTTGTTTAATTTTCTTTAGAGCATGTAATACTTTGGCTATAAGGTGTTCCCCTAAAGCTCCTGCTGATGCAGAAATATTCAGAAGTGAAGTGATTAGATTGCAAGAGCTGTGACCTAATCAGCCATCCTAGTTTGAATGCACTGACTGGGGGTAACTGTGGGCAGGTGGGGTGTGGCTGGAGGAGTCACTGGGGATGTGCCCTGCAAGGGTGCTCCTTCCCTGTGACCTATTCCTTGTGACCCTTCCCAGTTCCTGACCCCACCATGAGCTGAGCAGCTTTCCTCTGTCGCCTCACCTCGGACCCAGAGCAATGGCGTCTACTGTCCATGGACTAAGGACTCCGAAATCATGAACTTCAAATAAACTTTCCTTCTTTTTTTTTTTTTTTTTTTTTTTTTTTTTGGTACCGGGGATTGAATTCAGGGGCACTTGACCACTGGGCCACATCCCCAGCTTTTGTTTTGTATTTTATTTAGAGACAGGGTCTCACTGAGTTGTTAAGTGCCTCGCCATTGCTGAGGCTGGCTTTGAACTTGTGATCCTCCTGTCTCAGACTCCCCAGTGCTGGGATTACAGGCGTGTGCCACTGCACCTGGTTAAACTTTTCTTCTTCTTGGTTGTTCCTGTTGGGCATTTTGGTTCCAGCAAAACAGAAGCTGACTAAGCAGAGCAGTTCTTACCCTCTGAAATTATGTTATTTTATCTGCTTTCAAATTTAACTTTTAACTTAGATTAAGTGTCTTATTCACTCATGTGTCTTTAGGGTTTGTACATGTAGTAAGCACAATAAATAGCTGTTCAATGGATGGATTAATTTCAAAGGACTATACCCAAAGATGGTCTCTGCAGCTTGACTTAAGAGATGCTCTAAGACACATGGTGAGCTTCCTTGATTATATTGTAGCAAGACAGGAAGAGTTCTGCTTGTCCTTTGCAGCAAAGTCCCCTGAGATTAGGAAATTGAGCATGTTTTCCATGTTGTTGGTGATGACAGAATCAATGTGAAGACTGAATGTCAATGCCTCTTTTGGCATCTGAAACAAAGAGAGGAAAAAGAGGCAGTAGTCAACTCACAGAACCTAAAATGTAGTAGCAAAACAAAGCAAAAAACCCAAAGGAATGTATCACTTCTGTGTTTCTGTTGCAGACCCAGAAGTCCTGAGTGGTCTTGGTGGTAGGATAGGTGTCGGCTTGGAGCACCTGAAGGGCTGTAGGTTTGAGGCCTCTCCATTACTCTGCCACATTGTAAACTACCAGGATGCTGAGTTCACGAGGCTTTGTCAGTTGTATCCCAGTTAAGGTCCTTGCCACATCGTCTGTAGTATTGCCAGTGGGTCCTTTGGGAAGGAATTTTCTGGATTCAAGAGGCCCTGCAAACTTGCTGACTGCTCCTTACTTAGTTACCAAGTGGTGATGGGACAAGAGAGAAGACATTTGGCGTTTTCACTACTCCAAGAAAGCTGGTTGTGCACACTTTGGATTTCCAAGTACACCTGCCTTCTGTAACAACCATATTCCTATAAAACCTTGAAGTGAATCTTAGTTTGTTCACCGGCTTTTATTCAATCCTAGAGACACATTTTCTGTGGCTCTAATGACTCTGAAAGGCAGCTATTAGAACCTCATGCTGACCCTTCCTCAGCCCTCCGCTAATGGAATAGCTAGGGCTGAGGATCTGTTCTGGCAGAAGGGAGTTGAATGAAGGAATTATGTTCAGAGGAGGGACAGGGTTGGCGAAACCAAGAGAGGCAGTGCACCCAGGGACTTATAACCCTGGGAAGCCATCAGGCTGGTAGTGAGGGTGTGACAAGAGAACAGGGGTGCTAGTGGACGCCGGTGAGAACTGGAGTCATGGAATTTGGGCCACAACACAGGAGCTAGGGCTGAGCTAGGGCTGAGAAAGCAGCTAAAGGCAGAAACAGAATGGCATGAGAATGGGAATCCAATAGGAAGTCAAATATATAAGCCACCTTCCTGTCCTTGTCCTCTGTCTCCTACTGATGCGTCCCATTGACAAAATAAAATGGAAGCTCCAGAGCATAGAGTGGGAAGAAGGGTGGGAGATGACTGGGGGCTATGGCAAACAGACCAGCCAGCATGGACCATAAGCAAATATTAACGAACCCAGACTCTCCTTTGATAGAATCTGGCTGTGAGTTCCTTTGTTGAGTGATAAGCCCCAGATACCTCAGCACATTTATTCATTCAAGAAGCATGCTTCCAGCATCTTCTATGGTTAAGATCTGCATTTGATACTGGCGAGTTTTATTTTGGATTTTCTCCAAGTGAGATACCTCCTGACAGAGCTACCCAGGATAATTTACAAAAGCAGGGGGGGGGGGGGAATCTTCTGGGATTCCTTTAGGAAGTTCTGGTCCAGCTTTGAGGGTCTGTCTGTTTAACATCTCTTGGTATTTCTCTTCTGTGGCCAGGTCTGAGTCTTGTTTTGTTAAGTGACAGAAGTCTTGCCATACTTAATGGGTCTCCGGTATTGGCTTTTTGTGCACTTCATTGTGCTACTCTTTGGCGATGCATAGACTACTGAAGAAACAGTGCTTCAGTTATTTGGGGGAACTGTGAGTCACACCAGTGATACCAAATTGGGAGCTTGGAAAGCTGGGGAAAGGCCTGCCTGGGATGTTCCTAAGCCCACCCTGGGCCTGGGAAGAACTGCCTGGCCAGCTCCAATGTAACTAAATGAAAATTTGAAAGATTTTATTTCCTGTATGGTGAGAATTACTTTGGGTCTCTGTCATTTGAAATAATAATGATGTGGCTCCTGGGTACCAATTTTGTACCAACTTCTTATCATCTCTTAATTGTTACATATGAGTACCTTTAGAATTTGGTGAGGATATCTTCACACTGAGGAAGATTAGTAGGTAGAATACTTGGAAAAACGTGAGGCAGAAGAGACATAGGATCATGTAGACATTTTTTTTTTTTTTTGTTAACAGATGGAGAAACTAAAAATCCTGGAGGACTGTGAATTTGCATGGAATTCCATAGTATGAATGAAGGCAGAGACTGGAACATGGGGAGTCAGCTGAGAAGAAGATTAGACTTTGCCCAGAGCATCAGAGGTGTTGTCTTGGCACCCACACTGCCCCTCCTGGGATGCCCTCACTGACAGGTGAAGGTTCCCTGAGTATAAATGACATAACAGGTTCCTTGTGCTGTCTTGGGGGGGTCCTTCAGCATTGCTCTTGCCTGATGCATTCTTTGTGGATGCTCCAAGAACAGAAAGCTTCCATCATATTACATAGTAAAGAAATGGAAGTTAGAAAATGGAACATTCTTCATACTCCTAAGTTGTCAACTATGTGAAGAACTTGGGAGATAAAATTCTGAGACTCGGGACTGGTTATTCAGGCTGCTCCAAGATCTGTGAACACCAAGACTAAACCATCATTCTCTGCTTATATTAATGGAATAGGAGTTAACATTTTGTGGGAACTGACCGTGTACTACTCACTGTTTTTAGCAATTTGCATTAGCTAAAATAGTTCTCGTGAATGCCCCATGAATACTACACTGTGATTCCTGTTTTGTAGATGAGGAAACTGAGCTAAGAAGTCAAGTGTCTTGCTCCAAATCAGAGCAAGAGCAAGAGGCCATGTTGGAATTTAAATCTCAGTATATCACTGCTCAACCTCTATTCTTGACCATGTAGCTCTAATGCCTGTTTGCAATCTTACCACTGCTAAAGGGTATTTTGTTTTCTTAGGACCACCTGAGGCACAGCTTCAGGTGTTCCTCTATGTGTCAAAAAAAACAAGAGGAGTGAACTTTTTAATTATACATGATTATTATCTATGCCATACCAGTATCGACTTCTGTGTGACTTCAAAGCCTCATAGTTGGTCTATAGACTTTCACTGGCCACGAGGCAGGACAACTTTATGAAGGGTACAAATCACAAGTCTGCACAGCCCTGATTTGGTTGGCATTAGTAAAGGTTGCTCTGTGTTCCTAAACTCCCAATAATCTTTCCAGGAATTTTCAGGAAGAATGTTATTTAGTTATTATAAAACTGCAGAAAAGCACAATAATTATAGCAAAGATTTTTCCTATCTAGCATTGATATACCATGTTGCAAGACCATAATATTATCATTTCCCTTTTATAGTTGGAGAAGCAGAGATCCAGCAATGGACAAAAATGGACTGCAGTTCAAGAGCTCTGAGATCTTATCCTCACTCTGCCTCCAACTACTTGTGTGACCTTGGGATTGTCCTTTAATCTCTGGATTTCTCTCTTGCCATCTGTAATACATGAGGTGGGCTTTCATTCCTGAGTTCTTTATTTGTTCTGAAATTCTATGATTTACTAAAATCAAAGCAAATTGGTAGCTAACTAATGTGTTTTTTTAGATGGCATATGCCAAAAAAAGAAAGATTTCAGGTGGTTTAGAGGTTTAAGATGCACTTAAATAAGATTAAGAATGCACTTAAATTAAAAGAGAATAAAATCATGGCATTTGCAGGTAAATGGGTGGAGTTGGAGAATATAATGCTAAGTAAAGTTAGCCAATCCCCCCAAACTAAATGCTGAATGTTTTCTCTCATTTAAGGATGCCAATTCATCATAATGTGGTTGGGGTGTGCATGGGAGGATTAGATGAACTCTAGATAGGGCAAAGGGAAGGGAGGGGAAGAGAGGGGCATGGGGGTAAAAAGATGGTGGAATGAGATGGACATGATTACCCTAAGTAC
This sequence comes from Tamias sibiricus, assembly GCA_025594165.1. Lineage (NCBI taxonomy): Eukaryota > Metazoa > Chordata > Mammalia > Rodentia > Sciuridae > Tamias > Tamias sibiricus. The sequence continues at coordinate 83,935,315 of CM046670.1, forward strand.
ATGTATGAAGACACAAGTGCTGCGACTCTACTTTGTGTGCAACCAGAGATATGAAAAATTGTGCTCTATATGTGTAATATGAATTGTAGTATGAATTCTGTTGTCACATATGACAAATTAAAATTAAAGAAAATAAATGACGAAATGACATTCAAAAAACAAAACAATGCACTTAAAAACAACAACAGAATTAAAAATAATAAAAAGCACTGTAGAAGAGATGCCTTAGGCACAAAATTTAGTCACTGATGTTGAGTACTGTTTAGAATTCTAGAATCCCAGGACTTTGCAGCTAATGTTGACCTCTGGAACTTTCTGCTAACTAGAATACACTATTTCTCAATGAAGCAGGCTTGTAAGTATTCTTCTGACTCAGAGTCTGTCAGGCTCAGTGCAGAGCTTCCTGGCTGCTATGACATGAAGAGATTTGGCAGATCAGCCAGGTGTATCTCTAGGCTTCCTGTTTTCTACCTGGTGCTTTGTCCATGCAGAGTACCACCTCCTCCAATGACAGTGACCCTTCCCCACATGGTTAAAGATAGGGGTTTGTGTTGCAGACAGCTTTTCTATAAGTAGGATGTCTCTTGGTTTATCTGAGTGAACATTCCAGAAAAGAACACACTGCTAGTAAGTGAAGAAATGTGCCTAGAACCCATTGTACTGACTCTAGAGGGTCCTGTGCTTGCCTTGTGCTCTTACTGCGCCCAGGGTCCCAGGGATTCCAGTGTTTTGTGCTGATGTGTCAATGGTCCACTTATCAGGAGATGAAGTCAGAGCAGTTGGTTTTAGATAGCTCAATCCCCACGTGGTCAAGTGACTGCCGGAGAGAACCTCTGGAAGCAGAGTGATGGTGGACCCAGCGCTTCACCATTGCCCCACAGGCAGGGACTTGAGCTTGAACTCTATCGTCTGAGACTTGACTTCAAACTCTACCACTGTGTATGATTGCACGTTATGTGTTGCACAGACCTCGGGAGGGAGGTTGATGCTTTTGTGAGAAAGTCAGAGTTTGAAGCAGTCTTAGCCTCTCTCAGCACAGCAGGGGCCTGTCGTCAAATTCATTGGTGGAAACTCTTGCCCGACCACATTGCTGCTGGGAATATCACCAATCAACAGAAATTTCTTGAGATAGCAATGTGAGAATTCAGTGCAGTCATCTAAGTGGCAAGTTAGAAGGAGCATGGTATACAAGAAAGACATGGGCTTTAGAGATATTCAGAAGTAGGCTTGAGGATTGGTGCCGTCGAGCTGTATAAACATATCCATACGTAAAACATATTCAAATTGCCTAAATTCACTAAACCTCTGTAAAATGGAAAAAGTAATACATCATTAAATTTTGGGAAAGCACTAATATCCTACTAATTTCTTAGTCTTGTTCAATGTTTCAAAAATTACAAAGTGATAAATCATTGATGGTTGTCAGTCATTCTTACGTACTTGGCATTGTACAAGGCAATGGGAGAGACAGGCAGAAGAGGAAGTCATGGCCTCCTCTTTCCTTACAGAGGTAAGACAACTGGACAAATAAGGCGAGGTACAGGGAGAGGAGACAATTGAGATTTTCTGGGCTTAGCAACCACTTCATAGTAAAGATGAGGATGGAGCTTGTTGGGTGGATGAGAACATAGTGAGGGAGATAGGAATTCCAGGTGAGAAAATAGAAGCCAAAGCCAGGGTGTTCACAGGACAGCATGAAGGCTACTCTAGCCCGAATAGACAAGATATGAAGAAATATAGTGATAAACACACCCAAAAAGTGATACAGGAGGAAGGGTATTTAATGTTAGGTTAGTAAATTTAGACTTATTTCATTATCCAGTATAGAAAGAACTGAGTTTTCAGTATGAAGGTGATAAGATTGGGGGCTGGAAACATATCTTTTTTTGGTATCAAATTTCCATAAAGTTGTGAGCATAGACCTGATGGCTAAGAGTGTTCAGTAGGCAAGTCTGAAATAATGAACAGGGGTTTATGGAGAAACAATTGGGCATAGTGTACATAATATTAATAGCCCTATAACTGTGGACCCTCTCACCAGACCCAAATGACCAACCTCAGTTGATGTAAACAACTAAGAGGCCCAGTTGGGTTTGGGTTTCTACACTGGTTTAGGCTCAGTGGAAATTATTCCATTGTTTCCACTGATGGTTTTCATAAATGCTTTTGAAAATACAAAAAGTATGCATGATAGTTGTAAAATACTTATGATATGGATAATTTCCTCTCAATTTTAGGCTATTTGATAAACCTGAGAATGTGTACATGACTAACATACATACATACATACCCAACATACATAGCACACATTCAAAGCTACATACATAGAATAAATTACATACATGATGTACATAATAAATAAAATATATATATACATATATATATGATTCATATAAAGTTATACAGTTCTTTCAATCAATCATACTGAGGTATAATTTTCATAAAATAAAATGCGTTGTCTTACAGTTTAATGTTTGTTGTGTTTTAACAAATATATACATTTCTATTCCAGACAATTCTAAAGTAGAGAAGTATGAACAGATTATTATGAATTGAGCATCGGTAATCCAAAAATCTAAATTTGGAAATGCTCCAAAATCAAAATTGAGTGCTGTCATGATACCACAAATGGGAAATTCCACACTATGAAACTTTGTTTCATGTATAAAATTTTTAAAAGTGTTTATAAAATTTTTAGGTATGGAACTGCTTCAGAAGTTATTATTTTAGGATATCCTAAGTGTTTAGCTAGGGCAAATGTCAGACATTGACTCTGCATGATTCTGTGGAGCCAACCTAGATGCCCTTCAATAGATGAATTGATAAAGAAACTGGTTTATATACACAATGGAATATTACTCAGCATTAAAAGAGGATAAAATTATGGCATTTGCAGGTAAATGGATGGAGTTGGAGAATATCATACTAAGCAAAGTAAGCCAATTCCATAAAACCAAAGGTCAAATGTTCTCTCTGATAACTGGATGCTGATCCATAATGGGGGCGGGACATGGGAAAGATGGAGGAACTTTGATTGGGCAAAGGGGAGGGAGAGGTGTGGATGGGGAATGGGGGCAGGAAAGATGGTGGAATGAGATGGACATCATTATGTTAGGTACATGTATGACTGCCCATATGGTGCAACGCTATATCATGTACAACCAGAGAAATGAAAAGTTGTGCTGAAATTGTGTACAATGAATCAAAATGCATTCTGCTGTCATATATACCTAATTAAAATTAATTAATTAATTTAAAAAAATAATAGGTGCTAAAAAAATTGTGTTCCAAAGAAATTATAACAATTCTAGCCACATGGTATAAGAAAGCACTCTTTTCCCATCATGATTTCAATTTTGAAGATTATCAGTCTTTAAAGTTTTGCCAATCTGATAGGTGAAAAATGCTACCATGCTATTGCTTTAAATTTGTATTTCCACTAGAGAAGATGAGCATTTATTTATATTTATTGTTCATTTTCTGTGAGTGACATGTTCCAACATTTCATTTATATCCTAGCTATTTTTTCAAATTATTTCTTTGTTGGAACTCTTTATATGAGGTCATTTTTCCCCTCTAATAGGCATTCAAGTTAATACACTGAACAGTGGTCCTTGCATTTTAATGTGCATAAGTGTCACTTGGAGATCCTGCTAAGATCCTGCTAAGAATCTGGTCCAGTGGGCCAGGGAGTGGGGCTGAAAATCTACATTTTTACCAATCTCCCAGGGGCTTCCAGTACCGCTGGTCCACACATTGTACTTTTAATAACAAAGTCTTAGGGTTAATGAGTTTGGTCTGGCAGGATTCCACCATGTTTAATAACAATGCGTGGCACATTTCTCTTTTGTTAAATAAAAATACTAAGAACTATCAAATGACAGTGATCTGTGGAAATCAGAAACCAACTACAGTTGTGGAGATGAATAGAGTCATAGCATTTCTAGGGAACTGATGGGTTAGGGTTAGGCAGGTTGGCCTCTTGACTTTTTTTACTTCAAGCTCAACCTCGACTTACCTTTAAGTTTTGCAGGCTTTCAGTTTCTGACTTCATAATTGAAACAAAAAATAGGACCGTAATCCTTCTCTGATTTGGAGATCAAAAGAGTTATTGATATGCTTTATGACCTCTAACAAATTCAACATAGTAATTATTACTCTTGTCCCCACAAAGCCTTTGGGAGTGTGAATAGTAGATATCATTCATATGAATCAGTAGATATCATTCAATGTTCATGTGAAGGCAGAATGCTTAGCACATTTTGCTTTACTCCTCAAATTCTTACTTGGATAAGCTCCCTGCCTCAGAGTTTGAACTGGATTAATTTATCTGAACCATGGTAGCTTGATTTTTAGATATGGAACTGCTTCGGAAGTTGTTCATTTAGGATACCCTAAGTGTTTAGCTAGGGCAAATGTCAGACATTGACTCTGCATGAGTCTAGGTAACATGCACATGCTCGTATACATGTACACACAGATACATGCAAACACAGGCAGGTAGAGACATACTGTACACACATCGACACACACCCACTGCCAAAATATGATTCCTAAATTATCGTGGTAATTATAACACAAGTAGAATTTAGAATGTGGAATGTTCCAGTTGGCTGTCTACAGCAGACAGTGGCAAGCCTTTCACTGAATGAGTTTCTTCTTTGTCCAGAACGCACACAGCCAATGTTCCCAGCCTTCTTTGCAACTGGGTGATTAAGTTCTAACCAATAGATTGCGAGGGGAAGTCATGTGTGTCATTCTGGGCTGAGGCTCTTTTTTTCTTTAAATAAATATTTTTTTATTTTTATAATTTTCAATATGTACAACTCATAGTGCATGTATTTAGCATCTTTTTACATACAACTGTTTGTATACAAAGTATATTCGTACAATTCAGGTCTTCAATCATGCATTTAGGAAAATGATATCCGTCTCATTCAAACACTGGGCTGAGGTTCTTAAGAAGTGGATTTGCCTTTGTCACCCTCTGACCCCCTGTCTGTGGGCTGAATGAAGAGGACTTCATGGTCTAGCAGAGAACTGAACATATGGGAAGATCCTGTGCCTCCAGATTCTGGGTGGAAGGCCTGCTTACCGATCTCTCACCATCTTGGAATTTATGTGAGCGAGTAAGTTATTTCTGGAAATTGTGTTTGACACATCACATATTTGGGGGCTTGTTTATTATAGTAGCTGGAATTACTTTAAAAAAATGCACTGTCTAATTTGTGTAGATCATTGGTATACTTCCTGAGAGATAGAATAATTTGCAGTCTCCTGAATTATCTACTAAATGCTTACATAGGACAGATAAGTGAAAGAGAAAAGGTGAGTAAGATATGCCTATGAGGGTAAGGTTGGAGAGACTTAGTTCAAGAAACAGAGTGTTTGACATGTAGAAAAGGTCAAATTGTTCTTAATCTCAAAGTTTACTAATTTTTTTGTTAATAATGGTCATAAAAGCTTAGAAATCATAGACAGAGAGAAATAGTTTAAAATGCTTCTTGTGACCTCTCCCCACCTTATCTCCCTTTAAAGCCTTTCTTTCTGCCCAGGGTTGGAACAAGATGACTATTCTTTGGAGAGCAAAAACTGAGTGAAAGTCATGTAATGTTTTCGTTTGATGTTCTTGGCAGTGATGAGGAAAATTCTAGACCAAAATGATACTGTATGAAGTCCGGACCTGATGCTGAGTTAAAGTAGAATGGATTTCCTCTCTTTTCGCTGTCTGGATCAATTCTTGGAGGAGTTAAGAGAATTTGGTCCCTCAGAGGAGCCACATATTGTACTGATAACACGTGAAGAACAGTCGGATTGGGCTCACCAGGCTTTTCCAACTTTCCGCTATTTCGAGCATTAGAAGGGCTTTGACAAAATAAATAGAGCTTGCCGAGGTTTGTTAAGAAAGGTTCCAGATTCCATTGAGCGAAAGTGGAATGTTTAATACTCTACTGTAAAAAATATATATATATTAAAAATAAAATAAAAATAAAAAATCTCCTTGGAATCCAAGTCCCACCTGTTAAATTATTTGTCCTTCTCATAGAAGCAGGAATGAAAGGCGTATGTTCAACATCATTTTGGACCCATTATCTGTGGCGGGACACAAAGGGAAACACATTTCTCCTGATGTAATTGTTGATATGAATTCAGCTCACATGATGCAGTCGTAGCTCTATGAACCGTTTCATTTGGACCCGTCCTTAGCTGGAGCTGGACACGATGGTGGGGAAGCCCGAAGCCTGCAGAGGCTGGTTTGGGGGCCCCATTTGTTTTGGGGAGTCCCTGGCCCAAGCATTGCTCTAGAGAGGTGTCCCCTGGATTCCTGGCTCTGGCTTTCATTTCTTTCCATTTGTGGTTGGTAACATTCATCTCATTTCCTCACTTGGGTTGGTCCTGATTTCTGTCCTGTACAAAGCATTGTCATTGTCCTTTCCTAATCTTGCAGAGATACACACACCACACATGCTGTTTGTATACACTGGACTGTCTCTTCTTTAATTTTTCCCTTTTTATGTTTGGCTCTTTTCTTCTCTCTTTTATCCTACCCCTAATGCTTTGCGCTACTCTAATATGTTAATATGCTATTTGTTCCATACTTATATACAAACACATATGCTCATGTATATTTTCACTTTTTTGTTTGTCATTTTTAAACCCTCCTTTCTTTATGCTTCTAGTTTAACAATAGTTCCCAGGGTAGCATATGGTTTTGTTCTCAAACTAGCTTCCCAAACACATTGGGCCCACCATATAGTTAATTCCCTCATTTGTTTATTCTATGGATTTTTTTTTTTTTTTTTTTTTTTTTTGGACAACTTTGTGCCCAAATGGCTTAGGCATCCTATCTACAAAGAGGAGCTTGGACGCAGACCCTGAAATTGGGGAGTTACAAGCACGTGCACTTAGTACTGTGAGAAAGGCCTCGTGGGGGCCCAGAGCAGGGGCATCTGGCCAGCCTGAGGGGCTGAGACGCTGCTCATGCCAGGAGGCTTACTGCTTCTCTGGAAGAACATGTTCCAAGTCTCAGCCTCAGGGTCAGTGTGGGAAGGGCCTCTGGCAAGGATAGGAGAAGTGAGGGCAGGGGAGTGGAACTTCCTGCAGGGGTGGGACAATAGTGTGCGGTGCTGCCCAAAGGGCCCTTGACAACTGTAGTGGTGAAAGAGGTCAGGTGGACATGCTCTGTTGAGCGTGAACTGTTGACAAGTCTAATATTTGTAGATCAGGCTTCAGCCATGAGGACATCTGTCCTGCTGGCCCATGTCACTGTTGACCATGTGTGTCCTGACCTCCCAGCCAGATTATATGGCCAGACTGCATGGAAGGCAGGAGCTGTGTACCTCATGTGTTTTATGCTTTTCCTGTGGCATGTGACATAGTGCTGTTCCCGGAGACAGTAATTCACATACAATGAACAGAGAAACAAAGATGAAATTGTGAATGAATGAACACTTACACCTGAAGCTGCATCTCTTATGGACTTCCTTTTTCTTTTTCTTTTCTTTTGACTTCTAAGTTGTTATAAATGACAGCAAAATGCATTACATTTCATATACTTATAGAGCACATGTTTACATATCTCTGGTTGTATACAAAGTATATTCACACCATTCATGTCTTCATACACGCACTTATGGACTTTCAATGTGTGCTATTTAACATCCCAACTGCTAACAGCAGAGATGCCTGCATTTGCGCAGCATTAATAGTTCACAAAACATTTTCCAGAACTTTAGTGGGTCTTTACAATGAACCCAGGGGGTGGGGGAAGATGTCTTTGTCAGTGTCATTGTTTGCATTAGCACCAATGCATTGGAAGCTCCAGCTTCACACCATCCCTCAGAGTGGAGATACATAGCTGTCCCCTGGGGAGACCTGGAATTCAACTCCTTGTCTTCTGGCCTTCTACTCCTCCCTCTGTGACTTTCTAAATTAAGCCACCCAGAGAATGAGGCAGCAATCATGGCCTTGATCTGGTGCAGGGCTCCTTAAACATTTAGAAACAGCCTGTTCCTCCGGGGAGCTAGCCTTGACTGCCGCTTGGCTGGGCAGGCATATATGCAGGTGATGAGGGACACCCACTGAAATTCCAGAGGGCTCTGGAACACTGCTGTGTCTCCAAACGCCGGATTAGAATCCCAGAGCCAGAGGTCTCTCCATCAGCAATGCCATCTGTTGAGCTGAGTGTTGTCTGCCTCAGTCTCCTGTTTAAACCAGAGACATCTGCCAGGGAGAAATGCAGTGCAGTTGAGGCCACCAGTTACCATCCTAGTAGAGTTGGTGGGCTTACTAATTACTCTCGTCCAAGGCCATAGGAAAAGACCTACTTCTATGGCAATGTAAATTAATTTTCTTATTTTAGGAAGACTTTGGACCTACAATTTGAGTCAGGAGAGCAGACCTATGGGCCACATTGGGGAGGACGAGGAAGGCATGGTGGGGGATCTGGGAGAACCAGACAAGATCTGGCTTCTTGATTCTTGTGCTCCTGGCCAACAGGCTCTGAGGTCCATCTGGATCTGGAATGACTTCTCCTGGAAGCATCCCTGTCCATCATCTCCATGTTTCTGGGGCTGATGTGGGAATATGAGAAGCAGGACAAGGACTTCCTTCCTGTTTTGGGGTGTGGGTGTCAAGTGGGAGGAAGGAGGGTCAAGCCTAGGCATGATCTGGGAGGGAAGGCTCTTACTCTGGGTAAACAATTATGGGGTTCTTGATTTTGGAAACAGGGCAGCCTTCTGTGCCTAAGTGACTCATTCCCGGTGTGGTGGGGTCAGTCCAGGGCCAGTGACATACCCCTGGTGGTGGGTGTCCTTCTGTAGCAGGGGAGCTGCCATCCTCAGACCTCTGTGGACCTACTATACACACAGGCTGCTTTTCCATCACTTGCATGAAAAACAAACAATCCTTGGTACTGAGGTTTAAAGTCGTGGTTCCTGCCTGTTCCTTAACATGACACAGGTGGGTCTTCATTGGAAACACTTCTGTTCCTCCATCTTCATTCTTATGAAAACAACCAACAGTGCCCTTTGCCCAAGTCAGAAGAGATGGCCGGAAGTCCCCATGACAACTTCCCTTGCACTCCTCAGCCTCAAGAAGATCTTCCTGCAGGGTCAAGGGCTGTAAAGCCATGTTGGAGTTCTCCATGGCAACAGTGCAGAGCAGGGTGGGTGCTAGCCATAGGCCCCTGCCATCTCTGTGCTCATCAGGGCCCTTCCACATGGACCCAACCATAGCTGCATCCTGGAGGTCTCCTGGGTTTTGCTTAGGAAATTCTTTACCCAGGACAGCTCTGAATTATTCACCTCTTCCCTCGTATTGCTGCTGCCACTCCTATTGAGGGTTCAACATAAAACCTCAGAGACAACCTAAGAAACAGATCTGGAGCCTGACTCCAAATAGCATGGGAATGCTGCAACTGGGGGATTCTGTGCATGTCCCCAGTGAACGGCAGGTAAGACTAATGCTTAGCTTATAGGATTCTTTTATGCATTAAATGGAATAATCCGTACACAGGATGTACAGGATGACTGAAGATGAGCAAACACACAATGCTAGCTATTATAATTAATAATAAGACATTCTTATTCACTTTATAGTCTTTACGTTTTTAGAAATTTTTGGATTCATAGCAAAAGTAGAAGAAAGATACAGAGATTTCCCATATGCTTTTTACTTCCATCTCAGTAGAGTCTCCCCCATTAGCAACACCCACTATGGGAGTGGAGTACTTGTTACAATGGAGGAACTTACATGAACATATCATAATTACCCAAACCCCAGAGTTTACATAAGGGTTCATTTTTGGTGTTTTATATTACATTGGCTTGAAAAAACATATAATGTCATGTATCCAACATTTTAGTATCATAGAGAAAATTTTTTCTTTTTTTAAAATTTTAATTAGTTATATATGACAGCAGAATGCATTACAATTCATATTACACATATAAAGCACTATTTTTCATATCTCTGGTTGTACACAATGTAGAGTCACACCATTCATTTCTTCATACATGTACTTAGGGTAATGATGTCCAGCTCATTCCACCATCATTTTTTACCCCCATGCACCCTCCTTTCCCCTCCTACCCCTTTACCCTATTGTAGGGCCTATTTTTCCAATCCTCCCATGTTTCCCCTTCCAACCCCACTATGAATCAGCCTCCTTAAATGAGAGAAAACATTCCGCATTTGTTTTTTGGGGATTGGCTAACTTCACTTAGCATTATATTCTCCAACTCCATCCATTTACAATGCAAATGCTATGATTTTATTCTCTTTTATTGCTGGGTAATGTTCCATTGTGTATATATACCAAAGTTTCCCTATCTGTTCATCTACTGAAGGGTATCTGGGTTGGTTCCACAATTTAGCTATTGTGAATTATGCTGCTATAAACATTTTGTTTTACATTTCAAGTTATACTTATAGAGCACATTTTTACATATCTCTGGTTGTATACAAAGTATATTCACACCATTCGTGTCTTCATACATGCACTTAGGGTAATGATATCCATCTCATTCTACCATCTTTTTTTTTTTTTTCCTTCACCCTTTTGCCCCCTCCCTTCCCATCCCTCCCCATTAGCCTTTCTAGTGTTCCTCTAATCCTCCTATGCTCCCCATCCCAACCCGACTGTGAATCGGCCTCCTTATATCAGAGAAAACATTTGGCATTTGGCTTTTTGGGATTGACTAACTTCACTTAGCATTATATTCTCCAACTTCATCCATTTACCTGTGAATGCCATGATTTTATTCTCTTTTATTGCTGAGTAATACTCCATGGTGTATATATACCACATTTCCCTTATCCATTCATCTACTGAAGGGCATCTAGGTTGGTTCCACAGTTTAGCTATTGTGAATTGTGCTGCTATAAACCTTGATGTGGTTGTGTCCCTATAGTATGATGTTTTTAAGTCCTTTGGGTATAGACTAAGGAGAGGAATAGCTGGGTCATAAGGTGGTTTCATTCCCAGTTTTCAAAGGAATCTCCATACTGCTTTCCATAATGGCTGCACCATTTTGCAGTCCCACCAGCAATATGTGTGAGTGTGCCTTTTTCCCCACATACTCTCCAACATTTATTGTTGTTTGAATTCTTAATAGCTGCCATTCTTGCTGGTGTGAGATGAAATCGTAGAGTGGTTTTGATTTGCATTTCTCTTATTGCCAGAGATGTTGAACATTTTTTTCATGTATTTGTTGATTGATTGTATATCTTCTTCTGAGAAGTGTCTGTTCAGTTCCTTGGCCCATTTATTGATTGGGTTGTTTGTATTTTTGGTGCTAAGATTTTTTAGTTCTTTATATATTCTAAAAATTAGTTCTCTAGCTGATGTGCATGTGGTAAAAATTTGTTCCCAATTAGTTGGTTCTCTGTTCACCTCACTGATTGTTTCTTTTGCTGAGAAGAAGCTTTTTAGTTTGAATCTATCCCATTCATTGATTCTTGATATTAATTCTTGTGCAACAAGAGTCTTATTAAGGAACTTGGGGCCTAATCTGACATGTTGGAGATTAGAGCTTACTTTTTCTTCTATTAGGCATATTGTCTCTGGTCTAATTCCTAGGTCCTTTGTAAGCTGCCTGTCGTGGCCAGCCACAACGCCGCGGGAGGAAAACTCTCGGAGGCAGAGTAAAGATACTACTACTTTTACTTCTACTTTCTTAGAGAGAGCTTAGAGAGAGAAAGAAAGATTTTTCTTCTTCTTAGAAAGAGCTTAGAGAGAAAGATTAGAGATAGCTTTTTCTTCTTCTTCTTCTTCTTAGAGCTTAGAGAGAAAGATAGAGCTTTTCTTCTTAGAGCTTAGAGAGAAAGAGAGAGAGCTTGAAAGAGAGAGATTTCTTCTTTAGAGAGAGAGAGAGCTTAGCTTTTAGAGCTTCTTTCTTCTTTCTTCTTTCTTCCTCGGGAGCCTCAGCTTGACTCTGTCCAGGAATTACTTCTTCTATCTGGTTTCTCTTCTGTAACCGCTCTGCCTACGTTCTGGCCGCTCTGATTCTTTTCTTCTTCTCCGACCCGAACTCTTCTTCCGACCGAGCGACTGCATAACTGACTGAATGAATTCATTCTTCTCCTGACTCCGACCGCTTTCACCCGGTTATATACCTTTAGCTTTGTGGGTGCCTCACGTGCACTTACAGGTGCGTCACATACATACTTATTATCAGGTGGAACTTATGGCTTCCAGCTGACTGCAATAGCCATCTTCCTAATTGGGGCTCCTTCAGTCCTTGATTCACTTTGAGTTGAGTTCTGTGCATGGTGAGAGATAGGGGTTTAATTTCATTTTGCTACATATGGATTTCCAGTTTTCCCAGTACCATTTGTTGAAGAGGCTATCTTTTCTCCAATGTACATTTTTGGCAACTTTGTCTAATATAAGATAACTGAAATTATATGTATTAGTCTCTGTGTCCTCAATTCTGTACCATTGGTCTACCAGTCTAGTTTGATGCCAATACCATTCAGCTTTTGTTACTATTGCTCTGTATAATTTAAGGTCTAAGTATAATTTAAGGTCTGGTATAGTGATGCCACCTGCTTCATTTTTCTTGCTAAGGATTGCTTTAGCTATTCTGGGTCTCTTATTTTTTCAGATAAATTTCATGACTGCTTTTTCAATTTCTATGAGGAATGTCATTGGGATTTTGATTGGAATTGCACTAAATATGTATAGTGCTTTTGGTAGTATGGTCATTATGACAATATTAATTCTGCCTATCTAAGAACAAGGTAGGTCTTTCCATCTTCTAAGTTCTTCTATAATTTCTTTCTTTAGTGTTCTGTAGTTTTTGTTATAGAGGTCTTTAAGAATTGACAAAACTAAAAGTTGGTTCTTTGAAAAAATAAATAAAATTGACAGACCCTTAGTGATGCTAATGAAAAAAAGGAGAGAAAAAACTCAAATTACTAGCATCTGTAATGAAAAAGGAAATATTACAACAAGCACCTCAGAAATACAGAAGATAATTAGAAATTACTTTGGAAACTTATACTCTAATAAAATAGAAAATATTGAAGTTATTGACAGATTTCTAGAGTCATATAAATTGCCCAAACTGGATCTGGAGGCTATACTCAATTTAAACAGATCAATCTCAAGTGAGGAAATAGAAGATGCCATCAAGAAGCCAACCAAAAAAAGCCCAGGACCAGACGGGTTCACAGCCAAGTTCTACAAGACCTTCAAAGAAGAACTAATACCAATGCTCTTCAACTTATTTCAGAAAATAGAAAAAGAGGGAGCTCTTCCAGACTTTTTCTATGAGGCCCATATTAAACTAATTCCAAAGCCAGGTAAAGACACAGCGGAAAAAGAAAACTTCAGGCCAATATCTCTAATGAATATAGATGCAAAAATTCTCAACAAAATTCTGACAAATCAAATACAAAAACATATCAAAAAGATAGTTCACCATGATCAAGCAGGGTTTATACCAGGGATGCAAGGTTGGTTCAACATACGGAAATCAATAAACATAATACATCACATCAATAAACTTAAAGAAAAAAACCATATGATCATCTCAATAGACGCAGAAAAAGCATTTGACAAAATACAACACCCCTTTATGTTTAAAACACTAGAAAAACTAGGAATAACAGGAACATATCTCAATATTATAAAAGCTATTTATGCGAAGCCCCAGGCTAACATCATCTTAAATGGAGAAAAATTGAAAGCATTCCCTCTAAAAACAGCAACAAGACAGGGATTCCCCCTTTCACCACTGTTATTTAACATAGTACTTGAAATCCTGGTCAGAACAATTCGACAGATGAAAGAAATTAAAGGGATCCAGATAGGAAAAGAAGAACTCAAATTAGCACTATTTGCTGATGATATGGTAATATACCTAGAAGATCCAAAAAACGCTACCAGAAAACTTTTACGACTAGCAAATGAATTCGGCAAAATAGCAGGTTACAAAATCAATACCCATAAGTCAAAGGCATTTATGTATATCAGTGACAAATCCTCCGAAAAAGAAATGATGAAAACTACTCCATTTACAATAACATAAAAAAAAAATATCTGGGAATCTACTTAATGAAAGATGTGAAAGACCTCTATAACAAAAACTACAGAACTTTTTTTTGTTGTTGTTGTTGTTTTTCTGGTACCGAGGATTAAACCCAAAGATACTTTACCACTGAGTACATTTTATTTTTTGAGATAAGTCCTAAGTTTCTGAGGCTGCCCTAGAACTTGTGATCCTTCTGCTTCAGCCTCCTGAGGCACTGGGACTAAAGGTGTGCCTATTACCTTGAACATGTGACATAGCATTTACCTCTGCCATCTTAGAGTGCCGGATGTATGTCAGGACTAAAACTTCATGTTCAACTACAGACTCTTCCTTCCGGGATCCAAATAGCTTGCTATGCACAGATGGTGGCAAAGGGAATCTGTAGGACCTCCAGCTGTTGAGTTGCCATTCACAGCACACACCTGGCGAGTCACCTCTCCCTCCTTTGCATATATTTTTGCTCTTAATACAAATGAGTCTAAAAGCTCAGGGATAGCTTGCCTCAGTCTTTACTGAGGTTGCCATAACTTTGAATTTTAGGAAAAAAAAAAAGTACCTCATGTAATTATGGCTGCATGATGTTGTGGAGGGTTCCATGAGATCTTATAAGGCATAAAAACACTGAGCAGTTGCAAGGGTGGTGGATTTGTCAGGAATGCACGATAACACTGGTGCATTGCTCTTGCATGTACATGGGTCTAATGAATGTGAAGGGCAGATTACAAACACTCATTTTTGACCAACTTGTTTTAGGTGATTCATTCGGAGATGAGGCTGTATTTTAAAAAGATGAAAGCAATGTTAAATAAAAAGAGCAAGAATAAATGCCTGAAAATTATTTTAAAAATAATGGGGAACAATAGTATAACCTTATCACTTCAAGCTAAGAATTCCATGAAATTTATAGAACTGCATTAAAAAGCTGAAACTACCTTTATGTTGCATCAAAATTTCTAAGAAGAGAGAAACTAATGATGAGGATTTTTATTTTCTATCAATTTTCCTCTTGAACTTCTGGTTTTCAATTAAGTGATCACTTACTAAATGAAAGATAAAAGACATCAAATTTCCGGAGCAAGACTCTGTGATCACTCCTTGGGAAAATGGCGGTGATTCCCTCTGTTAATGTCTAATACTAGGCTAGCCTTGCTCAGTGGACTCCTAATGGCCTTCTCCTTCTCTTGGTTTGTGGTCTGGGGCAGGTCTCTTCCCCTTTAGCAACTTAATGCCTCTGTATGGGCAACAAGTGAAGACAGGTTTCAACCACCTGTGTGTCTGAGGGCCTTCTTACCTTTTCTGAGTGTCTACACCACTGTGCACCACCAACCCTCCAAATATATGTAAATGTGCAGGCCATGTTCTCTTATTTCACTTCTACCAGTCAAGGATCATTTAAATCATGAAATCCCTAATGCCCAAACCACCAAAACTGATGGTCAAGATTCTGGGTAGGAACACAGAAAGGATTCTGGTTGTGAGCAAAAGTGGTGGTCTTATAGTCAGTCAGCCATTGAAAATAGCAGGAACTCATCCTTAAAATAATCCCATGAATTATATTAACTTTTGTCACAAACCACAAAGGTCGAGAGGCTCTGTGTGCTCCCACCCCCAGCTGCAGTCTGCTGGCTCTTGATTATTTCACCCTCCAAGGCTGTCCTTCAGGTCCACCGTAGCCAACTTTCATCCCAACTTTCATCTTGTAATCTTGTAATACCAGACATTGTGTGTTCATGGTCCCACTACTTCTATGTCTCTTCTTCAAAACAATGTTGAATCATGTTTTTCAAGTATATTAACATTTCCATCCTGAAGGATTAAATTAGAAAGCACAATATGGATTCATGGGATGACTCACTATATCCCTCTTTTAAAACATGAAGTATTTTGGGGACATGGATAATGATTACTTTCGATTTTTATTTTTCTCTTCTTTATAAAAGGGCAGTATCTGACAGCATCCACCTATGATTCTATGTTGCATGCTTAGATCTGAGGATAAGTGAAGTGGGACTTTGGGATTGGTGGGAGACATGAGCAGTGATATGCCCATTTGTGCAAAGAACACATTGTTTTTGCATTCCATACTGAGCAAGGATGTCCCTTTACTTGATGACAACCTTGTAAAATATTAGAGATCATTATCCCATTGGACAGATTAGAAATCAGGCCTCGAAAGTGAAATGGACATGTTGAGTCTTGCCTAAACATCTGAGTATGTAGGCGTGAGCACACACTGAAGCACCCCTTTCTGAAGAAGTCTTTTCTAATGTAATACACCCTGCAGGGCAGCATCTAGGCCAAAGTAACTTGATAGTAGATGGCAATCTTCCAAGAAGTTGCTGGTTTCCGTAAAGCGCAGGCTCCTTGCCTGTGTGAATATTATGGCAAATTGAGTGGGATATTGCAACACTGAGTTATCACTCACATGGTAACTTACATGGGAAAATGTCTCCCCTGCACAGATAAATTAAGAACCAATTTCTGAAATTCTCTCTTGGAGTGAATTTCTGGTGGTTTCTGTGACGTTAAAGGGACAGAGAACTGCATTCCAGGTTGCTACCTGGGAGCTGTTGAGGAGTACAAGTAAGAAGTGCAGCTGCTTTTGTAGAAATGCAAGTTATTTTTAATTAATATCATATGAAGCATCCAACCATAACATTTCCCCTCTGATGATGTTTGTAGACATTGTAGCTTAGAATTCTCCAAATTATCCCATAGTTTGCTAGATGTAGCAATGATTGAGGACCATTCCTGAGGACAATTGAGATAATAAGAACCTCATCAGTCAGCTGAGGAGGTGTGGACAGTAGATTGAGGTGAAAAAATAAAGCCTGATGCAAGACTGATTCCAGAGCAATTTATACTCAGCTGGAAGTCAGCAGGGAATGAAGAGTTACTCTTTGCAACCCTTGGACAAAGGGAAATGCTTCTGGGGTCAATGGCCAGACAGAACTGGAACCCCAATGCAGAAGCACCATTTGTCATTACACAGATGGGGAGCCACCAGGCATCGGGAGGTTACACCAGCAGCTCACACCAGCAGTTCAAGGTTCAGGTGCTTTGGATCCTGTTGCTGCTGCTCCTGCCTCTAGGACAGCTCAGTCTTGCAGAGAGAGGCCTACATGAATTTAAAGTACAAAAGGGTTGTGAATTTTGATGTCATATAGAGCAGTCTCACTTTGCATTTATTATTGACAAATAGGAGGTCAAAGATGTGGAACAGTTGGGTAATCAGCACACTGATTTAAATCTGTGGAGTGGCATTGTTCTGATTATAAAAATTCAAAAAGAACTCTCAAATGCAAGAAGTAAAATAAAAAATCAATAAATGGGATGGATTTAAATTAAAAAGATTCTTCTCAGCAAAGGAAACAATTAATAATAAGAGAGAGCCTACAAATTGGGAGAAAATCTTTACCACATGTACCTCTGATAAAGCATCAAACTCTAGGATATATAAAGAACTCAAAAAACTTAACACACACACACACACACACACACACAAAAAAAAACCCCAATCAATAAATGGGCTTAGGAACTGAACAGACACTTCACAGAAGAAGAAATACAATTGTTCAACAAATATATGAAAAAGTATTCAACATCTCTAGCAATTAGAGAAATGCAAATCAAAACTACTCTAAGATTTCATCTCACTCATGTCAGAATGGCAATCATCAAGAATACAGGCAACAATAAATGTTGGAGAGGATGTGAGGAAAATAGCACACTCTTACATTGTTGGTGGAACTGCAGATTGGTACAACCACTTGGGAAAGCAAAATAGAGTTTCCTCAGAAAACTGAGAATGGAACCACAATTTGACCCAGCTATCCCACTCTTTGGTTTATACCCAAAGGACTTAAAATCAGCATATTATAGTGACACAGCTACATCAACGTTTATAGCAGCTCAATTCACAATAGCTAGACTATGGAACCAACCTAGACGTCCCTCAATAGATGAATGGATAAAGAAAATGTGGCATATATACTCAATGGAATATTACTCAGCTTTAAAGAAGGGTGAAATTATGGCATTTGCCAGTAAATGGTTGGAGTTGGAGAATATCATGCTAAGCAAAATAAGCCAATCCCATAAAACCAATGCCAAATGTTTTCTCTAATATGCAGGTGCTAATTCACAATAAGGTGGGGGACACTAGGGAAACATAGCGTTACCTTAGATTAGGTAGAGGGAAATGAAGGGAGGGGAAAGAGAGGATGTGGGGATGGGAAAGAGAGTGTAATGAAACAGATATTATTACTGCATGTATATATGTGACTACATGACCAATATGATTCTGCAACATGTACACTTTGAAAAATGAGAAATTATATCCCATCTATGATATATCACAGCACATAAATGCATTCTACTGTCATGTATAACTAATTAAAACAAATTAAAAAATTTGAAATAAAGAAGCATTTGGGGTTAAGTTAGTATTAGTATATATAAATATGCAAACTAATTAAATGTAAGATGTCCTTGTCAATGCTTTACAGTGTCTGTAGGTGAAACACATGCCATGCCGTACAAGCTAGTTAGCACTGTCAGTTTACTTTTCAGGAAGCTATTGCAAAGATAAATCTAAATAACAAATCTGAGTATCAAATGTGTAGAGGTAAGATCTGAATGTGGGAATTAGAAGTAGAGGGTGAATAAAGGCAAAAAAATTGAGGTCTGGACCTTAAGTAATTAATCCTAAGGTTAAGAAGTGGCATATGTGGTCTGTTTATTCTCTGCACCTCTAACTCCAGGGAGTATGAGCCCATGCTCAAATGAAGAGGATAAAGACGGGACAGCAGAGTTTTTCTGTGAAGAATTACACCATTACACTGTGCAGCCAATGACTAGATTTCCTCTATGCTGACAGATTATCTTTAAATCACAGTAAAAATGACCCTATTGGTTGTTCCCAGACTTCGCTTTCCTTTTCTCTCTCTCTCTGTTCTAAATGTACTTCTGGCTTTTGATTTACTGTTAGAAATTTCCTGTGTAGTTTGGGGCTGAGAGTTAGGGGGTCAGGTTTGGGGATTTGAAACCCAAACAAATCTTTCACTACTTCCTACAGTACTCTCAAATTAATTTAGGGGTCAGAGGATATCCTGTGAAAATATCAAGAGCAACCTAGACTTTTATTTCTACATGAATCCAAAAGGAAAACATATTTGAAGAACAGAATAAATTTCATTCTGGAATTGCCAAATCATGCCATTCGTTGAGACCATTAATGTGCAAAAATCTCTGAATTGATTGTTGAAATAAATATTTGAAAAGATAAGCATGTTTAACTTTGTGAAAGAAGTTACAGATATGCATGCAGAACAGCAAAGCCAAGAACCCAGATAGTTCCAAAACATCAACAAAATTAGAAAGTCTTATTGATGATCAATCCAATTCAACTAATGCTGACCCAGTAAGAGTCTATTCAGCAGAAACTGTGATGTAGCTCAGTTCTTGCCCAATATGCAAGGAACCCTGGGTCCAATCCCCAGAATACAAAAACAAAACAAAACAAAACAAAACAAAAACAAAACAAACACACACACACACACACACACACACACACACAAAAAAAAAAAAAAAAAAAAAAAAACTCAAGGAAAGCTGCAAATATGCCCAGGATGGGGATAGCTATTCCATAAAAACAGGCATGATGAAACCAAAAGGTGAGCTTACATATAAAAAAATCGCAACCACAAGAATATTATTGACACAACAAATTGAGTACATTGCACAGTAAAATGCTGTCAATGATGAAATGAGAAAAGAAGTGCAGAATATGAAGAGTTGTAGAGAATCAGGAATTTTCCTCGGAAGAGGTGGCAATTGATCCACATCTTGGAAGATAATAATTGTGAGCATGGTGGTGGGTGGCGGTGATGAGGACGAAGAGGAACACCAAGAGAGTCGTGGCATCCGGTGAATGCTCGTGATTTCCCTGGCTCTACTTTATTTGCTGAATATGTTCTATGTTATTAATATTTCAAGAGATAAAGCAGAGGAGAGGGGGTGTCAGATGATGAAAAAGTCTGAGAAGAAAACACAGTGTGTGCTGGTGTGTGTGGAATAGAGAATCCTTTGGTGTGTTCAGGGTCAACTGTGCATGGAGGGTTCTAGTAGAAGAATGGAAAGGAAATAGGGATCAGATTGGCAAAAAAAAAAAAAAAAAAAAAAAAAAAAAAAGCTCCAAATATTTTATGTGCTGAACTTTCTGGATACTTGTGTGGGAATCTGAGTCCATTTAGGCCAAGCAGGACAGGCTTGTGGTGAGTATATCCTCCTCCAAAACCCTGGAAAATGCTCTCTTATTACGAAGTCTGCAGCAAACATTCTGCCTGTATTCTATGAAGGAAAGACCTTGAATTCAATCTCTGGGTGACTCTAGGAAAGGTGGCTTTGGAGAGCCCAGTAGACAACATTAACAAAGGATGGCCAAAATGGAATGGCAGAGAAAGAGCCAATAATGTTTTCCCAGAAGACGTAGCCTTCTTTTCCATTTTAATCCATGTATTTCCTAATGTGTCTTAGAGTCCTTCCTTTTTAACAGTGATTCCACATATGCCTGAAATAACCTATAAAAACATTTTGCTAACAAAGAATATTTTTTATTTTTATGTTTTAAAAATTGACTGATTATATAGTTTTTAAATTTTTTTATGATTCTAATTTGTTATACATCCTTTATTTCCTCTAAAAACTTGACTGATTATATTTAGGAGTCTATACCACAGTGGGAAAAAAAAGCCTATTCATGCTGAAAGTGTCTTTATGGGAAAAAATTTGGAGAATTCTGATAGCCCTGAAAGATATAGAAAAACAGAAAACTAATGAACCTAGGGAAGGATATTATATTTTTCAAACAAATAGAAATATCTTAGCGATACTGGTTGTAGTCTTTTCCCTTAAAGTATGTGGTCATTTGGGGAAGAGGGAGGGAGTGTATGTGTGTGGCGGGTAGGTTTAATCAGCTTGATAAAGCTCACCATGTTATTCCAGTTGGTCTGAGTCCAACAGAGATTAGGAAGGAACAGAAAGGTTTGTCTGCAAAACAATTAGTAGCTTATGAAGAATATTCAGTTCTGGCTTTTAGTTTTGGTAATATCAAGTGAAATGATGAAATAACAATGGTGAACACAATACAATCTAAAAAGACTCATGCCTGCATTTGTCCTGGATTTTAGAAACTGCAAATTCATATATTTAGGACTTACTTCTCTGGGCTATTATAAATCAAATACTTGCTCTCAAATGTTGAATTCAAATTTCTTCCTGGTATCATTGGACATTCTTGAAGCAGAGGCACCTCGCACGCAGGAACCAGAGCAGTTTCCTGAGTTTCCAGACATCCGCAAGGTTAGAGTTGTAAGAAAAAAGTTTATCTTGAAAATTTCAAGGATTTCTAGGCAAGTTGTTCGCATAAGAATTTGGGTTTAACTTTTCTTTCTCAAATTCACCTTAAAACCATCAGGAGAATACACACAAGAAAAAGGCAAAAAGAAATCTCTATCAACTTGAGTAATCAGGGAATGGTGCCATCCACATGCTAGACTTGTGGGGAATTTGGTTAGATACAATGGAATGACCAAACCTATGGTGAAAATGTTGAGGTATGTTCACTGTGGTCAGTGGACAGGCAGTTCAGAGGCTTCCTGAGTGCTCTCATGATGTTCTTGCCATACAGATGATTCCCTTCTCCAGGAACCCATTAATTGCCCTATAATCCAGCACATAACAGGATAATGTTCTGCACAATAGGGAGGTCCCGAGAATCCAGCGTCAGTGTTGTGTCTAATGTCCATTTGGATGGCCCAAGCTATACTACTGGTGAAGGGGTTTGAATGTCAGTGCTGTTGGCTTGCCAGCTGACATGGTGTATGAGGGAGGTGTTGTTTTTGCTTAATGTTTATTTTCTCAAACAACATCTCCTTTCTGTGGGAACTGCTTACTCCTCACACCAAAAGGGTGACCAGTACAGTGTAGGCAAAGGAATAGCTGGATGATGGTTTCTCAGAAAATACAGTATTCTTTTCCATTTTAATTCATATATTTCCTAATGTATTTGAGATTCCCTTATTTTTAATAAGTGATTCCACATATACTATTGGACTATAGTGATTGACTCAGGCATGAGACCATGTAACTCAAGCCAGGTCAATCAAATTATTCATTTGCTTGTTTAGTTGCTATTTTGAGCAGTAGCTGTCACTCTCACAAAGTAGAAGAACTTGCAGCTCTTCATAACAATGTTCCTATCACATGGGGAACTTGACTAAGGGGAAATGGCAGGTCTGCTCAGGGAAGAGTAGAGAGAGCTCCTACAGAAGTCTTCAGGATGCTGAACACCTGGGTCTCGTTGCTCATGGAATTTTCATTCTCTTTCCTTCCTTTCTGGTGTTTACCATCCCCTTGACAGAGTTTGACTTGCATTTTGTTACTTTCAACCAACCTTGAGAAAGAAGTAGATGAGAGTGCCCTAAAAATTCTAGAGCTCAGTTGGAACCAAAACCTTCTTCTAATCTAGTCCATTCTCCTGAAGTTCCCACTGCCCTCCTCAATCTATTTTGAGCTGTTTTTTTTTTTTTTTTTTTTTTTTGACCATGTTCAGCTTCCTATCTAAAAAGCTTGTCTAAAGAGTAAGAACAAGAAGACCCTGGAAGGCCCCTTGACAACCTAGGGCAGAGAGGGAAGCACTGGCTGGGAGAATGCCCTCTGTGAGCCACCAGACAGGACAAAATGGTAGACCTCTGAGAGTCTTCTGCATGCCAGAAGTTGTATGGCAAAGTCCCTGACAATTCAGAACTCTTTGTATTGAAATAAGTTAATTATAAGAACTAGAACATTTGGGAAAACATTTGATGAGTATTTCAAAACTCAGTAGGGAACTAAAGACTATGAGCCCAGGGCATTGATAAAAAGGACCAAACCAATGTGAATGCTTTATTTGGAAGTACTTTATGGCAAAATTAAAATTAGTAGTTGAAACAAAATGACAAGTGTGAAACCATGGAAAGGATGAAATGATGAAATGAATGATGAAACAAGAACTTGAAGAAGTGTTCCAAAATTCTAAGGAAAAGGATAAAGGAAAACCATAAAAGACTGATGAAGAAAGAGAGGAAATAAATTTTGGAGATCAAAATGCATGCTAAAATTTCAAAAAAAGATAAAACAGTAAAGGTATTGTAAGGATAATAAGGATAAATAAATAAAAGAAGAAAATCGGTTGGAAGTGATGACAAGAAAACAGAGAAAAAAATAAGAGAAAGGAAAGTATTATTAAAATAAGATGAAAGAAACAAGGACAAGTATAACAGATTTATATTTCATGGGAAAATCACTCCAATTCATTTAAATTAATTGGAATGCTAATAAAAGATCCAGTCAGTACAACACAAGAGGATTAAAAATAAAATAATGGGCATCAACGTATCAGGAAAACATAAACCCAAAGAAGTCTGACAGTCACATCAAATGAAGTAGAAATTAAGGCCAAGAGCTCTTAAGGAGTCCCCAAAGTCTGTTTTATATTGATCAAAGAATTGATTCATAATGCAATTATGGGATTGTGAATTTGGATGCTGTGAAGAAGATGACATCTGCACAGGTACTGTTGGAACTTCGACTGTGAGGAAAAATGGACCACACACTTGTGCTCGATTTCAACATGCACCATCAATCTATTGGAGTTTAAATTGGCAGTAGGAAAAAAAAAAAAAAAAAAAAAAGAAACAGGAAATCATGACAAAGGACCATGTTTACTCAATGGGGTAAACAGCGAGCTGAATTTTTACACTAGTGATCCACTTTATGTGCTTATAGATGAGGTGCCTCCTTTTCAAGTGTCTTTGCCATGCTCATAAATTTTGAATTTTTTTTTATGCTGCAAAAAACATCTCAATAAGAAACACCCCCCGAAACAGAAAGCTCATCGACTGCAGTGTCTAACCCAAAAACTTTAATAAAAAAATAACTAATAAAGCACCGAGTCTCTAGCCCTGGATGAACTCCTCCTCTTTCCTTTCAGACTGTCACGGCCCTGACTTTGAGGACAGGCATTTTGTGCTCTGTGCCGTTGTAATTTTCACAACAAGGGGAACAATATGAAATAATATATCCCAGCAGGGGAGCACAGAAATTTACTGCAGGCGAATTCATGTTCGTTTTTAGAAAGAAGGAAATATATCAAATGATTAAAAAAAATACAGAACTATGGTGTTAGAAAGGGTCTTACGCCTTCATTCTGTTCAAGTCTCGTTTTGCAGAGGAGGAGGGAATGGAGTCCCAGAGAAGGGAGGGTTTGTCCCGGGTAGCGTAGCCAACAAAACTTGACTGGCGCCCGAGTCTCCAGAGGGCTCTCAGTTCTTTGCTTCTGCCTGTGGCTCTGTCCTGGAACAAGAACCAGGGCCACACTGTGCATGTGGGTCACATGGTTGGTGCCAGATCTGTGTGACAGTGGTGGGCTGACTGGACTCCTGGAGCTGAGACTGGCTGCTCCTGGGGGACTCCTTGGAGCCCAGGTTTCTGCTCCTCTTGCTGGGAGAGCCTGAACAATGTGGTTGTCATTACCAGAATCCCGGACTTTCATTTCTGCCAGGTAACCTGTGTAACAGCCTCTGACATCATTAAACACTGAGATCTCTGAAGTGTAAAAGAGTGTGCGTGTGTGTGTAGGGGGGGAGTTCTGGCACTCTTTGGTGACCCCCTTTTGTCAAGGCTCTTTTTGTTGTTATTTCTCCCCAGGATCTGACTGGTCTCTCCCCTTTCTTTCCTTCACCTGGGCACCCAGGGTTGGTTGCACCCTCTGCCTCCTCTTTGACGGTATTGTGGACACCTCGGTGTGCTGCTAGGTCACACCAGGGGGCAGCTGCTTTTCCACATTATGGGGCCAAGATATGTTTTCCCCGTTGTTGTCTGGCTGGGCGGCAGTTTCACACTGGACCTTATTAACAGAGCAGAAAAAGCAGAGATGTAAAAGTTGTGCTTGGTTTTCAAGGCTCTGCTGAGCTAAGTGCTTCGGGGGGAACTTGTTTGCAGCCATGAACTTATGAACTGAGGATTTTATGAAACCCAATCCTCATTGTTATTCTAGCACACTCCTTTTTCAGTTACCCACCCGGCTTTCTGTAACAGCCGCTTCTTGCTCCCTTTCCCTGGGAGGAGGCCTGGGCATGAGGATGGGAATAGCCATCCACTGCTCCCTTCTCTCTGGTAAGATGCCACCGGCCAAGCTCACAGAAGCCGTCAGCCTCCCAACTCTCAGTGGTGAGCAGGTTGAAGAGCCCATCTGGGGTAGAGGCAGGAGAACACCTCCTGAAATCACGTGCCTTCCACGATCACATCTTAGTGTAATACTTTCAGATGAGCACTTGTGATCAGAAACAATTAAAAGTGAAGAGCTTTAGGACAAGAAGAGCTCTTACAGATCATCCCCCGCAGACTCCCTCTTTCAGTTGCCTTTTGCTGCATCACAAGTGACCCCCAAACACCCCCCCAGCAGCCACCACTCATTCCATCATGGCTGTGTCTGGGGCAGGGATGGCTGAAGCTCTCTCTTTCTCCACCAGGCAGGTTTGGCTGGGAGTCCTGGTTCTCTTCCACAGGGCCTGTTTCCCAGTGGTCGGTCACTATCTGTTGTCTAACCTGAGTGTCTTCACCTGGAAGTGGCTTCCTGGAGATACAGGGCAGAAGCAGTGTGGCCTCCCATTGTTTCTTCCATCACATTTGTTGGGTGGAAGCCAGTCCTAGTCCAGTCCACCTTCTCAGGGAGGGGAGGTAGGCTCCTCCTCTCAGTGGGATGGAGGCTAAGCAGGGATGGGAGGGAGGCTGGGCGCCATCTTCATGGACAATCCACCACACTCAGAGTGTGCAGAGATGCAACTGGACCCATCAACACAGAGTGACACAGGGAATTGGTGGCAAAGTTGGGGACTGCCTGAGCATGAGGAGAAAAGAGCTTACTTTCTCTACTTTTGATGAAAGCATTGAAATTTGTTCTTAGATGAATCTGAAGATGGTGGGGGCAGGCAGAGAGAGAGCACAGCAATGATGGCAAGAGGATGGGGTGCAGCGAGAGAGGGATGTGTGGGCCAGGAGCCACCATCGCAGCTCATATTCTGCAGACATTCACACCAACATTTCCACATGGAAAAATGCCCAAGGTGACTTTTTACATTTGCTGTGTGACTATTGGTAAAGTCACTTCACTAAAACTAATTTTGATCTGGAATATGTTGGGAAAGTATCAGGAGAGTGAGGAATGGGAGTGATTCAGTCCCATGTTCAAAGGAAATATGACCATGGTACTGTAACTGGAAGGAGCGGTAGAAGACGGGACAATGTGGACACACACTGGAGCAGGGCGTTGAGTCAGTGCATGCTGCGACCTCTGAGATCAGCCAGAGCAACCTTGGCAACCTCCTGGAGGAGGAGCAAATGTCTCTGGCCATTTCTCTCTGCTGATTTTCTCTTTGGGAAGAGGTTCAGTAGAAGATTGAGGAGTTGTTTGAGAATGATATTTGTGTGGCGTATTGCATTCTGCATACATTTCAAACTGCTTGTTTCAGATGCAGTGAAGGCATCTGAAGATCGGCTTAGCTTTAGTAAGGTGGTGAGACTGGGTATTTCATCTGGGATTTAGCTAAGGTTTGGGGTCTCCCTGCTTACCTGATCTGAGGGTAAGGCTCTATGTCATACCCACTTTGTTGTCTTTCTCGGTGGTAGCAATGCACCATTTTGGAATTCCAACTAAGAGTTTTCCCAGATTGAGGAAAACTCATTTTGGGTCCCATTACACAAGGCTGCACATAACTGATCCTAAGACCTGACCTCTTTTGGTATAAATATTAGCCATGCAGTAGTCTGAGGAATTAAGTTGTAACTGCACAAAGAAAGTGGAAGATTTTTTTTTCAGTTTATGTTAAATATTTAGCAAAAGTCTTTTAGTTACTATTTATCATGTTATTCCCTTAATCTTTAAGTACAGGAGCATCTTCTATAAGCAAGGTGGTATGCCAGTAAAAATCTCATAATGTTTCCCCATTTGAAAAATGGAGGGTGGTGATGGTTAATAAGATAGATGAAGTGATGGTGACATTGTTGTCTTCACTGTGCGGCTTTTCTCTGTGTATTAGTTTCCTAATGCTGCTGCAACACATCATCACTAACTTAATGGCTCAAAATAACACAAATTTATGTTTTACAATCCCAGGGGTCAGATTTTGAAGTGGGTTGGCATGGCTGTGTTTCTTTGGAGACCATAGAGGACAATCCCTTCCTTTGCTCTTCCTGGAGGCTGTCTGCACTCCTTGGTTTGTGGCCCCAGCCACTCCAGCATCTGCAACGGCCACTACATCTCCCTCCTCCATGAAGCTGGCACGCTTTTCTCTCTCTTTTAAGGACCTTTGTCCTTCTGTTGGGCCCACCTAGGTAAGACAGAATAATCTCCCCATTGTAAGTCCTTAGCGTCATCATATCTGCAAAGTCCCTTTTGCAATTTAAGGTAGCATAGCCACACATTTCAAGGATTAGAATGTGGACATTATGGGGGAAGGGGACATTATTCTGTCCATCATAGCATCAATATTTAAAACAGTCATATTGTATTAGTTGCATTTGCATCTGCATGGTATCTTCTGCTATAACAATTTTCCTTCAATAAAAATAATAACATCAGTATAATGGTGATTTCCTTTTTTTGGGGATGGCACGAGGGATTGAACTCAGGGGCACTTGGCTACTGAGCTATATATACCCAGCCCTATTTTGTATTTTATTTAAAGACAGGGCCACATTGAGTTGCTTAGTGCCTCAGTTTTTCTGAGGCTGGTTTGAACACACAATCCTCCTGCCTCAGCCTCCCTGGCCACTGGGATTACAGGCGTGCACCACCACGCCTGTCTTATAATGGTAGTTTTTAACTTAACATTTTAGTGTTAACTTGCAGGACCATGAAAACCATTTCACAATGTATGTGTATGTAAAAACATCACACACCTTATGTATAATTTCTATAAAATACAAGAAGAGTAAATACCAATTTTTACAAAACAAAACAAAATAACTCCAAAAGGAAAAGAAGGAGGTATAAGCTTAAATTGAAGACCTTAGGAAAATAGCAAATCCTGCCTAATTTTCTCATGAGGTAATTGCTTTATTATTTTATTAGTAATTGTTACTATTTTTGTTAGCATTCTGATTGAAATTTTATGTTTGGATAATTTAATGTGTGGTTTTTACAAAATGTGAGGTTTATGAAATACACTTATGACATTATAACAGATAGTACTTCCTTTCAATTTCAAAGTCCTGGTAATTCCTCTCACAGCAATGGACAGATGTCATGTGAGCAAAAAGTACTAACTTTATTTTTTCCCCAAAAAATCCCATCAAAGGAGGATAGCTGACCCACACAGAAAGGGAGAGTATTTGGGAAAGTTGAGAAGATTTAGAAAAGTTTTGTATAGGAAAACTTTGAGCCAGTTAAAAACAAACAAACAAACAAAAAACAAAACAAAAACAACAACAACAACAAAAAAAAAAAAACCAGGCATTCCTTGGTTAAGAAAATATGGGAGAAAGAACCCAGGGGAATGTCAGTATCAGATGCACTAGTCTGTGTGCCTCTCTGGAAGCCTAAGTTTGACTGTTGGTATATGACCAAATGGCTGGACTATTTGTTGTGTTCTGTTCAGCATCTTGCTGAAAAGGATTAGAGATTTCTAGGATCAAAGAAACCCTGTTTCTTTGCGGGAAATTGTGTACCAGTATTCTGATTAGCCTGTGTTTGCCGATCCTCACTGAGCTGCCTGGCGTCTACCTGCTGCTAAGTGATCAGAATTGATTTAGAAAAAGCCACCTTTGACACAAGTGAAGCAGATCATCAGGCTGTCTGCATGGAGACGGGCCCTGGCAAGGGATCTAGGTCTTTCCATGTGTGCAAGCGCCATTTCCTTGTTTCAAGTTCAGAATTGTTTACTCCTAAACAGAGTGGGCGGGGGAGGGGAGAGAACTCAGACTGGGCCCATCATTCTCTCCCTCTCCTGGAACTTATTTGAGGCCAGAATAGGGGGAAGGCCATTCATTGCCACGGGGGCTCAGCAGAACGGGGAATGGGAAGTGATGCTGGGCACAGAGACCCGCTGCCCCTCAAGGTGGGAGCGAGTGTTGACACAGCCCCACGTCTGCCTTAGTTTTGGAAAGAGGAGGTAAGAGGGCAAGAGGAGGTGAACTTCTGCTATGCAGAGAGACAAGTCACACAATGTGAGTTTTAATTGAAATCATATCCCCAGCATTTTACTTTTCAAAAGCTGTTAGCATGATCGAGGTTACATTTTCCTGTGACTGTGGTTATTACTGTCAGGCTGACTGCTCTGGGCAGGGGCTGAAGGTTACATGTGGGCTGAGAACACTGGGCTGAGTGGGAGGGGCTGGCAGACCTGGTGCCCCAGCCTCAGGCTCCGCCCAGCCAGGTTCTGGCCTCTGTGCCTCCTGGGCTGCTGGCTTGCTGGCTCTGGATGCTGGGAGCCCTCCTCTCAGGAGCATGTGCTGGTGATGCTTTGCCTTCTCTGATCTCCCATATCACTGGTGCCTTTGTCCATCCCGGGGAGCTGGATTGAACTGTGTAGCTCGTGGATCATGAAGACTCTTCTTTGAGACCTTCTGTCCCAGAGAAAGTGCAGACTGTGTGTGCCTGGGTTCCATTCTGAGTGGGGAGACTGAAGCTTAACTGAACTTCCCAGCCTTTAATATATATTTGAATCTCCTGGGGATCTTGCTAAAATGTAGGTACTGATTCAGGAATTTCCATATGGGCTTAAAAGTTTCTGCAGATTTAATAAGCTCCCAGGTGATGCCGGTGCTGCGGGGTCACGGACCACACTTGCAAGGACTTAGGATATAGTTGGAAAAAAGTTGATGAGACCTTTCATGTTATGTGTACTTCATAGAAACAAAATCCAAGGAGAAAAAACTCAAAGGGGCTGTCTGTATTTACCCAGTGCCCAGGCCATCGGTGCTTTGTGGGGAAAACCTAAAAGGGGTGAGAAACGGGATCCTGCTTCCCAACCCAGGGGGAGTGGGTGCCCTGCTGGAGAAGACAAGACCCCCACACATGCAGCAATCAATCACGTGCCATATTTTATTGCTGCTGAAGTGCCAGGAGAGGGGTCCGGATGCCGAGGGCTCTGATGTTGAGTGGCAGGCAGTCCGAGGGGGCTGGGGAACTTGGTTGAAAATGTGTCTTGTTCCATGTGAGGAGTGTTCACCAGAAGGAGCAGGAATATGCTGCAAAGGACTCCCCCCCTTTCATATTGTTTTCCAGGATGTTTTCCATGCTCAGGTTTTCTGGTTCCTAATATCTCCTGTGGTTTCTTTATGCAGACCAAGTGGCCAGGGGAAAGAAAATGAAGTCTTCCCAATCAGTCGGCTGTGTGTTGGATGGGGTGTGACAGAGGAAAGGTCCTTCTCCCAGGAACCCATCAACCAGCATTTCCCAAGGGCCCGGTGTATTCCAGGCAGTCTCCGCACGGTTCTGGCTATGTAGAAGTTAGCAGACGCAGTCTTCGCCCTTTACGAAGCTAGGTTAGTGAAAATGAAATAGTGTGACGACTCTGGTATAAGAAAAATTTGTGGCTTTTGAAAAACATGGAACTCAGGGGTTCCTAATCATAAGCAGCAATAGAACTTCTTCACAAGCAGTTTAGGAAAGAAAAATAAATTAATAAATAAGAAAAGAACCACAATCTATCAAGGCTTGCTCTGGGTCGTTTGAACAGATTCCCACTCCTTTTAGAGGTGACCTTGTTTGGGGAAGGATGTCATCCTGGTCTCTGAGCCTCGTTGGTTTTAGGACAAGGAGGAAAATCAAATGTCCTAGGTTTCTGAATATCTAAACTATTTAGCCACTCACAGTTAGGTGGCATGAGTAGGTAGGATGGGGTTATTTTGTAGGTTCAGACATCCTTGTGGCCATGGGGTGTCCTGGTGATGATGTGGTCAGAATCCCCTCTGACACATTCTGAAGCAAACAAGACCAGCATGAGGGGTCGCGTTCACTGAATTATGTATTTTGGGGAGATGCTGCCTTCACTGTTACTGGAAGAAAAATCCTATTCCACCCTACTCTTCTTGAAAACATTTTAGTACTGAAGCCACGTTGAATACAATGACTAAGAAGTTCAAACTGTATAATGGGGCTTGTGGCCATCAAGCTAAAATGCCTGTCACGTCGTCTCTGTAATGCGCAGGGAACATTCCTGCCTGGAGTGAGAACCGCGAGTGTTATTTTTTGGCTGGGATCTTGGCAGGTGTGTAATGTGACTCCTGATAGCAGGACGGCAGATTACATTCGGCTATAAAACCATTTCTAAGGCTCTTGGCACCCAAACTGTTATTGCATGTCTGCAGGTGTTTAGTAATTGGATTAATGCAGAGCCGAAGGAATGTCTGCTCCCCGGCTCCGAGAAACATTGAGGAAAGACAAATTCATTTCGGAGAGTGACCTGGAATGCACGATGACAGGCCTGCGCTCACACATGAAGCCAGATCTAAGCCTGCACGTTTCAAATGAACTGCTGTGAGCAGTCACCTTCCATAGGAAAGTTTATCCAAAGCTAAATACAATAACAATGGCCTTGTGAGTCAGGCGGGAAGGAGCGTCAGCGTGGGTTTTGATCCCCTTCCAAAAGCAACTCAGACAACTTGAGCTTAAGCCTTCCTATCATGCCGCTCATGAACCCTACAATCCTAGGTGTGTAATAATAATAATAATTTTGAAAAGGACTTGGTAAACAGAAGAGGATACTAAGCCTCCCGGTGGAAGGCAGAGACCACACTAGATCCTGGATCTTCCTGCTCTTACCAGTTAATTCCCACCTTGATCATAAAGACACAGACTTCACCGCGTGACAGACCTCTAGAGAAAAGCTCCATAAAATGGCAAGGACACTGTTCAGAGCCTGCTGCAGCCATGATCAGGGCAAAGACGTGACTGCTCCGGGGGCGTTTTTGTCGTCTGGGCTGATTGACACTTCTGCCATCCTCTGAGAGCAAGAAGCCAAACTCCCAGGGGCTCCCATCCGAGCAGATAAAACCTAATGGTTTGACCTTACAAAATGAACCTCTTTCTCAGCTTTACAACCCAGAAGGGAGGCGGACCATTTGGAGAGAGGCCAAGTAGAAGGGAGATAATGGTGAAAAGGCAAGTTTTGTGAAGAAAGGCCAAAGAAGTGGTACTGCTCAGCTTAAATCCTAGAGGGGTAACTTGTAGTTCACAAATATTATTACAGCAGGTGGTCAGAGCAGACTGGGGGGGACGGGGAGGATGGGAAACCAGTCATGGCTTGCAGAGTGGGAGTCTGAAGCCAAGGGCTCGTGAAGTGGAGGGAATGAGAAAGTCCAGGTATCCCCAGGCGGAGGAAGTAGCATGGCCCGAATGGCTACTCACTCGGTCAACCCAATTTACTGATCGCAAGGTCCCTGAGTGTCAGGGGGCTACAAAGCAACCTAAGACCTGTTTTCAGCCTGAGAGTTGACATCCAGAAAACACCGGCGTGTGGCTGTGCTGCTCTGGAGGAGGTGGCCAGATGGCTATGAGAGCTCAGGTAGCGTGACAATGCCTGGGGTGGGGAACAGGGGAGGCACCGCTACCCCCTGGAGGACACGAGGCCACCTCCGGCAGTTGATGGCTCTAGCTGAGTCTCCACCTGACTTTCCAACTCTTAGCCAAGGGAAAGACGTCGGGCGGATGCAGTCTTCATTGCAGGTTTGATTGTTTGGGGTTGTAGGTGAGGGGAAGGCCAAGGTGTGGAATGCAGCTGTGGTCACCTTGGCACCATGGTCTTTGGAGGCCTAGAGGAGAGTGGCCTGGAAGCCCAAGGGACAGGTCAGAGAAGAAGGGGACAGACAGGTGGTGTGTGGAGAAGGAAGGGAGGAGGCCTGTAATAAAAACCAACAACCAGCAGCCACACTCGCATTTCGAAGGGCAGGCTGAGATCTTAGGGGTGGGGGGACCCGGCCTGCTCAGCAGCAACGTGCCCAGAGCCTTCGACACTGGGTCAGTGGGGCAGGTCAGGCAGGTGTAGGGAAGGCCAGAGAAGGAAAAGGGGATCAGGCTTGTGTGGGATGAGGCCAAGGAGAGGGAGTTGTGTGCAGATTACTGGGAAAGGGGCAGGCAAGGGGTGAGATGTGGGATAAGGTGGCTCTTGGAAGGTCACAGCACCTTCCAAGCACCAAGAGTGGCATTTTACATTTTTAGGAGGCCAGAAAGGAGCTTGGATAATCAAGATAGTAACAAGAAACCACAGGACTGAGAACAGAATATTATTTCTATGTCTTCTTTCAAAGGTTGAAAATGGAAAGAAATTGTGGAACAGCAGCCCGAGGAGCTCCCAAGCGATCATTGAAAAGACCGGAATCGCATCAACCCGTGGGGTTAAGCCACAAAGGGTCCTGAAGACTGTGAGCCCAGCCCCGTCACTCTATGCCTGAGGGAGCCTTATAGCTTCATCACACAGCTAGCTGAACTGGCCCAGGGTGTGAGAGAGGGGATGGCTATGGTGTGGAGAGGTCTGAGTGTGTCCCCCAGGTGCTGGGAGCTCGGTCCCCAGTGTGGAGGTGCTGGGAGAGGGTGGAATCTTTAAGGTGTGGGAGGCGCTTAAGTCCTCAGGAAGGACAGTGTGTAATGTCTTCCCTCAGGAATGCACTCTTGCTTTGGGGGCACTTCCAGGGAGACCAAGAACAGGTTGTTTTTTGTTGTTGTTGTTGTTTTTGGTACTGGGGATTGAACTCAGGGTCACTGGACCACTGGGCCACATCCCCAGCCCTTTTTTGTATTTTATAGAGACGGGGTCTCACTGAGTTGCTAAGTGCCTCGCCATTGCTGAGGCTGGCTTTGAACTTGCGATCCTCCTGCCTCAGCCTCCCAAGTGCTGGGATTACAGGCGTGCGCCACCCCGCCCGGCTAAGAACAGGTTGTTGTAAGTAAGCCTGGCACCTCTCCTGAATTCCTCTGGTATCCTGTCTTGCTATGTGACCTTTCTTCTTCAGTTATTAGCCAATTCCCTTTCCACTTATTGGCCATGTTGTGATGCAGGCAAGGAAGCCCTTGCCAGGACACTGGCACTATGCTCTTGGATCTCCAGAACTGTGGACTAAATAAACCTCTTTTCTTTATAAAACTACCCAGCCTTATATATTTTGTTATAACAACACAAAATAGACAAAGGTAAGGATATAAATGGGGATGAATGGGAGGGAAGGGTACCTCCTGGGTACCAGTTTACTAATGGCAATGATTCAATCAGTCAGAAAGTTTTAACTAAGTAAATGCCAACTAAATGCAAGACAGGATGAAACTTAGTGAAGTATTTGGTTAAGAGCTTCCA
This sequence comes from Tamias sibiricus, assembly GCA_025594165.1. NCBI lineage: Eukaryota > Metazoa > Chordata > Mammalia > Rodentia > Sciuridae > Tamias > Tamias sibiricus. Next base: position 83,969,744 of record CM046670.1, read on the forward strand.
ATAATTTTTAGAATGACAAGAAATCTCCGCCAGAGAGAATGAGTTCCTTGAGAATTCAGCTGATGGAGATACCACTGTGGTGTCTTCCATGGTTCTAGGAGATTTTGAAGTTGAGCTAGCATGATACAGATGTTGTGAGGTGTGTGTGTGTGTGTGTGTGTGTGTGTGTGTGTGTGTGTGTAGGAATGGAAAATAAGTGAGAAAATAACAGAGTCCACAAGGCACTCAGAGGTTATTTATTGGGTAAATCATGGTACAGTCTCTATTTATGCTGCATAAAAATGTGCTACTGCTGTTGATATTATATGTTGGTGTTTCCTCCATAAACACTCAGGGTCTGGCTGTGGAAAGCAGAGTGGAGTAATTCCTTCAGCTGAGTGGCACAAAACCCAAGTTCTCACCTTCCCAGTGAGAAGGTCGACTTTCTGTTGACCTCGTCAATGAACTGGTGTCTTCTTAGGCGGATGTTCACACTGAGAGCCAGTGAGAACAGTGTTGACAGTGTGACGTCCAGAGACCTTGTCAGCTCTGAGGCCAGACTTGTACGGCGAGAAAGGGTGCCCACAAGGGCTGGCAGAATTGCTTGGGCCAGGAAAAGGCCCTCATCAGACTCCATGAAATCTTCCGTCAGCACCACCTTCCCCTGGAAGGCCCTGGAATCAGAGAGTCACTCTGCACTCCATCTCTCTACTTGTTTACAAGATATTTGGGCATAGATGGAATTATTGAATCATAGGCTAATTTCCTCACCTCTTTAAAAAGAAATGTATCACCTAAAGTGCATGATGAAAGTTCTCGGTGCTACTGAAGATTGCACAACCAGGTAGAAATTCATCTCTTTTGGAACTCCTTCCAGAGACCTTTCTGCATGTATTCTGTTTTCTTTCACAGCTCACAGTGTACCTGCCTCTTACACCCAGAACAGCTGGACAGCTTCTTCACCTTGCTCTGGTCTAACAAATAACTCTCCTTCAGGCTCTTCCTAGGAGATATTTTTCCAGGTAAAACCCTGGTGAAATATCCCTGATGTGGACTATCTCTGGCAAGAGGAAGACTAAAATGTGAATTGTTAAAAATCAGTAAAAGCATGGAGGCAAGTTATATACCCAAACTAGACTAATCGATGTACCCCAGTTAGTGAGGGTCTATGTGATATATTTCCCTAAGTAGACTGAATTGGTTCACAGTGAGTGTTTTATACATATCTATACATTTCATGAAAACAGTTACTTCATTAAATCAGACAGCAATTCTACTTTGTCATGCTGTTTTCTCTGCTGATGTCATTTAATCAGAACTCTTTTTATCCAAAGATACGGCACAGGTAAATTTTGAGCCAGACACTCAATTATCCAAATCACTGATATTTTCCTGTTCACAGAAAAATGCCTGAGAACATAGGCTGCCTGTTTCTCTCCTTCCCTGGCCAGCAGGACATGCAGAGTAAAATGCAGAAAAACTGGCAAAATCCATCTTCCACCCATCTTAAAAACTGCAATCAATCTTGTTTCTCTATCTAAAATAAAAATAAGAAGTAAAAGAAGCCTCCTTTATATGAAGTTTGATCTTGACATGCTCCAAAGGGTTAGCACTTTGGATTTCAGATAAAAAGGGCTCAGTTCTCTCAGGGAATTATCCAGGTCAGGAAAATCAAGGTGAATGGTCTCCTCCCCAAACTGCAAGAATTTCTCTCCAGTCACCTCCAAGAGGACGGAGGGAGGCATCTGGGAGTCAGGGAGCTGAGTTGGCAAGAATCCGAGAGAGCCTGGGAGTGGAAGCTTTGACCACATGATCTCTTTCACTGACGTCTGACCTGGTGAGGGGCTTGGCAAGCCTTGCTGTCCTTTCTTCCATCTTCTCCAGGTGCTAATAACAAGTAAAGAGAGGAAACACCGTGGAGGAAGGTACTGAATAATTCCAAACTCAGAAGTGTCTGTTGGTTGATTGATTGATGCAGTCACTCATCATTCGAAACATCTCAAGCATTCTCTGTGCGTGAAGCCCAAGGCCAGGGTTAGAAGTACAGAAATAAATCATTCACTTTTGTAGTCTCCAGGAAGCTCCATGCTAAAGGTCCAAGGAGAAGCTGCCTCTTACTAGTGTCTTCTTCATTCTGCTGTAGGTAATTGGGGTTTCCTTATTCATCGTTTACTTACTGTATCAGTCTTCTCCAGTTGATGAGAAGCACCACTGTCTTACAGGATGGTTAGTGAGGCCCTAACCAAGAGCTTGGACTTGAGGTTGTGGTCAGGTTGTGGCTGTAGAGTAGGAAGGGGAGGTGGTGAGAACACATACTCTAAGGCGTTGCTCACTGTCAGGGTCAAGCAAGCGTAGCATCTGTTTGTTCTTGGCTGTTTGAAAAATTTTTTTGTATAAGTCCAAAACTCTCTGAACCTCAGTTTTCCATCTGTAAAACCAAGACAGTGCCTAATTTATAGTGTTGTTAAGAAATTAAATAGATGATGTTTGTGAAAGTACATCATAAACTATAAATGATGTAAAAATGCATGTTGCTTTGATCAATAGCAACAGTCACAACTGTTTATGGAAATTTTCATTGGTCACTGTTACCCATGCAGTCTCTGTCGTGAAGGCAACACATTATGTTACAAAGTGGAAGTAGGGCTGGGTGTGGTGGTCCATACCTGTAATACCAGTGGCTCAGGAGGCTGAGACAGGAGGATTGCAAGTTTGAGATCAGCCTCAGCAACTTAGTGAGTCCCTAACCAACTTAGCAAGACCCTGTCTCAGAATAAAAAATAAAAAGAATTGGGGATATATATATTTCACAACTACATTAATGGAATCCATGTCTTCACATTCACTTAGTGATTTAAGTATTTATCTTAAAGATTATTTTGAATTGGGAACTTAATATTTAGTTTATAAAGCACTGATCAGGCAGGATTGGGATGTTGTGGTGAGCAGATGGTCAGCAAACAGAATTCTGAGCAGAAACTGGAAGAGATTAAGAAACTCTCACAAAATAATAAGAGAAAAGAGGCCCAAATCCAGGCCCATGTGATCTCAAAATCCATATTCTGGAACCTTCTTTTGCACTAGCAGGTGGACAAGAGCAGTTGTGGAGGTGAATCGTGTGATAAGTGACCTCCCCAAGAGACGATATGGATATCATGTTCACTGAGCACCCCAGGACAGCCACTGGACCTCAAGAGCAGCCTGCAGGGCCTGCTAAACCTTCAGGAGGCCACCTGATCAGCTAAGCAATCCAGAATGTGTTGTTAGTCCCTTCAAAACCAGATTATGTAGCAAACATCTTGGAAGGAGGAAGTGGAAACCTTTTTAAAGTTGTATTTGTAAAAGTTATCCTAAGACTGGGTACATGCCTGTAATCCCAGCAGCTTGGGAGGCTGAGGCGGGAGGATCACAAATTCAAGTTCAGCCTCAGCAACTTAATGAGGCCCTAAGCAACTTAGAAAGACCCTGTCTTTAAATAAAATATTAAAAAGGGATAGGGATGTGGCTCCATGATTAAGCGCCCCGGGTTCAATCCCTGGTACCAAATAAATAAATAAATAAATAAATAAACAAAGTCATCCTTGGATGTAACTGGAGATGCGCACAAAGTTGCTCCTACAGGTATTCACTTCTGTATTATTTATATAAAAAGATGGAATGAAATCTGTGGCCTAAGAGTGTATAATTAAACGTGTACACATACACAGCGGGGTGTAAGCTGCTAAGCTGACGGGGAAGAAGATGTATTGACAGGAAAGGTTTCTTGTGATGTTGTTAACGGAAAAGGTAGGGTACAATAGAATGTTTTTATTTTTCAAAAGCATATTCATAATTATAAAAATGATTTGGGTAAACAAAACCTTTACCCAGACTGGAAGTAGCACCTGTGACATAACGTTTCTCCTTAGGGCTTCTTCATCTTCTTCAGTCTTTCTGTAATGATCATGCATTGCATTGTTAATCAGAAAATCGCCGATTTATGTCACTTACTACAAAACCTCCCTGCTGCCTGCCACACACAACACAAAACCCTCCAAAGCCAAGTCCTGAGGCTCTTGCACTAAGCTCGGAGTCAGGCTGCTTTGTGCCCTCCGTGTCACACAGAATGGCTGGCTACACAGCTATTTAAGAGTCTGGGTCTCTTAGTCCCTCTCCGGAGGACCCTAGCACTGGCCCAGAGGGAGGCGACTGGGCGGCAGGCAGCCTGAGTGTCATCTTGCAGGACGTCGGTTGTAGCTCTCCTCTACCAGGCCAAGGGCCCAATCAGACCTCCTGCACCAGACCTATTTTCCCTGAAGAACACTATTCCCCTGCCCAGTGCACTGCCTGGCAGAGTGGGGTTTCTTGTCCCCACTGGCTGGGGGAAGGGGAGTCCTCTTGCTGTTGGGCATGGTGACAGTGAACTTTGTGGTTTCTCCAGGGACTTCCTCAGGGCTTCACGCAGGAGGCCCTGGGCAGGTTACCACATGCTTGTGCTTGCCTGAATGTGTTTTGGTAACACAGGGCTCTGCTTTGCTCTAAGGTCATGAATGAATAGCGATGATCCTTCTGGGAGGAGGTAGGGTTGAATCACATGTTAATGACTGCTACCCAGAGTGAGCCATGTGTGTGCACGGTCCCACTCAGGACACTGATGTCAGGTACTGGTTCCACAGGCTCCGGGTGGAAGCCAGCGGTCCGTTGGCTCCCGGATGTAGAAGGGCAACTGGGCTTCATCTGCGGGAAATACTGTCATTCTCTGAAATGACAAGTGCTGCCCCCGTAGTTGAGTCTTGCCTGCCTACTGCCACCCCTGGTCCATGCTGGGGATGTAGCACTGGCTGTATGGGGGGGCAAATTTGCAGCCAGATGAGAAGCTAAGTAGGGTGGGCCACCTGAGCAGGAGAAAGCCAGTTCTCCCAGTACGGTGGCTGGGAAGCTCTAAGACCTGGGGGACCAAGGCCCAGCTGCCTCTGCTTGTTACCATGTGACCCGAACTGAGAAAAGTGCCTCCGTGAGCCTTGGGGGGCCAACGTTCAAAGCTCTACTTGCATGTGTTCCCTTGCCTTCCTTCTCCCTCTTTGAAATGAAAAATAAAGCCACCTGTCAAAGCTGGTGATATGTTCAGACCTGTAACCCACACAGATTCAGGAAGACTTCAAAGTGGAAACTCCTCGGCTCTGATTACATTTCGTCGCAGATGGTGAATTTATGCCCTGCGCCCCCACCTCTGCTCTGACTTCTGTATTTTAAGCTGTGAATAGAATATACGGTGGCGTTATTTGCAAACTAATGAGTTAAATACCATTTGTTCTCTCAAACTTTAGAGACTTTCTGGGTTTCCACAGCAACAAGCTGAAAGTTAGCTTCTTTTATAGACCCTGGGCCTGAAAAACATTTGCCTAACAGAAGACAAAACATTCCCTACCAGTTTCCTGTCAACTGTATAGCACTCGAACTTATAAAAACGGGGATGCAAGGTAGCATGTAAGTCACAGACTGGTCTTGAGCAAAAAATGAGTCATGATATGCAAAGCACTAGGAACGTTGCCTGAGAAGAACGAATTGCTGTGTATGTGTGAGCTGCTGTTTTCTCGATAAAGCAGATACAGTTGAATGGGGAAGAAGGAAGGCTACCTCTTCATCAAGAGCTCTCTTTCCCCCGTGTCGGGGGCGTACACTCCACTGGAAGCCACTCAAGGTCCTTCCTGATCTGCCTCCAACTTAGCAAAAGGAGAGAGCCACAGGTTTATTCTGGAAAAGACTGGCAAGCCCGCTTCTCACGGGAGCTTCATCTACCCGATTTTTGCCTTTTCTGTTATTTCTGAACTTCTAGGATGCATTATTCTGGGTCATGGGCTTCGGTTTTGGGATCAGGAGACTAAAAAGACATTTGTTGTATTTTGACTCATCCTGGGATGCTCTCTTTGCTGTTTCTCTAAGAAAATCCCACATGGCTTCTCTGAGTTGTGCACATCTGTCAAACTTCTGATTTGTGTTCATGGTCTCAGATACAATATGGTCATTAAAAGAAAAGGTAGCCATGTCCTGGAGGAGATGTTGGGGTTCATTCTATGCCATCTCCCCAGACTTTGGACAGTGTCTTCTTTCTTAAATTCATTCATTAACTTTAATTAGGTATATATGGCAGCAGAATGCATTTTGATTCATTGTACACAATTGCAGCACAACTTTACATTTCTATGGTTGTACACGATGTAGCATCTCAAGGTGAGTAGAGCAAACCTGGGGAGGGTCTCCCACACAGACAAGAAGGGAGGGCCCACCATATCATGGACAAGTGCTCATTTGTGTTCTAGATTGGCCACAGCCAGATAGTGTGTTCCCACGTTCTTGGGTTGTTGCTGTTTTTCCCATTGGTGGGCTGCAAGGGTGAGCAGTGATCAGGCCTCTGCCAACTCTTAGGGCACACAGCTCTGGAAGAGATTCTCCAGACCCTTCACCTCTTGCTCATGATCGACTCCTGCCTGATTTTTCTTCTGGCTGAGAATGGATCCCAAAGGATTCTGGTTTGATATTGAGTAGGTCATCATGTGCAGTTGGCCACTGGTTAAAATGTTCCTAGAGAAAGCATTTCTAGATTGTATTCTTAGATTAAGTAAGGAGCTTTGGGAAACTGTTGCCAGTCAGGGTCCCAGGTGGACTTGAAGACTTATGCCTCCCTTCTTTTCTTCTTTCCTTGTGGCGTTTTCTGCACAGCCAGAGGAAGAACCAGGCAGGAGCAGGTCTTGAATAAGAGGCAGAGTGTCTTTTGACAATTGCTGTTAATCACTGGTCCTTCAGCCCAGAAGAGATCATTCATCCCTCAAGTACCAACGTGTTCATGTTCTTGGGGAAACAAAATGCTTGCTGTCCAACGAGCCCGTAGTCTAGTGATGTGGATGGAGGCATCACAGGAGAATTGTCAGGAGCCAGAGGGTGCTGGAACGGAGCAGTGTGGTGCTGGCAGGCTGTGTTCCCAACAGGCTGCTTTGTGAGGTGGCCCCCAGGGGTAGTGTCCTTCTTTGGAAAACGGCATTAGGGCTATGTCTGAAGGTGCTACACAGACACTTATTAGAAAGAAAAAAAAAAAGCTTTCCTTTGGAGACTGATGCTGATACTAACCATGGCTTTCCTCAGGATTCCCAAGAGTTTCAGAGAGGTCCTCTGTCCACAGACAGCTGAACCTGGTTCTCAATTTCTCAGACTTCTGTGAGTCATGGCCTTCCTCCTCCCCTCCTTCAACCATTCAATGGTTTAGCTACCAGCTCAATTTGAATATCAAATGCTGCCCCAGGTAAAATGGCCATAATTAAAATGATAAAAACATGACAAATGCTGACCAAGATAGGGGAAAGTGTAACTGTGACACAGTGTTGGCAGCCATTATCGAAAATGGTACGGAGTTTCCTCAAGTAGTTAAATATACCCCCATCGAATCCAGCAACCCCACTACTGGGCATTGATCCAAAGGGAATGAAATTGGTGTAGCAAAGTGATAACTGTTTATTGCAGCACTGTTCACAATAGCTACAGTGGATGAATGGATAAAGAAAATGTGGCACATACACAGTGGAATAGTATTCAGCCATAAAAGGACAAAAAAATCCTATGATTTGTGGCAACATGGACGAAACTGAAGATCAAATTTAAAGCAAAGTAAGTCAGGCTCAGAAAGACAAATAAAACACGATTTCCCTCCCATGTCAAATCTGAAATACTGAGCTCCTAGAACCAGTGAGAATAGCAGTCATCAGAGGCCAGGGAGAGGACCAAAGAAGAGGGAGAGATGGTTGAGTGGCTACAAGGTTATCACCAGGTAGGAGGATTAAATGCAGGTATTCTATTACAGAGAGGGTGATTATAGTTAACAATATTGTAGCATGCAATTCAAAATAGCCAGAAAAGAGGATTTTGAAGGTCCTTATCACAGAAAAATGTTTGAGATGGTAATCTAAGAATCTTGAGTTGATATTTTCAGTGTATAAGTACACCAAAACATCATATTATGCCTCACAAAGGTGTATATATATATATATATATATATATATATACACACACACATTATATACATACATATATATATATATATATATATATATATATATATATACACACACATTATTCCAACAAAATTTTCAAGAATGAATATAAAATGATTCTGAGTGTTCTGTTTTTGGACTCCCCACCCTTCTTACACCCATTACAGCCCAACTAGCATAGGGTTTTTTTTTTTTTTTTGCTTACTTCTACATTGTCATGTAGAAATGTTCACTTACACCCTAGACCTGTCTCTGGTGTTGTGGTCTCGTATTGCCATCTGCTTAAAATGCTGCTGGCCTATTCAGGGAGCATGAGAGAGAGCTTTCTCATAGATCATCAACACTTTGAAGGCCAGTTGTGTATGAACTATGAGCCAGGCTGTAAATGTCGTGCACATATTGCCTTATTTTAATCCTTGCAATGACTTTGCAAAGTGAGAATTATGATTCTGATATTAGAGATAGAAAATTATGATGGCTGTTGCAAGAGTCTGAATGGAAAAAAGAAAGCAAGTCTATGCACTGGCCATTCGTTCATAACTAGCTAGACCCACCGTCCAGTGTAAACTCTTCTGCCAGGGAGCAGTGGGCTTGAAAGGGGGGTTGGGGCACGTGAGGAGACAAGTCATTTCAGGGCCAGTGAGTTCCTCTAAATTGCAGTTTTTCTTTTCCCTCCCCCCTTGGCTAACTTTCAGGCAAAACTTAATTCAAATAAAGTGATGACAAAAAAAATGACAATCATTTGGACTTTTTCTTATCACGTGAGTAGGATCTTCAATATGAATCTAGCACAGCTGTGTTTTTTAATAATCTAAGACAGATTAAAGGGATCCATGTTTGAAATGTGTACTTTATTTAACAATGTGTTACTTATAGCACCTCAGACACAAGTGGGCTCCTACGTCTCTGTTGAGGAAACTGCTTGAATGTTCGGCAAGCTACAGTTTTCACAAGCCTTTTTTTCTCTAAATCTTACAAAAAATAAGCTTTGGTAGCTCATGTGTCCCTCAAATAAACGAACACTAATTAACTCACACAGTTCAGTTCATTTAGTTTTTAAAATAGCTCCATGCTATTTTACTTTAAAAATCTTAAAGAGATTTCCTGAAAAGATCATTACCACCAAGTTGGTACTGACTTGTGTAGGCCATAAAACAAATAAAGTCATTAAAAATAATTTGAACAAAAGGAGTAACTTGATATTACGCCATCTACATTTGGTTAAAATGACATTTTAAAGTTCTCTTTCATCTTACTAAACAGATCTCTAAAAGAAAAAAAATGTGATTAATAAATTATCCTCCATAAATCTTATGATAACTATTATAGTCTTTGGAGAATTATGAATCCACATCTGGAAAAAGTATTTTATATGCTACTGCCTGTAAAACAGCATGCCATGCATTTTACAAGTGCACGTTAGTAAGTAAAAATACGGTAATGTTTTTTTGTGTTCATCATTTTTCCCCCTCCAAAAGAAGTGTAAGCCTAGTTTATTTCATAATAAAGAGTGCTAATAAAGTTTATATGACGCTTGTTTTCCTCCCTTACTTTGGTGCTAATGCAGTTTCTCTAGGTTGTTTGGAATGAGCTTTCAATTGCAACTCAAGGAAGACTTTGTTATAAGAGTCTGCTAATGCCCTTGAAAGAGAGAGTGGGCAGAAGCCAGCTGGTTCAAGGGGGTCGCAGAAACAGCTCAGGAGTGTGCTGAAGACATAAGGGCCACTCGCTTCATTGTGTGTGTATGTGTGTGTGTGTGTGCACACGCGCATATGCGCGTGTGCCGTTGAATCTAATTCCTTTTATACTCTTTTCAGTGCACAGGTCTCAAAATGAAAGGTTGGCTCATTTTTTAAAATTAGAAATTTGATTAAACTTAAACATTTGTTAAATAAAACGAGCAAAGTACTTTGAGAGCCAACAGTGTCCCTTGGAAATAGAAAATGTTTTTTCATTTCCAAGCAGCTGTTTGCAATAAGAAGTAGCTGGTGAGTGAAAGGGAAGGACGCTGTTAAGTGAAGGTAACCCCTCCAGGGTTTTATGGAGCACTGCAGTCATGTGAGCACCATCAGTGATAAATATCACAACAGCGGTTGCAATGCGCCTGGTTTTATTTTCCTGTGGATCCTTGAGTACACTTTAACTCAAGTCACAGAATACATTTAATGACCACGGAAAAGCACGTTCTTAACGTACACAAAAGCAAACTTAGAAACAAGAGATGTACAAGTCCTATTTCTAGAAGAATAACCTCCCACAACCCATAACAATAACACCTGTAAACCAAATTTTCTTTTGTTTGGATTTTTGGAAAGCAGCAGGATAGACTCTAAGTAGATACCAGGCCTTCAGTCTCCAGAGAGTTTTAATGCATTTATCTTTGGTGCCTCATTTCCAAACATTTAGAATGACCAGATTAAGGGCTTGGGATGCTGTTGGAACTGAGAGGACCTTAAAGTTCGCCTAGTCCAGCTCCATTACTTCACAGATGAGGAGTCTGAGGAGTCCAGTGAGAAAGGAAATTGTCCAAAGGCCAGCAACTAGCAAAATGGGACCAAGACCCACATCTCCTGAATTTAGGTCTCCTAACACCTAAACATCCTAGCAAACAGGAAAATTTTTTTTGTGCTTATAGTGGAGGCAGTGTGACACATGAGGGGTGGGTCTCCAGTCTGTTAATAGGATCATCAAATGTCGCCGTCTGAAGTGATGGCCGCTTGGAGCAGCAAAGCCGCGGGAATAAGTTCAGAGGCAGACTGGAAACAAACAGGATCTTTATTCTGTCAGTTTCTCTCTCTGGCTCTAACAACTCTAACACGTACCACACACCAGCAAACAACCAACAACCAAAATGGCTCCGACCCGCTCCGCGCTAGGCCCAAGTCTCTCAAGATCCCAGGCCAAGTCCCGTGAGACTATGGAAGGTGGCAATGTCCAAAACTCCATGGCCCAAAGCCAACCGCAATCAATAGCCATCTCCCCAAACAGGGCTCCTACAATCAAATTCATCTCTTAGAGTCTGATCCCATTCACGGAGTGTCATTCATGGAATCTTAAAAACATCAGTTAGTCGCTATGGAGGCGGTAAATGTGGACAATTTTGGTGCACCTCAGGAACAAGGATAAGCAGCACTCTGTACTGCTCTAAGATTCTAGGCTTATTTCTGCTAATAATGAGCTGTGTGAGCCTGCAGATTTCTCACAACAGCTGTGCTCCTAAATCTCTTCAACTATAATATAAGATCAGAAAGGGTGATTGCAAAGCTACCTGTTAGATAAAAAATAGGTTAAGGAATTATTCCAAGATTGATGTCTGAACTTGGATGAGGTGACAAGGTCTTCTAATATCAATTCCAATTTCTATCCAATGCCTATGGAGGTGACTTTATCATTGCGCATTTCTTTGTCATGACCCATCCCTTCTTTAAACTTAGAAGCTTAAAGCAGCAACCATTTAGGTAGTTCATGATTCTGTAGGTTGGTGATTTGGTCTAGACTTACTCATGTGTGCTGATAATCCTCTTCTGGAGACTTATTAGTGGTTGAATTTTGGGGTGATGGCAGCTTCTGGGCACATGGTTTCTTTTTTTCTAACCAGCTAGCCTGGACATGTTCACATGGTGGTTGTAGATTCTAAGAGACAGAGCATCTGAGTTGATCCAGGTCTCTTGAGACCTGAAACTGGTGCACCATTGTTTTTATGTGGTTGTATTGGCAAATCATGAGCCTAGGAAGATTCAAGAGAGATGGGAAATGGCTTCTCCCTATTTATGGAAGAAGTTGAAAAGTCATAGTGCAAAGCCAAAGTGCCATGGATACAGAGGCAAATGGAGAATTTTAGCCATTTTTTCATTTACCCTCATGACTAACTCTTGTTATGAATCACTTGTGGTAAGACTTGGATTTCATGAACCCATAAAAAGTAAATAAAATACTTGTGGATAGTACACACAAGAATTCAGAATTTGATGATTTTTGATTGCAATGATTATAAACATTTAAAACCAAATGTCAGATATCCTCTAATTCCATTATTCTACATGTAAAATCAAGATGGTTTACTACTAAAGAGTATAGGAAGACTATAACCTTAGCTTAAAGGAAAGGCAATATTATACTATATATGAAGGGCAAAAATCACACCGGAGACAACTGTGCAGCCAAGAGATTTATTCACCAGCCTTTATGGCTGGTCGGAGGTAAAGAAGTATGGGGAGAGAGGAGTCAGGGAGAGGGAAGTGTGTGCAAGTTCTGGTGGGAGAGAGGAGTCAGGGAGAAGTGTGGAATGTGTGAGCTCTGGACGGAGGGTGGGTGCCTGGTGGTGCCGGCTGTGGTCTCTGGAGCTGTCGGCTGGGCAGCTACCATTGGGCTGGAGACGGTGAGTCTGGAGCTGTTGCAGCAGCTGCTTCCTCTCAGCAGGGTCGAGCTGTTGTGTCTGAGCTGTTGTGTCTGAGCTCCGGGCAGGCAGGAGTTTTAAGTAGGGATTTCTGGTGGGGGGTGTACCAGAGCGACCTTTAACGCTATTGGCTCTTTTTCCAGGGAACAGGGCAACCTTTAAGCTGATTGGCTCCTGCCTGGGGAAAATGAAACCAGGTTGCTTCTCATGGAAATTTCCATGGGGGAGGTAGCCCATCGGCCCAAGCCTATCTATCAACATATACGTTTTATATATCCATAATCATTTTTTAAAAAATTTTCTTGAATTTCTGCAGACTGGTGGCCCCATCAAGAGTGGCACTGCTCTGTATTGTAGACTGAAAGATGACTGGTTGCCCTGGAGAGCATTTGTGCTAATGGTCGGAGAGGAGCAGTTGCTCCCGTGTGGCTTTGCACATGCTTTCTTTGCAAGTCTGAGTTCCAAACACAGCTCATCTGCAGATTAGTTGGAGTGAAACAGTGAAACATTATCCTGGAGATCTGGTCCCATTGGTCTCCATATTTAATTTGTTCAAGTATCAAAGACTTCATGAATCTCTTGGTTTAGTGTCATATTGTTGAGGCTTGGTGCCCTGGCTCTGTCTTCCCTGGTAAGAGGGCTTGACCCTCAGAGAGCCTGGTTCTTCCCTTAGTCCTGCACTTGCCATCTGAGAATCCTCCATGAAACCATTTTCTTGGTCAAAAACTTGAGTTTTCCCATCTGAAAAATGAGATAGTAGCTAATATTTTACTTTTTGCATTTTTGCAAGTATTAAATGAAATAGCATGTGTACAGTGCTTGACACCATGCCAGACCCATGTAAGAGACTCACTATAGAACAATCATTTTTGGATAGCTGGTTTGGTTTTCAAAAAATTTCTTGTTGATTTTTGTCTACCAGTTATTCCAATACTGGGTTAAGGATAATTGTGGTATGGCACAGACCTCTTTTTTTTCTTTTTTTTTTTTTTTTTTTTTTTTTTTTTAGGCTGTGATTGGATTATAGTAGAAAAAGGATAACAATAAAGGAAGTTTGAAATTTTAGGCACATTGTGTGAAAATGTAAGCAACTTTCTCAAAGGTATCCCACTCACATCCGTACCTCCATAATTTAGTCCTGATTCTTTTCACAGCACTTACCTTCCATACGGGTAAACAGTGTCCTAGGGCTCAGCAGGTACCTTAGCAACTTCTGCAAGTTTTAATTTGCTAGTCATTCTTTCTTCTTTTTTATTTATGTATATTTAGTTTTTCCACATTTTTTATTGGTGCATCATAGCAGTACACAACAGTGAGATTTGTTGTTTCATATTACTACACGCACACAATATAACAACATAATTTGGTCAATTTGACTCCCCAACACTTTTGTTTTCTCTTCCCTCTTCCCAATTAGAAGTAGAGGTCACTTTCCTCTACTCCACTGAACTCCCTTTGATTTTCATGAGACACCCCCCCCCCACACACACACCCCAGCACTTCTTTTCCTTTGTCCTCTCTGGCTTTCAATTATGAGAGAAAACAAATGACCCTGACCTTCTGAGTTTTTGCCAGTCTTTCTTTTGCTACTAGCTTTTGTGACTACTACTTCAACAATGGATGTATAAGGAACCATTTAAAACTTCTCTAAGCAAAGTCTCTCATTTATCCCTTCTAATCCCTTACAATTCTCTTAGAATAAAAAAAGAAAGAAAGAAAACAGAATAACGTGGTGGACCGGCTCATGGACAACCATGTGGAGGGGTAGAGGTGGGAAACTTGGTTTTGTTTAATCCCTCCTACGAGCTGTCCCAGCAGCTACAGCTTTCTTAATGCTTAATTTACACTGAACAGTCTCTTAGCAGCTATTACCAGGACAAGATTACACACAGAGCTGCTTCTCGGTTCCACACTGGAGTTATAAAGATTTCAATGATACTCAAACTAAGAAGGCTTTAAAGCTAAGACAAAGTGACTTTTCAACAAGTCTATTTGCAACATACCCTGTCACCGAGTTTCCCCACTGCTCTTTCTATCCAGTTGGCTTTCCAATTCTGATTCGGAGTAGTTTCCACAAGAGGGGATGGAGACTGAGAACACATTCATGCAGACACTGAATGACGACGTCCCTGTGGCAGATGACCATCCTGAGGCCTCATTTGCACAGGCGACATTCTCAGTGCCTATCTGTGCATTGACTGAATGAGTTGGTTTTCCCACCTCTGTAGTTCCCCTCTGCTCCCAACCCTATGATGCCCAGGTTAGCTCACCCCTTAGGAAGTCTTGCCAAAGCAGTGCAAGAGCAAACTCTTTCTATAGCTATCTTGTTCTTTTCTTAGCATCCCCAAAGACACAAATACAATTCATTATACACATGTAGATCACTTTTTACATATCAATGTTTGTATACAAAATATATTCATACTATTCATGTCTTAATGCCACCAGTGTCAACGAATTCTCCTCTTTCCAAAATATGTGCCTTTCTACATACATGTTGAAAACCTTCTGTCTGGAGGCTGAGGCAGGAGGATTGCGAGTTCAAAAGCCAGCCTCAGCAACAGCAAGGTGCTAAGTAACTCAGTGACACCCTGTCTCTAAACAAAATACAAAAAAGGGCTGGGGATATGACTTAGTGGTTGAATGCCCCTGAGTTCAATCTCTTGTACCCCCAAAAGAGAAAAAGAAAACTAGGCACGTGTGTGTGCATGCGCACACGAGTGCTGTTTCATTCTCTTCTTTTCTTGGAATGTGATGTGTAAGCTTGTTATTCAAGGACATGGCTAATGCTATTTTTGTATCAATTATCTATCTGGAAAAAAACAAAAGAACAGTAGATTAATCGATAAAATTTAGAAAAACAAAGGGAGGGAGGATATGAATAATGGCAATAGTATTAATTGCATTGTATTGACTGTCAATTTCCTGAGCTACTTTTAAAAGCCTAAGATTGGGAGTGTGAAAATGTCCTTGGTCTGTCTCTCTCTTGCTCTATTGGGTTGAAAGAACCATATGCATTTTAGCAATCATATATGTGTTACCTTCATTTGAATTGTTAAGCTTTGTTTGGCGAGTACAGCTTAGTGTCATTTTATTTTTTTGACTTTATTTAGAAAGAAGAATACCTCTGTGATGAGGTGGCAGGCAAATCCCTTACTCTACAGAAAATGGACTTTAAATACTATCCTCTTTGAAACGGAAAGACTGCCTTGAGCCGCAGCTAGGAAGGCAGAGAGAACAGAATGCCTCCCTGCAGCAGTACCCAGAGGCTAAACCCAGTCGTTCTCCAGAGGGTTGAGAATGTTTCCCTGTGAATTAAGTTAAACTTGTGTTTCTACCACTATGGCTTTAGCAGTGGAAATTTGATAGGGATGGCCATGGTCCTCTATCCAGATGGTCCACAAGACCTGGATGCCTCCCAAGCAAACTACCCACATTCCTGAGCAGCAATCCTTCAACCAAATTATTGGTACATTTTCTCTTATGGTATTAACGATTGCTTGCTTAAGCTGAACTTGGATATCTCCTGAGGTTAAGAAGCAAAACTCTGGGCACACAAACCTCAACTGAGACAACTGGTATCTTTTGGATACGATTTTCAGGAAGCAGAAACAAAGAAGAGCCAGCCTGCAAAGGGACAGAGTCACATTAAGTGCCAATCTAAGTATTCTCAAGGCTGAGCTGGAAAAACAGGGAAATCAGATCAGAAAGGTTGAGCTGGAAGATTCTGCCATGGCTCCCAGTGATCTCTATTCCCTGCCCTTTAGCACTCCTGATCTTGAGGATGGGCTAGACCTGTTGGCTTGCTTCTAACAAACAGAATACAGCAAAAGTGATAGGATGTCACTTCCATGATTAGGTCATAAAAGACCGACTTCCTTCTTGCTGGCTTCTTTGGTAGTCCTTTCTGTGGGCTTGCTGCCATGTCATGACCAAGGCCCCTGAGAAAGACTCTGTGACTAGAAACAGAGGGTGTGGTCTGGCCAATATTTAGGGGACAACTGAGTCCACCATCACAGCAACTGAATTCTACCAACAACCACATCGATGAGTTTGGAAGTAGATTCCTCTAAGTCACCCTTCAGGTGACAGAGGCCTGATGGCAGTCTCACGAGAGACTCTGAACCTGGGTCAAACGTCCAACACACCGAAACTGTGAGATACTAAGTCTCTGGGCTTTGGTATACCTTGTCATGCAGCAATGGATGCATTATTAATCAATGTCCTCCAGAGAAACAAAACCAACAGGATGTGTCTAAATTGTATGTAAAGAGACTGTAAGTCGTTGGATCACATTATTGTAGAGTCTGGGGAGTTCAAAGTCTTCCATGTGTGCTTGCAGCCTGGAGACAGAGGAGAGCCGAGGGTGCAGGGCCAGCCTGAGACCTGGCAGCAGAGATGCGAGAGAAGAAGATGGTGCAGATGAAGTCCAAATGCAGGCAGCTGGACAGTTTCCTCTGGCTGGGGAAGGCTTCTATTTTCACTTCTATTCAGGTATCCAACTGGTTGGACAAGGCCCTCCTATGCACTAGAGAACAGTTTGCTTACTCCAAGTTCATGGATTTAAGTGAGACTCTCTTCCAAAACCACTCTACAAGATGACACGTACTATTACCTATCACAGATGGGGAGCCAGATCTTCAAGGCATCTTTTGGAGAAGTTGGAGGACTATGTTATGGAAAAGAGAGAACACATTGCAGTTCTTATCAGGCTGCAGTGTGAAAGAAGCAGTGTTCTGGGAACAAGAGTCTGACAGCTTTGCATGAAGCTCAGAAGCACAAGGCTCTGATCCCAGCATCCAAGGAGCTAAGGCTTGCTTTGAAGGGAAAGTGCGGAATGAGAGATGGGTAAGTGAGAAATGAAAGATGGAGACCAGGCAGAGATACACACGAAAGTTTATCAGAGCTGACAAATAAAGGCCATCTCTCTATAGAGCAGAGAGAGGCAAAACAGGCTCTAGGACTTTTATGGGGCAGGCTCAGGAATCAGAGCCAGGCAGGTCCTAATGTGGGTGGTTAGGAGTTGGGTTGGTATGAGGGAGTGGTGAGCCTTTCTCAGAAATGCCTTCTTGGACAGGAAAGTGAAACTTTTTCCTTAAAATGGCAGCTGTCACTTAAGATGGCCGTCCAGATGCTAAGCAAGGACCTTATATTCTTCCCTTCCTGTTCCACACTGTCCAAGGAACAATGAGGTTCAGGTAACTCAGGCTTCCTCTCAGTTATAAAGTTAATTATAGCTTGGCTCTCAGGCTGGTTTGAGGACTTGGGAACAGATAAGTACATGTACATTTTAACAAATTTTTGCACCTAGGTTACCAAAGTGCACATTACTAGACCCAAGATATCCTTATGTGTAGCTGCCTGACGTACAGCCACAACGCCGTGAGAGAAAAACTTGGAGGCAGAATGAAGATGAAAGAAGGTTTTTTATTCTTCGGCTTTAACTATCTCTCAAAACTCTAACACTGACTCTTTCACCAACCTCTCTGACTCTTTTACTTCTTCTGACTACTGACTCTTTACTTCTTTACTTTCTTTTACTTTTACTTTCTTAGAGAGAGCTTAGAGAAAGAGAGAGCAAGAGAGAGAGAGAGAGAGATTCTTCTTTCTTCTTTCTTCTTCAGCTTAGAGAGAGAAAGAGCTTAGAGAGAGAAAGAGAGCTTCTTCTTTCTTCTTTCTTCTTTCTTCTTCGGCAGCCTCGGCCTGACTCTGACCAGCCTTCTCTTCTGACCGAACTCTTAACCGCTCTGACTCTTATTTCTTCTTCTGACTACGTTCTGGCCGCTCTGACTCTTTTCTTTCTTCTCCAACCCGAACTCTTCTTCGTCCGACTGAGCGACTGCACAACTGACTGAATGAATTTCGCTTCTGACCGCTTTCACCCGGTTATATACCTTTAGCTTTGCGGGTGTGTCACGTGCATACTTATTATCAGGTGGAACTTATGGCTTCCAGCTAACCGCAATAGCCATCTCCCTAATTGGGGCTCCTTCACTTATGTCCCCACCTGGTCATCATCTCCTTCCTACATTCATTTTTATTAGCTATCAGTGAAATTTAGATAATCAATGAACTTTGGAAAATGTTGACAATCCATAATTATGA
Organism: Tamias sibiricus; assembly: GCA_025594165.1. Classification (NCBI taxonomy): domain Eukaryota; kingdom Metazoa; phylum Chordata; class Mammalia; order Rodentia; family Sciuridae; genus Tamias; species Tamias sibiricus. The sequence goes on from CM046670.1 coordinate 83,988,245, forward strand.
ATATCAGTGGAATGCAGAGTCTGTTTTAATCTTCCCTCTCAGCTGTATGTGTGTGTGTGTGAATAAAATGTGCATATGTGTGTACAGGGAGAAAGAGACAGTCAGACACAGACAGAAACACAAAGAGACAGAGTGACAGAGGCAAATATCATTCTCTTAAAAGGAGTGATTTTTTTTAATCTTATTTTTAATATATATATATATATATATATATATATATATATATATATATATATATTGTTCTTGGGGATTAGAACCCAGAGGTGCTTTTACCACGAGGCCACATCCCCAGTCCTTTTTAAAAAAAGTAATTAATTTAATTTTATTGTTTTATACAAACAGAGCCACTGTCCTGCCTGTAGTATTTTACCAGGTGATGAAACTTCTAGGCTCCGTGGAAAATATAATCTGAACTTCTTCTATAAATTGTAAGTGCTTGCTTCATTGTGGCTTGCTGGCACTAGGATTTGGTCTGTCAAGGGTGTACTAAAAATGAACATAATGCTTTGAAATTGCCAAGAAAAACAAACGTTCACCAGGAGTGTGAGCAGGCTAAAATATGCAAACAAGCCAAGGGGTCTTATCCAGCAGCAGCACAGGGAGCCTGGGACATGCAGGGAAGAAGGAGGTCATTGGAGTGGAGGGAACAGTATGGTTTTAAGGTGCACAGCGAGGACACTTGCGCCATAGGCCAGGGGCCTGGGACACTTGATTTGTGTGTCCACCTGCAGCTTTCTTTGAGATTAATGCATATTGATGACCAGTTCTATCCTAAAGTTTCCAAGAGGAATCAGATTCTGATGCCAACCTGCCTCAAAACAGATGGGCAAGCCTTCTCTGTGGAGTAAGAGCACAAGGTGAAATGCCACATGTCAGGAGAAGGTATTTCAACTTTAATTCACAACAGGCAGAGACGATGTAGAAGTACAAACTGGCTTGCAGAAACTTCTGGTGTGAACATTGAGAAGGAACCCCAAGCTCTGTTCTTAGCAAGATTGCCCTCTCTCACTGCCCTCTCAGGTTTCCAGAGTTCACCTGTTGTGAAATGCTAGCATTTGTTGCTGGAAAATGACACCGGATGATATATTTTCACCCTGTAGGAAAAAAAATCTTCATTTTCATGAATTCAGTATGAGACCAAATATGTCATTGCTTTTTCTCAGTGTTACAAAAAAAGGAATTCTTTCAGCTGTCTTTATTGGAACACAGCATGTTTTTATACTACGCTGTGTCAATGTCTCCCATTTTATACTCTTGTTTTTATTGGACACTTCAGATTTTTTCAGCCCAAACTGCACCTATCCAAAACCCACTAGATGTTAGGCCAGCAGATGGGGCCAGGCAATAGCCACTTATTCCCAGATTCATGTCAAAACGGATTGAAGTTAAGCTCTAAACATGCCACCTGCATAATGGTTAGCCTTAATTCTCTGAGAATTCGGCTCTTTTCTGAGATGCTGAGTGTTGGTTATAACCACAGGCTCATTTCCACTGAGTTCTGAATTTGTGTTATTCAGGACTTGAAAAAGACTTCATGTCCCTGAGTCCCTAATGGGTGTGGATTACCACCACCAAGTCTCCCAAACCTGTCCTGTGGACTGCAGCTGAAAAAGGAAGTGGGAATGTTTGTGTGTGTTAAGAACTTGCAAAAGAGGTGGTGGGGGGGGGAAAGGTACCTTACCTTAGAAGTCCAGTGAGAAACAGTAACAGAATGTTACTAGGACATGCAAATCACTGGTAAAATAGAAAATGGTACCAATGACCAATTTCTGTATTTAAACACTAAAATGATTACAGATCAATGAATTAAATGATACATAAAACCCTAGGCATCTTCCCTACCATGGAACCCGAAAGTCCTAAGTCATAAGTGTTATTTTACGCTTGTTAAAGGCAAGTGTGGTACAATGAAAAGAACACTGATCTAACTTTCCAATAAACTTTATCAGCTGTGTGAGCTTGGGTAAATGACCTAACTTCTCTATGTTCATGTTTGCTCACAGGAGAGTGAAGATAGAAACAATCATCTAATGGCCATTGTTAAAATGAATAAATGATATAAAGTATTAAAAAGTATTAGCACTCTGCCAGGCACAAAGAAGCCATTTAAGAAATAATTGTTATACGAATGGGCCAAAACACAACTTGGCCTTTATCTGTGCAGTCCCTATGGGGTGTTTATGCACAAGTGGGAAGACAGAAGATTTGAAAGTGGCCTTTTGGAGTTTGTAGCGTAGATACCATGACAGCTACAGTAAAGGGGGCATTTGGCTTCTCTGTAGCTTTTGAGGGTGGGGAGTATTCTCCATGTGTCCTTTTGCCCTCGTGGGCTGTTTCTTCATCAAAACTCCCAGTTGGTAAACATAGGAATCATCCTCTTTCAAATGGAGTCATCCAGGGACACACAACCCAGTCCATGCAAATGACCTTCCACAGGGCTGTTTCACAAGCATTGCCGCGGGAGCCTCTGGACACAGGCAAAGGGAAGGTGGGAAGGTGTTGGCCATGGCAGCTTCTCCTGGGCAGCCTTCCTGGCCTCTGTGCTCAGCAAAGGACCAAGCACCCCTTCCATCATGCAGGACTGAGGTCGGAGTTCAAGGGGAGCAGCACCCGCTCGGTGTTCTGTTGTGCAAGAGAGGCTTATTTTTTTTTTTTTTTTTTAATTTCACTCATCGGTTCTGAGTAAGTGATTTCTTTATTAACTTGAAAAATAATTTTTAAATATTGGGAAATATTTTTACTCTTTTTTTCTCTGTTCATAATGTAATAGTTATAGCTATGACATTCTTTTAAGTTTAATCAGCACTCTTTTCTTTTTTACATTTTTTAAAATTTATAGTAGTAGTATGTATTACAATTCATAATGCACATATATAGCATCTTTTTACATACAGCTATTTGTATACAAAGTATATAAGTACCATTCAGATCTTCAATCATGCATTTAGGATAATGATATCAATCTCATTCAACCACCAATTAGGTTTTTTTTTTTTTTTAAGGGAAAAAGCCTCAGGCAAAAATACTTTCACCATCAGTCACTTTTTTGAGCACTGCCCTACTCAGTTTCCTATTTTGAAGATTCAGTATTTATCCCTTTTGACTTGGGTTGCTAAATTTTACTCAATAGATATTTGCTAAGTTACAGTTTTTGTTGTACCCTAAGGGGAATTTGTCAACTCCTCATTTTCGGCATCCATTCTCTCTCACACTGCTGCTCCCATTCCCAGTTGGCCCTTTCTTTAAAAGTAAAATGGAGGAACTTCAATTGGGCTAAGGGGAGGGAGGAAGGCAGGAAGGGTGCATGGGAATGAGATGGCCATCATTACCCTAGGTACGTGTATGGCTGCACATATGGTGCGACGCTACATCACGCACAACCATAGAAATGTAAAGTCAAGCTGCAGTTGTGTACAATGAATCAAAATGCATTCTGCCGTCATATAGACCTAATTAAAATAAATTAGTTAATTTCTAAAAAGGTAAATGAAACTTTCCAACCTTGCTTAGGGACAGACTTGGTTTGGCTCTGCTGTTAGCATGGAGAAAAAGAAGAGGCTCAGGGTGTGACTTTTCCGAGACACTTGGTCCCTTTCTTGAGGCAGCGTGGTGGGAGAGCTTAGCAGGGAATGGTGTAAGGGCCTAAAGGCTCCCAGGATGACCCTGAGGACAACAGGAGAGGAGGCAAAGTCATCTCCAGGAAAAGGAGGCTGAGCCTCATTCAGACAGGTCTGTAAGACCGAGCGGGGCAGCAGCAGCAGGCTGAGGATGAGAAGGTGAAGGATTAGAAATCCTTCTCAGGTAAGGTGTGAGAGGTGTTGGCCATGGCCATGATGGAGGCCATGTTCCTGAATGGGGAACATATTCCATTTTTCCCACAAAATGTCAAAAACCTTATTTTACAAAAGTAATGGATGACTGTCCATGAGTCATGGCTTTGCACTTGTGATTCCTGGGTGATCTGGGCAGACCAAAACTCCCACAGAAACTGTAGGAAAGCGGCAGATGCCTTGGCACTCCAGAGTTGAGAAAAGGCTTTCTGGAGATGGTTAAGTTTGAGTTTGGACTTGAAAGAGGAGTGAAGCTAGACCACAAGGCCCTGTACTCCTTCCTCTCTCAGGCGTCCCTTCCTTCCTTTCCCCACACAGTACAGCAGCTGAGTTGCCCTTGACACCCAAGGAGGTGTTAGCCGGAAGCCTCTGCTGGCTGGGCTGCTTTCTCATCCCAGCCCCATCAGCCCAGCTCTCCACAACATTTCAGCCCTGCAGTATCCTGGAAGCCCCTTTCATCAGCACCAGGGAGACAACTTACCTTCAGGAGACCAGGGGTCTGCTTCCTCATCACTCCTGCTCTTCCTGTTCTCTTACAACAGGTAGCACCCAACATCCTTTCCTACAGCCCAGATCTGTCTCCTCTTGCCCGGACACAGACCTCCCGCTTCCTCCTCCAGACAGCCTGCCAACCTGAGAAGCTCATCTGTTCTTCCCCTTTCAACCCACAGTTCCTCATCTTTCACTTGCACAGTGCAGATGCAGTTTAGTCTACAGGCTTTTATTAAGCATCAGGTATTGCTGAGGCCCGCACTGGAGTTGCATTAAACCCAGAGGTGCACAGATGTGAAAGCTGCACATTTGTAATTATTCTCTGTAACTGCGCCTGGTTGCTAACAGGCAAGTGTCGCAGGGGGGACATTATGGAAAAGGGGGCAGTGGGCTGCAGGGAGTTCAAGTGATTAGCACAACCCACAGGCCCTCCATTGGCAAAGCCAGGACAATGCACGCAATCTTCCAACTTGTGTGTTCGTGCTCTTTCCTTGCCGTGTTCCTCCACCACCATCTTCATCCTAAGACAAGTCTGACTGTGGGCTAGATCCTGATACTGTACTTATATTTCAGATGAAATGAAATTGAAGAATTTCAAAAACTTGACCAAAGTTAAGTGAGTAAGCTGCAAAGGTAGGGCTTGAACACAGGGCAGAAGGACTACAAAAGTCCATCCTCATAGCCATCATGTCATCTAGCTGTGGTGAATGGAAGGAATTTGTTCCTGGTGACTTTGAGGCAGAATCTACACTCATTGATGGAATAGGAAGGGTCTTGAGTTTGGTCCTGTGTAAGCAAGAACTCTGCCACAGAGAGTGGAATGAGGGAGGAGACAGCAAGCTTGTAAGAGAGCGAGCCCCCTGAGTGTCTGCGCTGTTGGAGATGCTGCAGAAAACTGGAATAAGAAGCTTCTGAGGTTTCTTCTGGCCTTGGCCTTTTAAATGTCTCTGAAATCAACACTCACCATGGAATCTGCCTGAAATTTAAAAAAAAAAAAAAATTATGTTCAGAAGCTCCATTCTGGAGCTGGTGTTTAGAAAAGTGATCTTTCAACATATTTCCCTGAAGGTATAAGAAGTCATGACAGGTTAACTACCTACCGATGCCCATTTGTCCCATCCATAGTATATAGTAGGTCCCCCACTTCTGCTCTCTGCCTTCCTCTTTCTCATCCCCTAGAGGGTCACCTAAAACTTACCCCAATCTCACAATTTCCTCCCTTTCCCTCACAATAATTTTTGTGAAAACTCCTTCAGCAAAGAATGGACAAGAAGCTAATTGGCTTCTTGGTGGGGCTCAAGCCCAGGCTACCTGACTGTTGCTCACATTCGTGTTTGCTTTAGGGTCTGATCCAAGATGATTTTTAAATCTGTGTTACAGGAATGTGCATCCTAATATGTCAGCTCCATCCCGCTGAGTGTTCCATCAACACCCCTGACCCAGTTATCTGCAGGGACCTTGACCCTAGACGGGGGCCCCAGATGGAAGCCAGGACATTGTTTCAGGAAGAACTATGAAAAATGCGTAGAAGATACAAAAATGTGAATTATGTGCGAAACAAACAAAGCACCAGGCAACATGGAATTCATGTCAACAAAAGCTGGCTGCAAGCAGTTGCTTGCTTCTAAGGGAGCAGCGGACTCTGGGGCCTGAGGAACAGTAGCTGGGAAGAACTTTCTGCCCCAAAGTTGGAGAAACAAAAAGGGTGGAATGTTTTGGCTGTAATTGCTTTCAAGTTCTTTAGCTTGCCTCTGTTGCACATCGCCTTCCCCACCAGTTGGGAGGTCACTGGGGAAGTCACTGACTGATGAGCCAGTCTGAGTCATGGGAAGGGAATAAGGGACATTGATGCAGTTTTGACATATTCAAGAGACAGGAAAGATAGTCCACAGGTGAGGCCTCCAGTTGAGTTTCTTGTTGACAATGACAGACTCCATGGCTGGATTCCGTGGTACACTAGGATAAGGCAAGGTTCTCAGCAAGATCCATGCCCTGCGAAGTCCTGATGGGACATGATGTCATGCTCTAATTGCAAATTCTGATTACAATAATTTTACAATTTCACTTATAAAATTGTACATTTTATATATAAAATGCCAATATATACAAATGTTAATTTGTGTATTATTTATAACAATAGGTACAAACACTATATTTACATATTGTAATCAATAATGCAACAATACAATTATGGTTGTATTATAATTACATGTTATATTTAATACAGATATTAAATTCGATGTACAAATGCTAATATATAATCATAGAATTGAAATATTGTGTTTAATATGCAATATTATTATAATTGCTCCAATTACAAATTGGAGCCCATGTTCCAATGACAATATTAATTCTGGCAATATTAAATTATACAGACTTTGGTGTCTCCAACACAAACTGATAACATTTTTGTACTGGTTTTCAAACTAGTTGTAGAAATTCTAAATTATTATTCCCTCAGTGAGAGATATTTCCAAATAGGAGATAACCAGTATATATACTTTTTAAAGCAAATGGTTTTCATTTATTTAAGATAATTGTCCTGTCCCTGTCTGTATTGCTACTGGAGACACTGGCCTTCAAGTGCCATGAGGTGCTCTGTTGAATTTAATGAACCACATTCTGCTTATGTTCTGGGGCCACACACAGCTCTAGGTGGGCTCAGAGCCACCCGTGCTACCTCTGAAACTGCCTTCCTAGGTACTCTGGGAGAAAAGATCCTGTTCAGTCCAACTGGCAAGAGTTGTGCATAAATATGTATCCCTTTACAAGGCAGATGAGATTTTGTGGCCTATTGGCGACAACATTAACCCAAGTCCATGACCAGCATGCACTTTCATTCATGTGAGAGGTACTGCTCCTTGCTCTTACTTCTTCAAATGGCTCTTGGGACTCATTGCAGTCTTGTAAAGAGAGAGTGAGGGCAGCAATCTGCCAGGGCCTGGTGAACTGAGGCACCCTCAAACATTCAATTTAATTCCATTCCATTTAATTCAACACATATTTAGTGACCGCCAATTACTTACCAGGTTCTATCAGTTAAGAATATCTCTGATAGAGATTCCCTCCTTAGGACCACATTCCCCTTTGAAACTGCCAGGTTACACTGCTGACTTTATAAGGTCAGCATTGATTTGAATGAAACGACATCAGCAAAACTCTTAAGACATATTTAGTGCCCAGTAAATTTCATGCATTGTTATTACAGCCATCTCTGTCTTTCCATCTATCTACTCATCAATTGATTTATACATCTAAAATTTTATTTCATCATGGATTATTTTCTTGGCTGGATGCCTCTTAGATTCTGGAGGTCTATGGCCTATTACACCTTCTCCTGGGTCCTTAAAGAGTTTGGTAACTCATTCACTTCACAAACATTGACTGAGCATCTGCTAATTGCAAATACATCAATAAGCCCTATTGTCATCAAGAAAGCTTGGACCACTCAAACTGGCCCAGCAGGGTCCCTGGCCTCTAACAGTTTGCTAAGGAAGCCAGAGACACTAACACATAATTTCAGCCCCAAGTAATAACTTCAAGGGCAAAGTTCAACATGGGGTGATGTGAGCATTAGACTATGCTGGGAAGGTGGAAAAGTAGCTGGGCACTCTTGGGGGAGATTCGTCCTCATGGGCAGAAGCAAGCCCTGTCCCTCCATTGGCCTCTGAGCAGCACTTTCTCAATATTTGTGCCTATGCCCAGGTTTCCACTCAGGTCTGTCCACTGTCGGTCACGCCACACAGCTGTGTCCTCAGGGTGTCTCTACTGGTACAGGGACCAGGAAGCACACCCACAAGCCTAAGGACAACTCCTCCTATTAGACAGCAACGAAAGAGAGCCCCAAGACCGCCCACCTTGTGCGCATCTGTTACCATGCATTCCCCACGGGGGAACAAACCCGCCAGGCAGATGCCACAGTGATGGGTGGGACCTTCATGACACCTGGGCAGGAAGTGGCAACCAAAGACATTCAAATCCCACAGCCCTCCATTCCTGTTGTCTGGTAGACAAAATAAAGCTCTGGGGTACCAGGGTTGGCTTCTTAGTTAATGCCTTTGAGCAAAGGGTGGTCAATCTTCATGGCCCAGCCAGAACCTTTCCAGGTCCTTCGTTTAGGAGCTTTGAGCTTCCACCAGGCCTGCGACTGACGTAGGACTGGGGGTAAGCCCTGCGCTGCACGTATCCTTCCATTTCCTCTTCTTGCATTTTCCCCTCATCCTTGCTAATTTCCTGCGCCACTCTGCTTTTCCTTAGGAATCCCTGAAGATCACCCCAGATCTCAGGAAAAGCCAAACGACTAGCTTAGTGCTTGTGATCCACAGTGAAGCAAATACTAGCTTCTTTTATGAGCACATAGTTGCTTTTTAAACTCTCATGCACATAATCATAGATCCCAGGAAGGTGGCCTCTGCTCACTGTGAGACTCTTGAGTCCTCATGGACTCCTGAGGTAATGTGAGCACCCAGGTCAGACCCACTGGTCACTACTCTCATGGGGGATGGGTGGGGATGGGTTTACTTCTCAGTTTTACAGCAGAGTGGGCTTCTATCATACCGAACTCTGTACTGAAAATGACTTCAAGAGAGGGTGAACTATATCAATTCCTCCTGGAGGAGATTCTTGAGTAATTGAACTGGATTTTTCAGAAGGGCCTCCCTTCTAGTACCTGCTATTAGTAGCAATCAACCAGGAGTGACAGTAATGGAAATAGCAAAACATGACAATCATGATGCCAGTTTCCTTGTGTGCTGTGTGGTACAATTGAAATAGCCCTTTAACATGTGGTTTTTCATTTGACTTTGTAAGAGTGAAGGTGTAGAGGACTTGAATGAGAGCACCATTCCCAATTTTCAGGTGAGGAGGCCAAGTTTTAATATGACCATTGTATAAGGTCAGGGCTACACAGCTGTTAGGTGTAGTGGAGCCAAGTTCCAACTGAAGTCTCCGGCACCAAGCTCATTAATGTGTCTAACATGTAATTTATCCAACATATAGTCAATGAACAACTACTGTGCTCTAGCTCTGGGCTGGGATGGGGCATAAGAGAGAGAGAGGCTCTCTAAAGGGGATGGTAGAAGCATACACAGGTCACTTGGGTGCAAAGTCCCTTGAGTTCAAGTCCAGGTCATGGGCTTATAGGTAGCAGTGACCATCTTAGGTGATGGGTCAGGGTAGGCTTTGAAGAACAGAAGTCTCTTGACCTAGGTGTTATCCTTCAGACAGGTGTTAGGAGAATGGTTATTACCTAGCAGGGCATAGGCAGGCTCATTACCACAGGGGAATTTCTCATGTGACACTGCACAATGTCAGGATGTTGAGTTCATTTGGATGTGAAGGGCTTTCAGTGGGTAGCTAGGGTCATGAGGATCTAACGTAGTCTCATCAGGGCCTCTTCCTGGCCTGCCTATCAGGCCTTGCCCTGCACAGTGGCCTCTGGCTTAGGGAGAGTGGAATGCAGAGACATGGCACATTTTCAGTTGGTGAAGGTGACCACGAGCACAGTGGGTACTGCCCGGGCTCTCAGCAGAGCCCTTCCTCTTTAGCACTTACTTGGACACCATCATAGGAGCCCATAGATAAGTCCCCCAGCCTCCACACCTTTTGGGGGAGAAACACCAATTCCTTAGCAGTTTGCACAGGCTTCCTTTCATCTGGGCTATTCTTAGATGTGAAGGACACAGAACAGAAAATGTCTGAAGGCCTGGTTAGTGGGGAGGGCGGGGAGGGGGGAGGGAGGGGGGCCAAAATTCAAAGCCAAGGCCCTCATCGGCACTGCTCTGTGGCAGCTCATCAGTTTTCCCCCCCTCTTGCCTGTGTGGGAGCTCGTGTGCGCCTGCTCTTGCCTGGCTTGGCCTTCAGCAGCATCTGTTAGCAATGAGTGCAGAAGGGGCAGCGTAGGCAGCGCTGGAGGTGGGGGCAGGGGAAGGTCTATTTAAACAAAATGTGTTTTCTCACACACATAAAACCGCAGGCCTCCTGGAGGCTAGCACCCCGGCAGGCCCCCCTTATTCTTGAGTTTATAATCAGGAGCATGTGATTGAAGGCTGGCTTCAGCATCCTCATTCTTAGGCAGCAAGGGGCTTGGTAAGGAGTGTTCTCAGGGCCTTCTGAGGTCTGATATCCCGAGTCCAATGGGACGATGTTCATAGTCTAGATCTGACACCCCCAAGTCCTCACCTGCAGGAGCCCTGTTTGGGGATGGCTTAAATGGTTGACTACATGGAGTTTTGGGCATAGCTGTCCGTAGTCTCACAGGACTTGACTGGGATCTCGAGTGACTTGGCCGAGATTGCTGATCGGGTCAGCGCCATTTTGGTGGTGTGTGTGGCGCGTGTTATGGTTGTTAGAGCCAAGAGAAAAGTTATGAATAAAAAGCTGTTTGCAGTTCGCCTCTGAACTTCTTCCCGCAGCTTCGTTGCTCCAAGCGGCCATCGCTTCAGGCGGCAACACACACCCATGGCACAAGGTGCCGCAGAACATACGATGCCTTCGTTCTGGGAAGCAGGCTGGCTCTTCTCTGGGCTCCCAATAGGGTGAAGCAGGAATTCTGGAAAAGGGTTCCACAGTGCCCACAGGTGACCTCAAATGGCATCATGTTTACATCAAAGACATGTCCTCCAAGGAAATAAGAGTTTAAAGAACACTGGGAAGGCCCCGAAACCACAATGCAGAGTCCCTAGAATATTCTAGAAAGCTGGACTGTTGACGGTGGTAGGATACAGAGAAAGATCAGAAAAACCTCTAACTTCTCTTTAGTCAAGTGCTTCCTCTTAGGGAATCACTGAGTAGTGGGAAGAACTGGAAGTTCGCCCCAAGTCTCTTAAGAACGTGAAATGGGAAAGCTATGTTGAGTATTCCTTCCTCCCGTGGGCAGTGTGGCTGCTATATCTGTCCCTTCCACAGCAGGCATGAGGAAGGCCCTGTGGTCTCCATCAACAGGCCAACAAGGGGAAATGTCCCTCGCCTTGGAGTCTCCATGCTCTGATACTCTGATGACTGAAAGATTCTGGGCAGTCGTTCCATTTTCAAGATCGTCCATTACCTTAGGGTGGTGAGTAGGTGCGAGAGAGGAGGGAGGAGGGGTAAGGATCATACAGGATAAAAAAAAGGATTTAATGGCCTAGAAGTCTTTCTTGCCTGCTTTGCTATAATTGGATACATCCACCAGAAGAGAAATTATGTCCAACTAAAGGTTAAGTAGGAAATGAAATAGAATTGCTGGGGTAGTGGAGGCCCAGGAGGATCATGGAAGGATATATCTGCATCTTATTTTTTTCTGGGGTCAGTCTTGACTGTTTCCTCTAATAGAGCTAAGCCATCATTTCTGTCGAGAATGCTAAATATCCTGTGCCCCTATTATAAACTCTGTAATCTTGGCCATCACTGACCCTCTGTGCAACCCTGGAAATTAGCTTGTTAGTTCCCAAGTTCGCTGCATGTCTATAAACTGGAGATTCCATTGCCCAGACTTCTCTACAGCCTTGGGTATTAATGAAAGCCTTGTTCACAAATGTCTCCGAATCCATAAAGGTTTAGATCGATAATTAACAAGAAAGAGAAGGCATAAACATTTCAAATGTGTATCAACTCCTCAATCTAAAACAGCCAATAAGTCTCAAAACAGAGTGGCCACAATTTCCCTCGGTGACAGGCAGCCCATGCCCTTTCAAAAATAATTCTTCAATATGCATAAATTACCACTTGGGGGAACCTTCCGTGTATGCCATGGCTGTGGATTTATTAAGTGAAAATGAAACTTTTAAATAAATATCTGGAACAAAAAAAATGTATTTCCCATCAAATTGGGCCACAGGGTAAGAACGTTCAAAGTGCTGTTCAAGGGGAGGGAGCCAGGCACACTTCCTCAGGCGCTGTTTGGTTGAGTCAGCCATTGCCGGCTGTCTCCCTCCTTAACTCCCCAACACCTGGACCCCCCTGATGTGAGCCGTGAGTAACAAGGGTCCAAAAGTCCCAAGGAAGATCCTTCCCAGCCCCCTGGGGAATCTAACAGGCTCTGAGGCATCTTGTTTCTAGAAAGATCTGGATGTGAATCCCCTCTCAGATTCGGAGGTGGCAGACTTCATTCATTCACTTCCCTTTCAGGGCAGAATAAGTTAATGTCACTTTTGATTCGTTTTGTTGGTATTAAAAAATTCTTGAAAGAGATTAATGGAGTACAAAATGTGAGATAGAGGGGACATATCAAACTTCTAATCAGCACCTGCTCCACTGTGGAGCCTCCCAGGTCCTGCCTGATGTGGGTCTCTCATTACATGAAGTCAGCCATGGTCCTCCCTACAGTTCTCACATGAAGATGGTGTAAGAGCTCAGGCCTGTGGTTGTCACCAGGTGGCATCCCTTGTTGGTGAGGATGTGATCTCAAATTGGTAATGGCTGTACTTCAAAGCCATGGCACAAGGGAGGGCACTTTCCAGGAGCTTCAGGTAAAATTTTGCCTGAGGGTAGGAAAATCTCAGGAAGAGCAGGGAAGAGGTGGTCTTCCTGTTGTTGAAGAAGGAGAAAGTATTGCTCCTAGTTGGCATCCTGACCTAGGAAGAAAATGAGCCTGTGGAAGGGAAGTCAGTAATGAAAAGAAATTGGAGCCGGGCTTGGTGGCGCATGCCTGTAATCCCAGCACTTGGGAGGCTGAGGCAGGAGGATCGCGAGTTCAAAGCCAGCCTCAGCAATGGCGAGGCACTTAGCAACTCAGTGAGACCCTGTCTCTAATAAAATACAAAAAAGGGCTGGGGATGTGGCTCAGCGGTCGAGTGCCCCTGAGTTCAATCCCCAGTACCACATACACACATGCACACACACACACACACACACACACAAAAAAAAAAAAAAAAAGAAAGAAAGAAAGAAAAGGAAAAAGAAAGAAAGAAAGAAATTGGTCCTTGGTGACCTGACCTCAGAGAGGGACCAGGTTAATTCCCCTCCCCACTTGGAAAGTTCAATTTATAACCTGAGTCTGTTGAGCTGTTAAGTACTATGAGCAGGGAGGCATCTCACAGAATGCTGAGGCTTCCAGACTGTTCCTGGAGAGAGATGTCAGGTGACAATGATAGCTGCACTACAAAACCAGATCTCACCTGGGAAATACAGGTCAGAGGTCCGAGATATCTCTCTCTCTCTCTTTCTCTCTCCCTCTCTCTCTCAAAAACACCTCTACACAAAATAGAATATTCTTGAAACGTCTCCCAGGAAATAGAAAAGGGTATTCTTATAAGAGGAAGCCAGTCAAAAAAAATCTGTAGCACTGATGGGCTGGGGTTGTGTTGCTGCCTGAAGCGATTGCCACTTGGAGCAACGACGCTGCGGGAGAAAATTCGGAGGCAGGACGGAAATGAAAAAGTTCTTTTATTCTTCTCTCTTCTAACTTCTCTCTCCAGCTCCAGTAACCTCTCGAACTCCAACCACAACTCCAACTACTATCACACTCTAACTCTCTAACCCACACTAGCCACTAACCCTCACCCAGTTAAATACATTTTGCTTTAACAAGGACAAGTGCTTACAGCTCGAGCTTACAGGTGCGTCACACAGTGTTCACGGGCATAAAAAGATTCTTTGATAAATGTATGAATATCAGGTGAAACTTGAACATCTTTTACGGCTCACAGCTAACCACCATCTTAGCTATCTCCTCAATTAGGGCTCCTACATTTCCCCCCTTTTGTTTTAAAAGAGGGGATGCTCTAGGACGTCCATGGGCAACCAACATTCTTACCCGTCATCGGATAATCAAGGCTGTGCCCTTGACTCCTGTCTTAGGTTGATATGTCGGCCCATGAGACTGTCCCGTGCAACTGTGCCTGTCTTAGGTTGTGCCCCTCTGGGGACCTTACCCATCGGCTTCCAGCCATCCAATCGAGCCCTTCAGGATCGACTGTGTATGATGACTAACAGCCGTCCAATCGTGAGGAGATGCTGCGGCTTTAAGGCGATAAGCCTTCTGCTGAGGAGCCAAGTTCCATAGCGTATCAAGTTCTTTAAACAAATCAGCTGCCCTAAGTTCCATCAAGTAACACAGTGAGTTCTCTAGACAAATACCCGCAAGGCATTGTCCCGTAATGTCCCAAACAATGAAAGATCAAAATGTCCACTTGTTATAACACGTTGATCTAGGAAGCCCCATGCATGCAGAGCAGAGGCCACACTGCTGGTGAGGTTGTTTGATGCTTGAGCAGCAGGGATGCTTGTAGCGACTGCAATTCCTGCAGTTGTAGCAGCAGCCGTCTTTTTTATGTCTAGACAATGTCACTGGCAAATCTTCAGGGCCCGCTACCTAGAAACTCAATCATCAATTGTTAAAGGAAAGGCAGTGCTATTCCAGCACTGAGTCAAGAGGCGAGTTGTCAAACTAAAAAATAGATTATTTGATTAGAAAATTAAAGTTGATCTCTGCTTACAAACATTGCTGCTTGAGCTTCCACAAACATAAGCTGGCAAAATATCACATTCAGAACAAATCAAAGAAAGACTGAGGGTATTTACTGCATTAAAGATAGATTAAAGAAAAGCTAAAAGCACTTTGGAAAAATAATTTGTTAGCTGGAACCCTCGAGTCTCTGCATACACAGCAACCTTCTATGAATATACCTGTTGAAATAATTCAAATTAATCAGCTATTAAACAAATAAAGTCAATTACAAATAAACAATCCCATGTCAAATACCAAAATATCAGGTTATACAGTATTAGTCATATTCATAGCTGAAGAGAAGTCCCAGAGACACCTATAAATCAAAATTGAATTTACCTTCACTTTTAAATTGTTTATATAATTTGAATATTCTAAACTTAAATGAATTAAAGTTATTTGGATCCATATATATATATTTTTTTCATAAGCGCTTTGTTATTTGTGACGTCACACTGGACAGACACACATACATACAGACATATATTTGTGACGTCACATTAACATGAAATTTAGACAAATGTACAGACATAAAGACATATATAAAAGGAAAAAATACAATTGTGTACACACTAAAGAGAGATCTTCTCATCCTCGCCGGGAGGAATGAGACTAAAGTTGTGAATTTATAGAAGGACTCTTTTAAGGGAATCATTCCATACCTTCATATTGGTCCTCTTGATTTTGTACTTGTTTTAGTAATCTTGATTCCTCAACAACTTTATCTTGATCTTTTTGATTTGGTACCTGTTTTATTAATCTAGATGGTATCCATATTGGGGAGGATTCGTGCTTTGGAAAAACACAAACAGATCCTCTCCCCCAAATTAATACTGGATCTGGACCCTTCCATGTACCTGAGAGAACATCCTTCCAGTAAACCAAAGGTTTATGTTGTTGGTGTGGGTTCCAGTGTCTGTCTCCAGCCGAATATCCATTAGAATCTAAAGTTAAAAAATTTAAGGTAAACAGAGCAACTGCCAATCTGTCTCTAGGATTTGTCCAATTTCTTTCTTTTTGCTTTAATAACATAATTTGAGTGTTGATTAGCTCGTTCAATTATTCCTCTTGTCCTTCAGGATTGTATGGGATACCTGTTTTGTGGATTATATTGAATTTTGCACAAAACTGTTTGAAAGACGCGGACGTATATGCAGGGCCATTATCTGTTTTAAGCATTTTGGGGATGCCCAATGCAGCAAAAGCTTGCAGACAATAAGATGTAACATCTTTAACTTTTTCTCCAGAATGTAAGGAAGCAAAAATCATGCCTGAGCATGTATCTATGGTCACATGAATAAATCACAATTTTCCAAACTTGGCTCATGAGTGACATCCATCTGCCACAAATGATTGGGCATCAATCCTCTTGGGTTAACCCCATAATGTGGATTGGGCAAATGTGTCACACAAGATTGACAATCCTTCACAATTGTTCGAGCTTGCTCCTTTGTGATTTTAAACATTTGCCTTAAAGTAGTGCTATTGACATAAAAATTGGAATGAAACAAGGTAGCTTGTTGAACTGCTGAAAACACAAAAACTGTTTTAGTGAGGGCATCAGCCTTTTGATTACCTTCATGGAGAGGACCAAGCAGATTAGTATGAGCTCTGATATGTCCAATAAATAAAAGTTCTTTACGTTCCCATAGGAGATTTTGAATTTGAAAAAGCAATTTAAAGGCTGGGGTATGTGGTGCTATTGGACCTGCTAGCTCCAATTTAGGGACAGCATGTACTATATAGTGGCTGTCTGAAAAAATACTTATAGGCTGTTCTTTAAAATTTTCTGGAGCTATTATAATAGCTTCAAGTTCAACTAATTGGGCTGATTTTTGACCAGTAATATGAATCATATTTTCTTTTTGAGTGACTACTGCAGCAGTACTGTTAGAGGACCCATCTGTAAATACATTGAATGCTTTTGGAATAGGTTGATTTTTTTATTACCTGTGGAAATTTAAAGGGATGATTGATACAAAAAGATAGTATAGGAGACTTAGGAAGATGGTTATCAAAATTTGCAGAAGTAGAGCATCTAGCTATAGCCCAATCATTATCATTGAAGCACAAATATTCAACCTGTGACGATGAATAGGGAGTAAAAATAGTAGCGGGGTGAATGCCAAATATTTTAGTAGAAGTCTTAAGTCCTTGAAGAATAAGTTTAGCCACCATGGAGGATAAAACTCAATTGTACTTTTAGGAGAGACAGGCAAATGTATCCATAATAAAGGTCCCTGTTGCCAAAATACTCCTGTGGGTGTATATTGTGAAGAAATAATAATCAATATCAGCGGTTGAGCAAAATCAATTCTATCACAATGGGATCTTTCAATGGCCTTTTCTACTAATTTTAAAGCTTCCCTAGCATCAGGAGTCAATGTTTGCAGTGAAGATGGATCAGGGTTTCCGTGAAGGATATCAAATAAGGGTTTTAATTGTCCAGTAGTGAGGCTTAGTGTAGGGCAAAGCCAATTAATGTCTCCCAGTAGTTTTTGGAAATCATTGAGGGTGGTCAAATGTTCTTTAGTTATTAAAATTTTTTGGGGGGGTCTAATAAAGGTATCCATGATTTTAAATCCTAAAATATAATATGGGAGATCTGGTTTGAACCTTTTCTTCTGCTATATAAAATCCGTATTTTTTAAAATTTTCTATCATCTCACTAAAGATAGTAAATAAGATTTCTTGATTAGGGTGAGCAAGCAAAACATCATCCATATAGTGAAGACATATGAGGTTTGGATATTTGTTTTTAATGGGCTGGATAACTTTGTCCACATATATTTGACATATAGTGGGGCTATTAGCCATTCCCTGCAGTAGCACTTTCCATTGATATCTTTTATCAGGGCCATTATTATTGATAGAAGGAACTGAAAAAGCAAACCTGGGGGCATCCAGAGGATGTAGGGGCATGGAAAAGAAACAGTCCTTTATATCAAGAGTTATAAGACGGAAATTTTTAGGAATAGCTACAGGATTAGGAAGTCCAGGTTGGGTAGGGCCCATAATTTGCATGGTTTTATTAATTTCCCTGAGGTCATGGAACAATCTCCATTTTCCAGATTTTTTCTTGATTACAAATATGGGAGAATTCCAGGGAGAGGTGGAAGGCTCTATGTGTCCTGCTTCTAATTGTTCTTTAATTAATAGGTGGGCCGCTTGTAATTTTTCTCTAGATAGGGGCCACTGAGGGACCCAAACTGGCTTATCAGAAAGCCATGGTATTTTTAAAATTGTTTTCTCAGTGGCCCCTAGAAAAAATATCCTTTGCCCTTTTTACGATGATTTAGATTTTTATTTTTAACACCTGTGGGCTTGGTTGCGAGGTGTACCCCCATTTGATGTAGAATATCTCTTCCCCATAGGTTAACTGGCAAGCTGGTCAAAACATAAGGTTGGAATGTTCCTTTATGCCCTTCATTATCTTCCCAATTTAAGACTACAGCACTTTGTGCTGGGGTGTTAGTATATCCCAAGCCTCTTAAACTGGTTGAAGCCTTCTGCAGAGGCCAGTGTTGGGCCATTGTTGTAGATTTATGATGGAAGAGTCAGCCCCTGTATCAATCAGCCCCTCCATCTCTATACCTTGAATTTTTGTTTTGCACATAGGCCTCCGTGAACAATCCTGAACCCAGCAAGTCATAGGTCCTGAGCCAGTGGAACCAAATCCTCTATTGTTCCTATTCTGGCCGCATACTCTTGAATGAGTTGTGGAAACTGGGAAGGAGAAGCAGCTGAGCAATTCTATCTCCTTGATTAACAGAGCAAATGCCTCTAGGTGAACTAAGCGTTATTTTTATCTCTCCTTGGTAATCGGAGTCAATAACACCTGGTGTTACTTGAAAGCCTAATAAGCTTTTAGAACTTTGCCCGAGGATAAGTCCTAGAGTCCCTGAGGGAAGAGGTCTCCTGACTCCCGTAGGAATCAGTTGAATCCCCATTTCAGGTGTTAGCACTATTTGGGTGGTGGAACAGAGGTCTAGTCCTATACTTCTTCTTGTCCCTCTGACAAGGGAGTTAATGGGTAGGAGGGATTGTGAGGAGGAAATCATTTGTATGGATGTTTGAGGATATTCCTCCTCTAATGCCTCGTACATTTATGGGCCCCGGGGCATTGGGCCCCGTGCCCCGGTTTTTGAATTCCTGGACAAAACATTTCCATAAAGGTCGAATTTAGAATGGCATTTATTGGCCCAATGATTACCCTTTTTATACCTGGGGCAGTGGCCTGGGGCACGGTATGAGTTTGATCTTATTTCTCTTGGGGGATATTGCCTAGAATATCCTGGTTGATTATAATTTCTAGGTTGAGCCCTTGTGAAATTTTGAGGGGAAGCACTTTTCATTGCTGCTACAATCACATTGCCTGTGACAAAGGCATCATTAATATCTTTACATAATCTGATATAAATTGATAAGTTTTTTTTATTTCTCCACAGCCTTATTACATCTTGGCAATATTTATTAGCATTTTCATATGCTAATTGGATGACTAGGGGCATTGCTTGTTCTAAATCCCCGAATACTCTGCCTGCCGTTCTTAAGAGTCTGTCAGCAAAATCAGCATACGGTTCATTAGGCCCCGTATTACTTTTGATAGGCTGCCCTGCAAATCACCTGTTCCTGATAAGGTCTTCCAGGCTCTAACGGCGGCAGTGTAAATCTGTGCATACACACCAGGGTCGTATGTTAGTTGGATTTGTAGTTCAGAAAACTGTCCTTCACCTGTTAGCATATCCACATTACGTTCTGGGAAACCTGCTGTAGCATTTCTCTTTGCTGCTTCTAAACAAAGTTCCTGGAATTGTGTCTTCCAGATTAGGTATTGTCCCCTGCTTAATACTGCTTTGCATAACCCCTTCCAGTCTGAGGGGGTTAAGGTTAGAGTGTTAAGGGACTCCAGCATACTCAATGTGAACGGAGCTTGAGGCCCATACGTCATTATCGCCTCTTTAAAATTTTTTATTGTTTTAAAGTCTAGGGATTGGTGGTACGTCTGTCCATTCTCGTTTTCAAATACTGGCAGGTTCCAATGTTCCTGCGGTTTTTGGTGTTTGAGAGCGCATAAGCGCTCAGAAAGGCCATTAATCTCTGCCTCAAGGGCACGCATATATCCATAAATACTCCTCATGGTTTCTGTAAGGGATTCCACCCATGAGGGCACAAAATATTCCTCCACTTGATGGTCCTTTCTCCTTTTTAATTTCTTTTTGTTCTTTTTATTGGAGACTATGCTCCCAGAATCACTTTTTGATTCCTCTTCACTACTATTCTCATTGTTCCTAACTGGCTCAGTGGAGGAGGCTGTGCTTTCCTGGTTATTTGGTTCCTTCTTACTACTATCACTTTTACTGGTATCCTGAGTTTCAGCTTCTAAGGAGAGTACGTACTCTCTTCGGCTAATTTCAATAAGTCTCTGATAGCTTTTTGCAGCGCTAATTTTTGAGTTCACACCACTACTCTCCTTGCTGGTCTTAATTGAACCATTAGAGGCTATGCTTTCTTGATCCTCCTCACTATCCACTGAGTCAGCGATACCGAAAAACTCATCCATGGCTTTTATTATCTGGCGTTTTGTTATTTTTGCACCCATTTTTATAAATTTCTTATTTCTTACCTGCCGACCAAATTCCCCATACGGGCCACCACTTGTTGCTGCCTGAAGCGATTGCCGCTTGGAGCAACGATGCTGCGGGGAAAAATTCGGAGGCAGGATGGAAATGAAAAAGTTCTTTTATTCTTCTCTCTTCTAACTTCTCTCTCCAGCTCCAGTAACCTCTCGAACTCCAACCACAACTCCAACTACTATCACACTCTAACTCTAACCCACACTAGCCACTAACCCTCACCCAGTTAAATACATTTTGCTTTAACAAGGACAAGTGCTTACAGCTCGAGCTTACAAGTGTGTCACACAGTGTTCACGGGCATAAAAAGATTCTTTGATAAATGTATGAATATCAGGTGAAACTTGAATATATTTTATGGCTCACAGCTAACCGCCATCTAAGCTTATTCTCCTCTTTTGTTTTTAGGGCTCCTACGTCATCGGGCTGTGATCTTACCCCATCGGCTTCCAGCCATCCAATCGAGCCCTTCAGGATCGACTGTGTATGATGACTAACAGCCGTCCAATCGTGAGGAGATGCTGCGGCTTTAAGGCGATAAGCCTTCTGCTGAGGAGCCAAGTTCCATAGCGTATCAAGTTCTTTAAACAAATCAGCTGCCCTAAGTTCCATCAAGTAACACAGTGAGTTCTCTAGACAAATACCCGCAAGGCATTGTCCCGTAATGTCCCAAAAACAATGAAAGATCAAAATGTCCACTTGTTATAACACGTTGATCTAGGAAGCCCCATGCATGCAGAGCAGAGGCCACACTGCTGGTGAGGTTGTTTGATGCTTGAGCAGCAGGGATGCTTGTAGCGACTGCAATTCCTGCAGCTGTAGCAGCAGCCGTCTTTTTTATGTCTAGACAATGTCACTGGCAAATCTTCAGGGCCCGCTACCTAGAAACTCAATCATCAATTGTTAAAGGAAAGGCAGTGCTATTCCAGCACTGAGTCAAGAGGCGAGTTGTCAAACTAAAAAATAGATTATTTGATTAGAAAATTAAAGTTGATCTCTGCTTACAAACATTGCTGCTTGAGCTTCCACAAACATAAGCTGGCAAAATATCACATTCAGAACAAATCAAAGAAAGACTGAGGGTATTTACTGCATTAAAGATAGATTAAAGAAAAGCTAAAAGCACTTTGGAAAAATAATTTGTTAGCTGGAACCCTCGAGTCTCTGCATACACAGCAACCTTCTATGAATATACCTGTTGAAATAATTCAAATTAATCAGCTATTAAACAAATAAAGTCAATTACAAATAAACAATCCCATGTCAAATACCAAAATATCAGGTTATACAGTATTAGTCATATTCATAGCTGAAGAGAAGTCCCAGAGACACCTATAAATCAAAATTGAATTTACCTTCACTTTTAAATTGTTTATATAATTTGAATATTCTAAACTTAAATGAATTAAAGTTATTTGGATCCATATATATATATTTTATTAATTTTTTTTTATTTTTTTCATAAGCGCTTTGTTATTTGTGACGTCACACTGGACAGACACACATACATACAGACATATATTTGTGACGTCACATTAACATGAAATTTAGACAAATGTACAGACATAAAGACATATATAAAAAGGAAAAAATACAATTGTGTACACACTAAAGAGAGATCTTCTCATCCTCGCCGGGAGGAATGAGACTAAAGTTGTGAATTTATAGAAGGACTCTTTTAAGGGAATCATTCCATACCTTCATATTGGTCCTCTTGATTTTGTACTTGTTTTAGTAATCTTGATTCCTCAACAACTTTATCTTGATCTTTTTGATTTGGTACCTGTTTTATTAATCTAGATGGTATCCATATTGGGGAGGATTCGTGCTTTGGAAAAACACAAACAGATCCTCTCCCCCAAATTAATACTGGATCTGGACCCTTCCATGTACCTGAGAGAACATCCTTCCAGTAAACCAAAGGTTTATGTTGTTGGTGTGGGTTCCAGTGTCTGTCTCCAGCCGAATATCCATTAGAATCTAAAGTTAAAAAATTTAAGGTAAACAGAGCAACTGCCAATCTGTCTCTAGGATTTGTCCAATTTCTTTCTTTTTGCTTTAATAACATAATTTGAGTGTGCGATTAGCTCGTTCAATTATTCCTTGTCCTTCAGGATTGTATGGGATACCTGTTTTGTGGATTATATTGAATTTTGCACAAAACTGTTTGAAAGACGCGGACGTATATGCAGGGCCATTATCTGTTTTAAGCATTTTGGGGATGCCCAATGCAGCAAAAGCTTGCAGACAATAAGATGTAACATCTTTAACTTTTTCTCCAGAATGTAAGGAAGCAAAAATCATGCCTGAGCATGTATCTATGGTCACATGAATAAATCACAATTTTCCAAACTTGGCTCATGAGTGACATCCATCTGCCACAAATGATTGGGCATCAATCCTCTTGGGTTAACCCCATAATGTGGATTGGGCAAATGTGTCACACAAGATTGACAATCCTTCACAATTGTTCGAGCTTGCTCCTTTGTGATTTTAAACATTTGCCTTAAAGTAGTGCTATTGACATGAAAATTGGAATGAAACAAGGTAGCTTGTTGAACTGCTGAAAACACAAAAACTGTTTTAGTGAGGGCATCAGCCTTTTGATTACCTTCATGGAGAGGACCAGGCAGATTAGTATGAGCTCTGATATGTCCAATAAATAAAAGTTCTTTACGTTCCCATAGGAGATTTTGAATTTGAAAAAAGCAATTTAAAGGCTGGGGTATGTGGTGCTATTGGACCTGCTAGCTCCAATTTAGGGACAGCATGTACTATATAGTGGCTGTCTGAAAAAATACTTATAGGCTGTTCTTTAAAATTTTCTGGAGCTATTATAATAGCTTCAAGTTCAACTAATTGGGCTGATTTTTGACCAGTAATATGAATCATATTTTCTTTTTGAGTGACTACTGCAGCAGTACTGTTAGAGGACCCATCTGTAAATACATTGAATGCTTTTGGAATAGGTTGATTTTTTATTACCTGTGGAAATATAAAGGGATGATTGATACAAAAAGATAGTATAGGAGACTTAGGAAGATGGTTATCAAAATTTGCAGAAGTAGAGCATCTAGCTATAGCCCAATCATTATCATTGAAGCACAAATATTCAACCTGTGACGATGAATAGGGAGTAAAAATAGTAGCGGGGTGAATGCCAAATATTTTAGTAGAAGTCTTAAGTCCTTGAAGAATAAGTTTAGCCACCATGGAGGATAAAACTCAATTGTACTTTTAGGAGAGACAGGCAAATGTATCCATAATAAAGGTCCCTGTTGCCAAAATACTCCTGTGGGTGTATATTGTGAAGAAATAATAATCAATATCAGCGGTTGAGCAAAATCAATTCTATCACAATGGGATCTTTCAATGGCCTTTTCTACTAATTTTAAAGCTTCCCTAGCATCAGGAGTCAATGTTTGCAGTGAAGATGGATCAGGGTTTCCGTGAAGGATATCAAATAAGGGTTTTAATTGTCCAGTAGTGAGGCTTAGTGTAGGGCAAAGCCAATTAATGTCTCCCAGTAGTTTTTGGAAATCATTGAGGGTGGTCAAATGTTCTTTAGTTATTAAAATTTTTTGGGGGGGTCTAATAAAGGTATCCATGATTTTAAATCCTAAAATATAATATGGGAGATCTGGTTTGAACCTTTTCTTCTGCTATATAAAATCCGTATTTTTTTAAAATTTTCTATCATCTCACTAAAGATAGTAAATAAGATTTCTTGATTAGGGTGAGCAAGCAAAACATCATCCATATAGTGAAGACATATGAGGTTTGGATATTTGTTTTTTAATGGGCTGGATAACTTTGTCCACATATATTTGACATATAGTGGGGCTATTAGCCATTCCCTGCAGTAGCACTTTCCATTGATATCTTTTATCAGGGCCATTATTATTGATAGAAGGAACTGAAAAAGCAAACCTGGGGGCATCCAGAGGATGTAGGGGCATGGAAAAGAAACAGTCCTTTATATCAAGAGTTATAAGACGGAAATTTTTAGGAATAGCTACAGGATTAGGAAGTCCAGGTTGGGTAGGGCCCATAATTTGCATGGTTTTATTAATTTCCCTGAGGTCATGGAACAATCTCCATTTTCCAGATTTTTTCTTGATTACAAATATGGGAGAATTCCAGGGAGAGGTGGAAGGCTCTATGTGTCCTGCTTCTAATTGTTCTTTAATTAATAGGTGGGCCGCTTGTAATTTTTCTCTAGATAGGGGCCACTGAGGGACCCAAACTGGCTTATCAGAAAGCCATGGTATTTTTAAAATTGTTTTCTCAGTGGCCCCTAGAAAAAATATCCTTTGCCCTTTTTACGATGATTTAGATTTTTATTTTTAACACCTGTGGGCTTGGTTGCGAGGTGTACCCCCATTTGATGTAGAATATCTCTTCCCCATAGGTTAACTGGCAAGCTGGTCAAAACATAAGGTTGGAATGTTCCTTTATGCCCTTCATTATCTTCCCAATTTAAGACTACAGCACTTTGTGCTGGGGTGTTAGTATATCCCAAGCCTCTTAAACTGGTTGAAGCCTTCTGCAGAGGCCAGTGTTGGGCCATTGTTGTAGATTTATGATGGAAGAGTCAGCCCCTGTATCAATCAGCCCCTCCATCTCTATACCTTGAATTTTTATTTTGCACATAGGCCTCCGTGAACAATCCTGAACCCAGCAAGTCATAGGTCCTGAGCCAGTGGAACCAAATCCTCTATTGTTCCTATTCGGCCGCATACTCTTGAATGAGTTGTGGAAACTGGGAAGGAGAAGCAGCTGAGCAATTCTATCTCCTTGATTAACAGAGCAAATGCCTCTAGGTGAACTAAGCGTTATTTTTATCTCTCCTTGGTAATCGGAGTCAATAACACCTGGTGTTACTTGAAAGCCTAATAAGCTTTTAGAACTTTGCCCGAGGATAAGTCCTAGAGTCCCTGAGGGAAGAGGTCTCCTGACTCCCGTAGGAATCAGTTGAATCCCCATTTCAGGTGTTAGCACTATTTGGGTGGTGGAACAGAGGTCTAGTCCTATACTTCCTCTTGTCCCTCTGACAAGGGAGTTAATGGGTAGGAGGGATTGTGAGGAGGAATCATTTGTATGGATGTTTGAGGATATTCCTCCTCTAATGCCTCGTACATTTATGGGCCCCGGGGCATTGGGCCCCGTGCCCCGGTTTTTGAATTCCTGGACAAAACATTTCCATAAAGGTCGAATTTAGAATGGCATTTATTGGCCCAATGATTACCCTTTTTATACCTGGGGCCGTGGCCTGGGGCACGGTATGAGTTTGATCTTATTTCTCTTGGGGGATATTGCCTAGAATATCCTGGTTGATTATAATTTCTAGGTTGAGCCCTTGTGAAATTTTGAGGGGAAGCACTTTTCATTGCTGCTACAATCACATTGCCTGTGACAAAGGCATCATTAATATCTTTACATAATCTGATATAAATTGATAAGTTTTTTTTATTTCTCCACAGCCTTATTACATCTTGGCAATATTTATTAGCATTTTCATATGCTAATTGGATGACTAGGGGCATTGCTTGTTCTAAATCCCTGAATACTCTGCCTGCCGTTCTTAAGAGTCTGTCAGCAAAATCAGCATACGGTTCATTAGGCCCCGTATTACTTTTGATAGGCTGCCCTGCAAATCACCTGTTCCTGATAAGGTCTTCCAGGCTCTAACGGCGGCAGTGTAAATCTGTGCATACACACCAGGGTCGTATGTTAGTTGGATTTGTAGTTCAGAAAACTGTCCTTCACCTGTTAGCATATCCACATTACGTTCTGGGAAACCTGCTGTAGCATTTCTCTTTGCTGCTTCTAAACAAAGTTCCTGGAATTGTGTCTTCCAGATTAGGTATTGTCCCCTGCTTAATACTGCTTTGCATAACCCCTTCCAGTCTGAGGGGGTTAAGGTTAGAGTGTTAAGGGACTCCAGCATACTCAATGTGAACGGAGCTTGAGGCCCATACGTCATTATCGCCTCTTTAAAATTTTTTATTGTTTCAAAGTCTAGGGATTGGTGGTACGTCTGTCCATTCTCGTTTTCAAATACTGGCAGGTTCCAATGTTCCTGCGGTTTTTGGTGTTTGAGAGCGCATAAGCGCTCAGAAAGGCCATTAATCTCTGCCTCAAGGGCACGCATATATCCATAAATACTCCTCATGGTTTCTGTAAGGGATTCCACCCATGAGGGCACAAAATATTCCTCCACTTGATGGTCCTTTCTCCTTTTTAATTTCTTTTTGTTCTTTTTATTGGAGACTATGCTCCCAGAATCACTTTTTGATTCCTCTTCACTACTATTCTCATTGTTCCTAACTGGCTCAGTGGAGGAGGCTGTGCTTTCCTGGTTATTTGGTTCCTTCTTACTACTATCACTTTTACTGGTATCCTGAGTTTCAGCTTCTAAGGAGAGTACGTACTCTTCGGCTAATTTCAATAAGTCTCTGATAGCTTTTGCAGCGCTAATTTTTGAGTTCACACCACTACTCTCCTTGCTGGTCTTAATTGAACCATTAGAGGCTATGCTTTCTTGATCCTCCTCACTATCCACTGAGTCAGCGATACCGAAAAACTCATCCATGGCTTTTATTATCTGGCGTTTTTGTTATTTTTGCACCCATTTTTATAAATTTCTTATTTCTTACCTGCCGACCAAATTCCCCATACGGGCCACCACTTGTTGCTGCCTGAAGCGATTGCCGCTTGGAGCAACGATGCTGCGGGGGAAAAAATTCGGAGGCAGGATGGAAATGAAAAAGTTCTTTTATTCTTCTCTCTTCTAACTTCTCTCTCCAGCTCCAGTAACCTCTCGAACTCCAACCACAACTCCAACTACTATCACACTCTAACTCTAACCCACACTAGCCACTAACCCTCACCCAGTTAAATACATTTTGCTTTAACAAGGACAAGTGCTTACAGCTCGAGCTTACAAGTGTGTCACACAGTGTTCACGGGCATAAAAAGATTCTTTGATAAATGTATGAATATCAGGT
Source organism: Tamias sibiricus (assembly GCA_025594165.1). Classification (NCBI taxonomy): domain Eukaryota; kingdom Metazoa; phylum Chordata; class Mammalia; order Rodentia; family Sciuridae; genus Tamias; species Tamias sibiricus. The sequence goes on from CM046670.1 coordinate 84,015,639, forward strand.
GAAACTTGAATATATTTTATGGCTCACAGCTAACCGCCATCTAAGTTATCTCCTCAATTAGGGCTCCTACAGGGTTGTGGCTCAGAGGTAGCACAATCACCTATCATGTGTGAAGCACTGGGCTCAATCCTCAGCACCACATAAAAATAAAATAAAAACCTATAACTAAAAAATAAATATTAAAAAATTTTAAAATAAAAATTTTAAAAACAAATAATAAAATAATAAAAATAATACAAAATTTAAAAATAAATATTAAAAAATATTTTAAAAATTTGTAGCACTGAGATCTTAGTGTACTAGCAAAATGATTAATCTTGTTCATGTCAGACATGGACCATGTTATAGCCTTTTCCCCCCAAGTTTCTGTTCTCCCCATGATAGTGATAGGTTATTATTTTCTTTCCTTTTGGAGGGCTTCTGTCATAATACCAAAGACTGGAATACTTCATCATGTCTGTATTCTCTAAAGCTTTCCAAGAAAATGCACTCTCAGACCTCTGATTTTCAGAACAGTAGGTTATTCTGGATCCATGAAAATCTCCTGAAGCGTAAAGATGCACAATAGACTGGGCTCTTGGGAAAGGAATCCAATATATTTGAAGAAAAATTTTTGTGGTTTTCCTGTGAAACCCTGATTAGCACATCCAAGGGTAATATTTACTCATTTGCTAGCAAATGCAGCACTGAGTCCTCTGATCTTGTCTTCCACTTGAGTTACAGACTTTGTTTCCTATTGAGTTATAATTTGCATATAGTAAGTGTATACATCTTAGTCTAATATCCTATGGGTTTAGACAAACCAGTCATGTCACCACCACCAGAATCAAGATAACATCTTCATTAACTCAGAGTGTTTCTTATACTCCTTCATAATCCATCCCTTCCCTACCCACTAGAGACTTGGTCATCCATTGATCTGTTTCCTTCCCCTATAAGTTGCCTTTTTCAGAAAGTTAAATAAATGGATTTGTAGAACATACAGATTTCTTTGTACTTAGCAGAAGATGGTTGATGTTAATCCATGTTGTTGCATATATCAGGAGTTTATTAATTTTTATTGTAGAATAGTATTTCATCATACAGATGTACCTCATTTTGTTTATCCATAACAGATTAAGGACACTTGCAATATTTCCTGCTCCTGACCATTATGAATAGAGAGAGCCTCTGTAAACATTCACATTGAACTTTTGTGTGAACATAATTTTTTTTTTTTTTTTTTTTTTTTTTTTTTTGTACCAGGGATTGAACTCAGGGGCACTCGACCACTGGGCTACATCCCCAGTCCTTTTCTGTATTTTATTAGAGACAGGGTCTCACTGAGTTGCTAAGTGCCTCGCCATTGCTGAGGCTTGTAGGAGCCCTGATTGGGGAGATGGCGGAGATTGCGTTTGGCTACATAGAGATAATGCTCCAAGCGGCTATCGCTACAGACAACAACAGAGGCTGGCTTTGAACCCACGATTTTCCTGCCTCAGCCTCCCAAGTGCTAGGATTACAGGCATGTGCCACCTCGCCTGGCTATAAATTTTAATATCTCTTAAACAAATGCTTAAAATAGGATGGCTGGGTCATAATGGTTTGTGTGAAGTTTAACTTTATAAGAAACAAAGTCTTTTCCACAGTGGTTGTACTATTTTATGTTCCCATTATCAATGAGTTAGAGTTATAATTAAGCACTACAAAAACTCTCCAGAACTTTGTATGATTGGTTAAAAAAATATTATGCAGCCCCTACAGCAGGTGTGAAATTTTTGTAGCTTTGCTTTGCATTTCCCTAATGATGTCTGATGCTGAGCATTTCAAGTACTTATTTGTCATCTATAAATATGTTTTTTGAAAATAACAGTAAGTATCCCAGGGTCATAAATTGAGTTAGGAAGTGTTCTCTCATATTCTGGTTTCTTGAAGAGTTCGTATAGAATTGATATTTCCTTCTTAAGTGTTTGATATAATTCACCAGTGGAATCATTTTGTGAGTGGGGTGTGTGTGTGCGTGCGTGTGTGCGCACATGCATGCATGCATGTGTACACGACTGTGCGTGTGCACTTAACTATAATTTTAATATTTATTTAATAAATACAGGTTTATTCAAGCAACTATTTTTCTTTCATGAATTTAATAGATGTCAAAGAATATGTTCATTTATATAATGTGTAATTATAAATGTATATGTGATCTATATTATTATCTTTTTATCTTTGCAATCTATAGGTTCTGTAGTGCTGTCTCTTTTTCATTGTTGGTATTGTGTCTTTTGTGTCTTGTTTAGTCTCGGTAGAGACTGTTGAGTTTCATTGATTCTTTCAATAAGTTAGTTTTGTTTTCATTGATGTTCTTTATTATTTTTATTGTTTTTAAAAAGATCTTATATTGTAGAGCTGTTTTAGGCTCACAGCAAAATTGGAAAAAAGCTACAGAAATTCCCAGTATACCTCCTGCTCCCACACATGTATTTCTTTGACTGTTGTCAAAATCCCCACAGAATAGTACATCTTTTTTGTAGTTCATAAACCTACAGTGGTACATCATAGCCACCTAAACTTCAAAGTTTAAGGTTTATTCTTGGTGTTGTACTCTGTGGGCTTTGGAGAAATGTGTCATGACTTGGGTTCATCATTAAGTATCAAATAAAATAATATCATTGCCAAAAAATCCTCAGTGTTCCAACTCTTCATTCCTCCCTATCCTTGAACCACTGCTTTCTACTGTCTCCATAGTTTTGCCATTTCCAAAATGTGAGGTAGTTGGAATGTACAGTATATAATCATTTTATATTAACTTCTTTCACTCAGTAATATATGTTAAAGGTTCATTCATGTCTTTTCATGGTTAGATTACCAAGCTGGAAAGAACTGACATCCTGACCATATTGAGTTTTCCCATCCATGAAGCACAGAATATCTCTCTATGCTTCCAATTCCTCTTTGATTTTATTCATCAGAGTTTTGTTTTCTTTATATATCTAATATATGTTTATATATTTAAAAATTAGATTTATGTCTAAGTATTTTATTTTTATTTTTGGTAATAATGTAGGTGTCATTGTACTTTAAATTTCAAATTCAACTTGCTCATTGCTGATAAGGAGGAATGAAGTTGACTTTGTGTGTTATCCCTGCTATCTTGTAATCTTGATATAATAGTTTGTTTGTTTCAGGTTTTTATTTCATACTTCTGAAACTGTATGTCTTTATTTGCTTGTCTTATTGATTTAGCTTGAATTTCCAGGACAGTGTTGAAAAGAAAAGTTGAGTAGGGTCATCTTTCCTTTGTTGTGATCATACAGCAAAATGTTGTAGCTTTTCACCTTGAAATATGATGTTAACTATAGTGTTGGTATTTTAAATTATTTTTTTAAAGTATTGGTTTTGAATGATTTTTTTTGCATCTGTTTATATGAACACATGACTTTTCTTTTTAACCCATTGAAGTGATGGATTACATTAAGTGATTTTTGAATGTTAAATATTTTCTTGCAAATCAGAGAAAATAACACTTAGTCATGCTGTATAAGTTTTCAAAGTAATTCTTGGCTTTATTAGTATTTTGTTGAGGATTTTTAAAATCTGTGTTTATGAGAAATGTTATATATGGGAAGTATGTGGGAAATTTCTGTACTTTCTTTCCAATTTTGCTGTGAACTCTAAAAAATAAGGTCTTTTAAAAAGAAGAAAAACAATAAAGAACAGCATGAAAACAAAACTAACTTATTGAAAGCATCAGTGAAACTCAACAGTCTCTACCCAGACTAAACAAGACACAAAAGAAACAATACCAACAATGAAAGAGAGACATTACTACAGAGCCTATAGATAACAAAGATAAACTATATTTTCTTTCCTTGTAATGCCTTTGTCTAGTTTTGGTGTTGTAGTGATGCTGACCTTATGGCAGTGGTTTCAAAGTAGTTTCTCTACTTTCATCCACTGAAAGAAACTATAGAGAATTAGTATAATTTCTTCCTTAAATGATTTTTAGCATTCACCAGTGAATTAAGCTGAACCAGGTGCTTCCTCTTTGGTAATTATTGATTCAATTTCTTTAATAAATATAGCCTTTTCAGATCGTCTTTTTTTTGCATGTGTGTGTGTGTGGTTTTTGACATCTTTGTCTTCCAAGAAATTGATACGTTCTTGCTTATCAAATATGTGATCAAAGAATTGTTCATATATCCCTTTATTATTCCTATAATCTTTTTTTTGGTACCGGGGATTGAACCCAGGGGCACTCGACTCCCCAGCCCTTTTTTGTACTTTATTAGAGACAACTTCTCACTGAGTTGCTAAGTGCCTCACCATTGCTGAGGCTGGCTTTGAATTCACGATCCTCTGCCTCAGCCTCCCAAATGCTGGGATTACAGGCATGCGCCACCACGCGCGGCTTATTCCTTTATTCTTTATGAGATCTATAGTGATGTCTCCTTGTTCATTTCTGAGTTTATGTTGTTGTTGTTGTAATTGTTGCTGCTGTTAACATATACATTATACATATATCTGATAGTCTGTTAATATATATATATATATATCAAAAATAAAATATATATATTTGATTGCCAGGCGTGGTGGCTCACGCCTGTAATCCCAGCACTTGGGAGGCTGAAGCAGGAGGATCGCGAGTTCAAAGCCAGCCTCAGCAATGGTGAAGCACTTAGCAACTCAGTGAGACCCTGTCTCTAATAAATTATAGAAAAAGGACTGGGGATGTGGCCCAGTGGTCGAGTGCCCCTGAGTTCAATCCCCAGTACCCACCCCCCCAAAAAAATATATATATATATTTGGTAATCTGTTCTCTTTTTCTCTTAGTTAATTTGGCTAGTGGCCTACAGGCTTTGATTATTTTAAAGAACTAGCTTTTAGTTTTAGTTCTGTTCATTTTTCTCTTTGGATTTTCTATTTTCAATTTCATTGAATTCTGCTCCAATTGTTATTATTTCTTTCTTTTTTAAAGAAAAAGATTTTTTTTTTTTAGTTGTAGGTGGACACAGTACCTTTATTTTATTTATGTGGTGCTGAGGATCAAACCCAGGGCCTTACACATGCAAGATGAGCGCTCTACCACTCAGCCGTAGCCACATCCCTGTTATTATTTCTTTTATTCTACTTACTTTGGATTTAGTTTGTTGTTGTTTTTTTTTCTCTAGTTTACTAATGTGGAAATTTAAATTATTTGATTTTATGTCTTTCTTCTTATCCAATATATGAATAGATGCTTTAAATTTGCTTCTAAGCACTGCTTTCACTGCATCCTATAAATTTTGATAAACTATGTTTTCATTTTCAGTGTAAAATATTTTAAAATCTCCACATAGTTTTGGATATTTCAGCTCTCTTTCTGCTGTTGATTTCTACTTTAATTCCATTGTGGTCCAAGAGCAGACATTGCATGATTTCTATTATTTGAAGTTTGTGGTGGTGTTTTGTGGACCAGAATGTGGTCTCTCTTGGTCAATGTTCAATTTAAACTTGTATATTATATATGTATATTCAGTTTGTTGGAAAAGATGGCAATTATATACAATTGATTGATAAGCTTGTTGCATTCAACTATGTTCTTATTGATTTTATGCCTGCCAGACTTGTCGATTTCTGATGCAGGGATATTGAAGTCTCCAACTATGAGAATGGATTCATCTATTTCTACCTTCAGTTCTGTCACCTTTTGCTTTACATATTTTGGCACACTCTTGTTAGGCCCCTGTACATGTTAAAGGTCATTATTTTTCTTCCTGAAGAGTTGACTTCTTTATCAATATGTACTGTCTTTTTAATATTTGTGGTTACTTTTCATGCTTTGAAGTTGCTCTGTCTGAAATTTCTATTTTTTTCTTAATGTTAATAAGATATTCTTTCTTTCTCCATTTACTTTAGCTCTGTATGTATGATTATGCTTAAAATGTTTTTCTTGTAGACAATGACAACATATAATTGGATCTTAATTTTTAGTTCACTCTGATAATCTCTGTGGTTTAATAGGTGCATTTAGACTACTGATGTTCAAAGTGATTATTGATATAGTTTAATTAATATGTATCATATTAGTAACTGCTTTACATCTATTGCTCTTATTCTTTGTTCCTATTTTTGTCTAACTTTTTTTCTGCCTTTAGTGGTATCACTTGAACATTTTATATAATTACTTCTATCTTCTTTCTTAGCATGTCAGCTCTTTTTAAAAACATTCTTCAAAAGTAGTTTCCCTAGGCTTTATCATGTACACTCACAACTGTGTTACTATGTCTCTTTACAGGTAGTGTAGTTTGTAAAAACAAGATAACAATAAATATCCCCCTCATCCCTCGTATAATTACTGTCATTCATTTTACTTGTTTATGAGTATGTATATATCATACACACAGACACACATACATATATGCACATAAGCATATGCATTTGGATATAATGTTCCTGTTATTATTTTGAACAAAATAGTTTCTGTTAGATCAATTAAGAATAAGAAAAAATAAGTTTTTACTTCAACCTCATTATTTCTTCTTTAATGCTTTTTTAATTTTTGTGTAGACCAATATCTGTCTGAGAAAGTTCTTCATTTTCTTCACTTTTGAAGGATAAAATTTCAGGGTTTAGAATTCTAGGTTGGCAGTATTTTTCTCAATTTTGTAATATTTCACTTCACTCGTTTTAGCTTTCATAATTTTTTAAGAGAAGTCCCATCTTCTTAGCTTTGTTTCTTTATAGGTAAGATATTTCTTTACTTTTTTGTTTTCAGGATTTTTTTTTTTTTTCTTTAGCCTTGGTTTTCTACCATTTGTAAATGATAAGTCTAAATCCTCTCTCTCTCTCTCTCTCTCTCTCTCTCTCTCTCTCAACATTGATCCTGGTTGGTGTTTTGGGGGTTTCCTGGATCTGTGGTTTGGTGTCTGACATTAATTTGGGGAACTTCAGAAGTATTATCATTTGAAAGAGTTCTGCTTATTTTTTTTTCTCTTGTCCCTTTTAACAAAGGGACAGTAAACATATATCACATCTTTTGTAGTGGTCCTAAGGTCCTTGGATTTTTTCTTTTTTTGTTTTTGTTCTCCTTGCTTCTGAGGTTTGGAGGTTTCTACTGAGATATCCTTAGGCTCAGAGGTTCTTACCTCAGCTGTGTCCAGTCTACTTCAGTGAGTCCCTCAAAGGCTGTCTTCATTTCCGTCACAGTGCTTTTGATCTTTAGCATTGCTTTATGGTTCTTTCTTATGATTTCTATATTTTCCCTTGCATTGCCCATTTGTTTTAGCATACTATTTTATCAGAGTACTAGAGTTCTTGGATTACTAACTGTGTTAAATTTCTAGTCTGATAATTTTCCTTATTTCTGCTATTTTCTGTTACTTGCTCTGTGCCTTTATTATTATTATTATATATTTTATTTATTTATTTATTTTTTAGCATTTTTAGAGTTTGTTTTTGTTTTTACCTTTGTAATTCTTTCTTGATAGTCAGACATGATGTGCTGGGTAAAATGGCCTTCTATAACCATCCTTTAGCAATGTGGTGGTGAGGTGCTGCGGGGAGGGGGAATACTAGATGGTCCAATGATTAGGTCTCTGTCTTTTAATAAGCGTATGTCTTTGGACCATCATCTCACAATGCTTCTGTTATTTTCCTCCCATCAGATGGGGCAGGATAGTTAGGGTGGACTGGATTTGGGCATTTCCCTTTCCCTAGTTTGATTATGCTCTGATAACACTCCAGCAGGCTAGGTTCTGGCTAACTAGTTTCCCCTGAGGTCAGGCCTTCTGAGGAAGAAAAAAAATAAAAAGGACTTTGGCATATTTTAAAATACCCCTGTCCCACTACCCCTTCCAGAAGTACAAGAGTATTTTCCCCTGATGTTTACTGTGAGAACTTAGTCATGTTCTTGTACCTAAAACTCATAAAAGTATAGGGTCCTCCCTATGACTGTGTCCCGAAATTTTTAACACTCATATTGGTCTGCATTAAGTACCAAGAAATCCATTACTAATAGCTCAGGTTCTCCTGCCCCAGCATTGGTTCTAATGGCAGTTTCTGCTCCGTGAACCAGTGACTCCCTCTATTCCTCTCTCTCTCCAGTCTTGGAGACAACAGTTATCCTTACATCCTCACCTCTCTCACAGATTCTAGAAGGATTGTTGAATTTTCAATCTGTTTAGTTTTTTCACTTGTTCAGATGGAGTGATAATTTTCAAGCTACTATGTAAAACTGATCTCAAAATTTTATCAGTTTCTCATTTTGTTCTCTCTCTCTCTCTCCTCTCTTTCTCTCTGATTTAGTAAGATTTGTTTTTTGTAGTTCATGCTTGAGATTGAGTTTGTTTTTTTCCTTTAGTTCTTGATGAAGCAGGACTTCAAAAGTTCCTGTAGTGAGGGCCTGTGGATATTAAGTTCTCCTATTTTTGGGTATCAATGTACATATATTATTTTGTTCCCATTCCAGAATACACTCTGTATATGAAATTCTAGATTTGGCTATTTTTTCTACAGCACCTTGAATTCAGCAGTCTACCAACCCCCTTTGATTGCTTTACTGAGAAGTCTGCTCTGAGCCTATGTTTTGCAACTTTTTGGTAGCCTATCTTTTTTTCTCCAGTTGCTTTTGTGATTTTTTCCCCTTTATTATTAACCTGCTTTATACTTGCACATGCCTATTTTTATTATTTAGCGGGGTGAAGTGCAGTTTTTTGGTTTGAGAATTCATGCCTCCCTCCAATTCTATTAATATTTTTAGTTCTTTTAGTTTTCTTTTTCTCCAGTCTCTTTATTTAAAATACACATTTAGTTTCTTCAAACACTCGATTTTATATATTTTAAATGTTAGAGAAATTTGCAGGATGGACGGACGCTGGAACCGTCGTATAGGAAAAGGAAAGGGGTTTATTGAATTACCAAAGAAACACGTGGAGGGGATGGGGACAAACCGCGGGGAACGAATGGGAGCTGGAGCACGCGGGAACGGAGAGCAGGAACAGAGAGCGGCAGGAACAGAGAGAGAGCTCGGTCAGGGGCTGGCTTTAAATAGAGTAGGGGTCATAAAACCCCCTTGGAGTGAGTCCTTGCCCTATAGGCTATCAGAGGTGGGGGGGGGGGTAGTGGACAGGGCATTTGCTGGTCAGGTTTTTTGGTCACGCTGAGGATCTTGGGAGGTGTAGTTTTTAACAAAGCACCTGGGGAGGTGTGGCCTCCTGCCTGGAATCCAACAAAATGAACACTAGTTAAATTCTTATGCGCTATTTTCCAGTTCACTAATTCTTATTTTTCTGTGTCCCTCCTAGATATTATATGTTTTCCCCATCTTATCGACCCTATTTTTCAATTTCTGTTCTTGTTTAATTTATGCCAACTTTTGTTTTACAGTTTACTCTTCATTTTTATGGCAATGATACCTTCACCTCTTTGATATTCCCACACAAATTTATTTTACATTTTTCTAGAGCATCCCATAAAATTCACTTCATCTGAAAACAACTTTAAAAAAACATTTGTTCTAATTAGTTACACATGACAGTAGAATGCATTTTGACACATTGTACACAAAGGGAACACAACTTGAGAAGAACTTTTCAACGTGCTAATGTTTTTCGGTTGCCTTCCATACCATAAAATTGATTTGTGCCGTTTTGTGCCGTTTAGACATTAAATTTTAATTTTATTTTGATTTGGAAATTTATTTTATTCACATGCTCCTTTGTGTGGACCCTTAGTATTGTGTCAAGGCCTGTCAGTGCCCACTCTTACCTCTCCTGAACATGTCGACCAGCCCTGCATCTCCTGAGGGCACTTCTACATGCCTTGCTGTGGCAGAATTACAGGAAGGACGGATCCTGTCACTGAGTCAGCAGGTAGGTGGCTTGTCTCTGTTCCTGGTCTTCCTGTTTTTTTTGCTGCGCCTCCACGATCATTGTGTCTTCTAACATAAGCCCTAGGGAGAATCAGCAATCCTGCTTGGGCTTTGTGTCTGGGTTGGGGAGTTAGCCTCAGGTCCTTGATTTCCAACACAAAACCTGGCTTGAGTTTCCCAGTCTGTGTGCCATGTTTTGCTCCCTGGTGGCCTGTGGGGACTGAAGTACTGACTGCTACTGCTAGGGTGTGGATCTTGACCCTGAGGGCTGTGGCTTCAGCTGTGCTCACTGCTTTACATTTAAGTTCTATTTCAGTCCCTGGTGATGTTTGTTATGTTTTTGAGCCCAGCTATGTCTTTTTAGATTTCTCTTTTTATATGTAATTTATTACTGCTATGCATTTAAAGCCGACAAAGTGTACCAGACATAAACTTAATATGTCATATTCACGAGAATGCTTCTTTTCGTTTATAAACAGAGCTGGGGCTCAGAAAAGGGAAGTGTCTTGTCCAAGGCATTAGAAGTGTGCTTGTACCAGAGTCTGAGCAGTTACTGCTGTCTCCTGACTCCAAGCCCTGGGATTTTTCACCATCCCTGATGCTTAGAAACTAACCCAAAGGGCAGGTCTTTGCATTCAATTGCTCCCTGACTTCTTGTAGGCATGAACTCACCTGATGTTTCCTGATAAGCAGAAAACATGTCTAACAGATTTCAACACCACCAAGTACAGGTCTGACTCAAACACCCTTCTTTCAGCACGCTGTCATAGGTCTGAATTAAGGGCCTCACCTGGCAGTGTGCTATACTTCATGGTCCCAGGGATCTTGGCATTTACCATAACAACCAAGCTCTAGAAACAGCATTTTCCCTCTGGAGGCAACATGGCTTCCTTATAATGAAGAGATAAGGAAGAAAATAAGCTTCCAATCTGAAATAGGCAAATACTTCATTGTATACTGTACAAATAATCTAATACAAGTGTCAACTGAAAAATGTCACTCAAATTATGGGAAAAAAGAATTCCACGTGGTTTGTATGTGTGTTAAAACAAGTCTTTAAAACCCGATTGCTGGGAAATGTCACCTGAACAGAGACTCAGACTTCAGAATATTGTGTGCCCCAGGATTGAGGACTATCAGACTCACTCAACGTTTGTTATCAAGAGTCTGTAAAGATAAAATCATCGAGTAAATTATCGGCTATATAAAAAAAGAAAAAGTAGTTGTTTTTATTCTTTTTGATTACTGAAGAAAATCAGCTAAAAAATGCTTTTGGCCTATCTAGCCACAAGCAAACACTACAATCTGGAAACAAGATCAACGTTGTCTGTTGTCTTCATGCCCCTGCTCAAGTGCTTTGAGGCACTAGGACTGCTTTAATGGTCTTCTGCCTCTGTGTGATTTGTCCCATGTCTGTATGTCCTCTCTCTCCTTGATCTTTTATCATTCAAAGTTCCAAATAAAACCACGAGCACTCAGAAAAACTACATTTACTCGCAAAATGTGCCTTGGGAGATAATTTGCTAAACTCTACACACACTGTACCCTTCAGCACCTCTCCCCTTGTACCCAGCAGAGGTATGAGTAGATATTTGGTTAGCTGCATGCAGGAAGGAGGGTGGCTGTGGAGAAAATGCATGCAGTTGAACCTCAGAAAGTAGTGATTACAGAACATAGGGAGTGGGTCTTTCCCATATTATGTTCTAAGATTAACATGTGTAGCAGTTGACTGACGTGAATAAGCCAAATAGAGGGCAATTAAAGCATCAAGTCCTTGTGTACTTTGAAGATAAAGGTGAAGATAATGAGCAAGCTCTTGTCATTGCTAATCATCTAATAATTACTATAATAATTATCCTTATCCAACCAGAAACTAAAAAACTAGAGATGTAGAAGCACATCGAGTTTTACAAAATATTGCATGCTCTTCAACTATAGTAGAGCTCCTCCTAAGTAAGTAGATCACCTCCCCAAGAGCAGCAAGGCCACTCTGCTCCCTCCCAGGCTTCAGATTGCACTACCTCTCTACACCTGGCCATCAAGTAACACAGAGCAGCAAGTGCAATGGAGTTGGCTGGAGGGAGGCCAGGGTGGGGAGTGGGCAGGCCAGCTCCCAGGTTTTCTGTCTCTGCAGTGGTAAACAGTAGGTGGTTTTCTCCAATGAACCAGCTAATATCTTTGTGTTGAGCTGACAGGTTGTTTTGACATCATTTAGACACAGATAAACAAAGAATGAAAACAAATTGGCAGCCACATGTCACAGTTCCTGATTATAGGCACGAAGCAATCAAACACACCTGCAAGAAAGCCTGAAATGCAGGCTTTGATCCTACCTTTGTTTAAGGTCCCTACCAAAGCGCTTCTCCTTCATGAGGTTTTTTTTTTTTTCTGCTAAAGTAACCTTGGGTCGTGTCTGGGTCCTGGCTTGATCACAGAGAGAGACTCATCTGCGATGCTTACCCTCAAAGCAGATGTTCAACTACAGCAGATGTGCCTCATCACCAAGTATGAGAGCATGGAGGAGGGGTTCCTACACATAGAACATGCTAGAATTTAGAGACCGAGCCTGCATGTGGGAAGAGGTGATCAAATAATCAGGAGCTCAATGTGTATTCGACCTACCTTCCTAATCCTGGAGTTGTGAAACCTCAGGTTAAAAGGTTAGAGTGTTGTGGGAGTCCAAGAGGTCTTACTTCATGTAAAGGGGCATCAGTTTTGAAGACTGAAATTATAGAGATGGATCCAAAGAGATTCGAATCTATTAAGAAACAATATGTCTATTATAGGTTAGGAAGGAAGTTGTTATGTTCAGGTATTTTGTCTTAATCTGCTTCTCTATGGAATTCTTGGAGTCCCACTTAGGGAGAGAGTCTGGGGCCGCTTGGCTGATGGTCTTGGAAGGTGTCTCTCCTCTGATGTAGCAGGACAATCTGGGTTGGTAAGCATCAGCCCTGTCTGAGATCAGAAGCCTGCCTACCCTTTCTGCTTTCAGCACTCCTGGAGCACATTTCCTGGACTACTGGTATGGCCTTTGCTTCAAGGACCACTCCAACCTTGTCAGGATGGTCCTCACTCAATAGCAAATACACAATCAGTGAGTTCTCAAAACCAGTGGCAAAGAGAGTTGTATGGTGAACAGGAGACGGGGAAGTAGTGACAGTTTTTCCCAAACTTTGAAGTTCTTGTCAGGAGGCCTGGAATAAAACCTCGTCTGTGTCATCAAGAGCAAGTTCTATGGGATTTCCTAAGGAGGAAAATGCAGCAACATACCTGTTTTTTCTTGGTCTATGGAGTTAGCATGAAGGTAGGATGAGATGTTCTTTTATGAGTATTGCTTTGGTATATTATTTAAAATTATCTTTCTATGCAAAGATGATAAAGATGTTATTTTGCTAAAAAGTTTTGTTATTTGTTTTTTTTTTTATTTTTTATTTTGTACTTGAGTTTTTCATTCAATCCTGTTTAAATCCGTCACTATTTTTACCCCTGTATGAGTGGATTATTGCCTTAATATTTTTCATGCGATAGACTGTCTTTTCTTATATGATTGCTGAGCAGTATTTTTGTTAAAAAGCAAGACCCCTTAACATGCGAGTTTGTTTTGGACTCACTATTTCTTCATCTGTTAATCTGTTTTTGTGCAAATATTTTATTTTACAAATCCCATAACTTCAAAGTGAATCTTGGACTCTGTAGAAGTTATTATTCCTCCTTCTTTTGGTTCTTTTCTTTAGATTGTTTTTCCTCCAATTTTTTTTGTTCTTTTTAGATTTTTATAATCCCATGTGCATTTTAGAACCAATTGGCAAGATTCTACTTTGTGAAAATCTTGTTGGAACTTTGACATGAATTGCACTTGATTCCCAGACTAATTTGGGGACATTATTATTGTTTTATTTTTTAATAGCTACTGCTAACTTATCAGAATCTTCTGTCATTGTCTTTTCCACTGACTTTATACCTGCTATTTCAAATATATCTTATGGAACAAAGTTGTGTGTTGATTTCGATTGAGGTATGGGGCATTTCACACTTGCCATCACTATTCTCTTTAAAGCCATATTTATCTCTCGCAGAATACAGCTTTGCAATTAGCTTACAAGACAGTATGTATTAATCTTACTTTGCTCAATCACTGTAAAGCCTCAAAAATTCAGAATAACTAGGAAAAAGTCCATTCGAATTATATTCCACTTAGAAAAGAAATCGCATTCTGTGCCTTTTCATTCCCATCCTCCTCTTTACTCATGCTGTGGCATCAAATGTCTACTAGTAAAACCTTCAGGATTTGACAGAATTAAGAAAAAAGATTTGCCAGTAGTAGGTACAGTTGCTACTTGACTGAGGATGGGGTCATGTCCTGATAAGCCCTTCAAAAGCTGAAGATATTGAGTCAAAAATTTACTTACTTCACTTGACCTACGGGACATCCTAGCTTAGTGTAGCCCGCCTCAGATGTGCTTAGAACACTTTCATTGGCCTGAAGCTGGGCAAGGTCCTCTACACAGGCTGATTCAAAAACAATGTACTGCATTTCTCATGTGATTTTCTGAATACTGTGATGAAAGTATGACACAGAATGGTTGTAGGAGTAGCTTTGCCAAGGTTGAAAAATCCTAGATCAAACCACAGTGAGTCTGGGTCTATGCATTCCCTCCCTGCCCGCACTCTGAGTACTCATGGTGCTTCTATGTGATGGAAGAGTTTCACCCACCTTTACCATGGCTGTCGACATTGGAATCTTTTCACTTTTCAGAATCAGAATTGACATGGGGTATAAGCGGGTGACTAGACATGAGAATTTTAGTATTTTTTTCACATTTAAAACTAACACATCAGTCATTTAAAAAAATCATTTGTTTTGTGTGTGTGTTAGGAATTGATATTACGATGGGACATTCCTTTGACATACTGTTGCTCCCAGCCTTGGGGACCTTAAATATGAAGAAAAATATCTTGAAGTTTGATTTTTGCAAGTTCTAACTGACACAAATTGTTGATTATGGGTCAGCCCAACTCCAGCTTTAAATAAAGATGGTAAGGTATGGGCTGTTTGTTCAGTACTAGCTGTATACACACGAGTTATCGTGAAAGTTGTGTTTTACTGTAAAATTTTTTTTAGAAATATTAGTTTTGATGATCTAAGTATATGCGATCATATGACAATGTGTCTCTTGTACATCAGGTAAAATATTTAAATTTCAACTTTTCATTTAAGTTGCCATCTACATATAATTATTTAACAAATACTTTGTCTACTATTTTAAAATGTCTACTCATTTCTGATGAGTTTAACGTAGACTAAATGAATCACCTAGACTCACCTTTGCTCCTTTCTTTCCATTCCTTTGTATCTGACATTGGCATCATACTCACCCTCCTTTGGGCCACAAGCTCCCTGGAGACAGAACTGGTTTGGTTTATTTCTGTATTAAAGAATGTTACTCTGGGCTTTACATGCAACAGGAATGTAGTTCATTCTGCCGAAATTCATAAGTCCATGGATGTGGTGCTCTTTTTTAGCCCCTACTTTTTGGATGAAGAAAGATGCATTTGTGGGATTATTTCTACCAGGGATTCTCAGCTTGTTAGGTGGCCAGAGCAGGTCGCCAAAGAAACCCTCTGTCCATTCTCTCTATTCTTGCTAGGAGTAGTGAAAATAAAGAAAAACTAGTTAGGTAATTTGTATGCTCAATGAATTTATAAAGAAATCATCAGTAACACACTGTCACTGCCTGGGTGTGACAAAGCTCCCAACCAACAACAATGAATAAATCAGTGGCTGGGAAAAAAAAAAAAAAAAAAAAGAATGAATCTTTATAATTTCCCAGGTTCTGAATGCCTACTCAGCACTGTTCTTTATATCAGCCACACTTCCTCTTGGCCTACACCTAGATTTCTTGGTGCTTACTGTCTGGACTTACCCTATGATATTTAAACAAAAGTCTGGGTAGGTGTACATGCAGACATGGTATTAGTGGGAGAAAAGCAGGGGCCATTTACTTCTGGCACTTGTCCAGTATTCAGACACAGCTGTGCCAGGGACAGGAGGATATGCAGGCTCCTCTGCTGTAATCCCACAGTGCAGAGGGAGAGGGAGTTGGAGAAAAGGGGCATTGCCAAGGGCAGACAAACAGATAAGTACTGGACGGTTCCCAGTCATGCTCCTGCCCTACACCTCGTAAATGATAACTTGGGGTAGAATTTCCCTACTGGCAACTGGAAAAGAAGAGAGTTTTACAGCAAATTGAGTCAGGCTGACAATTTTCAATGCACAAAACATAGGTCGTCTCCGTAATCTGGGTAGGAAGTCACTATCTGCTTCTGCTTATCTTGTATGCAGCCCATATCTTCCAGTGTGTCTGCTTAGAAAATAATAATGAAATTAATGGGCAGGTCACATTTACTGAATGAGCTTGTGTCTTCTGCCCAGATGGTTCAGAAGAAAGGTATTTTGGGAATGTAGGAGTATGTTTAGAAATATTGGGAGACAGGGCCATAGAGAGAGGCCTACATAGGTTTAACCCACCCCAGCTGAGCCATTCATTTCTGTGGTGTCTAGATTTCACAGATAAATCCCCAGTTGTTAGGAAGACGTTCCCTCTATTCCATTATATCCCAGTGGCTTCTGCACTTAGAATAATATATGCAATATTGAATGATGGAAAATACTGGTTGCAACAACTAAGGACTGAGGTATGCTGGAACACACTGGTTGGGCTGGGTCACCTGGGGAGGCTATTAAATATCTACCTTCTTTGTTGGCTGAGAACTAAAATCTCCCAATGAAACTCAATTTTTTCTCATGTACTGATTGATCTCTTCTTAATTTTCTAAAAGACCATGTAATGTTGTAAGAAGACCCTCCTTTTCCACTATGAAATTCTATAAAAATGTGCTTTTCTATGATAGTATTAGTCACAGATGGGCACAGATTGATTTTAGGAAAGGTGAAATATTTTTAGATCAGATCACACAGAGGGTATGATTTGAATGCAGCTAGGGATGGAAATAAGACATCTGCTTTTACTCTTTTCCTGGTGAATCCAAATTAAGCAGTCATCCATCTCCATCCCCCACACGGCTTCCCCCAACACACACACATGTGCACACATATTACCGTGCACACACAGGCCCCGGGCCTGGTGCAGACATTGTTTCCTGTGTCCAGCCAGAGGCTTCCCACAGCTGGAGTGTGGAGCACCTGCGTGGCTCTGCTTTGCATCCTCTGCACTCACTCACAGGCAGGCCTGGTTACCATCTGCGCAGGTAAGGCCCAGGCCTGGCCTATAACCACCAGCCCAGCTCCTACAGGCACAAAGGCAACCTGGACATAAAGCAGGCACCCCACCCTGCCCGAGGGGGCCTGCTTCGCATCCATGCTTCTTGCTCCCACAGAGAAACCTATTTACTCCTCCCCCTCTCTTTTTTGATAGTCTTCTCTTTGTTTTCAGTGGGTGAGTTCTTCTGGGAACTGGTGGGGTGAGCTGAGGAGGACTCAGAACTGTCATTCACTCATTCATTTAAGAAGCTGCCACTGTCATGCTCTGTGGAGACAAACGTCATAGAACTTCAGCCCTGCCCTTCAGGACCTCAGAGTCCAGTGGGAGAGAAAAACTTGTAACATCCTAACTGCAGCCTCCAGCCCAGTGTGATAAAGACTTAGGTGAATGTATGGGAAGAAAGGGCTTTTGCAAGGATAAAAGGGAAAGTTACAAACTTCATCTTCCAGAGTATGGGAGGATTTTACAAAGGCCATAATATTTGAGATGAGCATTGAGAAATACACATTAATTGGCTGGACGGAGAAGTAAAGTAAGATGTAAAAAGTCAAAGGTGAGAAATCACAATGGAGTTTTGGAAAAGGAAGATTGGGGGATAACAAGCCAGAATTAAGTGATTCGACAATGGAATTAAATTAAATATTAGAAAGATCTCAGGAAGGGGATGGGGTTGTGGTTCAGCAGTAGAGTGCTCACCTAACGTGCGAGACGCTGGATTGGATCCTCAGCACCACATAAAAATAAATAAATAAAATAAAGGTATTGTATCCAACTACAATCAAAACACATATATTGAAAAAAAGAAAGATCTCAGGAAATCTCGAAATATTTGAAAATGAAGAAACACTTTTCTAAATAACCTCTGAATCAAAGAAGCAATCAAAATGGAAATTTACTTTAAATTGAATCAAAATAAAAGGTAACATCAAAATTTGAGGGAGACTCGTAAAGTAGAACTTAGGAAGAAATTTATAGCATTAAATACTTATGTCATAAAAGAATAAAATAATAAATAAATGACCTCAGTTTCTACCCTAAGAAGCAAGAAAAAGAACAAATTAAATATAAAGTAAGTAGGAAAAAATGAACAGCAAAGATCAGAAGTGAACAAAATTAACATCAGAAATAACACAAATGGAAAGCCTTCTCTCAGAAAACCCCAGATCTAGATGATTTCATTGGTGAATTCTATCAAATATTAAGAAAGAATTATTACCAATTTTATATATACTATTCTAGAAAATTGAAAAGAAAGGAATGTTACTTAGCACATTCTATGAAGCCAGCATTATCTTGATATCAAACCCAGAAAGAAGCATTATAAGAAAACTACAGACTAATATCTTTCATGAATGTGTGTAAAATTTTAAGCAAAAATTTAGTAAATTAGGTACATCACAGCTAAGTGGATTTGTCCATAGAATGTATGGTTGACAATATATTAGAAAATTTAATGCAATATGCAATCTCTCTTCAAAAGCTAATAAATGAATAAATCAGTTCACCAAGTTTCCAGGAGTAAAGATTAGTTATCTTTTGAAACACTAGCAACAAAGAGTAAGAAATAGAAAAAACACTACTTATGTAAATATGAGAAATATGAATTCTTATAAGAATCTGAAAATATATATGAAAGATCTACAAACTGAAAACTATGAAATACGAATAAGAGAAATTGTAAAAGGACTAAATAAACAAAGAGATGTACTTTGCTCATGCGTCAGAAGATACAATATTGTTAGGATTTCAATTCTCCTTAAGTTGATCTATTGATTTGTCCTGATTTCAGTCATAATATCAAGAAATGTCTTTGTAGAAATTGACAAATTAATTCTAAAACTCTTATGGTAATACAAAGGATCTCAAAAAGTAAGGTCTGGAAAAAGAATTGAGTTCAAGGGATAACACACTTATCTGGAAAAGTCATGCAGAAATTTAGTACCAGATAATGAAGGAGTTTTAAATAATATATTGGTCATTTAAAAATAAGAATTTCACAGAAAAACCTGCACATGTATGCTTTCAGCACACATGTTGGAAAACTTGGAAGGATCTAAGGTGTACCTTAGTAGATGAATGGATAAATGAACTTAGATGCTGCCAGACAACAGAATATTATTCTAGATCAGAAAGAAACTTTCAAGCCTTCAAGCCACAGAAAGACATGGAAGAACTTTCACAGTGTGTTACTGAGTGAAAGAAGCCAACTGGAAGAGCCAGCACACTGTATGTTTGAAACTCTATGACATTCTTGCAAAGACTAAATGACCCACAGTCAAAAGACCAGTGGTTGGGCAGGCTTTGGGGGGAATTGGAGAGGAAGAGAAGGTAGAGCCCAGATTCTCAAGGCAGTGAGACTATTTTGTATGATGCTGAAATAGTGGACACGTGATAGTACCATGCATTAACCAACACTTACAGAACTGTATAACACAAAGAGTGAGCCCAAAGGTAAACTATGGACTTCAATGATAATCTGTATTGTTAATGATTCATCAGTTATCACACATGTTTCACACCAATGCAAGATGTGAATAGTTTGGAAAACTGGGTGAGAGATGTGGAGGGACTAAGATTAGGAAGGGGGGCATATTAGAACTCTACATTTTCTGTTCCATTTTACTATATATTGTTAGATAAATTCGGGCCGACAGGCCACACCCCCCAGGTGCCTTAAATTGACCACGCCCCAGATGCCATAGGTTATCCAACGAGCCTGAGCTTTAACTTCCAGAATGTGCCCGTCTCTCTGAGAATCCATATTTGGCGGCTCCGAGTCCCTACCCTTTCTGATCCTGGGAATACTCGCCTTTCGCAGGAATTCACCCCTGGGCAGGTTGACCCTTTCTGAGCCAATCCCAAGCATACAAGTCCCAATTCCGACCCCTGCAGCCTATGGAGTTGGGGTCCCTCGGACCATTGGAGTCGCTACTTAAACCCCCGCTGGGCTGGAATTCGCCCCCTTTTTTTTTTTCCACTTTGCCGCCTTCCTCTCCCTGGCTTCCCCTTCCCTTTCTCCCCTTCTTCCCTTCCCCCTTCCCCTTTTTTCCTTCCCTTTCCCTTGTCCCCTTCCCCTTTCCCCACTTTTTTCCCTTCTTTGTCCTTCTTCTCCCTGACGGTTTCCCTTCCCTCCTTCTCCTTCCCCTTGCTCCCCTTCCCTCCATGCGCCCCTTCAGTCATGACCAGCCGTTAGGTGCTGGTTAATAAACCCCTTTACTACACGGCGGTTTCTGGTGTGGGTTTTTTGCCCTTCATATATGTATACCTAAATTTGGTTTAAACTAGTCTATTAATAAACAGTGAATGATTGAAGAGGCATTTTAATAAGAGCTGTGATAAATACAAATTTTGAAATAAGGGCGGTAGGGGAGACTGACGGAAATGCATCACCTGGGAGGTTGAGGACAACCTGTAAGGCATTCTGGCCTGGTAGGGTAGGGGCAGCAAGAATGGGGAGAAATAATGTGAACAGAAGAACTAAGAGAGCCTAGTGACAGCTGAGACACTGAAGAGAGAAGTCAGCATACGTTGTGCTAGAAAGAACACTTGATTAGACTTTAGTGACTTGATGGAGCCTTGGCTGTGACATTGACATATAGTGTGAGCTCTGGCAAGTGACTTGGTATTTCTGGACCTTGATTATCTCAGGAATGCCTTGGAGGCACTGCTCTGATATACAAGCTCAAGTCCAAAGTCTAGAGCTGCTCTGTCCAACACACTAGCTATTAACCTTGTGTGTCTATTGCCCACTGGAAATATGGCTACTCCAAATTTAGATGTGCTTTGTACATGAAACAGCAAAAAATAAACAAATGAATAAATAACCTCAGAAAAATGGATATAAAATATCCCATTCATAATTTTCATATTGATTACATGTTTAAATTGTAATAATTTAGATTTATTGTATTAAACAAAACATACATTATTAAACAAATTTCACCCATTTTATTATATGTAATACATATTTTTAATGTGGTTTCCAGAAGATGCACAGTTTCACATGTGGCTTGCAGTTGTGGCTCTTATTACATATCCACGAAGCAGCACCAGCTTTGAGCTTCACCAGTTGCTGCACTGTGTTCAGGAACATCTACGATTGGCCTAAGGGTACATCCTGCTCACACAGAGCCATGCTCCACTCCAGGATGGGGGTGGGCTGGAGCAAGGCAGAAGAGTCAGGCAAGATTCCAAGGTGATCTCAAGGTAACCTGGGGCGCCCTAGGAGTCATTTTACCACCCACTTGGGGATGTCATCTAGAGAAATCCTTTTAAGCAGTAGCCCAATCTGGAATTTCCCAGAATATCTACATGAAAGGTCAGGATTCCTTCCCCAAATACAGAGATAATCCCAATAACTCCACTCTTCCTCTGCCTCCAGGCATCAATCACCGGTTTAAAGCCTGGCCTGACTCCCATGGCTGCTTCTCCCACCTCACCCCACCCTGATACTTGGCAGCACTATGAAACCATGACTGGGAATCACCACGTTGGTTTAAGACTGACACTGTCATGGGGAGCACCGACCCTCTCCACCAGGAAGAACAAAGCCCCGACATGCTGTCAGTGTGACGTGGCAACTTTAGTGCGCAGGACCCAGAGCACATACACCTGGTCGCTCTTCTTGCTCCAGGAGCATCACAAGGTGTGCATGTCTGGCCTGTGTCCATTCTGTTTTTTTTTTTTTTTTTTTTAATGTTATCTTGGTCATGCCTGACTTAGATAGAGACCACATCCTAGCCACATCCCCTCACCCATGACCAATGACACTTTTGGGGGGGGGTGCCAGGGATTGAACTCAGGGACACTCAGCACTGAGCTACATCCCCAGCCCTATTTTGTTTGTTTTTTTTTTCTTTTTTTGTTTAGAAATGGGATCTCACTGAGTTGCTTAGCACCTTGCTTTTGCTGAGGCTGGCTTTGAACTTGCTATCCTCCTGCCCAGCTGAATGAGACTTAAGCAGCCACCTGCCTCTTTTTGTGAGTCTTAACTCATGAAACCCACCCTCTTCCTCTACTGTTGTCAGTGAAAGCCCAAGACCTTGGTTTGGCATTTGATCTTCCATAGAATGACTCCAGCTGCCGTATTTGACGCATACCTCTTTTCCTCAGCAGAGCAGAGTTCCTTCCTTCTCATGAACAAATTCTTCTACAAACAGAAAAAAAGAATGTGGTGTGGTGACAGTGATGCCATATGTGGTTGAAGAAATGAAAGTAATTAGATGCAAACAGAGCAGGTCTGGGCAGTTTCCCGTTACAACTTCAACATTCATGCAACTTTTGCATCTGCATACACACACACACACACACACACACACACACACACACACACCTTAACTCATCATTTAGTAGAACTATTACTCCAGGAACATTTTCACAACTACACCGTGGATTTATGCCTGGCACCTCCACTAAGCACTCCCAAAGGTAGGTATGATTTTAAGGGAAAATGAACAATAGAAACCTTCTGCTGCAAACCGGTTTCTTCAGTTATTTAGGACATATTCTCAGGTTTCTGTGACCCCTAGGAAGTACCTGCCCTCTCCCAAGCCTGCCACATCGGACTCCCCACTACCTATTGCAGTTCACTAACCGTCAGGGTTCACGGCTTCTGGCTCTCCTCTGGCTCCAGCAGCAGGAGACAGGTTCTTCTGTCCCTGTCTGCCTCTTCTGTTCTGTTCCTTGTTGCTAGGTCACGTGCTATGCAGCCCTCTCCTCTCTCCCCTCCTGCACCATGGGTTTGAAAATGCCAGGACCATGCCTGACATATGATCAGTTGTCACTCACGATTTGGTAGATCAGTGAATGTTTAAATAAACAATCGGGTGTGACTTATCTTAAGAGATGATGAGTCTCTTGGGGCAGCATCTGCCTTCTATGCCCTTGTGCTTCCTGCAGCTGCATGACTGACACTGTTTTTGGGATCTGGATGCGCGGATGGATGTGTAGAGAACAATGGAGAATTGGGATAGTTGAAAATCACCAATCAACTTATTTTCTTGGCAAAATTACTAGAGTGATCCAGTCTTTATTTGACGTTTTATATGGGCATATGTTTTAAACTACCTTTTTATTTTAGTACTGCGTGTAATCAGACGTGGATATACTCATGAGGGCCATGAGGGAGAGAGGAGCAAGGGGTCTTTGGAAGGCTCCATGAGAAAAGATCACAGGTGGCAGAGGGACAACTAGTTGGCATGTGCTAAAAAGAGGATATGAGTGTTTCTGCCATTCACATCATCAGTGGTTTCTGCTGTGTCTGTCCCACCTGCATAATTTGGATGCCTTTGGTGCTGAACCATGACAAATGGTTCACTTGCTGTCAGGCTTCAAATAAGCCAGGTAGAGACTGAACAGACCATGAATCAGAAAATGAATTTCAAAGTCTTTTTCAAATTCAATGGATACAGTGGAGAAATGACAGAAGTCAGAAAATAACAGAGAAGCATGAGAAGTGCGTGCTCTCCTGGGAGAAGGGATACATTGACAGGTGTGATGAGGGAATTTTACAAACTTTTAACTCAAGTGTTTCTGGTTCATAACGAGATTTCCCGAAAGTGAGAAAAGTTATCATTGAAAAATTAGAGGAAGAATGTATAACAACGTGATGCTCTAAATAAATTAATTAGGATTAATTTAGGATTGACAATCATGTAAACTATAGTTGTCCCTCTGGCCACGAAAAGAGTGGATGACTAAATTCATGATGGTAGCCCTAGAAGAGACCTGTCCAAGGTCTGTAGTGAGTCAGGAGTATCTCAGGGCTCAATCCAGGACTCCAAGGCCAGGATTCTACCCATGATCTTCCAACAGGGAACACACACACACTTAAGACTCCACCTCCACCACGATTCCTGCACCCATTTTATTTGGCATGACTGCTTTTCACTAACTATAGTCTTTTTTTTTTTTTCTTTTTTTTTTTGACTGGGGAGCAGAGGTCTCCCCCAGTGATTCCAAGCTGAGGCAAGTAATGAACTCATTTTAAAAAAATATTTTATTTATTTGCTTTAGTTGTACACAATGCAATGCATTTATGTTTACGTGGTACTGAGGATCGAACCCGGGCAGCGCACATGCTAGGCGAGTGCTCTGCAGCTGAGCCACAAACCCAGCCCCTAACTATAGTCTTTTACTATCACAGTGTATCTATCAGTGACACTGCTGAATAACCAAATATCCTATGACCTTGGTGCTCCAAGGGCGGTCTGGGGACTATAGCCTTCGTTCACCTGGGAGTCCTGGGCTTCACCCTGAATTCACAAATAATAAGAATTTGAATTTAACAAGATCCTCAGGTGATTGTTACATGCACTTTACAGTTTGGAAGAACTGTCCTCAATCCCTCTTCACTGGATTGTTCCTTTATAATGGTCATTCTGAGCCCCTAAGATCTCCAACACTTCTGCCTCTTCTGTCTCAAATTACCTCCTCACATCTGGTCATCAAACTGTAATGTTTTTCATTTGTCGTCTTAAAGCTTGCTTTTCCCATCCTGTTTCTGACAGGACCTCTTCTGGGCACGAGTCCTCCAAGGTTCGAGCATTCATAGGGAGAGGAAAGGGGCACATCTTAAAATCTGTCTAAGTCTTTCTCCACTTACTTAAATTCACATATGACTCAGAGGACATGGCTTTATTTTCCTAAAGCTATTGGTTCTTAATGTCCTGAAGATGCAAGATGTTAAATTTTAGATTGTGTCTTGATAAGCATGACATGAACATATTAGTTCAAATGACAGTTTTCATGTTAGAATGTACCTTTCCAAACTCCATAAATGCTAATATTGGCAAATAGAAGCCCATTTCCAGGAAGGGGCCTTTATTAGCCTCTTGATGAGTTAATTATCAGGCAATGTTTGGCAGCCAAATCCAGAACAGGGAGTATTGTCTGTACAGCACAGTGTGGCATGATGAAGGGACAGGTCAGCACCCCAAGAAATGGGGAAATATGGTGAAAATGAAAGAGCTTGTTAGACCATGAAGACAGTCTTGGGTGAGGATTTCATTGGTATTATTTCATTTGTAATATTGTTACATGTAATATTATAACATTGTAATCTATAATATTATAACATTTTTACAATAAACAAATACTGATGGAGAGGGTCTTGCTTTGAGCTTTTAAAATGTTCATGAAAGCCAGTATACACTGACTTTTGGATTAATCTGGAACCTCCCAGTATGCCAGTTTAGTTATACAGAAACTGTGACCGTTCTAATTTTCCTGTTTGCTGGTAATTTTTTCCCAAATACTCTGAAAATAAAAGACCATCTCCTTTATATTGAGAGACCTAGATTCATATGCCAGCCCCACATTACTAGTCCTCTGAACTTGAATGACTATAAGTGTCCTGATCTGTACAACATGGAACTTGTTGACAATGATGAACTTTAGAGAGAATGAATGCAAACTGGCCCATAGTCAGAACTCAGTAGCAGAAAAGCAACTGGGTGGTACTTGGACGTTGGACGTGAATGAAACACCTGGGAAAGCAATGTCCCCAGTTTTATCCTTGAGCATGAGTGATAACCTTAACTGCAGAGTGTTCATTTTAAGTGATTATATGTTTGCTAATTAGAAATTTAAAACATTATTTAAATAGTGCTCATAAATAAAGATCAAAACATTGATATATACTTTAGATTTCTTTTGTAATGAAGGCAATTTGTAAAGTTAAGGTTTATGTTTGGATGTGAGGGTGTTTGGGGCAGAGAAGAGAGGTACTCCGATAATCTTTGTCCCTTCTCTTCCAGGTTGCACTGGAAGGGAGGTCCAAATTTGAAAATAAAATCTAAATGACTAAGTAATATGCTTTGACCTTACCCTAAAAAGTTAAATTAAATCATTATTCTAACCAATCATATTTGTTTCTGAGAAACTACTTGTTAGATTTTTTTAAATTTTTTAATCTGCTCTTTACAATGTGCATTTCTATTTTTCATTTTTGGATTCGTTTGTAATTTTATCCTTTTCTCTTAAAAAACGATTACATTGGAAGAATTGACAAAACAATTTTCATATATATTTGTAGAAAACCAAAAAAGCACATTCTTCAGATTAAAGAAAGATTTACAGGTCCCATTGCTTTCTGAGTTCATAGTATCATTTGTTTTGGAGAACTCTTTTAGAAATTAAAATAGAAATTTTGGGGTAGGGGATATAGCTCAGTTGGCAGAGTGGTTACATCATATGCACAAGGCACTGAGTTCAATCCCAACACCACAAATTAAAAAAAAAAAAAAAAAGGGAAAGAAAGAATTTTTTTCCATTAATGTACTCACATTCCACATAAGAGCTAGAAAATGATAGAAAATGACAACATACCATGAGACCCTACATCCCATCTCTTCTTTTCTCCCCATTTAAGATAATAGTCACTCTTAATACTATGTTAATTATACTTTTTAGAGAAAATTTTATTTTACATTTAAGGACTACAACATTATACACATGTAGATATTGAAATGGTTATAATGGTAACCAAATGAACATATCCATTTTTTCACAGTTACCCATTTACACCTTTTTTAAGCCATGAAAATCCCATCCTTTAAAAAATTTATATAATGGAACAGAATAGAGAGACCAGAAATAAATCCACATGTATATGGTCAGCTAATGTTTAACAAGGGCATCAAGAATATACAACAGGAAATAGACAGTCTTGTCAATAACCGTGTTGGGAAAACCAAATATCTCTTTGGTAAAAAGTGAATTTGTAACTGTATCTTACGCCACTCATAAAAGTCAACTCAGAATGGATTAAAGACTTAAACACAATACCTGAAATATTCAAACTCTTAGCAGAAAGAGTAGGGAAAATCTTTTTGACCTGGGCCTTGTGAACAATTTTTTTGGATATGACATCAAAAGCACAGGCAAAAATGAACGAGTGATACCACATCAAAATCAAAAGCTTCTACACAGCAAAGGAAACAACAAGCTGTATGGGCCCTACAGAACGGGAGAAACACTTGCAAACCATATGTCTGAAAGGGTTAATGTCTAAACTACACAAGGAACACCCATAACTCAGTTGATCTTTTTTTATTTGTTCTTTTTTAGTTATACATGACAGTAGAGTCAAGTTTAACATATTTATACCAACATGGAGTACATCTTATTCTAATGAGCTGCCCAGTCTTGTGGATGCACATGATAGTGAGATTCACTGTGGTGGATTCATCTATGTTTATGGGAAAATTATGTTTGGTTCATTCCACTGTCTTTCCTATACTTATCCTCCCTCCTTTCCCTTCACCCCCCCTTTGTCTAATCCACTGAACTTCTATTCTTCTCCTTCCCTCCCTTGTTGTGGGTTAGTGACCACATAACAGATAGAACATTTGACCTTTTTGCGGGGGGGACTGGCTTATTTCACTTAGCATGGTAGTCTCTGGATCCATTCATTTATCAGCAAATGTCATAAAGTCATTCTTCTTTACGGCTGAGTAGTATTCCCAAATAACTTGATTTTCAAAATAGAGTATGAACAACTGTGAGGTGATGCATATTCTAATGATCTTAATTGTGGTGATTATTTCACAATGTGGAAATATGTGAAATCATCAAGTTTTTTTTATTGTAATTTGTTATACATGTTTGCAGAGTGCAACTCATTTCATATCACATATAATGAGGACAAGTTTTCAAGTTGCTGGTTTGATATAAAGTATTTTCACAACAATTGTGTCTTCATACATGCACTCAGGGCAATGATGGCCAACTCATTCTACCATTATTCCTATCCCCTTGCCCCTTTCCTCCCTCCCCCCTCTTTGTTCTATCTAAATCATCAAGTTTTATACTGGAAATATGTTCAGTAAAAATTGTTGATTAGTAAGACTCTAAATTTTGCTAAAAACACTTTCTATGCAAGTGATGGCAATATTGTATGTGAGAATTTGTTGTGTCTGTGTATGTTGTGATTTAACTTCAAATGTCAGTTATTATATTATTAGATATCTAATGTCAACATCTAAAAATTAAAGAAAGATTAAGATAAGGAAGCATGGTCTACAAAACAGGAAGTTACTTTCTTAGTGAAATGACTGATGCTATGCCTTCTTGAAACTCAGTTCTCTCGGGTGGCTTCTGTTGAATCGCTATCATGTTTGGCCTCTGAGGAGCAAGAAGGTTTTAAACCATCTGTGATGGGATGTTTCGTTTTCCTTTAAGTTGGATCTGAGAATAGATACCCATGGCACAGAAACCGTGAACACAATAATACAACTCTGAAGCATCATTAAACTTCCACCAGCCAGCAAAAGCTGGGACGTTCACAGGGAGCTACACTATATCTGAATGTCTTTGCATTCTACTGGGAGGACATACGCATGGGGTAAATGGTAGAGGCAGAGTTACCCAACTCAAATGAAGGGGTCAGAGAAAGCATCTTAGAAGAGATGAATTTTAAAGGATCAGTAAGATGTAGCTTGATGAGTTGTCAGCACGACACAGGGCAATTATCATGGATAGAGTTTATGGAGATTTAAAAGATGGCTCATTGTCCTGTTTAGGTTTGGAAGGCATTGATATCATCACCCAGTTAAAATCCTTGGTGTAGCAGCATGAGGATCCTGCCACCATCATCGTCACCCCTGGAAACCACCCTGGCAATAAGCACATGGAAATATGGACTCACGCATGTTCATTCAAAGTGACAGTCATATCAAAGTAGACTGCTTCACACCAAGGACGAAGAGTAAACTCTAGCCACAGATTGTCTGCCAAAAGGGTGGTTTAAAAAAAAAAAAAATCCCCAAGGTCTCTTTCCTTACCAAGGGCACAGTGTTCCAGTGCAGTATTAAGCCACATGTTTCCATCGGAGCAGATGGCAGAGAGGTTGGTTTGCAATGTGGAACTTGTTAAGGGAGAAGGCCTGGCTGATAGAGATCAAGAAGGCAGCTTAAATTTACTTAGTGGTGAGATGGTTTGTAATCCATTCATGCTTGTGAGTGTAATGCCTTCATAATTACTTGTAAATCGATTGAGAGCCTCCAGAATCAGCTCATGGGAAAAGGCTGCTTCATGCTATGCTAGGCTTCTCTGAACACTCCAGACTATACATTTGAATCTTTTTCTAAACCATTGAATTAGAAAATATCATTTTGCCTCACACAGGGAGAGGGGTCAAGGACCACAAAAGGTTACTTTTAGAAACTGACTTGATGGGTCTCTATGGACAATATCATGACTGATCACCACTAAAATGACCACAGTCAACAGCCCCTGGGATGTTAGGTTGTACAAAGGCACACTCTGTTTTGCTACAGTAACAAGTGACTCCCAAATCTCAGTAATTTCTGATAAGAAAGGCTTATATTTCTCTCATGTAACGTTCACTCTGCAAAACTTTCCAGGGGTAGCCATCTCCCATGGACCGGCTCAGCAGCCCAGGCTATTTGAGTGGGTGGCACCTCCGTATCGTCACACACGTCCAGAGTCTCCCAGGCAGGGTAACGGTGCTGAGGGGTCTTCACGGACTGCTTACAGCACAGAAGTGGCTCAAGTCTGTTCTGTTTACACCGCATGAGTCAGAGTCAGTCATAAGATCGGGAAGTGGGACTGCAAAGCCTAATCCTCCCACATACCAAGAGGAGGAAAATGGTTAAAGGCAAGTGTTCAGGGCCTATTTTAGCATGAATGGTTAAAAATCCACAAAGCGACTTTATACAACAGGAATAATGTTCTCCTTTCAAAGCTGAGAGACAATGTAGATGAGGTGCTCTGAGCATGGGTTTCCAGTCAGTCTTGACATGCAATCTTTGAGGGTTGAGACAAGATCAATCATTAAAACGATTTTCTTTTTTTGTGAACTCAGGGTGAGACTGTGTCCTGTCTAGGTAGCTTGAGGTTTCAATTCAGTAGATAAAAATGGAGATCATAGATTCTGACTCATAAGTGCTCAAAAAAAAAAAAAAAAAAACTCTAATTCATATTACTAGTAGGACATTGATTATGTAATGTTAAGAAATAGAGTCTGATGAGGAGAGAGGATTCATCTGAAATACTTTAGTGAAGCAGATTATTTCAGAAGACAAATATTTTCAATCCAGAGAAATGTTAATTCACTCTGCTCTGGGAACTCACATTTGCCCAGTTCCAAGGCTGTCCTTCTCCCACTGCCTCATGGTGCCCCTTGCTTTGACATGGATGGACACCTGCTCTATGAGAGGCCTCCTTCCAACACCTGGTGTCCCCCGGGCAGACTATATCTCTAGGAGACTTAGGTTTAAACGCAAGTGCTCAAGCAGTTAGCATGGAAGTCCAGCAGCCTGCATGTGTCAGAAGGTGGGGATCCAGTCCTCGTTGCACCCTTCAATGCTTATGGGATCTTAGATACTCACTCAAGTTCTCACCCATAAACTGTGGAATATTAGGAGTTTGTGTGCCATAAAAATATAATAGTGAGGGCTGGGGTTGTGGCTCAGCGGCAGAGCGCTCGCCTTGCACGTGTGCGGCCCGGGTTCGATCCTCACCACCACGTAAACATTAAAAAACATAAATCCATTGCATTGTGTACAACTAAAGTAAATAAATAAATATTTTTTTTAAAAAAATATAATAGTGGAAGTTTCTCTTTTGACTTCACAGAGCAGTGGGAATCAAATCAATTAAAAGATTTCAAAAATGCTTTTTTTCTTTTTTAAAATTTTATTTATTCTAATTTGTTATATGTGACAGCAGAATGCATTTCAATTCATAGTACACATATACAGCACAATTTTTCATGTTTCTGGTTGTTCACAAAGTAGAACATCATTCATATCTTCATACATGTGCTTCGGGTAATTATGTCCATCTCATTCTATCTTTCCTATCCCCTTTCCCCTCCCTTCCCCTCTGTCCCCTTTGCTCTATTTAAAGTTCGTCTATTCCTCCCCTGCATTTTGAATGTCCAAGGGACTGAAACTCTGGATGTTGATGTTGCAAGTATGACTGAAAGGCAGAAAAGTATTCTAAATAGCAAAGAGGTAGATAGCACAAGGACTCAGATCAGTGTGGGACACTTGGGTCTGGTTTCAAGCAGGATGGAAATTTGGACTGAGTCATAAATAAAAGTCTGTCCTCTGCAAAATCTGCTCTTAGAAATGTCACTGTTAAGAAAATTAAATAAACTACTTACTAGAAGGGAATATTTGCATAACAAATATTTGCCAAAAAGTATTATATCTATGCTAAAGAATTGTATAACCAAAGAAAAAATAATGACCATTTTATTTTAAAAATATATTTTAATTTTCATTGACACAGTAATAATACATATTTATGGGATACAATGTGAAATTTCAGTAGGTGTATATAGTTTGTAATGTTCAGATCACAGTAAGTGGCACATCTGTCACCTCAAACCTATGCTATTTCCTTATGTTGGGAACATTCAAAATCTACTATTGTGAAAATAGTATGAACGTTTAAACAATAATTACTCCAATTTATGAATAGGAGATTCTTTCCATTTTTTGTGTGTGTCCTCTTTCACTTTCTTTCATTAATATTTTGTAAATTTCAGTGGTTAAATTTATTTCAAGGTATTTTATTTTTTGGTAGCTATTGTGAATGGGATTGCTTTCCTGATTTCTTAGCATTTACTTATTGATGTATTAAAAATCTAGTGACATACATGAATTTTGCTTTCTACAACCTTACTGATGTCATTTATCAGTTTTGACAGTTTTTGACCAGATCTGTGTTTTTCCTATGTATAAAGTTGTATTATCTGCCAGCAGGGATCATTTGATCTCCTCCTTTCTTATTAGGTGCCCCTCTTCCCTCCCATTTTCTCCCCTTCCTTCCCCTCTCTTGCCCTCCCTTCCCCTTCCCCTTTCTTTCCATTCCCTGCCCTGCCTTGCCCTGCCCTGCACTGCCCTGCCCTTCCCCACTCCCCCTTTCTTTCTTTCTTTCATCTTACTGATCTGGCTAAGATCTCCAATGTTACTTTGAGTGAATAGTGAAAGTGGACATTCTTGTCTTGTTTCTTATCTTCAGGAAACCATTTCAGTTTTTCCCATTCAGTGGGATGTGTACTGTGGGTTTGTCCTGTGCAACCCTGACTCCGTTCAGGGACATTACTTCTATACCTAAGTTTTTGAGGAATTTTTTTTTTTTTTTGTCATGAAGTGATATTTAATTTTACTGAATCCTTTTTATGCATCTATTGAAATGGCCATTTGTTTTTATCCTTCATTTTGCTAAGGTGGTGTATTATATTTATGGATTTGAGTATGTTGATACATCTTTCTTTCAATCCCTGGGATGAATTCTACTTGATCATGGTACATAATTTTTTTATGTTACAGAATCAGCATGATGAGTTTCTGCTTATTCTTCTTCATATTTGTCTTGGTTCTTCTTGATAGTGTGGAGGTTCCTCAAAAAATGAGAAATAGAACTATACCATAATTCGGCAATCGTACTTTCAGGTATTTATCCAAAAGAATTGAAATTGATGCTAATAGGTATTGGTATCCCTATGCTCATGTAGCACTATTCACATTAGCCAAATGGTGGAGTCAACCTGAATATCAATAAGCAGATGAGCAGATAAAGAAAATATAGGAAAATACAGTGTACACATCCAATGGAATATTATTCAGCCTTTAAAAAGAAGGAAACTTTCAGTATTTGAATTTTTGAGATTGACTAATTTCACTTAGCATTATATTCTCCAACTTCATCCATTTACCTGGAAATGCCATTATTTTATTCTCTCTTATTGCTCTGATATAAGGAGGCTAGTTCACAGTGTTGTTGGAAGGGGGTACATAGGATCAGAGGAACACTAGAATGGTCAACGGAAAGGGAGGGGAAGGGAGGGAGTAAGGAGGGAGCGGGGGGGAGGAAAAAAAATTGGTGGTTGAATGAGATGGATATCATTATCCTAAATGCATAAGTGAAGATCTGAATGGTACTTATATACTTTGTATACAAGCAGTTGTATGTAAAAAGATACTATACTTGTGCATGATGAATAAGTAAATAAATAATTAAAAAAAGAAGGAAACTCTGAAACATTCAATAATGTGAATTAATCTTGAAGCTATTATGCTAAGTGAAATAAGCCAGACTTAGTCAAGAGCTTTGTCATTCCACTTAAGTGGAATGTCCCAAATAGACAAATTCATGGAACACAGAGTGGAGTGTTTATTACTAGGGTATTATGGGAAAGGGAAGATGGGTTGCTATTCAATGGGCTTAAAGTTTTAATTAAGGAAGATGCAAAAACTCTTAAGTATCTGCTATACAACATTGTGCCTGTGGTAAACAATGTATTGTACACTTAAGATTTTGATACAAGTATCATGTTAAGTGTTCTTACCACAATAAAATAAAATCTAAAAAATTTTGATTTTAATAGAATTCTATTAAAATGTTGTGATTTCGTTTTAGAATTGCATTGACTACATAGATTAATTTGGGTCAAATTGTCATTTGTTATGTCTCAAATATTCCTATGCTGTATTTTTCTATACTTTCTGCTCATCTTCTTATTGAAGATCTTCAGGCATATGGCATATCTGCCCATGTATAATGTTCCTTAATAGTATTTTTTTCTATAACATTTTAACATGTGTTTATTTGAACTGACTCCTTGGTATCTTAAAATTTTCATTGCTATTGTGACTGATATGTAAATATATTTAATTGTATTTGCAAATTGATTTTTTCAAGCATTTAGGAACTGTATCAGTTTTTGTAAATTTTCTTATAACTAGCCAGCTTGACTTATTCTTTTGTCCTTTCTAATACTCTGCAGAGTTTTTTTTTTGTTGTTGTTTTATGAAACCACACCATCAATCAGCAGTAAAATTTTTTTTCTTTAGTAATCTTTATTTTTAATTGCTTTATTGGATTTATTAGGCCTGTTGGTATAATGTAGAATAGAAGCAGTGATAACAAGCACTTTTCTCCAGGTTCAAAAACCATATTTTTAAAATGTCATCAGAACATCTTATTACTCATAGGTTTTCTTAGAAGTACTTATCAAATTAAGGACACTCTGTACTATTCCTTGTTTGCTAAGTATTTGTGCCAAAAAATAGATTTTAACCTTTCAAATACTTATTTTTTTGCACATGTTGCAGCAATCCAGAGCTTTTCACCTTATAACATAATGAATTATATTCAATCATTTATTCCTTCCAAAAATATTTATTGAGTGTCTATGGTTAGAATCAGGCATTAAGGAAAGAGCACTAGAAGAACAGAACATATTGTTTAGAGAATTGAGCACATGCATCTGGGATTACATAGCGATTTCAATTATAGAATGTAAATTTTGCTGTGTGACCATGGGAATGAGCGCCTGATGTGGCATGCAGGACGAGATGACCGGAAGAGACATGTTCGAGGAATCAATGAGTGTTGGGAGGATCATCTACAGACACTTTGGAATCATGAAAAATTGAGATGGGAAGAGTGTTGCAGGCAGTGAGCCACAGGCTAGAGCACGGGGACATAAAGGGAGCAGCGGATGACGGATGACAGTGACAGCGAGAGTGGCCATGGTATTGTCAATGCTGTGGGAGTCAAAGCAGGGAGCTTTAAGGAAGTAGGATCTTGCCCACGTCCTGCCTGGGCGATGGAATCTGGGGTTCCTCTGTGTGAAGCGGGCTGGCTGCGAAATAAAGTTAAGAAAAGAAGGTGGAGGAAAAAACCACAGACACAGAAAGTAATTTTAGAAAGCAAAGGGCCGGACAGCTCTTCCACCTTAGGGGTCGACTTCCACACTGGAAAGAGAGAGCCAGAACCCGCGTTTGCTTTATTTATATGGGGGAACTTCAAAGGCTTTCTACAGAATGTTCTTGGTCAAATGAGGTAGGAGGTGGGCTGTCCAGTTCCCCATGGGTCACATGGGTCATCCCAACTCCAGAGCTAGGAGATCAGTCTTCCTAGCCCAGCAAAGACAGAGGTCATGTGCTTTGCACAATCTGTTAAGTGGGAGGAGCCACAAAATAGCTTGCAATGCCAAACCAAAATCACCTTGGCCCAAGGCCCAGTGCAGACTTCTTAAATAGCTCAGGGGTGGCCCCCATGATAGGAAGGAAGATTCATACATGGCACAGAAGATACTAACCCCCTTCCAACTAAGAGGCTGGCTATATAGAATTGTAGCATCTCAGAGAAGAGTCAGATTTCTTAAAAATCAGAAAGCTATGGAATGATTAGAGGAAATTTTGAGTTCATTGGCAATCTTGCTAATAATGGAAAGTGGATTCCATAGACCATAACAGAGGGACATCAAGAACTGAGGTGGGTTAGGAAACCAGGGCACGGAACAGGACTTATTTGAAGAACATTATGGAGACTACAGGGAAGGAGTTGAAGGCAACTTTAGAGTCTGGGTCTCCCATTGGGTATATCAGGCACCATCATGTTAACCTCCTCAGATGCATCCTGAATAATAGGGTGGCACAGACCCATGAGGAAAGGAGAGGGTGGACCTCTGGGTTCAATTTTGACCCTGTTAGAAAAGGCCAGCATGTCTGGGGTGCTGACTCCATTGGACTTGGAGCCAGTCTGCCCTTAGAACAGGTGAGCTCCTCTTGATTTCTTATTTTTTTTTTCAATTTTAATTTTTTATACATGAAAGCAGAATGCATTACAATTCATATTACACATATAGAGCACAATATTTCACATCTCTGGTTGTATACAAAGTAGAGTCACACCATTCGTGTCTTCATACTTGTACTTAGGGTAATGATGCCCATCACATTCTACCATCTTTCCTACCCCCATGCCCCTCTTGATTTCTGATCACAGAGGAGGAAGCTGAATGCCTGGGGATGCTCAGAGTTCCAGTGAGTAGGTCCGTCCCCCTTTTGGTCTCTTTGGAGGAGAGCCCTGTGCTGCACATTCATGGACTAATGATAAAGAATGGCTGGGGAAGCCTAGTTTACATCAAATGTAAAACTGTCCTCTTGGCCTTTGGTAATAGTGAGATGGGAAAGACAAAAAGATCTTGTTTACTTTATGGGCATGATATTAGCCTCTGTTAATAAGTGAAATTTGTTTACAATTTTCCTTGTTTGTCATGTATTGGAGTCAAGGTCATCATAGCCTCATAAAGTGAGGGGCAGGAGAATTCCTCCTTTGACTGTTCTTGGAACAGTTTGTGTAAGACAAGGTTTTTGTGTTCCTTGAAGCCTTAGTAACAGTTGTCTATAAAATTGAGCCTGATGGTGTTGATGTTTGAATTTTGGGGAAGAGAAGACATAAAAAAGGTAGGGCTAGTGCAATGGACTTAACTCTCATTTTTAAAAAAATAAAGAGTGTCTAATATTTTCTTAGTATTAAAAGTTTACTTATTTTTTGTCCATAAAATTGTTCATCTCATCGTAGCAAATTTAATGGCACAAATGTTTCTGACGTTCTGTAAATATTGGAAATTATCTCTGATGCACCTGTAGTTATATTCTTCCTCTTATCTTTTCTTGACTGGTTTTATGATGGATTTGATTATTTGTCTTCCAGAGACTAAGGTTTGGATTTATTGCTTTTCTCTACTTTATTTGTCTATATTATTTTCTTTCTCCCGCCTTCCTTCTTAAATTGCAAATTTAGCATAGTGCAACTTAAGAAAGAAAGTGGGAGAAAAGAAATAATACAGACAAAGCACACACACAGAATATATAATCTCTGTGTGTGTATGTGTGTGTTTTTAGGTGCAAATATTTCTCTCAGTATTGGTTTAGTTGTCTTTTGTAAATTTTTTGTGTGATTATTTCAGTCTTTGTCTTTTTATTTCTGGCAACTAAGCATTTCCTCTTTTTTTTTTTTTTTTTTTTTTTTTTCTTGGTAGGCTCTCTTGTATATTTTACTGTGGCAAAAGAAGTTCCACTTTCAGTCAATCTGCTGTGCAGCTGGGATGGAATGACTAATACACCTCTCAAGAGTTAATGCTTTTTTATTTTGTACAAAGAGTGGAGAAATAACATACCATTAATATTGAGCTTTCTGAAAAATGAGATCTCTGAGTCAGAATAGAAGTAAATGAATTTAGAAACAGGAATATTTGTTTATAAGTTTTCTTAATGGTCATTCTACATCATGACTCAAGTGGGTGGGAGCATTTTGGATTCTTCGTCTGTAAATTGAGAATGAGAAAGTCTTTCGTCCATTGCACTCTGAGAATAAAATGAAGATAGAAGGAAAAACATAGTTTTACAACACAGCAGAGGAAAAGTCCTGGTTTCCAAGTGTTTGGAGTCAGATATAAAAGGATGTTAATGAATGTGTTTTGTACAGCAGATAGTAATACATACTGATTTTGATTTTAAATATCTATCTGTGGGGAGAGCTACATAAAACCTTTAGGTTTTTACAGTCTAAAAAAAATAGCACATTTGGAACAACTGCTGAACACAGTGTTCAACGAGGTGATATCAAAGGGTCGAAGCTTGTGAATGAATTCAGGTGGAAGGGGTTGAAGAATTAGGTGAATGATTTGTGGAGTCTCACTCAGTCCTTCCCCCTCTATCTAGATGGCTTCAGGGCACCTTTGAAGGCTTGGCCACACCCCTACCTGTATACACCTTCTGGTATTCAATTTCTTTACATTATTTTCATTAGCAAAAATACAAAATAGACATGGTTAATGAAAATTAGCAAAGTTCAATATTCACACATAGATTGATGTAAGCTGCCTGTCATGGCCAGCCACAAACCGCTGTGGGAGGAAAACTCTCGGA
Source organism: Tamias sibiricus (assembly GCA_025594165.1). Lineage (NCBI taxonomy): Eukaryota > Metazoa > Chordata > Mammalia > Rodentia > Sciuridae > Tamias > Tamias sibiricus. The sequence continues at coordinate 84,053,447 of CM046670.1, forward strand.
GGCAGAGTAAAGCTATTACTACTTTTACTTCTACTTTCTTAGAGCTTAGAGAGGGAAAGAAAGATTTTTAGAGAGAAAGATTAAAGAGAGCTTTTCTTCTTGTCTTCTTAGCTTAGAGAGAAAGAAAGATAGAGCTTAGCTTCTTGTCTTCTTGTCTTCTTGTCTTCTTAGCTTAGAGAGAGAGAAAGAAAGATAGAGCTTAGCTTAGAGAAAGATTATTTTTTAGAGCTTCTTCTTTCTTCTTCGGGAGCCTTGGCCTAACTCTGACCAGCCATTACTCCTTCTATCTGGTTTCTCTTCTGTAACCGCTCTGCCTACGTTCTGGCCGCTCTGATTCTCCGACCCAAACTCTTCTTCTGACCGACCGAGTGACTGCATGACTGACTGAATGAATTCTCCGTTCGTTCTCCTAACTCGGACCGCTTTCACCCGGTTATATACCTTCAGCTTTGCGGGTGCCTACAGGTGCGTCACATACATATCAGGTGGAACTTATGGCTTCCAGCTAGCTGCAACAGCCCTTCCTAATTAGGGCTCCTTCAGAATGATAGAATGCCAACTTTATCACTAAATGGTAGGTGTTTTTACCAAGTTCTAAGCCAAGTTCTATTTGTTTTTTGAACCCCAAATTCCATTGATACAAAGCATCTTAAAACTGAACTCCTCACAAAGGGATGATCCAGGTTATAATAGCTGAATAGTATCTTTAGATGCTTACAATTATTATCTCTGGTAGCAGATGTGTGCTTATTAATTTCTATGCATTTTGGATATTATAATTTCCAAATGGTAATATAGTGAGAACTTGTTTTGTTGTCTTGGCAATAACTCATAAATAAATGAGATAGAGATAGAGATGGAAGAGACAGACAGAGAGAGAGAGAGAGAGAGAGAGAGAGAGAGAGAGAGAGAGATCTATTTATTTTACTCTATCCCTTTATCTGGACACACATTATTAAGTACTTCTCATGTTTAACATAGTTCTTATTAAAAGATAGAAAACTCATTTCTTCGGTGTTGTCAGTCTAACTATACATAAATTTGTACATTTATTAACAAACAGATAAAGATAGCTAAGTCATTATCTTCCTTGATTTGCTTAGTCTATATCCAACAGAAAACCTGCTCTGGTGACTGTAGCTGACAGAAAACTCTCTCTGAGCACCTGAAGTGTCTTCTCGGGCATTGAACACACATGCCTTCTGCTATGTCTCTTATTACTTTTTTTTTTTTTCAAGCGCGTTTAATGTGAGGAGATCCAAGATGGCAGATTAGAGGAAGCCGCACTTCAGGGCAGCTCCGTGGAAAGAATCCAACAAAGCAGATAAATTGCCTTTCATCATATATATATAGGCTGAAAATACCGATCTCCTGGATGGTTTGATTACCACTACCAGAGAGAGAAAGAGACAAGCTGTCTGCAGCGGCTGGAGCTGCGAGGCTCCTGCAAAACCGCCTGGGTGGTGCACAGGCCGTGCGAAACAAAGTCAGTGTGGGGAGACCGCGCTGCTACTGCAACCCCAGCCAAACTCACGGCACACCAGCGTGAAACCGGCGATAAAACCCAGCGATAACAGCCGGCGGAATTGGTGCTGGGGGACCACGGGAGACCGCGGGTCGACAACACCAGTTCAAATCCACACTCCGCCGGACGTGACCCTCAGTAGTGGGGCCCCGGACAGAGCGGCGCAGAGATCAGCGAACAGCAAGCAGGGGCAGAGTGGAGCGGTCCACAGTCTGAAGCAGCGCTGTCTGCGCCGCAGCCACAGTTGTGGCTTCCCGGTGCCACTTCGGCAGGGAGACATCCACCCAATGGCTTTGAAATAGATCAGCGAGGACACAGGAGTCTGCTGAGCTGCTGTTGATGGGAGGAGAGCAACGCCATCTTTGAAAGCTGCAGTGGCTGACCCAGACAAAGGGGAGGAGACGGAGAGCAACGGCTGCAGCCATCCAGGGACGCTCCAGCTCTCTGAAGACAACGCACAACTGGGTGAGGCTCGGGTGGCCAGCAGGGGAAGGCGTTTCTGAGGCCAGCGCAGCGGCCACAAGAAGCTGCAACTGTGGGTGGGCCTGGGGAGGGGGTGCCTTCTGGAGGGTCCTCTTCCTGGTGCCATTCATCTGCTGACACACACAACCCCCCTGGGCCACTCCTTCACTGAACCGTACAGCCACTGGCCTAAGATGCAGCCTTGATTTCACTAACAGGATCGCAGACTGTCTAGACGTGATCCAATAATAATTGGTTTGAACTGGAAAGGAAAAAAAAAAAAAAAGAGGGGGGCTTCCCAGGGCCCGTTTTGTCTGAGACTTGGGGTTCGATTTTTTTTTTTTTTTTTTTTTTTTTTTTGGTACCGGGGATTGAACTCAGGGGCACTCAACCACTGGGCCACATCCCCAGCCCTTTTTTGTATTTTATTTAAAGACAGGGTCTCACTGAGTTGCTAAGTGCCTCACCATTGCTGAGGCTGGCTTTGAACTCGCGATCCTCCTGCCTCAGCCTCCCAAAGTGCTGGGATTACAGGCGTGCGCCACCGCGCCCGGCTTCGATTTTTTTTTCTTTTCTTTTTTGTTGGTTTGCTTGTTTTGTTGGATTGCAGGGAGGTTTTTTTGTTTGTTTGTTTGTTTGTTTATTTTTCTTTTTCTTTTTTTGGCTTTGTTTTGTTCTGCTTTTTTTTTTTTCCTTCCGCATTGATTGTCAATGTGTTTGTTTGCTTCCGCTCCTTTTTTCTTTCCTTCTTTTCTTCCTTCTCACTCTTGTATCTTTTCTTCCTCCTTCATCTTTCATGTTTACATCCTGCCAGTGCATACTAAACAGAGGCAAAAACAAGTTATACGCAGAACTTGGGATTTCTAGAACTGGCACAATTGAACTGGGTAGCAAAGCGGTGTTATATATAGTTTACTCTCTATTTCCTTGATTCTCTCTCTCCTCTCTCTTACACCAATTCCTACTCTTTAATCATTTTTTTTTCTTTTCCAACTTACTTTATATATAAATTGGTCTTTCCACCTAATTGTCAACTCCATTCTCTTTCTTCCATCGTCTACTGATACTAAACCACTTCCACTAAACCACTTCAATAGATATCTCTTTTCATACTTTCCAAGAAAGAACAATTCAAGACACTTCCTTCTTCCTAAACACAACACCTCTGTATCCAATATTTGAAGCTATAAAACCCTATCAGAAGCGTACAGAGTAAATTGGAAATAATATCTGGGTTAACAAAATCAGTACATTGTGATCAAACTTGGATTTTCTGAATAGAAAGTGTTAGGTTTTAAAAGTATAAAGGAATTATAAGGTGATCTGATAGCATTGTACTATAGGAACAACATAAGGCTTTAAGGTAAAATCGAAATAGTCAAGGTCCCACAGTGCAGGAAGAATAGACACACAAGCAACATGAAAAAACAAGGAAACAAAATGACTCAAACAAATCAAGATACCTCATCGGTAGATGTCATGACAAGCACAGTTGGTCAAATGCCAGAGATGGAATTTAGAAATTACATATGCCAAATGTTTATGGGACTTAAGAATGAACTCAAAAATGAGATGAGGGAGCAGGTAAAGGAGGCAAAAGATCATTTTGATAAAGAACTCCAAAAACAAATACAGGAAGTAAAATATTACTTCAATAGGGAAATAGAGGCTCTAAAGAGAATCCAAACAGAAATTCCATAAATGAAAGAAACAATAAACCAAAATAAAAGCTCAATTGAAAACATCTCCAACAGAATAGACCACTTGGAAGAAAGAACCTCAGATAATGAAGACAAAATATATGTCCTAGAGAAGAATTTAGACCATACAGCAAAACTTGTTAGAAATCAAGAACATAACATCCAAGAATTATGGGACAGCATAAAAAGACCAAACTTAAGAGTGATCGGCGTAGAGGAAGGGGCAGAGTTTCAAGCCAAAGGAATGAGTAATCTATTTAACGAAATAATTACAGAAAATTTTCCAAACTTGAGGAAGGAATGGGAAAACCAAGTTCAAGAGGCATACCGAACACCAAACAAACAAAATCTCAACAGATCCACACCAAGACACATTATAATGAAAATGCCTAATACACTGAGCAAGGAGAGAATACTAAAAGCCACAAGAGAAAGGAAGCAGATTACATATAGGGGGAAACCAATCAGACTATGTTCAGATTTTTCAACCCAGACCTTAAAAGCAAGAAGATCCTGGAAAAGCATATTTCAAGCTCTGAAAGAAAAGGGATGTCAACCAAGAATCTTATATCCAGCAAAATTAAGCTTTAGATTCGAAGATGAAATAAAAACCTTCCACGACAAGCAAAAGTTAAAAGATTTCACAACTTGAAAGCCAGCACTTCAGAGCATCCTGGGCAACATTTTTCATGAAGAAGAAGAGAAAGATGATAATGAAAATCACCAAAGGGAGATATTAAACTAAAGGAAATACCAACCAGAAGAGAAACCAAATCAAGCTAAAGACCATAATTCAAATAAAAATGGATGGGAATAAAAATCACATCTCAATAATAACCCTGAATGTTAATGGCCTAAACTCGCCAATCAAAAGACACAGATTATCAGAATTGATTAAAAGAAACGACCCAACAATTTGCTGTCTCCAAGAAACACACCTCATAGAAAAAGACATCATCAGACTGAAAGTGAAAGGCTGGGAAAAGTCTTATCACTCACATGGCCGGCGGAAGCAAGCAGGGGTTTCCATTCTCATATCAAATAAGGTAGACTCAAACCAAAACTAATCAAGAGGGACAAAGATGGATATTTCTTATTACTTAAGGGAACCATTGATCAACAGGATATAACAATCATAAATCTGTATGCCCCAAATAATGGAGCACCTACATTCAACAAACAAACTCTTCTCAAGTTCAAGAGTAAAATAGACCACAACACAGTTATCCTAGGGGACTTCAACACACCTCTCTCACCAATGGATAGATCATCCAAACAAAAGCTAAACAAAGAAACCTTAGGCCTCCTTAAAGCAATTAAGACCTAATGGACATATATAGAATATTTCATCCCTCAGTAAACGAATACACATTTTTCTCAGCAGCACATGGCTCCTTCTCCAAAATAGACCATATATTATGTCACAAGGCAACTCTCAGCAAATATAAAAAAATAGAGATACTACCCTGCATGCTATCGGACCATAAAGGGATGAAATTGGTAATCAACGACAAAACAAGGAATAAGAAAAACTACTCCATCAACTGGAAGCTAAACAACATGCTACTGAATGAACAAGGGGTTGAAGAAGACATCAAAGAGGAGATCAAAAAATTCCTAGAGGTAAATGAGAACACAGATACATCATATAGAAATCTCTGGGACACTATGAAGGCAGTAGTAAGAGGAAAATTCATTGCACTGAGTTCATTCCTTAAGAGGAAAAAAAACCAACAAATAAATGATTTAACATCACACCTCAAAGCATTAGAAAAAGAAGAACAGACCAACACCAAGAGCAGTAGAAGACAGGAAATAATTAAAATCAGAGCAGAAATTAATGAAATCGAGACTAAGGAAACCATTCAAAGAATTGACAAGACTAAAAGTTGGTTCTTTGAAAAAATTAACAAAATTGACAGACCCTTAGCAATGCTAACAAAAAGAAGAAGAGAAAAAACTCAAATTACTAACATTTGTGATGAAAAAGGGAATATCACAACAAACAAACACCTCAGATATACAGAATATAATTAGAAATTACTTTGAAAACTTGTACTCTAATAAAATAGAAAATATTGAATGCATTGACAGATTTCTAGAGTCATATGATTTGCCTACACTGGATGTGGAGGCTATACACAATTTAAACAGATCAATTACAAGCGAAGAAATAGAAGATGTCATCAAAAAGCTACCAACAAGGAAAAGTCCAGGACCTGATGATTTTACAGCCGAGTTCTATAAGACTTTCAAAGAAGAACTAATACCAATGCTCTTCAAACTATTTCAAGAATAGAAAAAGAGGGAGCTCTTCCAGACTCTTTCTATGAGGCCAATATCACATTAATTTCAAAGCCAGGCAAAGTCACATCCAAAAAAGAAAACTTCAGGCCCATATCTTTAATGAACATAGATGCAAAAATCCTCAACAAAATCCTGGCAAATCGGATACAAAAACATATCAAAAAGATAGTGCACCACGATCAAGTGGGGTTTTTCCCAGGGATGCAAGGCTGGTTCAACATTCGGAAATCAATAAACATAATACATCACATCAATAGACTTAAAGACAAAAATCATATGATCATCTCAATTGACGCAGAAAAAGCATTTGACAAAATACAACACCCCTTTATGTTCAAAACACTGGAAAAACCAGGAATATCGGGAACATATCTTAACATTATAAAAGCTATTTATGCAAGGCCCCGAGCTAACATTATCTTAAATGGAGAAAAATTGAAAGCATTTCCTCTAAAAACTGGAACAAGACAGGGATGCCCCCTTTCACCACTGCTATTTAACATAGTACTGGAAACTCTGGCCAGAGCAATTAGACAGACAAAAGAAATTAAAGGGATCAAGATAGGAAAAGAAGAGCTCAAATTAGCACTATTTGCTGATGACATGATAATCTACCTAGAAGACCCAAAAAACTCTACCAGAAACCTTTTACAACTAGTAAACGAATTTGGCAAAGTTGCAGGATACAAAATCAATACACATAAGTCAAAGGCATTTGTGTACATCAGCGACAAAGACTCTGAAAGGGAAATGATGAAAAATACCCCATTTACAATAGCATCAAAAAAAAAAAAAAAAAAAACCTGGGAATCAACCTAATGAAAGAGGTGAAAGACCTCTATAACAAAAATTATAGAACACTAAAGAAAGAAATTATAGATGAACTCCGAAGATGGAAAGACCTACCTTGCTCTTGGATAGGTAGAATTAATATTGTCAAAATGTCCATACGACCAAAAGCATTATACAGATTTAATGCAATTCCAATCAAAATCCCAATGTCATTCTTCAAAGAAATAGAAATAGCAGTCATGAAATTCTTCTGGAAAAATAAGAGACCCAGAATAGCCAAAGCAATCCTGAGCAAGAAAAGTGAAGCAGGGGGCATCACCATACTGGACTTTAAATTATACTATAGAGCAATAGTAATAAAAACAGCATGGTATTGTTACCAAAACAGACTGGTGGACCAATGGTACAGAATTGAGGATACAGAGACTAATACATATAATTACAGCTATCTTATATTAGACAAAGGTGCCAAAAATGTACAGTGGAGAAAGGATAGCCTCTTCAACAAATGGTGCTGGGAAAACTTGGAAATCCATATGCAACAAAATGAAATTAAACCTTTATCTCTCACCATGCACAAAACTCAATTCAAAGTGGATCAAGGACCTAGGAATTAGACCAGAGACAATACACCTAATAGAAGAAAAAGTAAGCTCCAATTTCCAATATGTTGGATTAGGCCCCAAGTTCCTTAATAAGAATCCTGTAGCGCAAGAATTACTACCAAGAATTAATGAATGGGATAGATTTAAACTAAAAAGCTTCTTTTCAACAAAAGAAACAATCGGTGAGGTGAATAGAGAGCCAACTAATTGGGAACAAATATTTAATACATGCACATCAGATAGAGCACTAATCTCTAGAATATATAAAGAACTCAAAAAAACTTTACACTAAAAAAACAAATAACCCAATCAATAAATGGGCTAAGGAATTGAGAAGACACCTCTCAGAAGAAGATACACGATTAATCAACAAATACATGAAAAAATGTTCAACATCGCTGGCAATTAGAGAAATGCAAATCAAAACTACTCTAAGATTTCACTTCACTCCAGTCAGAATGGCAGCCATCAAGAACACAAGCAACAATAAATGTTGGAGAGGATGTGGGGAAAAAGACACACTCATACATTGCTGGTGGGACTGCAAAATGGTACAACCGTTATGGAAAGCAGTATGGAGATTTCTTGGAAAACTGGGAATGGAACCATCCTATGACCCAGCCATCCCACTCCTGGGTCTATTCCCAAAGGACTTAAAAACAGCATATTACAGTGACACAGCTATCTCAATGTTTGTAGCTGCGCAATTCACAATAGCTAGGTTGTGGAACCAACCTAGATGTCCCTCAGTAAATGAGTGGATTAAGAAAATGTGGTATATATGCACAATGGAATTTTACTCAGCAATAAAAGAAACCAAATTAATGGCATTTGCAGGTAAATGGATGAAGTTGGAAGACATAATGCTAAGTGAAGTTAGTCAGTCTCAAAAATCCAAGTACCAAATGTTCTCTCTTATATAAGGAGGCTATTTCAAAGTATTGTTGGATGGAGGTACATAGGAGGATTAGAGGAACACTAGAATGGTCAAGGGAAGGGAGGGTAAGGGAGGGAGCAAGAGGGGAGGGAGGGGGAGAAAAGAAAAAAAAAAAGGTGGTTGAATGAGATGGATATCATTTTCCTTAATGCATGATTGAAGACCTGAATTGTACGAATATATTTTGTATACAAACAGTTGTATGTAAAAAGATACTAAATATATGCACTATGAGTTGTACATATTAAAAATTATAAAAATAAAATTAAAAAAAAAATTTTCAAGTGAATGTGCCATAACACATCTATATCTATGAAAAGGAAGCTTGTAAAATGTAAGGCTGGCTTCTCCCTGTTGAGAGCTAAAATACCAACGTATTTACAAATTCAGACTAGCATTCTCCCTCCTGTTCACATAGACACTATCACCATGAGCAACCCTCCAATAATCCATGTCCTGGGGGAGAACAGTGTCCTCTGCACATGTATTTGCAAGTTCTTCAGACCTTGAGTTTCCTCCCTGAGCTCTCACGTGAGTTCCCTGCATATACTCAATTTTCTTTTTTCACATTACCTTTTCTCTATTCACTTTTTTCTTTCTTTTTATCTTAACAACTAAGTTAGGGACCCTCAACCTTTTTGCCCTCATACTGTTCCCTAAATCCTGTCATTTCTCTCCAACAGTCCCATCCCTGACTTAGAAATCAAAAGACACAATTTTGGTAAAATTACCAAAATCAACTTACCTTAAAGCTTTGTTGATGGAATCATTTTGATGGAATAAAAAAAAAAAATGTCTATTACAGAAAAATTCCCTTGGTCATCTCAACAACTAAGACTCCAGTTTCCTGCTACCTTTTTATATCCTTTCTCCAGCCCTTTTCCTGCATCACAGCACGCCACCAACTTCTCCACAACCCTTTCTACTGTCTCATGCAGTGCTCATTTTGCCTTCCCTCATCTGAATCCAGATTTAATTCCATTCCTGATCTCTATGTACTTATCCAAAACCACACCGGCATCCTCCACTAAATGCCAGTGAGAATTCCTCTTTCCTAACCAGTCTTATACAAGGACAAGGGCCAGAGTGGAGATATTGCCTATAAGATGTGAATTGTCACCCTTCTTTCCTTTGGTGAAAAAAAACAATCTCTCTAAAACTGGGAGTTGGGTGAGTAGTAAATGTTTCTTCTGGAATGGCATCTGCAGATGCCCAGGACCATATATATATATATTTAGGAGACATTTGATTAATTTTTGTAACACTTGCTGATCTTCGTAACCTAATTCCATGGAAGCGTATATCTATGGATTAAAGAAATGTGAGGCCAAAAAATGTGCTGATTATCAGAAGTTATGGGATCATGGTTATTTTCAGAGGTGAACATCCTGACAACCCCATCCAAGGGGAATCTGGTGACCTACATCATAGATCAGAGGAACCATGCTCATTCCTCAAAAGACTATATCACTGTATCCTGCAATCAGATATAGGATAGTGTTATATTTTTAACAATAGTTTTATAGCAAATTCAGATCAGTTTTTTCATATAGAATGTGCTTTTAGGACCCCTTCATAAAAGCCAATGTCATGGTGTTCCAGCATTCTTGGTAAAGGGCGTTCTGTTGTGGTTAAGGTAATTGGTTCAAAAAAGGCTCCTGGTTAGACCGACGAAAGTGTCAAGATTCAGAACTCGGTTCCACTGAGACACAGGTTTCTGGCAGAGGCTATTATACGCTATTTTTTACAACCAATGTTTGACCTTCATGCAGGTTCTACTTGTATTTTATTTCACAGGGTTTAAATTCCTGGGAATTTGAATACTTCAGACAAACCAACAGAATTCTGAGCTTCTGAAGATCGTTTGATAGTTAGGTAGCAGGTTCTTGGTTGGAGGTTCCTATAGCCAACATCCTGTTATAACACTGATGCCCTGTAGGGCTATTAGATGAATAATTTTATGTCTAGTCGGAGGACGTAAAATGCATTGTACAGGAACTACTCATTCGGTAGAAACTGTCCTCTGGCCCTCTCTGTGCAGCCTGCCTGTGAAGGAGCCCTCTTTCTGCATAGCTCAGAGCTGAGCTCAAGTTGGAGAGGTGACCATACAATCAGCCAGCACAGTGGGATCTGGGAGCATCGCAGGCTGGGGAGCCCCTGGTGGGAGTAGCCGCCTTAGCGCTTGTACAGCTGTCCTGCTGTCCTGCTCTTGGTCTGGCCCATCACACGTATGACTTCATAATGTTCAGACCTCAGGCCTCAAATACTCTTTTGTTCCGCTTTCCTGCTTTGTATGGTTGACTCAGTAGCTTTGTTTATTTTCTTAAAATACTTCCTTTGGTTTGTATTTCTTGGCATGGTCCAGCCTGAATTTTTTAAAGTGCGATCTTCCTGGGACCCCTTTGCCATTCACAAGCCACACACTGCAGAAGGACTGAAAGCTTTCAGCTGACTTCTGCTGCCCAAAGCTTGGGACAGCACTTGGGACCATGGGGCCACCTTCTTGTTCATTGGAGGGGTGAGGACTCACAGGGGACAGCTGTGGAGGCCCCAGAGCTCCCTTTATTATTGTCAACGTGATGAACACACACCAAAGAAATCCTACATGCTCATCTTCCAACCAAACTTTTTGACCATTGACATCATCAGTACTGATTTTTAGAAATTACAACTTTCCTGACTTCATATTTGAAGTTTTACAACTAGGGACGCATTGCCAAGGAAGCCAGGCAGAAAGAAAAGCTCTCCCTGGTAACCCCAAGTCCCAGGGACAGTCTCAGGGTTTCTTTATATAGACCTACCAGGTCCAGCTCCCCCCATCCCCAGGAAAGACATTTAAGTACTTCCCCAAGACGGTCAACATTCCAAGGCAACTACTCTTGTGGGTTCCCTGTGTGCAAATGGCCATTGCCCTTTCCTGGAGCTGAGCTCCAGGCTGGAAGCTCTTGGCTCCCTGAGTATCCCCTTCAAAGAGGAAAATACTGGTGCCTCCTGAACCAACAACAAGATATGTTTGACTAGTGGTGATGAAATGTCTTCTATAAACATTCCCTACCTACCCGCCTCCTCTTTCCAGGACTGATTCACCACTGAAATATTTGTGTCACCCAGGTTCAAGTACATGAAACCAAACCCTCTGGTGTCGGCAGTTCTTAAGTGCCATAGAAAACAGTATGAACTTCACCAGTAGGGAGGTCATGAAATAAGGCAAAGCAAACTGCTGGTCTCCACCTCCAAGCAAATTGGAGCTGAGACTGGAGCATTCTGGGTCAAATCAATAGTGCATGCTGGGATTGATTCTAGGTTGCAGAGTGAATTTCCCCAAATGTTCCTGGCCTTGCCCACCTAGCATATACATTTTCAGTTTAAGAGATCAGCCCCTAGCACTCACTAATGAATTATCTTGTTCTACCAATAGTAGACTCTGAAATCTCAACAACTTAAAATCTTCCTTAGAGCTGGACTCTAATTCAAGTTTTCTTTTGTGCCTTTATATGAGGATAGCTTTTTTTTTTTTTAAACATACATTTTCAGAATAAGAAAGACTACAAGGTTCTGGTCTAATTATTATTTTGGATGGGGGGAAGAAAGGAAATTATAAAGAGAACATTAGAATCACCCAATCTATCTAGTATTTCCAGAAGCAGACATGTGGTATAAATGGATTTTCTCCTGCCTAGGTCAAACACTAACCCAAGAATCTCTGTAAGCAAGTTCATCAGGTGAGCCTTGTCGCTGGGGAAGACACCATGCCTGAAGTCATAGTCTGAACTTGAGAGATTGGAGGAAGGAGGAGTTATAGCCCCTTTCTACAGAAACTTCAATTTTATTTCCCCCTGAATTTCATGTTAGATAAAATCATTACCTTCTCAGGACAGTGTGTAAATGCTCAGGTCACCTCTGATTTAGCTATAGAATGTTTTTATTTATTATTACAGCAGCAAGTTGAAACAAGTTGAAGCACTGGACTATTATTTTAATGTGAATATACACACATCTTCATTATTGGCCAGGAACAAGTTTCCAAGATAGAGTTTTGAACACTATTTTTAAATAGGGTGATAAGAAACAAAAGTTTGTTATGTATGGAAACAACAGTTAGTAAGAGCTGATGATGTGAAGTTTCAAAGGTCTCTTACCTTCTAATCTTCAAAAATTGAGGGTGCAATGCAAATCTCCAAGAGGTAAAGTATGCTGCAGTTCCCAAATTTATTTTACAAAGTGACTTGTTTTTTCAGAACCACTAACATCTCTTAAAACAATGAACTATGGAACACAGTTTATTACATTTTTGGTTAAGCAGTATTTCCTTGACATAATTAATCTAATGCAGTCAGTGTTAAGCTCTATTAAAGGTTCCAGAAAATTGATAGCAGAAACCCATATCATTTTTTAATACCTCTATTTTTATTTATTTATTTTTATGTGGTGTTAAGGATCAAACCCAAGGCCTCACATGTGCTAGGCAAGAACTCTACCACTGAGCTACAGACCCAGCACTGCCCCCCACCCCATGTCATTTTAATTGTGTTCTTGATGGCCACTGTGAAGAACATTTTAAAAAAGTAGTGTCTTGAGAGAATGCAACTTTATATGAACTGCCCAAAATGCAAGGAAGCAAGCAAACAAATACTCTGGCTATGGAACACTGCTTTCTTGGGCTTAGCATTGCTGGTGCATAGCACATATCATATTATGCCCTATGAATTAGAAATACTTGTGTGGCCAACCTGGGAGGCTGATCACTGAATATAAAATTTCGTTTATATGAAAATCTGCTCTGAATTATAAATGGCTAACTTACCATCTCATCTTAAGAGAAATGACTTCTTTATTTATAAGATGTCACCACCTGCGATGGAAACTTAAACTTCCTCCTTCATGGATGTTTAAGCACATGTTCTCTCATTCAAACTTCACATTCCTTATCTATGTGAGTCTGGATTAGTGAGGTGAGCCTGTCCCCAGAGCTGTGGCCTGAATCCAGTGTGAAGAGGAAAAGGCTCCTTCTGCTTCTGCATTTCTGTCCCTCCTGCAGTTGCGGTCACACCTGCTCATGTTACTGCTAAATTAGTCAAACTGCTGGCATGAGTTTGCTACTCAGATCAAGGCAACTTGTCCCTTGCAGAGCTGAGGGGCCGCCCCAAGCTCCTTTTAATCTGATTGTTTTAATTCAATTTAATCTTCCCAGTAAATATTTCTCTCCATCTGCAGCAAAGTGTAAATCAACTAAGTAGTTTGTAATCTATGCATTACAGTTAACAGGGCTCCACTGGCCAGTGAAGTGACATGTGAGGTAGGTTTGCTTTTGCTGAACAATTGCCACAGCTACCCAGAAGGGACAGCATTTCATGTGGTATTAATAATAGAAACAATCATAGTGTCACTCATCAGACATTTACTGGGTACTGGTAGCTTTTCACCTGGCCACATAAGTATTGTCATGCCTACTGAATAGATAAGTTAATTGAGGTGCAGGGTGTTGAGGGAGACCCAAAGACTCTTTGATATGTTTGTTACTAGAACTCTTGTTCCTGCGATATATAACCATCATTCTGCATCTGTAAAAGTGACCTGCAAAAGTTTAACCTTTTCAGTTCTATAACCCAAGAGTCTTGATTTGACTCCATAGACTTGGCTGGGAAATTATTATTATTATTATTATTATTTTTTAAAGCCTACCATCTCAGAAGCAATTTTGAATTAGATCTTTCAAATCAAAATTCCCATGAAGACACAGGAGATGAAAATGCATACCTCTAACAACATTCAGAACTAATTTTAAACTTTATTCACAACTGGGAAGCAATTACACAATCGCCAGTCCATGAATCTGTCTGGGAAAATTTTGTCTGAGGCCTGCTCATGTGTGTTAGTTCACTTTGCATCACTGAAAAAAATACCCGAGATAATCAACTTATAAGGAGGAAAGCCCCAGCTATTAAAAGTCCCATCACCTTCTAATAGTGCCACAGGCTGGGGATCAAGCCTTCAACACTTGGGCCTTTGGGGACGTTCAAAATCAAGCTATAGCATCATGTGATTGCTAGGAACAGTGATCTGCTCTCACTAAAACAGCAGGAGGTCTATTTCCTTTTTTGCATTATCTGTCCATCAATTCAGAATAACCAAAGCCTTTCCATGACTCAAGGCCTCTCTTCTCCACAGGGCTGGGCTATGGCCTGGGTGAAGAGGGCGTGATGGGAAAGGTAGGGACAAGGGGGAGGAGGAGGAGGCAGCGAAAGTGTGTTAAGCATTTTTCATGGGGGTAGAATCAAAATGACAGTAGTCATAAAATTGCACTTTATTGAGTGACACATAAAACAATTCCTTTTCCCAAACCAGCTTGTAAGTTCGTATGACTCAGAACTTAGAAAACTTAGGAAATGCACACCTTTTTACCCTTTGTTTCGTAGTTAGGATGATTGATTTGAAGTCAGTAAAAATTGACTCTCAGTCTGATCTTTAGTAGCTATATGACCTTGATAACTCATTTATCTTTCATGAACTTCAATTTGCTGTAATATGAAATGAGAGTAATAATACCCATTTGGAAGTATTCCGTGAAAATTAAGTGAGTTAATACATGTGGTGGCAGATAGCTTTCATTCAAAATTGGTAACAATAATAATATTTGAGGCCCTCTTCCTCTATTGCAAATGGATTACAAAATAATCCTTCAAGATAAATAGAAGAAATTGACAGAGACTTTCTATATACTAGCAGTAAGGCCTGAATTTAAATGAAAGTCTGATTCCTTTTGTAGTTAGTGCTTGGTTTTAAATTATACCTCCATGTTTTGTCTTGACTTTCTTAGACTGAAAGATAAGTGTTTAAGAATATTTTTGAAAATCTTAAAGTAATCATTAAGAGAATCAAAACCAGATATATACATATTGAAGTTTGCGGAAAAAAAAAAACCCCAGAGATCTCAAATTTGGAAAAATAAAAGAAACATAAATTATACTTCACAGATACAAAGCACACTATGTTCGTCAGCTTTTGTGTCCTGTAACCAAAACACCTGATGAGAACAACTTAGAGGAGGAATAGTCTAGTTTGGCTCATAGTTCAGAGGTGTAGTCCTTGATCGGTCATGGTCATTGCTCTGGGCCCAAGGTGAGGCAGGACACCATGGCAGAAAGGTGTTGCGGGTAGAAGCTGCTTCCCTCATAGCTTCAAGGAATAAGAGAGGGAGAAGGGGACGGGGACACAGGGAAGAACAAACCTTCCAGAGCATGTCCCCAGTGACGCACCTCCACCAGTCAAGCCCACCTGCCCACAGTTACCACTGAGGTAGTCCATTCAAGCTGGGATGGTCTGATTAGGTTTCAGATGTCACAATCCAGTCACTTCACATCTGAATATCCCTAAATTAACACAGCAGCTTTGGGGGAGCACTTCATATACAAACCATAACACACACCCATGCACACACACAGAGGTGACAGGACAAGGACACAAATTAATTGTGAAAACAAAGACAAACGATTTCAAAATTCCTTATTGGAAAGCTCAACCTTCCTTGGGACACAAAAATAACATTAATAAAACAAATGTCTACTCTTCATAAATGTCAAGCTGGGAAGAAAATGACATAGAAAAGACTAAAATATGAAGATAGCTTTATCCATTCAACACAAACACAATGAGCACGTGGGGAGTGGGCGGTTGGTGTGTTGACCTGGTTACTGTAGCTGGATTTTCCAGAATGTTCTTCTCTCTATGCCTCCAGGTCAGAGTGAAGTATTCATTTGATATGTGCATGTCAGACTGAACGATTGTTCTCTGCAGGTCACTGTGGTTCATGGGAGGGAAGATCCATCGATCTATTAATGGCCTCCAGGGGTCCTAGCTTCTCACCTGTTTTCCGGTTTTGCTGACCAATAGCCTCTCTAGGCCCACCCCCAGAAGCTGGCTAGTGGAAATACCCAACAGGTGATAATGCAGAGGATTTGATTTTCCATACGCTTTTCCACCAGCTTTCCTTGCTGACCCCATTCTGGTCCCAGATGCTTCAACATCTCTGTCCATGCCAGTGTTCCTGGAGGGCTGGGCCCTCCAGATGCTTTCTTTCCTGGGCTCACTCACACTTACACGAAGACTTATTTCTTTTTCTTTTTCTTTCTTTCTTTCTTTTTTTTTTTATAGGACAAAGTGTTATTTATTTAAATGTCCAGGGGTTAAAAAATGTTCCAAAATAAGTTTTATCAAAATATGAAGACAACTCATCCTTGGAAGAATATGAATGTCATTTCACAAGACATATCAATTCATTCTTTTTTTTTTAAATGTAAGAAAAACTTATCACAACATAATAGCAACAACAACAAAAATGTCCATTAATTACAAATGGATTAAGAAACTACAGTATATCCACATAATTTAGTAATTTTACAGAATAAGAAATATACTCAAGGAATATAAATCAACATAAATCTCAAAATGATATTAAGCTTATGAAGCAAAATGAAGAATATTGTTTTTAGAAAAACTAAAAATGGAAAATTTATTAACTCAACATACTTTATGTATTTTTTTAACCATGTAATACATGGCAATAGAATGCATTTATCACTTTTATATATCATACATAGATGGGGTATGATTTCTCATTTTTCTGATTGTACATGTTGTAGAATCACATCGGTCATTCAATCATATAGGTAGATAAGGTAATAATGTCTGTTTCATTCTACTTTTCTGTATTTTAAAAGTATAAAGAAATGTAACTGAAACTAAAATTAGGATACTGATTTTTCTCAGGTATTTTGGAGGAGCATGCAAAAGTCTTAAATGTATTAGCAATGTTTTATTTTTATTTTTTATTTTTTTAAATTTTTATTTATAGTAGTATGTATTACAGTTCATACTATACATATATAGCATCTTTTTACATAAAACAGTTTGTATACAAAGTATATTTGCAGCATTCAAGTCTTCAATCATGCATTTAGAATAATGATATCCATCTTATTCAACCACTTTTTCCCCCCTTCCCCTCTTGCTCCCTCCCTTCCTCTCCCTTCCCTTTGACCATTATAGTGTTCCTCTAATCCTCCTATGTACCCCGACCCATCAATACTGTGAACCAGATGAAGACTTATTTCTGTAGTAAATTCTCTATTCTGTGACACCCAGAATTGTTCTGCTTCCTGATTGAACCTTGTGAAATATAGATAGAAATACTAGCATTAAGCAAAGTGTACTTCCAACAAAGTAGTGACTAGGTAGATATGATCTTTGAACAATAAAAGCAAAACCTACAATGTTAGTAGTAACAGTTGGTAATATTTATTCATTGAATAAGACAATACTGAATACATAAAGGAAAATCAATTAGAAATACAAAGAAAAACAAAGTACTTAATAGACATTTAGGTAAGAAATTGTAACACAGATCAAAAGAGAATATCAGTAAGTTTCAAAACATAAGATTTTAAGGGGGTCATTCTCAAGCTGCAATAAAACTATAATCAGGTTTTTTTTTTTTCGTTCAAATTAAAGGAAAAAAGAATTTTAAAAATTAAAACAAAAATAAATCAGATGATTTATTATGAAATAATATTGCAAAATAAAGAAATTTAGACTACTTTATACCCAAATCTATACTCAGGGTAAACACATAGGTTTAACTTTGTAACTATTAGTAAAAATAAGAATAAAAATAAAAATGTGGTTTGAAGAATTTAAAAATATAATAAGCTATATGAATAAAATAGGAGTAAAAAATTTGAATTGCCTAAAAAAAACAAAAAAATGAAAATACTAAGAAAATATAGCAAAATAATAGTAATGCCAAGAGAAATTTCTCATCATATACTAAATATTAGATGCTTCTAAAAGTTGATCTGCTGTTTTAAAGCATTTAAATTTGTAGTAGTCTTTGAAATTGCTTGTGAAATTTTCAAAACCATCTGCTGCTTCCTGATTTTGCCAGTTTGATATTTTGAAGATTTTGAATACTGGCTAAATTGACTAATTGTATCATATGACTTCATTTGCATTCTCTTAACTATAAATGAAGTTAAACATCTTTTGCAAACTTTTCATTTGAATTTTTGTTCCTACAAACTTCCCACTCATATTTGTTGCTCACTTTTTCCATTGTATATTTGGCTTTGTTATTGAGTTGTTAGAGTTCCCTATATATTATTTGTCTAATCATGTTTCAAATTATTTTTCTTATTTGTCACTTGTTTTTTGTATTCTCACTAAATTCACATACACAGAGAATTTTATTATTATTTTTATTGTTATTAGTAGAAGGCTGATGAGTGCTTTTCTATATAAGCATTAAGGTCAAGTTACTTTTATCACAAAAACCTTGTTGGGGATATTAAAAGAATTGTATTACATCAATATATTAACTTATGAAGAGTTGCTTTGTACAAGTTATTATGTTTTCTCATCTAGGGGCGTCATGTAGCATTGTCATTTATTTCTAAATTTTTGTAATTTTGTTATGATTTGTTCTTTGAATTATAGACTGTTTGGAATTGCTTTTTATAAATTCCTAATTCATGGGACTTTGGGGAAGCACATTTTATAATTTCTGATATTATTGAATTTTGGCCAGAGGCAGTGGTTGTGTTTTATAAATTGATATTTTTTGAGATATACTTATGAATTCATATTGTATGAGTTTTCTGTTGCTACATAGTAACTTATCACAAACTTCATGGCTTCGAATGACACCCACTTACTAGTTCACTGATCTGTAGGTCAGAAAGCTGGCATAGAGTGATGGGTTCTCTGCACAGACTCTCATACCAGTGAAATCGGTTTAGTCAAGCCAAGTTCTGATCTGGAGATTCTAGGGACAAATCTGCTTCCAAGCTCATTCCTGTTAGTACAATCCAGTTCTTAGCCTGGTAGCAGCTGTGGATTGCCCTCAGCTCTTAGAGGCCATCCTCATTCCAAGTCTGGTGACCATCTTCATCTTCAAAATCAGCAACAGATTTTTCTCTTGGATCAAGTTCCCCTAATTTTTTGAAACTCTGACTTGCCCAGTCTTTAGCCTCTAGACTCAAATTTAAAGGGCTTATGTAATTAGGTTAAGCCTATCTGGCTGATTTCCCTTTTTAAGGACAAGGGATTTGGGGTCTTGGTGATATTTGCAAAATCCTTTTATAGCAGTACCTAGATCAAGGTTTGATTGAATCACTGGGTATGAGTTCACCAGGTGATGGGCTCTTGGGATCATCTTAGAATTCTGATTATACAGATGTGTGCTTGAAAAGAGTATATACATTACATATTTACTATGATCAGTATTCCATATATATCTACTTGATTAAACTTACTAAGTATGGTCCTCAAATTTTCTTTGTTCCTTCTGATTTTTTTTTTTTTTTTTTTTTTTTTTTGGTAGTACTGGGCACTCTACCACTGAGCTATATCCCCAGGCTTTTTTATTTTTAATTCTGAGACAGGGTCTCACTAAGTTGCCCAGACTAACCTCAAACTTACAATCATCCTACTTCAGTCGCAGGGATTACAAGTGTGTGCCACCACTTCTGGCCAGTCCTCAAAGTTTCTGTCATTACTAATGGTATAGGTTTCAATGCATCCAGACTTATGTCTATGTTAGTAAAGTGACATAATGAAAGTCGTGTAATTAAATTAGTGATGTTTGAAACTTAGGAAAACAGTGTTCTGTAAAACCTCATGGTCCACAAGAGGGACTAGCATTTTATTTCTGCTAATTTTCTTTCCTACCTCAGTCTGTTAGGACTTAGCAAGAATAAATTATTTCCTATTCTGCAGACACACCAGCTTCATCATGCCCTTTTGGTTTGCTCCTACTCTCCCTTGGTGCAGAAAACTTGTTGCCTCACTAATTCCATTCTCCATACTAAAAACTCCAAAAGATCTTTCAACATTCTCTGCCATCATCTCTTCATGTAAAGTCTGACCTCCAATGTAAATTATCTTCTAGTTATTTATTTATGGTTAATCCTTCTTTCCTTTCTCCCATAAGAAGTTCTCATGATATTATATATTTCTCAGTACAAAATCTATTTGCATGTGTTTGTATGTGTGCAAACCTTTAAATATATCTGCCTCTTTCTCTAGCTGATACCATACTCCCTGTGAGTAGGTGTGACAATTGGGGAAGGACATGTGTTCTGGGTTAACACTGTGTTCCTTGTACTAGTCCAGTTTCTGGTCTATAGTTCTGATTGAATATTTGTTGAGCAAAGAAATGGATGAATGGGTAAACATTATAAAGTGTCTCATATGAAGCAAAGTTTTCATTTAATTATGCCTCAGGTGTCAGTTTATATCCCTGCTTTTCATCCTAGAATATGGGATCTCTCCATGCTGAGGTCATCCCAGTCTACACATACCAACTTTTAACCTGACTATTGCAATTATATCCTTAGAGCTTTCTGTGTCCCACATCCTTGACCTGCAATCTATTCTCCACACAGCATCACAGTGAACTCCTAGAAGCATACATCATATCATCCTACTACACTTAGACCCTTTCTTTCATCAGGTCTACATTCTTTAAGTTAATTTGTTTGTTTGCTTGCTAGTTTATTTTTTGGTACCGAGGATGAGGATTGAGCCTGAGGGAAACCTACAACTGAGCTACATTTCCAGTCCTTTTTTGTTTTTTATTTTGAGGCAGGACCTTACCAAGTTGCTGAGGCTGGTGTCAAACTTGCGATCCTCCCGTCTCAGCCTCCTGAGTCCCCAGGATTGCAGGTGTGCACAATCTGCCAAGATCTTTTTGTCAATTTGCAAGGGGGTCACCCTACATCTCTATGCCTGCTTTCCTAGGATAAATCTTATTCCTTCTGCTGATAGGCCAGTGCATAGCCTTTAGGGAAAATGTTTTGTCCTCAAGGCCATGCTGAAATAGTGATTACAGATTGTGAGGCCTTGGACATCTTACATGTGCTTGGTACTCATGTCAGTGAATTTGTGTTGATTGGGGTGCCCAAACTCCTTTTGGATATTTTAGTAATTTTGCAGCCTCACATCTGCAGAGCCTTTGTATCTGAGCCACAAAATGATAAAACACCCTGAATCTTGGAGCTCATTCCAGAGTATCCGTAATTGGCATAGTATGAACATCGTTACTACATTCACATGTGTACCCCTCCGTGCACCCATGACAATGTCTCTAAGTTTTTCACTATGTGTTTTTCTAAGATTTTATATTATTTTTTACATGATCCCTACAGACACAGGAATTGAGACACATCTTTTCCTAGGTATACATCATAAAACATCCAGTGTTTCCTGTAATCAACATTAGTATGTGGAAGTATAACTCTTCATGCTCAATACGACCAGTTATCTACTAGGTAGATAAACCCTCATCTGATAAACAATGATCAGTTTGAGTTGAATCTATAAAGTTCAAGGCACAAATTTGTTTATTGCAAATATAATCTCTAAGCAAGGTAGCTGTGTATCTTTCTTTGGACATATTGGATTTTAAGATAAAAATAATGAAGCTTATGATCCATAAAACTTTTATCAATGACGCCATTTGAATAGACACAATATTGCAATATCCTAGGAAAATTGATGCATAGATGCCATTAAAATATGTAAAATTTGAATGCATGCTATAAAGCATGCTTGAGAGAGGGAACAAGTGAAAGTGCAAAGGTCAAGGTGAGCACTGAGGAAAGGCTTTTCTGTCTGGAAAGTTGGCAAGATCATCATAGAAGAGGTTACACTGAGACTAGCAACTGGAGGGTAAGGATGAGTGTATATGGCAGAGAAGGCTGGAGGAGGGTGTTCTTGGAAGGTGGAATAGCTTGGAAATGTATGAGCTCTTCTGAAAACACAACCACGGCAGATGCAGCAAGTGGGAAGAAGTTCAATGATCTAGAAAGAGTCTTTAGGATTTCATGAGTGAGGAAAAGCAATAGTTTCCACGGCTCAAGTTGGTTTTGCTTCAGAATGTAGGCTGGTGACATTTCTCACTATTGTATTCAGGACTTGAGGACTTATGGTATCACCTTCATAATATTAGCTATCACTGTCCTTAGAGCACATTTACTTAAAGATGAGAGGTGTGTTCCAACAGCTTTGTGGAGCAAAGCATCCACCCCCTGGGGAGCAGATATGTCCTTGGCTCAGACCACTCTTAACAAACTTATTTTTTTCTTGGAGCTTCTGGCTAAAATATAGAAACATAGACTCTGAATGGGACACATAGCAGGAGCTGCTGCCTGAAGTTCTCTGTGGCACCTGTCTTCTTTCTTTCCTGTGTTTATTCATAAGGCTTTGTGAGAGAAGAAGGCATGACAGAAACGTTACTGAACATGAAGGTTCAATCCCAGAGTCTGAATTCCAGCTCAGCTCTTGGGTGACTTGGTGATTTTTGAATAGATCATTTTCTTTTTTTTTTAAACTTGGATACAGAAACAATTTTTGAGGATACTTCCAACTTCCAAAGTTTAGAACTGCACCATTCTGTGACATCCAGGTTGTCAAAATAACTGGGCTTTTCAAACGGTGAGGTCAGAATGGATAAGCACTTAACTAGGAAACTCTCATGGGTGGTGTCTGACTGCCTTTGAGTGAGATCAGCCTCCACTCCAGGGGCCCTCTACTTGCATACTAAGTCCTAGGAATCAATAATGAGGTCAAGTCAGTGGGCCACTCTGCCCTGAACATACTTGTCTTGGGAGGGCCGAGGCTGATGAGTGCAGTCTTCTCAGAGATTGTCTTAATATCAATACTCCGTGGCCTGCACAGAGTCCAGGGAACCACAGCATTCCTCTGAGGAGCTGCAACACCATAGAAGGAATTTCTGGGTGTGGTGCTATGTAGGATTTGTTTCTGTGGGGGAAAACGTATGAAAGGATCCACATAACAAACAAAGAAACAAACAAAAAAGTGACAGACACGAATGTACTTCCTGCCACTTCATCCCCAAAGACAAAGGGGGATTTTGAGAACACAAAGACATTACAGTAAACACTTGTCTATAGCAACAGTGGTGAGAAAAATCATTAAAACTGTGTGTCCTCTGTGTGTGTGTGTATGTGTGAGTGTGTGTGTATGTGTGTGTACGTGGTATCTGGCTACTGTACTTTAACAATAATTCCTCTGGACATTATACAAGGTCAGCAAGTCACCTCAAGACCACCCTGCTAGAGGCTTGCTCTCCATCCAGGGCTGTATGGACTCTCTCAGCTGAGAAATGTCACCCAGCACCTTTCATATTTATGGTGACTCATAAACAGGAAACCAGTCCTGTCCATGACATTGTAACTTTTTCATATCTCAAATCCTTTTATGAAAAATGAAAAAAACCACACACACACCAAACAAAACAAGAGAACTTAGCTGCCTTCTGCTTTCTGGGCCAAAATAAATATTGCCAAATTAGTAAGGCATACTGAACAAATTAAGCGCTAAATGCAAATTTATCGACTGAAATCCAATGGCAGAGTCACCAAAGACTTACAGTGGTGGAGTGTAGCCCTGTAAGTAGGTGTTTGTGTTGGCGAGTCTCTGCAGAGAGACATGGGAACAGTAATATAAAAAGAGAACATTTCTGTTACACCAAGATGAACAGTTTGTTTTAGAAAGTTCAAGTAAACACTGTCTAACATATATTCACTGAATTCAGAATCTCAGTTGCTACCAAGAGGGAGATGAAAAAAATAAACTGGCAAAATGTCTTTTAAAAAAAAAAAAAAATCTCCTTTGGAACTGTTCAAGCCAGTGCTGTAAATCATGGGATGAGACAGAGACGTCCTTCCTCATCTCTGAGCTGTGAATAAGCCCAGCAGTGCTTCAACAAGGCAAACAAGAAGGTCTCCCTTAAGGATATTTAAAACCTCATGAAATATGGAGAAGATTTGTCTTAATATTTTCTAATGTCCCCAAGGGAATATGTATGGTATATCCTTTGAAGTTATGGGTATCATTTATGAGGTGAAAGTTTTAAAAACTGTTCGTGTATTGCCTTATATCTGTGATTGACGGGGGCGAGGTAAGAATAGAGTGGATGCTTGTAACTGTGATTGTGGACTCAGTCACTTCCTTCCAACTGTGGTCAGGTTCTCTCTTCCACTTTAACAGGAAATCTCCTCAGAATCTCCTCAGAGAAACATACCAAAGTCACTGTTGACCTCAAATGCTGCTGTTTGGTAACTGAGAATTCCCACCAACTTGCTTGTCTCTTCTTTGACACCAGACAGTTAAAGAAACTAGGAGACAAAGATGTCATTATTATATACTGCACTTTCAGACAAGCATAAGAACAGCACAATATGCCAAGCCTAGAAAGATATTTAGAAAGCATTATTTTGCAGAGGAAAGAGTGGAGGAGGTTCAGAGAGCGATTGCAACCTGCCCCAAGTAAAACTGAGGATCTGTGCCAGAGAAACTTCTAGATTAGTTTTTCCTTATCTGTTGACTCCTAACCAAAGTTTCTTTTTTCTTTCCTTTTTTTTTTTTTTTTAACATATCCTTCTTCCTCCAACATGATTATTATTTAGAGGTCTTTTCTATAGATAATATTCTCTTTCCACTCCCAACAATGGAGTGAAGTTAAATATCTCTTTCTCCATGTTTCTTCCTTGCTCAAGAAGATCCAGTGGCTTCTATTGTAGAGGAGAAGTTCAGCTCTGAACTCCTGGAGTAATCTGAGGTTGAGGCTGAGGATAATCTCGGGCTTTGCTGGATAAGTTAGAAACAATTCAGAATTGAATTTTACAGGCAGATAGGCATTGCAAAGCAGAAATAGAGTCAGATTTGACTCCTGGAGAAGAGAAATACATTAATGCTTAGTGAGTGACATTACATAAGAAATAATTCAGTATTACCTTTTTTCAATTTAAAATCAACAAGTAAAAATTGTATATTTTACCACATATAACACCAAGTTTTAAAATATGTACATGCTGTGGAATGACTAAGTCAAGTTAATTAACATATGCATATGTTGACAATTCTTCATCTGGTGTTACATTTTTTAAACAGTGTCTTCAGAGTCAAAGAAATGAGCACCAATTTGATTTAATTTATTTTCATATTACAATTTCAAAAAACTAGAAACTAACCAACCAGCTACAACTTGCAATTGACTGGAAACCCCTTCAGTTCTGAGATTCAGAAAACAGCAGCCAACCTCCTAGGTGTGGCTTGGTTTACCTGGGAGACTCTGGGGCCATCTTTATGTTCTTTTCTGGATCAACAGTCTAGGTCAGCTAGTATTCACACTCAAACTCAGACATGATCCTGAGAGTTCAAGGAAAATTTTGAATGTTTAAAAGAAATGGTGGTTAACTATAACAAAACTCCTTTGAATTTATCTTACTGGAAAGTGATATAAAAATAGTAATTTTGGAACATTAACAAAATGTAAATTCTTTCATGAAGATAATGAAAGCTTACTGTAATCAGAGTTCAAATTTTAGCAGTTTCTCCTTTGGCTCTGGATCTTGGTATAGAATCTACAGTCTCATCTCAGTAGGTTACTGACTCTCCTCTCCATCTGGGATAACAAGTTCAAAGTGATGGTCTCATCCGAGTCCACATGCTCCACCATCAAATTTTGGGTGCTCCTATGATAGAAAGACACACTGTTTATCGCCGGTAGGTTATTGTATAGTTTAAAACTACAAATATCTTATAAAATGTACATACTTTGCAAATTAATTCTATTTTTACTTTTTTTTAAAAAAAATATGGGTTGATTTTACCTTAGAATACTCTTGGATTGCCTTACTCTACCTACTCAAAGGATGCTTATTGTTCAGATGAAACCATGATCTTAAAAGTAGTGGATAACTATAGAGAACCACATTTTTTTTTCCATCAGGGATTGAACCCAGGGATGCTTTACCACTGAGCCACATCCAGAGTCCTTCTTCATATTTTATTTAGAGACAGGATCTCACTGAATTGCTTAGGGCCTCACTAAGTTGCTGAGGCTGGCTTTGAACTCTTGATCCTCTTGCCTTAGCCTCCCAAGATGCTGGGATTACAGGCATGCACCACCATGCCTGGATGAGAACCACAAATTTGAAGATAAAAGGTTATTAGTGGGAGGCTAGTTGAGATTATGGGTCCAACTTAAAATTGGTGCTTACCTTGAAAGCTACACTCTATGAAAGCATATCGAAGACACAGCAGAGTTACTATGTCAGGAAAGATTTTGTTGAAGCAGTGGTCAGGGGGAATTGAATGGTTGGAGGTGTAATGAACTACAGGTTGGATATTTAGTCACAAGGATGACTCTTACTATTACAAGGTCAAGCCCTAAGGTACAACCTCTTCAGTCTTACTCAATTAGGAATAGAGTTCTGGGGCCAGGGCAAAGCTTAGAGTCACTGGAATGCTCTTGGGGAGTGAAGGTCCTATAAGAAATGAGTCCCATTTCTACATTCCCACTGCACACAAATGCAATCCAAATTCATCACATAAATCTGTATGAATCACTGATTCCAATATCCAGCATGTTTAGGGACTTCTTGTATATCTGCAATTTCATCATATTATCTATCATTAGCACACTTGTCCAAATCATCCTTGTAATTATTTTATTTAGACCTTACAATATTCTTGTTAGTTCCTTCATGAAGAAATAACAAAAATCAATGTCATACTATTAAATGTATTATTTATTTATTTTACATTTCATATTATAAATGTGTTATTTATGGTCCATCTTCCACAACAAAGTCTATACTAACTGTGCCTGATACCAGCTAAATTTCAGAGAATTCACTTGGCATGTCGAAAATATTCTCCACAAATTTTATAGTTCTTCTGAAACAAGGTGCTAGTTATCTGAGCAGACTCAATATGAATGTCCTCTCAAACAGGCTCTTTTCTGTGTATATACTGCTGGTCTGACATACTATGTGGTAGACTTTTTGAGGAATTTCAGCCTTAGCTAATCTTTCTTTACCTATTAAAGGTGATTAACATAAGACCTTTGCATACGACCTAGGTATTCAGGAAAACCTCAGCAGTTTCTGGATGAGTCTGGGAACAGCAGAGGCTTGGTTGGGTCAGGGCTGTCTTCAGTAAGTGGAGTAGGAATCTTGATAATTTTGTGGGCCTGTCTATAATTATGCATTTCTATAAATACCATTCTCCCACCCATAAACACACACTTGACACAGATGACATGTGTACATATGTGTCTGTACTCCTGCACCTGTGCAGGCGTGGATATGCAAGCACACTCAGATGCTGATATTCACCTCCCCTAAACCCAGAGCTAGTATCCCCTACAAAACCCATGCTTGTGTCTGCTCACAAACCAGCAAAAACACGTGCAAACCGCCACAGGTCAGCACTTGTACACACACAGGCTGCGTGTACACCTGTATACAGGCCCGCTGTGTGTGAAGCTGGTCTGAGCTGAGAAGCACCCAAATCTCTGTTTGTGATAGTCACAACACTGTGAAATATTTCTCCTTTTCCCCTGGGGACTGCAGGCTGACTCTAGTGTTTTCAAGGACCCCAAATAATGCCTCTTTTCTGACTTTGCTCAGGGCTAGCTCCCGAACAATACCTAATTTGTGTGGGGATCAATGAGAAGAATACACTGTTCCCTAAATGCCCTTAGGAGTAGTGTCTCAAAAGTTCAGGACAATATTGCTATTGTCTCCAAAGTTGAGCCAGTTGCTTTATCTTCGAGGAAGTTTATTCCCAGATAGAGATCTTCATAACACCAGCTAGAAATAGAGGCATTGATTGGCAGAATCACATTTATTGCTGCTGTATAAGAGCACCATTTTAAGAGCACTGTTAAAAAGCCAGGCAGGATTTCTCCTCAGCAAATACAGCTACTTACCCTGTTCAGATCATCCGCCTTCCTGGAAAACTCAGGCCTTAAGAACCAGCCCAGGTACTGCCAGAATGCACAGAGTTGTAAAGGCCCATGGGAAGGCAGAGTTTAAACTTTAACTTCTGCAGACATCATGGGACCATCACAAAAATGAATCAGAAACACCCACTGAAAACATTTTTCACAGTCATTGTACAGATGACAGAAGATAAGAATTGTTAGCAAAGGTGGAAAGTTCCAGACTGATAGCATCTTCTACCTGTGTGGATGGAGACACTACCTTTCAGGGGTCTGATGGAGAGTTCTGACCTACAAACTCAGGGGGAAAAAAAAATCTCCAAATCATGGTTAGGAGAAATATTTTCTCTTCCCTCCCCCTAGCTCCAGAATGCTGAGCCTAAAAAGCCCTAACCCAATTTCTCTCATTTTACAGAATAAGATAAAAATCAAGAACATGGAAAGAAGGGCTTACTCTGGTGACCTCACAATGTAGGATTTTTTTTAAAAAATTTTTCCCACTATGCAATGCTACTTTCCTTCTTACTTAATCCTCCCCCATGACCAATGGAAATTAGGCTCCCGTCCAGTGAAAACAATTGCTAACTCACTTACATTTTGTGCTGCAAGCTTTCAATTTATTTTCATATTTACTATAATGATTTGGATAAGGGTATATTGAACTCTTAATGAATTTGCTGGAGGAGCAGGTAAAAACAAATTTGACTGTGAGGTAAAAAGGTCTTTTATTCTAGAGACCCAAAAAGTTTTACAACAGGGTTTTTAAGCGACAAAGGAAGAGAATCTTCTTTTGACTTCCCTTTGATCCAGCTGTGGATGGACACCTTTCTGGAGTCTCCACAGGTCAGGAGTCTGCAGAAGCATTGGTAGAAGCATGCATGGTTGGGTTACCATGGAGTTTACTGCCTGTGCTGAGTGCCAGGAATCCAAGGCTACTTGAATTGTTAAGACACATATAGAATGGGGGAGTCTCATTGTAGTTTCCGAAGCTGGCTTACCAGACTCTAGTCCCTGGATAAGTATCTTCCACTTCTGGTCAGATCTAGCCACATTCTTTGATGTCATCTCATATCTAACTGATTTATGGATAAATTTATGGATGACATTAAAGCCATCGATGGTGTGGCAGTCAGAATGAGTCTTCTACCCAATTGCACAAAGATACCCTTTTCCTACCACTCCCCCACCCCAGACTGTGAATGTAGCAAGAAGGATTTGCAGGTATGATTAAGGATCTTACAATGGGGATTCCCCCTGAGCAGCACAATGAAATTATAGGGCTCCTTCTAAGTGGGAGAGGGAGGCGGTGAGAGAGTTAGAGGAGACATGATGCTGGAGGTAGAGAGCAGAGGAAGGGGACCACTTACTGAGGTCAGTCTAAACTAGCTTCAGGCAGCTCTCAGGGTTCCTATCATCCCCTGCACTTTCTTGTATGAATTCACTTTGTGGATTGGCCTGCTCATCCCCCAGCACCCTGCATACGCCAGGGGGCATGAGCTGGCTCTTATTCATCTTCTGATCACAGACCTCCATTGCAGGAGAGTCTGGAGTCAATGAAAGCTCTTTTTCAAACATTCAGCATTTTGAAGCTTTCTAGAAAACACGAAAGAGGGACATACGCATTTCCACTGGAGTATCATTATTATTTTGTGCTTTTTTTGCCATTAAGCATGGCAAGTCCTAGAGATTACTTGGGAGCCTGTGGATCCAGGTAGATTGCCACTGGGGGCATGGTGTCCCACAAAAGGATTCTGGTTCAAGGCAAGACTCCTGCCTTAAGTGCATCCAGAAGGGACCTTCTTGATCCTGTCACTTAATTGTTACAACATTGTGAACAAAATTTCCCTGTCTGAAGTGGTAGGCCAGTTTGTTGACACCATCTGATGCCCAGAAAAACCAAGGCACTATCTGGAAAAGGAGTTCTTTTCTAGGATGCCGAGGAAATACAAATGCCAGATACCATCCAGCACTTCCGGAGTGGCTCCAAAATTCTGGCATGGGCTAATTACAAACACCTGTTTATCCATATGAAGATAAGCACAGAGGAAGACCTGTCACCAGCTTCTGGTTTTCAGAACCAGCTGATAGACAGAAGGAATAATACTGGCTCTTGGTTTTCTGGCTGCTTCTACACTCAGGAGAGAAACCATGACTTCTACATGGACCTTTGTTGGCTTCTGAGTGTATCAGACCCTGAGGACACAATAGGTCTCATCTACTGCTGCTCTTCTGTCTGGAAGCTGTGGTGGTGGTGCCGTTTTCATGACTTAGATCTTTCACTTTGCTTCCTCCTGAATGGTTAAAGCTGTGTACAGATAACTGGTCAACACAGGGAGATGCACTAGATATTGGTGGGATAGGAGCTCAAATATCTGGTTGGGTTTCTTCCTTATCAATATTTATTCCCATTCTATGTAAGAAAGACAAATTAACTTAAAACATACCATGCTGTTTAAAGTAAGCTGCAAGTGTTTTAGTCTTGCAAAAATGCCAGTAAAGGAAAGGAAGCAATCATACAGCCCCCATACCCAAAGTGGTCATTTCATGGGACCTACGTCTTCCCATGAGTAAGTCTAGAATAATTATTTCCACAACTGTATCTTTTAATATATTGCTACCTCTTGCTAACCTTGTGAAAAAGGGTTCAATGGTCAAGTGGACTTAGAAAAAGATGTATTTTATGTCTTTCAGAAACTTATAAAATACCCTGAGAAGTTCTACATTATCTAAATTGTGCATAATGAATAAGTAAATAAATAATAAAAAAATTTAAAAATAAATAAATAAATAAATAGGATGGAAACCTACATTATCTAAATAGATTTATCATAGAATTTCTGGAATACTTTCCATGAAAACATTCCCTGTAGAATATCTGTCCGATGTCACATAATTAGTGTTGTGCACCTTGAATTTTGCTAAATTCCACATTATGTTAACACTTTCCTCAGGGCTTCTTATTAAGCCAGATTTTTGGGGACATGTTTTCCAAATAGTGCACATTACCATTCATGAAGCAAATGTCACAGAAATCATTCTGTTAATCCTCAAAGGAACTTGGAGGTAGGAAGTACTCATTTGATCACTAATTAATTAAATAATTATCATTTTTTTTTTTTTTTTTGGTTACTTACTATGGACTTGACACCCAGGAAAAATTTGTTAGTATGTCCATATTATAGATGGGAAAACTGAGACCCAAAAAAGCTAATCCAATCTTTTCTAGACTGTAGGTAATGTCCTTTTAGAAGTTCAGGACAGGGTTGACAAAGGAGTCTGTTTTACATCTAATCCAGATTCCAGCTCTTCCTCTTATTCCCTCCATGCTTGCCTTGCTTGCAGCAAAGTAGGGAAGCAAGGCTGGTCAGTCACCTCCTAAGCAGGTGAGACCTGGAGATTGAAGAGTGAAACTGGTCTCATAGGAGACACAGGTAATCTCTGCATTTGCACATTCCAAATAGGGAGGTGAGATTGCTCAACTTTGAATTCTTCTGCATTTGACTGCTTCCTAGCTGACTTTCTGCCAGACACAAAGCTTTGGGACAACACTCCAGAGGGGGCCTGGGCACAGTGGGTGGGGGAGGGAGGCCTATGCCCTCGGAGTTTCCTGTGCTGTGGTCTAAAACCTGTTCAGTCAAGTAGAATTGTACTGGAATTTGGGGGTTTGTGTAGGGATCCCACTGCCAGCCATTTATTATTTTAAGAATGCTCAGTGTTGCACTTAGATGTGTGTGTGGGGGGGGGTTAGGGCAGGCACACTGTCAGAGAGGTTGCCACATTCTTCTGGAAATGACAGCACTGCTGTGTACACTCCAGAGTGGCCCCTGGGGCAGAGCTACTGCATTCCAGAATTCTACCCAGCCAGATGAATAGTAACGATGTCATTTCATCAGTTATTGAGACAGAGGACTGCGGCTCCTTCCACTCATCCAGACTTTATGTGGGCGGACCCCTGGAGTACTGAGTTGGTGACACTCAGGCTTCCTCAGAGTAATGGATCAGCAGAGTCGCTCTTATGTTGCTTACTTTCAGAAAGTGCCCCTTGCTGGGTGGCCCATAGGAGGAATGAATGTCTGAGTCCCATTGGTACCACCGTGATTGCCCAATCTAGCTCAGCACTCCTTCCAGCCATGTCCCGAGAAGCCAGCGCTGTGGCTGTGTACCTTCAATAAAACAGAGTTATGTCCTCGAGCTGTAAATGCTTCCCAGAGACAATCAGACAGGACTTCATTGTTTCAGGGAAGAAGCCACCTCACATAGTGGTCACATCATGGTTACCTGGGGCCTGAGGATGTGCGAGAGAGAGGAGCTGGCATCAGCCCCGTAGGCAGAGATGCTTTAAAATCTCAGGTTGCTCACTACATAAGAGACGACACGTGTGCAGCAGAAACACAAGATTTCCATTGTGGAGGTTTCTTGGCACCCTCCTGCTCCCAATTGTGAGTTGGCATGTAAGTAGGTACCTTTTCTCTTTGCTTGAGGAAATTGTTCCTGAAACTTAAGTTTTCCACACTTCAAGAGTGTATGTTGTACTGCCCACAGTTACACTTCCAAAGGTGCACACATGCTGTAGTTCCATCTGAAATATCTAAATCAGAAATGGGAGACTGAGCCACTGGTGCCTGGAGACATCAATATATTCTGATACTAATCCACAAGTATATGTTTAGTATAAATATTACATTATTATTGAGATCATTTTTTCAAATACCCTGTGCTCTGCCCTTTTGGGGTTAATCTAGGGGAATCAGGACTGTTTCCCATGGCCCCACATTGCACATGATCACCCCTGGGAGAAGAGGACTCACAGGGAAAGAGCCACACGGGAAGACATAGGGGAGAGACGGAGGAGAAGAGCATGACAGTGTCAGGTGGATGAAAATTCACAGCTCTGCCACTTCCTGGTACTAGACCTTAGACAGTTTCTCCGAGTTTCTGCCCTATCATCCGGGTAAGTTTGCCCTGAGAAATAAATCATGAGCTGTAGATACAAGGTGCTCTTGCTTGTCCAGCTAGATGGAATAGCCTGTTGACAGTACAGTTCAGGATGACATGGTGGTTTGAGACAGTTGTGGAATTTTCCCAAACATCCTCTCCGCAATTGTCTCTCTTTGATTCCTTTACAACCCATGAGTGAACTCACAGTGACAATGGGGATGCAGGTGGTGTGGTGGTGCAAGTGTAATTATCGGGACTTGGTAATGGATGAAATGCATTCATATCCGTCGAGGGAGGGGGGAGAGTTCACATTTCTACAATGGACAGATGAGTCTTTAGTCCAGACCCTGCAATGTCTAGATCAAAAGTGTGCTTCAGCCTTTGGGGAAACCCAGACCAGAGTGCAGTGTCTCCAGGACTGGGCTTGAAGAGAGCCTTCTGCCAAGACAGAGTGGGATGAGCTGTTGCTTGTTTTTATAACCTAGCATCACAGGTCTCAAAGCTCAGAAGGCAAAGCAGAGAAAGTTGTGGACCTTTGTTTTGTGCTCGGGGCCTTTTAATGCCATCAAATGTCTCCTTGTTCCCTTATTATGCAACAGGGCATGCAGCTCTGAATGGGACCTTTTATAATTGGAAATTCCAGCACAGTTCCAGTTGCCCCTGACTCACTTCCATGCCAAAGAACATCCTCAGAGACTTTGAAGTTGCATGTTTGAAGGAAGCAGAACCCACCCACACCTCCCACCCCATGTGCTTGCCCATGGTGTTAGCTTAGACTCTGGAAGAGCAGTGGTACTAGTTTCTGGCTGCCATTTGGTAGGAGCCGGAGTCAGGGGGTCATTGCTGTCCCTCATTCTAACATGCCTTGGGCCTGGGGCTGCCAAGGCCAGTTCTTCCAGATACTCCATCTGCAAGGAGAATTTAGGCTCATCCTGGAGAGAATCCATCCAAGTCTCCCCTGGATCCTGGCTTCAGAAAGGGCATTCATGGGAAAGACTGGCTTGTTGTGTAGACCCAAACCCATCCCAGGCCCTGCCTAGAGTATAATGCCTGCTTCATGTTCCTACTTGCCTAATGAGAATATGACCAGATTTATGAACAAACTTGGATTTTCCATGGATTTTCTGACATCTACCTCGCCTTATGGATCAGAAATTCATGCAAACACAGAGATTGCTTTGTACCTAACTAGGAGAGGACTAATGAATGACATTTACCAAGCAAATAATTATCATTTTTTTTGATACTATATATATTTTAACTGTCATCAAAACCACTGGGAAGCTCTCTCCATTGGACAAAGGAGAAAATTAAAGACAAGAGACCTCGAGTATTTGCACATAATTTTATATCTGCTAAGTGGAGAGATGAGATTCACACATCTGTTTGTCTCCAAGATGGGCTCTTTCTTTCAGAGCATGCTTATTTTTAGATCCCTTTTCCACTGAGCCCAGTTTGCTGCTGCTGCTGCTCCTCCTCCTCCTCCCTCCTCCTCCTTCTCCTTCCCCTTCTTCTTCTCCTTCTCCTTCTATTTTCTTTTTGTACCAGGGACTGAACCCAGAGGTGCTTAACCACTGAACCACATACCTAGCCATTTTTACATTTTGCTTAGAGACAGAGTCTTGCTAAGTTGCTTAGGGCCTCACTAAGTTGCTGAGGCTAGTTTTGAACTTGCAATCCTCTTGCCTCAGCCTCCGGAGCTGCTGGGATTATAGACATGTGCCACCATGCCCAGCCCCAGCTAGCTTCTTGAGCCCTGTGTCCTGGGCAGGCTCATACTGACTTCATCTCCTTTAGCCATTGTCCTTCCCTTGCTGGTGGTACTCGTAATCCCTCTGCCCTCTTCACATGGCCCTCAGGCTATCCCCACTTCTCCCTCAATTCTCCAAAGTTCATTTGAGACTATCTTCCATGTCATATAGGTACACCATGAATAATTAAAGAAAGAGCTTGTCTCAGGCCATTTGCACTGCTATAACAAAACACTGCAGACTGGGTGGCTTATAAACAACAGAAATTTCTTTCAGGTCTTAAGGCTAGAAAGTCCAAGTTCAAGCACAGATTCAGATGCTGGAGAGGGACCACATCCAGGTTCATAGTTGGTGCCTTCTGATGTGTCTTCAAATGGTGGAAGGGACAATGGAGCCTCTTTGGGCCTGTTTTATAGGGGCCCAAATCCCATTTGGCTCTCCCTCATGACCTAATCACCAGCCAAGCCCTCCTCCTGATACCATCATTTTGGCAGGTAGAATTTCAACATGTGAATTTGGTAGGGACACCAACTTTCAGATCATTGCAGATTTCCTGTGAATACATTGTTTCAACTCAACAGGGATTTTAAAACATTGGTCAGAGGAAAGTTGCTGCAGAGTGGGACCCATGTTTGATTAAATTTTACAGTTCTGGGGCCCAGCATAGTGCTGGGCTCTTGTGTGACTATATGAATGAGCAGGGCTTAAAGAAATTAATGATCTTCAACAATGAGGATCATGGCTGAACCCAGTGACAGCATGTTAAATGAAATGAGCCAGGCACAATGAGCCAGAAACAATGCTGTTTGATCTCATATGTGAAATTAAAACAAGGAAAATTTATGGAAATAGCAAATGGACTGATGGCTACCAAAGGTTAGGGGTAAGGGAAAAGAGGAGAAAGGGGGGAGACCATCAGTGTGCGCCAAGTTACAGTTAGGAGGAATAAGTTCTGATGCTCAGCAAGGTGACTGTAGTTAATAATAATGTATTAGATACTCCCAAATAGCTAGAATGTTCTCACTACATAGGAATAATAAATATGTGATGAGATGGATATGCTAATTACTCTGATTTGATCATTCAATATCAGCCTTGCAATGTGAAAGAGTTGAAACCACATCATTCTCCTAGAAGGGTTTCTCTTGTATGGGCATGGAGAAACACTGGACACACTAGACGCATACAGAATGCTTCTCTAGGCAGTACCTGCTCAATTTTTTTTTTTTTTTTTTTTTTTTTGGTACTAGAGAGTGAACTCAGGTGTACTCAATCACTGAGCCACATCTCAGTCCTGTTTCGTATTTTATTTAGAGACAGGGTCTTATTGAGTTGCTTAGCACCTTGCCATTGCTGAGGCTGGTGTTGAACTCACAATTCTCCTGCCTCAGCCTCCTGAGCCTCTGGGATTACAGACGTGCCCCACTGCGCCCAGCTCTAAATTCTTTACATGAAAGATTTCAGTAAATCTTTGCTGCCACTAGCACTGTGGTAGGAACTCTTTTTATTCCCACGTAGCACAGGAGGAAACTGAAGCCTGAAACCATACAGTAGTGACATGGCAGAGCGAGATGCTAGTGCAAGTTTCTGGACCCTCAGGTCCTTCTATTTCTCAGAGACTTGGTGGTTTGACCTCTGTGGTGACTGGGGTCATCCTCTCTGAGGAAAAAGACCTCATGGATATAATGGGCAATGTATTACCTCAGACTGAGGTTTCACTCTGTTGCTGCCTGAAGCGATGGCCGCTTGGAGCAACAACGCCACGGGAATAAGTTCAGAGGCGGACTGGAAACAAACAGGCTCTTTATTCTGCTAGTTTTTCTCTCCAGCTTCAACAATAACTCCAACACCATACACACTCCTATAACCACCACCACACCACACAAAATGGCGTTGACCCCATCCGCGATGTCCCGGGCCAAGTCTCACGAGACCATGGAAGGTGGTCATGCTTATGGCTCACAGCTGACCGCAATCTTAGCTATCTCCTTAAGTAGGGCTCCTGCGTCACTCTTGGACTCAGGATAGTTCCAGATCCAGATGACAAGGTCAGGATGGCAAGCGCTGTTGCTCTGGCCTGGATAGCTCATCAGATGGTTGAGACTTTGTGTGTTCAACTTTTAAGAGATGGTGAACCTAGTGGAAACAGAGAGTATATGGAAAATGACTTCACTGGCTAGCTAAAGGCTGAACTCGAAATGCCTGGCTTGACTTTGGGTCTCACCCCACCCTTTCTTCCTTTCTGACTGCTCCTGTGGCCACGTGGCCCAGTCCCAAGGCTGCTGTACTGAGTAGCCTTCTGTGCCCAGGGTGGTAGCTCCTGGCAGTTCTTTGTATCCATTCTGCTCCATGGAGGAGGAACTCACCAATTTCAGTAGCAATCTGCAAGATCATCCAAAGAGGGTAAGGTAAAGCCATTCAGAGTGTGTGATCATGTTTCCCTGTTATAAAAATAACTGCAAGAAATGGTGTGACGCACTAAAAAAAGGCCCAAATTATCATTAGGGTGTGGCATTCTATATCAGGACAGTAATGTACCATTTTATTTTCCAGAAATCACATAAATTTTCACTACCAGCCTTGTGAGGTTAGCAAGTATCATTATATTTTTTGCATATGAGAAAATGAAACTGAGAAAGTGAATAAGATGTAGAGTTTAAGCTTTCCAGCTAGAAACTTGATGACTTTCAGTTAAGCGTCTTTTGTTCTGTGTGGTGTTGCTTTTCCTAGTCTTCTGAGTCCAAGTCCAATGTGCTGTCTTCTAACCCAGATGGTGTATGTATTTGTGTATGAGCAAGAATGGTGTTCTTCCTGTATGCAGCAGCTTGACCTTTTTGTTGTTAATGAGTTCCTCCTTTCTGAATGGTCAATGACTATGTTACAGTAGTTAGCAACTATTTTGATTATCACAATTTCTTTTATGTAAATATTTAATATTTTCTATTATCCTACTTTGTAACAAAAAAAAGATATAGCAGTTTATAAAGATACCATAGTATAGTAAGATAACATCTTCTTAGGCCAAGAAGCAGGAAGAGATACAAGGACAGAGAGATAAATTTGGGCAGAAATTAACTCAGCACAAAAGTGTCGACCTTTGCTACAGATGAACCACTTATTTGATTCTAAGTCTCCCAGGAGCTAATGGCAGAAGAAAAGCTGCTTGTTTGTGAAGTACTGTGTCTTCAAGAAAAATACAAAAAAAAACAAACCCAAAGCCCAGAGGATACAAAACCATCTTTCCAAGCCCACTAAAAGGGAAGACACAGTAATTTATTTACCAAACACCATTTCCACAATGCCCAACACTCAGGATACTAGCAAGTTCCAAGGGTCCTTTTCCAAGTTTGTTTGAATCCAGAGGTATAATGTCCAGCACACACCTCCATATTGCTTTGAGTCACTTCGGAGCCTTCTGAGGGTATTTGACTTATTTCTCTAGTAAGTAACAATTTCTCTGAAATGTGGTAGTTGATTCAAAATTGTCCTGCAAAGTTACTGAAAATAATAACTTTTAAAACTTGAAAAGTTAAACAGCTTCCCTACAATTATGGCAGTAGAAGCAGTCCTGCTCAAAGCACGTGTCTTACCTGTTTAAGTAAGAAACTCCTTATCGTGCCACAAGACATAGAAAACCAAATCTCCTTCATTATCCTCTGATACAACAGGTGGAAAATTCTATGGACATTCCAGGAATTCTTGTTAACTTCAGACACAAAGTGGTCAGTACAATTCTTATGCTCATTAATCTTGTCACTTACTTATTGGTCTTTTGATCAGAAATATATAGAAGATCACAGTGTTCTTGACCCTGAAGACATAGACATAGAGAAAGGCACAGTTCTGCCTGGGAGAGGTTATAGGTCAAAGGAGGAAGCAGGGATGCATTCAGATCATTCCAGGGCAACAGGTAAGCATCATGACAGAGATAGGCACACTGTCGTGGGAAAGGGGAAAAATGAACTGATATTAGTGACTGGGGGCCTGAGGATGGGCACCCATTGGAATTGATGGTTGATTCCTGTCTAGACATACATTATTCAAGAAGCTGAGGATAGAAAGAAATTTTTTGATAGGAAACCATGTTAATTGCATAGCCATGGACAAGAATGGAAGATGCATTTGAGCAACAGAGGTACATTTAAGCTTTGGGAAGGCTCTCATGCAGTGAGTCTTCAGTGATAAAATTCAAAATCGAACTACCACACCCACAAACCAGTTACAAATCCGTAACTCTAGTTATTATATTTTAAAGGGAAAAGTGCAGTCAACAAACAATTCATTTAAATTTTGAGAAGGTGTCTTCTTTTTTTTTTTTTTAAATAGATCCCCTTTTTCAAATATTTTTTTAGTTGTCAATAGACCTTTATTTTATTTATATGTGGTGCTGAGAATTGAACCTAGTGCCTCACACATGGTGGGCAAGCTCTCTACCACTGAGCTACAACCTCAGCCCCATGAGAACGAGTCTTCTTGTTTTTATTCATTCGTATTTTTCAGGGCTCTGAGAGAAGAGGGAAAGGACCATAATGCAGTGCCATGTGCCCTACCCATGTGGACACTCTAATGGCCATGCCTCGTGCACTTAAGCTAGTGGCTGCCTACTTCTCTCAGACATAGAGCATTTTTTAAAGATTTAAGCAACAGCAGATGATGTTACATCTTCCATGATGTATTTCTCTCCTTCTTGGTAGGGAGTGTTGAGCTTTAGCTTCGTGTTTTTACATAAACTTCACTCTGTGTGATTTATATGCAGTTCACATGGCCAAGAAAAAATGTGCAGCTCCAACTCAGTTGCACAGGCACTAATCCCAAAACCGTAGATTTGCAAAACTCACACCATGAGTTAATTTTTTGGAACAGGAAGATCACATTGCCAGAGGAATGAAGTGTCTTTGGATTTTGTCAAGTGCGTAAAGCTTCATTTTGTGATTCTCTGAGCTGTCCTCAAAGTAAAGAAACACCAAAGTCTTTACAGATATGAATAATAGTATGTATTCTTGAGGTCAAATTTTGAAAAGTAAATCCATGTTGGAACTTAGCCACTAAAAATTTAGGACATATCGTTAATGTTTTTAATTTCATCATCATCAGTGTGATCAATACGAGTACTGGGAAATTTGCTATAAAAATTTAGTAGACTCGAGAATTCGGGAAGTCTAAAAATGTATTATAAATGTTTTATAAAGCAAATAATATAAACATTTGGCTGGGGAGTGCAAATTTAATTTTCCTTAAAACCTGGGATAAAGTCATTTTGCATTTTCGCTAGGAGATAGTTTTTCAAGTAGAATAAATAGAAGATAAAATCTTTATCTTGACTTCTTGAATTCCTAGATTTAGAAGTTTGCTCTGATGGGATCATCCAAGCCAATGAACAGACTTAAGACTGAATTTCAGTCAGTTACCTGAGTTTGCCAGACCTCCAAAAGGACTCTGCCACAAGCTGACACTCATTAGCCAGCTTCCTTGCTGCAATAGTAATTTTCTCTCTTTCTATTTAAAGTAACCCTCACTCATACCATGTTAAATGATTTTGCACCGTACAAAATGTGCTGAAGCATTCACATTTTGGCTGATCACAAACCACACAGGAATAGGGCTTTACTCTTAAAGAATAGTTTGTGCCTGGCCTGGGTCTTCGGTGCTCACTTTCGGCACTCTTTGCCAACTCAACATTCTCCAGGAAAGTGTAAATCCTACCCCGGGAAACGAGGTGTGGAATATGTGCCTGGGTTGATGACATCACCTCTGGTTAGGACTGTAAATTCTGTGAGTCCATGCACACAGAAACTGGCTTTTAAGGTGCTGGGTTTTACTGCTGTATATTTTGAGCTTGAAAATTCATCATTGGAGGAATGGAGAGTTATCCCTTCTGCCTAACAGAGAGTCATTCTGGAATCTTAAGGGAGTACACTGGCCCAGTAGTCCAATGAATAAGAGGTTTTACACCTGAAACTGCTACTGATTTGGGCCAAATGCTTGTGATTGGCTTATTATAGATCCCAATTATATAATTCTGATAAATCAGCTAATGAGTGCATTGCTACCTCA
The DNA here is from genome assembly GCA_025594165.1 of Tamias sibiricus. NCBI lineage: Eukaryota > Metazoa > Chordata > Mammalia > Rodentia > Sciuridae > Tamias > Tamias sibiricus. The sequence continues at coordinate 84,094,325 of CM046670.1, forward strand.
GGAAGGGGCTGCCTTCATTAAGTGACTTCAGAATCCCCAAGAAGTTCATTAAGTTGGTGAATGTTTGAAATTCTATCATTGTGAGATAGTCTCAATAGCTTACTGCCAATTACCTGAGAAGGGACCACTAGTAAAGCCCCTTTCAGTACAGTAGTTATTAAGCTGGGGTAATGGCGTCCTTGAGGGGATAATTTAGCAAAGTCTGGAGACATTTTCAGTTGTCACAGCTGCAGAAGGAGGGTGTTCTAGCACATTGGGGTGGAGGTCAAGGATGCCGCTAAGCATCCTACCATGCATAGGACAGCCCTCCACAGCAAGAATTATCCAGCCACAAATGACAATTGTAGTGAGGTGATTTTAGGGTAAGTGGGGGATTTGAGAGTCTTATTAAAGAGGGAAACAGAATGAAAATTCTGTCCCCTCAGTTGGGAAATTAAGATACGATGAACACAAGAGGAGCACATAATGGAAGACACACTCTTTCTCACTTTCCTGGGAGTTCTTAGAAAGTACAGTTTTTTTTTTTTTTTTTTTTTTTTCTTTTTAAGCACAAAGAGAATAAAATGAAGCAAAGAAGTTTCATGGCCCTAGGCTCTATTCTGAGCTGGTAGAGTCAAACATGGAAGGAGAAGGTTTCACTAGAGAGAATGTAGAGTGTAAGAGCCCAGTGAAGAGACTGCTGCAACCACAGTGAGGTTCTGGCAGATTCAGTAGAGAAATATAGACACAGTAAGTTGCTTCCCCTAACAATCCGAGTTCTCTCTCTTTGTATCAAACACAGACGATCAATATTATCCAGTCAGTTGTACATAAACTTCCAAACCATCAGCAAATATTTGGTCCCTCTCCTTCCTGGTTTGTTGACAACTGACGGGGGACCTCAGATAGTCAGACTCTCTAGAGAGTAACACTGGGTGAGGCATGGAGGGCAGCTATTTGCCCCAGGAAAAGCCTCCCACAGTGGTGCACACGTGATGATTTTCAACAAAGCCTTGACATGGCTTTTTGTTGTTGTTGTTGTTGTTTTGTTAGATTTTGACAAGAAGATTTTAAAGAAAGCTATGGGAAGTATAGCTTGGGGACAGTGGAGAAGGTGTTGAAAGGAGCTCCCATTATTTTGCATACTTTCTTCCCCCTGTCAATCAACAACACACGCCTCCTCCCAGGCCTTCTCTACTAATACTGAATCTTATTGTCCCTTGCAAAGTCTGTTAGGGAGGCATTCACAGTGACTCACCAATCTCTTCTCAAAGGGAACCATGCCCTAGCTCTCTTTCTACTTCCTGTTTGCTTATAAATCGTCCAGACCTTCTTTGGTGTTTTCTTTGCTCAGATGTCAGCTACATGAAGTCACATTGTAACCACAAAGAGACTTTTTGCTTGTGGTGCTGCCTAGTGTTAACAAAGCACTAATGCTGCTTGGCGTGAATAAGGCTAGTCATTGTGGCCAAACTTCTGAGAGGCTCAAGGGCCAAATGTCAGACTGCCAATTAAGCAGCAAGGTGGAAAATTCTTGCCTTCCTTTTGGCTTAGAGGAGTTGCTTGGGGAAAAAAAAATTAAAATTAAGCAGGCAATAAGAAAGATTTTTTTTTTTTTTTTTTTTTTTTTTTTTTTAGTATATTTGAGTAGTGCAAGAAGTTGTACTAACATTACTATCCCCTTGATAACCACAAGTCACATTCATGACATGCACTCAGGTTCCTGCACAGATACACAATGAAAGGACTCCTGAAATCTATGCAGTTGTTGGAACTCCTAACTGTACATATCTGCATAAGAGGAAAAGCAACTTGCATCCCAGGTCAGCCATCCAATCTTTGTCCAAATGGCCCTATCTTCAAGGAGTCAAATTGAGTTATGCAATATCTATGATCCATAATAGCAATAATTATACATACACATGGTGCTTAAGTGGTACAGAAAATATGAACAGGTATCACCTTGCTAGATCTTCACAATGACCTTCATTATCTTCTTCTACTACGTAGACTTATTATGTGTCAGGCACTGGATTTATAAGATTAATTGGAAATTAGGATTAAGGAACTTGAGCAACATCTTACAACTTTGAACTGTGTAATGGGAATCGACACCCAAGCTTTCTGATACCCAGTTGCAGGCATTCAGTGGTCTGTCTGTATTAAACTTTCCACTGTGTCAACAAAAGGTTCATTTGGCTCATAGAGCGTTGATGAATGGAGTTTGGGATTTGATGAAAAGGTTGTGATGGTTTGTATTTATCTCATTAAAGTATTTCTCTGCAGAGAGGTGAACTCAGTCTACTTATGACTATATCTGGACTATGTCTTTGATTAGAAAGCTCCTTATTTCCACATGAGATAATTGTAACCTAGTAACAGTTTTTTTAAAAAAATCTCCCAGTGAATATTTTCTTTAGAGCTACTACTGCCTGTGGTTCTCAATATTTAGGGGATTGGGTAAAGAGTTGGAGTAGGTGATTTTATTGTATTTTGCCGATGGCCAATTTGTGTCACGGGGACATAAAATGACTTGCTTAAAACCACATCCAACATTCCAGGGCTCCGGAGGCAGATTTTTTTGGATGTGCATTTTTTTACATGTAAAATCTTCTTTCTTTCCTTTTTTTTTTTTTTTTTTTTTATTCTTGCCTCGACTCCCTTCTTTCCTTCCCTCCTCCCTTCTTTCCTTCTTTCTGTTTTTTTTTTTTTTTTTTTTCAAGAGTGCATTAAAGTTGTTGTAGATACCTTTGCTCCGCAACCCTCTGATTTTTACTTGGATTTCCTTAATTTGGGGCTTTTTTCCTTTCATGTACATTCACCATCCTTTATCCAAAGAATCAAAGACTTTCCTCTTAAGACACACTAATGGCCCATTTATTGAAAGGTGAGCCTGATGCCTATTTTTTACCTCTGAATTCTAATTCTAGAGTCAGTGATTGACATTTCTCTCTCTCACATTCATTCACCCACTTATTTACTCTACAATTATTTTATGAATATTTATTGATCACATATTTTGTGGCATGTACAGCAGCCCCTTGGGGGATTCATGGGTAAACTGAATCGCCTATATCATCAATATGATTCAGAAACAAGCATTCTCAGGTTCCTTTTTTTTTTTTTTTTTTGCTACCAGGGATTGAACCTAGAGGCACTTAACCATTGAACCACATCCCTAGTAGCCCCCTTTATTATATATATTGTATTTAGTGACAGGGTCTTGCTGAGTTGCTGAGGGCCTCACTCAGTTGCTGATCCTGGCTTTGAACTCACAATCCTCCTGCCTCAGCCTCCCAGGCTGCTGGGATTACAGGTGTGCGCCACAGTACTGAGCTGGGTTCTAAGTTTTGATCAAAGGTGTAAGAGAAACAACTTCCTCTTATCTTTTATTCTGAATTTCAATACAAATTTTTCATAATCTAACCCCACATGTAGTTCAGTCTAACTTCTTCTTTTAACTTGAATGTATAGACAAACAACCAATTGCCAAATATCAGACCTCTCTTAATTCTCCTCTTGAGAGTTTACTATGGTTAATGTTTATATCTTGAAACAAAACGAAACAAACAAACAAAAACGTTCTACAAAATACGAAACCAACCCAAGAACAGCCTAGTGAATGACCACCTGACTGCTTTCTCTTCAGCTCCTTGGTGCCAGCTGGCGTTTGGCCTGGATGATCAGGGAATTCCTACATTTTATGGTAGTTACCTCTGTTGTCTCCTGCTGTGGCCTGAATGTCTGTTTCCTCCAAAACTCATGTGGAATGTAATTGCGATTGTGACAATAATAAGATGTGGGAACTCTGAGAGATGAGTAGGAATGCTGTGGGGATTAATGCCCTTGTGAAAGGGAGACATTGGTTCCCTCTTGTTCTCTTGCCCTTTTGTCTTCTGCCATGTGATGATATGCAAGAAAGCCCTTATAAGACACTGGTTCTTTGATATCGGGCTTCTCAGCTTCCAGAACTGTGAACCAACATATTTGTGCTCATTATAAATTCCCCAATCTACAGTGTTCTGTTCTATAGCACAAAACTGACATTTCCAGATACCATTTTTTTTTCCCCAGAGCTTTAGGGATTTCTGGTCAATGTGGGTATCTTCCAGTGGCTCTGTCCCTGTGAGGAAGAGGAGTCTTCACAGACATCCTCTGTGCTCTCATCCATCCAGCACCAGGAAAGCTGCTGGGCTCTTTTTGAGGACAAACCACTGGGAGTTTATACTTTGACTTCCATAGCCACTCTTGTCAACTGTGATCTTGTTCTGTATAATCATGCTTTGGTCAACAATGGACCACATTTGTGGCAGTGGCCCCATAATGTCATATCACCTAGTGATGGGATAGCTGTCTTAGTTTATGTCACTACACTTTGTCATGTTCCCACAGTAACAAAGTCTAGTGGCACATTTCTCAGAGCACGTTAGTGACACATTTCTCAGAGCACATTTCTTTCATTAGAGAATGCATGACTGTATTTATTTCTGGACCTTTTTACTATCCAATTAATCAATGAATTCTGTATGAAGTCATCTCCCCCGGCATTATTCCTTTTATTGCTTAAGCAGCATCTTAAGTACTGTCTCATTTGTTAATTAATCATACACCATCCATTAATTAAGAACAACAATGCATTATATTTGAAGAATTTTTGTCATACACTATCCATTAATTAAGAACAACAATGCATTATATTTGAGGAATTTTTGCATACATTTTTCTATTTAATCCATCAAACAGCCTTGATAGGTAGGCATTGATCTTATGCATATTTTGAAGAAAGAAAAAAACTAGGGGACAGAAAAGAAAATTTATAGGCTTGAGTAGGCTTAGACTCTGTTTTGTATTATATTCAGCCACAGCCTCCACCCTTTTTCAGCAAGGTAAAGTTAATGTCCCTTGGGGAAGAGAAGAGACTGGGGCAGGGTCTGTGGTGGGGACTTTGCAAACTTAAGGACATATGTTACTAACAGATACAGGTGTGTAATGGCCTTGATGGAGCGTGTAAAAATCTAGAAGTGAGAAGTACAAACATGCTGTGTGTTGGAGTACATTTTGTTACCAGAGCTTTGAGTTAAAAGATCATAGCATGAACTATTTTCTGGCCATGTTGGCTAAGAACTGGGAAAGGAGATTGGGGTGAATCAGGACTGCAGATATCACCCTCTGTGCCCTGCAAGCTCCTGAAGGCTTTCCGTTCCTGCAGATATGGAAGCAGTGACCAGCTCCAACCAGGACATTTGCTATTGTACACAAATTCTCTATAGAACAGTAAAACTAGGGAGAAAAATTTTTTATCTAGATTAAAGTGCTATAAAAGTAGTCAGTACTTGGTCCACAATACACCACTCTGGGGATGGTCCCATTGTCATCCTAGTTCTCTCTGGACGTATTTATTGCTCTTGGGAACAAGTTGTGAGAAAGAATGCAATGGATTTTTTTTTTTTTTTTTTTTTTTTTACTTAAAGCTAAATTTCTCTCTAATCTGTTCAAATTCTACACAATTTCATTCAAAGAAAAATAAAATGCAGGAGAAGGTTAGAGAAATTTTCTAGGTTTAGAAATCATTTTCTTTCTTATGATTTATTAAAATCCTAACAATCAAAGAAAACCTCATCACGTCTTCTGCACCCTAAGTATCACATTTATGGCATCTAGACCCTCCACAAAATTCCCCCACAAAATACAGTATGTGCTGATAATAGGCACTTGTTAGGTATAGCCAGGGATCTGTGTATGTTGACATACACCAGAAGGCCTTTCCTAAGCTAGAACCAGAGAAAGCCAGGAGTCAAGAGTTTCAATCTCAAAGCAGAAACCATGATAGAGTGTTGTCTTGCAAGGTGTATTCAAAGCTGTTTCCTTCGTTCATCCATTTTATATCTGTTTAAGGACTGACCACCAGTGGTGCAAGCTCTATGTCTTGCTGTGGTGATTAAACCCAGGCGTCCATATCATGAGCTAAGGTGGGGGTCTTGGAGTCCAACTTGGAGTCAAAGATAGGTTGTGGTGAAGGATAAGCCATCCTTCCTGAATTTCTATGACAGAAAACACGCAAGTACAACATGGCCCTGTGGCCACTTTGCTAAGATCGGATAAGTATCAAGGAAAGCCATAGGGCACGGAAGGGTGTTTTACAGCACATAAATCTCTGTGGCTGTACTAATAGCAGGGCTATGAGGGCTTTATCTTTGTCATGGTTCTCAGATATCCGTGCAGGGTGTACAGAGTATCACTGGGACAGCTCCTTGGTCAGTCTCTCCTTCCTCTGTGTCTTCCTCAAGCTCCTTTCCTTCTCCCTACCTCTGTTTCCTGATTGCTAGAGCTTTTCCAGCTCTTTAATTTAACCTCATTAAGAAATGTGTGGATCTATTTTTCTACCCCAGCATTTAAGTACTTCCACCGTGGTCTGCAGGAACATTTTCCTGGAAAGACTTTGCATGGATTTTCCACTGCCTGCTGCCCTCGCTAGCGCTTGGGAAACTGCTTTTTTTTATTCTTCCTGGTTGTATTTGCCACTTACCCTACTGAAAACAGGAATTAAGACTTTAGACAGCTGCTTGCTACATAAAATTTTCGAATAAAATATTCCCATTACATTTTCTTAGGGAAAAAGTTCACTCGACTAGATTAGCAAAACTAATATAAATATGAAGTAATGCCAGTGGCTGCCTGCAGAAGGTGTTTTTAACTTTCCATTTGACTTCAGCGTCCAGCACATTGAGGTGTCTGTGACACTCTGCTCTGTGGCACATTTGTGAGCAGGGTGATGTTGTAATGTTCCCATAATGGCGGGTATTATGCTAATAGAGATTGATGCCAACGTGTGCTTATATATATTTAGACAGGTGGAGGCATTCTCAACTGCTAATGTTGCCTGTGTGGTTTGAAATTCACACATATATGGAAAGAGGAGAGTTGAATTCCTACTCTAGACTCTGCCTTTGACCTTACATGGCTATAGGGTGATATTCACTCACAAGGTCTATTTTCACCCTTATGAAGAGAATAATAAGATACCCCCAACTAACTGATTCAATGAGTGGAATGCTAGTTCAATCTTTCAAAAGGCCTTCATCACCTCATATGAGGGACAATAAGTCACACCTTCCTGGATGTGTTCTCCTTGGTCACGGTCACGTGATACTTAGCAAAAGGGTTGAGTGGACAATTACGAGGACAATTCCACAAGTGAGACTTCCTCCTCTCCTTCACCTGTATAGGCAAAACCAGAAAGATCAAGGGACCAGGAGTTAAAGGCTTCTCTCTACTATTAACCCCCAATGTGCCTGTGAAGAAATCATGAAGTTCTTAATTCCCTCATCAAGAAATCAATAAGTTCTTTATTCCCTCATCTATCAAAGCTGCAGAAGATGTTCTGCTATTGCCTTCAAATGAGTTGCTTAAATAAAACAATTCCATGAAAGTACAGGGCAGCAATGAATCATTGCAAAATGATGGGGCTATGTGAAGCAGTGACTGTGAGTTAGACAACCAGAAGCCTGCAGAGCATCTCAGACTCATGGATGGATTTTTATGTAACTTCTTCAGAGTCAACAGCCCTACCAAACCCTTCCTGTGGAGGTGATATCTCAAAACTCTACTTTCTCTATCACAGCTCCAGCCCAATTCCTATCTCAGACATCTTGGCATATCTGACATGCTTAAAAACACAGATACTTTTAACCAATTTTTCCCCTAACATTATGGGGATGGAAGTTTAAAATAATAGGAAACAGAATACAACAAAATCTCATGTGGAAGCAGAAATTCTGGCCATTGTGCTAAAACGTCAGTCTCCCAGGGCTCTGTTCCCATGTAGGGGCTGACATGGCAGTCAGTCTTCTTGGCTAGGTTTTCCTTCTTGCTGTGTGGCATTCCTTTATTCCTGCTGATCCTGACTTTTGTATTTCAAAGTCTCACATGTGGGCACCATCTCTAGAACTTCTGGGATCCACAGGACATGTTTATATTTTGCATCATGGAGATGATTTGTTTTCTCTGATTCTGCCATTCACAGCCATATAATTCAGTGGAAGTTTCCTAGCTCAGTCAAGGTCTGTGCCACCTTTATGGGACATCAGTGAGGGCATATTTTATAATCCAAAGTATAAAATAGGAGATGGAGTCCTGACACAAATTGTACAGATAATTGAGAGTAATTTGACCAACATAAACCATGCATCTAAGAAAAGATCAGGAGTATGTTGTATCTGAATTACTAAGAGTCCATGGACTTTCCATTGTACTATGTTGTAATTTCATGTCTACATACATCAGTGTCCAGGAGGAGTGCACAGTGAAGTAGAGCCAAGAAAATTTTAGCTTAATACGTATTATGGTTTGGAAGTGAGGTGTCCCCCAAAAGCTCATGTGTGAGACAACGCAAGAAGATATAGAGGAGAAATGACTGGGTTACGAGAACCTTAACCCAATCAGTAATGGGATTAACTGAGTAGTAACTGAAGACAGGTAAGGTGTAGCTGGAGGAGGTGGGTCATTGGGGGCGTGCCTTTGGGGTATATATTTTGTATCTGGTGAATAGAGTCTCTCTCTTTCCTTCCTGATCATCATGTGAGCTGCTTCCTTCCACCATACTCTTCCGCCATGTTGTTCTGCCTCACCTCAAGCCCTGGGTAATGGAGCCAGCTGTATAGACTGAGACCTCCAAAGCCATGAGCCCCCAGATAAACTTTTCCTTTTCTACAATTGTTCTTGTTAGTTCTTTTAGTCACAGCAGTGAAAAAGCTGACTAAAACAATATGTGAAAAAATTTCCAACAGTGATAAATATGTGGAATGTTATGGGCTTTATGAAAGGCAGAGATCTATTTAATACTCAGTGGATTCCATTGGAATTATATGACCAGCTAGGGAAATGTTGTAGAGCAAATGTTCATTGAACTAAAGGTTACCGGAGTAGAGATTGAATCAAGCCTTTTAGAAAGTTGCTTCCAAGACTGAGATATGTGGACTCCAGAAATAGGTGGTCAGAGAAGTTCTTCTTTCTCAGAAACACACACACACACACACACACACACACACACACACACACACCAATCATACACAGCAGCATGTATTCTAAAATGTCAGTCCTCTGCAAGGTGATGAAGTCCCTGCCTAGCTGATTACTCAGAGATGGCAAGTCCTTAAGAGACCTTTGCTTTTTGGTAAGTAGCTAACCTTCTCATGAGAAGAGCAGTAACCCTGGGAGGTTAGGAGACATCTCTGCAAGGCAAGAAGGAGCAGGAAAGAAGACTTGGAATAAATAATAAGAAGAAAAACCTTACCTTTTGGCCTCATTCAAACACTGCAGTAGACCCTAGGAATCCAGCTCTGGAGCGAGTCCATAAAGAAAGCCTTCGAAGTTTGCACAAAAGATTCTTAAGTAAGCTCATAAATGTGACACCAAGCAAATACTTGGCAAAATTCAGCAAAGCCATAAAAAGTTGCTGGGAACTTCCAGCAGCATTACCTGAGCTGGAAAATCCTAGGGGGCAGGGCTCCCCTTCCCTCAATTAGGGATCAGGTAAGTGACAGGGATTTCAAGTTTTGTTTAATTTGGTCCTGGACCAAAATTTTTGTTTCTGGTCTCTGGACCCTTGTCATAAAGAGGAACCAGTATTAAACATGACAATACAAAAGAAAGCATGAATTTTTTATTGTAGAAATGTTAACATTTTATGGAAGAATCAGGACTGATGTGACTGCATCACTGCTGTAGAAGGTGGATACGTATTCCAGTTCATCACTGTTTTTCATATTATCTTGATGGAATTCTATTATTTTGTTTTTAATAAAAATCACTAAAATCTTCTATCTAGTTCCCAAATGAAAATGCTCACTGCTAGCAGAAGTTAATTAGAAGGCCCTGTTTCTTAGTTTTCTAGGGATTCCAAGACAAAGTACCATAAACTGAATAGCTTAAACAGCATCAATTTAGCATCTAACATCTCTGGAGACTAGAAGAAATCCTAGATCGAGGTGTCGGCAGTGTTGATTATTTCAGAAGGCATTAAGGAAACACTCTTTTGTGTCTCTTGCCTGACTCATGATGGTTGCTGGCAATCTTTGGCATTCCTTGGCCAATAGAGCACCATGCTGACCTATGGCCACATCTTCACAGGGTGTGTTCTCAATGTGTGTCTGTGTCCAAATTTCTGCCTATGGAGACACTGTCATATTGGATCAGGACCCTCATTTTAACTTGATTACCACTGTGAAGAAACCATCTCTATGTAATACTTCATTCTGGGGTCCTGGGCATTAGCACTTCAATATGTGCATGTGAGGAGGATGCAATTCAACCAATAACAACTTGATTTCCAAAACCAAGAGGAGAGGGGATACTGCAAATTCAATTTTCTTAAAAAAAAAAAAAATCACAAGGAACAAAACCCTGGTGAAGGCAATGATTATAGCCCCCGAAAATACCACTCTAAAGTAATTCTGCATATAGATATGCCCCCTGTAAATGTTTACTAGAGAAAATGGTTTTATAGGTAAATGCCAAGGAAAACTTTGATCCACATCCTCCTTACTGATCAGAACCAAATAATTCATCATGCATCATTTTGTACTTTGGTCACCAGAAATCTGGGAGCTGAGTCTGCTGCACAGTCTTGGGTCCCTTATTCATTTCTCCTTCTCTTGTTGGACTCTTGTTTCCTGTTCCTGTTTGTTTTCCCCACTTGATATTCATATGCCTCTGGCCAGCTATTGCACACCTTTTCAGGAGAGAGGTGGGACGCCCTTGGATAGAGTGAGAATTCTGGCTCCCAGGCCACTGTGGTCTCTTCTGCTCAAAATCCAGGAGATACTTTCCATCATGATCTTCTTAAAGGGGTTTGCCGTGAGCATTTTGTGGATTATTTCTTTCAGTTTACTCTCATGCTCTCCTTTGTGTCCTTGCCAGAGCTTCTGAAAACAGTGGTTAAGTCTGCTTTACAGCTTGGAGCTATTCCTTCTCTCTCTGTCTTTCTTTCTTTGTTCTAATTTGTTATACATGACAGCAGAAAGCATTTCGATTCATAGTATACAAATGGAGCACAATTTCTCATGTCTCTGGTTGTACACAAAGTAGAGTCACACCATTCTTGTCTTCATACATGTACTTAGGGTAATGATGTCCATCTCATCTTTCCTACCACCACCACTAGTCCCACCCCTCCCCTCCCTCCCCTTTGCCCTATCCAAACTTCTTCCATTCCTCCTATGCTCCCCGCCCCCACCCCCATTATGGATCAGCATCCACTTATCGGAGAAAACATTTGGCCTTTTGTTTTTTGGGATTGGCTTACTTCACTTAGCATGATATTGTCTAACTCCATCCATTTACTTGCAAGTGTTGATGAGGATGTGGAGAAAAAGGCACATTCTTACATTGCTGGTGGAACTGCAAATTGGTGCAACCAATTTGGAAAGTAGTATGGAGATTCCTCAGAAAACTTGGAATGGAACCACCATTTGACCCAGCTATCCCACTCCTTGGTTTATACCCAAAGGACTTAAAAAGATCATACTACAGTGACCCATCCACATCAATGTTTACAGCAGCACAATTCACAATAGCTAAATTGTAGAACCAAACTGGATGCCCTTCAATAAATGTTTGCTCCCTTTTATTTGAAAGAAAATTCAGCCTTAACAATCCAATCACAGCAAAAACCAAAGTATGTTCTTTGTGTATCAAACAATAAAGAAGGGAGAGAAAGTCCTGTCTGTGTATAAATAGTCTTTGGAAAAGACAGTTATCATTTCCCTGAAATAGGAAGAATGTAAAATAGAGGGAACACACACACACCACCTCTACAACCAACACCATCACCACCAACAATGTGCTAATTCACTCTTTAATGATCATATCTGGTCCCTATATTTAAGAGGATTTAAATATATGCATAGTCAATTGAAGACTGTTTTGTTTTTGCATATGAACATATCATTGGTCATTTGGTATCTGAAGCTGGAATGTGCCTTGAGAATTTTGCTCGGGGTTTATGTTTTTGGGGTCAAAATATGGGGTTGTGAGTTTTAGTCACAGTTGATGCAGTTTTACAGAAAACAGTGAAATAAGACATTTGGCTTATTTCATTAGGAATTTCAAACTCTGCTCTGTGGTGTGAACTAATTCTTCCATTGGATTTTTGAGATAGAAATTATTGCTTAATTATGAGCATAGCCTTTTCAGCTCATTAAAAATTTTAAATAGCATGCATTTTTCTGTTCCAGAAACTTTCCTCTGATCTCTGAATGGCTTACTTTCAGAGTATTAATGGCTTTTAGTCCTCCTCTAACTCTTGCATCTATTTAATATCAGCAGAAGTCATTTCTTGTAGCTACACGTTATTCTCCCTTGGACTCCATAAGTATTTTGCTATGGTTATCTTGTATGTTTATGCTTTTCTTTAACTTCAGGAAAAGTGCCTGTCAGGTGGGAGGTCTTTGGAATGGTAAGGACAAGGAGGATGGAAGGCACATTAGGGTCCCATCCCATGGGCCAGCTGTGAGCAAGGCGGCCAGCCAGGCCCTACTGCTGGCACAGAAGGAGAATTTCCACAGCCATTCTCAGCCCAGCAGAGGCACCCCAGAAGCAGTAGGACATGTTGGGCCTGCTGTCATCCTAGGGGAATTGGCAACCCCAACCTTCAGTCATCTTTTACCTTCCAGACAGAATGGTGGAAGAAAGAGGGAATGAGAAAGATATGCTCAAGTTGCCAAGATTTTAATCTCTGTCCTGATTTTCATGAGGTTCAGGAAGCCAAAGATGGCTGTAAATCAAAAGAAATTTGTACCATGTCAAAGGAGAGCTCATAAAAAAATGCATGGGTATTCAACTTCAGGACATCTATCTATACAATCCATTATGTTAACAAATTGCAAGAGAAAGTGCTTGTGATTACATAGAAAGGAACAGAGAAGTCATCTGTTAAGATTTAGTAGAAGCACTAATTCATAATAAGACAGGAAAGGGGGAATAAATGATGAAGGTTCATTGTAGATGAAGTTGGTTATAGCTATGTAGAGTTGTAGAATGATAACATATCAAATATTGAAATAGTAAAGCCATATTCCATAAAATTAAAAACAAAACATAGATGTCAACTATGTCCATCATAAGAAATATAGTTTTATCAGTCTATTATGTGCTTATTTTTATCCTGTACTTACTGTATATGAATGCACTTCCAAGAGTAAGCATAGATAAAGGTGAATTAATTTTTTATGTGGGGACTAGATCTGGTCTTGAGTGATAAATCTGATCATTGTTCTTTTACTTACCATTTTGGGGACAAAACTGCTATGAACATACTGTCCCCATGTACAGGAAGAAAAGAGCTTTCTTGGGGTTGGGCTGGCCTGGCAGTAACTAAGAAGACTTTGTAGGAATGGGATTGCAACAGACAAAGACCTTTTAAGAATAAACCAAAATTGAGAGTCGGAGCAGGAAAACCCTGTTTGGTTTCCCAAACCTTCCTGGAAAAGGAGAGATGTCCTCCAGGACTGACCCTTGGGCATGCTTTCTGTCTCCCTCTGCGAGGGGTATAAGCATTTCTCAACAAGTTGAGGGGACCCCGAGACTTCTTCTCAGCGTATGGAATGTGATGGAGGGAGAATATTATTTTGGAACAAAGCCTTGGCATCTGTTGCTGGAAAAGCTTATGTAGCATGAGAAATCGTCTTTCCCTCTAAATATGTGAAATGCTTTTCTAATAAAAGCATTGAAGCCTAGAGTTAGTTGTTATTGTTTGTTTGTATATTTGGGGGTAGTTTAAAATTTTTTTCCTTGATTGTTTTTTGTTTAGGCTTTCCATTCCAAGTTGACTTTCTTTGTTAATGAATGGTTCTTTTAGTTCATCAGGATTTTGTATTTATTAGAAAAATATATAAAGTATTCTTTGTAACAGTATTTTGTTCTTCCATTTTAGCTATAACTTTGTTATATTGGCCTAATTTTAATAAATTCTACTCTTTATTCTAATTTATATAATTTTATGGGTGACTTATTCTCTTAATCCTCCTATCCTTAGTGGTTTTTTATTGCTGTAAAATATTCAAATCTCTTACTTCACGTAATGAATGCATTAGATTCTGTGCATTGACCATTGATGTTTTTCTGGTGAAAGAATATTGGGGGAATTACTTCTAACTTTCTTCTCACTTTTGCTTCAGTATCTTATTGCATCCTTATGGGCTTAATTTATTTCCTTATGAAATTAAACTATGGTAGGTGTGAATTTAAGTCACATTGCTATTAGCAGTGAGCTTGGATAAATATTTTTCTCAGTTTACTCATTTGTAAAACAGAGCTGATAACAGTTTCTTCCTCAAAGATTTGTATTATGATGGAATAAGTTAAAATGTGCACATTGCTTTTCAGATATTTTAAGTATAATAAATTGTTTATTTATATTGTACAAGAATGGGGATTTGAGTTAGAGTGGTTTGGGGGGCTCACTCTTCCTCTTCACCTCTGCAGAGGTCTTTTCATTATTTCTTTTTTTTTTTTTTTTTTTTTGGTACTGGGGATTGAACTCAGTGGCACTCGACCACTGGGTCACATCCCCAGCCCTTTTTTGTATTTTATTAGAGACAGGGTCTCACTGAGTTGCTAAGTGCCTCGCCATTGCTGAGGCTGGCTTTGAACTCGTGATCCTCCTGCCTCAGCCTCCCAAAGTGCTGGGATTACAGGCGTGCGCCACCGCGCCCGGCGGTCTTTTCATTATTTCTAACAACTTTATAAATGGTTGATTTTTATTCTTTGGCAGGTAATGTGATTTCCTTTTGTTTATTAGCCTTTTTTCAATGCTTACAGAATACTTTCATCATTCCTAAAAACAGTCATGTGTAGGTAAAGATTTCTTTATTAATCTTTCCAAATATCTTAGATCTTTTTCAAATAAGGAGTTTATTTTTGTCCAGTACTTCATGGTGGATTTTACCATTTGCTGTATTCTTCTTGATTTCCCTAACCTTATTCTTCATTAATAAAATGGACAAAAAGCACTCCCTATCTTACAGCATTTTCCTAGGAATGGCTTATAGTGAAATACCCAAGTATAGTCTTTGGGTGACTTCGTGTCCTGTGTCCTTCTGCATTAATAATGCAGCAGAAAAGCATGACGAGCAAATTCTTAGAAGTGTCCCTTAATGTCTATATTTAAAATATATTTTTTAAAACTCTTTCACACTTTGAGTTGTCAAATAACAGAAAACAACCTACTAGGGGACTGGCATTGCTAGAGACTCAATAAATAGTTTTATCTATTGTCTTCCTTAGCCTCCTTTGTACTTATCTGTCACTGTTCTTATGATTATCTGTGTCTCCCCCTCTTTCTCTCCATGTGATGTTGCTTTTCAATTTTGTCTTTAGTGTCATTAATACAACTTACATTGCAGGACTTTAAATTTTTGTTTTGTTTTGTTTTTAACTTGGTCATCGCATGAAGTCACTTTGAGTACCTCCTTCTCCTCTCCATGCTCTGTCATGATCTCTTCCCATCAGACCAGTTTCACTCAGAAGCAATATCCTCTTGCACTCACTGAGAACACAAAAGGGAGTTTTTGGAGCATTTTGTTTATATCAGTGGTTTTGTTTCAGAAGGTTGTGGTCTCTCCTTATCAGTATGATACATTCTTGTAGAGTGGACTTCAAATTAATAGGCTATCTCTTTGTCACTTAGGCATCTCTTAACAATAACCCTTATTTTAAGTAGACGTTTTCAGGCATGGCCTACCAGAAATCTTTGGAAAGACTGTTGGGAATTTGGTTCTGGAGTTTTATTCTTCAATGCTTTTGTGATTTTCTGATGGAAGAAATTGAAACTCTCGTGACATGAACTATTATAAAGTTTGTTTTAGGCATTTGGGGGTGACATATATTCTATGACTGTCATCTTTGGCTGAATTATGTCAAAAATATCCTATTATCAAGCAGGGATTTTTCTTTTGAGTGAAATACTAAACACTTCCAAGCAAAAGTCTACCCAAGCCTAAAACCATGTGTTCAAATAAAACTAGGCTCAAGAAAGTTGTCTGCTCTTTCTATGTATCACCATTGGTGTGCTGTTGTTTAAATTAGCTCTATGGTCTTATAAAGATGCAGAACACCAAACTGTGTTAAGTATACATTGCTTTCTCAAAGTTGTAGTTACAAGCCTTATAGGATATCTACAAACTAAATATGCATGACAAAAATTGAACTATCTTCCTGTTATTGATGGGATTAATGGTAAAGTGATAGATGACTTTTTCTTCCTCTTCTTCCTCCTCCCTTACTTCTCTTCCTCCTGCTTCTTAATCAGAGAGACAATGGGCAATTGCATGCTCCTGATAATGGTAAGACATCGTGAGTGTGGTCTGAGAAGCTCACTCTGAATGTTAAGTAAATCTCAAATGCCTGTGGGTTTGCCTGCCTGTGTTGTCTATGGTGCTTCTGTATTATAGAAATGGAAAAGTTTATAGGAAGATTCTTTTAAGACATCATTTCCCAAGTGGGCTTATTTATCTTTATGCTTCTCAGAAGTGAGTTCTGTGGCAGAATGTGTGCCCGACCTGCATGACCATCCAGCTGCACACTGGTTTTCACTTCCTGGGAACTGTGTCATATCAGGGCTGATCTGGGAAGGAGACACAATATGTGGGCTTCAAGGGTGCTAACCTGGTAAGACAAGCCAACACAATCCCAGTAGACATCCACTCTGTGAAGTGCTGACCTACATGTTCACTTATTTCGCCATTTCAGGTATCCCACCAAATAAGCATCTTTGTTCCTCTTGTATAAGTGTGCAATATGGCAGACATCAGTGCAGTCAAGACACCTGGGTTGGAGCGAGTAGTGACCAGATATGCCACTTAATGATTGAGAGGCCTTGGGAAAGTCACTTATTCTTGGTCATTATTGTAGACTTGTCCTTACAAGACTGAAGTCCCTTCCAGCTCTGACACTAGGGTCTGTAGTCGATTCCACTGCTTGTTAGCCTGTTCCACACAGGCCAGAGACATTGCTGGCAGACATTGTGTTTTCCTTCACATTTAAGTGATTGTGGCTTACAAATATACTCATTCTTTGCATATGCCAACTGCTCTCTTCAGAGCAGACCAGAGCCCAGTACCCCACCAGAAGCTGGCTCAGAAAAAGCTTCAGAGGCTACTGACGGCTGGCTTGGAAACCCATCTCTGAAACAAGCCAAAGAAAGATGCCAATTCACTCTGCAGGAGAGCTGAGGCCTCATCGAGGGTGGGACACAGGCATTCTGTGCTACTCATTCTTTAAGACCAAAGGTGTGCCAGTTTTGGTGCCAGCCATAGGCGCTGGAGTTAATCCTCAATAGTACTGTGAATGCAACTTTTAGATTCACTACCCAGAAGGTGAATGCAGCCAAGAAAACTGCAGTGCTGACTGTGTGGTGGAGGCAACAGAGGGAGCTTGGCCGTCTCTGGAGGACAGGCCTGCTGTGTTTTTCTTACCATGAATAATTTCTGATATTCCCATAAGACAAGTTATCTCCTTTATCAACAGTCTGAAGCTTCAAGAAAAGCAATTTTATCAGCTCTCATTGCTCTGAAGACAGGGACTAATTCATGAGCCCCAAATGTATATTTACACGTTAGCCATTAAATATATGCACGCTTCTCTGGAAGACACCTTTGTATGACAAGTCCAAAGAGATGTACAAACTATCTGATGAGGTTACTTATTTAAATGAAAGGAAGAATAAAATGCTTGGAAGAATTTGAAGAACATGCAAATGCCATCATTTCTGGTGCTTTAATGGATAAAATGAGGTGGCTAATCACAATTTCTCACCTAATTATTACTTTGTAGGTGACTTTCTGAATGCCTTTCTATGGATGGTCCTTTAAGAACAGCATTCAATATCTACCTTTGCAGCCTCTCTTCTGACTGGCAGAGCACGGGCAGAACACATAGGGATGATAAAAGGAAATATATGCCTAAGTGGCTTGAGAGCAAAAGTGCTTGTATTAGGAAATAAAATGCTTTCAATGATAAACTAGCAGGATAGAGGTAATAACATTGCAAGCATAGAAAACACTTAACTGTATGCACTTCCTGGTATCCTGCTGATATCTTCTCCTTATATCACAGAAAGACTGTTCAGGATTTCTGGTTCTGTTGATCAACGAGTCTCATTAATCTCCCAGGTACAAAAATCAATAGCTAATGAATCAACTTTCTTTTTATTGGATGGAGGAGATCATAGTTTCCATGGAGTACTACAAACTGGGTAAAGGCATCATCCAAATATCCTTCTATGTGCTAGTCAAGACAAAATTTACCATATCTTTTGTGTGTATGAAAAATAGGCATGCATTTGTGTTATTGTTTTTACGATTTAATATCCATTTTGATTCAAATTTATGGCACAAAAAACTATAAAGTTGAAAATAAAAATCTTTCAAAAGCAAAACACATGCAATCTTCATATCCCTCTATAAAAGTCTGGAATTCTCGTCAAGCATTCTTTCAAAATGCTCTCAAGGCTTCAAAGTTTGCACCAATCCCATTGAATGCTAACCCCAACTTCAAGCTGCCCTCATTTCCAAAGTGACAACAACCCCCCACTCCATCCGGATGGGAAGATGGCCTCTTGCTAGAGCTCTCTTCACACCTCGGAGGAAAGACATGCACTTTTCAGAGCAATAGTCAGAGGGCATGGTTGTAACATTTTTAAATCTCATATGTGAGTCTTCCATATTCCCCAACT
Organism: Tamias sibiricus; assembly: GCA_025594165.1. Taxonomy (NCBI): domain Eukaryota; kingdom Metazoa; phylum Chordata; class Mammalia; order Rodentia; family Sciuridae; genus Tamias; species Tamias sibiricus. The sequence goes on from CM046670.1 coordinate 84,113,034, forward strand.
CCTCTTCAAGCTTTCCCTTCCTTGCCTTTCTGTAGTGATTTCAACTTCCTCTATCTCAGTAATCAAGGCAATCACTCCCAGACAAGATCACTTCATCCTGCCTGCCCTCGACAAAAGCTGAAAGAGGAAATCCCATTCTAGATTCTATAGAAGAAAATAATATTTGGCCTTTCAGAATGGAGATGATTACAACGGCAGAAGAAAGATGACTACAGTGAATAGAGTGTTGGGGTCCAAATGGTCTGGTGTCAAATTCTTGCTCCAGAAGTGGAGAGATTTTGGAAGTGTTATTTAGCTTTTCTGAGAATTTGGTTCTTGTTATGGTTTAGATATGAAATATCCTTCAAAAACTGATGTGTGAAGAATTTACAGAGGTGAAATGTTTGGGTTAGGACAGCCTTAACTTAATCAGTAGATTAATCCACTTGAGTGGATTAACTGGGCAGTAATTGTAATTGGGTAGGGTGTGACTAGAGGAGGTAGGTCACTGGGGGCATGACTTTGAGCTCTATATTTTGTCTCTTGTCAATGGAACTCTCTGTTTCCTGATTACCATGTCCACCGCACCATTCACTTCAGTCCAAGAATAATTGAGTCAGCCATGCATGGACTGATACCTCTGATACTGTGAGCCCCAGACTCCCTTCTCTTAAATTGTTCTTGTCCAAGTCTTTTGGTCATAGTAGTGAAAAAGCTAAAACAGTAATCCATAAGCAAAACCAGATAAAAACTCTCTTTAACAAGGGTTCCAGATTAGGTTAGGGATTATAAGTGTGAAATGCCTTGCTGCAGTGGTTGTGGTCATAGTGGCTATGGTGGTAGTGGAGTTGTTAGAAGGAGTGGTAATGGAGTTGCTAGGGTAATGGTGTTGGTGATGGTAGGGGGTGATTGATGGGGGTTGGGGAGGTGATGGTGCAGTGGAAGGTGATGGGGTAGAGCTGATGCCATTGATGATGGTAGAGTATTGATAGTGGAGAAGGTAGTATAGGTGATGTTGGATGTATTATTGGTAATGGTGGAAGTGTTGAGGTGCAGGAGGAAGAACTAACAATGGTGGTTATGGTGGAGGTGTTGGTGATGTTGCTGATGGTATAATAATAATGGAAACCAGCAGATTAATCTCAAATAGTAAAAATTTACACAACAGAGTAGGAGCATTTTTTGATAAGAAAGCTTGCCAGTTCCTATTATTTATATCATAGAAACAAATTCTTTTCCCTAAACCTTTTTTAACTTTGGCCATGGCCAAAGGATTGCACGATCTACCTCTTTCATCACAATCACCAAAAACTCCACTACCAACATCTCTGCCCTCACCACCAGCTCTGCCACCTCCTTCACCTCCAACACTTTCATATCACCTCTACTTTTGCACCCTCCTAAACACCACTGCCTCTGTAGTAGAAATAATGGTATGGTGGGAGGCTAAGGCAGGAGGATTGTGAGTTCAAAGCCAGCCTCAGCAAAAGCAATGTGCTAGGCAACTCAGTGAGACCCTGTCTCTAAATAAAATACAAAAGAGAGCTGGAGATGTGGCTCAGTGTTCAGTGATCCTGAGTTCAATCCCTGGTACCCATGCCACAAAAACATATGGTATGTGGATTGACATTGATTCCTTGGGATGGCTAAGCATTTTCATATTTGAGAAACTGCACCAAAATTTAAATACCTCATGGCATCCTGTCTTCATTTTAACACATTCTATTGGCAAGTCTTTATAATCTAGCTATTATAAGACTTACCTCAGAGGATAGTTATGTGATAGGTTTTCAAGTTTAATTCAGTTTCTTTACACGACCATTCTTTAGTTACTGGCATGATTGGTACCATATACAGAATCTCATTCAATCCTCACAGAAGCAGTGCTAAAAAGATTGTTCCCTTTTACAGTTGAGAAAAAAGTGAAGGCTTCGTGAGCCTTAGGGTGGCTTCCCCAAGTCACACATGTAGCTAGAGATGAAGATGGGAGCTGGTTCCTCCTCTCTGTGAAGTCCAGGCTTTGTCATGCTTACTCTTCTGTTATTCTGACTCCCAGACTCCACAAGCAGACCTCAAGTTCCCAGGAAAATGACCCGGTCTGGCTCTTCTCTTGCCGTCAGCACCTAGTGCAGAGCCAGCCACATGGCAAGTAGCCTCTAAGTGCTTGTGACATGAACTGGTGAAAGTAATTCACACAATTGATGAATAATCTGCATGGTCAAAATGTGCATGCCTGAGGGTGTCATTGGAACTTACAAAGGTGGAAGAGTTCCTGTCACCCACAATGCCTTCTGTGCACCACTCAGGAAGCAGGCGACTCAGGCTTACTGGGTACTGGGAAGTTAAACAGATGGACCCCAACCTGCAAGGACCTTGCAACATATTCCCACTGTCCAAGGCTGGGACAGTGATGGTCCTTTTCTCTGCATCCTTGTGAGGAAGTACAGATTATTTCTCTTTTTGGTGGGGACAGACCTCAGTGTTTAGCCTGAGGCTGGAAATAACACCACACATCTGGTCACTGGGGAGATGAGAGGGCTGGTGTGGTCAGCAGCAAGGAAACAAGGCTATTTCAGTGTGGTTTAGCTGGAGTAACCTGAGAAGGGAAGGTCCAAGTCATCTCGAACGGGAGTGGTCCCACCTGGGCGGAGCCTGACACCTGAGCTCATCTGTGGCTTTGCCCGGGCTGGCCCTGCCCTGCCCTGCCCTATCCAGTACCTCTCAGCTCCCTCAGGATAGGCCAGGCTCTGCTCTGTGCTAGCCCCAAACAACTGAGCCCAAACTGCAAAGCCAGGACCTCTGAGCAAAGGCAGTGACGTCAGGAAGGGTGGGGCAGTGTGTATGGAGCTATCTATCCCTGGGTTACTGTGCCAAATGTTAATCTGTCACCCTTGTGTGAGCTCCCGTGACCATAGTGCGCTTGTTCTAGGCATCTGTGTATACATCTGTGTGAAGCCTGTGTGTGTCACTGGCTTGTGTGTCTTGTGTGTTTTCCCTGGAAAAGGAAAAGACAATTGACTTTGTTGCAAAATTTGGTTGGTCCAAGAGCAGCAATTATTAAAAGTTTTTTTTTTTTTTTTTTTTTTTTTTTTTTTTTTTTAAATCACCTTTATATGCAAGACCTCATGCTAAGACCTTGGGAAATTTAAGAAAGTGAAAAGAATAGGCGTAAACTCAGGGAGTGCATGATCTGGGCCACACACTTTCCTGTGAAAACAGCTCTTGTCCAAGAGTGTTTGTGCCTGAACTCGGACAAGATGGTGGTCACTCTGGTCTGGTGGCCTGAGGGATTGTCCTGGGATGGGTGGGGTGGAAAGTGGAAGTTGTGTGGCTGGAGTTTGTTTCTTTGTTCAAATATTAATCCCCCTTGATAAATATGGAAAACTTTGTGTCTTCCTTTCATAATATCAAAATATCAAAATTCAAATATTTTTAAAAAATATATCAAAGTATAAGGGCAAAAATTTTTTCTTTGTTTTTGGTTCCTTGGTAAAACCACACTCCCAACACCAAGATATCTAGCATCTGGTCTTCATGGTCCTCTCCTTGCCTCCCCCACCATGTTGGAAGCTTCTTGGTGTCTAATCATGCTGCTTAGACTCAGGGCAAGGTGGCATGGCTGATGGGCAGCAGTGTGAACAAGGAACTCAGGGCTCAGACATGGAGGTCTCTGAGGAATAAGCAGGAGGTTTAGAGGATGTGATGAGATATTTATGAGGACACATTGAAAAGAGGGAGAAGGAAGAAGGGACGAAGGGATGGAGGGAGACACAGAGGCAGAAAGGCAGAGTCAGAAAGAGAGAACAAATATTACCATCTTACCAGATAATGCCCTGATGATACATCTGGAGACAATGCTTAGGCCTCTTCCTACATTCCAAGTCCTCCTGTAGGCTCCTTAGTAAACTTGGCTTGCACAGCCTGTGGTGTCTTATCTATCTGTAAAACACTTGTTCCAGTAAAGGGAGGAGCTCCGTGGAGTGACCCCAAACCTACCCCTGGTGTGCATGCTGTTGTCCTCTCACGAACCTCAGGAACACGCAAATGTCCATATTCACTTTAGTCACCACTTCTAGAAAATGTGAGGACGTCCCCTGAGGTCTTCTCTCAGGTATTTGATGTCCTTCTGCCCCCACTGCCTAGGGAGTGTTTTGGAGAGGCATTCAAGGTATTCCCATGGAACCAGATAAAGAGCCTCAAATAATGAATGTAATGAATACTTAACAAATAGTGGTCATTTAAGGCATTCAACATAGGGGAATTGCCACTGTGGTCCAACGACTCTTAACGGATTAAATATAAGCCCTAAAATAGAACTCTGGCATTGAGGATGCTCACCCTGGCATATTTCCAACACTTATTGATACAGTAGCTCTAAGTCTCAGGCTATGTGTTTAGGGAACAGACACCTGAAGAAAAGCAGGACTCCGGTCATTCTCTTCCTATACTGTAGTCAGTCATCAGTTTGTGAGCTTTGGACTTTTGGTTTGGATAGAAGATGTTAAAGCAATACAACTCAGCATATGCGTCTCACAATGACCCACTCCTTGGTACCCAACATGGGTTTGGGCTTCGTGTGGGCAAGACATTAAAATTTTAAAGAAGGCTTAATCATGTGAGTTCCATCAGTTTGATATGGGGCATTCTTTATTCTTCTAGTAGGGATGGCTTCATGACAGAGAAAAGTCAGGCAACACTGATCACTCTTGTGACCAATTGCATAGCACAGTAAGGAACTGTCTTGGCGAATCTCATCCATTCATGGATAGATAAGCAGAGGACAGTCTCGGGGTTCTCTGGCCACCATGTTTTAAGAGAGGCGCCTCACTGTGAATTTGCACCAAGCTTGTAGCCACCTGAGAGAACATAAGGGTGCCAAGAACTTAGTCAAGAGAGACAGCCTGGATCTCCCCAGCTTCTTAGAAAGCAAAGTGGCCCATCTCCATCTATCACCATAAATGGCCTGCCTGAGCTGCTAGTGTCTTCAGTCCGCGCCATAATATTTCATTCAACTACCCATTTGTTACACACACATTCCAAAAGCAAATAATGTTAATGTAAATAATTTGGGAAGCATTGTTCCATCTGTTGAAAATGTGCAGTAGTTGCTTCGCCCCTTGTCTAAACTGGGGCGGCTACTCTCAGGCAAGTTTGGGAGGTAAATGAACTGTCTGGATGCTTTTCTTGGCAGGCTCTCTTATTAGTGGGAGGTGGCAGTAACGAGAACATGAGGAAGACGGAAAGTGTTTACTTAAAGTCGTGGCCAAATGGCGAGGGAGAGTTAAGATAAATCATAAGCTGTCAATGATGACAACTTCAGACTGCTACTAGTTCACTCCTGTTTATGGAGTTTCAGATGCTGCATGTAGAATGTACAGGAGTTTGTTAAAGTCTTATTGGTAAAAGTTGCTGATTGTTTAAGATGTCAGCGTCAGAGGCAAGAGGTAGCACCATCCAGACAGGGAACAATGACAGCACAAGGCCCTTATTCAGCTATTCTGGGTGGGTCTCTCTCCAGGAAATGGGCATCACTGATTCCAATTTTCCTTCAAGACTCAAATCATGGATCAGCTTGGACTACAGTTTTGTCACATGACAAGCAGAGATATGGGACTATGGTGAAAAGCCAAAGGGTTGAAAGAACCAGCTCTGTGCTTTTCTGATAACATTTCTTATTCAAGGAAATCTTGCCTGAGTAGTAACTTCTGAATTGTAGCTTAGACCTGGGTGTGTATAAATAAAAGGTATCTGTCCTCTTTGGAGGATATTAGCCAATGTCCTCAACAATTTTTTCTCCCAAATTTCTTGCTGAAGTATTTGTCCAAGTATTTGTCTCTTGTGAAGCTTCAGTGTTTCTTTTACCAAACTGTAAGGTCTTTTCCTGTTCTTTGAGATTCCTCACAGCTAGACTGAATGTGTCAGTGGTGAGATGCAGAGATTGGGTACATTCTGTCCCCGTGTGCAGAGTTATGGAGAGCTGTAAAGAGCTCCCTGAGTTGAATACCCCTTCTTTGTGACTGTCTCTGAAACATTCATTAAGTGCCATTCAGGGTTCAGATATAATGGTGAGGGTGACTGTCCATACCATGAACAGGATGGACCATTATATCAATGAGTCATAGCAAAACAATGGCAAAGCTGGGATAATAGACATTTGTATAAATAATCGAGAAAGGTGATGGTAAGTAGAGTTCAAATCTCCAAGGAAGTTGGGAAAGAGGGCACAAATTGGGTCTTAAAGTCTGGGCAGGAATTTTCCAGACCCACAAGGGAGGCCAGGTCATTCTGCAGAGGAAAGAACTTGCAAAAAGCAAAACAAAACATGTTCTGGTTGGAGAAGTGCTTATAGTGTGACTGGAGAGTGAGTGATTGACACAGGAGAGTGGAGGAAGAAGGTAAGCCAGGTAATACTATGTTTTATAAGAATGGGACTAACTGGTAGAAGGGACAATAAAGCAACATCTATGCCTTAAAATTGCCTTTCTTTGAAGAATTTGGGAAGAGACAAGATCACCTTAAATTTCAAATTGTGGAATCTTTTCAAAGAGAGAGTTGATTTCTTTTACAGAAGAAAATCATGCTGAGATTATCTGAGGTGTTTTGCCAGCAAAGGTGAAATTCTGGGCTCTGAAGTAGGAGATATGAAGTTTGACAAGTAAAAAGAAGGTTCCAGACACGACCAATAGCATAAGAAATTGAAATCATGAGGGTGGTGGAAAGGGGCAGCAGTACCTTCAGGCCCTGCCCCCTCACTTTCTACTATGGGTTGAATTGTGTCTTTTCAAAAGGTGCTATGAATCCAACCTCCAGGGCCTATGAACGTGACTTTATATGGAAAAAGGATCTTTGTAGAGAACAAGCTAAATGAACTCACTAGAGTGGACCCTAATCAAATACGACTGAGTATAAAAGGAGAAGTTTTAGAAACAGACGCACCTTCAAGGAGAATGGCATGTGAAAATGAAAGGTGGAAATCTGGGTGATGTGTCCATAAACCAAGAAATGCCAAAGATTACCGGCAATCACCAGGCAGAGGAAAGAGACATTGAACCCAATCTCCCTCACAGCCTTTAGAAGGAACCAGAAATATGGCCAACACCCTGATCTCAGACTTGCAGCCTCCAGAACTTTGAGACAGTACATTTCTGTTGTTTAAGCTGCCCAGTCTGTGGTACTTTGCTATGCAGTCTTGGACCAATGATGCAGATCCAGACTACAGGTTCGGCTCTGCAACAGCCTCGCTGATGGGGAGAGAATTTAAGAGAGATGGGAAATATGCCTGGAGCAATTGAGAGGAGTAGAATTCCAGATGGTTCTATGCAGCAAAGATGACTGTCCAGCCTGGGGGGGTTGTCTATGTCAGGCTAGTACATGGCCATTGGTTTCTATTCAACTGACAATTAATTATATGATCAATGAAACTGAAAGGGTTTTAGATTGACAATAACTGTAGAATTCAAATAAATGCTTTATCAAGAATCTAACTAAGTTCTTAAATGAAAAAAACACATTCATTTTTATTAAACATATATATTTAATGTAACATGTATATTTAATGTAACTAATCAAGGAAATCATGTGACCTTTTTTTTTTTTTTTTTAAGCAGGAGCTTCAAAACAGAAGAATGATCTTTCACTTTTTCTCTAAAATCTCAGTAATTGCTGCGTCTTAACACTGAGGAGATTCTATAAGGTGGTTTTAAATAGTTGTGCTTGCAAGACATGGCAGCAGCATCACAAAACATGGCTAGAAAATGAGATAATGTCTCTTAAGTACTCATGTCATTAAGCCCTGAGCCTTGATTGGTCATCATTGGGAAATGTCCCATCCCCCAGATATCTCCAGGCACTTCTGAGACTCTCACCTTTGCTTAGACATTCAGCTAGATTTCTTCCACTTTGGCCCTTCTGCCTCATTGGTACGTCTATGGTATCTTCCCTGTGATAACTGCCAGGGTAGATTACTGGCATAGTTGTCTCCACACACATTTCACCTGGGTCTCCTCCACTCCAAGCCCAGAGAGTGAATTCTCCTGTTTGGTTCTCCCAGCTCAACTGACAGCAGGATGATATTTTAATAAACTTACCAAAGGGCTGAGGTTGTGGCTCAGTGGTAGAGCACTCGCCTAGCCTGTGCGCGGCCCTGGGTTCAATCCTCAGCATCACGTAAAAATAAATAAATAATAAAGATATTGTGTCCAACTACAACTAAACAATAAATATTAAAAAAAAAAAAAAAAGACTTACCAAAGACCTGAAGAGAACAGCAGTTAACTCTCAAAGTAAGGTCTGCATTCAGTCCTAAATGTTTTCTTGATGGGACTCCTCAGAATCTAAGCCGGACCCTTCCCTGTCCATGAAGTATTGTCCAAATGTGACAGAGTATAGGGTCATGTGTCCTCCAGGAGAAACCCTGCTCCCTGTTCATGCGTGAGCATCTGTGTGACTCCCATGCAACCGATATTCTAAAAAACATCATCAATCACAGAGTTCGACACATATATTTTGGATGCTGACAGCAATGCACAAGACAGATTTTCTGATCTTTTGTAACATATTCTCCAGAGGGAAAGAAAGGGAAAACTCTCAGGGATGTGATTAGTGCTGTGAAGAAAATAAAAGTTTGTTGTATAAAGTGACGGAAAACTAGCACCTCGCAGGAAGGAGGAAAATGCATAATTCTTGTTGAATAAATGAAATGATGACCTTAGACAGTGGAGTAATATAAGGATCACAAGAAAGATAATGAAGGAAACGTTAAGAAAGAATTTTGTTTGATGAGTTGTGAGACTGTGATCCAACACAGACTTTTTCCCCCAGGCCTGACCCATTCTCTCATGAGATGTTCTCATTTAATTAAAGAGATTTGTGTTCCCTGGCCATAAAGATAAGTTCAAAAATGAAGCTTCCAAGAACTTTCTACCATTCCAAAATTGGTCACAGAAGGAAGTTGCTATTAAGACCAGATATCCCAAGATTTCTATTTTGTAGCATTATCTTATAATTCATTTCATTCCTCCAAAAGTATACCAGAGGAGACAAAAGAGTATGGTGACCATCCACAGCAGTCTTCCCAGTGTGAAATAGCACTTACAGAGACTTGTTGAAGATGAGTGTAAGTTCAGCTGGAGGCTGTTGGAGGAAATACTAACTGAACAGGCCCTGATGAGGTCAGCTCTGTCATTGACGATGTCCACTTGGACATCACTGTTCAAACTTCCTGTGTCCAGTTTTCCCCAATCTAAAATGTGTTTAATGCTACCTATATCATAGCATAATTGTGAGAAATACAAAGTATGTGAGGGAAGGCATGGGACAGTTCTGGACAGTGTTGAATGTCGGCAATTTTACTGTTTGCTCATTTGCTGACACAGGCATTCATTTACTTGTTGCCCTGGAGACTAGTTTATGAAGTGAATGAGTGACTGGGCCTGATCCATGTTTAAACTGAGTTACAAGAACAGGGTGGATGACAACTTACGCCAAATTAAATGTCAGCAAATAGCGGTGGTCTTCACCTGTCAGGTGGTCTCAGCTAAGGGAGCTGTTACACCAGCAGGCATCTGTGGACTCGCCTACAGATTTCCACATGTTCAAATAATATTGTGGTGAGAACATGTTCCATTGCACGCAAAACCAGGTGGAGCCAACATGGATGAGCAGGTGACCAAGAGAGGCCATCACGTGATGCTATGGGGCCAAGCAGACCTGGGACATCGCCTGTTATTCCCTGAGGTCCAGTGTTTGGAGTGGCCAGATCTGACATGTAATTGCTTTATCCACAAAGGGCAGTCTTTCTTTTCAAACAAAGACCTGGAATTGGTATTATAAAAAATAAACAGTGATGAGAGGGATATCATTACCTTAAGTGCATGTATGAAGACAAAAATGGTATGAATATACTTTGTATACAACCAGAGATATGTAACAATGTGCTCTATATGTGTATTACGAATTGTAATGCATTCTACCATCATATACAACAACTTCGAATAAAAAAACCTTGAAAGAAAACACTCTAAAAATAAATAAATATTGAAATTAATGGATTAGGGTGTTTTTGAAAGATCCATAACAGTTTTTAGAACCTACTTTATTGGACAGAAGCTGCCTTAGTCTGACTTGCACTTCTCTAGTTTGGCAAACCAAGCTGTTTTACAGATGCACTGAGATATCACAATGTGGCAACTTGGAAGCCATCAATAGTTATCTCCAGCTGTTTCTCACATTCCCTTTCAGATAATCTCAACATCTGTGTCATAGCTCAGTTCATTTCTACTGACTGATATACCTTTTAGCTTTATGTTGTTTTACCTTGCCTTTTCATATGTTACTTGGTAAATTTTTGTTTGAACCTAAACATCTTGTTTAGCACCATAGTGTTTTAGCCAGTTTGATGTCACTGTGACCAAAAGACCTGATAAGAGCAAACAGAGAAGGAAAAGTTTATTGTGGCTCACAGTTTCAGAGGTTCAGTTTGTAACCAGACAATTTTGTAGCTCTGCACCCGAGGGGAGGTAGAATATCATGACAGAAGGGCACGCAAGAGGAAAGCAGCTCAGGACAAGGCCACCAAGAAGCAGAGAGAGAGGTCTGCTCATTGGGGACAAAAGATAAACCCCAAAGGCATGGTCTCAGTGACATGGTGTCTCCAGCCACACCCTCCCTGCCCACAGTTACTGCCCTAGCATCCATCAGTGGATCAATCCACTGATTAGGTTACACCTCTCATCTATATTCACCTCTGAGCATTCTTGCCTCGTCTCACACATGAGCTTTTGGGGTATACCTCAAATCTAAACCATAATGAGTACAGATGATCACAATCATTTTTAATGCCTAGAACTAAACATACCTTCCATTACTCTAAGCATTTAGTGTGGGGAGCGCACCTAGTCAAGAGAACAGCTGCATTTGGGGCTTGATGTTGCTCTGGTTTCCTGGATTGTATCATAGGAATATCAATTCTCAGTAATTCTTTATATCTCAAGGTTTCAGGCCCTCCTGAAGCTTTGGTTTTAGGCCTCCCAAAAGTATTTCTGCCCCAGTGGCAGGCGTAGACATTAGCTTCCTGTTTCTTTTGCTAAGCTGAAATAGATTTTCACTAGTGCCCTGAGGATGCTCTTTCTGTCTCTTCTACAGATTAAGGATCTTTTTCCTTCATCAGGAGAAACCAGAGAAGCTTCCAGGCCTATACCACAAGGGACATATTTTCAAGACGTTAGTCAATCACTTCTGCCAGTGCCTAGTGGGATCTTGGAGAAAAGTCAGCATTAAGATGCAAACACCCCGTATATCTGAAGCCTAAGGAGTTCCCCACTCTCCTGCCAATCTACACGGAGCTCCTCCAGTTCTTGACTATTTGAGCTGAATTTTTCTAACCAGGTTTTGACAGCCTCTGCTGCAGATAAGTCATTGTTTTGCCCCATTTGACCCTGCAGGTGCCTGTTTCTCCTTTTCTTTAGGACTAGTTGATTGCTCTGGGAACCCTGCTCTTTGATCCAGTGAAGAAAATATATGAATTTACAAGTTTTCTGTCTTTAGCTGTTGACATATGGGTGAGGAGGATAATGCTTTCTTTACATCTCGGGCAGAACTCAAAAATCTGTTTTTTCAATAACAATAACAACCATAGAGTATGTGCATCTATGAATGGGGATATTCGTGTATGCATTTATACATACACATGTGTATGTGAATATTTAGATGTTAAAATAAAATTGAAAGCTAGAGGCCACATGCATATACATTTATGCATAAATAAGGAAATTCTCATTTCTCTGGAAACTATTAATGAGGTTAATTATACCTCTTTTAATAGTAAGTAGATATATATTTAGTTCAAAGTATATGTACATATTTCTATAATTGTTTAAACTAAATAGTTGTTTTAACTTAGATACTAACTTCTTGGGTGAGCAAGTATATCAATGAGGTGGTTATAAGTTCTTGTAAAAAATAACGTTTTGTATGGAAATGGTAGACAACCTTCTCAAAGTAAAGGAGTTTCTGCTTTTGACAATATCTTAGTATTTTACATGACAGTTCACACTTCATTCAAAAAACTAAGACAGCTTTAAACATCTTTAAACTTTAAACATCTCATTGTAAAAATGATATATTATTGAAGTGATAGATAGGTTAGCTTGATTTGTTCATTACATGTTGTATACATATATCAAAACATTATCTTGTATTCCATAAATACATAAGGAATAGTATTTTAAAGTATAAAACCTTTTAGAGAATGCTGCAGAGAGTTTAGTGAATAATGCCTGCTTTGAGTCAGTTAGATACAGAAAATACAGTAACCCAGTATATATTTTGTATCTTTTCATACAGACCAAATTGTAATGACTAATAAGAAAAAAATCAAAGTGATTTCCAAAAATGTGTTCTTATCAGTGGCACAATTCTGGTATAATACCCTCAGGATTATTAACCCCAAAACACATTTAATAGGATGAGATTTTGGTTAAAATAAGATTTCTGAGGCTCACTTTCCACACCTACAGAGCTGTCACTGTGATTCTTGATAGATTCTTGTCCCCTAAGAGAATCAGGTTTGCCAGGTAAAAGTTTATGAGGGTCAAGTCAAGTCATTACTTCCAACATTAAACCTTGCCAGGTATGGGCTGGGAATCATGTGCTTTTTTTGGAATATCTAACTCAGTAGTACCTGTGAAGGTCACAGGAGTTCCTATATAAGTGTTCTGCAAGGTGCAGGGGCTCAGAATGGTAGTATTAATAATGGCAAAAATATCAGCCTCAAAACAAATAACAAACTCTCTCTCCCAGCCAATCGCTGACCTGAAGGGGATTTGGAAAACAATTCTTTCAACTTCTTATTCTACTCCAACTTTTTCCCAAGACAGTGCAGCAGCAAATTGTGTTAGTTTTCCTGCTGCTGATGAGCAGGGTGGTCTATTGTGTGCTCAAAAAAAAAAAAAAAATGTTCTTTCTCCTCCAATCACGTGGTCAGATTGGTGGGCCTGGTGTCCTGGATATCTGCTCATCTTATACTCAGTGTTGATGTTGTCATTCAAAATTCTTCTCTGTCACTTAGGAAAAAGGCCCAGGAGATCTAGCTGCTGGATGATGAGAGATAACTTCATGAAAGAGCTGATTTTACTCCTATCATAGTATACTTTCTATTTGTTTTCTTGTTTAATTGAAGTTCCTATATCCTTGAGATTTCTCAAGGTTAATTTTATTTATTTTTCTATTTAATACCTTGCTTCTTTATACCCTTGTCTCCTGGTCCATGTGAGCAGTCCAAAGATGCTAAGATTCCAAGATGAGATATTCAGTTTGGAGCTAGGGCTGTAGATTGAGAACATGCCATGTGTCCTGGACACATTATCAGACAGTCCTGCCTTTGTTTATTTGGCACCAGCCAAGCTGATAATAAAGTATACTTCAATTTCTTATTTGCTCCAGTTCCTCTTTTTTATAATCCTTTTGGGGACTTTACAGGAAGAGCTGTGAAATTAGAGTGAGGTTTATGTTTTCCTGGCCTCCTATGCCCAGGGGATACCATCTCTTATTAACAAAATTTCACCCCTCTTTCTAAAGCATCATTTTCCCCTTGAGAATATAGCCATCTAAGCATTTTCTAGATTTGAAGGATCCATACAATTCTTTCTCAAGTCTTTAAAATTGACATTCCAATTCAAATGAAATTTGAATCATAGTAAGGTAAAAATATAGTTAGAAAATAGTCAGTGGTGGTACAAGATTCCAGGGCAAAGAGGTCCTTAGTGCAATAAGTGACTTAAGATTGAGTTTCCTGGGTCATGATATTATCAGGGCCCATCAGACCTAGCTTGGAGTGGTAAAAAACAAGGATTTTGGTTCCATATACTTGAATTCACACAGAAGGGGCATTTCTACAATGTGGAAGCTCAGAAGCTCTGTAAGGCAAACAAATGCCAGTCAGTGCACAACCAGGAGTGTCTGAAATTAAAATTCTAATTTCCTTCAAATTCTCAGAATCATTTCTAACCAAGTACAGTCATCCATGACAATATGAACATGGTTCTTCAATTCGTCATTTTCCCCTACCTTTTTGATAACTCGAATCATTTTTTTTTTTCTCTTAGAATTCTCTTGAAAGTTAGAAGTAAAAACATGGCAAAAGTTTAAGGGCAATCCATTTGAACTCTTGGTTGTTTATCAAGAAAAGAGAAAACAAAATCAAAACCAAAAACAGAACACATTTTAATGAGAATGTGAGACTATTATAAAGATCTTCTTTTAATTCTTGCTTTTCCCCAGGGGGTCTAGGCAGAAACCAGCCATTCTGCTGACAGAATGATAAAGATACTTATCTTTCTCCGGACATTCCATGAGCCCCCAAGAGAGGTGGTCACATCTTAATCCTTGATTTATTTGTGGTACCTCTCCTATGTGCTAACACCCTGCAGGCAAGTAATAACGCTTTTTTGCAAGATTATACAAATGAAATGACTAACCAACAGACTGACCATATTTCTTAATCCTTGGCTAATTCTTTAAATATTCCTATATATCAGGCACATGGAAATGCATTGCCTACTTATCTGTATCACGGCCACCTCTTATTTAGTTATAGCTGATCGTTTTGTCCTTCACCCTCCACCCCTCCACTTCCAGTTGCGTTCACATATCTGTCAACTTCTTTATCCAGAATAACTGCACTAGTTAGGGTATTGCTAACTATTGCTAAAAATAATCCTGGAATTTCAATGACTTCATGGTTGGAAGGTTATGTGAAATACAGTGTGCATGTGAGTTTTGGAGGGTTGAAGGGGGTCTGTTTCACAGTCATTCAGGGCCTTGGGCCAATGGAGGGCTACACCACAGAGACTTTCCAAGGTTGCTCCGAGGGGTGATAGAAAGGGTGACAACTCGTGTAGCAGGTTTTTAAGGGCCAGGTTTAAAACTGATTTATGTCATTCTTTCCCATATCCATTGCTCACTCGCCATGAATACTTCAAGGCAATCTTCAAAAAGGGTTTGAAGAACAGCAAGACAGTTTCGTGTGAGAGAATCCTTCCAAATCATCATCTATAGTTTTATCACAATGTGTATTCAATATTACTCAGACATAAAGAAGAATGAAATTATGGCATTTGGTAGTAGCTGGAGACTATCATGCTAAGTTAAATAAACCATTCTCAAAAAGCCAAAGGCCTAATGTTCTCTCTGATATGAGGATGCTAATACACAATGGGGGGCGGGGAATAGAAGCACTTTGGATTAGACAAAGGAGAATGAAGGGGATGGAGGGGGAACGGGAATAGAAAGATAGTAGAATGAATCGGATATAACTTTCCTATGTTTATATATGAATACACGACCGGTGTAACTGTACATCATGTACAACCACAAGAATGGGAAGTTGTACTCCATATATGTATAATATGTCAAAATACATTCTACTGTCACGTATAACTAAAAAAGAACAAATAAAAAATTAACAAAACACGTATTCAACCTGAAAATATACCCTCTTGCTTTTGTAGCGGTAAAGTATATGTGTATTTTTCTGAATGTCTGAAGAATAAATTTAAAACAAAATAATAGAATCTAAATCTCATTTTATATTTCTTATACTGCTGAAGATTCTTTTTGTTGCAATAATATTTAGCACTTACTATACATAGAGCTTACCACATGTCTTTGTACAGTTCTGAAACCTTTATCTGGACAAATTTATTTACTATTCATAATTCTACATTATGAGTATAACAGACTTATCAAATATTATACATATACCTATACGTATATATCCATAGAGTATAAACTCTATACCTAATGTTACTTTCATTCCTATTTTATAGTAAAGAAACTGATGTACACAGCTGGTCAATGGTTAGCAAAATTAGGAACTCAGGCAATTTCAGAATAGTTGACCACACTATTCCTTCATAGCTTATAAAAAACTCATCTGCAACTTCTCCTTTTTCATTTGGAGTTTTTGCTGAAATTTCTTAGTTCCTTTTGCCTGGGGTTTGTCTGTTGGATTATTACATTCAAAGGAGTAGCTTTAGGTTTAATTAATCATGTCTGTTGCTTTTAATTGTTTGTTGATTTTGTCCCTTTCCTTCATTATTTTCTTACATTTTATTTAGATTGACCATGTAGATTTCTTTTTTGTTGCTGATTTTTAATTTAAGCTCTTGGTACATTTGTTTCCATTTAGCTTCTACTCTCTGGCAGATGTGTTCAAAGTTGTAATTTTCCTCTGCAATCTGCTTTAGCCGCATCCCAGAAATTTTGGCATATGATTCTTTCACTGTGAGTTATCTTGGAGCTCCTAACAATTTTCTTTTGTTTTCCACTATAATCCAACAGTTTTTAGTTAGTGGTATGTGGAAATAAGAAATTCAAATGTCATCTGTTAATGCTTATTGAAAATTAACTATTTTAATTTCTAATGTATTATTTACTATGCATTATTTGCTATTGATTATAATTCTATCCTAGACTTGCTTTGTGGGCCAATATGTGGTTCTTTTGGAAATGTTTAAAGAGATTCTCCAAAAGAGTGTGCATTCTGCTTGTGTTGAGTGTAACAGCTGTACAGTTAAGTATTGCATCAATTTTATCAAACATCAAGAATCTATCATGTTTTTCTTTTTAAATGCCTTATTGATTCATTTTTATAGAATTGTGTTAAAATCTCCAGCTACATTTTTATCATTTCTCCATATTTTCTTAAGTTGTTGTGCTCCGTGTTTTAAAGCTAACTTATTGGATTCATGTATATGTGGAATTGTCATAGCTTACTGAACAATTTTTTTAACAAGATGAAATGACTCTTTTCCTTTTTTTAAAAAAAATACATAATCATTTGCAATAAATTCTGTTTTTTCTTTTTTTCTCTCTAGGAAACAAGGCAGTTTAGTGAAGGAGAAATAGTATTTTCAGCAAATGATGCTGGATCAATTGGACATCAGTTTGTAAAAGAATGAAGTTGGACTCCTACCTCATACCATACATAAAAAAGAACTTGGAATAGATCTTAGCTATCCATGCAAGAACTAAAACTAAAAGCTCTTAGAAAGAAACACTGAAATCAATATGATATTGAATTAGGCAATGGTTAACTTTTGATTCAATAGTAGATGCCACAAAATATGGACATTTGTTTCCCGAACCTGGTTTTATCAGCAAAGTTTATTGAAAGACACCATGTTCATTCATTTACTTTTATGACTGCTTCCAAGTTTCAGTGGCAGGTTTGAATGGCTTAGACTGAGACCACGTGGACCACAAAGCGTACTATTTTAGATGAGTAATTTGTTTTTTGTTATTTATTTTACCCATTGATGTTATTAAATCAGCAATCACAGCAAAACAACATAGTTCTATTTCATGGTTTCATTATCCTTGCTTACTAGACCAAACATATTTTCTTGTTTACTTTAAATTCTTGCCCTCTCATCCCATTACCATTGCTTCTCTCCTATAGAGGTTGTTGCATCATTTCTGTCTTTCATACTGTTTGACCTCCTCGTGTATCTTATTTAGGACCCACTTTTCATTTCCTTACTGCTTATCAGGTGCCATATCTAATGATGTCTACCTGGAGGAAGAGTCACAACAGTAGACCTTCGCTTATGTTCCAGCAGAGTCAAAAACAGTGAGCATGCCTCAGAAAGGAGAGTACTGGGGTTTCTAGCTCCCCCGAACCCGGGTTTGGCCTTCTCTGGCCGGCAGAGAAGGCTGGGGGAACATGCCCCAGCGGTGAGGCGGAATCGGTTAGAGGCAGAAGTCAACTGGTGGCCACACTCAGCCCTCACAATGGAAGACAATCAGGCATACACCAGGGAGTCCGGTCAAGGCATGAGCTCAGTTTATTGAGGAAGTTGGACGGCCTTTATAGAAGACATGGGCCAATCAGCGGAAAGATCATAGGGGCACATAGGGAGCATGAGCAAATCACATTGGCGGAGCCATTAGCCTATCCTAGTGGCAGTCTGACCTCTGTCATACGTCAGGGGAACACCCCTTGGCTAGGCCAAGTTCCCGTATCAGGAAGTGGGAGACAGCTACAGAGTTTCTATCTACTGGCGTGTTCTTATCATCCCCAACAGGAGAGCAGTTGTTAGGGCTCAGTTGTTGAGTACTGTTCCCCAGAGATCTCTCAGTACCTCGACCTCAGTCTTGGCTCTATGTAGGGTGAAGGGTAGGAGCACAGGGTGAGTTGGCCATCTGCTATTTCTCACAGCTGTCATAGCCCCACCCAAGCCAAGCAGCAACTAGAACTTGTATATTATTCTGTCTTCATGGCTCTGAAGCTTCCCCACACCATGACAAACCATGCTAGAGAGGCAGAATATGTTTCTACTAGGGTAAGTAAGAGAGGGGAAGTGACTATATAGCTTCTCCAACCCAAGGTTTCTCTTGTTGTGGACACAAAGTGACCAGTTTTGCCTCTACCTTTCGTTACAATTTTTGAGACTGGATTTGTTACCAATCATTCTCCTTATCTTTCTGGTCTAATTTTCAAGCTTTTGAGTCCAGGGGTGAGAGTGCTAGAAGGTTCTGTGAGTTAACTTTCTCTCTATATATAAACTGTACATAAAATGTAGATCCTAAATATGTAAATTGTCTTTATATATCTTTATGCAATACACACATGTATGTATACTATTTATGCATGTATGTGTAGATGTGCACAGAGAAAAGTTCAAAAATATACAAAGACAGAGACAGAGAATGAGACAGAATTATATGAAGACATATACAATAAAGTCAGGCATGAGAGAGAATGACAGGAAAGATACCCAATGAAGGGTACATAGAGTAATTCAGTCTGGATGCCAGAATTACAAATAGCTCTTGTTTGCTTCTTCACCTTTTTTCATTTCCAAATTTTATAAAACAACTGATTCACTTTTATTATCAAAACAAATAGTTAATTCTATGATTTTGAAAAGAGATTCTGGCATAGAAATGTACTGCAGTGTTGGCTATGGAGAGCTTGGTGAGAAGAAAGGCCACTGAAGCTTCAGTGAGCCATGGGAATCACTCTCTAGTCAAGAACGGGAAAGCAAAGGAGAGAAAGGAGAAGCAAGATAGTGACAGTGGACAAAAATGAATTCACTTTTTTTTTGCCTCTGAAATCTTTAATAAATGTTTTGATGGCAAGTGTGCATCTGAACGTCATCTTGATAGGCAAATAAATTGTATGAGCTCACGGAAAACACAAAGTGAAGAGATTGTACCGAAGGGTCAGCGGCAGTGAAGACAGAAATGAAAAGTTTACTGAGGTGGAGCTTCAGGGGCTTTCCCAACTAACCCTGCATCTCAAGGCCAGCCATGGCATCTTGAGAAGCCATGAGTGTTTGTGGCTGAGACAAAAGACTCTTCATTCCAGAAGAATCTCAAATAGGACACTTAAAACTTAATACGTGCCAGGTGCGGTGGTACACGCCTATAATCCCAGAGGCTCGGGAGGCTGAGGCAGGAAGATCTCGAGTTCAAAGCCAGCCTCAGAAAAAAGTGAGGCGCTAAGCAATTCAGCGAGACCCTGTCTCTAATTAAAATACGAAATAGGACTGGGGATGTGGCTCCGTGGTATGTGACTTACAGTTGGTTTACATGCTCCTAAAGGGTATCTGCTAATTAATCTCATCACCACCATAATTTTATTTGAAGAGTGATCATCTTGTAATTTAGGTATTTCTAGAAGTATATGCTTATTTTATAACAAGCAGAGGGATAAGCTCTCCCACTCATGCATGTAAACAGAATGATTTGAACTCATGGCAGTTGTTTCACATAAGTAAATTGCTTCCCAGGTTGCCACTTTAGTTTATGGTGTTCTTTTTAAACTGAAACAGCTGGAGAATGAGCATTTCATTTTTCCATACCAGTGCTTCTGGACTAAACCTTCCCTTGGTGACTTCTGATGTCACAGTCCCGTTTGTCCCTCAACTTGTCTTTCCCTCTGCCTACACTCTACACAGTTCCTGCCACTAATAAAGATTTTACAACTCCCATGGACCTAGGAAGAAAGTACAAATTTATTTTCCTTTAGAAACAAATGGTTTAAACCCAATTTGAGAATATACTCTTACATGTATATTCAGGGTTTCCTAAAGAAAACACTAGGTTGAAAATACTGATTGAAGATATAATAAATAGTAAAAGAGGAACTGTAAACAAGGAATAAATGTTTAAAAACAAATTAACTTAACTAATAGTCATTGAGATGTAAATTTGAGTCAAACATTTTGCATTTAAAAAATTTACAATTGTTACATTTAACACTAAAAGAAATGATGAATCCTTGGAGAAATGGCCAAGTCCAGAAGAATAGGCTAGCAGGTTAACTATAAGAAAACACCTGGAAGTTTTTATTTTTCTTGGTGGGATGGGATGGAAATAGAACATGAAGGACTAAAAATATGTCAGAAGAACTTAAAAGCAAGAGTTTAATGGCTTTCATTAGTCAAACCAATTTTGGTAACAATTTCAGTAACAAAATGAATAATGACTACAATGGATCATAACATATTGAATATAAAAATCCATGTATCCATATTGATTAAAAATAACAACGAAGAAATAACTGGCTGGTGGACAAATGTACAAAATGGCAGAAAAAGAAAGACCTCTTTTCTTCTTTCTAGCCAATGAAACAGCAAATAATAAACATTGAAGAAATTCTAGAATTACACTAATTATTAGTTTTCAATAATCATAAGAATTATTTCAGACCAACATGAAAATGAATACTATCTTCCATGGGTGGATGTATTGAGGGAAAGGATATTTATATAGTATCAAGTATCTTATTTGAAATTGTGTATGAATTTCAAAAGGGAAAATCTGTCTGGACAGCATAAATATATAGCAAGCATCACTTTAGCTGAATGATCAGAGTTGATGTCACCAGTCAAGACAACTGTCATTGTGATGAAGTACACAGAAGGCCCCAACATTACTTCTGAGATATTCTCGCCAGAAATGCCTGACCTGAATTTAATTACAAGGAAACAGAAAAACCCAACTGGAGGGAAATGTTACAAAACATCCTGCCTGTTCTTTTCAAATGTGTTAATGTCAAGACAAATAAAGACTGAAGAACTGCTTCCCATCAAAGAGACTGAAGAGACAGGACAAGTCAGCTGATGCACACCTGTAATCCCAGCTATGTGGGGGCCTCAAGTGGAGGGATTGCTAGTTCAAAGTCAGCCCAGTTTAGTGAGATGCTGTTGAGTAAAAAGACAGTGTGACTGAACATAGTATGTCATCATGGATTTGATTCCAGATCAGAAAACAAAACTCAACAGAGCACAACATGAGGATGACCTAATATGTCAGTGTTAAAGGTACTTAATTTGAAAATACAAAAATATAAGAGACTGTTTTTAGAAGATAAAAATTGAAATATTCAGGGGGAAAGAATGTCTGCAACTTATTCTCCGATGGTTCTGAAACTAATAATATTGTGATATTTAAAGAGAACATACATGAGAACAGAATGTTAATCACTGGTAAATATCAAACAGCCTACAGGTGTTAATGTGCTACTCCTCAATTTTTTCTGTAGGTCTGAATTTTTGGAATATTTTTCAGAATAAAGATTGGGAAAAAAAAAAAACAGTAACTAATAATCAGGTCTAACAAATTAAGTGCTTGCTTTCCCACAGCCCCAGAGGAAATGCAAACAGGGCAATGAGCTGTAGAAAAAGGAAAAAAAAAAGTCAATAAATATCAAGAACCTTAAAATTTTTATAATTTAGACCTTTGGGGGTTTATCATGAGTTCATTATGATATATAGTGGTCCCTTGGTATCCATGGAAATTGGCCCCAGGACTCTCCACCCCCACAGATGCCAAAATCCATAGATAATCAAGTGCCTTATATAAAATGGCATCATTTTAAAGCTTAAGATCCCTAATAGCCTGAATTATCTTTAAATTACTTATTATATTTAATACCATCTAAGGACTATGTAAATAGTTGTTATACTGAATTATTTAAGGAACAAATACAAGAGAAGTCGTTGCAGATGTTCAGAAGTTTTGGAGAGAGGATTACTTTTTTATCTCAGTTGGTTGAATCTCCAGAATTGGAGCCCCTGGATGCAGATGGTTGATTAGGCAGTAAGTAAAAACTAAACAGAGAAATATTCATTAAAATATGAAAATATATAAAAATCTAAAATGCCAGGATGATTAGTTGAATTAAAAAATATTTCTTCATAAAGCAGTGGGTAATCATCAAAACCATGTTAGTTTTTAATCCATGTTGGAAAATACTTATATTATTATAAAGATTGAAAAATAATGCATAATGAATAAGCCAATTCCAAATTATATAATAAATTTCATATTAAATATGACATTTGCTAAAACATGAATAATTGTTATTCATATTATAGTAATCTGTAACTATTCAGAATGGTTAGAGATTATGAATTACCATCGTAATTTTCTTTATTGTTTTTACTCATGTTCTTTTTATTTTTGTTTGTTCTACATTTTGTTTCTTAACTAAGAGGGAGGAGCTCTGAGCTCAGGCCCAGGGAGGACCCACCTAGCACATGATCATTGGCAAGTTCCTGTTTCATTGACTCCCTCTCTCTGCTGTGATGAATCTCTAAAGTTGTGTTTCTACTGAAGAGAAGACACAACATGCAACTCTAGAGTTTTGGGGGTGGGAGACTGAAATAGACACCTACCCATGGAAGTCTTTAGGCCTCTGTAAAATTCGTGTGAATTTATTTCTCATTTATTCTGCAACATAAACATTGGTTTGAATACAAGAATAATACTATTGTGTGGACCCTAGGAATATACCATTTTACAGAACAAAGTTTTCAAGAGATTTCCAAGTTTAGATCCTGAGAGTCTCTAAACCCAAATGACAACAAAAGAAAGCAGTTTTCAAATGAATAAGGTTGGGTTGGCAACTGCATGGTTGTGTTTTGAATGAGTTTATTTCAAACTGAAAGGATAGAGTAAGTGGAGTGTGTGTACTTCCAGTAGAAAAGAATAGTCTAGCAGGGAAAATTCCTTGGGAATTAGTGTTTGGAAAGGAAGATGCTACTGGCACATGTGGGAAGGAAATGTAGAGGGTTCCATGAGAGGACAGAATCTTGTTTTAATGGGGAACAGTGGGATGTTCCTGGAGGTCACATGAGAAATGGGATCATATGTAATAATGTATTTGGATCTGCAGCAGATGTTAAAAAATCCTACTGTGGATCTCAGATGAAAAGAAATCTTGCTAGAATTCAGAGTGCATGGGAGGAGATGATGGACTGGTAGACAAACAAAGCCCAGGGGAGTGTCTTTAATTGTAGGCTGTGAGATTTACTGGGGCCCGACAGGGGTCAGACTTGAGGTCCTCCTTGTTCAGAATCTATAAAAAATGATATAGACTGGTTATTTCTGCTGACAACACAGAGCTGAGGGAGGCCCAACTCTTCAACAAAAAGTCAGCAACATTCAGAGTGTTTAGGGCTATTCCCTTGGCTCAAAATTTCCCAGAAATTAGTTGATGCTAGTTCATCAACCCTCACATTTGGGGGAGAATGTATGACCTACAAAGTAAGTGTAGAAGACCCAATCAAAAGTTGTTTTTGGCACAGGAAAGAGGATTACATTAGTGTAATTTGAATTCCTGGATTGCTTTGGACAATGCCAAGATCTGGGAGTCAATTCTAGATAAGGCAACTTTCCCAGCCTCTGATTTTAGTCATTCCAAGACTCCAGGAATAGCACACAAACATTTTCTATACCTAATAGAGCATTTCACCTTTTGCTTGTCTTTGGTGGATGGACCATGGAGTGGGGACTAGAACATGCTTAGTTTTTAACCACAAGTAAATGAGGAAATGGTGGTGTGTAAAGATTCTAGTTTTATCCTCCTTTCTAACTCCATGGAGGCTAAAAAGAAATGCAATCTTTCTCCTAAAAAAGAAATGAGATGTATCTAATGTGTTTGCTACCAAATACTGTATATGAAGAGTGTGGGCAATTCTTAAAAGAGGAAAAGCTACCAATATTCTTATTGTTCTTCTGTTGATCTCACTACTTTCCATATTTCTAAACACAATATTTCTTTGGAGTAAGTACAATATCAACCAGTTTCCATTTTGATATCAAAACAAGGGAATTGTACATACCACTTCAATTTGGAAGCTCACATTCCTTACTAAACCATACTGTTACCCTCTTCAAGTCCAGATTGCCCAAGGTTGTGTTGGGGTTGGGACATTCTAAGGGGTGAAGAGTTCTAGGATCTGGCTTGTGGTTTGGGGTACGTTGTTTAGAAGAGAGAGGAGAGTTGGAGGCCATTTAGAATGAGCAAGATTTTAGGATTGTGAATGTTACAGTAACCGGAAGCAGGTTTAGGGTTGAAGGGGGAGGAGGGACTTCTTGCCAGGTTCCAAACGGACACTAAACATGAAGAAGTGAACTTCACAGAGGCTGCTGGGTGACAGACACATAGGAGAGCAGGCTAGTAAAGAATCAAAAGAGGGTTTTCTCAGGAAGGATGGGAAAACCATGGCCTTAGTGCAGCTTTATACAAATTTGTATGTCCTGGAATCACTATGTAATGGTCACCTACACACAAACATACTGTTCCTAGACATTGTCAAGGTTCCAGAGAGCATGGGAGGTAGGAGAATATTTTCTGAGGGTTTGAGTTTAGATGAAAATCAACAAAATTTACAATGGAGTGGTTCTTCCCAGGACCGCATTTGGAAGGAACTACTGGGAGACCAGGGTGAAAGAATAAGGCTCAAGGATGAGGCCAAAGTCCACATTATGTGCTCCTAACAATTCAGAAGAGGTTGGTGCTCTTAGGGGGAAAGATCAGGTCTTAGGAAAGATCAGGAATTATGACCCAGAGCCACACAAGCCGGAAGGACGTGATGGAGCTCAAAGAAACTTCATTAGCTTATTAGCAAACCATCATCTTACTGTTCTACAAACCTGAGAAATGAGGATTCCGTTTCTGATAAACAGGCAGATTCCAAGTGCATCCTCATTTAGATCACCTAATCCAGGTAAATTGGTCTTGTTTACTGAGACTTGCTTTTCCTTTAAAGGAAAGTTTGGGCCCACTCTGATGGCACGAATACACGCCTCACATAATTTAGAGAATATATGCCATTTTGTAAAAGTTCTCTTCCTTTTCAGGCCATTCCGGGTCCTGACAACATGCTAGAGATGACGGCAAGGATGTTGTAGCACTTGGAAGGCCTCAGAAGAGGAGGAAGGAGCTGACTCCAAGAGTAAAAGGTTGAATGATTGTCAGGCGCGGGGCCAAGGATAAGGGGAACGATTCTGCCAATTCTCCACTCCCCCCTGAGCACTCCAACTTCCCAGCCACCGCCAAGATACATTTTATTTTTCTGACATGAAATATGTATATAATTCTAGCCTGATTTTTTAAAACACAAGAGGTTTGATTCTGTTTATGCCTCCCTTTACTCCCACCCAGTACAAATATTGGCCTCCAGCCTGGTGGTGACGACAGCATCTAACAAACAGAATCAGAGAGAGCCAGGAGGTAGGTGGCTAAGTAAATATGCCCCCAAAGACAGGCATTTTTAACCAGGTAGGAACAGTGATGGAGAACCTGTACTGAGAGGCTCAGGCAAGGTAACTGGATGGGAACATAGCAGTAACCACATATCGAGTGGCTTTTTGTCTGCTGTTTGTCTGGTCTCTGCATCGGGACTTCAAGCATCATTTTCTGAACTCAGATCTTGGTGATTGAAGCAGAGAAAGAGTGGCCTAATGAAATAGGATCTGTTTCAGGATGTTTCATGTATGTACCCAAAACACGTGGCTTAGCAACTTCGTGAGCAAATATGTTTCACATAAGAAAGGGAACTTCATGTAGATTAAAGACATTGGGTGATGGAAAATGCGCGAGACCATGAATTACCAGAGTGGCATTATTGAGTTCTTGCAGTGTACCGATATACATCCATCCATGCTGGGAAAGGAAGTCACCGGCAGTGTGCGTTATTGCTGTTCCTTCATTTCTTTAATCTTCTTGTGGCTACATGTTAGCTATGGGATGGACATTGAAAAATATCACTCTCCTTTCAGTAGAAAGGAATTTCCGGCATTGAAGATTTTGTATCACTTTTCATTTATTAAAATGTTTGAAACAGCATTAACTATCTTATGATGTTTCAATACTTCTATGAACAGAATGATTCTATTTCCTAAAGCCGTGTTCATTTCTACATCTAGGTCATAATATATGAATTTTTATTATACTCATTTTTAAATGAATAAATAATAAATAATGAATGAAGAATCAATCTGTGGATTGATTCTGAGGAACATAAGAAAGGAAATTATATGGATTCAGCTTATTTCTTTTACTTGTCTTTTGGTCTCAGTCAAGGAGCTGTGGAAAGAATTTTTACCCCAAACTGAAGCAAGACTTTGCTTCACTGTGATGCTCTGGGTTGCTTTAACATTTCTGTGTCTGCGTATCAACTCTGGGATGGACATTCAAAACCATCACTCCCCCTGCAGTAGGCAGGAATCCAGGGTACGAAAGGCAGAGGGCCACCATGTTTGTCACAGTGATCAGTAGCTTAGAGTTGGAAAGAGCATATGTTCCTCCAGTGACCCAGGTTAGAACTAATCTTGGGAGGCAATTGACATCATGAAGCTTCAGGGGCTGAAGTATATGCATTAACTTAGGGTTTTAGTCAAGCCAAGTCTAATTCTCTATCTTTGAAATCATTAGCTTCTCTGATTTTATTATTTCTTCTAAAAATAGAAAATACTGAGAAACTGAAAATTAAATCCTGAAGGAACCCTCAAAATATTTGCTCTGGCTCACTCCTCTATTCTTTTTTTTCTGTTTCTCTCAATTCATAACTTTTTCTGTGAATGTCTCTGCCTGTCTTGAAATGGAGACATCAAATATCTGCCACAACACTATGCTCTGATTGCCCAAGGTTAGCTCAGAAACTGAAAAGGCTATCTCTCACAGATTGTTAGTCAAGACAGTTAAGCATTACAAGAATCAATACTGAAGAACATGCACACATTGGGATATGCCTTTCACTCAATGCATTATATTAAGATATATTCTTAACACAGTGGATTGGGTTAATGTTGTGTATTTTTAACTCCTGACTTTTGTCACCATGTCTTGGGGCATGCTTTGCCTCAGGATACACAGCCTTTCCACTGACTTCTCCCCTTGCTACCCGCTCCTCCATGTTTGGCTCCTCTTTTCATCCATGTTTAGACATCTGAGCTCATGACCATGCTGTCCTTCCTCCAACTACTGGGCTCTGTCCCATGCTCCTGAGTGCAAGCTGGACAGTTACCAAGCAGAGTTCTCACTAAATTAAGATGGTATCTCAATAGCAGAAGGGCTCTTCTCAGCCAGAACAAGAGAGTATCTTCTATTCTTCTCAGCCAACGTGGAGGATTTCTGGAAAACTGTAGCCAAACGTGACAGATGCTTTATTAGGCTGGATGGCTTAATACCATCTCCAATATATTATGATGTTCCCTTTTGAGATGTGTTTTATTTCCATGGAACACCATGTATAACATCACAGCTGTCATAATCCATGACCCCGGGCGGGGGGAGGTCCTATTCACATGGACTGCAGTGAGAGCACCCTCTGGGAGTCTGTGGTACGCAGCCCCCAGATCCTACGTGCAGCGTACATTCTTAAATGCACAGCATCAGTGTATAAATAATCTGCTCCACATTCTACCTTTCTAATACCAAGAACCGAGGCACCAAAATAGAGGTTCTTACACATTTTCATACAGCTATTTATCAAGTAAATATGTAACTAGATCTAGATCTAAAACTCCATCTATATGAGCTCCTATGTAGATCCCACAGCCCCTTATTATTTGTGTTTCACGTGTAACAGCATTGGATGGAAGGTAAACATTTATTTACAATATAAATTTATGAAAACAATTGCTGTTGGATAAAATTATGACCTCTACCCTTAGTCAACAAAGAAATCTTCAAAAATTTAAAAACCATTGACAGTTGAAATAAAATAATTTTTTCTAAGATTTCTTGAATGAAAATATAGATACTGATCTTAAGGCGGGTTATGTGTTGCGGGGAAGGGGGTAGAGTACAGATAAAATATAGACATATAGGTTATTTTTGAAAATCCCTTAAAAAAGACCCACAATAACTTACTTTTTCTTTTGCTACTAGGGACTGAACCCAGGGTTGCTTAACTGCTAAGCCATGCCACCCCCACCCCCCGCCCTTTATTTTGAGACACAGCCTTGCTAAGTTGCTGAAGCTGGCTTTGAACTTGTGATCCTGCTCCCTCCGCTGACTGAGACACTGGAATTATAGGCATGCACCACCATTCCCATCCCACAGTGACTTTTTAAAGAATATCCAATCCCAGGCAAAGCCTACTTTTCAACTGCTATTTACCAAATGGTATGAACAGTATCTCTGATGGCTAACTTATCCTAAGAGAGGATGGCGGCTCCCTGGGAAGAGCACTGGTTGGTAAGGGTGGGATTTGAAGGCCAGTGTTTCCAAACTTAACCATCTTGAGGTTCACTGCATGGCCCCGTCATATTTATTTCCTGTTCTAGCTCTTGGTTTACCAATTTGTTAAAGGTTAGACCAGATGAACCCTATGGGTGCTTATCATCTTTACCATCTTTAATACTTGATAATTCATTTTCCTAGAATTAGGTCAAAGGCAAAGATAAATGGTTGTACTAAGGGCATAAGAGTCTCTGGAGATTAAAAGATACCTATGGTAGGATATCTAATTTCCAGTCTTGCTGCCCATGGTTTCTTGCAATGAGATCAGTTTGCTGTTCTATTCATAGTTAATATACGTCTGTCTCTTTACAATCTACTAGATTGATCTACAGTGAAATGTCCCGGCTCCACCCTGCCACCACCCTCCATATTTTCTAAATCTTGGAACTTCCCAGCCTTGAACAGCTTCTCGACTCTGAGCTGGGTTTTTGTGTGTGGTGTTTTCCATCATCTGGGAATTCTCCCTCGGGACTCTCTGTTCCGAGTGCATCCTCTCCCTGGCCTCCGCTCTTGGCCTCCTCACTGGTTATTCTTTTGCTCGGCTTCTTTCCCTTTATGTCTCCTCTTTGTCATTTGTTTCATGTTGTTCGTGTCAGTATATTTAAGCCAGGGCTGGTATTTCTGGATCTTTTCTAACGCAATTTCATTGACTTTTTCCTCTTTTTTTTTTTTTTTTTTTTTCACCCTACTTATTAAGAGAAGTTCTTTCCTGTAGTTTCATTCCAGCAGCAACTGCAGAAAAATTATCAATGCAGTTTAAAATTTTTGTCTCTTTACTGGACACTTCCTTTTACTCAAAGTCTTCTTGTTTTCAGGCAGATTTGCTTTTTGTGTGAAATCTCTTGGATTCCAAAACGTCCCCATAAATGGACAATATATGCCCCAGTATGTATGGTAGGTAGGATTTCTAAAATGACCACATCCTCCTCTCGAGGTCCTGACTTAATCCTCCAAATTTGTGAATATGGTGATGTATCACTGTTGTGATTGCGTGTTATGCTGTATGGTTCAGGTATTAGTCAGGATTTCCTGGGAAAAGAGAGCCAGTACACAGGACAAGGGGGTGGGAAGAGAAAGACACAGACATTGAGATTATAAAGAACTGGCTCAGGTGATTACAGAGGCTGAGATTTCTTATGACTTGTTCTCTGCAACAAGCTGAGACTAGAAAAGTGGTGTTACAGTTCAGAAGACAGGAGGGTCTATGGTATGATTTCTGGTGGAGGACAGAAAAGTCAACTCAACCATTAGGAAGAGACTGAATTCTTCCTTACTCCACGTTTTTGTCTATTCAGGCCCTCAATGAATTGGACAAAGCCCAGGTGCATTGGGGAGAGCTATCTGCTTTAATCAACCCACCAATCCAAATGCTTATACCACCTGAAGACAGTCTCACAGACACACCCAGGAATAGCATTTAACCTGGGCATTCCATTTTCTCAAGCAAGGAAAGATTCTCTGGAAATTAAAAGATACCTACTGTACGATCTGTAATGTCCAACCTTGCTACCTGTGTTTCCTTGCAATGAGATTATTTTATTATTCCACTTGTAGCTAATATATGACTATCTCTTTAACATCTATGAGAATGTCCTACAGTGACTACATAGAAACACAGAATTGACCGTAATGGTAGAGATGCTCTTTGAAACGGGGAGATAACCAGATGGGCCAGATAATCATGAGTCCTTAAAAGCAGAGAGCTTTTTCCAGCTTTCCAGCAAAAGGCAGGATCAGAGAGATTTGTGGTGGGTGGGCTGGACGTGCCCTTGCTGCTGTGAAGATGGAGGGACCATGCAGAAAGCACGAGGGAGACTGTAGATCACATATGAACAGCAAGTAGCCTCTGGCTAACAGCCAGCAAGGAAACAGGGACCTTATTTCCAACAACCAACAACTAAAAGAAACTGAACTTTGCCAATAATCTGAATGAGCTTGGAAGCAGTCTCTTCCCCAGAGTGTTCAGATGACAGCCCTGCCTGGCTAACACATGACTTTGTCCCATGAGACCCAGTAGCCATGTGCCTGGATCTCTGACCACAGAAACTGTGAAATGATATGTTGGTTATTTTAAGCTGATAAATTTATGGTAATTTCTTACACAAGATTAGAAAACTAATATTCCCAAATATTGTGCTTCTTTGATGTGTCTGTCCTCCTGCCTCTGCATTCATTACACACATAAGTGGGAAATTTAGGCTCATTGAATTAAAGGCCTTTCAAACGAAATGTTTCCCAAGCACTGAGGTTAGGGAAAAATATCAATGAACATTTTAAATTATTTTAACTTAGAACTGCAAGAACTGAACGGAATCTGGCACAGAATTTCCCTGTGCAATTTATAGTACCTTAGCAATTTTATTCCCTAAGTTCACTCAATGACACAGTAGGTGGGAGGGAGGTGGAAAGTGGGTATAGATGATGCTAGACCACTTGTCTCTCAATGCAATTTTAAAGGAAGTGTAAAAGAGTGATACAATTTGTAAAGGAAAAAAAAATAGACTATAGCAAAACCAGAAATTTCTTAGACAAGTTAATGAATAAATTCTGAGTATTAGATTCAAAGTACTTAAATCCATTGCATTTAGAAGTTAGGGCAATTAAGTTGGTAAGGAAAAATTTGCATATTTAGGTTGACTGCAGGCACATTATTATGTCCTCTTTTTCTGCCTGGCTACAAAGTGAAGAATAAATATGAAACTTAGAAGATAAATTACATTTTAAATCTGATAAACTGTATCTGTGATTATGGAACACCATTAGCAGAAGAATAAGAATAAAGAGTTAACTGTAAGGCCTGGCAAGGTGGCACATGCCTGTAATCCCAGCAGCTCAGGAGGCTGAGGCAGGAGGATTACAAGTTCAAAGCCAACCTCAGCAACGAGGAGGTGCTTATCTAGTGAGATCCTGTCTCTAAATAAAAATACAAAATAGGGCTGGGGATGTGGGTCTGTGGTTGAGTGTCCCTGAGTTCAATTCCCAGTACCAAAAATAATAATAATAGTAATAAATAAGTTCATGTACCTGTTTTATGAATAAAGTTGGAACTACTTAATTTGATAAAGATCGTCAGTGAAAAAGTTTAAAATGTCAGAAGTCAATGTTCAAATTTAACAATTTGGAGATTTTTGGCAAACTTGTATTTCTATAGATCTATCTCAGAATTGCATAATACTTGCATATCAAAAATTGACATTATATCAAGAAACTTAAAAAAAAAGTTTTATGACTATTATTATTATTTTTGTGGTTCTTGGTATTAAACCTAGGGCTTCTCCTCGTGCCAGGTAAGTGCACTACTAGTGAGCTACATCCCCAGTCTGAAACTTATTTTTATAGAAATAAAAATAGAATAGAGTAAGATGCTAGTCTAGCCACATGTGTGGCCAGTGTCTAGCAAGTATAAGACTAGTAGAAGCCACTAATAAAAGTGGGGCTTTGCAAATCTCAGACAGTGAGAGATGTTAAAGATTTTGTTCAGAAAATTTCCAAATGTCACTGATGTTGGGTAAAGTCAAAGTGTCACTGCTCCCAAACAACCCCGAATAAATCTCTGGCTGGGTCTTCCTGGTGAAAACGCAGCCGTCTCTGTGTTAGTTCACTAGGGGTAGAGAAAACAAAATCCTGGGAGATGGTTTTGCTTTCAATATGTTTTGCTCCCATCAACGCTCATGTTGAGACTTAATTGATCAAGCCCAGTGTTGGGAGGTGGGGTTCAGTAAGAAGTGTTTGGGGGCCCAGGGCAGAGCCTTCACAAATACATTAGTGCCATTTCGTGGGAAAGAGTGAGTTCTCACTCTTTATGGACTGGATCAATTCCTTCAAGATTCTGTTGTTATAAAGCAAGGTTACCCCTGTACTCTCTTCCATGCACGCTCACCCACTGTTCTCCCAGGTACTCTGGCCATGTGATGCCATCCACTATATTATGACACAGCATGAGGCCCTTGCCAGATGTGGCTGCTTGATCTCAAACTACCCTACCTCCAGGACTGTGAGCCAAAATAAGCCTCTTTCATTTATTAAGTACCCAGTCCCAGATATTCTGTTATAGCAACAGAAAATGTACTAAAACAGGCTAGTAGCTAAGGAAAAAATGTTGAGATCTGGAGGAGGAATATTGGTGAGTCAGGTGAGGTGGAGATGAGGAGGAGGAGAAAATCCTGGATAGAAAAAAGCAAAACAAACATGGACTGCACACCTTCATTCCTCAACCTCAATGTTGCCAACTAAGATGAAAACAATACTGTATATTTTCACGCATTTCTGAGTTAAAATGTCCATATCTCTTATGGGGTCTTCAAAATAGCTTGTAAAGATGAGCAAGGCAGGAAATTATTATCCCAGTTTTAAAGATGAAGAAATTAAGTTCCTGAAGAAATCAGTCAATAGCAGCTGCCCATCTGATACCAGCTGCATCCACAAATGTTTCTGTGAAAGATTGTATAATTTTCATGCTCTTGCAATTTACTAAGTACTTTTTTTCTTTTAAATATTTATTTATTTGCTTTAGTTGTACACATGCGTTTATTTTTACGTGGTGCTGAGGATCGAACCCGGGCTGCGCACATGCTAGGCAAGGGCTCTACTGCTGAGCCACAACCCCAGCCCTTACTAAGTACTTTTTAAATGTTAATTTATTTGACTGACCTTGAAAGGTATATCATCAGGATAATTTCCATTTAGAAATAAGGAGACTATATTAGAAAATTTACATAGTTTCACCAATATCACATCAGCTGGTAACTATGAGAACTAAACTTAAAATCTCTCTTCCCCTTACCTGAAATGATGAAAGACCTATTAGAGTGATAAATCAAAACCCAAATAATTCTTATCCTTCTTGAGTTAAATTAGTCCCATGGTCAAATTGAGACAACTTAATTCTGCCCTATGCTAGCCTCCCTTACCACTTTAAAATGTCTAACTTTGGAAGCTGCCTATGATTTTCACTGGGGCAAAGACCAGGGTATGCTCACATCTTTCCTGTATGTATTTCAATGGTCAAATGGTCATGGGCCAACATTTTGTATTAGAACATTAAATATACATCTGCTTATTGTGTCAAAGGAGAGTTCTTTCAAATTTTTTTTAGAGTTAGGGGAGATAAGAGAAAGGGGGAAAGCTTGATAAATGGTGGGAGAGATGGGGGAAGGGGAGGCTGGGATGCTGGTTCCAGGAATATGGAGAAACTTGGAGGAATGCCCAGAATTTGGAATGGGAGATAGGGAGTGAGACATGGAAAAAAATAAGAGAGGCGATAAAGACAGACTCAAAGTGTAAGTAGGCCTTGAATGTCAGGACAGGAAGTCTGAAATTGATGGTAGGGCTGCAGAGAAATATATAAGGAAGTGGGGTGAGGAGTATGCTGTCCTGGAGGCCCTGGAGACCTGTTATGGTCATAGGGAATCTGGGATGGTTGGGGCTTTGGGGAAGGAAAGATGCAAGGGAAAGGAGAATTTCCAACTCTTCTATGCCTCAGATATATAAATAAAGCACAATAAGTACTATAATGAGGAAATAAATGTCATAAAAATGTTTGATAGCAGATGGGACTTACAAACATAAAGTGATGCCAGTAGCCTCTAGCCAAGAGCAATAAGGGAAAGAGCTTGGTCTAGATGACCTCAAAGCTCTGCTCCAACTTGCATATTCTGTAATTTCTACACTTTGGTTCAATATATTAAATTCTTTATTTGTTCACGGGACTAATTTAACTCAAGAAGGATAAGAATTATTTGGGTTTTGATTTATCACTCTTATAAGTCTTTCATTTCAGGTAAGGAGAAGAGAGATTTTGAATTCTCCAGCTTCTGCATATTGAGAAAACAGTATGCTGGATTCTGTGGTAGAGGGTGGTATGGAAAGGGGGTCAGGACTTGAATCTACTTCTGGGCTCTGAAGAAAATTCATGTATTTTGGGAAGAAAATCTTTCAAATTATAATGCAAATTCCCTTATTTTTCTTGTGAGGGTAGCCTCAAAGGGAAGGTTGGTATACTACAAGTCATCTATGAAGGTCATGGTTTTAGGGTAAGACAGAGGAAAGTGAAGTCACTTCGTAGCAGAGGAAAACCAGTGTTTAAAAGCAAAAGGCTCTGGGAATGACAATTATGGTAGGCAGAACTCTAAGGTGATCTTGTATGAATTGTGTCTTAGTTTAAGCCCTGACCTGTGACTGCAGGTGGAACTGGTGGCTGGATTCTAGCCAATAGACCATGCTAGAGGTGAAGGTGCCACTACCATCACTGGGTGATGCTATATGACAAAGGTGAGTCAACTGTCACTGTGATTATACTCCTTTATATAAAACTCTTTCAGACCACCCTGAAGAGAAACTTTCCTTCTGGCTCCAAAGAAGTAAGTCACCATTTGTGAGAAATCCATTTTGTAAGGAAAGTATGAGTTTCACTTGGAATTGAGACCACCCCTTGCTGAGACATTAGGAAAGTGAGGCCTCAGGCCTACAACTGAAAGGCTCTCTCTCTCTCTCTCTCTCTCTCTCTAGTTCTTTGTTCAGCACTGGGAATTGAACCAGGGGTGCTCTATTGCTGACCCTTTCAATTTAAGATAGGGTCTCAATAAGTTGCCCAGGTTGGCCTCAAAATTGCAGTTCTGCTCTTAAGTAGCTAGGATTACAGGTGAGCACCACTTCACATAGCAAAGATCTGCTTTCTACCAACAAGCAGATATGTTTGGAAAAGGACCCTAAATTCTAGGAAAAAAATTAAGTTAGAGGACATATAGATTAGAGTCTTATGAAACCCTGAGCAGACCATATAGTTAATCAAAGCCTGGACTCTAGACCAAAAGCAATGGTGAGATAAAACAAGGGTATTTTTTCAAGTTACGGAATTTGTGGTAATTTGTTTCACAGAAATAGAAAACTAATACTACAAGTTTTCAGGTTAGGGTGTGTTTTAATCAGAAATTTTGCCAATGTGACCAGAAGACCTGACAAAGAAAAATTAGAGGAGGAAACTGCAGGAGCCCTGTTTGGGAATTGGCTTAAATTGCGGTTGACTATGAGCCGTGGAGATTTGGGCATTGTCGCCTCCCATAGTCTCACGGGACTTGTTGCGGGATCTCGAGTGACTTGGCCGAAATTGCTGATCGGGTCAGCGCCATTTTTTGGTGTGTGTGGCGTGTGTTAGTCGTTGTTAGAACCAGAGAGAAAAGTTATCAGAATAAAAAGCTGTTTGTCTCCAGTTTGCCTCTGAAGTTCTTCCCACGGCTCCGTTGCTCCAAGCGCTTCAGGCGGCAACAGGAAACATTTATTTTAGGGCTCATGGTTTCAGATTTCTCAGTCCATAGATGGAGACTCCATTCCTGTGGACCTGAGGTAAGGCAAAACATCATGGAAGAAGGGCCTGGAGGAAGAAAGCAGATCAAGACAGGAAAACCAGGAAGCAGAGAGGGACTTCTCCTCTTACCAAGGGCAAAATATATACGCCAAAGCCAATGTTCCTCCAGACTCTCCTCCTCCTACCTGTCTTTAGTTACCACCCAGTTAATCCCTTTCAGGGGACTAATGCACTGATTAGGTTAAAATTCTCATAACCTACAAATGTCACCTCTAAACTTTCTTGCATTGTCTCACACCTGACCTTTTGGAGGACACCTAATATCTAACCCACAGCAGGGTGCTCTTAGTACATGTTGAGACTTATTTAGTCCTGTCCAAATTAGAATCTGTGGAATGGACATAGTTCAAATTAGAACTAAGTCAAATTCCCAAGTCTAGCACGATGTTGGAGACCACCATGTGAGCTGCCCTGTCCTGAACAATGGCGGCGATGTGGTTTGGAAGCAAGAAGGGAGTGAGAACACAGAAGTGGGTAGGAGTCAGCTCTGTACCATCTGGTGCTTGCCTGGCTTGATGGTGGCCAGGTTAGAGCCTGCTATGATTTTCTACATGGCCACTCAGCTCTACCTCCTCCATAGCTGCTGAGGCCTGGGCAAGCTCTAGGCTTGCAGGCAGCAGGAGTGAATTATGGGCACACAGAACTGCCAATCCTTATTAAATGTGGCCATTCCAGGGATTATTGGGAACTCATTAAGAATGTAGTTACCACTTAAGCTGAATTCAGTGAGATGAGTAGAAGTGGGAAGCCATCTCTCCTAACTCTTTCCATAATTTATGCCTCTTGTGTAGGAAGTTTGTAATGAGTGCCTACCCTCTCAAGTAATTCTACCAACAGATCTCTCAGTACTATGGGAAGACAGAGTTGCCAGATCGTGTCACTCATGGAAAGACTTCCTTAGGTGGAGCTTAATTGAATTGAATTAGAATTGTCTGGAAGGAGGGGTACCTTATTATCAATTTAAAAGATGAGAAAATGAAGACCTTAGAGGCAAAGGTACTTATTCAAACTCCCATGGTTGCTCCATAATAGAGCCACATATAACCTACATCCCTTCTACTACTACCACCCTTCACGTACGGAAAAGACCAGTGAAGGAGGAAAGATTTATTTAAACATGGCTACTTTGCCTTTGTAAATTTATATCCAAAACTGATAATTGCCCAAGCACTGCCATGGCTCCTAGAGAGAGCGTCATCTCATTTGTTAGAAGTCTATTCTACAGCTGCTCTGCTCTTGCCTGTGTTCACTCCCTTTATCAGCTTAATATGTATTTATCACACAACCTTATGCCTTTTCCTTTAGAAAAGTGCTGCTAGCAACAGGTTCAAGTTTCTTTCTAGGGTTAGATTTTCCATGTTGTGAGGTGCTGTTCCTCATCAAGCTTGCTTTCCTCTCTGTGCATCACCTCGATGGTCCTCCTCTCAATTTCAAATAGATGCTGGAAATCGAGAGGAGGCCAAATACTTTGATGACAACAGTTGTCTAGATCCAGCAAAGCTAGAGTGACAAATACTTGAGATGGAAGTTGATTCTGATATAGCTTGGAATCACCACACACAGACACTCTGAAGTGTGAGGTAAGTTCTAGCTATTATTTACCCTGAATTTCTTCCATAGTGATGACAGGAAGGAAGAAGAGAGAGGGGGGGAGAAGAAAGAAAGAGGGCTTTTGGAGAAAGGAGAAGTGGAGGAAGAGAGACATGGAAGATAAGAGCATTGGGAGAAGAGGAAAGAGAGGGAGCATAGCAAGTTAGGTCTAAGATTTTCCCCTGACTCAGAACATTAAAAGCAATTTATCAAGCTGCGTATGCTCCCAGACATATTTCCCTGGATTGGAATGCTGTGGTCAGTCCAGCCCTACAACCACCCACCCATTAAACACAGATTGATATTCTGCAAGTTTGGGTGGAGGTCAGTGATATCTCCAAATGGAGTGAAGTGTATGAAGTCAGGATCCCCAAGCAGAACCCCTTGTCTCCTGCTGCAGGGTCCATCTAAGTCCTCCTCTGGTAGGAAATGACAAAACAGTCACTCTCCAATAGCAGAATTGCCATTGAGAAGCGTTCCTGGGACAACATAAAACCACAATTGAATGACCTTGCCGCTTCCCGTGTTAAGCACAGGGTGAGTGTTTCATGTGTGGGCTTTGGACAGAAGTCTCAATCTTTAGATAGGCCACCGGACGGCCAGCACTCCTAATGATTTCTCTGGCCTTGACATGCGAGGAAGCAGAACATGTACCCATTAGAGGCCAATCTTTATTAAATGTGGCCGTTCCAGGGATTGTTAGAAACTTGTTAAGAATGCAGTTACCACTTAAGTGGAATTCAGCGGAATACACTTTATCTATAATTGAAAACAAATGTATGCTTAACTGTATGGTTGGTTAAAACTCATGATTGTGACTCCTATCTTATTATTTTCCATTAATTAAAACAACATGGGCTGGGATTTATTTGCAGTTAGGCAGTTATGATTCAACGGAGGTTCAAAACAGACTTCTTTCTGAAGGGTTTACCCTGAAGTACCAGCTCAATGGTGACAACTGTGGTTTTGGCCACAAACTCTTTTGATCCACTGAAACGGCGAGAAAAGATCGAGACGCACTTTGGTTTCTGTACTTTTGAAAGAAACGCTTACACTCATAAGGTCTGCTCTTCTCTTAGTGTGACAGGAAGGTCGTCAATGACTGTGGCCACCTGAACATTTTAATCTTGATGACTTTCAGATGAAATGTTTCCAGCTTCTATTCATCAAGAGGACCAGTGTTTTAGTGTTTTGGGCTTTGAAGTGACGCGAGTACTGGGCCTGGTGCTAACCGCATGCAGTCAAGGATCTCATGGAATTCTTTTTTTTTTTTTTTGCCTCAGATTAGATGGTTCATCCCAATGTATTAAGAAAATTTTATTTTAGGAGAATTTGCTGTAATTATATAATTTGCCTTCTTTTTTTTTAAATTAATTTATTTTTTTTAAATATTTTTTATTTATTTGTTTTGGTTGTACACAATGCCTTTATTCTTTTTTTAAATTTTTTTAATTTTATTTTTATAATTTTTAATATGTACAACTCATAGTGCATATATTTAGTATCTTTTTACATACAACTGTTTGTATACAAAGTATATTCGTACAATTCAGGTCTTCAATCATGCATTAAGGAAAATGATATCCGTCTCATTCAACTACCTTTTTTTTTCTTTTCTCCCCCTCCCTCCCCTCTTGCTCCCTCCCTTACCCTCCCTTCCCTTGACCATTCTAGTGTTCCTCTAATCCTCCTATGTACCCCCATCCAACAATACTTTGAAATAGCCTCCTTATATCAGAGAAAACATTTGGTACTTGGATTTTTGAGACTGACTAACTTCACTTAGCATTATGTCTTCCAACTTCATCCATTTACCTGCAAATGCCATTAATTTATTTTCTTTTATTGCTGAGTAAAATTCCATTGCGCGTATATACCACATTTTCTTAGTCCACTCATTTACTGAGGGACATCTAGGTTGGTTCCACAACCTAGCTATTGTGAATTGCGCAGCTACAAACATCACAAAGCCTAAATTTGGCTTAAGACACATGGCTCTAGATCGCTACTTAGATGCAGTATCAGGAA
Source organism: Tamias sibiricus (assembly GCA_025594165.1). Classification (NCBI taxonomy): domain Eukaryota; kingdom Metazoa; phylum Chordata; class Mammalia; order Rodentia; family Sciuridae; genus Tamias; species Tamias sibiricus. Next base: position 84,152,537 of record CM046670.1, read on the forward strand.
GTGATTTCAAGTCTCTGGACCTTAATGTTACCATCTGTAAAACCAAGATAACAACCTCGATCTTATCTATCTAGCAGAGCTATTTTGAGACTGCAGTAGATCTTAGTAGATGGGTTCTGAAATCTATAATGAATGACCCAGAGGTCAGGGTCAATATAAGAGAGTTCTTCTTACCACAGTCCTGTGAGACTAATATCTACCAAAGGCAGCATGAGTCCAATACTCATCAGATACTCAATAATATTTAGGGTGTTGGTTTCATGGTGTTCGTCATTACTGGTTATGGTGCATTTAGGACAGGCATGCCAAAACTAATATCAATCTCAACTGTGGGGGATTTATATAGTTTGAAAGAAAATGGCCGTCTTTGAAAGGTTGTTGAGCTGCTGGAGTATCTCCTGGGGACTGCTCTCCAAGGGTCTTTTTCCACTTGCCCTTCCACTGGCTTTCCTTGATCCTGTTGTCAAGATCAACTAAGGCCTTCCTTTCAGAATTGCTCTATTTCATCTTGCTTGTGACCATCATCCTCATTGTCATTTTAAGGTACATCTCTGAGAGTCCAGATAGTAAGTGAAACATGAACATAAACCATGCAGCCCATCTTCTAGTGACCATATAACGTGACAAAGGGAGATGTTAATCAAGAGGAAATGCCTGGAGGAAGGAAAACTAAGTCACAAAGAGGATGGGAGCTCAGGATTCTGAATTCAGTAACAAGACTCTACAATAAGACCCAGAGATATGGGGGCAAAATAGTATTTAAGAAACAAAATTGGAGAAAATCAAAACTAGTTGAAGATCGAGTTGTGATGAATTAGTCTTTATGAAATTACTACCTAATATGTGTGACATACAATATCCCATCACCCCTGGCCCTTGTCTATCTGCCCACCTTGTGAACCAGTCACTTGCTACTCTTACTCATCAATTGCATATGCAATTCTCTGAACATGAAAATGTTTCTTTGCATCTATGCCTTTGCACATGCTGCTGTTTCTGCTTAGGGTATCTCACACCTGTTTCCACCGCAGAAGCTCAGAGTACCGTGATCGCATAATTCCAACCCTGTTCCCTCCACATCCCATGAGACCCTAAGACTAGGATCTTGTCTTTTCATATTTTTAAAATTCAGGATCTAGAAGAGGGTGTATTTACTGAGTGTAAGGATCACTGGTGTCCAATAGAACTTTTGGTCATGATGTGAATGTTCTGTTTGCTGTTCCATCCAATAGCCAGTCCCCTACAGTGTGGCTATTGGCCACTTGAAATATGGCTAGTACAAGGATAGTCAACTTACAAGTGTAATTAATTTGAAAAGTCACATGTGAATACTGGCTATTGTACTGAACGTCACAGATATAGATAATGATAGGAGAATGGCCAAAAATTATTGTAAGAAATGGTGCTCAAGTTCTGTGACAAGGGGCCTGCTCCAAACTCAAAAGAGTGAAACTTTGGATGAGACAGGACATCCCCCAGATCCCCACATTTCTTTTTTGCATGATGTTGGTCAGATAGTCTCATTTATAGCTGACTTGGAAGCCAGGAGATGCCAGTATCCATAGGCTGTGCCTTCTCCCCTGACTTGCTTCCACTCGCGAGTGGCTGACATATCCTGTGAGGTTTGTGCCTGCAAAAAGAATCCTTCCCTCAAAATATGACGAGGTCTTTGGGAAGGAGAACTAATAAAGTGGGGGTGGTGTGTGGGGTGACGGGGAAGCACCCTGCTTGGAGTCAGCTGAAGTAGCTGTCCTAATATGAGGCAATACCCTATGGGCCCTCTCCAGGGTGGAGTCATCTGCCTTCCGCACAGTCATCCCTACAAGGACAGGGAAGGTACAGGGCAGCCAGAGAGACAGGGCATGTCTGGGTCGAGGAGGAAGAGAGCACTGTAGGGTCGCCCATTGGAACAGTCTGAAACTGAACGCAGCTGGAGGTCATGCTGCACGCTGTCCAGATGCCTCCCTGGAACCAGCTCCTGCTGTGTCTCTGCAAGGGAAGTGCTTGAAATAAAAGTGAAATCCACACAGCTTCAGGACCACACAACCCTGACTTCCGAGAACCCTGGTGTCTGTGCCTGCCGTGGAGTATGCAGGGACTATTCCTTTGGCGGACCCATGAGTTTTCTGTATTAGAGGCAAATTTTGTGCAGGTAAGTGTTTTCCAGAAAGATGGCTCATAGCATTCATAAAAATTTCACTGAGATTTATAAATTGAAAAAGATTCAGAACTGCTGTTCTATTTCACATCTCACCTGCCCTGTCTCATGCGAACAACTTGAGGCTCTGAGAGCAAGAAAGACATTTCCCAGATCATGCACGGAGTCCGTGGCAGATCAAGGACATAAGGGAGAGAAGCAAAGATAGAGCTTTCCAATACTCATTAGAGATCTTTTCCCATTTTCTCCAATCACCGTCAGCACTTTTGGAAATAATCATTCCACCTAATATTCACCTAGCATGTTGATATCTGCTTTTATTTCTTTACTCATCACAATAAATCATAAGCAACTTTGTTGAGCTTGGATGAAGCCCAGAACTAAAATTAGATCTCCAAGATTCCTAGTGATCTCTGGGATCTGTTGAACTAACACCAATAATCTGCATTCTCAGACAAAGTAATGTTCGTAGACAGAATAAACTATGTTTTCCACACACATGTGAATACCTTAAATAATATTGAGATAGAATGTTGAGATAGAACAAAATGCTAATTCATAAAAATACTAATTCACTTGAAACAATGCCCTAAAAGTTAAGCACCATTGGGGCCAGGCACGATATTTTGATGCCATAAAGAGTCCTCACACTCACAAGGGTATGAACTAGAGAACACAGCTCCTCCGTTTTCTTGGTTTGGCAATGAAGAAATTAAGTTCAAATTGATTTGTTCTGAGTGCAATTCTTATTTCAAATGCTTCCTCTATTCCTCAACTCAAAGGAAGTGCTTACCATTTCTCAAGTGAAGGCACCCTGTGCTATAGCTTGGGCTTCTGGTCTGACCAGACATTCCCAACCTCCTTGAGACTGCTCTCATGTAGAAGTGCATGGGGTTCTGGCATTCAGGATGGTAGGCTACAAGAACAGTTATTCTTAGGGATATTGGCTAGGGTTGGGGTTAGAGTAGTTTCATCAAGATTAAGGACAATGGGTACAACGGCACAGTCAGGTGGAGAAGTCCTTTGGGTTGACTGGCTTGTATTGCCAACTGCATACCAGACATACTGCCTCATCTCAGCTCTCCAAAGGAAACTACTATTAATAAATTAGTATTTATATGAATTAGCATTTTGTTTTATCCCAACAGCACCTAATATTATTTTAAGTTATTCATATGTGTGTGGAAAACATAGTTTCTTTGTCTACAACTAATGACCAAGGTTCTCTTATGATGAAGACACCATTTATTATGCCCTTAATTTTGTTTATTCTCATTGGGACTTTTTATAAATACAAACAAGTTTGCAGATGGTAGGGTTATAAATGTTTGAAGCATACGCTGGGACACACCATTGTTCCACATCATGGTCTCCTCCTAAAAACCTTAATTCCCTTTAGTCTAAGCTTTTTTTTTTTTTCCCTATTCTGATGCCACCTCTACCTATATCTTATTTTAAGATTTCTATAGTCATCTGTTCCTTATCATGAATGAATTTTCAAAATTTTCCCCCAGAAAGTAATTTTGGTAGTGATACATGGGTCATAATCATGGGCATCTTGATTGCTGATGGGAAGGTAAGCCTTCTTCCACTGATGTGAGGGGAGAAAAAGGGAGAGGAAGAGAACTCTGTATGAGCCTGTTTTAAAAGTACAGGCTTCACTGGGTAAGGTAGCGCATATCAATAATTCAAGTTACTCAGGAGGCTGAGGCAGAAAGATTGCAAGGTTGAGGTCAATCTGGGCAACTTAGAGAAATTTTGTCTCAAAATAAAAAAATAAATAAATAAAAGGGCCAGGGGATGTGGATCAGTGGTAGAGTTCCTCTGGCTTCTATCCCTATCACTCTCTCACTTCCAAATGTACAGGGCCAGATCCCTATGTGTGTGGGGGAAATGAGCTCAGGTGTGAGGTATGATGAGGCCCATGCATGATTGGCATTGGAAACCAGTTCTGGGAATCATAGCACTTCTCATCCTGCATTTTTCTGTTAATGTGTCTTGCTCATTTTAGCTGTCGGTCAAAAGCAGTAGGAAGATCAGATGCCACCTCCATCCAAGGCAAGACTTCAACACACCTTGATGTCAAGTATGCCCTGTGCTTTATACAGTCCTGCTGTTGCTGCATTCCTGGAAATAGAAGTTTACAATGTCTACCTTATTTCCCAGACAGAGACCAATTTGAGAAGTCTGGAGTGATGTGGTTTGAACATAACAATGTGATAGGAGAATGACATAAAATCTGGGAAAATCTGGAAAATGATAGTTTTAGAGATGCCCTAAAGATCCCCAACCCAGAATAACTGGTTGATAACTGAGATTTCCTTATCAATAGGGGAGGTCTTCTTGAAACTAATTCATAAGATATATATCAGTGTATCAGTTGCTTTCCACCATAGATATAAGAACTTTATCTTGAGAACTAATATTACAATAAAATCTCATTACTGAGACAACTCAAGAAAGGCAGTTTCAGTTTCAGAAGGGAGTTGTCCATGGGAAGTGTGTGCCACTTCTTGACTGGGGAGTATGTACTATGATAAATAGTGAGGAAGGTTTTGATATGACTGAACCATTCTGGTTCCTTTGCCAGAAGGTTATGGTTCCAACAATTACTTTCCCTAGAAGCCATAATAAATCTTCTGTTTGCTCATTTCTCACCCCCAGTCCAGGTGACTGTGTCTATCCATATATTGTAAAGAAGAGGACAGTTGCTCTGATGTGCTAGTACTTGGCCACCATATATGCACCACTTGGGGGAGAGAGGCAGAGCTACTTCAGGAATCCTGGGATAGATGCATGTCAGGACAGAACAGGAGTCCTAAAGTGAGGAACAGGGATGAGGATGCAAGTTAAGGTAGTGACTGAGTGAGAGGCCTTGGCATTCTCCAGGAACACCCCCAGGACCTCCCACAGTGAAATTACCTCCCCAGGACTCTCCCCTCAATCCCAGAATCAAGCCCTAAAATACTTGCACTTTCTGTGTATCTCTTCTGTAAGAACAAAAATAATCTGCCCTGCTTCCCTTCACATATTCCTTTGTATTTTATCCCTTGCCAGGATCCCTGAGGCAGACCCCAGGCAGTTGCAGGAGACTTCAGAATGTGGTCACTTTTAGTTTGGGTTCTGAGTCAGGTCCAGGAGAACCCTTATGTTCTTCTGGTGGGCTATAATGGAGCACACAAACTGGGCCAACCTGGAGTCCTAGCAAAGTCATTCAAGAAAGAACAACATTGATTTTCATTTGCCAGGTATTTGTTTATTGAAATAAGGGCAAGCACTGGAGATAGAAAAGAAATAGTTTCGCTGTGGAGAGGTTCACAGTGAAGATGAAGCAGACTTGGAAATCATCATAAAACTGGCATGGTTCTAACAGACAGGCATACATGTGGTATGATGGTAGCACAGAGAAGAGTCATCTTTTGTATAAAGGAAGGCATAAAAGAGGTGAGGACAGAGTTGAACTGTACGGGGCAATCCAGGTTTTACTAAGTGAAAAAAGATGTTTAAAAATCCAGATAAAAGATACAGCCTATGGTACACTGCAAAAGATGTATATTATGGTTAATCTGTTACTACAAATCAAGGGGGATAAAGTGTCAATTATAAGAAAAAGCATTAAACTTTCCCTTTCATTTATTGAACCTGTTGTTTGTTTTAAGATGAATACAGCCATTAGTCACTTCATCTTGGGAATACATTCTGAGAGATGTCATTATGCGATTTCATCATTGTGTGAGCATTATAATGTCTTTACACACACCTAGATGGTGTAGGTCATTCATTTCATTTGGCTGCTTGATGCAATTAGGAGAGGTGGAAAACAAGATGCAATAGGTTGTAAAATGGCATACCATTTTCCAGTGAACTTCTTTTTCATAAGTAGGAGTATACTATAAAATAATAATTCAAAGTTTGTACAGTAGTTACATAAACCAGTAACATAGTCATTTATCAAGTCATTTACCATTATCACGTAGTTTGTGCTGTAAATAGTTGTATATGTTATACCTTCTGATTATCAGCATAGTAGGTTTGTTTACACCAGCATCACCACAAATATGTAGTAAGCCCAATTTTCAACTCCATTTTATCTTATGGGACCACTATTGTATATGCGGTCTATTGTTGACAAACATTTTAATGATAGATAGATATTCAGGAAGAGAGAGACAGAAAGACAAAGACAAAAAGTAATTGCTATTCTCTTATTTAAACATAGGAAAATGTGAAGAATCTCCTTCAAAGACACTGATTCAAAATACCTAATAACTTTTTATTGCTAAAACTGTCCAGTTGAGCCTTGGATAGAACATTCTATAGTCAGCCATAACCTTTGAACCCATTGAATCATAGGAATTCAGGAGACCACCGCGCTCAAGATCTTTCTGTTTCTTCCAGGCCAACAAAGCACCCTGAAGTAGAGTCATCTGATCTCAACAGCCTAGGAGTATGCTCTTCTCCCAGAGTTCTAAGTGCCTGAGTTATGAGAAAGAGGCTCACACAGAGGTAGATACCATTAACCCCATGAGGCCTCAACAGACGTGGACTTCTTGGCCCATCTAGTCTGGTAATGGGCTATCCATAAAAGAACTCTCCCTGAAGAATAAAGATGTTTCTGGATAAAGCATAATTTATGGAAAGTGAAGGAGTACCAGGGAAAGAGCTGGCTTCTCTCTTGATTTTAGGTTCTGAGTAAGCCCTCTGAAAGACCACCTGACCATGGCTATCCCGGATTGTGTCCAAGTCTGATTTAAAGGAAGCAGCATAGAGCTAACTGCACGTGGGGGCATGCCCCTCCTCCACTGTGGGTCTTCTGGAGAAGGCTGCACTTTCTGAGAGGGCCTAATGAAAAGGATCAAGCTCACGCAGAGGCCCTGCTGTGTAGGAAGATTGCTTCCAAGAAGCGATTCATTTTTAGTTTAACAACTGTGCATTTGGTCCCCACACAATTTATCTTCATGCAAAATCACATACCTGTGTGCCAGATGTGCACAGCTGCATGTGAGCAACTGCTGATCTATCTGTATCACATGCCAAGTGGCTGTTTCTTTAAATTAGGGTGGGTTGGGATTTGGGCCGTGTGAAAATTTCATTTTGAAACCAGAAACCAAGCAAGCCTTGGCTCTGCGGGGTTTGAACATAGCATGATGAGGAACCAAGGTTGAGTTAGTCTTTTTCAGGACCCCCCAGAAACTCCCCCTTTCATGACCTCTGCAATTCAGCTGCACTCTGGGTCTGGAGTGGCTAGGCTATCTGGAGACCTGGTCCTGCCAAAGTGTGTGGACCTTGTAAATGCTTGTGGTAAAACTGCAAAACCTCTGCCCAGCCCTTGGGAGCACTTGAAGCAAAATAGAACCTGACATTTTTAGTTTATGTTTCAGTTTTTATCCTCTGGACTCAGGAGAAGCAAGACCACAAAACGCTAACTGAGGCCCAGGACACCAGCGACAGGGCACAGCAATTCACCCAAGAGCAGAAAACTGAGGCCACGAGAAGACCTCTCCTCTGGAAACCCACATCCCCACCTGCTCTGAGGCCCATGGCACGTACATGGGCATTGCCCCTCGGCCCTTGCCTTTGTTTCCTTTTGTGGCCAAAGACAGCCAATATTAAAGGAGACTCAGCCATCATTTTGTCAGTCCTTGACTTGCTCATGGGCATCTGCAAATGCTAATGCCAAGCATGGCATCAGTAGGAGGTACAGGAGAAAAGTGCTTGGCACTTTATAAATGCCCAGGGCATGTTAGTAGCCAATGGGATTCCTGAGGCAGTACAATTTTTTTTCAAGATTTTTAGGAACCACCAGATGCCAGGTCCCATTCGTGAAGTCCTCAGTAATTGTCACAACTCCATGAGATAGGCACTGAGATTCTTATTTTATCCATAGGAAAACTGAAGCTCAAAGAGGTTATGAAACAATAAAAAATTATGGAGGAGGCAGGGTTTAAATTCGGCCTTCTTTCCACCATGCTACTGTTGTTTTCTTCTCCCCCTTGGCTATTATTAGAGCCTAAGAGAAGGCCTCTCTTTCCAGTTATGGACTCGTTTACCCCTCTTGGCCCTAGGGCCACGCCTCTTTAATGGAAACTGGATGGAGTTCTGCAGAGTGATCCACCAGCAGTCACACCTCCCAGCTCCTTTCCGGTTTTCACATGGGCAGGTGCTGGGACATCAGCCCACAGCGCACAGGCTCAGTTTGAATTTCAACAAAATTTTCTAAAAACAGCAACCAGATGCAATTCCAGTCACGTCATGTCCACATAAGGAATCCATTCCAAGGAAAGTCAGAGGATGCACAGTGATTTTCAGTGAGATGAATGGCTTCTATCCTTCCCTAGACTCATTTTAGAACTCCACGAAGCAACAATACCTAGATTAATTTTAGCGTTCAGTCTCCGAATCCGGTCTCAGGAAGATTGCATATATAATTTAGTTTCATAATGATGATCCCTTAGATCTCAGATCACTCGTGGGTAGTGACTCCTCCTAGACACCTGCTGCACACAAGGTAATTTCCTCTTTTCAGTTTAAAGAACGGTTTCAGACTTTGCTTTCTTATGAGCCACTTAGAAGAACCAGGCCACCATCCTGTGAGTAAAATAGACTCCTCCAGGAATTACATCATCTATTTTTCAACAAAGATTAATTTAATTTGGTTTAGTTTAACAAGAGTGTATGATCACGGATTCGATAACCAAATAGATGCCTTGACATAAACTTCAGTCCTGGTTTAGCTCTTTTCTAGTGAGAGAAACAAAAACTCTCAAAGGTAATTGGTATATCACTCCTCCAAGGGAGGAAAAAGGGTTGGCTTTCAATTTTCTTAAACATAAAACTTAAAATCCACATATAATAATAAACAAATGGGTTAAGGCATTTTGTGTCATAAATGTGCTGCTATTATTTAGTTATGAATTTTCAGGTTCAGGAATTATGGTAAAACCCAAGGGTCATTATGGAATGTCTGTATATTTGATTTCCAAAGCTCCAGATAGGTTTTAATGTGTTCAATGTTATACCACTATACTCCCCAAACTATTTCTATGTCCTCAGAGACATGTCCTAATAGCAGGCCTTCATGTCTTCTGCTTAGTGAAAAGTGTGAATAATAGCTTTTATATGTATATATATATATATATATATATATATGTATATATATATATATAATTTTTTTTTTTACTTCAGCATGTGTTCTAACATAGCCAAGCAAGTGAGCCCAGTACAGTTAACAACTTAGGAAGAGATTCATTGAATTTTCCAGGTCTCTTCATGGCCAGAGTTATTTTGTAAGGAGACCTTAAATGTGGAATAATCAACATGTTAAAGTAATCTGGATGTTTATGATTTGATAACTCTTTGGTGCATTGTTTAACAACATGTTTTCAATTTACTTTCCTTCAAATAGCTCCAAATAACCCCATGATTTGGGATGATTGATTATGGGAATGTTGCTTTTACTGTACATCCAAGGTAATTTTAAAATTACATCTTCTTTTCATTGTTAAAGGGTAAAATCATTTGCAGGTCTTGACATGATTTATCAGAGAAAGGGAAACAAAGGGTCAGTCTTGGCCTCACTCTTAATAAAACATTGTTATGTGAGTCCACAAGCAAGCACAGGGCTTTGTGTAAACTGGATTACAGTCCCAACATGCTAAATAATCAGTTCTGTGTCTGAAGAGGTGCACCAATCTCCTGGGTCTCACTTTACTTCCATATAAAACCAAGAAAACAACTGATATCAAAACCCATTCACTAGAGATTCTGATTCATTATGGGGGGAATAGGGTCTAGTAATCTGTTTTCTACTAAGAAGTTAATGTTTGTAACTGGACAACTGTGGAAAATACTGGAATGAATGCATTCAAATTTCAGGTAGAACTTTAGTTCTACAACTCTAGAACCAATTTTTTTCTGTCTTCTAGACATTTTTCTTGCAATGCAATCATTTTATTTCATAGAAGTATCTGTCTTACACAATGGAAACCTCACTTCGCAATATGATTAATATCTATTTCTCTCAGGCCCTGTGCTCCTGCTTGCATCTAGATAGCCTGATGATCCTACCAAGAACTTTGCATTATCCGTGTATTAGCAGTGGTTATTAAGCCTATGGGCCGCAATAGACAAACTCCCCATCTCAGTGGCTCAACACTGTAAAGTTTCATTTCTCTCACATGTAAAATCCTTCTCCATCTTGTAATTGTGCCATCTGGAGTTTGTGTGCCCCATGAAAAGAGAAAGACAGGAGACTCTGCATACTGCCTATCGTGACAGCCATTAGTTGAAAAATGTCACCTGACTCTGATCCAGCTGAAAGGCTGGGAAACACAAAGGAACCACATATGTCTGGTAAGCAAAACTGTCCTCAGTATGAAATATAGGTTTTGCAGGTTAAGAAACTGAGACTCAGAAAGGCCCAATAAAAGTGGGGTTGGGATGAATAAAGACTAGTACTAAAGATGAATAGCACCCAGTATTTCATTTAAAAACAAAGGCATAGCAATCAGGAATAAAACTCATTGTTTTCCTTAGATTGAAGAGGATTTTCTCCCCACTACACAACTTGAGACATGATATTTTTGAAGTTGTTCTTGCTGTGGTGCCTTTGACAGCTGCAATTAGAAGGCATCTCCCCACATAGGAGGATTAGAGGAATACTAGAATGGCCAATGGGGAGGGAGGAGAAGGGAGAGGGCAAAAGGGTGAAGGAAAAAAAAAAGATGGTAGAATGAGATGGATATCATTACCCTAAGTGAATGTATGAAGTCACGAATGGTGTGAATATACTTTGCATACAACCAGAGATTTGTAAAAAAGTGCTCTATATGTGTAATATGAAATGTAATGCATTCTGCTGTCATTTATAACATCTTAGAATAAAAAAATAATTAAAAAAAAGCATCTCCCCAGCTCAAGCAGGGTAAGTTTGTGACCAAGAAGACATGAGGTCTAAGGAGATTGATTGGCTTCCCTGAGATCCATTTGGAATCCAATTTGCTTACTTTAATGAAATAGGAACCTCAAGATGTTTAAAAAAAAAAAGAAGAAGAAGAAAAGGAAAGAAAAAAAAAATCTTTTCACCTTAGCTTTTTAAAGGGCTTCTAAGCACAGATTATTTCTACAGAAAGGAACCTGTGAAATAACAACTTTGTTCATTCAAAACACACCTGTTGTAAATAGATACTTTTCTTCCTTTCTACTTTTTGACCCCAAGAAATATCTCAATAATTCAAGAAGTAATTGTAAGGGTGTGGGGGAGAATCCAAGACCTGCAGAAATACAAAGAGGAAAGATAGGTTCTGTGTTGGAGGAAGAGTTTGCAGTAAAATGCCAATCAAAACAACAACAACAAAAAAATCACAACTAATCCAATAGTGACATGAGATGGTGCCATCATCAATGCACATGTGAATCAGTGGGGTCATTTGAGTGCTTAGGTAGGCCATCAGAGGCAGAGGATGGTAATTATTCTAAGCCCTCAAGGATGAGGCATAATTTGTTAGGTACATGAAGTGGGGAAGGAGTTAAGAGAATGGAAGATCATGGATAGGAATAGTCTTGTGATGCTGAGTCTCAGAACCTACATATCTTACAAAGGATTATGGACATTATCTTATGTGTATCAGTAGACATTTGAGGATTTTCATCTGGGAATAAAATATGTGTTGTGGGAAGAATTTATTTATTTATTTATCTATTTATTTATTTATTTATTTATTTATTTTTTGGTACCGGGGATTGAACTCAGGGACATTCAACCACTGAGCCACATCCCCAGCCCTTTTTTGTATTTTATTAGAGACAGGGTCTCACTGAGTTGCAAAGCACCTCACCATTGTTAAGGCTGGCTTTGAACTCACCATCCTCCTGTCTCAGCCTCCCAAGTGCTGGGATTACAGGTGTGCACCACCACGCTCGACTGGGAAGAATGTTTTTGTATTCAAAAGAGCCAGGAGGCTGAAATTGCAGAGTCTCTGGATAAATATCAATAACTGTGCAGTACCAACAGGCAGTCCTGCATATAATGATTAAAATTTTAAGTAGCCATGTCACCACTCAGAATAAAGATGACATTTTTCAGTTTCCCTTATAGTTGGTATTGTCATGCAAACAAGTAACAGCCAATGGGACTAAGAGAAATATTCAGTGGCAGCTAGGGGATATTTTTATTAAAAGACAGGTGATACATGCAGAAGCTCCTCCAGTCTTCTTGCTGGTCTTAGAGTGAAGATGAGATGTTTACTCACTTGGACTGTTTTTTGAAAAATCCAATTTTAATTCAAGACATCAAATGAATTTTCCTCCATTTGAATTTTTTTCCGCTCTTGTCAAAAATCAGTTGATCGTGTTTGTTAAGAGTATATTTCTGGGTTCTATATTCTGTTCCATTGATCTATGTTTTTATCTCTCTGCTAGTATCACAGTTATATTAGATACTAAAGCTATATAGTAAGCTTTAATGTCAAGTAGAGTGATTTCTCCCACTTAATTATTCTATTCCAAGACTCATAACTCAGTTTAAGAAATATGTTTTACTTCATTACCTAATATACGCATGCATATGAACACACATATATATGAAACATATGTCATGAAAAATATACAGTGGTTGTTAGTAATGCACACAGATCTTTTTCAGACCTATTCCATTTTTTTTAAAAAATTATCATTCTATTAAAAAGTACTGGTCGTGACCTGCTGAAATCACTCTCAACTTGCACTTTATAAAATCCTCCACTAGAAAGAGGGAGGAATGGCTCTTTGTCATCCTTCTGAAACCGCTTTTTACCGTGAGGAGTTCTTGCTCCCCGAACGCTGAAGAATAACGCCGAAGAAGCACTCCGAGGCAAGCGTAGAGTGGAAAGTGGACAGCTTTATTGAAAGGACAGCAAAAGACTTCCCCCAGAGGGAGAAGGGGACCTGGAAACCAGGAATCCAAAGGGAGGAGAAACTTTCTCCCTTTTATATCTGAAATCTTTCTTTTGTCCCTTTCATGTTCCCTATCTCTGTCCTTCCTGGGACAGGGGACAGGAATGTCAAAAGATGTGACACCGGAGGGCCCATGGCGAGAGTGAGATTCACAGGAAGGGCTTAGGGCTAGTTGATTAGCATCTCCGTTTGCTGGAGCTGTTTCATTAACATTCCATAAGATGGGCCCTCAACTTGGGAACATTAACCATCTTATCTCCCTTAGAGTTGCTCTGTGTTTTTCCAGGACTCAGACTGACTCCGTTTTCCTTATTGACTCCATGTTCTTTATGAAACTCGATGTTAGACCCGATTTGCCTGACTACACTCACTACCTAGCTTTAAATCTGGCTTCACTTCCACCATATTCGACACAAGGGTGAGGCCTGCTTCATTGCGGTGGAATAACCAGTGAAGTTGTCCCCTTCACATCAAGTTCCTTTGTAATTGAGAGAAGAGCTTGAAGGGAACATGTGACTTTTGAGGATTTCCTCATTAGGGGAGGATCTCCAGTCTCTAAACACAGGCCAGGTTTTCTTTGAAAATGGAGAAACCACTCAGCAAGAAATTATAAAGCTCTGTAAAATGGTGTTTTCTATCATGCTAATCAGTGGACCAATTCTTCTGTGTATGACATTGTCTTTTTATCCTCATTATGCTTTAAGAGGTATTATGATAATTTCATTTTTATGTATGAGCAAACAATGGACTTAGAGAACTTAAGGGATTTGTTGAAACCCACATATCCAGGAAGCAGCACAGCTCAGATTGGGACCTGTGCCAGTCACAGTCCATGTCCCCAAATCTCACAAGTGAGTGTAAATCAACATACTCCACATGGATATGAGAGCAGGTAGTGAAGGAAGGAGATGCACTCTTTTGATGGTTCACGGGATTGTTCTGAAGGTAGAATAACAGCTACATACTCGGACCATGGAGCTGAGGGCCACACCCTGAACTGTAAGGACCAGTGCTCTCCAAGGAGGACTTCAGGAGCAGAGCCATCATACGTCCTAGGACAGCTACAGCTGGTCTTCCCCGTGAGCAAAAAAAAAAAAAAAAAAAAACTGTAATAAAGTTATAGCTGCTGTTATTTCGAGTTTATGTTACAGTTGATTCTAATCCTAGACTGATAGAACTACTATTCCGCAAGAACAGTGGCAGAAAAATATATATCGCATCTCCATCACATAAATCCACTTTTATTAGGGAATGAACTCAAATTATTACCCCCAATAAAAAGGTGTTTCACAACATGACCCAGGAATTTAGAAGGGCCGTTTGTTTGCTGTTTCTTCCCATCTCACAGCATCACATACAGCTGTCCTGGCTTCTGTGGGCATGTGTGGGCGGTTTCATGGCACCATGAAGGAAAGTCCAGGGAATGAAGCACCTCAGAGGGCAATGGCTGACTGTCAAGGTGTGGCCAGCGGAACACTTTCCTCAATTTTGTCATCACAAGAGACAAGGAGAGCTCTCTTGTTTTCCCCTTTCCTGAGTGAGTTTTCTAGGAGAAGGAAGAAAAAAGACAATGGTGGATAAGTGAACTAGAAGAAAAATGAAACATAAACAAACTACACTCTTCACTGAACAGAAAAGTTCAATTAAATAAAAAAAAAAAAAAGAAAAAGAAAAAGAAAGAAGAGAAATGTAGGATGCTAATTTGAACCATAGCCCCATGTCTAATGCTTTTAGCCAAGGAAACAAGAGAAAAGCAAAAAGAAATCTGAGTCAGAGGGAAGATGTCATGGTGAGTTTCAATGGGATGAATTCCTTATTAATTCTAAAGAACACGATGCAACATGGATTTAATTATACAAGTCAACCCACCCACATTCCTCTGTTGCTCTTCACACACATGGGCTTCTGAGGACGATGAAAGGTGGGTGGGGAGAAAGGGAAGAAAAGGAAGACATGGGGTGGCTCGGGCCACAGAGGAGGCAGCTCTGCCCCAGGGTGCGGCTGCTCTCCGCCTTCCCTTTCAAAAGGGGCTGCACAATGCCACTCACCACCAGAGTGCCAGACCAAGTACATCAGCCCCAGCTGGTCATTGGCCTTCACCTCCAGAACACTTCCGTTTTGTTCTATTTACTGTGAAGGGGGTTCCTTTAAATTCTGAGGAATGAAGAAGGAGTATCACAAAGGGGACAGATAGGAGCTTTAAAAAAAAAAAAAAAAAAAAACCTTTCACCTGCTTTTAATTTCCTGTGGGATACAGAACACAATCTCACCAAGATTTTCACAAAGAACAATTCTCTATTAAAACTCCATGGATTTTAAGTGTATTAGTAACTGGCGGGGGGCGGGGGAAGCATTCAGATTTTCCTGAAAGTCTCCCTGGGACTCTCAACCTGTGCTCTCGTTAACAATACCCCAATCTTCATTACTGGCAAAAAATAAAAAATTTCTCATGGACAAGATCCTATAGTTTCTTCCTGATTTCACTTTTATTTTTAAACACTACCCCAGAAGGTTCTAGCTATGAGACAGCCACTGCCCACTCTATGTCTTTAGCTAGCCATCTCTGAACATTTTTAGGTTTCGATTGAGGATGTCCTATTTGGGGGGGAAATCCAGTGGTAGAATATGGGCCTCTGCAACCACAGGGCATCAACATTAGGGTTCAGTTGCAGATAGCAAAACAAATGAACAAAAATTCACTCCAGCTTTTTTAAGTAAAAGGGAGGCTGAAGGAGCCCTAATTAGGAAGGGCTGTTGCAGCTAGCTGGAAGCCATGGGTTCCACCTGATGTATGTGACGCACCTGTAGGCACCCGCAAACCTGAAGGTATATAACCGGGTGAAAGAGGTCCGAGTTAGGAGAACGAATTCATTCGGTCAGTCGGGTAGTCACTCGGTCGGTCAGAAGAATCAGAGCGGCCAGAACGTAGGCAGAGCGGTTACAGTAGAGAAACCAGATAGAAGACAGAAGAGAAACCAGATAGAAGAAGTAATGACTGGTCAGAGTTAGGCCGAGGCTCCTGAGGAAGATAGAAGACAGAAGAAAGAAGAAGGAAGAAAGAAGAGAGAAGAAAGAAGCTCTAATCTTAGAAGAAAGAAGCTCTAATCTTACTCTAAGCTAAGCTCTACTTTAAGCTAAGAAGCTCTATCTTAAGAAGCTCTATCTTTCTTTCTAAGACTCTAAGCTAAGAAGACAAGAAGAAAAGCTCGCTTTAATCTTTCTCTCTAAAAATCTTTCTTTCCCTCTCTAAGCTCTAAGAAAGTAGAAGTAAAAGTAGTAAAAGCTTAACTCTGCCTCCGAGAGTTTTTCCTCCCGGTTTTCGGTACCAGGTAGTTTACAGGAGGCAATGTAGGGAATGATGTGCTTATCAAGACTTGGAAAGACTCTGGTCAGGCCTCCATGAATGATTCCCAGAGCAATACCACCAAACTGACCTGGCCTGTCAGGGTAGCTGCTTCATCCTACCATCATGAAAGTAGATAATTGGCAAAATCCCTCTGGAACATGCTCTAAGCATACAGCTTAATCATAGCCCACGAATCTGAAGACTGCCTTCAGAAGTGTTGAACAAGAGCTACACCAGGTCTACAACATTTACCCTGACAAGAGAACAAAAATATGCCCAATATATTGCCTCTTGACAACCACAAGGGTAGTAACTGGACGCTTGGAGGTCTACTACGACCAAGGCATGGTGCATGGTGTTTGGGGGTACAAGTGAATGATCTGGGGCCTCCATAACTATGTTCACTTCATTCCACCTTCTTAACCTCCTAAGAATGTACCTAAAACCTAAATCACATGTGGAGCCTCAGTCTCAAGGGTATATGCCTTTAATACTCCAAACCCTTCCATACAAGAAAACATATGAGAAAGGAATTTTTAACCTTTTTCAACTATGACTCATTTTTTAAGATGAAACCTTACTTTGATATAACTGTAGATTCACATGCAAGTAAGTGTGCAATAATACAGAAGTTCCATGCACTCTGTTATAATTTAGATTTTTAAAGGCTTGGTCCCCAGCTTGATACTATTGGGTGATGGAACCTTTTTGAGGTGGGCTTAGTGGGAGGTTTTTATGTATTTGAGACATGCTCAAAGGGGACTGTGGGACCCTAGCCCCTTCTTCTTCCTTTTTTTTTTTTTTTTTTTTTTTTTTTAATTTCCCCGTCATAAGGTGAATAGCTTTGCTCCACCATGTGTTCTGTGCCATGCTCTGCTGCCTCAATACAAGCCCCAAATCAACAGAGCCAACCAATCATAGACTAGAATTTCTAAAACTTTGATCCAAAATAAACCTTTTCTCTTTGTAAGTTGATTATCTTGGGCATTTGTTATAGTAATGGAAAACTGTCTTAACACACACTCTGTATCTAGTTTCATCCAATGGCAACATTTTGCAAAATCGTAGGACAATATCACAACCAGGATATTGACATTGATATAATCTTAGCCAGATTTCCTTAGTTTTACTCATACTGTACTTGTTCCTTTTTCTTCCAACTCCATGTAAACACTGAATTTTGCTCACATTGGCTCTTGCTTGCCTCTTTTCTAGAGCATCCCCAGAGTCAAGGACTCATTATTTCAATATTTTGGGCACATTGTACTTTCTGTACTTTTTCCCTCCCAAACAGCTTTCCATTCCTATCTACCCTCAGAGAGCTTCTGATGTCATTTTATTTCCCATAAATGACATATTCCCAGAGCCAAGTTCACCAACATTTCCTGGTCCTCTTCAGGATCCAGGTATGACAACTGGAAACTCAGCTCACAGAAAGCTCACCCCTGTGCCCTAAGTTTACAAACGGCTTGCAGAGAGATTGCAGAGAGGAAGTGCTTGCTATACGTATTCTTCCTGTTACAGCAAAAGGTCCTCTTTCCCAATGTGCACTTCATCTTGAATTCAAAATTATATCTTCCTTCAAGATAAGCTTAAAATTATCTTCTACTCATTTCACCCAATTTACTGTCTCATTTCTTCCTTGATGACCATCATTATCCTCTATAAAGAACCTTTGAAGTCATACATCCTTTTTGTCTCTCTCTTGCTCAAAACCTATTGCTCAAATCCCAACTGCTTTTAAGACTATCATCTCCATATTGTGACATTTTAGGTCCTCATTAATATATCTTCAATTATTCTCTGTAGGCCTTCAAATATTCTTTGTAGGCCTCTCATTACAAAACCATTTTCTATTTCCTGGAATATATGAAGCAATTCCATATCATGGTTTTGCATATTTTGACCCCTAAGTCCAAAAGTATTTTCACATGTTTCAGCAAATTAAAATCTCACTTTGAGGCTCCTCAAATGCTTCCTATCTGTGAGATCTTCCTGATTTACCTTTCTCTTCTCAGGGCCTCTTGAGAACCTAAAGTCAATTGTAGTCTGGTGGTAATATAGTATAAATCACTTGTAATATAGTTGGTGAGTATTTGATGCATGTGCTGAATAGTGGGCAGAAGATGGGGATTGAATATGACTCGAGTATCTACTTCTAAAACTTCACACAGGAGCTGAGGGTCACTGTGGCAGGAAATAGGGAATATTCTGTTTAAAGCAGAGAGATGCAAGGACACAGTCATGCCATGGGAGGCTTTTTCAAGTTTAGATCCCCTGGAAGAAATGCTTTAAAGAGGGCTGAGAATTGATAACTGGGACCCAGGTCACTGGGGTTAACGCCTCAATACAAAAAGAAAGGAAATTTAATTTAGTGTCCAGGGAAACCCTGGGTAATTCGAAAACTCACTTTGAACTGAAGGAGAATTAAGCTTCAGGGGCCCTGTTTCAGAAAAATGGATTTTTAGAAAAGATTTATGCTGAAGATGAAATACAGCAATTTCACGTGGCTATCCTTAGTTTCTTGGTAACTCATTTCAAGTTTGTGTTGTAAGATCATAGTACTCAAAGTCCAGGTTACCTCCAATGAGTCTTGTGAGCAACTATAATTACTAGGAATTATAGTATTATAGTATTCCAAGACTCAGGAAGACTTTGAGTGGTGGCAAATGCAACAAGAATAATGAAAGTTCCAATAACAAGAGAAGTTTTTAGGGGTAGCAGTAGCTTGGGGACTAGAAGTCCACAGAGGAACCAACAGTGGTTAACAGTTACCATTGGGTGAGCACCTATTTTGAACATGGAAAGTTGCCAGATGCTATATACATAATACAATTAACCTTCACATCTATAAACCAAAATAGATATCACCACCTTTTGCAAATAAAACTCTGTCTCAGAATGGTAAGGTAGCCAGCAGGTGGTTTCTCTTCTCAAGCCCTTGTGTCAAACCTATCCATGGAAGATACTTAGGAAAAATATCTGTAAACCTATAGTCTTTTTGATATTTTAAAGACTAACAAAGTGAGAGATCTTAGCGCTTCCTTGTGAAGAAGCCAAGTTATAGAACTGTATGTTTCAAGAATTTTGGCAAGAGAGGTCTTAATTTCAGAAGCACTGATGAGCTAATAAATAACTGGAAGAAAATCTGACTCTGTTCTTGATTCTTGGAATCCTACGTTGCATGTGCACAGAGACAATGCAGAAGAATTCTCAGAGAAACAGTGATTACACCAACATACCTTCTAGCCCATCTTTACCACTCCTGTCCTCCATCTCTCAATCCTCATCTTCTTTCATTTAATGGATTCTCTGGACTTCTAATTTTAAGAATTTCATTTTTATTTCCAATCCTCAGCAGTCTTTTTGAAACAGTTTCCTTCCATCACTTTCTCCTATATGAAGTAGGGCCTCAATTTTCCTTTAACCTTAAGCAGTTTGAGGGATGGTTCGTTCGAGGATTTTCTTTCTCCAAGCTAGCCTTAGGGAGTGAGCAAGTGACAATACTTTCTGTGGCCCTGCCAGTCGCATGGACGCATGGACATTGACTCAATTAAGCTTCACTTTTCAATTGGGAGATAACTCCTTGCTTTAATATATCCTTCTGGCTACTTATGGGAGAGGGAAGGTTTTTGGGAGTGACATAAACAGGAGAAGCCCTGAGCACCATGCAGGTCACTGGATTTAGCTGGCAGTGTCTCCCCCCATCCATGTGAAGTGTCCTTGCCTGCCATGCAGAGTGCTGCCGCTTCCTGGGCCAAGCCTGCTCTGCTCATCAAATGTTCACAGTGAAAGCACACCCTCAACCCCACCCTCCTGCTCTGTCTCACGTTCCTCAGTCATCACTTCTACTCTTCCACTGAAAGACTTTCTGTTTACTCTTCCCAAACCACGTGATGAGATAAGTGTTCAAATCCTTATTTATGGGCATTTAAAGATCACAACACTTCTTTTACAAGGCAGCTATTTGATTCCAGAATGGATAAGCTCAAAACTACAGTTGGCCCCCAGCACTAAAGTTGGTTTTGCTCATGGAAAGGTAAAAAATGAGGCACAGACCTAGAAACGAACAGCCAGAGTGTACCCCATGGAATGCCAGTGTAGCGTCCTTTCGAGTGACCTTGCTGTGCTAGTACATTGATATTTGTAGACCGCATGTAGACTCACAAATTTGAGAGTCATTCTCCAATTGCACTGCCTAATCAAACCTGTCCAGAGTCACAACACTGGAAAACCAGTGCCAGCATTTACTGCTTAATGGATATTTAATACAGTGCTAGTGTCTACTGCTATAAAAGGAATGTTACTCTAACAACTACTACTAGAAATAATTTCCATTTTACAGATGAAGATACTAACACAGAGAGAGGTTATAAAACCTGTCTTGGATAGCAACCAGAAAGTGGCAGAGCAGGGGTTAATACCAAAAGCCTTTGGCTCCAGAGCCCCAGCTCCTAGACCCAACTCTGATATATCTTTGTGCTTACTCTGCTCCCCATTAATGCCTTCAGCAAGCCAGGCATCACTGTCACTCAAGGAAGTCACTCTGTAATCCCATGGATCTTTCAGAATGCTTTATTTCAGGTTGAGCTCAGGTCTACCTGTCCTGAAATGCCTGACTTTGGTCTCTGTCCTACCTCCAGAGCCATCTAGAATATATATTTGTGATGGTGTTTCTTCTTTTCTTCTAACAACTTTCAGAGATTTGACGATATCAAATGCTCTTCCAATTTATAATTGAATATTAGTTTTGTGGCTAGTGGAAACTATCCTATCCTCATACAAAACCCGTAGCCCTGAATAATTAAACCATCCAGGTGTTAGCTGGCAAAATGAGTCCAAAGTGGAGTGAAAAGGGCTTTAGGAGTAAGCTCAAAGACAGAGTAAAATAGGTTGGAAAAAATGTATGTATGTAGTTATTTATAGTATCATTTAAATTCACCACAAATTAGAAATATCTAAGTGTCCAAAATAAGGAAATTGTTAATGAATTATAATTTAATCATGTGATATAATACATATTACTTGAAATTTATATTTTCAAATTATAACCAAGGGTGGTAACTTTTTTTTTTTAATTAGAGCATTGTAGTTGGGTTCATTTAAACAATATCATACATGTATGGAATTTAATTTCAGTTTATGTTCCCACATCTACACCTCTCTCCCCCATATTCTTCTTCCTCTACTGATCATCCTTTCACTCATCTATTTATTTATTTTTTATTAGTTCTTTCTACTTACATATAAAGGTAAAATTCTCTGTGGTATCTTTACATATGCACATAGCATGATTTTTTAAAAATGCATTCCACATTCCTTTCCCTTCCCCATCCCTCCTCCCTCCCCTTTGATCTCCTTCTTCTGCTCCACTGATCTTCCCTATATCTTTATGATATTTGCTCCTCCACTCCTTCCTTCCCTTATTTTGCTCTAGCGCCCACACATGAGAAAACATTTAACCCTGCATTCTAAAATTGGCTGATCTCACCTAGCATGATGTTCTCTATTCCAAGGGATGGTAACTTTTAAAAGTAAGATGTGTGCAGGAGCCCTGTTTGGGGATTGACTTGAATTGCAGTTGACTATGAGCCGTGGAGATTTGGCCATTGTCGCCACCCGTAGTCTCACGGGATTTGTTGCGGGATCTCGAGTGACTTGGCCGAAATTGCTGATCGGGTCAGCGCCATTTTAGTAAAGTGTTTGGCGTGTGTTAGTTGTTGTTAGAACCGGAGAGAAAAGTTATCAGAATAAAAAGCTGTTTGTCTCCAGTTTGCTTCTGAAGTTCTTCCCGCGGCTCCGTTGCTCCAAGCGCTTCAGGCGGCAACAGGTGGCGGCCCGTACGGGGAACTTCGGAGCGGACAGGTAAGAACTGAAAGGTCTCTAAAGATGGGTTCAAATATAACTGAATCCCAAGTGATAGAGGCTATGCAAAGACTCCTTGATATACCTGACTCTGTTCTCAGTGAGGAGTATATAGACAAAAGTGAAAGTGATCAAAAAAGTGTAGATTCCACTGGGCCAACTGAGACCAGTAAAGAGAGTATTAGAAGAGACCCAAAAATGACAAAAAATCCAAGCTATTAAAGCTATTCGGGAGTTATTGGCGAAAGCTGAAGGATACTTGCTCTCACTGGAACCTGGGCCTCAGGATATTGCTGTCAGTGAAATTAGCAGTGGTGAGGAAGCTAGTAAAAGTGATCCTGAGAAAATGAGGAAAAAGAAATTTAAAAAGACCGAGAAAAAGGTCCGTCAGGCAGAGGAGTCACTTGTGTCCTCTACTCCCCCATGGGTGGAATCCATTACAGAAAATATGAAGGGTATTACTAGGCATTTGCATACCCTAGAAACAGAAATAAAAAGTCTTTCTGATCGCTTATGCGCTCTCGAGGACACTCACAGATACATTGGGAACCGCCAGCATTTGAAAAGAAAAATGGACAGAGTGTCCATCAGTCAGTAGATTTCAAAACAATAAAAAATCTCAAAGAGGCAGTAATGACTTATGGGCCCCAAGCTCCTTTCACGTTGAGTATGCTGGAGTCCCTTAACACCTTTAGCTTAACCCCCTCAGACTGGAAAAGTCTATGTAAAGCAACATTAAGCGGGGGGCAATTCTTGGTTTGGCGATCGCAATTCCAAGAACTTTGTATAGAAACGGCTAAAAGAAACGCGGCTGCAGGGTTTGAAAACTATAATATAGACATGCTCACAGGAGAAGGGCAATTCGCAGACTTACAGGCTCAAACAGATTATGACCCAGATATATATGCTCAGATAAATGCAGCTGCCTTAGAGGCATGGAAAACTGTACAAGGACCTGGGGATCTACAAGGTAGCTTGTCAAAAGTGATTCAAGGACCTAATGAGCCGTATGCCGACTTTGCTGATCGACTTTTGAGAACTGCAGGTAGTGTGTTTGCAGATGTTGACCAAGCTATGCCATTAGTTGTTCAATTAGCTTATGAAAATGCAAATAAATGGTGCCAAGCAGCCATCAGGCCATGGAGAACTAAAAAGGATCTTTCCGTATATATACAACTATGTAAAGATATAAATGACGCCTTTGTCACAGGAAATGTGATTGCAGCCTCAATGAGAGGTGTTTCCTCTCGAAATTTCACAAAGGCTAAACGTAGATATTATAATCAATCAGGATATTCCAGGCAAAATTATCATAATCAATCAGGCAATTCTAGGCAAAATCCCAAAAGAGAAATAAGACCAAGCTCATATCGTGCCCCAGGTCGCTGCCCCAGGTGTAAAAAGGGAAATCATTGGGCCAATAAATGCCATTCAAAATTTGACATCCATGGAAATCCTTTGTTCAGGAATTCAAAAAACGGGGCACGGGGCCCAATACCCCGGGGCCCACAAATGTACGGGGCATTGCAGAAGGAGTATCCTCAAGCATCCACTCAGATGCTTCCCCGACACAATCCCTACTACCCATCCACTCCCTCGCCAGAGGAACAAGAGGAAATGCAGGATTAGACCTCTGTTCCACCGCCCGAATAGTGTTAACACCTGAAATGGGGGTTCAACTGATTCCCACAGGAGTCAGGGGACCTCTTCCCTCAGGGACTGTAGGACTTATTATCGGGCGTAGTCCTAAAAGCTTATTAGGTTTGCAAGTGACCCCAGGTGTAATAAACTCAGACTACAAAAGGGAAATAAAAATAATGCTTAGCTCACCCCAAAGTATAACTTCTGTTAATCAAGGAGATAGAATTGCTCAGTTGCTTCTCCTTCCCAATTTACATAATTCATTTAAAATGGGTATGCCTCAAGAAGGGAACAATAGAGGATTTTGTTCCACTGACTCAAGTCCCATGGCTTGCTGGGTTCGAGACTGTTCAAGGAGGCCTATGTGTAAAATAAAAATCCAAGGAATAGAAATGGAGGGATTAATAGATACTGGAGCTGACTCTTCCATTATTAATTTACGCCAATGGCCCAAGCACTGGCCTCTGCAAAAAGCTTCAACCAGTTTAAGAGGCTTGGGATATAATAACCTCCCAGATAAAAGTGCAGTAATTTTAAAATGGGAGGATGATGAAGGCCATAAAGGAACATTTCAGCCTTATGTTTTACCTAATCTACCGGTTACTTTATGGGGAAGAGATATTTTGCAACAAATGGGAGTACACCTTGCAACCAAGCCTGCAGATGTTAAATGTGAAAACCTACAGGGTAATCTTAACCATAAAAGAACTCATTATCAAAAAGTACAGAGTAATCTTAACCCTAAAAGTAATCATTGTCATAAAGGAAAAAGATATTTTTTTTCGGGGCCACTGAGAAAATAATTTTGAAAATACCATGGCTTTCTGATAAGCCAGTATGGGTCCCTCAGTGGCCCCTATCTAAAGAGAAATTACAAGCGGCCCACCAATTAGTTCAGGAACAATTAGAAGCAGGTCATATAGAACCTTCCACCTCTCCCTGGAATTCCCCCATATTTGTGATCAAGAAAAAGTCAGGAAAATGGCGATTGTTACATGATCTTAGACAAATCAATAAAACCATGCAAGTTATGGGGCCTACTCAACCTGGACTTCCTAGTCCCGTAGCTATTCCAAAAAATTTCCATCTTATTACTCTTGATATAAAGGATTGCTTCTTTTCTATTCCCCTACATCCTCTGGATGCCCCCAGGTTTGCTTTTTCCGTTCCTTCTATGAACAATAATGGCCTTGATCAGAGATATCAATGGAAGGTTTTACCACAAGGAATGGATAATAGCCCCACCATATGCCAAATATATGTGGACAAGGCTATCCAACCCATTAAAAATAAATATCCAAACCTCATGTGTCTACATTACATGGATGATATTTTATTGGCCCACCCTAATCAAAAAATCTTATTTAATATATTCAGTGATGTGGTAGAAAATTTAAAAAAATATGGATTATATATAGCAGAAGAAAAAGTTCAAACCAGATCTCCCATATTATATTTAGGATTTAAAATCATGGATACTTTTGTTAGACCCCAAAAAATTTTAATAAATAAAGAACATTTGACCACCCTCAATGATTTCCAAAAACTACTGGGAGACATTAATTGGCTTCGCCCTACATTAAATCTCACTACTGGCCAACTAAAACCTTTATTTGACATCCTTCGTGGAGATCCTGATCCATCTTCACCACGAACATTGACTCCTGATGCTAGGAAAGCTTTAAAGTTAGTAGAAAAAGCCATCGAAGGAGCTCATTGTGATAGATTTGATTTAACTCAACCGCTGATGTTGATTATTATTTCTTCACAATATACACCCACAGGAGTATTTTGGCAACAAGGGCCTTTATTATGGATACATTTGCCCGTCTCTCCTAAAAGTATAATTGAATCTTATACCTCCATGGTGGCTAAACTTATTCTTCAAGGACTTAAGACTTCTACTAAAATATTTGGCATTCACCCTGCTACTATTATTACTCCCTATTCATCATCACAGATTGAATACTTATGCTTCAATGATAATGATTGGGCTATAGCTAAATGCTCTACTTCTGCAAATTTTGATAATCATCTTCCTAAGTCCCCTATATTATCTTTTTGTATTAATCATCCTATTATATTTCCACAGGTAATAAAAAATCAACCTATTCCTAAGGCATTTAATGTATTTACAGATGGGTCCTCAAATGGTACTGCTACAGTAGTCACTAAAAAAGAAAATATGACTTACATAACTGCACACAAATCAGCTCAACTAGTGGAACTGGAAGCTGTGGTAAGAGCTCTGGAAAATTTTAGGGATCAGCCCGTAAACATTTTTTCAGATAGCCACTATATTGTACAAGCCGTCCCAAAATTAGAGTTAGCAGGACCAATAGCACCTCATACTCCAGCCTTTAAATTGTTTTATCAAATACAAAAACTTTTGTGGGCAAGAAAAGAACCTCTATTCGTAGGCCATATTAGAGCACATACTAATTTGCCTGGTCCCCTCCATGAAGGTAATCAAAAGGCTGATGAACTTACAAAAACAGTATTTATACTTTCAGCGCTACAACAAGCTACTTTATTTCATTCCCAGTTTCATGTCAACAGCACCACCTTGCAACGTAGGTTTAAAATCACAAAGGAGCAAGCCAGAACAATTGTAAAAGATTGTAAATCTTGTATGACACATTTGCCCAATCCTCATTTCGGAGTTAACCCTAGAGGATTAATGCCCAATCATTTGTGGCAGATGGATGTTACTCATGAGCCAAGTTTTGGAAAATTGCGATTTATTCATGTGACCATAGATACATGTTCAGGCATGATTTTTGCTTCCTTACATTCTGGAGAAAAAGTTAAAGATGTTACATCTCATTGTTTGCAAGCTTTTGCTGCATTGGGCATCCCCAAAATGCTTAAAACAGATAATGGCCCCGCATATACGTCCTCATCTTTCAAACAGTTTTGCGCAAAATTCAATATATCCCATAAAACAGGCATCCCATACAATCCTCAGGGTCAGGGCATTATTGAAAGAGCAAACCGAACACTGAAAATTATGTTATTAAAACAAAAAGAAGGAAATTGGAAAAGTCCTAAGGACAGATTGGCAGTTGCCCTGTTTACCTTAAATTTTTTAACTTTAGACTCTAATGGTTATTCTGCTGGAGACAGACATTGGAATCCACACCAACAACATAAACCTTTGGTTTACTGGAAGGATGTTCTTTCAGGTACATGGAAGGGTCCAGATCCAGTATTAATTTGGGGAAGAGGATCTGTTTGTGTTTTTCCAAA
This sequence comes from Tamias sibiricus, assembly GCA_025594165.1. Taxonomy (NCBI): domain Eukaryota; kingdom Metazoa; phylum Chordata; class Mammalia; order Rodentia; family Sciuridae; genus Tamias; species Tamias sibiricus. The sequence continues at coordinate 84,179,728 of CM046670.1, forward strand.
AGACGAATCCTCTCCAATATGGATACCATCTAGATTAATAAAACAGGTACCACATCAAAATGATCAAGATGAAGTTATTGAAGAATCAAGATTAATAAAAAAGGTACAAAATCAAGAGGACCAAGATGAAGGTATAGAATGATTCCCTCAAAAGAGTCCTTCAAAATATTTCACAACTTAAGTGTCATTCCTCCTGGCCGGGACGAGGAGATCTCTCTTTAGTGTGCACACAATTGTATTTTTTTTTCTTTTCTTTTTATACATGTCTTTATGTCTGTACATTTGTCTATATTTCATGTTAATGTGACGTCACAAATATATGTTTGTATGTTTGTTCATCTGTCCAGTGTGACGTCACAAAGAACAAAGCGCTTATGAAAAAGAAAATATACATATATATATGGATCCAAATAACTTTAATTCATTTTAGGTTAAGAGTATTCAATTTAGGTAAATAATTTTATAAATGAAGGTACTTTCAATTTTGATTTATAGGTGTCCCTGGGATTTCTCTTTAGCAAACAATATGACTAGTGCTATATAACCTGATATTTTGGTGTTTTGACTTAAGATTGTTTATTTGTTATTAACTTCATTTGTTTAATAGCTCATTAATTTCAATTATCTCAACAGGTAAAAAATTGCTCTGTATACAGAGACTCAAGGGTTCCAGCTAACAAATTATTTCTCTCAAGTGCCTTTACCTTTTCTTTAATCTATCTTTAATGCAGTAATTACCCTCAGTCTTTCTTTGTTTTGTTCTAAATATGACATTTTTCCAACTTATGTTTGTAGAAGCTCAACCAGCAATGTATGTGAACAAAAATCAACTTTAATTTTCTAATCTAATTATTCTATTTTGTAGTTTGACAACTCGCCTCTTGACTCAGTGCTGCAATAGCACTGCCTTTCCTTTAATAATTGATGCTTGAGTTTCTAGGTAGCGGGCCCTGAAGATTTGCCGGTGGCATTGTCTAAACATAAAAAAGACGTCTGCTGCTCAAACATCAAACAACCTCACCAACAGTGTGGCCTCTGCTCTACATGCATGGGGCCTCCTACATCAACATGTTATAACAAATGGACATTTTGATCTTTCATTGTTTGGGACTTTACGGGACAATGCCTTGCAGGTATTTGTCTAGAGAATTCAGTGTGTTACTTGATGGAACTTAGGGCAGCTGATTTGTTTAAACAATTTGATATGCTATGCAATTTGGCTCATCACCAAAAGGCTTGTTGCCTTAAAGCCGCAACATCTCCTCACAATTGGACGGCTGTTAGTCATCATATATAGTCGATCCTAAAGGGCTCCATTGGATGGCTGGTTAGCCAATGACGGGTAAGATCCCCAGAGGGGGACCACCTAAGACAGGCACAGTCGCACGGGACAGTCTCATGTGGCCGACATATCAACCTAAGACAGGAGTCAAGGGCACAGCCTTGATTATCGATGACGGGTAAGAATGTTGGTTGCACATAGACGTCCTAGAGCATTACCTCTTTTAAAACAAAAAGGGGGAAATGCAGGAGCCCTGTTTGGGGATTGACTTGAATTGCAGTTGACTATGAGCCGTGGAGATTTGGCCATTGTCGCCACCCGTAGTCTCACGGGATTTGTTGCGGGATCTCGAGTGACTTGGCCGAAATTGCTGATCGGGTCAGCGCCATTTTAGTAAAGTGTTTGGCGTGTGTTAGTTGTTGTTAGAACCGGAGAGAAAAGTTATCAGAATAAAAAGCTGTTTGTCTCCAGTTTGCTTCTGAAGTTCTTCCCGCGGCTCCGGTGCTCCAAGCGCTTCAGGCGGCTACAGATGTGGAAGTAAGATTAAACAATATTCAAAATAACATCACAATTTTGAAAAAATACTAAAAGAAAAACTTATGAATACATATGCCCAGAAGAAGAGCAAGAGAAAATTTCACCATTATTTTATGTCTTCTAAATACTCTGTGTGTTTTCCAAAGTTATAAAATGATGTTCATTACTTCTAAAATCATAAATCTAAAATCTGAAATCATTGTGATCTTCCCAAAGATGACAACGTGTCTAAGAATCAACTCTAGCTGAAATTGGACTTGAAGAATGGAAGATGGGACAATGGCATTGAAATAGGGTCCTTTGTTATCCATTTTGATCCCCGTGTCTTTGCCCATATCTGACACGGATAACTTAAAGGAAGAAAAATTTATTTGGGTTTATGGTTTTGAAGATTTCTATTCATGGTCTGTGGGCTCCATTGCTTTGGGCCTGAGGTGAGGCAGAACATCATGGCGGAAGGGGATGGCAGAGGAAAGCTGCTCAGCTCACAACAGCCAGGAGGAAAATAGGAAGAGAGAGAGAGATGCAGGCACTGGGGACAAGAAATACCCTTTCAGGGCACTCCCCCAGTGACCTACTTCCTCCAACCTGTTTTTCACCACCTTCCAACAACAGTCCATTCAGCTTTCAGTGGATTAATTCACTAAAGAGGTCTAAGACCTCATCATCCAATCACTTCCCCAAAGCACCAACTCCCAACATGGCTAAATGGGTAACAGCTTTCACACATGAGCCTCTCAGGGATACTCCATATGCAAACCATAATATAGGTCATAGTTAAGCTAAAAAAATGTTATTCGTTGTTTACCTGAAAACCAGACTTACATGGTTTGTTTTAGCTGCTCTGACAACCCTACATGCAGTTTATTTCAGATACCTTTTTCTTATTTACTTGAAGTTGTTGTATATATAACAGTAGCATGCATTATAATTCATAATATACATATAGAGCAGCTTTTTACATATCACTGTTTGTATACAAAGTATATTTAGACTATTGTCTTCAAACATGCATTTTGGGTGATGATATCCATCTCATTCTACCATCTTTTTTTTTTCTTCATACCCACTCTGTCCCCTCCTTTACCCTCCCTCCCCATTGACCTTTCTAGTGTTCCTCTAATCCTCCTATGCTCCCTGACCCAACCACAATGTGAATCAGCCTCCTCATATCAGATACCTTTTTGCAAATTTGTCCTTTCCTTATCCTTGGCAGGAGAGCACTTACCCCACCTCTCTCCATCTCTTCAGCTCAATCTTTCTTACTTTTCCCTCTGTCTCTCTCCCTCTCCCTCTCCCCAATTTTCCTAAACTGTTCATACTTACCTTTTCTTGGATTCCCTAAAAATATCCTCAGAATTTTCTCAAATGCATTAAAGTAGTTCTAGTGCAAATAATAAGCACAGCATGAAACTGACAAATCTAAGTCTAAAGTTGAAAAAATATATATTGATGATTGAAAAATAAAATGTTTGACACAATTTATAACTGTGAGATCCAACCTAGAAAAATGAGCCATAGTAAAAATAGTCATCGTGAAAAAAGACCTATGATTTCAGACGATATTCATTACTGACAAAAAAATAGATAAATTAAAATCCTCATTTATATTATTTAAAGAGTTAACTTATTATTTGAAAATAATTTAAAATTGTATATTTTTAGATGTATTGATCAACAATTTAATTAGCTTTGTGGAATTCACTCTAATAAATGTTCCCTCAATGAAAATATTGCCATTTTAAGAGAATTCTGAAGAAAATAATTGTATTTAAGACTTCAAGGTTCAAATCAAGAGGCAAACAATTCTGTGGTCACAGTGTTCTGTATTAAAGGACAGTCTTGGCAAAGTTGTGAGCAAAAACACAAGCAAACACAGGGGGATCTGATTCTTCTATGCAGGAAGGGACACATGGGGAGATGTGTCCTAAGGTCATGTTCTAACATCATGTGGGAGCTGCTGGGCATGGAATAGTAATGACAATGATGAAGGTAACTGCAGCTGGTCTTAAATATGTGTTGTGAGGCACAGGAACAACCACTGAGCACTAATTAAGTAGAGGACCCTATGCTAAACCCCATCCCATTGTCTCATTTCACAACATTGCTGTTTACCTCAGGAGCTAACTCAGAGTAAGGAATGAGCAGGGCCCAGTCATAGAGGAATATCCAATCCAGTGGCTTCCCGTAACTCTGTTTTCCCTTCTCTGTTTCTGGGTTCCTCCATTATCTAGGGTTATGTGGAAAGGATAGGAGATAATCACATTTGTTTCCAAATCTTCTTTCTTATAATATCAACATTTTAATACTTAACAGTCAAGAATTGGCTCCTCTTCTCTATGTTCCATTCCAACACATAGTCCCTGTTACAAGGGGTCTTAACTGGGCAGGTTGCTGAGGGAAAAGAAGCTAGGATGAGAAAAACAAATATGTTGCTGAATATCTTACATTATGACACTAAATGACAGTCAGTCTGTGGATATAGCAGGAGCAGCATGGACAGAATCCAACCAGGACTCAACCAAAATGAACTCAAATCCAAATCAAAAGGCGTTTTCATCAGTGCACCTTCTGAAAGTTGCTATAGGCCAGGGGACAGAATAATGGAGAGCAACACCTTCTGCCAACCTTGAGCTGATGATCACTGAGTGGGGTTGAGTTGGGAATAAATATGAATCCCTCGATAGCAATAAAGTATCAACACAGCTCCGTTAATGATGAATTAGGAAACATGGAAAGATAGACCCATAAGAAGGACACTTAGAAAAATAAGAAATTATATCCCACCTATGTATGATATACCCCAGTGCATAAATGCATGCTACTATCATGTATAACTAATTAAAACAAATAAATTAATTAAAAAGAAGGAGATGGAGATTGAGAGTCCCTTTGCTTCCAGCCAGCTGTAGGTTGGCAGGAGGGACAGGAAGGGCAGGGGCAGAAGTTGCTTTCAGACAGGACGAGCTTGGGAGCAGGGAGTTAGTGAATTGGAGATGAGACTCCATTTTGAAACTTCGCTGTCTTTCATTTTCTCCATGTCATTCATATCTTCATTAAATTTCTTGCTGTACATGAAAAGATTTTTCTAGTTAAACTTTAATGATAAAAAGCTGGTGCGGTCAGTTGGGTGATTAGGGAGAAATCCATGACCAAGCATTTTAGGGCAAGTCTACAGTGGCTGAAATAGAGCAGGGGCGTGAGATGATTCATTCACCAAATATTTTCTGACTACTTTCTCTGAAGTACATACTATGTAGATGTTCACCATGAGGCAGAGGAGACACAAAGCAAACAGGCACATTCTATAAGATACACTGTGGCTGAGATGAGTTCCTGTTCTACCTAGAGAGAATGGAATGGTTTCACAAAGGAGATACTTTATGGGGAAGTGGGAGGTAATCAAATATATCCTTTGAAATAAAAAGCATCTTGGGGAGTGAAAACAGATGTTGACAAGCACCAGAATCCAGAAAGAGCACAACATGTTTAAAGAAATGATGAGACTTTGGTGTAAGAAGAGCTCAGAGGACTTTAGGGGGAGTACATGGAAATGAGTCTGGAAAACAGCAGAAACCGGATCAGCAAGGACTTGGTGAAGCCTCCTCCAAAACTCATGTTGTGAAGTTTTATTAGGGTGGAAATTTAATCTGACTGCGGCGTTTGGAGGTGAGGCCTTTGGGAGGAAATTAGGATTGGATGAGGTCTTGCTCTTACCATGTGATGCTCTGGGCCACCTAGGGACTCTACAGAAAGCCCCCACTAGCAAGAAGGCCTTCACCAAAATATGGCTTCTCAAACTTGGACTTCTTGCCTGGCATGGTGGTACATGCCTATAATCCCAGAAGCTGGGGAGGCTGAGATAGGAGCATTGTGAGTTCAAAGCCAGCCTCAGCAAAAGCAAGGCACTAAGCAATTCAGTAAGATCCTGTCTCTAAATAAAATACAAAATAGGACTGGGATTGTGGCTCAGTGGCCAGGTGCCCCTGAGTTCAATACCTGGTACCAAAAACAAAAACAAAACAACAACAAAAAACCTTAAAATCCCTTGGATTTCTTGAAATGTAAGCTACATAAACCTTTATTCTTAAGATTTACCTAGTCCATGGTATTCAAGTATTAGTGATAGAAAATGAACTTAGAGAGATTCCTTAGCTGGTGACATAAAATTTGGTCTTCTTCCTTTGATGATAATGAAAAATATTGTCTCACTGGCTCATTTTTAGTGGAGAAAGAGAGAACAAACATGCCACCCATTAGAAATTCACTCCAATGCCATTCTGTTAATTATTAAGACTCTAAAGGGGAACCTGAAGGGTGGTCACATCACATACACTAGGGCAACTTAAATGGGGTCAGACCTAAACCAGTTGTCTCGGTGAGCTCTATCACCACTGTGACCAAAAGACCTGACAGGAACAATTTTAGAGGAGGAAAAGTTGTTTGGGTATTCATGGTTTCAGAGGTCTCAATCCATAGGCAGCTGACTCCATTGCTCTGTGCCCAAGGAGGAGGCAGAACATCAGGACAGAAAGGCATGATGGAGGGAAGCAGCTCAGAATATGATGACCAGGGAGGGGAGTTGGGGGGGGGGAGAGAGAGAGAGAGAGAAAAACACTCCATATACTAGGGACAAAATATAAACCCCAAAGGGACACTGAGTGACCCACCTTCTCAGCCATATTCTACCTGGATACAGTTATCTCCCAGTTAATGCATTCAAGTGGATTAAAGTTCTGATTAGGTGAGGGCTCTCCTAACCTAACCATTTCACTTCTAAAGCTTTCTGGTATTGTCTCTCACATGAGCTTTCAGGGACACCTCATATCTAAGCCATAACACCAGTCTGAGTGGGGCTGAAGGGAAGGGCAGGTTTAAGAGGTAGTGTGAGTGTAGAGCTAAGAAGCTGTGCTGTGTACAAAAGAAACAGGATAAAGATGAGGTCTAAGGTTTTGGCTTGGATGAGGAATAATTGAGCACATACGATCAAGATGAAGTTTCCAGGGGATTAGGGAAAAGAACTTTAGTGTTAGACATGCCAAATTTGAGGTGCCGGTGGGACTTCCAAATGGAGATGTCTTCTAGCTGTTTGAAGTACAGGTCTGAAGCACAAGAGAGAAGTCTGGGCAGATTCACATTTGGGAATTGTGTCCATGAGGCTGTAAATCAGTTCTGTCCAGAACAATATTTATGGAATAGGAAAGAAGAGCAGCCAACCAGAGACTGGAAAGAGTCAGCCAGAGGCATAAAAGAGGAACCTGGAGCCTGATAACCAGAAGGTGAGGAAGGAGAGAGTGTCAAGAAGGGAATGGTTGACATTAATTGGCACATTCTGTAGTAGAGCTACCCTGGGCAGTAGCAGTAGTCTGAGGGCAAGATGACAGCTGGAGGGAAGCCGGCCATGCCCCAATGCAGGGAAGAACTTTCCAGCAATCAGTGTCTAATCCCTTGCACATGGCAGGCAGTTGGTACATATTAGTTGCAATCAGGGCTGTGCCACAATGGACATTTACCTGAAGAAGGCCCTAGCAATGCAAATTAAGCCAAGGAGTGCTGCCCATCTGGCAGAGAAATTATAAAGGGGGGTCCCTGAAATGGATTGAAGTCCTGTACAAAGAACTTCAAATGGTTTGTATGGCCAATATTTGGTAGGAACATAGGAGTTTTGTTTTCTGTTTTAATTTTAATTTTGAAGTGAAATTACTTTGGGGAAATCAGCAGTGAGACCCCAGATCACCCCTTGCTCCCGATCTCATCTGAGTCATTCCTGTAATCCTGTGTCAGAATTTCCTCTCCCATAAACTTGGAACATATCTGCCCTATCTGCTTTCCAGATAACAAGTATTGTGTTTGTCCAGTGTTTGGGAACATTAAGAGATGGAGCAGGCCAATGAAACAGGACAGGCCTGGGAGATTGAAGCCTTGCTTCAGACTATGTTGACATTTATATGATGAAGAGATGGACAAGATGATGCCAAGATTCTTCCACCTCTGATTTCTTTCATGTTGATGATCATTGCCATAATCCCCCACCACTGTCTTTTCAAGATGCAGGGCACAGGCAGGTCAAAAGGGCTTTGAAAAATTGACTTCAGAGCAGTCCAGTGATAGGGGTGGGGAGGGATTTTGTTATTTCATCCACTTTCTGGTTGACACAGAGCCTCTACCAGGCTTGGGCTCACAGAGCTGATGAGGGCTGCAATGAATTTCTGAACTGAGTTCTTTTGTCTCTAAAAATCCATGGGACAGCCCACCGCTTTCTAGTATCATGTCCTTATGCTGGGCATTGTCATTTCTTGGCAGAAACCCTTGCTCAACATGGAAGCAGGTCAAATCTGTTTTCAGAAGATCTGAGTTAGAGTTTTGTTCTGAGTCTTTCTTTGGTGTACAGCCCTAAGGAGGCCATTTCCCCTTTTGAAGGTTGCTCAGTTTTTGTGTGACAAAGGAGACAACCATTCGTTCCACCCTGCAGATTCAGAAGGTCGTGAAGAAGGTGGAATGAGATGAGGGAGGCAGGCTGGGAATTGCCGTGCACGTTGCACGCTGCTTGATCCGTGAGGTTTGCAGGCACGCAATCCAGCTGATTGCACAGCGAGGACATTGCTTTCCAAAGCCCTGGGGCTTGGTATGCCTGTGCTGTGAGCTGGTCCTCTCCCGATGGCCTGGGTAAAATACCCCTCAGAGGGACTGCATTCTCCTTCCCATTCAATCCAAATATTTAGCTTCGAGCCTGACTCAGCTGTGCTTTGGCAAGAAGTGTTTGGGAGGAGGAGGCTGCTCCGAGGGAACCTCCTTTGAAGCCCTGGGTGTCCTATAGTGATGTGGGGTCAGGGCCAAGCAAGTTGGGCTTTGAGGCCAGCAGCAGGTTTGAGAAACTCTGGGGACTGCTGGCTTCAGCTGAGTGGGTCCAGGGCATAGAAGTGGGCAACCAGGGAGATCTCTCTCTGGGAGGCAGAGCCCAGGGGCTGCCTAAGTTAGCCCTGCAACAGCCCTGTTCAAGGTCTCAGTGTGCCCAGGTCAGTGTTGTACTGAAGATGGAGGGTGGGAGACCAGTTCTCTCAAGGGAAAAAAGGAGCTATTATTATTGAGCTTTGAAGGAAACCCCTGGTGTCTCTCACTACCATACTCAGTGAACTTGGGGAGTTTCTTCTTGTCCCTAAAGTCTTAAATCCTGGGAGCTGTTTCTTCAAGGAGACACAGGACTCATTATATTAAAGCCATGACCCTTGCTGGGTCACTTTGGGCCACAGTACCAGTAGAACAGCAGGCGCAGATAGGAATTCCTGTCTCAGAGTCATCATTAACCCTGATCATATGGAGAAAGGACTGCTGTTTCACAAAGAAGAGGAGAGGAACCCCGGCCCCCCAAATCCACTAGGCAGCCCATGGTACTGCTCTGCTCAGTACTAGCTAAATGTAACATTTAAAAGCCTGGTACCAAGGAAGGATAGGGGATGAATCGAGAAGCCTTTCAGTTCAAGTGCTAGGGTCATCTCACTAACCCTTCTCCAGCATTTTGCCTTAGGAATTGTGATCAAACAGAATCTTGGAGAAACTATACCTCAATGAATTGAGCTTCGTGTGAGCAGGGCAGGGAGTAGGCCCTGCAGGGGTGAAGGAGAGTAGATTTTCTTAGTGCCCACCAGGAACCCCATTACTAGGCCAGTGCACCTATTTCTCACATCTCTCTTCTCTGCGGAAACATACTGTGGATTGGGAGCTGCCTCATGGAAGATGCTGCGCATTTCTTTCTCTCATGCCTCAGCCAATGATTTGCTGGTACAGAGCTGTAAAAGCACCAAGCACTATTGCCTTAATATGGGAGCAGTTCCTGCCCTGGGGTTCACTGTGAGGTCAGGCTGAAGGTAGAATCCAGATGCAAACACAGCCTTACTTGGTTCCCTTCTTGTCTAATCCTGTTCCCCCACCACTTTCCTTTTAAAATCGATCTAATCCTCTTTTCATTCTCCATTTCCAGGCACCAGCTCAGAAATAGCATCCATCAAGGTCATACTTGCATGCTGGGTCCTTTACTAGTGTTATCTGGTGCATCTTCCACCCAGCCTGGGAGACAGAAATTACCTTTTGTCCTTATTTTCAAGCTGAGGAAAGCAAGGCTCAGAAAACTTATCTAAAGAGCACAGCTCACATTGAAGTCTGAGTCCTTCTGCCTCCAAAGCCTCTGGCTTTCATCCATATTTGATCTTGCTTCTGTAGGTAGCAAATCTTGTTACTGGTGAGATGGTCTGGAAAAGGACATTGAGGAGGGTTAGAGAAGAAAGGCCTTGGAGAGGCTCCAGAGAGGCAAGAATTCTGTCTATGAATTTCTGATGTACTGCCAATTAAGAGAATATCTGCATTAGGTGACAACCAAATTCCTGGAAGTGCCCAAACTAAGGATGAAAAAACAAACACCAGAGATGTCAGGAGAAATTGTTCAGGACTGGAGGGAACTAAAGCAAAATGACTCTTGTTGGAGACCTTGAAGATCCTGAGAAGAATTCTATCATTCTGCCTTCATTACTTAATCGATTGCTCATGGACCAGTATGATACCCTTGAACCTGAGGAATCACAGGTCCACTGTCTAGAATCAAATCTGATTCTTCCAGATGAAAGTCACTGAGTGCCGGGCTTCAAATGGAAACCACAGAGAACACAGAGAGGGGAAGGCTGACTATTTCCCAAGTGCAAGGCAGGTCACTGCCAAGTTTTCACCTATCTGGTCTTGGAGAACCAACATTCAGTGGAGGAGATGCTAATAATAATGAGGTTAATGATAATATAGTCATTCTTATTGCATGGAGCAATTATTCCATGCAGTTTACATTACAAATTCATTTAATTCTCATAACTGTCAGATAAATAGGTATTGTTGTTATTCAATTCAACAGGTCCCAATTGGTAGTCTCTTGTGAATGTCCAGTCCAGAGTGATGTGTTCACAACAGATTGAAAATGAAAGCAAATACAAGAATCTGCCTTCTATAAAGCCCAACATCAAAAAATTATTTTCTTCTCATTGACTGATTTTTAAAAATGGTAGTTATTTTCATACAAATATGTTACTTATGTCAACATGTAATGGACTTCTTATTATTAACTGAAACTGAGTTAATTAATAAATGTTTAAAAATATTTCTCAGTTTTGCTTCAATGTTTTAGCTATTGAAAGAGATGATCTACATAAAAGCTATTTTGAGGTGGTCTATAACTTTTAAGAGTGTAAAGGGACTCTAAAAGCCAAAAGTTCAAGAACCCTTGCTTGATTCTGTTCTTTAACCTAGAATACCTTTGCACCCCCTCAACCTGGCGCAGTCTTTGGTAATCAAAATCTGTGGCATGTTCATCAGTGGCTGTCTACAGTTTTTGCTTGTTACTTGGCTCACTTGTCACTGGTTCTTTGGGGGAGGACATTCTCTTTTCCTCTGGAGATACCTTATGACCTAAAATAATTAAATATTCACTGAATGCATTGGGAGAAGTTGGCACATGGGCATTGAGAATGGTGCCACCTCTAGTAGGGCTGGGGGTGAGGGATCATGGGGTGAGGTTAGTGGAAGTTGATGAATGAGTTCAACAGGATGCATATGGACCACAAGGGTGTCCCTCTAGGTCCAGATGTGACTCTGGCTACTGTGGGAGGGCAAGACACAGAGGAAGTGAGACATTGCCTCTCTGGTGTCCCTGTTCTTCCTCATATGAATCAAAATTGATTGTGAGGGGGAAAGGGCCATTTCGACACGTCACCATTTCCTTTCTTCAGGTGGCCAGGATTTCGGTGAACCTCAGATCAAGATAGCGATTGAAAGAACATGGTGAATCACTTGGGGAAACAAAAATCTAAACACACAAAAGAGCTAGTTGACACAAATATCAGTAGAGTCTCCCTTTGTTTTCTACAGCTGCAAATTTTCTCCAATAGTTCCATTACAATGGGAGCCCAGAATGAACTGATGCTCCTGGGGAAGAGCACTGACCTCAGAGGCTGCATACTTATATTTTAATTAGATGATTAAATACGGGATGCTTAATGACTTATAGGGATATGTGTACTACGTAATCCGCAATGGCTGGAGAAACTCCTGGCACACGCAGAGCCTCAGAAAATACTTGCTAAGTGGTCAAAGGGGAAAAAGGGAGAAAAAAAAGGAAGGAGAAGTGAGAGGAGGGGAAGAGACAGAGGGAGGGAGGTCAGTGGGAGGGAGGAAGGGAAAAAGAGAGAAAGGAAAAGAAATAGAAGAAGAGGGCTGGGGTTGTGGCTCAGCAGTAGAATGCTCGCCTAGCATGTGCGCAGCCTGGGTTCGATCCTCAGCACCACATACAAATAAAAAAACCATTGTGTACAACTAAAGCAAATAAATAAATATTTTTTTTTAAAAAAATATATATATATATAAAGAAATAGAAGAAGAGAAGAAGGAAGAGAGGAAATGGTTTCTTCTCTTGATTGGATTTAGGAGTCACACTTGTGAAACTATTCCATGATGATGTATTTGACATAAATGCAGGTAGGGAAAAAATCCATTTTCTCCAGTAAGTTTACAAAATTCAAGGATTTTTTTTTTTCCCTTAAGGGAAGAACTATGTTTATGGAATGGTGAAGTATTTCTAAGAAAAATGATGCTGTGTGCAAAAGCATGCAACCATTTTGTTGACATCAGATTTTTACCATGGCAAGTTTGGAAATATGAAGTATATTGACTATCCCTCTTGTGCTGGTAGATGTGGTGCTTCTTTCTGCCATCCTGCACCGTACGGAATCATTGTATTTTTTATCCTTCTTGCCCCAAACAGCTTACTTTCATTTTAAATAGCAAGAATTGAAAGTAAATGTGTAGGTTTAGAAAAAAAATATATATATATATATGCACATACCCCAGAGCTACCTTTAAATGCATTTTTCCAAGGCATATCAAAATACCTTTGGAATCTGTTGTGAAAATTTGACCACATCCTAGTTAGCATGAGGTTAAAATTAACAGTAACATGTGTTTTAGAGATCTCAATTTGCAAAATATTAATAGAGTTCATGGGCAGTTAACTGCAATAAAGGGAGGAAATGAAGTTTATAGGGCAAGCCCCTGGGGATTACAGCCTTCCTTACCCCTGAGTACATTCATACCCCAGAGCTCAACATGAGGTGAAGGAGGCACAAAAGAATCACTGGAGGAAACCTCAAGGTTAGCATAATGGATTTTTTTTTTTTTTTTTTTTTTTTTTTTTGGCTCTCCTCTTGGGAGGACTTAAAGTGCCTTAGAGGTGGCTGTACCCAGCTTTGGCTTCCCTGCCATTCAGAGCCCATGATTCACTCAGACCTGCAAAAAAAAAAAAAAAAAAAAAAAAAAAAAAAAAAAAAAAAAAAAAAAAAAAAATTAAAATGTCATGCAAGACATTTTGGGTTGAAGATGTTAGGAGACCTGCTTTTTGTTAGTTAGTTTTTCCCCCTGTCCTTTGCTATTGATTCTCCTGTGATCTTGAAGAAATTACATCTCCTTTCTGGATCTCTGCAGGCTCATCCAACAGAAAAAAAAAATGGCAGGGCTAGAAAATCTGTAGGGATACTTCCTGCTCTTTAATTTATGGTCTAATGTAGATCTCACCCATATTCAGTGGGTTTTCTAGGAAACTATACTAAATAATGACTGGTTAATACATTAAGACTCAGATGTTAGAGTCAGGAAAAGTCATTGCAAGCTAAAGGGATCACAGCATGTAGGAAGGTAGGATTTATTTCAAAGATTAGATGGAGGTTGGAGCCTGGAAAGGGGAGGGTATTACAGGTTCACAGAAGCCCTTGGGTAAGGAGATCCAAGACCAGATTCAAGAGTCAATGGGGGAGCGAAGCAATGGGAACAGGTTGAGGAAAGAAACATTGAAGAACCACCATGACCTTCCTAGGACTTCATGTGAGAAGGGAGGAGTTTGATGGGGCTGTCTCTGGGACCACTTTTAGGGATTCATTTTGGACTTAGAATGTCAAAATTTGTAGCTGATCCATGCCCTTTCTAATGAGAACCCTAGTGTTCTTGCCTGCCCAACCTGGCACTGATGTAGCTGAGACTTGACTTCCTCATTTCTCTTGGTAGGTGTCCTTAGGTTAGCTCCTTTCCTCACTGGCTCCTTCATAGGTCTCTGTTATTCTCACTCTCTGCTTGCAGAATGAGGTCATTCTCTCTCTAGGAGAGTCTCTAGGAAAGGATCTGGGATAGATGACTTTCTAGGTACTGACCCAGGAAATCCTTCACCTTCTTCAGATTCTTAGGGCCCAATCCTCTGAGCTTGTAGTGGCCTTTCAGGAACCCAGGTCACAAACCAGTGCTCTTCATGGCATAGGTTATCAGGAAACTTTAGCTACCTCAATTTCCTGGTTTTAGAAGCTTAGACTATCATAGACTCTGTTATGACCCATGGACTGGGTACAATGACCAGGCATTCTCCTTGGATTCTAATCACTTCTGCCACATAAGTTCAGAAACTTTGGTAGTCCACCAAGAAACCATGCTGACACATCAACTAACTCTCACCTTTTCCATAAGACTGAGATATGCCCTTGGTCTTTCTTAGTCATGAACCCCTATTTTGTTCATTATCCAGGTTTCCTGAGACCATGGCCAAGAATTTAGCCCATTTATCTGGGATATTGATGTTTTGCCTTGTGCTTACTGGAGCCGGGATTCTTTGGCAGATCACCTTCTGAACTGTCTTTAGGCCACTATTTTCTCAAATCCACTTGTCTTCCATGCTCCCATTCTCCAAACATCCCTCAAACATTCTTCCTGCTTAAGTTTGACCTTGGGCCCTTAGTTTCTGAGCATTTGGAGAAAAAATGGATCCCAGAGAAACATCAAAAAGTGTTTTCTATCACAAAGACCTTGTTTTATTCTCATTAAAGGTTTTCTGGAGAAAGAATCTCATGCTGAGAGTTCATACTCTTTATGGGAATTATTTGATAACTACTTGATAAAATTTTTTAGGCTTATAATCAGTTGCTGTGGATCTTCAGAACACTGTGAAATTGAAGGAAATATGTAAGGTTTATTTGTTCTTTTATTTGCTTGTTTTAATTAAAGTCAGCAGTTACCCAAAAGTTGTAGACTTTTTAATTGTGCACATTTTGTGCCTTAGTTTATCTATGCACAGTTCCTCGCCAGAGGTAATTTGTTTTCTAAAAAGAACAAACATGTATCTGAAGCATCAGAGTTATAGGCACAGATCCTCAGCTCCTCCTTGCAGACTTCGTCTGGTCCAGTCCAAGTCTAGGGAACTGTCGATCCATTATCAGTGGAATCCAGAATTGGTCCTTGCCAACTAGTTCTGGGCCCTGAAGAAACTGGGGGCCATCTTATGTGTCCAAGAGTCAGTTGAATGGCATTGCCTCAACCCCCCTTCAGAAGAGATCTACCACCCTCCTCACAAAGCATACTGGACAGTCTTGATCTCACAGAACTAGTCATACTGAGTTAATAGAACCCTTGGAGCCCATGAGCAGGACCATTTGTCAAATCCATTTAGGGTTTCTATGTTATTTTTTCACTCAAGACAAGTCCAGATTTTGTGGCTCTATGAATCTGGTGTCACAAACACAAACATGCACACGCCCGCAGATATGCCTGTGCACACGTACGTATGCCCATACAAAGTTCCTGCTCTCAGATTGAGCTGTGATTTCTTATGATCCGTTTGCCACTGTTCTTAAGCTTCTGCATTTTTTCAAAGGAGAAGAAACTAATGTTTCAAGTTTGTTGAATCCCAACTCATCAGAAAAGCTTGGATTACCCCCTGTACTGCTTCACCAGGCATGTGAGGCATTTTTTCTTGGGTTTGGGAAATCATGTTTCAACCAGTAATAAATAGGATTGAACCCCAGAAGACTAGAGTTCAATTTCAAGCTCAGAACCCAGGAGGTCAGAGTGGGTTCTTTCAAGGAAAATCCTAACTCCCTTTCCTTAGCAAAGCAAAACATTTTCTGGGAGAAAGAGCGGAGGCTGAAAGTCAAGCACAGCAGTTTCTAATATTTTTCCACTTGACTTTACTTAATTAGTGTTGACTAGCTTAACGAAGCAATTAAGGGGCTTATTTGCTTTTTTAAATCACATGTGAAATTTAAGAAACCTTGAAATAGAAGAAATATTTGTCCCCAAGATCTTACCCCACAAGGGATATCAGTTTGACTATTCTCCAACCACTAGAAAGTGAGAACAGTCGGCCCTGCTCTCCACATGAGACCCAAGCAAAACAGAAATCACAGTAGCCGGCTCTGCACGCAGAAATCACCAGCAGGTACTTCTTAAATTCACTACTAAGATTTCCATTGAAAATAACAAACATAATGAGTTTTTAATAATAATTAGTTTTAACAATAACATGGATAATAACATCTACATTTATTGATTACATTAGTTATGTGCTAGCAATGGTGCTACCCACTTTCATATCCCATTTCAATTTAAGTCTATAAATTTTCACCATCCCCTTTTTTTGAGAGTAAGAAAATAGGGATTCCAAGGAGGTGGTTGGCATGCCTGGATTCACACACTTGGCAGGCCCTGGATCAGACTTTTCTTATTCTAAAAGACATAATCCTTTCCTGATATTTTAATAGCAGCCCAAGAGAAGCTTTTGACCATGATAATTGTGGCTCAAGTACACTGAGAACTATTAAATAACTAGATTTATATGTGTATGCTTACATTGTTATATATGTAAATAGCAAACATAAATTGATTATTATGAAATCCACGTTGTTTATTTCTAATAATTAGTCTATTTACCTATGTGGCAACCTAATATGCCTTATACTACATAAGTTATATTAATTATATGTTTTAGTGAGCCTTTTCACCACTGTGACCAAAAGATCTGATAAGAACAATTTAAGTAGGAAAAGTTTATTTGGGAGCTCATGGTTTCAGAGGTCTTAGTCCATAGACAGCCAACTGCATTCTTTGGGGCTCAAGTGAGGCAAGAACATTATGGCAGAAGAATGTGG
The DNA here is from genome assembly GCA_025594165.1 of Tamias sibiricus. Classification (NCBI taxonomy): domain Eukaryota; kingdom Metazoa; phylum Chordata; class Mammalia; order Rodentia; family Sciuridae; genus Tamias; species Tamias sibiricus. The sequence goes on from CM046670.1 coordinate 84,196,537, forward strand.
AAAATGAGAATAGCTGGGAACATTGCACCAGGCATCAGAGAGAAAGTTCTGCTTAACAAGGACAAAATATATACTCCAAAGACATGCCCCCAGAGACCCACCTGCTCCAGCCGCACCTTACCTGCCTACATACAGATACAACCCAGTTAACCCCTCCAAGGGGATTAATGCACTGGTTAGATTAAGATTCTCATAATTATTTTACCTCTCAACTTTCTTCGCATTGTCTCACACATGAGCTATGGGAGACACCTCATATCTAATGCCTAACATCATACCATTATCGTTCTATCATTTGAACTTAAATCGCTTCTTTAAAGGAAATAATAAGCTTATATGTAGAAAAGTATAGTTTATATGAATATAAATGAATAACATATGAAAATGTATATAATTTAAATGGATACATCATGCATAACATATAATATATATTCATATATGAAATAAGAACTATAACAAGATAATAAACATATTTCATAGAATGATGAGTGTATTGTTTAAATAGTATATAGTACACAGTATATAATACATGACCATTATATCTTAAATAATTACATACAATTATATAATCTAGTAGAGGGTTAATAATTATTTACTTAAATAATACAGGACAATATTTTATACTATAATACAATAATATGGTATCTCATATGATGAGTAAATTTTATTACTAAATAATAACATTATGAAATACTTGGTAAATTGGGTGGTCCAGAGTCTAACATAATGCCTCAGCCATAGCTGATTAATATTTATTTCCTGCTGTATGCTAGAAATATTCTAAGGCCCTTTATATATCACCACCTGTAAACCTCAGTAAACCAGCAAAATAAGTTCCATTCTTGGAAAAGAAACTCTTATCAGATAAATGTTTTGTTCTTCCTTTAGAGACAGTAAAAGAGCCAGGGACCAACTCTGATTTTGTTAGATTTCAAATCATGCGGTCCTAGTATTCCACCACCAGATCACATAAGTAGTTGGAGAAGAGAAAGTAATGCAACACAGGGAGGAAAAGGAAATTGCCTCTGACTGCTTGCCTGGTCCTTATCTTAGAGGACAGTGGGCAGTGGGGAAGGCAGAGGGACCTGCCCTGGAGCCCAGGCAACCACTTCCTCAGCCTCTTGTTTAGTCAACATGCTGCTGCTCAGGGAAGCCGGAATGATCTGGTACGGCACCCCAGCACAAGTCCTGATGCAGGCACATGCAGCCTCGATGCCAAGACCCTTCCAGTGTGACACCCTGTGACCAGAGTCCACACACTTATGATGCTCCCTTGGACTCATTTATTTTCCCTTTGCCTCCAGGATTGCAGCCTAGATACTTGGCATTGGAAAGACTGCCAAGAGCAAGACAGAATGGGAGGACACATATGGCACTGAATCAACAGAGCCCACATGGGAAAAGATGTAAGTCCAGGGAGATCTTAACTATTTACCAAACAGGGGGAATTGTTTATTTTCTACCTATCTCACTAAGAGTCCATTTATGAGCTCCATTTACGACTTCAAACAGACGAGTTGGCAGAGGCAAGAGAGTGGAGATAAGATGGTGACTAATTAACGGTTTTGCAACAGGTTTCAACACCCAGATCTACAACCACCTGTATTTTTTTCTTAACCGCCAACATTTATTTTCAAATACAAACATGCTTTTAAGTATTTTTTTAATACAGCTAATAGTTTTATCTTGTTCCTGGCACTATTTCATTTTCTTGATAGGGTTATAAATAGGGTATTCCACTTGGAAAGACTCTTGTCCATGGCATTGGAGAGATGGTTTTTTAGTTACTCTAAGAAAACAGCACATAGTTGGCATATTTCTCCTCAAGCTTTCCTAACATTTAAACTACCATCTGCATACTTTTCATTTGACTTCACTCTGAAAATTGCCTGTTCTTCTGATACATACCAGAGACTTGGCTACTCAGACATCTGGGGTGGGGGGGGGGGGAGAGCGAGAGAGAGCAGAACATGAACAGCATTTTTCCCATTTCTGATTTCAGGCTTTTAATTCTTGCAACAGTACAGTCATTTGAAAGAATGGTTTAAGGTGGCTTCTTTAAGGTCGATTTTAATTTTAAGATCTTAGGATTCTGAATGGAGGGACAATTCAGTATTAATACACTCATTCTGACAACTGTATTATTTTCTTTAGGTTTGTGTAGCTAATTTCCTACACTCAGATAAGTGTGTAAAAAATATGTGATTCCCTATCTTGGCACTCTGTGTGTGTGTGTGTGTGTGTGTGTGTGTGTGTGTGTGTTTGCAAAAAAAAAAAAAAATTAAATGAGTTTTAAAAATGCAAACAATAAAGTTACAATTCAAGATCCAGGGCTAAAAGCCTTTCAGTTTTCATTGCCAATATTTCAAACCAATTTGGATAACTTGGATGTGTTTGCAAGAGGATTAAAATGCTAGAAAATAATATTTCTTGAAATTTGAGAATTTTCATTGCTGTGAGACAAAGAAGACAGTAGCACAAATAGCCTCTGGTCCTTCTCTCAAAAATAATCCAGTGCCCTCCAAGAGTTGATCTTCACCTTCCCTGCAGGACTACCAAAAAAAAAAAAAAAAAAAAAAAAAAAAAAAAGAAGAAAAGGTTGAGCAAAACTTGCAGTGGTTTTTGATGAATTGAAAAAAAATTATCCAAAAATAGACTGTTGGGGGTTTCCACAAAAGCACAGAAATTCCTTGTCTGAAGAACTGGATTAACCCTTTATCTACATTGGTCATGGTTAGCTGAAGCTTCATTTGAATGAATGTCAAAGAAAAACTGAGTCCCTAATGGTGCTTTCCAAAACTCTGTATTTTTATTTGTATTTGTGGATTGTAGAAGAAAGGCCAGGTCCCTGGGGTAAATGTTGGCCCATGACACTTGCATGGAGATCTCTCTGGTACCTATTCAAACTCCAGGTCAGATTCATCAACACCAAAATAATTTAACTTACTTAAGAAAACAGCTGAAGGATCGATTCCTTTGAGGGTCCAAACATATTAGTGTTTAGATTGGTGATGTTAGGGGCAAGGTGGCATTGCTACTCTGCTGTTATTTTATTCTTTTTATTTTTCTTTCTTTTTTTTTTTTTTAGAAATTACTGTAAGAAAACTGTTTATCAAGTTCAGTACCAATTTTTGCTTGTGCTTTTGATATTTTGATACTAAACCTTTGGGAATTGAACATTTTATGGTCTGGGAAAGCTCAGTTTTCTATCTTTGTTTTAACAATCCTTTTGGTCCATGGATCAAAGGGATGGACATTGCTTACCTCTACAGAATGACTTCTCCATGATTTAGAAATCCAACAAAGCTGAAATTAGGAACATGAAGAGGCCCTGGAGCCAGGTTTCAGTGTGTATGTTTTGGCATTTTCTTTTTATAGGTTCCTGGAATTTCTTCTTTTTCTTATTTCCTCCCCTCTTCATGCTCTCCTCATTATTGGTCATTGGTGTCCCTATGTCCATACATCTATTTAGTTTTTCTTTTGGATTCCCCATTTAGGAGCACAAGTGTGGAAGTGTCTGTCTGATTGGGTTCCTTGCTTGTGTTCACAAGCACTTTTTCCAATGAGTTGACCTCATTGGAAAACCCTCTCCATGCTCCTCTTCCCAGTTGACCTCATTGGAAAACCCTCTCCATGCTCCTTTGTCTGGACCTTCCCCAGACTTCTTCACTCACCACCTTGCCTGGCTGCCTGTGCCCTTCCATATCTTCCTCAATAACATATTAACAGAATGGTGATTGAGTTTAGCAAAAAATATCTCATGCACAGCATATCTTGCATAAGGCACAGTGCTAGATAGTGAATGTTGATTAAGAGATGACAGAAAGGACATCATTTTGATACTGAACAAGTTCATTTGTTGAGAACAACCTTTCATAAAAACAGCACATGTGAGCTGTTGCCTTTTAAACTCTGGTTCACAGATCAGGCAGTTGCAGCCTTGACATCATCTTTGGTCCGAACTTCCAATTCTTATAATCCTCCTCCTTTTTTCTTGGCCTCTCCAACGTATTTCATTCATCTCTTTCCTTCAACTAGAAAGTACCTATTTCCCCCAGGTAGGCGTAGAATTCTAGGCTAATCTTATTCCACCAATCAATATTCTTTCTTTTTAAAAATATTTATTTATTTACTTTATTGTACACAATGCAATGATGTTTACTGCTGAGGATCGAACCTGGGCCGCGTCATGAGAGGCGAAGCGCTCTGCCGCTAAGCCACAACCCTAACCCTCCTATCAATACTATTCATACTCTGTCCCTAGCACCTATCACATATGGCTATTAGATTAAAATCAAAATTAATTGCAGTTGCAGTAGCTCATGTGTTTAATTCAAGCTACCCAGGAGGCTAGGACAGAGGGATCACAAGTTTGAGGTCAGTCTAGACAACTAAGTGAAACCCTGTTTCCAAAAATAAGAGTAGGGGCTGGGAATGTAGCATAGTGGAAAAGCACCCCTGACTTTTTTAAATCCCCAGTAACAACAACAAAAAATAATGAAGTTACATTTTAATTTCTTAGTTGAAACTTTCAGTGCCCAGTAGCTACATAGAGCCAAGGGCTACCCTATTGGATGATGCTAATTATAAAAACATTTCCATCATCTCAGAAAGTGCTGCTGGCCAGACCTGCTCTAGAACATGGTTTAAGGATTGCTGGCTGTGCTGTTCTCTGTATGATGTTTCCCAGGTATGCCATCTTCCAATAATTCAATATGCACTATTCTCTGTATCTACCCTGAGGGTTGCTGACCATGTCTTTGCTCTTTCCAAATCTTGAAGCTCTTCTGAAATCATGGTGTTGTTCAACACCTATAAGAAAGCCCAGTCAGAGTTCTGTCTCCTCTGAAATCCTAGATCACACTTCGTACTTCAGTTGTACCTGATTTCTGGTTCTTCTTCAGTGTGTTTCTGATAATAGTCTTCAGAGGGCTTTTCTTTTCTGAGGGAGATGTGAGGCTAATCTTTTTATATTTCATGACCTGTGTTTCTTGTTGTTTGTCCATATGTCTTCTTTTATTCTCTCTTATTAGTTTTTGAAGACATTAAGAAGGAGCTACAAAATGCAGAGGGGGAATGGGCACATATGGTAACTAAGTCTGAAGGGGGAAGTGAAGAAATATGTTTGTGTGGGCCATGTATAAGGGGACAGAATGAGGCGTTGCTCATGCTAGAAAAGAATTCTGCAATTCAAGTCTGATTCTGTCTTTAGTTTTATGGATCAGAGTGCATTACTTATCCTCACAACTCAGCTATCTCATTTATCAAATAGGAATAGTAATGCTCACCACACAGGTTTTTGTGAATTTCCCTTGAAGTAATACACATAAAAGTGCCTCTGAGAAAATAAGAGGGAAATCTCAACAAATGTGGAAGGGTCTTGTTCACCTCTCTTCCAGAAAAGACGGGTAGGGAACAGGGAGAGATACACATTCCCCTGCCCCTCAAAAGCCCACTTTCTTTGGACAAACCCCACCTTCTGATAAAGTTCTAGTAGACTCTGCGAGTTATCCCCAGGGTTCGCTTTTTATCTCACAGAAATATTTATGTATCTAGAAGTCTCTATAATGTTTTTTATTCCACCCTCTGTGGGACATAGTTATGGCTGTCAAATGTTTACTTTGCAGGCATCCCTTCTCCCTTTGAAGAAATCCACAAAAGAAAGAGCAAGACGCTGACACGTTTTCAAAGCCATGATTTACAGGAATGATTTCTAAAAAGCAAGTGGACACATCCGAGTTCATCATCAAATAATATTTCTAAAGCACCCTCTAGTGTCTGGCTCCAGGCCAGATGAGTCAAGGCCTGGGGAAGCTGCACACTTTTTAAAAATAAAATGGACTCAAGTCAGCTGCCGAAAATCACGTCTGCAATGTGTAGCCTGCTGTAGGAATGACTCTTTACATAAGTATAAAAGAGTGCATTGTTTTAGGGAGGAAAAATGATTAGACACACGAATACTATTAAATGCAATTCAAATCCTTTTGGAAATAGATATTCAGACTTAACAAGACCAAGTCAAAAACTACTCTGGACATTAGAAGAATTTAAAATCTAAGTAAATCTTAGAGCAGGAAAATTTGCCCTGCATGGGAAAAAAATTTTGAACTTAAGGGGCAAGAGTAGAGAGGTGTCGTCTAGTAAGAATGCAGGACTCACCTGCCAAATGATTACACTGTGGCTGTTACTCCTCTTTGGAGCTAGCTCAGTGGACTCTCAAGAGGTAGGGTAGGAAGGGTGGACACACGGAATCAGAAGGTAGTGGGGTTGTCCCCAGGCTATGTGATTTAGAACACATCACACAAGTTTTATGACCCTTCACTTCTTCTCATGTAAAATAGTAATAATTCTGCCACATTCATGGAATTGTTTAGACTTGAATTAGTTCAGACACAATGGACGTGTTCCTTGAACATAGTATTTGCTCTCAGAATGTAACTTTTTTTTTCTAGTTGTGTGATCAATTTGTCAATCATCAATTTCATAATATGCATTCAGTTGGTTTGTAATAGACAATGGTGACTCTTGCATGCATTTAATGCCTCAGTGTACCACTCTGATTTCTTTGAGAATGGGATCATATTTTACATGAAGTAAAAGAGTCAATTCCTGCATGGGCCAGTTAACTTCAAACATAAATGTGCAATCATTTATTCATTTTTAATTCATTCATTTAACTCTCATCTCTTCAATCCAGAAGGCTCCCTTCACTAACTGGAGATCTTATTAATAATATAGATCAGGCACTTTTTATCACCTATAAAAGATCTTTGTCAGCAGTGAAGAAAGAGCACGGAGTCATTTTAAGAATTCACATTGTAAAGAAAATGACTTTCAAACATGGAAGAACTTTTGTCCAAGCAAATTATATTTCAAAGTTTTACTTACAAGTTTATTTATTACTGTGTGGAATCTCACTCCTGTGGCTTGGGTCAAAGAAAATGGGCACACAGGTGTCTGCCTATTTGCACAAGCATTAAAAAGTGTTGTAAAATGAGCTTCAGCCTTTTAAGTTACTGTCTTTTCCTTTATAATAATAATCTCTTCAATTTTACAAGGTCCATATTATTTTTAGGTAAGAAAACATTGTAGAGTTCATGTTTTATTGTTCCTTACAGTTGTATAAATTATGTTTGGCCAAAACAAATGTAATTCCTACTGTGTGAACTGGGAACCCAAAATGTTGATTTTCCTCAAGTTATAAACAATGTGAAGATATGTTATACTAGGTCACAATTTTCCAGAGCAGGGCAAAATATATAACTCAGTTTTAATAACAAAACTGCATATATCATTAAAGTTTCCTACTCCACACCGAATGTATTATATTACTCTGCCCAGCAAGAGACATCCTTTGTGTTGACCACAATTTCTAAAATACCATTTGATTGAATGGAAGGCATTTTAACCATTTGTTAGTTAAAAAAAAGTTATCATAGCTAAATCCTCATGAAAATTCTGCATTATCTTTGTTAGTGTATATTAAATTGCTCATTGGTTGATTACCAGAGATTTTGTAGACATCAAGGTCTGGGGACAATTATTATAATCCTTTTCTGACTATTGGATAAATCTTTACACTTTCAGCATCCTAGAAACAAATGCCACAACATCAATTAGCCTTTATTTGTACATCTATTTTATCAACTTCAAACTGCTTTGTAATTATTCACTTTCAAGGTTTTCACTCCAAAAAGACTTGTCACTCAACAAGCAAGAATCAGATCACCTACCCTAGGCTCCTGGTGTAGCATTGGAGTCTTAGCAATGTTAAATGAATGAATAAACACTGAAGGAACCACTGCCAAATTACCAATTTAACCAATTTACACCAATTTAATGTTATTATAAACTTTTTAATTGGCACATAATAATTGTACATATTTGTGGGTACAGCGTGATATTTTGATATATGTTTACACTGTACAATTATCATTCAGACTAGCATATTCATAGCAAAAACATCATTTCTTTGTGATGAGAATATTCAGAATCTTTTTTTCTTTCTACTTTAAAATATAAAATAAATTATTGTTAATTCCAGTTACTCTGCTTTTACGTAGAACTCTAAAAATTATTCCTACTATCTATCTGAATTTGTGGACCTAGTTCCCAACCTCATTTTTTGTTCTGTTTTTTATATTGAGGATTGAACACTCAGGTAGTTTACCACTGACTGAGCTACATCCCAAACTTTTTAATTTTTTTTTTTTTTTTTTTTTTTTTACTTTGAGACAAGGTCTTGCTAAGTTGCTCAGTGCCTTGCTGATTTGCTGAGTTTGGTCTCTAAATTGTGATGCTTCTGCCTCAGCCTCTACACTCACTGGGATTACAGGCATGTGCCACCATGCTGAGCCAATTACAAATCTCTTTCTATCCTTCCTTCCTCCTGCCTCTTCCAGTCTCTGGTAGCCACTATTTAACTCTTTACTTGCATGAGATAAATTTGTTTAACTTTCATACATGTGTGAGAACATGTGGTATTTGTTTTTCTGTGTGTTATGGTTTGGATATAAAATGTCCCTCAAAGACTCATATATTAAAGGCGTGGTCCCCAATGCAGCAAGGTTCAGAGGTGAGGTGTTTGGGAAGTGATTGGATGTTCAGGGCTCTGACCTCATCAGTTGATTAATAATTTGAAGGCATTATCACGAGAACTGGTTGAAGGAAGTATATCACTGGGGGTACTTCCTTAGGAACTATGTCCCTGTCTCCTCTTGTTCTGCTTCTTGACTGCAGAAAGCTGAGAAGAATTCCTCTGTAGAATCTTCTCCCTCATTTCAGGCAGGCCCAAAGCAATGGAGCTAGATGATCATGAATGAAAACCTCTGAATCCAGGAACCAAACTAAGTCGTTTCTCCCCTAAGTTATTTTTCTTGGGCATTTGTCACAGTGGTAACACTGTATCTGACTTATTGCATTTAACATAATATCTTCCAACTCATCTCTTCTGCCACAAATTATAGTGTCTTATTCTTTTTTGTGACTGAATAATATTTCACTATGTGTATGTACAGTTTCTTTATTCACTCATATATTTCTTTTTCCTGTAGCCTATGACATTTGTATTGGTGCATATTAATTATAAGAAGTGGAGATTTTAATTATGGCATATCAGTGCATGTATATAACATAATTTGATCAATCTCACACCTTAATAGCTTCTCTTACCCTCTTCTCCTCTCTTTCCCGGTTTCCATTTTTTTATCCTATTGGTCTCCCTTCTGTTTTCATGATGTCCTTCACGCTCCCCACCCCCACAACCAGCTTCCACATATGAGAGAAAACACAACAACACATTTGTTTCTGAGTCTGACCCACTTTGCTCAACATGATGATCTCTATTTCTATCCATTTCCTTGTAAATGGCATATTCTTATTTACTGCTGAGTAAAACTCTGTTGTGTGTATTTGTCACATTTTCTTTATCTATTCATCTGCTGATAGACACCTAGGCTGATTCCATAACTTGTCTATTGTAAATTGTGCTGAGATAAACATGGGTTTAAAGCATGTATCTCTAAAGAATGCTGAGTTTAATTCTTTTGGATAAATACAAAAGAGTGACATATTGGATCATATAGTGTTCCTTTTTTTTTTTTTCATTTTTTAAGGAACCACCATACTGATTTTCATAGTGGATATATTCCTTCACATTCCCATCAGTAGTGCATAAGAGTTTCTTTTAGCCTGTATCCTCACCAACATTTATTGTTATTTATATTCTTGATGATGGCCATTCTTGGTGTGCTTTTGATTTGAGTTTCTCTGATGGCTAAAGAACTTTTTTTTCTAAATAATTGCTGGTCATTTATACATCTTCTTTTGAGAACTGTCTATTCTATTAACTTGCCCATTTATTATATGTATGTATTATTATATTTTGGTGTTGAATTCATTTTAGTTCTTTATATATTCTGGAGGCTAAGCCTCTGTCAGAGAGTAGCTGGCAAAGATTTTCGCCCATCCTTACGATGTTTCTTCTCTCTTCTGTTTCTTTTGCTGTGAAAAGGCTCTTTAATACTTTATTAAACTTGGTATTATTTCCTTTGGTTCCCGGAATTCTATTCAGAAAGTTTCTGACTGTGACTGTATGTTAAAGTGTTTGTCCTATGTTTTCTTTTAACCTTTGAAGCATCTGGTCCTATACCTAGATCTCAGATACATTTTGAGTTAAGTTTTGTACAGTTTTATTAGTCTGATTATGGGTATCTACTTTTTCCAGCACTCTTTCTTAAAAAGGCTATCTTTTTTTCCAAAGTATATTTTGAAATCTTTGTCAATAATCAGATCCCTGTGGGGTTGTCTCTATGTTTTCTGTTCTTTTCCATCACTCTACATATCTATTTTTATACAGTATAGTGCAATTTTGTTACTATGGTTCTGTAGTATATTTTGATGTCAGGTATTTTGATGCCTCCAACATCATTCTTCTTGCTCAAGATTTCTTTGGCTATTCTGGGTCTATTGTTCTTCCATATGAATTATAGGATTTATAAATTTATGAATTTTAGAATTTTTTTTCTAAATCTTTGAAGCATATGATTTGGTAGTTTGGTGGGGATTGATTAACTCTATAGATTGCTTTTGGTGATATAATCATTTTAGCAATATAGATTCTGAATATACATGAACATGGGAGTTCTTTTCATCTTTGTCTTCTTCAATTTCCTAGAAACAGATGCCACTTTTTTGTAACATCGAAAAGCCTTTATTTACAAATATATTATATCAACTTTAAACTACTTTGCAATTATTCACTTGCAAGGTTTTCATTCCAAAATTACTTGTCACTCAACAAGCAAGAATCAGATCACATACTCTGAATTCTGTAATTTTCCTTGTAGAGTCTTTTACCTTCTTAGTTAGATTTACTTCTAGGTATTTTATTTATTTATTTATTTAGTACCAGGGATTGAACTCAGGGGCACTCAACCACTGGGCCACATCCCCCACCCTTTTTTGTATTTTACTAGAGACAGGGTCTCACTGAGTTGCTAAGTGCCTCACCATTGCTGAGGGTGGCTTTGAACTCACGATCCTCCTGCCTCAGCCTCCCAAGTGCTGGGATTACAGGCGTGCGCCACCACGTCCAGCTTGTTTGTTTGTTTTTAAGTTAATGGGAATGGAATCGTTTTCCTCATTTCTTTCTCAGTGGATTCATTATTGGTGTATAGGAAAGCTATTGATTTTTGTATGTTGATTTTGTGTGCATTGCCAAATTGTTAATTAGATATAGAAATCTTCTGATGGAAATTCTAGGGTCTTCAAAGTATAAGATCATATTATCCACAAACAGGAATAATTTAACCTTTTCATTTCCCATTTGTATTTCTTTTATTTCTTTCTCTTGTCTAATTGTTGGACTACAATTTCAAGTACTATGTGAATAGGAGAGGTGAGAGTGGACATTGTTAATAATTATCTTTTTAGATAATCACGGAATGAAATTAGATGTCAGAAGCAAGATAAATTATAGAAGCTAATCAAATACATGAAAGTTGAAAATTCAGAAGAAATGAACAGAAAAATACTAAGGATTTTTGCATCTATGTTTATCAAGGATATTAGTCTGTAACTTTCTTTCCTTGAATTCAATTGTTTAATACCTTATTAGTGATTTTTGTATCTATGTTCATCAAAGATATTAGTCTATAACTTTCTTTCCCTGATTTATCAATGTTCAGTTTTGGGATCAGGATGATATTGGCTTTGTAGATGCCTTTGGAAGTGCTCCATACCTTTCTATTTCATAGAATAACTTGAGGAGCATTGGCATCAGTTCTTTAAAGACCTGATAGAATTCAGCTATGAATCAACCTAGACCCATACTTTTCTTTCTTGGGAGGCTTTTTGCTACCATCTCAATCTATTTGCTTATTATTAGTCTGATTAGGTTTTCTGTATCCTATTGGTTCAGTTTTGGTAGTTTGTATGTGTCTAGAAATTTGTTCATTTCTTCTAAATTTTCAAATTTATTGGAATATAAATTTTCAAGATCTCAGTTGTAGCTATTATAATATTCCTATTGTTGTCTTCAACTTTATTAATTTAGGTCTTTTCTCTCCTTTCTCTTTCCCTCCCTCTCAGTTTAGCAAAATTCTTATCAATCTGATTATCTTTTTAATAAACCAATGCTTTTTAATTAATTCTTTGCACTTGTTTTTCGGTTTTTATTTCACCAGTTTCAGATCTGATTTTTATTATTTTTTCCTTCTACGAGTTTTGGTGTTCATGTGTTCTTATTTCTCTACAACTTTGAAAGGCATCATTAGGTTTTGTACTTGAGATCACTTTTTTCTGTAGGCACTCATTGCTACAAATTTGCCTCTTAGAACAGATTTCACTGTCTCCTATAAGCTGGTATGTTCTCTATTTTTATATAATTCCAAAAATTTTTAAATTTCCCCCACCAATTTCTTCAGTACTCCACCCATCATTCAAAAGATGCAAGAGAAAATTTCAATTTTTTTTATTTTCCAGTACTTGATTTATGGACTAATATATGACCAATATTTTGGAGAAAGTTACATGAGTAACTAAAAAAAAATGAATTTAGCTGTGCTGGATAAAATATTTGTAGATGTACCGCCGGGCGCGGTGGCGCACGCCTGTAATCCCAGCACTTTGGGAGGCTGAGGCAGGAGGATCGCGAGTTCAAAGCCAGCCTCAGCAATGGCGAGGCACTTAGCAACTCAGTGAGACCCTGTCTCTAAATAAAATACAAAAAAGGTCTGGGGATGTAACCCAGTGGTCGAGTGCCCCTGAGTTCAATCCCCAGTACCACAAAAAAAAAAAAAAAAAAAAAAAAAAAAAAAATTTGTAGATGTGTGTTAAGTCCACTTGATAATGTATAGTTTAAATTGATTGCGCTTTTATTGGTTTTCTCTCTGATAGACCTATTAGTGAGTGCTGTATTAAAAGTCCCATCCAACTATTATTTTATTGGTGCCTATTAGTTCCTTAATGTTGAATAGTTTGCTTTATAAAATTGGGTGCATTGATATTGGGTATAAATATTTATAATAATAATATTCTTGTTGGATTGTTCCTTTTATAAGTATGTAATGCTTTTCTTTGTCTCTTATGAATAATTTTGACTTGAAATCTGCTTTGTTGCATATAAGCATAAGTACTCCTGACTGCTTGCAGATTCCATTTTTTTGGAATATCATTTCCCATCCTTTTCCTTCCAGTCTGTGAATCTCTGCATGTGAGGTGTATTTCCAGGAACCAACATACAGTTTGCTCTTGTTTTCAAATACAATATGTCAGTCTATGCCTTTTTTTTTTACTTTTCTTTTTTTTCAAGATTAAAAAAGTTATTTATTTGACAGAAAACATTTTTAATGTTTTAATTAAAAATATTTCACTAAGCACCAAGCAGAACAGTTTCCAATATTTTCACTCAGAACACATTTATTGTTGAAAGAGTATCAAAACCATAATCTGTTTATTTAGTCTTTTAGTTAAAAATTCTAAAGCTGCCAATCAGAACATCTAATTAGCATGAGAGGACCAGATTAAATCTTTATAATATAAGTTAAAAAAAAAACTTTTAAAGGCTTTGCTTAACCTATGCATTCTAACTGTGGGAGTTCTTTGGCCTCAGGCTGGGAATCATCCCTGTGTCAAATATCATCCATATAGCACACAAACAAAAAGCTATAAGTATTGTATATGAAATATGTGAAAAGTGTCATAAAATATATGGTCTCACATACTCAGAGGAATAGTGCCTAATGTGCATAAGCATATACTGAAACAAAGAGCACAGAAACAAGTACAAATCACTAACTGAAAAGGGAGAATCAACAAGGACAATAAAAGTTATATATATTTGTTTAAGTCTTGTGCCCTGGAGATGAAGTGGAAAGGGCATTTAGAAGGCTCCATTGACCAAGTGGCATCCAAGGAACATAACTAGATGTCAGTGCATGAAGGGAAGAATCTCCAAGACTAGAGAGAACAAAATGAGCCAAGACACTGAGCCATATACCTACTGACTATTCAGAAGACAGTCGAGTGTTATATTAGATAAAAAAAAAAAAAAAAAGAAAGTAATCTAATAAGAGACTGCATAAAACAAAGAAAGAAAGCCTCATTCACCAAGTGGACAAAATGCCTTCCCCCATGTAGAGTTTCCACATGCTTTCTGTAGAGGATAAGCAGTTCAGGGTCACTACAGGTTACCCTCCACCCTTGAGGTACTAGGCCTTTGGAATCAAGTCCATGAGCAAGAATTTTCCTTAATGGAAAGTGTCTTTTCTCCAAAAAGTAAAACAAAAGCAAAATAAGCAAATAAAACTCAAAAGTAAAAGAGACATTGGAGTAAGCTTTGACTTCTCATACTTCACATGTATAGAGAATGTCATGCTACTGAGACAGAGTCTGCTTCATTACTTACACTGATGCATCACTGCAGAGTGTAATGACATGTAGCATATCATGCTTCTAATATATCCACCCTCAAAAAAGTAAATACAATACAAAATATAAACCTATCTCAAATAAAAGGCAGCACCAACTTAAGGATTTACTGTAATATTAACACACTAACCTAGCATATTTCAACACTTTTCTGACTCATTTACAAAATACCCACACTATATAATTCTCTGGAAATGTTGCATTCAATTCCTCTTCATGAGGTAACTCAAAATCTTTAAACAGCAAATTTGCACATTTTTCTACACTACCATGGATGGATAGTTATCATCAAAGGTCTACAACTAAGCTACTCCTCTGATTCTCAGACTATTGTAATTATTTCCTTAGATAATAACAACCTAATCAAACAATTTAAAGTTATACAAAAATAAAATATATTTAAAAGTCAAGGGAAAAGAAAGACTGTGTCATCACACTAACAGCCTACACTTTGCTAAAGAAAAAAGATTACTTTGTTTACCAAAGCTAAAGACATTTTATATAGTACTCAAGAAATTAACAGCTCATAAAAACAGGGGGAAATTTTTAGGTGGGAGCATAAAAATAACATCAACTCATTCTCCAATAAAAAGTTCTTACAAAATTCCTTGTCCACGAGGAGTGATGTTTGGGGAAAATGTCTTGTATGGAGCGACTATGTAGGCCAGACCACTCTTAGGTCTGCTTTGGATGCCCAGGGATATTTTCAGATGCCTGCTTAAGGTAGGCCAAGCAGCCTAGGAATTGTGGCTGGCTTTGTGTGCTTTTGCTGATGTCTTCCAGCACCTGCTGCCAATACCTCAGCTTCTGGACCAGTGTGTCTTTCTGCAGCAATTCACTCCTTAGTTCTGAAACATACTAGCTCTTTGATTACTTGCTCTTGTCTCTGGTCATAAAATTGCAATCATTTTTTAGATGAAAACCATTCTGTCTTGCAATATCCATATACTCAGTATATTTTATATTGTTCAATTATTTGTCATTTTGTTATCTTTGAATGTAAAAAAAAATAACATATAAGGGAATGGAGAAGGGAAAAAAATTTGGAAAGCATGTCTAATTGTATCAATCTAACTAACAAGCAAAGAAATGCAAACTGACAAACAATACCATTTCCTTATTTCCAGATTTAATAATAATAACATTCATGATGAGCAGAAGGGGAAGACCTAATGCAGATGAGGCCATAAAAAAAACAGAGGCAAGCCAGACATTGTGGCATACCCCTGTAAGACCAGCAGCACAGAAGGCTGAGGCAGGAGAATTACAAGTTCAAAGACAGACT
Source organism: Tamias sibiricus (assembly GCA_025594165.1). Lineage (NCBI taxonomy): Eukaryota > Metazoa > Chordata > Mammalia > Rodentia > Sciuridae > Tamias > Tamias sibiricus. Next base: position 84,212,252 of record CM046670.1, read on the forward strand.
CAGAAACTTAGCAAGGTCCTAAGCAAGTTAGCAAGACCCTGTGACTGAATGATTAAGTACCTCTGGTTCAATCCCTGATACAGGAAAAAAACAAAAGAAAGAAAACAGAGGCATTTAGATCCTGCTTCCCTGAATGGATATTGGAGCAATATTAAGTTTAACAACAAGCAGATATTTTAAATTTTTCATTCAATTAACATTACTTCTGTTATTTTATCCTTAGGAATAATCAGAAATGTAGAGAACAATAAATGCATAAAAGTAGAAAACAACACATTATCTGTAAATGTGAAAGAATTTAAATGTGGGGTTGCAATTAAGTAAATTATGATTTATCGACATTATGTGATATTAAACAACCTTTTAAATGGTATTTAGGGAGTTTTAAAAGTGTTTTAGTTTTTTTTTTTGGTATAAAAATAAGGTGCACTATCATTATACAACATGATTTTAAATATATAAATTTAAATGAAAAAAATTCTGCTGTTACTATGTATATTTTAAAATTCTGTATAATTTTTATTCATATATACACTAATATATATTAAATATTTACAATATTAAATAGATTTAAATATACTTATACATATTTTAAAATGTTCATGTATTTTAAAATATTTTAACATATATTTTATATAAATATATACTTACATAACAAATATTAAATATAAATATATTTTGTTAAAATATGTATTTATATATTATATTTGCACAAATATATACAATGTACATGAATATATAAATAAACTTAGGATGTATATTATATATTTAAATATTTAAAAAAATATAAATGTTTTAAAAATATATATTTATATTTATATATTTAAAAATATTAATATATATTTAATGTTTATGTAAATGTCTTTACTTTAAAGACATGTCTTAAATTTAAAGACATTTAAATATACATAAGATATTAACTATATTAAAACTAAATATGTACATTGATATTTATTAAATATGTATACTTAATTTTTTAAATTTAAAATTCTTTTCAAGTATTTAAAAATTTTAACTGTGGGTGAAAAATATGCAAAATAAAATACCATCTCAACCATCTTAAGGGTATAATTCAGTAGTGCTTAGTATATTCATGTATTTTGCACAGATGACACTCTATACTCATTGAACAACTTTGCTTTCTGGCTCTTCCCAGCCTCTAAAAACCGAAATTTTACTTTCTGAGTTGATCAATTTTACTACTTCAGATCCTCATACAATGGAACCATGTAGTATTTGCCTTTTTGTTCTTGGCTTACTTCACTTAACATAATGTCCTCAAGGTTCATTTGCACAGCAGCATGTAACAGGATTTCCTTACTTTTCAAGACTGAATAATATCCTGTTGTGTGTTTTGTTCTTTTTTTTTTTTTTTTTTTTTTTTTTTTGTCAGTTCATCTGTTGATGGACTTTTGGGTTTCTTCTGCCTCTTGGCTGTTTACAATAATTCCTCCATGAATAAGGGATTACAAATATCTCTTCAAGACACTGCTTTCAGTTTTGTTGAATACATATGCAGAAGTAAGACTGTGGGATCACGTAGCTCTGTCTTTAATTTTTGGAGAAAATGTCAAACTTTATGGTCATAGGTCTTGAGGAAGAAGAAGAGATTGACCAATGACATAGAAAATGTATTCAGTGAAATAATACCAGAAAACTTTCATAATCTTGGAAAAAGGGATGGACGTGTAGGTACTGAAGGCATTTAGAACTCTAAATATACAGCACCAAAAAAGAATCTCTCTATGATATATTATAGTTAAAACCTCCAAAATTTAGAAAAAAGAAAAAAAAAATCAGATTTTTCAAGAAAAATGTGCTAAGTCACTTTTAAATGCAAACCCATCTGAATAACAGCAGATTTCTCAAAAGAAACTATAAAAGTTAGAAGGGCATGGACTGATGTGTTTCAAACCTTGAAAGAAGTAATTGCCAACCTGGATTATTATATCCACAAAGCTATCCTAAAGAATTGAAGAATAGATAAAAACTTTCCAAGATAAGTAAAGTGACTTCTATAAAGCCAAATTTTTGTCCTTGTTATACATCTCCTTGAAGCTGACTCTTAATTACACATTATCTGTAGGGAAACCTTTAATTTAACTTAATCCTTTAATTTTTGTTATTTACATAATATTCCAATTAACAGATACGGATACTGAAACATGGAGCAGTTAGTGCTGTGCACAGGGTCATGTGACAAGTCAGTGTTAGATTTAAGATGTCAATCCAGGAGGATCTGCCTTCCTGTAAAGACAACATTCTTAATACTCAGAGAGACAAAAACATCAGAACAGAAAGTTGTTGAGATGTCCTCCAGACTTAAAGCCTGTGACATGGAGAGAGAGAGAAGGGATTCAACAAATACATACATACGAGAACTGGACACTCTAGAAGGAAAAAAATGATAATTAGTCCTCTTAGGAAGAGGGCTCATTTATAGAAATTGCCCCCAGGTACACTTTAATGCACTCGAAGATGAGCTCTCAGTTCACCACCCCAATTCCGGGCTCCTCAGTCCACCGACACTTCAAAATTCAGACAATTGTTACGGCTGTGAGGCATCAGAGAAGAGGCAGGTTGCAGACAAGAGATCTAAGCGTAATTGGCCCCACAGACACCAGCAATCTGGAGCTGACTCAAAAAGCAAAGAAATATATATTCAATGAGACATGCATTTGTAAAGAACTGAAAATTTCCAAAAACAAAAAACAAAAAACAAAAACCTTTCAGATGTTGTTGCAGTGTGGATCTAGATTGCTGCCCAAGGCCCATAAAGGTTTAGTTCCCAGAGCTGATGAGGTGGTGAAATCTTTGAAGAGTGAAAACTCATAAGAGGTCCTTAGGTCACTCTGAAGAAAAGTGTGGGACCTTGGCCCCTTCCTTTCCTGTCTTTGCTCCCTAGCTCATGATGGTAAGCGGGCTGGCTTTGCCATATGCTCCTGCCATTATGCTCTGCCTTGCCACAGGCCCCAAACTGTAGGGCCAATTAGTCATGAACTGAACCTCCAAAACTATGAGCCAAATAAACCTTTTTATTTTTATCAGTTATCTCAAGTATTTTGTTACAATGTCAAAAAGCCAACTAGCATATCCAGTTTTGCTTGTTTCAATGTTGTTCTAGTTCTTCTTTTCATTTTTTAGAGGTTTTATATATATATATATATATACATATATATATACATATACATGTATATATATTCATTTTCAAAAATTTTTATTTGTTATATATGACAGCAGAATGCATTACAATTCATATTACACATATAGAACAGAATTTTTCATATCTCTGGTTGTACACAAAGTAGAGTCACACCATTTGTGTCTTCATACATGTATTTAGGGTAATGATGTTCATCTCATTCCACTGTCTTTCCTATAATTCCTTCCATTTTTCAGGTAGAAGCTTTATCCTGAAGTCTCTATGGAGACACTTTCCCTCTGAATACTCTGCATCTCTCCCACAGCACCTGATGCCAATTGCACTAAACACAAACAATAGAATATGTAAGTAATAAACAGGGGATCTCAAATATGAGGAAGAAGAAAATCGAAAATCGAAGGAACAGCTAAGAATCCCTTAATATATGAAGAAAACCACCAACAAGAAGGAGAATAACTGAGGAGCTAAGACCAATTATATATGTGTGTGTGTGTGTGTGTGTGTGTATACACACACATACACATACACACTGTTTAAAATAAAAGCAAAACTAACAAGCTCAGCAGAATTATGAAATAATAACAATGGATCAGAAAATTTCAAGAATGTCAACAAAAAATTAAGACATTTATCAATAGTTGTTAGAATCTATTTTTGAGACAATCTTGCTATGTTGCCTAGGCTCCCCTCAAACTCCTCAGCTCAAGCTATCCTCCTTCTTCAGCATCCTGAGCAGATAAAACCCTCAAAGAAAGAATAAGAAATGAAAAGCAAATTAGAGATCTAAAATTCAAATAAAAAAATACAATCATAATGCATTATTGAAAGTTCAAAACAATGGATTCTTGAAAGAAGTATTTTAAGATATATTTTAATGTTCTAAAATCTTACTAGAAAATTACCTTCAAAATTCTGGGAAAATGATGAATCTAGAAATATTTATCTAGATTAATTAATATTTAGGTAGAAAAGCAAACTAACGACACTTCCAGATATACAAGGATCAGAAAGTTTACCACCCAAAAACCATAATGAACAGCTTTACAGAATAATTACTTTTGTTCCTGAGTTGACATTGTAGATGCTGGTTTCCCCATAGGAGGAAGAATGCAGGAGCTTCCTACACATGCAATTTAAGAATTTAAGTGGATTCATAGGTATGTTGTGTCTGGTTATTGTTGGCAGATGATCATGTCACATTTTGGATTTCTCCCAGCAAAATAATAAAAAATAAAAAAAAATTCATCACTTATGTGATGTGCCTCTCTCATGCTAGAAGAAGAGAAAGAAGAACAGAAGAGAATAGAACAGGTCACACACAGTATGAGATCAGAGAAAAAGGACATTATATTGACTGGAAGTTTTGAGTAGAGGAAGGATATGGTCAGACTCTTGTTTTGTCCGATGATTCAGACTTCTGTGCTGATAAAAGATTAAAGAAGAACAGGGGAGTAAGATGTTGTTATAGGATAGTGCAATCATTTACTTGGATCAGTAAGCTGAGGCAAGAATAGTACTCTGGGCCAAGGTTGTGGCTCAGTGGTAGAGCACGTACCTAGCCTGTGTTGAGGCACTGAGTTCGATCCCCAGCACCATATAGAAATAAACAAATAAAATAAAGGTATTGTGTCCATCTACAACTAATATATATATATATATGTGTGTGTGTGTGTATACATATACATATATGTATATAATATGTATATATGTATGTATACATATATAAATTAAAATTATATATACATATATATATACATATATATATATATACATATATATATATATAAAACAGTGCTCTGTAATAAATGAACCCAAAGTGCAGTTAATTCAAAACAGTGCTTATTCTCCAGAACCTGGGTGTCACTAGGAGTCAACTGACCTAGGCTGGTTGGACTAGGAAGATAGGTTCCACCTGCAGTTCTGGCTGTGCTGCCTCCTCATATCTGGTCCAGGACTGCTAGAGACAGGGCAGCAGTGACTTGGGCAGCTCATCTCAAGGCAAAGACCAGGGGACGCTAGAGCATGCAGGTACATTTCAAGAGTCAGCCTTCATCCTTGGAGAGCACACACGAAGCACAAAGTCAAGGGGCAGCAGGAAGACTTTGCCCACTTCAAAGCCAGGGTGAGGGTGTGGTACAGAGGCAGGTGATGATGGCATGCCGCAAATAATTCCATTATTCTAGCAGTTTGAGGTGTGACGGTGGCTTGGGCGGTGCAAGGAACACTGAGTGGATGGGAGGAGGTCAAGTTGTATAGATATAGCTGGGCGGGGTGGCGCACGCCTGTAATCTCAGCACTTTGGGAGGCTGAGGCAGGAGGATCAAGAGTTCAAAGCCAGCCTCAGCAATGGCGAGGCACTTAGCAACTCAGTGAGACTCTGTCTCTAATAAAATACAAAAAAGGGCTGGGGATGTGGCCCAGTGGTCTAGTGCTGCTGAGTTCAATCCCCGGTACAAAAAAAAAAAAAAAAAAAAAAAAAATTGTATAGATATTTTGCAGATAAGCTGATGGGATTTGTGAGTACATCAGACATGGAGTGATAAACAAAAACATTGAGGATGACTTTCCTTGTCCACGTGTTCAGAAATATTCTGTTCTATAATTATACTTTGGATTGATATTAAGTTCTCTTACCTTATTTTTAGTGTTTTGATATTTCCCTTAACTTTCACAATCTTTTCAGAGATCGTGTACAGAAGGTCAGAGGTCTTACGTCTCATTTTTTGTTGTCCTTACGACTGAGATGTAACAAATTGGACTAAGAGAGATAGTCTATGTATATACACCTGTGTCAAAACTCCCTCAATGTTTCCTCCACAGTACAACATCAGTTTCTCCCCAACAATGTCTAGACTGGACTTGTGTCCACCAATAATTCCTCTTCAAATTAAAAAAAAGAAGAAGAAGAAGAAGAAGTAGAATAAGCCTAGAGTGGTTTGCTTTTCCTGATCAGTCACCAGCATTAAAGCTTCAGACCAAGCCATATGCCTTGCTATTTCTTTTCTACTTTTTTTCTCTCTAAACATATTGAAAGTCAAACTATATTCTGCAGATTGTGTTTAAGACACTAGGGAAAGCTTTGAAAGATATTCATCATATGTAGTTAACATTTTTTAAAGTTTTGGCATTTCAATTCACAGGCTTTGGTTATTTGGAATATTTATCTGTAATAAATACTCCATTCCCTGGTGACAGTAAATAAGTAAAGAGTCAGTCCATTTCATTTTCGGTGATTTATTCATCAGTATGGAGATTGTGTTCCATTTAACAATGCAAATAGTGCATGCACATGGTGAGTTTGTTTTGTTGCTATGTGTACCGTTTAGTCCCAGGATACCTTAGACTGGAAATAAGCCCTGTGAAGTGACAGGGTTGCATAATTCTACCTTCTTGGTGAACTGTCTTGGGCCTCAGTGTCCCCAGCTCAGATATCTGTATATCAAATGGAATGTGGGTCTTGCATTGTTCATTCTGGTTTGACCCCAAGCCAAGAAATTTACAGAAGCCTGTGTCCCAAGCCTCCTCTCTAAGCAACTGCCACTGGCATAGAAGCAGTTGATCCCTGCTCATTACTACAGTTTCAATTGACAGGAAATGGGGTGCTGATTCTTTTTTTTTTTCTTTTAATGCAATGAAAATCATTCCCCTGCAGGTGGAGTTTTCTGGCTCAAGTGAGGAATAGAAATTAAATTAGCCATTAGAAATTTCATTCAGGTCAGTCCAAACACTGCAAAGTATAACAAATGCAGAACTTTGCACACTCATCAATCAAGTTCAATTTTACCTGTGCCTCTCTGCCAAAGCAGAAAGCTGTGAAACCTTTGTAATTGCCTGTCATGTCCCTGGTTGCTGCCAGAGTCTACAGAGGTAGAACAGACCAGAAGAGCTCTGATTCCTGACTTTGAAAGCTTTGTGATCTATTCTGGATGACTAGAATCACCCACTTCTCAGGGACCAGGGTAGCCACGGGTTTCAGGCAATAAAGAGCTCGGAGCCAAAAGCAACTGCTAAGTGCATCGTGGAGCCAAATCTAAGAGAAACAAGAATTTGACAAAACAGTGTAAATATGATGCCTGATTTGGATATTTCAACCTCCACTGTTTCCTGTCTTCCAACTTCAATTTCCCTGTAATGGATTAAAACCACTCTGTAGTAGTAACCACTTTAAAATGAACTTTAAACTAATAGGCTCCCATTCTAAAGTCATGCTCTTATTTTGGATGGACCAACCATTCATCCATCACCCTGACCCAGTCCAGCAGAGGGATGCGTAATCCATCTCAGAGCTTTCTGCACACAGTTCCACTGCTCAGGCACGTCAGTGGCTTCCTATAGTCCACATCAATCAGCCTGTGCCTGGAGACCCTTCATCTCCCCAGTGGAGACCTGCCTCACCCACCCATGTCTGACTTGCAATAAAAAAGTGGAACCTTGAGGACCTCTTCAGCAAGGTCCCCATATCCTCATACTGAATCCACCACTCTGTGACCTATGTGACCATGATAGTTCAGAGAGGTGATGATAGAGATGATTGAATTGCTTCCCTTGTACATGTCTTATGTTTCCAGTTGAATGACATTTTCCTTCAGTACAGGCCTATGCAATATGATTGGAAATAATTTCACTTTCCCTACAACAGAGGGCACGTAGTAGATGTTTAATAAATCTCTGATAGACTGGCTTTAATTTCAATGAAACTAAAGCCTGTGTATTATGGACATGGGGCCAAGACTACGGTGAAGCCAACAAGTGAGAAACTTGGGCATGGAGGACCCCAAGAGTAAGCACCTTCTTAAATTGAGTATTAGGGGCTATGTTTCTCTCATCCTAGAAGTGTCCCTGATTAGAAGGTACTGTAAATCATGTTTGTCCCCCAGGATCTGTTTTTAAACAGTAAAGGAAAAAGTAGATACAGATTTTATTTTCCCTCACCGATCTTCATAAACAGCACACACCAGTGTGTATTCATAAAAAGAAGTCAAGTCCATGAGAAGCACATCCCAATAGTGGTGTCCAAACCCTCAGATGTAGATGAAACTCTGCATCAGCCCTACAGAGGCTGTCCAGAGCTTGGCATTGAGTCAGATCTTCACAGTGTTCAGAACTAACTAATTTTTCTCCTTCACACTGGAAGATTTAGAAGTTACTGATATCCTTGATGTCCTAACCCTAGCCCTAATCCCTAACCCTAAACCTAACACTAACCCTAATCCCTAATCCTAGCCCCTAACCCTAATCCTAACCCTTACCCTAACCCTAATCCTAACCCTTACCCTAACCCTAACCCTAACCCCTAACCCTAACCCTAATCCTAACCCTAATCCTAATAAAAACAGAAGAGAGCAGGAGCAGCCACTACAGGGAGAAAATGACACATTCAGGCTGGAATTGCTAATGGCCCACAGGGGACTAGGAATTTTTCTAAGGAAAAAAAAAAAAGATATTTCCAATCTAAGGGAGTCATTTCCTAATATTTTATAATCAAGGAGTGAAATGGATGTCACATATGCCACGATGTTGAGCTCTTATGCACTCTCTGAAATGGTTCAATTTAGATTGCATAGACACACGTGTGGTGCTGACCCTGCTAACTTCAGTAAAATTGCTCACCAGTTGAGACCATTTCTACCATCAGGTGTGATGTTTCCATGACTTACTCTGGCAAGAGTAGACTGGCAGTGCATCAATGAATACATACACATATAGTCCTGAACCACGAGTGATCTTACCTAAATTAATTAGGCAGTTGTGACTATATAGCCCTGGTTTGAAATATAATTCATGAGACCAAAATGAAAAAAAAAAAAGAGAAAAAAAAATATATATATATATAAAATATTTATTTCTGGCCAGTATATTCAGAAATACAAGCTACTAGATCAGGTGATTTCCCATGGTTTTTAATGAACTCCCAGCAGTAACATTAGCATTTGGTTATAAAGTCTTTACATATACAATCTGAAGAATGAACTAATTTGTTTTTCCTATCCTTGTTGAAAAATAAAAAAGATTTGTTAGTTCTGCACGTGCATTTCTTTGTTACTTCTCTTGCTTGCATGTTCTGGAGGTTTTTAGGATGCCAAATTCAGAGTCACTGACACCAAAGAGACTAAGGAAAGTGACTTTTATATATAATTTTAAGAAGAAAAGGAATGAACCAATGAATGGTCTAATATTAAAAGTCTTTTAATATTTAGGACAAGTAAGCAAAGCCAGATGTTAACTGAAATGTCTCCGGGTCGGGTCAGAGTCTGAGCCTTCTCCTCCCCTATAAACACTCCTGCCTTGTACCCAGGACCAGAGCACCGGCCAAGGACTAAGTCACACAGCGTTCATGGCCCAATCAGCATGCCGGGAACACAACTAAAACAACATGAGTTAAGGACATGTTAAGAAACCAACTCTTACACACACACGCAGAAAGAAAAAAACCTGGTATTAATAACCCCCAGTTCTCTATTAACAACCCAATTCTTTTGGTAGCCCACCACACTGATGCCTTGAAATCTTCCAGGACTCATTTAAGAGTCTCGCGGAGTCTGATTTACTTCTCAATGGCCCATTCATCCTTTGAACGTTTACTCTGTAGCCTGTGCAGTAATAACCTAAGCTGGATTTCATACATGAAAACCAACCTCCAACACCCAATACTTTTGCCAAGTCCCAGCAAAGGAAGGCTCTTGGAATAATTTAGAGTTTGCCGTAATGACAAGTTTAAGATTCAATTATTAAGTGTAGTAATTTATTTTTACTATGTTTGTAAAATGGCTTTCGTCCAGCTAATTTTACTCCCCTTCACAGCCAAAAGGCCTAAGATAGCAACACTGATCCTCCCAGCAACGCGACAGGGCAGTTCGCTCTTGGTTGTTTAATGCCACGTCAAACAGAAGGATTTCTCCGGGGCTCAGACGGAGACATTTCTCTTTTGCCTTAGTTTGGGCAAAAACTTGATTTCCTTCAGATAGCTGTAATGGATGGTGAGGACGGCAGAGAGGAATCAGGCGTAGCTCGAGGCAAATGCCAGAAGTTTCCCAGAAGGATAAATCTTGTTTCCTGCCTTACTTCACAGAATTAAGCCTTAAACAAGTCATGTTTTGTGGCTTGGATGCTGTGTTTATATCAGCTCTGGCTCTCTGGCTCGTGGTTGGGAACATTGTATTGGTCTGGAACTCGGGAAGGTTTTCCTGAAGCAAGAAATCACTATCCCAGTATCCTTATCTCCCGCTGCATTTTATTTGTTCTATTAATACTAGCAAACGAGCTCTGAATGGTAAGTAGATTCATAAGAGACAGTGACACTGACCAGGTGCAGCCTGCAAAGCCATTGATTTAGCTCTCTGCTTTGGTAACTGTCTTTCCAGGAGCTGCATGAAGGATGCCTCTTCATAAAGGATTTTGTTTTGGAAAATTATAACAGCACCTCATCTGTGTGTGATGCATTCTCAGTAGGTTCAGGAGAAAATCGTTTCTGTAGAGTTCAGGGTAGGCTGAGACCTTGCGGTCTCTCAGTGTCTTAAATGAAACCAAATCCCCCGGGAATTGCATTCGTTTATGGTTAGTAACAGGCCACTTCCTGTTTCGAAGCAAAATGGGCTTGAAGAGGCTTATAAAAAAGGCTCAAAAGGTTTCTTGGACATCAAATGGCTCTAGTAAAACATTTTGATGAGTTAAGTGTAAATGCATCAGCAGCATACGGATTAAATTCCCTTCTAAATAAACATTAACAGAGAACATGTTTGGCAAAATGCATTTTGAGTTTTGCAAAACTGAAAACATTTGAAAAAGGAGTGTGAGATATTTGATGAACTCAGAGAGCAGCCGGATTGCCCATCCCATGCTTGAATATTTTCTTTGGATGTTCTGCAGATGTCAAATAAATTAGGATGCAGATATTAAAACCAATGTAGGCTGCAGAAATGATCAGCTGCCTGTCAGTTAGAAGGGCGTTTCTTTGGATACCCAGGTCACTGTATATGTGGCTGAAGAGAGCCCCGGGGGGCCTGTAACCCTTTCCTCACTCACAGGCAGCAGCTCTTGCCTGGACTGAGCCCTGCAGGTCCTTCTATTATTTGTAGCTTTTGCATCTGTTTTTCTGCCTGTGGGATATTTTAGATCCCACAGGGGATTCCTGCTTTGTTATATATCTGCCATGAAATCTTGGTGCCACCAGGCAGATGACATCCTTGGCACTGCTTGGGCCAAGGCCTTTTCTCTGGAAGCCACTGTCCTTGTCAAAACTTTCCTTATCTATTACCCTCTCTATTTTTCTGACATGCTTCCAAGACAAAATTTATTAATCACTTGGGACAGTGGGAAGTGATGGTGGAATAGAAAGAATAAAGCAGAGATGTACACTGTAAATGGCCCATCAGCTGTGTTTGTTAACTAACTGCAGAGAAGAGTCAACTTTTACTCCAAGGGTTGATTTTCTTGATCAGGTCTGTCAAGAAGCCATTGAATGAGAGAAATGCCTTTAGAAATCTCTTGGATTATAAAGTTTCACAGAACAGAGAAACACCATTGTTATCATTTTTGTAAAATGCTGGGCCCAGAGCAACACATGGGCATGTCACAGGGCAAATCTCACATACACAGATGCCACAACCTGAGAGTCTGTAGATAACCTTAATTTCAGGATTGTTTTGTTTTTTGAGTTCTATGAGCGGAAAGCGGTTCTAAGAAAATTATAAGCAAATAAACTATAGGTATTTTGTTGAAATGCTTGAAAGATCTAACTCAGTGTCTTTGGAAAATGATAAGTGATAACTCATACATATAAATTTATACAGGAAATTCATATATGACTCATTAAAATATTTATTAAAACCTAAATAGGCAGCATCCGCTTGTTTTGAATTTATTCAACAGCCTAACAACTGGCAGTGTCTTTGCTTTTCTCATGTCCATGAATTCATTAAATGGTTTTCCACCAAGGCCAGGGGAGGCAGAGTCTGTTGACCTGGAGTCTCTCTACTTTCAATTTACTCTACATATGGTTGCCAGAGTTTTCTTTCAAAAGGACTCGACTTGTCATTCACCTGTTCAATAATCTTTGATGCCTACCAGCTGTCTCCAGAATAAAGCCCAAATTCCTTAACTTGGGGTTCAAACCCCTCTGGTTTGGCCCTAATTCACCTTTCAGTTCATGTCCCACCACCTCATAATCCAGACAGATTCTCTGTTCCCAGATTCCATGTGTTCAGATGCACTCCCAGTCCTCAGTTACCTCCTCTCAGCATTTTGCACACTCTAAATTATTTGTTTAAATGGAATTTTCCCGCTCTGCTCTCTGTTGCATGAAGCTAGGGTTGTGCCTGTCCCCTGTATTCTCTATCTCCACAGTCTCGGGCAGTGACTGGAACACAGCAGGTGCTATGTGACATTTATGAAGTGATGAAGTGATCTCTCTGTGTCCTCACGGCACTGGCTTTATATTTACATCATAGTGCTTATAAATTCCATGTTGGTTCACCTGATTTTCCTACCAGTGGTCTTTGGATCTAGAGGCCAAAGACAGTGTTTTAATATATTTCTGTAGCTTTGGCATCAGCCTTAGTCCCTAGCACACCCTGAATGTTCAAGACATGTTCACCAAACTTAAATGAAGAACTTAGGCTGCAGTAACAGGTCCTGCAAAAGCATGCCTGTTCTTAAGTGAGCTTTGGGGCTTGGTGGCAATTCTGAAATGTGGCTTTCACTCTTCTGCTTATAAGAACATTCTGGGGCAGGTAAGTTATCAGCCAGAGGCTATAGCTGTGCCTTCCCTTGCTTTTGAAGGTAGTTATATTGGAATTCTCATTTTCACATTGTCTAAGTCAGCTTTCACACTACAGTGGCAGAGTTGAGTAAAAGCAGAGATGAAAGGCCCACAAATACCAAAATATTTATTATTTGACTATAGTAGATATAGTTCACTAAGTCATTGTTCTAGGGGGCAGATATAACTAAGAATAATAATAGAATCTACTTCCTAGAGTGGTGGTGAGCTTTAAATGATGTGATGTCTATACAATGCTGAGCACAGTCTTACTTATATATGAACTGCTTAGCAAGTCTTAGGTATTATTATCATTATCATAGTGTTATAATTATTTTCTAACAATAAATACTCGATCTAACAAGAACTTGACACAGGCTATGTTAGAGGCAGGAACAGGAGAAGTCACGTCTAAGAGCTTGGCACTGAAGGGCTGCCTGGCAGACAAAGAGTTAATAGAAATGTCATTTGACATACCCCAGTATTGTCACCCCCATTTTGCAGATGAGAAATGTGAGGCATCAAATGTTTGTCCACTTGTCTTAGAATATTAAGTGAGATGCCCTGGAGGCTGGGGCTAGAGCTTAGAAAAACTATTCCACATGACCCAGGAGTAGAAAGAAACAAGTCCACTCCTTGTCCCAGCCTCCTGAATCACTAATTAGGTAGGACATCTTGTGAAAAAGAATCACCAAAACGGCTCAAAACCTTGCCAATTGTGGGAGCCCAGAGGGGAGCATAAACAGAAGTTAAGCCATCAACAAAATATGAAGAGGTGGTCAATGCCCTGGGTGATTAAGAGAATTCTAGTCAAAATCACACTGAGGTTATCATTTAACAACCACATACATTTTGCAGTTGGTACATTTTTTAAAGTCTGACATTTCCAAGTTCTTGAAAGAATAAAATCAGTAGACAGGATTATAAATTGATAGAACCACTTTGGAAAACAACTTTATATCACCTTCTAAATATGACTATACCTATCACACAACAAATACATTCTTAAGTATTTGCCCAACAATAGTTTCATACACATACAAGAGAGGATGTGCATATGAATGCTGATGGAGCCTTGTTTTTAACAGCAAAGGCCTATGTGTCCTTCAACAGAAGAAATGACAAAGAGTGACCAACTCTCTCTCCTGTAACAGTCCAAGCAAATGAGCTCCAGGAATTTATAGCAATAGGGATTAATCTTAGTAATATAGAATTGTAAGCTACCTGGTACCGAAAACCGGGAGGAAAACTCTCGGAGGCAGAGTAAATCTTTTACTACTTTTACTTCTACTTTCTTAGAGAGAGCTTAGAGAGAGAAAGAAAGATTTTTAGAGAGAAAGATTAAAGCGAGCTTTTCTTCTTGTCTTCTTAGCTTAGAGTCTTAGAGAGAAAGAAAGAGCTTCTTCTTAGCTTAGAGTCTTCTTAGCTTAGAGTCTTAGAGAGAAAGAAAGATAGAGCTTAGCTTAGAGAAAGATTAGAGCTTCTTTCTTCTCTCTTCTTTCTTCCTTCTTCTTTCTTCTGTCTTCTGTCTTCCTTGGGAGCCTCGGCCTAACTCTGACCAGTCATTCTCTTCTGTAACCGCTCTGCCTACGTTCTGGCCGCTCTGATTCTTCTGACCGACCGAGTGACTGCCCGACTGACTGAATTCTCCGTTCTCCTAACTCGGACCGCTTTCACCCGGTTATATACCTTCAGCTTTTCGGGTGCCTACAGGTGCGTCACATACATATCAGGTGGAACTTATGGCTTCCAGTTAGCTGCAACAGCCCTTCCTAATTAGGGCTCCTTCATAGAATTAGAAGTTATCACACTAAATAAACACTTTAACAAAATATGTAGAGGGGTACAATAATGTAATATTGTATGTATGAGCGAACACAGGATTTAGGGTAAAAATTTCTTCGTGGGTAGAAAAACCATTCCAAATATCCAACTGAGATATGTTTGAAAAGGCATTAGGTCATTTATTCCTTTATTTATTCAACAAATAGCATATATGTATTTATATGGTAAATGCTATGAATGATAAAACAATATTAACCACCTATAACATACAAAGCACTAGGATGGTCTCAGGACAGTGAGGGAAAAGACAGAAATGACTCTCACCTTCAAAGGGCTATGGATGTGTCACCTTACCTGGGAGTGACTCAGCTCACTTTGTGACTGGTTCTCTCCATTCTTCCTTCCATTTGTGACTTCAGTGTCACTAGTTCCTGATCTCTTTCTCCTAGGTTTTAATCCCAATCTTCACATTCTATTCACACACACAAAAAAGCAGGATATCTTCTTTTTATGTGAACAAACTGTTCAAAGGGGCCAGTTTAACGCATCGCCCGATGGCCTGTTTCTCAGTACCTACAAAATAGTACTTGAGGTTATTGTCAAAATAGGGAAAGTGGTTCCTGAAAGGTTGTGTCCTTCTTGAGAAACTGTATCAACGTAGGAACTGCTAATTCAAATCTCCACTGTCTCAACAAAGGCCCAGGCCAGGAGCTGGAGCCATGGCACAGGGCTCCCACCACTTGCTGGACAGACTGGGCACCAGCCCCAGAGTCTAACTGCCATCCCAGAGACCCCCAGCTCAGCTAGTTAAGAGTCTTAATTAGTCTAAACTTCAAGCAGCTGTCAATAAGTCAGACAGGAAGGAATCAGAATCTAACTGTGGTGATAAAATCAGGTGCTCCACAGAAACCATTTGACTGAGACAATGGGTCCCTGTATCAGGCAGGGAAAAATCAAAGTTCCAAAAACAGAGTCAAGAATTGTCAGTCCAGACTGTGCAAGAAGCAATTTATTTGTTTTGTGGGTGTTTTTCTTCTCTTGTAAACATGTTCTGAAGCCAAGTGATTGGTACATGTTTTATAAACTGGAGATATAAACACAGACATTCTCTTCCAAAAATGGATCTTGAGGACTTCCCTAGGGAACTTGATCTTGTGTGTTCTAAATTC
Source organism: Tamias sibiricus (assembly GCA_025594165.1). NCBI lineage: Eukaryota > Metazoa > Chordata > Mammalia > Rodentia > Sciuridae > Tamias > Tamias sibiricus. The sequence continues at coordinate 84,228,126 of CM046670.1, forward strand.
TTAACCTGGCTTTCATGAAAATGTTATGCATCTAAGTTTAGGGTGCTGATCCCCGTGTTAGGGAGAAGACATTGAGAAGGCTTTAAGATACCCCAAACACTAAAAAAGTAAATAAATAAATTCTGTTTCTATTGAGGACATTACCTTTTTATAGTATGTGTTAACACAGGAGGAAGGGAAAAGAGATGACTGTGTATGTGTTTTGGGGACAGGGGAAAGTGGTCCTTTGGGGAGAATTCCCCTTCAAATACATATTCTGAGGTCTCTGCTCATGCAACTTCAGTTTTCAAAGTCACTGCTGGGTGATTCTATTTTTTTTTTTTTTTCTCCTAAGATGACACCTTTCCTCTAACCTAGATGTGGATGGATTTTAAGGAGTTATTTTGATAGAGCCCAGAATCCTTAATAAAATGTACACACATTGAGTGTATTGAAGACTTCACCAAATGGTACACTTCAAATAAATGGTCTTTCTGCAAATAAGATGGTTTCTTTCCCACCAACTTGTGAAGGGCTGGCCCAGAGACGGCTGGTAGTACATCTGTTCTCAGCTTAAAAGCTCAAAAGTCCCCCTCCTTCTTCATAGATGATATTCTTCAGCTGGTTAAAAGAGCTACGCTATTTAAGCTGCCTGGAGAAAGACCAGTTTTGGGGGGGGGGTGGAATCATTTAGCATGTGCAGCCTGGGGAATGTGCTTTGGTATTCTGAGCTGGTCCCTCTTTACACATCTTTCTTCCACAAGACACAGGGCAGGGCCTCTACGGCCCCTTACATAAACACTGCCCTGCTCGCGAGTCCCCTGGGGTTTCCCTAGTGGGTCGTATTTGTTAAGGATGTCTGAGTTCCTATTTTGGGTTTAGAAAACAGATCTTTTGTCAGTTGGCTTTGGATCTCATGTATTTTTTTTTTTTTGCAGTTGAAATATTATTTTATTAGATCTATATATAAAATTTGAATAATTCCTCCAATGTTTCTTTTTTCTTTTTTTTTTTAATTTTTTTAATTATTTATTTACTTATTCATCATGCACAAGTATAGTATCTTTTTACATACAACTGCTTGTATACAAAGTATATAAGTACCATTCAGATCTTCAATCATGCATTTAGGATAATGATATCCATCTCATTCAACCACCAATTTTTTTTCCAACCCCCCCCCTTACTCCCTCCCTCCCCTCCCTTTCCGTTGACCGTTCTAGTGTTCCTCTGTGGATCTCATGTATTTAACATGCAACTTACAAGAATACATGGAGCATTTGATCCTTTCTGTACTTATCAATCGGCATTCAAAGGCAGAATCACTCCAACTGAAATCTGCATTGACTCAACCTGACACCCTGAGCAATATGTATCTTTCCATTTTTCTCCATCCCTTCCTCCACCTGCCCAATTCCAAGCAACACAGTTGGCACAATAGCCTAGCAAAATAGAGAAGGGAGGCTAGCCTCTATTCTCATCCTTAAAAAGCCACCGATTAAACACTGAACGACATAGGATCATCTCTCTTTCTCCACTCTTCTTAATCTCATGGTAAGATTGGGGCATGTTTCCATTTTTCTCACTGACACCATTTCTTCACTGACTTAAACTCCACCTTGATTCCTCCACCCATTGGGCCTCAGCTTCCTTAAACCTTCCAACCTCCTCAGCCAGCTTCTAGCAGAGCCACCCTTTGGCTTTCATCATGTTGCCATTCACACACACTTTGGCTTCCACATTTTATAAATATATGTCAACTTGAAATGAATTATACACGCTTCTGATTTCATTTCCATTTTCCAGCAATCTAGCAAGAATCCTTGTTTCTCCTAAATCCCTCCACTTCTCAAGCAGAAACATCCCGAATTATTAAAACTCGCTACAGGTTCTCCTTTATTCCTCAGACCAAATGGCCTCTCTGAAGGTCCCACTTATGTTTATGCAAATGTTAGGTGTGTTGAAAGATGGATTTAAGTCTCATCACTTTCCAGTTACCTTCTCCCATGTCACACTGCCTGGTGGAATTGCCTTTGTTCAACTCCTCGTAGCACTTTATTGCTTTTGTATTGCACAGAGCTTTACTCAGCTTTTTGGTAAAGTTGTATCTGCAGACATTCTTGCTTCATCTCTACAGCAAATAGTGGTGAAACTGGTAAATAAGATGACATACAAGGCACCGATCCATGAGCTGCTTGATGAGGATGGTGTCTCATGCTCTGTCCTCCTTCACTCTTTGCTCAAATGTCAGCTTCTTAGTGAGGTCCACTCTCATTGAGGTATTTGAAATTGAGGCTCAGCTTCTCCTAGAGCAGATACTGATCCATGGTGCCTGCCTACCTTGCTCTCCAGAGTACTTCTCAGTTCTTAATATCATGCATAATGCACTTTGTTATTGTAATTATTATTCATTTTGAAGCCACTTGAACGTAAACTTGATGAGGGCAAGGATTTTGTCTGTTTTGTTCATTGCTATATCAGAAACTCTGGAATAGTGTCAGATACATGGGAGCTGTTTAGTGAATATTGGCATTTGTTGACACTAGCAAGGTCACAACATGCCTAGTGCATTTAAGACCCAGAGAAGACCACTTTTACATCCACTACCTGTATGTGATGAAATTATTTTCATTAACAGTCAGGAAGTAAAGCAAACAATAATAAGGGGCCCGAACAGCAGGCATTAACTAATTTATTTATTCATATAATGTAATCATATTAGTAAAGTAATAAAATTAACATTATAGTTCAAAGCAAAAAAAATTGTGCAACAATTTATTAAGAGTTAATATATTTACCAAAGAGTTTGAACTGATTATTTGGTTACTTGCTAATATAAAAATATTTTGTGTAGGAGCTGGGGTTGTGGATCAGAGGTAGTGCTCTCGCCTAGCACGTGCGAGGCCCTGGGTTCAATCCTCAGCACCACATAAAAATAAATAAATAAAATAAAGGTATTGTGTCCAACTACAACTGAAAAAAATATTTTGTGTAAATATTGTCCAATAATTGTGAGTTTTAACAAAAACAAAAGATCCAAAAAGGCACATTACTGATATACTGTTTTATTTTGCTTTTCTATTCTTTCATTTTGTAATAATTAACAACTTTGGAAAATACATTTCAACTTTGAAGATATTATTGAAATTCAATAAAAATATCCATCTATATATTGAAATGTGTACTTACCAAACAGGAATATCACCTCTCAGATTGCACACTGACATACTAAATAGAATTTAAAAAATGAATACAAATAAATTCCCCAAGAAGTCATAGAAATCATTCAAGAGCTCTTTGTTTTTGTTTGTTTTTAAAAATCGTGATTTCATTGTTGCTCATTGGAATCTACTATTTCTGAACAAGAATGTTCACAAACTACCTGGAAAGAGCTCTAAAAATTTTGAATCTCTAAGCATTTATTTCAAAACAAACACATGTAGCTGTACATGTGTATAATGCAATGTTTAATAAAGGATAAGTAATAAGAGTGTGAACATTTTAAGATTTTAGATATAAATAGAAATGCATATTATATAATTACATATTAAATAGTATCTATTAAAACACTGTTAAATAAATATTTTAAATATTTTCTAATTTATTACTCATACTGTTATATTATTTTTATGTGAACATAATATAATTTGAAGCATTTTACTGTTCTTAGACATATATAGTATATATTTGTGTAAACATTATATAATATGTTGTGTAAATGATAACCATCATCATTTTTAAATAATTATAAGCACACTTAGTAAATATAATTTTATACATGATGTATAAACATATAATTGCATAATCTTATATAATTAAAATTCAAAAATAATCACAGTGATTGCTTAGAATTTAGATTTTTTCATGGAGTCTTTCTCATTGACATTGTTTAGAGTTGCTGGTATGTGACAATAATAAAATATGAGCCTTTTATGGGATTTTTTTTTACTATATTTAAATTTTGCTATATTTAAATAAAGAATGCCCACTCCTGCTGCTCTCCTTACACTGCTGGTTCTTTTGGCTCGTCTTTAGCATCTAGGCCCCGGGTACTCCAGGAGTGCTGGCCCTATCCCACTACCTGAAGTGAATAAGAGTGAAGAACAGTCTTTAGGGAATGCACTTTAGCACAGTGGGCTTTTTCTTTAGAGGACCAGGGATAGGGCAAGGCAGGAGGTGGCCATCTCGCCTATTCCACCATGGCCATGCTGATGCTCGGCCCCTCAGCCATCAGGAATCCTAGTGGCAGGGCCCCTGATCCTGATTGAGACCAGGGGTCTTCCCCGTGAGCTTCGTGGCAGCTCAGGGATTCTCAGTGGCACAGGCTGGGTTGTGCAGGATGTAGCTCTAATCTCTACCCTGGAAGGGGCAGCCAGAGTTCTCAAGGTCCAGGACTGTACCAAGAAAGAAGTGTGCTGGGGAGAACAGACCTGTTTGCTTCTTCCAGCACACTGCGCTCTGCTCTCTCACTCGCCTCCCTTTCTTCAGCAGAAATCACAGTCCTGGGAGGAATACTCCCTGTGGGTCTGCGGAGCTTCTGCTTTAGCTAAATGAGGTCTTGCTCTTGGTATTTGTGAAATCATTTCTAAAGAAGCCATTCTCTGGGACCAATGAACAATTCTTCAATCATTTCACTGGAACCAACAAAATAGTCTTTATAAAATCTCCAATGACAGCATGTGTGTGAAGGAGGCTTTCCTGAAAGTGATTCCTGAAGGTGAGCACCATTTACACTGGTCATCTTTTTCCTGAGGCTCTGTCAATGAATACTATCATGACTCTCCTGACCCACCTCAGTTAATGGTAATCACTATGCTGAAACTAGTGAGTGCTCTGTTCCCCAGAGAAGATGGGAAACCAGGGGCATTTAGGTCATTGTCCTTGCTCTGCTCATCATTTGTAACTCTTGGTGCTTTAGTCAGGCTCTACAACAGCAGTGCCTGAGTGTGCAAACCTCTCTTGTTCCCAGGGATAATTCTTCTCCTTTTCTTTTATGAAATCTGGCACAGCCCACAACATTTATAGTCAGTTGCTTTTCACAAAACTGCCTCAATTTGCTGCTAGTCATCAAACCTTTACAGTTTCAGTAATTAAAATGCCCAATCACTAATAGTGGTCAAAAGTCTGAATTTCCGGTAAAATTACAGTGAGCCCTTCCCAGGGTGGCCTGCTCGGGGCTGGGCCTGGCAATGAGAAAGGTCAGTGTGGTGGACTTGTCTGTTTCTCTGCTTTGTGTTTGTACCTCTTCTCCATAGAGAAGCTTTGATTCCCTCCTCCAGCCATGCTGTGAGGAGAGAGATGTGAGGGACAGGACAGGAAAGGGTTTATTTGGCTGGTGCTCTTGAACTTGCTATCAGTACTTTCTGGGTTCTTTCTCCTTTGATTGCTTCTGTGGGATCTTTGGAGAATCTTCCCCTACCCCTAATAATCTCCTTGCAGTTCCCTTCTGGATGATCAGATCACTAAAGATCACCTTTCAGCCTGAAGGCATTTGCAAGAAAACCTCCAGGAGGCACCCAGGACTGAAGGCAATCTCACACTAACTAACACACAGTCCAAGTGGAGTCTTGCTTTGGTGCCGCAAACCTGCCTTCAGAATTTCTCCTCAAGACCTGTTGTCTTAAGGTCTTAGATGAATCAAAAACAGATTTTAATCTTAGTACTTCTTTACCAATCCAGTTTGTCTTGCCTATTGACTGTGATTTACAAAATGCTTCTGAAAATCACATGTGTGGATATAAAAAGGTTCAATGAGGAATGTTGTTGGTGTTTTGAAGGGATTACATTGAATCTATATAGTATTTTTGGTAACGTGGACATTTATAATTAATTCTGCCTATCTAAGAAAATGGGAGGTCTTTCTATCTTCTAAGGTCTTCGATGTCTTTCTTCAGTGTTCTATAGTTTGCACTGTAGAAGTTTCACTTTCTTGGTTAGACTAATTCCCAAGGTTTTTTTGTTTTTTTTTGTTTGTTTGTTTGTTTGTTTGTTTGTTTTTGTTTTTGTTTTTGTTTTTGTTTTTTTTAATGGTATTGGGAGTGGAGTAGTTTTCCTGATTTCTTTCTCGGCAAAATCACTATTGGAGCACAGATAAGCTATTGGTATATGAAAATTGATCTTGAATCCTACTACTTTACTGAACTTATTTATCAGCTCTAGAAGTTTTCTGGTAGAATGTTTTGGGTCTTCTACATATAGGATCATGTCAACATTAAACAGAGACAAATTGACTTCTCCCTTCCTATTTTTATACTTTTAATTTTCCTCTTTGTCAGATTGCTATGGCTAGAGTTTCAATGACTATATTGAATAGGAGTGAAAGTGGACATCCTTGACTTTTTCCTGACTAGAGAGGAAATGCTTTTAGCTTTCCTCCATTCTGTATGATGTTGGCTTTTGGTTTGTCTTGAAAAGCCTTTATAATGTTGTCATAAGTTCCTTCTATCCCTGGATTCTCTAGTGTTTTAAACATGAAAGTGCTAAATTTTATTAAAGGTCATTTCTAAACACATTGAGATAATCATATGATTCTTGTCCTTAATTCTTTTTAAATGATGAATTACATTTATTGGTTTGCATATGTTCAACCAAACTTGACTCCCTGGGATGAAACCCACTTATTATGGTATACTACCTTCTTGATGAGTTTTTGAATGCAGTTTGCTAATATTTTGTTAAGGACTTTTGCAGCAATGTTCATCAGGTATATTGGTCTGTAGTTTTCTTTCCTTAATGTGTCTTTCCCTGGTTTTGGTATCAGGGTAATACTGACTTCATAGAATGTATTTGGGAGTGTTCCTTCCCTTTTAATTTCATGGAATAATTTGAGGAAGACTGATGTTAGTTCTTCTTTAAAGGTCTGGTAGAACTCAGCTGAGGATTCATTAAATCCTGGGCTTTTCTTTGTTGGAGGGCTTACGATTGCTCTTTCAAATCATTGTTTGATATTGGTCTGTTTAAGTTTAAAATCTGCATACTATATTGATACAGCCACATCAATGTTTATAGCAATGCAGCTCATAATAGCCAAGATATGGAACCAGTTCAGGTGCCCATCGATTATGTATACATGTATAATGGAGTTTTACTCAGTCATAGAGAAGAATGAAATTGTGGCATTTGCTGATAAATGGATGGAACTGGAGAACATCATGCTAAATGAAATAAGGCAGACTCAGAAAATCAAGGGTCAGATGTACTCTCTCCTATGTGGAAGCTAGAACAAAGTAAGGGAAAAAGAAAAGAGGGGTCAGATATCATAAAGACAGAGGGAAGATCAGTGGAGTAGAAGAATGAGATTGAGCGGGAGGGAGGAGGGATGGAAAAGGGAAGAAAATACAGAATGAATATGACAAAATTACACTATGTGCTTGTATTCACCACAGTGAATGCCACCTTTATGTATATCTATAAAGCATCAGTTAAAAATATAGAAACGAATGCAAGATAGTCCAATAGAGTGGAAGATGGGGAATGGAGTGGCAAAGGGGAGGGAAAAGAAAGCAACAGGGACTGAAATGGAGGGCATTAAATTCTTTGCATGTATGATTATGTCAAAATGAACACCTATCATGTACAACTGTAATGTAGCAATTAAAGGAAAAAGAAAAAAAAAAAAAAAGAACAGAAAGAAAAGGAAAAACCAGAAAAGTTTCAATGAGGCAACAAGGAGGTAGAATCAGAGTGTGTCTGTGGTAATAGACATAACTCTGAGACCTCTTATTTTCTTCAAGCCAAAATGCATGAAGGCCAATATAACCCCTGCCTCCTAGGCACTGGTGACATGAACATCCCCGGCACCATTTTGGCCCAAGGGAAGGATACTCATAAATAAGTATTGATTTATAAGTATTCTTCTGAATCCTTTTTCTCCAAAAACTTTCTTTCTGCCTGGTGTGAAGGATTGGGTGTTAACATCACTCCTTGGCCTAGAGATAAATGAATACTGCCTATAAAGGTGTTAGATACATTTATTTTACCACATAAAGATTACTTCCATGATTCTAGGATCATATTCCACCACAGGGTTCTTGGTTGCTTTGAATCATGTTTTGGTTCTTTTAAAGTCTTAAGTTGAAATAATGTTTCTGACATTGCTCTAGACAGGGGCCTGGCTAATATTTGCAAGTTATTACCCTAGAAGACCAAATAAATGTTGCCTGTTGTGGAATTGCATCTGAAAGCGCCCTAATTTTTTCCCTTATGTTTATCTTTTACATTTGCACAAAATAATATAACTTGATTTTTCAAACAATATTAGGAGATAAATATCAAATATTCCAGATTAAAAAAATACTGATAAAGTTAAATTATTTGCTCAAGGTCACATCATAAGTAGCAGAGATAATCAAAACTTACCCTTTACTAATAATAGTTTAGTTATATATAATGTGGTAAAAGACTGAAAAAAAATTCCCATCAATGATCTATTGATTTTCACCATTTTGTAACAGCTCAAAATCCCTGCTTCAGTTTGCCAATGCTAGAAATCCTACCTGAATACAAGCCTTTCTCTCTAACACCACATTATATCAGTGTGTGTTTCCTGCCTAAAACGGTGCATATTTCTTTATGCTATTTTTACATACTTTTTTAAATTACCCCGATTACTTATTCCTAATCTCTTTCCTCTTTCTTCCTTTTTAAACAACCAGCAGCTTGAACCACAAGACAGGATGAATTAAAAATCCAATGTAAGTACTTTTTGTTTATATCAATTTCAGTACTGGCCCCCAAATACAAACCAGTATCAACAAGTTGAAATTACTGTGTTAACATTTTCTGTTTCTGAGCTAAGTTAAACAGTAAGAGCGAATTGTATTGCAACACGTATTTGTTTTAACTCCAATACAACCAAGACTCTTATCCAAGACATGTTAAAAAAAAAAAATACTTTCTCATAGTAACTCAGATAGTGAGGGAATGGATTTTATAGAATATTTTGGTTTACAAATTTGAGTAGAAATAAAAGTTTTACAATTTTTTGCAACTCAAAGAAATTTTGGTTTTACCCTATTAAATTTCTTTGCTCTCCCTCAGACACAAACATCCTTACGCTTTGTCCAGTAAACATTCCATTTTAGCCTTTAGTTTGCAGCAACAGGCCCTCAGTGGAAATATATTAACAAGAAAATTGTTATGGAATTGTTCTTTTTTTTCCTCATCTACCAGTGGATTTTATGAAGAAATAAAGAATGATCCTCTCCTTATAGTCCACTCTTATACAGATGGACAAGAAAAACCTGACCATTTAAATTTTGTTTCATATCACATGATATGAGACCAAAGTTCTCGTTATAGTAAAAGTTTCTATTGTCCACCTTGACTCATATTCTCAAGGGTTACTTGACTTTACCTTGACTAAAATCGTATCCTTGGAATGACAACTCGCTTAAAAATTAGACAAATTGCCTTTTGATTAATGCAAATTCCAATGCTAAAAATGCCTAGGAAATTATCACATATAATAGTAAAATCTTAAAACAGAGTAAAATTTTAGTAGAAGAGATTTTCTAAATTACTAGATAAATTATGAAAAATCATTACAATAAAACATTATGCAGCTCTTAAAATACTACAACCTGTAAAAGATTTTTTAATAACCTGAAACATGATCATGAAATTACAGTTAATTTTTAAAAGCTTACTGTAAGAATGTTATCAGTTATGAGATGCATGATTTTCATCTTTTAGCAGCTCTAAAATCAAAATGCATCTTGAAATCTATGGTGTCTTACAATCCTTGAAGGTCAGATAATAGTGGTAGCACAGTTGTTTTTGCTGGCACATGTGTGAGCTTGGTATTCCTGGTAGAAATGATTGATCTGCTACTCATTGTTTCGGTCAACAAACCACTGAGGGACAAGGAAGACAAGTCTAAGTTGTTGCCTAAAAAATCTTACATACCTTTCTTCTAATTACACAAAAGTTGCTAACAACAAAGCTCACTTTCAGTGAAAAACTGAATTCCTTCCCCACTAAAATTGAAAGCCAAGTAGGATGCTTACTCTCACCAGTCTTATTTAAAATTGTAATGGAAACACTTGCTAGTTTAACAAGGGAAGAAAAAGAAATAAAATTCCCACAGATTAAAAGCAGAGAAATAAAACTATCTTTATTTGTAGATTATCTACATAGAAAATCCCAGGGAATCTACAAAACCTAACCAGTTCTTAGAGATGATAGATGGGCATAACAAGATCACAGAGTACAGTGGCCCTCCGTGTCCATGGCTTCCACATCCATAGATCCAATCAACTGCAAACCAAAAATATTTGGAAAAAAAAAATTGCATTTGTACTAAACACGTATAGACATTTTTCTTGCCAGCATATTCCTAACAGTACAGAATAACAATGATTTATATAGCACCTACATTGTACTAGATACTTTAATCTCGAGATGAGTTAAAATATACAAGATGAACATAAGTTTATGTAAATACTATTTCATTTTATATAAAGGACTTGAGGATCTACAGATTTTTGTGTTAGTAGGGAGTCCTGTAACCCTCCAGTCATAGAAGGGCAACACATAAAAAATCAATCACACTTCTATACACCAGCAATGAATAAATGGGATAAAACATTGAAAATACAATACCATTTGCAATTGCCCCTCTCAAAAAAACAGATAAAGATATAAGAAAACAAGTATTAGATCTACCTGCTGAGAATTGCAAAACAATAATGAAAGAAATCAAAATTGAAGGAGACTTAAGTAATTGGAATAAATTAGAATGCCCATGTGTTCATTAATTGGAAGATCTGGTATAGTCAATATATCAATACTTCCCAAATTTGCCAATAATTTTAAAACTATTTCATATTTCAACAAGGCCTCAGAAATTTTTTTTGTAGAAATAAACAAACTAATTTGAAAATGTTTGTGAAAAGGCACATGGATTAGTATAACCAAAACAATTTTCAAAAAGAATAAAGTTGGAGTATTTTAATTCATTTATAAGAGTTATTCAACAAATACATGAAAAAATGTTCAACATCTCTGGCTATTAGAGAAATGCAAATCAAAATCACTCTAAGATTTCATCTCACACCAGTCAGAATGGCAGCTATTAAGAATACAAACAACAATAAATGTTAGAGAAGATCTGGGGAAAAAGGCACACTCATACATTGCTGGTGGGACTGCAAAATGGTTCAGCCAATATGGAAAGCAGTATGGAGATTCCTTGGAAAACTGGGAATGGAACCACCTTATGACCCAGCTATCCCACTCCTTGGTCTATACCCAAAGGACTTAAAAACAGCGTACTATAGGGACACAGCCACATCAATGTTTATAGCAGCACAAATCACAATAGCTAAACTGTGGAACCAACCTAGATGCCCTTCAGTAGATGAATGGATAAGGAAAACATGATATATAAGCACAATGGAGTATTACTCAGCAATAAAAGAGTATAAAATCATGCCATTCGCAGGTAAATGGATGAAATTGGAGAATATAATGCTAAGTGAAGTTAGCTAATCCCAAAAATCCAAATGCCGAATGTTTTCTCTGATATAAGAATGATTCACAGTGGGGATGGGATGGGGAGCATAGGGGGATTAGAGGAACACTAGAATGACCAATGGGGAGGGAGGGGATAGGAGGGGGCAAAAGGGTGAAGAAAAAAAAAGAAAAAGATGGTAGAAAGAGATGAATATCATTACCCTAAGTGCATGTATGAAGACACAAATGGTGTGAATATACTTTATATGCAACCAGAGATATGTAAAAATGTGCTCTATAAGTATAATATGAAATGTAAAAAAAGTTATTCTAATAATATGATAATCTAACCTGATGAAAATATGACACAAATCAATGAAAAAGAGAGAATACCAAAATAGATACACATTAATATGGTCCATATTTGATAAAAACAAAATAATCCGGAAAGAGTAGTTTTTGACCTAATGATGTTTGTCCATATGCAAAAAAATACCCTTAACATAAAAAATGTAACTTTGCACAAAAATTAACTTAAAATGAATCATGGGAATATAAAATATAAAGCATAAGCAATGTTGGGTTGATTAAAGATTTTAGACATAATACAAAATACGCAATCAATAAAATGATTAAGTTGGACTTCAACATTAAAACTCTTGCTGTGCAAAATATTGATAAAAAATTTAAAATAGAAGTTATGGACCATGATAAAATACTTTACAATGACTTTTTTGTTTTGTTTCTGAATAATTTAGTGTGATTTTATTTTTTCATTTCTTTTTGTTGTTCTTTTTAGCTATACATGACAGTAGAATGTATTTTGGCAAATTATACATATATAGAGTATAACTTATTCTATTTAGGATCTTCTCTTGTGGTTGTACATGATGTGGAGTTACCCTGGTCATATATTCAAATACAAGGTAGAAAAATTTACCTGAGTAATTCTACTGTCCTTTTTATTCCCCTACCCCCTTCCTTTTGTTCCCCTTAATCTAATCCGAAAGATTTCTATACTTCCCCTTCCTAACCTCCCTTGTTTGGGGTTAGTATCTACATATCAGAGAGAACATTTGGCCTTTGTTTTCTTGGAATTATCTTATTTCATTTAGCATGATATTCTCCAGTTCCACCTATATACTGGCAACACCATTATTTCATTTTTCTTTATGACTGAGTAATATGGTAAATATATATACTACATTTCCTTTATCCATTCATCTGTTGAAGGACACCTAGGTTGTTTCTATAGCTTTGTTATTGTGAATTGAGCTGCTATAAAGATGGATGGGGATGCTTCATTGTAGGATGATATTTTTAAGTCCTTTGTCTATAAACCAAGGAGTGGGACAACTGGGACAGATGGTGATTGCATTCCACGTTTTCTAATCTCCATACTGCTTTCCAGAGTGGTTGTGCCAATTTGCAGTCCTACCAACAATGTATGAGAGAACTTTTCTCCCCACATCCTCTCCCATTTACTTTTACTTGTATTCTTGATTATTGCCATTTTGACTGAAGTGAGATAGAATCTCAGTGTAGTTTTAATTTGCTTTTCTTTATTTGCTAGAGATGTTGAACATTTTTCATATAGTTTTTAAACATTCATATTTTTTCCTCTGTGAAATGTTAGTTTAGTTCCTTTTGACAATGACTTCTATCTAGAATATACAAAGACCTTTCAAAAATGACATTAAAAAAAAACAACAAGCAAAAAAGTTTTTAAATGGACCAAACACTTAAACTAATCCTTCACATAAAAGGTTATGTTAATGTTAAATAACCACATGAAAAACAGCTCATCAATATTAGCTACTGATGAAATTAAAAATAAACTAATATGAGATACACATGTATGAGATTTCCTGAAATAATAATACTAATAATAAACTTGACATTATTGAGTGCTGGCAAGTTTGGGGAGCAACTGGAACTCTGATATCTTGCACCTTGAAGAACAACAGTGTGGTAGTTTCTTATTAACACATACTTACCAAATGAACTAAATTTCACTTGAAGTCTTTTTACAGCAGGAACAGAAAACTTAAATTCTTACAAAAACCTGCACATAAATGTGAATGGCAGCTCTCTTCATAACAACAGAAAGCCAGGCACAGCCCAGATGTGCTTCATGATGAATGGTTTGGTGAACGACAATATATTCATACAATGAACTATTGCTCAGCAGTAAAAGGAGACAGACTGTTAAAGCACAGAGCATGGAAAAATTCTAAAGCATTACAATGAGTCATAGTCATCCAAGATATTGTCTTGAAGGTTATCTACTGTATATATGATTCCATTTGATGATGCTCTAGAAAATACAGAACAATAGTAACTGAGGGGAGAAGAGTAGCTACTAGAGTCTGGGTATAAAGGGAGGTGAGGAAAAGAACCACAGAGGAGGTGGCTTTGGGCAATGGAGCTGATCTGCATCCTCCACGTGATGGTGGTTATGCAGATCCAAACTATAGAACCATGTGTCCCAAAGGTTGATTTTCTTTATGTTAACTAAAAAAAAAAAAAAAAAAAAAAAAAAAAAAAAATACAAACCATCCAAACTATATCTCTGAGGAAGTCTACTTTTGTGGCGCAACTAAAAACAGAAGCAATTAAAAAAAAAAAGCAATATGCTATAAGTTTTATTGATGGTACATTAACTAGTGGTATCTTTTGACTCCAAAACACCTTCAACTTAATGAAGCATGGTATTCATATGTTATTGTTAACATGCCCATGATTATTTAGTACAATATAGATGTTTTTTAATATTTCTACAGTTTTGTATTTTGCAATGGACAATCATTCCTTTTATATATAAAAATGAATTGAATCAATGATTTTATTATTTTTTTAATAACTTAGTTTTTTGCATTTTTTTGTTGTTGTTGTTTTTACGTGGTGCTGAGGATCGAACTACGGGCCGCGCGAGCGCTAGGCGAGCGCTAGGCGAGCGCTAGGCGAGCGCTCTACCGCTGAGCCACAATCCCAGCCCCTGAATCAATGATTTTAAAAATTAACAACAGAAGCAGGGCGTGGTAGTTCACGACTGTAATCCCAGCAGCTCAGAGGCTGAAGCAGGAGGATCGCAAGTTCAAAGCCAGCCTCAGCAAAAACGAGGCACTAATCAACTCAGTGAGTTGCTGTCTCTAAATAAAATACAAAATAAGACTGGAGATGTGGCTCAGAGGTTGAGTGCCCCTGAGTAGTTCAATCCCCAGTAACCGCTCCCCCCAAAAAAAATATTAACAGCAGAGGTTTAGACAAGTGGGCCCTACTCATCCTGATTTTGCGAGCATGAAGTGCATCACCCATGGATATGATATCATGAGATGATTCACTGAACTTGGAACTCCCTGAAGACAAATTTAGTTCCTATTACTCACACCTATCCTCTCACCAGATAATTCTTCAAGAGACACACATCAGGAACAATCTGCAAAGCAATAATCAACTTGGGATTATTTTTGGCAACTGTATATGTGTTATAGTTGGAGAATTACCCACAAAAGTAAAAGAAAAAAAAAAAAAAAACAGAATTGTTATCTTTATTGGGAAAGAGAACACTGCCTATGGCTACTTCCTTTTAAAGTTCTCTCCAATTACGGGATGTGATGAGAAATCCATAATTTCAGGAAAGGTATAACAACGCCAGTGGCAGATGGGCAGATGGGCATTTGTGAGCTATCTCTGTCCCTCATGCATTTACGTGTCTGCATGTTGGCTCTCTGAGAAAGGGGCGACCCTCCTTTCTCTGAACTCCATCAGTAATGACTCCTGTAGCCATAACTGTCAAGAGCAGGAATAGTAACATTTTCTAAAAGCAAATGGCTTCCAAATGTGGACTCCCTGAGCATGCCCCTCATAAGCCTGAGGCAGAAACTCAGTCCAGAGCCTGAGAGCAGCTGAAATCAGCGTCTGACTACCCCAAACACCTGCAGCCCCCTCTGTCTTCCCACACTAGAATGACTAGACTGGCCTGTTGTTCAGATACGAGAGGACTCCACAAGTTTTGTGCCCTCTCTGCTGTGGGACAATTTACGTTGTCACTAGGTCTCCAATCACGTCCTGGCCTGTGGGAAGGGGGTGGCCAGTGGGGTAAACATGGATTAGCTCCCGTGGCCTTTAGCTCTTTTGTCTAGAAAAAAACCTTTTAATTGTACCAAGATTCAGTTTGCATATTTTAGAAAGGTCACTTAATCTATGGAAATTTACACTTTGACTAATAAGGTCAAGAGCCTCAAAATTGCTGATTTCTTTTTTTTTTTATTATTTCTTTCATGGGATACACAAAATCATGGAATACTTATAGAATTCAATAACACAAGCGAATTTAAAAAACATGTTTTCAAACATTTTGAGGATGTGACAAGGGAGAAAGGCAGGGACAAAAAAAATTATGTACAATTTTATTAAAATATTCTCTAATGGAGGATGTCTGTGTTAGACCGAAACAAGGAAACAACATAGAAAAAGCACAGCAGCTTTTGTTGCTGTGTGGTTGGATTGTGAATTTTTTTTAATGGACCTTTATTTTATTCATTTATTCATATGTGGTGCTGAGAATGGAACCCAGTGCCTCACCCGTGCGAGGCAAGTGCTCTAACCACTACGCCACAACCCCAGCCCATGTGAGTGATTTTTATGTTTGATACTATTTATATGTTTTCAATAAATTGAGAACATATATTTAGTTTTTTTCAAAAATTAAAAAGTAACTGATATGTAACGCTTATCTCTACATTTTGAATTAGATTTTATTTTTATATCGATATAATGGAATCATCCTACTCTTCTCTAATTCCATGTTATACTATACAAGTATATCATTTAATGATAGAAATATATGCCATTAAGTATTGAAATGCAGGATTTGTATTAGCATCTTAGTGGAAGGGCAAACACTTTATTGTATTGAACTGTTATCATAAGGCACCCAGAAAGTACCTCCATAATGTTCTGTCCTGGATCCCCCTTCTGGGTGCCCATGGAGACAGCCCCTCATCTTCTCTAAACTCTGGATTGCTCCCTTTCAATTTTCTCCTTGGTTCTTAGGGAATTTCCTGGTTGTTCCCTGCTGACAAAAAGCCTTCTGTAGAAATACGGAGCCAGCTCGGGTTACAGAACTGAAGGGATTGTTTTAAAAAGCAAATAATCTCTAGTCTCCCTGAACAACTTGTGGACATCAGAGCAACTGAAGGAAGTTTGAGAAGCTCCGGGGCATCCAGAGGTGTTTGCAAGAAGCAAAGTCAAACTGGATATTGCCAGGTCAGGGAGGCTGAAGGCACCAAACAGCTTCCCCCAGGACTGCAGCTGCCGGCTCTGCTATGGTAGAAGCTAAGACAAGAAGCACCAGGCTAGGACCTTTGAGTAATTGACATGGATGCCGAACCCTTGGCTAAGTCTGCCGGCTGTGCTCCATTTCAAAGGACCCCCACCCCATGTATCCCTTTGAAGACTTTGCTTTACTCAGGACAAAATATCCAAATTTTTACTGTTTAATTTTCTACAGGAAGCCAAGGCACTGATAAATGAGAGCTCATCCATACATGTTTTTACTCTGTTACCTAAGAAACTATCTTCAAAACAGAAGTCCTCATAAATACTCTGGAGATGCATCAGGCTCTCTCCGGTGCTGCGCGACACTGTGTATATTGTTTGGCAGGAGTTCATGGAGGAAGATAAACTAGCACGTTTTGCCAGGATTCTATTATTCTTGACCCTGACCTTGGCTGGAGGCTGTTTCCAGTTACGCTCCATCTTAAAGAAAGACAGCCCCAACTCTCCCTGTTTCCTTTCCCCTTCTCTTTTCAGTTGCCCCAGGACAGGGCTCAGTGTCCTGCCTCACTGGAAGGAAGAAACTCATACTGGCTGTTGCTTCCCACCCTTAGACTTCTCATTTGAACACAGCAGCACAAGCAAGTCTGAAATCCTCGTCTGTAGGCAATGGAGGTTCACTCTTGCAGAGTTCTGGATCTTGCACAGTTTGACTCACTGTGATTTCTTTTCCCGGATCTGAGAGCGATCACCCAATTCTTCAGCACCCCTTTGCAACATGCAGCTTCCAAGCTTCCCAAGTGTGTTGTCCCTGGGTAGTATGGTGTCCCTCTGGCCACCTGCTCCAACTGGGCTCACTTCACATGTTCTCCAGGAAAAGTGTGCAGCCCTTGGAGGACAAAGTCCAGCAGCCTAAACAGCCACTGCCCCTCTCAGGGGGCAAAGCCCAGGCTTCCCACGTAGGCTAAGCTATGTAGCGATTATAACTGAAACTGAATAGAGTGTAATTATAGTTTTGACATGTTCAGGTTTAATAATACCCTTAAGAGTGAAAACAAAGGCTAATATTTATCAAGCACTTATATGTTCTTTACATTCATTATCTCATATTATTCTTAAAATAATCCAATGTGGATAGGTCTTATCCCCATTTTACTTATGAGAAAACCAAAAACTTGGAGAGGATAAATGATCGTCTCATGGAAAATCAAGTGGTGATTGTTTCCTTCCCAAGTTTGGATCCCTTCTTTCTGCTCCACTGACACTAAGAGGTCAAAAAGGAAAACCATTAAGAATAAAATATCCTTGTACATTGAATAATAATTAAGATATACTTAACTCTTACAGCAAAACATGCACCTACAATTTGTTATAAATTATTTCAAAATAATTACAACACCCATTCTCGTATGCAGGGAACTTATTATTTCACTATATAAAGATATAAAAATCCAGTCTAACTCCAAAATGACATAGCAGTAACATTTTAGAGTGTTACTCTTCAAAGTCATTTTATTTTAAAGAAACATGTTCTAGCCAGAAAATTGAGAACAGATAAATGTTACAAAAAATTAAAATCACTTATAATGCCACCATTCAACAATAAAAGTTGCTATTGTTTTTCTACATGCTACTTTGCTCTAATAAATGCTTACCTCAGTAGAAAGTACTTACACAAAATTGTATGTGATTTTTTTATCACTGTTTTTCTTCTTAATCACATTCTCCACATTTTTGAAAATATGATTCTTACATCCAGTTGCATATTGCATTTATTTTATGAATATTCTATAATTTCCAAAGATATTCACAATATTAAGGTATTAATATTTGTCCAAATATTTTCCAAAAATTTTGCCTTGGCATTTTTATGTATATGTCAATGAAAATACTTTTCATGGTAAAATGTATCAATTTTATCTTACTTCACTTATTTTGCTGTTATTCTTTTGTTTGGTTTGTCATTTTCTTTACTTCTGCTGTTTTTTGCCTAAGAGGCTTTATGTACCTAAAGTTCAGGTCCCTAATTTACTTATGTTTTCTGGGTCCTTTATAGTTTCTCTTTTTTTGTTGTTCTCAATTTTATATTCATTTAGAATTAATAGTGACATATGAAAAGAGTTAGGATTTTCAACTCTATACTGTTCCCAAACTAGTTGTCATGTTTATTATTATTGGAGAGTAAATATTAATGTAAGAAGTATGAACATCTATAAAATTCATTCTTTTCATTTACAGACTCAATTTTTTCATTTAAAATTTTTTATAAAAAATTTTTATTGTGTTCTTATGTGTTCTTTGCACATTTTTGTTTGGCTAGATGTCTTGTGAGCATTTTTATTGTTGATATGAATATTTCCCAGACTGTCTTCAAATTGACTTTCTTTCTTTTTTTTTTTTTTTTTAATATTTATTTATTTGCTTTAGTTGTACACAATGCGTTTATTTTTACATGGTGCTGAGGATTGAACCCTGGCCGCACACGTGCTAGGCAAGCGCTCTACCGCTGAGTCACAACCCCAGCCCAAATTGACTTTATTTCTATATCAGAAAACTACTGATCTTGATTTTTATGTTGTTCCAATAACTTCATGTGAAGCTTTTATTAATCCTTATAATTGTTAACTCCTGAATTTTTGTTAATATTATTTAGAACTATAAACCCAGATTATTGCTGGAAAATGCAAGTCTGTGTGTAGTCTATCAAGAGTAAATTTTGATATTTGTTCTCCCTATTGTTACCAAAATTATAATTATTATTTATACTATATACTGCCTCCAACAGTTAATATCATTCCATTAGTACTATATTTGAATTACTAAATTTTAATGACCTTTTGTACTTTTTTTTAAAGTAAGGGTATTTGGGAGACATATTTTGTAAGACTTGGTGAATCATGAAAATAGAATTTTTTTTTTCTGGTATATGTGTGTGGTATGCATGTGCTTATCTATGACATGAAAAAAAAGCTTACTTTTTTTTTTTTTAATAACACCTTATCCATGTATCCCAGAGTAAGATTCAATAAAAAAAAGTAGCTGAAATCAGGGTTAAGTATTTTAGAGCAGACCTTTCAAGGCTCCTCAGATGTACCAGAAGTGTTCAGTTGCACAGAAATGATAAGACAAGTTATTATTATTATTTTTTTTTTTATCTAGGAAGTAAATCCAGTAGATTTTCTAGATGGTTGCTGCTGTAGAGCAATTTTAACCAGTATAATATTGCAGTCAGGGTTAAATCCTAGAATCTCTTTTGATCCCCAGTTCTCTGGCGCTAGCTAACCCTCAGCCGTGTAAGTCTCTGAGGGCCTTTCAACCTAATACTTTAATAATCGTGGCATCTCTAAAATGAGATTTGCCCACAGTCGGCAGTAGAGTTCTTCTTAGCTAGGGTAGGGTCTTTTCATATCTCCTTCTGAAAAGCTTAACATTTGAAAATCCTGTTGACTTACCCTGTGTTTTCAGAAAGTAGGCAATAAATATTTGTATTTCTAAGGGTAATGTCAAATATTAAGAGAGTACAATGTTTTAAGTGTTTTTTTTTTAAATTTTCTTTCTTTCTTTTTAAGTTGTACATGTACACAATACCCTTATTTATTTGTTCTTTTATTTTCCTTAGAAGATTTTTTATTTTTACTTTCAGTAGTTAGAGATAATAGCAAAGGCACTCCCTCAAACCACATGTCATCCAGACAAAGCCTGCAGTACGTGGTTGTAGAATAAAGACCTCCAGAGCATTGGATTTGGATTTAAAGTCTGACTGTGCTTTGGATTGAATGCTGATGTGTACCACTAGCAGATCTTAGTAAATCATAACATTTCTGTAAATTTGATTGCCCATGTCTATAAAACAAGATTAAAAACAAGTATCACATTGAGAACCAGATTTCTCACAGCTGGATGGAGAGATTACAGACAAGCAAGTGAAAAGATCTAGAATGATTCCGAGATAATGAATGAGAGCTGGAGATATTACTAAAGGCTCGTGTTGAACTTAATGTAGATTGTGCAGATGGTTATAGAACTATTCATACTTTTGAATATATAAATAAATTCATTTACAAACACATGCAGTAGTACTTCCTTATGTGTGGTTTTGCTTTCCAGAGTTTCAGCTACCTGCCATCAACTGCAGGCTATGAATATTAAATGGACGAATTCAGATGTGGACAGTTTCTAAGTTTTGAATTGCATGCTGGTGAGTAGCAAGATGAAATTCCATGCTGTTCTGCTGTGTCCCACCTGGGAAGTGAATCACCCTTTGTCTTGCATAGCCAATCTGTATAGCCCACTTGCCTGCTTGTCACATAGTGGCTGTCCTGGTTATCTAGTTGACCGACCTGTAATCCCAGGGCTGGTGTTCAGGTAACCCTCTTTATTCTTACATGGTGCTGAGGATCGAACCCAGTGCCTCACACATGCTAGGCAAGCACTCTACCACTGAGCCACAAGCCCAGCCCCTATTTTAATCCATAGTCAAATTGTAACCCATAGTCAAATCATGATCAATTGGAATTAGCTGTAGAAGTTGGAAACACTTTAACTTACAATAGAATGAACACCTTCTAAATGAAAAGAGGTTCAATTTATATTTCATGTATTTGGTACAGAAAACAAATATTTTTTCCTCCTGCCATATTTCTCAAAGGGCAAAAAAAATTATGAAGTACAAAGAGAAAGAAAAACATCATCTTTTTCTCTCTTTATCCCATACAGCTCCTCTCTAATTTTTTATGGGTCCTGCAGAAAGGGTGATATGGAAGATAATAAAGATTATTGAAAGCTAGGTATTAAGAGAACAAGAAATTTCATGTTCTTAAGAGAAATGTTAAAAAGTGTTGACAGAAAATATCTCAAGGCTGTTTCAGTTCAAACCAATCTTGAAGGAGAGAAATCATGGAGCCTCATTTTTAATTAGATTCTAGAATAGGATATATCAGGAAATATGGAATTAAATAAAAATCTGGGACTAGAGTACCCTTTGTTTTGCAATAGTTACAGCTGAGCAATAGAGGAATGAGACTTTGCCTTTATATATGGACATGAGAGTCGTCAGCGTAACATGTGAAAGTCGAAATTGAACTTAAGGATGCTTAGAGCATTTTATAAATGATGACAGGGAACCACAATTTTTTTTTTGGGGGGGAGATAATTGACAATCAATTGGAGAAAATTAAATTCCTACCTCATTCCTTATATCAAAAGAAATTCAAATGGGTCAAAGAAAATGAAACAATAGTAGAATGTAGTTGTAGAGAAAAAATTAGAATGGTAGAGATAACTATAAGCATGGCATAAACCCCCTAATTTTGAATGCAAAATTGATTGATTTGGAGCTCAAATCATCAAAATGTCAAAAGACAAATGGTAAACAGGACAAAAAATGTGCACCACAGATAATTAAATGTGGAGCTGATCATACAAAATATGAACAACTTTAAAAAGTCAAACAGCAAAGAATTGACCCAGGAGAAATATGGACAAAGAAAACAAACTGAATACAAACTGTGAAGAAATACAGAGAACCAATAAATACACCAAAAAATGTTGACCTCCCTCAGAGACACACATAGCCTCCAAAACACACACAAATTGAATTAAAAAGGACACAGCATGATGTTTGGTCTATTAGATTGGCAAAGATAACAAAGTTTGATATTGGTAAGGACATGAGGGCAAAATTTCTTATTTTCTATCACTAGTAATGTAATATAAATTACATTGTAGTATAATCTTTTTGGGGGGTAGAAATAAACAAAATAATTGAAACAAATGCTCATTACATCAGATTGTACATTGCAACTTTTTGTATACTAGTAAAATATACAGAATAACCAAATGGTCACTAACAATAAGATCAATCAATATTATGTGATATATTCATACAATATACTGTTAATGTCCCATTCAAGATAAGAAAAATGACATTCAAAGCATATAGTAGCATAGAAAATATGTCTAAAAGGTTTTATTAATTGAAAAATAAAAATCTTAAATTCACATATTTTATATGATTTTATTCCTGCTTTAACAAATTATTTATATTTTATATCTCCATTTTAACATTTTAAAAGTCATTGTTTGTTTTTTTATTGTTGTTGTTGTTGTTGTTGTTGTTTTGGTCCTAAGGATTGAACCCAGGGGCACTCAACCAATAAGCCACATGCCCAGCCTGTTTTTATATTTTATTTAGAGACAGGGTCTTGCTAAATTGCTAAGGGCTTTGCTAAATTGCTGAGGCTAGCTCTGAACTCACAATCCTCCTGCCTCAGCCTCCTGGGATTACTGGTATGCGCCACTGCCCCTGGCCTCTCATCTATTCATTTATACTCTATCTCTATACCATCTGCATTGGAAAGATTTGCAAAAAACACACAGAGATTTGTGGTGATTATTTGGGGCTATGGGATTTGTTAGACTTTCACCTCTAAATCCTATATTTGTATATTTGAGAATCGTTTGCTATGTGAAATATTTTTTTTTACTTAAAATATGTTGTTATTTCTAGAAGAAACTATATGTTTATGAAAACTATGTGACAATGTGGAAAAGTCATGTATTTCATTTGTTAAGGCAGTGATATTTGGGATAATTGATTTTTCTCGTTTATTGACTATAATAATATTGCAACATTATTATTGCCATAATAATAATGGAAGATGTCGTAGATGGGAGTCAGCATCTATCCTATTTCTTTGTAATTTTTCTTACTACTACGACAGAGATTGAAACCTACAATGACACTCCTAAATTCTCCAACAGGTAGGCTTCCAGGTGTGATTTGCCTCTGGCCGTTTTGATTTACTCACATACGTTCTGTCATCTTCCAAGCATTGCCCATGATGATGATGGTGACTATGATGGTCACGATGATGATTTTCCACAGCATCATCAGATATCCTGGTTTTGAGTCACTACCCTTCTGAGAATCAGCAAGCAGGGATTCCAGAATTCATTTTGCCAACTCTGGAGCTGGCAGCAGTAGTAGCAATTGTTAATTTGAGAAGTGTTACTCTAATGACCAAAAAGTCTCTGAATTGACCTGCTTCTGAGCAAGTCAGAGTCTATTCCTTCAAACCTTCAAAGGATCCTTCTACTCTAGATGTCATGGTTTGCAACTTTAAACTCCCTGGGAATGCTCATGTTTTGAAAGCATGGTCTCCAATATAGCAAGGTTTAGGGCCAGGGATGGTTTAGACAATCGTTAGATCGTGAGGGCTGTAAACTGTAATCTCATCGATGAATGGACTACTGGGTAGTGACTGTAGGCAGGTGGGTCATGGCTGGAGGAATTAGGCCACTGGGGGACATGCCCTTGGACTATATCTTGTCTCTGGTTCCTTGGCTCCTCAATCTCTCCCTCTCTCTCTCTCTCTCTCTCTCTCTGCTTCCTTCCACAAGCTGAGCAGCTTACCTCCACCATACCCTCCCACCACGAAGTTTCTGCCCTCGAACCAGCCAACCATGAACTGAACCTCTGAAACTGTGAGCCCAAAATGAACTTTTCCTCCTCTAAGTTGTTCTTGTTAGATAATTTGATCAGAGAGATACAAAGCTGACTAACATACTAAATGATAACCCAAACAGGGTATTCTTCTCCTTTAATTAGATATGTGTTCTCTTATCTGTATCTAAGTTCTGCTTGACACCTTGTTAGATAAGTAAGTAGAAGAAGACATATAAACAAATATGCAGTATGGCGATGGAAACTTATGTCTCTCTAACAGCAGAGTCATAGGGATTAGTAAATTGAGTCATTGCTGCCAACCCTTAGAGATGTTTCTGAATTGTCGACATGAGAATATTTTTGAAGTGACGCTTGAACATTTCAATATATTGAAGTCTTGGTGGCTTACATCATATACAACTGTAGAACAAACACATATCAGAAAAATATTTTGAAATATCTGTAAAGTGTATGATCTTGTAATAGTACTCTGGTCTTTGTTCTCAGAAGCATGCTTATTGCATGTACAACTGGAAATATGTGTCAATTATTTTTATTCCATAGCACTATTTAATAATCTATACCATTCTGAATGTTTTTCACAATTGGTGATTTAGGAATGGCAAGAGATAATTGATTCTCTGAGGAACTCTTCATACAAAAATTCTTTGGATACAATTGATTTATCGTTGGGCCAATAAAATGGGGGTTAAATGTGATGGGGTTTCTTGTTCAGTTACTTTCAAGAAACAGTTAAAGAAAAAAGCCTTTTCCTGAAAGTTACCATGCATTGAATGTGATGCTAGGGACTTCTGACTTGTCTGTGTAATCACAAAGGAAATCTTCTCAGGAAAGAAAGACAAATTACTCAACCTTCTGAAACCAGTGTTCTTCTTTGGGATCACAAAACAAAGAAAATGATCCATGTGGCTATTTTCTTAATTATCTCAAGGATGGTAGTAAATAGTACCATTTAGATGCATAGAAGTTAATGAATTGCAAGCAATAGATGACTTAGGGCATTAGGGTAAATTGCCTGGGGATCTTGTTGAGGAGGCCCTATGATGTGTGGGATAATGGTACCCACTGTATTATTCTGTATTTTTCTCATGAGAAATAGTACATTTCCTTATTTTTTAAGGTAATTAGAGGTGGAGTTTCTGAAACTTGCAGCTGAAAGCAATTTAATCTCTATGCCTTACTATGAAACACGTGAATTTCAGTTTGCTTCTGTCTCCTCGTTGATAGACACGGGAAGCTAGTGTAAAGTCCTCAAGTACGTATCGTTAGCAAAGAAGTTGGATATCTATAAAGTTGTAAATTATAAGTCTGCTATAAGTTCCTTTTAGAAGAGTGGTAACTTGCTAACATCATTAAGACCCTGAGATTTCAAACATTTTGTTCATCATTTGGAAAAACAAAATTGGATTATACTGAGCCCATTAGGATGAATAAACTTCTAGCATGTAATGATCTAATAATTAGCAATGAGAATAATTCAGTCCCGATGGACTTACTGTTGACAGAAACATAAACATAACCTCAGTTCATGCATTTGCCAACAGTACTTCAGAAGTTTAAAGTCATAATAGACAAGTGTGTATCAAGCATGAAAGCATGGTATAACTTTTAAAAGGTGGCCAATTTCCTGGGAGAAAGGGCAGGGACAGTGTTTTCTTTGCAGAGTTTCTCATTTGCCTTAGTATAGTGACAAGTGACAAATAGCTCTTTGTGGACTGGCCCAGGTGTAGGCTGAGGCATTCTGTAAGTTTGTTACTAAAAGATTTTTTTAAAGATTTTATCAATAATTGACTGCACACATTGCTATTTTATTTTATTTTATTTTATTTTATTTTTGGGGAGGATACTGGGGAATGAACTCTGGGGCACTTGACCACTGATCCACATTGCTTCGCTTTTGCTGAGGTTGGCTTTGAATCCTCCTGCCTCAGCCTCCTGATCGGCTGGGATTACAGGCGTGCACCACTGCACCCAACTGCTATTTTCACTTTTAATGAATCAGCTATAGAATGGCTTCATTCCATACAAGTGTATTTTATTGCAAGGAATTCTACAAATTTAAATTTGGAGCTATTCTTAGGGAAGGGTTTTATTGCAATTTACTGATCTACTATCTATCTCTAATCTCTCTCTCTCTCTCAAAGTAAAAACTGAAGTGCTATTTCATTTAATGATACAGGTGAAAATGCTGCACTGATTGAAGTAGGGGAAAGACCAGAGATCTCCACCCTCTTGCACATATTCTCAGCCTTTCAATGGTACCTGAGCAGCTTTTAAGGAACACAATCTCAGAGAATAAAGATGAGCCTCAGCGCACTCACACAAATATACAATGATATAGTGTAAACTTCAACTTCAACTGTCACTTCAACTTGTCAGTTGCAACATAGGCACAATCCCCAGTGATAGAAGATTGGTGAAAGTTGTGGTCCCCATGACATCCTTGCAGAATTATGACACCATAACTGAGAGCTTGGGGATTCGGGCCACAAATGACTCAGCAACAGCACTCAGGCTACTGATGATGATGGCACTTGAGGTAAGGCTGTCCAACACATTGAGATGCATTGAGATTTTGTTTAGAATTCCTGTTTCATTGCTGCTACTGAGCATGTGGCTTGACATCTGTAAACTAGAGACAGGATCACAAAAATTAGTCTACTTTTTACACATCTTAGAGTACTTGATTTCTCTGGCAGCATTCCAAGTGATGGGATTGTACAAAGTTGCCTTCCTCTGCAGAAGCTTTGAAGATGAAATGGCAAAATATGCATAGGTTGCCTGACAGAGGACCTGATATAGAACCAGTCAACCAGTGAAAGCTAGCATGTCCGAAGTACTAGTAAATACAGAGCCTGTGGTGATAATAGGTCATTTGTTCTCGGAAGGTTTTTGAAACACTAAGAAGGAATTCCCATTAAGGAAACCAAATCCCAAGGCAGTTGACTAGAGATGACTCAAAAGCATTAGAAATAAGGAGCAGATACCTAGAAGCAAAGACAGATTACAAAGGAGTACAGGGAAATTTCTGTGGTTGATAGAAATGTTTATTATCTTGAGAATGGTGATGAACATAGGTATATATTAAAATGTACCAGATTATACTATTTATGTCTATGCTATTTATTTCAATTATCCCTCAGTGAAGCTATTAAGAGTTTGGAGGTGTGATGATTATTCACGAAGGAAAGATGAGAGTGTTATGGAAATGTGAAACCTAGCAACTTCCAAGGGCATCTATCTAGGCTGATAAGAGGTCACATTTGTTCTTGGAAGGTTTTTGAAAACCTAAGAAGGAATTTCCATCAAGGAAACCAAATCCCAAGGTAGTTGACTTAGGATGACTCAAAAGCATTAGAAATAAGGAAGGCAGCATTGGTATACGAAGTCCAGAAAAGGCAGTCAGCTGGGGGGCTCAGAGGTACTGAGCTCAGGAGTGATTAACCTTAAACCAAGTCCACAGGAACTGACAGGGGGCTAGATAATGACTCAAATTTACATTGAAATTTGAAATTACTGAACGCATAAAAATGCTTATGCCATCAGGTGAGCACATGCTTTCCCATATTGGAATCATCAAAATTGTTTCCAGAATTTTTCTTTTAAGGAGAAATCATAGCTTAAAGCATGAGAGAGATGATTCTTCATCTCTACTTAGAAATACACCTGTAAGAGCTAAGCTATCTAAACACCCTTTTCCCTGAATCATGCAGGAGTCACAGATGCGTCCATTCTTTTGCAGAAAGAATCATGTCAATTTCACCTTACATCCAAATTTCAGGTGTTAAAAGAAAAACTTTAGACAATATAAATGTAACAGCATTTATTTGAGCAAAGAAAGGCAGTGTCCAGAACCAAAGGAGGTTCAGAGAACTGTACCACACATTGTGGGAAGATTTTATGCTCAAAATACAGAAGTAAAGGAAGGATTGGTCACAACAAGGTATTTCCTCCACTTTGACATTGTTTGATCAGGTGGCAGCCAGGGATTGGCTGAAGTTCAGCAGCTTGGATTGGCTGAGACCTGGTTATCTGTTATAAAAACTGTACTCTTGGTTAGGTTTCAATTTGTTTGCAACAAATTAGGTCACAGTTCCTTCTGTAGGTACTCGGAGTACAGACACAGCCTCAGGCTGATGGTCTCCTGCTTATTTATTTTAACCCAAAACATCTTCATGCTAATTGGCTGCAATGACCAGCCAGGTCCACAGCTTTGATTTTCAAAACCAAGTCAAAAAACACAATGGATGCCGGGCATGGTGGCACAGCACTTGGGAGGCTGAGATAGGAGGATCGCGAGTTCAAAGCCAGCCTCAGCAATGGCGAGGCACTTAGCAACTCAGTGAGACCCTGTCTCTAATAAAATACAAAAAAGGACTGGGGATGTGGCCCAGTGGTCGAGTGCCTCTGAGTTCAATCCCCGGTACCAAAAAAAAAAAAAAAACCACAATGGAAATATCAATAACTTCAAAACTTTACAGAACATATAACACAATAACACATTTTAGTTAAATGAAATTAGACAAGAAGGTTGGATTTGAATGACTTACCCCTAAGCACCAGTCGTCTAAATTCTTGGCTTTTGAGAACCATTTCTAAACTTTTTACATGGTTTTCATTTTTTATAGAGGTTATCAAAAACTCATCATTACTTTCAATACTAACTGGATTATTAGTATAGTTCAAGTATTCACTCATTCACTCGTCTGTCAGTATTCTTCAAAAGCCTATTCTCTTCAAAGCATAATGCTAGGTGCTGTGTACTCAATGATGAACTTGATGGCATGGTCTCCACTATCTTGTTTTAAACAGTCTAATGGGGCAATGCTATTTAATAAATACATGGTTACAAACTGTGACAAATATTAGAAGGAAGGATAAAAAACCTTTACTGTTATTTTAATGAATGATAAAACCAGGGGCCCAACTACTCTGTATTGTTAGTAAATAAATAATTCAGAACTCCTTATAGTTGAAATAAATCAATCCCTTTTCCACCAAAAAGAAGTAATAATAGCACCAGGGAATGGGGTGTAATTTTAGACAGAACAAAGGTGCTTTTAGCTTCAGGAACAGTTGCATCTGGGTACGCTGAATTCTGGAAGCTGATATCCCACTCTTTATTTTTACTTCTCTTGTCTGTTTCTTTCTGTGTTAACTTCATTTGCTTCTATTCCATGCCTCCTCTGTGCATTCCATACTTCCAGCTTTACATCTTCATGGATTGGTAGCAGTGCAGGATACGATCCTTCTTTGCTAATTCTGGTTTCTGTAGAGAAAAAGTGCCCAAGAAATAACCTAACTACCTCAGGATGAATGTTTTATTCTGGAAATTATATTTCAATCGCAAAACCAAATCCTAGCTACAGGAAGTTCAGGAGTAGACAATATTAAGAGAAATTGCATACAAGCTTAAACAGCTTTCACTTTAATATTTCCTTCGACAAGATATGTAGCAGCTGTGAGCAAGCAAGGGTGGAAGGTATCTGCTACCTGCCACCAGTTCAAGGATCGCCCAGGCTCTCAGTGCTTTGGCCATTACTTGCACTCAGTAGGTGATTTTAGTCTGTGTTTTTATTTACTCTTATTAAAATATCAGATGGCAACTGCCCCAACCAAGAGGAACCCAAGGAGGCAGGACAACTAAGTACAATGTAGTGTCTAGATGAAGTCCTGGACAGTGACAGGACACTAGGGGAAACTAAGAAAATTTGAATATGGTATGGGTATTAGTTAATGATGATGTATCAATCTTATTCATTAATTGTAATCAACGTAACAATAATGTGCTAACATTAATAATAGGGGAAACTGGGCACAAGTATATGGGAATTTGTGCAAATTTTTGTGTAAATCTAAAACTGCTCTAAAGTTTCAAAAGTTTATTTAAAGCAATCTAAAATGGAGTGCTCTTTACAAAAATTCACTTCATAGATCCAAAATAATCATGCGGCATTCCTGTCTGATCACCAAGGCCAGAGGAATTGGAGATCAAAATGGAAAAAATAGGAGAAAGAGACAGAGACTGAATCCTGTCAAACAGTTGCCACTGTATTTTACTAGAGGCATGGCTATGTGAGGCCTTAATTTGCCCATAACCCTGATATATTTTGTTACAAATTACTAAGGTGCACAGAAAAACCATAATTTCTTAGTGATATGCTGATAGAAGATTTTGAGATATAAAAAAAATACCTCTCAATATTTTTATTTTTATCTCTGCATCAATTTGCTGAATGCAGACTAGCTGCCCTTTCCTTAGGTAAAGACCCCATTCTGAAAATCCTGGTTCTTTTCCACTTCCTTCCTCTCCTCCCATCTCCCTGCTTGCCCTTTCTTACTCCTCCAACAGTATTTATTGAGCATTTTCTCTGGTGCAGACACCATGCTCAGGAACCTTCAATGAAACACCGCCTTGTGAGAGAGAAACATAAAACAGATCATAAAACTGAATTCACTGTGCAAGGACAAATAAAGCAACTATCTTTCCCTTTCCAAAAGATCTTTACAGGTTTCTTTCCTTGAAAATTCACCTTTTAATGGATCCAGGTGAGGACAGATGGACACAAGCTGGCCATCACTGAGAAAGCTTTCTATGGGTGGGACAGCTCAGGAGGCCCATGCTAGGGCATGCCTGGCCCTAGGAGAGTCCACTCCTGTCCATGGCCCCAGTTTCCTTAAGGGCTCCTTGGATGAAGGTGCTTCTAGCTCCACTCATGGGACTGTAGGGGCCTGGGTCTCTTTAAGAAACATTTGCTTCCTAGGATATTTAAAGACTTCTAATTCTCCAAGGATTTGCCACGGAGGGTTTTCCTGTTTTTCCAAGCTGCCCTGCAGAACATATTATACTGTCCAGAAATGATGTTTAAAGTTTCAATAGCTTCTGGTTCTCTGGGCCACATCACCTTGCAGTTGCCCTCAAATTGTTTCTGAATCACGTTTCCTCTGGCACGAAGCAGGAGCCCTCGGTTCACATTACGCCTTACAATGCACAGCGCTCTCACCCTGTGCAGAGGAGCTTTAATGTCAGAATGAAAAATGATAAAGCATAAATGAAATAGCAACCACATGTTCTCTGCAGTGTGGCCCTGGTCTGCAGGGCCTTTCAAAGAGGGGAGTAACCATCTCTGCGGTGCTCGGTAACAGAGATAGGGCCTGCTTAGGAGGGGAGGTTCTGCCTTCGTGGTCCCCAATCTTATGTGATCTGGAGACTGGAATCACAGCAGAAATGAACACTGTGTGCAGAGTGGAGGGATAACAGGATGGACAGGCCAGAAGACTGCGTTCAGGCCTTTGCTGTAGCAGTGTGACCACTCGATTCAACACCCAGGTGTCAAACCCTTCCTCTTCACTCCCGACCCCTTGTGTCCTCAGCCAGATTCTGACCCTCATTACTGCAAGTCTTGTCACTGTTAAGTCTATTCACAACCCAACAGGCAAAGCAATATATTCTGAAAAGCCCCAGAAGGAAATATGAAAACTTCTTTTAAGTTTCCTCAAGATGAAGCAAGCCTGGACTCCTTAACAGAATTTATCATGGTCCTTGTGATCTTACTTTTGATCTCTTGGGACTCTCTGGGACAGATCCACCTAATGTCTTAACATTCTGCTCCCAGTCCCCTGGTGCACCATGTATGGATACTCGCAAACCTACCCCGGCTCCCTGGCCTGCAAAGCCCTTACCTCACCTGGAGTACTCGATCCAAGACTTCATCTCCCCTGTGAATCTGTCCGATAGTTGTTCTAGAATAATAGCATTTTCCCCATAGTGTCTGTATAGACCTCTGATGCTCCATTTTTCTGATTTCATATTGTAAATACTGATTTGTATATGCTTCTGTCGCTTGCCTAACACTATCTGCACCACAAATCTAGGGGCTTTTTTCTACACCTTGCCATCTAGCAGTTTGGGTGACAAGGGTCAATTGCAGGCATCTCTGTCAACCTTTGAGTTTAGTGCTGTCATATGGTTAGTAAGAAGTCAGCCACAGTGAAATTATTTACACCACAGAAGTTGGCAAAAACTTCATATCAAAAACTCCCCCAAATATGTTTCTCGAACATTTACACCACAGCTTGCCTCCATCCTCGAAACCTTGCATAGGTTCTGAAAACAGTCCCCATGAAAAACCAGAATGAATAAATGTGTGAATGGGTGATATAGATAATGAACAGCAGCACCAGACTCCAGAAAATCTCCAATGCTTTCATCTTAAACTTTCAACTAAATGACTGGGATGAAGCTCAGTGTTAGAGCTTGTGCGAAGCAGGCACAAGGCCCTGGGTTGGTCCCCATTACTGAACCAAAACAAATAAAACAACAACAACAACAACAAAAAAAAACAAAGTTACATCTATAAAAGGATGTTCTGCTTATCTGAACAGACAACAGCAAGGCGATAAAGATGGGAAAGCATTAAAGCACATAAGTTACATCACATATGCAATCATAAGAGGTTCAAATTTAGTTTTTAAGCCTCAGCACCTGCCTAGAAGTGCCACCAAATGGGTGATTAACGGAGGGTCAAAAGGCAGCCCGAATCCTTTCCACGGGTTACAAATTTGCTCCCATTCATAAACATTAGGTCCCATCCCCACCAATTTTCATGTCATTATAATGCATGACTCAAACTTCTGGAAATGTGTCCTATTATCCATTTCTCAGTCGCTGGATTCCTACTAAAGAACTGTAAGAACTTCCACTCTAAAATGGCATCTGACTAATTGTCCATAAATCTCATTGAATTCAATGAGTCTCCCAGCCCTGAGTCCACCCCAGTAGCTTTCACCCACACATCAGCTTCAAAAACTAGAGCTGATGCCCATCTCATCGCCAAAATCTGGGAAGAAGCTCCCCTTACTCCAATGCCTACAGAACTGTATTAAGAAAAATAATCTGGCACCTATCCTTGCTGTGTTCTGGAACCAGGGTCATTCTGCTGACCTGAAAAGAAGTAGAGTGATCTTTTCTCCTTTCATCTGTATTTGCAACTTGATACAGAAATAAAAACTCTGGCAATGTGAATACCGTCCCTCTAATGTGTCGACCCCTACCTGTGGAACCCACCAGGCTCTTTGTACTTCTTCTTCACCCCTAGAAGATTCCTGCTCTGAAAGCATTTGGAAACTGATTCTCCTCACACAGACAGGCAGGAGCTGAGCATGTGGATGAGTAGACAGGGATCTGGGGCAGGAATGGGCAAGAGTAGGTAGGGTCAGATCATGTGGTCATTGAACCTGGAGGCCCTGGAAGTGCATGGATCTACACAGAAGTATAGACAGTCCTGAGGGCTGGGATGCTGCATATGGAAAGTTCAATTAATTTTTCAGAATTTATTTTACAAGAAAGAATGGAAGGAAATATGTCTTAACAAGATTCTGCATAGGATTTCTATTTCTCTAATACTTAATAATTTCTCTACTTGTCACTATTTAGGATGTGTTCTTTAAACAAGTATAACACAGATGCATTTAACTTGGAGGACTGGGGAAGATTCTGCTGGCATGTCTGCATGAGGGAGGTCTTTGCAGCTGTCCTCCAGCAGGGAACAGAGTTCTGGAATGGTCTTCACAGTAAGTCAGAGGCCACACCCAAGCTTTGAGCAGCAAGAACAAACTTCTTGGCAAGTTTTCAGGAGACCCAAATCACCACAGAGACATGAGTCTGCCTGCTCTGGGTCTGCCAGCCTCTGAGCCGAGGGAGAAGCCAGCTGCTCCAGGGAGCCTCTCCCTCCTTCTCTCCCCCTCCCACCGCCACAGACCTTCCTGTGTACCTTGGAGTACATGTGGGATTTGCATTGGTTAAAGAAGGTAATACTTCAGTCTCAGGAGCAGCAAAACAACACTATTAAGTATTATTCCTCTAAAGGCAAGAGAATGTATCAGTATTTCCCTTTAGTGCCACACTTCCAGGCATCTGGTAGTTTCAGAACTGAAACACAAAAGCTTACACTCAGTTGCATAAGAAGAAACAGACTGAACCCCAGAGCAGACTGTTTGGGCATTTCTGAAAGTTGCTAATCAGAATATTCAATTAGCAACAATGCAGCCACTGGGCCTGTGACAAGCAGGAGTAGAGCTTCCTGGGAAAAGGACCAGGCTGAGTGTGTACCTAGAAAAGTCTTGAAGCAGGAAACTTAGGCCCAGTCTGTCAACAAAATGTCAGGCATTGAGTGGCAGATATTTAGTTGGTGCCTTCGTGAGTGATGCTGCCTGCTATTGGCAATACATACTACTGAAGTTCTGAAGAAGGAAAGAAGAGTCATTCGGTAGGAAAGCCAGTTAGCTGTCTCAGCCAGCCAGGAAGGCAGGTTGGTGGGCAGTCTCCTCCCATTTGATTTCTTTCTTTCTTTTTTTTTTTTTTTTTTTGCATTATAACATGGGTTTTTTAAATTGTTAATTATAATAAAAGAAGCAACAACCCAACAATAATTTGCCAGTCCGTACATCTGTGAAGTTTAAATGGGAAAATTGCCTCTTGTCTCAGCGAGGATGTAATTGATTCTTGGGCACTTAACGATATAATACTAGTTGCTGCCTGTTCTTTTTTCTTCCTTCAAAGAGCTGACACACCATTATGTCACTGATATAAATGGAATCTTGAAGGTGCATCAAAAATTCTGTCTTTTCTGGAAAAAAAAAGACACCACTGAGCCACAACCCCAGCCCCTCCCATTTGATTTCTGTCTTTCGCACCATGGTCAGAGAATCTGCAATATACACACATACAAGGCTGAGGCAGCAGTTTGCACTGTGAGCTCCTGGACAGATGTTAGCGGCTCTGTCACTATTTCAGGTGTGTCTATGCTCTCTGCCCAGTTCATATGTGGACCCAGAAACAAGAAGAAACTCTTCTAAGAATGTTCTAGGACTGCAGGGTCCCAAACTATGAGCTGAGGTGCCCCAAGATGGGTAGCAATTTCATAGGGTGTCAAAGGCTTTTAACATTTTCTTAATTAAAAAAAAAGGGGGGGGGGTTCAAGAGAAAGAGCTATGTCCACTATTTTTCATGTGTTGCTCGAACGTCTGGATGGAAATAGCACAGTTTCAACACCAGACTGCATCACATGACTTTTGAGGGTACCTGTTTTTACAAGGGTACCAGTTTTTGGTGGTAATGGAGAAAAACAAGCATCACAGTGGAGGTCAGTGTGGAGAAGGAGATGAGTGTACAGCACCCAATCGGATTTCAAATTTTAAGAAGTTTCATTGGCTCACCAAGCACAAATATCTCTCTAGCAAGCATTGGTGTACTTTAAAAAATGAAATAAAATGCCTGTCCTCTTATGTAAATATATGGTTTTCTTTCAAATGGCTACTACATTGGTAAGCATCAATATTGATCGGGTTCTTTGGCCCTAATTATTGAGTATATGGGAAAATTAGTGTTCCTTTTGTTATCATGAACAAATTATTGAACCATTTATGGACAGTAGGATTCAAGAAAATTTGAGATCTTCTGCCCTAGGCAAAGCTAGTTTGTGATCATACAAAAGGATAGCTCTCAAGTTTTCTTTTTTAGATTAGCCCTGGGGGGATGGAGGAAATAAGTGGCCCCTATACAGACCCACCAAACAGCTGGGTAATATTTTTTCCTAGAATGTATCGAGCCAGACACTCATTGGAGCACTTGAAGTGCATTATATTATACAATTCTTGCAATTCCTCAATTCCTCAAATGAAGTGGGTATCGTAATATGTTTTACAGTTGTGGAAGCCAAAGTTCAGCAAGGTTAAATAAGTTACCCAAGTCACACAGCTTACAAATGTCATTTAAACACAAATGGTTTGAGCTGTCTTTCAACAACACCACACTTTTCCTAAATGGACGAGTGGATCATTGTCTGGACAGAGATCAAAGACCTGGCTTTTCTAAACAGAGTGGACAGGGAGAAAACTCTGAATGCTACGGGACAGTGGAGAGAGCTGGACAGCATATCTTCTTGTGTGAAATCATACATATCAATTACTCTTCTTTAGAAGACTGAATAAATCAACACTGAATGCCTGATATATCTACATTTAATCCTGAAAAGCCCTTCTCTTCTTTGGCAGTTTTGAAAACACATAAGAACCATACTCTTTATTACCCCACAGTTAAGTCCTAAGGACTTAGTAAAGTCATAGCCTGGTCCAAGTTCAAAGAGGACAGTCCCTTCAGCTTTGCTTCTCCTTCACCTAGCTAAGGCATCCACCAACCATGAGTCCAAATACTTGGGATGTTTGAAATATTTCAGCCTCAATCAAGCATCTATTTGCATAAAATATTTAGATATTACATTTCTAATGCTTTTAACAACAACAACAACAAAAAAAAAAAAACTTCAGAGCAGAAGTATGTTTTCCTTAACCTCATTTTTGTTAAAGAGAATGAGAAAGAAAAGAAATGCATCATGTTTTACATAAAGGAAATAGCTCCAGGCAAACGTTGCTAAACATTTTAATGGTTTAAACATTCATTTTAGCAAGTTTTCTTTAATTTTTTTAACTTTGTTCCTTTTGAACTGGCTCAACCTTCATGTTTAATCCGTAGAGCTTTCAAGGAACAGCTCACAGAAAGTTATATACACAAATATAACCAACATTTCAAATAAAGCACCATGCATGAAACAGAGGAGAACGCTGACAACAGCTGCTAGATTTAACACTAATAGTTTTGAAAGATTTTGGCTTGAAGGTTAAGAGTATCTTATGACAACAAGCAGGCTTTGTATATAATGTCAACAGTCCTGGGGCAACATGTCCAGTTTTAATTTATTCTTTTTCATTTGTATAAGACAAATAATATAATTATGGATGTCTGGTTCATGACATTCGGTTAAAAAAAAAAAGTACAGAATCAATCATGTTTTTAAGGAATAACAACTTTTAAAAACCTCTGGCCTGTATGACTGCTAATAGCTACAATTTAGCCTAAACGTGATAATATGCTTCAAGTCTTTATGCATTTATTCTATTCAAATGAGTGTGTGGTGTACTGGTGCTTCTGCAAGTGTGTAAGACGTTGAAATTTCCACTCAATTTGCTTCTTCAGAGGGTTTTGTGACTGATCCTGAGTCTACAAATGGTGTGTAGACTACAGGGACCTCCCTTCACATAGGCCAGGTAAGGTTCACAATAAGCCTCTGGCCTGTCCTGGCAGATCAAAGAGAGGTTTACATACATGCCCATTTATGCAAAAAAAACAAGACAAACAAAAACACATATGTGCACACACACATACAATTT
Source organism: Tamias sibiricus (assembly GCA_025594165.1). NCBI lineage: Eukaryota > Metazoa > Chordata > Mammalia > Rodentia > Sciuridae > Tamias > Tamias sibiricus. The sequence continues at coordinate 84,265,534 of CM046670.1, forward strand.
TGTAAATAATTTCTTTTTCTGGTCTTTGTTTAAGATGTCAGATCAGAAACCTGGTTGCTACATCATATAGTAGACATTTAGGAAACACAGCTAAGGTGCACAGGCAGGGAGACCACAGGAGAGGCAAAAAAGGCTGCAGTGTAGCTTTCAGAAGGAGTTGAGTTCAACACGATGTTGGGGCTGATTCCTCTCTCTAAAATATACACGTCAAAAACAAATGCCTAGGCACCTGGCACTGGGTGACCTGGCCTTGCTTACGTTTATGGTCAAGAATGCCATCTTTCTGGATGATACAACAGACCTGGTTTTTGGAGCACAGTGTTCAGGACCAGTGAGGAGAGCAGGCAATCTCACAAATCTTGGGTCCTTTGCAAGAATAAGACTTGACCTTGAACACCATTCTCTAGAAGAAGTTTCCACAATTAAAACAATGACAATATTAATCATATTTGTGAGTATATACTATGTGACAGGCAATGTTATGAGTGGTTGACTGATATTCTCTACCATCCAATGAAAACAGATATCATCAGCATTTCACACAAAAGAAAATTAAATTAATGAATTTTCCGAACTACAAATACAGAAATACAGAACTCACACCCAGATCTTTCTCTTTAAAGAATACAGAACTCACACCCAGATCTTTCTCTTTAAAGAATTTGCAGCAATCATCTTTCTTCCCACCAAAGAAAGTGCTAATGATTGGACAAATGATCTCATGATGTGATTTTCTCTGGGCTACAGCGCTGTCCTCTGAGGTCTCAAGAATTCACTTTCTCACATATCTTTCTATTCCCTGGGGCTTGGTTTGGAGTGATAGAGAGGCTTAACCTTGAACCCTTTGCAAACTTCACCTTCATGGGCACCTGTCAATTGATTGATTCCTGCCTGACCACACACAATCACACAAGCATACACACGTGCATGCATAGATGTGTCAGTCCGTGTTAAATTCTGATATCATATTCAGCCACTGAATATTAGCATAGAACATCAAGGAAAATTTAGACAGCATATAACTACTGATGAGTCCACTGAAGTCCAGGAACTGGTCAGAGAAAGAGAGCACCAAAAGAACTGTCTTTGTCCCTTTAGCAGATATTCCAACATCCCTTTCATTTTGTGCACTGGTCCAGGAAATAAAAAGAGCAAATATGATGAGTGAAGAAGAAGATGGATACAGGATCCCCGCCATTGCAGCTCAGGGTGAGTAGTACCTCTTCTGGGATGGGTCCTGCATGCTGAGGGAGGAATTGGTGGGGGCACTGGAGGCCAGTCAAAGACTGTTTTCCAGATCTCCTGCTCCTCGGTCTTTTTTTTAAGGTAAAAATGTAATAAAATAAAATGGTTTAAAGCCATTTTTAGGACTTACAGGAATTGATACTCCGTATTTTTTATTTCTCCAGCAAAGATGACGGTGAAAGCGCCTACAGTCCTCGAACACAGAAGCCCACGTGGCCTGCTTCCACAGCATGCAGGGACTCCCCATGTTTCATGGCTTTTGCCCTGTTGTCACTAGACTCTGAGCTTCCTGCAAACAGCGGTTACATCTTTTTTACATACTCAGTTTTAGCATGGAGCCTGGCACCTAGAAAACCTTTACTGTAAGCATGTTGAATAAATGGAGGTCACACTTAGAAGGTCAGTATCAAGGAATTCTGTATCTTTAAATATCTCTCTTGGTCTGGGGTGGCAGCCTGCACTGTGTGTGGCTCTGGGCACGATACTTGAACAGTGTCAGTCTTTACCCTGCTCGGACTCTGTGGTCTCAAGCAAGGAGCTTTCACTAACCCCACCCTCTTACCACACCTCAAGGCACAGGCCAGCCTGACACAGACACAGAATGGGTGTCAGTGGAGAGCAGAGCTCTGCCCCTAAGATGTCCTTAGACAGTTTGGTGTGTGAGGAGAGCAGCTGGTACGGACACTTAGGTTGTCAGCTCTTCTATGTTAATAACCATGTGTGGGACACCCTCCTCTTGAAGTCCAAGATCAGTATGATGAAAAAAGCAGGTGGAGGATGGGTTCTGCCGCCTCATCTCCCTCTAACATCTGACTGCATGGGATACACAACACCCTATATCAGAAGGCAGGAGGTTCCCTGCTCCTTGGAGATAAACAGTAGTGTGAGAACTCATAAAAACAACCAAAGTGTTTCACTCTGAGATGCAAATAAATACATGCACTGAAGATGTTTCAGAATGTAGGAGTTCGGGGAGGGCATACACCCTTGCTGAGAGAAGCCCCCGACCCCCACTGTGAAGAGCCTTAATAGATGAGGTGTAAGGGTCCAATTATTGTGACAATGTCCAGGATGAGTTCTTGAGCTCTTCTGAAGTTGATTGAAAGGACAAACCAAGTCCAAAGGGCCGTGCCCAGCCCTTTCTGAGCAACTTCTTGCCCAGTTTTCCAGACTCCGTGAGATGTGGTGTGCTTCTTGCAGTCAGACATGTCACTGACAGAAGGGTACAAAAATGTTTAGAAAACAAACTCCTTCACCAAAAAGAGGGTCATTTAACTTATATGAAGTGTTTAAGAGGTTGGCGTTTGGAGTTGAGCGGCAATGGGAGAGAGTCCCAGGAAATTTAGAAGCCTTGTGGGGACAAACATGGCTGAAAGAAAAATAAGGCCTCAACTTTAATCAAGAGTTGCCTCAGAGGTCTACCTCATCCAGGAGACACATTAGTTTGGGGACAATCACAGTGTAATGCCTGCTAGAAAAATCCCCATCCTATAGCTGTCTTCTATCATACTCTTAGTGCCAGGACTTGCTTCCAATGATCAAGTGATATATTTTACATGGCAGTCCTCAGGGTGCCGTGTAAAATAGGTATAGATCCTTAAAGAAGATTTAAAAAAACCCTGATTCATCTTATTTAAAGATCTATATCTATTTTATGTCCTTTTTATATATTTTTAATTAATTTATTTTTTATTCTAAGTTGTTAGAAATGACAGCGGAATGCATTACATATCATATTATACTTATAGAGCACATTTTTACATATCTCTGGTTGGATACAAAGTATATTCACACCATTTGTGACTTCATACAGGCACTTAGGGTAATGATGTCTATCTCATTCTACCATCTCTTTTTTTTTCTTCTTCTTCACCCTTTTGCCCCCTCTCTTCCCTTCCCTCCCCATTGGCCATTCTAGTGTTCCTCTAATCCTCCTATACTCCCCATCCCAACCCCAATGTGAATCGGCCTCCTTATATCAGAGAAAACATTCGGCATTTGGCTTTTTGGGACTGGCTAACTTCACTTAGCATTATATTCTCTAACTCCATCCATTTACCTGCGAATGCCATGATTTTATTCTCTTTTGTTGCTGAGTAATACTCCATGGTGTGTATATACCACATTTTCTTTATCCATTCATCTACTGAAGGACATCTAGGTTGGTTCCACAGTTTAGCTATTGTGAATTTATATTTTTAAGCGTCTTAGTCAGCTTTTTGACACTGTGATGAAAGGCCCCAACCAGAACAACTCTAGGGGAGTAAAAGTTTTTGGGAGGGCTCATGATTTGAGAATTCACAATCCATAGACCGCAGGCTCCAATCCTCATGGCCTGAGGTGAGGCAGAACATCATGGCAGAAGAGTATAGTGGAGGGAAGCAGCTCACAAGACGATCAGGAAGCAGAGAGGGAGACTCCACTTGCCAGATACAAATGTATGCCCCAAAGCCACGCCCCAATCCCTGCCTCCTCCAGGCCACACCCTCCCACTTCGGTTATCACTGTTAATGCCTATCAGGGAATTAATTCACTGATTGGGTTAAGAATCCTACAACCCAATCATTTCTCCTCTGAACCTTCTTGCATTGTTTCACACGTGAGCTTTTGGGGGACACGTTACATCCAAACCATAATACTAACTGTAGTATTTTCTTTTTCTTTATGTTTTACACTCCTAACAGAATCTTATTCATCATACACTGGGTGACTACTTGTCAGATTTACATGTTTCCTTGTTATCGACGGCTGCTTGTCAAATTTATATGTTTACTTGTTAATCACGGCTGCTGTGATTTGGGTGTGGTTTTTCGCCCTAAAGTTTCCTTATTAGAGGCATGGTCTTTAGGGTGGTGGTATCTGGTGGGACTTACTGGACGATCTTAGGTCCTCTGAGGGCACTGCCCTTGAGAATGGATTAAGGTAATTCTCTTGTGACCAGGTAGTAGTAGTTCTGGGTCTTGGTTAAAGACTGTGCCTGGCCTGGTCACATGCACTTCTCTTGCTTCTCTTCTAGCAACATAATCACCTGCTCTCAAATGTGCCACCACCATTACCTCAGGGCATGATGTCATAGTGCAAAGAGGGCCCTCACCCAAACTGAACTATGCAGGTTCCATGCCCTTGAACCTCCAATATTATGAGATAAAAAAAAAGTTGTTTTCTTCATAAGTAGTCTGCCTCAGCTGTTTCATTATAGCCATGAAAAACTGACTAATACAATTGCATACAGCCACTAAATTTAAAACCAACTCAAACCAGAAGAAAAACACTTAAAATACAGAGGAATAAAGGAAATAATAAAAAATCATGTCTGAATCTTTATATATTCTTCTGTTTGAGGGTTATGATATGCCTTTAAACATTAAAATTCAATATATTGGGTAAACATCCTGTAGCAGATATAGAATAAAAATACCTTGCAAGAGTGGAAAAGGATTCACAAACATTTTTCAAATGTTCAGTAAAATTGTGCCAAGCATATTTTTAAAGGATTCTGGTGCATGTCAAATTGGAAGTTTTTAAGTTCCAATGGACAAAATTCTTTGAGTGATTGGAATCTTCTAATGTTCAAATTTTACCATGTGCTGGCAATTACAATCTTTGGAATGATTTAAATTTATAAAGAAACATTTTAGAGCACTAGAAAACAATGTGTGAGAGTAGAAAAACATTGTGACAATTCACAAAGATTCTTAGGGATTAAAATAGCTCGAAGACACTGCTGTTGACACAGTTTTCCTTTTGGAAGCCTGGGCTTCATAGCTCCGCTTCATGTTGTAGGCAGATTTTCACATCCAAAAACTTGCTAACACCACCACGGTTGTGTGAAATAGATTTTCCCTGCTGCTTGTTCATATAGTGCTGCTCTTTTTTTTTTTTTTTTTTTTTTTTTTTTTTTTTTTGTGGTACCAGGGATTGAACTCAGGGGCACTCGACCACTGGGCCACATCCCCAGCCCTTTTTGTATTTTATTTAGAGACAGGGTCTCACTGAGTTGCTAAGTGCCTCGCCATTGCTGAGGCTGGCTTTGAACTCGCGATCCTCCTGCCTCAGCCTCCCAAAGTGCTGGGATTACAGGCGTGCGCCACCGCGCCCGGCCAATGCTGCTCTTTTTGACACAAGCTGATGTACCCAGCTCTTGGGTACAAATGTCAAAAAACTGGACTCAGCTTTGCTTCAACATATATTCACTGTGAGGAGATGGAATCCTGCAAAATTAATGAAAGAGTTGCAGCAACCAGAAACCTTACGGACAGTGAGTTCACTTTTTCCTGCATGCTGGTTCCAATCCTCTTCTCCAATGTCAGCTGTGAGTCTTGGGGTCGGTTCTCTTTTCACCAGTTTGTCTATGAGGTAGGGGACATGGTTGGTAGTCATCACATGTTGGAGGTGGGTAGTGATTGCCTGCTAGGTTGACAGTCATGACCTTCATGATTAACCGTTACCAAGGATAATATGCTTGGCACAATTTTACTGAACATTTTCTCTCCTCAATTCACTTAAGAGAATCCCCGGGGAATAAGCCAATAAGCTGATAGATGTAGGTTTGATCATAACTCCCATTCCCAGACCAACCAAGGTCACCAGAGGAATGGAGCATTGATTCTGTCTGGATCCGCCTTGTGTGCTCACACTTGGCAATGAGGTCATGGAATTGGCAACATGCACAAACTCATGGTTTGAGTGGGGGAAGAATAGATTCCCAAAGAAAGGGTCTGTATTACCAAAATAAGGGAACAAATGTATTGGACATATAAAAATAACAATTGTATGTCACAGACAATAACAATATTTAGCACGCTTTGTGACAAATTTCAGGTGGTTCTTACAACAAATATATGAGATTTCTACCTACTCATTGATGAAGAAACCAAAGATTATAGGATTAGGCTGTAGAGATGGTGACATGGCTAAGGTGAAAGGTTAGAATGTCTTCTATAATCTGAGAAACATTTCTTTTTGTTGTTGTTGTTCTTTTTTTTCTTTTTTTAAATTTATAATAGTAGTATGTATTAAAATTCATAATGCACATATATAGCATCTTTTTACATACAACTGTTTGTATACAAAGTATATAAGTACCATTCAGATCTTCAATCATGCATTTAAGGTAATGATATTCATCTCATTCAACCACCAATTTTTTTTCCTCCCTCTCTCCCCTTGCTCCCTCCCTTCCCCTCCCTTTCCTTTGATCATTCTAGTATTCCTCTAAACCTCCTATGTACCCCCATCCAACAACACTGTGAACTGAGAAACATTTCTTAATGTCTTAGTTTGGTACTAAAGCCATGTCTCTAGATGAATATAAAATGCAATAAGGGCACCAATCAGCAAATCTTGTTGATAATCCATCAACTAGATATCACATAGGAGAGGGAGAGACATAGATACAAATAAAATTGAAATCATAACTACAAAAATAACATTTGACTCACAAAGGTAGTCTATAGTGCTAGAGCTACAGAAATCCTTCAAACTGAAACCAACTTTGGATAGTCACTCTAACAAAAACTCTACAATTGGAGAAATTACATGATTTGAACATAGCAAATTAACAAGCAGACTCCTAATTTTAATTCTTTCATTAGCATTACAGAATATGAATCTTTTAACCTTATATTAAGTTAGAGAAACTGACAAAATAACTATGAAAGAGAAGCAAAGGTATTATAAATATAAAGATAATAAAATATTAGGATAAATGTAAAGATAATAAAATATTGGGAAAACAGCATATCATTCCAAGGGAAATTGTTTATCAATATATGAACATTTTACTGCTTAATAAAAAATAGTAAAAGTATAATGAATTTATGTATATTTTGAAACTGGCCAAAAATGTTTACAAATCTATATAGAATAAAGGTAAAACATACTAAAATCAAGTTCATTAATATAACATTCTACAAAATGATTTTTGTGGCCTAACTTAAAATAGGAATATATTAATACATCACACAAATATATGCACTCAAATAATCAGATTTAATTGTTTAGGCTCAGAAGATGATCAAGGACTCAGTTCCATGAACAGTAGAACTGACGTTAAAAGAAATTATTTATTGAGATGAGTTAACACATACTTAAAGAGATGTTGTTAGAAACGAGTGCTTCCCTGACAATATAAATTGTGAGAAGGGCCATTATTTCACACCTATGCCAAAATTATGGTCACAAAATAGAGAACATGGGGGAATTAAAAAAAAAGTTGATCTGAATGTAGAGTAGTGATGAATAGAGATTGGGAATGTAGACTGGTGTCAGGGGTCTGGATAAAGGGTGGCTGAATTTGTTCAGTGCATGCTGTACACAGGTATTGAAATATCACACTAAAGTCTGTTAATGTGCTTAATTAATATGTTAATCACAAATAAATTTTAACAAAAAATGGTCATGAGCACACTGTCTAAATATCAAGTTACTTGAAAATTATGAATCCAAGAATAATCTGCACACTGATTCTATATCACTTGATATAGAGTTTTACAATACATAATTTGGTTTGTTTACAGGATGAAAAAAATCTAAAGGATTTGTGTTGTATGTCGATTTGTTTTTCTCATTGGTAGTGAGATAGTTTACCTCACTGTTTATGTCCAATCAGTTAAGAGGGCATAGAGAAGAAAACCTCAAGTCAGAGGCAGGCTGAGACTATTTCCTATAGAAGGGATCATTCAAAGAATGGGGACATGGATGAGTTCAACAGACGTGATTGATCAGAGAGAATATTTCCAATGGAACACAACTGTGAAATTTGAATACACAAACTGATTGATTGCTGATAGCAGGCCCATTGAGTTATCCCTAGAAGGCCTTACAGATACAGTGGGAAAGGAAGTTTCACAAGGAAGATAGGATCAGATTGTGAATATTTTGAGGACTACATGGGATCAAGAAGTTCCTTCAATTTTGTTTAGCACTGATTATTTATTTATCTATTTTAGCAGAACAGTACATTGGGGCTTGTCATGGTTTGGATCTTAAAAGTTCCCCAAAAGCTCATGTGTAGAAGGCTTGGAACTCAAAGCAGGATGTTCAGAGGTGGAGTCTTTGGGGGATGATTGAATTACAAGGGCTCTGTCTTCGGGGGGGGGGGGGGGGGGGGGGGGGGGGGGGGGGGGGGGGGGGGGGGGGGGGGGGGGGGGGGGGGGGGGGGGGGGGGGGGGGGGGGGGGGGGGGGGGGGGGGGGGGGGGGGGGGGGGGGGGGGGGGGGGGGGGGGGGGGGGGGGGGGGGGGGGGGGGGGGGGGGGGGGGGGGGGGGGGGGGGGGGGGGGGGGGGGGGGGGGGGTATAGGGGGGGGGGGGGGGGGGGGGGGGGGGGGGGGGGGGGGGGGGGGGGGGGGGGGGGGGGGGGGGGGGGGGGGGGGGGGGGGGGGGGGGGGGGGGGGGGGGGGGGGGGGGGGGGGGGGGGGGGGGGGGGGGGGGGTGGGGGGGGGGGGGTGGGGGGGGGGGGGGGGGGGGGGGGGGGGGGGGGGGGGGGGGGGGGGGGGGGGGGGGGGGGGGGGGGGTGGGGGGGGGGGGGGGGGGGGGGGGGGGGGGGGGGGGGGGGGGGGGGGGGGGGGGGGGGGGGGGGGGGGGGGGGGAATAATGGATTCATCTATTTATGGATTCATAGCTTAATGAGCTATTGGGAGGTGGAAAAAATATAGGAGGTGGGGACTAGTTGGAGAAAGTAGCTCACTGGGGATGTACCCTTGAAGGGTATATTTTGTCCCTGGCCTTTCACCTCACTCCTGTCTTTTTGCTTCCTAACTCCTACCATTATGTATGGAGTGACAGAGCTAAGTGACCATGGACTGAAATCATGTTATCAAATAAATATTTCATCCTTTTAAGTTTTATATCTCAGGCATTTTGTCACAGCAACACAAAGTTGACCAACACAGGACTTTAGTATCCTTATCTATAAAATTGAATAAACAATTTCTTAAAAATTAGAATTTCATCATGTATATGAAAGAACCTCACTCAGGGTGAGGCCTATTATAGATGAATGAAGTATGTATTCTAGTTTATGAGAGTCTTCTGTATAGGCAGAATATGCACAGTCTTTTCCCAGGTTCATTAGGATTAAGAGTTCAGAATTAACAGAAAAATAATATGATTTCCTTACAGGGGCTATACTCTGCCTTCAAGCTATTTCTCAAACTATTCTTTACCCTTAATAAAAAGCATATTATAAAAGAATGGCTCTTATTACTTTGAACCTTGTTAATAAGAATGCAAATTACCAAATTCACCTTGTTTTGCATGGCACGGTGCACACAGCTTTGATTCCATGTCTAGTCATGAAATTTTGCTGAGGTTCAGAGCACTTAGTTCGTTGTATATTTTTTGGCTCATGTGAAATCCAAGGTAATGAGCTTTAACACTACAAAGGCTCTGGAATGCTTTCAAAAACATTTGCTTCCCACAAGACAAATTAGCTGAACCAAGCAATAAAATGTGACATTAAGCATTCAATACTCCCATTTTTATGTAGTCCCAGGTCAGCAAAAAATGACCCCATTGGGGGCATTTCTCTAATGCCCTTGTTCAGAGTTCTACTAAAATCCTGTCTCTAGGAAGCTAATCAATAGTTATTTATGTCTTGTAGACCCCCCAAAGAAATCCTACCTCGTAAATTGAACTCAAGACATTTTGGAAGCTTCTGGACCTAATGCAGTTTATAAGGACCTTCTGTCAAGTGGACCACCCTGTGTGCCCACATATGCCTGCCTGTGTATATGTGCATTTGCAATTTGTCACTTTTACTTATTTGGTATCATATCCTAAGATCTTGAAGAAAAATTTTAGTTGTCTAATAATCAGTGAAATCCTACTATTTTGGCCTTTTCAAATATTCGTGTTTAGACTGCTCACTTGTTGAGTATCTCATTTTAGAATGAAGTAGGCATCCATCTCATGTGGAGCATCATGCTCTTTTCTAGGGAAAATAGTTCCCTAGACAAACTGTCATGAGAGTCTAAAGATGAGAGACCAGAAAAGTCAAGAAATGTAAGCTACTGACTTAGCCCATCCTCTGCTGCTATAGCAGAAAGCCACAGACAAGGTGATTTACAAACAATGGGAGTTTATTTGGATCCTTGTTCTAGAGGCTATGGGGTCCAAGAGCATGGTTCTGACTCTGGTGAGGGCCTTCTTGCTGTGTTATGGCACAGAAAGCCCCCAGGACCTAATTATCTCATGAGAGTCCCCTCTCTTAATTCTGTTGCAATGGGAATTAAATTTCCATGTGAATCTTGGAGGGGACATTCAACCCATAGCAACCAGTCCTACATGGACAAGTTAAGCCTGAAGAGAAGAAAAGAGTTGGGGAGTTGAGAGAAGCAAAGGCAGTATCCATCCAACCCTGAAGACTGTCAGATAGAAGTGACCTCAGGGCATTGATGAGGAGCAAGGAAGAAAGCAGTAGGGGAAGACTATAAGTTAGTGTGAGGAGGAACTTTTCAAAATGAAGATTTAAAGCAGTATGAATGGTCTCAGCAGAGACTAGATAAGAGAGAAACCAAATAGTGATGTTTCAGACCACTTCAGCTCTGAAATGAAATGACTCGGGATGCCGGGATGTTCTGTCCCTGCTGTTTGGTTTCAGAACCTCCCAGTCAAGCCTGTGCTTCCCACATCAAGCCTTCCTCTAAGCAGTCTGTTCCCTGAGGAGCCCAAGGTTTCTCTCTTTTTAAAGCCAAGCTTCAATAGTTTGCAAAAGATAAAGTAGAAAAAAGAATATTTATTGTTTCAAATTGAAGTCACTTTTAAGAAATTTTGACTATATTTTGAGAATAAAAACAAAAATAAAGTTACTAGGAAAACTGAGAAAGTTACTCAATTAGGTTGGTGAGCCACTGCCCATTTTAGGGTCTGTCAAAACTATGGGTCTTTTCCCTGGAAATACACTCTACCTTGAATCATAGAAAGCACATAGAGGAAACCTAAAGACATCAAGGAATGGACACTCTATCAGCTGTATGTGTCCTTTCTTTCTTCTGAAATGTAATATCCTAACAATTCACAGATGGTTTACGTGCTACTTTCAGCCTCAGCTTGGAGTCATCCAAATAGTCCCCATCTTCAGGTTGGCATTTCTTACTTGGTGCCTGGGAGAAAACACAGAGGACTGATCACATAGGCAAATCTCATTGAGGCTGCAATAGTGTTAAGGATGTCCCTCTGTTCTTCCTCTCTGTGATAATATGAAGAGCTGGGATTTAATAATTTCTTCTGCAGACATTCAAATATGGCTTCCCTTCATTTTGCAATTCTATTACAGTTTTGCTTTGTGAGAGTTACAAAGGACCTGGTTTCCTAATCTACTTGGGGCACCACAGAGAGCGTTCGTGTATTGATCACTGTCCCTAAATCCAGTCCAAATCTTACTTAAGAGCAGCAATCATAACCTTGTCTGTTCTGGTGGGGAGGAAAATGGCTGCAAGGATAGAGTGATGGAATTTGAGACTCTTTTTTGACACTGCTCCTGAGATTCCTTTGCAGAAATCTAACAGTCACAGTCAATATCAGTGCAACCATTCAAGTAACACTTGAAGATTGAACAAAGGGAAATTGCCAAGAACCTAGCAGACTTGCCCAAAGAGCTGGAATGACAGAGGTGAGTGACAGGTGAGCAGGTTTCCAAGCTGTCTGCCTTGTCTAGTTCTATCATGAGTGCTGTGTATTTTCATGCTATATTTTCAGGCTTTTTCTAAATCAAGGTATCTCTGAAAGACCATCCTCAGTACAAACTTCTCCTTTCTCCAACAGCTTTAGGTTCTAAATCTGCCCATAGCAATTCTAAGCTCATGAATCAACATATCAACCAAACAGCAAAAATTCAAGTCTCTATTGGTCCATACCTGAAGACAGTTTGGAGCAAAGCCCCTTCCCCACTGACCTAGCCTAAAATGAATATCAATGTTATGGTGTGGATCTGGAGTGTCCCTATAAGTTCATGTGTTGGAAGCATGGTCCCCAGTGTGGCAGGATTCAGAGGTAGGGCTGTTAGGCAATGACTGGATTACAAGGACTCTGATTTAATCAGTGCATTAATCTGATGAATTAATCCATTGACGGCTGAATGGACTATTAGGAGGTGGGATCTAGCTGGAGGAAGCAGGTCACTGGGAGTGTGCACTGGAAGGGCTCATCGTTTCCCCCAGACCCTTCCCCTCTCTTCTTTTCTCTCTCTGCTTCTCAGAAGCCATGAACTGAGAAGCTTTCCTCCACCACACACTTCCGCCATAATGTTTCTGCCTTGGAGCTGGACAAATTCTCAGAAACCATGAGCTAAAATAAATCTTTCCTCCTCTCAGTTTTCCTGCCAGGTATTGTGGAGCTGACGAACACAATGAAACAAGCACAGGTGGAAAGAAATCTGCCAATAGTCATCCTGTTTGATTGAAAGAAGTCACCAGATAGGCAGTAAATGTGCTCATTTCACCTATGTCAGTTGGGTTAGTACAGACTAAGCAGAGATTTGAAGAGACAGCTATTTGAACAACTATTAGATGCCACCTCCTTGTAATCCATCCATCTATCAATGGATTAACCCATCCAGGTATCAATGGATTAATCTATCAAACAGTGCAATATTTCAGTGGTTCTCTAATATTTCTGGCTAGCAGAGTACCTGATAATACTATAACACCTTTTGTGAAATACAATGGTGTGTTGATGTGTGTGTGTGTGTGTGTGTGTGTGTGTGTGTGTGTGTAATAGAAGTTATTTTGTGATATGTGTCACATTATATGAAGTTGTGCTGGATTAAAGAATAGTACATGTTTCCCAAAAGTGTAAGAAAAATATGTACTGGAAAATAAATTTGAAACTATGACTATGCTATGAGTGGCAACCACTTAAGACCAGCACGATGAAGATGAATGTCAGCTTTCTGCAAGTACATGATCAAAGAATCAATGATTAAGCCAAATGCTGAAATGCAAGGGAAAATTGTCAGTAAAATGACATTCTCTGATTTTTATAGAGGAACAACTTTGGGGAAGTTTAAAAATACACCAATCTCCACTCCTCTTGATTCCACGAGAGTAAGTTTTTGGGAGCTTCCAAGAAATACACCAGAGCAATTATGTATGAATTGCCTCCTCCTGTACCTTCCCAGCCCATATGCAGACATAATTTCTATGTCCTGTCTTTCTGCTGACATTAATAATTCTCCCTTACCCTTGCTTGGACACCCTATTGTCTCAGTCCCACATGGAGCCAATGTTGGGGGTAATAATCTGTTTCCTCATCCTGTTATTTCTTTCTACCAGAGGGTCACCTAGATGACAAAGTGAGATATAGAAGTTTGCTCTACAAGATGTTGGGGTTAAGAACAAGGTTTGAGGCTTTCCTCGAGGTGCAACACGAATCATTTCATATTGTTCCTGGAGAAGCAAGGAAAGGTCAAAGATGTGAGGACCTGCATGAACATATCATACTCTCTCATCTTAATAACTTGAGGTGGACTTAGCCAGGAGTTCTATTATTAGCACCCACAGACATTAGTATGCATCTCTGAAGTTGCTTGATGATACTGTATTAACCAGCTCTCTGAGACTTTTTGTGGTCTGTGTTCACCTCCCACTTTTCCTTGGTTAATGACTTCCCTGCCCTCTCCCCAATAACATGCATGCATATTTGCCACATGGGACTCAACATTTTGTTCAGTGAATAATCAACCAACTTCAAATTCCTCTCGGTATGTTAGCATAACTATTTACAAATTTTTTTTTTTCTTCATGAAAAAATTCATACAGCATACTATGGTCTGAATTCATGTTGTCCTAATTAATGCTGAGGTGATGGCATTAAAAGATGGGATTCTTTAGAGGTCATTGTTTTATGGAAGCAGAGTTCTCATGAATGAATCTAGTGCCCTTTCTTTTAAAAAAGACCATACAGAACCTCAATAATCCCTTCTACGATGTGAGGACATGGAAGTCATTTGAAGGCTCTGTCTCTGAGTATGGTGACACATGCCTGTAATCTCAGTAACTTGGGAGGCTGAAACAGGATTGATACCAATTTCATCAACCTAGTGAAGCCTTAAGGATTTAGCAAGAGCCTGTCTCAAAAGATAACATAAAAATAAGGGTTAGAGATTTTGTTTGGTGGTTAAACACCCCTATGGATTCAATTCATGGTACAAAAAAAAAAAAAAAAGTCACTGTCTATGAGCCAAAAGTGAGCCCTCATCAGACACTGAAATTTCTGGTAGCTTGGTGCCTTAATCTTGAAAAACCAATTTCCATAACTGTGAGAAATAAATTTCTGTCACGTATAGACAATCCAGTTTAAAATCCTCTTACATTAAAATTTTTCATAATGTAGTTTCTTTCAATATAGTAATAAAATTAGATAAAGTTTTATTGTCATTTTTCATCTTGTGATACTTCTTTTCTTACAGCATCTCAATTATTTATAGTAACACCTTATTCATCTGAAAATGTTTTAGCTGAAACTTCATGCAATATGGAATATAGAATATAACCATGTTTCTATTCTGGGAAATGTAGGTATCTGGTAAATGTATTTTAAGAATTAATTAAATATATGCATGTCCTTCTGTAGCTTTTGTTATTCTATGCCATAGTTAATTGTTCTCTTATATCATGGACAATTTTGGTATAAAATATATCTTAGCTTGTTTTCCACTACTTGGCCTTTTGCTTATCGATTGCATAATAGTAATGAATCAGTTTCTGGGGTATAAGACACATCTCAGAAACATATTTTAAAGGTGACCTCACATAAAGTCATTGGCAAATATCATTCAGATAGTCTAAAATATTCCACAAATTTCAGCAAAAAGAATATCCTTAGTCTTCCCCCATCTAATTCTGTTTCTTCATCATTGAATGAAAGCTGGAAGATGTGATCTTTAAGTACCCTTCCAAACCTGATATTCTGTGCCTGATATTCTGTGGATGCTAGCCATTAGGCAATGTCCATTTTCACACAAGCCTTGTGCTTGTATGGGAATGCCACACTGAGATATATTGGCTTATGTGTCAGGGGTCCCAGATAATGAGGTAGGTCACTGTATCCACTGGGTATCCAAGATGACCCTAATGGTTGTGGTGGCTATGGTCCTGTGCAGACTCCAACAGCAGTTTCCTTTCCTTATCCAGGTCTGCACCACTCAGCTATTTCTGAGGGAGGCCAGCTGCTGAGTGTATCTTCACCAAGGAGCAGGGAGAGGCTACCTCCTGACCAGAGACCCCGAGGCTCTGTCAGAGGATTCCAGAGTTCTCGACACCTTGCTTCTGCCACCACTCCCATTTGCACTCAGTCAAGTTGTCACGCAGGCTTAGCTTCAGGACCTATAGGAAGGTCTTTTCAGGAAAAGCCCTTTTCCCACCTTGGCTCTTTCCTTCTGGTTTACACTAACTTCATCTCATAAACTAGACGTTTGTGGCTGCTTTGTATTTCCATGCATCTGCAGAAATTTCACCTTACTCATCTTGGGACATCTTTAGGTCCTCACAAGCATCCCATGTCTATTCTTTGGGCACCAGAAATTCTGAATAGACCCTAGCTCCTGTCTAGGAGAAGGATGCCTACACCTATGGTACACAGCACGTAGACTAAATTTTCCTGGACGCTGGCTCTGATATATAAAATGAAGGGAGGTGTCTTCTCACCTACAGACCGCAGGATGGATTTTCGGGTCTTACCTGCTCAGCTCTCGCCCCTTGCAGCACCCATTACATTGGAGCAGAGCTTTGGCAGTCTGCATCCCACATGTGCCCTCTACCAAGGAGGTAGGGCTCATAACACTCAGCAATGTCTTATGAGGCTTTTTCTAAAGATCTTCCACATCCCAGAAATTAGCAGAGGCAAATCTGCTTCTCATTATACTGATAGTCAGTGATTTATACCCTCAAACTTGGGGGAGGGAAGGTGAGCTGTTTGGTGTGTTATTAACCCTTCCAGGAAAATGTGCTTCTAGCCCTACTCTGGAGTCAGTTAGGTCACCATCATGGTCCTCCAGCCCCAGAAACTGCTCCTTTCCCTGGGTAGCAAATTTATCTCATTTTCCTGAACTCCTGACATTTCAGCTATCAGTACAGAGGGAAACAATCTCCTGTGCCTACCTCTTTGCAACCTGAAGCACCTTCCTCCAATGAGTCTCATTACATGAGCTCTGCTTTTCTCCAAGTATCCTAAAATACTTAGGAGTTTCCTCTGTTTACATATTTAAAAACCAGTCAATTAAGTAACGTGAAGGTAGGGGACCATTTAATGAGAAAGTTTTTCTTATGAAAAAAAATTTGTATTTTAAAAATTCCAGCTATTTTATGTATTAGAAAATGTTTCCTTGTTTAAGTTATGTGGACACAAAGCTGAGTGAGAGTTTTTCTGTAAGATGAACATGTGGATGTGTGTGTGTGTGTGTGTGTGTGTGTGTGTGTGTGTGTGTGTGCATATGTGAGCAAGTGAGAGAGAGAGGCTGGAGGAATAGGGGAGCTATCCAAAGGTTGTTTCCACCAGTGTAAATTAATCAGAAGAATCAAGGGAGGATTTTTATGTAAGGAATTCAAAGTCTTATAGAAATAAAGACATGGACACTTTAGCTTCTTCTTTGAAGATTCAAAGTTAGGGTGATGATTTGGGATAGGTCATAAACAATGTATTTTTGTAAAATAATGTAACTCTGAGATGTATAAATAGCTCCTGTCTTGATGTTGGAGGACGAATATAAAATGTTGAGCTAGTTGTGGGTCCTGGATGTGGGTCCTAAAGCCTGAGATGCTGTGAGCTATCGTAGTATGGCTCTTCTGGGATGGCTAGCGTTCAGAAGAGATGGCTGTTTGAGTGCCACCTCAGGAACGTGGTAGAGTAGATTTCAGTGATCTGGGCTGACTTATCTAACCCTCAAGTTGCGGAATGTCCCCTCTGCAGACACCTTGGAGAACCAGTATAGTGGGGTCAGGGGACAGCTGTACCAATTCTCAGCAGCCTGAGCCACAGTGCTTCAAATGTGACCCTTGCTTCTGCTGCTGCTTGAGCACAGAGAACTGCAAATATCAGTTTTATAGAGTAAAGTTGTACTTATTTGGGAATCCCAGACTTTGGTTAAGTGGGACCCTGGAAAGGAGAGGCAAACTCCTCTTGAAGAATCACGGTGGTCTGGGCAGTTGTCCACTCTGACATGTTGGTAGTGGCAAGAACAGATGTCAGCCTGGATCTACCACTGCAGACACAGGGGCTTCTGTTCTTGATGATTTGGTCCACAGAACAATTCTTTATTGGGGTCACTCAGGAAGAAACCACTGCAGTCTTTGAGGAAATATCTTACAGAACTGAGCCTGCTGACATTAATACTCTTCCTAATGGCAGCTCTATCATCCTCCAGTTTAAAACCACATGCCCTTAAGTTTTGCCCTCAGAAAAGCCAGAAGGAAATAAGCAAGGCTTGTCCATCAGATGCTCTGTAATAACTTGTGAATTTCTTGACAAATGAGTGAGAAGTTTCTAAGAGAATGGACCTCATGATTACCTGGGCACATGGAAACCTAAAGATTGCCCTCTGTGATAACATTTCCCAATATTGCTATCCATTAGTGACCCAAATGGTAAATTTGGAGATTCTCGTTGTATTTGTATTCTTTTGTTGCTATCACAAATTACCACAGATAATGGCTTGAAATAACACAAATTTGTTATCTTACAGTGCTGTAGGTCAGATGTCTGACATGAGTTTCTGGGGTTAAAATCAGGATTAGAGCCATGCATTTCCTTCTGGAAGCTTTAGTGGAAACTTCATTTCCTTTTTCTTGCTGCTTCTAGATTCTTACTTGGGGGCTTAGGGGCTGCCACATTCTTTTAAATTCTTTTTTTTTTTTTTTTTTTTGGTACCGGGGATTGAACTCAGGGGCACTCAACCACTGGGCCACATCCCCAGCCCTTTTTTGTACTTTATTAGAGACAGGGTCTCACTGAGTTGCTAAGTGCCTCGCCACTGCTGAGGCTGGCTTTGAACTCGTGATCGATCCTCCTGCCTCAGCCTCCCAAAGTGCTGGGATGACAGGCATGCGCCACCGTGCCCCGCTTGCCACATTCTTTTGTTCCCACCCGCTTTCCTCCATGTTCAGAGCCAGCAGTGAGGAGTCAAGACCTTTTTGCACTACATCATCCTGAATTCCTCTTTTATTTCCTCTTCCACTTCTGAGGACCTTGTGATCCTACTGGGTCATTCAGTAGGGTGTCCCTAATTTACTCTCAGGTACAGGGATTAGCAGATAGACACCTTTGAGGATGGGGCAGGTTGAGTCTTTCTACACCTGTTAAGCACATGTTTCATGCCAGCTGTGGAATTAAATGTTGGATTTCCCAAGAGGAATAAATCTCAAAGGTTTTCCAGTCTAGAAGATAGCTAGTAATAATAATAATATTGATAATAATAAAATAATGTGGGACAGCAGTAGAAATACCAGAGTGTAAGATCAGAGTGCCCATCTCTGCTAGTTTGGGAGGCAGACAGCATTGTGGAAGGTTTTCTGGAAGAGGAGCTCCCTGAGATTTGTTACTCATGGGTTAATAGCTGTCCACTAGGGAAAGAAGAGTACATTCAAATCACCCCTTTCCTGACTTGCTTCAACATGGTAACTTTCCTTCCTCTGTAAATGGGCTGATAAAATCTACTGATAATCAAAAGCTTGATAACAACTGAACTAGGAACTTACTTATTCATTTGCAAAATATGCATCAAGGGCCCCTATGATATGTCAGAACATTCAGCCATCAACAGTGCAATGGTGGATGAAACATACAAAGTCTTTGCCTTTTGGGTGCTTACAGGTCTGCAGAAGAAGCAAGGAAGCATGCATATGAAAAACTACTTAGGAACTAGGCCTGTGAATCTGTCCAGAGAGGTGATGCTTTTCAGATCCCAAGTTATACAGGAAGAGAACAAATCTCCCATCTCCCCAAATTCCTGATGAACAACAGATGCTACCCCTGAAGTTTGTCATCACAAAACCAAAGCAATGGAAAATCCGTGGCTCAATGACTTGGGTGTAGTTCTGGCAGAAGAATTCCCATGGGCGTGATGGAACTGTAGCAATCCATAGAAGCCACTGTTCTACCCTGCCCACGACCCCAGAGCCTCCCCTGGCACCACCCCAAGAAGTGGCCAGCTACTGGCCCCACTCCTAATTCTGGAACTATTCCCTGTTCCAGAGTTATGGAGCGTTACAGACTCTCATGTGTCATTGCAGAAGCCTGAATGCTATTTTCAAGCTCTTTGTAAAAATCCTCTGCAAATGACTTCTAACTGATTTATAATAATATTGTAGAACATAACCATCTACACGTTAGGAAAGACCATTAGGAGCTTACAATGTAGTTCCTATAGAAAAAGAAACTTCCAAAGAAAAATTATAGTGTGAGAATGATATAAATAATGCTCATCAAAATTCATTAAAAGTTCTCTTTCAGGTGAATATTTGGATTTCTCAAATCATCTAATCCTTACAGCAACCTTGCAAAGTTGATACTATTTTTATTTTCATTTAAAACATGAGGGCAATTGAGGCACAGAGAGATGAAGTGAGGAGGCTCAGGTGACCCTGTTGGGGTGCAGGCATTTTACCCCAACTCCTGCCTTCACTTTCCGCTATGCAGCTGCTTTCCTCCTGCAGTCCAAAGGAGCCTCTTTTCAGATTTTCTGTACCATTAGAGAAATGCAGGTGGTACAACTCGTGCCTAGAGATGTCTATGCATTCCATAATTAGGATTCTGCGCCACCAAACTTTGATTCTATCTAGTTGTTGATTCCCTTTCCTTCCAAGCCTGGAGAGCTCATTTGGCCCTCTCCAACGATGAACATTATTCAAGTGACTACACCACTTTCATTAACATATAAACAAGAACCCATTGCTGTTTGCAGCAAGCAAAACAGCAAATGGAAATAACATGCACTGTGAAGCCTACAGATCTCTGCTCTCACCCAACATTGCCATTTTCTGGCTGGGTGATCTTCTTAGATGATTTCTTGACCTCATTAAATATCAATATCTTCATTGTAAATCAAGCTCCACACAGCCAACCTCACAGAATCATTATGGAGAAGAAAAGACTGGGGGGGGGGGGGGGGGGGGGGGGGGGGGGGGGGGGGGGGGGGGGGGGGAAACACATGAAAACCACTGGGCATGGTGCCTGGTGAAGAAGAGACACTAAATAAGACTTTGGGTCAACAGCCTCCATTGACATTGGCTCTCCTGACATTGGCACACCACTATTGGTCTGACGAGTCTCTTGCTATCAGGCATTGGCCAATTCCCAATACTCAATCCTGAACATTCCTGCAAGGTGAAAATGGCATTAAGATACACATGAGTGTTTTGAGCTGTTGAATGGTGGCCTTCACTGTGGAGAAGCCATCTGACCTGAGGGTTTCCCCTGAGTAGTGGGAAGTAAGACAGGTGAGCAGGGAGGACCTCAGTGCACTTTTATCTTTGGCATGTTGCTGAGACACTTGGACCTCAGCTTCGAGGGAGCAGAAGCTTTCTCACGGCAACAATGTGTGTAGTTCTGCTGATTACAGCAGAACATTTTAGAAATATTGGTTGCTATGTGTCATAATCATAAAAATGTCACATTTATGCTGACAGGCTAGTCTCTGCTAACTAGAAGTTCACAGTTCTCCACCATAGACCTTTAGGTTTGCCTGAACACAGAGAATCATGCCTTGAACAAATGTAAGAACTAACATTCTAATTTCCATGCAGGTTGTTTGAGAGCAAGACCATGCCTTTCTAGAGAATGAGCAGTTCAGACCACAGGATGTGGCGCTCCTTCTAGTTTTCCATCTGTGAAAGCATAGAGCTCCCAGGTTCCTGCTCTGTTTTCTGTTTTTGGCCCTTGAGAGCTTTCTAGAGTAAAATTTCTAAGTTGGCACTGAAGAGCTTCTTTGGCATCAAATGCCTCTTATGAAACAGCACACTGATGAGTTAAATGAAACGATTCAGAAAAATACTGATTAAATTTCCCTTTAAATACTCAGGGGTTTAGAAATTAAGCAAAACTGCTTGGCATGATGCAGTCTGGATTTTAACAAACCCAAAATGTTTGAAAAATTGTTCAAGATGTTTAGACAACCAGAGAATGTCACTCTTTCCCTTCCTCCTGACATCTCTCTTCCTCTGCCAAAGAGAAAGAAGAATTGGGGGGCTAACTAGTGTCCCAGCAAGGGCTCTTTCCCATAAAATGGAATAATCCATAGCTCTTTCTTTAATGCTCATTAAGTTTTTGTTGTTGTTCTTCTTCTTCTGAAAAAATAAAAGGAATAGAGCTAGTGTGATGTGTTTTAAAAATGAAATAAATGAGAACTGAATAACCATGGATAGTACAAAGTGATGACCTTAAATACTGAGGTTCTATTTTTGTCGAATTGAATCTGTAATGATTCTTGGCCTGAGCAACAGATGTGATAACCGTGAAATGCCCCTAACTCTTTCTGCTTAGGCCACCCCCACCAGACACACGAACCTCCCTCCACCTGCCATCTGGGACCTTGACCTTCACTTGTCTGCTCGAAGACGCTGGATGTTTGGTGGGAAATAGATTCCAGAGAAGGCATGTGGTTGGGCAAAGAGAGTATTAGACCAAGTCAGAGGTCTTGGCTTCAGCCCCAAACCACTGCTGCCTGGATGGATGACCAGGGGCAAGTCAGGTTTTACATAGAAAGCAGCTTCCCTCAGTGTCCCCTCCTGACAGTACAGGAGGATGGGGAGTCGCTGCAGTAAACTCCAGTTCTACGTATTCTCATATATACTCAGGCGATGTTATTTGTAACTCCACAAACAATGTGATTTTAAAACTTGCATTGATAGATAAATTTGCATCACTGATTTTCCAGTATGGTATAATTTTTCCAAGAAATGTTATCACCTTCCCAAGTGTACTTTCTATATCTTTAAATAGTTTTTCTCTGCCATTGAGCTATTACTAATGTTAATCAACTCAGAATCTTGCAATTTACAAAATATATCGATGATCTCATTTCCCCTCCTGCTGCGGAAATGGATCAGCTAACTCTTCCTCAAACAAAAGCTCTAGGAAACAGATACTTCTCAAGGTAAATTGCTTAAAGTGACATGGCTGACAAGTGCCAAAGCTGGGGCTGAGTCCAGGTCTCTGACTACTGGTACCAAAATATTTTCTTTGTAACATAGGCAGGGCTCATGCAATCATCATTCCATTCTCCAGAACTACAAAAGGATTTGAAAAAAGCAAAAAGAAAAAAAAAATGGTCCTAATTTTGGAGTCATGGAGTAGCAGCAAGCCAGTAGGCTCTTTCCTGTGGTTTTGATGACCTCAAGCCATTTGGATGATTACCAGGCTGAGACCCAGCCACTCTTTGGCAACTCAGTAAAACAATGCAGGAGAAAGTTTCCATTGTCTACTCCCAAATCCCCAAGCATGTCAGCAACTGAGCTGGGCTGGTTGAGTTTTCTCATAGCAATCAGAGTAGATTTCAAGATTTAAAAGCCAAGTTCATGTTAGAGAACAAGGAGCCACACCTTTTCCCTTGTCATTTTATATGTGCTGCAAACTCTGTAACCATGAAATCAGGAAGCTGTAAAGCACCCAAGGGATATCAGAGAGCTAACGTTGATGTGTTTCAGCACTAGAGACTAATGACGCAGCCAGACAGATGAACATGTTATAATAATAATTATGAAGAAACACTTTACAGATCAGATAGTTAACATAATTTTCACATTAACCAAAAGCCATTTACATTTCTTATACCACTTGATCCACAAAAGAGCCCTGTAAAGTGAGAAGGGTGGGAATTTGTTCCCACTTTACAGATGAGGACAGTGAGCACCGCAGAGACTCAGGAATGGCAGCCACCCAGCTGCCCACTGTGCATCTGCCCTGGTCTGAACCTTTGCAGCAATGTCCTCACTAGTCTTCCCTGATCTTCCCTGCTTCCTAAACTCAAGTTGGATCTTGAGTCTTTGGGCGGAGCAGCAGCACTGAGCTGAGGAGAAACCATACTCTCAGTCAGACCCTGCCTGCCTTCCTCACACCCTCTTTCTGTCTCCATCACACTCTAGGCTAGTCACTTTCCTTTGCTCCCTGGCCTCTGATCACACAGGCTGGGCAGGGAGGACCCTAGCTTCCAGACTACTGCCTGATATCCAGTAGTTGACATTCATCGCAGAACAGCAAGAGCCTCTGATTCAAAACTTAGATTAATAGTATCTATGCCATCTTCCAGAAGGGCCATAGACAGAAGCTAGTCTTTCTGCTTAATACAGAGTCTCACCTTTAGCACTATTGATATTTCAAGCTGAGAAATTCTTTCTCCATGGAGGCTGTCCTGTGCATTGTAGGATTTTTTTTTTTTTTTTTTTTTTTTTTTTTTTTTTGGTACCAGGGATTGAACTCAGGGGCACTCGACCACTGGGCCTCATCCCCAGCCCTTTTTTGTATTTTATTAGAGACAGGGTCTCACTGAGTTGTTAAGTGCCTCGCCATTGCTGAGGCTGGCTTTGAACTCATGATTCTCCTGCCTCAGCCTCCCAAGTACTGGGATTACAGGCTTGCGCCACCGTGCCCGGCTGCATTTTAGGATTTTTAACAACATTCTTGTCACATCTGTCCCCAGCCCCACCAGATATGACCACCCAAAGTGTCTCCAACTTTTGCCAAATTCCCTTGAGAGAAGGGGAGTTAAAATCACCCTGCAGTGAAAACCACTAGTTTAATAAGAACTTCACACCTTACGCAAATTACTTAATGCTTCATAGCTCATTCCGTTCATTGGACAAAACAAAACAAAATGCTAATGATAAATCTTTTAATATTTTCATAAGAATTAATAGAAATCTTATTATATGTGTTTGCATCTAGCCTTATGCTTGTGCAACATAGGTGTTCAGAAAACATGATCAAGTAAACAAATTTGTGCCTGAGAAGGCAAAGAATGAAGATCCTAGAGAAGGAGAAGGGCTGCCAGAATGGGCTTCTCTGATGTGGCACTGGAACCCACGGCCCAGTGTCATCTGCACTAATGGACATGAGGCAAGGAATAGGAGGACACTTTGCTAAAAATCTGGGCACAGGTGATTTATTTTACAACCCAGACAGATCCACTTAGAGTATTTTTGTGTGTGTGTGTGTGTGTGTGTGTGTGTGTGTGTGTGCACATGCCTGGGCTCTGGAAGACATATTTCCATTTGTGAGTGTATTGTGGTGGGGGAGTGTGTGGACAGCACTTTTGGAGAAACTACCTCAAAAGGAAACTCAAGGTGGGTCTCACCTAAGAGAGGTAGCAATGCACTCAATGAAGCAGCATTTTTGGTGAAGGTGAAGGGCTGGGGTTCAAAAGGAGGCAGAGGGTAGGCAGAAATCTGAGCTCTGATGCTGGTTGTTGGACCACGGGCACTTCATGGAGCTAACTGGCTTCATCACAAGGCTTTGTAAGGAGTAAGGGGAATATGTTTATAAGCCACTAGTGTTGGGACACCCCGGACACATGATAAATGTGAGCACTAATGACATTGACCATGACTCCGTTAACTTTTAATATTATTGTTTCTATTGATATTATCACTATCATTATTGGCCAGAGCAGTTTCAAGGGCATTATTTTCACTATTGTAGAAACCACCACTTCTGGGAGCCCCTCTGGCTCATCTCCTGGTCTCAGAAGGCTGTGAAGCTGTCAGGCTGGTCAGTCCACTTCTCTCTGAGAAGGACATGAGGCCTATTTTTGGTAAAAATCTGTGTAGTCTCTGGTCCCTGGACTTCAAAGTGGGCTTTATCTATCTTGGCAGGTTAGGCTACTAGGAATGCTGAGCATTTTTCTGTCACACCCATTGCCAAGGTTGCAATTTGGGAAAACTAATAGGGATTTACAGATAGCAGCTTTCCTCTTCTTCTATTGATAGCTTGAGATAATTCATGGCTAGGTTTGGACAAATGCAAAAATGTGCATTTAGTTTCAGTTTGGATTCATTCCTCATAAATATTAGTCATCTTGGTCTAAAATGCAAGCACTTCTCTGTTTCAACAGATGGGAGGACGTACTGTGAAATCACACTATAGCACAGGGAGAAAATGAGAAGGTCAAAATTAAATTTAAGGATAAGTCTTGGCATAGTGGGACCAAGTATGCACCGTCATATATTTTTCCTACAAAATAAGGAATGTGTTTTTAGGTGTGGTTTGCATTCTTGCAAAAACAATGGAATGGGAATATTTATAAACCATATTTGCTCCATGATTTTACACTGCAGGGATATTTGTTTTTGCAGATAGTTCTTCATGCAGAATGGCCTTTTACTGAGTGCCCATATCAGACACTGGCTCAGCATATATCTTGCTCCATTAGAGATTCTGAAAATATGATTCTGGCCCTACTACTCCCATGTCCTCTTCTTCCTGTTGGCATTCCACAGCCTCTGCAGGCCATTGTTGGTGGTTTCTATTATCACAGCAGAGAATGTACCAGTGTTGTGTGGCCAGCTAGTGGTGCCAGGTGGAGGAAAAAGAAATGGGAAAGAAATAGGAATAAAAAGAAAAGAAAAAACAATTAACAAAAGAAGTTTTGGAGCAGGAGAACTTCAAACTTATGTTTTTTTTTTTCCTACTGTATCACTCCAATTATTGAAGTTCAATTAAAAATGCACTTGTTAATTGCTCTGATGAGTTTCTGTCAAATTATTACATTGTATCAGATATTATGAAGGGAATTGGGGCAAAATCAAGCTTTTATGATAAGAACCTGGAATCCATTCAAAGGGTGAGTAGAGAATTCTAGTTCTCATATTTTTTTCCTGAATTCTTCCATTTACTGGTGTATTGACATGCCAATAGCAAAATAATTCTTACCCTATAAATTTAAACAAAAGACCATGCAAGATCTTGAAGTTCCTTTTGTTTCAAGGAAAGAATAGGTTTGAGCATAACTAGGTATTAATTTATTTATTTTTGGCAATGTTAGAATTTACTGAGCACTGGCACAGCCTTTGGAGTGTATCTAATAAATCTTTTAAGATAATGTTATTGTTTAGGAATTTCCATTGACTTTTCAGGGACACAAATAGCTTCTACAAAGTAATTCTGGTTCATAAAGATCAAACAAAAAGCATCCATAGACTAATAAAAAATATGACAGAGTTTTAGCTTTGTAAGAAATGTTAGGGATGATTTTGTCTAAAGACACCTTCGTATATGGATAAGGCAATGATGAACTGAAGGAAAGATGAAGAACAATTTCATTGTAAATATTTCTAAAAGTAGATCAGATATACCTGAATTTTGCTGAGTGTCTTTTATGTGGCTTATTTTGTCACATAAACATTCATAATTTAATCTGTTTTAATCCTTTCTCAGCTACTAGGAGGCAGACAATGTTGCCCATTTAGCAGGTGAGGAAACAGCCCAGATATGACTAAGACCTCATCCCAGGTCATAGACAGCTACTTTATGACTTCCAGGAAGAAGTTTCACTATCTGTCATGGGTGTTAGTAAAGTAAGAAATTGTTCTACCCCAATCCTTCAAGCTTCTTGTATATTTAATAAAGAGCTCTTTAAAACACTAGTTTGCTGGTTGCCTTTGTAGGCTAGAAGTAAGATTTAGAAAGATTTTGCCATTTATATAATATTTTAAGCGATAAATTAAAATATCAGACCACATTTTAGCAAGTTCCCAGTATTTGTATCCCAATCATTGGTTAGAATGATTGGGTAGAGTTTTCCAATGCTTCTTAAAAGAAGGTTTTTCTTTAATTGTTAAGAGTAAATGTTTGATAGTAACAGAAAAAAAAAAAAAAAAAAAAAAAACTTGCCAGGGAGAATAAGAGTAAAAGCAGGGTCACTTTTATCCCCTACTGAAGAGGAAGCACAAAGTTTTTCCAGGCCAGCATGGCTCTGACTGTGTGAGTACTTTGCTTAATAACATAGTCTCACTGTCAGTGCTTTTGTGCAGTAAGAGTTACCCCAGGTGACTGCTCTACTTGAAGTTAGCTGTCTCAAAATTACTGGAGGTGATATTTAAAATACAGATTCCTAATCTCCACCCCCAGAGAATTTTGAGTCAGTAAGTTTGGATGGGCTAAAAAGATCTTTATTTTGTCTAAATATTTGGTTTAATGACTCTGTTGATCTGCCCTTTGGCCATTAAGAATATTCTACTTGTACCAGCTCCTCTATCCAACTCTGACCTTTGTCATTGCATTAGTCAGGGAAGTTTGGGCAAATCAAGTAAAATTTCTGAGCTTCAAATGGCATGCTTGGTGATGTCTGGGTCACCCCAAGGGGGCCACACTTCTCAAGAGATTATGTGTATGGAAGAGTGTTAAATCTCAAAGTTGTCTACAATGTCTGTGACTTGACTTGCCACAAGACAACTCTAGGTAGGAGAGAGGTCTTCAGAGCCTACTCCATGCCAGGCACTGTCCTTAGCACTTTATTTTTTAAACTATCCATTTTCATGATTGGTTGAACCAATCAGGCACAGAACTTTCTCTGTTGTATCTGTCAGCCTCCCAATTACCTTGTCCCAAACACATTACCTCTGTTTTGTCTTTTCTGGATAGCAGACTTCTGGATTTGGTTCTGGTATTGTTTGCCTCTTTGGATATGGTATTTTCCTTGACCACTAGTTCATACCCTCAATCTTTCTCTTTATTTAGACCCTCACACTTTCCAGGGGACGTCTGATGCCTGGAATTCCATTTTAGACATAGATCCTAGCATTCTGGCTTCTTAGATTGGACTGGGAGACAACAACCATTCTGAAAGTTAAATACTATTATCTTTTATTTTTTCATCTATCAGAAAGATTAGATATGGTGTGGTAAATAACTTGCCCAAGCTCCCTAATTAATAAGTAGAAGATCTAGAATCTGTAAGCAGGAACCATGTGGTCCCAAATCCTGAGATTATTCTACTAAGCCATCCTAGTTCTCAAGCATCCCAGGAAAATGAGAGCTGAGAAGGAAAGATGAGTCAGAGACTTTCATCCTTCTTATTTTGGCAAATTTCTGATCCACTTCAGAAGTGGATTGATAACACTCCGTTTTTGAAAACCTGCCCTCATTTTGGAGAGTGTTTATAGTTGCTTAGATAAATGCCACCATGATGCCGCCTGAAACGCTTGGAGCAACGGAGCCGCGGGAAGAACTTCAGAAGCAAACTGGAGACAAACAGCTTTTTATTCTGATAACTTTTCTCTCTGGTTCTAACAACAACTAACACACGCCAAACACACCACTAAAATGGCGCTGACCCAATCAGCAATTTCGGCCAAGTCACTCGAGATCCCGCAACAAATCCCGTGAGACTACGGGTGGCGACAATGGCCAAATCTCCACGGCTCATAGTCAACTGCAATTCAAGTCAATCCCCAAACAGGGCTCCTACATTTCCCCCTTTTTGTTTTAAAAGAGGTAATGCTCTAGGACGTCTATGTGCAACCAACATTCTTACCCGTCATCGGATAATCAAGGCTGTGCCCTTGACTCCTGTCTTAGGTTGATATGTCGGCCACATGAGACTGTCCCGTGCGACTGTGCCTGTCTTAGGTTGTCCCCCTCTGGGGATCTTACCCGTCATTGGCTAACCAGCCATCCAATGGAGCCCTTTAGGATCGACTATATATGATGACTAACAGCCGTCCAATTGTGAGGAGATGTTGCGGCTTTAAGGCAACAAGCCTTTTGGTGATGAGCCAAATTGCATAGCATATCAAATTGTTTAAACAAATCAGCTGCCCTAAGTTCCATCAAGTAACACACTGAATTCTCTAGACAAATACCCGCAAGGCATTGTCCCGTAAAGTACCAAACAATGAAAGATCAAAATGTCCATTTGTTATAACATGTTGATGTAGGAGGCCCCATGCATGTAGAGCAGAGGCCACACTGTTGGTGAGGTTGTTTGATGTTTGAGCAGCAGACGTCTTTTTTATGTTTAGACAATGCCACCGGCAAATCTTCAGGGCCCGCTACCTAGAAACTCAAGCATCAATTATTAAAGGAAAGGCAGTGCTATTGCAGCACTGAGTCAAGAGGCGAGTTGTCAAACTACAAAATAGAATAATTAGATTAGAAAATTAAAGTTGATTTTTGTTCACATACATTGCTGGTTGAGCTTCTACAAACATAAGTTGGAAAAATGTCATATTTAGAACAAAACAAAGAAAGACTGAGGGTAATTACTGCATTAAAGATAGATTAAAGAAAAGGTAAAGGCACTTGAGAGAAATAATTTGTTAGCTGGAACCCTAGAGTCTCTGTATACAGAGCAATTTTTTACCTGTTGAGATAATTGAAATTAATGAGCTATTAAACAAATGAAGTTAATAACAAATAAACAATCTTAAGTCAAAACACCAAAATATCAGGTTATATAGCACTAGTCATATTGTTTACTAAAGAGAAGTCCCAGGGACACCTATAAATCAAAATTCAAAGTACCTTCATTTATAAAATTATTTACCTAAATTGAATACTCTTAACCTAAAATGAATTAAAGTTATTTGGATCCATATATATATATATATTTTCTTTTTCATAAGCGCTTTGTTCTTTGTGACGTCACACTGGACAGATGAACAAACATACAAACATATATTTGTGATGTCACATTAACATGAAATATAGACAAATGTACAGACATAAAGACATATATAAAAAGAAAAAAAAAAAAAAAATACAATTGTGTGCACACTAAAGAGAGATCTCCTCGTCCCGGCCGGGAGGAATGACACTTAAGTTGTGAAATATTTTGAAGGACTCTTTTTTTTTTTTTTTTTTTTTTTTTGTGGTACCAGGGATTGAACTCAGGGGCACTTGACCACTGGGCCACATCCCCAGCCCTTTTTTTTTGTGTGTGTGTTTTTTTTTTATTAGAGACAGGGTCTCACTGAGTTGCTAAGTGCCTCGCCATTGCTGAGGCTGGCTTTGAACTCGCGATCCTCCTGCCTCAGCCTCCCAAAGTGCTGGGATTACAGGCGTGCGCCACCGCGCCCGGCTTGAAGGACTCTTTTGAGGGAATCATTCTATACCTTCATCTTGGTCCTCTTGATTTTGTACCTTTTTTATTAATCTTGATTCTTCAATAACTTCATCTTGATCATTTTGATGTGGTACCTGTTTTATTAATCTAGATGGTATCCATATTGGAGAGGATTCATCTTTTGGAAAAACACAAACAGATCCTCTTCCCCAAATTAATACTGGATCTGGACCCTTCCATGTACCTGAAATAACATCCTTCCAGTAAACCAAAGGTTTATGTTGTTGGTGTGGATTCCAATGTCTGTATCCAGCAGAATAACCATTAGAGTCTAAAGTTAAAAAATTTAAGGTAAACAGGGCAACTGCCAATCTGTCCTTAGGACTTTTCCAATTTCCTTCTTTTTGTTTTGATAACATAATTTTCAGTGTTCCGTTTGCTCTTTCAATAATGCCCTGACCCTGAGGATTGTATGGGATGCCTGTTTTATGGGATATATTGAATTTTGCGCAAAACTGTTTGAAAGATGAGGACGTATATGCGGGGCCATTATCTGTTTTAAGCATTTTGGGGATGCCCAATGCAGCAAAAGCTTGCGAACAATGAGATGTAACATCTTTAACTTTTTCTCCAGAATGTAAGGAAGCAAAAATCATGCCTGAGCATGTATCTATGGTCACATGAATAAATCGCAATTTTCCAAAACTTGGCTCATGAGTAACATCCATCTGCCACAAATGATTGGGCATTAATCCTCTAGGGTTAACTCTGAAATGAGGATTGGGCAAATGTTTCATACAAGATTTACAATCTTTTACAATTGTTCTGGCTTGCTCCTTTGTGATTTTAAACCTACGTTGCAAGGTGGTGCTGTTGACATGAAACTGGGAATGAAATAAAGTAGCTTGTTGTAGCGCTGAAAGTATAAATACTGTTTTTGTAAGTTCATCAGCCTTTTGATTACCTTCATGGAGGGGACCAGGCAAATTAGTATGTGCTCTAATATGGCCTACGAATAGAGGTTCTTTTCTTGCCCACAAAAGTTTTTGTATTTGATAAAACAATTTAAAGGCTGGAGTATGAGGTGCTATTGGTCCTGCTAACTCTAATTTTGGGACGGCTTGTACAATATAGTGGCTATCTGAAAAAATGTTTACGGTCTGGTCCCTAAAATTTTCCAGAGCTCTTACCACAGCTTCCAGTTCCACTAGTTGAGCTGATTTGTGTGCAGTTATGTAAGTCATATTTTCTTTTGTAGTGACTACTGCAGCGGTACCATTTGAGGACCCATCTGTAAATACATTAAATGCCTTAGGAATAGGTTGATTTTTTATTACCTGTGGAAATATAATAGGATGATTAATACAAAAAGATAATATAGGGGACTTAGGAAGATGATTATCAAAATTTGCAGAAGTAGAGCATTTAACTATAGCCCAATCATTATCATTGAAGCATAAGTATTCAATCTGTGATGATGAATAGGGAGTAATAATAGTAGCAGGGTGAATGCCAAATATTTTAGTAGAAGTCTTAAGTCCTTGAAGAATAAGTTTAGCCACCATGGAGGTATAAGATTCAATTATACTTTTAGGAGAGACGGGCAAATGTATCCATAATAAAGGCCCTTGTTGCCAAAATACTCCTGTGGGTGTATATTGTGAAGAAATAATAATCAACATCAGCGGTTGAGTTAAATCAAATCTATCACAATGAGCTCCTTCGATGGCTTTTTCTACTAACTTTAAAGCTTTCCTAGCATCAGGAGTCAATGTTCGTGGTGAAGATGGATCAGGATCTCCACGAAGGATGTCAAATAAAGGTTTTAGTTGGCCAGTAGTGAGATTTAGTGTAGGGCGAAGCCAATTAATGTCTCCCAGTAGTTTTTGGAAATCATTGAGGGTGGTCAAATGTTCTTTATTTATTAAAATTTTTTTGGGTCTAACAAAAGTATCCATGATTTTAAATCCTAAATATAATATGGGAGATCTGGTTTGAACTTTTTCTTCTGCTATATATAATCCATATTTTTTAAAATTTTCTACCACATCACTGAATATATTAAATAAGATTTTTTGATTAGGGTGGGCCAATAAAATATCATCCATGTAATGTAGACACATGAGGTTTGGATATTTATTTTTAATGGGTTGGATAGCCTTGTCCACATATATTTGGCATATGGTGGGGCTATTAGCCATTCCCTGTGGTAAAACCTTCCATTGATATCTCTGATCAGGGCCATTATTGTTCATAGAAGGAACGGAAAAAGCAAACCTGGGGGCATCCAGAGGATGTAGGGGAATAGAAAAGAAGCAATCCTTTATATCAAGAGTAATAAGATGGAAATTTTTTGGAATAGCTACGGGACTAGGAAGTCCAGGTTGAGTAGGCCCCATAACTTGCATGGTTTTATTGATTTGTCTAAGATCATGTAACAATCGCCATTTTCCTGACTTTTTCTTGATCACAAATATGGGGGAATTCCAGGGAGAGGTGGAAGGTTCTATATGACCTGCTTCTAATTGTTCCTGAACTAATTGGTGGGCCGCTTGTAATTTCTCTTTAGATAGGAGCCACTGAGGGACCCACACTGGCTTATCAGAAAGCCATGGTATTTTCAAAATTATTTTCTCAGTGGCCCCGAAAAAAAATATATTTTTTCCTTTATGACAATTATTACTTTTAGGGTTAAGATTACTCTGTACTTTTTGATAATGAGTTCTTTTATGGTTAAGATTACCCTGTAGGTTTTCACATTTAACATCTGCAGGCTTGGTTGCAAGGTGTACTCCCATTTGTTGCAAAATATCTCTTCCCCATAAAGTAACCGGTAGATTAGGTAAAACATAAGGCTGAAATGTTCCTTTATGGCCTTCATCATCCTCCCATTTTAAAATTACTGCACTTTTATCTGGGAGGTTATTATATCCCAAGCCTCTTAAACTGGTTGAAGCTTTTTGCAGAGGCCAGTGCTTGGGCCATTGGCGTAAGTTAATAATGGAAGAGTCAGCTCCAGTATCTATTAATCCCTCCATTTCTATTCCTTGGATTTTTATTTTACACATAGGCCTCCTTGAACAGTCTCGAACCCAGCAAGCCATGGGACTGAGTCAGTGGAACAAAATCCTCTATTGTTCCCTTCTTGAGGCATACCCATTTTAAATGAATTATGTAAATTGGGAAGGAGAAGCAACTGAGCAATTCTATCTCCTTGATTAACAGAAGTTATACTTTGGGGTGAGCTAAGCATTATTTTTATTTCCCCTTTGTAGTCTGAGTTTATTACACCTGGGGTCCCTTGCAAACCTAATAAGCTTTTAGGACTACGCCCGATAATAAGTCCTACAGTCCCTGAGGGAAGAGGTCCCCTGACTCCTGTGGGAATCAGTTGAACCCCCATTTCAGGTGTTAACACTATTCGGGCGGTGGAACAGAGGTCTAATCCTGCATTTCCTCTTGTTCCTCTGGCGAGGGAGTGGATGGGTAGTAGGGATTGTGTCGGGGAAGCATCTGAGTGGATGCTTGAGGATACTCCTTCTGCAATGCCCCGTACATTTGTGGGCCCCGGGGTATTGGGCCCCGTGCCCCGTTTTTTGAATTCTTGAACAAAGGATTTCCATGGATGTCAAATTTTGAATGGCATTTATTGGCCCAATGATTTCCCTTTTTACACCTGGGGCAGTGGCCTGGGGCACGATATGAGCTTGGTCTTATTTCTCTTTTGGGATTTTGCCTAGAATTGCCTGATTGATTATGATAATTTTGCCTGGAATATCCTGATTGATTATAATATCTACGTTTAGCCTTTGTGAAATTTCGAGAGGAAGCACCTCTCATTGAGGCTGCAATCACATTTCCTGTGACAAAGGCGTCATTTATATCTTTACATAGTTGTATATATACGGAAAGATCCTTTTTAGTTCTCCATGGCCTGATGGCTGCTTGGCACCATTTATTTGCATTTTCATAAGCTAATTGAACAACTAATGGCATAGCTTGGTCAACATCTGCAAACACACTACCTGCAGTTCTCAAAAGTCGATCAGCAAAGTCGGCATACGGCTCATTAGGTCCTTGAATCACTTTTGACAAGCTACCTTGTAGATCCCCAGGTCCTTGTACAGTTTTCCATGCTTCTAAGGCAGCTGCATTTATCTGAGCATATATATCTGGGTCATAATCTGTTTGAGCCTGTAAGTCTGCGAATTGCCCTTCTCCTGTGAGCATGTCTATATTATAGTTTTCAAACCCTGCAGCCGCGTTTCTTTTAGCCGTTTCTATACAAAGTTCTTGGAATTGCGATCGCCAAACCAAGAATTGCCCCCCGCTTAATGTTGCTTTACATAGACTTTTCCAGTCTGAGGGGGTTAAGCTAAAGGTGTTAAGGGACTCCAGCATACTCAACGTGAAAGGAGCTTGGGGCCCATAAGTCATTACTGCCTCTTTGAGATTTTTTATTGTTTTGAAATCTACTGACTGATGGACACTCTGTCCATTTTTCTTTTCAAATGCTGGCGGTTCCCAATGTATCTGTGAGTTGTCCTCGAGAGCGCATAAGCGATCAGAAAGACTTTTTATTTCTGTTTCTAGGGTATGCAAATGCCTAGTAATACCCTTCATATTTTCTGTAATGGATTCCACCCATGGGGGAGTAGAGGACACAAATGACTCCTCTGCCTGACGGACCTTTATCTCGGTCTTTTTAAATTTCTTTTTCCTCATTTTCTCAGGATCACTTTTACTAGATTCCTCACCACTGCTAATTTCACTGACAGCAATATCCTGAGGCCCAGGTTCCAGTGAGAGCAAGTATCCTTCAGCTTTCGCCAATAACTCCCGAATAGCTTTAATAGCTTGGATTTTTGTCATTTTTGGGTCTCTTCTAATACTCTCTTTACTGGTCTCAGTTGGCCCAGTGGAATCTACACTTTTTTGATCACTTTCACTTTTGTCTATATACTCCTCACTGAGAACAGAGTCAGGTATATCAAGGAGTCTTTGCATAGCCTCTATCACTTGGGATTCAGTTATATTCGAACCCATCTTTAGAGACCTTTCAGTTCTTACCTGTCCGCTCCGAAGTTCCCCGTACGGGCCGCCACCTGTTGCCGCCTGAAACGCTTGGAGCAACGGAGCCACGGGAAGAACTTCAGAAGCAAACTGGAGACAAACAGCTTTTTATTCTGATAACTTTTCTCTCTGGTTCTAACAACAACTAACACACGCCAAACACACCACTAAAATGGCGCTGACCCGATCAGCAATTTCGGCCAAGTCACTCGAGATCCCGCAACAAATCCCGTGAGACTACGGGTGGCGACAATGGCCAAATCTCCACGGCTCATAGTCAACTGCAATTCAAGTCAATCCCCAAACAGGGCTCCTGCACCCCCATTCCTCTTGCCTTTCTGGTCTCTGTTCCTGAAGCAAAGGCCCATTTTCCTGGCTATCACTCTATACCACAGACCTCAGAGTTCATTCAGAATGACTTGTGTGTGCCCTATCTAGATTTTTTTTTTTTTCCACGTCAACCTTTGGTGGTTCGAAGAGTAGAGAGTGTTGAGGCCTAGGATTCTGAAGAAAAAAAGAAAAGAAAACAAAAAAAAGCCCAAGAGTAAAAGCAATTATTTTCCTTCTTGTTATATTAGTTTTTACAATGTTTGGGCTTCTTTGCTTGTGTCTGTTTCTTGCATTTGCCTCCTAGTTATCCCCACAGCCTACAACAGAGTCTGGGATAATAAAATGCATGTTTGGGGAATAAATGAAGGGATACTTTAAGGTTTTTACACTAGCGATGCAATTGTAGTCAAATTTGGAGATGTGCAGTGTGTACTGGACAACCATGTGTTGTACTTCACATGCATGAGCAGAAAAAAGCCAGTTTCCAAGTGCAGGCTGTTGTATGTACAAGTGAAAAAATACTTTGGGGCTTCCATTGTTTATCAGGTTTCCTGTTCCATGTTAAATGCTGACTAAGTAAGGCCTTTACAGGGCCCATACATCACTGGTTATGAGTCTAGGTTGTGCTGAAAGACAACCAACCCCAGGCCTCCCAGGAAGGAGGCACAGGTGGGGGACAGAGGGTAGACACTTGGAATTAGAGGCCAGAGGGAGTAAATCTCAGTGTTAACCAGAGTGGCCAGTGCTTTGCTTCCAAAGAGAGTGAGGAAAGATTTGGGGATAGGAATGTGCTTGGCACTTACCAGGATGAGAACACTCTTCTACATGATGGTTTGGGGTGGGAAAAAAGTAAGTAAAATAAACCTGTGAGGCACCGTTGGGGGCATAGACTGAGGACTGATGCTGGATTGTGAAAAGTGTTTTTGTCTTTGGTTTGGTTTTTATGCCAAGCCAAAATCCCAACATTTGGAGCTCAAAGTTGTTGATTTCCCAAGCAGAATAAGTTCTTCTTGGCTCGTTGTGGTGGGGGCAAAACTGACTTAGCCACACCTTAGGTTCCCTGTGTTTAAAAGTCCTCCATGTTTCTTTCGACTCTTAAATTTTCAAAGGGGAGGGGCATGTTTAGTTGCTTAATATTTCTGTATATCTTAAAGGACCCTTCACATTTATCATCAGAGACACACCAAAGCACATTACAAGTAATGTAAGCCAGCTGGTGCTTTGCAGGCCAAAATCAGTTGATGGTTTAATAGTAAAAACCATCTTTTTGTTAACATTTTTCTCGAGCACATCACCAAAGAATGCATGGCCCCTTTCTGCATTTTTTAGAAAAGAACCGTCTCATTAGCTCTTTCCTCAGGTTTCTGAATACTTCTAGGATATGCAATATTGATCTGCTTTCTCTTGAGAATGTTCTCAGAGCTGTCGAAGTCATCTTCTAAGCTTTGGTAAAACTCTCCTTTAATTTAGATTTGTGGATTCTCCAAGTCTGCCCACTTAAAACACACCTAATACACTTATGTAAGGTCAGAAAAACTTTTTTGTTGGGGACATAAACTAATCTATGTCCTCTAATCTGTCATGCATTGGTAATTGATAAAATATTCTGAATGATCATTAGAGATTTGTCATTTTTGCTGTTTCTTTCTATATCAAAATTCTGTTTGAATCATGATTTATAGGTTCATTCAGCAAGAATAAAAAGGGGAATAGGGAAGGAAAATAAGATCAAAGAAAATTATACACATGTATGAAAATGTCACAATGGAACTCATTACTTTTTATAATTAATATTGCCAATAATTATAATAATAATACTAATAAGAAGAAATTAGGCCAGGTGTGTGATGCAAACCCATAATCCCAGCTACTCCAGATCATGAGGCAGGAATATCCCAAGTTCAAGTTCAGTCTGGGCAACCCAGTGTAATCTTGTCTCAGAATAAAGAATGAAAAAGGGTGGGGGATATAGCTCAGTGGTAGAGGTGATAAAGCACACCTGGGTTCAATCTCCAGTACTGTAAAATAAAAAGAAAGAAAGAAAGAAAAAAGAAAAGAAATACAAAGAACAGGCCAGAAGAGTAAATGCCTCATGTATCCAGCAAGTTACCAATACCCCCACCATGCTCATTCCTGTATCTTGACACATACTGTCCCAAACTCAACTTACAGCCCCTCCTAAAACTACTTCCTCCTCCAAAGAGCCCATTCTATCCAGCTTTACTTTCCCCTCCAACCCACTTCAACCTAGTTTATGGAAAACTGCACACAGTTTCATTTTGATCATATTATCAGACAGTGAGATGGTGAGATCTTGAAAAGCAAGAACTGTGCCTGATATGTTGCTGCATCTTTCACCTCATAGCCCTGTAGCCTTCCTAACAACTGGAGCATAATCTGAAACATCATTGTAGCTATGCCTGGGACATTGTGGCAAGTTGCTACATGCTTGCATGAAGAAAGATGAGTAGAGATAGCTCTAACTTGAATTTCATTAGCCACACAGATCTATCTTTGGAGCCAGATATTATACAAAAGAAAAGATGTTATTGTCATGTGTATAGCAACGGAGTTTATTGCATGCAAAATTTTCCCAGCAAAGTGTTTTTCTGGAGGTAACTCCTAGATTAAAAATCTTGGATCTGAAAAGGTTTACCTCCAGAAGAACTTTGCTGGGAAAATTTTGCATGCACTAAACTCAATTATCTAATTTCATCTTCTCAACAATCCTGAGGAAGTGGTTACTGTTCACATATTACAGACGTGTAAACCGAAACGCAAAGTAGTTAAAATGCTGACTTGGAACTTTATCAACGCTCCTGAATTTAAATTCTATTTTTCTCTCTGTAACAAGAAGACAACTGGAGAGGAAGAGAGTGAATGACAAGAACAATGGTGCTGGAAAAGGAACTCCACACCATTACCTGCCTCACTGTGCTGCCCTGGATGTAAGAAAACTATTTTAATCATG
This sequence comes from Tamias sibiricus, assembly GCA_025594165.1. Taxonomy (NCBI): domain Eukaryota; kingdom Metazoa; phylum Chordata; class Mammalia; order Rodentia; family Sciuridae; genus Tamias; species Tamias sibiricus. Next base: position 84,304,139 of record CM046670.1, read on the forward strand.
GAGGAAAGTAGCACAATCCTGTCTTCATTTCTTTGCATGTAGACCCTTCTTTTACGGAGGTGGCTGTAAATCCCAGAGGTCCAAGGACCCCTCCTGCTTGGTCACAGGCATGTCTCTGAGCAGAAAACATGGTGCACAAAACCCCAGAGGCAAAGGAAAAAGATGATTCACTGTAGCGTGATGATTTCCATTGGTGCAGCTGGGGAGAGACATGGTTTCTGCCAACATCCGCTGACGTCTCTTTGTGCCAACCCCCAAAATAGAAACCCCTGAGAAAAAACAGGAGCATCCCTCAGAAACACAAGAAGTCTGTCTGGGATTCGGTTACATGTAAAGATTGGCTTCTGCTGGCTTCGCCCTGAGCTGAATTCCCACCAAGTCTCCCTCCTCCTGCCTCTGACTCACTCAGCAGCCAGCCCTACTTTTCGGGTGAGTTTTCTCTTAGGAGCATTTTCTATTTTTTTCTTTCTTTCTTTTTTTTTTTTTTATTACTTTGAACATTTTTTTTATTCTTAAATTTTTAATTGCCACATGGTAATAGTATATGTTAATGGGGTACAGAGTAACATTTCAACACATTTACACTGTGTAATGATCAGATCAGTGTAACTGGCATCTCTGTCACTTAGACATTTATTTCTTTGTGTTGGGACCATTCAGAATACTGCCTTTTACTAGCTGTTTGGAAATATGCCTTTAACTGTTGTTTTTTTTCTAGATACACAAACACCAAAATATGAGACTCATTTGTGTACAGGTACTATCATTTTCCATCTTTTATCTTCATACATATTTCATTTTATTAAATAAATTCATCTTAGAGACTAAAGACTATTAACCCACCAAAAATGCATTCACCTACCAAGGACAAAATCCCAGCGAGACAATGGCATCGCTAGCTTGTTTGCCATTCCAAGTGACATCTCCTCGGATGTCGCTTCCTTGCTGTGCAAACATAGTTACGCATGAAATAAAGTAAAAACAAAACAAAACAAACAAAAAAAAAAGAATTAAACAGCAGTTAGTGGTTGGATGTTATTTCCAGTTTGGAACAACTGGCAGGGCAGCTATAGAAAACTCTTCCCTCTGTTATTACAAAATAACAGTTTATGGATGGTGAAAAAAAAACACAAGTGAATTTTCTTTTAACTTCAAATACAGAAGCTGGTGTATCTATCATTACCACCACAGCACAATACGTTATGGGAGAAGGTCGTCGTAACCTTAGAGGGGTTATTTCCATCCATGTCTCTCATCGTCTCAAAATTGTTGTTCTACCAGGACCAGGCTGATGCCAGATGCTATGCTAAAGAAAACATGCCAAATTGAAGCGAGCTAATTAGAGAGAATGAGATAGAACTAAAAGGTCAATGCAGGGGACCCAAGGCCAACACAGTTCTTGTTACAATGCCCTCAATACAGCAGCACCAAAACATCCTCTGTCCTTCTCTTTCAGTTTGCCTCTATGTTCAATTCTCTTTTCCAGATAGATATAATATTCTTTATCAAAAAGAGCAGAGCTGTGGTCTTTATCAATGACCATCTAGCAATGAAAAGAATTCTCCTACTTATATCCTTCAAAAAATGTTGTCATTAAAACAATATAAATAAAATAGCTGACATTTTTTTGAGGTTAACTACATGCCAGGTAATATGAGGTGGTAATTAGATACTTTGTATTTTGGTTATGTATCTAACTGAACTATCTTCATAAGGGACTTACATAATGGAAGAAAGGAGTTTATATCATCGCCATCCTCCTCAAACCCAGCCCCTTCTCAATCCTAAGTTGATGCATTTGGAATGGAACAACTGTTCACTGAAGAACCTCATGTTCCAGAATACTTGTGGGTATGGTGATCATGTCTGATCTGAAGAGCCAATGAAGACTGCATCCATACATTAAGTATGCCAAAATGAAAGAAAAGGCCAGGGCCTTTTCTTGGGTCCCCTACATGGACCTTTTAGTTCTATCTCATTCTAACAAGCTCATTTCAATTTGGCATTTTTCTTGAGCAGAACACAAGTACCCTAACATTTCAAATGGCTATGTCTTCATAATTTGTACTCAATGTATAAATGTGTTTCCTAGATAACAGATTCACTAGGAATGGCAGCACTGAACAGGGGCACAGTTCAAAGATCTCAGTACTGGTCATGCCCTCGAGTCAGCCCTCCACTTGGCATTGCTCTTGCAAAACGAGCTACCACCCAGGAGGACACTCAGTTTTCATAGCCACAGAGTTTGCAACATCATTTAGAACATCTCTTGGATTCTTCTTGGTTTGAGATGGAAAAGTAAATAATTATTTTGCTTTTTTCCCCTCTCTCTCTAAAATGAACTAAAGGCAGCAAGGAGAACACGAAACAGAAGGGGGCATGCTAACTGTGATGAGTGCATGGAACATCTGTAACTCTAGACCACGTGCATGGAGGATGGCTGCTGAGAGAATGAAACTGGAGGGGTAGTAAGAAAGGATATCCGAGTTGGCACTTGCTTTTAAAGACCTTGAGCCAGAGAAAGATGAGCACAATTGCCTCGTGTTTGGGTCAGTACCGGAAGCACTTGTAGAATTACTGTACACACTCCTGGAATCCAGCTCGACTTCATACCATGCCAGGCAAATGGGTTAAGTAGCAAAGGAGCACCTTCTTTGAAGGAGCAGATGCTTAGTGTGGACAAGTGGTGTGTTAGGCAGCTTTTTGTCTCTGTGACCAAAATGTCTGACACGAACTACTTAGGGGAGGAAGTTTATTTGGGGATCAGGGTTTCAGAGGTTTCATCCTTGATTAACTGGCACCATTGCCCCGAGCCCCTCATGAAGAAGAACATCATGATGGAAGGGTGGTGGCAGAGGAAAACTACTCAGCTGGGAAGCAGAGAGGCGGAGGATCAGGTGTGAAATATATAAACCAAGAGTAACCTCCTAGTCACCCACCTCCTCCAGCCATGCCCCACCTGCCTACAGTTACCACCTAGTCAGTCCATTCAAACTATTAATCCCCTAACTAGGTTACAGCCTAATAATCTAATCTTTTCACCTCTGAACATTCCTGCATTAACACAGGAGCTTGTGGGGAACATCTCATAACCAAACTATATCAGGTGGCAAAAAACAAATTACATTACATTGGTGCCCCCCCCACACACACAAGTGCACCCAAACTCTCAGTCTCCCGTGCCCAGATCATGTAGTATCGTGAAGTTTTACTCTAAGTAGAAAGGTGCTCTTTTCACTTGGACTTTATTTGCACCTACAGGGTGAACTGTTGAGAAAGTTTCTGCACTACCATTCATAGCATTAGTAGCAAGAAAAAGAGAATAATAAAATGACACCAAATTTATGCTATATATATGTGTTAAATACATATTTAAGGAAATCTAGAAATCGATCTGGAAAATCAAAAGGCAAATAAAGACTGTACCAGAAAACAGTATGTGGTAAAGTTTTATCAAAGTAAGAATTTAAAGGAAATGTCTTTCTGTAGCAAGAGTTCAGGGTTGAGCTAGAGGGGATCAATTAAAGTTTGGAACACCAAACTAGCAGAACTCACAAAAAAAAAAAAAAAAAAAAAAAAAAAAAAAGTAAAGGGGAGGGAGAAACCATCAGAAGGAAGCAGGGGGAAAAAGTTAAATATTACTGAAAAAAAATTAGGAGTAAGTATAGAAGGATAGGGAAACCTGAACAAAATAAAAATTTTAAAATTATTTTAAAAGATAATAAAGTAGACAGCATATGAAGGAATATCAATCTATGTATGATTGTTGTCCCTAAACATGTATAGGACAAATGGAACAGGAATAAAATATTTGGATACACCTCAAAATAAGCTTTTCTAACATCTAGAAATACTGTACTCTTTACAGGTAACAGGTGCACCATGTTTCAGAAAATAATTCAGACTGATAAGTGTAAATATGTAGTCTAGTATGCTAATGGCCCACAGTATCTAAAAATAATTCTGGAGACATGCTCAGTAAAACAAGTCCAGCAATCTATGAAGCAGCAAAAAACAAGTATTTGTCACTCAGTTTGGCCACCTAGCTTTGGAATGCCTGAGGTATTCCAATGTGGCTACTGAGCCCTTCCCCACAGTATCAGTGGGGATGAGGCACAGTGACCAGTTCTAAGGATAGCCCCTGACCCAGCCTTCCTGTATTTAGGGCAAGGGTCATGATGTGGGATTCGCCAACCAGGCACACCCAGGTCATATATTGACCCAGGAGCCAGTAGTGGGAGGAGAGAAGAGGAGGGAACTCTATCTTTGGAAGTGCTAGAAAAGGTGGCTGAAAGGTCAGGTTCCTGGCACTGATATTTGAATGAAATCTAGAAGCAGCAATGGTGAAAATTATAGTGTCGTGGGAGAAGCTACAGTCTCTTTAATTTTTTTTTTTTTTTTTTGGTTTGTCTTAATTTATTTTTATTTTTGGTCTTTGGGTACAAAGAGGTGAGTTAATCTCTAAGATGGTAGTGATTGGTTGGTATATGGTAGCTTACTTATTTAGATTATGTATTCATTCCCTTTTCTCTCGCAAAATATTTTGCTTTCACTTTATAAGTAGCATATACAAGGAAGTCTATTATCTATCTATCTATCTATTTATCTATCTGGTGGGGTTTTTAGCCCCCGACTCCTCTCGACCCGCAAGAGAAGGGGGAGCACGCCCCACAAGGACAGATTGGGAAAGGTAAGAGCCGACTGACACCCCCCCCCCCCCCCCCGCACCCAGCCCTCCTTTCAGAGGACAATCAGACATGTCAGGGAGACCGGTCAAGGCAGGAGCTCAGTTTATTGAGGAAGTTGGATGGCCTTTATAGAAGACATGGGCCAATCAGCAGAAAGGTTATAGGGGAGCATAGGGAGCGCGAGCGGATCACATTGGAGGAACAGCCACTAGCCTATTTTGATTTTTTGTCATATGTCAGGGGAACACCCCTTGGCTAGGGTGGTTTGATTTTTTGTCATATGTCAGGGGAACACCCCTTGGCTAGGCCAAGTCCACATATCAGGAAGTGGGAGACAGCCAGAGAGTTTCTTTCAGCTGATGTGTTCTTAATGTCCCCAACATCTATCTATATACAGTCTTGTAAACATTATACATATAAGTCTGTATCTATACAGTCTATTTAGTTTTGCTTGGGATATATGTAATTTTAATTAAAAAAATGCTTTTGAGCTACAGACCTCATTCAGTTTCTTAATATATGGTGTCAATATTTTGGATCTCTAACCTTGACAGTGTTCACACATCTGATTTTTCCTTCTGTGTTTCTGAATGCTTGCTAGTCCTCCACACGGTATCTCCTTCAGTTTTACTCATCCATTCCTCCAAAGAATGGGCGAACAGCTTGCTTTGACTGTACAAATGAACAATGCTTTAGTGAACACCCTGTCATGTGTCTCCTGTGGACCTCTGTGAAAATTTCACTGAGATACATGCCCAGTCATAGGGCTGCTGAATTGTAGGGTAGAAGCAGATTTAAAGTAACTAAAAATTGATAACCTGCTTTCAGAACAGCATCAATAGTTACACTTGTGTAAAATAACAAAAAGTTTCCTCTGTACTTTGCTGACAAAACTTGGCACTATCAAGCTTTTTTATTTTTCCAGTCTGATTTTGCCAGTTCAGTGATATTGTGGTCTTGTTTTAATTAATATTTCCATAATGAACAATGATTTTGAACATCTGTTCATGAGCATTTTTATACTTATCATTCACTTTCCTGCGGGTCTTCTTTTTCTCATTCATTGGAAGGGTTTCCTCCTTTATCCTAAGGTATTTCTGTCTTATGCTTATGGACATAGCAAAGACATTCTCCCAGTATCTGATTTTGTTCTTGGTGTTCTTTATTAGGTGCAAGTATTTACATTTGTTCTAATCATATTTATATCTAACCTATTGTTTATACTATCAGGTTTCGCTAAATACCACTCTGTAAAATCTAAAAGTCCTGTGTTTTTATTTTTCTATGAATTTTATCCATTTATTTTAATGTGAAAGTTTTAAACTTATCTTTGTACACACTAATGAATAAGGAAAAAGTTTCATTTTCTTCATGAAGTAAGCCATTTTCCCAGCACTATTTGGTGGTTTTTCTTTTCTCATTGATTTTGTTGATATGTTTATTATATATTAAGTTCCTAGTTTTATTCAAGTCTATATGAATTCCAAATTCTGTTCTCTAAGTCCTTCAGCCTGTTCTTATATCAGTATCTACTTTATTCTAATTATATTAGTAGTACATTTTAATACCCAGCAGTGCTTTTGCCTGTTTCACTCCTTTTATAAAAGTTAATTCCATTATTATTATTAGCAACCTCTATTCTTCTACAGAAATTTTATCCTTAGAAAAATCTCCCAAACAAAAACAATTCTTTAAAAACACTAACACAACCCAGCATGGTGTCACATGCCTGCAATACCAGCTGCTGGGGAGGCTGAGGCAGGAGAATTCCAATTCCAAAGCCAGCCCCAGCAAATTAGTGAGACCTGAAGACCTGAAGCAACTCAGCAAGATCCTGTCTCAAAATAGAAAATACAGTGGGGTGTGGATGAGCCTCAGTGGTTAAGAGCCCCTGTGTTCAATCCCTGGTACCAAAAATAAAAGGATAAAAATTACTAACATATTGATTAGTTGATTAGTATAGCTATAGCTTTGATTTTTTTGATTTTACATATTAATTTGGAGAAAATTTACTTCGATAAATATTTTCCATTATGCAGATTCCTTTTTTTATGTCCTTTCATAGTTTAATATTTTCTCTGTAGTGTCTTATATTTTTCAACTTATATCATACACCCTTTATATTTGTTGTTCATAGAAACCACGCATCATTTTAATTAAATTTTCCAGTTAGTTATCTAACATATAGAGAAACTCAAGGTCTAGGTATATTACATAACATTAAGAATGGTCAACACTGTCTTTTCCATATATTGGTAATATGTATAAAATGTTTGCCATAAATATAACATTAGGTGTTGGGCTATAGTTTGTTTTAATGTATGCATGTTGAGTCCTTAATATAATTTATTTGTGCTTCATTAAGTGAATGTAGCGAATTACGTTAATAGGCCCTGTGATATTAACCCATTCTTCCATTGTTAGCACAGATAATGATTAAATTTGATATGTCATTTTTAAGTTAATTGTTCTATCTGATTAGTCACTACTAATCACACTGCTTAGTAACCCCCCTTCCACTATTTTTCCATCCTGTCTTCTCATCCTTAGGCAGTTGCTGGTTCACTTTATAAAATTCAGTTATCATTTTCTAATTAGTTTTGAGACTTTTAAAACATATATTCTAGATACTGATTTTTACTGGACATATGACTGGCATGTATTATTTTTTTTTCAGTCTGTGTTCTGTCTTTTCATTCTTTAAACAAATTTTTCAAAGACCATAAGATATTATTTCTGATGAAATTTAATTTCTCACATTTTTGTTCATAGACAGTGCTTTTAGTGTAGATGAGAACACACCTATTCAAGCTTATAAAGACTTTCCTTTTTTCTTCTCAAAGCTTAACACTTTCAGGTTGTGTGTAGAGATTTGCCGTTGATCTGAGGCATGCATTGAATTTTATTTATTTTTTACATATGGATATCCAATCAATCCAGTACTATTGAATAAAAAAGTTGCCATCTTTCTACTCTGAATTGCCTGCACTTTTATAAAAAAATAAGTTATTCAAATATGTGTGATTCTATTTCTGGACTATCTATTCTAATTAATTGACCTATTTGTTAATCTTTTTGCCAAAATCACACCACCTTGATTAAGGCATCTTCTTAATAAACCTTGAAATGAGGTGGTAATGATTCCCCAACTGGGTTCTTATTTTTCAAAAATTGCACTATACTATATATGAACACTAAAATCAGTTTGTCAGTCTTACAAAAATGTCTTCTGAGATTTTTAACTTGTTTTGTCTTAAAATTGAAGTTCAGTTTGGGGAATACTGAGATGTTAACAAATCTGTGTCTTCTGACCCAACCACACAATATATTTCACTATTTATTTAGGTTTTAATTTCAGTTAGCAACATTTTTCAGAATTTAGTGAATGTGGTTTGTATATTTTTGTGAGATTTATTTCTTAATTTAAGGGTTGAATGTTTCAGAAGCTAGAGAAAACTAAGTGTGAAATGAAAATTGAAGAGAGATCTGTGGAGTGGAGGAATGGGAAAAGAGAGGAATGGTGGAATGAACGTGACCAAACTACACTATGTGTATATTTATATGAATATGCCATAGTGAATTTCACCTTTGTGTATACCCACAATGCACTAATTAAAAAAAACTATAAATCAATAGAAGGAATACCAGTAGGGTAGAAGGAGGGAAACAAGGAGAGGGAGGAGGAGAGGGAAAGGGGAAGTACTGGGGACAGAGCAGAGCATATTATACTACCTGTTTGGATATGATCATGTCAAAATGAACCCCAATATGATGTATGACTAAAATGTACTAAACAAGATTTATTTCTTATTCCATCATATTTGATGTGATTTAAATGGTATTATTTTAAATTTCAAGTTCTCATTATTCATTGTTAGCATACAGAAATATGATTGATATGTTTAAACCACTGAACTAACTTTCTAGGTCTAATAATTTATAAGTCCCATAGAGTTTCCTATGAAGATGATCTTTGGTGTCCATGAATAAAGATGATTTTGTTTCTATCTTCCTTATCTGGATGGCTTCTTTCTACTTCTTCCTTGTGCTGGTAGGAGCCTCCAGTTGTGTAATAACATACGGGTATTTCCTGGTCTTTCCCCACTAAGAATGATGACAGCTGTTGGTTTTCTCAGGGAGGCCTTTACCAGATTGAAGAAGCTCCATTCTTGCAGGAGCCCTGTTTGGGGAGATGGCTTAAATTGCGGTGGACTATGGGCTTTGGCTTTGGACATGTTTGGGCATTGGCGCCTTCCGTACTTGGCCCGGGATCTTGCGAGACTTGGCCGGAGATCTCGAGGGACTTGAGCGAGATTGCGGAGGAGGTCTGCGCCATTTTGGAGGTTAGAGGAGCGTGGACGGCGTGTCGGGGTGTAGTTAGAGCCAGGGAGAAAAGTTGCCAGAATAAAGAGCTGTTTGTTTCCAGTTCGTCTCAAAACTTCTTCCCGCGGCTTCTTTGCTCCAAGCGGCCATCGCTTCAGGCGACTACAGGTGGTGGCCCGGACGGGGAATCGACAACGGCAGGTAAGAACTGAGGAACCTCGCAGGAGTCTCTAGTCAGAGCGGTTAAAATGGGTTCGAAAATAACTAAGACCCAAGTGTACAAGGCTCTTGATGGATTCTTTGATATAGCTGAGTCAGTTATTAGTGAGGAGAATTTGGAAAAAAGTGAAAGTGATCATGAAAGCTTGGCCTCGGCTGAGTCAGTTAGGGCCAGTAAGGATAGTATCAGTGCGGGCTCAAAAATGACAAAGATCCGAGCTGCTAAAGCTATTCAAGATTTATTAGAGATAGTTCAAGGATACATGCTCTCAATTGAATCCGGGACTCAGGATGTTACTGAGTCAGTTAGGACCAATGAGAGTAGTAGTAGTGAGGAGGAATTAAGTAAAAGTGATTCTGAAAAAATGAACAAAAGGAAATTAAGGAAGACCAAGATAAGGGACCATCAAGTGGAGGAACCTATGTCCTCCACTCCCCCATGGGTGGAATCTATTACAGAAAATATGAAGGGTATCACTAGGCGTTTGCATACCCTAGAAATAGAAATAAAAAGTCTTTCTGAGCGCTTATGTGCTCTCGAGGGTAACTCACAGATACGTTGGGAACTGCCAGTATTTGAATATGAAAATGGAGAGAGGGGCCACCAGTCAGTAGATTTCAAAACAATAAAAATTCTCAAAGAGGCAGTAATGACATATGGACCCCAAGCTCCTTTCACGTTGAGTATACTGGAGTCCCTTAACACCTTTAGCTTAACCCCCTCAGACTGGAAACGTCTATGTAAAGCAACATTAAGTGGGGGACAATACTTGGTTTGGCGATCACAATTTCAAGAACTTTGTATAGAAACAGCTAAAATAAATGCAGATGCAGGGTTTGGAGACCATAACATAGAAATGCTCACAGGAGAAGGGCCATTCGCAGACGTACAGGTTCAAAAATATTATACCCCAGGAGTATATGCTCAGATAAACGCAGCTGCCTTAAAGGCATGGAAAACTGTACAAGGACCTGGGGATCTACAAGGTAGCTTGTCCAAAGTAATTCAAGGACCTAATGAACCATATGCTGAATTTGCTGATCGACTTTTGAGAACTGCAGGTAGAGTTTTTGGAGACGTTGATCAAGTTATGCCATTAGTTGTTCAATTAGCATATGAAAACGCTAATAAATATTGCCAGGAAGCCATCAGGCCATGGAGAAATAAAAAGGATCTTTCCATATATATACAACTATGTAAAGATATAAATGATGCCTTTGTCACAGGGAATATGATTGCAGCAGCTGTTAGAGATGCTGCCCCTCAGAATTTCACAAGGACTCAACCTAGACACTATAATCAATCAGGATATTCCAGGAAAAATTATCATAATCAATCAGGCTATTCTAGGCAAAATCCCAAAAGAGAAATAAGACCAAATTCATACCGTGCTCCAGGTTGCTGCCCCAGGTGTAAAAAGGGAAATCATTGGGCCAATAAATGTTATTCAAAATTTGACATCCATGGAAATCCTTTGTTCAGGAATTCAAAAAACGGGGCACGGGGCCCAATGCCCCGGGGCCCACAAATGTACGAGGCATTGGAAGAGGAGTATCCTCAAGCATCCATTCAGATGCTTCCCCGACACAACCCCTATTACCCATCCACTCCCTCACCAGAGGAACAGGAAGAAATGCAGGATTAGACCTCTGTTCCACCGCCCGAATAGTGTTAACACCTGAAATGGGGGTTCAACTGATTCCCACAGGAGTCAGGGGACCTCTTCCCTCAGGGACTGTAGGACTTATTATCGGGCGAAGTCCTCAAAGCTTATTAGGTTTGCAAGTGACCCCAGGTGTAATAAACTCAGACTACAAAGGGGAAATAAAAAATAATGCTTAGCTCACCCCAAAGTATAAGTTCTGTTAATCAAGGAGATAAAATTGCTCAGCTGCTTCTCCTTCCAAATTTACATAATTCATTTAAAATGAGTATGCCTCAAAAAGGGAACAATACAAGATTTTGTTCCACTGATTCGAGTCCCATGGCTTGCTGGGTTCGAGACTGTACTAGGAGGCCTATGTGTAAAATAAGAATCCAAGGAATAGAAATGGAGGGACTTATAGATACTGGAGCTGATTCCTCCATCATTAATTTACGACAATGGCCCAAACACTGGCCTCTGCAAAAAGCTTCAACCAGTTTAAGAGGCTTGGGATATAATAACCTCCCAGAAAAAAGTGCAGTAATTTTAAAATGGGAGGATGATGAAGGACATAAAGGAATGTTTCAGCCTTATGTTTTACCTAACCTACCAGTTACTTTATGGGGAAGAGATATTTTACAACAAATGGGAGTACACCTTGCAACCAAATCTGCAGGTGTTAAATGTGAAAAAATACAGGGTAGTCTTAACCCTGAAAGAAATCATTATCAAAAAGTACAGGGTAAGCGTAACCCTAAAAGAAATCATTATCATATAGGAAAAAGACATTTTTCTTCGGGGCCACTGAGAAAATAATTTTAAAAATACCATGGCTTTCTGATAAGCCAGTGTGGGTCCCTCAGTGGCCCCTATCTAAAGAGAAATTACAAGCGGCCCACCTACTAGTTCAGGAACAATTAGAAGCAGGACATATAGAACCTTCCACCTCTCCCTGGAATTCCCCCATATTTGTGATCAAGAAAAAGTCAGGAAAATGGCGATTATTACATGATCTTAGACAAATTAATAAAACCATGCAAGTCATGGGCCCTACTCAACCTGGACTTCCGAATCCTGTAGCTATTCCAAAAAGTTTCCATGTTATTAGTCTTGATATAAAGGATTGCTTCTTTTCTATTCCCCTACATCCTCTGGATGCCCCCAGGTTTGCTTTTTCAGTTCCTTCTATTAACAATAATGGCCCTGATCAGAGATATCAATGGAAGGTTTTACCACAGGGAATGGCTAATAGCCCCACCATATGCCAAATATATGTGGACAAGGCTATCCAACCCATTAAAAATAACTATCCAAACCTCATGTGTCTACATTACATGGATGATATTTTACTGGCCCACCCTAATCAAAAAATCTTATTTAATATATTCAGTGACATGGTAGAAAATTTTAAAAAATACGGATTATATATAGCAGAAGAAAAAGTTCAAACTAGATCTCCCATATTATATTTAGGATTTAAAATCATGGATACTTTTGTTAGACCCCAAAAAATTTTAATAAATAAAGAACATTTAACCACCCTCAATGATTTCCAAAAACTGCTGGGTGACATTAATTGGCTTCGCCCTACACTAAACCTCACTACTGGCCAATTAAAACCTTTATTTGATATCCTTCGAGGGGACCCTGATCCATCCTCACCACGAACACTGACTCCAGATGCTAGGAAAGCTTTAAAGTTAGTAGAAAAAGCCATCGAAGGAGCTCATTGTGACAGATTTGATTTAACTCAACCGCTGATATTGATTATTATTTCTTCACAATATACACCCACAGGAGTATTTTGGCAACAAGGGCCTTTATTATGGATACATTTGCCCGTCTCTCCTAAAAGTATAATTGAATCTTATACCTCCATGGTGGCTAAACTTATTCTTCAAGGACTTAAAACTTCTACTAAAATATTTGGCATTCACCCTGCTACTATTATTACTCCCTATTCATCGTCACAGATTGAATATTTATGCTTCAACGATAATGACTGGGCTATAGCTAGATGCTCTACCTCTGCAAATTTTGATAATCACCTTCCTAAGTCTCCTATATTATCTTTTTGTATTAATCATCCTATTATATTTCCACAGGTAATAAAAAATCAACCTATTCCTAAGGCATTTAATGTATTTACAGATGGGTCCTCAAATGGTACTGCTGCAATAGTCACTACAAAAGAAAATATGACTTACATAACTGCACACAAATCAGCTCAACTAGTGGAATTGGAAGCTGTGGTAAGAGCTCTGGAAAATTTTAGAGACCAGCCCATAAACATTTTTTCAGATAGCCACTATATTGTACAAGCCGTCCCAAAATTAGAGTTAGCAGGACCAATAGCACCTCATACTCCAGCTTTTAAATTGTTTTATCAAATACAAAAACTTTTGTGGGCAAGAAAAGAACCTCTATTCGTAGGCCATATTAGAGCACATACTAATTTGCCTGGCCCCCTCCATGAAGGTAATCAAAAGGCTGATGAACTTACAAAAACAATATTTATACTTTCAGCGCTACAACAAGCTACTTTATTTCATTCCCAGTTTCATGTCAACAGCACCACCTTGCAACGTAGGTTTAAAATTACAAAAGAGCAAGCCAGAACAATTGTAAAAGATTGTAAATCTTGTATGACACATTTGCCCAATCCTCATTTTGGTGTTAACCCTAGAGGATTAATGCCCAATCATTTGTGGCAGATGGATGTTACTCATGAGCCAAGCTTTGGAAAATTGCGATTTATTCATGTAACCATAGATACATGCTCAGGCATGATTTTTGCTTCCTTACATTCTGGAGAAAAAGTTAAAGATGTCACATCTCATTGTTTACAAGCTTTTGCTGCATTGGGCATCCCCAAAATGCTTAAAACAGATAATGGCCCCGCATATACGTCCTCATCTTTCAAACAGTTTTGCGCAAAATTCAACATATCCCATAAAACAGGCATCCCATACAATCCTCAGGGTCAGGGCATTATTGAAAGAGCAAACGGAACACTGAAAATTATGTTATTAAAACAAAAAGAAGGAAATTGGAAAAGTCCTAAAGACAGATTGGCAGTTGCCCTGTTTACCTTAAATTTTTTAACTTTAGACTCTAATGGTTATTCTGCTGGAGACAGACATTGGAATCCACACCAACAACATAAACCCTTGGTTTACTGGAAGGATGTTCTTTCAGGTACATGGAAGGGTCCAGATCCAGTATTAATTTGGGGGAGAGGATCTGTTTGTGTTTTTCCAAAACACGAATCCTCTCCAATATGGATACCATCTAGATTAATAAAGCAGGTACCACATCAAAATGATCAAGATGTAGTTGTTGAGGAATCAAGATTAATAAAAAAGTTACAAAATCAAGAAGACCAAGATGAAGATATAGAATGACTCCCTCAAAAGTATCCTTCAAAATGTTTCACAACTCAAGAGTCATTCCTCCCGGCCGGGATGAGGAGATCTCTCTTTAGTGTGCACACAATTGTATTTTTTTTTCTTTTTATACATGTCTTTATGTCTGTACATTTGTCTACATTTCATGTTAATGTGACGTCACAAATATATGTTTGTATGTTTGTTCGTCTGTCCAGTGTGACGTCACAAAGAACAAAGCGCTTATGAAAAAGATATATATATATATATATATATGGATCCAAATAACTTTAATTCATTTTAGGTTGAGAGTATTCAATTTAGGTAAATAATTTTATAAATGAAGGTACTTTCAATTTTGATTATAGGTATCCCTGGGACTTCTCTTTAGCAAACAATATGACTAGTGCTATATAACCTAATATTTTGGTGTTTTGACATAAGATTGTTCATTTGTTATTAACTTCATTTGTTTAATAGCTGATTAATTTCAATTATCTCAACAGGTAAAAAATTGCTGTGTATACAGAGACTTGAGGGTTCCAGCTGACAAATTATTTCTCCAAAGTGCCTTTAGCTTTTCTTTAATCTATCTTTAATACAGTAAATACCCTCAGTCTTTCTTTCTTTTGTTCTCAATATGATATTTTGACAACTTATGTTTGTGTGAGCTCAAACAACAATGTGTATGAGCAGAAATCAACTTTAATTTTCTAATCTAATAATTCTGTTTTTTAGTTTGACAACTCGACTCTTCACTCAGTGCTGAAATAACACTGCCTTTCCTTTAATAATTGATGCTTGAGTTTCTAGGTAGCGGGCCCTGAAGATTTGCCGGTGGCATTATCTAGATATAAAAAAGACGGTTGCTGCTATAGCTGCAGGGAACGCGGTCACCACAAGCATCCCTGCTGCTCAAGCATCAAACAACCTCACCAACAGTGTGGCCTCTGCTCTACATGCATGGGACCTCCTACATCAACGTGTTATAACAAATGGACATTTTGATCTTTCATTGTTTGGGACTTTACGGGACAATGACTTGCGGACATTTGTCCAGAGAATTCAGTGTGTTACTTGATGAAACTTAGGGCAAATAATTTGTTTAAACAATTTGATATGCTATACAATTTGGCTCGTCACCAAAAGGCTTGTTGCCTTAAAGCCGCAACATCTCCTCACAATTGGACGGCTGTTAGTCATCATACACAGTCGATCCTAAAGGGCTCCATTGGATGGCTGGTTAGCCAATGACGGGTAAGATCCCCAGAGGGGGACAACCTAAGACAGGCACAGTCGCACGGGACAGTCTCATGTGGCCGACATATCAACCTAAGACAGGAGTCAAGGGCACAGCCTTGATTATCCGATGACGGGTAAGAATGTTGGTTGCACATAGACGTCCTAGAGCATTACCTCTTTTAAAACAAAAGGGGGGACATGCAGGAGCCCTGTTTGGGGAGATGGCTTAAATTGCGGTGGACTATGGGCTTTGGCTTTGGACATGTTTGGGCATTGGCGCCTTCCGTACTTGGCCCGGGATCTTGCGAGACTTGGCCGGAGATCTCGAGGGACTTGAGCGAGATTGCGGAGGAGGTCTGCGCCATTTTGGAGGTTAGAGGAGCGTGGACGGCGTGTCGGGGTGTAGTTAGAGCCAGGGAGAAAAGTTGCCAGAATAAAGAGCTGTTTGTTTCCAGTTCGTCTCAAAACTTCTTCCCGCGGCTTCTTTGCTCCAAGCGGCCATCGCTTCAGGCGACTACACATTCTGTTGTTTGTTTGCTGAGCAATGTTTTGTTTGTTTGCCTGTTTGTTTGTTTTTAATGAGGAATGGATGTTGGGTTTTGTCAAAAGCATTTTCTGCCTTCTTCATAAACACAAATCTCCTTTCAGTAAACAATAAAATCTTTATTTCAAAATGTTAAAGTGATGATTTTTTCTTTTTACAAAACACTACATGTAAGAGTACATGTGTGTGGGTGTGGGTGTATGTATTATTGTTCCATTCTTAAATAAATGAACAATCTCATTTTTTCCATATTTTATATTTCCAAATTTCTATATTTTCTTTTTTTTTTAATTTTACCTTCTTTCCTGCACTCCCATGGATGGTAAAATTATCTTCTCCAAATTTAAAAAGTCATACATTCTCTTTTTATTCTTATGGTTATTGGACTTTTGACACAGGCATGTGTTTCATTGAGTCTTTTCAAAGTTTTAACTTATCAAGGACCTACTTCCTCTCAATGACAAAGATAAGTCTCCTACCTTCTTTCAGTTTTCTTTGATCTATAGCATAAACCATTTTCTAATTTATCTGGAATGAAATAATAAAAGTGACAGTTCAATTCAGTAAATAAAGAATGACATGTTTAATAAATAGCATTGACATAATTACTCATCAAGAGAACAATAAAGTTAAATCCTTATTAAATACATGTAAAAATAATTTTTATGGATTAAAAATCCAAGCTTAAAAGATATAAAAATACAATATTTAAACTGAAAGCATTTAGGAAAATATTGGTATTATTTCAGGGTAGGAAATGCCTTTTGGCTAAACAGGAAACCAGAAACCATAAATAAAATTATGGAAGATTTTTTGCATTCCATGACATTTCCTAAAAATATTGCACAATTTATTTGTTACATATTTTTGCCATGATAATTATTTACATTTTATAAGACATTGCTAACTGTTTTTTCATTTATTCTTGCTGTGAAATCAAATATACGTTTTATGTCACATAGCTAAAATCTTCTTGTTAATTCACTTAAAGAAAACTATTCTTTCTATTTTTCCTTTGAAAACTTTTTTCTTTCTGCAGCCCATCAACTTTCTATACTAGGTGATGTAAACCTGTTCACTATGGGATTTACTTTCATTGTACTTCTCTGTTATCTCCAATGTGCCCTCTTCCTCATGTCTTCCTTCTCTTGCTCACTTTTCAAAAATTTAGTTTCTTGAGTAGATTATCCAGAAATTTCCCAAGAATAATGTATGGGAAAATTTCTATAGAGTTTTATTCGTTGTTCTCAGAAATTTGGATAATTTAGCTGAATATAGAATTCTAGATTTAAACTGATTTATTCTTAGCACTTGGGCAGACTTCTTTCATGCTTCAAGCATTCGTTATTGGTGATAAGAATTTTGATATTAGTTTGATTTTCATCCTGTAAAGTTTGAGTGCGTTAGCCTTTTAAAGATTTTTCTCTTTCTCTTTTGTGTTGTGAGATATTTTTAAAAATGAATGAAATAATTCAAATGTGTATGTCTGTAATTTTGTGTTATTTTGTGGTGACTTTGATGTTCCTCTTGATTGAAAGATCATCTTTCTATTCTGGTAAGTTGTTTTCTATTATTTATGTTTTAAACATCCTTCTAATTTTTTTGTTAAATTATTTTAGAATTTTATTAAATGCCAATCCTATTAGAAAACTTTTCTGGATAACTTTTCTGTTCTATTTATTTATTTGTATTCCTGTCTGGGAAATGTATGCCAATTTTTGCTTCTAGTCCTTCTACTGAACTTCATGGTTAGGTAAGTTAGTCTTTAATTTCTAAGAGGTGAACCAGGTTTCTTCAGTTTTTCTTTTGTTATCATTTCCTGGTATTGTTTTATAATGGCAACAATATCCCCAATCCTTTTTAATATTTGTCACTTTATAAGATTTCCTCTTCCCAGAATTATTTATTTATTTCAGGTATAATTGATCTGGATATTTTTATAATCTTTATTCATTATTCCTACTTATTTTTCTTGTGTTTGTGGTAAAGTGTGGGTTGCCTGTTCTATATAGGAAAAGGACATTATTGATTGTCTTTAGATAATTGGAGCCATGTTCCTCTTCTTTGCCTTCTTCTTGAGCTAACTGGATACTCTGTCTCATGTGGCAATTGTCAAACAGAAGATATTACTGTGAAGTCCACAGGTAGTACCAAGTTGGCCATTAGACCAGCAGTGCAAGGGGGAGAGAGGCCTTCAGAAGTCTTGTTCTGAATCAAGAGTTATGTTTAATAATGTTGAAATTGAGGATTCTTGTTTTCCTTTGTCCTGATTTGTTTGTCAGGCGGCCACTTGCTCTTTGTAAGGGTGTTTGAAATCATGAGAGCCAACAGGGTTGCTGATCTATATACCACTTTTAATTAACCCATTTCTTCTGGGCATCTGTTTCACACCTGCTAATTCTGGGTTGATCCTCTCTTTTATTCTTCAATACAGATTGGACATTACTTCTTTCTTGAGTTTTTGTGCTATTGTGGAGAAGTATAAGTTAAATTCATGAGTTAACAAGTCTCTAGGTCAGTTAATGTCAAACAATGATTATTATTACCATGACATAAGTAAACTATGGTGACAGGAGGGAAGACAATGAAAGATACCTTACTTTATGCCTAAAAAAAAAAAAAAAAAAAAAAAAAGATTCATTTTTAGAGTAACCATTGGCAAAATAAAACAGTATGGAGATGCTGAGGTTTTTGCTTTTCTCAAAGTTTTATAGTATTTCCTACATTAGTATGGATAGAAACCAAATGTAAGAAAGACTCACTCTAAGTTCTACTGGATTTGACTGCTTGATTTTGAAACAGGTTTTAAGTAAACTAAAGTGGTTCTATAATCACTATAAATGGGGGGAAAGGGAGGAATATTTAAACTTAATATAAAACTTTATTTTAAGTTCAATTATTAAAAATCACTTCATGTATGTCTATAAAACAGGAACTCTGTAGCTGTCCATGATCATAGTTTCTGGCACTATGTGCTTTTGAAAATATAAAACAAAAATGGCATTACTTTTGATTTATTTTTAAAGCAGGCATTCAATTAGACTTTTTTCCCTTATTAGTTCAGATCAATAAAGTTTGACTAAATATCTGTAACTATCTAGAACAAAACAGATGTTGAAAAGTCAGGCAACTAGAAATCCCTAGATCTCACATAATTTCTGGATCTAGTGTAAAGACTCAAAGGAAGCGGTGATCTTCCTGTAAGTACCTGAAGAGAGTGCCTGCTGAAGAGGTGAGGGTGTTTAGAAATGCAGATAGGAGGAGGGTGGAGGAAAAGGGAAGCATCATGAGTTTCACAATCTACTGGTTGATTCCAGTTGGAGTGGAATCAACCCATTACTCAGGTTCTTTTGAAAAATCTGTCCACGTCTTTCCCTCAAATTATCTGTTGGCACCTTATTCTTTATTTTTCAACTGTTACTGAGGTCTACAGCCATGAATAGAGAAAAGTATTTTCTCTTTAATGTTCCTGTAAACACTAGTGTCACATGTAAATAAGTGCAGACATATTATGGGAGCTTGTTGTACCCAATTTTCAGAAAAAAAAAAAGTCTCACAAGCCATTCACGTAATAGCCAATGAAGCCCTTATTCCTGCCTGGGCCACCAACTACGTCCAGTAGAAAGCAGGATAGTAGAAAATGGCGCCTGCTCATAGCAAGGGCAGGGTTTATAAAACACAGGGTTAATACGCCCTCAAGCCCTCAGGTGGAGACGGTTTAAGGGCGGGTTAATGGGCCATCAAGGGTGGGTTAACGGGCCATCAGGTGGAGACAGTTTAAGTCCAGTTTAAATGGCCTTTGCTTATTACAAGCTCTGTGATCAAATGAATTTGGGATTCTTTGTTAAATTGGCACAAATCTGCTTATTGCACATTTTAAAAAAACCCCTGTGTTGTGTTGAATCCAGGAGAATCTTTAAAGTGAGCTCCATAGGTGCAATGTTTCCCAAACATATATGGCCCTGATTATTTTTGCATAACATTTTCCAGGAATATGGTAAGTTGTTTTAAGCATTCAGCTATCAAGGAAGTTAGAGCTATGAGATTAAAACGTGGAAAATCAGCCCAAATATTAGAAAAAGCTGTAGCCCATTTCAAGGATTACTGCAAAATTTCAATTAGGACTGTACTTCTCAAACTGGGACAGAGGACCAGCTTTGTTTATTTGTTTTGTTTAAATTACTAATTCATCTCTAAATCAAATTTTCAGAAAATGCAATGTAAATATGTGACTCAGAAAATGAGAAAACAAAGATGCAAAATACAACCCGTTTTTAAAAAAACTAGATTCTGTAAACATAAAAGTAATATTATTCAGCTATAAAGAAGAATGAAAATATGGCATTTGCTGGTAAATGGATGGAGCTGGAGATTATCATGCTAAGTGAAATAAGCCAAGCCCCCCAAAACCAAAGGCCAAATGTTCTCTTTAATACACGGATGCTAACACACAATCTCACAATGGTGGGGTGGATAGAAATTCACTGGATTAAACAAAGCAGAATGAAGGGGAGGGAAAGGGGATGGGACTAGGAAAGATAGTAGAATGTACTGGACATAACTTTCCTATGTACATATATGAATACACAGCAGGTGAAACTACACATCATGTACAACCACAAGAATGGGATCTTAATTAGAATAAGTTATACTCCATGTAAGTATAGTATGTCCAGATATACTCTACTATCATGTATATCTAAAAATAACAAACAAAAAATACCTTAAAGATTACAAAAAAATTAAAGTAGCCTGTTAAATTGCTGTTGCAGTTTTAAAATCCAGACTCGACTCTCAATTTCTATACTTTACCACTGTAAGCCAGTAACAGTTTGCTGTCTGACGCCAGTCCATAGTGCCAGTCCATACTTAGAGCAGCCTGAGTTAGGGCAGGTACGCAAGTGGCATGTATGCTGGAAAATACAGTTCTCAGTGGAGATGAACTGGACTCTCACGTTCCTCTCACCCATTGATGCATGCTGTAGGATCATGTCAATGCCTTTGTGAGAGGATATATTTTTATCTGAAAATTGCAATTACTAATGACCTCACCAGCCTATCTCAAAATCATTTTTCTTCCTGCTTTTACCACTCTCCGCACCAACAGCACCATGAGGACTCGCAGCAGCCTCTGATCTAGATGCTGCATTTTGTCTTTCTTTGTGCCAGCCACAAGGACTCCCTTCACTGGCCACTGCCATTGATTATCTTGTCACCACTGATCTACAGATCTCTAAATACCCAAGTGGGAATCACTAGGTTATGTGATTTGGCCACCCTGAAAATAACTATGCTAAATGTCAGCAACTGTAGTGCAAAATTACAATCAAAAATTTTCAACAATCTATTATTTGTGGTGTGTATGGGGTGGATCGGATCAGCACATGCTTGTGTGCTGAATGTTTATTGATGCCTCTTTGGGGAAATGCTCCTTAGCCCTGTAAACACACTTCCTTAGACATCATCTCTGTGTTCACCATGCCCCTTTCAGGAGTCTGTGGATCCTTTTCTGCCTATAATCAGAGACCCTGAGCCCCTCCTCTGTCCTTCCAAATGCCAGAATCTATGTGTGTCCATGTCTCTCAAATACCTGTTCCAAAATTTTATTTTGTCTCTTGATTAAGTAACCAACCATGAGTGTGATCCTTACTTTTCCTACTGAAATCCCTTCGTGCTGTTTCCTTTGTCTGTTATCAAAATCAAGTTAGATATCACATTGATCCCCTCAGCTAGTTAAATTTTTCTTGTTTTGTGTTGTTTGGTTTCTGCAGTGAGAATATTTAAGGAGATTTCAGGTACGTAATCCAGTCTTGTCAATTCTATTCACCGTGCTGTATATTAGATCCTTGTATGTATTCATTTTATAACTGAATATTTGTATTCTTTTACCAATATTTCCCCTTTCCCTCAACCCCCTGTTCCTGGTAACCACTATTCTAGTTTTCCGAGTTCAATTTTATTTGGATTCTACATAGTCATAAGATCACACAGTACTTGACTTGCTTTACTCTTTATTCAAATCATCTTTAATTGCAGATCTTAACTTCTATGCTATAGGGATGAGAAAGGGCAAGTGGTATGTCAAAGGATTTTCAATTAATGGCTTTTGGTGGAAGAGGACTATGTCATTAGATGATAATTTAAATCTAAGACCAAAGGAACTATGAAGAGGTGATTTCTTATACTTCCACTGCTGGTTTTCTCTGATCCCTGAAAGTAGTAAAACAATTGCCCATTTGCATATGTCCATTGTCCATTTTTATTTGAATTTCTCCATTTTGTACCCACTTACTATCAGATGTCTAAGGAAATTTAAGCATCCTTGCAAAACAGTCCACTTGTTGATTTCTTTATATCATGGAGGGCAGCATATAAGCACTTTCAACATAATATGGTATGCATTACCTCTAACAAATCATCATTCCTCTTTTGACTACCTATTTGCAGAGAGAAAGAAGAAGTACAAATAATCACATGTCAAATGCTGGATGGAGTCTCCTTTTTCTGAAAATCTTGAGTGTGCCAGGAAATGTTTAAATCAATACATAATAATGAGAACGGTTAGCTATTCTTTGATTATATTTCACTCTGCTCCTTTCCTCAGTAACTTCAAATGACATACACTGGCCATTCCATTGGTATATAATTGGTAAACTGGAGCATATCAAAAGAACAAAGGTGGGAAGTAAAAATATTGAAAAGACTTTTAAAATTATCTTTTAATTTAATTTTTCTTTCTTTCTTATTTTTTTAATGTGTGTGTGTGTGTGTGTGTGTGTGTGTGTGTGTGTGTGTGTGAAATCATTTAGTCAAGTGAAACCATAAATCCTGAAAAGAAATAAGCTTTTTTTTTCCTTTGCTCACTGGAGGTATGGAGAAGTTACACAGTGTGGCCTCATTAGGATACACAAAGCATCAAGAATCAAAGTCTCCTCAACTGTCATCAACTAGAAGGACCAAAGCCTTCTCCCATTACCCACCCAACGGACCATGCACAAACTTTGCACAACAAAGTGACATGTTACTATCAACAGAATGGACTAGTTTGACTTTCCTCTGCCAGGAGAGGGTTGATAATCTTGATAATCAGGGTTTTTTCTTTTCCTTTTTTATTTTTATTACTTAGCAAAATGTGGTAAATTAAAAGTTCTGACAAAATTTCAATATTTCCTGCATATAACTTGTTTTCTGTGATCTTAGCTCAGAGTACCACAGCTGCAATGAATAAAGGAACAGTAAGATCTAGTCAAGCTGTGTGTTTGAAGTAGAAGACACCTTAACCCTTGGGCCTTTTGTAACTACTGAACTTCACTCTGAATAAGAACAAACGAGAATTCTCTACTAGTTTGATGGAAAAGAGAATAAGAGCTGGCCCTCAAGTGATCCCTGCCTTAGCCTAGATAGTTCCTAACTATGATGTGTTAATTCACCTTACAACTCCAATAAAATCAATGAGTCTAGCACTTGACATTCAAGAAAAGGGTCCAAGGAGCCAATTGGTGCTTGAGTATTTTGGAGTATTTTGCACAATGATTAACAGTACTCTGTGTTGTGTGTGTGTGTGTGTGTGTGTGTGTGTGTACGCGCGTGCACATATGTGTGCAGTGTGGGTAGAGGCAAATAATGGGGTTACCAGCTTGGTTTGTATTTCTCAAAGAATTGGGGCCAGCTACCCAACAGTCTGACCAACTAATGTGCATCTCATTTAATGTAATAATATACATTAAGACCTGTCAGGCCCTATTGTGGAAAATGAAGAACTACACATTGTACCACTTCATGTGGAAGTCTGCATATGGAACCCTTTAAGGTTCTTAAAAGACCCATTGGGGTTTCTAATTATTGTGAAACATCTCCTGGAATCCAGGGAGAGTAGGCTCTTGGCAGAATTGTTTCTGCCATTTCAAATGTTCACTGCAAAAATAATTAGATGATGAGATTTAGATAGAAACCACTAACGAATATTTTTTAAGTCTCTCTTTTGCTTTTTAATGTACAGAAAATGAAAATCTAAAATCAGCAGGCACTAAAGGAAACTGACACGGTGTGGCTCATTCTGGGGTGGGATTCGGGGCTTTCTTTTCTCTGACTTTAATGCTTGGCTTCCTGTGGTTACAAGTGGGGGGGATTTTCTTCATTTTTTGAACATTATACAATCCTGTTGAAAATTGGACCAAGGGTTGTTTTTTTAAACTTCTGTTCTAACTTTCTGAACTGGAGCGAGCCTCCATTGTTCCTCCAGGATTATGCGTCTTTCTTCAGAGGAAGCCTTGACATTAGAGAAACTTGCTTTAATCAAGCTTTAAAGTTATCTCCCCCTCCACATGCCCAACCAGAACCAGAGAAACCCTTTCCTCGGAAACTAGGAGCCAAGCTAGCATGCATTTAATTAGGATCCGTCACTTGTACCCTAGACACAGGGCATATTTGTTCAATTAAAATAAACAAATATGATCAGGAATTTAAAAAGCCATGCATAGGGAAAGATGGACATTTCAAAAGAAATGCTGGCTTAGGAAGGACGTGGCTGTGATAAAAGTAAGTTGCATGAAATGAGAAAGGTGAATTTAACAAACTGGGACCCAGGAGTCAAACCCCATGTAAAGCCAATGGGGTCTTGGAACTGATGGCATTGAGCTTGCCCCATCTGCTGCTTGGTTCATGCACAGGTTCATGCACAAGCCTCGGAAGGTGACACTCCAGCGCAAAGACATCATCCTGCTCTGCCTATTCACACCATCTTCATTCACAGAACAGGAGTCAGGGAACCGCTGGTGTGATGCCCATCTTTCCTATTTCAAGTTGCACAAATGCAAAGACACTGTTTCCTCTAGTGGACTTCGGAGAAGTTTACTCCTTTATCCTGAAGTCTGTTAGCACTGGATTGGGAGTGACTGCTCCTGGGTGCCACTGGGCCAACACATTTTCTCTGGTTGTCTCCAGTTTGAGATTCACCATCAAGTACTACATGGAGGGTAGTGGGTGTAGCTCCGTGACAGAGCAACTGCCTAGCATTCATGAGGTCCTGGGTTCAATCCCAGCACTACAAAAAAAAAAAAAAAAAAAGTAAAATATAAAAATGAGTACCAAATGAACCCTCAAAGCAGGACTCATGGTGAGATTTGCTTGATTGCTTGATGCATTTGATTATTCAAAATGTATTTCACTCTTCGTTTCTTGATATTATGTTAGGACCTAACATAGTCTAGACTTCTAAATTTCTCTGTGTAGACGTGAACTTCTACCAAACCTGCGAACAACATTCAATAAGAACTTAACCAGATGTCCAGTAAGCAGTGTTTAAGTTAAAAAAAGGATATGATATAATTCCCGCCTGTAAGGAATTGATTGTTTATTTAAAAGGGGCAAGTGGTAATTAATACTTATACTAATATTAATGCACATTTATTGGATGCCTGTAATCTGCATCCAAACATTGATCACATTGTTCTTGAGAAATGACATATTCTTTCAGTCATAGAGCTATTTAATCTTTGTACTCCTGAGGTGACAATTCATTTTTTTTGTTTGTAAATGTAAGTGGTGTGTGACAACTGTAAATTCCAGACAGCTTGCCACCAACCCTTCCTGTTCCTGTCCCACATGCCAATGCAAGGGCCATATCCTCAGGATGCAGCCCATGGTGGCTTTGTTTATCCCATGATTCCTGACCAGATGTCTCCAGTGAGACGTCACTGCATGGATGCTGAGATTGGCAGGGATCAACAAATGTGTTCCAAGTACCATATGCCAGGCTGTGTTAGAGGTGCCGGGAAAAGTGTAGCAAACAATGGGTAGCATCTTTGCCTTCAAGGAGATTATATTTTACTGTATGTCGCTTTTTAGCTAATTGCCCCTAGTATATATGTATGTGAATGTGTGTGTGTGTGTGTGTGCGTGTGTGTATATACAAGATGAAAGGGACTCAGAACATTGATGATTTATATATATATATAAATCATATGGTGAGTGCTGTGGAAACAAGCAGGAAAGAGGCACAGTGAATACAAGAAAAGTTTAATGTTAAATATTTATTGAACATCTATACATGTGTCTAGTTTCTATTTATGTAATAGTGAATAAAAATAAAAATTGCTGTTAGAAAAGAGTTTATGTTCTAGTAGAAGGAAACGGAATATAGATAAAGCACAAAAGTAAACTAGTACATTAGATGAACATAAGCACTAAGGAAATAAGCAAGACTGGGCAAGGCCATAATGGGAAGTGTTACAGTGACATTTTGTACAATGACTGAAGAAGAAGAGCTGATGAAGTACTCAGGAGTGGACTATGATTGATTGAGAAGCCAGCCTTTTAATGGGAGCACAATGCCTGTTCATTTTCCTGGCTGATACAGACCCTGGGTGTTTGTGTCAGGAAAAGAGACTGGTGGGATTAAGTATCTTACTTTCTGTCACTAGGTCCTTTTACTGTCCCCACGTGATAAACATTTATTTTTTTTCTTTCCTTAATATCCTCTATGCCTTAAAGTTGGTAGAGATACAGATTTTGACATTTGAATGTCAAATGTCTTTAATTTTTATATTTATAGATATCTTCATAATACTTTGTTAGTATAAAAACAAGAGAAAAAATGCAAAACACAGAAACAGAAGTTGCTATGAAACACCACATTAAACTGTGATACAACTTATTTAGTCCCTTTTTTTTTTTTTTGGTACCGGGGATTGAACTCAGGGGCAGTCTACCACTGGGTCACATCCCCAGCCCTTTTTTTGTATTTTATTAGAGACAGGGTCTCACTGAGTTGCTAAGTGCCTCACTGTTGCTAAGGCTGGCTTTGAACTCATGATCCTCCTGTCTCAGCCTCCCAAGTGCTGGAATTACAGGCATGTGCCACCCACACCCGGCTTATTTAGTCCCTCTTGAAGATAATCCTCACCGTAAGCTCAATTTTATTTTTGAGAAAACAAGAAGCGAAGCTGTTAAGGACACCTTCCTAGATTGGTGAAATGGTTCCACATAATAGTTAAGTAAATGCTGGCATTGTTCTGAAGCCAAGTCCATGCGCTCCCCTTCCACCCAGCCTGGTGGCAGACAACTGCTAACTATACTCCCAATGTTCATCTCCCCTTTCTCTCTCAGGGGCAAAACTTCTTCCATATTTTTGTGTACAACAATGAAGGGCTGTGGGGCATTTCCCTGTGGGGCTGGCATCTAGGGGTAGTCAGTGGGATGCAGGGAGACATTGCAGGGTAGAACCTGCAGAAAACTTGCAGGACTTAACTCTTCAAGGGGTCAGACTTAGGTGAGAGGTGTACCATTTTGTTCATTTGTTCTTTTTTTCTTTTTTCTCCCTGCTGCATGGCTGTGACTGCAAGTCTTCCAACTGCCATCTTGTGATCTTGAGGATGGATGCCATGTGCTAAGGATAATGGAGCAAAAAGATGAAAGGGACTCAGAACACTGATGATAGCATGTATCTATCACACTCTCCCTGGGCTGTCTCCCTCCTGGCTTATTTCACTCAAGGGAAAAGTAATGGCCTAACGGTTTATGACACTATTACTTCACATCATTCTTATCAATGGACAGATACAATTTTTAACTCGTACCTCGCTCTCTATTGTATAATATGCTATTGCAGGAAGTGACAGACTTATTGTGCCAGGTCATATTCTTATAATAATTACTAAAAACTCTTTGGTTCAAAAGCAAAGAAAATTTTATGTGGAATGCAGTGTTTGGCACATATTCTTAGAAATCCATATTGAATAAATGGAGTAATAATATTTTATAGGAACAGATTTCTAAATGATCAGATTCAGCATATGAGTGGGCCCCACTTGCAATTTGAGTCCTGACTGGCAAGTGCAGCCAAGACACCTCATTTGGACATAACCAAGATTCTTTGGCTTGAGGTGAGGGTTACCCAGATTCTTCTGGTTTAACCCTCCAATTTTCTACAACTTTGCTATTCTTTAATTCTCCATCCTTGCCATCCCTGTTCTAGGAAAAGGAATAGCTCTGTGATTGAAATGCATCAGCAATTTCAGTACTGCTAAAACATTTACAAAGCCATTTAATTCCAAGGGATTGTTTTGTTTCATTTTTGCTTTTCAAGAATTGAAATCCTCAGTTGTTCTGGACCAATCTTCATGTAACACAAACTAACCCATAAGAGTTTCTTTGCTATTTGGTTCCATGTGGCCTACAGCTCCAACTGAACCTTTGTCAATGTCCCAGTAAATCCAATGGTGCTGACATGACCTCTACAAGATAAAACAGGCCAGCACAGCATCACCTGCTGAGAGCAGAGGATCTTCTCAAAGTTTGGAAGATCAGGGACCCATTCATCCTCTGGACATAAGGCACTCTTAGCAGAGGACTGTGGTTCAACTCAGCTTGTCCAAAAGTAACTGCTCTTATATTTGCCAAATCTGTCATCTGTGTGCTTCAAATTGCTATTAGATGAACACCAGATCTTTGAAAGCATGCAGGTGGGAAACAGCCCTGTGTTCAGCCTAAAGAATCCACAGTATGTTCTACTAAGACCCAAAGCCTGGAGTACCTGGAGGTTGAACATCCAATGACACTCGGGGCCTTAGAATCATAGGAGGAGAGGGTAAAGTTTCTGTTCCTTGTGTCTGAGGACTGTTTGTATTTCCTGCCCATGAACTTTTATTTGTGAAGCTCCTGGCCTAGGTTCCCCATCCACTCAAATTCAGTGCAATTCAATAAACATTATAGAAAATTCATTATTGAAAAAGATTATTCTAGGCACTATGAGTGTTGTAAAACTAAATCAGAAGTAGACCCTAGACATTCTTCAAAATGGACTTTAAAACTACATCTTCTGTGAAGCCTTCTATATCTGCTTATTTTCACTACTAATCAAGTGTGTTTACTCACCTCTCTAAACCATGATTTTTTAGTACTATAATTCTAGAATCAACACGTTCTGTCCAAGGCACTTAATTTAAGCACCTCAATAGAACATTAAGCAACATTTAATCCCTGTATTGTTTTAATCCCTGCATTAAATCCTACACTAGAATGGAGAATAGGACATAGTCCCTTCCCTCTAGGAGCTACTAGTTTATTAAGAAAGAAAAAACATTTAGGCAATTTATTATAATCCTATGAAGTATCTACCTGCTACTCAGACCAATTGATTTAGGGTACACAAAGATGTGGCACCTTTTGATGTTGGGTCACAACCCCCGCCCCACCCCATACTCTTTGGTAATAGATTTCCAAATTTGTTCAGTTCAGTTATGTCCCAGTGGTGTCCCCAAGTGATGGGTATGGTTGACTGAGATGATGACAATTGGCTTTCTTCAGCTCCAAGCTTTCTCTGAAAGATTTCCAGTATAACCCACCTTCACTCAGTGGGCCCAAAAGGGAAGTCTCGGTTTTCCAAAGGTTTTGTTGTCACATGTCCTTTGCTCCTTAATCCTTTTTCAGCTTTGAACATAAAGGTAATATGTGAAGCAGACCTACGTAGACACCAGGACAGGACCACTTGGGTGAAAGCTGACAGTCAACAGCAGGTGGCAAATGAAATCACCCTGGGAGTGATGTATTTTGCCCTTCTCCATTTAGCTGTCGCCTCATCCCAAAAGACTATCATCAAGATTACGAAGGCTCTTTCTTGAACTCTTTTAAAAACCAAGACCCTAACTTTTTGTCTCTGTAGGAAAAGAGATTCATAAATAAGTTGGCCTATTCAAAGCACCAAACCAAGATGAATAGTTGCCTACCTAAGCCTTCTAGATGTATTAGAAAAATGAGCTCCTTTTGGTATAAGCCATTGCTGCTCACACACTGTTACTCACAGAAGAACATCTTTGCAACTCATACAATAGACCTTAATTGACATGTCTGGAATAAGTTGGGAAGAGGAGACTTGTTCAGCATTTGCTCAAAAACTATTTACCATCTGAGTTGTCAATCATATCAGTACTCATAAGTATGTACGTTAGACTGTCTTCAGAAATTGAAGAAGAAATAATGTCTACATACCCTTATAGTTCCTAGGAGTATTCCATGTTCCTAACAGATTTTTCAAAGGTTTTAATTTTTCTGATGAGATAAAGGAAAAGCAATGGGCAGTGTTTCTAATGATTTCCTGTCTAGACTCCAAAAGAATCAGTCTTCCTCACAAAGACTTATACTCAAGGCCAGGTGTGAAGTCTTGCCTTTACAACCAGGCTGCGAGCCACCACTGCCTTGAATGTCCTAGTAACCCCAGGTCTCAGTGCACTGAAAGGAACCTGTCCAGTGGGCAAGGACAGCCACTAACACTCAGTATATTATGCCAGTTTCATCAAGAGTGAGAAAGTAAGGAGGACTGTGTTGAAAATGCTGTGGAGGAACCCTGCATTTCACATTTCTCTTTGTTGACAGCTCATACATAGACTCATGCTATAAGCCCCCGAGATTGTGGGACTAACCACACTCTAGAAGATCTTCACTGAAGTCTGCACCAGCCATCTGCCAGTTGGTAGAGAGAAAGTATTTAAAGCAACTTCAAGGAGAAGTTCCCCATCGGTGACAAGGCTGTGCTCAGAAGTCCCTATTGTGTGTGTCAGCGTCTTCCTGTGCCATGAGCTTCGGGGCATCTAACAGAGAGCAAAACTGGCCACTGAATTAGAGCCCACAATGCCATACCCACTGGATGGAGACATTCTTGGTTAGGCCATCCAACCACTCTTTTATATTTCTTTTTTTCAATGGTGACTGTCATGTACATTTTATTATTTAGCTCTGGGGCTTTTGTTTGTTCTGTAGCAATGTTGGCTACTGACTAGCCACATGGCTTTGGGTTCAAAGTCCCCAAAAACTTTAAAATTTGATAACTCTCCCTTGTACATATCTATCATTTCATTTGGTTCAAAATCCTCAGATGACGTGGACATGTTTAGTCTGCAGAATGAAGACTATAAAAGGCCCTGCAGCTTTTTCCTTTTGTATCAAGCATTCAGATCAAGATATTCTTCAGTGAAGACAGAGGTAGAATTAAAACTTTAAATCCATAAGGCATAAGCTAAATTTGACAAAATTGCTTAGGATATGGCTAAGAGTAATAAATAGAAAATGCTTATATGGCTAATGTCATGATACCTATAATATCAAAGGCCATGTTCTTATGAAGATAAGCTGGGAGAGCACTATATTATTATTAATGTCAGTAGCAACCCATTTATGTTCCACTTATTATGTGCCAGAGATTAGACTCTGTGTTTCAAATGCATTAGATCTCTATTAAAATTCTCAAAGTTATGTATTTTATATTATAATTTTTGATGAGAAACTGAGACATCCTGTCCCAGGGTACCTAGATAGATGGATTTAACACCTAAGAATATTAATCCCCAAACTCACTGATATGCAATATCAGCTTTCAAATAAAAACATAGAAGGATACTAGCCCATTAAAATACTTATCAAGATTCACTTGAGCCACTTAGAAAGACAAGTCTTGTGACCTCCTCACAAGATGATCATCGAGCATTCTAGAAATATGTAGAAATATGTAGAAATATGTAGAAATCCTTCTTTGGGTTCTCATGCATTCTCTTAATTCAACAGCCTCATCCCCCTGCCAACTTTATCTTCTATAAGAGAGAGAGAGAGTGAGCAATATTTTTTATATATAAAAAAGAATTGTAGCAACTCAAATCCTATATCCTGTAAGCACCAAGAATTCAAAGGCTTTATTTTATTCCTTGCCCATTGTCTTGGGACTGACACGCAGCCATCCTCCAACACTAGGCATTCAGAGCTACAGCACGGCATGAGTGAATCCATGAATGAATGATTTGGATGCTCCTTGTCCAGATCATACCTCTCAGAAGTCATGCAAGTTCCCACCTGTGTGGGATTTTTGTTTCCTGGACCAGTGCTTTATCTACTCCATGATAACAGACTTTTGTGATGTTATAGTTTAGATATGGGGTGCCCCCCCCCAAAAGCTCATGTGTGAGACAATGCAAGAATTTTCAGATGTGAAATGATCAGATTAAGAGAGCTGTAACCTAATTAGTAGGTTAATCCACTGATATGGATTAACTAGGCAGTAACTGTAGGCAGGGAGGGTGTGGCTGAAAGATATAGGTCATTGGGACATGCCTTTGGGATTTATATTTTACTTCTGGTGAGCAAAGCACACACACTCTCTCTATCTCACTTTCTCCCTCCCATCTCCCGGTTGTCATCAACTGAGCTGCTGTCCTCTTCCAAACCTGTTCATCATGATGTTCTGCCTCACCTTGGGTCCAGAATTTTGGAGTCAGCTGAACATGGACTGAACCTCTAAAATCATGAACTAAAATCAACATTTCCTCCTCTAACTTGTTATGTCAAGTCTTTTTGGTCACAGTCATGAAAATGCTGACTAAAACAGAAATTGGAACTAAGAAGTGGGGTCACTGCTGTGACTATTCTGATCATGTGATTCGAAGTTTTTGCAACTGGTTTGCAAGAATTTTCAAAAGTTTAGAGATGCAAGTCAAAAGGAAAGTGTTTTTAGAATGTTATAACTGAGGCTTAATGGGTGATTCTGGTGGAAGCTTAAAAAAAACAGTATGCCAAGAGAACTGTGGACAGTAAAGATTGGGCTTATGAGGTTTCAGAAGAGGAGAACTCTATTGGAAATTAGATTAGAGGTCTCCATGTTATGTTCTGGCAAAGAAGATATCTATGTTTTGCCCATGTCCCGAGAAATTTTGTGAGACTTAATTTAAAGTTGGAGTACGAATTATTCTGGTGGAGGAAATTTCAAGATAGTACTATATTTGTGGGGTGGCCAGGGAAGCTGCTGGCATGGATATTTCCAGTGACTTTGAGCCAATTTTACTGTGATAATCAGGAGCACAAAGATTTGAAAGACTTGCAGTTTGGTCAGAAAAGTGTGAGTAAAACTGGGACTAAGGAAGTTGTAATTGTTAAAGACATTATAGCCACTAAAGTGTTGATAAATACTTTGCACAGAAACAACAGGAAATCTGGGCATTTTAGGAACTAAAAAGACCAAGCTTATCTCAAGACCAAAAGCGTAAAAGTAAAAATTATTTTGAGAAGAGACAATGGAGACACCCTGCTTGCACAGGGGGACTTAGGAAGTTCTTGTTGTTTTTTAACCATGCTTAGCTTCACAGGCACTCAAAACATGCTGCAGTCATGATCCCAGGATGCTTGGATACTGTTCAAGATGGTGGTAGACCTTGGCATCAACCATGTGCTATTGGTTTCATAGAATTGGAGAATGCTAGAGTTAAGGGGCCATGGAGGCTTCCACTAAGATTTAGAGGAAGGCTTGAAAGGTCAGACAAAACATAGTAGGGTTAGAGTCCCTGAAGGCTGTCCTTGCAAGAGTGGTGCATGAAGACATGAGAATAAAGCTGAAACTCCTGTGGAGACTCCCAGGATGAAGAGATGCCAGTACCATGCAATATGGATTAATTTGACTTAAGTATATGAAGGTAGGGTGTGGCTAGAGGAAGTAGGTCACTGGCAGCATCCTTTGGTGTTTATATTTTTGCACATGGTGAGCAAAACTCTCCCTTTCCCAGGTTGTCATGAACTGCATTGCTATCTTCCTCCAAGCCCTACTGCTGTGATGTTCTGCCTCAACTTGGGCCCAGAGGTATGGAGTTGGCCAATTATGGACTGAATTTCTGAAACTGTAATGTAAAATAACCTTTCCTCCTCTAATATGTTCTTGTCAGGCCTCTGGTCACAATGATGAAAGAGCTAACTAAAACGTGTGTTCTGCTTAAGATCCTTAGGTCTTCATGACAAAATAAATTCAATATAAGGAAGTCTAGCTATTCAATAGAGGTGTGAATGCAACCAAAAGTAGTCTCATTTTAAGAATCATGGAAAGTCAATTTTCCATATCTTTCTGTGGTCACCCCACATTTTATTCTTATAGACACAAGGCCTAAAGATCAAAAGTGCTCTCCTAGGGCTGGGGATATAGCTCAGTTGGTAGAGTGCTGGCCTAATATGCTTAGGGCCCTGGGTTCAATACCCAGCACTACCGAAAAAAAAAAAAAAAAAAACACAAAAAAAGTGTTCTCCTAAGCCATCACACTACTCACCCAAACTCATCATAAGGAAATCCCTTCCATTTGAGAAAACCAACTCTCTTTCCCTTTGAGAGGTCCTTTGAGTCAGGAAGTGACAGTTCATATTCTTGGTGTCAGAATAATTTAGAGACTCTACCTTTACTACGTCATAGCACATCTAAAATCTCCAAGATAGAATGTTCATCCTTGTTTATATCTCCTGGAAGTCTGACTAGGGCTGCATTCAAGGGCTGGGAACCCTTAGTAACACTTCCAAGTGATGCTTCTTCATGTTCTCTGACTGCCTGGACTCTGTAAACTGAGCATAAACTATGTACTTTGCTGATTCCTGAGAGGCAATGTAATAGAAGAGAAACGGACTTTGACATCAAGAAGTTCATAATCAGATGAGAAAGGCAAGTCCACAAACAGGCAATTTTCCGGTTCTAGCCTGGGGTCTGATGTCAGTTCATGCAGAACCCCAGGGAATTAGCCCAGCTTTGTGAAGAAGCATGAAGGGCCAGGTGCGGTGGCACATGCCTGTAATCCCAGCAGCTCAGGAGGCTGAGGCAGAAGTGTCACAAATTCAAAGCCAGCCTCAGCAACTTAGTGAGTCCGTAAAAATTTAGCAAAACCCTGTCTCAAAACAAACAAAAAAAACAATAAATAAATAAATAAATAAATAAATAAATAAATAAATCAATAAATGTGCCTGGTCACCATAATCAGGAAGGACTGCTTTACCATGGCCTAAAATGGAGAGTGTGGGTCCACAGAGCACAGCCCCATTATTTAACAACTTACCCTGTGGGACTTGGGGAACTAATGAAACATTTTGTCATGGGTCTTGACGTCAGGTTCATTTTCTTTAATGATCACTATAGAGGCAGTTATAAAAGATTTTGGGTAACAAAACTGGAAGAAATCAGAGAGGCCAGCCCAGAAACTGGGTTTCTAGAGATCTGGGCTGAACTATTTCAATGACGTTGAAGAGTAAGGGAAGAATATGGATATGAGAGATGTCTAGAACAGCTTCATTGTCTCTCAATTTTTATTAGTCCTTCTGAAGGTCATCCACAGTCTGGGACCTGCTGAACACTCCTAACTATACCACATTTGCACTTTGGGCGAGAATTCAATGTTTCCTTCAAACTTTCTCAACCTACTTAGACTCTAGGATCCCAGACTTGCTTATATTCAGGATCTTCTTTGATCCTGAAGTTATACTGAATGATGGATACTCTGAGGTTACCCTCCATTTTATTGCTCCACAAGTGCTTCTTTTCAATATCAAAATATCAAAAATGGTCTCAAAGTCCAGGCATCTTCGTAAGTTTGAACAAACTCATTTTTGGATACAGAGTTGGATCTGAATTGACTAAAATACTTTGTCACAAGTATCAATATCTTTGATTACTCAGACCTTCTCCAAAAAATTCTGAACCTGACAACCAGCTTGCTAATCAGGATTGTGGTTCTCTGTGTGTTCCTTTATGCCACTGCTGCAGAATCAACGATGGAACCAGCATTTTTAACCTGTAGTGATTTATTTCAGTCCTTGAGCTATTTCCTCTAATCTCCATTCTCTTCAGTTTTAAAGCCCTACAAGGAACTCTAATGACAGCAGCTGCTCCTTTTAAAATGCTCAGAAATCTCCCTTGCAGTTTAAAAAAATTACATATATATGATTTCAAAGACCTATTTAACCTTTGCACTGATATTTCAAAGCAACAGTTTATTCAATTAAGAGGAAACATTTTAAAACAGATAATATTTTTTGCAGTATCTTAGCAACAGGTGATTGAACCCATGCCTAGAACTCAGACTTGAGATTTTGCCAAAAGGGCCACATACTAGTGATATCTTCCTTTTAACAAATGGAATAAATCTAATATTGTTTTGGACAAGTTGTGCTGGATTACATCATAATATGAAATCCTGACAACAGAGCCACAGTGGGGGAAGGACAAGAAGAAAGTAAAGGTTAAGTCCCAGAGGTACATACAGCTTTGGAGAGAGCAAGGAAATGTTGTGAGCTCCTTTAGGTCCCCAGCTTCAACTCAGGTGCTATAGGCCTTGGTCATTCAGAACTCAATCTTCCCTCAGGAACCTCTGAGGTTGAGGGATCTGTCCCCACTCTTCATAGCCTACCCCAAGCTGGAGGTTCGTGTAGATGGAGAATGAGAAATTCTTAACTCATTTGAGAATTTTTGTAATCATCTCACTATAGAAAAGTGCACCTTGGAAACGCACATGAAAAATATTTGCATGATGTTAGGTTTATAAAGTGGGGTAAACTTAGCTTGGAATCCCATAATTTCCCACCATTCCCCGGGTTATAAATCCCTGTTCCATCAGGCCAGCCTCAGAGGAACTTGGGAGAAGCAGCATGACTGAAGTGCCTCTTTCCATGGTCTGGGGCTCCTGTCACAGTGTGATCTGTGCATTTGCAAGGGCAAAAGGGGAATACAAAGTCACGTTTGTGTTAATTAAGGTTGAAAAGAGTCTTTTATTTTTAAAGCAGTTCTGCCCTTGGGCATTTGCATGCTGATTGGTAGATGCAGTGCAAACAACTAAAGAAAATCTCCTTTTAAAGACTATAATTAAAACAATCTTTAACACACGCTCAAGAATGTCTTCAGTCAAGGTCATTGTCCAAACTCCATTTCCAAAAAATTGAAAGTGCATAATAACAACCTCAAACTTTTGCTGCAGTAACGAGGTTAGGTATGTGGAATAGCAGCTATGGCATGGTAACATCAATGCCCAGCATATGGTAGCAATTATCATCATAATTATCGTTTAGTAGTCATAATCCTGCAGTGTGATGCAATTTCTAGCATCATCCCTGACTCAACTTAGGTGAAGCCAAAAGAGACCACACATTGAAACAGCTAATGATTGAATTTTTTTTTTTGATTTGTTGGAAACTCCCTGATCATAAAATATAGCTCTTTTATTTTTACATTCATCCACCTGGCAAATATTTACTTATTTTCATATTTCTTATTTCTGCCAGGCACTGTGCTAGGTGCCAGAGATGCCAAAATAAGTACAATGTGGTCTCTGCTTTCAAGTTATATGGAATCCAAAAGGAAAAAGAGACACATTGATAGATATTTATCAATATGGATATTGATAAACATAGATCTGAAAGAGATGTGCACAATATCAGAGGAACACAAGCTAGAAAGGTAGGTGTCTGAGCCCAGGTTCCCTCAAAAACAGATTGATGCTAAAGCAACCGCAAAGAAACAGGGCAGAGATAAGCTGGAGGCAGAGCAGAAACAAATGCAAAAGTAAGTGGGCTTGTTATGAATTTGGCCACAGCTTCATGTCAGATATGAATGGTTGCTCATTTTCTGAAATCATCTTTGAGTGAAAAGATGAACTACCTATGCTTGGAATCATGTATGGGATCAGGGAAAGAAGACAAACTTTTTCCACTGCTTTTTCTTTTCTTTTATTCAAAGTTGTTATATATGACAGCAGAATGCATTGCAACTCATATTACACTTATAGAGCACATTTTTACATATCTCTGATTGTATACAAAGTATACTCACATCATTCCTGTCTTCATACATGCACTTAGGGTAATGATATCTATCTCATTCTACCATCTTTTTAATTTTTTTTTTATTTGTACTTTTGCCTCCTCCCTTCTGTCTCCCTTTGGTAGGAATCTGCTGACTCCTGGCTCCCCTGGGCTGGAGACCCCAGGACACAGCCAGCCTCTCCTGCTAATTGGCATAGCAAGGAGTAGAGAGGAGAGAGGCTGCTTCAGTAAACTGGCATCATCACTAGAGGACTAGCTCAAGCTCACGCTCAGACTTCTTAGTCTAGAAAGTACAAATGCCAAGACCCAGAGGAAGGGCCAGGCAGAGCGGCATGGATCTGAGATAACACAATACAATAACTGTACTTAGTATGGAGAGGAGAGAGGGGCTCTTAGAGAACATGGGAGGATGCCTGCATTATTGTCATCGGAGAGGGAATAGAGCATTGCCTACAAGGGAAAGGTTGAGATAACAGGGTTTGAACCTGAAGCACTGAGTGGAGGCCATGGACATGAGAGAAAAGGAAGTTCATAACTGGAGAGAAGAACATTTTCCCCTGCAGTGACTGCAGACATGATGCAAAGGCCAGAGAAAATCAGAGCACCCAGAGATGTTTTCCCTGCATCCAAAGTACATGCTTTTCCTTGGGAGATGTGAGACCCTCTTCCTGCCCCCACCTATTCTCACATGCATAAGTGGTCCCATCTAACAGCTATTCAGTTTTGCCCAACAGGTGCAATTGTGGGTGTCAGAAAGACAGAGTGAATAGGTCACTTTTCAGATGCCCACATCTTGCAGTGACAGACACACAGACAATGTCTGGTGGTCAACATTTCAGTAGAACTGTTCCAAAATAGGCCAGGTACAGTGGCACACACCTATAATCCTAGCAATTGGGGAGACAGAAGCAAGGAGAGTCACATGTTTGAAGCCATTCATAGAAACTTAGTGAGATTCTCAGCAACTTAGGGAGACACCTAGCAGGGCTAGGGATGTAGCTCAGCATTAAATTGCTCCTTGGTTCAATGCCCATTACCAAAAATGAACAAACAAAAAAGAGAAACCACCACCATCATCACCAATGACAACCACTAGAAAAAAGAAATGTTCTAAAAATGGAGCACAGAGAATGGGATGGATTATTTTTCTAATAAGAAAATGCTTGCCACATAAGAAAGGAGGTGCTATGTGATCTGAGTCTTAGGGAAAAGGTTCTGTTTGCCCTGCAAAAAAAAAAAAAAAAAAAAAAAAAAAAAAAGAGTAAAGCATCCCATGGGAGAGGCAGAGTGTGAAGCAGAATTGGGAGGCACCATGCTCGGTGCAGGAACTGGTTGAGGGGTCAATGTCAGTGGAGCGTGGGTCCAACCTCACATCAGAAAGCAGACCAATAGCAGAACGAGGAAGGTCATCCAGAGAGAAACTCACTACCACTAATTCTTCTCCCTACAAGTTGACATAGTCCTCCCAATCTGCCAATCAAATTCCACTTTTTTTTCTTTTCTATAAAGGCTAGGCTTAGTGATACCGTCCAAAAGAAAGGGAGAAAAACTTTGCTCTTGGAGCAGCATGCTCTGTGAGCCCACACCCAGGCAGCCGTCTATAGGAGGACTCTTTCCCACCCCAGCTCACCTTGGGGTCAGCCCACCAGAAATGTGCTTAGAATCACAGCACGGCCAGCAGTAGATAACACCTCCCTGGGCCTTTGATCTGCAGGCATGGTGATTGTCAGACTGTACATTTCTGCAAGTGATGAAAACACTAACAATACCCCAACCCTAAACTTTAACCCTGAACCACGAGGTTGATAATATTCTCCAGAACAAGCCAGGGAAGTCTGGAGCCTGAGCCCTGTTGTTTGCAACAAACCTTGAAGGCAGTCTGTCTGGGTTTTGGCATGACAAGCAGCACTGGCGGAGCTGGGCTTGTTCCTTTGCAGGCAGATGCCACGTTCAAATGAAAGCTGTGTTGCACACGGGATCTGAAAAGGCTTGTGACTGTTTGCTATTAAATCCAGGCTGACTGGCCTACCCCAAGCACCAGACAATCTGCCTTGAAGCAGGGAAGGAAACTTGGAAGGGTGTCTCCAGGCCTTGGCACCACACAGGCTTTCTGGGCCTTGGTGTCATATAGGTGCTTTGTAATGTAGCACATTTGTTCTGCTGTTTAAATATGTATATTCTGGGTATGGAAAGCTAATATCTGGAACAATAAGGTAATCCTATATGCTTTGCAATAAAAAACACGAGCAAAGGGCTCCTTGCTGCCAGAGTTCTGCCATTCTTGCTTAATTCTGTCTTTCAGTTACGTGATATGTTTGAACGCATACTTGGTTAAAACGGCATGGAGAAAATGAGCTGCAAACAATATCCACTCTGCCTTTAAGAACCAGGAGGCCAATTAAGCATAGCTTCAATTAGAATTCAAAGAAACAACCAAGGAGAAGCCACAGTTCTCTCACGGAAGCATTCTTGTCTGTCAATCTCCAGCCTGCTTTCTTGCCTCCAAAAGATGCTAAGTGTGGGGAGGGGCGAGGGAGAGGCGAGAGTGAAGAAAGCTGTCCTTTCCCAAATATTCTGAAAGGTGTCTCACAGGAAGGAAAGACCACAGCTCTTTGGCTTGTTAGAAATAGAAGTCTCTTCTTGGTGTAGGAATTTAGCTTCCTGGGACTCCAGTTCTTGAAAATATGTTTCAGGAGGGATGCAGAAAATAGCAAAGTGAAAACTGAAGTGGTTGGGGTGAGGCTGCAAGGGGGTGGGTGGTGAATCTGAAGACAAGCAGGTACCCCCAGTGGAGCTCAGAAAATAAAAAATCCTTGTTCACTGTCAAGTGCAGCCTGGAGTGAGAACGGGAGGCACTCAAGCCCACTCAGTCTCCATCTAGCCCTCTCTTGGTTCTTACTTCTCTGTCCCATGTGCTTTCAGCTTCTCAAAGAGACAGCACTCAGGGCCACTCGGCCACTGAGCCACATCCCCAGCCCTAGTTTGTATTTTATTTAGAGACAGGGTCTCACTGAGTTGCTTAGGGCCTCAATTTTGCTGAGGCTGGTTTTGAACTCACGGTCCTCTTGCCTCAGCCTCCCAAGTCACTGGGATTACAGACGTTTGCCACTGCAGCCGGCCAGACCCCGGATCTGGAAGTCGGGAAGCACTGATTTTATATTCTGACCCTGTGTGTACACTGGAGCATTAACCATCCTGACTTTTGACTTCTTTAGGTATAAAAGTTTAATAATGATTTTGAACTTACAGGGTTTTTGTAAGAAATCAAAACAACTTCTATACTTGCCAAGAAAGGGCATCAGTCATCAACTGGGATGTCAATAAAGAGGCAGCTGTGTCAAGACACAGAAAAGCCCCTAAAGACATAACCCTCTGCAAACAATGCAAGGTGAGGTTCCACTAGATGCCGGACAAACAGCACTCCTTCTACTTTTCTCCCACCCTTTAGTCAATGCTCCTGGCTGGTTGCATTCTCATTTTGATCTCACGGACATGCTTTATCCCAAGTGGCCACATCAGGATATATGATAAGCTCAGGTTTTTTTGAGTCTCACCTCCTACACCAATTCCTCTGAGAAGCCCTCATGGGTCAGGGGTTCCTGTGACCCTCCATCATGCCCCTCACATCAAAGGTGGTCGCGCTTCACTGAGATGTCATGTCACCTGTGTCTTCCATCTGCCTATCTGCGAACTCCCTGAAACTTCTGTCTTCTTTCCTTCCATGTCCCACCCTCGTGGCTAATGAGAGTGATACACCACAAACATTTCAGGTATATCTGATGGATGAATGGAAGACAAAATGAAAAGCATTAGATGAAAACCCTTTTATTCCACTGCCCAGCTAAAAGGTCAAACATTTCTCAGCCATGAATAGGCTGTCTCAAAAAAAAATACAGACAGTGAAAGACCTCAGTACACCACACCCCAAAGCAATGATGCTTTGTGAACTCTACTTCTCTGGATGAAACCCCCCTCCCCCAATTGAATCACACCGTCACAGAAATCACTATTACATTGAGAGAGAAGCCCCCTGCCTCAAGAGCTGGTGGGTTGAAATTGGTTAGCAGCAAGGACATACAGTAGGGGAAGGTGTCTTAGTCCTTTCTCTAAATGTTTACAGCATCACTAGTTGGGAATTTCATGGGCCACTTCTATCCTAGAACAAAGTATGATTCATAAATTGCTCTTGTACTTGTTAGCCCAGCTACAAAAGGCTAAAGTTTCTCAGAAGACTCATCTCTTTCTGGAGACAGCAAAAATCACACAATCAAATGACAACTGTGGTTGGTGTCTCCTCTGGACTATTTATAACACCTTCTATATGCTCTCCAGAAAGCTTAGAAGCAAACTAGACAGTCTTATTCTCTCATTCACAAAACTTTAAAAACACTCACCCCTTTTCCAAGGGCAGCTTCATCTAAAGAAAACGTCATCTAAAGAAGACTCACGGCTACTGTGAAGGTGTCAATGGAATGGGTGAGAATAGAGGGCATGAGATGCCAGAGTTGTGTCACTCACAAGACCTATTTTTTCCTTATTAGATAAACATCTGAAAATGGAGAATCACAAGAAGGCTTCACACTTCTATTCCATCTTTCAGCTATCAAAACTGAATTGAGCCTGACGTGATTTAGCTGTCCACACCTGGGTCTGGAGCAGCTTGCCTTAGGCCCTTGAGAATGCAGACTCCAACACACTCTGCTGGGGGTAAGTACATACATTACCCTTTTATCCTGAGTTCAATCTATAAGACACTGAGAAATTATGCATTTAGATTCCCAGCTAAGTTGGTTTGTGAATATCTCATCCTACTTTTAGACAAACTTACCTTCCAGTAATTGGCAATGCTGGCCTACTGGGAAGTCCAAAGGGGCAGAATCTTAGGCTCTGGGTTGTTCTCTCTGGGCAGGCCAGCTGGGATCTAAGGAAGCAGCTGACAACTGAGTCTACTTTATTCTCCCAACTGACCACTGAGTGAATCCCTCCTCCTCCCAAGGAATGAAGGGCAGAGAGTGGGACATTGGCGAATGTCTTGTCATAGGGGAATGGAGAGGCTTCCCCCTATGATGGCTCTCCTGGTTACACAGAACCTGGTCTGAGAACATCTCCTGCTCCCCACTTGGGAAAACCCAGGAAAATGACCTGCAGGTGGGGTACATCTGTACAAGCCGAGTAAACCAGAATGCAGGTTAGTCGTCTTCTCTAGTAATAGAATCCCTTCACTCCATCATGGGAGCAAAAATTGTTCACAAGGAACTTGAACAAATTTATTCAGAATCACAAACCATAACAGCTACTTCTGTCCTTTTTCAACAAACATGGGTCCAATTTCTCAGAAATTCTGCAACTAAAATCATAAATTATAAAATTTATTTATTATAAAATCACAAAATATAAAATAAATAAACTAAAATCATGAGATTTTTGATGGTTATAATAACTGTATTCTAAAAATAGACCTTCTAGAGGCTTAAAAACACCTCTCAAAGAGTCCATTACTAAGATTGTATAATTAAGCTGGGCGCAGTGGCACACGCCTGTAATCCCAGCACTTTGGGAAGCTGAGGCAGGAGGATCACAAGTTCAAAGCCAGCCTCAGCAATGGCGAGGCACTTAGCAACTCAGTGAGACCCTGTCTCTAATAAAATACAAAAAAGGGCTGGGGATGTGGCCCAGTGTTCTAGTGCCACTGAGTTCAATCCCTGGTACCAAAAAAAAAAAAAAAAAAAAAGATTGTATAATTAATAAACATTTCAGATATGTGTTCATTGCTTAAGATAGAATTGATGGAATTTACTATTTCACAAGGAGGTTAATTAAAATTTTATTTAATCAAAATATTCTTATTTTTACTGTATGGCCAAAATAAATAAAATTGAGTCATGATTTTTGTCAGCTAAATAGATATATTCTGCTAATGCTTAAATTATCATCCAT
The DNA here is from genome assembly GCA_025594165.1 of Tamias sibiricus. Lineage (NCBI taxonomy): Eukaryota > Metazoa > Chordata > Mammalia > Rodentia > Sciuridae > Tamias > Tamias sibiricus. The sequence continues at coordinate 84,347,718 of CM046670.1, forward strand.
CTTAGCAAAAGGGTAATCTATTATATTAGCGGTCAGTGACTGATTAGTTATTTATTCTCTTAGAGGATAACCAAAGGAGATTAATATTCTGATAAGTTTGTCACTGATTGCTGAGGAGTGCCTAGCTTGCTTTCATCATATAGCCTCTAATGTGTCAGATATAAATTCAATTTTAATTTCAATTAATACTAATGCTTTCCAAATTGTATTTAATGAAAGGGTCCTCATTTTAATTACAAATCATTCCTTTCTTAAAAGTTTTAAATAGAGTTAAAATAAAATTGCACAGTTAACTTAGTCTTGAAGAAAGAACAGTAAATCAAAGGACATTGGAGGAAGATAGTATATATTGCTTATTTTTCTGCAAAAGTTGCATTTTTTACTGAAGTTCTGTCAGTTTGAGGAGGTAGTGGGGGCAGGGAGGAAGGGAGTGAAGAGGGGAAGAAAGAGAAGTCTCAGGTCAACCAAGCACAGAGCATCTCCCAGTTACCCTGCAAGGATGAATTAAAATTACTTATTTTTATTCTCAAAATAACCCTATGAAGTAAATATGTCTCCTACTTTATGGAGTAGCAAAAGAAGACTCCTAGAGTGTCATTCCTTAAGCAATTTTATAAGTTAGTGAAAATAAACTTAGGCCAATCCAGCTCCAAAGCACCCACTCCCACCAATGCTGTAGCTCCTCCTGCTCCCAGCAGTGATGGCAAAGACCTTCCATAGATTAGAGCTGAGGCAGGTGATGAAGAGACCAGTCTACCTGGAGCTAGTCAGATTCCCTCTCTTGTTTCTCTGCAATTTGGGTTCCCTTGGACATTTCTTCTCCAGTATTTATAAAACATCAATTAATATAAGGAACAGGAGGAGCAAATAAAGAGAAAAACTGAGCCATCATGAGGCAGCAAGTGTTTTTAATCTGAAAACAGCATGTTGTAAAATGACCATGAGCTTGAGAATTAAGAGACCCAGGTTTAAAGCCTGAAGAAGTTAATTAACATGGATTGCCCCCAACCCCCCCAAAAAAAAACCCCATTGCCTATGAGCTAAGTCCACAACCGATAAAGTTGGCCTATATGTTTTATACACACACACACACACACACACACACACACACACACACACACAGGTAGATAGATAGAGATTCCCATAAGAAAGAGAGAGCTTAGTTTGATAAAGTATTTAGAAATAAGAACACACTGGCTCTGGCTGGCTATGTGGCCTTGGACTAGCCACTTCTGCAATACAGGCCTCAATTTCCTTATCTATAAATAATAAGATTGGATTAGATCAATGGTTCTCCAAGTGGGAACTTGTTAGAAATGTACATTTTTGTATTCCACCCACAATAAAAGCATTAGGTCATCCATATGGGTTCTTATAAAGCTCAAGAAAAGCTGATGCCCAACAACAACACAAAAAAGTACAATACTTTTCATTGTGATTTACAAGTCATTTCAGTATATGAAACTTTATTCATTGTGAACAAAATCCCACTCATTTATCTTGAACTGTGGGTAGGGTGGAGGCATCCTTGGATATTCCATAAAACTCCATGGAAAAGAAAGGAAAATCAAAAGAAAGGCATGATAAGCATGGTATCACAGATAATTCTGGGGACCACAGGAACACAAAAGAAGGGGATCCAATTCAGTGGAAGTGTTTCAACTCAGATTGGGGAGGGAGAGAAAGCGAATAACTCAGGTTATAATAGAAGGCTTCCTGGGGGAGGGTATCTTTGAAATCTTCTTTATATAAACCCCAAGGAAACCATTATTTTTCCTGAAGTTCACAGCAAAAGCTCCAAATTCACAAAACTATTGAAATTTAAAGATAGATAATCTTTGGAATTGGAAACTCCATTTTTAGTTGAGCCTGCACTTCTATAGTTCTCTGTAATGGTTTGGGCACAATTAAGTTCCCCCGCCCCACTCCTCCTCCCTACCCCTGAAGGAATAAAGTCTAATCCCTGCTGGGCTGGAAGTGGGGAGTCCTTCAGTAGTCAAGGAGGCAGCAGTGGCAGAGCTCTGAGGCCCATGCAGTCACTACTGCGCCTATTAAACGTATCAGATGTCATCGGTACCTCCTTTATCCTTCTCACTTTGGACCTCACAGGCTGATAAGAAGGGGAAAGCGTTATAACCCAGAAGTAAAACTGTTGCATGATTATAACCCTGACAGCCTCCCTCTAATGAGCTTCCCTGCAGATAGGGAGAAGGGAGAGTGCTTTGATCTCCAGGAGCAGGAGGCTAAAAGGACCACTGTTTGGAACAGAGCTGTCTGATGGGGTCCAGTCTTCCAGTAATCAAAGTCACAAGCTACCATCTGAGCCATTTGTGAACCACAGATAAGATTAGCTTGCTCACTTGCTAGATCAACCACCGCCATCAATGGAGGCTAATTGTATCTGAAATATGACCAGGGAAGTGTCGGCTCCCAGAGACAAGCATTTCCTTTATCCTGTGTTTAAAGCCGGATAGGATTTTTATTTGGAAACATGAGCAAAACATAACACGTGCAACATTTTACTCCCAGTCACAAGAGAAGGTGAAATGTGGGATTCTTTGAATTAGACATCAATCTGCATTTATGTTTTTACAAAGATTCCGCAGTAGCGTCAGAGAATAGGTGCTTTTCGGGTGGAATACTGCAGGCCCAGGAATAATTGCACCAAAAAATGACCTCATAATTTCACAGTTACAACAGGCTATGAGAAATCATGTCCAGGAAGACCTGCTTTGAAATTCTAGAATGTTGTGTGCCATAGGAAAAGAATGATCGGTCATTTGGAATGTGAAGGCATTTATAATGGTTGGATTTTGCTTCAGAGGCTGCTGTAACTGACAGCTTTACTTTCCTAGGATTTATTTCCATGTTAGTAGAATTTGAGCTCAAAAATGAATCATGGTCAGGCAACTTGGACAGAGCCTGTCCTTGGCAAATGAAGAAAGCCCATTGTTCAGCCAAGTCAACAACAGGTAAAGGTGGTTCTTTCTGCTTAAGACATCACCCATTCTTCTGTGTTCTCCAGAGAAGGTGTGGTTCAAGAGCTAGGAAACTGGGCTGCACAAGCCCTTTAGGAACATTTGCATGTGTGTGATCTCTAGCCACGTTAGCTTTCCTCTTTTGTGAAGGAGAGAATGCACATTCCTGACTCCCAGTCCAGCCTGCTGCAGCTTCAGCCTCTCTATTTCCAGCCTCATCCACTATAGCTCTTAAATTGCTAGGTTGTTCCAGTGTCCAGGCGGCTAGTAAAAGCTGCCTGAAAATGGCAAGGTATGATGACAGGCACCTCATTACAGTTCCCAAAATACATAGACCCAGAATAGCCCTGTGCAGTTGGGGTAAGAGGAAAAGGAGACCAAGAACAGTGACACTCCAAGTTTCTCATCCTGGTAAGGGTCACAGAAGGTTTCCTCATCTACTCACAAACTCTCAAGCTCTGATGACCTTGGGGAGACTAGACTGCCTTAGCTGACTTTCTCCTGCTTTCTGGGTTGGGCTGACAAGCTACCCGCCAGTGCCTGACCTCAACAAAGCTGAAGATGGTGACCACAGGGACAGTGCTCCTGTAGGACCTTCCCAGGTCCACCTCACAGAACCATATGGAACATTACAGGTGCAGGAGCTTTTATAGATAGCACACTCCTAAGTCCCCAGGTGCTGTGAGAAGCATTTCTCATTCCATAAAACATTTAATCCTCACTGATAAACTTGAAATTATAGCTATTACTTTTGCTTTAAAAATGAGGAAAGTAAGACTCAGGAATATTAATCAAATTGCCCCAGGAGCACAGAGAGTAAGGAATTGAGCTGGTGTATGAAAACAGATTTGTTTGATGATAGAATCCTCACTTTTAAATATGATGCAATAGATCATTTGGATTATTGTTACAACTTTTTTAAAAAATATTTTTTAGTTGTAGATGGACACATCTTTATTGATTTTATTATGGACCTTTATTGATTTATTTTTATGTGGTACTGCGGATTGAACCCAGGGCCTCACAAATGCTAGGTGAGCACTCTACCACTGAGCCACAACCCCAGCCCACAACTTTTGTTTTATGTTTTGCAGCAAAAGATTTTACTGATCCTCTTCCTTAACTCTTCCCCTGCTAGGGAAACTCTAAAGTTCCTTATTAGTTTCCAACTTATAAACCACCAGCGTAGCTGAACTCAAGAAGAGCACAGCTGGGGGAAACTGAAACAGAGATGCTTCTCATCACTCTTCTCAAATCCCATCACTACTTCTGGGATCTTAATTTCCAGTCCAGTCTCCTGCTTCTTCTGTATTTGCTCCTAAGCACAAAGTGAACCAATGTTGCACCTGAGGCAGAATGGTGAGAGGCCAATACAGGGTGTCAGGAGAAAGTCTTTTGCATCCAGGAAGATGACACAGTCTGTGGAGAACCAAGTGCCAGTTTCTGATCATGAAAGATGAATCACGATCTTGCTTTCTGGAATACTCTATGTGATTCAGGGTTTCACAATCCCCAACAATTCCACACTTGCAGTGTTGGACTATTTGACCTAATTATTCACTTCACATATTACACCCCGAGGTGTGGGGAACACAGTGCTTTGCAAGGTCCTGCCTGGACCTGAGCAAATGGTCTGTGAAATCAGGGAGACTGAACTTAGTCACATGACAGAGAACCCACACTCTGTGCCCTTGGATCTCAAAGATTATGAAAGGAAGTGCTACCAGATCATGGGACATATCTGTCTGTTCTTATAGGGATATTAGTGAGAAGAAGAATTTGCCTCAGGCTGGGCAACATTGTCCACTGTTGGAAGAACTTCTCTAGACACTTTAGGTTGTCCCAGGCAATTCTGCTATTGTTTCTGGCTCTTGCTCAGACTTCCTTAGTTCTCACCTCTTCTTACAGTTTTAGGTCTCACCTGGAAGAAGCATCTATAGACATTCCCAACATTTTGATTCTTGAAAGCACAATTTAATTCAAGTCACTGAGTGCTTATTGTCTAGGCTCTGTGCTGAGGGCATCATGGTGTCAGAGAATAGATGCCACTCTGGCCAACAATGCTTCCTAGGAAAATATTTTCCCTGGATTCCACAAAGGAAAGGGATATAATTCCAACACTGCGTTGAAAATTAGGAGGGCCAGATTCTGATCTTAGCTCAACAAGCTGTCTCACTCAGGGCAATTCCTCATTTCATTCTTTGGATCTCATTTCTTACCTTTTACTCTACATGATTTTCAGTCTTTTCACATTGTCTCCAGAGAGAATCCTGAAAGAAGCTGACTCGCTGTAGGCATTGAAAAGATGAATGCAGAGGGACATTCTACAAAACATCCTACCACTGCCCTTGTACATGTCAAGGTCATGGAAGATAAGAAGGGACCAAGAAACTGCTGTAGACTGGAAGAGAAGATGGATACATGATGTATAAATGCAATGTGGGAATTTGATCAGGAAACAGAAAAAGGGTATTGGTGGAAAAATGGGGTACCTTAGTTCATTGGGGCTGGTATAACAAAATGCCATAGACTGGGAAATTCATAAACATTGCAAATCTCTTGGTTATAGTTTCAGAAGCTGGGGAATCCATGGCACCACCTTTCCCCTCTGACTGCAGAAGGGCAAAGGGGTCTAACAAATTCCCTCAAGCCTCTTCTACAAGGGCCTCCGTGCCATTAGGAAGCTCTCCTCAGGACCTAGTCACCTCCCAAAGGCTCCACTTCCTAGAACTATTTCCTTAGGGGTTCTGTTTCGAAATCTGAAGTCTGGAAAGACATATACATTCCGATCATAGCACTGGGTAAAGTCTGTAAGTTTGCCATTTAAGAACTGTGCCCACCAATGTATCTGTTTTGGTATGATAATTATATGACAGTTATATAACATTAGAGGAAGTTGGGTAGACAGTATGTGGGAACTTTTTATTTTATCTTTGCAATACCTCCTTAAATGAAAAATTATTTCCAAATGAAAAATTGAGTGTGTATTTTCTCAGAAAGTGAGACTAAATTTCTTAAGGGCCGGGGTCTTCTTTTATCTATCTTACTAAAAGATACACAAAGGCATCTCACAATAAGTTCTCAAGGAATTCTTATTGGAATTAAGTTGGCCAGAAGTGTTCATAACCAAATTTTAACCTGGGTTAGAGAACCATGAAAGCTTAACTTTTTGATTAAAGTTAAAATTACAATTGTGGTATTTTACAACTAAAATAAAAAAAACAAAAACAGGTTCTGAAAAAATGTCATTGTTTCCTGGTACCAAGGAAAAGAAAATCTCTTTACATTCAAGTCAGATTGATTTAGGAAATGAAAAGTAAAGAAAGAAAAAGTAACGAAACAAAAGATCAAATGGATCTTTAAAAAAAAAAAAAAACATCGTTGCTATTTGGACTAAGCTAGAAACTCCAGATAACAGTAACCACTGAAGCACACACACACACACACACACACACACACACACACACACACACACAAATAATAATTAAAAAAAAAAGTGGAGCTTTCAATTTGTTTTCAATAGTAAATGAATTGCCCCCACCAAAATGCTGTCCTGAGAACTTAATTAAGCAGCCACCCTGGCTGATTCTGAGATGTTAGGGGCTCCGTGACAGGCTGCTGAACAAAAGGACCAATAAAGGTGTGGGCTGCTCCGCTTGATTGAAGAGCTTGAGTTTTTCACCCCTTAGTCTCCAAACCATCTGGAAGTGAGTTTGTGGAATGTGGGATGGCAGCCTCTCTGCCCTTATCTCCTGATAAGATTCTCAGCCTCAAACACGTGTTCTCCAAAGGCTGGGAGCAAATATTTCAGACCTTAAACAACTTGCAAACCCTCCCTCTGAAGTTCACATTGTGCTATGGCATGGAAGGAAGAAACTTCGTCTCACATTTTCTTTTCTCTATATCTATCTAGGACTTTTGACATCAAAAGGAGCATGAGTTTCATCAACCTTTTCTGAGTCTCCAAAGACTTGGATTTATAAAGGTGAAGCTTCTCAGAGTGGCTCTGGGATTATACTGCTATGCAAAGAGGGTTTCATTGAGTAGAGAGACTGAGGTTAAGGAACAACATCTACATTTCCAACTGCTGATCGGCTGAATCCTAAACTACAAAATGCCTAAGGATGGCCCCCAGGCAATGCCTTCACTGAGACTTTGGGGGGTCTCAAGATCTGAACAATGAAAACACCTGGCTTCTGGGAATCACACACACACATACACACACACACACACACACACACACACACACACACACACACAAGTGGAATGCTCTTTCTGCTTTTATAGACTAGAAATCAGAATAAGCTATATAACACAAGCAAGTGTTGTGATGGGTGTGTGTGGTGCGTATAAGATGGAAAGTTGTCTGTGAGTGCAAAATTAAATGTAGGCTAAATGTGGTTAGGCAAAAACACAATTGGTGGTAACATCTGGGGTGAGACAAGCACACACACCACACACCAGAACTGAGGGAACACAGTATTTTGAAAATACTTTCAAAATAATTTAATCATTCATCCCGTCTCCTCTTTTGAGCCTCTAGTATCTAATATATTGTAGGCACGAAGTAACCCCCAGGTTGTCAAGCCACCAAGTTCATTTAAACCTTGCTCTCAAGGAGGAAACCATTTAGAAGGGTAGATAGACTATGTGAACAGTCATGGTACTGAGTATTAAGAACCACCAATGAAAGGAAGCTCGGTGGCCCTGTAAGGTCAGAATGGGAAGCAGAGAACAGGAAGATATCTAAGGTACAGTTTGTTTTCCAAACCACAAGATACTTCTCCCTGTCTTGGCTCATCCCACCTCAGGTTGGCCTTTACACACACAAAAAGAATAAAGAAAAAAAAAAAAAAAGGCTTTAGTATTTGTGAAGTTGGAAATCCATGATTAGAAACTTGATCAAAATGTTATTCTCTTCAGTCTCAAAACTTTCAAGTTCATGCTGTTTGAATGACTAACAAAATTATTTTTCAAAACAACAGAAAACCACCATTTCATTTTACTAATTCACTCAAATATTTCTTAAAGCACCTACCTGTGCCAGGCTCTCGTGACCAGGATGCTAGCGAACGTGACCCCTTTGATCCTAACTCTCAAAAGGGACCATTCCTCTCTTATCTTCTTATAAAACTTAATGGGTTTCATAGAAGAAAAGTGATCCTACTCTCCTTTCTTGACAAAAAGTAAAGAGAGGTTTTATCTACACAATTCCAGAAGAGTTGGAGCTGTTGTCTAAAGGCGTTAGAACTAATTGCAGACTGACATAGTCTATTTGACAAAATAATCTCACAAACATCTTTGCTTTGGCCAAACCAAACCAATGGCACGTCTTTCTTCACTGCTGGGACATACTCGCGTGAAACCAAAACGAGACAAATAAACAAGCACACATAGCAGCCATGACAGATAAACTTTGATTAACTTATATTGAAATGAATGTTGTCTTTGAACATAGTAGAGCTTTAAGAGCCCCCAAGCCTGAACTTACACACAACATCCATCAACATTGTCCTCTAAGTTTACAACTGTTTATACTATATTCTCAAAATGCCCTCAAATATCAAATAGACATTCTGAGTTTCCTCTGCAACTCCTCTAATATCTACTCTGCTAACTTTACCAGTTGTGCTCCTGGGTTTAGTTTCTCTGGCTAACTGAGAAAAAGGCTTCTGCTTCCAGAGGTCAAGCATTATCTTGATTTAGCAGGTTGGGCCCCTGAATCACTGTATGCTCAGTAGCAAAGAATGCAGGCTGGGAAGGATTAATTACCAAAGCCAGTAATCCTGACTCCAACCTCCAAAAATATGGGGAAGTCCAAAAAAAATCTTGAAAGTGATTTGCAACATTCTGTTCCAATCAGTCTCATGAGTAATGTCACTTTGACACCTCTTACTCGTGTAAACATAATTATCTCAGACACATCAGCTATTCTTTCTGAACCTTCTCCTTTTCACCCCGAGGCTCAATTATCCCTCCCCTGAAAGAAGATCAACATAGTTTTACTAATAGCTTCTTCCTCAATCTTCCTAGTGAAACGAATACCCTCCAAGTATAGGAATGCCAGTAGCTTGTTTTATGACAAGTCCTGGGTACTCCCACAGGCCTGGGCAAAAATTAATTATGTATTTTGGTCTCAAGCCCAGGGGACATAGAAACTCTTGGCAAAATCTCATAAGCCGGATCAAACCCTGCAACTGCTGTCACTTCACATGAGTGAAATCTCAGTTTATTAGGAGGTAACCAGAGAGGAAATTCCTGGCTGACCATTAAAACTCTTAAACAGGTACCACATTTTTAGTTTACTTTGACCAAGACTCAGTCAGCTGAAAGTCTGCCACCAGACCACATACCTGCAGCATCACAGGGGAACAACTGGCCCTCCACATGCATAGGCTGGCTCCACATAGGCAGGGTCAACCAACCACAGACTGAAAATATTCTTAAAAACAAATTGTGTGTACACTGAACATGTACGGCCTTTTCTCTTTTCATTATTCCCCAAACAACACAAAAGAACGACTATTTGCATAGCACTTACAATATGTTAGATATTATAAGCGATCTAGAAATGATTTAAAGTATTCACAAATGCAGACTTTATGTGGACATTTTATATATGCCACTTAAGCGTCCATGGATTTGGGCATTTGAAGGGGGGGCCTGGATCCAATCCCTGCAGTTATAGATACTGAAGGAAAACAGTTATTTCTATGAATTCAAATATTTATAGCTGAGCTTATTCATCCATTAAATATAAATAAATGTTATTAAATATAAATAAATGTTTTAAAACTAGCTGGTTTTAAAAACATATTCTCATTCACAGACACACATACACACATACAGTATCACACCCCAGCTAGTGACATGGCTTTGTGTGTATGTGTATGTAATGTGTAATTTTTAAAAAATATTTATTGATTTGCTTTTAGTTGTACACAATGCATTTATCTGTACGTGGTGCTGAGGATCGAACCCGGGCTGCGCACGTGTTAGGCGAGCGCTCTACCGCTGAGCCACAACCCCAGCCCTGTAATGTCTATTTAATAAGTCACGTCACTTGCTAGAATTTGAAACTGCCCAAGCAAGGACCCTTGGTTCAGAATGACAAAGCTCTCTTAATATATGACCCGTCAATAAAAATCCAATAAAATTACTGACCAATATGATAGGAAATGAGAAAAGACAGCCCTTCACAATAAAAAATATAAACTAATTTTATTCACAATTGAGAACCTAACACCATATGTTAGTGTCTGGGCATAAATACAATTAAACCCCAAATAACCAGGAAGAAAATGTGTTAAAACTGCTGATATAGCAAGAAATGTAATTATCAAAGGGTGCTAAAACCCGGCAGTTTATTACACACATGTCGCCAATATGTGTGACACAGGGAAATTCTTTTTCCCTCGCAACAAACCATTGGGGATTTTTAAAAATAATATGGTGCCAAGGAAGGGCTTAATGAACTGCAGACGTGGCGATCACATCCACATGCACTGTGTTCCGCTGGCAGCTGGGAAGGTGGCACATCCTGAGACCTGATGGTGAGAATGGCCATTGTGACAACTGTGTCCACACTCTACAGCCCCCTACAGGTGTCCAGAAACCAACCTTAAATGAGCGTCACTGCAAATACTTTAGTTGTCTGCTTTGAGTGAGCGTCATACAAATCTAAGATTATCTTTACATCCATTGTTCTTCTGAACAAGGTAAATTAGGTGGGCAGATGTGTTCTAGATCCCTTAGTGAATCAGGGGGCAGAGTAGAACTTGGAGGTGCCCCAGGTCACCCACCCTAAGTACTCAAGTGCCCCTCCTCCTCTAAGCTCAAGCGTCAATGATTTTTAAACATGGGGGCATGTGTTAGAGATTCACTTGGAGCTGGAACTGTCTTGGGGAATGCTTACATCCCCTAACACCTTCAGGATTGTGCTCCGATTCTTAACCAGTCATTCAAGGCCTTGGGCACAGGTCAAACACTGCATCTTCCTCCTTTACCAGTCCCTGCTGTAGTTGTTGTGACATAGCACGTTTCCTAACTTGCTACAAGACACACATTCAGGTGTGTGCTCAGTCAATAACTAATAGGTGCTGAATAGGTGCCAGCTCTGATCCGGTTACTGCAGACCCAACGAACAAAATGAATCCCTTCCCTCAAGGAGCACGTATGGATGGATGGATGTAGTAAAAGACGGCAAACATGGAACAAGTAAGTGAGGGATATATAGATGACAATGAGGGCTAGGAAGACCACTGAATGGAGAGAACTTCCAGGAAGAGGCAGAAGGGAGAGCTCTAAATAGGAATGACAGAAAGCCCTAGTTGCAGAGGTGACTTTTGAGAAAAATGTTATTCAAACAAAAGAAATGACAAATGCAAAGGCCCTGAGGTAGGAGTAATGTTGGCTTGATCAAGGTATAGTAAGAAGCCCAATTTGGCTGCAGTGGAGTGGATAAAATGACTAAGAAGACTTTCAAAAGATGGCCCCTTAGGTTTCTCACTTTCTCCACCCACGTTCACTGCCTCATGATCCCAGGAGCTATGACAATGAAGGATTTCATCTCCAAGATTTGGTTATGTTGTATAGTATGACTGACCTTGGAAAGGGAGATGATCTAGGTGGGCCTGGGCCTGAGCATGTGAACCTTCAAGGGGAGAATCTCCTCCAGCCAGCTAGAGAAAGTCAGAGGTTCCAAGCCCAAGGAGGAATCAACGTACCTTCACCGACTTAAAAGATGGAGCAGGCCTTGTGGAAAGGAGTGTGAGTGACCTGGAGGAGCTGAGAGTGGCCCCGTGGCTGACAGCTAGCAAGGAAGCCTAGCCTCAGTCGTACAACCTCGAGGAACTGAGTTTTGCCAATAATCACAATGGGTTTGGAAGTGGAGTTTCCCCCACGGGCTCCAGAAGAGAACTCTTCCTGCCAAGACTGGGATTGCAACTTTGTGATCCCTGCAGAGAATTCAGCCACACTGTGCTGGACTTCTGACCCATCATCCTGGGAACTATCAAATGGCTGCTTGCAGCTGTAGCAATTTGTTCTACAGCAAGAAAATACAGTGATAAAGGTGGAGAGGTAGGCAGGGCCAGATGGCATGAGGCCTTACAGGACAAGATAAGAGTCTGAATCTCATTTTCCTGGTAAAGACCTTATTAGAGAGCTATAAACAAAGGTCAATAAAGGCAGGAGAATATACCCAGTTATGCACCCAGTCCTCTGGCAGAGGATGGGCAAGAGAGCAGAGAGGGATATGGTAATGGGAGGAAACCAGTTAGGATTACAGGAGATTGGGCAGGAGGGATAGTGTTGGAGACCTGGTAGGGATGATGGTGTACAGGATGTATTTAGAGGTAAAGCTAGTGCGATTTCCAAATGGCTAAAATATGTATATGGAGGAGTGGGCGGACAGGACTGGGGTATAGGAAAGAGAAGTTCAGGAATGATTCCAAGATTGGGAACTTAAGCATTGAGTGAACAGCTGTACCACCTACTGCAACAGGCAACGTTGAGGAGCCATCAGTGTGCATGTATGTGCCTGGGGAATGTGTGGGTGTGGGTGGGTGTGGGTGAGTGTGTGGTAAGTGTGTGCAGTCTGAGTCCTCCTGTCTGTGTTGTGTTCTCCTCTCTGCAGTCCTGCTCACACTGTGTATTTCTCTGAGATTGGTTCTTCCCACCCTTTTTGTACTTACTACGTGGGCAATAACTCACGGGCTGAGTCTGAATGGGTTAATCCCTTTGCAATCTGGGTATAGCTGAGTTTCCGCTCTTGGTTCAAATGCTAAGTGAACCTGCATAACCAGCCTCAGGTGCAGTTTAATCTCTTGGCCACTGTTTATTTGTCAAAGGCCTTGCTGTGCACTGCTGTGGGTCAAAAGGCACAGAAAGGAGAGGTGGCAGAGAGGTCAGACCCTGGGGAACTGTGAAACAGCCAGAACTCCACTAGGCTTGGCCATTAGCTCCCTGTGTGGCCTGGACCTGTCCCATAGTTCTCTGAGCTTCAGCTTCCTCTTCTACACAGAGGGCGCGATCCTCTGCAGGAGCAATGGTACTAGAAAGAGGCAGAGAGGCTGAATCCCACTTGCAGGAAAAGTCACTCCTGGCTGATCTTACCTAGTTATGTCCTGAGTGAGTTGCTATCCTCAATATTTGTTGAATATTTACTTGGTGGGTTCACGTTAACTACCTTAATACATATGAGATATAATCTTTACATAACCCTATGAAATACTTACTATTCTTCTGTGAATTTCTAAGTGATAAATTGTGATGGAGAATTTAAGGAATTTCCTCAAGCCACACAGTTAGAAAACAGCAAAGCTGATTGCCTCAAATGTCCTCTATTTCATGATTTCATTAATGTTTGAGCTTAGTCTACCTGGTGTGGGGGACAATGAGTTAAAAGACAATGTTCACATGCACACGGATTTTTAAATTATATAAAAATGGCATATACATAAAAAGCAACCATGTACCAAATGCTATACCTCACATACATAATTATGTTTGATTTATGTGATTTTCACAACTGTATTGCAAATGAAAATATTTATATTCAATTATAATTAAAGGGACTAGCACTCTGAGAGCTTAAGTAACTTTCCCAAAGTCTTCTCACAGCCAGGGTAATGGTATTGAGGAGATGTGTCATCTCTTTTGTAAAGAAAATGAAACAAGGCACAAAATGATACACCCTAGAGCGATGGCCTTAGCTTAGGTGTAAAGATGCCAAGGAAGACTATTAGTGCTTTCTAAGTCACTCTGCTTTAGTTCTGGATATCTTTTACTTTTTGGTGGATCCAAAGTACAGCTCCTTGGGCTTTGCCTGATTAACCTGCTGTTTGTCTTTTGACACAAATGATGAAAATGTAAATGCTAAAGCAAGAGTTTTTTAAAAATTTGATCTTTGATTGATTTTTCAATGTGAAATCTCCCCAAATACATTAGAAAGAGACAAGCTGAACTTTGCCCCGGGACACATTGCCCTGGGTATAAAGGTTTAAATGAGACATTTATGAGATCATGGACATTGTTAATAATCACCCACTGCCATCCTCTCACCATGAGCCCTCTCAACAACCATAGGCAGGCTGACTCTTGGCCTGTGACGGCTCCTTGTCTACTAACAGCTCTGGGAATGGAAATGGTTGGAAAAGGACAGCATCATCAGGCCAGTTGCATAGAATGTCTTTTAGGGTCCGGTGGGGCCTTCTCTCAATTTCCTCTCACCCTCCCCTTCACTGATCAATGACCACAGAAAGTTTGCCCTCCAGCCTCCCCTTGCCTCACCCCCCCAGTGAAATGAATGAGTGAGACTTTTCTACCATTGGCTGAAACCACAAGGAATCCCAGAGTTGACAGTAGGGGAGAATATCTCAGAGCCTCACTTTGAGAAGTGAATTAGGCTTTTCCTTTCTGAAAATAAATGGAGCTTGGAAAATTGGAGAAGGACAAGAACCTTATTAAAACTAAAGCTGATCTCCACACACAAGACCCCTCTCCGTTTGCAGATCTGTGAAGATTCTGTGACTTTCAGGGATCAGGCAGCTCAGAGGTAAAAGAACATCATGTGTCTAGGAGCACAGGGGGCCCTGGCCACAGGAAAGTGCTTGGGACAGTGACACCTCTTCACTGTCTTTTGAGAAAAGGGGATTTAAAAATGAAGGGCTCCTATTTTCAAAAGCTGTCCTAAATGGTGGATAAAATTGCCATAACTGATATTTTTCCTGATAAGTATCTATATCCAAAAAAAAAAAAAAAAAAGTCCATTCTCTAGAAAGTTAAACAAAACTCATAAAACTAGAGGAGAACGTTAATGAGAGTTCAATGTTGAATCCTACTACCTGCAGCAGTAAATTTAATAGTGGACATGGTGATGAATGAGGAAAGCAGGGGTGGCAGGAATCAGGGCCAGAGTGCATGAGAAATCCTGTTAGTTCTAGTTCTAGAACCTATTTTATCCATTTTTTGTTTATCCATATTTTATCCATTTTTTGTTTTGCTAAAAAAAATTTAAGCCATTACCAAGGATAAGTTGTCAAGCGGATTTCCTACAAATAAATAGCTTTCCTAATAAATTATGTACTCAGTAAAAGGAATTGCATTTTATATGCTATGGCCCAACTTCACAGTTTTACAGATTTCTTTAATCCTGACTATATTTTCCCAGGTTTTATATGAGCTGCTGACACTAGGTACTAGTGATGGCTGGTGAAATTATACTTTTTCCAGGGTTTTAAATCTAGAAATGGTAGCTAAAAAGGAAGGATTGGAACTGCAAGATGGTTGTGGTTGCAGTTTTTATGATTCCAAGTAAAGGTGAACATGCCTTGAAACATTCAAAGTTTCTTATTTTTTTTATGATTCTTTAGAACAATCCCATCAAGAGATATGTTATCACTTTAAATTTTCAGAAGAAATGGAAGCAAATTGGGATCACTTGAATTTCAGAAGAGGTTGGTAAAGCAAACTTAAAGCCCCTTTGAGGGACTTCCTGTAGTCCTTGACTATTACTCAGAGAGTGTCAGGCCTTTTTCAAGCTTTCTTTAAGCACTTTAAGGTGATATTCCTGAATTCTAAAAATGTTTAATGATGGACTATGAAATAAAACATTTCCTAGTTTCAAGATATCGAATGAGATGGTTCAGTTAAAATGCACAGATTGAAAAGAGAAAATTAAAATTAAAGGAAAAAAATTTATAGCAAAAGCTACATGGTCATGGGAAAGCTAGAACAAAAACGAATATTTCAAGTTCAGGTTCAAGTCTAGATAGTTTACTGGGTAGCAGATCAGAATAAGCCAAGGGATCAAGCTGGCCAATCTCCATGGCTTCTGCAACATTTGAGCACTTAACTCAAACCCACACATTTAGCATGTGTGAAAGTGCCAGATTTTTGTGGAAGATGATAAGCACTTGCTTTCCAGAGTACGCCTCCAGACTGTCTCCTCTGAGACAAGGCAAGCAAGGTTAAGGGAAAAAAGTCAAGAAGCCCAAGTTCAAGTTCAGCTCTGTACTTGACTGACTAGTGATTCTGAGCAGTCTTTTCCCTTTGGACCTCCTTTTCCATGTCTGAAACATAAGAGGATAAGCATGGATAATTTACAAGTTCCTTCTAATTCTAAAATGTCATGGCTGAAAATAATGTGTTTATCTTGAAATTCAAATCAATATAGTTCCATCTTCTCTAGGAATCAGTGTTGAAGAGTCTCTGAAAGTTAAAACTATAAAGAACCTTAGAAATAGTCTAACCCAAATCCCCTCATCCTACTCATAAAGAAATTGACCACTTGTATTTGTTGGCTCTGCTCCCAGATGCCAGTGAACTACTCGGTTGTTTCAAATAAATGCAGAAGTGGAACTCCTGAATCTGAGAAAATCCAGTTTCATGTTCTCTCACTTCAGGATCTTGTCATTTTACTGTCAGAAGAAAAATATAAATACAAATTATAGTAGAAATAAGATATACATGTAAAACTAACATGGGGTTTTCAGCATCATAAAATAAAATATCTATGCATACACCCCACAGGCAGGACTTGGAAAGGAAGCTATACAGCATCTTAGCTCTGAGTCTTACGCACAATGGAGTCCTGGGCCCTGGATTCAATGGACGGAACATGTTTGAGAAGAAATACCAAGAGTAAAGACAAGAATGAAACCCAACTTATATGTTTCAAGTAGTATCATAGGGTCCAAAAAGTAGGAAGTATAAGGATAGAAGGTAAAAGTAAAAGCAAACAGGAATGAAGAAGAGTGTAAAATGATCATTTCACGTCAAGCTCATTAAGAGACTCCCAGGAAACCTTAGCAGATCAGCTTTAAAATTCAAGGTCAAGGTAGGCAAGGGTGTGATGGTCCATGGCTACTCCCTCAAATCAGGCATTTGTTTTTAATATCATGTTTTAGAAAGCTATTGCCATAGTCACTATTGGATATTATATTGACTTTTAAATCTCTTCGTGTTAAATGACTTTGCAGATGCCTGGGTCTTCTCTCACTAGCTGAAATATTACTACATTCAGGATATTATTGATCATTGTATCACCCCAAACAAGGAAATATAGTGTTCTATAGTAAGTGATCAATAAGTGTTTGGTTCATTCTCCAGTTATCAAGTACTCTGTTTAGTTGAAAGTGACAATATTATCATACATTTTATTATATTATTGATGAACTTAAAAAAATAACTAGGCATTTTATATATTTTTCTAAGTGTTCTTAATTCTCATAGAGTTATTCTGAGGATTTGACAGTACCAGAGATCTCTGGATACAGAATGTTAATAATCTAAATTTATCTAGATAAATATAAATAATGTTTGATTTAATATTATTGAATATTCTGATAAATGAGATTTTTTCCACTTTTGTTCATTACTATAATTTTGTATAATTAAAGATTCATTTATTTAAATGGTTTTTTGAATATTGCTTATATGACTATTGAAATTATATAGCCAACTCTAGATATAGAAGACCAATGTTTCATTTGAATCTTGAAACCTCTTCACTGGAGAATTAAGCAGAGACACATATTCTGGATTAGCAAGTTGTTGTACTACTCAAAACATACAGACCTGTGGAAAAATTGTGTACCCTATTCCTCAAGGCCTGCTGAATAATTATCTATCTGCTTAAAATGGATACACATTATATTCTTTCAGAGATAAGAATTATTCTCTCATTTACCCAATCATCCTTCACAAATAATTTACTCAGTGTCCATTACATGACAATAGAAGGGAATTAATTAAAAATTTAGAAAGAAGTTAGAAAAAGTACCCAAATATCTAGGCATTGATGTTCTAGTGGTCAGATAAACGTGATACATATTTTCCTTGGTATTCTCCACAGTAACCAATACAAGTCTAGGTGCTCACAGTCATTTAGAAAGCATCCCCCAGCTGAATGGATCAATAAATGTAACCATGAGGACTTGGATGTGGTGGGCACATTTGCCCAATAAGTGACCATGTATCCAAGAAGATACATCTTGAGATCTAAAGAAGTCATTTCATAGAACAAACAAAACCTAGTCCTGATTCATGTGTTTTTAAACCATGAGATTTGCTGTCTCAACAATAGTCTCTAATTCATGAAGAACTAATCCCTAGTAGATGCATCAGGAAATCCCTCTCATTTGAAGTTCATCAGAGCCTAACCAGGCACAATACATTTCTAAAAGGAGTCTTTATGTACCATGTATCAGAGCAGAATAGTAGCTTGCTATCACCCATTCACGTATGTAAATGCTAAACATCCCCGTGCTGTTTATACAGTACCAGAATCTATTGAAGTCTCCTGTGTGCCCTTTCATTGCATGTGGGATTGCAGTGGCAGAGAGATATGAACAAGTTGTCTGTCAACCACCCAAACTCCCCTTCTCCCTCTGAGTGGATCCTCTCTTGGGTGGCTTCTTTGGTCTTCTTTTAATGTAAGACTACTAAGGAAAACCAGGTTTAGCAGCAGTCTCCAACATAGCCCCTGTGGTGTTCTATGTCTGTAAGAGTACTTCCTATGTTTCAGGAAAGGTCAAGAGATGTTGACAACATGCTAGAATAATGCAGCAGAAGATACAGAATGCTACCTTTCCCAGTTTCTTCCAACAGAAGAACAAAGGGGCTGGGTGACAGCAGAGGTACCAAATCAAGTGACTGAGCCAGCACCCAGCAAAGAGGATTCTTCCAGTTTATTTTACATCTCAAATCATTCCTAAAGCTAAGTGGAATAGAGTTTAACTTTACATCAGACCCAGATCTGAACTTAAATGTGTCAGCAGGCATTGGTATCTAGCAAGAAGAAAGATAACACTCTAGTGAAATCCTGGTGTGAAGTCTACCATCTACTCCATCTCCTCCACTTTCCAAGCCAAGACACAGAATTTTAATTAACTCATGTTTGAGCCAGGTACAATTATCCAGAGGACACCCCATGTTCCTTCATATGGTAATGGCACAGTCATGGAGAAAGGAACCTTAAAAATCAGCCTTTCAAGTGTCCCTGGCCGCCTGGGCCCACAGTAGCAGCTCCCTGCTGCTGCACGCAGGGCCAGACCTGGCGAAGTGCTTCCTCCACTCCCTGGGGGAGTGCGACCTGCCCAGCTGCAACCAGAGCAAGAGGTAGGCACCTGCCCGCTGGAAGGAGAGAACCCGCCGCCAGTTTGCCTGGCCTCCAAGGCCCATAGTAGCATCACCCTACTGCTGTAAGCAGGGCCCAGCCTGAGGATAAGCCCCTTCCACTATTCCACTGTGCCACTCTGCAAGGACCAAAGGTGCAGCCTTGACTCCACTAACAGTGTTGCTGACTGTACATGATCTGGGTCAGGTGGCTTAAACTGGAAGGGAAAAAAGAAGGGCTTCCAAGGGTCCATTTTGTTTGAGACTTGTTCTTGGGTTCAACGTTTTTGTTTTTATTTGCTTGTTTGTTTGTTTTGTTGTTTCTTGGGAGTTTTTTGTTTGTTTTTGTTTTGATTGACAGTGTGTTTGTGTGCTTCTGCTCCTCTTTTCTTTCTTTTCTTCCTTCTCACTTTTATATTTTTTTCTTCTTCCTTCATCTTCCCTATTTACACCCTGCCATTGCATTCTCAACAGAGGCAAAAACAAGTTATACGCACAAATTGAGATTTCTAGAACGTGTACAATTGAAATATATAGCAAAGTGGTGTTATATATGGTTTATTCTCTATTTTCTAGACTTATTCTCTCTCTCCTCTCTCTTACACTAATTACTACTCCTTGGTTATTTTTTTTTTTTTTTCTCTTTTTTTTTTTTTTTTCCATCTTTCTTTATTCTCCTCTCAACCGCCGCATAAGTTAGGTTTATATGTAAATCGGTCTTTCCATCTATTCATTCACTCCATTCTCTTTCCTCTTTCGTCGGCTGATACTAAACCACTTCCATAGAACTCTCTTTTCATACTTTCTAAGAAAGAACAAGTCAATACACTCACTTCCTTCTTCCTAAACATATTACCTCTCTGTCCATTACTTGAAACTTTAAAACCCCATCAGAAGCATACAGAGTAAATTGGAAACAACATCTGGGTTAACTAAATCTGTACATTGTGATCAAACTGGGATTCTCTGAATAGAAAGTGTTTGATTTTAAAGTGTAAAGGAAATATAAGGGGATCTGATAGCATTGTACTACAGGAGCAACATAAGGTTTTAAGGTAAAATCAAAGTAGACAAGGTCCCACAGTGCAGGTAGAATAGACGCACAAGCAATATGAAGAAACAATGGAAGAAAGTGACACAAACAAATCAATATACCTCCTCAGTAGATTCCATACCATGCACAGTTGGTGCAATGCCAGAGATGGAATTCAGAAATTACATATTCCAAATGTTAGCGGAACTTAAGAATGAACTCAAAAATGAGATGAGGGAGCAAATACAGGAGGTGAAAGATCATTTTGACAAAGAACTCCATAAACAAATACAGGAAGTAAAAGATTACGTCAATAGGGAGATAGAAGCTCTAAAGAGAAACCAAACAGAAATTCCAGAAATGAAAGAAGCAATAAATCAAAATAAAAGCTCAATTGAAAGTATCACCAACAGAGTAGATCACTTGGAAGAAAGAACCTCAGACAATGAAGACAAAAATATATATCCTAGAGAAAAATCTAGATTACACAGCAAAAATGGTAAGAAATCAAGAACAGAACGTTCAAGAATTATGGGACAACATAAAAAGACCAAACATAAGAGTGATTGGGGTAGAGGAGGGGGCAGAGTTTCAAGCCAAAGGAATGAGTAATTTATTTAATGAAATAATTACAGAAAATTTTCCAAACATGAGGAATGAAGGGAAAAACCAAGTTCAAGAGGCCTACCGAACACCAAACATACAAAATCACAACAGATCCACACCAAGACACATTATAATGAAAATGCCTAATATACTGAGCAAGGAGAGAATATTAAAAGCCACAAGAGAAAGGAAGCAGATTGCATATAGGGGGAAACCAATCAGACTTTGTACAGATTTTTCTACCCAGACCTTAAAAGCAAGAAGATCCTGGAATAGCATATTTCAAGCTCTGAAGGAAAAGGGATGTCAACCAAGAATCTTATATCCAGCAAAATTGAGCTTTAGATTTGAAGATGAAATAAAAACCTTCCACGACAAGCAAAAGTTAAAAGATTTCACATCTCGAAAGCCAGCACTTCTGAACATCCTGGGCAAAATTTTTCATGAAGAAGAAGAGAAAATTAACAATGAAAATCAACAAAGGGAGATATTAAACTAAGGGAAATACCAACCAGAAGAGAAACCAAATCAAGCGAAAGATCATCATACAAATAAAAATGGATGGGAATAAAAATCACATCTCAATAATAACCCTGAATGTTAACGGCCTAAACTTGCCATTCAAAAGACACAGATTATCTGAATGGATTAAAAGAAATGACCCAACAATCTGCTGTCTCCATGAAACACACCTCATAGAAAAAGACATCAATAGACTGAAGGTAAAAGGCTGGGAAAAGTCTTATCACTCACATGGCCTGCGGAAGCAAGCAGGGGTTTCCATTCTCATTTCAAATAAGGTAGACTTCAAGCCAAAGTTAATCAAAAGGGACAAAGATGGATATTTCTTACTACTTAAGGGAACCATTCATCAAGAGGATATAACGATCATAAATCTATATGCCCCAAATAATGGAGCACCTACATTCATCAAACAAACACTTCTCAAGTTCAAGAGTAAAATTGACCACAACACAGTTATCCTAGGGGATTTCAACACACCTCTCTCACCAATGAATAGATCATCCAAACAAAAACTAAACAAAGAAACCTTAGGCCTCCTTAAAACAATTAATAACTTAGATCTAACGGACATATATAGAATATTTCATCCCTCAGTAAATGAATACACTTTTTTTTCTCAGCAGCACATGGCTCCTTCTTTAAAATAGATCATATATTATGTCACAAGGCAAATCTCAGCAAATATAAAAAAATATAAATACTACCCTGCATGCTATCAGACCATAAAGGGATGAAATTGGAAATCAACGACAAAACAAGGAATAAGAAAAACTACTCCAACAACTGGAAGCTAAGCAACATGCTACTGAATGAACAAGGGGTTGAAGAAGACATCAAAGAGGAGATTAAAAAATTCCTAGAGGTAAATGAGAACACAGATACATCGTATAGAAATCTCTGGGACACTATGAAGGCAGTAGTAAGAGGAAAATTCATTGCACTGAGTTCATTCTTTAAAAGGAAAAAAAAACAACAAATAAATGACTTAACATCACACCTCCAAGCACTAGAAAAAGAAGAACAGATCAACACCAAGAGCATCAGAAGACAGGAAATAATTAAAATCAGAGCAGAAATTAATGAAATTGAGACTAAGGAAACAATTCAAAGAATTGACAAAACTAAAAGTTTGTTCTTTGAAAAAATAAACAAAATTGACAGACCCTTAGCAATGCTAACGAAAAGAAGAAGAGAAAAAACTCAAATCACTAACATTTGTGATGAAAAAGGGAATATCACAACAAACACCTCAGATATACAGAAAATAATTAGAAATTACTTTGAAAACTTGTACTCTAATAAAACAGAAAATACTGAATGCATTGACAGATTTCTAGAGTCATATGATTTGCCTAAACTGGATCTGGAGGCTATACACAATTTAAACAGATCGATTACAAGCAAAGAAATAGAAGATGTCATCAAAAAACTACCAACAAGGAAAAGTCCAGGACCTGATGGGTTTACAGCAGAGTTCTACAAGACTTTCAAAGAAGAACTAATACCAATGCTCTTCAAACTATTTCAAGAAATAGAAAAAGAGGGAGCTCTTCCAGACTCTTTCTATGAGGCCAATATTACATTAATTCCAAAGCCAGGCAAAGACACATCCAAAAAAAAATTTTGTATACAAGCAGTTGTATGTAAAAAGATACTATACTTGTGCATGATGAATAAGTAAATAAATAATAAAAAAATTAAAAAAAAAAAAAGAAAACTTTAGGCCAATATCTTTAATGAACATAGATGCAAAAATCCTCAACAAAATTCTGGCAAATCGGATACAAAAACATATTAAAAAGATAGTGCACCATGATCAAGTGGGGTTTATTCCAGGGATGCAAGGCTGGTTCAACATTCGGAAATCAATAAACATAATACATCACATCAATAGACTTAAAGATAAAAATCATATGATTATCTCAATAGATGCAGAAAAAGCATTTGACAAAATACAGCACCCCTTTATGTTCAAAACACTGGAAAAACTAGGAATATCAGGGACATATCTCAACATTATAAAAGCTATTTATGCAAGGCCCAGAGCTAACATTATCTTAAATGGAGATAAATTGAAAGCATTCCCTCTAAAAACTGGAACAAGACAGGGATGCCCCCTCTCACCACTGCTATTTAACATAGTACTGGAAACTCTGGCAAGAGCAATTAGACAGACGAAAGAAATTAAAGGTATCCAGATTGGAAAAGAAGAGCTCAAATTAGCACTATTTGCTGATGACATGATAATATACCTAGAAGACCCAAAAAACTCTACCAGAAAACTTTTACAACTAATAAATGAATTTAGCAAAGTAGCAGGATACAAAATCAATACCCATAAGTCAAAGGCATTTTTGTACATCAGTGACAAAGCCTATGAAAGGGAAATGATGAAAACTACCTCATTTACAATAGCATCAAAAAAAATAAAATACCTGGGAATCAACTTAACGAAAGAGGTGAAAGAGCTCTATAAGGAAAATTATAGAACACTAAAGAAAGAAATCATAAAAGAACTCAGAAGATGGAAAGACCTACCTTGCTCTTGGATAGGTAGAATCAATATTGTCAAAATGTCCATACTACCAAAAGCATTATACAGATTTAATGCAATTCCAATCAAAATCCCAATGTCATTCTTCAAAGAAATAGAAAAAGCAGTCATGAAATTCATCTGGAGAAATAAGAGACCCAGAATAGCCAAAGCAATCCTGAGCAAGAAAAGTGAAGCAGGGGGCATCACCATACCAGACTTTAAATTATACTATAGAGCAATAGTAACAAAAACAGCATGGTATTGGCACCAAAACAGACTGGTGGACCAATGGTACAGAATTGAGGACACAGAGACTAATACATATAATTTCAGCTATCTTATATTAGACAAAGGTGCCAAAAATGTACAGTGGAGAAAGGATAGCCTCTTCAACAAATGGTGCTGGGAAAACTGGAAATCCATATGCAACAAAATGAAATTAAACCCTTGTCTCTCACCATGCACAAAATTCAATTCAAAGTGGATCAAGGACCTAGGAATTAGACCAGAGACAATACGCCTAATAGAAGAAAAAGTAAGCTCCAATATCCAACATGTCAGATTAGGCCCCAAGTTCCTTAATAAGAATCCTGTAGCACAAGAACTATTACCAAGAATTAATGAATGGGATAGATTTAAACTGAAAAGCTTCTTCTCAGCAAAAGAAACAATCAGTGAGGTGAATAGAGAGCCAACTAATTGGGAACAAATATTTAATACATGCACATCAGATAGAGCACTAATTTCTAGAATGTATATAGAACTAAAAAAACTTAACACCAAAAAAGCAAATAACCCAATCAATAAATGGGCTAAGGAATTGAAAAGACACTTCTCAGAAGAAGATACACGATTAATCAACAAATACATGAAAAAATGCTCAACATCACTGGCAATTAGAGAAATGCAAATCAAAACTACTCTAAGATTTCATTTCACTCCAGTCAGAATGGCAGCTATCAAGAACACAAACAACAATAAATGTTGGAGAGGATGTGGGGAAAAAGGCACACTCATACATTGCTGGTGGGACTGCAAAATGGTGCAACCGCTATGGAAAGCAGTATGGAGATTTCTTGGGAAAATGGGAATGGAACCACCCTATGACCCAGCCATCCCACTCCTGGGTCTATTCCCAAAAGACTTAAAAACAGCATATTACAGTGACACAGCCACTTCAATGTTTATAGCAGCACAATTCACAATAGCTAGGTTATGGAACCAACCTAGATGCCCCTCAGTAGATGAGTGGATAAAGAAAATATGGTATATATACAAAATGGAATTTTACTCAGCAATAAGAAAGAATAAAATAATGGCATTTGCAGGTAAATGGATGAAGTTGGAGAATATAATGCTAAGTGAAATTAGTCAATCTCAAAAATCCAAGTACCGAATGTTTTCTCTGATATAAGGAGGCTGGTTCACAGTGTTGTTGGAAGGGGGTACATAGGATCAGAGGAACACTAGAATGGTCAACGGAAAGGGAGGGGAGGGAGGGAGTAAGGGGGGGGGTTGGAAAAAAATTGGTGGTTGAATGAGATGGATATCATTATCCTAAATGCATGATTGAAGATCTGAATGGTACTTATATACTTTGTATACAAGCAGTTGTATGTAAAAAGATACTATACTTGTGCATGATGAATAAGTAAATAAATAATAAAAAAATTAAAAAAAAAAATCAGCCTTTCGCCAGGTGCGGTGGTGCACGCCTGTAATCCCAGCACTTGGGAGGTTGAAACAGGAGGATCACACGTTCAAAACCAGCCTCAGCAATGGCGAGGCACTTAGCAACTCGGTGAGACCCTGTCTCTAATAAAATGCAAAAAAGGGCTTGGGGATGTGGCCCAGTGGTCAAGTGCCTCTGAGTTCAATCCCTGGTACCAAAAAAAAAAAAAAAAAAAAAAAAATCAGCCTTTCATAGGAATAGACAACCTCTGGAGCACCCTTATACTAATCACTGAGTAAACACGCTCTGGGTAAAAACCAAGACCATGGGACCACGGCAGTACCCACAGGTGCAGTGGTTCATGTCCTGTAGCAGCTCCCAACTTCTGAGCTTCTGTGGTTCAAATGCTAAGTGTATTTTCTTCTCTGACTCCATGTCCCATGAGATGTCCACCAATGGAGCAGACCTCATCACCCTGGGAAGATTGAAGAGCTGGTGGGAACACTCAGTGGTATACTTGGGTTTTGAATACCTTTTGCTTATGAATGTGATTAGATGCAAGCCTCTTAGAACAAAGATTTCTCCTCTTTGTATTTTATCAGACACCAGTTCTTTAGGTTAAACGTTGTCCTTTTAAATCCTTTACAAATTCTAAATTCATGCATAGATGTGAATATTTTTATCTTGTTTATATTCATTTTTTTTTACTATGTACTTTATGCCAGTCATTGTCTATGTTTTTATACATCACCCCAAAGGATTATGAAGTATTTTTACAGATGAGGGAACTGAATGTCAGAAAGGTAAACTTGTCTAGGTTCACATGATTTGTTTGTGGCAGAGCTTGGCCACAAGTCTGACATTGTCTGGCTATCACAATGTCTTCCTTTCTCCCATGAGGATAAAGGAAAGATGGACACTGTCACACTGTGGCATATAGAAAGAGGACAGAGAGAGATGAGGAGACAACATACTGAAGAGATTCAGACCGGGAATGCCTCAAAGCAAATTCAGTCTTGTGTGCAACTTTGACTGGAGCTGGCTGGCCCCGAGGAGTGATCCACTCTGGGAAACATGACTAATGCTTCCCCAGGATCAGTGGGGACCGAGACCCAGGCATGTCCTTAAAGACCTACATTTCAGAAACAGTTTCAAGTTATTCACCAAGCCTTGTTGATATTTAAAAAATATATATATATATTTTTTTAGTTGTAGATGGACACAGTACCTTTATTTTATATATGTGGTGCTGAGGATCAAACCTAGGGCCTCACACATGTGAGGCAAGCACTCTACCACTGAGCCACACCCCAGTCCCATTGTTGATATTTTAAAATACTTCTAGGATCCATTTATATTTTGATCCTGTACTTAACCTGGACAAATTTCCTAACTTCTTTTCTTTCACTAATTTTATCATTACAAACTCTTTGCAGCAATAAAAAATCAAGGTCTGTTTCCTAATTGTGACGCTTACTACTTGATGGCTCTGTTTGGAAATCCTTGAAAGTTCTGGATAACCAGAAGGAAAACCACCATCTTCTTAGTGTGACAGATGCCACTTGCTGTCCTGGCTGACCTTCTCATGATGACACCTACCTGCATGCTGTGCCCAGTTCATAAGCTCTCCTGCCTGATCTTAGCTGGAATGATGCTTCCCCAGGACCCCTGAATGTTCAAAAATGTATGTTTAGTGTCCACCAAGGACACATAATCCATCTAGAGTTCATGTTCTTAGAGGGGCATTGTTTGAGAAGTTAAAGAAACACTGCATGTGGAACAGAGCTGAAGGAACTGAGATTAAGCAGGAAAACAGCAGAACTCAGAGACGAGAAAACTAAGAAGAGACAAGAAGTAGCATGGGGAAGAGCAAACTTATGAGGAGGTTTGCTGGGCATGACTCAGAATTCAGAAGTACAATCTAGTGAATGGAGAAAGCATGAAGTCAGCTCTAGCACATTATAGGAAAGGCTTGACATTAGAGATTTTCACCTTGCTCTGTATAAAACCAGGAGCTCCTGTGGTCAATATTTCCTATTTTGACCATAACTGCAGAAGAGAGTGCTGCAGGGGTTAGGAGGGCAATGCTCAGCTTTTCTGAAGAGTGTGGACCACTGGGCAATGACTTAGAGAAAAGAGACAGCAATGTAGTAGAGAGAAACCAGCTAAGCCCATGGGACTCTATAAACTCCTAATAACTTCGCCATGAGCACAGAGCCACAAATAGAACTAACCACACGCAACTGCCTTCTCATGGGCCCAGAGGATATTACTTTCTTCAGTCTTAGAACTATTTGAGAAATGTATATTGTTAACAAGAGTTCCATGCCCTCAGCTCTCCAATATTGGTGGTTAAGGAATTTACAAGCAGCATTATTGGAAGTATGTATGAATATGTGGGTATATGGACATATTCAATAGAGAAATATTTTTATAAAAAGGCATGATTTAAAATCAGTACATGAATGTGTGTGTACTTGACTCTTTAGTGTTCAGCTTGTTATATTCCTTCAGTCTGAAACACAGAGATGGTTAAAGACTGTTGAATTGTTGCCTTCTAAAGTTCTTGTACTCCTGTGTACATAATTATCCTTTGCCCAGCTTACTGGTGAGATGCATCACAAGTAATTTATTATTAATAGTTGATAAAACCTGGAATTTGTAAACAATTTAATTTTAGAACATTATAAATCAGTTTCAAGATTACTGCCTCAAATGATGTCGATCCCACTTGCTTTTTTAATACACTTTCTTAAGTGAAAGAGAACAGGGTGGGATACAGTTAGCACACAGGAAACTGCATATAACTTCATGTGCATCCCGTAGGAGTGTATGACATATATCTTCTGTTGTGCGTGTTATGACTAAGATGTTAAGAACTATTTTTCTAAAACACTGGGTGTAAACAAACACAGTATTTAGCTCCCATCTTGCAACTCTCTACATCTGCATGAGCTTTAAACTATATGTGATGTAGGAACCCACACAGGAACATACATTTAACTATAAATTATCAATTTCACAATGAGGTAGCTAGAGACACTTAATGTTTATCAAAAATATAAAAATAATACATTGACTTTTGGAAGAAAAATAATACCATAACATGGAATATTCACATGTAATAATAATTTGACTATATGTAAAACCTCATGCAAATGTAAAAATTTAGAACTTCACATGTAACGTTAACTTGTCAAACTTTGATAGGCAATAGGGAGGTTGATCAGTCTTTGTTTGTATAAATGATAAGACATACAATGCCTTTGTTCATTCAGGGGACAAATATGTAAAGACTTCTTATATTTCTCTGTGCAAGTATTTGTTAGCATTACTCTTAGAGGAGGGGACAACATGATTCAAGATGGTGCTAAGGAGACAAATAGGGACAAGAAAATACAGAGTTTTCAAAGCAATATTAAAATTTATCTTTTCCCTAATATTTTAAGCAAGATTGAACGTCATAAAATTTGCAGCATAGAGTAGATGTGGGTTATGGTTTACTTTATGGAAGTCCAGATAGCAGATATTCTAACTGGGTGATGTAACTAGAGAAATGTGGTTGAATAGAGAGAAAAACCAGGAAGTTTCTAGCAAAAAAATCAATAATGTGGAAACCCAAAGAGAAGGAGGAATTGAGAATTATTACAGTTTTTTGGCTGACATAATTTTAGAGGAATAATGAAAGAGGAAAGAAGTAGTGAAAGATTTGGGTTTAGGGGGGAAAATGATGGGTTGGGTTACAGATATAGATATCTCTGACTTATGATTTCTCATTTTCATGATGCAGTAAATACAATGTGCATTCAGTAGAAACAAAACTGTGTATTTGATCTTTTCCTGTGCTAATGAGAGATACACGTTAGGAATTCTTTCTCACAAAGCTGGGACAGTAGCAACACGCCACAGCTCCAATCAGGCACATGATCACCACATAAACAGCTGACACTACAGTGTGCAGTGCTTCCCAGCTAGGATGTTCCATAGGTTAAATGAATGAAATTCATTTCGCCAACAGTATTTTCAACTTATGATGGGCTTATGGGGATGCAACCCCATTATAAATCAAGAAGTATCAGTACATGGAGCTTAGGAAGTTTTTAAGACATCCAAGAAGATAAGTCTATTTTTGTTTTTTAAGTTGTGAATTTCAAAGCTCAGTTGGAGTGGAGATAAGTATCAAGTGCAATTGTTGTTTATCCTTACTCCAATTCCATTTTGTTCTGGTTATAGTGGCTTTATTATAAGTTTCACAATCAAATATTGCAAGTTCTTCAACTTCATTTTTAAAATTTTTCTAATTAGTTATCCATGACAGCAGAATGCATTTCAGCTCATTGTACACGAATGGAGCACAGCTTCTCATGTCTCTGTGCACAATGCACAGTCACACTGTTCATGCAATCATACACGTACATAGAGTAATAATGTCTATCTCATTCCATCATCTTTCCCACCTGCACACACCCTCCCTCCCCTCACGCCCCTCTGCCCAATCCAGAGATCCTCCATTCTTCCCTAGCCCCACTCCCATTGTGGTGCTAATGATGTATGCTTCCTGTTGTGTGTGTTATGACTGAGATGTTAAGAACTATTTTTCTAAAACACTGGGTGAAAACAAACAGTGTTTAGCTCTCTTTTTGAAACTCTCTACATCTGCATGATCTTGAAACTATATGTAATGGAGGATCCCATACAGGAACATACTTTTAACTGTCAGTTATCAATTTCACAATAAGGTAGAAAGAGACTTAGTGTTTACCAAAAATATAAAAATAATACATTCCAGGCCTGGAATTTTTTATGAAAAGACTTTAATAATAAATTTAACCCATTATGGTTCAGCATCTGCATATCAGAGAAAACATTTGGCATTTGTTTTTGGGGGGATTGGCTTATTTTGCTTAGCATGATATTCTCCAAATCCATCCATTTACCAGCAAATGCCATAATTTCATTTTTATTTAAGGCTGAGTAATATTCCATTGTGTATATACACCATAGTTTCTTTATCCATTCATCTATTGAAGGGCATATAGGTTGGTTCCATAGTTCAGCTATTGTGAATTGAGTTTCTATAAACATTGATGTGGCTGTGTCACCGTAGTATGCTGTTTTCAAGTCCTTTGAGTATAAACTGAGGAGTGGGATAGCTGGGTCAAATGGTGGTTCCATTCCAAGTTTTCTGAGGAATCTCCATACTGCTTTCCATAATGATTGTACCAATTTGCATTTCTACCAGCAATGTATGAGTGTACCTTTTCCCCCGCATCCTCAATAACACTTGTTTCTTATATTCTTCATAATTGCCCTTCTAGCTGGAATGAGATAAAATCTTATAGTAGTTTTGATTTGCATTTCCCTAATTGCTAGAGGTGTTAAACTTTTTTTCATATATTTGTTGATCAATTATATATCTTCTTTTGTGAGGTGTCTGTTCAGTTCCTTAGCCCATTTATAGATTAGGTTATTTGTTTCTTTGGTGTTAAGTTTTTTGAGTTCTTTATATATCCTGGATATTAATGCTTTATCTGATGTGCATGTGATAAAGATTTTATACCATTCTGTAGGCTCTCTCTTCACATTATTGATTGTTTCCTTTGCTGAGAAGAAGCTTTTTAGTTGACTATTTTATTTCATGTGCTTTATCAACTTATTAATTTTTTTATTATTCTAGGTACTTTTTGTATTCTTGTGAATTATAGAATCATCATTTCAATGTCTTCAAAATGGAAAAACATCTTGGAATTTTGGTTGGAATTACATAAAATCTAAAGAGGGACTTAGGGAAATTTATGATTTTCACAAAATGGAAGCTTCCATTTCAGGTGCACATTATAGCTTGCCATTCATTTAAAACTTACATTTTTCAGCAATGATTTTCAGTTTTCAGATGTAAATTTTACATATATTTTGTGAAATTTATTCCTAACTACTCTGCAGTCTTTTGATACTAACACAGGTGATACTTTAATTTTTTTTATTTCCATTTTAATTATTAAATCTTCCAAACCTGGAATTTTTATTTTTATGAAAATTTATTTTATCATTATAGGAATACTCAAATTTCCTCTTTCTGTATGTGAAAGTTAAGGTAATTTGTGTCTTTTCACGAATTTGTATGTTTTATCAAAATCTTTAAACTATTGGCCAGAATTATCCTCTAATGTCTCTAGGACCTGCCTTATCAGGTCTCTTTCTTTCCTGATATTAATGATTTGTGTTCTCTTTTTTCCTCCTTTTTTTTTTTTTATTGGTATCATTGACCCCCCCCCCCCCATTTTTAGGCCTTATCTTTCAGCTTTAGTACTTGCTTCCTTAAACTTACTTATTTTTCTAAGTTCTTAAAGTTTATGCTTAGAACATTGAGTCTGTCTTCTTTTCTAATTTAAGCATTGATAAATTCTCCTCTAAACACTTATCTGTATCACACAAATTTTATAGGATGTAGTATCATTCCTGGTTAGTTCAAAATATTTTCTAATGTACAGTCTGATTTTGTCTTTGATTCATGAGCAGTTAAGAAGGCGTTGCTTTAGTTTAAAATATTCAGGAATTTTTAATAAATTTTTGTCATTGTTTTCAATGAAATTATGTTGTGGCTAAAGAACATAATTCTGTATGATTTTAATCATTTTGTTTTATAGCTAATTGGTTTGTGGTCAAGAGCATAGTCTTAATGAATTGTTCATGTGCACTTAATAACATGGGATTCTAGCACTAACGTGTATTTTATAATGTCAGTTGGGTCAAATTGGTTAATGATGTCATTCAGTCATTCGAGTCTCACTCTTTTTCTATATAATTTGTTCAACCAATTTCTGAGAGAAGAATGTTGAAATTTCTACCTATCATTGTGATACATTTCAAATTTCATTTTTGTTTTCTTTTTACAATATGGCTAAATAAATTTTTTGTTGTGTCATTTATAAAGCAAAGCAGTTCATTTTGGCTCACAATTTCAGAGGCTCAAAAGCATGGCACAGGCCTCTTCTCAGGTTCTGAACAGGTCCATGTGCTGTTGCGTTCATGACGCAGGAACAGAAATGCAAGCAGGCACATGTGTAAGAGGTCACATGGTAAGAGAAGACATAAGAGAGAGCCCCGTGGTAGCCAAACACACTTAATAACAAGTGGCTCTTACAGTAGTAATCCAGTCTCAGAAGAGCAAGAACTCATTCCTGCAAGAAACACACTAATCACTTTTAAGGATCTAATCTCCTTTTCAGGTCTCCATCACCTCCCAATATTGCCAGTATGGAACAAAGCCTTAGATGCAGGATCAGATGGAGAAAAACCATATTCAAATCATATGCACACACACACACACACACACACACACACACACTGAAGATCATTTTGTTTCTTGATATATTGACTCTTTCATCATTATGAAGAATCAAGTATGGTAATATCCCTTTTCCTACAGTCTGGTATTAATTTAGGCACCTCAATGTTTTTTTTTTTCTTTTTTTGATTAGTAATTGTAGTATTTTGATTTGTAGGTATGGTATATCATGTGTGTGTGTGTGTGTGTGTGTGTGTGTGTGTGTGTGTGTGTGTGTGTGTATACACATAAATATATGTGTGTGAGCTATATCCCCAACCTAGCGTACCTTTTTTTTTCATACTTATACTTTTGATATGCATCTTTGCATTTAAATGTGCATTTTTTGTAGAAATCATACAGCTGGATTTCTCTTATTCAGTCTGGCAATATCTGCCTTCTCAGTAGACAATTTTACTTTTTAAAACAGGATTTACTGACAAATATTGCTCTTCCAATATTTTAGACATGTTCCCCATTTTCTTCTCACTTAATTTTTCTTGACAAAAAAAATCTGCTATTATTGTTATGTCTTTTGTATTTTACTTAAAATATTCTTTGACCCATTCTCATTTAAGATCTGTTTATTAATGATTTTTCAACAATTTAATTATCATTTGTTTTTATTTAATAATGTTTATGATGGTTTGAGTTTCTTGCATCTGTGAGTTTATACTTGTCATCAAATTTGAAAGCAATATGTCCATTTATTCTTTATTTTCTTGACACCTTTATTTTTTCTGGAATTTCAATTATACCAATACTGGTTTATGCATTATATCAGCACAGGTCACTGATCCCTGAAAATATGATTAATTGTTCACTTAATTTTTGTTTTATTTCCTGTCTTTTGTTTTGGTTAGTTTATATTGTTGTTACTTGAAGTTTACCCTTTTTATCTTCTTTTTAATAGTGTTTAATCTCTTGTTTGTTAATTGAATATTTATTTTAATTCTATATTTTAGTTTGAGAAATTCAATTTACTTTTTCTGTACTATCTATTTATCTCCATACTATGGTTATGTTTTCCTTTAGGGTTTTGGGGATTGAACCTGGGGCTTCAGGCATGCTAAACAACAGTGTAACCACTGACCTACATCCTCAATCCCCCTAATAGTTTTTAAGCATACTTATAATAATTTTCATGCTTTCTTTCTGCTAATCCCTGATATGCATTTTTTCCTGTTGATATATACTGATTTTTTTCCCTGTCTGCTTTAGATCAGACTATTCTGTTTCATTGTATATATATGACTTTGTTACTTTAAGAATTAGATGCCAGGCAATATGTTGTTGTATTGTTGAGAATCTGGAATTTTTGTATTCTTTTAAAGAGTTGTGAACTTTGCTTTGGCTGACAGTTAACTTGCAGATCATCTTGATTCTATCAGGCTTTTATTAAAATATTACTAGGATTGGTCTAAAGACCTTTGCTCCAGAGTCTTATTAACCTCATTTCCAATATGTCTCCATGAAATACTGGTGTTCATCCAATTTTCTCTACACCAGCTCATCAAAACTTAACCTTATGCAAGCCCTCTGTGAACTCTGGAGGTTACTCAAGTGATAGCACCCTAGTTGTTCTTCATACAACACACATTTCATTGCACATTCAGTCTGGTATTCAGCAAAAAGAATTTAAAAATCATCAAAGCACATTCCTGTAGCTCTTTTTATATGAGCATTAGTCCGTTCAGGCTACCATAACAAGATGCCACAAACTGGCCGGCTTAATCAGCAGAATCTATTTTCTCTCCATTCTGGGTGCCAGTATGGTCAGCCCTATTTTTAGCTTGGAGATGGCCACCCGCTCAGTGTGCACTCACACAACCTTGCTTGATGCACACATGGAGGGAGATAGCCAGCCCACTCTGTTTATAAGGCCACTAATCCCCTCATGAGAATCCCATTCTTATGGCCTCATCCAAACCTCATTATTTCCCAATGGCCTTATCTCTGAAGAACCATCATATTAAAGGTTAAAGCTTCAACATCAAATCAATTTGATTTAATTGATACTGGTTCGTCTGTTTAGTGCCTTCATTTCTGGTATTCTGCTCTCTGAATCCCATTCACCTCAGTCTGTCTGAGTGCTTCTGTTTTCCTCCTGGCTAGGCTCTGCTTGGTTTCCCCTCCCTGTACCACGTTTCAATAAACGGTGTCAACCTAGAAGAGTCAGAAGTCTCATCTCATTTTTTCCCATCTCCCATAGTACTGAATCACATTATGGTATTTCTTGCTGTATATTGTCTAAATTAGGCATCTCATATATTTTTGTTCCATTTTTTAGATATTTGCAGCTTTAGAGCATATCTAGTGGTAATTATTCAAATCAGCAGAATCTGGAAACCTGAAATCACAATTTTGAAAATGATGGAGCAAATAAATTGGTATAACCAATGAATTTGAAGAGTGTTATAAGCAAAACTTGGGAAACATAGTTGTCAGAAAGGGGGGTGTGAGGAACCATGATTTTGGAGAGGGAGCAATTGTCAGTGGTGACTGCCCCACTGTCACAGGGCAATAGCGTAACTTCTGATCCTACTTGACACCCTAATGGTAACAAAGTGGAACAAAATTTAGAAGAGCTATTTGGTACAACTTGCAAACTTATTGACATATCCACTTAGTAAGCTATCTGTATATTCAATTGTTCCTTCATTGTAACTAAATATTCACTGATTATTACCTAGGGTTAAGATAAAAATGTCAGAATATTTAGAATTTTAGACTTTATTCTGTGGCTGGTATGAGATCCTAGGAAGCAAATTAATCTTAGGAAAAGGCATCAAAACTGAATAGAGGGGTGGAGTTTGTGGCTCAGTGGTAGAACACTTGCCTAGCATGTGTGAGGCACTGGGTTTGATTCTTAGCACCGCATATAAATAAATGAATAAAATAAAGATCCACCAGCATCTAAAACATATTTAAAAAGAAATAAAAATTACATAGAAACTGACTTGCCTTTGAGGAAAATGTAATCATAAAAAACCTGAATAGAATCAAAATTTGGGGGTTGAAGTTAGAAAATATTCTATTTAATGTAGTTGGTGATTTCTAACAGAAATATTCTAGATAAAAAAATATTTTACTATGCTTATAAACTTTTATATCCTTAGACAGTCATAAGATTGTATTCTATTGGGGGAAATAAACCAGTCCATCCATCTATTTCTCTGTCAATGCCTCATAAAATAGATGGTTTATGTCTCAGACATAAGACAAAACAAAAGTCCATGAAGCATTTTCCTTCCCAAAATGTTCCAGAAAATTACAAGTTATATTCTTTGGAATTGCTCCCCATATTATGAAAGGATCCCAGTAACCCAAATGTAAGCCAGAAAGGTGATATGACTTAGTGAGTCAGACAGAACGGATTCCAATCCTGGACCTGCAACTGGGTAACTCTGTGACTTTGGGAAAGTTGCTAACCAGGGAAAAGAAAAATCTACAAATTCAAGAAATATCTACGTGGGGAAAACGAATAGGAACAGTGGTTACTGACAGTATAGAGAAGAAACAAAAGCAATTCCTTGTTGTGATCTTGATGCACTTGAGAATACCGGCATCATAAATAGAAGGAAGTCTTTAGGAGAGTGATAAAATTCAATTTGAGATATGCAGAATTTGAGATATAGGAAGAACTCAACTTGGGCTTCTAGATGGTACTCCCTGATTGAAATCAAATAGTTTAAAATTAAATATCAGAGTCCAAAGGCAAGCTCATCGTTATTCATACATTTATTCAACAAACATTAATCAGGCACCTTTTACATAGTCACTGGATGGAGCTGGAGATTCAGAAACAAAAGACTCAGTCACTGACTTCAAGAAACTTGCCATAGAGCCAGAGATATAATAAGACAGTCAGACTGTATTAACTGAAGTACCCCGTGATTGGGGTGAGGTAGAGGTAGGGATACGTGCTGTGGAAATACCCACCTAAGAAATGAAAGGTAAAGAATCTTGGCACAGGATACCAGAGGAATTGGTCTAAGTCTTGAAGAAGCAGTAGGAGCTTGCCAGGCAGAGAGGTGGAGGAGCCCTTTAGGCAGAGAAGATAGGGTGATTAAGACCCTAAGAAGCTCTTGCAGGCAGAATGGGCTCAGAAAGTCTCAAGCAATACAAATACAATCCCTGGAACCACACATTTCTCATGTTGCTTTACCTCATTGACCATCCCTTCTTGTTATCCAGTGTTACTGTCTTCTCTGCTCAGTTCCTAAATGATAGTACTTTTTCATGTGTGGCTTCTTTCCTCTGTCTACATTATCTCATTAATTGACTGCATCCATCATTTCAAATATTACTTTTATTCCTATAAGTTTTCACTGAGATCTAGACCTTTATAGTTCTTTGATATTTCCATCCAAAGAAATTCCTCCTAGATAAAACAGCAGCAACAAGAGAACACTTAATTTCCATACCTTTTCCCAAATCTTTTCCATAAACAGCAACATCACCCACTGATTATTCAAACCAAAAGCTTAGAAGTCATCCATTTTTCCTTTCTTCCCCTTATATCAGATCCACTAGTGCATCCTTAAGATTTTATCTCCAGAATACCATAAAATATCTCTGCTATTCTCCACCTTCACTTCTTTTTAAAATTTTATTTATTAGTTCTAATCAGTTATACATGACTTTAGAAAGCTCTTTGATTCATTGTATACAAACGGAGCAGAATTTTTCACTTCTCTGGTTATGCATGAAGTACAGTCACACCATTCCTGCAATCATCCATGTACCTAGGGTAATGATGTCTTCCTCATTCCACCACCTTTCCTACCTCTTTTTCCCCTCCCCACTCCCTTTTGCCATATTAAAAGTTCCTCCACTTATCCCATGCTCCCCTGTATGGATTAGCATCCACTTATCAGAGAAAACATTTGGCCCCTGGTTTTTTGAGACTGGCTTATTTTGCTTGGCATGATATTCTCCAACTACATCCATTTACCTATAGATGCCATGATTTTATTCTCTTTTAATGCTGAGTAATATTCCATAAACAATCAATGAGGTGAAGAGAGAGCCTACATCTTGGGAGCAAATTTTTGCCACATGCATATCAGATAGAACACTAATCTCCAGGATATATAAAGAGCTGAAAAAACTTAACACCAAAAAAAAAAAATCAATAAATGGATTAAGGAGCTGAACAGACACTTCTCAGAAGATATACAATGGACCAACAAATATATGAAAAAATGTTCAACATCTCTAGTAATTAGAGAAATGTAAATCAAAACTACTCTAAGATTTCATCTCATTTCAGTCAGAATGGCAATTATCAAGAGTACAAGCAACAGTAAGTGTTGATGAGGATGTGGGGGAAAAGGCACACTCATACATTGCTAGTGGGACTGCAAATTGGTGCGACCAATCTGGAAAGCAGTATGGAGATTCCTCAGAAAACTTGAAATGGAACCACCATTTGACCCAGCTATCCCACTCCTTGGTCTATACCCTACAGACTTAAAAACAGCCTACTAGAGTAACACAGCCACTTGAATGTTTATAGCATCACAATCCACCTTCACTTCTAATACTCCATTTTTGTCTACAAACATGTCTCCCTGGGACTGCTACAACAGCTTCCTTGGGATTCCTTTTGGACTCTATTATTCATTTTGTCATTTTTCTATTCAATGATGATCTTTGAGTAGGAAGTTTCTGGTGCAATGAGACCAAAACCAAACCACAAAGAGTTCATAAGTAAGCAAAATGAAGGTTTAATTAAAATCTATTCACTCATTCATTAATTTAAAAAGAAATCTGGGCACTCACTTAGGAAAATTCCATCATATTCATAGGAATGGAACAAATTAGTACATTAGAAGATCACTGATAGAACTACAATTTTGTAGCATTGAAGAGAGGTTATATAGCCAGGCCATTAGAAGAT
This sequence comes from Tamias sibiricus, assembly GCA_025594165.1. Classification (NCBI taxonomy): domain Eukaryota; kingdom Metazoa; phylum Chordata; class Mammalia; order Rodentia; family Sciuridae; genus Tamias; species Tamias sibiricus. The sequence continues at coordinate 84,386,419 of CM046670.1, forward strand.
AGCTCCTAGAACTAGATGATTTTTGCTCAGATAATCAGCAACATGACATTGGGCAGATTATTAAACTTGCTAAGTTCCAATATTCTCACAAATTAAGTGGAAATGACAGATGGTTGTTGTGGAGTGATTAAATGATCCACAGGCATGAAGAGCTTCAGACAGAGCCTGGAACGGCGTAAGTAGTCCCTTAATTTTTGACACTCCTTGAAAAACAATTGGAAGAAAAACAAATATTTTGAGGTGAAAAGATTGTAGACCTTCTTGAGATCATTTGTAAAGAGTACCGTGAAGGTCTTGAAAATTGAATAATAATGACATCAACTACTCCTTGTTCACTAAAGTGTGTAAAATACAAGGTTAAGAGTCTTCCATATATTTATTTTATTCTTCCAATAGCATTCCTATTATGATGTCACCAATATTACTCCCACTTATAGATTATGAAATTGAGGCTAAAAGAGATAAAATTACTCATCAAGTGTCACACAAATTCAAGATTTGAACCCATATCTACCAAAGTCTGTGTTCTAAACTAATATAATATGTTGCCTATAAATTCCACACTCTGCAGATTTGAACATAAATGTCTCCATCCATATCAAAGTCTCACTCTTTCAATAAAAGTAGAACAGAACAAAGTGATTTTACAGTGGATATATTGATACTCCTCCTATATTGAAAAATACCTCATAGAACTAGTAAAACAAAAACAATCAGACTGTACTGTCCCTTCAGAGCTCCTTTGTAACACGATTTGGCCTTTCACAGAGGAGAAACTGAAATTCCCCAGAGCAGAAGACCAAAGCATCCATCATTTTGAACTACCTCAGTGCTGGTGGCAGAGAAAGAAATCTGTCCAGGGACAAAGATCTCAAGCAGGCCACAATAAAGTTCACTTATTTTTATGGGGAATTCTAAAATAAAAAATTTTCTTTCATGAGTCTCTTTTATTCCTAAAGCATATTCTAAATATTTGCTCTTCAGATTTCTGTAGTAGAATTACCATGTCTTTGCACACGATACACAAAAATAACCCTAGACTGACCTGGAGGGTCGGGGCCCAGTGAGTGATAAATCTGTTGGCCCCAATTTGGAGAGCAAAGTATTTTCTAAAGATCACAGCACTGGCAGTCCACACACAGCCCTACAAATGCTTTCAGAGGTGCCCCCTAGTAAAATCATGACCAGTGCTTTGATCTGAGTCTCTTTCTTTTTGAAACATGTCCGAATACCTGGGATTAGGAGGCAAGCAGAAGTCAGAGCAAAATTAAACAAACAGTGGAGAGTGACCAGCCAGGGTGGCTTCTAGCACTGAGGTCATGTATTTGTCTCCCTACTTGTAGACCAAGGTGAAAAGTGCAGCCTGAGCTCCAGCCAAATACGGTACATAAACAAACATGAAAGAAGGATCAGCTCTCTTCCCTGAGACTAATGGGGACCCCCAAAATCAATAGCTGATTTGTGACAACAGAACTAAGTCAACATTGGAACAAAAGATACTGGCTGTATTCAACTCAACACTTAATCTCAGGTAAACTTGTAGGAAGTTCAACAATTATTCATTTCCCCTGGCTACAATTCTACCTGACTCGGAAGGACTACTGATGTAGGAGGTGCACACAAAGCCACCTCTGACTTCTTCTAATCAGATCCTTTCTTCTCCTTTCCTCTCTGGCCCATGACAGATTACTGTTTGCAGACCCTTTTTGTCCCATTTCTAGTTTGATCAGTGGAGCTCTATGTGGAGAAATAAAGCCCAGGACGGACAGCTGTTCCTGTCTGTGTCCTGCATTCCTGGTGTGTGCAGAGAGGCACCAAGAACACAGTCCTCTGCAAGGGAAAAGGATGATAAGCTCAACTTGGTACTTAGAAATTTTTCCTTTATCTAACTGATGGAGGCTAGCCACACCAGACACATGTGAGACAAAATCAGTGGGCATTAGGGGTGATGCTATGATAGCATTTCTTAAAGAAATAAAATTGCATCACAGATACAAGACTCCTACATCCTAAGGCTTTTATGAGCCAGTTGTGGGAAGTGGGTAAATCCCATGGCCCTTGGTTTCCACCCCTTAAACAGAGGTCAGACAGAGCCCAAGTTTAACCTATGTTCAGAATATTTTGGTTGATAGAACCAACTTTTGCTCACAAAAAAGGGGAGGGGGAGTTAAATTCTTAGGACAGTGAACTGTTACCATCTATATCTTACAGATACGAACATTGCAGAGCCCACAGGCTGGGTAAAATGTGCACCCAGCATTCATATCAAGAGAGCTAAGTTTGTCTACGGGGGAAAGAACATGCTTGGCCTCTGTGTTCAACTGTGCTCTAGTATGGAATGATCTGAGCACATGTTCTCATCTCTCTGAATTTCAGCTCTTTCCTCAAGAAAAGGTGTGCTTTAGTACATATGTGCAGTGCTGTAATGAGAAGTCAATAGAAAAAAAAAAATACATGGGATAATCAGTAAAGCTTTGGAACAGACTGATGAATGAATGGCCAGTTCTTCCCTATTGTTTTCCTTCATAAAAAAATAATAACTATAGCTGACACTGATTTTCCTTTCATATTTTAAAAAATTTAATCGATACATACTAATTCAAACATTTATCATTTCTTTGTGTTAAGAACACTCAAAATCCTCCCTTCTAGCTATTTGTCATTAACTGTAGTCAAGCTACTGTGCTATAGAACACTAGAACTTGGTCCTTCTGTCTAAATGTAGTTTTGTGATTGTCAAGCACCTTTCTCTTCCCCACCCTGCCCACATCCCCTTCCCAGCCAGTTGTAGCCTCTATCAACAATCCCCCTATTGGAGATACTTTTTTCACTTTTACACATGAGTGAGAACATGAGGGATTTGTCTTCCTGACTCATTTCACTTAACATACCATCCTCCTGGCTCATATCTTTGCTGCCACAAGTAACAGAATTTTAGTGTTTTTACTAGTCCACTCTATAGGTACCAAATTTTCTCCACCCCATTCACCCACATTGTGAACAGTGTTGCAGTAAACGTGGAAGTTCAGATGTCTCTTCAAAAGACTAATTTCAGTTATACTCAGGATTACTGGATTATGTGGTGGTTCTTAATTTATTGAGGCATCTTTATCCTGTTTTCCATAATGACTACTAATTTACCTTCCCACCAACAGTGCATAAGAGAGTGTCTTCCTCTGTACCCCTGCCAGAACTTTTTATTCTTTGTCTTTTTTGATAGCATCCATTCAGACTGGTGGGAAATGGTGTCATATCCCCAGTTTTGATTTTCTGTGTCACCTTGTCTCCCATACTTTTGTACCCTTGCCTCCCATATTTTTTCATCCAGATCCTTATGAGTTCTATGTTTCTGTTTGTCATTTAGTTTATATTTAAGCTGGCATGCTGTATAGCTTAGGCAAATTTGAGCTATTCTTTGGGAACATATATCCATGTCACTCCTTCAATATTAGGAGGGGCTGATCTTTCCTCTTTCTGTCTAATGACTTCAGCCCTTTTGCTTGTCTGGTATTTGGCTCTCAGATTTTCTAGAAGGGATCCTGGGAGGGCTGGTCTTTGGATCTATGGAGCAGCCACAGTGAGTGTATGTGTTGGGGGGAAGCTCCCTAGAGTGTTTAGTGAGAGAGAATAGAGCAAGCGAAGAGCAAGAGGTGTGGAGTCCAACCTCTCCCTCTGTTATGTAGTGGGGAATCATGGCAGAGAGATCCTGATTCAGGACAAGTCAGTGGTCAAAGCTCTAGGGAAACCCCAAATCACACTCACCACCAATATTAACAAAATGTTCACATGCATAGTACTAAGTACTACGCAACAATCACAAAGCACCATTTTGTCCTACTGCTGAATGTCTGATTACTAACATCAAATTTGGCTGGAAGCTAAGGTAGAAACTGAGTAACACTATCATACAATGAACTTTCTTTCTTTTTTTTTTTTATGCTGGGGATTTAACCCAAGGGTGCTTTACCACTGAGTCACATTCCCTAGCATTTTTATATTTTTGAGACAGGGTCTCACTAAGTTGATTAGGGCCTTGCTAAGTTGTTGAGGCTATCCTCCTGCCTCAGTTGCAAGAACTACAGGCATGTACCACTGAGCTTGACCATTCATAGAGTGGATTTTTGAGATACAAAAACAAATCTTAAGTTTTATAAAATGTAAATGTTATTGCAATTTTATCTTCAATATTTTATGCTCAAATTTTTAAAGATTGATATAGTATAGGGAAATCGTTTCTTAATAGTATTTCTTGCTAGCCTTCTTTAGCATTCACTACGCTGCACATTGGCAACAGAAAAGAATGATATCTTTCAACTAAGTTTGATGGTGAAGCAAGATGACTCAGGTTCTGCTCTGCTAATACTAGTTACTGTTAAAGTTGATATTGCTATCAAGCTAGTAAGTGTTCCTTCCTCTCAAATTGCAACTAACTTAGTTTCCTTTTTACATTTTCCTTTTTATATTTCCTTTTTATATTCCTCAAAGATGTAGTCACAAGGGTATATCTCATAAGCCCAAAGTCTCACATATCTTTGAGAAATATGATCTCTGAATATTTTTGGAAGTAGGTCTTGAGGTTGGCCTTACTTGCTTTTATATACATACACAAGAAAACGCTTCTAAATCCTCCCAACATCTGCTGAGTAAGTCATTATCTCTATTTTATCATGAAGAAATTAAGGTTTAGGAATGTTAAGTGACAACTAAATTAGTAGTTAAATGGTAAAAATTTAAACCCAAGTGGTCTCAACTCTACACCATGTTATTGGAGGCTCCAAACAAATAAATGCATACACAAGCAGCCACTGTCCATTGAATGGCTGCAGTGTGTCTAGATTTTCATATGCGTGAATTCATTAATTCTTACATAACCATATTCTTATGCCTGTTCCATGAATGTCCTGAGACCTCAACCAATGAGGTATTTGAGTTTAATATCAAATTCTTTTTTTGTTGTTGTTGTTTTTTTGGTGGTACTAGGATTGAACCCAAGTATTTACACAAACTAGGCAAACTCTCTACAACTGAGCTAACCCCCCATCACATTCTATTTTTTTTATTTTGAGACAGGATATCCCTATATTGCCCAGGCTGGCCTCAAACATGCAGTCCTCCTGCCTCAGCTTCCCAAGTAGCAGGAATTGGAGGTATGTGCCAAGGTGCCCACCTTCAGATATCTAATTCTTTAACACACACTAATACTCACAGCACTGTATGGTGCTCTCCATTTACTCCATCTCCTGAAGATTTTTTTCAGCCATCTTCAGCAATTATTATTGACCTCTGATCATATATCAGGAATTGGCATGGTCTAAGTTCTAACAGTCCTATAAGAAAATGTGAAGGTTTATTCTGCATGAGAATTAGATTTGTGATATCAATCAGGAGAAAAAAAAAACACACAATAACACAGCACACTAAAAGATAATAATAATACATCTAGCAGTAGACTTAGATTCAGCACAAAGAACCAAAATAGCTGGGAGCAATCCAGTCAACAGCATCGTCCTTTGATTTGTGCCTAGGGCCTCTTCATAGGAGGAAATGTTAAGTTGGAAGGAAAAAAGCCCAACTTCATGGAAGGGGCCTCCAGAAACCAACCTCTTCTACCATACCTGTCTCTCCAGGCTTCTCCCTGGGGCAGGCAGGTAAAAAGGCACCCAGGCACCCCAAGTTACCTGCTGGGAATAAGTGGAGCTGATCTTTTCCTGGGGATGTGTGTTTTTACTATAGTATATTCCCCCCTCTTCAGTTTGAAGGGCAAAAACCCACACCAGGACCACCGTGTAGAAAAAGGGGGTTTATAAACCAGCCTCTACGGCTGGAAGAGATACCAAAGGGATGCGTGAAGAGAGGGGAACCAGCAGGAGGAGAGGAAGAAGATGAGGAGAAGAAGGAAAAAAAGGCGTGAGTTCCTGCCTGGTGAGGGTTTAAATAGCGACTTGGGTGAGCCAAAGGACCTGACTCCATAGGTTGGAAGTCTATGATCGGGATTGGCTCAGAAAGGGAGAGCCCGCCCCCGTGGTGAATTCCCCCTAGAGGTGGGTACTTCTGGGAAGGCAAAGCTCAGACTTACAGGATAACCTAATACACCTGGGGTGTGGCTAATTTAGTACACCTGGGGGTACGGCCTGTCAGCCCAAATTTTATCTAACACAGTTAGCCAGTGATCCATTCTGTGAGTCAATCTGACCATTTAAATCAATAGAAATATTACCTCCCCGTCCCCCCAAGTGTACATAAAATGCAGTGTTTAGCATAATGAGTCCAAGGAGGAATGTTCCAGGGTAAAGATGAATACTCCTGTTTAAAACAATCCCCCCAATTAATAATTAGATGGCATGAAGTTTGCAAACAATGAAAACGAAAGCAGGGTGGTTCCCCTCCTCTTTTGAAAAAACTAAATCACAAGGTCTATTGTTTTGTTTTAAATCCTGAACACTAATATATTTCATACATCATGGCTCTTTTCTTAAAGGAAAAATATAAAACTATTTTATTAACCACTGTTCCCTCATATTTATGGTAAGGTAAATAGCAGCCGTAGGTAACAGCTCTTTTTCCCTAAATTACTACTTCCCCTTGTTCCCTTGAGACCTAGCTAACTGCAGTTGGACAAAGATTGATCCTCAGTCAGGACTGAAGAAGTTCTGCTTCTCACGATGCACTCTTCACTTCGCAGTTCACAGTGGCTGAGATCCAAATCCTATCAAACCACTCTGGGGTCATACACTCTCACCATCCCCAGCAAAATCCAAACTTGAGGGTTCTTGCTAACATTGCTTATTAAGATGAGTTCTTGAACATTGCCTTTCTCTCTGCTAACAGCAGACTGAAGGTTTAAGGCTGAATGAATCAGAAACAGATGGCATGCATTTCTCTTAATAGTGCACTGGGTTTTTATAATTAAAGGCGAACAGTGCTACGGGCAAAGTACACTTTGAGGAGCTATGGAAGGTGACCGATGAGGAGGATTGAGGAAAGTCCATAAAAGCAAAAGACAGGCTTGATGGTCTTAGATTTTTGCCATCCTTAGCTACCAGTGAGAACAAGCCCTTCATGTAAACTGCCAAGAGAACAGTCATTTGACTTCTCTGATTCATCATCTCTCCCCCTCCCCCTAACCAATTCTTCTGATTTCTTTTGAGATCTCCTTTCCTTTTGCAGTTAACACCCCACATTTATTTAGTAGTCTCTGTGGCCTAAGACCTACTCCATACAGCTCTAGATGCTCGGTTACTGAGTGTGTGATCACAACCTGGTCCCAAAATTGTATTTAATTATATCATCACTATTAAATAAGCTTGATATCAATCTCATGGAATCTCCATGAGGACTTTAGGCTAGTTTATAAGGGTTTTTTTCACCTTTCTGACATCCTTTCTGGGTGTGTATTCTGTGAAAAAGAGAGGAATACGGGATGTCAGGCATGGCTGGGTTCCAACTTACTAATTGTAATCTGCCCTAAAAAGTCACTTCATGTTTCTGTATCTCAGTTTTTTACATACATAAGATGAAATGATGATAATACGAAAAGATGACTATGGTAAGAATGAAAAGTTGTTGTATTCAAGTTAACTTGAATTTGAATTAAAATCAATTCTCATAGAAGTGCTTTAACATCTGAATACTTTTATCTATACTTTTTGGAGTATCACTTTTCCTTCCATGGATAGAAACAGGATGAAGCAAGTGTCCACTTGCCTTATTTATAAGTCAAATTTTAGAGAGAAATTCCCTTATGAACTCTACCTTTTTCATCCTCTGACCTTTCTGAGTCTGTGAGCCAAGCAGCTGGTTTTAGAAATAGCCAAATAAAATGAGAGCAAGCACAAAACTATTATCTCAGCCAGAGAAGGACATCCCAATGCTCGGCCTTCTGGCCAACTATTACCTTCAAGTCTTTCTGGATAAAGGACTCAGTCTGACATTTACCTGGGTGCCCCCTGTGTCCTGTGCTGGTCTAGGTCCTCTTACAGTGTCTTCTCATGAAATTTTATCTCTACCCAACATAAGTTTGATATGCAGGAGTGGTCACACATCTAACCTAAACATAGGGATTCTGGGGGAAACCCTTGGAAGATTCTAGAAGCCAGAAATAAATCAGAATCCGGAGATAAGAACAACATGATGGTCCCCTATCCACTATCCTGAGGGCTGCTCTTCCCCATGTTTGCTGGAACTGCATTGCAATAGCAGTGAATGGCACTTGAAAGTGTGCTCTAGGAAGGCCTGTCTCTGGGCAGGGTTGAGTCTCTGAGATATGAGCCCATTTCAAATGCACTGGGCCAAGGGAAGCAAACAGTGAGGCCAGGAATGGAGGATTCCTTTGAAAAGAGATGTAACACCAGACTGAGGGATGAACCATGGGGCAGGCACTGGTGCCAGATTCAAATCTTAGCAGCTCCACATACTATCTATTGACCTTCACAAGTCCTTTTTCTGGGCCTCATTTTCCTTGTCCGTGAAATGAGAGTGACAATTCCAAATCTTCCCACTTCTAAAAAAAAAATCAGAAAAACTAAACTGAAAAAAATGGGTTATGTGTGGTGTTGAGTCTTCACAATTGCTGACCATCTGTGAAGCTCTGGGGTTGCAACAAGCCCCTGGCTCTCCTCCCTAGGAGGGGATTAGGGACACTTTTGGAGAAGCCTCTGCACAGCTTTCCTCTCTCTGACCTTTTCCAGGTCACTACAGGGAGATCCAGGACCTCCCACCCAACCTCTGCTGAGAGCCATCTCAGGGGGTCAGGGAAGCTGAATTAGAGGCCAGAAAGCTTCCCGAGACTTCTCTCCGGGATTTTTCAAGGCAGTGCCTCATCTTGCACTTATAGCATCAGGTCTCAGCAGTTGAAGGCACCGATCAGAGGGAGGCAGTGGGAATCTGGAGGAATCAAAGTGAAACACAGCCAGGTGTAGTCACCGAAGAAATGATCAAAGGCATCCCACGGGAAGAAACAGGCCACTGAAGAGAGGGGCCTTGGGAAGGCTTCCCTGCGTGCGCATTTACCAGTGCCATCTTAGTCAGTTCATGATGAGAAAGATTTACTAGAGCCCTGTTTAGAGCACAGGGTATCATCCCAGATGGGTTACTACAGGCAAACAGAGGAGAGGGGTGGGATGGGAAGAAGGAAAGGAAGAAGGAGAAAGGAGGGAGCGAAAGAAGACAGCAGAGAAGAGGGAGACCAATCCCTGGGAGAGTGAAGTGACCTGATTTGTACAGAACAACCATTAAACTGTGTCCATGGTTCATAAAAGCCAACTACTGTAGCAAAAAAGCCCCTTTTAATCCCTTACTTTCCGCCAAACCTCAGAAATATTTGAAGTTAAGACTCCTGAGTTGAACTAAACCTCTGTGATCTCAATCTATGTCCCTTTGAAAAAAAGCATAAAAAGTAAAAAGTGTGTGTGTGTGTGTGTGTAAGTGCACGTGTTGGGGTGGACAGTCTCCTTCCCAGGGTCTGGGCACATGGTGTTGCCGGAACCTTTCTGGTAGGAAGGCTGAGACAAGTAAGTCCAGTAGCCTGGCTGAAGGATGGTCACACAGTGAAGTCGGGTACCTTTCAGAGTCTGATTAGAACTCTAACAAATTCCAGTGTGTATCGCTTCAGTGATTATCAATTTAAGGGAAATATTTGCCTGGCAAAGAAAGAAAACCAGAGCCAGTCATTTCTGTGTTCTCACGGAGACAGCCCCCCTCTCAGTCCATCAGTCCTCTTGGCCCTGAAGTGGGCACCTGACCCGAGCAAAGGTACCAAGGGAACACACACCAGATTCTTCTAATTAGGTAACTGTGCACAGACCCTTGCCATGGTGATGGCAAAAAAACTACTGTTCAGTCCCCATTCCCACTGTTCAAGTGATAAATGACCCTTGGGCTGTTCTCCCCAGAGCTGAGCAGGGCCTGTCTCTGGACAAAGGCCAGGGAAAACACAACAAGATTTATAAGAGCCAAAGGCAGGGTGAAGAAGAGCCGCAGGGCCTGGGGAAACCACTGCATGAGGAAATGTGGTGCATTTTAGTAGCTCCTTGTCACTTTGTGACAAAAGGGTGAGGGCAGAAGGGGAGGACGGGGTCTGAAGAAGATTGAGTAGCCACAGTCCAATAGCCCATCTGCGAGAACCTCCGTGAGCCCTGCTCTTTGGAAAGAGAGAGTGCTGGCCCTCAAATTCTATCTGGCTCTTTCATTCACCCCAGTTCCTTCTAAACAGACACCGTTAAAGGAATGCATTTAAAACTAGGGAGACAAATGGAGACAGAGAAAGAATGGTCATGTGCTGCTGAGATTAAAAGGCACGATGGTACAATTAAAGATATTTACCAGAGAAACTTGAACCCCATTACGTGCTGGCGTACAGTATGTGAGGAAGAGCTGTTTTATATCATTAAAGACAAAAGCCAGGTCTATAGGTAAGCTTTAAGAACAATAAACATCCTGAATTCAAGAATAAGTCTGTCAAATGAAGGGATATTGATTTTGGAACAAGGAATATTATGTCAAACAACATTAGTTTAATTGATCTGAATTTAGTTTAAGTACTAAAAGCATTTATATACAAACAGCAAATGAAAATTAACTGCAGCTGAGCTCTGCTGCTGGCTCTCAGGGCCTCTGCATGGATGGGAACCTGGCACGGCACAGGCCGCTTGGAGTCCTGCGCTCGCTCGGCGCAGTGAGCTGGGGTTTCTTGTGAGTGCCACAGAGAGGAAGGAAGGCAATGTGCTTTCTCTCAGAGGTAAGGACATTTAACACTGGCCCTTGACTTTTCAAAACACACAAATGCTGTTTCATGCTCTGAAGGAATTTGTAAAGGGGAAGGGGTGAGGCCAGGAGCAAGTCAGCACCCAGGTAAAAGACGCTGCTGACCTGAAGGGAGCAATGGGGACAAGACCTTCTCCCCCTGTGAACCATGGCCTCTGTTCCGCACAGAGCTCCCCGTTCCAGCTGCTGCCAGGGCCCATGAGCCCCAAGGAGAGGCTCCAGGTAAGCACCCGGGCAGGAGGCCGGAACAGGATAGTACCAGCCTCTGTTCGTGCATGGGGACGACATGAAGAAAAACCTCAAAGGTGCCAAAGCCATTTCTTGCCATAGGCTCTTGTTTCTCCATTTAAAAAATAAAATTAAATAAAGTGAATTAAAAAAAAAAAAAAAAAAACAACAACAACAACTAATCATTCATCTTTGCTTTCTTAAAGCCTCTCCATATCCATCCCACACCACTCACTCCAGGATGGATTCTGAGAAAGCACAGCCAGAAAGCCGGGGCAGCAACCACACTTTCTCTTTATATCCCAAAGCCTGGTATGCAAGAACAAATGTGGTTCTCCTAAGAGAAAAGGCCAAGGACCCACTTAAAAGTACACTGGATACAGTCATGGCCCCATGACAGCCCCCAGTGACTCAGTGAGGGTGTGGACTCTGTCATTTGTCAGCCTCATTATTTAATGTCTGGTCAACTCAGGGGCCAACATGATTCCCCTTTATTTTCAGAAGGCCTGACAAAGGCCCTGGGATCAGAATGTTGTTTTGCTTACATCTTGCCACCTATGCATTCTCTCACTGAAAGCCAAGTCTCCATCCCAAGATCAAAGGGCAGTTGAACCTTGGCCCATTAAGAGAAGCTGGAAGTAAGATTTCCCCCCCTCCATCTGATCCTCGGCTTCCACAGTAACCATAGGGTGCTGTATGCTGTCAGGTTTTATAGCTGTATGTGTGAACATGGTCACAAAAAAGAACAGACGTAGCCAAACTGCACAGTTCTCTATCCACTCAGTCCCTCCACCACACACAGGAAGTTAGACTCAGGGTTTTAGCTGCAAAAGGACTTTAATGGGAGCTCCCATGATAACAGAGGTTTTCCGTGTCTGTCTTCATTTCTTCTTCTTGAAATATATTTCTATTCCATCATTCACGGGAGCATTGTCCATCAAAATATTCTCCCCTCTTACGTTCTCAGCCAACAGTGACTGAGGACCAGCAGCATCTTGGGAAGATAGATGTGACTTTTCAAGGACAGTGCAATAAGAAAGAGGACATGGGTCAAGACTATGGGTGATTCCACATGTTGAACACTTGCTCTGTGCAAGTTACTAGGTAGACAGTGTGTTATAGACTGTAAAGAACTAATATTCATGGACTATCATGCTTATTATGTTTGTTCATCAAATGTACCCTTGATGCACCAAACCTTATGTAGAACATGCATGAAGATTTGCACATTACTCTGCCTTAGTCAATGGAAATAGACGATTCTTGTATGGTGTGATTTGTATTTGCTGAAACAGAGATATAAACAAGTTTCTAGAAGAACCTTGAAGGCAGGAAAATTTTCTCTTCCAAGGAAGAAGAGGAGTGTGGCAAGGAAAGTGTTTGGAAAGTCTTACCCCAGGAGCCAACCAGCTGGAACAGGTGAGTAGGAAGGAAAGTCCATGAAGAGAGGACAGCAAAGCAAGCAGGTGATGTCTGCATGATGCTAAGTTGAGCAGAGTATGATCACGGGGAATCATGGTGAGCGTCTGGCCAAAATCTTAAGCAATTGCACTAGTGGCTTTCTGATCTCCCGATTGCTTTCCTTTCCCCTCCAGAATCTGTAATGCACTGAGTGGCAGATGGTCTTTGTTTTAAGTCATTCTTCTCCATTTCTTAGACATGTGACCATGGATGAATCATTAAGCCTCTCCAGATCTCAGGTTCCTCCTGTGGAATCTGCAAAAAATAATAGTAGTCCTGCCTCCTAGAAAAAAATGTGGTTGGCTCTTACACAGAGACAATGTGCAAGTGAGTCCCTTAGAAATAGAAGGTCAGGCTACAAGGGTCCCTAGCCCAGTGGCTGGAGTGGTCCACACAGAGAAATGAAAGAGAGGAAATGAGTTGGATTTGTATCTCGGATTTAGGAAAAACTTTTAATTGTTTCCCCCCATATGAAGCTGGGCAAGTCACATTATTTTCCCAGCCCTTATTTTCCTTACCTATAAAACAGGAGTGGGAGGCTAGCATTGATTTCTAAGATCTCTTCAGCAGTTTTGATTTCCAAAGACAGCATTTAAAGCTCATTGGGAAAATCTTCAGATTCCTAAAGACTTTGTTTAAATCGACCTCCTGGAGTGGACCTGTTATATGTCTGAACATTGAAAATTATGAAATATGAAATATACATATACATAAACATATGTAAATATATATAGGCACATGTGACTATATATATATACATATATATATGCATGCATATATATATGTATACATATATATGTATATATATATATAAAACTCAATTGTTCCAACCAGGGACATCAGTCTAATGTCTGGATTTTCTCTTTTTCTTTCAGGATTCAACAACATTTGGCCCAATTCCAGCATATTCCTGAGTTTATGAATCTTGTTCCCACAAAGATCTGTCTTGTCTCTCTGGTTGAAAGAAATGCATGCCGGGCCTTGTGCCAAGCACTTGGAGGCCTCCTAGCATTCTGCAGGGACCCCAGAGGTGTACCCCTTTCCTGTGTCACACTCTGTGGGGGTGAAGAGGAGCCTGGGATGGCCTCACTGGGGCTAAGTGTTGAATTCTGAGACATGAGAGATTTCCCCAGGCCCGAGGCTGGACCCTCAGGTCTGGGTCTCCATAATCCAGGAGACACGTGTGGGTCCTGCTGCACTGAGGGCCTCATGGAGTGAAGGAAAGCAGCCCACCAGCTCTCATAGAGCTACCATTGCTAATGTTCTCTCTTGCCCTGAAACAGCTCTTTGTGGTTCAAAAAACACATTTGTATCTTTGACCTGATATAAGTCAAATCAGGTCTTTAGGATCTAAACAAATACTCAATGTACAGTCCATGAACATATGGGATCCTAGGAGCATTCTTTTGAGAAAATTCCCTCTTATTGACTTCTGTTAATGCTGGAAGGACCCAGACATGTCCTGCCTGGGTATCAGGTATTCTCAGGCATAAAGGACAGCAGCAACTAACGCTGACTTTTAGTAAAATGGAGAAAAACCAAAAGTTGAGGACATCTCGTCCGTCCTCCCCTGCATACTCGGTCCTTATCAAGGTACACTATCCCCTCTCCTGCAGCCCTCCTCTTCCTCCTGGCAGCAACAGTTTTTAGAACAGAATTTAGTAGCAGTCTCTAAAGACCCTTAAAACTCTGACATTTTATGATTCTATTTGAATTTCATCCAATTTTTTTTTTCACGTGATGAGAAATTTTGTTGTTATGGAGTTTCAGAAATATTGGGGCTGTTTGGGAAGAGGGTTGAGGGTTCCCTATGTATGCAGATTTTATAGAGAATGTCATCTCTATGCTGCCCCAGGGGCCACCAGGAAACCTGGCCAAATTTCCTCATATATAAAAGAAGGTGGTCCAAGCCAAGAACAAGCCCAGAAAAATGGAGCCTGCTTCTGCAGAGAAACAGGTTTGCTACTGATGAACTTCAGTTTGGCAAAATAGGTATGTACTATGAGACTAATGATGGCAGGTATAAAAATACATGTTCCATAGTCCCGGATTTAAGAACAACTTTGTCTACTGGGAAACATGCACATGAACAGATAATTTAAATAAAATAATCTTACTGATAAGCAGATATAAGTAAGAGTATTTTGAGAGCACAGAGAAAAAGGAATTCAGAAAATATTTCTTGATGGCAATAAAAATCTGTTCATATAACATTTTAAAATGTATTTAATTTGTTATACATGCTTTTAGAGTGCAATTCCTTTCATATTACATATAAGCTTGCTTCTTGTTTGTCATGGTGTTCTTGCCCTTTGCCTCAGGATATCTGTACTCCAGACCTATGAGGGAGCCAGACAAGTAAGTGACCATTACCTCAACTGATAAATGGGAACACTAAGCAGAGATAAAGTAGATGAAGTTGCACAGCTAGTTAATGCAGAGAAAAGGCAATCTTAGGTAGTTTTTGTGCACATGAGGAAAATGTCACCTGTATAGCAAATTGATGGAATAAGGGAATGATTTTTAGATTATTTTGAACTTGGTACAAGGGGAAAAAAAAGGAAGCTAAAATTTTTGATACTATGAAATATTATAGCCACATTTAATTTGCTTCAACCAAAGCTATTTTCTACAGAAATGTATACCTTATAATTTAGAAACCCCATTCCATTTATAGTTCCAAAAATTTGTGCTTGGTTCATGCTTTGTTCTTTGTATAGTCTGTTCTCCTGACTTATAAAGTAGTTCCTCACTTTTGCCTACCTGGCCTATTGTTACTCATTCTTAAGAACACAACTCAAATATTATCTAGCATCAGTTTCCTTAGCATCTTAAGCACACATCCCATGGACCCCATTCTAGGGTAGACTTGCTATTTTGACTGATTGTCTTTCCCACCAGATGGTGAAGGTCATGATGTAATGATGTTATTACATTCAACTGTATGTCCTTAACACCATCAAAAATATTACACATTTAAATCATGAGTCTCCACCTTTGATGCAATGAAAGGTTCATTACTTCTTTCCCTTGTCTTCTGAAGATTCATGACTGAATCTATTCATGAGTAACAAAGAAATCCAACTTCAGAAGCATCCTACAAAGTACCTAGTTGTGATCCTCTAAAGTTTTAATCATGATAATCCAGAAAAGTTTGAAGAGCAAGTCCAGATTAAAGAACACCAAAAACAGTGTGCGAATATGGACAGAATTCTTTTTCTAAAAGGAATGTTTTGTATTTTTGGTTCAACTTGAGCATATTTATAAAAACAGGTTTGAGGGAGAATGGTACATAATGTCAACAACTTTCTATCAAATGGTTAAAAATGTTCTGTATTTTCTTGAAATTATGAATCATTTTAATAGCAATTTAGATACATATGTACAATTTTATTCATGGTCCTGTCATTCATAATTGTAAAATGTTGGAATCCACCATCTTATGCACTTTGTACATAAGAATGAATCAACTGTGAAATGTCACAGAACAATGTGCAATTGTAGGAAAAATTCAGCAAAATTTCTATGAACTGATGGCATGAATTTCATATATTTTATTAAATGAAAAAAAGGAAATTGCAAAGAGCATCTATTTATGATATCTCTTTCAGGTAAGAAAATAAGGATATGAGAATATATACATGTGTTTACTTGTTTGTGTAAAAAGAAATACAGGATGGCTAACAGAAACTAGCAAAAATAAAACCCCTAGAGAAAGGGTACAAATGGGGTGAAAGGAATGGGGGGAAAGAAAGAAGTAGAAGATGCAGAGGGAGTGTGTCTTATGAGTTTATAATCTTACATAGTTTTCTGATCCCTAGAACCATATTAATGTTTGACCAATTCCCAAAATTAGTTAATTAATTAATTAAATTGTTTTTAAAAATCAACCAAGATAGTGGAGGTAGGGAATGAAGGGTATGGAGGAAGGGGGACTCAAAGCAAAACCAAAAGAGAAACAAATGGACCTCCCTATGTTACAAATGAAAAACATAGCTACTGGGGAAAGTGTGAGGAAATAAAAAAGACCTAACATGCAAAATTGGAAAATACTATTTCGATTTTAAAATGGGAGGCTAATGGCAGAAAGAACTGTTCACAAACATACCTTGTTATCCATGGGGTTGTAGGTGAGTAATCCTAAAATGACTCCTTTGTATCCAATGTTTGAAAAATAAGTGAATATATTATGGGAAATGAGAACCAGATTTCTTGCTATTAGAGATGTTAAAATTACAAAATCTAAAAAGTGAAAAGAATAAAAACAAGCTTTAGGATGTTGGTGTGGAACTCAGGTATCAGTGTGGACTCAGTTTCATGTACGGATAGATACAGGAAGAGTTACAAATGTGTACGTATAGACACGTGCACCTGCACATATGCACTTTCCAGCTATTTATGCTAAGGAGGTCTAGAAGCAATGGCACCCTAGTACCAGCCAACACATGTACAATTCAGATATTGATTTCTAAATACCATTTTCCAATAAATAAAAACAGATATTTTTGGAGAAATGATTGATTAAAGACTGGAATCACGTAATCAGTTTGTTGACTTGCACTAAATGTATAAAGAACTAGTCCTGTATATTTGGAGAAAATGTGGGCACATATATATCCACAAATACCTAAAGGATTGTTAAAAGTGAAGTACCACAACTGACAAGTTTGATGAGACTGATTTTAATTAATTATAAGAAAGAATTTCCTCCTTGTCAGAGTTGTTTGGAAATGAAAATAATTGCGTTGAAAATGCTGAGCATCCTGTGGTGAGCATGATTAAAGGCTTGGTGACCACTAGTGAGAAACGCTGGAACCTACATTGGAGTTTGAAAACTTCTGAAGTATGGGACTCTGGGATATTTGGAGAAGATTCCTATCAATTAATTCAGTATGTGTATAATAAGAACCTACTGTGCCCACGTCTTGGTTCTAAGTCTCACAGCATTTTGAGGAATATGCACTCACCATTTTTTTTTTTTTTTGTACTAGAGATTGAAACCAGGGGTGCTTAACCACTGAGCAATATCCCCAGCCTTTTTCATGTATGTGTGTGTGTGGTGTGTGTGTGTGTGTGTGTGTGTGTGTGTGTGTTATTTTGAGACAGGGGCTTTCTAAATTGCTTAGGGCCTCACTAAGTTGCTGAGGTTGGCTTTGAATGTGTGATCCTCCTGCCTTGGCTTCCTGGGCCGCTGGATTACAGGCTTGTGCCACCAGGCCTAGCTACATTCCCATTTCTTTTATTTTCCCAATACAAACCCCAATCTTACCAAAGATGAGGCAGAACATGATGGTGGATGAGCATGGTGAAGGAAAGCCACTCAGCTCACGGTAACAGAGAAAGTAAGCAAGGGGAAAAAATATAATCCCAAGGGTACGCTCCCAGTGACCCACCTCCTCCGGCCATGCTCCACCTGCTTACAGCTATCACCTGGTAATCCACTCAAATTATTAATCCATCAAATAAATGAAGCCACTGATGATTTTTCAGCTCTCATGTGATCATTTCACCTCTACACATTTCTGCATGGCCACAAGAGCTTTTTAAGGGATATATAATATTTAAACCATAACAATAAACTTTCTTGTCCATAATTTGCTTTTCTAATCATTCTTTTTGGGACGCCTCAGGATAGTCAGAAAGTCATTAAATCATAGTCTTTTTGTTTTTTATTTTGTTCTTGCTGAATAGAGAGCTGAACTCAAAGAAGGTCAAGGTTCACCAGCCATCCTATGATGATTCTTACTGGGGGAAGCACAGAGAACAAGGGATGAAGGAAGTTGGAGTCCTGAAACAAGAGCTTTAGAGTAACAATCTCGCCTTGGACTCAAGGCTGGATGGTATTGAAGTCTGCAGAAAGGCTCAGGTTCACGAGTAGCAGGACAGATACAAGCTGTTGAATCATCCCTGTTTGGGGTGATAAGACAATGAAGAGTGCCTTTTGACTTTGTGGGGAAAACACTGATTATTTTGAAAAAATTCTAATCAGTAATGTTGTTAGGCAATGATCACTTGCTACATGATTTAAGACTGGAAATGTTGGATATGACATAGTCAAGTGTCAATGCAGCCACAGGAAGAAATGGGAATGAGGTTTGGGAAGAAAAATTTACTCTACTCACCAATCCCAGAAAGGGACTCACTGCATGCCACCCTGTGTCACAGGGGAACACATTAACATAGTCAAGAGGCAGAAGACATGGGTGAGGGAGGGGAGGTTAGAAATACAGTCTTTCCTGGGTTTCCTTAGCAAAGCAAGGGCAGGACAGGGAAAACAGTTTAGGATTTGCCAGTTGCACTAACTTCAGTGGGCTCAAGTCATAGAGATGGTCTTTTGTGGTACCTGGCCTCGAGATGATTAAGGCAGAGGTAGATTGTCCCTGGGCCAGGTAGAGGAGGAATCGATCAGGCGTATGGAAGGCATACTCCACACTGGGCACTTAGTCAGAAAAGGCTGGTATTCTTCCAGACAGAAAGATTTTTGTTCTTGTTTTAAGATATCAAACCATCATAATACACAAAAAATAAAAATCATATACAATATCCTAAAGAAGATTACTTGCTAGTTCTGAGACCACAGTTATCATTAAGCTGGCAAATTCACTTGGCCCACATGAAATGTACAAAGAAACTAAATCTGCCCATTACTCTCACCTGTAGACAAACTGTCAAAATGAGAGAAGTGAGGGTGCTCAGAGAATGAAATGCTTACCTATGTCTAGGCATTTTTGAGTATATAAATATCACATTTAACACAACGAGGCAAATATTGGCATCTATTTAGGAGATGCTACTTTTCATCATTCACTTAATAAAAAAACAATTCAGGCTAAGCACAGGTTTTGGGAATTCCCATGAAAACAGTTGTCATATGTATTTCCATAAAGATGTAAAAATTAGAAAATGTTTTTGAAAATAATACACTAGAAAACATCTTGATAAATGTTTTGAACTAATACAAAATTGCATTTTATGTAATGCTTTTGAGATCATCCTTTCCATAAAAAGTTGTATAATGTATGAAGGAAACAGAAATGATAAAAATTATTGATATGGTAATTCAACAAAACAGCGTTACAGGCATTTTTCAATGATCTAATGTAATGCAAAGTTTACAAAATCTAACACAGAGATGCTAATTAGAATAACAGCTATCTTAAATGAATGCTTACTGTGTGCTTTGCATTATATTAAGCAGTTTATGTAAATTTTTCTCATTTAATGATTAAAACAATTCAAGTAAATTCATCCCCAACTTAGTCCTGAGGAAACTATGCTTAGGAAAGTTTATTATCTTGCCCAAAGCTACACATGTAGTACGTGGCCAAGCCAATATTTATAACCAGATTTATCCAACACTAGAGATTTTTTACAAAAAAAGAAAACAAACCTAAGACATACTAAAGTTTCAAAACAACATTAAAACATCCTTCAGACAGGCTTATTTCTGTATTATTCTGTATATATCTACTATAAGAATGGTAAAAAAAAAAAAAAAAAAAAAAAAAGCACATTTTATTTAAGCAACTCAGGGTAGAATTTTTGCAGTAAGAAATTCCACATTCATTTTGAGACAAATCTGTATTTCATTAGGGGAATGTGTCATTAGAGAAGCCAATAATCCCCTCA
This sequence comes from Tamias sibiricus, assembly GCA_025594165.1. NCBI lineage: Eukaryota > Metazoa > Chordata > Mammalia > Rodentia > Sciuridae > Tamias > Tamias sibiricus. Next base: position 84,406,498 of record CM046670.1, read on the forward strand.
GAAAATGAATTTAGCTGTTACCTTTACTATTGCAACTCTCAATAAAAGAACATGTCAGTCTCTTTGTTTATGCTTCTTCAAATGAATACCGTACATTTTTCTGCAGTGTGACAAAATCATGAAAATAGTGTTATGATTTGGTTAGGAAGTGGACGATGTCTCTTCTGTCTGCTTTCCTTCCTGTCCATCCTTTTGGATCCAAATGAAACAACAACCCTGTGTCTAAAACCCAAATGTGTGAAAACAATGGTCAAGGTGAGTGAAATGTCCTGGTGCTGAAAATATCACAAAGGAAAGGAAATGGAGAAAGGCAGGAGTGCACATAGCACAAAAGATGGCCAGCCCCGAGCAGCTGTGTCATCTTCAGGTGGAGACCTGAGCAGCCCAGAGATTGCCATGATAAGAGCTGGCAGAGAGGATGACATCCGATGGATGCATGGGAAGCCTGGCAACTTCCACAAAGGAGATGAGAAGCTTTGCGTCCAGCCTTTCGGAGCTCCTAATTGACCTCGCTCTCTGTGACTTCCAGCAGTGTGGCCTATTTGGTTTTCTGAGCTATTTGTTGATTGTGGAGCTGAAATAGAAATTGCTCTAGAGTTGGAAGGAAACATAGGAAACCAAGGTCAGTGTACTGTCTTTTCCCCAGACTTCTCTGGCTCTCAGTCAACAGCAGCTGAACACCGGACCTCAGAGGAACACAGAAAAAAAATGTTGGCAGGGCAGAAAACATCAGGGGAAATATAAAATTTTAAAGATTCTTTAGCAAAGGTGTGACCTACTTTGTAGTTTTAGCAAATAATGTTTGTGTGTGTGTGCATATGCTTCTCTCTCTCTCTCTCTGTGTGTGTGTGCACATGCATTTTTTTTTGTATTCAATGAAATTCTAGGTATATTTTATAAGATGATATTTATTCTTTTATTTAAAATATACCAGAACTATAATCATTATATCTACTCTTAATGTTTTAAGAAAGAAAACCAAGAGAATGACTTAGCTAATAACAACTTTAACCACAAATAAACCATAAAATTAAAATCTGAATATGGGGAATTAATGGAAAAGAAGGATTATGAATTCCCACTACCATACACTGGTCTGGTTTGTAAGCCTTCTCAAGTTCTAACCTTTGCTAATACCCTATTAATAATCACACTCCCGTAACAGAGAGAACCACTTCAAATTCTTTGAACAGTAATGGTGCTGGCTAAAACTTTGAAGAAAGTTGTTTGACAAAGAACTGTTGAAGATCCTATTAGTTTATTAGACTTCAAAAAAGTATCAAAACATGATTTTTCTCACAAGAAATTACTTCTCGAAGTTAACAGGTCTGCACCTCACCTCATGAGTTTATTTTCAATAAATATTTTCTTTCATTTCCTTTATCATCTCTCGCTTCACTTTTCACCTAAGCCAAGTGGGTAGACATGCACTAATGACACCCTTTAGCTTTGTCTTTAAAACTTCAAATTGATGAACAGATGCTCCAAATCCTTCATTAGGGGGGTCATAAACTGAAAGAGCTCTTTGATTATAAAATGATGAAAGATTTATTAACAAACATGTATTCAGCTAAATCATAGTATTGGCAGGTTTATGAGATTGTCTCTCCCCAGCTGACAGGTGGGGCCTGCAGGCGGGGTGGGAATGGAAACACTAGATCTGTTAGTGTAATACATAATGATCTAATTACAGCCCAACCGAGAGTTGCACAGAAGCCGGAATGTCCCAGTTTCTTTGGGATGGCTAGCTTCTGACGCAGAGGAAGACACACCAGACACACTCTAAGAACAACACTGGAATACGCTAGTTAAAGTGAAATAAGCTAGAGTTTGAGAGAAATTGTGTGGTCAAATGACTTTCCTAAAAAATACCAAGAAAGAAAAATGGAAGAGGGGAAGGAAGGAAAATAGTTAGAAAATGACAAGTCACTTGCAGGTGATTTGGATTCTCCAGGATCCTCTACTAGAGATTCAGTAGAGAATTTTCCAACATATAATGATTGTTCGAAATTTAAAATGCAGAAATAATTTACCAAGTAATACTTTAAAGCCACACCATATGATAAATGCACACACAATATGAAAGTGATAGGCTATTAGTTATTTGAAAGTTAATGATTGAACCATCTTCAAAAATAATAAGTAGCAATCTTATTTATAACATTTGATGGCATTAGACCAGAGAAAGTTTTTGTGCTGGACGTTGCTCAGAATTTTAGTTTTAATATAGTCATGCATCAATATAGAGATATGCTCCTAGAACATATCTTAGAAATCTTTTGAAAATATTTTTCAAATTACCAATACTTTCTTAACCCTCCTCACAATGCCTAGTTATTTTGTAAAGAGAAAGACAACCATCTACTGTGAATAATCACATTCATTAATTTTTGTCCTGTTTAGATTTCTATAAGATACATTTTCTGCCGGTTGCACGGTGGCACACGCCTGTAATCCCAGCACTTGGGAGGCTGAGGCAGGAGGATCGTGAGTTCAAAGCCACCCTCAGCAATGGCGAGGCACTTAGCAACTCAGTGAGTCCCTGTCTCTAAATAAAAAATACCAAAAAAAAGGGCTGGAGTTGTGGCTCAGTGGTTGAGTGCCCCTGAGTTCAATCCCCAGTACCAAAAAAAAAAAAAAAAAAAGAATACATTTTCCTTGAAGTGATTTGTTTTTCTATCAAAAACTTATTTTCTTTTTAGCATAGTATACTTGTGAGCATACACTTTTTTCCTATTTGATATTTATTGATTTTTTTTTTTTTTTTGGTTAAACAAAGACATTTTCTAAACTAATAATCATAGGTCAAACTTACAATGAATATCTTTGCTTGGAACGCAACTTTGGCCCAAATATTTGCTACTTAAAAATTACATCCTTCTTTGTAGGTATTAAAGTTGAAGAGTTTTAAGTAGAATAAGAAAATTATTTTCTTCACCCCTGTATTTAACAAAGCTCAAGTGGGAAAAGGAAGTTTTAGACTCTTTGGACTGGAAAGGACTTTCCTCATCTTATTCTATTCCTCTCACTGTGGATGTAGTAAGCACAAACAGTATTCATTTTCCCCTCATGTGTACCCATGTGAGATCACAAAAGCCTCTTACGGAAGTATCAGTCTTCTGATTTTAATAAATATCTCTGTCATCATAAACTCTAAGAGAAAATTATGATGCTAAAGTGGTACTTGACATCAAATAATAGAAAAATATTCTTTGGAGTGTGTTGTGTGTGGAACAAAAAATTCATTTTCAAGTAGCAATGGCCATAATTGCTCACAGTTTGAGTACCATGCACTGTGCTAAGCAGTGTGTTAAGAATGCTGCATATATACAGTATCATATGCTTAAAAATGTATTATTATAATCATTTCAAATGAAGATGCATTTAATGAGCCACTTCATTCTTTTTATCAATTCAGATTACCAGAAGGAAATATTTGCTAGCATTCAGACATTTTCATAGCAGTTTTAGTGAGGAGGCAGGTGTGCTGTGAGTCTACATTTCATCATTAAAACAGCAATAATAGGGGCTGGGGTTGTGGCTCAGCAGTAGAGTGCTCGCCTCACACGAGTGTGGCCCGGGTTCGATCCTCAGCACCACATAAACGTGAAAGCAATGTGTACAACCAAATAAATAAATATTTAAAAAAACAGCAATAATAATGACATTGATATCTCAGGCTTGCTGTTGGGGATGAAACACAAGCATACACATAGCTTCTAAGAGGCTAGTGACACATGCCTTGGTAATCAGTGTCACTGTTATTAGGGCCCCTGAAGCTTTCTGTTTCCACTTTTCATTTTGGACTTCTTGTCACACTCGTTCCTTTTATAACACCTTCTCTCTGGCCCATATACTAGGAAAATTGATCCCCAGGGAATTAAATACAACAAGAATTGCCACTAGTCTGAGTTCTACCTTCCCTGGTAAATTTAATATATATTACTTCCCCCAAAAGACTGGTTGCTCCCTGAGGACAAAGAACATACTCCTCAGTCTCTTTTAACTTCCACAAATCCCAGGATACATGGGACACTAGAAGTACATTTCCCAAGTACCAGCTCATAAAAGTATAGAAACATGAAACTATCACTTCAAAAGATAGATGTCCTAAAGTGAAGCACACCAGGTTACTTTTGAGTAGTTCAAATATATTTTGTTAGAAAATCACTTTGTGGGAAACACGCCGTACCACTATCCTGGGATATATATGAGTTTTCACACTTCTAATGAAGTTTCAATATCTATACTTCATTTTCTCACAATTAGGTTGTGGAATCCCTTGGCTTATTGAGTTCTGCAAATGTGACACACACACTCTAGCACAAAACACTGGAGTCCTTGCACTTAAAGAGGAATGGGGACTTTATCTATATGGCTGCCTTGGTGTCTGGAGAAGAGTAAAATTCAATAAGTAGTTGATAATACATTACTATGAAGGGCAGGACTAACTTTATGCAGTGATGGAGGAACCAGGAACCTGGATGATGAGTTTACTCTAAGGTTGGCAATGGGATTAGGAGGATAAAACAACTTGTAAATTATTCTTTTCCATCAAATAAGGCAAATTCTAGGTCCTGTGGGACAAAGGATGAAACTAAAATACTTATAAGGAATAGACAAAATGACATTAAAAGTAAAATACAATGTAATCCAAGTGCAAAACTGAGAAAACAGTGCTTGGTAGAAAATCAAAGGAAGGTCTTGTACTATGACAAGGGAAACCGGGTTCCCTGAGCCTTACCCAGAAGAATGTAGAGATGTAGAGCAAGAAGTGGTAAGCAAGGTGCAGGCCTGCAGATGAGCAGTAGAAACAGTTTTAAAAGTAAGAAAAAAAAAAAAACTGTGACTCACTATAACGAGATCAGAGACCCAAGACAGAGGGTAAAAGATGATGCTCACATAGCAGGCTTTATGACATATACTAAGGAACAGAGACTTTACCCAGAAAATGATGTGAAGTTACTAAAAGTCTTTTTTTTTTTTTTTTTTGAGGGGGGAGTACTGGGGATTGAACTCAGAGAAAGTTGACTACAGAGCCACATCCCCAGCCTTATTTCACATTTTATTTAGAAACGGTCTCACTGAGTTGCTTAGAGCCTTGCTTTTGCTGAGGCTGGCTCTGAACTCGAAATCCTCCTGTCTCAGCCTCCCTAACCATTGGGATTACAGGTGTGCACCACAGCACCCAGCACTGAAAACCTTCTTTTAAAAAAAAAAAAAAATTTGTAGTTGTAAATGAATAACATGCCTTTATTTTATTTTTATGCAGTGCTAAGGATCGAACCCAGTGCCTCACACATGCCAGGCAAGCTCTCCACCACGGGGCTATAGCCCCAGCCCTGAAAACCTTTTTTAAGGGACTGTCATGATGTGTTTGCATTTCACAAGATCACTTTGCTTTCAGTGAGAAGAATAGCTGAAGGGGTCTAAAACAGAAGCACAAAGAACAGTTAGATAAGGGGCTACTGGTTAAATTCCATGCACATATGATTATGTCAAAGAACCTATTATGTATAATCATAATGCACTAATAAAATATTTTTTAAAAAGACTTTGAGAGATTATGAAAGACCAGGCTGGAACCACGACATGGAGGGTATATACAAGAAGATATTCATGGATCATTCATATGTGAAACAGTTTCAGTTCTGATAGTGTCACTTTTGGCAACCAGAAAAAAAAAAAAAAAAAAAAAAAAGAAAAGCAGATTGAAGAGCAAAAATAACAACTTCAAGTTGGACATTTGACTTTTAGAGGCTTGTGGGAGCTGGGCATGATAGTACACACCTGCAATTCCAGCTACTCAGGAGGCTGAGGCAGGAGGATCACAGGTTCAAGGTCAGTATCAGCAACTGAGCAAGATCAAAAACTTTTAAAGAGAAGGTTGAATGTATAGTTCAGTGTTAGAGCATGCCAGGTTTCAAACCCCAGTATGAGATGGATATCATTACCCTAAGTGCATGTATGAAGTCACGAATGGTGTGAATATACTTTACATACAACCAGAGATTTGTAAAAAAGTGCTCTATATGTGTAATATGAAATGTAATGCATTCTGCTGTCATTTATAACATCTTAGAATAAAAAAAATAATTAAAAAAAAACAGTATCATGGGAAAAAATGTGTTTGGGATGTGTGTTTCTACCCATTAGTGGAATACAAGGCTCTGGAGAACAGAACAGAAAGATAGCCTGAGAATCTAAATTTAGAATCAACATGTGGGAACTAATTAAGTCTTCGATCGTGGAAATAATCACCTGAAGAATACAGATTTTTGGTGGATGGAGAGAGAGAGAGAGAGAGAGAGAGAGAGAGAGAAAGATCCCACCAAGGAGAATGGGGAAACCCAGAGGAAAATCAGGAGAGTTTCATGTCATGAAAGACAAAGAAAAAAAGCATTTGAACTATTTAAGGAGGGGGTTAGTTAATTGCATCAAGCGTTGCAGAGAAGTCAAGATAAATAAACATTAAGTCATGTTCATTGGATTTAACCACAAAGAGAATGATAATAATTTTATGGAAGTAGATTCATTGAAATAATGAGGAAGGAGGTAGTTGGAGAGAAACTTGTAAGGAGAGGAAATTTTTTAAGATAGGAAAGCTTCAGTAACCAAATTAGAGTTTCTAGTCGGGGGAGATAAAAACTATGGAAGAGCTAAGAGCTAAGTTACAGGGCTGTTCACGTTTAGTAGGAGAAGTAGCAAGTAGTCCCAAGTGGGTGAAAAATAGCGTTGCTACAGGAAGACATAAAGGACTACCCCAGGAAAGATCATTCTAGTCTTTGAATATGGTTGACAGAGACTTCTGGACATCATTCTGGGGCACTGAAGAACCATTAAATGGCAAGTGTCAAACTTAGAATAGATTTTTTAAAAGAACACTCTAGGAGTAGAATAAGTGATGAACTGGATAATAATAATTACCATTAGCAGTAAGCAATAAGGACTAATAAAAAGGATCTTTCTCAGTACTAAATTGCTGAATCACATAAGTACAGTCACTGTATCCTCTGTCTCTAATTTATCTATTATATCATAATTTGACAGTGCTGTAGCTTTATAATACTCGTGATTTTATGTTTAAAATATATATGTTATATATAGTAATATATCATATATATACACTAAAAAGTATTAAGAGAGCTTTGCTTCTAATGTTAGTATAATGCATGACTTTTAAGCAAAACTTGCATGATTTTTAAGCAAAACTATTGAATTCTCAATAAAAATAAGCCAGATTTTCTCTATATTTAACTCATTATGGAAAGCAACCTCTTTAAGATTCCATGCTAATTTTTTTTTTTTTTTTTTTTTTTTTTTCGAAAAATGCTGCGAGAAGTACTTTCTCTTTCTCTCTCCCTTCACTTTCCTCTCTCTCAAGTTGTTCTTTCTGCAAACAATTATTTGGCACCATCTTGGATTCCTGGGGTCTCAAAGTGCCTTTACAAGCCAACTTTAGGCTCCACAGTGGAAATACCGCCTTCCATGAAAACATTAAAAATCTTTTGAAAGCCTCTCTAAAGAGACATATCTAAGAGTATTGGGCACAGCAGAGACCAGGTGTGAAGATGTGCTAGCTGCAAATTGTTCCATTTCTCACCACTTGCTAAAGAAAGAAGAAAGCCTGTTAGGCATGATTCTTCTGGCACGACTTTTAAGTCCCTAAACTAGTTAAAGTCTTATTAACCAATTAACACAGTTGGGTGCCACTTAACAGCCTACCCTCTTGCTCAGGACCTACATCCCCTATTTGACCTTAGAACAACTACCATCCTCCACCAAATGTTTGATTCCAACAATTCAGGCATGGGGGCACTGATAAGAGAGAAGGGTTTCCCTTTCTGAAAGCAAGACGCCTGAGTCAATTTGTCCCAATTGTATCTGCACAAGGCCTATTATATGGACTGTGATTTCGAGGGATGAAAGCTGTGAACTCCCAGGTCACTTGTAAACCGATCACTCCCCAGCCTCTCCTCCTCCTGCTTTTAAGTGGTTTGAGGCTGGTAAATTGAAACCTGAAGAAACACAGAGCTCTGATCCCTGGGACCTCCAGAGCAAACCTGGACTTTGGCTGATTTGCTCTAGGAAGTAACTGCTTACTTACCCCATAATTAACACCACAAGCTAATCTTTGGAAGATAAAGTACAGAAGGTCAGACATAAGATCATCTACAGAAGAATTTCACTGAAACACTACTTTTACTAGCTCTCATGGCTACTTCATCCATGAAACAATGGGTGTAATTCCTCAAAATATTGCTGCTCGTAGACATGCAAAAAAAGCTGAATACACATCACTGAATACGACCTCAGTAAACTCCCCTTTGATTAATGAAGCCATAGCACATGTCAACTTGATATTGTGTGGAGATGTAAAACATGCAATCTGCTCCAGTGGCAAGGTAACGTAAACAATTTTAACTACATTTTACTATTCTGTATGGAAATTGAGCTTTCTTGCCCTGGCTAGAAGTATTTACTGGTTTCTCATCCTCCATCTAATTAGGTCCAAACCCTTTTCGAGCCTGCAGACCTCAGAGACCTGGCTTCCTGGCTCTCTTTTCGCTGCCTGCTCCCTCTCACTGCTATTCCTGCATCCTTACCTTTATAGTCTGATGAATGCAACCAAGTTTTGTTCTTCCATACTTGTGCACAGTTTGTTCCTTCATTTAGAATGCCCCTGCTGCCTTGTACCTGAGGCAAATTGCTCCTCTTCATCAAGATTCAGCTTAAGAATCACTTCCCTCAAAGCCTCCTCTGGCTGCACCTGTACCCACTCTTCTCTGCGAGGAAATTGCAGCTTGTACATGTTGCATTCCTGTAGTGGAAAATATTAAACTGTTCTGTGCACCTATGGAGATCAAATTATGGGAACTGAACAAAAATACAACAGAACGTTTTGTTTGTTTGTTTGTTTGTTTTTACTATCTTTGCTTCCCGAATAATCTGCAGTCAAGATCTGTCTCAACTATGTTGACATGTATTAAGAAGTCAATGAAATTGGAAGCAGGCAAGTTGTACAATGGAGTAAAGACCACTAGGGTTAAATCTGGCTCCAATAAAATTATTTCATTCTCACCTACCTTCCAGGTAAAAATCTTCTGCCTGGGAATCCAGAGATGGGTATTTCAGCTGTAGCTCTGGCCTGGAGCTTGGGAAGTTCCTCCCTTCCTCTCTAACACTATCACATTAAGAAACTATAGGAGGTAGCTAGAATTTTTCTAAGCATACTGTTCTGTGCCAAGATTTTGTGATTTTATAAAATATTCAGGTAGACTGTATAATTGTAATTTATGCTTATAAAGTCCATACTCTGTAAGTATAGAAATTGACCTCGTTAGCTTAATTATTATAACTTCAGTGCTCATATAGTCAAAGTTTATTGCACATTTGGTTAAGTTAGCATGAACAAGGAAAAAATAATCAGCTTCCTGACACATGAATTGTACCTTTATCTCAATTTGTGTACTCTACTGGTCAGAGGGGAGTTCAGGAATGAGAGTGTTCAAGCCACGTTCACCAAGACTACTAAGAAGTCACTTGTGGTGTGTATCTGTGTGCATCTGCACTCAGTGTCACCCTCACACAAAAAGGTTTTCCCCTAATATTCAGTGCTTCTATGTCTGTACATCACCAAAATTTGACATAACATTAAATCCAAAAATTTCTTTATGATATAATATTAAAATAGAAAATAAATTGAATATCCAAAAATAACGACATAGATAAACCTTTCTCTAAGAAAAACATGATGATATATTACTAAGTCATTAAAATCATTAAAATAAGGATAAATATCACAGAGATATAAGTGTTAGATTAGAAATGAATAAAATTCTGGTTATAGAATGGTCACATGAATGCTCAAACAAAAAATACATGGAAACATATACTAAAATGAAATATGTTATATAATTTTAATGAGTCCATGGGTGACTTAAAGTCTTCTGCCTAATTTTCAATATTTTCCAAATTTTGTATCATGGAAATATTATTTTGGTGACTAGGAAAGATGTAAAAGTGTTATAAAGAGCAGGATTTTAAAGGATACTTTTGCAATTCAGCAACTCAGTACTTTTAAATATATTAAATGTAAATGTTTTCTGTTTATGCAATAAATGGGAAAAAATCATCAGGAAACTAAAATGCAATTTCATTGAATGAATAAACTAACCCGATAAAGTTCAAATGGGCTAGAGGGAAGAGTTTTAGTAGAAAGTACTTTCAAAAAAATTGTGCTTAATCAATATAAACATATTTGTACACTCAAAAAGAATTGTGCTTAAAGGTGTTTAGGTAATCAAATGTGCATGCAAGGCATGTAGTGATGTGAATTTAAACTAGTTATTTCCTTTCTGGACTTCAATTTTTAGCAACAAAATCAGGGCTTTATGCAAGTTTTCACCTAGCTTTAAAATGCTGGTCTTCAAAGCTGGCTTTTTAAGGTCTGTCATGCAGCGGATTGGGGTAAAAGGAGGTTTAGGAATATACCCAAGAAACAAATTTAGCTTTCAATCAAGAAAAACAAAAAATATCCAGAAGTAACAGGAACCAAATAAGGAGAAAAATACAGAGTTGGGGAGGAGGCAGGGAGGGAGGAAGAAGGTGAAGCAGCTAGAAAGAATGCTTTACAATATGAAAGCATCAGTAGAATATCTCTCAGGGAAGTTCCAGGGTTAAATGCAGAATATATCTAAGATTCAAGTTCATGTAGATAAATTGCCAAGAGGTCCATACCCACTCCTATTCCGTACAGCTCTGAAAATGGCATCTTACCTTTTACCACTGCATCAGACCTTGAGGCCATGCCATCAATCATAAATAGAAAAAAAAAAAAAAGATCTCAAATGACTAATATGCAGAAGATGAGTAAATAGATCATTCAGTACAAGTAAGAGATAATATTTGAGTGATACTTAAATTTTATCTTCAAATTCACACCTTCTCTTGGACAATACATTTGAACTTCAAACTCAGTACCACCAAACTCAACCCATCTTTACATCTTGTGCCTGCTTCTTCTCCCGGAAGTGCTCTGATTGCTGGTTTCTCTTCATGCCACATCTCTAAAACCAGGTGTCCAGGTATCATCTCGGATTCCAACTCATCCATGAATGTCCAAAGGACTGCTAAACCCCCAAACATCTCTGGACTCAATTTCTTACTAGTCCTACTCAAGCCTGGTTTTCACCAACAAGTTTCTAACTGGCATTACCTCTAACAATATGTCCCTTCAACCTACCTGCCACACCCCTGTTAGGAATCTTCCTAAAATGGAACTCTGACAGCATTATCTCTTAAGACTTTAAATGATTTCCCTTAAATTTACTTTTTAAAATAAACCACATCCATTACAATGACTTAGTCATCTTCTCTGAGAAATTGTTCCTGACTCCCCAGGGAAGATGTTTCCTCTCGGTGCCCCTGTAGATTTTAATGTCTGTCTCCATTTAACTTTCTGCACTGAAGACACTTTGTTGTGATGATTTGTATTCATGGCTGTCCTCTTTCAGAAATTTGAAATCCTTGTAAGCATGTACCCAAGTTGTGGGAATCTTTTATTTCCTAAATTTGTTCACCTTGCAAATAATGGGTAAATACTTGCTAAATGCATTAAATGAATAAAGCATTTGAGGACATACAGACCCAAAAGTTGGCAAGTAAATATAAATAAGCAATGATATTTGTTGTTTTGTCAATATTTATACTTAGATATATAAATAAAACATTGTCTTCATCACATGTACCGTTCCATTATCTGGGTCACTTGTGAATCTATTTCTTGGATCAAGTTTGGTCTTTCACATTATACAAGGAAAGTTCAATCCCTTAAATCATTTGATGGTATCTGGCAAAATCTACACACTGATCTTTGAGGAAATAAATTAGCCTTTGGGTCACTGGAAATGCAAAGCCACTCCAAAGAAACCAAGGTGATATTAAAATAATTGGAAACGATGGATAAACTATGCAGTCTTGACCTGGATTTCTTTAGTTGAGAATTGAACGAAAGGGAAATCAATATAGAGAAACAACTTGAAGTGTTCTCTTCCTTACTAGCTTCTTTTCTCTATGGTTTTCACTGTTATTTGTATGGGAAAATACTACATATAAATCTTTTCTCTGTCCAAAGCTCTAGAATCTCCTTTCCAGTCTCTTGTGAGCCTCTAATTGGCTCTACTACAGGAAAGTCAAGCTTAGCAATACTAGATAGAACTCATCATTTCCTCTCCCAACTAACTTCCTTTTTTATTCCATATCTCTGTGATTGGCACTGTTCACTCAGTCACTCCGAGTAAGTACACTGGCCTTTGTTTTAAACTTCTCTGTCTCCTACACTTCATTCCCAACAGATAAAAATTTGATTGTAGAATCTTTTATTGATACTAAAATGTGTATTTTATTGGTCTCCTCAGTTCTCCCTGCATTGTCATTATGCTGTAATTCACTCTCTGAGATTTTAGTCACCCATGGTCTGAAAATATTAAGGGCAATCCATATGTTTAAACAAGGCACTGTTCTGAGTAGCATGATGAAATCTCATGTGATACAGCTCCATCCTGCCCAGGATGTGAATCATCCCTCTTTCTAGCATATCCATTCTGTGTACATTAAGGGCCTATTAATCACTTAGTAACCATGCCTGTTATCTGATCACCCATTTCAGTATCACAGTTCTTGTGTAAAAGTTAACATTTATTTAGCTTAATGATAGCTCCAAACCACAAGAATAATGATGTAAACAATTTTATTACAGCACTTTTTAAATGTTTTCTACCAAGTAATTACTGTTTATAAACCAAACTTTAAGTGGGTAGTTTTTAAATCAAACTTTATCATGAGTATGTATGTATAGGAGAAAACAGCATATATAGGGTTCGTATTATCCACAATTTCAAACATCCACAGTGGATCTTGATAAGTGCCCCCACAGATAAGGTAGGATTACTATACTTCAGTAGAGATTTCAATTACCAAATGCACTAGTGAATGACATACCTCACGAGCTTTGATGGTCTGTGTGTATCCAGAATAAATTATACATAACAGGTGTGGCTACGTTCACCAAAAAGATAGAGAAGAATAAACAAAAACTAAAACATTTGAACAATAAAGACAAGTGAGCCAACAAGCATGCAACCAAGGTGTTATCAAGTAAGGAATATTGCAGATAAATTAGGAAATAACGCAGAGTCCAGATTGAGAAGGGTCTTGGTTCTAAGAATAAATAATGTCAACTCAGGGAGCATTTTAAAGAAGTGCAGTAGGAAAGAGATGAAATGCATATCAAAAGCACACAGAAATGATTTCTCCCATTTGACTTAACTTTAAAAGTTAGCTCTCTAAGGATTTCCATAATAGAGTTAAATGGACCTGCCTTTCCATAAAAAAAGCAATACCTTAACTGGTGAAATTTTTTAAGTAAATAAATAAATGTATCAATATAAACATACATATTCTTTAGAAATTGTCCTAACCCCATACAGTAAATACACAGACATACTTGAGAAAATCTACTATATTTCAACAAGAATATTGAGTTGTGGCATTAAACCATGATCCACACCACTACTTCACTCCCAATAGCTTGGTTTTATATACTTACCATCTTCCAGTATGGAGCTGATTGATTTCACTCCAAGAGGGACAAGGTGCTGGGATTTCTTATTCTCCATATTCTGCATTGTAGCAACTGTACCCCAGACCAAGAGTACTGGGACCCTAATATCCTCTTTCTCAGTTTGCTGTCAGAGTAGATTCTAGAGGCTAGTCCACAAGGGCATGGTTTTTTGCTACTTTCCATTGGTCCACCCAAAGCCTACTTGTAGATGTGAGTTGCTCCAAGAGAAAAAAAAAGACTCCCTACCCCTGATTTTGGTAAAGTGTCCTTTGGCAAGCTATGAGCTCTTTTTCCTGATGATCTGTTTCCTGTCTGGGTAGAACTATCTCTGTACTGAAGATCCATTCAGACACACTATAATAAAAATATTTGGAAATAAAACAAGGAAAAAAATCCTAAAAGCAGCAAGAGAAAATGGCTTATTGCAGTAAGATTATCAGCAGACATCTCAGAGACAAGGTAAGGGTTAAAAATTAAAATGTCAACTGAGAATCTTATACCCAGCAAAATTATCTTCAAAAAGTGAAGGCGAACTAAAGATGTTCCCACATAAGCAGAGAGAGCGACTATGCTGCTTCTAACAGAACATTCATGCATGAAATAATAAAGGAGATTCTTTAGGCTGAAGATAAGTGAGTGTACAAAAAATTTACATCTGCATAGGAGAAAATACAGAACACTCATAGGGATAATCTTGCAGAAAATTATAAAACACAGCATAAGCGCATATTTCTTCTCCTTTCTTTTCTTGACTGATTTAAAAGAAATTGCACAAAGCAATTTGTATATAATTGAATTGGGGGGCCATAATGTGTAGAAATGCAACTTACTTAACAATAAAAGTTGTACAGCAGTAAGGAAATGACTCCAGGTGATAATTCAAACCCACATAAAGCAAGAAAGAGAACCAGAAAGGGAAAATTAATGCTGTATATATAATAAACTCTATAAATAAACACTTGCTGTCCTTTCTTCTCTCAGCTTACTTAAAAGATATGATACTGCACAAAGCAATAACTATAACAATGCATTATTGGATTTGTAATATACACTGATATGATATACATAACAGCAATGATTTTAAAAGGTACAGATAGAATGGTGCTATAGAGGAGTTAAGATTCTACATGTCACTAGGCCCAAGAGTGGAAATACCAAATGCTAGTCTGACTCAGATTGCATCCCGATGGTGACAGTGGCACTGTGGGAAGAGTACATCATTCTCTTCACAGGGCTAACAGGCTTCTTGTCAATAGGTTATGATTTAGTGAATACCTCTCAGATGCTGGGGAACAGAATATTTTGATAACACAGAGCAGAGAAAGTTTTACTCCAATGACAACTAAGTGATACGACAGTCACTTTGAGATTATTATGCCAATCCTTTCATGACACTCTAGGAGTGAATTAACTTATTTTCCTCTAGGAGAAAGGTTCTGCTGTTTCTTTGTTTTAGAAGAGAGTTCCCAATGGATGGAACATGTCAGACCTTTCTGCTTTGACTTCCATTAGTGAGAGTCTCCTTTCCACTCGGATTCTCCATCCTGAAGACCAAGCATCAAGTATTCAGGTTAAGGCAAGACTAGATATTTAAAACAAAAAATCAAGTATCTGACAGAAAACCACCTTATAAATCAACAGTGCCTTTACAATTCTCAAATTATCAGTGTGTCTTGTCAGGGTGTGTTCAAGCAGGGTGAGGCAGGGACAGTGAAGGTGGGCTTTTACCACTCTTGCCAGTGTGGTTCTATTCCCACCCAGGCTATCCTAAACCTGTCAAGTTAAAAGGAATGAGGTTAGAAATGTAAACATCATTCTAGCATCAAGGCAGTTCAGGCAAAAGTACAATGAGCTTCTTAGCCTGCTGAGCTTTGGAGAAAGTGAGCAGCATTCCAATTGGAGTCTCCTGTGTCTTCAAGCTGACTTAAGTGTGAAGCTGTTGAAGAATAGGGTGCACACAACCATGCTCTGAACCTCAAGAGGTCAACAGAATTTTCTCTCAATAACACCACAGGAGACACAGGAGACACACATTTAGAAAGGATCAGGGTTCTTTCAAAAATGAAAAAAAAGAAAAATGATTCTATACAAAAAGATTCTATGTATATATGTATGTATGCATTTCACATATGAATGTGTATACTACATATTATTTTAAAATATGTGCATTTAGAAAAAGGTTACTATTAAGAAGAGTGCACAGAGAAAAGGGAGGTTGAAGCATGTAAGAAAAAGTGCCTCAGGTGAGCATGCTTTCAACAATGTATATTTTCAACTATTTTATTTTTCTACATATTTATTTAATATGCTT
Organism: Tamias sibiricus; assembly: GCA_025594165.1. Classification (NCBI taxonomy): domain Eukaryota; kingdom Metazoa; phylum Chordata; class Mammalia; order Rodentia; family Sciuridae; genus Tamias; species Tamias sibiricus. The sequence goes on from CM046670.1 coordinate 84,422,433, forward strand.
ATGCATCTACATGTCCTAAGCACTGATCAACAAAATAAACAAACAAACATGAAGCTTCCATCCCATTACAAAAACAGTAACAAGAAATAGGTTGTGGTAAGTGTTATACTGAGAAATAAAATATGACTTGAATTAAAGACTGTTGGCATCAGCTTAGCTTTGCCTAATCAAGGAAGGACTCTGAGAAGGTGGCATTTAGAAGGAGACTGAGGATGTGTGATCAGAAAGCTTTCATGATGGGGCAACACAGATAGTGCGAGGGGCATCATTCCAGGCTGAAAGAACAGCCACTGCAAATATCTGGAGACAGGAAATGTCTTCATGTATCACAGGATCAAGAAGAAGGCCAATGTGGCAGGAACAGAGGGAATAACGAGGAGAGTGGCAGGAGATAAGGTCAGCCAAGTTAAGGAACTTGGATGTTAGTTGCATTTTAATGCATTATTGCTGACATTGTAGTCTGAGAATCAAGATTTCCGTGGGTTGTAATCAATGCCTATCATTTACTTAACTATATGACTCCGGAAAACTTATATCCTTTCTCTTGGCCTCAGAGCAACCTCCACTGTGAAACAAAGAGACTAAACTAGAAAAGAGATGATCTATGAATTACGTTTGAGTGCTAACATTCTATGATTCTAGACTTTGCCCTCAAAGATGAAGCTGAACACTCCCTTTTCTTGAAAGTCCTGAGGCCTCTCTGTGAACTAGAGAACTGTAGCTCAGAACTTGCTGCTCACTTGTCTTGAATTGCAGAACTGCTAAGACTTAAGACAGGATGAAGCCAAAGGCTGCATTTCTCCTGTGTTACTGATATTTCTTCCAGGACATATTTGCTGTGACATTTCAAATTTTGCTCGTCTTCATTACTGTTCTAGTTTCTTCTAAGTTCCCTCTCTATTCTACTTCCATCTCAACAACTAAAACCAAAAAGGATAGAAAGAAAATGGAAGTTATTAATTTCTTCCCAATTATCCCAAGCACACTGGTTTTCCAAACTTGTTTTGAAAATAATAAATCCCACTTCTCCCTATAGAAGGATACTTGAAGATTTAACATTAATATAACTTTGATCACCTTATAGAGATTCCCAGTTGGAAATCTAATCAATCAGGGTAGTGATTTCCACAGCCTGAAATTCACTGTGACCAAAAATTAGCTGGCTCTCACCATAAATAATTTAGAAAGATTACTAAACAAACACTTCAATAGACTCATAAGGTTGCTAAATAAACAAGCAATACATGCACAAGATAAACCTTTTAATAGGACAGCTCAGAGATTTGGACTTTTAAAGATATTTACCTTGGAACTGCGATAAAACCTAAGTCTGAGTTTAAAGAGACAAACAGCACATAGAATGCAAGCCCTCTTCTGTAAAATAAGAGGGGAAGAAGCCTGCCTCTGATTTGTGGTATTTTGAGTTTCAGGGACACACTGATAATGTCTCTTTTCAGAGCTAAACATGCTTTAGCAAGGAAACAAAAAGAAAAAATAAAGCTAATCACAGAAAAACCTACTTTTAAAAAATATAGACGTTTGTGAATTTGTTGTATTATATAATCTTTACTGTATTGTAGGGGCCAAAATACATCAGTTGGAAAAGAACTCTAATTTAGTATGGAAAATAATATCTGACATTTAGAATTTTTTTTATAAAAAACCAATATATCCTATAAAGTGATTTTCAGCTAAACTGAACAAAACACTCTAGAAAAAATGCTGTTTATTTTTAAGTTTCTAACAATATGAGTCAAGCATTTTATTAAGTACAAGCAAGAGCACACTTGGTGGCTGGGTTTTGACATGGCTTCTTCAGTAATTAGCAATGTCAGCTCGGAAACGTTCCTCAGCTTCTTTGAGTATCACCTGCACCTGCCAAATAAGGAAGTTGGATTGAATATTCTCAAATTGTAATTCATGCTGAAATGCTGAAAATGTGTTTTCAACACTACATATTGTATATGCATATATCACATTGCTATATGTTTAATCAGTTCATCAACAATTTAGTGAAAAACTGAAACAATATTTTGCTAAGTAGAAAAGGGCACAATTTATTTTGGTAGTATAATGGCTACAGTCCTACAGTGGTCACAATGCTCTGGTTCTCCCTCCTAGTAGTCATAAAGAAACTTTGAAGGATCATATAAACTCTCAGGTACCACAATTGCCTTGTTTGCAAAATAAGCATAATATTACTTTCTTTTCGTAGCTGTTGTGAATGGTTTAGAATTCAGGTACTGGAGTCAGAGAGTCATATCTTATAATCTGGCTTAACCAGTTAGGGATCCTGTGGTTTGGAGGCAATTTGTTTAACTTCTAAGTGCCTCAGTTTTTTCATCTATAAAATGGAGGTAATAATAAGACCTAACTCAAAGAGTTGTAAAGATAAGGGAGAAAAATTCACCCACAGCAATTAGGATAGTGCTTAGCATTGGGTAAATATTCGTGTTCACTTACATTATTAGGACTAGGAATAGCAGCAGCAGCAGCTGTGCCATGTGAAAATCCAGGCACTAGGCAGAAAGAGATTATTGAGCTTTGAGGTAAAAATCAATAGAGTCTTGTGCGCTGGAATTATTAAGGAGAGCTTGAGAATGCAGCCAAAGTGAAGGCTGGACCTCAGTGAAGAGAAAGGTCAAAAGACAGACATTACAATCTTAGAGGACAGAATAGTCAAAAAGGTGGAAAAGATGTAGGTATAATATGTATGTTTAATATGTCAAAATATACCATACTGTCATGTATATCTAAGAACAACAAATAAAAGAAAACGCTCCTCCAAAGTAGAGAAGCAAGGTTACTCTGACCTTCCTCACAATTTGTGTGAGATGTGGCCATAATAAAATCCCTGACCTACCCTGCCTAAAAGTAAGTTATAAGACCCTCATTACAGAGGGTCTGCCCCAGTATTTGTGGGTGAAGTGTGGAGATGGAGGGAGAAGGAGAGCTACACAGAAAGGCCAAGAAGAATTTGAACAGACAAGCCTTTGTCTGCCCCCATACTCCATCACCAATGGATCACACATTTTGTCCAACCACATTTCTAAATGACTGTGCCTTCCTCATCCGATCTTAGCACAAAACCAGAAAACTGTCTTTAGGTCTTTGGGTCTTCATCTTTGAAGGCTCCTTTGCCATGTAAAACCTTGATTAAATAAATTTATTATGGTTTTCAAAAATTAAAAAAAAAAATGGAAACGAAACACCTGAGGTAAAGATAGCAAAATAAACATGTGCATCCATTTTTAAAAAAAAAAAAGTTTTTGAACACTAAGTAGATGACATGAAAGAAATGTTTTTTAAAACATAAACCACAGAAAAATTTGATAGAGGAAGATATAATGACAATAACAAATTGGACTCAGTAAGTTATTGTGCTAACTGACATAGGAGAATGGAATATGTATTCCAAGTTTGCAGTAGAAAAAGTTGATCTGCAATCAAATGTATAAAAGAAAAACCCAATGAGGAATTATTCAGCATCAGATCCCTTGAAAAGTGGAAGGGAAGGCTAGGCTAAAAAGAGAAGAATCTGTTGAAAGATTGCTTAAGAAAAAGTTATATCATCATATTCTCTTCCCACATCCAAATTATGGTGCTCTCTTACTAAAATTAAGAAGATACGTGCACATTCATACATGGAATTCTGAGAAACCCTGCTACCTGGGTCCCATTTTTGACACCCCTAGGTCTTGAAAACTAAAAATCAATCTATATTCTACAGAGAAAAGAATGAAATTGGGCAACCACAAATGGGCAGATATAAACGGACAGCATTGTTGAGGTTTCCTCCAAAAAATAGCCCACTGAGATCATCTCTGTGCATGGAAGAATGTGATTGACAAGTTCTATCATAGCACTCAGAATTTTGCATTAATCTTAAGAGTGTCACTCTAGAAAACCATCAGATGATTAAGAAAAGATGTTAACATGAAAGACATTGCAAGTGAAAAAAAGAAAAGCGACTTGGATACAGGAAAAAATGTAATAAAAAGTCAGTAAATAATTGCATCCAGTTCTCCAGCAAATAAGAACAAGTTGCACTTTCCTAAAACAAATATTCTGACAATTTTAAGTATGAGCACAGAAGTGAATACTTTGGCAGAAAAGTTGTAAGATAAAATTAGGGAAATTTCCCAAAATGATATGATAGAACTTGTTAATCACATTCTTCAATGCAGAGAGATGATCTCACTGTGCTGCTCTGTGATAAAAGAAAAAAAAAATAAGTCACAAGTGAAAAGCTATATAAAAATATTCAGAATTAAGAACATAAATTGTCAAGCACCCGAGACACTGAATGAAAACAGACAGACCAAGTTATAGCAACATGACATTTCAGAGAAGATCATATGCATTTACAGAAAGAGAAGTAAACAGTCACTACAAAGGATCAGGGATCAAATCTGCTTTGAAATTTACAACAGCAGAATTAGAAGGTAGAAGACAAGGCACCAAAGACTTCAAATTCTGAGGGGAAAAACTGAGTTACTACCTAAAATCCTACACCCCACTGAGCTAAACACTAAGATAACAAGATTTTTAGGCGGCCATGGTCCTAAGAAAATGTCATTTTCCACGATCCCTTTCTTGTGAAGCTCCTGAATGATGTACTCCAGAAAAACAAATAAGTGATCAAAAGAAAAGAAGACTTGCCTAAAGTGAGAAGGAATCCAACACAGGAAAGTCACCAAGATAGTGAAGGCTATCCAGGGTGACAACTATGCACCACACATAGAAGACAACCAAATCCATTAGAAGATGTTCATCATTTTGATGAGATTATACATTTTAAAGAATGTCTGAAGATTTTGACAAATGGTAGAAAATTTGGGTGGAAATAGTGATAAGTACCTAGAAAACTAAAAAGGAAATTATCAAAACAAGTTTTCACTCAAGAGAAAAGTAAAATGGTCAGAGAAAGAAATTGCAATTCACTACACTGTTTATAGATTACCTAATTATAACATAGGAAACCCTGAATGCTCATATAACCAAAATTATATGAACTGTATTGGAAGAGTGGGAGAAAGAAGAATTGTGTATGTGTATGTGAAGTCAATGGATAATGCCTAAACTGAAACATGTGTGAGCAGTACTATATTTAGCAATTCTTCCCAACCTTGCTCAAGACATGGCACACGTACATAAATATTTATAAGGCACACAGGAATAAATGGAAAAGTCTGATTGAGATTGGAGGTAACTAGGCAGGGGCTTATGCCACCCCAGGTTCCACCTGACCACCCTGAGGGCAGAAGGGATCAATATCTCCCCACACCTGTAATCTATTTGCTGCTTACTGTTGGAGAAGCTCTGATTTAGAGATAGGGGGTAAATACCAAAAGAGCAAGTTAAACGAATTGCAAGTGATTTCCTCTGGGGAGAGGAAGTAGTGGGGGAGATGGGCAGGGGGCAGAGACCTGCTATTTTTCATAATAAATCTTGTAGAACTAACTGACTCTCCAAACCATGTGCACATATTACCTTAAAAAGAAAGGAAAACAAAATAAATAAAAACAAATTATATTATGAAAGTGAAGCTTAAACTATGTATGACGTCTACCATTGAGCATGTTTTAAATGCTGGGTGTACATTCAATTCCCCACTGGATCCTCACAACGATCAAGCAATAAGCAATCATAATCATTATTGCTATTATATACATCTTAGAGATGAAGAAGTACAGGGTAAGAGAAGCATACATTAGTCATGTTACTATAGCTAATAAATGACAAAGTTGAGATCCTAACAGACCTTTACCATGTACCAGAGCCCCAATTACAGAACACCTGGCTGTGTTGTCTCTCAGAAGAGGTCAGTGCTGGTGGGATCAGATTGTGAAGGACTTTTAATATCAAGCTAAACAAAACCCTTAGTTAGGCACCTCGGGAAATGGACTCTTCCAAAAATGTTTTTACATGACTGGAATATTGACCAAACTAACCAGTTCAAGTCTGAAAAGCAGAGTATAAAAACCAAGCTCCATCACCTCCTCAGCCTCCCCACAGATACTTCTCCATACCAGGAGTGTCTTGCTTCCTCTTCCACATGCCCTTGGGCTTTACCCAAGCCAGTGACCTCTGCTTTTCTGTTGGGCCACTGTCCTGCTGTTTAACATGAAGGCTGATACAAGAGGAGCAACTAAGTGGATGTTTAATATTGTTTCCCACATCAGTATTTCTTTATCTTAGTAAGATCACTGCTATAGTTTGAATGTATGTATTTCTCCAAAATTCATGTTGAAGCTTAATCAGAAACTTTCGAGGTGGGGCCTTGCGCAATGGCATTAGTGCCCTTTATAAAAAGACTTGAGGGATCTGTTGGTTTCTTCCTTCCACCATGTGAAGGCACAATGTTCCCTACACCCAATGTGAAAATGCAGCAAGAGGCACCACCACACACCAAATCTGCTGAGTCTTGACCTTGGACTTCTAGCCTCCAGAGCTGTGAGAAATAAACTTCTTTTTAGAAATTATCCATTTTCAGGTATTTTGTCATAACATCAAATACAGACTAAGATAATCACAATTGATTAATATGATTTCTAATATGGATCTAATTTAACATACAATTCTTTTAGATGTATGCAAAGCATAATATTCCAATCTAGAACTCAAGAAAAAATTGAAAGACTGATGGACATCTAAATTTTACATGAAAAATGACTTCAATTTTAGCAGCCAATACCATTACAGATTCTCTGGCATTTTTCAAATGTTTAAGTTTTTCACAAATTATATTGCTGTATTGTGTGAATATATGTAGAAGTATGTAAAAATGAATTATACTACTTTATATAATTATAATACACCAATAGTTAAATCTGGAGGAAAAAGCTTTTCATAGTATTTACTTCCAGAAAATCTCCAATATAAACTCCACAAACACACATCCAGAGGAGATAAAGAAGGTTTAAAGGACAAAATGGATATTATGCTGATTTTCCATCAAAAATGGTGTTTTTTAGTCATAGTGATGTGTTAGATAACATATGCTAATAGATCTGTGGAATTCAATTGACTAGATATGGCCAGTCCTTCCCATAATATCGCCAGTCTTCTATGCTCACCACCTCCCCTCTCTCTCCATCATTCCTTTGTGGGAAAATAAGTTATGTACATTTACATCATGGATCAACCTTCCAAGATCCACCCCACACTCATCACACACACACACACACACACACACACGCACAACCCTGATAAAGGGGCACTTGTCATTGCTTAAAACTAGATTCCCTCTCAGAACCACATGTCATTCTAGAGCAAGGGGTGTGTTGGTCCAATTTTAGAGTCTCAGGTCAGATTTGGAGCAGGCCACAATTGAATAGCTCCACATCTGCTTTCTGTCTCTCAGGCCCTCCATGAACACCACCTCCTCTCTCCCTCCCAGGTACTCCATGCTCACCACCTCCTTTCTCTCTCCCAGGTCCTCTAATCTCACCACCCACCCCTTTCTCTCTCCCAGCTCCTCCATGCTCACCACCCTCTTCTCAGGTCCTCTAATCTCACAAACCACCCTTCATTCTCCCAGTCCTCCATGCTCACCACCCTCCTCTTGGGTCCTCCAAACTCACCTCCTCCTCTTTCTCTCTACCAGGTCCTCCATGCTCAGCACCTCCCCTCTTTCTCCCAGGTCCTCCATGCTCTCACCTCCCCTCTCTCTACCGGGTCCTCTGTGCTCACCACCATCCTTTTCTCCTTAAGGTCTTCCATGTTCACCACCACCCTTCTCTCTCCCAGGTCCTCCATGCTCTCACCTCCCCTCTCTCTACCAGGTCCTCTGTGCTCACCACCATCCTTTTCTCCTTAAGGTCTTCCATGTTCACCACCACCCTTCTCTCTCCCAGGTCCTCCATGCTCACTACCACCCTTTTCTCTTCCAGGTCTTCCATGCTCACCACCTCCCCTCTCTCTCCCAGGTCCTCCCTGCTCACTACCACCCTTCTCTCTTCCAGGTCTTCCATGCTCACCACCTCCCCTCTCTCTCAAGTCCTACATGTTCTAACCCTCCCAGGATGCACCCAGGATTCATCCTCAGGTTTTACAGCAAGGGGTTCTTCTCTAGGAAGTGAGTCATGAAAAGAAAGATCATGGAATAACTATCATTCCTTGATTCCAAAATTAATCACTTGATTTTCTTTTATTAAATAAATATGCATTTTATTATTCAAATATATTGGTCTCATTTTAACATCCTTCAAAACAAAACTTCATCACATTTCCCCTTTCCTAGCCATAAAAAATGTTGTCCACGGCACTGATTTTCTCATGGATGTGTTAAATAATGCATCTGTTCCTTCAACCTAAGTGTTTATTGAATACCTACTGAATTCCATATTATTCAGAGTAGAGGCAAGAAATCAAGCAATGAGTTTACTGGGCTTAGTGTTAAAATAGAGGAAAACACGATGCTCTGGATATTCACTGGAAGAGATCAGTACCCAATCCGGACTTGTAGGGAATGGAAAGGCTGGTTGCAGGGTAGAGCAGAGCTACTGGTTAAGGGAAAAGTGTTCAAGGTAGAGATAATTGTTTATGAGAAGGATTAGAGCCAATAGAAAATATTTACAAAACAAAGGATTATTTTGCTAGAAGAGGGAATGAAAAAGAGATGCATTGAAGTTGCTAATAAGACAGGAAGCTGACCATGTGGGCAGGGGTCAATCATGCAAGGCCTTACAAGCTCACATTGATAATGAAATACCACTGTAGAGATTTTAAAGAGTGATAACATGTTGAAATGTGCATTTTCAGAGTCTCACTCATTTTTAACATCAACAAAGAATTTGGGAGATCAATTCTATACTTTTAGAAGCAATGGCACCTTAATTATAACCAATCTATTAATATTTAACTTTGGTTGGATAACAGTCATATAATACCCAGAGATCACAAAATACTTTCAAATATATTTTTACATTTTATCATTGTGACTATCTACAAAACTAGTATGATTTCCTCATTTTTACCAAAGAAGAAACTAAGACTCAAAAAAGTAAAAATAAAAAGAGCGAGACTGGATCTATATACATTCCACCTTCTCTTTACCACCACTTTCTTACCAACCTACTATTCTGGACCAGAGGGAAGATTCTTGTGCTCACTTCAACAGAACAGCTTGTAACAGACAAGATTTTTAAAAAATGTGATATATACAGAAGAGCCAGCGGCTGTCATCTTATGACCCATAAGATGATCCAGTAAAAAATGAAAAGACATGAATTTGAAAACTAGAAGAACTTCAGAATCTTTGTGAACATCAAATAAGATAGTCAGTGTGGAAATTCTGTGGAAAAAAAGATGTGGTGATCTTTTAGCTAAACTTCTACTTGTACAAAATGATCTCTGATTAAAAAAAATTGTTTTAAAAAAGAAACAAGTAAAAAATGGCAGCGTAGTACATGTATTATGACAGTATTTGTATATATTCTGTTATATAAACATTCTATCTCAGGAAAGATATATGAGAAGCAGGTATTGGTGACTGCCTCTGGGGAGGGAGCTGAAGACAGGAAGGAGATTAATTTTCACTGTATATCTATTTGCACAGCTTTCAATTTTTTACACTGTACATGCAACACACTTTCAACATGGAATTTCATTATAGAAAGATGAATATTTTAAAGAAAATGATACTTCTACACTAACTGAAAGGAAGCATTCTGAAACATAAACCTAGAAAAGTCAGGAGAATGTCATGTCATTTCTCCTTAGTGCCCGGCACTCCCTGGAACTGGCTTTCTCATGCACAGCAAAGTGCTTTGAGATACTGTAACTCAGGGGAATCATACTTGGTCTTGTAATCCTAGGACTGTGCCCAGGCACTGAAGTCAGGGAATTTTGGCTCTTCACTGTGGCTTAACCCCTGTCAAGAGACCATCCTTTCCAGTTACTATGCAGAGGGACAAGTTCAACGGAACTGCATTTAATGATGAAATGCTATTGACTGAGGTCAAGTCTGTCAGAAATGGGGAGAGCAGAAAGGGGGCAGAAGTGTTTTCTTAATGCCTTTTCAAAACCATTTTCTGTGGAATTGAAGCTATTTCACAAGGTCAAGGACATCTCAGTCAAATGTATTGATAAATGCCATTTTCTTCCCTTGAGACTTGCATATTCTGATCTAGGGGAATCTCCCCCCATCTGCAAGAAAAGCCTTTTAACATCTTTCAGGACATTATGACATGGGACACTGGTTGGGTAGCATTGCAGTTAGCTGTGTGGTAGGTTGCTACAGTAAGAATCTTCCACCCTTTGCCTTCCTCTTTTGATCTCATTTTGAGTTTGGCTATGTGGTTTGCTTTGGCTATGTGGTTTGCTTTGACCACTGGGAATTAGCACAGAGAATGACTGGAGATTTGATAAAGGCATGCACACCAAGAACTGGCCTGTTGGAAGTCTTGCCTGGGATCTTCATGCTCTGAAGAAACCTCAGGCAAAAGACCCAGTGGAGAGCAATAACCCAGCTTCTGCAGCTTTTTAAGGGAGCACTGCCTCAAGCAACTGACCCCGTGAGTATTAGCTACATGAATGAGCCCACTTGTGACAAATTGTAAGCTGTTGTTTGAAGACACTGATCTTGGCAAGGTTTGCTATGCAGCAACAGGTAACTGATAGAAAGGGTCCCATGTCGATATACAGCAGTCCCAGAATTACAATGGAGCTCTATTCTGAATGCTGTTCTCTACCTCAGTTTCCTCATGTGTAGAAAGAGGGAATCTGAATAGATAGTGTCGAACAAACTTTTGAATCCTAATGTGTTTAATGCAAAAGAAATGTGTTCTGTGTAAACGTTCTATTATTTTGGCCTCCATCTGATCCCATACTGCAGGGCTTGAGCTTAGCCTGTATCTTGCAGGTGAAAAAAAGTACTCCTCTTGGGAATTGAGAATCTGGCTCACAGTCCCCTAGGCTGACTTAGCCCAGATGTTAAAATTCAAGTTCTTTGCAAAATAAAAGGTGAGATGGGACCCGCAGGTCACAGACTCTTCGCCTCCTCTCTTTCCAGGCTCACTGTGCCTGTCAGCAGCAGCATGACCCTGAGCATTCTGAGCAGCAGTGTTTGTGTTTACAGTGCACAGGACAGAGGAGCAACACAACCACCCCAGCTCCCAGCCAAGCTTTCTATCTGTCCGGGAGGAATAGGAGTGTGGAATCACACTCTGTTTATTTGTGGTTCTTTTAAGTGATGTCTAGAGACCTACATTTCATGCTTGTTTGAAAGTGTGTACGTAACTGGGGAAGCTGTTAAACAGCAGTTGGCCTTCACTCCCGTTATTTACTTATTTAGTTATATGTCAGCATGCAGTTCATTGGGTCATAATTCTTTTCAGTGCCCTAAGATGACCAGCATTGGAGGGTATCAGAAGGAATTCTGCATCTCATATTTACAAACATTTATATCATATTTGGCTGCTTCTATTTCAATTATCACAAGAGTTGTGTTTTTGTTTGTTCATAAAGCCTTTCTTTGTTTGCTAATGACTTACAAAACAGGAGGGATAAAAGGAACAAGAAAAAAGAAAAACAATTCATTTCAGAGAAAGGCAAAAAATACAAATCATCCCAACATAAACTGAATCAAATTCCTTGAAAGTGCTGAAAACTGCTTTAAGATGATAAGATTCTAAAAAGTGTGAGCTCAGTAGTAATTTAAAATTTCTGCTTTTTATAGCAAAGGTCTTACCTAATACAGAAAAGTTTTGTGAGCAAAAAATCAAATCAAACACAAAACACATATTTGCTATTTTGCATTGTGTATATTGGCAGCATAAAAAAAAATGTTCCTAGGGAAAAATAAACCTCTGAATCAAGGGAAAAGTAATGACAGAGTTAGATGAAGACAGCACCTCAGAGAAATGCTACCTTTGTCATTTTTCTAAGAAAACGTAGGATTTCAACCTACAAGCAATATTTTCTAACTGATGTTGTGTTCTAAAAGTGTGTAGGCGGGGAACGTTGTAGCAACCCTGGTTGAGCAATACTCTCAAAGCACTTCACTCAGAGAGAGGCATTTTCTTTTGGCTTCCTGAGGCTGTTTGGTGCAATACCAAAGGCCTGATGGTTCTGCTCTCTGCATGCATCAGGAAATGGTTGGCTTAAAATCCATCCTCTCAGGTATCCCTGCTATTCACTTCAGTGTACTGTCTACTAGCAGAAAAGGGAAGAAGCAGACTGATTGGGAACCCCCTTTCTGTCTGCAAGAAAACCGAGTGACACCGAGGACCCATAGCTACCTCTTCCTGACTCCCTGGAAAATGTCTACTGAAGGCAGAGCTGAGGAACCACCTTGAATTCAGAATCTGAAAAGGTGTGGTCACTTGCTTGGCCACCTTCTCACGCTCACTTTTATAACCATCACTAGCAATCAGTCTTAAAAGACAAAAGTTTATTTGGAAATTCAGTCAGCATGTGAACTGTGGTTGAAAGTGAATGGCTCCCTCTTCTCTCATTTTGGCAAGAGATTTACACCCCTTCCAAGCCAGCCCTGGTCTTATTTATGTAACCGCACCAGAGAGCGGCTTGAGGTTGCCTCTTAGAAAAACAAGCGCTATTTATGCCTTGTGGGGCTAGGCCCAGGCAGTTAAAGCAATTCACATCAAGTCAGATACCTATCAAGTAGGGGCAGGCAGCTTTGAGAGGTTCTTACCAAGATTGTCTCCCCTTTAAGTAAGAAAGTTGGAATATTCTGTTCACCCAGACTCCTAGCTGTGTGAAGTCTGAAGGGACCTTCACAGGCTCTGGGTTCTGAATTGTTTCAGGCATTAAATCCCCTGAAATCTGGCCACAACCTTAATACAAAGCCTCTACTGTTGGTGATGCAACACAAGCAGACAAAAATACTTTTCTTGCTATTGCTGTTTATCCTGATAGAAACAGGCATCATAAGTATAGGTTTGTGTCAGTTTTTATCCAAAAAACCATCCTTCCCCAATTCCAGATGTTGCATTGTAATGCTCACAAATGTATATTCATATATATGATGTGCATTAAGAAATTCCAATAACCTAAGGAATTAGCAATCATTGTTCTTCTTCCTTATCAACATTATTGCCTTTCATAAATCTACCTAGAATTTATAAAAAAGAATAATTAGCACTATGCACAAATTTACAATGGAACTTGGATAAGGTATCCTTGGCTTCGTTGTCAATTCAAATGTCAAATGTTAAGTAAACTGACATCTCAGGGTAGAGTATAAAATAGATTCCAATTTCAACTAGAATAAAATGACCCTGCCTTTCTGTAAAAGCAAGAAGGTACAAAAACTGGCTTTCTCCACAAGCTGTTAAATGGCGCCCCCTTCCTGTCGTGCTGAATTTGGTAAATGAGAATAAAAATCGCATTGCCTTTTAGAATTCCACACTTTTCAGAGTTGTAAGGCATCTGTAGCCATAAGATGTAGACCCTTCATCAGACATATAAAATGTAGTAAGATTCAAAACGAGGAAAGGTACCAGTACATTAGCGAGTTTTTTAAAATTATTTTTTGAACTGGTATTGTGTTAATCATTGGAGATAAACAAGGCGCCTAGAACTCAGGAAGCAAAATCTCAGTGAAGATGATGAAACTAAAAGTAAACCAAATTTTGCAATGCAGGACAAAAAGAGGTCTATCTGAAGTGGATACAAATGTCATTATAGAAACGATAAATATTCCAGAGTAGTTTAATGAGGGCTATCCAAAAAATAATTTAGATAAATCACTAACATTTCCAGATGATCAAATATTAACCATGTGAAAAAAGTCAAAAGAGAATGCTGGACAACTGAAATGGAATTTTAAAATTCTAAGTTTAAAAGAATATGTTAGAATGAGGATTCAATATTGCAGAGAGGTACCTGCATAAGGTCTATGTGAAAAGTTAAAGAAGAAACTGGACATTACATGCAAGACTAGGAGTGCAGACTTCAGCCTGAGGGTTGGAAGCATACATACACACACAAAAACAAACAAACAGTGGAACATTCTAGTATGCATTCAGCTGACTTTCAGCGCAATCTTCTTCTCTCATTCAAAAAAAAAAAAATCCCTCCAACAATCTTTATGAGATGCATAAAGAATATCCTATGCTAAGATTTGGGTACAGAGAAAAGCTTTGGAGGCACCTCCTTTTTCTGTGTAGTTACAATCTGAAGTGCTATAAACCCACAGAAAGAGAAAGGCAGAGGATGAGCTCCCATCAACAGTTTTATTGAGTATTTGGTAAACAAACAGTGAAAAGACTCTCTCTCTCTCCATATAAACATGTACATATATATACAGACTATGTATAGAGACTATATATAATTAATAAGGAGAGAAATGGATTGTAACTCATTTATATAACTCATTTATATAACTATATCAACAGTTTTATTGAGTATTTGGTAAACAAACAGTGAAAAGACTCTCTCTCTCTCTCTCTCTCTCTCTCTCTCTATATATATATATATATACACACACATACAGACTATATATATAGACTATATATAATTAATAAGGAGAGAAATGGATTATAACTCATTTATATAACTATGACTTCATGATAGATACTGAAATAGATAGATCCATCCATCCATAGCTATCTCTCTCTCTCTCTCTACACACACACACACACACACACACACACACACACATAATGATATAAGAAAATTCACATGAATATGATTGCTTGGCATAAATAAACATGGGAATGACTGAAATAAACAGAACTGGCCACCTATAAATGGAGCAGGAATGAAATGGTAACACTTCTCTTGATATACAATTTTGTAGTTTGGACTTTTGGAAGCATAGTAATATTTTATATATATACATACATACATACATACATATATATATATATATATATATACATATACATTCAAAGATAAAACTAACAAAGATGGTGAGGTAAACCTCAAAATAAATACAAAAGAAAGAAATCTAACTTTATTTAAGATGAGTAAGATAATTATGTGGGCAAAACAATTAAAACTAATGCAAGTGACTATACAACATAGTGCTATGAAGATATAACTCCAGTATAGAGGAAATGGAACTGAAAATAAAACTTGATCTCTTCTGAGTAGTTGTTTCATATTTAGTAGTTTGAGTTTAGCAATTTGAAAACTAATTTTTGTACCATAGAACTGAATAAATAAGTAAATGGATTGGTGCAATTGGAAGCCAAGATTATCAATGTGGAAGAAAGAATAGGAAATACAGAAAAGAGGAAGTGAGGAAAAATAATGTGGAGTTGGGCTATAATTTAAAGGTATTAGTATGATTTATTCATGTGTATGTGTGTGTCACACACATTCATATAAATATATATATATGTATCTATCTACCTATATGTAATATTTTCCCTAGCTCTGTCTGCTAAATACATTTAAAAGCAATAAGACCACAGTATCAATGAGCATACCTAGAACCGAAATCTTGGTTTCTCAATACCTTTCCTTGCTAGAAGGAAAAAGAGATCTGTGGAGTCATGACTGATTTCAGATCTGGATCAAGAAAGGAACAAGTTGAAACTGAAATGTCTTACAGTATCAGAGAGTAAAGAATTTCTCAAATGGGAGAATGATACAAGACACAAGAGCTAGCTTGAAGGGACTCCCACAAAATTAATAAGAAGAGAAGTGGATTATAACTCATTTATATAACTATGACTTCATGATAGATACTGAAATAGATAGATCCATCCATCCATAGCTATCTACCTACATACATAAATAGAAAGGGATGTGGGGGGTTTTCTTATAATAGAATGCCAAGGGATAAATATGAATGATGTAATGTAAATACTGGTTTGAACAAAACTCATTGGTGGATGCTGGATCCAGGAGAAAACTTATCAATTACAAAGAGAAGCATGATAACCAGAAGGGCAGAAACTGAACAACCCCTTGACCAGTGATCAAAATTAATATCCACAGGAACAGCACACACACTGTGGCCTTTGGTTGTGATATCCTAAGGATACAATAGCACTTGTATAGTATTCCCACAAGGATTGCCTAGCCAAACTTTGAGGAATATTCTATAAAATATTGTTCTGCAGTCTTTGAATATGTCAACCAGATGAAAGAGTGAACAAAGCTGAGAAACCATTATAGATTTATAGATACAATTAAATATAACTAAATGCAATCCTTAACTTGAGTTTGTAATGAAGAGAAAAATACAGTAAGCATAAGATTGGAAAAATTGATAAAATAGTATATGCAATGCAGATTGAATAAATATTTTATATCAATGGTACACTTCATAAATTTGAAAACTATACAGTGGTTACATAACAGAATATAATTTTTCTTGAAAAATACATGTGAAAGTCTTAAGGTGTAAGAGGGAATGATATATGTAAACTATCTCCAAGAAGTTCAGAAAATTATAAAATATACACATACATGTGTATAGACATACACACAAACACATATATTTTTAAAGAAATTTTCATGAAATAAATGCAATGAAATGTTAAAAACTGGTGAATCTTGATAAATGGCACACAGTACTATATTTGGAAATTTTGTTAGCTTGAAGTTATTTCAAAGGGAAAAAAGAAAAAGAAACAAACAGAGCCATAGAAGAAGCATAACCAAGTTTCAGTTAATGATGTGAGCCACATGTCCCACCGGTATTTGAATTTACAATGTAGCAAGCAGTTAGACATGTCCAAGAGGTATATGAGCATTCAATATTTGTGTACATTCAAAGCCACTTCTAAAAGAATTACAGGGAAAAAAAAAAGTCTTATATACCTCAATTCAACTCCGTCAGGATCCCCCAGGTCAGGAGCTGGCCTTGATAACTGTAATGCCACACTCCCAGCAATAAAGGCTTGCTGACATCAAGAGTAGCCCGGATAACCTGAAGGAATAACACTTCCAACATGCCTTAGACCAGGTGAGCCCCAGACAGCCTCTTCCTCAGGGAGTTATGGCCTTAATAGTGAATTTTCTTTGTCCATGATCATCAGAGTCTACCTTAATGAGTGCATTGTGAGACCTCAGAGAACAAAAGAAGCAAATGGAGCTGTAGCTTTGTAGGCTCTATTCAAAGGAGAAATTATTCCAAAACCCTCATGAAAGATTTTCAAGAGGCTACCCCATGAAGCAGATAGAACTCTAGGCTGGGGGTTCAGGCACATTGGAAGTGGCGTGACTGACAGAGTCATAAACTTTGTACATTCTGATTCCTAATTTTATAACTGTTAGAAGATTCACTATTCATGTAGCACTTTACAGTTTGTGGAGTGTATTCAGGCATACTGTCTCATGGTAATAATGCTGTCAATATTAACAATACAGTTATGTTGTGTCTACCCTCCAGGGATCATTCTACTAAAGGCTTTGCATGTACTTCATTTAATCACTAAGAGAGCTCCATGAAGCAGTTCCTTGTCATTTTCATTTTATATGAAGCTCAGAGAGGTTTAGCGATTTGCTTGATATCACACAGTGGCCAGCTAGGATCAACTAGCACGAGAACTTACATTAAAATCCAAGTTCTTAATCACAGTGTTCCCCATTATTATCTTAGGAGTGTTGTATCATTCCTATTATTCAGGAAAATGAATTAAAGTTCTGCAATGTTAAGGATTTATGAGAGTTTAGAATAGGTTAGTCCAGGTCATTTGACTAAATTTGGCATCATAACTACCCCAATGCTGCAAGGAAGACATAAAGCAATGGATAGTAGTAAGTGGTTTGTAAACTGTGCAATTTGTGCCTTTGTGAGGATTAGATATCATTAACTTTAATAATTTCTTTAGAACACCATGAGAGCAAGCAGCAACTAGGATTAAAAGGGAGGCTGTGCCACTTTGGAATTCAGCTTGGCAACTTCTTAGAAAGTTAAACATACACTTGCCATTTGACCTAGCAATTCTACTCCTAGGTATTTACCCAAGAGAAATGAAAATATATGTTCCCATAAAAATCTGGATGGGGAAGTTTATTGCAGCTTTATTCATAATTGCCCCAAATTGGAAATAACCCAAATGTCCTTCACCTGGTGAATGGATAAACAAACTGGAACATCCATTTGATGGAACAGTGTTCAGCAATAAAATGAAACAAATTACTGATGCATGTGAAAATATGGATGCATCAGAAATACATATTCTATGCAAAAGAAGCCACATTCAAAAAGCCATATAGTGCATGACTCTGTTTATGTGGTATTATAGTAAAAGCAATACAGAAGACATAGACCAGTAGTGGCCAGGGCCAGGATGTGGACAAAGTACACTGATTACAAAGAAGCATGAGGAAACTTTTCCAGGGGATATAAATGATCACTATCTTTAATGTTCTAGTGGTTACACAGCTGTATGCATTGGTGGAAAACCACAGGATCTTCTTCAGCAAAGTACTATTTTATTGGATGTAAATTAGACTCCAATAAATCTGAACTTTTTTAAAAAAAGAATAGGCCATAAAGGAATTGGCCAAACAGGTTCATAGGTTCCCATGGCTAACAGTGAACACCTTTCAAGAAGACATTAATACCCTAGAGATGATGTCAATGTTTTCTTAGGAAACCTATGTACCCTTGAATTTTGCATAGATGCATCTCCACATAATATTTTTGCTGTCCTATTGCCTACTTTCATTTCTGATTTTTTTTTTTCTGCATAATTGAGCACTTCTGCATATGCAGTCTGTGCTGACTCACTTGGTTGGTGTGGGTCTGAGGATAGCTCGCCTGCTGTTTTCTTTCCTCTGAGACCCACTCTTGTTGCCTCTTCCTATCTGGAGCACCCCTTTCTCTTTCCTACACCTCCTATTTCAAGACCCAGCTTAGCTCTGTTCCCTGACCACCTAACCCCACATGAATCTTCAAGTTGTTCCATTTCCAATATGTCACTCTTCTTTTGCTTCTTATAATGTACTATTATTCATGATTGGCCATAGCCCTTTGATCTAGTTCTCAAATACAAATAAATTGTGGTAGACCTTACTAGTGGCTACCAATATCAATCAGTCTTCTTATTCCTGGATAGAAGACAGACTTTCCTTCATACAGAGTTTTGCAGTTAAGTGGAGTTGGGCCACGGTGGCCAAGAGACTGAGAGAATTGATATATTTTGCTTCTAGAACAAAACTTAGAAGAGAAAGCGTAAGTATCGATGGACTTGCTTCCATGCTACTATAAGTGTGGAAGTCTCATACTAAAAGGGTAAAGATTGGAATATACTGAATCATGGGGCCACCATATTGAAGATGGCTTCTGTAAAAACATTCGGATCTTTTACCTCCCTGCTTAGCTTCCAATATCAGACAAGATAAGGTGCATTCGGGGTGGTATGGCCATAGATCATCTGGATCATTTGTGAAATTTACATACAGACAAAACAAACTTCCTTGTGATAAACTGCTGAGACTTTGGGGGTTGTGTTACTATAGTATAATCTAGGCTATCCTAACTAAAATAAGTAGATGGCATAGAAACACACGAGGTAGTCTAAAATCCAATTCCATGAAAACCATTCAGAGTAAGGGATAGGTAGATATCTCTAACTCCAGAGTTTAACATGTGGTGCAAAACATGCTAATAAATTTCTCAATAAAAGCCAACTGAAATGAAGTTACAAACTGATCTATTAAATACTTTCTTGGTTTAAGCACCCAAAATAGGTTCACAATGACTCCTTAGAGATAACTTAGTCGTTCTCTCTCATTTTCAAATTAAAGAAACTGAAGCAATTGGTTCCGGTCACAGAATTATTTAGTATCAAACAAAGGCCTGCTGCTTACTCCACTAGTTATTCCACAGCATACTACTCTCAATAGCAACATAATATTTAATTTTAGATCATTTTTATTTTAGCATCTTTTCCTTATCATGAAATAATGGAAGCATATGTGAGAGGAACATAGCTCAGAAATCATTCTCTCTCTCTCTGCTCTTATTTCTTTCCCAAGCAGATCAGATGTTTTCCAACATATGTAGTGCCTCTTTACTCATAAGGTACACTGGGGGTCCTCCTCCTTACACACAGCTTGACTGAAAAACAAGTCATTTAAAATATACCCTGAAATCAAGAAAATGAAACAATATTGCCAGGCCTATAAAAAAAATATTTTATAATGTTTTGTTTTAGGAAGGCCTGGGTCTAGACATCAAAGTAAATAAAAATGAAAGTGAGCACAAGTGGCAAGAACACAGATCTGAAATCAGAAAATGGGGTTAAAATCTAATTCTGCTGATCTTATATGTGTGGTTTGAGCATTCCAATTCGCTTCTCTGAGAAATGGACATAAAACAATCTTATCATTTATTTGAAGAATGGTTGCAAAATACAAGTGAACTGTGTTATAGTTGTCATTTAATTCAGCAAACTCAAGTGGTAAAGGAGCTCAGGTTTGATTATTTCTTCCTATAGCAAAACAAAAAAACCCATTTAAGTCAACAAATAAATTTTTTCCACAGAATTTTATATTCTCCCAAGAGTTTTGCATGGCTGTTCATGTCAGAGACAAAGTGTTTTAAAGCATCTCTCCATCATTGCACTCACTTCTAGGCTGAATGCTATGGAGTTTGAGCTATGGGCAATGCTTCACCTGGTCATAGGTGTTGGAGTTGGACTTCATCCTACTCATCCAAGTGTTGTCTGTACTCCTGATCCTGTTCCTTCTCTCCCATCCATGTGGGTTTCCATCAACCAGTAGAAGAACCAGGTAGTACAGGAACCAGGTAGTGTCCCTGAGGGGACAGAACTCAGGGCCATGGGGGCTTTGTGGAGCTGGGGGGAACAGACAGGAAATATCAGTATGGGGGTGAATGGATGCTGGTGGCTCTGTAGGTGGGAGAACCGGTCTGGATGATGTCCAGCATGGCCCCAAGCTCCCAGCACTGCTGGTCTTCCTCCTTGCCACGTGGTGGGAAACTTCATCAGCTCATGCTTCACTCAGCAAATCGCCTTTTTGAAGCCTTTGAATGGTACTTGCTGGCTCCAGGATTCTGCCAGCTGGGCATACCTCAGTAGCGACTTTTCCACCATTCTGGAGCTCCCAATTAAGTTGCAGTCAAGACGCTCCAGGCATAAATCAGGAAGAGAAAATCCAGTTTTAACTCATGGCTTTGAAAAACAATTAGTAGAACCAGGAGGTCTGCTTTGGCAGCTGGGTTCACGTGACAGCAGTCCCATCAGTCAGCTGTGCGTTCTCTAGCCCATGGAAGCGGAGCCGCTGGTGGGCACGTGGCTGCCTGTTTTTAGTGGCTCTGCTCCCAACCTTACGGCAGCATCCTTGTTTTGTTCTTGGCAAGCTCAGAAGAATAGTGGGAGATGGCTGATGTTGGCATTCTAATTAAGAAGCTAACTGCCTTCCTTCCAGATTTACTGTTCCCAAGGTCTAAGGGGCACCCGACATAGGTCCTGGCAACTCATTAGATGGCTTTGTGTTACTATTTGGAAACTTCTTATTATGTTCTGATGTAAAAGGTGCGGGGGAGTCACTGGTTATACTAACCCATCTTCTAAGTTTCAAGGGAGATATTGGCCTTCTCTATTTCTCTTCTTTGCATGCATAAAAATCCAGCAAATCTCAGCCTGACATGGCCCATTGGTCACAAAATGTGACACCCAAACCAGCAGTGGGGGCAAGGCAGTGGCAGCACAGCAGCAGCAGCCCCCCCCCCCCCCCCCCACACACACACACTGGCCCTGCTCTGCTCTTGGGCCTGTGTTCTGAGCTGCACAAATCCACAGCGCGGCTTTCCTTTCTTGGCCCTGGGCCCCTTCTTTCCGGCACTCTGTTTCAAAAACATCACAAGCCATGCAGGTGGTTTTTGTTGCACCACAGCTCGTATTCTTGACAGATCCTACATCTGCACATTAATACTTCTTGATGCCTCCAGCCTGAAACTTTCCCAGACACACTGGCCTAAGAGCCTCAGAAGCAGGATGTGACGGGGGACTAACTACACAGAAATTCCTTCCTGGGTCTGGGGACTGGGAGGTCATGGTGTGTTAAACAAGAGAAGCTTCATGGTTGCTCAGCTCTGAACTTCAAGGCATTTGACTACATTAGTAGAAAACCACCACCCTTCCTTCAAAGCTGAGTGTGTTATAAAGGCGGGGCCCCAGGGCAATTCCAGTTACTATAATCATGAGTTATCACCATTGCCACAATTGCAATCACACAATGTTTATTGAATGAATAAATGAATAACATCAACAATAAGTAGTTGACATTTATTGGGTCTTTCCCATTTGTAAGGCACTGTCTAGCTTAAACAATATTTATTCTGCTCAAAACCATCACACAAGGTGGACACTGATTTACACACTTTACCAATAAGTAACCAAATAAAGAATATGAACTCTGACCAAGACTAATAGAGTAGGATTAATGATAAAACATGAAATTGAATGAAGATCATGGGCTACCAAGTTTAAGCTAAACAATTCTAGTTACCATACTGAGTTTGTTGTTGTTGTTGTTGTTGTTTATTTGTTTGATTTGTTTTTAAGAAAAAGGTGGGGGAAGATAAGTGGCAAATAGATGAAGAGGCTTGAAAATAAACTGCTCAGGAATTGATTTTTGCACTGGGGTCTGTCTTCCAAGAAGTCACTGTAACGCTGCACTGGGCAGAAGAACCACTCTTCACATTTCACTAGCTTGCAGTGAAAAAGAATGGGGTGCAGTGGCTTGGACTGAGTGAAAAAGAAGTTTCCCAGATTTAACAAGAATTAAATAGTCGGGAGGAGGAAGATTCATCTCCCAAGAAGGCTGGAAAGAAGAGAACAGCATTATCCCTAAGGATACTAAATAGATGAGTAGAGTGACTCTCAATAAATCAAGAGTTTTGGAGATAGGAGCCAATAAAAAGAAACACTGGAGAAGCAGCCCCGTGAGTGTCCATTTCCTCCCTTTTGTCTGAAAAAACATGAATTGTGAGTAGCGCCATAGACACATCTATGACGACTCCATACTGCTATTTCTTTAAATGTAGAATTTTCATTTTGGAGCTCACCCTGAGAAATTTGGCGGTTGTAAAAGATGTCAGAATAGAGGAAAGGGGAGAAGTTCAGGAAATATGGCGGGTCAACACAGGGTTCAAGCCATCCATTGGGGCCTGACATCAAGCTGGAGAATTAGCAGGGCCAGGGGAGCCCTGTCGATTGCCTGCTGCAGAAAAGTGACAGAGGGCCCTGGCCAGAGGGCGTCTTGAGATGGGGAGGCTGGAGTGCTGCCGAGGTCCGGAGTGCATGACTAACCCATGACTTATGAAGGGCCTGACAGGTCTGACCTCTGAACAATGAAGAATCATACTGGAATTGACTGCCGCCCCATCCAGGCTCCATCTCCTGCCCAATATGATTAGGATATGAACAATATCTACAGGCCTGAACCACAAGGACAGCTTTGGGAACATTTGCAAAACACACATCCTCAATCTCTTCCACTTGATTATCTAGTTTTGATTCCATCCACTGTTCAGATAGATGGCTGAGAACAGAAAATTATAGGGAGGTTTGATACCAGGGAGTATAACATTGTGAAACACATAGTCATGAACTGAATTTGCTTTCTGTGGAACTAATCGGGAGGAGCCCCAGTACAGAAATGATTGAGCTAGCACAATCCAATTATTAGCTAAAGTTCAAGAGTTTTTATTTATTTGTTTTTTATATTTTAATACAGCAATCTCTCATAATGTCAATATGAATGTTGGGTAACTATCTTGTTGGACATGCAACAAGAAGTGGCTATGTGTAAAAAAGAAGGTGCAAACTATGCAGAAAGGATGTGGCACATTTAAAATACTGTCCTTCTTTTATTGGGCATTGCAATGCAGGTGAAAATAGAGTAAAATGTATTTTACCCCCTTATAGTGTTTTCATAGGGACTTTGGATTAGAAAGTAGTGTAGGGTGATACAGAATGGGAAGAAGGCATCTAAGTGTTTACAACACAATTGATCTCCTCCATCTGCACCTTTTTGCTTGCACAGGAATCTTAGTCCATCTGAGCTACTATAAAATACCATAGATTGAATGGCATATAAACAAATAGGAATTTATTCCTTACAGTTTGAAGATCTGAGATCAAGACACTTATAGATTCAGTATCTGATTAGGGCCTTCCTACATGATCATCTTTTCTTGATAACCCTACATGACAAAATGAGATAAAAGACATCTATGGGACCACTTTTATTTTTTTTAACAACACTGGGGATTGAACCCAGGGGTGCTCTACCACTGGACCATATCCCTATCCCTTTTCATTTTTAATTTTGAGGCAATGTCTCACTAAGTTGCTGAGGCCGACCTCAAACTTGTGACCCTTCTGCCTCAGCCTCCTAAGTCACTGAGAATACAGGCATGTGCCACAGTCCCACACTCTGGGGTCTCTTCTTAAGGGCATTAATCCTATATCTGAGAGCTAGGTACATCTAAACACATCCCAAAGGCACCTCCTAATGCCTTTACTCTCAGGTTTGGATTTCAACCTATGAACTGTGGAAGCATACAAACATTTAGATCATAGCAATAAGGTATCTGAAGAAAAAGAAGAAGGAAGATAAATGTGTCTAAGCTCCAGAGCCCAAGGAGTTCTTCTACCTTAAATATTGGAATTCAACTATAAAAACTGTACAGTGTTCAGGGAATAGGATAAAATGGCCAGGTCTGCTCCTGGTAGGTGTCTAACCGGAGATTCTGCATTAAGTTGGAATACCAGTGAGCTATATCTTTTTGGGAAAGTCAAATGAGAAATAAACACAGAGCCAAAAATAGGATAGCAAGGAAACTTTCCAGTCAGTGCACTGACACTAGTGGAGGGAAGAAACACCCTCCCCGCCCCCAAGATTTTATAACCAGCACAGCCCCTTCACAGTTTTGCCATCTAAATTTATGCCACCTGTGAGGGCTGAAAAATCTCAAATGGACAATTTAATTTAAAGTGGTCCCAGGTCACTGGTGCCCCAGGAAACTGGCAGAAGCAAGCACAAATCATTTCTGGAGGAATACTAATTCAACACAGGCCTCCAAGAATCCCCATAGACGAAGTTCCAAGGAAAATGAGCTACTCACTGGAAAAAAAAAGAAAAACACACAGAAACCAGGCACCTTGAATGAAATGCAGGAGAATCTGGTTCCTAAATACATTAGATATCATTATTATTAAGGAGTATACAACAACTTATTTTTTTTTACTTTGTTTGAAGAAATAAAGGAGAGACATGAAAATATGAGCAAAGAATAAATGCCTTTTTAAAATAAAAAATATTTTTAAAGAATCACAACATTAGAAATGAAAAGCAATAATAATTAAAATTAAAAATAATAGATATGTTAAAAATAAGACTAAAATAGACAAGACCAAATGATCCAGAGTATAAATAAAAAGATAGAAAATGCAACCCAGGAAAGCAGATAAAAATATGGAAAAGAAATCAAGTATGAGAATAAAGTGTGAAGAGCCAACAACTGTGCAATTATAGCTTTCAGAGGAGATAATAGAAGGAGAATGAGCCAATATTTAATGACATTATGTTTGAAAAATTTCCAGACTCTCTGAAGGACCCCAGTTCTCAGATCCAATAAGACCAATTTATTCCAAGAAAAAAATTTAAAAAATAACTTCATACAGAGAAAGATCATAGAGAAACCATGAACATCAAAGGAAAACAGTTCTTCAAACAAAAAAGAAAAGACAGATCACCTAAATATCAGTTAGACAGATGTCCCACTTCACATTAGTATATATAGAGAGTCACTATGGAGTTTACCAATAACATGTCTACAGTAAAAGAATTCCAAATGAAATAAAGTGAAATAGAAAAAGGAATAGTGAGTCAAGAAATTGTTATTGAATTAATCTAAATAAATATTGACTGTGTCAAAGTAATAATTTTTAATTTGTGGTAAAATAAAGCTAAAATATGAGAATACTATAGGATATAAGTTTGAAGATCTGGTAAGATAATTAACTATTTTGAGATATTGCCACTGTGGTATTATTCAAGTGTTTGTTAGAAATGCAGGATCTCAGCACCCCTACCCCCCCCCCCCCCCAACAATCAGTGATTCAGAATCTGCATTTACACAAGCTCCCTGGAAATTTTGGATACACACTAAACTTTAAGAATTTGAAATATGATGAGATTCCCATCCCATATCCCCCACTTTTATTTTCTTATTTCTTTCTAGTTTCTGCATATGAGAGAAAACATTGAATCTTTGACTTTCTGAGTCTGGTTTATTTCATTTAGCATGATGTTCTCCAGTTCCATCCATTAATCAGCAAATGCCATAATTTCATTCCTCTTTATGACTGAGTAAAACTCCACTGTGTATATATACCACACTTTCTTTATCCATTCATCTGTTGATGGCACCTAGACTGGTTTCATAAT
Source organism: Tamias sibiricus (assembly GCA_025594165.1). Lineage (NCBI taxonomy): Eukaryota > Metazoa > Chordata > Mammalia > Rodentia > Sciuridae > Tamias > Tamias sibiricus. The sequence continues at coordinate 84,448,788 of CM046670.1, forward strand.
TTGGCTGTTGTGAATTGCTCTGCTATAAACACTGATATATCTATATCACTACAGTATGTTGATTTTAGTTCTTTTGGATAGATACCAAGGAGCAGGATGCTGGCTCACGAGGTGGTTCCATTCCTAGTCTTTTGAAGAATCTCAGCACTGCTTTCCAAAGTGGTTACACTAATTTGCAGTTCCCCCAATAATGTATGAATATACTTTTCCCCCACTTTCTCCCCAGAATTTATTATTTGTATTCTTTTTTAAAAAAGATATATTTATGAGCTGGGCTCAGTGAGGCACGGCTATAATCCCAGCACTTGGGAGGCTGAGGCAGGAGGATCGCGAGTTCAAAGCCAGCCTCAGCAATGGCGAGGCACTTAGCAACTCAATGAGACCCTGTCTCTAATAAAATATAAAAAAGGGCTGGGGATGTAGCCCAGTGGTTGAGTCTGGTTTTATATATTTACTTTGCTTATTTTTATGTGGTGCTGAGGATTGAACCTAGTGCTTCACATATATGAGGCAAGAGCTCTACCGCCGAGCTATAACCCCAGCCCCATATTATTTGTATTCTTGATGATTCCCATTCTAACTGGTGTGAGATGAATTCTCAGTGTAGTTTTGATTTGCATCTCTCTGATTGCTAGGGATATCAAACACTTTAGAAGAAGGAGATTGACAGGAAGGAAGGAGAGGATGGAAAAAGGGAGGAACTGCCAAATGACATTGACCGAATTATGGTATGTACATGTATGAATATACCACAATGAGTCCCACCATTATAAAGCACCGATTTATACTTGAAAAAATAAATAGAAGGAAGATCAGTAGAGTAGAAGGGAAGGAGGGGAAGGGAGGAAGAAAAAGAAAGTGGATGCAGTGGGAGATTAAAATGGAGCAAATTATATTCCACGCATGTATATTCCATGCGTGTCAAAATGGACCCCACTATTATGAATAATTATAATTCAATAATAAAACACTAGAAAAATAATTTATAATTTGAAATTTTGTTAATTGTGTATGATAAAAAAACCACTAAAGGCATAATCATAATAACTCATAAACAATAGAGGGAAAAGTGATGGAATGAGGGGGAAATTTATCAATCTGTGTAAGTTAGCATAGCCTGAATATTCCATTCCAAAAATCTTCATATATCATGGGCTTAAAGCAACAGAGGATAATTTCTCACTATGCTGCAATCCTTTCTGAGTTAAAAGAGGAATCAAGGGTCAGATTGAACTTATTCTTTTTATATTTGGGCTTAAATCAATTATCTAATCATTTGTTCTGTAATTATGACTTTTAATATAAGTATGCTCACAAAAATTATTTTCTTATTTTATGAAATGTCCTTATATTACCTTCACTTTCAAAGTGTATTTATCTGGACGTAAAAATTCTAGGTTTTCGTTTATGTTCTTTAAGCGCTTTTATGATGTCAACCCATTGTTTTCAAGTTTCCATCTTTGTTTCTGAGAAGTTGGCTGGTAGTCCTGCTGTTGCACATTTGAAAGCAAGTTACTTTTTTATTTTCTTGGTGCTTTTTTTTAAATTTAATTATTTATTTACTTATTCATAATGCACAAGTATAGCATCTTTTTACATACAACTGCTTGTATACAAAGTATATAAGTACCATTCAGATCTTCAATCATGCATTTAGGATAATGATATCCATCTCATTCAACCACCAATTGTTTTTCCTTCCCCCCCTCCTTCCCCCCTTGCTCCCTCCCTTCCCCTCCCTTTCCTTTGACCATTCTAGTGTTCCTCTAATCCTGTGTACCCCCATCCAACAACACTGTGAACTAGCCTCCTTATATCAGAGAAAACATTCGGTATTTGGATTTTTGAGATTGACTAATTTCACTTAGCATTATATTCTCCAACTTCATCAATTTACCTGCAAATGCCATTATTTTATTCTCTCTTATTGCTGAGTAAAATTCCATTTTGTATATATACCACATTTTCTTTATCCACTCATCTACTGAGGGACATCTAGGTTGGTTAAGATTTCCTCTTGTCTTGTTTCTAGTAGCTTTACTATGCTGTGCCTAGGTGTAGTCAGCTTATTTATTCTGTCTAGGGTTTGTGATTGTTCTTGAAGATTTAGCTTGATGCCTTTCATGAGTTTGGACTAATTATCAACAAGTATCTTGTTTCTATTATAATCCCTTTGCCTCTTCCTCTAGGTCGTCGATATATAACACGGCAAGCCTTTGCACCACATTCCATATGGCTTCTAGGTATTTTTATGTATGTCCTTTTACTCTTTGTGCAGAGTGTGGATATTTGATATCCACAATTTTAAATTTTTATTAATTATTTTATACATAATCTAATGGCATCTATAATTGAAGATATGTAATTTACTTATCTTTGCTCCCTGGTGAAAGTTTTACTCTTTACATATACTTTTTGAGTATAGTAATCATAGCATCATAGTCATTTTAAAATAGACATCAGGTAATAAATGGACTGCCTGTTGACCTAAATCTAGTGTCTGTATTTTTTCTTGGTTTTGATCATTTGGTCCTGTTTCTTGTCATACTTGGTGATTTTTATGTAACATCAGACGTTATGAATAAAAAAGGCAGAGAGATTCGAATCAATATTTGGAAGAGAGGTGTGCATTCAAATCAATATTTGAATTCTCTCTGCTCTGCCTTTTTTAATTCAAAATGACTGATGTTACATAATGACTGACTCACCTTGTTCTAATGAAGCAGTAGCTCTGCTCTGGCAGGCATTTTGAGTGCGTGCATATCGCCATCAGCCGAACTAGGGCTAAATATATACACAAAGCTCAATTCCGTTCTGGAATGAAAGCTGATCTATTTGTGCTTTTCTATGTACTGTGCATATATTATTTCCTCTATTCCTCATAGTAACCCTATGATGGAGATACTAACTTATCTTCAATGTTGAGAAATGTAAGACACAGAGTCTATGTAATTTGTATAATGTCACATCTACAGGATATATGAAACAGACTGCAGTACTATGTTGCTTCTTAATCTGAGGTATACAAGGAATTAATATAACCAGAAGAAATGAGGAAACCCAAAGTAAATTAAGAGGACCTATTAAACAATGATACTTGGAAGAATCTCTTAAAGGACAGAATTAGTGAAAAATATTACATTTCTTTTTCTTTGAGTTCAGTAATGCTATTTGATTCTACCATGAAAAGTCTTATTTAAATATTCAAAATATTTAATTTTATGTTTCAGATTTCAGATTTTAGCATTAACATCCAGATGAAAGCATCGTAGGACCATGTGTAACATTTGTTCCACATTTTCTGACTGACAAGCACAGTGCTATATGCACTTGGTTAAGTCTTGACCAATTTTGTCTTCATATCAGCTTATAAGTGAGGCACCATTTACAGATGAGGATTTTTTTTTACATTTCATATTATACTTATAGAGCACATTTTTACATATCTCTGGTTGTGTACAAAGTATATTCACACCATTTGTGACTTCATACATGCACTTAGGGTAATGATATCCATCTCATTCTACCATCTTTCTTTTTTTTTTTTTTTTTTTCTTCTTCACCCTTTTTCCCCCTCCTTTCTCCTCTCTCCCCATTGGCCATTCTAGTGCTCCTCTAATACTCCTATGCTCCCCGTCCCAACCCCACTGTGAATTGGCCTCCTTATATCAGAGAAAACATTCGGCATTTGGCTTTTGGGGATTGGCTAACTTCACTTAGCATGAATTTGAAGTTTAGACAGATACCTTTTTCAAGATTACATAGCTAGTACATACATAAGAAATATAACTTGAACTCAAGAAGTCTACTTTTAACAAGGCTCTCTCTTGCAAAAGAGGTCAAGCCAAGAAAATGCTTGAAAAAAAGAAAGAGAATTGGAGGATGGAAGGTAAAGAAGGGGTAGGAATGACTTAGGTCTGCTAAGTTCCTCATCTTTTATGAAGAGGATCAATAGGTATCACTTAAATTTGGTACTTTTAGGAGTGTGTCACTTAACATTATGATGATAATAACCAGAGGAAGTAGAACTATATAAAAGTGGTTGGTCTCTGCAGTGTGGGATGAGGGGGGAGAGTGGCAGAAAAATGAGGAAACGACTTTTATCTTTTCATTTTATATCTTTCTCATTTGTTCCTGTGATTTGTGTGCATTATAAATAGAAACTTAGCTACATTTAAAAAGATAAATTATACTGCATAATGTTGAAGGGGTTATGTTCTACTGAAAGCATATGGTCCTGATTGTTCTTGGCCACATGGCAAACAGTAATAGCCTACCCCTTGGGAAAGCCTGCGGGCTGGCTGGTGCCACCTGACCAGGGGGCTCCATAAGTCTTCCTAATTTTAGTCCAATGTTTAAAAGCCCAAATGCCCTGAGAAATAAGCCACATTGAACCATACCTGCTTTAACCATTATAAGAGTTATATTTTAGCCTTGAAAATTTCACTCTTTTTATTCTTATTTCTGATTCATTTGGAACTTGGGTGGAAGAGAGGTGTGCATTTCATATGGTCCCCAGGCAAACTCCAACAAATTCAACACCAGAAAAATTAAGCATACAGCTTAAAGAGAGCAACGAAGAACCAAATCCTTTTGTTATTCCTTAACATATCAAAATTACTGAAGAATGCTCAAAATTACTTGACACCTTGGATTTAAAGACAACATTTTAAGTGGCTTGGAAGCAAATTCAGAATTTGAAGAATGGAAAAACTCTATTCACAACTTTTGTGAATCATCCCTGTTAGATAAAAATATTTGACCTTCTTAAATGTGATTGGATACAAATTTGATTTTTGGTATGCAAAGTTTCACCTTCACAAAGGAAGGTCACAGGATTAACCAGTAAGTCCTGTCCAGGGAAAGCACTTACAAAGACATGACAGTTCACCTAAGAAGCTTGTTGGGTTTTCAGGGCCTCATGCTTTCTGCTGCCATAGAAGCAAATCTTTGCTTTGCAAGGGCTATTTCCCAGGGGAAAACAAGACAGGCACTTCGTTGAAATCCCTGGGTCCCAAAGCAAAGGAAACTTGGAACTCCTGGTGCTTTTCTTGCACATATGCTCTTCTTTCTACATTTCTCGCTCCTGTGCCAAGGTGCTGAGAAATGGTAATGCTAGGAAGAGCCCTCTCTAAGCAATCTGGCCTAACAGCCGAGAACCTACTCCTAGGATGTGCCTTTTACTCAACAGCTGTTTCTGCTTCACTCTAATTTGTTCAGGATTTGGTTGGGACCCCAGAGTTCACCTTTTGCAAAATATTTGTTAATTTTTGTTTTTAGCCGAGAAAATACCTTTTTCCCTCTCAAAATGAGAACAATTTGCTCTGGGATTGAAGATGGATTTGTATTATAGTTACAGTGGAGATTTGTTCAATTGCTTCATAGCTGCATACCCAATATTCACTAATTCCTTTTAACAAGAAAATGGTAAACAGGTGGAGTTGAAATCATAGATAAATAAAGAGTCCTCTCCAATCCATTCAGTTGTGTCTTTGTAAAAGAATTCCACCCAGCTGGCAGTGCACACACTTAAACACATGGAGCATTTTTTTTAAAACCAGCACTGGGAATGGTAGGCATGATAACATGCTTAAAAATCCACTCAGTAGACAAGACTCCAAAACAATCAGCATCATTTTGCTAATTGCCAAAACTCCTTTCCAGACCTTATCATCTTCATTTAGAAATGAATTCTTTTCTTTTTTTTTTAAAGTTCTCCATCTTTATTGAAAAGTAGAAATTATATATATATTCAAGATGGGTGGCATGATATTTTGATACAAATTTACATTATGAAAAGATTACTGTAATCAAGATCATTAGCACATCTGTTGTTTCACATAGTTACCATTCCTGTGTGTGTGTGTTTGAGAACACTGGAGATCTACTCTCTTATCAACTTTAACTCCAGTCACCACGCTGCACAGCAGCTCTCCAGAACTTAGCCACCTCAGTATGGAAAGTTAGCACCCTTTCAGCAATATTTCCCTCATGTCCTCATCTTCCAGGCCCTGGTAACTCCTTTTCTGATGTATGTTATCATGAATTCCACTTAAAAAATATATTCCATATGTAAGTGAGATCATGCAGTATTTGTTTCTGTGTCTAGCTTATTTCTCATAGCAGAATGAGCTCTAGTTTCGTTCAATGTTGTATGTGGTAGGAGCTCCTTCTTTTTGAAGATTGAGTAATATTCCATTCACACACATACAACACATGCACACACCACCACCACCACCACATTCCTTCATCCATTCCTGTGTCTAGGACAGTTAAATTGTTTCCACATCTTGAGTATCCTGAATAATGTTGCAATGGGGAGTATCAGTATCTCTGAGATAGTGATTTTATTTTTTTTCTTCTGCTATCTACCCAGAAGAATGATTGATAGATCATGTGACAGTTTTATTTTTAATTTTTTGAGAAACCTCCATACTGCTTCCATGTCTGTGCCAATTTTCACTCCCATTCCATCCCTTTAATTCACATCCTCATTGAAACTTGCTACCTTTTGATTTACTGAACTAAAATTGTTAGTAACAGCATTCTTAGGCTTAAGTACTATTTTTCTCTACAGTAAGAGTAATGGCCTTTGTAATCCTAGCAATCAAAGTCATGGACCTAATGCCAACTTTTCTAGAATGTAAAGATTTTCTTCCCTGAAAAGTGTGTGTGTGTGTGTGTGTGTGTGTGTGTGTGTATCTCCTAGGCAGTTATCAATATCCAGAAATATCCAATAAAACCGCTACAGCCATCGAACCAAATCACAAGCCCATATTTTGCCTTATCACTACATTTGATGTCAGACTTCTATTTGTAAAGGACAATCTAATCCGCCTTTTAGATGGACAATATTTTATGGACAGATGCAAAACACACACATACATACACATAAATATGCAGTCAATATAGCTTGTTTCTTCCATATCTGATATTTGCCCATGATAGTGTTATGTTTTGCACTTTCTGTTTATTTTAACTGTTTATTTTTTGAATGCATATTTTAAATAATATCATAGGCAATATTAAACTTTTTCATAAACCTGAAGCATGGTGAATTAAAGTTTTATAATGAAATAAAGGATATGCTGCTATAAGATTATTCCTTTTACATGCAGTGTAAAACACACAAATTGCCTTCCTAATTTACCTCTTACTTCCTGCAGACCTCTAGATCCCCACTTCCAAATATTTTCCTATTCTACTCACAGTAAGAAATACACTTTGTACTGTGCACTTTTCTCAGCACTGAAAGCAAGGTTTTATGAAATTGTTTCTCTTTACTCTCTGTGATATCACTCCGATATTTTCTATTTAATTACATTCCCTGCTGAGCTACTACATTTTTAACAAATGCTGGTAATAAGCTGTTTGCAGATCCTGCCCTGTAGGACTTTTATGTGTGTGTGTGCAGTGCCTACATTGAATATTTAAATAGCTCAATTTATTCTCTTACCCTCACCCTACAGGATTCACTCCTGAAGCCACAGTACTGAGAAGCAGGATTTTATGCGGCCCCTCTGTCCCTTGGACATCAGAATTCTAACCCAATTCCTGAGGTAGGTCAGGTTCACCTCAGTCCCACTCAGATGGCCATGCCCCACTTTACCTTACCTTACAAACCCCCGATATCTGTCTTCCTTGCTGAATCGAAACTTGTCCACTGAGTTAGAACCTTTCCATTTTCTTCCTCTACCCTCTTCCCGCTCTTCTAACACAGTCTTACCTAGAAGCAACATGCTAAAGTTCAAAAAGATAAGCTGCTGAGGAGGTCTATAAAATGCCTCCAAAGTATCCCAAGAATATTAAATGTATCTGTGACTTAAATATTTAATTGAATGATATCTAATTCATTCTATTCCCACAAATCCGATTTGACAGTTTGTGAAATTTCTTTTCCAGACCTACTGCAATGTCAAAATAGACCTTTCTCAGTTTGAATTAAATGCTTCACTACCTCTGGCTGTGTCTCTTCTTAGATAGACAGAAGTAAAATTAGGAAACCCCAATTTTTACATCAAATCATTAATACTAAACTTTCCTGACCCAGACACTGACTCACCCGAACAGAGGACCCAAACTTGTCCTGAGCTCATTCCATGTGTTTTGCCTGCAGTTTCCTCTCGTCTCCCTGTGCCCCATCCACCCTCACATCCCTTCTGGACACTTTCCTCCATGACTTCCCTGACCTCAGTCCCCTCTCACCAAGGGAACCGCCACAGCCACCTTCTCTCCCTGTTTTCAGTGTCTACTGTCCATTTCTTGCCCATTTCCCTCTTTTTCTGTGTTATAATTTATGAACTAGGTTATATGCCCTCAAACCCTCTCCACCTACATACTCATACACCCCTGAGAGTTCACTATGGTAAAATATTTCTTACATTACTTGCTTTGGTTTTCCAGAATTCATTTTGTAAAAATTATGATAAAATATACACACAATTTGCCATCTTAACCATCTATAAGTGTGCAGTTCAGTGGTACTAAGTATAAATATACTTACCTATTGGAAAACCTCACCATGATCCTTCTCTAGAATTCTTTTGGTCTCATAAAACTGATACTCTACACCCATTAAACAATGCCCGCTCTCCACCGGCAACCCAACAGCCACCTTTCTATGTTGTGTCTCTGTGTATTTAACTATTCTAAGTATCTCATATACGTGGAATGATAAAATATTTTTGTGAGTGTGTGACTGGTTGGTTGTACTTAGTATAATGTCCTCAAGGTTCATCCACATTGTAGAATTTGCCAGAATGCCCTTCTTTTTTCAATATTCCCATTTTCTTTTTCCATTCATCCTTACTGATACTTGGATTGTTTCCTTCTTTTGGATAATCTGAATGATGTGTTATGAATATGGGGCACACATATTTGTTCAAGTCCCTGCATGCACGTCTTTTGACTATATAATAAGAAGTAAAACTGCTGTATCACTTTATTTTTTATTTTTAGATTTTTAAGGAACTGCCATACTGTTTTCCAAAGTGGCAGAACTATTTTATATTCCTTCAAAGCCTTTTGGATGTTGCCAGGGGCTGATTGAGGCTTAGTCAATGTTCACTTAATTTTATGAAACCCAACTCTTAGTCATTCAGATTAAGACTGAATATATTTCACAGTGTTGTTGGATGGGGGTACATAGGAGGATAAGAGGAACACTAGAACGGTCAAAGGAAAGGGAGGGGAAGGGAGGGAGCAAGGGGGGGGGGAGAAAAAAAATTGGTGGTTGAATGAGATGGATATCATTATCCTAAATGCATGATTGAAGATCTGAATGGTACTTATATACTTTGTATACAAACAGTTGTATGTAAAAAGATGATATATATGTGCATTATGAATTGTAATACATACTACTATTATAAATAAAAAAGGAAAGAAAAAACAATAAAAAGTTATATGAATAATACCTGTAAAACAAAAAAAGACTGAATATATTGTTGATTATTTTGAACTAAGTAATAATTAAAATTTTTCATTGATCTTTGTGACTTCTTTCCCTGTAATTATCCATTGGTTCAGGGTTTTCTATCATTTCAAAATTACAAATGTCAGAAGGAATAATACGTGAATATTTACTCTCTTATAGACATTATATTGTATCCATACTCAGATAAGAATCTACCTTAATCACATGACCAGTTAACAGAGACTAGATCTAGAAATCAGGAAATGAAAACCTCAACCCAGAAAGAGTGGGAGCTTTGCTTGCACAGTCCTGGGCATGACCTAATAGGATGCTGTCTTTTCTAGAGACCCCTCATTGTGCTACTTGTCAGTCAAACCATGAAGGAATTCCAGGTAAATTATGGTCATTCACAACATACAAAAGGTTGTTATTTTCTTAAAATAACATTTTCAATACCACTGAATATTGGGTACCACCACTAGTATATGATAATATATATATTATATATATTGGGTACCACTCATAGTATATGATCTCAATGGTGCAAAAGAAAAAAAAAAAACAACAACAACTAAGGAACAAAATAATGAATGAATGTTGCTAATTGTTAGTAGGTAATTTTATCTTACTTATTTATATCTTCTGTGTAACCCCAATTTTCTTCAAATGAATTTGTGTGTATAGTCATATTTGAGAAAAAATGCCATATGCAGGATTCATTCAAGCTGTGACAAAATGCAGAATCTATTAAAAAACACATACACAACACAGCAGATTTTCATTGTCAAGTCAGAAAGAGTGGCCTGAGATTTCTGAGATCTCTTCCAGCTGAGATCCCTGGTTTGTGTCCTGAATAATCTGGGTCTATAGGGACAGCCACTGGGAGAGAGCAAAAACAAAAGTTGGGTAGGGTGGTTGACACCTGAAATTCAGAGGTAAAGGAGGAAAAGTCTCATCTGCTTCCGTCCTGCTGGCCATTGTGTCTACTGACTCCCACCCACTAGCCAGCCAGCCATGAGCATGCTCTTTCCTGCCTCCCCATCCCACATCCTTTATTCATTCTCAAAGAACAGACATGAAGACTAACTTCATGAGTCACCTCTCCAGGGAGCAGTCATGTTAACAAGAATCAAGCTCTGATTCTGGACTAATGAAAATGAGGGGATAGAATTCCAGGGGCTAGGATTCACTCCTTCAACCACTACTGGAAAAGTCTGCTAAGTGCCAGGCATCCACACCAGAGATGAAGAGAGATCAATACAAATCCTTTTCTGAACTCATCAGTGGTGATGAGAATACTGTTCCCGGAGCTGGGGACATGACAGAGAACAAGACTGACAAAGCACCTGCCCTCAATGAGCTTGTATTACAGAGACCTCAGCCTATGTGAACTATGCTCATTGCTATATAAGACTCATTTTAGGTTCTGGTGAAGGAAATTCAGAATTTTCTGACTATAGTTTAATTGCATTTAAGCAGTGGTCATGGTTAAATGAGATTAGCTGATTTGATAGAGGAGGGAAACCACAGTTTTTATGGAATGATTGGAGAAGTTTTTAAACTAGTCTAATATTCCTTTGGTCATGGCTGAAGGAGCCAAAGTTCAGGACTGAACTATTCACAACCGAACATCCAAAATGTTTTTCTAGGCAGACAATCTGTTTAAGAGACTTCGCACAGTCATGAACGCAAACATCAGACTCTCCATACCACACCCTCAAAATTGGCAAGGAACTCTGAGCCAGGCCCACAGGGCCTGACCCCTGAAAATAATGCTGTTTAGGCCCTTGATATAAAAATGTCAGTCAGGCCAGGCTCATTTGCCAAGTCATTCAACATGGGCATACTTAACCTTTGATTCTACTTATATAAACTATTTCATCCTAGAAGCAAAGCTAAATGGAAACAGGCATGTTCTGTTTGTTGTATGTGTGGTGTGTTTTTGTATTTTTTTTTTTTTTTTTTTGTGTGTGTGTGTGTGTGTGTGCACATGCAAAGTCAGTTCCTAACTCATGCTTATCCATGGATCCAAGTGAAAGGCCTATGGGTGCTGCTGTAACTGATGGAGGAACTCCCAGTGCCCTGAGATAACCAATCATTAAAAAGAAAACTTCTCATCAGGCCAAGAAAAACAGCTGGAGGAAAGGATGACAGAAATTTAAGAGAAGTTACTGGTTCAGGAGGGTTAGGGGCAGAAACTGAGAGTGGTGATTCTCTAGATAGTCAAGTCACTTTGCTTTCAGTAGTAATTTTTTTCTAAAAAGCCAAGCAGCACCTTGGCCAGAATTGTTAGAAGCCATGAAAAAGGGTGAGTAGCCAGAAAAGCTTGGCTCCACTGTGCTAAAAAAAAGGTCTGTGGTCCCTGGAATTCCTGATTGCTTCCCCACTGAAACATCTTCAATGTGTCTTCTGAATTGGGGTATCTTCACTGGGATAAAGCGTGCAAAAGTCAGGGCCAGGATCTAATTAATCATCCCAGCTATTGTATAATGGTTCTGAGTGATTAACATATGCCAGGCCCTCTGCTTAGGCTATATTATCTCATGTTTTGAGTACTATGACTGTGCCAAGTTTTACAGATGAGCAGATAAAGAGAAGAATTTAAGAAACTCACTCAAATTAAAAGGTATGTACTATAAGGCTGGAATTCAACTCTCAGGTCACTGACCTCCTACACACCTTTGGGTACAAAAGTGCACAAAGTAGGTGACTGCTAAATGATTGAATGCTGGCTGAAAATACGAAAGGGATTATAATGCAACCAATAGCAAATTGGTCCTTCATATATTAAATTGCATATCCCAAAGGTACAGAAATGTCCCTAGGAATCACAGTAAAAGAAAAATTTCATGTGATTCATAGGAAGAACACTGCACTGGAAGCAAGTCGCACAGGATCTGGAAGTAGACCACCACTGCCTGTCTGTATGGCTTGGTTAACACAAGTTTATCTCCCGGGGTCTTCGTTTCCTCCTGCAGCATGTGAAGGAAGTTCCATTTCTCCAACCTGTCCCCACTCTAGAGGACAAAAAGAGATAAATGTAAGCGAAGGTGATTCTTGTACCCTACACGGAGACAATGTGGGATCAGTGGGTCCTTTGGAGTTAGTCCTCTGCTTCTCTAACCCAGTTCTCTTGACAGTCATTCTTTGCTTTCTGCCACTGAGCAGCTCAAACAATACTACTTTCATTTTAAGTAAAATACAATGAATTCATAGAGTGTACAGGGAAGAGGAGTTAGGAAATACTGGCAGGTCAGATGGAAAGTAAATCTGACTCACCACCCCCTTTAGAAGAATATCCAAATGCTCTTTCCTGGCATCTAAGGCATCTCCCAGTGCTCCTCCATGGACTTCACGCTCCAGTAATAACGCATGACACACAGTCCTTCCAGCACAGCAGGCTCCCTCAGACCTCTGATCTCTTTCGCTTGTGACTGTAACACTGATGCTCCAACCTCTTCCTTGTTTAGAACTCAGCCTATGTGTTATTAAGGCCAGGAAAGCTCTCTCTCCCCTTCTCAGTGCTCATGCCTCACCTACACCATTACACAATTCCTGAGCATCCTTATTGTCTTTGCTAACCAAGTTTTTTCAAAAGCAGAAACCATGTTTATTTCCTCTTGTTATTCCCAGTGTCTGGCATAGGACTTAGAACTCTGGAGGCACAGGGCAAATTTTTAGTCAATTAAGCTACATTATTATGTGTCCACAGCACCTTGTGTGGTCAGAAGGTAAAGGCTGTCTAATCTGATGCTGAACAATAACTCTCTAGTGCAAAGTTACATCATCTGCCAAGTATTTCTCTAGCATCTATGATGGTTTCCATTTATTTCATAATTAACCCAAAGATCTCAATTATTTTATTAAATGGAGTTTTTCTGAAGCTACACTGTGAATTTTCCAAGATGGGAATCATATTTTATTAACCTGTCAAATCACAGCTACTCAATAATGCTCACTGACTGATTGAAAGAATGAGTATCAGAAAGTAGTGAATGAGTAAATTCACTGTATCAATTTTTTATACCACTTCACAGAGATGATTACAAAGCTTAAGAATAAAGATTGTTCAATGAATGACTTATAAATGAATGAGTGAACAAATAAATGCTCTCACATATTTTTCTAACTTCAGTGACTAACAAAGAATGCAGCATGTAGATATTCAAAGGTTCTTATTTGATGCTTGAAAAAAGTTAGAACTGTCAAGTGAGAATCTGGCTACATTTTCAGGTTTAAGACCCTTTTTAATACAAGGTTAAGTATAAAAATACCTGCCAAATATTCACATTTCTAAGTATAATGATGCTAGGGAAAACATCATTAAAGTAGCATCCAGTGGCTATTCAATCTCAAGACTTTTCGTGGTTATATATGAGGTGACATAATATTTGGCTATGATCATGCTTGGGTTCCAAAGCGATGCACTTAATGAAGAGCATATTCAGATGTAGAGTAGTTATTATAGTAATGACAGAAATATTGTGTTATGTTTAACGTCCACCTATGATGCCATATATTCTAAAAGCATTCCTTCCAACCAGTCTCCTCCCCAAGTGCCCAATTAGAGCCAATTAGAGTTCATGACATAGAATCTTCTCTGAGATGTTTCCCATAAAAAAGATTAGGCCTCAAGGACCATGTATAGTCAGATGAGTTCACCTCACCATAGCTTTTTCCTGACCAGTCAAATTAGTTCTCTCTTCCAGGAAACTCATGATCAGATTTTGTTTGGGGAAAGGCAGGCTCTTCCAGACTCAGCCTACTTGGCTGAACGGTGCCTCACTCTCCCACTGGGGATCGTGAGCTGAAGCAAATTGTAAATTGGGTCTTCGAGGAACCCAGGTTCAAAGGTGAAGGCAAGGCAGGGCTTTGTGCATGGACAAAGTTAGTACCAGAAATGTGGCTTCTCAAAATAAAAAATCCAAGTCCCTAAACAAACCAAAGGCACCTGATTCAGCTTCTCAGGAGTCTTGTTTGAGCACAGAGAACAAGTACAGATAAAAATTCATCACCCTACAAACTCACTCAAAAGTCCAATAAAAACTAAATGAAGTAGACAAATATAAAAAATGATGAAATCATACTCTGCCCATAATATTCTGTTCTCCAATTCTTATTTATTTCAATCCTATATAAAATTTATAAAAGAATGATGCAGAACTCACAACCAATGAAAGACCAATAAATTCACATGGTGCCTTACCATCCTAAATATTAGTCCAAAATGTAAAGAGTAGGTAATATGATTGAATATAAAGAAATAGGCTATCTCTTATACTGTTGGTATATGCTTGTAAGGATGGACAAACAGGATGAAAATAAACCAAAGACACTAGAAGGGAAAGGAATAAATGACAATAGATTAATCATCAGAAAAATAATCTAAACAAGAAGCACTGAGTAAATGATAAAACATTGGCCATCTTCCCTCCCATTGTTCCCTTCCCCCATCACCACCACCACATCATCATCACTTCAATAAAGATCAGACAAAAATCCTCTGAGTCTCTTCATATGGAAATTATCATTCGTAGGAAATACAGTATGATTTCTGTGGGTATAGATAGGCTCATGGAAATGGAGAGGCACTTGTCATGCCATGTTCTGCTGGTCATTTAATGTTTCCTTTATTTAACTTTCTTATGGACAGACTCAATCTCTCTTTCTCCAATTCTTCAACAGATATTTATACACAGAAATCCCATAACCTCTATAATCTCTTTATCCTATTGTCAATCAATATAATTTTACAAAAAAGAAGGTAATTTTAGAGAAATGAGATGCCAGTTGTAGTAAAGAATAACAACAATTATTGTTTTTCAATCTGTTATTTTGAAATGTACCTTAAATGGACATATTAATTAAATTCTTATAATTATCTTCAAGCAGAGGGTGAGATGGTGAATAGAGGAAGAAGACTGAAGACAGAATTTCTGTACAAGATTATGAGTACACAGTGTAAGCCAAGAAATTTATATACATTACCTTGGTTAGTTCCTATATTAAGCAGAGGAGATTAGGGAGGCTCAGGGAGATTGACAGTAAGAACACAGTAGAATCAGGGACAGAATCACTGCCTTACTGATGCCTGTCTCTTGTGGTTGTTCTCTGATTCTTTTGCATTTAAAAGAAACAAACCATAAAAATAATTGTGTATGGTGAGATATGCACTACATCAACACTACAATAAAAAGTGAAATGAAGAAAATAAACATGTTTAAAAATTGATAGCAAAATTCTAAAGTGATAGCCATTAAGAGTAATAATTCTGAAGAATTTACAATGACACAAAAAAGATTTCTATTAAAATAACACTTGAAATTTATAACAACAGTGTGGTCATAGTTAAGTAGAAAAGCAAAGACATAAATCAGTTCATCAGGAAAACAAAACTGGACAACAAGTCACCAAATGCTCTTTAGATTTGGCTCTAGATGGTGATTATAGATGATTTCCTCCTCTTCTTTCTATATTTTCAATTTTTTTAGTTATCATATTTTCCCCCCAGTGGAATACTTTCAACATATTATTTCTGTAAATGGAATTTCAGTGGCTGACAGCGATTATTTTTTAAAAGAAACAAATGAGCTTTTCCAGTTCAAGCCAACTTATTCTTGAATGTCGCCACAGTACCTTTCCTCCTATTCATCCTGTTACCCCAAAATAGGTGCCAGGGGGCTGTAAAACCCACAAGAGCTAACAAGTAAAAAGGAAAAAAGAAAAGGAAAACAGAATGGAGGGAGAAATGAGGGAAGGGGAGAGAGAAAATCCTACTCTCTCTGGCTACAAGTCAGGGATAGTCCCAGCAGGCTTAATGGGAATCCTCTTCCAGTAGCAGGGGGGCCCAATCTACCAGGAGCAGCAGTGCCACTAGTTATCAGGGAACCAGCTCATCGTTTGTCCCATACTTGTCAACAGCAACAAGCTAGTGTTCCAAGCAGCGACATAATCTGGACACACTGACACAACCCATGCCTGCCAACACAAGTAGGCCCGATCATACCATGCAAATGGCAAGGGAGGATCCTGGGCAGGCAGACTCATGCTCTCTCCCATGCTAAGAGTCTTTGGGTAGATCTGCTTCTTCCATATGATCTTACCAGCAGACCTTTTGTTCCCTAGCTTTCCGGCCCTCTACTGAACCACTGAAATTTAGTGGAACCTGATTCTCAGCCCAGTTTTATAAGGTGGTAAGATCCTAGTATCTCCTCACCCTCTATCTACTGGTAGGGAGTTACCAAGACATTGTGGCTACTGGTTCTCTGCCCAATGGCAGAAAGCAGACCTGGTAGGTGTTTTTTCTTACCCAGTGATACCAGCAGAAGAAAACAGAAAACTCACCAATACCAGGTGGCCAGAGAAGAGTCCAGGAAAAATGCTTTTATTCTTGTGTGCCCAGTACCCTGCCAATCATCATCTAACCATGCTAGATGACTGAAGGAGTACCTTTTATCTCCACAGATAGCACCATCATAGACCCAGAAAGAGCTAACGCAGAGCCAGGAAAGTGAGGCGATCAAGAGTAACACTGTGAGGGCTCAGAACACTAAATTATTTAATTATTTCTGCAGCTAGAGCTTACAAAAGAAGGCTGCAATTTACATGTTAAACTTAAAAATATAGTGGCTACCTACTAAAATGGAAGAATAAAATAGAATCAGGAATCTCTTAACATGATATCCAAAATGTCCAGGATGCAATAAAAAAATATTTGTTACACCAAGAAATAGGAAAATCACAACTTGAGCGAGAAAAGTCAATCAACTGATCACATATACCATGATACAAAAATTTTAAATGACTACTATAGGGGATGAGGTTGTGACTCACTGGTAGAGCACTTGCCTAGCACGTGCAAGGCCTTGGGTTCAATCCTCAGCACCACATAAAAATAAATAAATATAATAAAGGTATTGTGTTCAACTACAATAAAAAATAAATATTAAAAAATGACTACTATAAAATTCTTTTAACAAGCAATTACAAATTCCATTGAATCAAGCAAAAATGTTTTTAAAAGTTTAATAAATAAATAGAAGGTATTACAATGGAATTTTACTCAGTAATAAAAGAGAATAAAATAATGGCACTTGCTGGTAAATGGATAAAGTTGGAGAATATAATGCTAAGTGAAATCAGTCAATCTCAAAAATCCAAATATCGAATGTTTCCTCTGATATAAGGAAGCTGGTTCACAGTATTGTTGGGTCGGGGTACATAGGAGGATTAGAGGAACACTATAATGGTCAAAGGGAAGGGAGGGGAGAGGAGGGAGCAAGGGGGGATGGAGGGGGAAAAAAGAAAAAGTGGTTGAATAAGATGGATATCATTATTCTAAATGCATGATTGAAGACTTGAATGCTACGAATATACTTTGTATACAAACTGTTTTGTATAAAAAAAGATGCTCTATATGTGCAGTATGAATTGTAATACACACTACTACTATAAGTAAAAAAAAATTTTAAAAAGAAATAGAAGGTATTGAAAATAACCAAATTGAAATTATAGAATTGAAAAAAAATAAAGAAAAGCAGTAACTGAAATTAAAACTTGATGGGCGGGGTCAATAGTACAGATCAAATAACAAAAAAATAAAATTAGAAAACTTGAAGAAAGAACAATAGAATTAGTCAATCTGTACAACAGAGAGAAAAATAGATGGAAAAAATGAACACTGTAGGAAGGAGCAATAGGACAGTAAAACCTGATTTAAGTTTTGTATTACCAGATTTAAGTTTTGTATTACCAGAGTCCCAAAAAGAAAAGAGGAAGAATATGGAGCTGAAAAGGTATTCAAAAAGTAATGGATGAAAGTTTCCTAAATCTGATTAAGGACATATACCCCCAATTTCAAAAATTTAAGTAACTTATATACTTTGTATACAAACAGTTGTATATAAAAAGATGCTATGTATGTGCATTATGAATTGTAATACATACTACTATTATAAATAAAAATAAATAAATTTAAAAAATTATGTAACAATAAAAAAGATAAAATTAAAATGATCATGCTAATATGTATCATAAGTAAACATATGAAAAATAAAATCTTAAAAGCAACTAGGAAAATGATGTGTTCCATACAATAGACTACCAATTGCAGTGACAACAGATTTCTCCTCTGAAACCATGGAGTCC
The DNA here is from genome assembly GCA_025594165.1 of Tamias sibiricus. Lineage (NCBI taxonomy): Eukaryota > Metazoa > Chordata > Mammalia > Rodentia > Sciuridae > Tamias > Tamias sibiricus. The sequence continues at coordinate 84,467,350 of CM046670.1, forward strand.
AGAAGGAATTAATATCACATTTTTCAGGGACTGAGAGGAAATAATTGTCAACTAATTATGTATCTAGTTAAAGTATCTTTTAGGAATGAGTGGGATAAAAAGACATTCTCTGACAAAGGAAAACTAAGGAAGTTTGTTCCTAGAAGAGCGACACTTAAAGAATGGCTAGAGAAAACTTTCAAAGTATAAAGGAAATGGAAACAGAAGGCTTGGAACTTTAGGAAGGAAAGAAAAAAATTTAAAAATAGGAGAAATTATAATAGACTATTTTACTCATGAATTTCTTAAATTATACTTGATGGTTGAAGAAAAATAATATCAGTTCTGTTTCTCAATAGGCATAGGAAAAATTCAGAGACAAGAACATTTTAAAAGTGTTAGTGTATAGAGCTATGATAATAGTAATTTTTCAATATTTAACTTATAGACATGAAATGGCATTACCAGTGGACTATGAAGCATTTTGTATATATGATATCTAGAGTAATGACCAAGAAAGCCACAAAGCAATAAGCGCAAACATGATATAAATTTTAAAAAATGATGGAATAATCTAGAGAAAGGCAAAACAAAACAAAACAAAAAAACCCAAACCTAGAAATAGGAAACAAACAGTAAGCAAATAATAAAATGGTACATATGTTAGGCCTTGATGTATTAATAATGACTTTTAAATAAAAATGGTATCAATTCACAATTAAAAACAAAGATTATCAGAAAAAATCATATACACATTTGTCACCAAAATTCACCAAAACAGAATGATATAGGTAGATTGAAAATAAAAATAATGGAAACATATTTTATGTTAACATTAACTGCTTTTTTAAAAAAAGAAAGTTTGGCTGTACCAATGCCAAATAGAGTAAAATTTAGAGTGAAAAGTATTAGTTGGTAAAAAGAGGGCCATTCTAATTGTCAAGTCACCAAGAAGAAAATTATCTTGAATATGCATGTGGAGAACAGCAGATCTTCAAATTATACTTTGGTACACAGCACCATCCCCATCATGGCCAAAGATAGACATATTATAATCTCTGGAACCTATGAAATGTTATGCTACCTAGCAAAGAGGAATTAAGATTGCATATGGAATTAAATTTGTTAATTATTTGACTTTAAAATAAAGTAATAAATCATCTTGGACTATCTAGGTGGGTATGATGTGATTACATAGGCCCTTAAGAATGCAATGGAAAGGCAGAAAAGTGAGTCAAAGACACATGACAAGAGGTGGAAGAAATTCATTGCATGAAAGAAATTTGACCTACCATCTTTGGTTTTAAAGATAGAGGAGAGCCTGAGCCAAGTTAGGCAGACAGCGTGCAGGTGCTAGGCATGGCCCTCACCAAACAGCCATGAAGGAAATGGGGAACTCAAAACTGCAGCCTTATGGAACTGAATTTTAAAAACAACCTGAATAAACAAGGAAATGAATTTCTCCCTACAGCCCCCCCCCCCCCCCCCCAGAAAGAAATACAGCTTTGTTGACATGGTGGTTTTAGCCCACTGAGAACCATCTTACTTCTGATCTGCACAGTTATAAGATACCAAATTTGTGATAATTTGTAGGAGCCTATTACATAATAAAACAAAAACTGATAGAGCTGAAAGAATAAAGAAACCAAGCTATAGTCATAATTGAGAATTCAACCAAGTACACTCAGCAATTGATGATAGAATAGAAAATTAGCAAAGATATAGAATAATTAAACAAGATCATCATTTAACTGGATCTAAATGACATCTATAGAATATTTTACTGAACCATAGCTGAATATTTTTCCCCACAAGAATATTTCCAAAGAATGATCCTCAAATTTTAATTGTTTGAAATAGGGAGATTCCCAAGTTCAAAAAACATTGATACATACTTTTGGATTATATGAAAAAAATACATAAGGTCCTAAATATTACCCTATTTTTAATTTAAAGTGATATGGCCCTTTCGTTAAGCCCTGAAAGACATTGAAAAGTAACAGGAGTTGACTAAGGAAAAAGTCTTTTCCAGTGGAGAGATGAACAATGGCAAAGACAACATTGTCAGAGCAGTCCAGACCTCTCAAAGACTTCTTCTTCCTGTGGGGTCCTTGGACTGCTTTCCATCCCTCCCTGGGTATTCCTTTTGGATGGTTTTCTTGGAAAATATTCACATTGATCTTTGGTTTATTCCATTGTTTCTCAAAGGAGCCAAAGTTAAAAACTGACCTTGAGCTCAAGTAACTTCTAATGTGTCACATATGGAGGCAGGGAGATAAAGTTCTGACTGAGGTTCAGAGAAGAAATAATCCTGCCAAGGCAGCTTTCTCAATAGCCTTGATGATAATAATAATTACATATATTAGTAAAGCACTTTACTTTTATGAGATGCTTTCATGTGTATTATAGTATGGGATTCTTATGACAATGCTCTGAAATAGGTGAACAATGTTATATTTTTTTATTATTCTCAGATGGAAAAATGAGGCTTTAAAATATATGTGTTTTGTCTAAATTAATCTATCCACAATGTTGTTGATAACACTTGAACATTAAATCTTATTTGTAACATTAAAGAAACTTTTAAAGATAAATAAAATCCCATGACATACTTTAAAAGTCTAAATTTGTGAATTTTAAATAATGTGTCCATACTCATTTGCATTTTATATAATGATTACAAATACACTATTATGTCGCAAATTTTTCCTTTTTTTATTTAATAACAATCTGATCAAGTTGTTTCATAGTTGGTATAATTAGGCTGTTATTCTGTGGGGTGGGAAATTCTCATTTATTTTGTCATTTTTCCACTGCACGTGCCTCTTTTTTCTCTGGCTGATTATTTATTTAGGATAACTACTTAAGTGTGAAATTTTATCACAGACATTGAAGATTCCACATGAAGATTCATCTCACTCTTGTCAAGTAGAACATACTTGCATTGAGAATAGCAGTGTCTACACAAAAACACAAGATTATCACAATTCCTAAAACACTTAAAGTTACCATTTTTAAATTAGTTAAGTATAAAGGTAATTAGTCATGCAAAATGTTAACTTAAAAGTTAATTTTATCTTTCCAATAATTTATTCATTCTATTTCTTCTTACAGACTTTTTCATTCATCTACAAAGCTTCAATACTTCCATTTATTTCCATGACCCATTTTATAATAAAAATTAACCATTTTCATAATTCACTTTTTTTTTTTTTCAGATTTGTTTTCCTTAGCTTTAGGTTTGCACTACACAGGTATTTTCCTCTTTAGTTCTTCTGTGGTTTCAAAGAAGAGGGTTTCCCCCATCATTCCATTTTCTGTTTCTCTCTGATTGAACTTTACTACAACGTTATGACTCTATTCTTGGTCCATCTGAAATATTTTAGTGAGAATGTGGATCTAACTTTTTTAATCAGGGGTGTTTTTGTTTACTACATTTTTATGTACCTTTAAAAAGTAAAATAAATCTATGAAGCTTATTATAAAATATGAGGCCATTGCTGACACTCTTTCAATATCTCCACGCTTCACTCATATCTATCCTCCATACTTCTGGCTACATTTTTGTCTTGGTATTTGTTCCATGTGTATTAATAAAGTGCTTATTTTGTTAGTTCTGGTTTGGTTTGGTTTGGTTTGGTTTTAGAAATCACCTACTGATTCCTGAAGACAGGAAATATCAACTTGGCTTTCTTTCTTCATCTTCCATCACCACATACATGCATGCCTTCAGATTCCCATCTCCCCAGTACAGTTATATTTTCATGGTTAGGCCAAGTTACTAAGGTTATGTAAACATTATTTACATCTTAACCATGCAGCAAACTACAATTACTTTTTCTATCTTGCATAAATTTGTTCTCCCTGGATTTAATGGCTGTTTTGTTTACTTTTGTTTTCTTCGTTGCCTGTGTTATTATGACTAATTCACCCCAAAACTTTTCCCCAGTGTTCAAATACATCCAGTTTTCTATCAATTGCATCTTCTTGGAAAACTTTTCTTCCAGAGTTTCTGACTTGCTCCAATCTGGACTGGTTATTCTCTAGGCCTGTTATAGTTTTTGTCCTAGCATTTCTTTTCTCCATCCCTCATAGTTAGGGTCAGCTACAGTGATAGATTCCCAGAATAGAAACTTATTTCTTATTCATGTAACAAGCTAAGATGGTGATCGTTGGCTACTAGGGACCTCTTCTGCATATGGTGATTTTTCATATTGGAAATTCACCATCTGTTGGGTTCCTATATTCATATCCACCCACTGGCTTTAAGAGGAGCCAGAAGAGACATGCTTACCAATTGAAAATAAAGTCCTGGAAGTAACATAATCTGTTCTATGCATAGGACTTACTCTAAGGCCACACACATAAATGCAGGAGAATTTGGAGATGTGCCTAACAAAAAAAAGAAAAGTAACAGTTTATTGAGTTCAGAAATATACCATCATCATCTAGAGTATTGCTTCTGCTACTTGCTGCATTGGGATCACCTATTTGCCAGATCCTTTGTTTTCCTTTATCTTGTCGCTTTTACTTTCTCAGTTGGTAGAGCACATCCTAAAGTAGCTTTTTGAGAAAGGATGAGCAGGAGGTAAACTTTTTATATTGATTGTTCAAACATTTCTTTATCTTACTCTAATATTTCATTGGCATTTTGAGTACAGAAGTCTAGATTGGAAAACACTTTCTCTGAACATTTTAAGGGCTTTCCCTAAAAGTTCTGAAGGTGTTGCTCGGCTTTTTGCAGAGTCCACGCCATTCAATTTATAGTGTTTGGTATATATGAAATTTTCTATATATTTAAATGTCAGGATCTTCTCATGGCCCTTTATATCCTCAAATTACATGATAGTACTGTAATCCATTTCCTTGACACTTGCTGTTTTAATTATGCAACTCATATTCTATAATTCTGGGAAATAACTTGAATTATTTCTTGATAATTTTGTCTTTAAAGTTTTGTTTTGTCATTTTAGAACCATAATGTTAGATATTGGCCTTTGAAATGATACTCTAATATTATCATTTTTTTCTCTTCTTTTCCTAATTTCTGTTTTACTTCTGGAGCAAATTTATCATCATTTGCTCCTAAAATTTCCAACTCTTTTATCATATTGCATATTTTTAAAATTTTTAAGAACTTTTTGGAGTCATATTATCCCTTTTCGTGGCATACTATTCTTGTCCTTCTCTTAACTATTTGGGATATACTGATATATATTTTTACATCATCTGTTCCACCCATATTGTTGCTTTCTAATTATCAATTTCAGTCTCTAGTTTGAGTTAGTGGTTGTGCTCAAATACGTAGGGATCCTTGGCTGTAGACCCATATTGGAGAATGGCTCTCAAAGAACTGACTGGAACTGCTGAGGACTGTGTTCAAATGTCAACTTTGGGCTTCACTTAAAGGAGTAATCTGACTGGGCCTTATTACTGAAGAAAGTAATCATATGTGTCTTTAGCCTTTTCTTATTGAAAAATTTTGCAAAGGATAATCATCCATTCTCTTAAAGAAGTTAACAGTCTCCAGTGTTCTGAGAGCAGAGTGAGAGAATAATAATACAGGAGTACCCAACATTCAGTAGGTAAACTTTGGTGAAATTTCCCAATTTGTGGTGATATTTTTCCTCCTACAAAATATACCTCATATTCCCAATACAGAGACTCTCAGCTTTACCTCTTTAGAGAATAAGTTTCCAGTCTTCTGCTAGGGTGAGGGATAAGAAGTCTTTCAGATGTGTAGAGGAGGGAAGGGAATCTGGTGATTTAATGGAGTCTCAGGGAAGAATTTAATCCAACTTCCAGTTTTCAACAACCTCTTCAAACACTCCATCCTCTCTCCTCCCCAGGTTCCTGGTGCTGACAATTTCTGAGTCTCTTGGGAGATCTGTGGTGTGCATTATGTAGCTGCTCAGCTTTCTCTATTGCTTACTTAGGATTCAATTTTCTCAGGTCAGTTAAGTGTATTTCCATATACCTATCTTTTGCTTTCCATCTTTCAAAAATATTATGTTATTGACATTTCTCAATTTCTCTCTACTTTTATAATTTTATGCTTAGAAAATCTCATAATTCTATTTTAGTGGCTTTTCAGAAAAGAGTGGAGGTAAAGTATTCAATCCTGGATCATCAACACAGAAATATTTAATATAACTTTTCCTTTTCCAAATTGCTGTCTTCTCAGAGCACCATTTAGTGAGTAATCCCTACATCCTCCTTGTTTTGAATGTTCCCTTACATTGACATATATCAAATTAATTCTGTTTCTGGAATCCATAATCTACCCAACTGATTAATTTTTATACCAATATCATAATGTATCATTTGTTTCTGTTTTAGAATATATAATATTCTAAATATTCCATAGTTGGCAAGTACAAGCTAGTGTTCTCTCACTATTGATTCATCTATTCAGGTAGCCCATGTGGAAAGAACTCTTTTAGGATTCATAATGCAAGCAACTTGCCAGTAATACAACATGTAATTTTGTTCTTGTTTTAAGAGAAAGATATGTTATTAGTATTAGATCCAACTTCATTAATCATCCTTCTGCCAGTATATGTCAGCCAAGGTTGTCTCTCGTCCAGTCCTAAAGATTAAACATCCTCTAAGCTAAGAGTTTACCATGGAGTATGACCATTCAATCTAATCTTCTCCAATCTGAAATACACAAAGACACATATAAACACATACATAGTTCCATAAATCACATGCACAATATTTAAATTTCTGCCCTTTTGATTCCCAGTGACTCACTGTTTCAGAATTTCACAATATCTTGTATGATACTGAATTTAGCAAACTCAATAATATCTCCTTACCATATTAAAGATTTTTAAAGGCAGTTTTGTAAAGTCCCAGAATAAAAAAGGATTTTGTGCTACCCTTCCCGATGCTCTGAAATTGTCCTCTATTTTCCCCTTGTCAGATCTTCCTTGCTGCTGGGATGGATTACAAAATGACTTTTTATACCGCTTTTCATTTTTTAAATACATATATGTGCTACCAAGGATAAGTGAAATCACTTATACAGAATTAGGTATACAGAATTGCTTTTTCCCCGTAGAGATTTATTCAGAAAAAAATATTTGCCAAATAAATATTAACCATATAATTTTCTTTGAGCTATACTTAACACAAATAAGTTATTAAACTAAGTGATTATTGTATACTTCCCATAGTGTCTGAGTAATAAATCCCAGTATCTATAGCTATTGGAGTAGTCAAAATGTATGGGGGTGTCCAGAACAAGGACTGTGGTTGCACGAGGGAATAACCCACATTGTACAACTGAGAGAGTGGTGAGGAATAACAAAACAACTATACAAAAATTATGAAAATTGGTAATTCCGTGTTTATGAAAAATAAGACTGTATACATGGCACTCCTGGGGATGATAATTCAATTACTTCTAAAAGAAATTTGTACCAGTTTTAGACTGTTTTGTTTCTTATTCTAGGTCACATTCATCTTAGAGGTTGATTGTGTGATTTTTGGCTTATTCTTGTGATCACTCAGAGACATTAAAACAATGGTGTGAACTTATTGGAACATTCTTTTCCTAATCTCACTGGAAAAGTATAAAGTTTTTAATGACCTATTTATGGTTCTCAAAAATTTGATTTAGGGTGGGAAATATTGGACTCAGCTATTTTTCTGCAGTCAAAAGCACATACCAAAAAAAGAAGATAATCTCTGAAAATTAGGAGTTTAGGGTCCAAAAATAAAATGGAATCCAAATGTTTGCTAAAAGACAAGGCAGATACAAGATTCTCAGCCCACCCCACCCACCCCGACTCCAACGAAAAAGAGATTCTCAATGGGATGTTTGCAAATTTTGAAGGACCAAGACTCATTAAAATAGGTGTCCTTTGTAATAAGAAAGCTAAAATAAAAATCAGGGGAGTAGTAAAGAGTGGCCTGATCTTTC